>OY735887.1:6739159-9366461 GCA_963506565.1 Tachystola acroxantha
CTCGTTGCGGTGCACGTAGTGCGGCGGCGGGAAGTGCACGGAGGTGAGGTCGGGCAGCGAGCCGCCCGGCACCTGCAGCTCGCCGCACGCCAGCCCGCCGCCGGGCACGCCGCCACCGCCACCGCCGCCGCCGCCGTCCCCGCCGCTCTCGTACACACTGGGTACACATAGCAATATAATTATACTCCGTACATATACCACAGCCCAAATCAAGTGTCTTGTTTTGTAAACAAATATGATCGTCTAATTACCTGTTGTGATGTAACACTGAAGGAACTGATTGATCAAACCTGTTCATCGTTGTGAAAATTAAGTGATCCGATCTAATAATATGAAAATTACTATGCAATAATCACAGAACAGCTTAAAATGTTAGTAGGGTAGGGTAATTTTTGTTTACAAAATAAGACACTTGATTTGGGCTGCGGTATAGTAAAGAACATAAATTGTAACACTTTGGACCGTTCTTATTACCTGCGACGTAAAGAGTCAGTTACACAAGAATAGTTTCTTGAACGCGTTCAGGCGTGAATATCAGGCAAGTATATTCGTGTATACTGTACACAAACGTCAAACGAACGAATCGTATGGAGCGTACGATATTCTCGCCCACATCGTACGATAAACTACTCTTGTGTAAATGGCGCTTTAGAATTGAAATCGTATTGCAAGTGTTACCATTGATCTGCTGTCCATATGTAATCTAGAAACGTAACAGCATCTTCTACTAATGATTATTTAAGGAAAGTTCATTAGTAAATTAATTAAGGAATTTATTCATAGGAAAATTTAAACTTTTTTGATCGAAAGAAATTACAGTAATAATAAGTGATTGCCACGGATTCGGCAATCACTTATTATTACTGACTGAGGAATAAATATCTTTACAATGTTATTCATTCACTGTTATTTATTAGAGTAAATATCATCCAACTATTCAACTGAGTATGTATATTGGCTAGAGCGAGAGGGAATTTATAAACAGATAATTAACCTAATTATAGTGTAATTTGGAAAGCGTGAATAATAGTGTCAGTAATAAAATGAAACTTACTTGTTATTGTTTGGTATTCTAGGTATTTCACACGATGACCGCGGACGATTCGTTGGATTCATTCCCAGTAGAACATCGAGGTGTATGTCAGCTGCTAAAATACAAGAAGTTTTATAAATAATTTAATTCTACAATTGTAAGGGAGTTTTTTTCCGCCACTTTTACCACTAAATAATGTTACGATGACTTATCAGACATGTTTGTGTATTAGATATTCTGTGCTATTTGTATGAATATACGATATTTTTCAACAATAAAATTACCGGTATATACAGCAGGGGGTTAAGGGGAATTCTTTTTCCCCACTTTTAACAAACAATGTAACGGTGACTATAACCAACCTATTTGTATACCAGACATTCTGTGCTATTCGTATGCAATTACATAGTAGACAATTTTTTTTAAAATTATTATTGTCGGCATCATTACATTCGTCATCAATTTTATTATTATGTTTATTATTTTCAATATGACGTGAATACCTTTTGCTTTATAATAAGCTTTGTATCAACTGCGTCATTTCGTCTAAACTTAAACAATGTACTTCCATTTTTAATATTGGGTTACATTATCAATTGATAGACAACCATAAATATCACAGGTGTGAGTGGAACAAGAGGCTTGTTGATTTATTACCAGCTGTTCTGATTACAACTGTTCAAGACCTGTAGCTTAGTTTACATTACTTGCTCGTATATCAAAATCCATTAAGCTGTTTCGGTTATAGAGGTCACAAAGGAACCTTGAAAAACATTTGCTGTTTGATTTGTTTGTTAATAACTGTACTGATTTTTCTTTTCGACTGTGACCTCCGGTACTATGCCTCACCCTACCCTGGGGGTCAAACATCTAGTTCGAGAAACGATGTCTTAAAAGTATGTCTTTGAAAGCATCTACTAAGGAATGTGAATAGGCTGTTTCAGCTTAATATTATCTTATCACTACACCAGAGAATCTGTGTGCCTTGTGAAACAGTCCTGGCGTCGATATGTGTAAGTTATACAGGCACGAGTTGCTGTAAGATACAGCCTATGACAGAGCCAAAGCTATACTGAGGTACTACTCTACCATAGACTCTACTATCAACTGACAAGTATAGAAAATTTAATTATTTTCGATAGTTTTACAAAATAGACATAAACTTGTGGTCAACTAGGTAGAAAGAGAATTGAAATATGTTGAAAAATAACAGACTTTTGAAAATCAGAGATCAAGAAGTGACGTCATGCCCTACTAACTTCATACATGTTTATTTTGACAAAAAGGGACGAAGGACGACATCCTTCAATATCTCAAAAAAAAATTAAAATTTAAAAAGATTTCGGGATACGTCTTATCCCCAGCTTAATTACATAAGTTACCCTATTAGGGTCAGCGCAGACCGACGGAGTGGAGTGGCGGCGAAGCGACTAATTTGGTAACAATTTGAATTTAACTTTATTTACTTCAACATATGACTGTAATCGGTATAGCGAAGGAAAAACCACTGAGAGCTGCGCGTGACGGTTTGGAGTCGCACGGAGGATCATAATTCGCCAGGCGACCGTGGAATCCCGCGCGCCGGTCGGCGTGCCTTGCGAGCGGCGAATGCTCTTCGCCGCCACTCCACTCCGTCGGTCTGCGCTGACCATTACTGTGAGTACTAACCTCTGCGGTGGTTCTGGTGTGGGTGTAGGTGCGGGTGCGCGTGTGAATGCAGGGGGTGGTGCGGGGAGAGCGGCTGCGTCACGACCTGCTGCTCGCCGCACGACTGGTGTAACGCGGAGTCAGAGTTGGTCCGTCGCCAGCTGCTGTCCGGAGGTGGACTGAAATAAAAAGTACAGGGTCTCAGGTCGACATCTTCTTCTTCTATATAGAAATGTTGTAGTTATTCATATGGACTAATGTTAGCTTATGTGTAAGTATTTGTTATCAATTTATTTTATTTATAGACTTGCATCCGTCAGTGCCAGAGTAAGGCCATTTTCCATGAAACAAATGAAGAATCCATAGCGACAATTTGTCATACTAACGATGCGGGAAAAGAGAGGTGTGCGAGGGAAGAAGCGCGTTCCCATTTGTTAAGATAGTCCCATAGTAGAGCCGATAGAAATATACAGTTTTAGGCACGAATTCAGCGTAGACTCGCACTTACGTCTGTCAATATTGTATGAAATTGAAAACTGACAGTTGTGTTAAACTATATAGTCGCCTTCATTGGCAGCAAGGGTTTATAGTAGTCTTTCTTTTCATATGTCCTGGTTGACAGACCGTCGGTACCGTGTACCCGTTGTTGGTAAAGTGGTAGACCTTTCATACGTATCAGTTCGTTTAATATGTCTTTGTTTTGTACATTTGTCGCCCGGCGCCGATTGCCTAGCAACATGGGAAAGGGCATTAAGGCTTTTACTACTTCAAGGTTAACGACCTCGCCGAATCTTACCATCATTAGGACAAATGGATGAGATTTACATCGAATTAAAAAAATAGTCTATTCATGGGTTAAATCCTGACTGAAAGCACCTACACAGTCAGCGCGTTAGTAACTGCGCCACCGATACAAAACTTACGGAAATTGTACTGCTATAATATAGCTAATAGTTACATGGTAATGTAATTATAAAGTTTGTAATTAAATTGGTTAATGGTGTTACCACAGATAAATGCAGACGTTTTTCCTACGCTAAAATATTACCTGCTTATGACTAACTAGAACCACTTATACAATATACATATATATTGTATACCTTACGCTACAATAAAACAATATGATTTATGAATGAGGCTACCAAGAAATATTACGATGAGGTTTGAATTTAAATATTCTGATTCATAATTAATTAATACATAGCAGGATATTCTCCAGTGGACGAATTCGGTCGCAAAAACTAGTTTTCTAATAAAATATGTTTTAGAAACAATATGATGTTCTTATAAAGGTAGATTATAGATTTTGGTCCGATTTTTTGCTCGTAAATGTTAATAACATGTAACAAGTGGTAGATGACACAGCTTTATTTATAATTAAAAACGAGTTATTTTAATTAAATATTCTACTAATACTGTATACTCAGCGGACTTGCCAGTGACGTCATTACTTTTTAGCGAAACGATGACGTGCGTTAATAAAATAGGCGCGGTACTGCACATTACTTATGCTTGTAAAATCGCAAATTATCAAGAAAAAGGTATCCGCGCATTCGAGCCACATGAAACCAGTGCTTTGACCTTGCCATTACAGAAAACATGCGGATTGCGGAAGCCGTATTTAATTCTACTCATTCTGTACTAGTTACTATATTCAATGGTCAAGGGTTGTTTTATACAACACGGGCAAGCAAAATATGTTCTCGAATTTGTAAATAATAGCAGAAACTATTAAGCAATATTCTTTATGTGCCTGTTTGCAACTTCATGGCAACTTTTTTATCTTGCTGTTTTTATTATTATTGCTTCTTTGTTCTTTAACTTTAATGTCATTAAGTTTTAAGCAAAAACGTATAATGTAGCAAGTAATTCTGTAGCGGCAACTAAGTCGAATACTAATCCTAAACGCAACGGTAACTGTCATTCATTTGCTACATCGCGTAAGAGTGAGCGGGACACCTCGCTTAGCGGCGACTAATATTATCATACGCAATCTGGAATCGCTACAA
Source organism: Tachystola acroxantha (assembly GCA_963506565.1). Classification (NCBI taxonomy): domain Eukaryota; kingdom Metazoa; phylum Arthropoda; class Insecta; order Lepidoptera; family Oecophoridae; genus Tachystola; species Tachystola acroxantha. The sequence continues at coordinate 6,743,849 of OY735887.1, forward strand.
ATGTACTTTATAACGAGGTTTTGACTACCTACGATTATGTTCCAAACAGCGCCTTCGCGATTTTGTCCTTTTGCCACTTCACCTTCCCTCTATTTGTAGTTGTGCGGGTACTTGCGAGGAGTGTGAAGGTATAGGAAGGAAAGCCGGCGAAATCGAGCGACAATAAATTATATGATAGGGTCAAAAGATTTCATTACTTTGGCGACATTACAACTAGTAGGTATAGAACATGAAATTTAAGACAAAAGCAGACGTTTCGTTTTTAAGTGTACACGATTTAGTACAAAATACACTTTTTACCAATATGTTTAATCAGATCCGCGTCAATATTGCGTAACGGATTGATTTGTCACAATGGCCGACCGCAATTTACGGGCCATTAGCATGGGAATGCAGATTCTAAAGAACATTGTGTGCTGAAGCTAATATTGTTTTTATGAATGAAAGAAAGGAGAGTCAATAGCTAAGGTTAGCTCTAAAGGTGTCACTGTAGCCCAATGGCTAGGATACTTCACTAATTCACTTTGTTAAATGTTTTTTTTAATATAAATAATCCACCAGGACGGCAAGCCCAATCCTAAATCTACACGCAACTGTCACTGTTACTCATATGCTAAATCGCGTAAGAGTGAGAGGGACGATTCGTTTAGCGACGTTTAAAATTAGCGTGCGCACTCTGGACTCGCTAAAAATGTCAGTCTACATAAGTAACAGCAAGGAGTGGTCAATCACATAAATGACTGCAGACAAAATCCATAGAGGATTTACGTACCTCAAAGGGAAACGGGCGTGAATACGTGGATGAATTTGTTTTTACCTCAAATAGACTGTGCTGCCGTAGGGGCTGGTGTCGTGTTTCCTGTCGGCGGGGCGCCGCATAGGGCCCACGGAGGAGGATGCCCGGCCTCTCTGTCCCGGGCTGCGAGAGGGCGAAGCGCCCCCACTGCGGCCGCCGACGCCAATGCCGTACTGTGTCGCAAGCGTCTCTTCTTCGGGCTACAGACAATGAGATCTTGTGGTCAGAAAGAGATTGAATATCGTGCATAATATCATTCGTTTCGCTAATGACGGATATCGGAAAAGCGAATGAATTTAAAGTTTTTTTTTGTAATAATGTGTTTCATAAAAAGGTCGATAACTCGGGGCTGTGATTTGCGAGTCATCGAACGAGCAGCTAGCACATGCGATTTCTAGAAGTGACTAAGAGCAAAGGGCGCCAAATGGTAACACATGCCCAATGGCTTGACTTTGAGATGTTGGGGTGATGGTTCAGATTGGTCAATTGATTCTTATTTTTAATAGGTAGATTCATGCAGCAAATCTAATAACAACAAGACGCAGGCGCCTTATTTACAGGTCGTCTACTGTGAATAGTCACAATTATAGCCAATTAAAGCAGTCTATCATATTGAACATTCTCATGACGACAAAATACAAAACATGTGGGAATGGGGCATTACACTAGTACCTAAACCATAAACTATGTAATTAAATAATAACCGAATATCAATAAAGTAGTAGATGCAAGGATCAAACATGCTCATTTGTAAACAATAGCAGACAACCAAAAATAGGTATCATACAAAACAAACTTAAAATTCTGGTAACTGTGACCAAACAATTTTCTATCCACTCTATTTTATGTCAATAATATTTTATGTTGACTTGCACTCATTATTACTTTGTTCATCGTGAACACATGAAGGTAATCTATAACCATAAAAAACTTTTGGAGCACATGTTTTAATGTAAATATTGAGTAGTTCGCACACAGCTTTCTGCACTGGATGTTAGAATGAATACCGAACTGTGTGTTTATTATGACAGCTCTAAGTCCCATTTAGTAACACTTATGAGTATTTTACAAGGTGATAATTTAATTAGCACTCTAATAGTGTTTATATAGACATTATTTCCATACTTTAGTAATATAATTTATGTTATTTGTCACCTTGTTAAATTACTATTGTAAATACATGATTATATGCTGAGAAACGAGTCAGAAGCTTTTAAATGTTAAAGTGTTTCAAATGTGGTCCACTAGTTGTCGATCCAATTCCGATGTAAAATGCTCTTGACTTAATTACTATCATCAACCAATAATTATGGTATTTAATTATTATTTCTTTTCGGATTGTTATGGGTTACTTTAATATGAAACCCTGCATCTCTGTGTTATTCTTGTATGTGTTAAATATGATAGGCCTCAGGACTTATTGCTAGTATATTAAAAAAGTAGAGACAGTGTCATTTGTCCCGATATGCTTTATTGGATATGCTTGTTAGAGCTTATAACTTGCAAGGCATAAATGTCCGACAAATCGAGCAGTCCATATGCAGCGTAAGTCAGACATTTCATAATTAATTAAGTATTGTAAGAGTCACCAAAAATTAAACTTAAATAAGGATATGTAAGCCTACATGAAAATGATTTACAGCCAGCTACAACTGCACCACTACCGTAAAATAAAAAGTAGCAAATTCTACATTGAATAAGGTTTCAGGGTGATTCCAAGTTATTGAAACCATAACCTTATCATTGTCTGGCTCCACGTTGGTGGCTTGTGGTGCAGCCACATTTGGCAGAGAGCCACCGCGGAACGTCCCCAAGCCCTGTGGTGCGGGGCCCAGGGTCGTGGCAATGATTTCAACAGGCTCGGGAGGAGCTTTGTATCTTGTACGTCTGCTACTTGAATGAACCTGTAATGATGTTTCTTCAACTTTTCTGAACAATTTTATAAAATGTTCAATTTCATTAGGTATGTTTTTATTCCTTTATTTACATCTCTACATTTTAAATCCACCATTGAAGGGTTTCAAATGGATGCCACACAATGCCAATGGATGATCATCATCAGTATATTTATATGCCCACTGCTCGGGCACAGACCTTCCCTTACATCGAGAGAGTTATAATACTTTATGTGAAAAGTATTTCATTTTCAGGAATAGGTACCTTTATTTTCTTCAGTGATGTATACTTTGTTAAATAATGAACATATTAATATTATCTATATGTATGTGTACATACAAAGTTTTTATTATTAAAAAAATGTGAAGGCAACAGACTGAATAATTCGTAGTTCGCAGACATGTCTCAGAAGAGGTAATATTTTTTTCAAAGATACTATAAATTATTACCAACTTGCTTCTAAGACACTGGAAGTAACAAGTTGTAATGTTATTATTGACTATAAATTAGTTCTAATCCGAATACTACCTGCGTATTGTTCACAATAATGCGTAAATAGACTAGTAAATCAATTTGAACAATGACAAAAGAACTATTTATTACAGAGTCGGAAGACGGTGCCTTTGGTACATTGTTGGTGTGCAGCCCTCGTATTTATACAGGGTTAACTATTCGGCGAGTTAATGAGTCGCAATATGCTTATTGTAATGATTATTGTTTACGTCGGCGGGCGCACATTTGACGCCCAGGAAGCGATTGCCTGAGTAAATAGGCGACATACCTTATTGGTTGCGTCGGAAACTTCGCGCATAATTTGTTCAAAAGCGGCCGTTTCTTCGGCCTGCTTTTGATTATGGAGAGCAATTTTCTCACTAAACTTCCTAGGATTCGCCATGATGGCCCACAAATATTTATTTTTCTCTTTTTTACATCACAATTTTCTACGCTCGTAGAACCAAAACGCGCTTGTCTGTCATGTCAGACAAACGGTGTTGCTATTTTCAAAAATACATTATTTAATCAAAGATACAAAAAAGTCGGTTAAAAACACTTGTATTTGTAAATAGAATCGTATCATTAGAAATAATTTAAATGATGTGAGACGGGGCTGTCGAAATATATTGATAGGATTTTATTTCCAAATCTACGATTTGGAAATTGCTTGTTAGCGAAATTGTGGAAATGTTGCCATTAGATATGCCAATAGTTGTGTAACCAGCCAAAAAATAATTAAAAACAAATGTGACATGCATCGAATGTTTTTAATTATTTCCAGCCTGGTTACATGACTTTTGGCTGTATGTGTTGCCAGCATAATAATATTTCCCTAAATACATGCAGATGTATCATCATCTTTCATGACGTATTACGGGTGTTATTGCGTAACACAATTTTCCAATTTTGCAAATGTTAAGTGTTCATATGATCTTGGCGTGTATGTGCTATATAATAATAATGTCTATTAATTGTTGTAGTGCCAACAGCAGACTGACACAAGAGAATGAAAGAGATAACACGCGGGGGTATTACTGAGTAATGCCGAATTTTATGAGAGCGAATACACGTTCTTTGTTTTAAGCCGTGATGATTGCAAGAGTATTTCGTAGTCAGCAGTTTGTCAGTTAAGTAGTTAATTAAGTCGAGGAGTTGTATTGGACCCGCCCCACCACAAAATATCTGAAAGTGTCACAATAACGCCTCACGTAAAAGTGTGTGTGCAGAAGTATGTCAAAATATGTACTTAAACAAATAGACGGTACTTACATATTTTACACTATTTACAGCTACATACAGACTCTATCGTAAGATATAATTACGCACATTGAAACAATAATATGGAGGGGCGGGCCATGTTATCCCCGGTTTCCACCAAAGCGAAGAGGAGGTGTGTTTAAATAACAATCAAATGACAATGCCAGATTCTGCCCCACAATCAACTGCAAGTTGTACAAGATAACGAATAAATGTAAAAGTATCTCCGATTTTATTAAAATTATTGGTTTAAATTAAAGTTATGTACAAGTTGCGATTAGAAAAAAGCAGCTTAATTAAGAATTCAGAAAATAGTAAGAAATCGAAGCGATTTATTCATTGTTTTTGTTATTCTTCTATAGTAATAGAGTCGAGAGTGGTAGAAAATGACACTGATTATGATTATGCAATATAAAACCTGTAATAAATCCCTAACAAAATGATAGGTACAGCTTAAATAGTCACGTAGTTTTGTAGGTGGGGCAAAGCTCCATTGAAATGTGGCAATGTCATTTTGTTCCTTCTTCTAAGCGGAGAGAAGATGTGGAAATAACGAAATCTGATTGGTTATTCAAATACATCTCTCCTCCCTCTCCGCTTTAGTTCAGTGGTGGAAGCCTCGTAGAAAATATCTACGTTCGTTCGTCGTCGGTCGTAATGGGATTGGGTGACAGTCGGATTTTCTAACTTGTTTTCGGCAACACTGTCATGACAAATGTCATAACATCCAATCGCCGAGGACGACGAGATAATGTTTTTTGTTAAAATTTTATGAATCAAGCAAATAATTAGTATTGTTAGTTGGAGTTGAGTCTAGCTTTATTAGTTGGACCACCAACCCACAAGGAGCCTGTATTGTCCATGTAACTGTGGAAAGGCATAATTATGGAGGAAAAGTACATTCTAACCTTGGACATTGGCACTACCACTATTCGATGTTACATCTATAATTCTAGAGTAGAGACTGTAGGAAAGGCAGTAGATCAGGTATGTTTATGAAATTATGAATTAGTTTTATTTGTGAGTATTTTATGTATTTACTTAAGTAGGTAGTTATATCAATTCCCAATCAAGCCATTCTTGTCACTTTCATATAAAATAAACAATTTAGGAAACCTATTATGGTCTTTTAGGATGCTAACAGGATCCACTTTGTTCCAAGCCCCTCATATATGATGGGCGGTAAAGTCTTAGACCATTAGAATTTCAAACAAAGTTATGTATAATATGACTTTTATATAATTCTGCTTCTCAGTCTTCATATGCAAATCTAATTATGTACCTATATTAAAACTTTTAAAACGGGTTTTTATCTATAACCCTAGGTAGATTAACTACACTTTCCTTAAACTGTGTTTTGTCACATTCACACTTCATTAAAAAAGTTAAGTTAGAAAGTGACCCTGGATTAAAACCTGGAATAACTTTATAAGTCATGTATATAGCTAACAGCGAATAAGTATTTCAGTCCAGTTATTCAAGGCATTACCAATGTTGAAAACCACATCTTGTTTGTAAATGAAACTAACTTCATGTCATTTGTATTTATAAATGAATATATTTGTAGGTGGTGCTACACTACCCCAGTCCTGGGTTCGTTGAAATAGATCCTCATGAACTGTGGACTTCTATAGTGGGAGTAGTACATAAGTCGTTGAAAAGTAAGTAGGAGCATGCATGAGTTAATTCATTTATACTGATTGGGTATCTGCTATTTTATTAGACTACTTGGTATGGTCTCAGAATGGAACTAAGAATATTCAAAAATCTTTCACTGATATTTTTCTCAAGTATTTCACTGATTTTTGAAAATTCTTTACAATTACATAGTGTGTACTCTAAACCATAAGTATTTGTATGTATACTAGTAAAATAATGTTTACAATCGGCCAAGTAAGAAACACCTTTCGGCCTTGTACCTGATCCCCAGTGTTTATGTGCTTCGTCACGTGACATTGGCGGCATTGTGAATACACATTCGATGCCACAAATAAAGCATTGAATTGAAGTAGTTCTTGAGAAAATCTCAACCTTATTAAGGCTGTATATTTTTTTTGTTTTCGGCTGTACTAACACCTAATTAGAATCTGTGACGGAAAAGTACATTCCTTCATGCTTGAATCCAATTTTATGTATTTTTATTTATGTGCAATTATGTCAAATTATTTCTGCATCACTGGGCAAGAAACACATACTGTTATTCATAAACCTAGTTAAACTCACTTCCCTTAAATCATGTTGCTATCCCTTTCACACTTCGTTAAAAAAGGTTAAGATAGAAAGGGACAGGGGGCCTGAACAGTGGTATAACTTTAAATCATGTTTATGAATAACAGCCCTAAAGTTTCTCGTTTATTATATTTGCATTTAGTTGGCATTCAACTGCTACTTCAAATTATGATTAGACTGAGATTATTATTCGTGTGTGGGGCAATGTATTTATTGCATATCTTAAATTCTTAACCACATTTTATCATTATCACAAAAGTAATTTAATCTATGCTATCAATTTAAGTGATAGATAACATTATTAAAGCCAAATAAATGTATTTAAGTATGTTTATTATTCTACAGGATGAAAAAAATATTAATGAAGTTCTGGCTTATCATATTATCACTATCATCAATGGGTGTTAACATTCTGCATTAATATTTTTTATAATTAAACCTTGTTATCTTGGTCACAAATAAATATACCTAGGCTAATGATAACTATTAAACAAAAATTAAAAAAAAAATTACACTAAATCGTCGAGTCTCGAGGCAATCTTTCTGGTCATCATCAGACCCTGGATCATTTTTGTCTAAGAACCTTTTCACCACCACCATCTTTCACCATCAACATAACTTTTACTGCCTATCTTCATTGTCGATAAACTATTCTTTCTATGTCCAATAGATGCCAGCCTCACAGCCGGTCAGATTACAGCAATGGGTATATCGACCCAGCGCAGCACATTCATAACATGGTCCCGAGAGACGGGCACACCATTCCATAGGTTCATCACATGGAAAGACATGAGGGCCGACAAGTTGGTCAGGCAGTGGAATCATTCGTATACATGGAGGGTATGTAATCTTATGCTATTTGTCATATAATATATACCATAGGGATAAAATTAGATGTCTAGTGAGAGGTCCTATAATAATTATGGATCATTATCTGTAGATCCATAATGTACTCGTATCTGTTAAAACACATACAAAATTATACATATACCTATTATACCTATTTCGTGCTACTATTTCTTTGAACCTCAATAAGATGGTCCAAATCCAAAATGTACATTTTTAAAATTTTAACAATACTTACTTCGCGTAATGTCTCAAAATGACTTAGATATAAGTATCTATTTTTATATTAAATTGATAAACATACAGAGGTGTAACAGAATTAAGTACAGATATTCATCCACAAAGGCTCCAATATGTTTTACAAATTGATATTTATTTATTTGACAGTGGTCCTTTAATCCTCATTTTACAACAACTTTAATAATAAATAAAACAGCAGATGGTTAGCCATAAATATTTATGCCTTCTGTCCCTTTCTAATTTAACGTTTTTTAACGAAGCGTGAAAGGGACAACAACACGGTTTAAGGGAAGTGACTGTTTAACTAGGTATATGGCTAACATCACTTGTGTTTTATACTTTGTTCAGCTAATAAGGGCCGGTGCATATGTACTCTACTTGCTCTCAGGCAGCAAAAGGTTTCGTGCCGGCAGCGTGTTGAAGTTCATGAATACCCAGGTATGAAGCAATTATCTATTTTAAGCATTTGGCTGGCTAAGACCAGTTATAGATTTAATAGTACGCATAACGAGTTTTAGTTTAAGTTAATTATAGTTTATTTTTATTTCAAGGCTAACAACTTCGTGCAGTTATAAAATTAAATGCCCACTGTGAAATTTTGAACTATGTTTCAATATTTAAGTATAGTCAACAGCATATCAATCAACCTATACATAACCACTGCAATCTTCTCCCTATTACCGTCATGTAAAGAGCCCATATGATATGCTGTACGAAGTAAATTATTTTATATCACGAAAAGCGTCGCGAGGAAACCTACATGCCTAAGAATACAAAAAAAAAACCTCTAAGACATGTGTAATCCGCCAATATGCACTCCTCCACCCGCATGGTGGATGTCTTTTATTTAAGGGAAAGTGTCTGACTGTGAGGTCATTTAAATAAGCTGCTGATCGTTCAAGGCACATTGCATGCTATAAGAATAGTTATCAAAGAAAACAATATTTCCTATTGTTTCAGACTACATTGCGATTATGCTGGGCACTACAAAACGTACAATCACTGAAAAAGGCTACTGAGAGAAATGACGCGATGTTCGGGACTTTGGACACATGGCTACTATATAAGCTGACAGGTAATTAATGCCTTACAAGTCAAAAACAGAGAAAAGTATACAGCCTCAGTAAAGTTGAGATTCTCTCAAGAACTACTTCACCGATAGTAAAAAAATATTTTACTAGTAGGTAGTTTAGAGTACACACTACTGCTGTTATTCATAAACCTAGTTAAATCTCACTTTCCTTAAATCGTGTTGCTAACCCTTTCACACTTCGTTAAAAAAGGTTAAGATAGAAAGGGACAGGGGCCTAAACGTTGGCGTAACTTTATATCACGTTTATTTAATACGCGCCATTTTTAATAATCAGTTAAGTGCTTTTCGTTTAAATCTCAACTTTAATAGTACACATTTCTGTATGTTAGACCGTACATATCGTGAGTGGCAGACAATGCCCTATTTATTAACCCTTACATAATCGTATCGAATTCCATACTGCTCGAGCACTATGAATGACTATATGTACAAGATAATCCTACGTAAAGTGAGTGAGTGAGTATTTTTAGCATTAGGTTCTCATTTATAGTAATTGCAATAATAAACAAGAGTGTTTATTCCACAACATGAGTACAACAATAGGTTCAATTATTATCAATGACTTAAATTCTCTATACCCTTCTACAGACCACAAAATCCACATGACGGACGTGTCATCGGCGTCGGCGACGGGTTTCTTCGATCCATTCACGATGCAGTGGGCCGACTGGGCCATGACTCTTTTCGGCATACAAATGAGCTCTCTGCCTACAGTCGTCGATACAGCGGGAGAACACTTCACTTCCACTTCGCCTAAGATATGGGGACACGCCATACCTATATTGAGTTGTGTAAGTTCATCATCATCATCAGCCCGTATCAGTCCACTGCTGGACGGGCTCTCCCAAAGCACGTCACTCAACCTTATTCTCGGCCCTCTGCATCCAGTCTCTGCCAGCCATCTTACGAAGGTCATCCCTAAAATGTGTAAATTCGAAATACTATTATAAATAGGTTTATCTGCAATTGTTTGTTTGGAGTTCTGTATTCAGATTTCGCTTGAGGCTTTTGGTATGGAAAACTGGAGTATCGTCACCGAAAATCTTAGTCAAGGTAATGGAGACTAGACTTCGATTTTCGTCCGTCTGTGCGATGAATGTAGTTTGAATTGATATTCAAATTGTATGCGTACGAAATCAGTACCCTACGTATTAAAAGTTGCACTATACTGTAATGAGAGACAGGTATTAATAAATCACCTTTGTTTCACCCTTTGACATACGTATAAATAAATTGATTCCTCAAGCTAGTTCCTAATTAATTAATTAATATCCTATTAGACAATCCTTAACCTAGTTTCATCTTCCGGCATAAATGATAGGTACCTATTATCTATCGACTACATTAGTTATCTCTGTCAGTGTAACTACTTGTTATCTTTACGTTAGTAAATAAATAGTAAGTAATACATCAATGCTTCAATGGTCTTATCAATCCTGAAGTCAAAGAGTAGTAAATGTTTTATCGCATGTAAATAATATAATTATCTTTTCAAGTGGTCCTGTTAGGATATCAGACACAAAATAATTCTCATGGCAATTTGGGATACATATATTGGTTTAGTGCGAAATTATCGCATCTGAGTTTGAGTTGCAAGCCAAGCTTGAGAAACTGGATAAATACGAGAGAATCGCGATCGATTCCATCGAGTTCGATGAGAGGAATCGATCCCGATACCCCTTGAATATAATGACGAGAACTTTGTTAAAATTGGTTGTAATTTGATACGACACTGTGACCACTCAGACTCTTATTCTGAGACGATTTTGAACGCCAGCTCGCTTTTACAACTGTCATATTTCATATACTTTTGACAGTTGCTAGAGCAAGCTCATATTAAATTCGCGCCGAAAATTTAAACCTCAGCCATAGGCATGGGTATAATCTAAATAATCGGGTCTGTCCCATTAGTCCCATTGTGTAGTTGCATGATGGGACAATTGATACTATTCTGTCCCAGTAGTTCTATGGGGCAAGTGGCACAAGGCCGTCCGTCCCACTAGTTCCATCGTGTTGTCCTATGATAGGACAATTGATACTATTTCGTCCCAATGGTCCCAAATGCACAAGTGGCACAAGCCCAAGTCCCACTAACTAGTCCCATTATTTTCACTTACCATATCATATAGTGGTTTCTGTATAACTTGTCTTCTTCTGTATAAATGAAGTACATTCTCCTTTCAAGATGGCCGACCAAACTGCCTCCATATGGGGCTCGTGCTGTTTCGAGGTGGGCGACGTGAAGCTCACCATGGGAACGGGCACATTCTTCAACATCAACACCGGGTCGTCGCCACACGCGTCCGTCTCCGGCCTCTACCCGGTGGTGGGGTGGCGGCTCGGCAACGAGCTCATGTACTCCGCGGAAGGAGCCAACAACGATACCGCTTCTATCATTAAGTGGGCGCAGAATTTAGGTGAGCATTTGGAAGTATTTTCTAACGGTGGCGGAGAACACGCACACAGGAAGACAGAGAAAAGTATACAGGGGGCCTCAATAAGGTTGATTTTATCAAAAACCACTGAGATAATCTTGAAAACCGTACCATTACAACTGGAAAGTCATCGTTATATGCATGATCCATTTTCTTTCCCCAAAAGAATAACCCCGCGGCAATGAAGTTGGAAAATAAGCACTTAATATTTTTTTTTATTTTTAGGTTTATTCGAGAACCCTCAAGAGACAGCTGACATTGCGATGTCGGTCCCAGACTCTGATGGCGTATTCTTTATTCCTGCATTCAGTGGATTAGGCGTAAGTGATTTACAAGCATCTAATCATTTTTTGTTGTTGTTGCGAAATGGTAAAAGAAAACCTAGCACAATGTTCATCTGGTTTGAACACTTTGCCAATAGAGCGGCAAGGATTACGTTCGTTCCTCTATGGTCTAGTTTTGGTTTTGCTAAGAAAGGATGAAGTACCTATAACTTTAATCATCAATATCTATGGTGTTAATTGAAATATCGAAATCTAATTTCAGATTTATCCTCAGCATGATTATTTGAGTTTATTTCTTCTTCTTGTAGTTCCTCCGCTACTGGAGGGTGGCCGTCAGCTCCGCGTACTTGTTCCTGTCTCTAGCGAGCCCGGAACATCTGTTCAGAGTTCGCGATGCCCCATCCACAAATGTTTCACCCTTCTGCCCGCTATTTTGCGCATCATAATTAATTAGAGCAGTTCGTATCTTTAATTCCGGAAATTGTGTCCCAGATACCCAACTTTTCTCTTTTTGATGTCTAGCAATAATTCGTAAAATAATGAGTTTATTTAGGCATTCAAATTTATTAGTCGACCATATTTTGTCGCCAGCCTCCATACAACGACGGCTCTGCGGCGTCCGGGTTCCTCGGCTTAAAGGCGTCCAGCACTAAAGCGCACCTCGTTCGCGCCGTGCTAGAGTCCCTTGCGTTCCGCACCGCGCAGCTGTACGCATGCGTACGCGCCGAGACTACATACTCCTTCCGTAGTATCAGGTACGGACAAATGCAGATCAATAGTAACACTTGCAGTACGATTTCAACTCTTACGACGCAGATAATAAGAACGGTCCAAAGTGTTGCACTGGATTTAATTAAAACTTTGGACGTAATTTATTTATTAGTCTGGCCACCGCCGGCCGGCGAGTAAAGCGAGCAACAATGGTCTATTTTCTAGCTAAAGAAACGTACAATAGATAATATATTCCGTGTGAACAAAAGAGACGCAGTGATACTCGCTCAGCGACATATATTTTATAGTTGATCGCTGTGCGAGTGTCGTTGAGCGAGTATCGCTGCGTCTCTTTTGTTTACACGGAATGTATTATCTATTGTAGGTTTCTTTTTGTTTCATTACTTTTTGTGTATTTAAGTATTGGTTATTGTGTCACAGATTAGACGGCGGCGTATCCAATAACGACTTTATAATGCAACTGGTTGCCGACCTGACGGGGCTGCGTGTGGAGCGGCCAGTGCACGTGGAAATGTCCTCCTTCGGCTGTGCGCTCATCGTGGGATTACAATTAGGTAAGAAATATACATATATTTGTAACTATAATATATGTATGGAACTTGAATAAATAAATACATAACCGGACTTCCTAAAGGAAGTTGAAGGCCCTTGTTCGAACCCTGTGCTGCCCCTTCAGGGCGGTGAGTCCGACATAATCAACACGATCCCCCGGGCGTGGTGACACATGATTTGCATGTTTTACCTGGGTAAAAAAAAAGGCCGGCCATGTACCGATGAGTTTATCTCGGTTGTTCTTACAACGATGAAGGAAAACATCGTGATGAAACCTATACACACCGACTATTCTTGTATATGTGAAATAGGAGATGCCTAAATTGCCTTATAAAAGCTAGCCCTCCAACGAGCAGTGCTTTGCTAACTGTCATGCATGAGAGTTAAGGTCGCCACAAAGCGGATCCTTTTAGAATCGTACAAATCCCGATAGAATATCTGGCTAGCCCGCAATGGATAAATGACGTGATCATCATCCATATGATGTTGGTGGAGCTCCTTGAAGGGTCTGCCTGGGGTAGGTACCACCACCTCACCTATATCTGCCTTCATATGACAATTCGTTAGCGGGTTACGAGTCGTGACATATATGTTCAGGCAAATGTACCTGCAACTCTTCTGGAGAATGTCAGGTTGAAGCGCTAGATAGATTCTTAAGCTTTTCCGCGACGCTTTGTTGTTTGACATTGCTGGTCTATTTCAGGAGATGGTAAGAATAGAAGCACAACTTCACTTAGCATTAAAATCATCGTAATATAATTTGTTGCCATTTTCAGGTATATGGAAATCAAAAGAAGAACTGAAGTCACTTCGCAAAATCGGCTGCGTATTCCACCCTCGGGCACAGGTAAAGAAATCATACGAGTCTACTATAGCTAGCTGGGAGAGCGCCGTCAAGAGAATGTGTGGGTGGTACACAGAGAAATCACCTCACAATATCAATACCGTAACAGACAATAACTCGGTTACTCCACAGAGTAGTTACACACTGTCCGGTAGCTTTAGAATCAGTAGTTATTCTAAAGTTAAATAGCGGTGGCTTTTATATTTGCTCACGTTCCTCATCGCGTGTTTCCCGCTGTATAGGTGACATTTATCTCGCCTGGGCCGCCGGGACTTGTTGGTATATTTGTAGGTTGTTATATTGGATCATTAGACAGGATCTAGATTTAAGGGTTTAGGTGGGTCAGGGATTTTGTAATTGGACCGGTGGTTTTGAATTCGTGTGGAGGGTTAAGAGGCGTAGATAATGTTATGTAATAATTTCGGTTGTTATGTATTTCTTAAAAGTTGGCGATGAACTTTAATTTGGGACCCATTTCTTAGCACACGCGTTTTGTTCTGAAGTCGAAAGCTCCAAAACTTATAAAAGTATTGATAGGATAGAGATTGAATAATTTTTTTTTTTAATAATACTCGTCGTCTTGTTACAAAAAGTTATCTTATAGCAGGCTAGATCCTCGACTTTACCTCATACTCATTTATTCGGTCTTTGGTACGATTGGTTATGTCAGTTTTTTCAGAAATAAATGATCTTTTTATATCATATCATATGGATGGGTGAAAATCGATATGAAATCGATATTAAAATACTGTAAACTATAAACTGTAAACTAACTATTTGCCTAACAATATATTTTGATTTTGATGGGTTTCAGATTAAGGTCACACTTTATTGACATGTCGGAAGTACATAAGATACATAATATTACCTACCCACTATCCACGCGACGTTTTCACCATGTTTTTACCCGAGTTCAAAGCATTCTTGTGTAAAATCTGGGCCATTAAAAGAAAGCAGTGTCCTATTTTATTTATAATCAAGACCATATTTGACATCGAATGAAAATGTTTAAATTATATACGAGCAAAGCTTGCTTGCTATGCCTAATTTCCTGCCACACATAAGCTACAACCACTTAGATTTTATATACAGTCCTTACTTTACTTTAGTGCTGTTAGCCATATACATAGTTTAACCTCACTTCCCTTAAACTGTGTTGTTGTCCCTAAAAAAACTTTAAGTTATAAAGAGACCGAAGGCTTAAACGGTGGACTAACTTAAAATCACGTTTGTGGCTAACAGCTTGATTCTGTTGCATGCTGAGTGTACATTTATGCCTCGTAATGTTTTATTTAAAATTAATTGGAGGATTTGCGCAGTTACATGAATTTTTTACACAAAACTGTACATTTACGCAGTTTTAAAATGCCAAATAATATATTTTGCAATATTGATTTTTGTAGTTGGCTATGATATAAAATTAGAATTGAACATTGATGTATGAAATGAATAGGTAATTTGTATATATCGACATTCCTATAAATACGTAAGTGATAGTGAAAGGAACTAATTTTATAATACTTGAAAAGCCCCATTATAGGACTGAAATACCAGAACCGGACGGAAAATCAGTCAGATAATTTTATTAAATAACCACACACAGTCGAAATCACGTAATTATGTGTAACTTTATACGTTTCTTATTTTCTGCGATATAAGAGTTAAAATCACGCTGTAAGTGTTAGGTACTATTGAGGTTTTGTTAGTTGTACGTAAGTGAAAACGTGCCGTCCTATTTATAGGACAACTTTTGATACAATACAACTTGAAACTTCTACTTTGATTGACTTTTCGTTCGGTATAAGGATATTGGTGTAAATTATAATATTATTAGATTATTTCTTCTATAATTTTATTATTATTAGACTTGAATTAAAAGCGGACGTTCAAATTTGGAAAGACTGCGCCATGAAATAAATGCAATTTGTGATATACTTTTTAACCAATATAATCGTAGGGAGTAAGGTTTTAACTTTGATCATACATAACAGTGTGTGATCTAGGTACTATTAATAGTGGGATGGATGGGTTAATATATATTTATGAAACATCTTTAGACATAAAAACAATCTTTAAAAGATTGCTAACTCTTAGAACAATAATCATTTTCACTATTTTTAATTATTTATGTTGTTGCGTTGAGCAACACTTCACATTGCTAGTTTAAATACTGTACGTTGGTACATACTCGTACATTCCAAATTCCAAAGTTTAGATTTTATCGTTACCTAATTTTATATTTCAAAATTTATTTTATACTTAATTTTAAATTAAATATTATTGTTAGGTATTTACAACCATGACAAAGTAACTATATTTTGTATTTACATCACTAATAGGTACGTATCATTCTATGATATATATTTATAAGATCGGAACGAACTTTTAACATAAAGGAACGTACTCAATGCAGGACCGCGAGCTATCGGATAATGAATGAGTGAGAATTTGAGAACGGAGTCGTCTTCGATGCGTATTCTTTAATTTTATTCTAGAGGCATACATCTCACAGTACTAATGATGGGTTTTCAAAGTGACAGTTGAGAAAAAAAATAGTACCGATAGCCCGGGTAGATGGCACTGATTCCTCGTTAAGGTGTCAAAATTAAAGAGGTTCAATGCATGCGGGCTAACCATATTAAAGAATTGAGTGTATATTTTATGTGTTACCTATATTATAAGCATTAAAGTGTATTATTTACACAAACCCAAAAATAAATTATTCAGCTGACATTAAAAATTGTATATGATATGTGTCATGGTCCCTGTGTATTTTTTACGATGTCACCAAACTTCAGTGCAACGTATCAAAACGCGAATTATCGCATTGAGTACGCTCCTTAAGGGACAATCGCCCTATTAGTAAGTAAATAAAATTTATCAATTTGTAAGTCTAAGTAGAAGACAATATGATTGTTTGATATTAGTGCATTTTTACCTTTTGCTCAATGTATCTATCTGTATAGATAGTGTTTATAGCTGTATTCTTGCCAATGTAGTTTTTGTATTGCGTCAGTAACACTAGCGGTAATTTGTTTGTACAATCGACACTACATCAATCAATACCACTGCAATTTTTGCCCTATTGCAATAGCGATAATCCCGCGTATTATTATTATTGAAATATTTTCAATAATTAACTAATTTAAAAGCCTACCTTTGCAACCATGTCCAGCACAAAAGGATATTTTAATGTAAGTTCTCGACAATTTGTCCACAATACATTTTAATGACCATGTTTTCAATTTTTATTTTTTTATTATTAATGAAGAACATCGCGTCAAAATCATTAGAATTACTCATTATATAAATAAAATTATCTTCTCACTATATTTGCATGTCCCCAGTAAAGTTTAGTTATTATCTTTGTTCACTCGAAACTTGCCATTATTTGGAGTAGGAAACCGACTTTATTTAACTTATCTTATATAATTCTATCATGACAACTTTCACTAAAGTACCTGTATTTTTAATAATAAAATCTATTATGCTCAACTTTATCATGTGTTATTTTACAAAATATATTTTAAGTAATTAGTCTCCTTTTAGATAAGCTAAACGGAATAGGATGTATAATTCATTAGCACTCTAAAGATGCTATTTTTCTATAATTCAATTAACATTAGAGATAATAATACAGTCAGTTGTTTATGCGACACAAAATTTTAACTAATATTTATTGGGCGTTACAGTAACATCTCATTGTCGTCTCTCGACCGGTATTGCTGTCTCTATCTCGTGATTTCTATTGCCTAATTAATGCATATTTTATTTTCTATCTCATTTCGATTCTATTTTCACATTTGAACATCAAACAATATTAACGTGGAAATAAGCAGTGAACAGTGTGATCCGGATACAACTCCAAAAACTATTTGGTTCAAATATTTGCTGAATTCATTAATCGAACCCGGAACCCTTATATTATAAGGATTGTTTGTACTCGGTGAGCAGGCTATGAAATCACTATAGGTATCTGCGTGATAATATAACTATAATAATATTTATCGATCACGTTATGGCTCGTTCGCAACTTAATTAACACTTTTGAACCCATTTCGTATAAATAACTTGGTGTTTTACCATTTGCACTAGACGTTAGTAAGGCTTCGAGGATGGCTAAGCCGTTGATTTTGATATTTCTTGCAATATTTTTGAAATTATCGAATGGGAGATTCATAGATGGATTAAATTTGAATCCGGAGAGGTTGAAGAGTGGGAACTTCATTCAGATACCTGTACACAGGAGCTTCGGCTTTATTGACTATAAGCCGCGCAGCCAGAGGGATCTCATCATAGACATACCTGATAAAGATGATGAGATCATAATAGATGTTCCTGTGGGCTCTGCGGGGGAGGACACGGTGGTGGAAATAGAAAAGATATCATTCGTAGACAGGAACATTGAAGACGGCTATGATGGCCAAAGGCCGCCTGCGGAAACAATTTTTACTGATCTCAGACGACATTCAGAATCAGGTCAAGACTTCAACTAAAATGTGGTCGTATAGTGTATTACTATTTTATGTAGCTTTATAACTTGCCGTGAAGTGGGAATGTGTTGAACAAATTGAAAACATAAATTAAATGTATTTCTTAATAAAGATGCTTTATTTTATTATTTACTTGTCATTTAGTCGTAAGGTGTTATTAAACATAATTTGTACATATTTATGCTAGTAGTACTTAGATAGCTAGTATTGTAAGTAATGTTTAAATATTACCCAAAAGAAGTCAAGAGGTTACAGTTACAGGCTACCTCTACGAATATGCTCTTCTGCAGTCTTTAGAGCTAATGCGTGTGATAATCGGAGGTCTTACAGGATTAAGCATCCAAAGCAAAAATAGGTTTAAAAACGTCAAAGAGCAATAGTTATAGCATTTTCTCATAACTGGACAATAAATACTTACCTACTCATCATTTAATGCATTTACTTAATGCGTATTTGATAACATAATATACTTTGATAAATTGTGGACCAGTAGCGTCCGATTCTTACCCTTGGATTCAGACGCTTAAAAGCCTATAAAAAAACCTTGTAACTTAAATTGTAGGTACCTACTTACAATTTAAGTTACAAGGTTTAATAATAACCTATAATAATAAGTCGAAATCGGTAACTTTCTATACATTTGACATGGTGGCTGTGTCAAAGTAAGCCATATCAGCTGATGAACTACGATGCGACGTTGATTTAAATAAAAATTAAATCGATAAATCTTAGAATAAAAGATCTGGGGTCAATAAGTGTGTACCGAATCGGAACATGTTATTAGGTAAGTATGTGACCCCTCGTCGATGGATTAGACAATAAACAGTCCTAGATATTTTATTGTAGTATAAATTCGTTTATTTATTAAAAAAATATACAAATTACATTTGTAACAATCATAAAACACTATAAGTAGATACAATTAATAATGCTGTACAATAGTACATCGAAAGGCCGATGTTCAGTATAGAAATATTGTTTTTACAGATATTGAACACCGGTCTTTCCCCCATATCTAAGTTTAAATGAATGAGATAATAATTTACATAAATACGATATACTTCTTAAGCTTAAATTACACTGCGATCTACACGCAGATGAGTTATAAACTAATGAGGATTAGCAATGTTTTTACATTATTATCTAATTTTTTCCTCAAATAGCTAAAAAGTTGCAAAAGAGTGGACCACTAAAGTCCAGAGGTGCAAGGGATCGAACCTGCGCCACTTAAGCCGCAGTCCGCCCTAGCCACCTATTGTGGCTTACTATTTACTATAACGTCACTTATTCTAAGTAGGTAGGTAGGCAATCGAAAGTCTTGTTTAGCCCAACCAGGTTGGCAGGAACTTGATTCTGCGCCCATTGACACTTGATAACCCGCTTTCATATTTCAAGCTGTCGAGATCGGCGAGCAAATCGTTGCTGGGGTTGTCTCCTCTCAAAGCTGACCGCTTCACCACTTTGTGATTAGCGTCTTTGGTCGCAGCTGCTTCAGTGGTACTTGCGTCGTCTGCGGCATCCACCAGTTGCATAATAGGTATCTCATCGATGACTTCGATCACATCCACCAATTCCACGCCGTCGTCGGCAGCCGTTGTCGTCTCTGCGTCGTCTTTAGGTACAGGCGATGCGATGGTGAGCGCGACTAGCGCGAGCGAGAGAAGGACAACCAACTTGGAAGCCATGATCTTGGTGGGCTTCGAGAAACTTCTCCGCGAAATAATAGGGAATGTCTCCCAAAAGGCTTGCTCTTGATACTGTGTCTTCCAACAATGTTTACGAAAGCTCGTTGTGAGCATAGTATTTATACTAAATCCTAAATTGTGCTAACTAATAACTCCAGAAACGGATGAATTGACGCATTGTGTCTTGTCTGTTAATTGCATCAGTAAATACTATCAATAACATAATGACCATGAATATGTTTTGTTGAGGATTGTAAGTACGGAAAATTGATGAGAAATAGTTTACACAAGATATATCGCTTCTTAATCTCAAAAATACACCGGCGTGATACACTTGTTCTCAGATTCATTCATGAGTAACTCTTTTGAAGAATATGATCTTTCGGGATTTCAACTTGCGTGTAATATCTACTATGTATAGATACGTTACCTAGGTAGAGATATAGTGATAGTCTTAATCTTAAATAAACCTATTTTTGTCGAAGGCATGTTCCTAACGTTGATGTTGTGCCAGATACTTTTCGATTCTAGCTCCTTCTGGCCGTCTGGCCAAATCATCCTTTCATGGAGGGAATACTTTCAATGTGTGAGTTCTTGAGGGTGGTCTACATTTGCCCGATAGTTTCAAATTACAACAATAATGATCATCAACCTATTCATTCATGTATCATTATTGTACATTAAGGACGTTAGATTCGAAAACGGTTAAAAGGGTATTTACGGTTGGCATCCCATGTTCTTACCCAAATCGTGTTCAAATTGAATAAAAAATATATCTGTAGAAACATTAAAGGTGCAGCTACAAGTTAGCCTTGAATTTTTTTTAAAGTCTCTTGTTTTCGATATAAAAAAATCGTTTACTTTCAACAATTTTCAATTTTCGACGAAATAGACCTTTTTGGGTGTCAATATCAACAGCAAACGAATCAAATTATTAAAATTATATTGCATTGAGACCAGTTACAAAAGTGTGAAGAACGATAGCCGTATTAGTTTTATATCATTCAAAGCCAAAAAACTATTTATCTTCAATAAAACATTCTTGCTTTTTACGCGCAAATCTTCCATACATTTTACTATGGAGCGCGCGCTTGTAAAATGAAAGCTCTAAATCGTTGGGCCCGGGCCAGCGTTGTTCCTGATACGGCAATTGCCGTAATATAGGTACGGTTTTCAGGCACCTTTGAGGGCGAAACTAGACATACGGCAGGACTTGCACTACCGTATTACTATAGACGATAATTGGGCAAATTAAGTTTTCTTGAAATTAATAGGCCCCTTAATGAATAGGTTGATGATCTGCTATTATTACCGTACAGGGGATCGATCAGGCAAATTAATGTAACGTAGATACTGATGGGAGGCAAAATTGGACCAGGCTCTAACCAAGAGATACAAACAAAAATATAAGACCTATTCATATTCAGAGACACTCCATGGACCTTACAAAAATCTTAATCAGCGGATGACTACCTAAGAACCGATAGGTGACGGTAATTTATATTATGTCTACCTAATTGAAATGATGTAGATGGTCACTTGAAAATAGCAAGTAGACAGGTACTAACCGATTTCAAAATTGCCCACCAACACATCTTTTCAATAGCATGATAGTTCCAAATAGGGTATTTTTAGTGTCTTGTGACCTGGTGCTAATTTCTTTTGTTGCTCTTTATTCTTATCGGCTCAAAAAGACGCATTTGGCGTCCCATTATCACTTCAACAACGCAAGTCAAGGCTCGTGAAACAGTTGCATGCGTATTCTTATACACAAACAGTAGAATCGCTGTTGATAGATCGTGTCTCAAAGCTGCTTCTACAAATAATGATTGTTTACGTGAAGGCATTACTTAAATAATCCTAATATTTTATGCAATCTGCCCAGCATTTATAAGCCGCGTTACTTGCGCCGAGGATTATAGTTTAAAAAGTGTAAAGGCAAGATAGGCTCATTCAGTCATGCATTCAATGTTCTTTGTCGTCGCGTCGTTAGCGCTGCTGGCCGTGTGCGCCTGCGCACCGGCGGAGGAGGAGGTGATCCAGCACATCCCCCCAAGAGCCGAGCAAACACCGTCAGCTACAGGAAAAGATGGTTCGAAATCTGGTGCTGCGGACGAAGATGCGGATGTTACTGAAGTGAAGGTCCCTGCCAGGGTTCGCCGTGACGCAGCCGGACAAGAAAGTGATCTGCTCCCTTCGGCTGATGACGTAGAAGCCTCCCCATTCGGTGAGACCTCCAATCTTCAAGGTCGCAACCGCATCAGGGTCCTGCCTGCTTACCTGGGATGAACTATTACAACACAGCTTCCACGATTAAGGTTTTCAAACGATGTGACAAGGCCCATTTTGATATTGTTTAAGCCTTTTCTATTTTAATTGTTTCGATTCTGAAGTATTTAAACCTGAATAATATTTTATTTAGTTTTAGATAACATTTATCACATCACTAAGCGAGCCCATTACTTATGTACATAAAATTTAAGAAATGCATTAAATAAACTTTGTTTATAAATCATATTATTTTGATTTGGATAAGTATGGACATTTTCTGCCTATATGACGCGGCTGTAGAGATACGATATTTTTCTAAAATGAAAACTATAGAATGTATTTCACTTTCTTTCTACCTATTGTAATACAATCAGGCAAGTATTAGTTTAGTGATGCTATGAAAATCTAGGTACCATATGTAATTATTTATTTATTCTTGTGAGAGTTGGCAGTTGTTTGTTACATTTTCGTGTTAACGTATTTTGCTCTAGTTATTATTAATTAACAAACAGGAAGTAATAGGTAATTTTAAGTACATAAGATCACACTTATTAAGTCATTAGCTCACATACTCACGACACATTACCTAGCATGAAGTTGTTTCTTTTGATTTTACTGTTAATATTGTTTAAAAGTAATGTTTCCTTTAATATTGTGAACAAACTGAATGAAGTAGAGGAACAATTAATATTACCTGATGACAAATACCCAACATCATCTAAAATGAACCAAATGACACTCGATAAAAGAAGTGGAGAAAATAACGAAGCTCTGAATGTTAAAGATGATGAAGTCTTTGTGACTGCTGAAAGCAACAACTTCGTGTATCGGCCACTTTTCGTGTACAGGAGAATTGAACATAGCAAGCGAAGGATCAACATGTACAATGCCTTTGCTGGGTAGAGCAAACATTTTATTATCTATCGATCGAGTTAATTGGCAATTAGGTACTCTATTAGAACTCGGGTTTGTTAACAATCAACTTCTGCACCACTAACAGGAAATTAGTCCATTTCGAGACTGGATTTTAATATAGTGTGTTGTTGTTCATACAGAACAAGAAAGATGAATCGACATCGCCTTGGGATATTATTATTTACTGGATTACTTAGTGTAAGTACCTACGTCCTATCTAGATACGAATCTAAATATCTGCAGGTATATTTTTTAAAACACCTATCTTCATTTTACAGGTAACTTTAGTTTCTGCTGGCATATCGCCTGTTCATGATTTCAATGAAAAACTTAATTCTAAAATGGGTGATAAATTTCTAAACGCACCGTATAAAGTTATCAAACATTTAGACAACTCTATATTGAAAGCGACTAAGAATGTCACCCAAAATCCTAAAATGGAAGAAAGTCTATATCAGTTATCGAAGGATTTAGTATCCGCTATATTGTCTAAGTTGGAAATACAAGATAAAATAACGCGAATTACTACGGAAGCTCTTGATGCTCCTGGGAAAATCAAAGGCATCACCGCTATAGAGACGAGACGAATTCTGGACTACATATCACGAACATTATCCAGTCATATACTCAGTATAACAAGAGTTTCTACAGAACCCGAACTTCACCGCTTAGTTTATGGTTTGGCACAAATTGCAGCGGAAGTATCCATAGTCTCAGCATTAAAGGATATAACATATGCGACAGCATTGTCCAAGAAACAATCAGTAGACTTGTCTCTGCGCAAAAAGAGATCAATTGAAAGCAATGAACCAAAAGTAACTCCTTTTCCAAATGCTGAACCTGTACCTACTCTATACAGCATCATTCTTAATAAAACATTAACACCTTCTGGAAAAGTGAAGGAACCTTCCACAGATGCCCCTAAGCAAACTCTACTAGTTCCAAATACGCCATACTCGCTTATCTCTAGAGGTGAAAAGAAATCTGTACACATACTGAACACGAATAAGCATGTGCCTAAAAAAATGAAAGGATTTTTGAATCAAACTATTCTGGATATGGAAAACAAGGATCCTAATATTAACGATACTGAAGCCATTGTTTTAGATTCATCTGTAAATGGCACACATTACGTAACAGTAGATTCTCAGACTTTAGATATACAGGAGTTAAACTCGCCTGTACTTTTAGACGATTGGATTGATCCAAAAGAAAATATCTACAAATCGGTACTAAGCGCGGATGTGGCTGCAGATATAGAAATAGAACAAGCAGAAGTCATTGAAGATGAAAATATAAACGAAAAGAAACAAAAGCAAAAGTTGGAGAGATTGGAGGTGAAAGCTAAAAAAGCTATACTGTACGCCGGGGATGTCGCTTATTTAACGGCGGCAAGTGTGGTCGCTATGAGGCGTGCTCTTACTGCATCTATCGAGGTCCATATGTCTGTGACGTACGCCAAAAATGGGATGTCGAATCACCAAGACTTGATGATGAATTTGGCTAAGACAGCCGCTCAGCAAGCTGGGAAAGAAGCAAAGACGGCTACTTCCAAGTCCTTGGCGTGTGAGAGAGTTATCAAACTTGCGTTAAAGTACACAGCCCAGTCCAATGGAGCTAAACTCAATCATATTGCCAACAGAATCGTTATGGATACTCTATCACTGGCGACGCTTGCTAAGTCTATGGCTTTTGTGTCATCAGATATTGCTATTAACTCGTTGTACCAAGCTACCGATGTGAAACCACCGTTGTAAATCTGTACCTAGTGATTTTACTTAATTCTTGTGTTGCTAAATAAAGTTCATACACTTGATCAAACCACTATTTATTATTAGGTCCTTGCTACTTTTAAGTATTTTTGTTATTGCTGTAGGTATTGAGACTTTAATGAGCTTAAACGCGATTAATTAGGCCATATAACTTGGCACTTTTTGAACGGTAGAGTAGACAAGTAAGACTGAGATGTGCGTTAAATATAAGTACCTACTTAGGCACCTAACTTATCTAAAAGCCTAAAATCATATGACTGCTAAAACATCTTAAATGGGTGCTAAATAGGATTAGTAATAAAACCAGAAATTATTTTAGGCTTAAAATTTAATAATACAAATGGCCCTGTTATGATTCTTAGGGAATCTAGGACTGCTGTTATTTATTTTTGGAGCAGATTGTTTACCAGTAGGAGTTCCAGTAGCTGTAGGGATGGTTGTAGTACGAGTATGCTCTCGGGTAGTAATAGGAGTAGGATCTGAAACAAGAAGGAAATCACGTTTACGAGTAAGTAGATAACAAATTACGACAATATATATGTGACACGAGTGTTTCATACTAATGTGCCTACATAAGGGCAATGGATAGGTACTTAGCCTAAGAGTAGATTGCAATGATTTTGTATTAGGCGGTTATGCTGTTGGCAGCACTATAGGTGCACCCACTTATTCTCATCATGATTACAATATTTGAATACTGTTAGAACAGTAATTTACAATTGAATTGAAAATACATATTGAACCCTTCTTGCACTGTACCTACTCGCCGTTGGCACTAGTAGGTAGCCTGTGCAATTTCGACTTATATCTAATCGTACCGAATGGTTAATTAATGTAGAGTCTTCCCAGACTTCCGCTCACTTTCGCTAAACTTTTCAAAAGACATTGCCACATTTCAATGGAGCTTTGCCCCACCTACTAAACTACGTGACCATTTAAGCTGTACCTATCATTTTGTTGGGGACTTATTACAGGTTACATATTGCATAATCATAATCAGTATCATTTTCTACTACTCTCGCAACTCCTATAGAAGAATAACAAAAACAATGAATAAATCGCTTCGATTTCTTACTATTTTCTGAATTCTAAATTAAGCTGTTTTTTTCGACTCGCAACT
This sequence comes from Tachystola acroxantha, assembly GCA_963506565.1. Taxonomy (NCBI): domain Eukaryota; kingdom Metazoa; phylum Arthropoda; class Insecta; order Lepidoptera; family Oecophoridae; genus Tachystola; species Tachystola acroxantha. The sequence continues at coordinate 6,769,804 of OY735887.1, forward strand.
TGTACATAACTGTAATTTAAACCAATAATTTTATTAAAAAACGGAGATACTTTTACATTTATTCGTTATCTTGTACAACTTGCGGTTGATGGTGGGGCAGAATCTGGCATTGTCATTTATTAAATTATCACATACCTGGGTCTATAGTAAGAGTAGGATCTTCCATAAACGGGATAGTAAGATCGGCGCCACCAGAAGGTGTTATCTGTTTTCAAGTCGGAATTATCATTTACTGGCTCCAGTTGGACTGGCTCGGGTTCCGAGGCCGGGACCATGGGGCTGCCAGGACCCGGTAAGGGGACCACAGACTCAGGTCCTCCCACAGGCATCTCTGGGGCCCCAACTGCGTTCGGTGGTCTCACATCTTCCTCGACAGGGAATGCTGTGCAAACTCCCAAAGCAATCAGGATCAGTAAATACTTCGTAATCTGAAACAATACAAATTCTACCTTAGGTTTCCTGTAATAATAATTGTTTTCTGTCTGATGGACTAGCGGTCACCTGTCTAATAATATTTATATCGCAATGCCCGTCGAAACTCTACGTCCTGTTAGTTGGTAACCAAAAGATTTGTATGTACCTATTACCAGCTGGCTGATAGATTTGTATGAGACATTAATTTATTTTTTATTCCTAGTAAACTTATAGTTTCAGTTAATGAAATTAAAAAAAAAACTTTTATTATGAATCGCAGAATCAGAGTTTAAGCTCGATCCAAAAATATAACTTACCATTTTGGAATAAATAAGATGGGTATGGCAACTCTTCGTTGGAGATACAGGACTGTTGAACCTCAGCTTGAGACCAGGGTATATATCCTGCGAAGGACGCCGTGCGACAGAGACAAAGACCACCCATCTTCTTCTAACAGGGTTTTCCTGACATCATGCCGGACCACCTTATGTCCAGGTGACAGTTATATGGAACCTGTTTATAGTATTTATTTACAAAAAATCTTTCTGTTTTATGGGTTTAGCTATCTCATGCCATTGCTCGGACGTCCATCTCTAATAGAATAACGGTGTTTTATGTAATTTTGAGTGTTTCATAGAGCAACCGCCAAGTTTCCATATTGAAGTTGGATGGAATGTCTGCAAACTTGACAGTAGTTAACTGAGTTGAAGGTCTATTGAAGTTAAGTTGATGCAAAGAATAGGCAAACCAGGTGTTTCAAAAGAATCACTTGCAAGTTGATCAATTAATTATACTAGTAGATCAATCGATCCAACTTCGACGAAGGTGTCTAAGTTTGACCCCCTATTCTATACTCCGTGGGTAGTTTGATCTGACAACGGCAGTAGGAATGATTTTTCGCTATACATAAGTTAGGTTCTGAAATAACTGTTACGTCAATGTGATCGGAGCTGAACTGATTGAGCTCCTGGATCGAACCAATTCTTTGCTATTTTATTGCATCTGTTTGCACCAGTATACCTAGTTATTAACTAAGTACCTACTAGCGTATAACAAGTCTGGATGAAAGGTTATTATTGTTTATGTGCTTCTGCTTAGTTTATTCTTTATTCTACATGAAGCACAATACAAAAGTGATAGAGAAAAATGATGTACCTACAGTCCTACATGGACGTGCTTATCTCTGAGGAGAGATTTTATTGTTAAAAATCTTGGCAAGTTTTTACAGCCACATAAAGCCTGTGTTACCATATTGTTACCGAAATTGGTTTTCCCATGTCTTCTATAAATAGTAAGTCATAGTAAACGTCGTGTAACTAAATATTTTCTACAAAAATAACATTTTAAATATTTAACTAAGTAAGACTACTCACTATTGAATCCTTGTTTGTTATTCAGAAATAATTTATTATTATTATATAAATATTTAATAATACATCCTGCCTGACTATAGGTACCTATACAGGATGTTATAATGTAAAGGGATAGTAAGTCAAAAGTGGTGTAAATAATAATTCGGTAACCAGCTTTTGTTCTACAACTTTCAATTTTCAGGAAAATAATATACACAGGTTAGTCTCACTTTGATTGAATAAGTATTTAAATATAGGTTCCGATCCGATCCACATCGAGATGGGTGCGGCAATTTATACTTAAATAATGACTGTGTTAAAAATACTCAAATATCTTAAAAGATTATTCACCTGCGACCTTTGGGCTGCGATGTTTAGGGTCTCGTTTACTTAAGTGCGATCTTTATATTTTTAGGTTTGACGTAAACTGTGCTCGGTTAGGAGTGGAGAATTTGTTTTGTAATTTTCTTTAAGTATTTCCCACACAGCGGATTGCGGCCTAGGCCTCAGATCGCTACCTACTGGATTATACGACGGGAGAAAATGGAGCGGGGCATGCGTTTCAACTGGCAACTATTAATTAACTATTAATCGGTGGATTCCTGAGAGGTCCGGGTGTGATTCTAATCACTGTACATTACTCTAAAAAGTTACTAGATTATGACTGACGAGGACCAATCCATGAAGTGTATTAGGGTCACTTGCACACCCTGTGTGTGTGGCATTAAATTACAAAAACGTATTTCTTATAATTACAAGATTTTTATTAAGTACCTACTTAACACGGGTTAATTTTAGTCCGCGGTTGCGTTTGAAATTAAGTGTAGCTAACTAAATGTTGAGAATCCAGTAGCAATCAAGTAACGAACGCCCTATAATGTGGCGTTTCTATTTTTCTGTACTTCAAATACAGCAATGTCCCCTGGTTCCTGATGAGGTTCAGGTTTATCCCTAGCTCAGGTTAGGTTGGTCTACACTGTGTCAGCGCCTACAACAAAACAGAAAATTAGAAGAGAACCGCCAACATAGTCGCGAGTTTCCTCCAAGTTCCAGGGATTGTTTAGGTTAAGTTAAAAGATAGGGATTTTAATCTTATTTCTATTACGTAGTAAGTAGGTACTATGGTAGTACCTAATGTAGGTAGCTACTTGCCCTGCCCATCACTACGAATCGGCGAACAAGCAACTCAGGTAGGTACCTACTACGTATAGTCAAAAGTATGTACATCAAGGTGTAACACTTTGGGAATTTGTAACGATCTTGCCTCAGGAGTTCACATCATACTTCAAAAGTTACCACTGATGTGTTGTCGAGTGTACAATTGGAAACTAATACGCGCCATCTACCAAAAATAGTAGTAAGGTTGTATGGCTAGAACCTGTGTAAGTCAGACGTAGGTAGACATTACGAACAAACAGTGGATATAGAGATATTCACAAGATGTCGCTGAGTTAACTTGTATCGTTAGCGTTTACAACATTAACTTGACAATGAAATCGTTAAAACCTGCGCTGTTCACTACATGAACAAAAAAGGTTCGAGACAAGTCGTGCCAGATGTCGCTTTTGGGCCAGACAGAAGAGAAGTAGGTAATATTGGTAAGCCAATGTAAGCAAGAAGTTGTTGCTCAAACAAAATGCGCACATAACAAACAGGTGCGCTTTGTTTAGAAATAACACAAAACTCAGCTCGTATATAGGAATAGGTAGGAGGTATTTAAATGTACAGTATAATAAAAGTGCCATTGCATTTTCTACCTATCAAGAGTCTTCTTATTAAAATTCATGTTATGACATAAATGCGAAGTAGCTGCATTTGTTTTGATTGTTAAATTATAACTGTTATGGATGTATGATATGTTCTAACTTATCTATTTTTACACTAACCCATTTAAAAGGCAAACTATGTTTGTTCGGAAATGTTGTCTACCAAAAACCAGTTAAACAATATGGAGGTCTGCGAATAAACCGCATCATCAACCGGTAAAGATTGGACTTTGGACATCAATTTGAACAACCTCATTTGGGGTCCTTAACCGCAATCGATTTGTAGCCTAACCATTAGATTTAAAAAAAGATTTTTTCAAGTCTAAATTAACAGTAAAGTTAATTTGGTCAGCAGCCAGCTCGATTTTATAGTAAAACAGAAATGGTAGAGCCCCCTGCTCTATTGATTTGAGTTCGATCTGAATTGCGCATTGACGTAATAATAGTAATTAATCTCTCTTTGTAGCTTTATTGTAAGAAAACCTTTAGAGTATAAAAAATCCAAATTAGCGATGTGACTGAGATTGATATGGAATACTTTGGTAGTAAAAATACCAAGAGAAATATTGTGATTTGTAGATTTCGGAGCTCACAGGTTCCTACGGTAGTGTCCGTAAGATGTTTGTTGAATAATCTTTGCACATCCGTACCAATAAGTACATGATGCTTATCGAAGGAAAGGACGCAGCCATGACATATCGTGTGGAGAACGAGTTAATACGTTTCGTACGTGCTTATCGATCCAAGTGGCAGTAAAGAGGTGTGTCGTAATATCACTGAACTATCTGTTGGCTAGTATTGATACATGATTGCAATAGTAAGGTAGAGTGACTATTATAAACTATTGCTAACACCTTGACTTCGACTTTATGAAATACTGTACACTCGAAGACAGAGATAAGTATACAGGGGGCCTCAATAAGTTTGAGATTTTCTCAAAAACTACTGGACCGAATTTAACAATTTACAGTTACTTACATAGTTTTAACTTCTATCTATCAAACAGTGAAAGAATTTTTGCAATAGGTCAAGTAATTTTTGAGACAATCTCAACCTTAAAAACTCTCCTGTCTATACACCTTTTTCTGTGTACCACCGTACTTTGAGCGTATTTATAAAAAATACGCCTTCAAATCTGTGGCACCAGTCTTTATATGAGGGCTTTCCAGTGGACCTTATCAATTCATATCCTACTAATTGTAGCTAGCTAGATGTAGATCTTGGGGATGAGCATTAGTAAATCATTGCGATATAATCATATAATTCCTAGAACATTCTGTACTGGTTATTACCAATAACAGTAATGACCGGTTCTTATCTGCTGATGGTTATAGTTGGTAACTAATTATGTATTTAATATAATAATTTGGACTAAAACATGATTAAAAACTAACATTAAATAACTAAAAACCAAAACTACCTATAAATAAATTAACTATAAATAAAATATGTCCTCTAGGAGGGCATCGGCATTATGTATAGATTTTTTATAAATCATTAATTTTTCATAGATTATTTAGTTAGATGAATTCACCTTTGGATTTGGATGTGTACAATCGAAGGAAGAGATAAGTATACAATAAGTTTGAGATTTTCTTAAAAACTACTGGACCGAATTTAATAATTATTTTACAGTTATATAGTTTTAACTTTTATCTATCTAACAGTAAAAGAATTAGAACATGATGAAAAATTCTTTTCATCATGTTCTAATTTATTCACCGAGCATGGATAATGCGTAATTCAAATTCTGAGTGAAAGAATTTTTGCAATATGTCAAGTAGTTTTTGAGAAAATCTCAACTTTAAAAACTCTCCTGTACACCTTTATCTGTGTTAAACCGTACATATAGGTAGGTAGGTACTGTTTGTTACCTTACCTACCTCTGCATGACGGAGGTAGATACACTTTTTATATTATGATTTACGTAATAATATTATACCTAATGTATCTTATTCATCAATCGTACATCAATTATGTTCGTAGTCATTAGCGTCGTACGTATAGTAGGTCCATCAGAAATTAATATTATTTGACACTTGATTTCTTTTCTGAAACAATTCCGATATATTATATATTTGACTTATACAATATGACTACAGTCACAAGACTAAATGGTAGTAGGTATGATAAACTTTTATAAAACCAATCAGTAACTTCAACACTATTATATAAAACTGCTACATAACTGGAAGTCGTATAGATTCAGAATTATAAAACATTTTTGTTGCTTGGGTAAGTACAGATGTAATTTAACAGGCGTAACCCCAAATTATTGAAATAACATAAACTTGAGAATACAAATTCACAAACATTAGAGAAGTTTCACTGTAACAAAAATCCAGAAGGACGCAAATACTTAGTAGATTGCTGAATACTTAGGTACGGCCGAATACACAGAAAGGTGTACAGGAGAGATTTTAAGGTTGAGATTTTCTGAAAAACTACTTGACCGATTGTAAAATTTCTTTCACTGTTACATAGATAAAAGTTAAAACAATGTAACTGTAAAAGATTTATTAAAATCTGTCAAGTAGTTCTTGAGAAAATATCAACCATATTGAGGCTCCCTGTAAACTTATCTCTGTCTTCGACTGTACCTATGGAGGACGCGTGAGTGGCGTGATAGGATCGCAGCAGATAGAAGTACATCGTCTCTGCCCACCTCTACAGGAGACGGGAGTTTATGTTAGGTATGTGTAGCTAATATTTTTTCTAAGATAAACGAGTAGGTCACTCATCGATATGAAGTTACTTTCTCTGTATCGTTTTCATTTTATCGTATTTTATCGCACCCAGACAAGATAAAATTCGCCATTTACAATATCATAGAAGGCCAATCGATGGGTGTGTCAGCGAGAGCTACGCAACCACTTGCATTGGTATTTTGTTTGCGACGTGACGACGATGGCCTTGTATAGGAATGTACCTAGCCATTGACAACTTTGCAGAATAAATACACGTCTGGTAGGTAGGTATAACTGCATGTGGGACGAAGGCATGACTTTCAGGCAGACCACGCGACTGCGACAAAATTGCCGCCCGGTAGATAGATACTAATTAAAAGAGCTTGGAGGGGCTGTGGTTAGGTGGAACACTGAACGGAGCAGAGGTCCGGCTTCGATCCCCAGGCCGCCCATGACAAAACAGAGAGAAAGGGTGGTTCAGATTTTCACAAAAACTACTTGACCGATTGTAAAAAAGTCCTTTTACTTAAACTAATAACTACAGTAAATAGTTCGAGTACACATGACTATTTGTAAAAAATAAAAAAAGTCCAAGTGCTTTATGAGAAAATCTCCACCTTCTCCTCCATTTCCCTTTACAAATTACATACCTAGTCATCCATTAGTGTCATTAATCATTCATTACACAAGTGTAACGAAAACCGGGTAATTTTATTCGAATGGTGTTCTAGTAACATCGATATTTTGATATTTCTTTCAAACATCTACGTCATGTGAAGCGAAAATCTAAATAATATCTATTAGGTACCCTACCTAAGGGATAACAGTTTTTGCTATTTGAATGGTTCCCAAAATCCCAAAACAGTTTGAAACATTTTTGGGAATTTTCGCTATCTATTTATAATAAGTAGTTATAGGTAAGTACTTTGAGTTGATGTGATATGCAATTACGTTAGGCACACTTACGTATTTAAAAACTACCATAATATGTAGATAGATATAGATCTGTAGGTGTATTATTTATTCAGTTCAGTAGATAGGTGAAATCAATACATTCGGCCTGCAATGTATTATCGGAATATGCGTTTTATTTACGCGTTGTTTTGGCAGACTATCGTATAGACTATCTTAATCAGACGAAAAGCCTGTATAAATCAAGATTAAAGTCGCAAGCGATTATTCTAATGCGTTTTGGTCTGGGAAATATTATGTAACATGTATTATCTATGGGGTTACCTTAGAACTATTCTTCGCCCGAGACAGGGCTGGAGTATATACTATAGAGGTCTTTCTATTTAACATATAAAAAATAGTATCTAAATAGTACCAAGGTAGGCTGGTAAGATAGGTACGTGAAATTACGTGTTATGTAAGATATGCACGAAACAAGATAACATTATCAACTTTCCACCGTAAGTAGTAGCCCTTTGTGTATTTTGTAGAGCACGCGAAGTTATTTTCCTTATTTGAACAGTTTGTCACTCATCCATCATCTCTAATATTTACAAACTTCTGTCTGCATTGGAGGCCAAATGTGAGTTGGACTCACTCATCGAGGGTTCCGTCGACACCAATCTTTAACAGTCCATTTCTGGACGTAGGTCGACTTCTGCCTAGGCAACCAACCCGACTTTCGTCTATAGCATCCAGAGTCCAGACCCTACCCGTCACCTTACGTGTATAGGGGTTCCAAGACAGACCTCTTGTTCGGTAATCCGTGGTAAAGACCTTGTATGACGTGCAATGACTTCGTAATCGCCATCCTTATAAAGTAGCATTTTTTACAGTTTTGGCCAAAAGGTACACTTAAAAAAAATGTAGTAGGAAGTAGTAAATCTATTGTGCGAATAAAGCAAAGTGGGTATCGTAATTAAAATCAATAAATTTCGATTCGGTAATCTGATATGTCAGTTAAAAAAATGTGCAATTTATGATAGGTAGTTTGCATTTCGTTCGCCAGAAAATCAGCTGTGACATACATACTGATACCGAAGTCCCACCCCCATAAGCTTCTTTTTGTCGTTAATGTATGAAACCCTAAAGTAATATTCGTGAAATTTTGGTGCTGACCGTACTTCCTGATTGTAAGCAGCTCATGCAGTCCACTCGATATATCATTCACAGTGAACTATAGTGAACCTTCTAGAAGCGAAAGGCAGGTCACTGACCACCGCAGTCTGCATATTATGTGTCTTTCATGTTAAAATCGATTTATTGATACCTACGAGTATGTATGATTGATATCTACTATACGAGGTATCTAAGTAGGTATTTCTACGTGTAACATGTTGTCTGTCTTGTTTTGTATTACTGTAATAAAATTATGCGAACCTTCTGCGGATAAAAATAACTCCAAAGTTAAATATAGGTGTTGACGCAATCTTCATTGTTATTTAGCCTAAGTTTGTTATTGAATTCTTCGAGGGAGGCTTTTACATGAAATTTTAGTAAGTTAAGTTATATATACCTAGACCTTTGCCCAGCAGTGGGACGTTTATATGTAAAAAAATTAAGTACCCTACCTACTAGTAGGTAATATGGTGGCTATGGTAGAACACAAGTATTCACTCCACGGCGATTTTACAGAGCACTGAGTTCAGTTTATCTGTGTTAGATTTGTATTGTGTATGTGATTAAAACATGCATGTGTATGTTATAATTATAAATGTCACTTTTATATTTAGTAATAAACTAGGTATTTCAACTAAGCATGAATTTGTACTCGAACATTTTACTGCGAAATTTTGAAGTGTAATGTTACTTTCGACACCTCTGCTGGTTGTTGAGTACACTTGAGGTTAGCTTGTTTGAGTCTCCGCAACGACGCAAATCTGATTTGGACTTCGGCCGGCCTTGCTGGTGCGCTCGTGAGAGCGGTTTTAGCCAGTTTTGTAATGCCGCTGCGGCATTTTTGCATTTTTTGTCAGTAGGTAGGCACGACACAACACTCGTCCTATGGCGAGAGAAGTCAGCTTTCCAACACGACGTTATAGGCTTTACTGCGGCGTAGACACTCTACCTTCAGTTTTGAAACCGAATTTGTTCCGTATGAGTCCATATAAATTGCGTGAATCCATTAAACCAACTATAGGTAATATGCACAATGCTTACTTCCATTCGCATGATAAGTTTTTTTCTAAATTACTCGCACAGAATCGAGGTGGTCCTGGTTTATTTGACTTAAGTACCTTCCTAATTTATTACCTAATTCATTACCTAAGTAGAAGCTTCTGATTATGTAGTCCGATTCGCAATAATAACGGAAGGATAAGATTATCGAAGGCCATGTAGGTACTATTTATCAGTTTCCTTCGTATTGATGTATATTTTGTTTACCTTGAAGCAGCCAGATTCCTTCCTGGTACATTATAACTTATTACCTATTACCAATTGAATATCGAACATCGTGTCAGCAGACATACCTAATGAATTTATCTAATATTTACCATCCTCACCCTTGCATTTCGTAAGAATTAAATAAATTATGATCTCTTGAGGTTCAAAATAGAGACTGAAAAATAATTGTGACTGTGTACAGTGGTACCTACTATTGATAGTGATATGATGTCGGTCGACTGTACCTTTCTCTGTCATCTTCATCTTTCGTTCTATGTTTCATCTCTATTTTTTTGGGCTTCGGCTTCATTTTCAGCGGAAAGATATTTAACCTTAATGCTAATTTTATTATTAACATTGTTAAGTGAAACCAGCTTGAGCAGACTAGACCAATGACGTAGTGGTGTGTAGAAAAATCAAACATGCAATGCGTGAGGCATGCAAATTCACATCAATAACAAAGGCGAGGGCACTGACTGACCGCTCTACTGACTACTGACGTCTCAAACTACATACAATAGGAAACAATGAGGAAATTGGTTTAGGACACCTAATTATTCAAATAATCTGGAACATTGATAGCGTATCCTGTACCCCCAGCGATGCCTCGATTGTGTGCTATCCGGTCGTCGGTATATGATCGATGATCATCCTCCATTCTTTCGACGTGACGGAGTCAGCGGAGTCGATCAGACCGATAATGTTGCGGTCTGACAATGGTACCTAAAGTTCATAAAGCTAAATTGAAGCAAGTGTACCTACTCACACAATTATAAGTATCAAAATATAACAGGGTGAGTCGACGGAAGTGACCAAATAAGTTCCCTCGGCGAAAGGTTCTGTCGAGTAGATTTACACTGTCACGTCTGCGTATATACCAGGAACGCAACTTTTTCATATTACGCATAGGAGGTGGGCACGATAGGATGAGCTATGGTTCCTGTTAGTTTATTTAAGTATATCCACTCTTACATTAACCAGGGACTGCTGCATATCTGTAGAAAATATCGTTATAGTACCGGTAAAATATCAATAGTTACTCCAAATTCTATACACGGGAATAAGCATGCGTGAAATTATATGGCCACAAAGATTATTATGTCTACGTGTACGTGTCGACGTCAGTGTAGGTGAAGTGAGAGGAAAAAATGTTACAATACAACTTTAAACGACCTCTAATGACCCTACGAAATCGTACCTAGCGAAGCTCTTCTATAATCGATGTTGCAATCTGTCTCTACTCTACCATTCTACGCCTAAGGGCCGGCATACAACGTCACGGCGTGGCGCCGTGCTGTCGCATGGCGCGGCGTGTTACGGCGTCTGCCGGCACCGTCTACCGGTGCACGATGTCGGCCGGCGGCGCCGCCGCCGCGCCGGTCACAGGCGGACAACATTCGTGCCGGCGGACGGGCGCCGTCCATTGGCGCGGTACACGGCGTCGTCCGCCGGCGCCGTTCTGTTGTACGCTAGCCCTTACATGTAAATGCGCTTACAATGCCAGCGCATTGCCCGAGGCATGCATTACGAATGACTCGCTACGGCAGTAGGTATGTATGACTTTGAACCACCACAGAAATCACATCTTTTATACCGAAGATATATAAACTCGTACCTGACCAATAAGTTGGTAGGATCTGTCTGAGAGTCTGTACGCCTACAGCGCACTGCCATGAAAAGTGTATTTTGTTTTCTTAGCTTAGCGTTCTTTAGTTTATTTAAGACTTTCGCGTCCTAGTAGTTAGTGGATGAGTCTTGTTGGCGTGGCTTCGTTCTGTGCTTACTACACTAACACAATTTCATGATTGTTTGTTGAAGTTCAATGACTCTATTATATCCTTGTATGTATATATGTATGTATTCTTGACAATGGTCCTAGCTGTAATAAAATAGGTATACTAGGTACTCGCACTCACTATTACATACAATGTCTAGACAGAAGCGTAGAAAAACAACACAGATAAGATTATTATGGCAAATTATATAAAATTACGGGATTTATCATTTGTTTCTTATACATTTCTGGCTCTGCGATATAATATTTCTCCGTCTATATAGAAAAACAGCAATGTATAAAAGGTAGCTAAAGATGTTGTTTGTAAAGTTCGTAGATAAAGTAGTAGGTTTTATCATTGTCTGCCTTTGAAATTCTGATAAATGATATCATATTTCGTTAATCATAAGACCAAGGAGGTATGATAATAATTGGATATAATGATAATGATGTATCATAAATGCGTCAAACAATTTGGCAAATGCGATAAAACTATTGGATCGCTAAACCCGGATTCCGGATTGGGATCTGATCGATCAGCATATCACGGTGAAGGAGGCGATTGTAGAGTTTAACATAATTTCCAGATATGTTACTGGATAAAGCCGGATATTTCTAATTAGAATACCTACGTAACTTTTGTGCGGATTTTAATGTATTGTACCTAATAAATTGTCCGAAAATAAATTGTTGGAGACTTTAGCAATTTTTACGCCAGTCAATAAGTGAATAGAAAATTACTGCAATAGAAAACAAAACTAAAACTGCATTCTGAACTCAATCTGGTCTAATATTCTGACCGTCTTCTCTCGAAAAACCAAGAACTCATGTAGCGACACCTAAGAGCGATAAGAGAAGGTATAATGACATGATCGATCTAGGCATTGAACCTATAATTCCGCTTAATGGAGGTCCAGACTCCAGTGTCAATCTTCATAGGCTCCACCGAACTCTATAGAAAAATAATATTTCCCATTTAAAGATATTATGAAGTTCACTGGTTGTGGTCCACCCGCGTACCGTAGTTTATCCATATGTAAATAGGTATTTTATGATAAATTTATGATCGTGTAATGCACAGCAAAAAATAAATAATTACCTTTGGAACGGATATGTAAGAGGATTTCTTTTGAAATGATGCTGATTGTTTTTTTATGGAGTAGGCTTAGTCACTTATAATTTTTCCATTCTATGTTGTTGTTTATTTCGTTTCGAATATTTTCTGTTTTGTTTGTTATTCATAGAGATTATAATAAGTACAATTTCTTTTAATTTCAGATTATCAGATTTTGGTACGCAAAGGGTATAAAGTAGCGAAACGAAATTGTATTTGTAAATACATTATAAGTAAATGTATTTGAGAACCACTGATAGTGAAGTTACAAAGAATTTTCTGGGACTTAATATATCGACTACTGTAGCAGATTCTAGCACAAATACTTTCCTAAGAATGATAATAGGTAACCATACGATAATAGGTATGCCACTAGAAAAGCGTTTGCTACAAAGATGCTACTTAAAACTGGCTCTATCTATTTTATTCTATTTTTAATCTTGTTATAAGTACACTAAGTGGACTAACGAAATCATAACAAAAACCTTGTATTTTATACCCTCCGTACTAGCATATCTTAATTTAGAATTAAACGAACGTAGCTTCACAAACATCTTATTATTTACTTGGAATGCAACACATGTAGAGTCAGGCGTATGTAAGTTTCTACTTAAAACAGTAACATCAACTTTAACACATTGTATTTTCTAACATTTTCTAACAACATTTATACCTCGATTGCATGTACTTAGGTAGCTAAGTACATGCAGTCGACCACACATCCAGTGTAACACGATACTCTATGCATAATTATACACCTTTGATAGCTATTTTTGTGTGTAGGTGCTTTTGACTGCGCCCCTTATCGCAGTAGTTCAGTTGTAGAGTCTAACACAGAAAGGTGTAGAAGAGTTTTTAAGGTTGAGATTTTCTCAAAATGTACTTGATTTATTTTTGGAAATTCTTTACTTACAGGTACACACGACAGCAGATCAATGGTAACACTTGCAGTACGATTTGAACTCTTACGGCGCTGATAATAAGAACGGTCCAAAGTGTTACACTTGATCTGCTGTACATAGTGTAAACTATCTACTAGTAATAAAAAAATTAAAATCGGTCAAGTAGTGTTTGAGAAAAATCTCAACCTAAGGTTGACAGGATGATGGCCTCAATAGAGTGAGAGAGATATGTACTTATCTCTGTCGTCGTGTGTACAAATCTCAGAATACACCGAACTAATACTGAGACTATTTTTATTTTAACAGTTCGATAAGTAAGTGTAGTAACAGGTGAAATAATAAAAAACCTTTAATAACCCCTGCATGCTCACGAGTAACGAGCATTTTGCATGTTGTTTTGCAGCCATTAAATAAGTCGTGTCAAGTTATCGTACTGTATAACGTATTATACTATGTGCGGAGGTGTAGCATATACTCGCATAGTAAGTAGGTACGGCTCGCACGTCAATGGTCACAGTGGACTTTGGACGGTGAACACGTTGACCAGATGTTGACCAGTCGTTAGCACTTCGACTACAAGCCGAGCACGCTTTCTTGAATGTTCCATTCGTATTGATTAACACCAATATTGTGGTATCTCGTCTCCTGCATGGATTACGAAAATCTTTCAATTTATTTGTTTGAAACACGATTACTTACAGTTAGGGTAAAACAATTGTGTCGATTCTAGAGTGTAGCACGCTAATTTTATTTTAATTGTAGCTATAGTTACCTCGCTCACTCTTTCGCGATGTATTTAGCATTTGAGTGACACTGGCATGTTTAGGTTTAGGATTAGATTTAGAGGCCACAATAGAATCACACCTAATAACTTGGCATTGACAACTCAGTGGCGAAATTACGGTTGATGTAGGAGTACTCTATAGACATATTATTGTATTGTAACGACTAAGTCCTAATAATACTGTACCTATGACTATCACATCATACATGTATTTTCTGTCGATTCTGTTGAACTTCTTCAACTTGTCCTCGGATGTGTCTTGATAGTCCTGAATACATCCTCCAAATCTATATTTTTAGTCCACAGCACAAGTTTGTTTGAAGATTACTCGAGTAAGATTGCATGGAAGTAAACACGCCATTATATAGTATTTGATTACACATAGATTTTAGGTAGGTACTCGTATATTTGTATTTTACATGTCAACAGATGTCTTCATAATAGGTATGCAGGCATATAAAATATGACTCTACGCAATTCCAATTGCTTATGTATATCCGTTATTTATGTGCCCCTGAAAGTATTTTTCCTAACAAACAATGCCTGCTGAATATGTAGGGAATGAACTACTAGGAAATGTCAGGACTTAACAAAATACTCGTTCTACTAACTTATTAAAATTGCTTGACAAGTTAGCTTCTGTAGGTATCCTATTAGAATCATAAAATTCTAATAGAATATCAGATAAATGCCGTGAGACATAATATACAGGGACGGTAATGGAAATGGACGTTCAGTATCGTTAACTGAACAACTTTTCAAATAAAAAATAAAGGCTCATACAAATCGATCAACTGACCGGTACGAAATGTATGAAAAGTCACTAAAATTGAAAAGTCATAAAACAAAAGTTGTTCAGTTATCGATGCAGAACACGAACCACCCTTTCGGCTACATACCCTTCCCCTTACACCCTGTTTACTATACTGTAGGGTGAGTGAGTACCTAGTCAGCATTTAAGGCCCAGCAAGGTAATCATCAACATATCAATCTATACAGAATTATTTATCCCTTACGGCCTTACCTAATACAACCAACCCCTCGAAATATACCAGACCACAGTGTGCTGAACTATCTGCTATATCAGATAATAATACAATAGTATTCTTGCGTGTGTATCTTCGTAGTAAATTATACGCAATTTTGTTCCGAAAACAAACGGCTCGGTTTTTGATTGCACGAAGAGCGTTAATTTTGATAATACGCAATTAAAAATTATGCACAAGGTCCAGCGGAAATTAAGCAACATTCAACTAAATGCAAACATTATGCAGAGTAGGCAGATAGGTATACGTGTATTCAAGGAATTCAAAAGCAACAATGTGCTTCAGCAATATAATTTATTGGTTTTGTTTGTTATCTTATTCTACATATTATAGAGGAAATGAGCTAGATTTATATTGAAGTCTTCTAGGCTGATTGTCTGAGATACTGAGACGCATGAAATCTTGGAATAGTACGCTAAGAAAATTATCATAAATCCATATTTTATACTTATGTCTAAAATTATTTTCCGTATTGTTAAATAAAACCTAAATGACAGTCGAATTGCTGCACTTTGTACACACACACAATTCTGGGGTGTGACTGGTGGGTTAACAGAAGTCATTAGAATACAATAACGGAATTGACCTAGTTCGATTCCTATTACATAGTATATTTGGTACAATCTAACACAGAATACAGATTTAAGTTTTTGTCGGAAACTGATTGATTGCTTTTAGAATTTCAATTAAATAGCATGAACTCTAAACCATCTAATAAAATAATTTTTAGTATTGGCGAAAAATATGAAGGTCTCAACATTAATGTGACCCTCTGTATATACTTTTCTCTGAGTTAAGACTTTCATTGGTGCTCTCGTTCTTCAATTGTCTTTTTCTTCAATAACTGCGATGTCGAGTGTACGTACTGCCGTACTATCTAATGCTATTATGTATTGACATATTACCACAAAGGTACATACCTGCTACGTATATTAATATCGATCCAGTAATTAAGTTACCGCCCTAGTATAAGTTATTTTTAAACCTGACTATCAAGACCATTACTTATCTACTAGCTTCACGGCACTCAAATGGTTCGACATTATTAGATATTTACGTAGAAGAAATGTCTAGACATATTGACCGATAATAATTTTAGGATGAAGATGCAATATATTTATCGTTGTTTCCTTGGAATGGAAAATTAGGGTGGTGGGTGTCTAGTGTACATACCTTATAGTTTTTAAAGCTAGGCTATGAATCGTTTTTAATGTTTGTCCTCAGTTAAAATCATACGTCAAATTGTTTCTCCATTGATGTGCTCTCGAGTGTACCGTTGCAATTGTCTGCCGTCGCCATATTGTTGAAATCGTTATTCTAGTGTTACGTAACATTGATGTGTCAAATGTATGTAAGTATAAAAAATACAGTTGCATATAGTCTGTACACTAAACTATCTAAAGAAATATAAGCTAAGTGGCCTCATTTAAATACGTATAAGTTACATCAAAATTACTGGACCTTTTTTTAAAATTATTAAGTAATTAC
This sequence comes from Tachystola acroxantha, assembly GCA_963506565.1. Lineage (NCBI taxonomy): Eukaryota > Metazoa > Arthropoda > Insecta > Lepidoptera > Oecophoridae > Tachystola > Tachystola acroxantha. The sequence goes on from OY735887.1 coordinate 6,786,467, forward strand.
TTAGTTAATATTTTTTTTTACTTAAGTAGTAATTTTACGGTAGGTAAGTACCTACATCTACCTTTTTGCTTAATGCTGTTTCTGATAAAATCTTAACCACTGTATATACTTTATTCTGTTGTAGACCGTACTAGCCTCAATACAATCAAGGGTAGGCCACAACGCCACCATGTGCCGTGACGTTGGTCGTTGATACGTAGATAATTAAATTATTTTATCGCTCGGTGGGTGTGTACCTTATGTATGTCTGTTAAACCGGTTAAATTAGAAATACTTTAACGCAGTAGGGTTTTCCCTTTGTGATGTAGTACACGAAACGTCCACTGGAATCCGTCGCATACACCGCCAAGGTTTCTTGTATACGAACGCGGTTGTTTTGACTTCGCAACCATACCCCACTGGGCTGTCCAATCGATCGTACGCTCGCTACGTGCTTCCCACAAACTCGGAAAACATTTTGAGAATTTTTCTCCAAAAAAGATCTTGCGGAAATGTATTCCATCGCTGAAGTTACCCTAGCTGTTTTAGTTTTTTACCTTTTCTCGTTTTTATTTGAAGTTGTAACGGGACTTGTCGTATAAAATATGTAGACTTTCTAAATTATTTAAAAAATGTGATATTAATAAATAGTTTAACATAATTAGGTCGTAAGTTAATTAGTCAAGTTATCAATGCAATGATTAGGTCGTAATAATTTATATAGGGTATTAAAATGGCAGTTTCATCTTTCACAATCGTTCCATCGAAACAAAATGAGTAAGTACTTTTTAAATTCTTACTTAACGTTAGTTTTTACCGAACGAAGGCGGGCAAAGTAGTTCTAGTGGGTACGTTTCTATGTCGGTTCCTTTGCTGTACTGTACTGTGCCTTTCTATACTGTAGCCTAACTAAACGGCTACGTATCGTTGTGTTGGTCTTCATCACAAGATTGACAACAAGATACCTTTTCCCCGAAAAAGCCTTCGTTTATTTGTATTTGTAATTAGCATTAAGTTATAAAGATAGTTATATTAAAATTACTTTGCTGAAGGTAATTATTTAATTAGTCAGAGTTTAGGGGGCCGTTGAAATTCGTAACGTTGATTGCTTTTCAATACTTAAGTAATTTGTTTTTATCATTAAGAACTACACGTAGGTAAGTAGGTACTTACATAGATTTTACTTTCCAAGTTGAATTTTCTTTTCCCCAAGTTTTTCGTGATTGGCGCCATAAAATATAGCGGCAATGATAACCGGATATAAAGTGTAGCGCCATCTATGTGGTAAACGTAGTAACTTTTCAAAAATATAGTATAGAAATAGAAACTGTTGCGAGTTTAAAATCATAGATGGCGAATTGAGGAGTTTGTGGTTTAGCGTTGACCTCAATTTGGTTGGTAGTGGATGTGTCGAATAACTAACAACGCTGTGTTCTAGAAAATTCGGTGAATATTTTCTGTAATTTCGTGTATTGTACTTGAAAAACGTATAGATTTTCATTTCCTTAATGGCATGTACCCAGAGTCGTAAACTTAATTAAAAATACATACATACACATACTGTCACTTTTTTTGTGTCAATAACAGCTGTTTGTTATTATGATTGTCAGATTGTGTCCCGAATTTTTGAAATAAATTCGTAAAAAATGAAGCACTTGTATAATCCTCGGCAAATATTGTTCAAATACTACTCAAGGCGAAATTATTCGACTGTTATTGAGAAGAAATGGGAGAGCGTAGTGGGTCTAGAAGTTCATGCCCAATTGAACACACATTCAAAACTATTTTCTGGTGCTCAGAACACATTTGGTGGTTTGGTGAACAATTACGTTGCTTTATTCGACGCCTCGATACCGGGTTCTTTACCAGTGTTGAATAGAAAGTGCGTGGAATTAGGGATTATGACTGCTTTAGCGCTATCATGTAAAGTGAACGAAGTGTCGAGTTTTGATAGGAAGCACTACTTTTACGCTGATTTGCCGGCTGGTTATCAGATTACGCAGCAGAGAGCGCCTTTGGCGAGCGATGGTGTTATTGATTTTCAGGTAATTATGGCTCAGTGTACAATGGACTCATATGGCCTCACTGTATTTATCCCTTGCAGGATAGCCAGAATACAAATGCCAATATATTACTAATTTTCTCTTCATAACTCCAAAATCAAACTTATCTTGATTGACCCACCAGTCTCACATCCTAGCCATTAAAAAAAACCAAAACCATGCACTAATGCCAATGCTGCTCATTAAAAAATGGTAGTACCTAATTCTGAGTCCCTAAATCTGACAGGAATAAGAATGCTGCTTCCCTTTCCTACACCACAGTTATAAAAAAAGATTATATTAGTGTCCATTAAGCGAGGAGTCCTGCTCACTCCTATGTGAAGTACCATATGAACGACAGTGACAGTTGCATTGCGGTACCATTAACTTTAATTGTCATTGTTGCAGGTATTCACACCAGGAGTCCACAAGAAGCCATACAAGAAGAGCTCGCGGATCAAACAGATCCAGTTGGAGCAGGACAGTGGCAAGTCGCTGCACGATGCCGAGCTGAAGCGCAGCCTCGTCGACCTAAACAGAGCAGGGGCACCACTTATTGAACTCGTCTTTGAACCTGATTTGGAGGTACTTAGCTAATTAATAATGTAATTAGCCACTACTGACTAGAATAAGAACATGTAAGGTATTTAAGGCAGCTGTTAAAGTTTCTTTGATAGTACCTAACCTACCAAAGTATACTTTTACCAGCAGTGTAGTACTAGGGTTTTCCAATGAGACTAATGTTACCCAAACATACATAATATAATAATAAATTATTATATATAAACGGATATCACTCACTTATATTGTTAAAGTCGGCAATTAGACCGACAGTTTCGACCGATTTCGACGGTCTTTTTCAAGGTGAGCGCGCCACGCCCGCGTCGCCGTTGACGTTTCTTCGCGCACTGCGGGCACTGCGGATGAGCGCCCTCTGTGCGCGCTCCGAGATAACTTGTCCCGCCGACGACGACGGTGCGTTCGATGGCTGTAGCTGGATTCGTTGATCGATCTCACTTGTCGGGGAGTTACCGCCACTCACGTTAGGTCCCGTCACGCAGTATGTACTCACTGCGTCTACTCCGCATTCACTCACACTCCTAACATCGGATACGGCCCTGAGTACGGGCTTCCACGTAGCAGGCAAGGACCAACCGCAATCTCTGTTGAAATTGGGCCGTCGTGCAATCTCAATCGCTTCCCTGATCTTGCGTGGCACAAAGAACTTTTCTCGCGCAAGAACAGTTGCTTTGTCAAAGCGTATGTAATGACCCGTATCTGTATCCATAGCGTGTTCTGCGACTGCTGATCCAACGCTATCCAGGGTTCTCACTGACCGTATGTGCTCTGACAACCTTGTAGCCACGTTTCGCCTCGTTTCGCCTATGTAACTCTTGCCACAGTCACAGGGCACCATGTATACACCCGGGACGTTCAATGGGTCTCTGTCCTTGGGCGAGCGTAAAAACTGTCTTAGTTGTGTAAGGGGACGGAAAACTGTCTTAATGCTATATCTCCGGCGTAATAAGTTTCCAATTATATCCGTCACCCCCTTCACAAAAGGTAAGTATACTGGGGATCTCTCTACGGACGGCCAACGTGTGCTCTCAGTCCTGTGTGCCACTCTCCAGCTCTGCCTCCACCGGTAACCGTTGCTCTCAAGTGCCTGTCTCACATGTGATAGCTCATCGTTCACATACTGTGCGTCACATAGGCGTAACGCTCTATTGATGAGAGCCCGTGGCACTGAGTAAAGATGTGCAGGGTGATGATGCGAGTCCGCCCTTAGATATCGGTCCGTATGAGTAGCTTTCCGATCGCAGTGCGCGAAGAAACGTCAACGGCGACGCGGGCGTGGCGCGCTCACCTTGAAAAAGACCGTCGAAATCGGTCGAAACTGTCGGTCTAATTGCCGACTTTAACAATATAAGTGAGTGATATCCGTTTATATATAATAATTTGTAGTAATGGCTCACTATAGTTTTAATTCTAAAATATAATAATAGTTTATTCAGTACCAGAATTTCCAGTTTTATCTTAATACTAAATACATTTAAGTACAGGAGTTTTAGACGTATATAATTAACACTCTAGTCCCCACACTTGCATTCCCTGTGTCGTGTGGATACAATACACTACACACTATGAGGAGTAGCATCCTATTTTTTTAAATGTATGTCTGTGGTTAATAATTATACAACTACAACTACGAAACAGGAAAGCCTTTAAAAGATTTCAGTGAAAAGCTCCTGAAGGAAATATAGCACAACTAAACAGTACACTAGTTACAGACCTTGTGCCACACAAGTTAACTTTCAAATTCAATCGCAAGTAACGTGAGGCTCTTTTAATTCTAGGATGGAGAGGAAGCGGCGGCGTTGGTGAAGGAACTGGTGCTTATAGTGCAGCGGCTCGGAGCGTGCTCGGGGCGAATGGAAGAAGGTGCGCTGCGAGTAGACGCAAACGTGTCGCTGCGACGCCCCGGCGACCCTCTGTCCACACGCACTGAGGTGAATATTGCATATAAGTTCTTGAATATTCCTGAAAAAAAAAAACAAGTCCTATACATAATAAGTTCACTGTGGCCTATTGACACTTATAACTCCAGAATACCTTTAAATATCTCTGTTTTAATATATGTATGATGTATTTAATTAAAACTATTCCTGATAAGGAGTGTATGCAACAAGGACATCATCCTACCAGCCTTTTTATACCCCCACACTATTTATCAGTACACACGTGTTTCGAGTTAGCCATGGGTCATGTCATGATCTTCCAAGCAGACCGCAGCGCACATTCATACACACATTTAAATTTTTAACAAACACATTAACAAAAAGCATCATTTTTATTATCATCAGTCTATTTTTATGTCTCCATGGCTCGGGCATAGAACTTCCCTTACATCGAAGGAGCTCGGGCCATGATCCACCACGCGGGCCCTGTGCGGATTGTCAGATTACACATGCCTCTTTTCTACGATATACAGACTTCATTACAATGTTTTCCTTCACCGTTTTGACCGTATTCAGTAAATTAAAACTCACTGCCTGTCCTGGCGTCGCAACTGGCACCCCAGGATCGTAAATCCAGTGACCCAACCACTGTGCCACCGAGCTCTAGAATATTTTTATTATTCTTATATTTCTTTATATTATTTACTTCTTCTGCACTAGTTATTTAATGAAACGGATTGCCATCTTGCCCCGAACATATTTGAATGCCGTTTTTGCAATAGCTTTGTAATTTATTTCAGATCAAGAACATCGGGTCAGTACGCGGCGTGGCGGGCGCGGTTCGGCACGAGATTGAAAGGCAGCGGATGGTCCTCGACAGTGGCGGCTCCATCGCCAACGAGACGCGGTCGTGGGACGCGGCCAATCGGGTCACGGTACCGATGCGGGACAAGGAGACTGTGCAGGACTATAGGTGGGTTCACAACACCAGAATTATACAGCTTGCTTATGAATAACAGCAATAAATAGTTAAGTTGGCATCATCATTATCATGAGCCCGTACCAGTTCACTGCTGGAAGTTGACCTCTCCCAAAGCATGCGACTCAACCCGATTATCGTCCCTAAGTTGGCAGTAAAAGTTAAAATGTTTAAAAGTTTAATAAAAATGCACATCAAGACTAGCTTTAAAAGGCAGTTGCTAATTTATGCACTGGTCTTATAAGACCCATCTATTATTATCGTGCATAAATATAATATATCGCATTATAACGTGACGGGATAGTTAATAAAATCGGTATGTAGTCGTAGATGAGGATCAGACGATTTACTGCTTATTCGTGACATAGCAACTGTGAAAGACTATAGGTGGGTTCTCAACGCTAGCTGTTTCACAGATTTTTGTATTTTGTAATATACGAAAAGTCAAGTAATTTTCAATTAGGGTAAAGTCAATCCTTTTACAGTGTTCTATTAGAACTGACATTTTATGGTGTAGAAGGAAAGCTTTTTATGCCGCATTGGGGAATTAAAACGTCTTTATGCAGAAGTAATTAACTATCATTAGATTGATGGAACGAGTAAGTTAGACATATTATATCAACAATGCTTTTTGTAAATTCCAGATATATGCCAGAACCGAATCTGCCACCACTACGCGTCAACTTGAAGACCAAAGAAGATAGTCAGGACGTAATTAGTGTCCCTCTCATTCTAGACAAAATACCGGAACTCCCAGAAGATTCTAGAAAACATCTGATCCAGCAATTTCAGCTGCGCCCAGAAACAGCAATACAACTAGTCAATGAGCCAATGCTACTTGAATACTTCCAAGAACTTATGTCAGATAAACCAAGAAGTCCTACTAAGGTTGCTAATCTTCTCCTGAATGATCTTTTGACTGTACTTAATAAGAGAAAGGTTGACGTTGAAGATTGCCCAATAACCGTAAAACAAATGAGGGAACTCACTGATATGTTGTTACAAAAAGAAATCAATTTAGACGTATGCAGAAAAACGCTAGACGAACTAGTTAACTCTTGTGATAGTGATGATGTACCCGCAATGATAATCAAGGAAAAGGGCTGGTCAATAACTATAGATGAGGATGAAATCACGAAGAAATGCATGGAAGTCATAGGAAAGAATCCTAAGTTGGTAAAACAGTACAAAGATGGAAAAGGAAAAGTTTTCAAAGCTTTGTTAGGAATATTGGCTAAGGATACTAACAATAAAATTGATATGGCTGTAGCGTCTAAAAAGATGGAAGAATTATTAAAAGTTGAAAAATAAAAACTCAATTAAACTATGGGTTGTTTTATTTTAGAAATATTATTAGGCAGATAAAATATCGCGCCATATAACTTTGATAGACCTTTACCGTAACTCATATACTACAAAATAATATTACGCACGTAATCTCTATTAATCATCCAGCAAAAGATCAAAATAATGTTTTTAAACTACGAGTGTACCGTAGTTAAAAATATATATTCTTTGATATTACTCACCTTCCCTCAACAATTATTTCGAAAAGGAAATGATGTATTGGACCTACTTACCTACTTCACCTAGGTAGTAACTATGAGGTATTATACTCGACAGGACATCAATGTATGGTCTTGAAGTACCATTTCTTGAACTGACAATAAGAACGGTACCTTGAGGTGCCTTCAACTTTACCACCCAAGTCGAGAATTTTAGTTTGGTCATCATTGATCTCCTATAAACAACTAGATACACAAAGGTATTACTAAAATAATTTAAAAAACGTCCATATAAGGGTCCATTGGTAACGTCCAAATAATGTCCAATAAAGCAAATGAGGGTCCATTCATCCGTTTGGACCTTATTTGCGCTCGGACATTTTTAGAAGGCAGACTGTGTATCTAGTTGTTTATAGTAGATCAATGTTGAGCATAGAAAATTAAAACTGCATATTTGTTTAACCTACTCATATATAGGGTGAAACTACAAAGAACTAAAGGTAAAACAGAGTGTATCTGTTATCAAGTCGATTTTTATTATTTTATTGTTAATTATTGATATGTTTATAGTAAATGTTTACTACTTACCTACTACTATAGGAGACAATTAGTGAATTTATTAGGTTTCTAAGGACTGCAGTAAATGCATTAGGTTGATTGGAATGATCTAATCAAAACGAATCAAAGCCATGAAATGTCAACATTTGGTACAATGTTTACCTGTACAATTGGTATGCAAGGCAACGAAGGTTGTTTGTTTACGGTGTCGCACGCGGCCAGAATATTGTAAACAACCAGAGATATCTAACAGTTAAATCTATCATGAAAACTGGCGTAAAAACCCACGACGTAGCTACGCTACGACTATACCAATGAAGGTCTACGAAGGGAGACTCGCCACATTTAAGGAAATAGGCTGCCGGAATACAATCTATTTGAAATCTTGATTTATAATATTATTAACTAGGTACGAATATATGATGTTAAAGATGGATTGGTAGTCATTGGAATTCAACCTAATTTTATAGACTTAGGTCGGTAATTGAGCCATATTGAAATAAAAAAATAGGTAAGTACTTACATGAAAATGATTTGAAACCGAGCTATATGTAGGTACCTACCTACCCACCTACTTGACTTCTGTGACTACTTATCAAAGTACCAAGGCTTTGGGATTCTAGATAGGTAATAAATACTTACATACTAAGTACTTACATAATTATTAAAGACAATGTGCAAAAAGTTGAAGAATAGTTTCTAAATGGCTGTTAACTGTAGGTAACAGTTAAATTACCGGTTTCATAGTTTATCTAATCGTAACCGTTAACTATGTTTATAAAACGTGTCAGTTTAAAAAGGTTTAAAAATGTACCTGTACCTACGTAAATTGATTAAATACCTACCTAGAATTTAATTTCATCGATTTTTATTTCTTGGCGAAAGTTATTGTCGTAAAATGGTCGTAAATCAAAATTTACTTTCTAATGCGATGGACGAGTGAGTGTGTATTTGATCCCATCCACAGTCTGTTTTAATAAATCTCTTGCCTAATTTAATATTCTCTCCATTGTTTTCTATAATTTAGATTAGATATGGTTAGATTTGCAACCCCTGAAAACCCTTAAAAATGTTGTTGTAAACAGCATAACTTACGCTACGTAATTAGTAACAAACCACGTGCCGTTGCGTCATATAAGGCCTCGTATACACGAGTCTAGCATAGCGTGTAGCGGGTTTGAATGAATGCTCATAGATCTCGACATGAAATAGTTATTTTATGGTGATTTTTGACAAAAAAAGAATTTTGATGCACAAAAACATTTGGTTATAACAATATATCAATCACATGTCCAATGCGGAAGTAAAATTTGTCAGACTTGAAAATCTTCGTTTCTTTTTAACGCTGATGCTTAGCTTATTCTTACAGAAAACACTGTCATAATAAAAATATGTCTATAAACGACGATAGTATGTACGAGTAACTCAGTGCAAAGGGCTGTCATCATCGGCTGTCTTAAAAACGCAACTTGTCTTCTCCGATACGCTACCGCCTATCGCTTTACAGCTATGTAGCGACGACCTTAATTTAGTCCTGCGTCCGTTTCTCTGTGTCAATGGACTTGGATAGCTTTAGTTCGCAATCACCAGTGGGACTGATCAGCCATCATGTGGTCAAAAATCTTAGCCCTCTGCTCGATAACTGTTGCCGTGGCAGAGATGGTGATGCCCGGTATTGACCAGACCGTCAGCGATGGAGTCAAGACCTTAGGATATAGAGTCGTGTATGGCGACGAAGATTTGACGATTCTTAACGAGGTGGTCAACGATTACGAGAAGTCTGCTCTGAAAGAGAGGATTAATTTAAATGAGAGTATAAAGCCATTGCCTGCGCAGGACGTCAAGTGCTTGATGTCGGTCGACCGGTACTGCTCTAAGGATATGAGGCAGATGAAGGGTGAGTCTTTGTATTTATCAGTTACTTTATAAAGTTCGGGTTAAATATGATACGAAGGTTAAGTAGAATATGGCACAGGGTTACTTATGAGATTTGACACGGATCATCTCGATATTTCATTTGGTCCTATCAACAAATAGATATTCATTATCATCAACATCCTAATGTAATATCCCCATTGCGGCAATGGGACCTTCTCTTACATCGAGGCACCCGGGTAGTGATCCGATTAGGTTTTGATTAGTGGATTAGTCATGCCTTAGAATTACTTATAATTTATTTCTCTCGGGTAGGTACGCACGCACCGAATCCTTACAATCTGATGATGTTTTACTCCACCGATATGAAAGGAAAACTCATTGACTGACCAGAGATATAATATTTTCTTCTTGTTTTCTTAAAAAAATATTAAGTTATTTACTTTTAAGACAAATTGTAGAAAATAAATAGGTTTGTATAGTAGCTACGAGAGGTTTAAGCTTTTCGTAGTACAGGTATATAAACTTTCCATGACTCAGACGCGATAGTACCTAAAGAAAATAAATTTGCTCAATGGAACTCAAACCACGGGTATTGGACTTAGAAGTATTTGTTTTATTTGTGTTTTGTAGCCATGCCCATTAATGAATTAAGTCTGTGGATTAGGTGCCTATTTACTTATCAATGGAATGAAAATGTTTGTCGCAATCTCATCCATTTGTTGTGACCATGACCATGTATTATGATTATGACATGAAGAAGTTTTCCTTGCTGATTATTAAAATGCGAATCTTTTGAAAGTTGTTCGATATCTACCTCTTGACCCTGCAAAAGATCAATGGTGGACACTAAAAATAGTTGAACTTGACGAACGAAACTCCTCCAAACCTTGTATTTTGTTAGGTAAGTATGTATTTTAAAATTATTTACGACTCTGTAGGACTCAATTCAAATACACTTTATTGTACATAAAACACAACAATTACAGAAAAAGATTACAGAATAATACAGACATAATGTACAATTTTGGCAGCTCCAGCTCTGGTCAGAGTTAAGTTGGGTAACACCTATTTCTGCCGTTAAATAGCAATGCATTTAGTAATTTGCTGGCTTCCGATGTGAAGGGTAAGATATAAAAATATATTTATGTAAATATATATAAAAATAGAGAGTACAATAAATTACAGAGGCTTTCATTCTTATTCACTCAGGGCGGCATCAATGGCATCTATTATAACTGTTCTGGAGTAATAGGTGTCTACAGGCAACATTTACCATCGTTATCCCGTGTATTTGGTATCCCTTTTATAATGTTATAAAAAATTAATACTCGTGTCTACACTAAAATATGTAGTTCCGTTTCACACGATCGAAACCCGTTTAATGAAACTATGGTTAGATACCAGTTTTTGGTACCCACACCTGGCTGTTCAAATTGCCTACTGTGTACGTAGTACTGTGTGTATGGGTGTGTGTAGATAATGCGATTGTGTGTGTGTGTGTGTGTGTGTGTGTGTGTGTGTGTGTGTGTGTGTGGGTGTGTGTGTGTGTGTAGATAACATTTCTTGACTAAAACGTATTAATATTATTCAAATAATATACTCGTAGTCTCGTACCTACGAGTATATTATTTGAATAATATTAATACGTTTTAGTCAAGAAATGTTTCTATATCTTTACACTTACGAGTACTTACTCTATCTACGTTACCTTAAAAAAGGGAAACGATGAGAGCTAAGTACTAGATTCAGAATCTCAGTCAAAAACCGAGTTTCCACACCAGACAATTAGCTTTCTTTCGTCTATGACGAATATGGAGAAAGATTTCGCCGACCCGAATACGAGTCACGGTAGCTCTGTTGGAATAGAGCGTACCATAGACGGGTCCGTGGGTGCAATCTCGTGCTTGACGAGAATTTTTCTCCATTAAATATTTTGATACCTTGACTGTTTCAGGAGTCCTGATCCAAGCCCTGAAGGAGGACTGCGCGAAATGCACAGACGAGGAGAAGGAGGGCGCGGGCCGGGCCATAGCGGCCATGATGGCGCACGACCCCGTGGCCTGGAAGCTCTTCCTCACCAGGTACGACGGCCTCAAGAAGGTTGAGAGGATACTTGGATAATGTAGCTAGTTACTATAGATATAGGTTGTAGAGTTAATGTAATGGGTTAATATAACAAGGCGCCATTTTAGTTAGTTCGTTCGTTATGGATAGAAGGTTATTATGGTGCCCTTTGGATCCGAACCGACTAAAATGACGCCTAGGTTTAGGCTCTAGTCAGACAGACCATGCGACAACCAAAAGACACCGAGCGTATGTATGAAAATGCGATTTTGTCACGAATAATCGGTCCTTCACTTGGATTTTTAGCCATATTTCTCGCAGTCGCTGTGTTTATCGCATGGTCCATCTGAATAGAGCTTAAACAGTAAATGTTTTAAACTGACTTGTCTGGTTAACAATGCTGTTTTGATAAGCACATTCCTGGGTTTCGAACATGCTATGATAAAGCCAAATACCAAAGCCTGTGTAAATAGTAGACGTTAAACTAAATACAGTTTAACGGCCGGAACAATGATTCAGTGATCTGATCCATGGCTAAACAACTGATTAAAATTGTCTTCTCGAAAAATTTAATATGAAACCTCCGGAATTTGTGTTAAACAAAAAACCGATAAAAATTGGGGAACAAAATATGCGAAACGGCTCCATACTTAGTGTTCGCGCCCTTTCGCAGCCATCGCGCGCGATCCGCGGGCTAAGTGTAGAGCGGGCTTTAGGTATATTCGTGCTAAAATCATCTCAACGTCTGTTAGAGTCTGGCTAACGAAAGAGTGACCTGAGAAAACGCGGCAAATTCAAAAAATCTACATGTGGTATTACTGACTATAGTAGGAGAAAAATGTTTTGATACTTGAATATTTTTTTTGTATTTACGACTATCAATTTGTATAATAGTTTTAGAATTAAAACTATAGTGAGCCATTACTACAAATTATTATATATAAACGGATATCACTCACTTATATTGTTAAAGTCGGCAATTAGACCGACAGTTTCCGACTTTAACAATATAAGTGAGTGATATCCGTTTATATATAATAATTTGTATAATAGTTGCTTACGAAATTAATTTCTAATTTAAGAAACACACCAATTCTTTAAATGCGCATAACCTACATGGTTAACACCACATTTCAAAATGTCGTTTGTTTATAAAGGCTGTGTTTGGTGCGTCGGAGCCTCGACTGTTATGGATGTGAGTAAAAAAACGAGTGTGTAGATATTTTTTATTAGTATATACATAATATTCACCTACTTAACATTCAGTTCATTAAATTTCTTTAACAACATGTTTAATAGGCTGATGATGTTTAATCATCGTACTCAAAAAATTCAACCTTTAAGGATTCTCCTGTATCAGTGGAGTCGTCATCACTTGCACTTAATATTATGAATTCTTCCAATACTTCTTCTGTTATCTTTGTTTGTATTTATTTTCCACATTTATTACATGGTCCGCCATTTTTTTCCAATTTTCTGCAGTTATTCGGCCAAACGAGTTTTTTATCATTTTTTTTTCTTTTGCGGGCAGAATAACTGTCTTAATTAGATACCGAGCTTTTGTGGGGGCGTTTTTTTCTGGAGTGCTCCACATCCTTTCATTCGCAGATCCTTCCTTTAAATTTTTTTAATGTCGTGACACCAACCTCTGCAAAACAAAGTATATAATGCATACTTAATAATGAAATTTGATGACGTCAAATAACACAACTTTGTGAAATGGAACAAACAAATAAAAAACTCTAAACCGATGCATGCAGGTACATACCAGTTAGTGAAGATGAAGATATTTCTTCTAAGAACAAACATTTTTTCTCCAAATTTCTTAGCGTTCCAACAATGTTTTTAATTTAGCAGAGTCCTTCAATATCTCCAAGATTATCTATAAACATAAGAAAAAGTATAAACATATCGTAAATATATCTAATATTCAGTCAACAAGGATCAAGATTACAAAGTCATACTAACCTAAAAAGTCCGAGATGGCACCTAAACATTGTTTATTTTCATGGAAAACAACTGTTTTCTCTTCTCGTTTTTGTTTAAACTTACTTATCATAGTATGTAGCAGCTTTCGTACGTTACTTTTTATTGTTTTACCCATATTAAAGCAATGATTATTGAAAAATAAATCTCCCAAACAGACTTTGAGATGTACCTTTGACACTTGACTGACAGCTTAATATTGTTGCCAGATCAAAACTTTTAAGGAAACTCCAGGTCACTCTTTCGTTAGCCAGACTCTAGTAGAATATGTAAGGTAACCTACCAAATAACTGTCCTTATACATATTTGTGTAACTTGATAGTCAAATACAGAAAAAAGTACATGCAGTATTTTTAAAATTAACTCTAAACTATAATTTAAGATTTTTTTACAATTGGGGCTTTCGATAAAAATATGGTTAGGCATATTCAGCACTTTTCATTACATTTGACTGGTCCCTTAGAGATTTATCTTATCTTTTATTGTAAACGACTACTTAATGCGGAAGTAGCTCAAAGTCCCTTCACGTTAAAATTCAAGTGCACGTTAAAAATAAAACATCGATGTGGGTCAGCCGGTTTACCTCGATTTTACTGCAAAGTTCATTAAGGAATCGGAACTCGAATCGATTATTTATTAATAAATACCTACTGAAATCCTTGAGGCGATGATGTAATTACATAATACCTTAAAATTCTGGCTCTCCCTTTAACAGCCTTATTCTGGGTCAGACGTGATCGATAAAATATCGTAAAAAAATAGTTGTCTCTATTTATCAAACACAAATGGTAGGGGTAGGACAATTCCTGTTGTTTTTCACGAGCTCTAAAATGACCGTCTCTTGCGTTCGTGACAGTGATAAATTGTAAATAGAGATGGCAATGATTTTTTTATGAAACGGAATAAAGCTGCAGAATCTGTATATTGCATGACCAGTCGTATTTGCAGTTACACATTTTTTTTTTGACCTATAAATTGTCCCACTGCTGCACTTGAAACATGAAATTTTATTAATACGTTTTAGGTTCTTCATAACAATTTTTTGTTCATTTTTGTATGCGGAAACTAGATCGGCTTACGCCTATATTCATATCACGGTTTGAAAACAACATTTTTTATACATAGTTCTTAGTACAAGGTATTATGGAAATCCAAGGTAAATGTATGTATGTACCTACAATACCTACATGCTCTTCTCATAGGCCCTTATCTAACACCTGAATTCCGCACCGAATTATTTTATAGGTCGGCCCTACAGAGCAAGCCCGCAAAGAAACATCGTAAGCAAGAGAATCTCAGATTTAAAATTATAGGCGACCCACAGGATGTAGAAAACTCGAGGAATAGATTCGCTATACCTGGAGTTAAAGTTAGAGTTAAGAGGTACATGATGGAAAGGTTACCCTAATCTAGGCTATTTTACCACGAATTTATTTAATTTAAAATGTTACATTAAGTTATTTTATTGCCATTATTTATTGATTTTGTTATTAATAATTTAACTATATAGAGTGTTACGAATGTTTTCTTTGTGAATTGATGGTAATTTATTATTTTGCATCAAGTGTATAAAAGAGTCTATAAAATAGTAATAATGTTTTTTTATTATTAAGATTAAATTGTATAATCACTTATATTTGTTTCACTTACCCCTGTTCCATAGTTTCATACTCTACTTTTGTAGAGTACCTATTCGTCGTCAATCCATATCAGTCTACTGCTGGGCGTACGCGTTTTCGAAGGTCATCTTTGCAAATGAATGGAAATGTCAGGAAATAAAATAAAGGAAATAAAAACATATTTAAGGAATTCTTTATTTGATTATTGACTTTCGTATATCGATGTCCTTTATAATTGTAATCGTTTCTGACAGTATTTATCAAACGAAATACGAAAAAACAGCATCGTAGACCGAGATATACAATATAAAGTAGAAGATATGTACTGGAAATACAAACCAACCGAAAATCTTAGGTATTAGCAGAAAGAAGGACTCAATACCTAAATGTATGGTTTATTACGCAAAACCATAGGTATGCCAAAATCCATAATTAATAATGGTAATAAGATGAAGCCTGTGGTAAGTGCGTAACGATGTTGCAAAAATTCTTCAACCCAGCCTTTAACCATCTTTTATATACAAGATTGAATATGAATTATTTTGTGAAGAAACATGGAGAGAAAGAATGGTCAACAAACCGAATTATTGAAATTGTTGTCATTACGTGGTTATAGTAGAGTTTATTCCGTGGTTTCTTTAGAGTTATCGCTGGTCTCTTTCATTTTATCTGCAGGGGCCTCTTTTTCAGCTGAATTATCTTTGTGTTCCAAGTACTTATTTTTGTAACTACCGTCGGAGTTGTATCTGAAACAAGATAGGTATAATTGTAAAGGCAGGGGTCTTTCTGAAAAATACCTAAAATCAAGCCAAAAATTAAATTAAAACCCTAATTACTGGTAAGTACCTATAGTTAAAAAGTCATAACCTTCAAGTAATTTTTGTCATACATTTTGCTGCTAGAAATGTTTATAAACACCAAGTTCTTTAGCTTCTTATGGAATAAGTAATACTACAATTTTTTTGATGTTTACATACAATGTGGTATTTTCTGCACGTTAAACAGCCAATTTATTCGGTTGGTGGTTAGGTTAGGTACTTACTAGTAGGACAGAATTAATTATAATGGCCTGTTGTGTCCATATAATTAGGCAAAAACAGGTCCTAAGTATTTAGATACAAGCTTGATTTACGCATTGGAATTTTGTCATTCAGACCTGTCATTTTAACCACAACGAGGGCCCTAAAGGTGGTAAACAAATATAGTTATTGATAAAACCAGTATTTTGATAAAAATCCTGGAGGATTATGTTGAAATAGAGTAACTATTTTGTCATATTCCGGCTTTTCATCACAATCCTAGGATTTTCATGAAAACCCTGAGCCATAGACATACTTATCTTCAAGTTTGAGCCAGTCGTCTGGTCTGTGGTCGATAATGTAGTGCATCACTTGGTCGGCTCCTTGTTGCTGCCTCTTAGTGCATTTGCCGCAGTCATTGATTATGGCGTCCGGTAGATTGGCTGTAATTAGACAACATACCTACTAGGCAAAGCGAGCGTGCATGAGGATAATTATGAATATGGAGGAATCGATCGTGAGTTGCCAGGATTCCGGCAGATGGAAGTCCATCGTTTCTGCATATTCCTATTGGAAGTAGGCGTAAGTTTTTGTATGTATGTATGTACCTAGGCAAGGGAACGTCTAACAAACAACCGAAGGACCTGCGAGAGCTTCGACCGACCGGCGATGGATAGAGTAAGACCTAGGCTAGGGAGCTGTGATGGACCAACAATTGATAGAGAGGCCAAGATCAACTTTCGGTTGCTGAGACATCGGTGGAGGTAGTTTAATAGTAAATAAAAAGTTGTTGCGAAGTAAGTAAAAAGTTTTTGTACCACGTGAGAATCCTATTAGAATTTTGATTGTTTAGACATCGGCATTAATAACATACCTATTCATATTATTTTTCTGTATTATATTGTTATAAAATGACCTTTGGGTAATCATGATTTTATCTACAATTGAATCGATAGTCATTTTGATAATCGACTGAATCCTATAAATAATGATGCTAGTATGTAGCATCATTACATGCTCAGTAGATACATGGTGGTACATGAACAATTGAACATACTACTTGTAAACTTTCAAGGACAATTTCCCCCACTACATAGTATAAAAAATATTAATCGGTTTCAGTGGAAACCTCATGAACAATATACGTAGTGCCCGCATAGCAAGTCATTGACTATCGTTAATGCTATTAGAATAGAACCCAAAATATATGGGCTTGCCATTTACTTACATATAACATAACATAAACTCAGGGTAGGCAGACACTTCCATTTGTTGCGACCCTGGCACACAACTTTCGCTTGATATTTGCTTTTTTGAAACATATTTCTCATTATATTCTACTAGCGTTAACGAAAGGCAATGCCACTTGGCCAGGGGAGATAATAATTTGCGTCAGCATAGGATGGACTGAGTACATAGAACCGAAGATTGGACACAATTGGACTGATGCGGGCTATGACGATGATTCATTAATGTCTACTCCATACACGAAGTCTACTGACTCTTCAATTCCTTCCCATCAGGAGTACAAGGCCCTTTGTCCAGCAGGCAGCTGATGTATCCGTTCAAGAGACGTTCACTCGCTAACACCTCATCCAAATTAACACCATCGTATTTAGTGGTGTAAGTGGTGTCAGCACCATCACTACGATGCATCTTCAGGTATAGTAGCAGGAGGTACACTGGTAAAGACCTCATGATATCTGAAAATCAGAATAAAAACAAGAATGTTACCTGCTGTTGTGAGAAGCGCCTACTTTGTGTGGTAAACAAAGTGATATTTTATTAGATTTTAATAAGATTTCATAAGGCTTTATAATTGTGTCGGTCATCTGTAACAAGTCAGTAACACATAAAAATTGTGTAAACCATTAATCTCCATGGACAACCATACAATGGCTGTACAGATAGCGGGAATGCGATCCATCAATTGTTTTGCAAAGATCCTTTGGCGTGAGTTTGTAAATCTGTGTTAGTTAATTTAGTATACCTTTTGTTGGGTACACCCGTATGAAAGCTGATAGGTATAATAAATACTCACAGATTACAAATTACACATCAGTCTAGTATATGTATAAGTATGAATATATTTGTTGTAATATACCTATGATTGATGATGAATGAATAATACAAACCAAAAGTTCTAAAACAATAGTTCGGATTTTTGTTTAGAATTTATACTGGTACACTTTCAATATTAACTAACGTAAGTTGTCTTTGATATCACACTGCATATCTTCAGAGATTTTCTCTTTTATATGGACATTCGTAGATAAATGGATAATCAGATTTATCATACGAAATTACCTGTACATAATCTTTTGAATGTTGTAGTCTTCATTATATGCACGGAAAGATATTCACTGAAGGCAAATTATCAGGCGCTTGACGGATGCAAAACATCCATCTATGACGATATGTACGGTCTAACTTGCAAGAATTATTTCACTGTTAATAGATAGATAAAAGTTAAAACTATGTACTTACTGTAAAATAATTATTTGAGAAAATCTCAACCATATTGAGGCTGTGTACGTTTCTCTGTCTTCTTGTGTAGGTACCTAATAAAAAAAAGTAATAAATATAATTTTTTTTTTTTTACCTAATAAATATAAGTTTTAGGCATTTGCTATTCAGGCAAATTGCTCTTTAGACGTTTTATATCTTAGGTAATTTGAGTTTTAGCAATTTATTACCAAATATGAGAAATAGTTTAAAGTATCATAATAAGTTTATCTATCTTCTTCTTTATCTCTCTACATGGCATAATGGAAAGGTTAGAAGTAAGCTAAAAGGATGGTGTTCAATATAGATATTTGAACAACTTAATTTTCGTTTTACGTGTATTTTATTAATTTTTCACACATTTTGTATCGATTTGTGTGAAACATAAATTTATATAATATAAAGTTGTTTCACAATAACTCCAAAACTGGTAGAGACATGAAAAAAGGGTTTATTGTAAAAAATATCAAGCTACAAATAAAAATGAGACGGAGACGAGTTAAAAATTAATGTCCGCTATTTTCTTTTCTTGTTGTAGTCAGCGTCTCTCGAAGGAGACAGGCAAGGACTCTGGATCGTCACAGAAAAACGAGTCAAAAAAAGTTTTAATTCATGCGAAGCTCTGTCCCTCCCTTGACGTAGGAGATAAGGAAAATGACGACAAAACACATCATGCATGCATATTCATACAACGCCCCTGAGCTGTGACGGCAGAGACATCAGACGTAATCGAGTAAACAAATTAGCAACCCGCTGACCTCTGACATGGCAAGGTGTAGAGCAAGGGCAATCACGTGTAGTCGACAGGTGTACAGGCATACTTCACTCGATATACGGCCTATATTGCAATGGTTTTATGTAGTATACAATAGGAAGCATACCAATTGTAACACAGGAGCAATTTTTCTGATGTGGATTAATTGTAAGTTTAGTTTAATTTATTTCAATAGAAAAACAAGATCTAAATAGGTATAAAATAAGTACAGGCACTATAATTTAAATAAAATAATATAATAAATTCTTATTAAATAAATTAGTAAACTATGTACTCTGTGAAATAAATAAATAATCGGCTCAGGGACAAGGGAGGAGACGCTCGGTCAACATTTTATCAGGCCCAAATAATCTTGCTCGCCATCCAGCCAGCATACTATTTAAACATAATATTTTTGATACATTATTACATAGGTATATTACATACATAATAATAATAAATTAGAATATAATATACCCTAAATAAACGTAAGTTGCTAAGTCGTATGAAGCCTACTAACACATACCTATTGTATTTTAAATTATCCTTATTTACAAAACTCACAAGTAAATATTAATTATTGTAATAATGCTTGAGGTTTGCTACCTATTTACGATAATAAAATAAGTTGTAATACTAGTTATACAAAACTGAAATTAGGCGCGTACAGTCGATAGCACATCAGTGTGACACTCGAGCATTTTACGCGACGGTAACACGACATAATTTGCAATGGCTTGTAGGTTGATGTGCCCCACTGTGGCCACATTTTATTGCAAATTTCATTATAACTGACTTTACATACCTATTATTTATCACTTGTTTAATGCATTTTTTGTACATTTTCACATCCCAGCTGCGAACATACTGAAATAATTAAATTATTAATTAAAATTGCGCGCGTTGAAATCTTTTATATGAAGATACAAAGAAAATATTTGAACGAGTTATACTTATACGAGTATTGTTCAAAGGTAAGGTCAACCATTTTGGCTCATAGCGATACACGCGACTTAAAGTTAAGCCGTGGTTTAAGTTACTGTCCGCTGGATTTCATCATATAAAATAAGTGGTACAGCAACTCTCAAACCGTGACCTTTAGCAATGTTTATCGCTACGAGTTTTTCAGTGTTACTTAACTTTATCCGGGCGTGCAGTTTTTGATTGATGAATGTGGAGGAGGCGGCAGTAGTGTGCCAGGGATCACAGCAGATCCATCCAGTCCATCGTCAATGAGAAACCCTTTTTCTACATCTTACTGTAATACAGTCGAGCCAGAATACTCTGTACTTATATACATAAGTACCTATAAGTATAGAATTATGGGAAGTTCTCGTGTTCTTGCCAGCAGGAGTACGAGGCATCGCCCGTTCTTATTATCAAGGCCATAAGTATTAAATATTCTTGTAAGCGTTACCTTTGATATGCTGTCGAGTCTACATTTTTTATGGAAGCAAGAGTAGGTAGGTTTTAGCGGTAATGTTTTATGCGCAGGACTCGTCAATGCGACAACAAAGATGGCCTCTTTGTCTTTGACCTCCACTTGCGTCAATCACGTAAAAACATACGAGTACCTACCTACTTCTTTTGAAACTTTATTTATCATTTTTTTTTTTTTATACAAGTATTTTGTATTTAAAAAAATATACTCGTCTCTTCCACTGGCTGGCGACGACCGGGTCGTTTCACCCCTAACATCGGGGGAGAGTATACCCTCTCTACCCGGGCATGAGCTCGCCGGATAATGATCCGACGACGGTGGGATTGTACCCGCTTGGGATGCGGGATTTGGGAGTTTGGCGGGTCGATACATCTGAAGAAAAACAGTTCTGCTCCTGCCTTCGCTTCCAAATTTGCTATAATGCAAGTATATAATATATATATTTTTTTTCAAATACGACGAGATATCTATACTCGTATATATATACGAGTGGGAATGAAATGAAAATATTCTTGTATTCTATTTCAAATTTCGCGTATCCATGTCTTTTTAACGTTTGTTTTTTATTCGAATACATTGATTGTTGCACTCCGTTTTGTTATTAATACGTTATTGATCTCAGACCCATAACAAGACCCTATAAGCTAAGAATAAGCCTTTACTAATTTAAATAATTTTCCCCAATCCCACGTCCATAGAATTTAGTCGTACCTACATATATCTCTGACCTAGAGTGATCTCATGGCTTGCATACGATGCAGAGCAAACCAAACAGTTTACCAACTATTTATGCAGTAATGTTTATCAGTCCATTAGACTGGGTACCAGAGATTATTTATTTAACCCTTATTTACTTGTCCGCTATGCATTCCGTTTTGTTAACGAAAAGTCGGCCAAATTCGAAAATCTGATAATGATACGTTATCAGATTTCAGAATTTTGCCGACTTTTGAACTATAAATTAGTAGTTATTTGGGACGATAGAGCTAGGTACATTAAATGTAGGTAGGTACGTGTCTTTAAATTATAAGTAACTATCAACGTTTAATGACTTAATTTATAATGACTGTGATTTATTAGAAATTACTTTACAAAGCAATAGCAATAGTATGTACGTAATAACGTACAGTCGTTACTTTATTGTCCACCTATAGTAGGTGGGTGGGTATTAGCGATACCAGAATAACACTGAATTTAATCCTCGATAAGATAGACGTTCTGTTCACTCTTACGCGATGTAACATATGAGTGACAGTGACAGTTGCGTTTAGGGATAGGATTAGACTTGGCGGACATGACAGAATCACACCTATTATGTTACCTATGTAAATACATACATAATATAGTGCGCTGTAAACATTTGTTCGATGTTGTATTACATTAAATATAGCCTACATTACCACTGTAACCCATATTATGTGTGTGTGATTGTCTGTTTCGTTGATGATGACATGTGAATTTGACTTCTAATTTTATGTTCCTCTCTAATTGCACAATGGAAATAAAGCTAAGTAAACTTCGAAAAGAAATATAATATAATAGATACAAAATGTGTGAGTGGAGGGTTGCAATTCAGAGGAAATAGGCAATATACGATTTATTACGGCAAGTATGGCAAGATACGTGTTATTTATAGCAAGCATGACATAATGACTTCAACTTGACCCGGAATACATTACCTACGTGCCGGTCTGTATATTTTATATTATAGGCAAACACGTGATATGCATAATATATGTAGTAAATAGAGATGTGGCCGGCAGAGCCGAAAAGATTGCAATTTTAATATGATTTATCTATAAATTACGATTGTGCGCCATATGATAATTATTCTATCGGATGAGCGTATCTCCAACATTCATCGGGATACCTACGTATAGTTGACAATTCGCTCGATCGAAATTCATAGAGTCGAATATGCGTCGAGTATCCACAGTAAAATACCATAATAAAAATTGCCCATTGAATAGTGCAATATCGCTCGTAGTTGTCATCATTTTTTTTGCTTCTCTGGACCTTCGCAGGCTGATATACATAGACAGGTTTGAGTGTGAGCTAAGTTTGAGTTTTGACAGTTGTAAGATCGTGCTCATGAGTCACGCTAAGCTCCTACTCAAATATGTCCATGAAATACAGTCTAAGAGCGATATTGCAATAACCAATTGAATGTATGACGTGTATAGTCTAATGGGCCTATCACACGCACATGCTGAAGCACAGTTTTGTTTGCACAAGCTTCTCGCATGGAAAGTCATGGCTACCACATGGATTGATGCGTGATACCGTTTTACCAACTACATGCATGGTGTTCCCTGTACAAACCGGCCTGCGCAGGCAAAACTGTGGTGAAGCCTGTGCGTGTAGCAGACTCATAAGGTTGGGTTTAATTTTAAAAAAAATATCACAACTCAAATCCAACCAAACTCAACTGTTAACTGACGACACTCATTAGGGTAATTGAACCTCAGTGTACCTTGAAATCAACTGTAGATAAGTAATTCCGACAACCAATTTGCGGAAAAACCTAATAGAAATGTTTAACCATTCATTAATGGACTATCCAATTAAAATATTACGCATAGGCGACGTGTACGGCTACGGTCTAACACAGAGAAAAGTATACCTAGACGTTTGAGATTTTCACCGATTTTAAAGATTGTTTTACATTTACATAGTCTGCAGTCTAATTTACTAGTTGAAGAATTTTTACAACTATCGGTCAAGTAGTTCTTAAGAAAATCTCAACATTAACTCCTTAAAGAAACCTCCGTCCGCTGTACACTTTCTCTGCTTTATACTGTACATTCTATTACTTTATATGACGTCACTTTATTCGTTGACTACAGGTGTAACTAAGTATGAGAATATCATACGAATATTAAACAAAGTATGTTATAGTAAAAACCAAACCATTAGGTAAGTACTTGCAATATTGCAATTACAAATTAATATTAAACGGTTTTTTTTTTCGTCAAAACCGGGATTTGGTAAGATTTCGCCTATCCGAATCAGAGTCACGGTAGCTCTGTAGGAAAAGAGCGAACCTACCACGGTAGTGACGAAAGGTTTTCTCTATTTAATATTTTGATTTTCGTTTCGCATAGCAAGTAAAATTCAAATTTCAATTACGAAACTTTTCTCAATAACTCCAGGCCGTACTTCTGCTGAGAAAATATTTTCCTTCTCTTTCTCTGCTGATCTCTATTACTCATAATAGCCTCTGGCCGATAGCTACTGTTGGGTTGTCATCCTCTTTCTTCATCCTCCATGCCATGCAATACCATTACTTATCTGTAATCCCGATTGTAAAAATATATGTCTACTAAAGGCTCCAACAGACGAGCGGTAGTGTGTTAGTGACAGCTTGTGACACTGTCGCGCGGCGGTCATGACTGTCGCTCGACGCCGCGCTACAAATTGCGACGACACTGTGGCCGTCGCGCGACAGCAAGCGTTGCGAGCTGTCGCTGGCACACTGCCGCTCGTCTGGTGGAGCCCTTAGAAAACAGTGGCTCATGTATTAATTTATTCTTATCTGTAATTAAATAATCCAAAAAAATGAATGACCCATGTTTTTGCCGCTGTAGACTTGTAGAGCTATTAATTTTTTCCCATTTTTATGTCATTAAACAAATGATTTCACAGAATCACCTTCGAAACTACAGACTGAAGACTAGAGTCTACTATGAGAGCTGCCTAAGCATCTAATAACATCCTGGTGGGAGTGTAACATTGACTCTGTTAAGAAAATATTGTTATTGTGCCTTGCGTCAGTTACGCAAAGTGATATGCCTTATGCCTTAATTATTAATGTCATCAATGACGAAATGTTCCGCGGAAAGCTGAGTAAGACACAAACGGGTTTGGTGGTTCAAAAGTCTACTGTATATTAGTATAAAAGTCGACAGACAAGTGTTGGCGAATAATTATTAGTCTCTCGACTCTCGACAGGTTGCCTTGTGCCAGCAAAAGCAAGGTAGGTGAAGTGATATTCGGACAAAAAATATGACTCGTTAATAATAACAAAAAATTGTTACCATGTGGGCTTCTTAACTCTACTCAACCAAAAGAATAATTAATAAAAGGTGACAGGTTAATATTGGATAGATTGTTTT
This sequence comes from Tachystola acroxantha, assembly GCA_963506565.1. NCBI lineage: Eukaryota > Metazoa > Arthropoda > Insecta > Lepidoptera > Oecophoridae > Tachystola > Tachystola acroxantha. Next base: position 6,811,370 of record OY735887.1, read on the forward strand.
TGTACTGTGTTGTCATAGTTATTAAAAATAGTCACCATAATTATTCATTGGTATTACCAGTTTTACGTACATACTTACTTATATTTTGTTTTTCTGTGGTTTCTGTGAACAGTATCTTACTGCCGACTTTTTTTATTCATAATACCTAGGTACCTAATTAGGTAAATTGTCATTGCAAACCATTCAACTAACACTACGTGCCTACTCGACTAGCGAAGGTTGGAGGGTAATGTTCTATAAGTCGGTTATTTTCTAGCCACCTAAACGGTTTGAGGGATTTTGATGTATAAGGTGTCGTTAGATTAGTCTTCAACTTGATCACTATATTAACATAGGATACATTTTATGCCAGTAAAAGTTTGTGATATTCTACCTAAAGCGTGAAAATTAATATGTGATCGAAATTCAATGAGCAGTGATTTGAATATTCGTGGGGACGAATGCCACAGGCTCGGATATTTGCTGAATCGATACACATAGGGTCGACTATTTACAACATAACATTTTTCGTTAGATTTATTTAAATTTTTAATCATTACACTTCACAAAACATAAAACTTAAGATGCATGTCGTCGTCTAGTCCGGGCCCATGCGGACATCACAATTTATTTAGTTACATGAAATAGAATGAAATGCTTTCTCCAGAATGAAAAGCTTTACTGTTGCCTGCCTTTTCGCCGTGGTTGCCGTGGTGGTTGCCCGGCCCGGCTCCACGTACACCGACCGCTACGACAACATCAACCTGGACGAGATCCTCGACAACAGGAGACTGCTCATCCCCTACCTCAAGTGCGTCCTCGACCAGGGCAGGTGCTCGCCGGATGGCAAGGAGCTGAAAGGTTAGTCGCTATCTCTTTCACAGTGAAACGTCAGTTTCAAAACCCGCTAAAACTTTTATCGTAAACCCAATCGCACTCGGCTTATTTTAGCGGTGTTTGCTATATTTCTCAAAGTTGGAAGGTTGATTTTATTGTATTTTAGTTGATTTTGGTACAAAATGATTTTCTACCCTTGTAATTTATAGAACTTTCATTTGGCATATTTAATTCATTTTGGACCAAAAGATCTTTTAGCGGGTTTTGAAACTAGGCAACTCCTATGTATATATTCACGCAGAACACCTTGGTTCTTAACTTCTTTAAACCAGATGCATTAATCATGAAATTAAACTTGCGCCAACGAAATATCATCACTTTTTCATTCTATGTCAACCTTAAATTCATGACTTCTCCGGTAGTACTGAAATGTTTTTAATTCTTTGTACTATTTTGGGGATCATTTAAAAACCGGATCGGAATATCAAGGTTAGGGCTTGCATTATCGGTACATTTTAAGATTCCCTTAAACGGCTGTCCGCCATTTAAGGGAATCTTAAAATGTGCTAATTTATTGTCGCCGTATTTCACAATTATATAACCGAAGAACTGTTCATTCCCAGCGCATATAAAGGAGGCTCTCGAGGAGAACTGCGCCAAGTGCACTGAGCCGCAGCAGCGCGGCAGCCGTCGCGTCATCAGTCACCTCATCAACCACGAGCCGGAGTACTGGAAGCAGCTCGGCACCAAATACGATCCCACACACAGGTTCACCAAGAAATATGAGCAGGAACTCAGGACCGTCAAAGCTTAAAGGGAGACATGATTCCGATCTAACATATAGTCTGTCCTAATCCAATTTTCCATGGTGGTAAACAACCCCCTGACCGCACCAACTTATTTACTAATCATCACGATCCATTGCTTTGGAAAACTTTGACTAGTACGACTCAAATGAGTCAGTTCAGAGTGAAAAGATCGAAAATTTCGATCGAAATGTCTAATTTTGTTTTTTGGTTAACTGTTTACAAACGCCATGTTTTTTTACATCTATGGAAAATTGAATTGGGACAGACTATAGAGAAAGGTGTACAGAACCAGTTATTTTAAGGTTGAGATTTTCTTAAAATGAACTCTAATTTTTTTGGAAATTCGCCATTAAATATGTACTCTAAACTACATACTAATTAAATATTTTTTTTAAATCGGACAAGTATTTCTTGAAAAAATCTCAATCTTATTGAGGATCCCTGTATACTTTTATCTGTATTCAACTGTACCTATACAAGATGACAGATTCACCCAGCACGTGGGTGAGTTCACTACTTCTAAAATGTGAGGTGATAACTCAGCCAGCTCCGAAGGTTACGTTTTATGGAGATATATTTACCCTGAAAACGATCAATACAGTTTTGTTACACTCTACGTCTATTATTAAGATTGTTACATTGTAAAATAACGACAAAACTTTTAAAAATGCGCCTATGTAACCGAGGCTTTAGTAATTTGAATATAAAATGATGAAAACCTTTTTATTATATTAACTGAGGTTTGTGTTTACAACGGTTACGCAAAGGTCTGTGATTTACTAATTAGATGTAGAAAACAGTAGTGGTTCTAATAAATTATTTTGTTGTTTATGTTTTATTTTATTGTTTCTTTTACCTAGGGTTTAAACTTCATATTCAGACTAGTATCTAACTAGTTTCTACAGATTTGTTAAGAGTGATGACCAATTATTTGTATAATTAACTTATACCTACATTGTGGTCACTTTTCAATAATTGACCCTTAAAACGTAACGACATTATTATATGGTGATATATACATACATATACTTATGTTGAAAAAAGTTATGCCGTAAAAATATTTGAATAACCGAAAATATTTTTATAATTTATAATAAAATGTACTACAATAAAATGCACTCGTTGATGTCTTTTGTACTGTGTAATTGCCTCCACGGTTTTAATTAATACTTATTTGAAACCGTATTTAACATAAGGTCCCCGATATTTCGGCGACACAGCCACCACAGCCACGAGAATACTCTCGAATCTGGACTTTTCGTCACTCCCTTCCCGATGCACTCTTATTGAGTATACTCGACAGCACTGTCGTATTGGCGTCGTCGTCGTCGCCCAGCCCTAAGCGACGAATGTCAGTTGTTTTAGGCCGCGTATAGATCACGCCAATGAACGGCACGGCCGCACGTTCGTTGGTCTCAGAATTTACCTACGTCAAAATACATTTTGAACGATCAAATGTATTTGACATATCTTCGAAGGGCAACGAATATACGGCATTGTGCGAAAGTCTACGCCGAATTCCATTCGTCGGCCTTCGTTGGCCTGGCGCAGCCCTAAGTATCTGTTGTTATACCTATCATGTATCGAACTATTCAAACTCACATCGGTAGCACGCAACTGCTCTCTATCGCCACCGCCATATCCATCGCTGTCGCTATATCATTTCATGACACTTGTGCTGTCAAAACTGTTTCACACAAGGTTTTAAAAAGCAATGAAGCCAGCTAATTCTCATCAGCCTGTTCTCACCAGACAATAGTACTAGTATATTAGAATACTAATCACCACGCTAACTCGGCTAACAGTTACCTTAATATGTTGTTTTGTCTAAGGTTACCTATTTTAAAGGCATATCAAGGAAGTAAGAAGTTAACAAAACAAGCAGTTTAAGATAGTTAAGGAAGGAAAACAACATAATAAATTAATTGTAATATGTAACAAGATATAAGGAAGTGACGTATTGGAAACAAACGTTACAACAACGAAACAATAGTAAATCACATATTTAAGGTTTTCGCCATACCGTTAACACCCTTATAGTCATGATTGATAAAAATATGGTATAAAATTGCTGTCTATTATTACCGAACGCAAGTGATAGTAATTCTAGTCAGAGAAAAGGAACAAAAATATACGAATAATAAAAATGACTACCACTTGTGATCGGTAAATAGAGATAGAAAACTAATTTAGTAATCAAATTTCGCTACAAATACAAAGCCTTTTTAACCGACTTCAAAAAAGGAGGAGGTTATCAATTCGTCATTATTTTTCTATGCCAAAATGATTCGGGTTAACCCGCACTGGGCCTGCATGGTGGATGTGTGGCCTGTGCTCCCTCGACGTAAGGGAAGGGAAGGTCTGTGCCCGAGCAGTGGGGCAATATGAATAGACTGATGATGATAATGATTCGGGTTATTGTTTTTGTAATAAATAAATTAATCATTAAGTAATTCATTACTCGGTGATTTACATTGTTTTCCAGTCAGTTCTCTCTCTCTCTTTCTTCTTAAAGCGTAAAATATTGCTAGGATTTCCGATGGCGTAGGTATTCTTACCTTGCCTCGGTAGTTTTCGAAAGAGTACCCGTGGTCCTGTCCATGGTGGCGGAGGCGGAACACCCCAGGAGTTTTAGTTGGTGCGAGTCCAACATAATCGCCCGTTCCCCCGGACGGGCGGTATACATAATGTATTTCTCCTGGGTAACAACACCAAAAAAAAGGTATTCTTGCCTTGTAACGAACGAAACGATAGCGCGATGCAAAATACCTAAGTAAAATACCAATGGCGCCAATCGCCATCTATTGTGTTGTGGTAGAACCTTCGTTAGTAGAAGTAGTATATCTCTTCATTGCAATATAAATACATTTGCGTACAAATGTACGCAAAAATTTGCACGTCTACATTTTTTGAATTTATACATTTATACAACTTTGCAAGGAAAAGGTGCCACTCTGAGGAGAATAGTGTAGCAACTGATAATAATTGTTTTTCATTTCATTTATGCAGTAACAATTACATTGTATGCGATTTTTTTTTCCTAACCACAACCAAAGAATCTGAATCAACCCTCTCACCCGAGAGGATTGATTCAGATTCTTTGCACAGGAACTAAGCCTGAGTCGATTGGCCGATAAAGAATCATAGCCAATTTTGTGCGGGAGCTGCGTTTTCATACCTTGACTCAAAAGCTTGTTCAAGCTTGCGCTCAACTGTTGTGATTCTAATCGAATGAAAAATATTGGTAATCTTATGATTTTGATAGGAAATATGTTGCGAATTCTAAAATGCATATTAGTGGTGGTTAAGCGAGGAGTCCTGCTCTAGTGACAGTTGCGTTTAGGATTAGAATTCGGCTTAGCCCGCTAGCCGATAGGCCGCTATAGAAGTAACTACAATATTTATTTTTGTGTAATTCAAAAATATTTACCCTATGGAATGTCCGAAGTCAATTGATATCCACTGTACTCGTTGCATTTGCATTGACGCAAAAGTAAAGGGAATTCCCTAGGGTTTCTGACGTCAAACATACGTAGGTACTGTTTTCCACACATGCAAGTTTTTGAGTTTTATAATTTAATATAATACTGTTTTTTTAATATTATTAGATACAACAACAGATAAACTGTCATTTTTTTTGCAAATTATGCGAATTACAATTTACTGAAATTGAATCACGTTGTTTTAAAAATTAGTATCTATTTATCGTAATAGAGATTTGGATAGCTTTTCTAATAAAACCTTTCATTTTAGAAAAAAAAATTAAACATATTTTTTAATTAATTAGTACTTACTTATAGGAAAGAGGAATGTTTTGATTTAAAAACTATTCTTTTTTTAAGTAAATAGTTTTTGTTTACTAAATTATTTAACAACGAAAACGTGTAAACAAGTGAGCAATAAATAAAATGATCTCCGATACCGGTTTAGTTTATAAGTAAACTGTACTCCATTAATTAGTCGACCACAGTACAAAATGTTCCATTACTTACATACATATTCACTTATTCTTATAAACAAACGTTTTAGCTACAAGTTCTCAGAAATAAGAACTTGTTTTGCTTTTATCTTGGGGCTAGGGAGTCAATGATCCAAGTGATGGTTTGTATAAAAACGGTTACTCAGATCCGTCCGTACCCATTGATCACTGTGCTTACGAGCAGACACACGTTATTAAATATAATCAAATAAATTAAACAAATTAATTCATGTAAGTACGTCATTCGACGGCATTTAGTCATAATATCTTGTAAAGCTTACTCGTCAAGTTCAAATTGTGCAACTGATTAACTTGTTTCGTGAAACGTGTTTTTTGTCATTAAATATTAAAATCCTAATTTTGAAATATAATTATAATAGTTAACTATTACTTGGACATAAGTTCTCCATCTAAAGAATCTCTAGAAGAGATCGCTTTTAGCCATAATAGTGCGCTTGTCCATCTTGTGTTATTATATTTATCTGTTTATACCTGCCATATTCTTGCTACTGTTTTTTGCCTAAACATCAAATAAGCGAAAAGTTTTTAAACAAACGATATCTAAGAAGAATTTTTTCCTTTTTCAAATTTTATTTCCAGTCTGTTATTTTCCGGGGTAGTGGCGTTTCGACCCGTTCCCGTTTCCACCCATAGCGATTCGACCTATTACCGTTTCCACCCGAATCGTTTTTCCAGTAGGACAGTAGTCAGGGACAAAAATAAACCATTTATTATTTCCAAATAAAAATTGTAATTTTTGGGGTCGAAACCAGAATCACCACTAACCCTATTTTCCGGGTGGTGCAATTGGGTACCAAGGGATCACTATCTGTTGGGATAAGTGGAATTTGATTCCTCACCTATCTCTACTCTGCATTTTCACCTATCGCAACCACGGCACACTTGTTAAGGAAATGTTTTGTATAAAAGCGGTGCATAACGATATATGTTCCGCTAAAACAAACTTTAACTCCGTGTGTAAATCATGGACTGTCAAAGTCAAATCTCTTTATTTCAAGTAAGCCCGTTGTGTAAATTTTTGTACGTCAACATTTTTTTTTGATTTAAATTTGCACCACCATCTGTCGATAATAATTAGTGCTAACGAAAAAGCGAATGTCAATCCCATACAATGTTCTTTCTATTCTTCTATTTCTACTTTAACGAGTGTTTACTAGCTAACGAGGAACTAGCGTTAACGAAAGTCAAAGCTACTTGGCTAGGCCCTCTGCCGTATTCGGAACTGGACTCTCTTATCAAATGGTTTAAGATTAATTTTAATTTGTTTCCTTAGTCAGTATGAAGTTCTTCATAGCTGTGTGTGTCCTCGCATTGGCCGCCCTCGCCGCCGCGCGTCCGGAAGACAAGTACACGGACAAGTACGACAACATTGACATCGACGAGATCCTGGCCAACCGCCGCGTGCTGATCCCGTACCTCAAGTGCATCCTCGAGCAGGGCAAGTGCTCGCCAGAGGGAAAGGAGCTCAAATGTAAGTTGAACTATAACGACCTAGTTTAGTGGGTCGGTTTTGTGTTGTACCTAAAGTAGGCCGTTATTACAAAGTCTGCATGTAGTTTGTGATCGTGTTTGATTATATATCTAGTATCTAGGAGGTACAGGGAATCGTAGTTTGGGCCAAAAGTGAGATATTATAACAAAAGTACTGACTATGTACGTACGGTCGAAGACAAAGAAAGGTTTACAGGGGAGTTGTTAAGGTTGAGATTTTCTCAAAAATCACTTGACCTATTGCAATAACTCTGTCACTGTTAAATAGATAAAAGTTTAAACTATGTAACTGTGAAGTAATGACTAAATTCGGTCCAGTAGTTTTGAGGAAATCTCAGGCTTATTTATTTCTTTATACATTTCTCTATCTTCCTGTGTACTTAATATACAACCAGTTATTCAGAGTCTGGCTGTAATAATGTAGCTAGACCTTTAGCACAAGGAGTCGTAGTTTGTTTGAGCCAAGAATGGGATATCTTGTATAAAAAATCTTTAAATATGATTACAAAAGTTCTGACTCAAAACTCAAACTAAATGCTTCTTTGTGCATTAAAGTGTGTATCATATCTACCTATCTATCTTAATTCACGATGATATGGATTTTGATTATGTACATACAGTACAAAGGTATAGATCTGTCAAGCCTTGGTCATGATATATGTAAAAATCCCGTTGTTACGAATTTACTCAATCGTGTAAATGCGATATTGCTCGACAGCATAGAGTAACTTTGCCGCGAGCAAGATCGCATTATTCGACGATAAAAGTTTCCTAATTTGCTCAAAAGTAACAGTGAAAAAATACCCGCAATGAAACAAATAATTCTTAATTACTACATCCATAGTTTTATTAAGATAACGGACATTCTGTAAACGTGTGTGTAATCCCAATTTTCGCAATAATGATGCTCATTACCATAGTAAATAATTTTCGTTATTTCTCATCAACAGCTCACATCAAAGAAGCTTTGGAGACCTTCTGCGATAAATGCAGCGAGTTGCAGCGCACCAAGACCCGCCAAGTGATCGGCCACCTCATCAACAACGAGACCGACTACTGGAACCAGCTGGTCACCAAGTACGACCCCAGCAGGAAGTATACCACCAAGTACGAATCAGAACTGAAGACCTTGAAGGCTTAAAATTCATCAGAACACTAAGACCCAATGCAAATTGCCGAGAATACAATAAAAAACCAAAAAGCTCGAAGCCAGTGAAACAAAATTAAGAAAGTACTAAAATTAATTTTAGAATTTCAAAACACTTAAGTAATTAAAATCAGACCCACTTTCAAGTTGGAGAATTCACATCTCTGGGCTGGCATTTACAAGGGGTCGCAAACTAGTATGGATAAGTAGGTAAATGTAGAGGAAAAATTTAACTATTTGTGAACTATTTAAAATAAAGATATCTGTGATTTAATTACTGCTTTTCTATTACAACATGCCTCTCGCAACATCGATACAGAGAAATAGGTCGATCAAAAGTTTTCGAGTTAGGTCGTTGTAATCAAAGTAAAAATAGCGCCAATGTAAAAATTTCCCGAAACTATTCCATTGCCGGGATTTCTGTTAACGAAAATGCAATTTCTATGTGACTATTTTATTATCATTTCTGACTAACAAAAATAGGGATGAATATTGCAGGCAGATAGATAATTAAAATAAATAAGATACAAAGGTGATTTTTATTACCATAAAAACAAGCATGTAACTTAATGTATAAAAACACCTATTGTATAAATCTCAATGTCTCGTTATCCTCTAATGCGACAGAAAATAGGTACGAGAATACTAATTAAGACTGTCGGTAATATACCTATAGGTAGGTATTTACTCTTCAGCCGACAAAAAAGCTTCATAAGTCTCTTTGAACTTGTCTCCTGGGTCATATTTACTTTTCAGCTGTTCCCAAGACTCCTGTTCCTTTTCCTTGATATGCTTCACCACCTTTCTGGCCATCACCTTCTGTGCGTCTGTGCATTTAGAGCATGCAGATTGCATCGCGTCTCGGACGTGCACTGAAACAAAATTTTCAATTGGTTCTACGTAATAGTAAGGATCTCCTTTGTACTTCTGTAGATGATTTCTAAATAACAATGCAAATATATTTTTTTTATAATAAATATGGCGGGTCACCGTCGTCTATTAACACCATCGGTTTCTCTAGCCTATTGCACTGTAAAAAAAAAGAAGTTATGTACTAAGAATAAGTGATTCTTATACCAATCCACCTGTAGGTAGGTAAGATTGTTTCATGTACAATATAATATTGTATTATATTGAAATTATAGGCACCCCTTAAATCCCTTAAATCTTCCATATCCGTTATTAGGTTATTAGAATACAGAAATAAAAAAACAATATTTTTAACCTTCACACTAGTTACCATTATCATTATCAAGGAGTATGTTATGTAGTGTAAAAGTAAACCAACATATGCTAAACATAGGAGTGACCAGACCAGAATCTCACAATATGGTAGATGAAGAAGAGGAAGATAGATACCATAGACTTTGGGTAGAAAACAGGACTTACATTTAAGCTCCTTCCCTTCCGGAGTACATCGCCCTTGATCCAGCATGCACTTCATATACGGCATGAGCAGTCTCCGGTTCGCCAAGATCTCGTCCACATTAATTTCATCGTATCTATCCGTGTAAGTTTCACAAACCGATAGACATATCAGAGCCAACCCTATCAACAACGTCAACCAATTCATCTTTTATTTCAGAAATATTTTCTTAGTTTATCTCGTAAGGTTTAGGACATGCGACTGTGTGAATATTAATGCATCTATAACCTTTTATATCTTGTCGATTGCAAAGGGCGGAAAATATACTATTATTGCCTATTGTTGGTCTGATTACACAATATCAAGATTCACACCTCCGTTTCTATTGTCCTGAATCATCGTGTTTACAGTAATTGCTCTGTTTTGCATTGTGTGATACAGACCTATAAGTTATAAGGACGCTGTAAGTCTATAAAAGGTTTTCTGTGCATGAGAATAAAAATTTAAATATTTATGCTTTATTAGTAATTACAATAATAGGTAAGTAATTAATTTAGACAAGATAAGCACAGACTAGGTATTTGGTTTTAGGGTATTGTTTCAAGCCCAAGGGTCACTGCTAGTACTGATACCTCAAAGGACTATTGTTTAACTACTTACCTCAATTTCTATTTAAGGTGTGAGCTGCAATGATTGAAAGAGCTAATAGTCATAGAAATAGTAGTTGACTTGACAAGCATTATTTTTACAGAATATACTAAACTAATTTCACATAAATCGTACACGAAATCATCACGTGAGTTGATTTAGACGGTAAAAATCAACTACCCTAATGGTACAATTGCCGAAATTGTATATACATATGAGAAATAAATAAGAACGCCTACGAATGATCAATATATAAAATCAACTAACTAAACAATGCTACGAATACAACATAAGGCGAGCGAGGAACAACTGGATTGTGTACAATGGTAACCAATCTTTTTAAAATGCGTTATGTTACCCATTTGTTTAAACGATTTGTTGACACTTTTAATAATTTTTTCAATATTGATGAATAGGTACATAGTACATAATACCATTGTATGATATCTACCTAAATGTGAATCTTTAGCAAATAACGAACTTTTTGTATCTAGTTTAGACGAAAAACTTCATTAACATTCAAATCTTCTGTTTTTTGTTATTTTCATAAAATTTATATTTTACTTCATAAAACTTGCATTTTGGACTTCCAACTACCTAATTACTTTTTGTAACTGATACATGTTAAATATTATTTATTTTACGTATAACCAAGTCTCACTCAGCTGGTTATGGTTTCACAAAACTTTAATTTCAACAGGCTGCATAATTCACATTTTACAGTGTATGAATATTGTTCCCATATTAATATTACGCGATAATAATAAAATATTAAAGATCTCACAAAAACCATAATACCCATAAACAGTAGTAAGATCATCATCATCACATACCATTAACTCTGATGACTCTACATTATTATGAACAATGAACTTCAGAATTAACCTTCAGAAATAAGTAGGTACTACTAAAGAAGTAGGTAGGTATTTCGTAAATAGAGTAACAGTTTGATTCACTCATTGTCCCTTTGGCGAATATAATTTGGACTTATGTACACTGTTTCTTACTATGTATAAATGTATTGATGTCAATCATCGAATCATTATCTAAATAAAAGAACCACATCAAATTCAATGTAGAAAGTAAAAAGACAATTTAGTAAACGTCTAAATTGTTCATGTTGATGAGTTATTATTAGTACTCGTATATTATATTAAACATTACATTAGGTAAAAGATTGTAATCGTATCGTCTGGTTAACAAAACTACACATATTAAATTACTCTGCGACCAGGAACCTTATTTTCTTAACAAGAAGTAGACAATTATCTCTTATATTATATACGACGTACAATTGTACTTAATTACAATTTACTTGTATACTTCAAAGAACAAACAATAAACAAAATAAAAATAATTTGAAATAAATTTATTTATAAAAGAGAAGTACAAAAATAGAGGACCAAAAGTAACATTTTCTAAAAGAACATCGAACTCAAACGGTTTGGTATTTGTTCATCTTTGGGTACTTAAGCTGGGATCTCAACGCCTTTGGCCTTGGCCAGGTCTTCGTACTTCTTCCTGTACTTGCCGGAGGGGTCGTATTTGGCACACAGCTCATTCCAGATGTCTAACTCGTTCTTGATCAAGTGTTGGATGACTGTGTACGTGCCGTCCTTCTGCGTGTCGGTGCATTTTTCACAGCCGGTCTCCATGGCTTCTTGGATGTGTTCTGGAAAGTAAACCGATACAATATTGGTATATTGTCTTTGAGGTAGATGAGGTGATAATTGTAAGTAAGAGGAAGTCATCAGTTAGGTAAATAGCCAAATCTCGTAGCGTTCGGTCGTCGACTATTGCCGTCCCTTCCTGAATGTGGGTTATTATTATGAATGAATTTTTAACTAAGATTTATTTCAATTTATCGCTTATCTTTATTAAAATTAGGTTTCCCCTGACAACAACCCTTCATAAAACCCCTACCGGACGCCCTTCAAACTAGGACAAATCCGGGGAAACCCGGACGGATGGCAGCCCTAAGTAAGATTCAAGTTGGGAATGTCCCAATAAATTAGTTTATCAGTGTTTCACCTGCGCAATACTCTCCTTAGTATATGTAACTCAATTAGGTGATTGTATCCCGTGGGATCGAAATTCATTTTATCGATCTGGGTGGAGTATTCGTGGGGCCGAATGTTACAGACACGAATATTTTTTGAGCCGATAAATGTAGAGTCGAGAATTCGTTAGCTCAATTCATTAATTAATTCAAGTGTTTGTTGAGTGGATACGTATCATATGTAATTTATTAACTTATATGTCTATCTATTTTATTATAGAAATATCTCTCACACACACAGGAATTCTATTGGCTAGTAAATCTTTAATGATTGATTTATTCTGAAAGTTGACACATGGGCGTCTATCTATTTTATTTTATGAATATCTATTTTAGTACTCAGGTAGTGCGGATTCTAGAATGCGTATGCCAATACCAGTCCAGTCACCTCTAAGATTGCGTCCCGCTCGCTCTGATGCGATGTAGAACATGAGCAACAGTGACAGCCTAGCTGCCTTTAGGATTCGACTTAGTGGCCGCTACAGAATTGGCTGCAATATCTCACCTTTGAGCTCCTTCCCTTCGGCCGTGCACTTGCCCTTGTCCAGGACGCAGTCGGTGTACGCCTGCAGCAGCCGCTTGTTCTCCAGGATCTCCTTCAGGTTGATGTTGTCGTACTTGTCCGTGTACTTCTGGGCGACCACCGCCGCCGCCATGACGCAGCATACTAACACCACTTGTTTCAGGGCCATCTGGAAATGCATACAGACATCATTAGACTTCGAATTGTATCTATATACAGACGACCGGACATCAAGTGTAACACAGGAACACTCTAAATTTTTAAACTAAAACTGCTGAAAGTTTTTGCCACTCTTTGTCCTCACTGTTGGCACCTTTTCCTTGCAAAGTGGTGTAAATGTAAATTCAATAAATGTACATAACGTGCTTACTTAAGATATTTGTTTGAAATACTACCTACTCTTATTATTCTTGATGGTAATAAAGTCTAGACTGGTTTAGTAGGTTGACTATATCAGAATGAAGAAAATTTTGCTTCGTTCTCATATAGGAAGAGCAGAGATTGTACAACATACCTACGCAGTGGCACGTTCTAATGAATTGGGATGTAGAGTTTCAGTTAGATATCTCTGTTCTGTTTCCGTAGTTACAAATGTTAGAAGCCAATTTGAAGTAAATGATGATACATGGGAAAAGATGTTAAGTTTTTGGACCTTCCATTGGTTTCTAAACAATGATAGAAACGTAGTATGTGGAGTGTACAAAATGGCTGCAAGTGAAAATGGAAGCGAGATATTGAAGCAGTTAAAGAACACCATCATAGTTTATAAACAAAGAAAGTGATGTAATTATCTATTGCTACTTATGATAAAAGAAGGCAAATAAGAAAATCACACGTAAAAATATTGTAACTAAAGTTTATAACTATAAATCCATAAATTACTGTGTCACAATAAATTAGCCACTCTTTATTTTAGGTCCTAAGGAACCACATGCACTATCAATAAGTACTGTGAACACGAGTACATTTACACAATAATGTCGCTTATAAGACTTTGATAGCGCAGGATCATGCCCCTCAATGACAGAACAACACAGAGTATTTAGAATACGTTTAGAATAAAACCAGGGATACACCAAAGTGATTCACTGTTGGTCAACCGTGTCACCGAGGACTAACGTTGACCAAGTACGATAAAACACTAAATACTGATATTTAGATCCTACCGTTTCAAAGGTTCTCAGCTAAATGGTAATCAGCTTGACCGAGTGTGCCTTATGATTGTCTGAAGCTAGTATTTATAGTAATACAGCTGCGGTTGAAACATCTAATTTGCCACTATACGTCAGTCTGTCCGATGCATAAAAAACGCACTATACAGGCAGCTCGTATTAATCAAAACAAATGACATACTGTAAAAACTATGAATCGCCTTGAATTACAAGTAACTTCGTGAATAAATTCTGCTCGGTGACGTAAATCCTAAATTTTTCTGAAATAAAAAGTAGTAATAAATGTAGGTACCTAAGCTTACTACTTGGAATGATGAAATAATCTTCCATTGCATTTCCTTTTTTGTCGATTTTTGTAGAAACATTACAATTTTTGCTTCAGACTTCCTAGTATATTGATAAGGATCAGATATCAAGTTTCCTAAATAAGGTTCTCGTGATGTGTTTTGAGTATTTAGTCATTTACAGGTGGATGTAATTTTCAGCTGTACACTAATTTCATTATTACTCTCATGTAAATGATATAAATATAGGTTACCTACCGAAGATGCTGAATATATGGCAAAGTAACCAATCGTAATAGAATGGACAAGCAACTGAAACTCAATACCGAAGGGAAGAAAACCTCAGTACATCGATCATATCATGCGAAATCACCGGTAAGGTTCTTGTAATACTTTCCTGAGATAATCTATTCAAAGAGAAAGATACCTTGGTTGATGATGGCATGAGTGGTACGGCTACGGCACGGATTCTTAATTAGAATAGAATAGAATAACATTTATTGCCTATTAAGTATATACATATAAGAAATAAAAATTACAGTGACAATTAACAAACATATAACTTAGGCAAAAGGTAATTCTGCGCAGATGTCCAGTTAGTGAAGATTTTTTCCTTTTTATTATTTACACTTTGGGGAGAAGAGGAACATAAATAATTGTCAATATAATGTGTTATAAGTTTTAGTTTATTTATTGATTTTTAAATATTATTGTTATTTTTAAATTTTTTATATAATGTGACAAATAACACATTTTGTCGGGACATGGACTGCGGAAGCGTCGTAAGTTCGTTTACATCTCGTACGAGTAGGTTTAAAACAGAGTGGAGTCACTATTTGCGCGTTTTACAAGTTTTATCATGGCTGACGCGAAAAATTCTGATATTATAACATTACCTAACATTGTTGACAAGAAAAGGCATTGGAAAATATCTATACTTATTAATATTATTTAACAGAAAGTACGTATTACCTAAACAAACATTCAACTTGTTTTAAAACAAACTACACCCTGTAGGTACATTAGGCACCAGTGGATACACAATTGCCCAAATCTTCCGTTTTTCCAAGATCATTGCTGAGTCTCCTTGAAGACGCGTGCATTGTAAATACATTACATTTTTTAAGTTTATTGTTTGTGTACATTAACACTGGCTGTGTCATTAACTGCACTTGAGTGGTAAAAGTGTAAGGTTGCGGAAGAGTTCTTGGAATTCAAGAATTTTATTCATCACCATCGGTAACCTCACTGTTTGGTGTAAGATTATTATTTTGAATGCATCAACAAATTACTCAAAATGAGAATAAATCGATAAGAAATAAGTTTAAAGGTATTCAACGCATGCTCAGGCATGCTACTAAATCTAGAGAAATTGTAAATTGTACCCTAATTTTTGGGTGATATTTGGTTTCCTCTCCTTCGGCCTTAAGAGATAATTTATGTTTATAACAAAAACAGTAGTGTAAAAACTGTATTAATTTTCAGGGTCCTATGATTATATCTTATACAAGGGGAATCCCGTACTTTACGTAGAGTTTTTGTAGATAAAGTAAAATAAAGTAAGTAGATGTAAGTACATCACACACAATTTGTGGGCTCTTTTTCTGTCCACTGAGTATTAAATTCGTCCAAATGTAATGGTATATAATCTGCTACAACAATGAAAACCTACACGTGATTTCGGAAATAGAATAACTTATAACTGCACTCCACATGATCTTGTATCTCACCTTGTTTAATGTGATCGGTTAAGTTACGTTGTAAGGGTTTGTTCACTTGTAATTATCATGTCATTACAATGATCAACTGAGTCTATTGGATTGGCCAACTGACTTAATTGATATGATAATCGATAATCATTGTCGTTGGTTCTACGAGTAGGTATGGAATAAACCCCGCAAGAAGGTCGGATACGAACTTTTCTATTGGTAAGTACTTCTAATTTTTACTCTACAGGGTGTAACGAAAAGGGTATATGAAGCCGAAGGGTAGGTGTTCAGTATCGGTAACTGAACAACTTTTATTCTACGACTTTTCGATTTTCGCGAACTTATTTTTTGACTTTTCATACATTTCGTACCGGTCAGCTGATCGATTTGTATGAGACATTAATTTATTATTATTTTTTATTCGAAAAGTCAGTTACCGATACTGAACACTTTCCCTTCGGCTTAGGCCGCAGATCGCTACCTACTGGACGTTAACTACGGGAGAATTGGCCGCAGGCTCGGGTAGGCCGCCTGTGTATGCATCAGGCTTTAATTATTTCATAACATAGGATTAGGATAGTTTATGATTCGAATTAGATCAATTTTGTATGTAGCTCACTCAAATAAAAACTACTACTACTACAGGCTGTAGTTACTCTTTGAACTTTTGTCATGCAATTTTTATTAGGCCCAATATCCTAATCGTCACACAAGAATCGAACTTTTTATTAGATGAAACAAAAATCAAGAAAGTATGATAAATTTCATAATCATATAATCAATTTATCACAAAATGATGCACCTTACCTAATTAATAATTTCGAAAAAAGTTCTTTCTCGACTAAAAACTGAATATTAATATTTGGTATGACTCAACAAAGCCTGAAATCACTAGGTGCAATCTAAATTACCGTCAGGATGGCGCGGACGAGCTCCCAGGGCCTCGAGGCCTATCCTGGACTGATGTACCGCTTAAGCTGGAATTAGTGACGGAGTCTCATAATTTGTGACGCAATAGTTTAAAAGTTATAAGCGTTTGAAGGGGGCCGCGCCATCCTGACGCCTGAAAATTTGACTGATCAAAATCAAATTAATGAACCCATATGGAACAAATTTGATTGATAAAACCGGATGTGACGCGGAAATGATGAGTATGTACCCAATTTTCATGTTTCAAACATAAACAGGTAAAAAGATATAAGCCTTCATAGGGGGCCGTGCAGAATCTCGCACCACCCCCCCTGGATCTCGAGAACCAGACAAGATACACGAACGCGGATTGTATGAGGACATAATGCCGCAGAACGCTGAATTCGTGACGAAAGAACCGACATTTAAAACGCAATAGTTCAAAAGTTATAACCAAAAGACTTTTTTCGACCGTCAGGATGGCGCGGCCCCTTACAAACGCTAATAACTCGGTAAATATCTAATCACGGACGACGTGACTACCATCATTATTTCGGCATTCAGCGTCACGAATTTGTGACGCAAGGTCCGGGGCTCCAAGTTCAATACTTGCTGAGAAAACAAAATAACTAATTCCCTATAGAGTGAACCGTTAGGGTGACAATGTCACTGAATTTTACAGGACTTTGTAGTAAAATTTGGAGTTGTCTATGGCAAACATGATGACATGTTTCTACAATCACCGGAAGCGAAAGGTAGAAGTCGAATAGCCCATACAGCCTACACAAATAATACCTACATTAGACATGTATTATTTCTTATTCGTAAGTGGCGGTAGAGTCATTTATGATGTATTATTCAAATACTAGTAAAATTTGAACTTTCTGAGGTATGAATATTTAATATACATTTATCATTTTTGAAAATATATTATGCCACTCTGTTATTTTTTGACTGTGACTATGTTCTTCTTTCTACTTTTTTTTGTACTATATAATTACATATAATATAATTTAGACGTGGATAACGCTGCTTGTTATACAATATGTGCTTTATTATATGTTAATACGTAAGCTTGTTGTATAACTGTTTGCTTTCCTAAATATAATAAATATATAAATAATATATTAGTATTTATTTATATTTAGTACTTACGTAAATTAACTTCCACTGTATAGAAGTTTAGGCTTTGGTTGTGGGTAGGTGCTAGGCTACTAGGAATTGCAAAATAAACAAAATAATAATATAATCAGTCTTTATTTTCAGTACTAGTAAGGGTTTGACTTATGCATCCTTAGTAATTAAATTGACAATTATTATTAATATTTAACTTTGGTAAAAAATACTCGCAAAATAAAACAATATTAGACAAAACAAAAAACAAAACTCTCTGTCGACTTTACATCAAGCAACCTACATACATTCATTG
Organism: Tachystola acroxantha; assembly: GCA_963506565.1. Lineage (NCBI taxonomy): Eukaryota > Metazoa > Arthropoda > Insecta > Lepidoptera > Oecophoridae > Tachystola > Tachystola acroxantha. Next base: position 6,829,732 of record OY735887.1, read on the forward strand.
TGAACCAATCCGTATTACTGACAAGCAGTGTTCTGTTAATGTACGTACTTTCGACTGTAAATAGCATTCTTTATGTAAGTATTTATTTTCCAGACACAACAATCAATCTTAAAACATACACACCTATCGTTATCACAATCGTTTTTTTATTATCAATATTAACAAAATTTTCTAAATGTACAATTTTTAGTATAAATATCTTTGTATAACTTACAGCATATCACAATTTGTTAAACAATTTTTTAAGTTCTTGAAACATAATATAGTCAATAATTGTTAATAAAACATTAAGTTTTTATTAAAACTATTACACTGCTACAAGTTCGTCACCTACAGGTACATTACTTAAAAATAGTAAAATAAATTCAATCACCGCTGTAATACATGGTTAGCTGTAAGATAACTCTTCTCATAGGGTTAAGCTTGATATTGTGTACATGTTTTCTAACTTTGTATTAATTTTAAGTTTATGTACAATAAATAATATAATATATTCTTATTATTATATAATATAAAATTAGTAACATAAAGGTACTACGTTTATAAAAAATGTAGATATTTATTTTTTAGTACAAAATATCTTTGTATAATTTACGGCATATCACAATTTGTTTAACTTAGTTTTGAGTTCTTAAAACATAATTCAATAAGTTGTTTTTAACAATTATTTTTCCAATAAAAACTATTACTTGCTGTGAGTGCGTCAAATCAAGTAGGTGCCTACATTAATCAAAATAATAAAATATTCAGTCATTATTTAAGTCCTAATGGATTTGACTTAAGAGTTCTTAATAATTAAATTCGCATATAGCAATATAATCAACTTTGGTAAAATATACTCGTAGTAAGTAGGTAAAACAATAATAAACAAGTCATAAACTCTTTGTCGAGCGTACATTAAGCAACATACATACACCCATTTGATTGTAGTCCAAGCCGTATTACTGACACGCAAAGTGCGTATGTAGGTATGCTATGACTGTAGATGCCTATTCATTAAATTTTTGGGTATTTATTTTTCAAACAAATCATCTACCTAATTTGAGTAATTATGGATAAGCTCTTAAAACATACGCACTTATCGTTATCGTTATCACAATCACATTTTTATTATAATATTAACAATTTGTATGTAATTTTAGTACTTATGTATAAAATCTTACGTATAGTTTGCAGCATAATATCACAATTTGTAAAACTTAGCTTTGAGTTCAATATACAGTTATTTATATGTTGAACTTATGTCTGATAGTGGTCCATATTCATAAGAAATTCATTCTGAATCTGCTGAATGACGGGCGTAGACATCCGCGAATAGTAGATATCTGTAAGAAAATTTTCATTTTTTTATTAAGTAGCATAAAACATGATGTGACCTACCGCTCTAGGTCCTTCCTGCAGACTTATTCTATAAGTGACAGCTGGCAACTTGAATAAAGTTGATTTTTATTTTTTTATTAGGTTACTAGGTTTTTGAGGAAACAATAATAAAGGGAAATCTAGTTCCATCAAGAAGCGTAAAGTGGCGTACTTAGGACATACGCTATGAGTTGCTCCAACTTATTATGATGGTAAAAGTCGCCGGAAAGAGAATAATCGGTCGACACCGCGTCGTATTAGTCACCTACTGGGGATATACTGTTCTCTCAAAACGATCAAATATAATATGACGAGCGAGCGAGAGAACGTGATATCGGGCTGGTTTAGTTAGCGATGACTCTGATCAAGGAAGTGATCGCGACTTTCATCGTTTTCGTAATCGTTTTCAATTTTACACATGGACGCCACACATTACAATATTTTTGCAAGTTTTAACAAACGACAATGAAACGTAGTAATGTATGCTGTCTAAGTGTGAAAATGAAGACGAAAACGATTGAAGTCGCGGTCAGGCTTCATCACGCCTTCCAATGATATTCATTTCATCGTTTTGAGTAATATATAACAATAGGCCGTACCTATGTAATTAATTATGGATGTTGCACTTACCTTCTAAACTGAAACCGCCTTCATAATGATGATATTATTTGTATTTACGTGTTGCTCCAAACTGAAAATAAAAACAAAATAATTAGTAAATACTTATTGAACGAGTGTATTTATTTATTTAGTGATCGCCTTCGACCTTGAAGGGCCTGACATGAGCCAACTAGCGCCTCCAATCTTAAAAAAATATCTTCCAATATAATCAATTTTATTAAAAATTCGTGGTTTTTAAAAAATCTTAAACGGTAATAAAATACATTTAAAAATAAAAATAAATTAGCATTTCATACGTCATGTTGTATGAGACATTTCTCTATTCTTATTTTTTAATGAAATTTTGCATAAGTTATCGGTTTTGTATTCCATTAATGATAATGTTGGAATTTATTATTGTTGTTTGTTTAAGTCGCTAACTCTAGAGTTATTTTATATTGAAAGTGGGGGTTAGCACTGTAAAAGTGTGTGGGTGATAATGTTTTATTTTGTATTGTTGCATGCATGGAAATTGTTAGGTAATACTATTAAATCGTCTTACCTCTTTGATTTCACATCGTTGCTTCCTGTCGTGGATACACAAATACACTTCTAGACATAAAACATAGTCCAACCAATTACTACGAAAAACTTGTTGAAAATTTTATAATAACCGTTCCGTTTGTGAAATTGTAATGGCGGCGTTTTTTTTTCTCGTAAAATTCTTCCCAAAGGGAAAGGCAAAGCCAACTATGGAAATATGGTCATACAGCCTGGCTGGTCTGATGTTAATAGAACGTCTGAAATCTTATAAATACATACGTTCGCGGACATCTACTGATTAACTTAGCGTGATCATTAATCACTAAATACCACGGAAACTATTTAATTAGAATTTTCACAAAAAAGTAGCTAATGGCGTTTCGCGCGCTTTTCAAGGAATCGTTGTTGTTTGTTGTGTTGTGAGTGATGTATCACAACACAACAAACAACAACGATTCCTTGAAAAGCGCGCGAAACGCCATTAGCTACTGTATAGGGTTGAAACCAGTGTTGCCAACTCGATACGGTGAACGGATGCTGCATGCATTCAATAATCCGAAAAATATTTCGATCCATATTCCTTTAAGGTGCTAGATTTTGTATTTACTAATTTCTCTAATTAAAAATTAAATGTGTATTGCAAAAAAGAATAACTTTATAATTTAAAATGCGTTGTTTAATATGTATATTTATTTATCTGATTATGTCAAAACAAATTATTCAGCTGACATTGAATTGTTAGACAAGGATCGCCAAATGGAGTGTGTGTCGCTAATGTTTGATTCATGATGAACGATATCGCAATAATTCTAGGGATGCCCTATTTTTTGATTTGAATCGATCTTTTGGATCGCAATGGATCGTAACTCAATGAATCGATTCACGATCAAGATCGTATGGGTTTGAATCGATTTCGCAAAGATCGAATCATATAGAATCGTATCATTTTGTACGAAAAAAATATAACATTTCAAAAACAATAACTTATACGTTCACAATCTAATCGATTACAATTTTCAGTCTAATTTGATACATCTATTAGTGCTTTTGCACATGATTGTCAGTAAGTAGTATATTTTTAAGTCTGAGAGTTAATATTATGGTTGAAATTAGACGTGTGCGTTATTTCACGTCACTTGTTACAATCGCTATCTACACGGCATGTAGCGGAGGAACCTGTTTTGTGTCAAATTACAAAGAGTGATTTTTGTAAAAAGAGTTATTTGATTAGTCACGTTACATTTCCTTCACATCGCGCCTGCCTACTGGCCGGCCGAGCGAGCGAGAGATCGAGAATTCCCGAGTTAGCGAGAGCGGATGACACGAATGGACACGAATAAATCCGGACATGCACCCGGCCGGCCGAGCCAGCGAGAGGGCAGATCGAGAGTTCCCGAGTAAGCGAGAGCGGGTGACACGAATGGACACGAATAAATCCGGACATGCACCCGGCCGGCCGAGCGAGCGAGAAGGCATATCGAGAATTCACGAGTAAGCGAGAGCGGGTGATACGAATAGACACGAATAAATCCGAACATGCACTTGCCCTGTGTGACGGTATACCCGATAAACAAAAGAGCGTAACAGTATTAGTATAAGTTTCATTATCATACTAAGACTATGGACATAGATAATAAAGTATGGTAATTTATTTTGGTTTCGTGAGTAACTGTATAGGTGGCAGAGTTATTTACGCATACAATCACGGTAGCAGAATGAAAGTAACGTCTTACAAAAATCACTCGTTTTGAAACATGTGACGCCGAACGCCGACCAATTCATAGGTTTCGTTACGTTTCATGAAAAAACCGTAACGACCCACGTCTAGTTGAAATTGCTAGAATGTGTCATCTTCTATGATTGTATTCACGTGAGTTCAAATTTTACTAGTATTTGAATAATACATCATAAATGACTCTACCGCCACATACGAATAAGAAATAATACATGTCTAATGTAGGTATTATTTGTGTAGGCTGTATAAGCTAGGCGACTTTTACCTTTCGCTTCCGGTGATTGTAGAAACATGTCATCATGTTTGCCATAGACAACTCCAAATTTTACTACAAAGTCCTGTAAAATTCAGTGACATTGTCACCCTACCGGCTCACTCTATAGGGAATTAGTTATTTTGTTTTCTCAGCAAGTATTGAACTTGGAGCCCCGGACCTTGCGTCACAAATTAGTACCACTGAATGCCGAAATAATGATGGTAGTCACGTCGTCCGTGATTAGATATTTACCGAGTTATTAGCGTTTGTAAGGGGCCGCGCCATCCTGACGGTCCAAAATAGTCTTTTGGTTATAACTTTTGAACTATTGCGTTTTAAATGTCGGTTCTTTCGTCACGAATTCAGCGTTCTGCGGCATTATGTCCTCATACAATCCGCGTTCGTGTATCTTGTCTGGTTCTCGAGATCCAGGGGGGGTGGTGCGAGATTCTGCACGGCCCCCTATGAAGGCTTATATCTTTTTACCTGTTTATGTTTGAAACATGAAAATTGGGTACAAGCTCATCATTTCCGCGTCACATCCGGTTTTATCAATCAAATTTGTTCCATATGGGTTCATTAATTTGATTTTGATCAGTCAAATTTTCAGGCGTCAGGATGGCGCGGCCCCCTTCAAACGCTTATAACTTTTAAACTATTGCGTCACAAATTATGAGACTCCGTCACTAATTCCAGCTTAAGCGGTACATCAGTCCAGGATAGGCCTCGAGGCCCTGGGAGCTCGTCCGCGCCATCCTGACGGTAATCAATCTAAAACGTAATATTTTAGATACTCTTCTGTTTTCTCTGAAGCTGTTAATCGTGAAATAAATAAACTGTTGTCGTGTGTTTATCTGAACAAGATAGGTAATGTAATGAATGATTAATGTATGTATGTATGTATGTAATGAATGAATAATGTATGTAAGTATATAGGTATGATTTTATTTACTGTTCATTGTTGTTCTTCTTTTATTATAATATCTTTGTGTTACACCAGCCCAAACAATCTCTGCATGCCCTAAGGTAAACTGGAAGAAAATGCCGCAAGGCATTAAGTTCGCCCGATACATAAAATGTAACAAAGATTAAATAAGTAAAAAATTAATAATATAATTAAAAAAAGTGACTTATTACAAAAACAATAAACCTGCTATTTTGGCATCTAAAAGGAGGGTAAGTAATATTTTTCTATACTTGATGGATTTTGATGAGACGTCTTAGGTTCAAGAACTGATATTGGAATAGGATTCATTGCATGCCAAATAAGCAGCCGGATTGTGTTTTTTGTAATATTTCAACTTGTGCTTACAATTCATCAAATCTAATAATCATCATGTAGGTAGGTACCTAAATAAAATATATATTTAATTTAGGTTATATATATGGCAGGAAATCTTTGAAAGTATGATTTGAACGAAAAATACTACTTTTTGTTAGCTGCTAGAGTTATATTTAGCACCTAATTAATATCAAGTTCGCGATCGTGAATCCTGATAACAGTTTACTTACGTAACGCATGGATAACCCACGGTTTGGATTTTACGCTACGTCTACCGTCATTGCTGTGCTCTTGATATAATGACAGGTTTATAGACCTTTTATAGGACGTAACGAAAAAATTAGTACCTATGTAAAGTCGAAAGCCCGCGTCATGTGTATCATTTTGCCGCTCTTAATATCTGCGCCTTAAGAATTGAATTAGTGATCGAAAAGTTACAGTGTGCTATCAATAAGATAAAAGCCCATCAGTAAATAGTATGAGCACAATACTATTTACTGATGGGATCCTCCGCAGCTTCCGCTATACAAAATTTGTATAGTGTAAATCTTTTAATACGGAACACGAACGCTCACAATTTAAAAATACATATTCTCCGGATCTAAAGTTCTGTTATATTATATAATATAGCGCACAGAATAAGAATTTAAATTTTAAAATATAATTTATAAAATATTAAATTCTTGCGTTTTCTGTGGTCCTATATTACCCAAGATCTGTGCTGTTGGTAGAATTGTGTGTAGTAGAACTACACACATGCACCAAAGATGAGACCTACCTATAAATGGATGGCGGAGGATAACAAAATGAAAAATATACTACTACTGTGACGCATTGCAGTGTATACAAAACAAATATGAATCACTACAAAATATACATAAGTACAAATAAATGCAATCGAAGTATTGACAATAATAAACTTAATTACTCTCCGATACAGGTACACATCGAACGTCATAACAATTACAAGTACAGTCTACATCACATTGAATGTAAGAGACGGTAATACTACTAGTATTATACTAGCCATATTGCAATGACTGCGTAGGTAGTCCTGTTGTATGTACCTATGGAATAGTACCAGCAAGTGAGGAAGGGTTTCTCAAGCCGCGCCCGCTACGCGACTCTTGCGCAAGGCTTTGCATCTGCGTGCAACAGCCGTCGTTTGTATGCAGCTCCTAATTGACTCCTATTTCAGACCTACATGTCATGTCATAATCATAGATTCATAACCGAACACTATGATTTATAATGACAATATTGTAATTGTAGAGTAGGGAAGAGATAGTCTTTTGTTTGTAGAGTCTATCTATACGAGTGACTAAAAATTCATATAAAATCCAATAATGACTCAATGGGACGTGTTTTATTTCTTGTAATTTTTTTGGCCAATGGTCAATATAGGCCGTACTAGGAACCCATAATAGCCCATATGGTTAGATTACGAAACTGCGACTCAACCGTTGTAGGTTCGATGCTTAGATTATTATAGATTAGAGATGCATACCTCTGTGTGGATTAATAATTGTTACAGATGATTTACGTTTATTCTGTATAAGTTTTGAAAAATGGTAAGGCACAGGGATACCGTATATATAGACATACGGTATCCCTGTGCCTTACCATTTTTCAAAGCTTATACAGAATAAAGGTTGTAGGTAAAAATTGTAGGTCATTTGCATGGGTTTAACATAGGTTAAACCCATGCAAATGACCACCAATCCACCTAAAATTTTTGTCGTTCTCTGTGTAATGCTTTCTAAGTGAAGTATTTAGGTATGTAGAATTAAACATTTACATATGTCTAATTAATTGATGCAAGAATATTTATTATGTTAGGATCTATAGGTCGATTAAGTTACGCATCGTGCTCAGTAGGGCAATAAATAACGCCTGGCGCCCTTGTATCAAATATTATCCTGTATATTTGAATTGCGGTCACGTTATTCTCGATTAGTTCGAATAAACTGGCCGTGGAATCCTCATGAGTATTTTAACAATCAAATTGTAGGAACAAGCGTTTCCGGACATTGCAGGAAGTGATTTCAGCGATGTCCGTTTGTCACAATTAGTTCCGGATTTCCATGAAGGGAAAAATGCTGCGCTCCATGGAGTGAGTATAAAGTATATTATAGTATATGGGGACGGGTCTAATTGTGTAAGTGAGTGCTGTCACAGTCAGTTCCACAATTATACCCCATTGTGTAACTTAACTGACAATGACAGCAAGCCCATTCCCATTTTTATCATCCATTGCTCGGTTGCTGTAACAATAATTTTTATGTTACTATTGAAAGCCAGCAATGGAGTATAGAAATGGGAATGGGCTTGCTGTCACTGTCAGTTACACAATACACTTTGATTGACGTGATCAAGTGTACTTAGTGTTCCTAAAATAATAAATGAGTTTTGAGTTTCACTATGAGAGTGAAACTCAAAACTCATTTATTCGTCAGAAAGATACATCTATTTTTACTTATACACCTAAGCTTCTATTGAAAATGCAAATATTCGAAAAACAAGTCAGTGGTAGAGACGCGAAAAATTGACATGCAAGAGTCTCTGATGTAAATATGGTTTACTCCATATGCCGTTCCTTGCTTCATGCGGATTTCATATTTCTTCGACTGCCGTAAGATGATGTTTTATAGAGTGTATCATGCATGGATGTTGGTTCCTGCCGCGTAAATGACTTGATGGATTTTGATACTTACATAAGTAGGTATGCAATTTTACAGGTACTCTCGATAGCACATCAATAGCAAAATTGCAATATATTATTTCAACTGGTATGGCGTAGACATTAAGAAGTCCAAAGTGTCACACTTGACGTGCTTTCGACTGTAGGTACTCATAGGCACATAGCGACAAAAAAAGTTACTAACACTTGGATTTTTTGGTGCAAGACCCATGTCTTGGTCTTGGTTTTATAGCTACCGGCCCATGCCGGTAGCTATAAAACCATTATCCCAGTGTCCTCTTTCAGTTGACTGAACTGACGTGACAGTGAATTTGACAGTTGCTGAACCACTAATTTTGTACAGTGAAATTCGAAAGTCCTTAATCAATGGTTTGAATTAAACCGCCATCTAATTTAAGTCACATTTATTACTAAATAAATATCCTATTTATATATGGATAAATAGATAAATTGTAGTATCTTATGACGACAATCTGGTGAACTTGCGAAATGATCCTTCCGTATGACCACCATTGTTCCATGTTGTGTATCAATGAATCGATGTATCCTTATGATTATTCCACCGCGTCATCGGCTGTGCAATTGTCTAGCCGGGCCCGTGAGTGCGGTATATAATGTCCAATGGCTGCTTCCAGTCGTCACAGCCCAGCCAAGGGTCGCACTGTGCTCACGGAGATACCTAAGGAACTGTGAGTATAATGACACTATCATATAATAATCTTAAGGGTACATAAACAGGAAAGTATATAAAAAGTGAAGACTTTTGGCAAATTGCAGAGAAAACATTACCCGTTTTGGCAGTCGGGGGAAAAGTTATTTTTCCTGAATTTGTTGATATTTATTACATTGTTGAAGTTTTACTGATTTTGCAAGATAGTCATTTGTTTATTCATACCATCATATGTATGTGGGTGTTTTTGTTCAAACACGCTTCAACAGTCCCCCCAAACCTAGCGGCATTGATTTCCGTTAACGCTAGTAGAATAGAAAAAAATACGTAGGTACCTATGGGATTGACATTGCTTTTTCGGAACCTAGATTATTGTCAATCATATACTTTCAATTTGGTTATGAGGCTGGTTTACCCTTTAGCTGGTTTGCTGCACCAAACATTACATACTCACAGATATATCCGTTAATACATTTGTGAATAAGGCATTTATTTATAATATGTACAATAACAGAAACTTATAAAATAATAGACATAAAAACTAATTAAATACAATATAAACTCTAATAATAATAATAATAAAACCCAATGCACACATTAAAATCACACAGACATCCAGCTCCATCTTCACATTCAATCCCTTCAACTCTTCGTCTTGTAACCCTTATTCTAGTCCAAACAGCCCTAATGATGGAAATTTGAGTCTTGTCCGTTAATACATAGGCTATATTCATTGTTTAAACTCAATACCCTATGTTCATTCCAATTTTTTAATTGTCTCAAAAGATGTCAAAGTGCAGAGTACACAAATTATAGGCCCGGACACGGAGCGCAACACGTGTGCAGATAGCTCTGTGCGCAAACTGCATTGCATATGCGAATCGTATATGCGCAGTTAGTGCCTGGTGATTTTGAATATAATTAAAGACTGCTAGCCATAAACGAGATTTAAAGTTAGTAGGTCCCTTTCTAGCTTAACGTTTTGTAACTAAGTGTAATCAACAACACGGTTTAAGGGAAGTGAGGTTTACTAGTGACGCTAATAGAAACTTAGCCGAAGTGAGGGTGTTCAGGACCGATACCTAAAAACTTTTTTCTACGAAATTTCGAAAAAAATGTACGTAAATGGATGAGCTGATCGGTACCAAATCTAAAAGTCCAAAAAATCGCGATATATGAAAACAAAACTTGTTGAAAATGATAATGATCCAAAAATAAAATTAAAAACGCACTGATGGCTGACCGACGAATGTTTTTGCTATGTTTCAAGATTTTTATGTTGTCCATTTTGAAGAATATCAAGGATAACTTCCTATGTTACGTTCCTATATTATGATACATCTAATAAATAAATTAAAATTGTCTAAAAAGAATGACTACAGTAGGTATTTTTATGCTGAAACTTTGTTATTATTTTACTACGCATTTACTATACTAATTGCATTAGAAATATACCTATTAATTTTTAAAAGCTTAATTTTAAATTTGTAATTAATTACTGATGTAATCCGTATAACGAATTGACTCTTAGTTTTTGACCATGGTCTCTATTTCTCCTTGTAAAATATTTGTACGTATCCAAACCAAATAAGCTTAGAAAGTAGGTACTTTCTCACAGGGATTACATATTACATAAATTCACGCCTGTTTGCCGTAGGGCTAAACAGTGCTATTATCCTGGTAGATGTACGGACAACAGCAGATCAATCGTAACACTTGCAGTATGAATTCAACTCATATGACGCCGATAATAATAACGGTCCAAAGTCCAAAGTGTTACAAATGATCTGCTGTTGGCGTACAGTCGAAGACAGAGATAAGTATGCATGAGGCCTCAATAAGGTTGAGATTTTCTCAAAAACTACTAGACCGAATTTAATCATTCTTTCACAGTTACATAGTTTTAACTTTAATCTATCAAACAGTGAAAGAATTTTTGCAATAGGTCAAGTAGTTTTTGAGAAAATTTCAACCTTAAAAACTCTCCTGTACACGTTTCTTAGTGTTCCACCGTACCATCACCGCCTTCTAAGTTTCCTATAAAAATATACCCTTGCAAAATATATAGGTAGTTGTCCGGAAATTAATACATCAATCATCTCTACATACGAGTACCTTGTCTTAACTTATCATCGTATTAAGAGTTATTATTATAATCTTACAGTCAATTAATAGTACTTATAATTGTAGTAAAATAGGTATATATTATGGTACACCATTATTGTAATGTAAAAACCACATTTCCTTAACAGAACTATCCTAGTACAGATTCTAACAAGAGCGAATTTGAAATACTACAAATAGATACAGATAATAAATAGGTGCATAAACAAAATCAACTTGATGATTTGATTTTCCTTCTCTTTCTCCAAATTTCTGTCTTTTGTCAAGGTCTTGTCTTGACCTCTCGAATGTGATGCCTCTTGTACTCCAGCATATTATAATAGATACTTCACAGATAGTTTCTCAGTATGGAAAGATTTGTAAAGAATGACAATGCCGTCATTATTCCTGCGTAACAATGAGACAATGGGTAATCATGGTAATTAATATATCAGCGGCACTATTCGTGTATGATGGATATTCTCAGGTACCTTCCCAACTATTGTTTTTTTTCTATCCATCCATACGTCGTAACCTACTTTGAATTTACTCTTTCATCTAAAATCGATTGAATTTTTCAATAATTTTCAACCTAAGGTAACCACACAATAAACATTATTATCTATCTATGTTATCGCATTGAGGTTCGTGTACGTACAAAGATTTTCTAAAAAAAACAGTACCTATTAGTACATGTAGAGCGTACAGTAAAAATATATTTGCAGTGATCATGTGTATGTGCTGCCCTGTACTCCGAATTACCACATATACTTCTCTTAAAGTAGTTAAAGTTATCTAATATAGTATACCTACGACATTGTTCACAGATCAAACATGAAACTGCTACTTCTAGTCACCCTCTCTTGCGTCGTGGCAGTCGTCTGGGGCAAACCCGGCGCCACTTACACCGACAAATGGGACCACATCAATGTAGACGAAATCCTCGAGTCACAGCGTCTGCTCAAAGGTTACGTGGACTGCCTTCTCGAAAGAGGTCGTTGCACTCCCGACGCCAAAACCTTAAAGGAAACCCTCCCTGACGCGTTAGAACACGAGTGCTCCAAATGCACGAAGAAACAGAAGGAAGGGTCTGATAAAGTAATAAAGTACTTAGTGAACAAACGATCGGACTTGTGGAATGAGCTCTCCGGCAAATATGATCCTGAGCACATTTACCAGGAGAGGTACAAGGAGAAGATTGATGCTGCGAAGGAAGCATAAAGTTAATTTGAATATGTTAGGCTCAAAATTGGATTAAAATGTAGGTATGTACGGGAGAGGGATATGATCATTATGTGAATGAGTACCAAAGTAGTATACTTGTGTTCAGCTAAGTTATTGGCTATTGAATCATTGTAAATAGAAATAAAAGACGTTGCTCTTTGATGTGTTGCATTTTAATTTATGATGTCTACGACTAATAATTTTTTGGATGTAATTTTTTTGGGATAAAATAAAAAAAAGACATGATATAAATAGTAGAATAATAATAAATTCGTGGGTACTTCAAAAGGGCCCGGCGACAATTATAAAACTATTAAAGAACCACTGCCATCTCATGTCTGACAGTCTCTAGTAATTTTCGAGTTATCGTCGCCATGGTCCGGCGACGATACTGTATATTATTGTACGAGTTTCTGTATATTATTTAAATACTTAAATAATTTTTGTTTCTTAAGAAACAAAAAAATATTTTAAGAGTTGTACAATTAGGAATCTACCTATACCATAGCAATGAATATCACCAACTTCTGCTGTTTTCTGGAAGATACAAACTCTGTATGTCATCGAATGGAATGAAATGAACTAGAAAAACTTTTTCGCACATTTTCACAAAATGCCTGAGATATTACCTATATAATAATTTACATCTTACACAAAGTTTTAATTTCCTGCTACGAACTTGTCGAATGCTTCCCGATACTTTTTGTCAGTATCGTATGTGTCCACAAGCTGATTCCAAGAGTCTGGATGTCGGTCCATGACTGCTCTGATCACCTGCCTGATCAGCTGCTTCTGCTTCGGAGTGCATTTACCACAGGTTGTCTCTAGAGCTTCTGGTATCACTTCTGGAATTGGGAAAAGTATTTTTATAACAGTGCTGTTCCAAATGCTGATAAGGGAAATATACGTCGTTAGCTATAAAGTATAGATTTTGCAAAATAATCATGTCTAATTGGGGGTGTTTTGGCAAAATTACATATTTTAGCTTCATGATGCTAATATACTCGTAGCAAAAGCAAGTAAACGTAAGAGCACAATTTTATGAATACTATTAAATATTGACCAGGCGCTACAAATTGAGAGAGTTATTTCGTACCAAGACTGAAATTATCGGTTTATTCCCGATTTATCTACACGTTGGTTAGTCTTTGACCGGTCCCCGGACAGCTTACATCGCCTAGTTAAATTGCCCGGCAAAAAGTATCAATTTATATTAATATACATGTTTCGCAATCTTAGTAGTGATATAATATAGTGACCCAAGACCATATAATATTGAAATAGTGTTAAAATACGAAGACAAAAACGCATAAACAGTGAAATTTATAAAATATTTTTACTTGAAATATCAGCTGATTCATTGACGGTACAAAGTGATTCGACCTGTGCGCAAGCGACTTCAACCAGTTCGGTGCACAGAATAAGGCTCAAATTAGTGCGCAGTATCGGCCGTTAATTGACCGGTGACGACACAGAGTTGCTAGGTAAAGAGAAGGCCAGTACAGAGGGGTCACGGAACTGTAAGTTACCTATATGTCTCAGTGAGGACAATAATTTTTATTACGTGTAAATTTATATGAAGCTATTTTTTAACTAAATAAACTGTTTAATATACGACGCGAAATGGTAAATAAAGGTTTAAAAACTAGTAAATGTTCAAAATGCAAAGTAGCTTTGCCAAAAAGAGAATACATGACTTGTTCAGAGTGTAAGCAGTCATATGATCTAGAGTGTGCAAATGTGACTTTAGCACGGTTTCTTAACACTTTAACGCCAGAACATAAAAAGAAATGGAAATGCACAGACTGTTGTAACAAAAAATATCAACAAAGCACAACATCTACACCAACTGGCAATGTGATGAGAACTAACAAGAAAAAACGAACCAGTCATTTAAATAACAGTTCCGATCAACTGACAGCTGAAGCAAAACCTGAAATCAACCCAGAAACCGAGGAGAGTCGTAAACATAATTTGACTGAAGAAAATAAAGACGAATACAACCCATCCTGTCAATTGCCTAATAACGAAACCTCCATGATCATGGAGCACATTACAACCAGGAAAAAAATATGTATCAATGTACCGGTACATAACTCTTTTGAATCACTGCCCACGGACACCGAGGAGGATTCTATATTTTTTTCTTCATCAGCGAAACATAATAGAAGTTGTCCAGATCTAAGTAGAAATCTAAATATATTTGAAGAAGTAGAAGAATTAAAAAAACTATTATCATCAACTCAAGAAAAATTAGAGATAGCGGAAAATGAAATAATAAATCAACTAACAGAGAATTCTGCACTCAAAAAACAAATAATACAGAATGAAACCAAAATAAATTGTCTTAATCGTATTTGCAAATCAACTTCGAACTCTAACTCTATAAATACATCTCTTACAATGCAAGACAATGGAAAATTTAAATGTGACATTGGAGTCACAACTTCTAATACTGACACTAGTGAACTAAACTCTAGGAAAAAATATAACATGACATCGAAATCAGTGGAATCCATAATTACTACTTTACATGAAAAAACCATTACACTACAAACTCAAATAGCCGATGTACAAAATGAATTTCAATGTCTGTCTATGGACATTAGCAAATTGCGATCAATGGTTAATCATGATAAAATTTACACGTCTACTACATACCATGATGAAACCAACCCTGATAAACACGCAGTAGACAAGATGTCAAAAGAAAAACATAATATATGCTTACTAAGTACAAATAAACACAATAAAATACTCTCGATAGCGGAGAACACATGGGAAGATAATTTTAATTTGTGTCATCATCTAATGCCATACTGTGGAATAGAGCAGCTTCTAAATGGTATAGAGACTAGGACTGCCAGTTTGACAATGAAAGATTATTGTATTATTCTAATTGGAGAAGAAGATTTCTGGACAACTAAAAATTTACCCTGTATGATTAGAAATATTAGAGAGAAACTTCAAAAAATCGACCACACAAATATATTGCTATGTGCACCAACATTTAAGTGTAACAATCATAGTGATCAATTCAACAGTAGAATAGAAAAGTTTAATAAATTATTGCATTATGATATACAGACATACGGTTATGCATATTTAATTGATTCCAATTTACATCTGACATATGATGCCAAAATGTTCCACAGACGTACTGGTGTGATAAATAATTATGGTATGAAAATTGTTTTTGAATATATAACTGGAAAAGTTTACGAAATTAATGGATTTTATGATACAATGTATAGTGACGATAGAGAAACAGAAGAAATTAGGAATCAGATTGTGGAAGACCAAGACCTGTTTTTTCGATAGTAATATATATATACTACACCAAAATATAGCTGGTTTGATTAATAAGACAGATGAATTTATAGTATGTCTAGAAGAGCTATCAGAAAGAAAAATAGATGTGGATGTAATCTGCATCACGGAACATTTTATGAGGACTGATAATATTACTTTACTCAATGTACCCAACTACAACATTGCTGCTAGTTACAGTAGGCAGGAGTCCAGTAGAGGTGGAGCTTGTATACTAGTGAAAAAGGGCCATCAATGGAAAGAAATACTTAATACTAAAAAAAATTCTAAATCTGGACTATTTGAGTGTTGTGCCATAGAGTTAATTAAATATAATGTGACTATTGTATGCATATATAGAGTGCCACATAGCAACAATATAAACGAGTTTTTAGAGAGACTTCATAAGGTACTAAAAGAAATTTCCAGGAATCGTACGAGACGTCTGATAATTGCTGGCGACTTTAATATCGATATCCTAAAAAATAATAATATAACGTTGGAATTTGAATGTTTGCTATTAAGTTATAACTTGAAACTAGAAATCAGGCAACCAACACGATTAAAAAGTCAGACATGCATAGATAATTTTGCTCATAATCTACGCAAGGGCCATACATCTGAAGTAATTGATTTCGCGTTATCAGATCATACGTCACAGTTATTGAAAGTTCCTGTAAAGAGAATCTGTATATTGAATTTCTGGCGAATAAAAAGACGTGATTATTGTAGGGAAAATTTGTTAAAATTTAAAGCCTGTATTGAAAATTTATCATTTTCAGAAATTTATACAACCAATGACCCAAACATAGCTTTCGAAAAATTTATAATTGAATTTCTATTATTTTATAATGCATGCTTTCCATACAAATTATTAACAGTTAAAACGAAAAAGAGAAACAAATGGATAACGAATGGCATAAAAGCAAGTAGTAAGAAAAAAAGAGAAATGTTGTGGCAATATAGACGTAAACCTAATAATAATAACAAAATAATTTATAAAACTTATTCCAGACTTTTGAAGAAAATTATTAATAAATCTAAACGTGATAAAAATATATACAAAATTGAAACTGCGACTAACAAAACGAAAGCAACATGGGATATAATTAACGAGTCTAAACAAAATATACCGAACGAATTTATTTCTAAAATTAAAATCAATAACACTACAATTTGTAACCCACAAAATATATCAAACGCCTTTAATGACTATTTTGTTGATAAAATAAAACCTAGAAACGTTTTCGGAATAAACGTCATTAAAAATATAAACACTAACAACCAAACTATGTTCATGGCTCCTAGTTTACCCAATGATATTTTAAAGATTATTAATTCGTTAAAAAACACAAATAGTGTAGGGCACGATGAAATACATACAAAGGTCATTAAATTTGTTGCTGAACCAATAAGTAAACATTTATGTTACATTCTTAATCTATGTATAAGTGAAGGTTTTTATCCAGAACATTTAAAAACAACCATAGTAAAGCCACTTTTTAAAAAGAATAATAGAGATATTATGGAGAACTATAGGCCAATAGCTCTCACACCAATAATATCAAAAATCTTTGAGAAGTATATTATTTCGCAATTATATAGCTTCTTTGAAAAACATAATGTCTTGGTTGTGGAGCAAAAGGGCTTTCGAAAACAAATGAACATCAACATGGCCGTATTTGACTTCTTAAAACGAGTAATTATAAATATGGACACTAGGAAGCCTGTGTGTTCTGTATACTGCGACATGACGCAGGCCTTTGACTGTGTAGAACACAGTATTTTACTTAATAAACTGGAAGCGTACGGTATACGAGGAAATGTTCTTAAATTAATTCAAAATTACCTTTCAAATAGAAAACAAATAACTGAAATAACTAGAATAGACGCGAAAAAGCAAACTGAATTTAAATATAAATCTAAAGAAAGAATAGTTCGATACGGTGTACCACAAGGGAGTGTACTGGGGCCACTCCTGTTTCTAATTTACATTAATGACTTGCCGAAAAGTACAACTCAACATATGTCACTGTTCGCTGATGATAGTACGTTAACTATTGAATGCAAAAATAAGACTCTATATGAAAGTGACATCAAAGAATCTCTCAGTTTAGTAGTTGCATGGTTAGATAACAACAATTTAAAAATGAACATTAATAAAACTAAAATTATGCATTTCAGTCAGCGTATACAAACTCCTGACATTAATATTAATCATGACAATACAGCTGTATGTGAAGTCAGTGAAGCTAGATATTTGGGAATGATTATTGATAATAGTTTAAATTGGAAGGCACAAACGGATGACGTATGTAAGAAGCTTAGCTCATCTGCTTTTGCTTTATACAGGCTGGCCTCAGTGATAGACACACGGGCATTGCTAACAGCATATTACGGTATGGTTGAGTCCCGCTTAAGATATGGGATTATTTTTTGGGGGAACTCCACTAACAGAGAATTCGTCTTTAGGTCTCAAAAAAGATGTGTCAGATCAATGTTTGGTCTGGCAAGTACTGATAGTTGTAGACCATATTTCATTAATTATAAAATATTGACATTTCCATCTCTATATATTTTCGAATTAGCTGTCTTCGTAAAATCAAATCCCCAATTATTTCCAAAAAATTCGCACTTTGCATATCGCAATAGACGAGATAATGATTTGGTTGACGTGCCACGATACAATACTGCTCTAAAACACAAAGGTGTACTCTGTATGGCACCCATAGTTTACAATAAAGTACCTAAACTAATACGACAATTGAATTTTGTATTATTTAAAAAAAGGCTGAAAGAATATCTGATTGAAAAATGCATTTATAATTTACAAGACTTTTATAATTAATATTGTACAAGTATTAGAATTTGACATTTGTTATTTATTTACAGAATTTGACTTATATTGTTTGTTTGTTATTTACAGAATTTGACGTTGTGGTGAATATTTAAAGAATTTGACATTAAGATTGATATTTTATTAGGATTGAATTATTATCAGTTTGCAACAATTTTTAAATTTGTATGCCATAAATGGTGGAAAGTAGCAGAACGTATAACTAACATATATATAAGACCTTTATAATTAACCCTACTTTCAACAAATAAATATTATCTTATCTTATCTTATCTTATCTTATCTTATCTACTTTTGATACCCACTTAAAATGGAACTATTGTGGCGGACTATTTTAAAACTTTGTAATGTATCCACATTACACGAAAATTATATTATGAATTTAGACTAGACTCATTAGGTACGGACAACATCAGATCAATATAACACTTGCAGTGCGATTTCGACTCTTACGACGCAGATAATAAGAACGGTCCAAAGTGTTACACTAGCATTGATGTGTAGGTACATATTATGGACTTGTGTCTGAAATAAATATATATTCCTCGCAACGTTTCTCCTGGGTGTAATTTCTTGGCAAATAGAACATAACAGGCCTAGCTTACTTTTGAAGTCCTTAGCCTCTGGTGTACAAGGCCCCTGGCCGAGGAAGCAGTTTGTGTATCCCTGCAGGATTCTATCGTTCTCCAACAGCGGCTGGACGTCGAAGTCGTCATACTTGGAGCTGTAGAAGTCAGCGGCCACCATCGTTAGGACAGTCACTATTATTATATAAGTCTTCATGATGAACTAAAACATATCATAATAATACAGACTAGAATTAGGTACATACAATGGACACCATGTGGACCATGCAGAAAACTACTTCGTTACTTGACCGGGATTCGAACCATGGACCTCATCAACGCGGATAGTTATTTTCCAAGCTTACAATGACTCGCATCAAGTCGCCAATAAATTTCGACCATTATCATTTTCGCCGACGAAAGTAACCAACATTCGAGTCTATGGCATTCGACCCCGCGAATATTCGTGTCTACGAATTTTGAATGACAATGGTCGACTCTACAATTAACTGAACTAATATTGGAGCGTTAAATTTCGTCCCATTGAACATTAGCCCTAACGCTCATCAATAGAATTAATTTCGATTACAACAATAGGCAACATCTGGTGTAATATTTTGGACTTTTCGAAGTTAACTTATCGCCTGACCATAAGCGAACTACACTCACCGGAGCCCAACACATATAGAAGACTATGCACATTTAGACTTTACCTAATATACTTTAGAGTAACTCCCACAACAATTTAATTATCTACGTAGATAAACTACTAAGGTAATAAACAAAAGGGACAGGAAATATATTCCCTCATAGGTACGTGATTACCTATATGAAGGTGGATGCAATTAAGAAAATAAGCTAGCATTCTGTAAACAGAAACGTAAGAAATAATAATAGAGTTCGCAGTAGAAAACCTTGAGTATACTGCATGGAGACGCTTTGTCAGTATGCAGTTTTCGTAATTTGGTAAAACTATATTCACTTGGGCACTATTATCTATTTGGGGTTGAACGCCGCTTGGGAGTGACTGACGATCAGTTTTACGGCGGCGGTCAGTTTTGTGAACAGGATGACTCGTGTGGTGTAGTGACCAAATCTATTGTCAGAATTGTTTAGGGCACCCGTAGGCCTTTGACTTGGCCTAACGATTGATGCCAACCGATAGCCACCGGGACTGACTGCTTAACGGACTCTCCGAGACAAGAAGGGGTCTGATGAAATGACACTAGCGGTCACCCATCCAGTTACAGACCTCACTCAGCGTTGCTTAATTTGTTATCGTTTCAATCGTTCATCGTTTTCAAAGTGTTCTCGCAACTGGACTAGTACGAACCCCTCAAGATGATGATATTTAATCGTTGGGGTAGATGATTTCTCGAATGGGAGGCCACGAACGGGACTGGCAACTAACTTCTTCTCATTGCGGATGGTATATCCACTCTGTTTCGACCACTGATCCAGGAGTAAGTAGGTCCCAAATGTAATCTAGGCCGTGTCACTGTCCCATGTACTCGCATGGTAAATACATTTAGCGCGCTATGGCTTGCCTATTCACAGAAAGGGTCGGCCTGAATTTCAGTTAGTATGAGTACAAAACAAATGACAACGCCTACCTGCAATTTGGTACTTTAACTAACTTATTAACGACACTCACTGCAGCATAACTGAAACTGAAGTATACACATTCAATCTCTCGTTTATATAAACGGTATTGTCACTGAGTATAAATACACACCCGGCAAACAAAACCGACAATTTATTACATAGTAGCGTGTATGCAATATTAATGTACACAATTATCTAAGGAACTGCGTCCTATTCGGCTAATCTTTTCCTAGAGTGGTATATTGATTTCCTGGGTTAGTTACTCTTTGTTACACAGTGATCATTTAATGTTCTAAATTGAGTTTATTTACTTACTATCATCAACTTCTTCTATACATAATAATTTACCAAAGAATAAAATACTTGGTAGGTCAATGGCATTATATTTTACTAGCTGCTGCCCGTGACTTCGTTTGCGCAGGATTATAAATTATAGCCTATGCCACCTATGTGTTATTCTGATGTATGAGCTATATTATTGTAAAGTTTCATTAAAATCCATTCCGTAGTTTTTGCGTGCAAGAGTAACAAACACCCATCCCTCCATACAAATTTTCGCGTTTATAATATTAGTAGGATTGCAACATACTATTCATTTTGTTTGGTGACATTAAATTAGGTACTTCTCAATACGAATAATTTTTTAATGAATAAAATACTAGTGTGTCTTGAAGTTACTTACTTTAATTAACTATTAATCACAGAGTTTTAACATTATCTAAGTTTACTGGTTTTTATCTACTGGCTAAAATTTCTAAGGCTTGAGAAAGTCCTGGAAGGCCTCGCTGTGCTTGCCGTCTGGGTCGTAGAAGGCGACCAGCTTTTGCCAAATGTCTGGATGTGATTTCTTCATTTCTTGCACCAGTGTCTTCGCCATTTGCTTCTGCCTCTCCGTACACATGGCGCATCTAGTCGCTAGGGCCTCGGGGAGTTTATCTGAAAATGATAAAATTACAGTTTTGTCAATAAATGTCTCTAATAAACAACTGCAGGTACCTACGAGTATTAGAGTACCGTATTGGATGTAGGACTTTAAAAATAACCCAATTTCTTTAAATTATTCAGGAATTATTGCACTTGGCCGGTTTATATTACGCTAATATACTTTTACTAGGTTAACTACGGAAATTATGGTTTATATAGATACTTATTATTATACCCGCTGCTTATATTACTCTTTGCTCTATTTGTTAAGTCAAATATTGGTAACATATGTCAACCTACTACATTTTTATTTTTTACCACAAATACTTTCTATTCATAATTAATTTAACGACAATAAAATGCCTGGAAACTGTACAGTATTAAATACTAGTGGCGGGAAGGGTAACCGAGGGATGTTTATAGAGAGGGACCCTAAGATATGTGCCGCGGGCGTGCCTACTTTACAGCCCGATGATCACGTGGCAGGAATTATGCAACATTATTTACTGCAAGAAGAAGCGGATGCTCTTGTTCATGATGCCATCATCCCTGAGCCAAAGCTTTCGAGGCCACCACCACTACGCCGGCATCCCCCGCGAGATTCAAGAAATTCTGGCTGCTATACTGACGTTCGCGAACTCATCAACCCTCCCATCGGAAGTAAGTTTAAAGAACTAGTCGAAGACTTAAAAAGTACTCCGTTTAGCTCATACTGGAAACAGCCTTTGGGATCAATACCTGATTCAGTGCCACAGCTTCCAGAAGGTTTTGATATTTCTCGTACGACGTTAGGGAAGAAGACAGAATTTTGTGGACGGTTGTATGATACCATTATGCCTCTTATACCCATTCCTGACGTTGAGCCATCGCGACGTCCTTCTTATCAAATTGACCGTGACTATTGCAAGCCAGCGTATAATCCTGACATGATTTTTGGAATGAAAACTAATCAGGATGTCCGAGGACGGTCAATGAAATGTTGCTTAACCAATGATGATATAATACTGGGCAACAGCTTGGCCAAAGCTATAAATACCACTCAAGCTGATTTAAAAGATGTAACTCAAGCTAGGCTTGGGGCTATGTTGACGCCAAATGATAATAGCAGTTCAGTGCCTAAAGGCTTTACATTTGGGATATCCACTTCATCAACTGGCGCTGCCCTGCAACAGTGTATGTCTGCATGTAAGTTAAATCCTGATAAACTGTTTTTTAAGGAATGTCTAAGTCACTTGAACACCGTCCGCAAAGTTATGTCTAAGAGCTGCAAGCAGCCAACCTTTTTTAAGAATCTCTACTTGAATCTAAAATATTTTGATAAATCTAAAAGTGGATGGCTCCCTAAGAAAACAGTGTATGAATTTTGTGCTACGAAGCTTATACGGTTCGATTCGTCGTTAATTGAACCTTTGCTATCAATGTGGAAAGCATTCGACGGAGCTAATATTGATTACGAAATACTCATGCGCGTCCTAGATTACAGGATTCCCTCACCAGAAATTCCAAAAATATGGGATGTAGCTGATGATTGTCTCGATTTTCGTACGACCTATTCGGAGATGGTGAAACCTGGTCGAGAAGAAGATAAAAGTTTGAGGGCTGGTGTACCTTCGGGAAGATATTTTGACATGGGTTACCCTATAACACCTGAATTCTATAGCAAAGCTGATCGATTTCATTTGCCCCAGGAAACTGATGTTCGGGCTTGTTTAAACCCAAGTACTTTATCAACGTTGGGGGTCAGTCATCGTGATATGTACGCCGGTCGCGAGTCACACATCGTGCGTAGGGTTTTTGAATCTGCCGGGGAACACTTCACGGATGAGGATTTCGATGCAATTTGGAAGGAAGCACAAACGTATCATCCTCAAGGGTTTGTTTGTTATGAAACGTTTCGTAAAGCAATAGTGACGGTGAAGACATCCAAGAAATAGCTGTCTCGGCGCTCTACATTTCGAGGGAATTCCGTAAGTGTAGCAGACGCAATTAACAGACAATTTACGCAGGGATCTAACTGAAGAAAAAACACCCTATTGCAAATATCATGTTTCTGGCAAATAAGGTTAGGAAGCATCGCTTGCCACTCTAATTAATATTATGAAACCACAAATGATTATGTTTTAGATTTATTTTATTTATAATGATTATTTTGCTTTATAGATTGTTATTGATTTTTGACTAAAAATTAATTTTGGTAATAATCTATCTTTGAATATAACGTTATGATTTTAGCAGCATTTTTATTTCGTAGATTTAGTATTTACAATATTTTAAAATAAAACACCAGAAATAGATCTAGATTGGTGTGCAGGCGACTGTACATTAGTAAGATACATTGTTTTCTTACCTTTAACCCTCTTGATTTCGGGAGTGCATGGTCCTTTGTTGAGTAAACACCGAGAATACGCTTGCAACAGCCTCTCATTCTTAAGTACCTCTGACACATCGAAGTCGTCATTCGAGGAGTCGTACTCTCCCTCAGCTAATGCCGCTAAAGCGAACAACAGCGTTACTAAGACTACCTTCATGGTTCGTGATAGGATCAGCCTTTATCGATCTAAGTCCAAAACACTCTGATTGTTGATCCTTACATCCAAGACTTATATAACGAAAACAAGGCTCTACTAATTTATAAAGTCACGTTCATACAGGTTTATTGATTTCAATGCAGTTAGAAGTCGACTCACGGAGTACGGAATAAGATTCCTTGGGTCGACTTATACCTAGACAGGAAATTATTAATGCATAGGAAATCACTGTTTTGTACTAAGGGTCACAGGAGTTGCAAATGATATATTTCCATTGACGCATTATTAAACGACTTCTAAAAATGAGAAGGTCCTCAATTCGGGTCGTATGTTTGACTTTTTATTAAATACCCGTATTCACTAAATTGTGTTTTCTTTTATGTCTGTTAGTACATACTAACAAGGTCAAAAATAGTGATATGTTGAAAGGAATTCGTTTTTGTAAATCATGTGTACCGTCCCTAACCCAGACTATTCTCGGAAAGCACAATAATATTCATTCTCGTAAGCATTGACGCTATTTTTAACTTAAGGCACATCATCAAGTTACATTAATATAGAAACTTCCTCGAACTTTTTTTCGTAGGTTATTATTTTGATTGTAAACAGTTCCCACAATTATTAAACTACTGTTTACGAAGTTTTAGGATGTGCCACTGACGAAGCTGTATTATTTTATTACTGTTATAAATAATTGTATTTGAAACAAAAATAAGGCCCAATTGCGCCAAAACCCCGAGTGTTAGCTAATCCCATGTTAAAATGCCATATAAAATGTTGACGTGCAAAAATATGTGCAACCTGTAGAAATTATTTGAAAATGAGCTAAAACTTATTCGAGGAAACTCGCTTAGCAGTAAATGAGCAAAATAAAAAAGTGCGTGATTTTTTAATGTTTAATCCACGATTGGCGCCATTGTGCCCAATGAAGCTATTGTTATAATTGAACGTGTGCCAAATAAGTATACTTATTAGATGTTGTATACAGAAGGAGAGAATGTTGAACATCACTATGAACTTTCTAAAGTCATTGCAATCAGAGCCTTAAAAGCAAAATGTCTGGATATGCAGGGGACTAAAACGCAAAATGATTAAAGTTATAAGAACTTTCATAAACCTAAAGATTAAAAATGTCTAATAACGAATACCTATGCCTAAAATGCAAAATGCGTAAAGTGAAAGTGGCCTAAATTATTAAAATGGAAGTGGTTTGAAATTGTTTATGTTTCAGTAGTAGTATGTATCTTCACGTACACACCTACATCACATGTAGGCTTGTACTACACCTTAATATTAATTTTATATCGGCATTATTATTAGTTACTGACTGACCATATCGAGTTATCCGACAGTAAGTGACGTGCTCGGTAATTGATCAATTCAATAAAACTGCGGAAAATCTTATAATTCTTGTTTATTATTAACGCTAATTAAATGCAATCTTGTCCTTATAATATACATATAAATACCTATAATCTAACTTATGATCTATATTTTAATTTGAAATAAATTATGCATGTTTTCTGAAATTATCACCGCAATCGATGAGTCAAGTAACTTTTAATAAATTAAATAACTTAAACTAAATTTGGCAGGTCTAAAAATACAGTCACCCATTTCTTCTAGTAACTAGAGTGTGCTTTCAAAAGAAACAGCAATTACTTTAAGGTACTACATAACGTCAAATTTAGTTTAAACTAAAAACGTACACAAGAATATCTACCAAGGTGTTTGGTATAGTCCCTCTCGACGTTTTTTAGGTCATATATATTTCTGATATCACCTACACAAAACCTCAATCTAGGCTGTATTATTATCGTAAGTATCCGTGTGTTACACTAATAATTGATATGCTATCGATTTTTGAACATCTCATCAATAAAATTGTAATTGTAACACACGTGCATTCTACTCGACAAGAATACGGCGTATAAAATACACAGGTATTATGCAACCAGAGTTTAGACCATACAAATTCCAAACCAGAGGGCCTAGCCAAGTGGCATTAACTTTCGTTAGTTACGTTTTGCTATCGAATAAGCAAATGTCAATCCCATTCATTATTAATGAGATAAAACGGGAATTACCGTATTAAACATTTGGAATTGATGTCTCGATATTTCGACAGCATTGCAGTCATCATGGTCACGAGTAGACTGAAGTCGGTGAGTGTTGAACGTCAGAAGGCTGGCACAAAACGATCTACCCTCTTTCGTGTCCGTTGACTGCTTTGAGAAATGTTGTTGATACAAACCGTGTAAGTTTAAAAAGTGATATTCTCATACCTTTCTTTTAGTAAGTAGGTAGTTTTAGTCAAAGTCACTTGGCTACAGGGCTGCATCTATTGAATTTCCCGTGTCATGTGTGAGTTAATTCCCAGCGTTACCAGTAACTAGAAAGTTGTACAGTGCGTCCCTATTGGTGCGTTCTGGGTCATACTTGTCCAGCAGCTCGAGGAAGCGCGGCTCGCTCTTCGCCCTGATGCCGAGCAGCAGCTTGCGGACTACTCCCTTCTGCTTGGGGGAGCAGCGCCCGCACGCTGTCGAGAGAGTTTCTGGCAGCACAACTGTAAATCATAGAGGAGACAATATTATATACTAAGGGCGTAATACCACAGGGGATAATATTACTAAGGGCGTAGCTTGTATTTGAATCAAGGTTACAGGCAAGATAATAGGTGTGATTCTATCGTGGCCGCCAGTCTAATCCTAAGTGCAATTAACTGTCGCCTGTCAATCATAAATCTCGTATAAGTATGAGCCGGACGCTAAGCCCTGCAATAATTAAATTTAGCGTGTCATACTCTGGAGTCGCTACAAATATGAAATTATGCATTTAATTTTAACCCCCGACGCAATGAGGTTCTTCATAAAACCTATTCAAGATTTCGCCTGCAATTTTATCATGATTTTATTATATCGTCATCTATCTAAGTGAGAGGGATAGCTGCTCTATCATGTTTTATTCCTTGCCGAGGTAAGCTTTTGATTCATAGTTATCTTTATTGGACTCTTTGTAATTGTAACTTATTTCCCCACAATACAGACTCGGCCTGGTATGGATATCAAAGATTTGTGGACACTACTTCTACTCTTGCTATTCAATTTAACAAAAATTCAACAGTTCACAATGTAGTACAAGTGGCAGCCTATCTATGGGATCGCAAAGTAGCTGATAGTAAATGCAAACACGAAGGTTCATATTCAGCGAATATTCAGAGCAGACTTACATTTGAAATTCTTGCCATCCTTAGTGCAAGGTCCCTTGTCCATCACACACTTGTAGTACGCCAGCAGGATCCTGTCGTTCTGGATGATGGAGTCTGCGTTGAAGTTGTCGTATCGGTTGCCGTTGAAGCCCTGGCGCTGTTGCGCGGTGCAAGCCACCACCACCGTCAGCGCGCAAAGGCAGCTCAACCAACTCCTCATGTTTATGGTGTCCTGGTAGATAAATTACAATCGAATTCAGGTATTCAGGTAAATTCAACGTTAGCAGAGAGAACGGAACTTCCAATACCAATATTTTTAACTTATTTGATAGTTCACTTAATTTAACTGTATTTGACGTAAAATATGACGTACAATGGAATATATTTTAATTACTCCTAGGTAAGTAGGTATGCTGAAAAAATATTTGATTGTATCAAATAATTTTAATTTCAACTAATTAGTTAATTACACTACACCTACGTACATACATGAAAAACGAATGACGTCTGCTATAGATAGCGGGGAAATCTAAATTTATTTCTTCGAAGAGGCAAAAAATTTAACGCAAACAAAATGACCACATGATCCATATTTTTAATTAATTCATATGGACTTCGTGTGGATGGAAATAACCTAGATTGGACGTCAATAATAATTTATATTGACGTACTAACTACGAGCTACGTAGGTACATCAATATAAATGCAAGATATTATAAGTTATAGGCATTGATGTATAAATTACCTATAATCATTCTGGAGTTATTATTAGTACCTACCTAATAACGTCGTATTAATAGGTACCTACTCCTCCCATCAGAGTAGCTGGTGATTTTAATTCTTACTGCTCAGACAATAAAAACCGTACAAACTCACTTTATGCACTTTCAAATGTACAATATTAACTACAAGGAAACAATAACCATGACAATAATAATGTCTAATCCTTCTCATAGTTCCTTTGATGGTACAGTCGACAGAACCCATTTACACGAGCTTTCCTACCCAAAACCAGTACAATCTAAACTACATTATCGTCGCAAAGAATGCCAGTATGTTACATTTGATGTGTTGTCTACTATTGTTGTCTACTAATATTATGAAAATGAAACGTTATGATTTTATCAGGCTTTATAAGCTTTATTGTAGTAATAAGGCTTTTAACAATGACAATTGATAGCCGGAAAATACGATTCCCGTAATTAAAAAAATGGGTTAAGTGACATGTTAGTTAATATAGTGTATAAGATCCTATTAACAACTATTGAATCGTTGTTACTCAGAAAATAAAAATTATTATTGTTGACCATAGTCAGCAACTGGGGCGCTCGCTAACACCGAATACTTTCATCGCGTTTACTCGCGCGAACGCACTTTCTCAGCATCAATAGAAAGAAATAAACACAAAATTACTCACAGTTTAAAAGAAAGTGGTGCAAGTCCTCCGAGTGCGGCGGCTGGTGACGGTATGAGTACTGAGTGTGCATTTCTCTCAAACCAGTTCACGAGAGGTCGATGTAACGGACCGCATACAAATGTCGGGAATTGAAGAAAGTAACCTATAGGCACACTTGTTAATCCCAAATACAATGGTCAAGGATAGATAAGCACTAAGAAATAAGCTGGCAATACAAGTAGGTATTGCGGTTTTGGAAACAACGATTCAGTATGTAAGTAACAGGTATCGAGTAAAGATCTATCTATTTGGGTTCGACCCATACATACTTATAGGTTACAAACAAACCAAATATTCTAATTTTAGATGCTGGTAATACAAGTAAATGTATTATTAAAATAATAGATAACAGTTTGTAGAAAGACATATTAGGAATAGTGTTTTTTTACAAATTGTACAGACATACAATTGGTCATTTCTTAAAAAATTAAACGGTCGCTTTTATGAAAATCCACTTATTTCTTTGTTGAGAATACTTTATGAGAGTTTAATAGGTCAATTAATAAATTTTTATAAGTAAACCCGAACAAGAAGCGGTGTCCCTTGTATCATCCCGATTATGGTCCAGAATAGGTATCTATATATTACTGTGTCCCAACTATTACTGCGTCTCTATGCCCAAAACCGGTTCAAAATTGAATGCCAGTGTCTTTCTAATCCTTATAGATTATTAATGTTTTAAAAAGGTGTGTATTGGGCAGTAAGTTATATGGTATGGGACCGTGCTGCTGCTTTGTTGTATACCTACCTGCTACCTGCTACGATTCAGCATTTACCTATTCCTTCGGAAAAAGGTGATCCTATTGAACACCCTTTGCACCACTATCTACAGCCGACAGTAGCACATCAAGTCATACAAAACAATTGTAATCTAATATACGATCGCGTAAAGTTCTCATTAAAAAATGTGGTTGACTGTATGTAGAGTATGTGCAGCGAGTTCGTACATGAAACTTGCAATTCATAGTTTGCTAAAAAGTGGGTCTGTTTACTGACAACGAGACACAAACGGTACATTCTGCTGTAAGCTGAGCGCATTACTTCGCAAAAACCCGGGTCAAAGAAAGGCCACATTGTTGCAGGGGCTTAGCCAAGCCAGCCTTCCCGAAGACTAGACTAGTTACATTGTCCTCACCACCACCATGGAGTAACAGTAACAAGATTTGTGCAGCTAATTGCTTGAAGGTACTTAATCACACCCTAAATGATTACAAGCGGTAAAAAAACTTCCCGTCGTTGGAAATCGAGCCCTTACAGCTAGACCTCCTTACGCAGCTCGTCGCGTTATCTATAAATAGTACCTCGCAAATAAAGAAAACTACATCAGTTATGTTTCAAAATCTGAAACATGAACGAGAGCCAAGCCTGAGATGCCAAAACAACATGACCCACGTTACTAAAATACCATATTCCGTATTCAAGAGTTGTTCAGATTATGACGTGGATGTATGTGTAAACAGGTCAATCTGAGTAGGTATTTCGTAGTACTTCATTGTATTATATTCGCTATGGATCTTCCATGGTCTATTCAAATCAGGTATAATGATAAATTATAATTTTTCCATCATGCAAATAGGTTTAGGAAATATTACGGTAAAATTGAAATTGCGTTGATATCAATTATTTATTTTAATATTAAATCCTTAAATGAAACAACTGGCTAATTAAGGCTCTGCTCTGAGCCTGTCTGGGTACAAGCCCTGTGTCAGAAGAAGACCCATAAGGCCCACGTCTCCCATGGCCCTCCGCCTGATAGCCTGGGTCGCTTCTTGATACCGCACCTTCTCCTCTGGCGTGCACTTTGCACATTTTGATGCAATTATTTCCATTAGGTCTACTGCAAAAGACAAACATAAAATTCATAGACGAAAGTATTTCATGCGGGTTTATTTTCACTCTCACATTTCTTTCTTCAATCGTTGTGAATTAAATAAATAAATACATCAATTTTAGAATTAAAACTATAGTGAGGCGTTATTACAAATTATTATACACGGATATCACTCACTTATATTGTTGAAGCTGGCAATTAGACCGACAGTTTCGACCGATTTTGACGGCTTCAACAATATAAGCGAGATGATATCCGTTTATACTTATGTACTTTTTAAATACATCAAACTCATAAACATGATGGGATTTGTTTGTCAATGCTTCCTGCCCCCTTACATTTAACTCTTATAGCAGTATTACTTTCATAATACTTTGTTACTTCGTACAATGACGACCTTAAAGTAAGCTCATTAAGGTCGACATTGTACGAAGTAACAAAGTATTATGAAAGTAATACTGCTATAAGAGTTAAATGTAAGGGGGCAGCCCCCTTACATTTAACTCTTATAGCAGTATTACTTTCATAATACTTTGTTACTTCGTACAATGACGACCTTAAAGTAAGCTCATTAAGGTCGACATTGTACGAAGTAACAAAGTATTATGAAAGTAATACTGCTATAAGAGTTAAATGTAAGGGGGCTGACCTGTTTCTAACCCTATCTAGTGTCATTAACGAGTCTTACTAATATAGGAAGGTACTCACATTTCACATTCTTGTCGTCTTTTGTACACGAAACATCATCCTGAACACATTCGAGGAATCTCCTAGCGTTCGTACTGTTAGAAAACATTGATTCTATATCAAAGTTATCATAATTATTAACTTTACAAATGCATTCGTCTAAAAATACTACAAATATCACAAATGAATATGTTAAAACTTTCACGATAGACGAGATTGAATGCATTTTCATGAAGTGAATTGAAAATGAAATTCACCTATTTAAAGTAGTATCGACCAATTGTTCTTGCATAATCAGCGGTATAATCGCTATTGTTAGCGGAAGTTATAGTTAATTATGTAGAGCTAAGTTATGTCACCCATAACATGTAAAGCAAATCACCAATACACTATACAAGTGTATTTCTCGGAAATATCCTAGAGTGAAACATTAATCAGGTAAATACAAAGATCATAATAAAGTAACAATTTACATACACAACTTTAAAAACACAATTAATTACACTTAAGGTTTAGTTACGACTTGCTACCAAGGGTATTGCAAAAAGGTATAATTGGTTGGTGTTTGTTTATATTTTCAAGTTGTCGATATAACTTTAATAAATCTAAGCGCCTTTATGAAAAGCAATACAAGACTAAATAGATATTGATAATATCATTATTAGTTGCTATAATGTTAATGTAGGAGTTAAAATGCAATTACAAGTGTCAATGAAGAGATTGTAGAATGTACAAAAAGTAGAAAGACAAAATATGTTTACCTCTAATTACAAATGGGACATATATATGACTGTGACTCTGTTGGAATAGAGCGTGCCACAGAATGGCGAGGTCACTCGTTCGAATCCCGGTCGTGAGGAAAAAATTTCTCCATTTATCATTTATAATGGGACACTTTTGAGAGTTTATAAAGCATTTAAGAATTTAGGTTAAAATTGAAACCAAAGGTAGTTAATTTTCTATGTTTATCTTTTTTAATGTCAAAAAATCACTCAACTCTACACTTAAATAATATGTTTTTCACTACGATTTGACTAAAGTCGGTAACATGCATTGATCTGTAGCATTGATCTCCTATAAACAACTAGATACACAGTCTGCCTTCTAAAAATGTCCGAGCGCAAAGAAGGTCCAAACGAATGAATGGACCCTCATTTGCTTTATTGGACATTATTTGGACGTTAACAATGGACCCTTATTTGGACGTTTTTTTTAAATTGTTTTAGTAAGACCTTTGTGTATCTAGTTGTTTATAGGAGATCATTGATCTGTAGTCATAATCTCTATTCTGATTTAGGCGAGTACTTGAGCACCAAGTCCTGATACTGCTTCGGGTATTTGGTGAAGAGTATCTTATTAACCTGCTCGAACTTCTCTTTCTGCTTAGGAGTGCACTGGCCGCATTTCGTCTCTACCATTGAAGGGATGCTATCTGAAAAGAATTAGTAAATACATAAACAATGGCGGCAATTCTAGTTCACGCTTTATAATTTAAAAAACTTTTGTCTTTATTAAAAACAGCTGCTGTCACTTTAGTCTTTACGAAAAGTACTGTCTTCCTTTTCCTAACTCTAGTTACGAAAAGGATAGCAGTATTTTTAGACTTGTCTATGTACGGACAACAGCTGATCAATGGTAACACTTGCAGTACCTACTATCGTAAATCTTATGACGCAGATAATAAGAACGGTCCAAAGTACAAAATTACACTTCATCTGCTATTAGCGTACATGCAGTCTTATGGAAATAAACCGAGGAAACCTCATTTGGCTCACCTGTCTGTGGTTTGAACCCTAGCCTCTATAACAGAAGTCCACTTTGGCGGAATTACTAACCCATTAGTAATTCCGCCAAGATATCTCTTTCAAAACAAAAGTACATAAAGAGGTTTACAGAAAGTTTTTGTCTGATCTTTATTCATACGCTGAAATATCTACCCAAAGGTGGTCTGGAAGAGATCGCTTTGAGCGATAAGACCGCCAATTGTAATACTAACTGTATTAGCCTATTTGTTTTGTGTAAATATTTTTTGCAATAAATAATTTATTTTATCTAAATAAAGGTTTAGAGTTGCTTTCAATTTAAGAAAAAATCGAGGAATCTTACCTCTAAGCTTTTGTAATTCTCCACACGGTGCTTTATCCATGAGGCAATCGTAAGCTGCATTCCTCTTGCTATCATCATTTAGCAGATTTTCGATGTCCAGGTCTTCCACGCTGGTCACCTCGTCGCAGTTTACAGCTGCTAATGCCAGAGCACACACGACTAGTAGGAACTCCATTCTGGATAACCTGTAATATTGTAATTGTATTGAAATAGGCTTAGAAGGATAGCAGGTTGCCGGGAAAAAAGGCTTTTTTTTTTACAATGTTTTCAGTTTATTGTTTTCTTATCAGTCACTCCAACTAAGATAAAAGTTCGAGTAGTTTTAGTAACAAAAAAAATTAGTAGAATATTATGAAATATACCGCAGCCCAAATTAAGTGTCTTATTTTGTAAACAAATATGGTCGTCTAAAATAAGTAGACAGAATATAATTGCTGCACATAGATTGCGGTCCGGACATATTCCATCAAAATCTTTTGCATTCCTAATGCGCAAAGTTGAATCTCCCAACTGCGAAGATTGTGGGACCAAGGAGGACTTGCAACATATTTTGATGGAATGTGTCCGGTACGAGACTAAAAGAGAGCATGTTATTAATAGTTTAGGTTTATGCAAATTAGATATAGGTATATTCCACGGCATTTTAGCTGAGCCAACTTCAGGCCCAGCTAAAATGCTGTTCTCGGTCTTTTATAAAATTTAAGTTTATTTAGAATAGGTACGATGGGATTGGCATCGTCACTTTGTGTACAAAAATCCCTAAAAAATTATAGAATAAAAAAAAAAAAAAAATATGGTCGTCTAATTACCAGTTGTGATGTAACACTGAAGGAACTGGTTGATCGAACCTGTTCATCATTATGAAAATAAAGTAATCCAATCTAATAATCTGAAAATAACCACGCAATAATCACAGAAAAGCTTAAAATGTTAGTAATGTAGGGTAGTTTTTGTTTGCAAAATAAGACACTTGATTTGGGCTTCGGTTTAGAGTATTATTACAAAACCCGATTTCTTCTTTTTAGCACAAAATGTATCCTATCATTTCAGTCCTTATACCTCATATGTGAAAATTTATCAAACAGTTTAGGCTGCAGGAGCAATATGCTACAAAGTTATTATCGAAAATTAACGATAGATAATTCGTCGTCGAGAATTATCCGATACCTTCACGAACCTTTTCTGTCTGCAATCTAATCACTATCCTGTGTCGTGGTGTGAAAACTTCTAACAAAGCATAGTGAGATGCACTACAATCATTATATAGTCGCAAATGACTGAAAGAAACAGGATTTCGTCACGTCAAGGAAAATTCCGAGAAATAAACTGTAATAGGATGTAGATGCATCTTAAAGTACTCTACGTATCGGTTACCAAGGGAGGGACTGAATACTGAACTCTATACTCTGACAGGCTGATTTAGGTGATGCCTGGTTAATACATTGTATGAATTGGAAAAAAGTCAATTAGTATAAACACTAGCAACTTTATTACGAGCCAATTTGCAGTGATAGCAGGTTGATGTGCTGTCGATTGTACGATATAAATAAATAAAGTTCAAAGTTCAAGATACTTAATAATGCTACAAGATTTTTGTCTTGCATTACAAGAAATAGTGAAAACATAGTTAAAATGATATTGATGACGATTCTTCGTGTTCTAATCTTTTCCATATGTAGATTTAATCAAAAATCTACAAAACAATATTTATCGACACTCTGATGACCCACAAAAAAGTGAGTACAGTCGGCATTTTATGAACCGATTCCGTATAAAACCAGTCGGTACATTTGAGGCCGTAATAGAATAGCATAAATGTTGGTAATGTCAAACATGATATCTTGTCCAGGTACCATATATCCGGATACTAAATTACCCTACACAATGCACAATGTCGGTATGTGTAATCGTCTAACTAATGAACGGATTGATAAATATCAGAACATAATTGATATGAGCGTGAGAAGACACGCCAGACAGTTGATTATAATAATTATTAACTATTGTGACCATTGTCCGTAATTATGATTACCAAATACAAATTCTATTTCTAAATCTAGATATATACTTAGTTGTTGACAATTGCAGTTGGCTTTATTATTTCCTGAAATGGATTCATGATTGTTCCCATCCCAATCCCCTAAATATGTCGTTATATTTTTTTATGCTATTCCTGTAAAAATAAAATAAATTTACTAAAGACCTCAAGCTATTTAAGTACTTCATTCTTTCTTATGGCGAAGAAACAGGCAGACATACAGATGAAAGATTAGATGATCTTAAAATTGTAGAGTACCGTCGGCTCGATGAAACGATACCTATCCTCGGTGATCATGATAGAATATGCTAATAAGTCCATTACTTATACAAATATGTCTAATAATTTCAATTTTACTAGGTGTCTATCCATATTCAAATAGAATCTGTAATTGTGCATCACCCGTTAACCCTAGAACCTCATGATTTCAAGGTACAAAAAATATTTTATGTTTATTACGCTACGAATAACATTTATACATCGAAGGTCGAAGTTAATCGTTATCATTTTGGTAAACTAGACCGGTAGATTAGTACGTATATCTGCAATTTGATTTCTGCATGTCTATGAAAATGGAGTTTTAAATAGAGGTAGGTATTTTTTGATTCATATCGTTTTGTTTTGTAAATATAGGTAAATAATTATAGATAAGTATCCGTTTTGTAGGAGTATATAAATGTCACTGAAATATATGATTTTACGCCTTTCACTTCCAGCGACGAGACGGGACAAAGGCAGGAATAGACAACAGGTGAGACTGTGTTACTTCTCCTTAAAATTCATTTTTTTTCTGTTTTTTATTTATCATAATATATTTTTGAATATATTTATATATTTTATTTATCATAATATATTTTTGAATATATATTTTTGAACATTGCTGATTGACCATTCCAACATAACTAAAACGCTTTTGGCTATTATAGTGTATTCATCGTCATCATCCCGTAGTGGACTGGCCACTGCAGGACGTAGATCCGATTCTTTTTTGTATTCAGGTACGGTGGAACACAGAGAAAGGTGTACAGGAGAGTTTTTAAGGTTGAGATTTTCTCAAAAACTACATGACCTATTGCAAAAATTATTTCACTGTTAGATAGATAAAAGTTAAAACTATGTAACTGTACAGGAATTATTAATTTCGGACCAGTAGTTTTTGAGAAAATTTCAACCTTATTGAGGCCCCCTGTATCTCTGTCTTCGACTGTACCTTGCGTCCCATACTACTTTTATCCATTTATATATACAGGGTGTAACGGAAAGGGTATATGAAGCCGAAGGGAGAGTTTTGTTTTGTTTTAAAAATATCTTTATTTCGTAATAGAAATCAAATACATTTAACACTTAGTGTACATTAAATCCTAAGTTAAATGATCATGAGTTACAATAGTTTGCAGGCTAATAGCCTATATAAACTTTTGGAAACGTTAGTAGTTAGGTATCAGATATTAAGACTAAGGTTCAATAAAAGGTTACTTACTTAAAGTATTCTAATTACTATGTGTGCTTTGTTAAGCTAAACACATTTTTTGCATGACTTGATTATTTTTTATTCGAAAAGTCGTAGAACATAAGTTGTTCAGTTACCGATACTGAAAGGGTATATGAAGCCGAAGGGAGGGTCCCTTCGGCTTTATATACCCTTTCCGTTACACCCTGTATGTGACCTCCAATCGAGGACCTATCGGGTCCTCTAGTATCAGTAGTTCATGTTATGCTTGTATGTGGCACTTCTGGTTGCTGAACTTGCTGATCCTATGAGCTATGGTTTTCTGTTGTTCTGCCTTTATTTTGCTGTTTGGTAACTTTGTTACTTAATTATTATATTTTTAATTAACGCAGTATCAAAATGTTTGGGCTCCGGGTTGCGGTAGTAGCTCTAGCCAT
Organism: Tachystola acroxantha; assembly: GCA_963506565.1. Classification (NCBI taxonomy): domain Eukaryota; kingdom Metazoa; phylum Arthropoda; class Insecta; order Lepidoptera; family Oecophoridae; genus Tachystola; species Tachystola acroxantha. Next base: position 6,867,207 of record OY735887.1, read on the forward strand.
TTCGCTAGTGACGTGCTACGACGAGATTTACGACAAACTGGATGTCGATAAGATTATCGCCGACGAAATACTCTTCACCGCTTACGTCCAGTGCTTGTTGGACAAGGGGCCCTGCTCTGTCGAACATTCACAGGAGTTTAGAAGTAAGTTCATTAGCCTTTAAGTTTACTTCTTACTGTAAGTTACTATGTATCGTTTTCTCTATCAAGGGAAATGTAGCCGAGTATAAAATGTATCATTACTTGATTAGCAACGATATTATTAATTCCAATGTAATTTTATTCAGGATGATTTATTAAGCAAGTTTACTCGTATATTCTGCGCCATTTTAGTTGGTTTGTTTGACATTTAAGTAGACAAAGTTCTGACAGAATTCGTCCAAAATATTATTCTGGGTAACTGTAAAATTAGCTGATCATATTATTAGCTTCTGCCTAAAACGGCACCAGCTTTATTAAAAGTAATAAAGCTGATTTTAAGGTTCGGATTTTTCGGGTCGAAACGCGACGGGTGGAATCGCGACGGGTGGAAACGCGATCGTGTCGAATCACTATCGACCCGAGGAAACGACATCTTAAGAATAGGTACCTACTTACACATCACACGCACCCTAATACACCCTCACACACCCTCTCACATACTCTCATGCACACTCTCACACACCATGCATGCGTATTATTATTAAAAAATTGTATACCATTTATAAGTACATTATGTTATTTAATTTAAAAGTAAGGTAAGTAAGACCATTGGAAGACACTGTCTCTTACAGCACAGGCTATCCTAGTGTAAGAGTCAGGGTTCACATTGAATGTAGTCTCTGTAATTTTATGAAATATACAATTTTTCATTTTCATTTTCATTGTATTGTGTATTTATTAAATTCAATTTATTTCTTTGTAAATATATCAATGTATTCAGTAATAAGCTAAAAATACAAACTAATAACAATAAAAACTAATACCTATAATAACAAATAAAACGTGATAAAACATATTCTCAAAACAACCCAAAAACACACAAAATAGCTAATTGATGACAGTCAATTATGATAGTATAAAGGACTTTATAAATAAGAATGTAAGTTAATATACGAGTATGGTGCATCAATCAATTCTAAGTAAAACCTATGTTACAGAGTTGGTCCCCGAGGTGATAGCTGAGGCGTGCGCTAAATGCACCCCCATACAGCGTGACCACGTGCGGAAAACCGTGAAGGCAATACAGGAGAAAAAGCCGGACGATTTCAACGCTTTCCGTGCCAAGTACGACCCGAAAGGCGAATATGAAGAAAACTTCGCTGCCTTTATGGTACGCACTGATTAAATACGTAACTGTTAAGGTCACTGAATAATTAATATAAATAGGAAATGTCATGTGGGCCAGTGAAGTCTCCATTTTCATGAGAGACTACCCTGCCCACATGCGTCTATTAATTGTTCTGTGATTAAGATGACGACAGAACGTAGATAAATCATCGTAAGAAGTGTTGTCTATCAGTTGTATGATACTAGCCTTGCCTACGTACAGTCGACAGCAGATCAATGGTAACACTTGCAGTACGATTTCAAGTCTTACGACGCAAATAATAAGAACTGTTAGAAGTAAAAAGTGTTACCATTGATATTCTGTCGACTGTACATGGAATAAAAATAATACTTCAAGATACACATCTTGATGTAAGATTTTTTTAATCCGTGTATGTAGAGTATAGTAATGTTCGGTCATGAATGACACTTTGTACGCTACGTTTTGAATTGTAATGACGACCAAAGACTACTTAACGGACTAAATTAAACTATGTGGAGCATTACTAGGTAATTATTTATTTCTTTAATAAAGAGAAGCATCACTGAAACTTACTGTATTATTAATATTTTAACGTACATCCTTTCTTAATCACAATTTGTCAGCTTCGTATACCTTCCTCGAGCGGGTGTGGTAATGAGCAATGGAAAACATTTTGTTGGGACCTCTATATGTACGTCACCACTTTGTCACGTACTTTTATTATTTCCTTGACGACTTCAACTATACTACATACTTACATTTGCACCTCTTGATGGCGCTGTAGTTAGGACACCAGACTTCCGTTATGCCGGGGTTCGATTCCCAGGTCGGCCATTATTTGGTTTTTTGAAATACCTATGTAGGTACATTTATTTACTTCACGAAAACATTGCGAGGAAATCTGCACCACACTAAATTATTCTTGTGTGGGTGAAATATGATTTTTTTGAAAACCTATAAGTCATCTCACTGTTGGACAAAGGTCTCCTCCTTCCTCTTCCACCCATCTCTGTCCTGATATTCAAACATTCATCACCGTATCTAATGAGATCGTCTCTCCACCATCGCCGAGGTCCGCCCCGACGCCGGCGACCGTCCAATGGCACCCATTCTGTGACAGTCCGGGACTGCATCACAGTCCACTTACCCAATAGACATGACATCGGTACAAATTTGCAAGCGAAAAATTCTGTCAACATTGAGCATAGAGACGAAGCGGAGGACAGGGGTGCCGTATTAAAGAAATGCGTCCATGTCGACAATATCTCTAGATTACACGTGTCGCGAATCAATGTTGCGCTCATGTGCGGGCAGACACCCTCCTGTTACAGGTCTATAGGGTAAGTGGTCTGTGGGCTGCATACCGCAAACGTGGCCCGTCCAGTTACACTTCAATGTAGCTGCTTAGCGGGAGCGGGCCACGTTTGGTTCACCCGTTCGTGTTATCGTAGGGTTGCCTGCTGACACGGTCAACAAATATGATAGGCCCTATTAAAAATTGTTTGACAAAGCCCTTAAAAGTAGCGATAGTCTGTCGCTCAAATTGAAGCCTATTAGAAACATAAAAAAGTCTAATAGAATCTCTAGCTAGCCCGCAAGCGATACTTGCCGTGAGTCGTATATTACAAGTTGCGTATTACCAAACAATATACATTTTTACCTACGGTAATTACATTATACCTACATACTATTATTATTATAATTGCATAAGTACGAAATGTATCAGTAAATTCACTTATATATCTCTCTGTCAAACAATTTTATTATTACATGGTGTAATTGAAAAAATCTAATTTATGATAATTACTTACTGCAAATTGAAATACAAAAACAAATTGCAAACATCCGGGCACCAACACTATAAATATCCTGAAACTTTTGAATTAAAATTTGTATTATCCCAACCACCTGAATCTGCCGAGCACAAGCAAGATAGGTGAGAATTATATAATTTAATTAATTTGATCAAAAATAAATAAGGTTTATTATTATTAATATATTGGAATAAAGATATCGTCAAGTGCCTATTCGATCATATTTTATTTACTTACGATTTTAGTAGTAAGAACTTGTTCTTGTGTATAAAGTTTGACGACATAATACTTTATTGTGTACCTACCGCCCTAAATTGAAATATAGGTACCGTATATTTACCTAGTTTAACACCACTTCCCTTTTACCGTATTTTGTCACTTTCTCACTTCGTTAAACAAACGTTAAGATTGAAAGAGACCGATCGCTTAAACCGTGGAATAACTTTAAATCACCTTTAGTTTCTTGGTACTTACTTATTTCTAAAAACGTTTACTCTTTCTATTGCAGTAAAGAAATATGATCGGCCTCCGAGCTATAGTAGCAGCTTTGACTATATCGTTAGTCATCTGCTACGATGAAAAGTTTGACAACATTGATTACGACAAGATTCTGAACGATGACGCCCTCTTCACTACCTATATGGAGTGTCTTCTCGACAAAGGACCCTGCACTGTGGAACACTCGAAGGATTTCAGGGGTAAGTTTCGCTTGGATACACAACCAACTAAACTTTTTAGCCAATCAGGCATCAGCGGACATCGATTGGTCTCAAGTTAGTGATTGTACATCACCATTAGTATGTAGTGCTTTGCTTATAGTCCCCCAACTAAAACAGTTTAGTTGGTGATGGCTTTGTAGTTATTTTTATAGTAAATAGGGAAAGTAAACGCTCACGTTGGTAGTTGGTCCCTGATAGTAAGTTGTCACCGCTGCTGTCCAAGGAACTAATCACTCACTCATGTATTTGTAATTACCCTGACTCTTCTTACCATTCATACCAGAAATTGGACTCTGCATAGAGTTCCACAAAGAAGAAAACAAGTTGCCTTCAATGATTATGTGAAATTGAACGAACTAGATTTAGAAAACGTTAAACTAGAGTCTCGTTGATCTAACATTAACAATATACAAAGTCACGAAAAGCAGTGAAATGGAATGGCCAACGGTAAGATAAAAATAGAATAGAAAAAGCCGATAGCAAAATTTAGGGAAGACTCCAATGTTTCTGATAACTGATGATGATGTTCTGAACAATGTATCGCGCAGCGGCTGAGCCTAGCCATCCAGCGCGGGAATGCCGTCAGGGCACCCTTCCAAGAGAGCCTAATTTTGAACACTGTTTTAGTTAGTTAGATTTTTAGGTAGATTTTAATGTGTTTTTAAGTACTTTTTAGTTAGTTTTAATTTATTTTGTAAGTTAATTTTAGTTTTTTTAATATTAGAGAAGTATGTTTTGATTATGTACAATAATAAGTAGATCCTGAATTCTAACCTAAAACTGTTATTTTAGAAATAATGCCCGAAGTAATCGCGGAAGCCTGCGCCAAGTGTAACGCCAAACAAAGAGCTAACGTCCGAAGAATTGTTAAAGCGATACAAGAGAAGAGACCGGACGATTACCTTGCTATTCGCTCAAAGTTCGACCCCAAATTAGAGTACGAAGAAAATTTCGCAGCGTTTATGGTGCGCAGTGATTAAGTCACTTGTTGGCCATTGAATATGGCGAATCACCATATCGTAGTACTGTCATCAATCGTTTCAAATATTTCGACAGTAGTATTACATTATCTTTGATCGACTTCATGATTTTTCAGTTAAAAGCATCAGCAAGTGTAAGTTTTAACTTTGTGCAATTCTTATGGTCTAAGCCAAAGATAATGTAATACTACGTCTAAACCATAACAACTGTAATAACACCTGACTTCCAGTTACCATTGAGGTGCTGCCGATTGTGCATAATATCATTTATAATGAGATGAGCATTTGCCCGCAATCCGCATACAACTGCCTTGGTATACTTAACTCTGCTGTAGAAGTTAGTTGAATACTGGCCGAAAAGAAAAAAAAAATTCCACAGGAAAAGAGTTTTGTAAACGATTGAATTATATTCTCTTTAGTGAAAATACTTCGTTTTCCATTATTTATGTAACCGTTTTTCAGCTATCCGATAATGAACACTACGATATGATAATGTACTATATTGTTATGTTAGCAAATTATTATGATTACAACCCGTCAATCTAAAGCTAACTGATTTGGAATATGTTGACCTAATTTAGATATACTTATATTTATAGGATTATGTGGAGCATTACATCAGTTGTTATTTTCATCTATTTATTAAAGAGAGGCATCATTGAAGCATTTTGTTTTAATAAGGCTGATTTACTGCTAGAGAAAAGAACTTCATTCCAAATAAATGTACGTACCTTTCTTATAGATTCGAATTCGATTAGAGATACTAATGGGCTTCGGAAATTAAACAAGCTGTGTCTAAGGTAAGTACATTTCTTTCCTATTTCTTTTACCTATAAGTACTTACTTATATTATTCTTTATTCTCTTCCAACCACTACTTGCAATGCAACCTAGGGATTGCATTTATAACTTACTTCTATCGAATATAAATAAACTGTACCTACCTATATTCGGCTTGGTGTAATGTAAATTGAACAACAAGTCGTTCTTCGATTTTTATATTATCAATGCCTCATACAATTGGATTAGTTGTTCAAGATATATTAAAGCCGAAAAAGGGTGTTCGATATCGATAACTGAACAATTTTAGTTCTAAAACTTTTCCATTTAAAAAAATGTGAACTTTTATTTCGAGTCAATTGATTTTTTTTTGAATAAAAGTTGCACAGTTGCATCCATGCTGAACAACCGTTTTCCGGCAGAATCAATTATTATATTACGTATATATTTTTGGAACCCTCGATGCATTAACTAAGCGATATTGATCTATGACCATGGAAATGACGATATTGATTGAACCCCAGTCAACCATCGAACATTATGCGGTGACGTTATACAATCTCGTCGGTTACGTCAGAGTGCAGCGGTGCGGTGCGCTGGCGCAACATGCCCTGTCTGACACACAAACACACATGTAACCCGACCTGTCTAATTGGCCATTTCCAACGGAGTAGGTGCAGTGTGACTAGCATTAAGCTATTTCAACGGGAAATAATTTACGTTAAGATCAGCACGTCGCGTCCATAAAAAAATATACGACGAAAACGTCGCAATGATGGCCCAAACTATAGGTTTCCCCATTGTGTCGAATGTTTAATAAATCACTATAAATCTAGATAAACATACCAAATATAATAGTCGAGTCACTTGGATGTGCTGAAAAACTGCCTCTAAGTTACACTAGATCTAAATATTATAAAATAAAGATAACTTTTGAATGAACTCACCTTACTTGTTATTTATATCATAGGATAATGCTAATAGAACCATTTCACGTTCTACTTATTTCATTGACAAAATTGAGTAGGTAATTAAACCTAAAAATGAGTCCAAATTATTATAGGTGTAAAGTAATACGTAAGTAAAACAGAAATCTTACTAAAAAGTTTATTACAATCAGTCGTAATAATAAATACTAACAATTTGGTGAATTTTCTCATTAAATTTCAATATAAACTCAATGTAATAAAATCTAAAAGAATAAATAACAGTTTAAAAGGAATTATCTCTAATTGAATCACTTAAATAGAGAGCAATGAGTTTAATGGTGGTAAGTAACATTTTATACTAAATTCTATGAATTTCTCATGCATACGTATGATTTGTTAAATTTCAAAAAAAAAAGTAAGGCCTACCTATCTAAGAAGCAAATCGTCATTTGAACATAATCTATATTCTAGTCCAAATTCGCAAAAGAGGCACTCTGTAAGGCTAGATTCTTATGTCAGAGATATTTATAGCAACTACCTTAACCTACGAGTATTTACAAATAAGGTTTAATTTAGCTTCCCTGGATGAATTTGTCGAAGTCGCTGCGGTGTGTGCCCGAGGGGTCGTTCTTCGTCACGAGCTCATCCCAATGCTTCGGGTGTTTCTGCTGAATAGCCCTGATAACCTTCCTCACGTTGTTTCTCTGCTTATCCGTGCATTTGCTGCAGGTGGTCTCGATGGCTTCAGGCAGGGCCTCTGTAACGTAACACAATATTGGTGTAATTATCTTGGAGAGAATAACATCCGATGACGCGTATTATTTCCCATTGCTTTCTTATTAAATGTCATGATGAGCTATTTGGATCGTACATTTATTTAAATTACCTCAGTGTTTATGAAGAGTAGTGGCTATAAAAATGTATAGAGGAATTAATTACATAGGAAGTATAAGGAAGAATATAATGCAGTATCTTGATGTCGTAATTATAGCTATGACTGTTTACTCGACATATTTGCGGTTATGTTAATTTTATTATGGACTCAAAACACAATACGACAAGACGAAGGTCCCTTAAATTTCCTGGTAGTTAAAAGTATAATTAGGACGGTTAACGTACGCATAGCACGTGCATAGGCCTCTGGGTTTTATAATTAATCTGTAATTGAGACTCCAAAACAAGCCCTTGATATTATTACATTGGATCGTGTGTATACCAAAAGCAAATAGTAATACTCTAGCATTTAATGCAAATGTAGTCGTTCTTGACCTTGGCATAAAATTCAAATCAATATCAAAACTTAATAATTAATGTTAATTAAATCAAATAGGTATCTTTATAATGAAATGTATGCAACGTTTTCTGTATTATATAATTTAATTTAGAAGAATCGTGGGGCAAGATAGAGTCATTTATAGTTTCTGTGTAACACTTTGTACTGTCGACTGAATGGTCGTATGTGTGTCCGCTATCTAGGCAGTGTGAATGCGAGGGAAAATCGGTCAATTAGATTGCTTAATTTAACGCGCTGTGCGAAAATTGGAAAAATTATGAAGCAATCTACTAATTAGATTCGCTAATTGCGGTTTTCCCCTCGCTTTTGCGCACAGCTCTATTCGTTACTTGGTGTTACTCCAATGACTATTTGCTTCATTTGCTAAACTGTTGACGCGTTTCTTAAAAAATATTTAGAAAATATATTTATCCTTTATAAAATTCGAACACTATGGACACATAGATTGGCCACATAAATAATATCGCAGGCGTGCTACTTATATATGTCCAGAGGTCAAGTACATCAAGTTTGTCTATTACGTAAACTACCTTAAAGGGCTAATCATTACGGGTTGAGTTGTATGTAAGTAGGTTTACTACTGCATACTAAGTCAATAACAGAATGCAAGAAACCGGAGTGAGATTTTCATTTGACAAAGAAATATATCTGTGCCGCTCGCGCTGTGGCGTAGGGAATTTATATACTACCTGTCAGACTTGCTTGATATTGAACCTTGCTCAACAATTAAAATAACATAGGTAGATTAGATACTCACTTTTGAAATCGGATCCTTCAGGTGTGCATCGGCCTTTGTCTAGGAAGCAGTTGATGTACGATTTGAGAAGTCTATCGTTGGAGATCAGAGTCTCGACGTCGAAGTTGTCGTATTTGGTGTTATATTTGTCGGCAGCGAACACCGCTGCTACCACGCAGGCTAGGGCCACGATGATCCTCATTTTGACTACTTTAATTCTGGAAGAAGAGAACATAGGAACATTATAGAACTTGTTTACAACGTTCAACATTACAAGAGTACCTAACACCAACTAATATACAATTATTTTGTGTCATATTCATGAGGTGGATTACTTTGTAGACTGATTGATGATGCTCAATCATTCACACCTGTGGTTTTACCCGATGACACGATAGAACGAAGAATGATTTGTCTCGAATATAAAGTACGTTTAGTAGGTATACGTATAAGCGTGACCTTTATGGACATTGAACAGACGCAAGAGATGCGTGTGTTTTGAATACAGATCGCTCAGATTGGTTGAGACTTGTTACTTTTAAATTAAATTAACCGACACTGATAGATATACTCGTTCCAATGATCGAAATTATTCGAAATGTGTAGCGTCTTGATCTCCCTGGCCTACTCCGCCAGAGTTTTAACCCTTTTAGTACTTTAGTACTTATAAAAATAGATAATGAAGGGGCAAAATGCAAGCCAGATTCAGGACTAAACATATATATTTTCTGTCTCTATTCTATCTAGTTGTTCTTATTTTTACAATTTACATGAACCTCAATATTTATAAATATTTGAACTCCATAACATTAACTTTTAGAATTTATAATTTGTATGTCATCAAAATTACAGCATATTATAAGGGCGTGTAAAATGGTATCTTGTGATATTGTCACAATAACGTAAAACTGGTGAAAAATTAGATCCAAATGGGTGGTGAACTGGTGATTAGTTTCCTTAGCATGGCCCACTATAGGTAACCACTGTTGTCCAATGCACAGAAGTGTTAGTTTTAAGGATACAAACAATAGTTCCAGTTATCAACCCTAACCAACACCCTTTCGGATTTTTCACGCACATCATACATCAGAGATCATTTTAGTACTCTAATGGGATCCACATTACACCACTTATTATAAAACTCGCTGTGCAATCCTTGTTGTGGTTTAGAGTAGATTTGCACAACACACGGCATTGTACCATCGTGTCACTTTATAGGTCACGGATCCTGACCGATCGCACTACAATTATGTTACATTGCACCATCCACAAGTTGACACTGTTACAGCTGGTTGCATGCGGTTCGTTCACCCACCTTTTACTCTCTATCGGACCCAATGAACTAGCGGGCCAGAAAGCGACAGTGCTTTTATATTGTCGACCATTAGCCCACTACCTTCGCCGGTGCATGGGCCAACAGCAACACCACACTCGCGAACAAATGTATACCTTTGCCCAATACACTACGAGCCTTAATAACATCGAGTTTTTAACTAAAGAGGACCTTCCATCGTTACTTATTGGCGAAATACTGAGCCGCCTTGTAGTCTAAGCGTACATATTGCTGGGTATTTACCAGGAAACTTGAGTAATTCCAGTGATTTTAGTGTTCGTAGGATATGAAGGAAAATATAAAATTATTTATTTCAGTTCGATTTTTAAAATTCACGTCGAAGGCCAAAAATATACCTGAAACATTATCCTCCATCTTTCCAGACGATTTTCATTTGTTTCATTTTTACTGCTAAATTTTAAATACGAATATATAAATCAAGTAGGTAGGTACCTTTAGTCCTGAAAAATTGGTTTATGAAACCAGAAGACGTTGTAGCGATATGTATGTACGCTGTATCTGATTTCTTACTTCGACACTATTTATTATATCCGATAGTACATTACATTAACCTATAGGTACACAAAACCATTGCAATCTAGATGTACTCCATCGCATATGGTCAGTATGGTCACCTACATTTATGGATTGTCAACACCCTAACATTTGCAGGGACTTTTATTCCTTATATATATAACAGCTATAACATAAATAAAGGGTATAGCCGAAAGAGAGGATATTCAATATGGACACATGATGAATTTTAGTTCTACGACCTTTAGATTAAAAATAGAATAACGTGGTTCTGTTAGTGATTGAATACCTCCATATGCTTTTACACTCTGTAACCCTGACATTTCTAGGGAGTTTCCCTGAATTTATATAGCTGCAGTGAGTATCTACAAAAGAATGCTATAATTATAATCTTTCAATCCCAAAGGGCCAAGCCCCTTGATATAAATGAAGGTCTATGCCCCAAACAAGGGACCTTGGGGCAGGCTGATAATGCGTAACATATGAAGCCTTTAACAAAGACAATAAGTCGTCGTCCCATTACAGACATAGAACAAACGTTAATTGTTTTATTGACTTGGAGTCAATATTCCTTATTGGCATACCAAGAAACGTATACCTATGTAATTTCTTGGAACTTTTTGATTATACGAGTAGTGTGGCAGGTTTGGTATGTACATTATAGTATTTGTATGTCCGAATCATTATAATCTAGGAAGTTTTGGTCTGGGTAATCCTTACTTCATCTGCCTTCTGGGCAGTGGTAATCGGCAAAATACTCGCCCCTCCATTTACCGAACATAAGTGGAAGTAATTTTCGCACTATTTCACTAACAAAATAAATAAGTGTAAGTATTTAGTATTTAACTATTTTCATAACAATCGTGTGTGTATTATTAACATGCTGTACACACGGTATGAAATAATACCTACACAGACACGATTGTTGTTATTGACACAATCTAAATTTAACCACTGTGCTATGTCCTGATTACTATGTTTGATTGTCATTTGTTATTTACACCTTTAAATAAATAAATTGCCTTATTAATTTTACCGATCACATTATTTTATCATAGAGTAGGGCTGTAGAGTAGGAATAAGTTTAAATTACTTACATAAAATTCTCCCGTTTGCATAAAAAAAAGAAACGCTCAAAAAGCTGCGATTGCTTTCTCGAAAGCGCCATAGAATTTATTTTGAGGGTCTATCTTCTTCATCAATTCCTTATGGCTCTCGGGAAGATACTTCTTGAAGGCTTCGAAGGCTTTCCTGGCCAATGCTTTTTGCCGCGGCGTGCACTTCGCACAGCCTGTGGCTATGAGTTCGGGCAGACGTGCTGTAATAAATAATAATATCAAATTTAATCTTGATGTCAAGTCAATACCAGGTACGCCTGAAATAACTTTTCTATATGGTTTTCCGTTGGATTTATACACTCACGCAGTCTAATTTCATGTATTTTAATTTAGACGTTTTATTTTACAATAACTTAATGATCAGGCTATTGTAAAATAAAGCTAATCTATTACGTGTATATTGGACAAGCATAAATTATTATTTTAGTCACGTAAAACCGACCAAATATTTATTACATCCAAACAATATTAGACAAAAAATAAACATCACGTAATTAGTTGTGGAGGATAATTTTGGAACCCTATAATAAATAGTAATATCCGCAATCAATAAACAGCACGGTAACTATTAATTAGAATTTTCACGCGAATGTCGATGTCGAATCGCGCAAGTTTCAAACATTTTCTCACAAATCCCCTTATATGCTGTTATTCGTAAACCTAGTTAAACCTAACTTCCCTTAAATCGTGTTGCTATCCCTGTCACACTTCGTTAAAATGGTTAAGATAGAAAGGGACAGGGGGCCTAAACGGTGGCGTAACTTTAAATAACATTTATGAATAATAGCCATAGTTATAAACTTACCTTTAAAAACTCTTCCTATGGGTGGACAAGGCCCTTTATTCAGAAAACAGTTCATATACTTCGCCAGAAGCCTACGATTCTGAATCAAGGAGTCAATGTCAAAGTAATCGTATCTCCTATCGTAATGAACCTGCGCCGCAACACACGCTAACAGTAAACATAAACAAAACAATTTCATATTTTTAGAACAACTACGAAAACGAACACAACTCGCTACATTAGATGCGTCTTTTAACGTGACCGGCGAATGGTGTGAACAAGACAAAAATTCTATTTAAAAACAGCACAACACAATATAATCTAACCTTCGAGCAAAAAAATTAATACGTACATGATACATACGTATAATTTTTATACATATGTATTATGGTAGGGTTGCCACGATCCACTATCTAGCTTAAGTGCATCATTTAAATAGGCAGGCTTTTCTACAGGGTTCGCTTAATTCATTGGTTTGGTATGTTATGCATTTGGCTCACGAAATATTTTTTTTTACTATAATTATATATACCAAAAATCCAGCTTAATATTTATCCATTTGAGTAATAATTTGGTAAGTATACAGACAACCCTGACTGAAAACCGAGGTGCTCAATGATGCTCATATATTATATTCAGGGTTCCACAATCGATCGATGTCTTCTTAATTGGGGGTAGAACCCAGTTTTTATCTCTCATCCACTCGTAGAACTTACGTAAGTTACATAAGTGGCCAATTTATAAGTGTCAATAGATTTTGTAGGTAGGTAACAATTTTAAAACATTGCAGTTTCTGAGGTCACTCTATCTATCGATGTAATGCGTATGCGAGTGAGTATTACATATTCCTAAATAAAATTAGTATCTTTCAGTGATGGCGAATTGTTTTATTCTCACTGTATCATCTTTCTAATTACTTACATAAAAATATATTATATGATATAATGCTTTAATTACTTAAATAAATGAATGCAGAACCCTAAAAAGAATTTTTTCGTACAATTAAAGTGGTGGGAATGAATCACAAAAAGTTCGACACACCAATTAATATTAAAATGTTATTGGTTAATATTGACAAGGGTACAGCAGCTTGGAAAACGTTCAATTTATATTTATTAATCTAAAAGTTTCAATAGAACCCATGCCTATTAAAGTACCTATTTACAGTAAATTATTTTCTACACTGATCATTATTTTGATTACGAGTATAGTGTGTCGATTCTGAGATGTCGTACACTAAAAACCGTCGCTGCGAGGCGTCCTGCTCGTTCTTGACAATCGTTCGAGAGACTGTGACAATTTCGTTTAGGTTTAGCATTAGACTTGAGGGCCACATAAAGTCACGCTTAGATAATTAATAGAGACTCATGCATATAAAAAGAATTTTTAGATTAAGACAATCCCTGATGGTTTCTTGTATAAGGACAACTTTATATTGTCTTGATCAGCCGCCTCGAACATTGAAATCCTACATAGATTCCAGTCTAAACTGCTGAATATAGTCATAGGTGCTCACATCACAGACAAACAACTGTATCATGATTTAGCATCCAAACGTTTGTGAGGAGATAACAGCTAGAACCAAAACCTATGCAAGAAGAACTGAGAACCACCCAAACAGATTAGCAACTGACGCAGTAGGAGAGACTTCAAGAGATTGACGAGTAAAGCTCCACAAGACTTGCTGCAAATTCAACAGCGATGACAGTGTCTTGATCTGATAAATATTTTTTTGTCTGTTCGTGAACTCATCTCATCGCGTCTTCATCAATAGATGTTTCTGTCTATATAGGACTACAATATGACATACCATTGCGTCACTAAAGATATAAAATATTGGTCTTGTCACCCAGTTGTAAGGTTATTTGCGATGTGCTTCCCGGTTTTCCGTAACCACGACCTCATCACCATCAATCATCCCCTCCTTTTTTTAGAAATGTCCACAGAATATAGAATGTACCTAACCATCCTCTGGTTCATGTACATGATTTCATACTATCGGAATCATATCCTAATTTGGTATACAGTGGTAGTAATTAATAGTTAAAATGGAAAGACAAATTATTGTTTGTCTTATTGAATGATGACACTCAGATATTTAAATGAACATGGAAATTCGCAGAATATTATGTGAATAAGTAAATTATTTGGCACATAAATGTATAACAAACTAAACTCAATTAACAAAAATACACAGGCCTTTATTTGATACTTAAACACAAGAAATATATTTTGGACATCTTCCATTTAAGCTTTGGCAATAGCCGCTTCCAGGGGTGCGAAATATTTTGCCTCCGGATCGAATTTCTTTTTGAAGTCCTGGTAATCTTGCGGAAGTTTCTCTTTGAGCCCTTCGAGGAATCTCTTGAGGATGTGCTTCTGGGCTTCCGTGCATTTAGTGCATGCCTCCTTCACTGCCTCTGGCAAATCCTCTGAAATAAATGAACAAAAAACTTTATATCATTCATAAATAAATGTTGCACAAAAATGAAAAGCTTAAAATAGGACTGATTTCAATTGGGTACCTAAAATCACGTAAATAACAATAGTCTTATTTGTTACTGTTTATAGGCCTTATTGCAAAATTTCAATCAAACAAATTTCGGTTACCATTACCATCGAAACCCCTTTCAATTAATGTCTATAGTGATCTATTATAATTTTTACTATTCTATTAGTTTCAAGGCCTTGTCAACCGTTTTTTACTTATCTCCTACATTAAGGAAATAGGTAGGAATATTACACATACAATAGGTGTACTAAATTAACATTGAAACTCTAATTATCATTAAAATATGTGAGAATTAAATAAATTTAGAATTTCATGTCTAAGTACTAAATTATGCTCATAATTAAATTAATAATCTAGCAATTCAAGGTTCAAGGTAAATGTAATTATTCAATTTATTAATAAGTACACTACACTACACTTTGACTAGAGTGAACAACTTTTCGCCGAACATGGCATACATAAAAATATCTGAACAACTTTTGTTATACGAGTACGTCATTCAGCCGATATCAAAATGTATGAAAAATCAAAACAATAAAGTTGCGAAAATCAAAAATAGTTGTTCAGTTATCGATACTGAAAAAAACCACCTTTATGTTTACTATCTTTAGACTTTCCGTTACATATATAAGTATATAAAGATGGTTACATACTTTTGAAATCAGCCTGCACAACATCACACGAAGCCGTGTCGACGAAACAGCCGTAGAACGCTTTCAATTTGTCGACGCTGGCGACCACAGCCTCAATGTCCAGATCGTCATTCTCAGTGCTATAGGTGTCTTCGCAGACAGCCAGCGCCACCACCGATAGCAGGAGGAGGAGTTTCATGTTGATTCTGAAATTTAGTTGTATTGGCTTACTAACTGTGTATTGATTGGATTACACATACAATTAAATGTTTATGTTATATCGCTTGCAGGGTATGCAGGCAGATAGGGATGCCTCAGTCAGTTATACATGAATAGATTCTCGAATGCTTTCAAGCGTGAATATCAGATCAGGCAAGTTATTCTTGACTAGTGTAAACAAACGTCGAACGAACGAATCGTTGGATACTCACAAACGATAATGTTCGCGAAACTATTCTTGTGTTAATAGCGCTTTACCTACATCTCAATCGTAGACTCTTTCGTTACTTTGGTATCATTATATCAGGGTAATTTTTAACCTTTTGAGATTTTAGTGTGTTTGTTTATTTAGGTTAAAATGAATGAAGTCAACAGGTTAATGATATCAACGCGGTGTTATCTCTTAGTCCGAGCTTGCTGCAATCTGCCCTTAAAGGCAATTCCCTATACGTTGGATTCCCTCCCAGATCCCTGCTTTTTTATTATTTGTATCATTTTCACGATCCCTTGCTGAAAATAATAAGGCCATATCCAAATTCTATTTTTAAAATCACGCTCAAACTTAGCACTGGTTCTTTATTACATTAGCTGGCTCTCAAGCGTTGAATATTATGTCAAAATCCGTGCAAAACGCAACCGCTGCTTGCGAGATCGTAGCAGCGTAAAATTTCTTACCAAGGGCCAATAAAAAGTCACTTTTAAAAATTATATAATAATCATGCGCAATGGAAAATCCGTAAGTAAGCAAAAACAGGAGCGAGGCCGACAGGCTTTGGAGTTTCTAGCACTTTAAGTTGATGCTAGATGACTATTAATATGCTTTTAAGAGGCATGTAAAAACATAATCAATATCTCAGGGCAATCAGTAAAAACACTAAGAGCAACAAAGTTTGCCTCTGCACGGATGGAATTATAGAGATTACTATGTCCTAATCGAGCGTGCATGAAGAAATTTATGAATGTTGTAGAATTCAGGATCAGGAAATGGAAGTCCATGGTCTCTGTTTACTCCTACAGGAATCATAGGGTAAAGTAGTAGGTATAGAGACGACTCGCAAAGTGATTACGAAAGTTTAACTAAACTAACTAAACCACTTGATTAACCAAATGTCCATAGATTTTTGGCTTGCCAAGATAAAATTTATAGCTGCATCATAAGATTTTTTATTTTATCGAAACGTGTCACGACCAATTTGTGTGGCCAGATTCTTGTACCTCCACCATTCTGAGCACATTGAAAATTGTAGAGCACAATTTGAGATTCGGGTGAAGCCCCATTAGTGCGTTGCGTGAGGCACAGATGAGGCATGTCACAAAAAATATATGGGCGTCTACGCAACGCAACGCACAGATAGGGCATCACCCTAGTATTAGGGTCACGATAACAGCAAAAACTTACATGAAATTGGAGCAAGTACCGCGACAAGAATGGAGCATATTGTAGTGAGACCAAGGTTTTTATACCGACTCCTGTGTCCTGCCTACCTGACAAGGTTGTAATCGCTATGCTGCACTTTACTTACCTACTTTTTCTGTCTAAATATTCAGATACGAATCTTGAAAACAATATTAGTTTTTTTATCCGTAACAATTTGTAACTACGTGACAAGCATGAGATGTGTTGCCGACAGGCTGCGGTCAAGTCGTTGATATTAAGTCGAATATTATGTAAATATTCCATTGAGATAATGGTGCATGTTATTCGAGAGCTGTTACTTAGATTATTTAATCTGTCAATTAAAACTGCAAACAATGTTTCTTATCTATATATATATTTTACAGTACGATTTCGTCTGTTTGTCTGCCACAAAATTTTCTGCCAAGTTACTACCTACGTGAATAGAAATGAGTCATTAATGTGAGGTATATAGAGCATACGAGTTTAGTCAGGACATTATTAAAATGCACTCTGTATTTTGACTATCTCTTTTGTTTTGTTATTGTAGGTAGATAAGAGAGTACCTATACTCATATCTGAGTATTTTTGATGCAAGTGTATATTTAAGTAAGTGCATACCTAATTAGATGCTCGTACCTATATAAATTCAAGAATATTTCATAATAGTTAAATTTTATTCTTTTGACTCATAACCACGTTATAGCACTGTCAGTACCACGACTGTACCTATTGTTTTGGGATTAAGTTGACTTCAACTTTATCAAGAATAGTTCTCAAACAACGAAAATATTGCGACGAAACTCACAAGTCTAATAATAAAACAATCAAATGCGTATAATTTCCTTTTTTTTTTGAAGCTAGGATTTATATATTTTATATTTCTTCAAAAACAAACTATTGTATATTTACATTAAATTAATTAGTAATCTCACTTTATAAATACTTACCTAATTAAATTAATTTAACTTAATTAATTTAATCTCAATTCTCTATTAGGTACGTGGTCTAATGCCATCTTGATGTATGTGGGATCTCTCAAGATCTCATAATCATAAACCAAGCTCACTCAGTGAAAGGAAGGCTTTATAACTATATGTCCTGTATATGTATAGTGTAATCATTTAATAAGAAAATGATGGACCAACCAGACAAACATATTTTATGGCACCGAGTATAAGATATAACAAAACAGAACCCACAATGAGATGATATCTCATGTAGGTAATGCAAGGGAATTATTTTCCTTAATACTTTATTCGGAGTAAATTGAGTGCTTTGTATTCTTGGCTGATATTTTTAAAAGGATTGTGCTTGGTATCTCGAATACACAAATAAACTCATATACCTAATTGTGAATCCGTCATAGGCAGTATGTTTTATCTTAAATTGAAATGTAACTTTATCAATTGCTGTGGATTTTGTTATTAAGGAATAATAATAAAAATTCTACATTCGATTTCCATCAATAATAATCTATCAATAATGTCAATATGCATGGTGTTGTGGCATTTTAGATACTTCTATGTCGTTTAGGTTAGGCTAGCTTGCTTTACGAGGAACTCCAGGATATCCTACGAAACACAATGGTGTTTGTAGGATTTGTTTTTGCACTTGGGTAGAAGAGGAACGGGTAAAAAGGCTTGGACGAAGACCTTAGGGTACACTTGTCATAGTTTATAAACAAAACGTTCGACGACTAAGTCAGAACTAAAAGAGGGTTCCCTGTCGTTGTAACAGTTTCTATGTGGTTATGTTCCTCGGCACTATATTAGTACTTGAGTTGACAGATCACATTAGCAAACAATGGTTCAAATGAACCACGTTAATCTCCTAACAAGTTGCCAGGGCAGAGGGGCGAGAATCATGCAATGATTTTTAGCGGTCAAGTCCTACCGAAATCTTCACTAATGACCTTTTATTTGTTCTATTTTTCACCTTTATCTGACATTGACAGGATTTGAGCGGTAATAAAAAGTTGATGCTACTCTACTCTAAACCGAAGCCCAAATCAAGTGTCTTATTTTGTAAACAAAAACTACCCTATACCCTACCAACATTTTAAGCTGTTCTGTGATTATTGCATAGTTATTTTCACATTGTTAGATCGAATTACTTTATTTTCACAATGATGAACAAGTGCTATCAATCAGTTCCTTCAGTGTTATATCACAACAGGTAACTAGACGATCATAATTGTTTACAAAATAAGACAGTGCAGTGGAATATATACATTCCACCTTCACTAGCCTAATCAATCTCCCATTGTAACGAGTTTTGAACCCTCTAATATTGATACCTACAATTTTATTATTGTACATAGAAGGTAGACAGATAAGATGTCTACATTACAAGGTGTTCGTATATCTTGCCTTATGTAGTTGTAATGGCAATCTCACAGGCAACGTTTTGTTACAAAATGTATCAGGCATGCTGTATTACAGATTGGATTTTGGAGTCAGTCGAAAACAGAGATTATACAGGACAGGCTTCACAAGGTTATGATTTTTTCTAAAACTACTTTACCGATTGTAAAAATTCTTTACAATTAAATAGTATGTACGGTCTATTACCTATTGTGCAATTATTGTTATGGCCAATGAAGAGCGGAGCATACTGGCACGGGCATAAAAGCCTAAAATGAGACTCTGATTACAGAAAAATTGTGAATAATCATATTGATGTGATTTTTTTATATGTGAGATCAATTGCCAGGGGGCCTCAATAAGGTTGCGATTTTCTCATAAAGTTACTTGACTGATTTTTTTTTAATTCTTTACAATTACAGAAAACTATTTTTTTTTTCTATTTAGAGTACACACTATGTAACATTCTACTAGAAAAATATTTTTTGTTATTATGTATTGATAGTGTGTTCTGTTTGTAGCAGTATAAAAAACAATTAATTGATATTATTTATTAAATAGAAATTATAGTACAAATAATAATTACTTAGTGTACTTATCTTAATCTAAACAAAATAATGTGATGCTTGCGTACTTAAGTGTAGATAAATCTCAATAATTAATAATCATTTCATTAGTTTAATCACAATAAATTCAAGAGATAAATGTGATTATTCTAACAATGATATTGTAAAAATTAAGAGGAAATCGAATACAATAATAGGATTCCTTAAATTATTTACTAATTTAATTTTGTGAAATTAATTCAAGTTTCGTGCCACACTAATGAAATTATATCAATATAAATTATTACACACCTAAAATTCATTACAAAAGATTAGGTATTAACTTGAATAAAAATCACCAATCTAAGGGTTCCAACCTCAGATAAGGGAGGTTCCAACAGACGAGCAGCAACGGCTGGTGACAGCCGGCGACCGTCGGCGATAGTGTCGCGAGCTGTCGTCGGCAGACTGCCGCTCGTCGATTGGGGCCCTAACTTATAACTAAACTTTGGTATTGACATTTAGTCAGTGCTGTGGAGGAACTCGTCGAAGGCCTGTTTGTACTGTCCCGTGGGGTCCTCCTTCTGCACCAGCTGCTGCCAGAGGTCTGGAAGCTTCTCCTGGAAGCCTTGGACGACGGTGCGGATCAGCTCGCGTTGTTTCCGCGAGCATTTGCCGCATTGCGTCTTTAGCGCTTCCGGGATGACCTCTGGAAAATATATTTGAATTCCTTTGTAGAATGTGTGTGTGTGTGTGTGTGTGTGTGTGTGTGTGTGTGTGTGTGTGTGCAGTTATCGATAACTAAACAACTTTTGTTCTGACTTTTAGTTTTCGAATATGAAATTTTGTATTCATCGATTTTGATGAAACTTTAATTTATTCTTATTTTACGGTTTACCGTATATTTATACATATACTAGTCGTATAACAAAAGTTGTTCAGTTATCGATAATTGCAATACAGGATGTAAAGGAACGGGTAAGCCATTTTATGCCATAATAATTCACTTGTCAAGACATTTTAGCAAGTTGTTACACAGAAAAACGCAGTAATCGTCAAAAAATAAAGTAAATTCATCATACTTTTGAAGTCTGTTCCCTCGGGCGTGCAAGGCCCCTGTCCGAGGAAGCACTTGCCGTAGTTCTTGAGCAGGCGCACGTTCCCCACCAACTCCTGCGCATTGAAGCTGTCGTACTCGGGGCTGTACGAGTCGGCAGCACGGGACGCAACCACCGATACTAACGCCAAGAGAACTACTGCGGTCTTCATTGTAATTGACCTGAAAACATCGAAAATAAATATCAAAGTATGAACATTGCAAAAGCCTTTAATCATTAGCCTAATGACCCCACTGATGGGGCCCAGATCTTCCCTTACAACGAGGGAGCTGGCGTTATGATACGTCACGTGAGTTCGGATTGGTATATTACGTACACATGGCTTTAAATTAAGAACCTTATGTTATGGGACTTAAAGAAAATTATCAATTGGTTTTCGCATGACTAATTTTCTCCTCAACTACCTTCAACTAGATATACCTATTTTTTTAGAACACATCAACAATTGCCTGTAAGACGCACAGTCAACAGCACAAATGTAACACACGGTCTCTCTAAGCTACAATAAATGACAGTAATACCTACGGCATAGCTGTGGGTTTATGTAGGTTGACGTGCTGTTGATTGTACAGCCCCATCAGAAGAGTTATCTGGTGCATTATCGCCCTTGGAGGACTATAACGATATCCATTCCCCTTGACACTGGAACGCAGCAATGCTAATAATGATTTTTTACGTAAGTACTTTGATTTCATGTATAAATTAACCAAACAAATTATGAACCTTACCTCCAAGCTTTGGGGTTTCCTATAGCACTACCTCAACTGAACTATTTTTGTTCCGTGTTTCTTATATAAGATATACGGGAGGAAAATCACGTCTCGTCAGAAAACCGACTGAATTCGGCATTACCAGTAACGGACTCAGGGGCGTACTATGTAACTGACATTTGAACTTCAATAGAAATTAATTTTGATAACCATAGCTGGTTTCATTTTGGTAACATAATTTTTAACATTTAACAAAAATAATTTTTAACTTTAGAGGTGGGAATTAAATACATTTTCTTTAATCCTATTTCCCAGCAGACTCCAAAGATGAAACTCTAATATGATAATACAGTCAGCAGCACACCAACACACTGGCACCCTACGCAGCGATAATACGATCTAGATTGCAATGATTTTGTACATGTTGATGGTGCTATCAAGTGTATTTTACTACCTACATAACTATCACTACTTATACGTTTTATATAAAAGTTCATCATACGATATTTAAAACCACACGAAGTGTCTCTTAGTTTATTTCCACTTCAACGTTTCCCAATATTTCTACTTTTGTTGACTTCAGTCATATTTTTTGCCGTTTTCTTTGATCGTTAACCAGTTTTGATATCTTCCACACAGTACGCGAAGTATCACGTCCCTGCCTTATTCCGTTACTGGCACCTCGTCATCAAACCGTCTGAGTTCAATCAGACGTGAGCAAGCAGCCAGTGCATTGCTGACGCAGTCGTATTGAAGCGAAGGTAAGTGATATAATATGTACTTACGTGTTATTGCGACTATGGGCACTGTTCATGAAGCAATGAACGCCCTGTGGAATAATCCATATTTACATCGCAGACAACGCTCTTGCACGACGAATTTTAGCATATCTGCCAGTCATTTGTTTTTCCATTGTTTGGATTTTCAATAGTCAAACTAAGGTATAAAAACAGTCTCTTTCTGACATATGACAGTGAAAGTGTTATTATTAGACCTCTATGGTCATTAGAATAGTAATCAAAATTGTATTTTTATAAGAAAATACGCTGTCCTTCTAAATTTTAAAAATTGTGTCAACCTGACTTCCAGAATAAATTCCACCAAGAGATAACTTGCTTTTTACTTTTAACTTAAATTATACAACAAACGTTATCAGCACGAGCAGAAAATAAGTTATATATCGCGATTTTATCATTTGGGCGTATAAACTTTACTTTGAAAAAGTTTGAAAATGTCTGGATATGGTGATCGCGGTACTTCTTCAGGAATTGGAGGTGGTTCGTTAGGTAATATATACCTGAAAAGTAAAGACGGATACACTACATGGAAGTTCAAGGTAAAGATGTATCTAATGCATGAAGAGTTGTGGGAAGCCATTGTTGGTTATCCGGAGGGAGATAATACGCCAAATGCTTCTAAGGTGCGCAAAGATCAAAGAGCTCTCTCCAAGATATGTTTAACTCTTGATGGCCCTGCTATTACCTATGTTCGGAGCTGTGAGACGGCTAAAAGTGCTTGGGTTGCACTAGCTGCAGCATATGAAGATAAGGGTATGGGCCGTAGGTTAGCGTTAGAACGACGATTATATCGCCTTAGTTTGAGCGATTTTGACAGCGTTGAGTCGTATATCAACGCAATACTGTCTACAGCACAAGATTTGGCTGATATAGGTACAATTGTAGAAGATCAGTCTATTGCTGCAATATTATTGGGTGGACTTACTCCACGATACGATGCTTTAATAATGGCGTTAGAGAATTCTACTGTACCAATAACCAGCCAGTTAGTGAAGACCAAGTTACTGAATGAATTCTCAAAGCAAACTAGTGTTGCAGTTGATACAGCTTTGAGGTCACGTCATGTCAGTGAACGGAATGATACCAGGAAGATTAGAGGAAACCCTAGACCTGTTATATGTTTCAATTGTCAAGAACCAGGTCACAAGAGACCAGATTGCCCACATAAGAAGGACAAGAAGAAGGAAAAGGTGAAAATGGTGACCAATGATGTAGAATCGACATTAGCATGTGCTTTAAACGCAAGTTGCACTACTGACGACGATAAATGGTACGTAGATTCAGGTGCTACTACTCACATGACATCAAGATTGGATTGGTTAATTAATACCAAGCCATGCGGTTCTGGCAAAGTTACAGTAGCAAATGGTGACAAATTGAATTGCGAAGGGATAGGTGAAGTTTCCTTGGACACTGGTGGTGTAATTAATAAAATTAGTGGCGTAGTGTATGTACCGAATTTAAATATCCAACTAATCCAATCTAATTGAGATCCAATTTAATCTCAGTTAGGAAGGCTGTAGATAAAGATTTTATAGTAACTTTTGATAAAAATGGATGTAATTTTTATAAATCTAATGATTATTCTTGTTCAGGTAATGCTGTATTACATGGTTCGATGCATGGTGGATTGTATACGTTAGATTGTACGAGTTTGTCCCAGAATTTGTCGGCATTTGATGCTCACTTCGATGTATCCAATTACCGGACTTGGCACAAGCGTCTAGGTCATTTGTGTCGGTATGGTATGGACCTACTTAAGAAGGGCCGTGCTACAGGGGTGACTTATGGCGAAGTCGACAGGGAACCTTGCATCTCATGTTTAGAAGGTAAGCAGTCTGTTAAACCTTTCAAGAAACATCCGTATATAAAAGCTACTTCTACTCTTGAATTGATACACGGAGATTTATGTGGACCTATGTCGGTTACGTCCTTTCAAGGCAATAAATATGCGTTTGTCCTTGTTGATGATTTTTCGCGCATGATTTTTATATATTTTATTTCTTCGAAAACGGAAGTTTTAGATAAGTTTAAAGTTTTTCAAAACGTTGTTGAAAACCAGACTGGAACTAAGGTTAAGCGGTTCCGTACTGATAATGGTACCGAATTCTTAAATAAGAATATGTCGGATTACCTTGCGTCGAAAGGTGTCCTACATGAAACGACAGTACCATATTGCCCTCAGCAAAATTCAGTAGCAGAACGTACTAATCGTTCTGTTATAGAAAAGGCACGTTCCTTATTATCAGGAAGCTCCCTTTCAAAGGCGTATTGGGAAGATGCTGCTGGTACATCGGTGTACCTGAAAAATAGATCTCCTCATCGTTCGTTAGGCGGCGATACACCTTTTGAGAAGTGGAATAGGAGCAAGCCAGATTTGAGACATCTCAGAATTTTCGGTTGTAGAGCTGCTGTGCATGTTCCTTCAGCTTTGAGGAAGAAACTGGACTTCAAGGTTAAGCAATGTATTTTTGTGGGGTACTCAGAAGATCCAGGTAGTTACTTCTTCCGTGACGCTGAATGTCCAAGAAGGTTGCAAAAGGCTACGGATGTTACTTTTTTTGAAGATACTTTTAGTGATCTTAAAGGACCTGAAGTTGCGAAAGTGAATCTTGAACTTACTACGGAAGAGACATTATGTTCTTCACCGGTAGAGATTGTTGATGCTGACACTAATGGTGATACTCCTGATACTAATAACAAAAATGCTGATGCTGAGATTGCAGATGTTGAGACAGATGCAGAATTTGTTGATGTCGAAGTTGCAGATGTTGAAAGAAATGGTGAAAGTTCACAGGTTGTTCCAATACCTTTGCAAGAGGAAAATGAACCTTTAGAAAGAAGATATCCTCTTAGAGATAGGAAGCCACCGGAACGTTTTGGTTTCATAAGTAAGGAATCTATAGATGATGATGAACCAAGTACCTACTTAGAGGCTATGAGGTCGGACGATCGTGACAACTGGATTTCTGCAATGGAAGATGAATTCAACTCCTTGATGAATAAAGGAACATGGAAATTGGTTGATAAACCAGATAAACGTATTGTTCAATGTAAATGGATATTTAAATTGAAGAAAGATGCCTATGGAAATGTAGTAAAATACAAAGCCAGGTTGGTCGCCAAAGGATATAGTCAAGTTCCAGGTGTTGATTATTTCGAGACTTATTCACCAGTTGTCCGAAATTCATGTTTACGCACTCTGTTAGCGTTGTCCGTGGAAATGGACTACAAAATCCGCCATTTGGACGTCGATACTGCCTTTTTGAATGGCGATCTAGAAGAAGAAGTGTATATGAGTCAGCCAGAAGGTTTTGTACAGAGTGGGAAAGAAGGAAAAGTTTGTCTTCTTAAGAAGTCCCTGTATGGATTAAAACAAGCTCCAAGAGCTTGGAATATCAAATTGAACAAAACTCTTTCTTTACTTGGTTTTACTCAAACTCCTTCGGAACCCTGTGTTTATACCAAAAAGATTGGTACTGAGTTAATTATACTCGCTGTTTATGTAGATGACATAATTTTTCTTTTTAAAAATGATTTGACATTTGACAATGTCAAACGCGATTTGGAAAAACATTTCTCACTGAAAGATTTAGGAGATCTAAAATATTGTTTGGGTTTGAATATTCAACGTGAAAATGATTGCCTGAAGTTGAATCAGAGGACTTATGTGGAAAGTATATTGAAAAGATTCAACATGAGCGAGTGCAAAGCAGTGAAAATCCCTTACAAAATAATAAGTTGGATCCTTGTAAAGATGGTGAGAAATCAGATTATCCGTTTCAAAGCCTGATAGGCTCCCTGATGTTTCTTGCGGTGAATACTCGACCCGATATAGCTTACACTGTGAGCTATCTTAGCCAATTCAATACCAAATTTGGTAAATCGCATTGGGTAGCTGCTAAAAGAGTTTTACAATATTTGAAAGGCACTATAGACCTTTCTATTATTTACAGAAAGACAGGCAGTTATCTGAAAGGGTATGCAGATGCCGATTGGGCCAACAGTCATATCGACCGGCGTTCGTATACTGGGTTTTACTTCTCTCTGGCCAGCGGGCCTATTTCTTGGGAGAGCAAGAAACAACAGACTGTGGCACTTTCCTCAACGGAAGCGGAATATATGTCGCTTAGCTCAGCTTCAAGGGAAGCAGTATTTCTCCGACGTTTCGTGTCCGAGGTAGGTGGTAAGTTGGATATTGTAGCTTTATCTTGTGATAGTCAAAGCGCGATAAGTATTTCGCTGAAAACAGTCCACCATGCACGGACCAAGCACATTGATACTAGGTATCATTTTATTAGGGAAAAACTTGAGGACAAGTCCCTTAAATTAGACTATGTTGATACAGCTAACATGCCTGCTGATGTGCTTACTAAGCCACTAGGGCCCACAGCACACCATCGATGTCTACACTTTATGGGCATAACTTAGAATAACTTTTAGTATATATATTTTAACTTTTTTTTTGTTAATCTATATTTAAATTTTTATTCACTTATTGTTTGCTTTGCTGTGTGTATTAAGAGAATTTCGATTAAGGGCCGATGTTATTATTAGACCTCTATGGTCATTAGAATAGTAATCAAAATTGTATTTTTATAAGAAAATACGCTGTCCTTCTAAATTTTAAAAATTGTGTCAACCTGACTTCCAGAATAAATTCCACCAAGAGATAACTTGCTTTTTACTTTTAACTTAAATTATACAACAGAAAGTGACAATAAAGGCCCCATATAAAATATATTTTAGGCACACAATATGTCAGCATTGTGGGAAGCAATTTTCTAAAAAGATTGGCTACATTTAGTGACCTGAGGGCGCACCAGAGGGCAGATCAGCGAAGTCCTCAATACTAATAAAAACTACGTCGTCAAGCGGTCGCTGTCGCGCAAATCGGCTGGAACGTTATCATCATCATACTTTAGGCTCTCTCCATAGAGCGCGGCGAAAATTTTCCCTTCATGGTAAAGTCAATCTGCAAGATTTGCATGTGCGTGGTAATCACTTGATTTAACAATTGAAGATCCTTGTTACGATTTTGCCATACCTTCATAATATCATTCATTATTATATCAAATATATGTATAATTATGACTGTTCAACATTGTTATTCCTCAATTGCCATATTTTATATTATAATTATATGTATTATCAAATCATAATTAAAGTAAATAAATATCTCAGGAAACACGGATTTTTTTTCTGTACATTCAGAAAACCAAAATTGTTTACCGCGTGTTAGTAGGTAGGTATAACATGGATAAAAATCTTCAAAAATACTACCATTATCCTACATCTTGTTTCCTGTCTGTTTCTCATTGCTGTATGTACTTACGTCAGACATAACAACATTTATAAATAAGTTGGATCGTGAACTCTTTAGTTAGTGGTTTTATCAAAATCATTGACCTTCTACTTTGTTACCGTTTTACTAACTTCAGTAAATGTATACCCAAAGGTATGGCCTTAGGTATACCGAATTGACTTTTTAGATCTTTATCAATTCAAGGTTCTGCGATGTTTATAGATAACTGAATTACGGACATAAGGTTTTAAAGAAAAGTTAACAAACTTAGTAAAGTTACATTCGTTCGTTATAAAAGCTTTATCCTTCCTTCAAGAAGTAATCGAATGTGGCCCAAGATATCGGTAAAACAATTGAACGCCGTACCTATTGTATTTTCCTTGTTTTGAACTCTATAGCCGATAATACACTCTATCGTGGATCACTCGCCGCCAAAGGTTATCGGTCCGTGTTCTGCCAAGTCAATATTTGACATGTGCTAAGTATAAAAGATTTTAACGTCCGTTTTAACTCGCAGTTAATTATCTTTACTAGCAACTAACGTTTGTTTAACGACAACCATGTCAAAATTTACGGTATGTACTTGACCAACTTATTTTAAGTCTAGCAAGCTAAACACATTACTAATTTACTCCTCAACCATTATTGCACTGGCTCAACATAATTATATCATTCTATATTTTATTTATTTAATGTAGAATTTTTATTATTGTTATATGGAATAAATGTTTAGATATGGGAAAATTTAATGTAGTATTGTATATTACGTTCCTTTCAACTAACAAATCATCGCATAAAAACTTTATATGAAAGTAAAATCAATCAGGAATGGTCGAAAGCACCTTATCCTACACGTTGTTATCTCAGTTACATTTTATCGCATATAGTGTTCGTGTGTTATGCTTGATGTGCTGTTGACTGTACGTATTCTTAAAATACGGAAATCTTATTACCTCCAACAACAGCGACCGTGAATAAATGTAAAAGTAATGACTGATGCGTCCGATCTTTGCATCAACTGTTTTATTTTTTAATAAAAAGTTAAAACCGCATAAGTATTTAATATTTATAATTCTCCAATAATTAGCTTAACTTACTTTTGAGCTGTAGAGGGACCATTTATTTGAACCGTGCTCCTATTCTGCGTTTGTGCCTTTAAATTTATATATAAGATTTGTAATTTAAATGTAACAAAATGTGTAGGTATACTTACTTATTACTTATAATAATCAGCTACAGTTTTGGCAAAAAGGTTTTTACGAAAAGTGTTCCAATAGAAAAATTGGTAAAGCGGAAATTGTGGTTCAGGGTCGCCGTGTAAGTGTATATTTACCCGACTGCAGAAAAGAGGAGGGTAATGATTTTCGAATGTATGTATGTCATTTCCTTTTTGACCTCAAGTACATTTGAATAAATAATGTTATTGTCGTAACCAAACCAACACCGTCAGTTACAAATATGAGTAGAAATGTAGAGTCCATAACTGGTTTAACAGTATTTTGTAATATTTTTTTAAATTTGATTATGAATGAACGGATAACATTACAGTAAAAAAAACTACTAATAAATACTTACTATATGCCCTATAATATAATAGCTAGCTGGTGCCACCTGTCACGCATGAGGGTTGATTGTTATTAGCACAAAGTGAATCCCATTAGAATTGTAAAAAATCTAGTAGAATCTCTGGTTCTTACTTGCTCCTTCTTTGTTTCAGTTCGTCTTGGTGTTGGTGGCTCTATTCGCCCTCACATCTGCTCGAGGTAGGTCCTAACTTACAACCTTATTTATATTGAAACCTAGTGCAATGGAACCTAATTAATTAGTTCATATACTTACTTACTCCGCTGGCTCAGTGACCCGAAGTGGATCTTGGCCTCCGCAACGTGCAGACGCCAGTGTGTGTGCCTGCAGTCGGTGCAGTTCATATACTTCTTCTACCTGACCCTTTCCCACTTACCTATTTGGGGTCGGCCCTTCTGGCCAATATATTTTTTTATAGATAAGTTAGTATACAAAGTCAAAAATGATAAAGCATAAAATTAAAGATCGTTTGAAGAAACAGAAAAATATGGAAATCGTATTACCTATCGATTTTTATACTTCTTCTCGTCTTTAACCTCATGCAACCGTAAAAAAAATCAAACTTCTACGTCAATGCAATTAAAAGATATGACCGTTTATGTCGAATTTTCCTGCATATTTGTATGAAAGTGCAAGGGAACCAAATCCTATAAGGTACTTCCCGTTGACCTAGAATCATGAAATTTGGCAAGAAGCTAGCCTTATATCACAAGTAAAGGAAAAAATCCGAAAACTGTATATTTGTAATTACATCTATAAAAATATTTTTTCGTATTAAAAACTTATATTTACAGTTGCCAAAATAGTTGGTGAGTATGTCGATGTACGGGCATATTATTTTGGGAACGGCAAAGATAAGTTGGTCCTTCAATCGAGTTTATCTTTTCGTTAGAGCAAAATTACGGGGATAAGTTACGTTGCACGTAACCCTCAGTGCGCGAGTCCGACAGCCGACTCGCACTTGGCCGGTTTATAATATATATATATATATATATTTTTATTTCAGTTAACATCAACCCGGTACCTCAGGGTCAAGGCGGAGGAGGTAAGCAAGAACAAATCAATATTTATAATTACAGATACAACTAATTATTATACCTAATACAATTGTATTTATGATATTCACAATTTAATTAAATTGTGAATATCAGTCTACTTCTTGTTTGCATTCCTTAAAATTCTGTGACTAACCAATTAAAAATTATAAATAAATCAAATTAAAAAAAATATAAATAAATCAACGTCTCACACAAATCAATCAGCTGATCGGTATACAATTTTAGGATAATTTCTACTTACTATATTATAATTATACACAGAGTTTAATACGGAGTGTGACTGGAAACCCAACTTGATATTTTTAATTTTCAAAAAATAATTGTCAGTAAATAGTGGCTTAATTATTTATTTTACTTTCAGTTAATGTCGTCGACGGAAATAGCCAAGGTAACGAACATCTAAACTATTTACTTCATGTCACAATAATAAATTTTTAAATCAAAATTCCGTAACTGATATTTTTGTTTTGTTTTCAGTTCATGTTGTTGATGGAAATGACCAAGGTAACATTTTAATTACTATCGAATGAATATTATTACTGATATCAATTATCATAAAGTATGCTCATTATTTTTTTATTTTTTCAGTACACGTCGTGGATGGTCCTGGTAAGTAATATTCATTATAATTTTACCCACAAAACTATTAATAAAATGGCACAGCAATATAGCTGCTCATGGTTTATTATATGAGCGACTATATACTTAGCCCACATTGTTATTTTTTGTGGTGCATGTATCTCGTACTTATCTCCACTAAGGGCTCAGACAGATGAGCGACAGTGCGTTAAACTATATTCTAAAATCTTTACATTCAACACTTACAAATTATTTCTATCTTCATCATCATAAATGAAGACTTATGTTTATTTAACTATGAATTGTGGAAAAACTATGCGCCAAAGAACTGTAGTTCAAATTAAGTTCTACAGAGATTACCATCCCTATTGGAAAGAAGGAATGGTGTGGTATAATTAATTTTATTGTTCCCAGGTGGACCTCAACCTAGAGATGGGAGTAAATGAAACTCTAGTTTTATAACTTCATATTAATATTTTTTTAAATTTGAATAATATTGAAACATATTCAGTATATAATAATTAATAAATGTATGCATTGTACCAACTAAAACGAAATATATTTTTAAATAAGTAAACAATAATTTAATTAATTTATTTATCTCTTGTTATGATTCCCTGTAGGTAGCTACTAATATTCACTCCTACGTACATACGCAAACAGAAATAAGTTTTAGATTTTTTTTGAACGTGTACAAACTTCAAACCAAAAAAATCTGCATAAGTTTAACAATGGTTACTTTGTAGGTGAACTGATACGCATGACCTTACGAGATTAGGCATCGGGGTCAAGTCCGAGCGACATCCGTAGGGGCCTTGTTGTAAACATACCTAGCACCAAATAGTATCTAAATTGATACAGATCGACTGTCTGGCTAATGTATTGACCTGTGGCCAATTGAATAGGTACATTTAAGCTGTCGCAATCGTAGCGATATTTGGAACCATTTGTACGTTATTAAAATTCCAAAAAAAATGGAGATTTTTTGGCACAAAGTGAATCCTATATCGGTCTTGTATGACTGCACTATTATTATCAAGACGAATCTGGCGAAACCTAACTCAAAATCCACTAAGTCGTAAAGGACTTTTTTTTCGACTTAGTGGTACTTTAGACTAAAGGCTACGAAGAACATTGCCATCTGGAAAGTCGAGTAAAAATATTTAAATAAGTAAAATCTATTAGAAATGCAATCTAGTACCGACATTTCTCACTGAGTGACATTTAATACTACTTGCATACCTACTTGTAATAATGCACTCACACTGAAATCCGATGCTCTAACTAATGACGAATGAAATATAGCAGATTCAATAAGTCTGATAAGGACAGCTGCACGTAACCTGTCCTGGAGTGTTGTGTGAAATTCACTTACGATACAAAAATAATGTCGCATTGTGCTCAATGAAGCCATTCCAATCTTACGGTGACATCATTGGCTCAAGGAGTACAAACGGGTTTAATTGAGTGCGCTCGCGACTGGAACGATCGTCGGCTGCCATCAATACGTCTGCGCTTGCGACACACGTCTAATACTTCCTTAACGACATCTAGTCTAAAAACTAGAAAAACTATAGCCTTGGAAAGACATGAGTGCTCACATCGCAGGATTCATTTGCGCTCTTATATTGGTAAGTAAACTGTTACGCAATGTTTGTTCATGTAATTTGCTTAGCATACCTAATATTGACATCTTATTTTGCAGGCGGTGCTTGTGATCGTATGGATAGCGTACTGCATGTTCTTCAGAGAGCGACACAAGCCGGAATACCATCAGTATGACATATCAGATTTGAGAAAGCGTAACTACCAACTCGCCCAGGAAAAGGAAGAGAAGGAAAAGAAGGAGATTGCAGCAGGAATATTCATTTTACCTTCACGTCATAAACAGAAGGATGATTACGAGAAACGACCTGATTATCCAGAAAGTCCTGTGCCGTCTGTACAACCAGGTGCAGATAAATTAGCGGAGATATTCGATGACAACGCAATAGACGCAGATGTACACTACAAAGATGGCATTTACGAAGTCGACTCAAGCGCAAAATTTCACAGCGATGTATAGCACTTATTTACTCGTAACTATACGTACATAAATCTAGCATTACGTAATCGCTTAATCAGACATACCCACCCACTCATGTACCCACATTGCATGATAATTTTAATATAAGGAGCAGATTTTTTTTTGCTTGGTACCTATGTTTAAATATACAAGGAAGTGATCAAGTGCACTTAAAACCTACTAATTTATTTTCGATAAGTGTTTAACTAAGTATAATAATAATAAAACTTTGATATTTTCATTATTTATTTACTTATTCTTTAATGTTCCCCTGTAATTCCAATTTGTAATTAACGTTACATGAATTATATAACTTAAGAATGTAAATTCGACAGCACCTGAAGCCTAATGAATACAACGCCACAAAATACGCTAAAGAATGCTAGCGGTGTACTTAATGTGCCGTCGACTGTACAAATAAAATACATAAACAATGATATTTTTGAAAATAACAATTTAACAAAAGATAATGGTGATTCAACAATGAGAGTTACTCTACATTAATATTACAAAAGACATCGTTTATCCATGGATGCCATGGTTATACTTACAACTTCGCAGATACCAAAAAATATGTTGTGTAATAATTAAAGGGATATCATATTACTGAAGATGCAATTGGTACGGTGGAAGACAGAGAAAGGTGTACAGGAGAGTTTTTAAGGTTGAGATTATCTCAAAAACTACTTGACCTATTGCAAAAATTCTTTCACTGTTTGATAGATAAAAGTGAAAACTACGTAACTGTAAAACAATTACTAAAATCGGTCTAGTAGTTTTTGAGAAAATCGCAACCTTATTGAGGCCCCCTGTATACTTATCTCTGTCGTCGACTGTACAAACCCAATCAAACATTATTAGTTTAGTTTATATTTTCTAGGTTAATATTATAATAGTTATTTTTATTTTTTATTGTTTTATGAATAAATACCTTTTATCAAACATAATATTTCAAAACTTTAGTTGGAACTGCTTTGAAATTAAATTATTTATTTGTCATTTCACTTAATATGCAAGGGTCTTAAATATGGAAGTAGTCCATCTTGCGAAACTGCGTGCAGAAATTCAATCTGCGAGACAATTTATAGTATAGAGCATTCAGGAGTGAGAAGTATTCGAGCAATTTCTTTTATATCATACAACATCCCCGTGATTCTGAGCATTTTGTTGTATATTGTTGTATTTCGTTGTATATATTTACATAAAAATATTCGAACTTCGATCTATGAAAAAATTATCGAGGGATTCTCCATAAAACCGACCTGCGTCATTATAAATAAACATGCTTTTGTATTGTTACTTACTCATAATCATAACGTTTTGTTATCTGGTTTCATCGTTTAAAATGTGAATAAAAATATATTAATGGTTTCACACAGGAGTAGTGTAATTTGATTATGGTACGAGAAATCCAAACGCATCCACTATAATATTAAAAACTATTTTCAATAAATTCGTAGTAAATAAGACGCTTGCGTAGAAAAGAGCAAGTGTTTGTTAGTGTCTCCAATCTGAATGCTCAATGTTGCGTGAAGAAACCAGTTAGGCTACTGCGTGAGGCCTTTGACCCCGTCACCGATTTTGTCGAGGACGCTTTTCTCCGTGGGCTTGAAAACGTGGACCACTGCATCCCCGGCGTCACTGAGCGTCCGCACGACTTCGTTCCATGCGT
The DNA here is from genome assembly GCA_963506565.1 of Tachystola acroxantha. Classification (NCBI taxonomy): domain Eukaryota; kingdom Metazoa; phylum Arthropoda; class Insecta; order Lepidoptera; family Oecophoridae; genus Tachystola; species Tachystola acroxantha. The sequence goes on from OY735887.1 coordinate 6,902,075, forward strand.
TCTTCATGGACTCCATGACGTCACGCTTAGCTCGCACGTCCTCGGACGGATACGCTGTTACCACTACGATGGTTAACTGAAAAGAAGATAGCATTTTAATAAAAAGGAGAAAGGTGTACAGAGGGCTCATTGAGGTTGGAATTTTATCAATAACTTTGACCGGTTTTAAAAGGGTTTTATTATTTATTAGTCTGCACTGTCCAATAGTGTAAGACATTTAGCAGTCAAATGGTTTTTGAGAAAATCAACTTTAATGAGGACCTTTATCAATTATCTCTGCATTCGACTATATTCTCTGTAAGTTGTGTTATAGGTAGTTGTTATTAGACCGTCTGCAATAACAAAAATATCATTGAAATAGAATTAACTCTATGATATATTTTCTTAGAACCTGCGCACTCAGGGACCTGGCTTAGAAGTCTTAGTATCTCTACTGAGAACTTTAGTTCTGTTTTGATGGATTCTGTTCTTGTTTAAGAAAATTGCCAGAGGCAATTTGTGACGTCCCAAACAATATAAAATATTACCGAGACTCAACAGAACACTAGATAATAATTTAATTAAATAATTTTATATTCTTTGGGACTTATTTAATTTAATACTAAACGATAAAATGAGACCACTACGCTTATTTACTCAGTCATTCACGTTACACTATGAAGCGCCTGGTCGGATTGCGAATAGTTTTACATCGATCGAACATACCTGTGCTACCTTCAGTCTGATACCAAGCATCAGGGGCCGCAGGTCATTACTACCTACATACGTACATCAATTGGATTATACCTATCTGTAATATAGGGGCCTCTGCAAATTGAGAGATTGCCACTCAACAATCGCCCAATCTGGCCCACTGCGTAATAAGTGGGAATCAAGGTGATATAGTAATCGGTACATGTTTAGGTACTATAATAGCACTAATGTAAGAAAACTGTCTATGTTTTGATATTTTCTTGTATATGCGCTATGCGAAACGAAAATCGAAACGAAAATCTAAATGATAATGGTACTATATCACGGTGGCTCTGTTGGAATAGAGCGTGCCACGGAATGGCAAGGTTAGAATCCCAGTCGTGAAAAAAAAATCTCCATTTATCATTTAAACTGTCAACTAGTCCAATACTAATCAATTCAAATAATTTGAAGCCTCCATTGGTCAATAATTGACACGATAGGCGACTATTGTCTATAAGGAAAAAACTGTGGCGCAAACTTCACAGGTACGATCCTTACGGTCGATATACGTTCGGACTATTGTGGTGGAACGATCCCAATACAACCTTTAGCTTAGTTGGAATTGTTGAGGAGAAAATTAGTAATGTAAATATTCGTAATATTTTTGAAACTAAAACTACCTATCAAAATCGGTTGTTTATTTTCTTATGACTTCATTAATGAAACTTTGAAGGTGTAGGTACAAGTTGATATAAGTCATATAATTAGAGGTGAAACTAGTAGCTAAATCAGCCAACGATGAACTTGAACATCCCTTTAATGCTGATACAGTCGGCACTGTATCAAGTGACGAAGAGCCACTGCACTGCACTGTTGAAGGGTCAACAGTTATTCACAGATATTATACAGAGTGGCCCATTTTATTGACGGTAATTTAGGAATATTAAATAACTAAATTGGTATCTACATAATCATAATGTGCTTATTATGTATAAGTTTACTTACAACGATTAAGAAAATGGTGAGCCGGAAATCCATTTTATAATTTTACCACTTAAATAAATTCTTACTTTAATTAATAAAGTTGTCTTTGCGTACTTTCAGACAAGTTATATCGTAAATTGCAGAGTTTGGTCCAATCGAATGTGCTGTCTGCACAGTGTTCAAACTCCTACTGGACACAAAGGATTAACCAATTCAACAGGAAGGTCTGATTTCGCTTTAACCAGCACGTGTGACTAATCCAGCGGGCATACCGAATAGCAGGACAAAAGACTGGTCAAACTAACTCAAGGGCTGCCATCAATCAACATACTCAGTATCATAACAGTATCTAGGCCATAATATTATTAAAAAGACAATGGTTGTTGTTTGTTTGTTGTATCTTTCAGCGTATAATTCGGTATAGAAAAATAAGATTTTCAATAAGGGCCTTCCAAGAGCCAACTAGCGCCGCTAATCTTAAAAAAATAATATCTTCCAATATAATCAATTTTATTAAATAAACTATTTACAAAATGTTTATTACGATAAATACTATTTTTTAAATGCTTATTTATAACATGATTCAATATCGGTAAGTTGTAGTTCGCATAATTGCGAAAAACGGCCGTTTTTGGCACATTTGTGAACTACAAATTAGCTTGTCGCGCAATTATGCCATGTACCTATTGTATATTGAAAAATAGTATTCATCCTAATAAACATTTTGTAAATAGCTTTTTTAAACAAGTTTTTTATCTCTAATTTATATATATATTTGTACATATAGTTTTAGTTTATAGATTGTTATAGTTTGTTCATAATAAATTTTACTAAGAAAAAAAAAAACTTTTTTAATTAAATTGATTAAATTGGAAGATATTATTTTTCAAGATTAGCCGCGCTAGTTGGCTCATGGAAGGCCCTTAAGTGAAAGTCTTATTTTTCTATACCGAATTATACGCTGAAATATACAACAAACAACTAACAAAAGAAATGTATGACATGTAAATTTGTGACATTTGCTTTCGTTTTCTCACAATGAGGTTATTTTAAGTTCAAGTAACTTGACCAGATTGGAAAAATAAACACTCTGTAGATCAGATTAAGTTATATACACTCTATCAAATGCGGTACGTACACATTGGATCAGCTTTAGGGAAAAGACATTAGAATGGATCTTCTTGGCTCACAGCATAAGTTTGTACCTAGCCGCTGTAATCAAAAGCTACCTCTCGTAACTTCAGAAGGAGTGGAATTATTTTCCGAAATTAAATTATTGACAATTTATTAGATGGTAACACTATCAATGAGATTAGTTATGCACGGTACCGGAACCACATCTAATCCTCAGACCAAATCTAATCACTATGAAACCAATTATATTGGATCACAATTTATCACTGTAAACCAGCAGATAGTGACAGTTACCTGTTTAGCTAAGCTAAAGTAAAATCATGCTATTGGCGGATAGTAAAGCAAGCCTTCCCAAAGAACATACAACTTTTGCTATGAAATGGAACGGACTTCTACTAATTAATTATGTATATGACTTGTTCGTCCCTCCAGCCTCATATTTCAAAGTTAATTTAAAATAGACAATAGTTTTTCTTATTCCCCAAAAAGATAAAATTATGATGATCAAACCGAGATGTTCGGGAAAGTTTTTAAGGTTGATATTGTCTAAAAACGGTAAAAGAATTATTAAATTCGGTCCAGTAGTTTTTGTGAAAATCTTTTATATGCCTTTGTGAGTACGTACCTACATACTATGTAGATAGTTATATACATAATAATATCTATATACTATGTAGATATTATTATAGTTCGTTTTGGAGAACTATCGATAGTCATGAATTCATGATATCTAATACGATGCAAGTTTAATGCAACCATAATTATTTATGGCATGATATGTACTAAACTGGAAAACGAGCGCAACGCTCCTTACTTTTTGTCTAATGAATAGAATAGCTAATTAATCAAACGTGTCTTGTTTATTTAGAATACCAAATAGCAATAACACTTTTGCGACAATTTAATACTTACATTAATACTATCAAAGCTATCATTTCATATCTCTTGTGTAGCCAAGTCCCAGCGTCCGCAAAACCCTTTTTTATAGCGGCATTCGCTTTTTCAAATGCATTCTTCACTTGGTCTCCGAATTCTTTAATTTTATCCAAGATAGAGTTAGATGATTTTCCTTTGTCTTTTTTATCTCCTGCACCCTGTTCATTGCTAGTTTGGTTTTTACCAACCGTTCCATTTATACTATCCGTACGTACTATATTTTTACCGTCCACTTCATTACTATTATTTGTTTCGTTTTTACCGCCTGCTCCGTTATCCGTTTGAGTTTGTACCTTTTTATTATATGAATCCTTATCAAAATCATAATTGAAATAACTCTCATCGAATGGTTCTTCTTGATCTATTTGTTCATATTCAGCCGCACGTTTACTTGAATACTTCAGTTCCTTTTCAGTTGCTGTTTGTTTTGGCATTAGATCCGTTAAATCTTTTTCAGCAGCTATTTCGTTTAGATCTAAGAGTTCTATAAGAATTAACATTTGTATAAGTAATATGAGTAAATAAAATGGAACCCTAAAGTACTGAACAACCATAAATGCTACCTATTTAGCTAGCAGTTTATTTTTTCCGTAGATTCATTCCATGTTTGTATTAATAATAATATCGCGACAATCGACATATTTAATAATCACGTTTATATCCCAAATGATCATGTTTCACACTGTTAACACTACGAAGTTACCTTTCACACATTGATTCTGCAAACAATCGAATGAGAAAGATATAGGTAAAGGTAGGTAGTAGATTTTGACATCAGACCATCCCATTATATCATTATTCATCTCGATGAAATAGATATTTACATAACAATCAGCGATTACCAAAAAATAATATTATGAATTACGTGTTGTGTATAGATAAACATGACAGTAGACAATATCCCAAATAATAAAGCAGACTTTAGAAACATTACGAATGTAGATAATATTTATACACGGAATAAAAGAATAGCTAGTATAATATCGAAGATTTATATGTTGGTTCACTAATGTTTGACAAAAAACGTATGACAAATGATCATTTTACAAATTATTTTTGAAAAAGTAATCATTTGATAAACTTATCATTTACTAAAGTGATCGTTTTAAAAGTGATCATTTGACAAAAATCCATTTTATAAATATTTAACATAGCAAATGTTGTGAATGCTAAACAGTCATTTTGCAATTGATTAAATGACCAAAGTATTCCTTTTGCAAGGTCGCCATTAGACAAAATATTGGGTAAATAAGTGGGTATTTTATATGTATAATTGTTAATAAATGAACTTGCTTTTTGAATACAAAAAAAAAACCTAACATCGAAGTCTCTGGCTTGGAGCGAAGCTGCGCTTCGCTCCAAGCCAGAGCCTTCTGAACCTAAACATCCGTGTCGGATCTGGTTAGAGAGTTGGTCGGGGTGTCCCTTCATTTGATAAAAAAACAAATTACAAATTTATGTATAATTGTTAATAAATGAACTTGCTTTTTGAATACAAAAAAAAACCTAACATCGAAGTCTCTGGCTTGGAGCGAAGCTGCGCTTCGCTCCAAGCCAGAGCCTTCTGAACCTAAACATCCGTGTCGGATCTGGTTAGAGAGTTGGTCGGGGTGTCCCTTCATTTGATAAAAAACAAATTACAAATTTATGTATAATTGTTAATAAATAAACTTGCTTTTTGAATACAAAAAAAAAAACCTAACATCGAAGTCTTCTGAACGGCCTTCTGAACCTAAACATCCGTGTCGGATCTGGTTAGAGAGTTGGTCGGGGTGTCCCTTCATTTGATAAAAAAAGAGCAAATTACAATTACCAAACAATGCATTTTGTCAAAGGTTTTTATGCCTTGCGTTGTTTTATCTATTAACGTATATAATAAGTGAATAGTTTGTTAAGTGATGTTTTGAAGAAAGAAACTTTGTCTTGTAATTGTTTTGTCAAATGAATTATTTATAGAACCATTACTTTGTACAAAGATGAACTTATGAATCATAATTTTGCCAAACGTTGTTTGTGAAATGAAATGTTTGTAATTTGTTTTTTATCAAATGAAGGGACACCTTTATATGTTACGTAAGTTGCTAAGTCAGAAATTGCATGTCACTGATGTTCAAGGGTGTTCGATTACGATTACACAACTGTGTTTTACAGAACATCGAAATAACGACAGGATATTCAGCGAATTGACTATAAAGTGTTTCCTCGAACACCTAGTGGAGACAAGATTGTGAGTCATGTTAAAATATTCCACCACACTGGTGTGACAGTGACAACGACGCATAATCATCACATACTTACACCTTTTCCATTTTAATGACAAAATTGATGACCCTACCTAAAGCGACTGCAACGATATGGTTTGTTGGTGAAGAGTGCATTTGACGAACTATTCGATGGACATAGGGTATGTAATACATGGAACCGAACCATAGTAAGTTAAAGTTAAGTACCTACTCGTATCCGAAAATTTACCCTGTAACAAGTCGATTGTTTATTTTAACCAAATACGAAGAATACCAAGAACCTATAACCCCGATTGTAATTAATTTCAATAGGGTGCTACACAGAATGCAACTTTCCCATTAGTACTACCGATGGTACTACTGGGAATAAAGCTCTATTATCTATGCGAGTGAGTTTATTATGAGTGGCAAATCGCTGAGAAACGTCGGAGTCGCTTCATGTGCGTGATGCAGTTTCCTTTAGCGATTTAGTCGATTGCGTAGGTGATGCAACTGCAATTGAAAACTAGGTTGGCATGGCGTAATCGTCAATCTCGTCGTCTAGTTCATTCTTTTGCGATTCCGCAGTTACTTTCATTTGGATGTAGCGAGTAAAACGAACCAAATTATTCGTTTCTGCATCGATCGACAGTGCAGTCTGGGAGAAGATTATTGCGCGAATAACAAGTTTATGGTACCTTGAAGTTATTGATTGTGTTAAAATGGTATTTAAAGTAATGAAGAAGGCGTGTATATAAGTGCAGGCGTCTTCGAAGACAACACCAGCTCGTACACAATGGTTTTTAAGGTAAGGCGTGTTTATTAATTATGTAACAAGCAATGTAGGTGGAGGAAATAATAAGGCACAAGGCTGTTGTGCGACAAGTAGATACATAACATTATGGATGTATATGACTTTATTGTGCAGTTAACCATAACAGGTACAGCAGCAGATGTATAGTCGACAACACAGCAAGTGACTTTACTCTACCATATAGGGACAAGATTGGAAAGATATTGTGAAAGTGGTTGTGCTGATGTCCCTCATAAAAATTAACCTAGCAATTACCAAAGAATATATATTTTTGTTAGATAATCTACTACGATTGTGTAGGTTAACCATCGTAGCAGCTTTCATTATCTAAGCGTAGTAGGTTAGTTAACTGGAACTAATTTGGAACTAGCTTGAACTATTTTTGAAACTACTTTTGAACTAATAAACAAGTCTTTAGTTAAAATAATAAATGGAGAAAAAAATTCTCCAATTTTCGTTTCGCATAGCGCATATGCAAGAAAATATCAAAACAAGTCTTTAATTTTATAAACTGAGCGCTGAGTATGTGGCACTGACTCAGCGCCAACATTCTCATATAAATTGTATAGTCTGCTTTTGAGATTAATATCGATTTCATACTTCTACTAGACATTCTGAGACGACACCATAATCGCACCATGCAAGCGAATTAAAATATGACATTTTTATGTCCGCCTCCATAAGTAAGTAATCTGTAATACTTACTCACTTTATTTATAGGTGTTGTTAGCAAGCCTCATGCTGCTAATCTTAGTAAGCAGCACATTGCAGTCCGAAGATAATCACGAGAAGACCGAAGATGACACTGGACCACCTCTCGACCCTAAGGTTGAGGCTTGGCTGAAGGAAATGATGGCAACCAACCCTAACTGGGAAAAGGACTATGCAGGATGGAAGAACGCACCTAATTGGATACGAAATCACTAAATTGTATCCAGAATCTATTAAACTAAACTAGTCTTATTGTTAGTAAAAGTTGTTTTTAAATTATTAATAAAACTATTGATTTACATCTATATTTTGTAACAATAATGAAAACAGATTATAGAAAAAGACAAAAAATTTGTATCAAATCAAATATAAAAGTCGCCGTCTCGGGTCGTGTCTCGTCGAAATACGTTGGACGAGATACAACCCGGAGCGGGGGTCATTACGGCGACCCAAATATATATATATATATATATATATTATATCATATCATTGATTTACATAAATGATATGATATAATATTTATTATTTAGCCCATCTCTGATAATTTAGTTAATTAGGTATGGGTCCATTCCCTTCTTTCCTTGTGCCCAAACTATATTGCCAAACTAAATTGGCCACCAAGAATTGCATTCATTATTTGATAAGGGTATGGCAAAAACCGTGTAAAACGATAGAAATTGACTGAAAAGAATATTATGGCTTGCCACTCGTTTTACGAAAATTAAACAATCAAACAGTGCTGAAATGTGGATCTCATGTAGATGTATGAGCAAATGTGCATGTCGATCGTTTAGTCTCAATAAAAGCAAAAGGTACTTTAAAGCATTAACAGTCAGCGATCACATCCAGCGATTATAGCAAGACATGTTGAAACCGAAGCGAAATATATATTTCGTATAATTAAAAGTTATTGAAAATTAAGAATAAAACATCTCATCTTCACAAGACAAACAAAAAGATGACATTTTTGTAAAATTAAGAAGTTACGGAGCTTATTACTTATTTTCTTTTCTTTTTGTGATAAATAGGTTTTTATACTTCTTCTTGTACAATAACGTTTAATTGTCAATATCGCTCAGGTTTCAACGTGTGTTACGATAACAACTGAAATGAATCGGCACATTTTCGTCTCATTTAGTGCCTATACAGAGTTTTATTTAACTAAACTCATAACCACATTAATTAGGTTTTGATATTTTAGAACTGTTACTCGTTGATGTCTTTTGTATGGAAATAACAAAAACACTAACTTATTTTTATTTCTTTGAGAAAGTACATAATTTTGTAGGAAATTAGGTAAGTATATTGTGATAATAAATAATAATAATAACCTTATGGTAAATCATCTGCCTTTGCCTTGAAACCATTGTCCAGCTTTGTTGAAAAACGACATGACACTAGATCCTGCACTTTCGGCCGCACTCTTCACGTAGTTGCCAAATTCCTGAAAGGAATCCATGAATCCTTGGTAAGGGGACCGCTTGTGCCTCACTCCGGCGGATTCCACAGGACAAAGGCTTTGTAAAACCACTATCTGAAAATATCAAACAGAGTTTCGTTGGGAAAAATATTCTAATCCAACACATTGTTCATCCAAACGCCAAATTTCAATTTTTCAGTCGTGATTCACTTTATTTCAAGATTATTATAGGTAAATTTATTTAAAAATGCCCTCAAATTATATTAGAGTTTGTAACTTAAAATGAGGTAGATATTTAGAACGGTTTCTTTCAACACAAATACTGCTAAGAATATACGGAAATCAAAACCAAACATATCACGTAACAATCCCGTTTGTAAATTCTTATTAGAATTCAAAAGTATTACCGTAAAGAGTAGACAAAATATCTTTCCGTGCATGGTGACAGATTAAAATTATGCGACTAAAAATAAAAATATTCCACAGCACGAAGTTAACAAGAAATTAAACCTTTTCTACACTAGAATTAGCTGATGAAGCACGTAACGCGATGTGACATATCTTGATGGTCAACGATATCATTCATACAGTTCATGATATGGGTATATTATCAAGTAGTCAAGACAAAGTAGAAGAGGTGGGCAATGTGAAAGTTGCCCAGGAATGAAATATATTGTAATTGTATAAAAACTTCTAGTATTCCTGTAGGCTTACCTAACTGTTAATAATCATCGACAAATGTTTTACATTCACAAATGCAGTGATTTCATATTTTAAACGCCATCATTCAGAAAACGTTGGTCTTTCCTGAATTGCTTATTTTATTTGATATTCGAACCTATAGACTTACGTATTACCACTCCTGTGGGAAGCAATAAAAAAACTGCAAGAGTACGTATATAGCACTTTTTAAGACTCCTGTATCAGGGCGGTAAGCAGTAGCGAATAACTCAACATGCAGTCGTCTTACCGATTGTAATAGTAATAATCGCAATTTATTTAAAGACTGTCTTGCAGTTGACATAGTCAATCTCTAGCTAGAGAAACCCTTAGATAATATAATAGCTGACATATTAGTTAAAAAAACTAACACTAAACGTAAGTTTACTTTACAGACTTGCCCCGTAACATAAAGCAACAAGTAATATTGAATTGATACTTAATTTGATAACATTTTTGCGGTTTATACTTACACTTATAAGATTGTTTTTTAAACATCGTTGTTTGAAATTTATGAGAATTGTCATAGTTCTCGGGACCTATACAAGTGTTCTTCATAGATCAAATAGCCAAAGTTCTACAGATCCAGATCAGTAGATATTATGCATAGTTACAGTAAATGTCTGACCCCAGTAAATGTCGGTCAGCCCATTTCAGGAAACGTCGACTCGGCTGAACATTGAGAACAACTATCTAATCATTGTACGATTGTGTAGGTTAGGTTTAGCATATGTTTGACAGAAACTCATTGATTTATCGCAACGCACCAACATTGACCGGGAAATGTCAAATTGGACCAGCACATAAATAATTACCGCAACATAAATAAAGTTTCTCAGTATACATAAATAGCTAATAGGATTAGTCAACACATACACACGGCAATCTAGTAATAGTAACTAGTATTATTACGATATTTTAATTAGCACTTTGTGGTATAAACACATATAAGATTAAATTTAAAAAATACAACGTTATGATTATGATCGAGGTGAGTTGTCGACGGTGACAACGAAAGAAAACGTTGTTTTTCAGTATACAAGGATGTTGTAATGTCACTTATTAACGAATTGAGGACGGAAAGGAAACGAGGTGACTAATATACGGGGTGTACCTAAATATGAGTTAGTCGAGTTCGTTAGATGAAACTTGCTGTTTTTTTTTTCATTTCTCATCTCTGTGAATAGTAATTCTTCACAATCATGATTTGCCACCTTTTGGCACATTAAGATTTAAACATTTTCGGTGACATTATATAAAAAATAATTGCCAATAAAAGATTGAAACTCCACAACCATTAGTTAACCTAGTGACACCCTGCATTGAGACTGTTTGGGACAGTGTATATGTGAAGTTGATGTGTTTTTCCTGACTTTCACATTTATACACTAGTGAACGTCAGGAGTATTTTTTTACTATGTTTCACACAATGACAGGATAGTGTGAGAGTTAGGTAAAAGGCGTGCTTTTTTGGCTTCTTAGACTTGGTAGTGGCTTACTTAGGACGCTGCTGGCTCAACCACCTTCTATGTGTCACCCCGTATAACATTGAATAATTACTTTCTTTAAAACTGGATCATTATTTATTTATTTCTGGGTTATAGCGTACTAATTAGCTCCCAATATAACTTGAATGTTAAGATTTGGAGGAAAGCTGATAGGAAAACAGGTATAAATTCATGAAAAATTCCATTTCCACAAGCGACAATTCAGCACCATGGCAGCTAAGGTAAGGCAGAATTTTCATTTACTTCTTTTTTGTTTTTTTTACTTGTAAAATTATATTTCATTTTTTCAATCGCCAACAAACCTTTATTTTTACTACATAGGTTTTTGTGGTAAATTTGGGGGAAAATAAAAATAAAATATTTACAATAAATTCAGCTTGTATGTCTACTACTTATGTTTTCTAATGTTTTTTAATTAACTAGGCTTTGCTGGATGAAATCTCTCCTAAGAGATAAGCACGCCTGTGTACAATGTACAGCCTGTGTACAGTGTACAATAAATAACTTCAACTGTCAAAAAAATTCTTAATTTACTATACTTTGGAGCTTTTTAAATTTTAAGGTAGTTTTAATTTTTTGCAATGATTTCTTTTACTGTAATTTAACGGTAATTATTATCATTTCTAAGGATGTGACGTACTTAGTAAAAAAAAATTGGCAATTTTGAGTTACTCTAAAACCTTAAAAATTTAATATTTATCATGAGTACAACACCCAATTTCAATTTGTCGAATGAATTCAAGGCCACCCTGTATAATATATTCCAGGGCCGCATTCTTTTGCCGGCCAATAAAACTGTAAGGATATTTTATTATTGCCTCATACATAATTGTTGCAGTTCTACACAACAAGTATCGTCCTACTCATTTGCGTGAGTATGACTCTACAATTCTCTGTGGAACGGCGTCGCCGAGCTGCAGCCGAGGGGTCCGAAGGCGGTAGTCAGAGCAGCCTCAGCATCCTGGACTACCAGCAGTTCATAAGCATGATGAAGAAGATTGTTAAAATTGACCAGGTGTCAGGCAACCCTTTGGATATCGCTAAGAACCTTATGGGCGGCGGCGGCAGCGGCGGCGGCGGCAGCGGCGGCGGTGGCAGCGGTGACACTGATGCTCCCAAGACTACTGACAAAGCACCGATACCATCTCCTGTGTAATTGTACATATAGCCGTCAATGTACCAATGCCCGTCAAGAGCCCTTAAATTACCAATATCTCACGAAAATGGTAGCTTATTTCATTTTCTCTGCAATATTATAAAAATAAATATGTTAATTAACTGTCAAAAATACAGTAAAACATCAGTTAACTTGTTCTCACGTTTTTGTAAAAAAAAAATACGAAGTTCGATTACTAAACTGCTGTTTTTATTGGCTACAGTTTTTTGACAACGCGGGCTAAAGTATTTACTTATTTGCAAGTGTTGATGTTTTAAATGAAACTTGATTAATATTAATATAATTCTGTGATTTTGTTCGATGCCTATTTGTTTTAATTAATTAAATAATAATATTTTAAATTCGTTGACAACTATTGGGTCAACCAAACAGCAAAATGTGCATGTACTCGTCAGCTATATGATTTATAAAGACATCTATAGATATATTGCTTACTTTCCACACCACTTTTGTGTGTTGGGATGCTTCTGTGTGGTTTGGGGTGTTTTTATTTCTATTTGGTACACAAAACAGAATAATTTACAATGATTGTAAATCATTGTATAATTTAAATATCAGAGTCTTAATTGTTTGTACTTATTAGTGATAATTATTCTTTGCTTTTTATTAGTAATTAGGCATACCTGAATAATCTATCCTAGCTGGAACAGCAACAAAGAACATTTTGACTTTTTTGGTTTAATAGTGATTTGAAAAATGTCGGAATGTCCAAAAGATAAAGTCTAAAAATATCGTATTTAATTTTAAAATTAAATAAAATTGTTTATACCGTTGCACCATTTCATTTCCTTCTTATACAACGACTTATACAACGGCCGTGGCTCCAAAATCAAAAGTTCAAAAAGTGACGGTTATTGGGGCAGTTACCTTAAAGTAATAATACTAACAATGAAATGAAACTTTTCATGCATGGTAGCCCCAAATTCATGTAAATGTAATTAATGTACATGCTCAGTATTAAAGTCTCTCCTATATATAATGGTTTATAAACAACTCTTGAATTTTGTTAATTAAATGCTACATTAAAATTTGTTGATTCTAATTTCTTAGTATTTCGTGTGAAGTCAATCTCTATGGCCCGTAGCGATAAACAACGTCTTAAAGTTAGACGGTGGTTTAACTCATGAACACATACACATGCGCCGCACATAATTTATGGCTCAGCAACCTGTCAAATTAAACCACCGTTTATACAGTTTTTTATGTATCACTACAAACCGTAAAGTATTCCACTTACTACTCCCTGACACTCTTATCGCTAGGATAAGGTAAAATATTCCCACCTACCTATGCACATAATTTTTGTATAGAAAACGCATTGGCTACTGATAAAAGGCACATTACCTGATGGATTTTTCCAACAGAGATAAACATAATTAAATCGTCGACTAAAACACCGTAGGTAAAAATATATATTCTTTGCTAAAACGCAGTTTTACTTTTTCAAAGTCATGTCTAAGAATATTTATATTTTTAATACACCCATAGCAGTTTACACGAACAGTCGTCTGAATATGAAGAAACTTCTAATATATTTCGTTATTTTCTGTGTATCTGGAGTATGGAGTAGTGGCTACGAGACATACAGTGATCATATCGATCCTCACGAGGATCTTCCTGACAATCATCCCGAAGATCTAATAGAGGACCATCACACAAACCTATGGAGACCAGTCCTTGAACCTTACGGCGATCGTCTGAAGCCCTTGAAAAAGGATCCTAAATACGATGATAATAAATACATTTCTAGTATATATCCTGGGAGGCCACCTCTCCCTTATTACGCTTCAGGAATATATTCTTTTCCATACTATGGTGATGTACCGATCTACCAACAGCCAGTACTCTATACTAGTATGTACCCTGACGGTAGCTACTTCATCAGAAAGGAAGCGAAGGAAAAAGATAAACCATATTACAAGTCTTAGTGAGTTTGCTACAATCATTATACCTACATGGCCCTATCTGTTTGGCAAATTAAGTTAATCTACATTTAAGGCAATATTAAAGAAACTAAATAAAACTTTTAAGTAGTTGATTAATTTTATACCAGCTGCTTCCCGCGACTTCATCTGCGCAGGTTTATAAATTATAGCCTATGTGTTAGGTACATTATTGTAAAGTTTCATTAAAATCAATTCAGTAGTTTTTGCGTGAAAGAGCAACAAACACCCATCCATACAAACTTTCGCGTTTATAATATTAGGAAGGATCTATGTTTTGCTCCTTCGAATTTTATTAATAGCTTATGCCTATTTACTTTTGTCTCTTTCGTATGGAAATGAAAGTGACGACATGTGCGGTAACCTGTCCCAAACTAAACAAACTTTTTGCTCTCTCCAAGGAGCGCGGCGATTTTTTTTTCCTCATGGATACGCCGAACAACGCCTAATCAAAACTTATTATGGATCTTATAACCAAAAGAAAAACTCTCTAAATATTAACTGATAGAATTCTGATAATTCAATAATAATGGGAATAAAATTAATATACGTATTCGTCGTGGTTACGTCATGTATTGTGTATTGATAACATTCTTTCCCCGTCATTAGACAATTACTGCAGTGGTTTGCAGCGATTAGTTAGACACGCATATCGAACATTTTAATAAGCGGAATTTTCTTAGTGACACAGAAACATTGTTATCATTTATTATATTAACAATGCATCGACGTCTACATCTATCTGGCGAGAAATTTAAAAATATTTGTATGATAACTAAAATTTTAAATACGCCCCCCGCCCCATTCCTTTCCTTTTTCAGCCAGTATTCAGCTAATTTTTAGAAATTAGCAAATATACCAAGGAGGTTTTATGCATGGGCATTACATTATCTTTAGGAACTATTTGGCGTGGGCTCCTTGACATCCTATGGCCACGCATAAAACCTCCTTCGTATATTTTATATTTCTATTTTTATTTAATGCCTGGTTCTCTTGAAAATGGCGGGAAACAACTATAACGATAATTTTCCTTTTAATGTCTACAGGGGCTATTTTGTGTTTAATATCACGTTAAATTAATCAGAAAATGTTCGCGAATGACAGTACGGTGAAGTTATTGGATTATTTATGCAAGATCTGAAGTTTCAAGCTTTTATCAAGAGTTCCCGCTACAAGCTCGGGAGTGAACGTGACTATCGAGCTGCTTCGTCCAGAGTGATGACGCTACGGCGTCGCCTCTGGATGAAGACATGAAGACGATGCTACCCAGGGTGAAGACGCTACTGCGACTCCCCTGGAGGAAGATAGAAGACTATTGAATATATTGAATTTTCTGTAACATGACATTGGCAAATGACGAACTGTCGAGTCCATTATTAAAATAAATAAATGTTTAATACCTTTACTCTTAATAAAGTGATAATTTCACCAATAAATGTTATTATGAAATCAAACCGCCACACACTGGCCCGAAAGTGATATATTGCGAACTTAGGATTTATTTTTCGAAAATGGGAATTCTGGGTATGCCAATCGAAAGAGCTCATTTACCCGATGAAAAGTGTTATGTTAAGATTTTTCCAACAACTGACAGTTTGACCGGGAAAAAAAATTTACGTTTCTCCTGTATGGGACAAAAGTGATTGTGTTCGATATCTGCATGTTTCTACCGATCCGGCTTTGGAACTGCCTAATATCCAATCCTTGGCTACTCTGCTACAATCCTACACTATGAACTCGTGCTTAAGTCACTCTGCCAAATAAATAGATTTCCAAAATCATACGATCTAACTATTTAAGATAAACGAAAGACAGTCTACCTGTAATTTATTGGTTTAATGCACTGTCCACTTGTAATCATATCTGTGTCGATTCCAAATGTCGCATGCTAAATAAAAGATGTAATGATGAGTGATATGAGAGGTTACATTTAGGTTTAGGATTAGATTCACACTATCAGCAATCGCAAATAAGTAAGTATTATACTAGTATCACTGATATTTTTCGAAGAATCCTTGACAACCAAAAGCCAATTTTAATTCCTCGTTATTTATTTTTCATCTAGGCGTGAGGTACAGCATCTCAAACTGTGATGTGGGATGTGAACTGATCGATTACAAGACAATAAGTACTTTGGTACGAGTTTCCAAAATTCGAATTATTGTAATAAGTAAATTCGCTCCTATAAAGATTAATATTACTCCAGAATATTTCATGAAAATGAATAACATTAGATAACATTGTGTTATCTACGTGTGGATTCTGTTGATTTCCATCTAACAATGACATATTGAGAATCGCATTCATTTGTATGATTATTAGCAAATTCCTCGAGGAAAATAGATATTATGTTTACATGTCAGTAGTATATAAAGACTAGGAACTCTGATATTGATACTATTGTATTGTAGCACAGTGGTATCGGATAAGGCATAAGGCAACATTACGCAATGGCTTCAATTAAGGTGAGTCAAGTGTTATTTTATTTTATCATCCGAAAAAAGCGATAGTAGATAATGAATAACAAAATTTTGAAGAAAAAAATCTCGTGAATACCTTAAAAATTAATTTTGGATAAAATTTCCTTGTGTTGAATAATCCTAACCTTATATACTTATCTTGAAACAGGTATGAGGGTCTCTTTTATCAAATTAATTAGGAACTTAACTATTTCGTAATTATACGTTCAAACAGATTAAAGCACTGATTATTTTTATATTTAGAAGACTTTTTTGTGCCTTATTTTAAAAAAAATCTTTGTTTCAGATCATATTATTTATTGCTCTTGTGGTAGCCATAATTGCCACAACCTTCGCCCAGAAAGGTGGTTACGGAGGTCCTGGAGGGCCGCAAGGAGGACAAGGTGGTTACGGCAGCCAAGGAGGACAAGGTGGTTACGGCAGCCAAGGAGGACAAGGTGGTTACGGCAGCCAAGGACGACAGGGTGGTTACGGCAGCCAAGGAGGACAAGGTGGCAGCCAAGGCTTCGGTCGCGGCGCAAGCCAAGGCGGTTTCGGTAACCAGGGTGGTCGCGGTGGTAACCAAGGAGGTTTTGGTGGTCAGCAAGGAGGATATGGTGGTGGCCAAGGAGGTCGTGACCAGGGCCGATACGGAAAATGAATTGTTTTAACGGATTCTTACACTCGATTTGGCTATTGATTTGTTATGTGAATAAATTGTGAAAATAAAACTGTTTTACCAATAAAAAAATTGTTTTGTTTGATTTATAAAACTAAGATGAAAAATAAATTCCAATATCATTGAAACAAGCAGAAATTATTTTAAAAACAGAAAAACCCGACTGCTAGAAGTTTAAGCCCCTTTGATTAAATTTTTATCACAATCAAGACAATTCTAACGACACCTCATATGTTAAAAAAATCCATCGAGCCGTTTAGGCTGCAGGGCGTGCCAAAGAATTAGACATACATACACTCGAGAAACATAACCCTCCTTCTTGAGCAGTCGGGTAAAAAGAACACAGGCTGTACCTACATACGAAATTACATCAAGTGTTAAATACGTAGGAATGTTACCTACGTACGTTCTTATTGTCAGAGTCGTAAGAAATCGTACTTAAGTGCTATCACTTAATAATCATTGATATTCCCTCGAGTTTACCTCCTACTACCGAAAATATAACTACTTATTTGTAATTATGATTCTTCTAAGTACTTAAATGCATACCAGTCTCAACCCCTGTTTTGTAGTCCGCTATGTCAATGTTTAATCATTACTAAAATATCTATAAATATACCTATATTAAGGCATATATCTGCCGGCGTATGTAGACTCAGAGTCAGAACCGACATTTACTTCAAACTTTGAACATTACGGTAAATGTCAACCCGGTATTATTTAATGGAATATCAAGCAAATTAAAGAACCCGCAATGTGAAGATTAGGTTAGTCTAGTAAATATTAGGGCCGGTCGGCCGTCCTAGATACGCCTCGGGAAGGACGACAAGGAAATGGGTCGACATTTGCTTTTCTCGTTAGCAAATATCAATTTAATATATTTTTCTTTCTATCCTATAATACTATGGTTAATGAAAGTCAATGCCACTTGGCTAGGGGAATTGTACTGACTACATGCCTACACATAGCAAGAGTCAACTAGCGCGTTCTCGTTTTAGAGGCCAATACTTTGGATTGCTGAGCCAGCGGAGTAAGTAAATAAGGTAAATCTCGAATTAAAATGAAGAAATCATTTTGACTGGTGATTTTCCTGTGAAAGGATGTCAAACAGAGATATAGAAGTCTGTTTCATTTGGGTACTTACCCATCTTCTTATTTATCTACCGCGATATGGTTCTCGCTGAGAATTATTTTGGGAATGATACGCTATGATTCAAATCAAACAACACCGTAAAAGCATAACATGCCAAATCTAGCAACATTCTGTTAATTAATTGTTGACAGCCAACAGCTAGTGATACTCAAAATGAAACACTTTGTTTAACTGTAATATATATATTTATATGTCTAGAATCATATGTCCTTTAAATAACATGATAAAATAAAATAAATACCTAAATACTATTTACAATTAAAGTCCGAACACGCCGTCTAACTCCGCACTGCGCGGCAGGGACCCCAGCACGCTGGCGGCGTTGCCCCGCTGAATAGCGAGGCTCAGCCTTTGCCTGAAGTAGGCGCCAGCTCTGGGCTCACCCGAGGCGAGGATCAGGTGGGTGGAAATAATAATTATTGGCATTATATTCCTTAAAGTACACATAACGCAGTTACGTACAGTCGACAGCAGATCAATGGTAACACTTGCAGTATGATTTCAAGTCTTACGACGCAAATAATAAGAACTGTCAAAAGTAAAAAGTGTTAGCAATGATCTGCTGTCGACTGTACAATGACGTGCACATGCATTCACAATAAATAATTAAGTTATAATGATGCAATAATTCCGTAGAGATGTATAAACAAAGGTTATACTTAAATATAGTTTGAGAAACACTGTAATAGACAACAGGGCCGTATTGAGGCGAATGTTGAATTTTTGATTCAGTGTTCCTCAAAGCAGAAATGGGTGGAGAAGAAAGTAGATGAACCGAAGTTACCGACCTAGCAATGAGAGGTAACGTTAGAATTCTAATTCCATACCACAATCATGCTCACGAACACAGCTTCCTTTATCCAAATAGCATTGATATATTATTCTCCAATTCTAAAACACGTCGTTGAACCATTACTTTTTTCGATCAGCGAGAAGCGTAAGTATCTGACATACAACAATTTTCTGAAAAGTATCTAGCTGTTATCTACTAACAGAAACTCTTCCTAAATAAAATAAAATAGGTACTGTTAGTAAATGGATTGTAGTTTCTGTATGAAATAACTTTTTATATTTTATTTAGGTATTTATTTTACACACAATAGTTAATTTTGCTAATGAACAGCGCTCCCGAGTAGCACAAAACGCCACTTAGAACTTCGTCAGTATACTTTCATGTTATTGTAACATTTCTGATCTAAGTTCGGCCCTGGTTAATTTAATTCGCGGATACTGAAACCTCATGGATTCCCCCTAGCCCGCCACAATATTTAAATAGGTTTACATTGTCAGTTAGATCAGTGTTCAAGAATCACAGCTACCTGTTACAATGGCATCTAGAGTGAGTGTTATTACATTTTTATTTCTTCAATTTGTTTGGAAAAGGCAACACATAACTTGGATTTTTATTTAACTTACCCTTGTATGTAAAACAATATTGTCTCCTATTTTTTTCACGATATTTTCGCTGATGTCATATATTTTTAACAACCATGTTAAAAAATAACAAATCCATTCGTCAGGAGTCAAGAAAACTAAATAACAAAACAATTAAAACAAAACAAAATTGTAATTAAAAAGAATGTTACTGAATAAATATTCAAATTAAAACAATTTTATGTTTATTTCAGATCAACCTAGTCTTCTTAACCATAGTGGTCGTTTTGGTAGCTATGGTCGCTGCCCAATATGGTGGTGGTGGTTACGGACGCCAAGGCGGCTACGGAGGGGGGTATGGCAGACAACAAGGAGGTTTCGGACAAGGTGGATACGGCCAGCAACAAAGAGGATATGGCCAAGGAGGTTACAGTCAAGGAGGCGGGCGAGGAGGCTATGGCGGCGGATACGGAAGACAAGGGGGTTATGGACGTTAGACGCTGACTCGAAATATGTTTAACCATTTTTACGGCGTTTGTTATTGTTAAAGACATTATTTATTAAATTAATTCTTACTAGCCCTTGTTTTAACAATTACTAGATATGTTCTGTTCAAGTGCCTACGAAAGGTGAGATAGACTATAAATTACAAATTACTTCATATTTTATATTATCACTGGCTGTTCTGCTTTTGGACTACCAATGAACTGAGCTAGAGCATCAAGCAATATGTTGCCAAAATAGAGTGCTAGTCGCGATCCCCTTACTATAGGATTCTCTTCTTTTTCAACCGGAACCGGAGGTACATCAATCTTGGGTTTCTCAGGAATAATACTATTTCCAAAAGGCGGTAATACTTTATCTTCTGGAAAAGGGCGTTCAATATATTTTAAATATGTATTTATGAGTTCATCACGATAGATATTGGTTTGCAAGCCATTGACTGGTGGAATCTCCTTAAATTTTGGAGGTGGAGTTATGACCACTGGAGGTGGGGGCGGAGCTGGTATGGGCCCTACTGGGAACAAAGGAGGTGCTGGTAGAACCCCAATGTGTGGCATTGGTAATATTCCTGGTTCTTCTACTTCATAAACTGCTGCTGGTAACCTGGTTAGGTCTTTCTCAATAGGCACAACCACATTTTCCAAGGGTTTAATTTTATCCAAATCTCTCTTCACGATTCCATGCTTAAAACCAAATTTTCCGAAAGGAGACCATTTCTCCTTGATAAAAGCGATTGGCTTGAAAGGTAAGGGTTTGAAGGCTATGTCGAAGTTGTTCTTTAATAACACTTCTCCAAAGGGCTTGGCACTCGCGATATTCAGCCGATGTAGGGCGAGGACGAAGAGAATAATCTGAAATAGAAAAGTCACTTTATAACATATGATATAAGAAATAATTGATACTAGGTATGCCGAGTTATCTCACGTAATGGTGACATATTATATATTTTTTTTATAATTATTTTTCCCAATTCTCATTGTATCCTTAACAACTACAAACTAAGCTAAAAACTTTTACTGGAATGGTCATCCACTGTAATATTATTCAGAGTTCAGATTAGTTTCTTATTTATTTTATCTGCGTGGCAGTAACCTGTTAGATCAAGAAAATATAGAGACAATCGTCGATTAAATAACAAATAGAGAAATTATGAATTGACTAAAGATTGTCTCATGGCTAGCTCTGATGAAAGCAGAAACAGGATCAAAGATGTCATGCGAGATGAAATGCATAAAGTAATTAATTATAATGTAACAAGTAAATCAATAAAGCATTATTTTATTATTATAACCGCACCAAATGGACCAACTATCAATGTACAATATAAAGAATCATGTAAAAGGTACTTTACCGGACATGATATTGGTTGTGTAAATGAAAACATGAGAGCGTTAATTATGTTTTGTCACGAAAAGGATAACCACAGATTTCCACAGCCTACTAATATTTGCCCAATGTAACAGGATACACTTTATTATTTATGTCTATGCGGTAGTAGACAATATCACAAATAATAGAAAATAACTAATTGATCAACTTAATGACTTAAACCTCTATGCCGTAATGTTAAAAAGTTAAAAACTAATCGAATTTCGATGTTCTTTTTGTAAAATTATTAGTTTAATACCTAACTTACCTGAACAAAACTGGTCATATTGCACTGAGAGCT
Source organism: Tachystola acroxantha (assembly GCA_963506565.1). NCBI lineage: Eukaryota > Metazoa > Arthropoda > Insecta > Lepidoptera > Oecophoridae > Tachystola > Tachystola acroxantha. The sequence continues at coordinate 6,924,157 of OY735887.1, forward strand.
ATCACAACAATCCAAAGTAAAATAGACTCCTTACCCGTTTATATCATCCTACGAGTTTATGCCATTGAGGAGACAAATTATAATCACGCTAACACTGTTTCATTACTATAGTCCAAGGTCGATTCTAGGGCAAAATAATCACTATTGTCCTATTCTATAAAGATCACAGTCTTGAAAACTGATCACAATTTGCGGAAAGATAGAATATCCGAGGACAAGGTACATCTAGGTCACCTATAATAGACTTCCGTATTTTAAAAGATATTTCGAAATATTTCCGATACTATAGGTACGGTGGAAGACAGAGAAAGGTGTACAGGAGAGTTTTTAAGGTTGAGATTTTCTCAAAAACTACTTGACCTATTGCAAAAATTCTTTCACTGTTAGATAGATAAAAGTTAAAACTATGTATACTGTAAAAGAATTATTAAATTCGGTCCAGTAGTTTTTGAGAAAATCTCATCCTTATTGAGGCCCCCTGTATACTTATCTCTGTCGTCGACTGTACCTACCTACTAATTTACTATTGTCAATTATTGTTTAGCTGTTACCGATGTCTTAAATATGAGTAGGTGTTGCATAATTTCTAAATTAGAAAGAAAGCCGGCACATTTAAAAATGAAAGTAAGAAGCCAAGTTAGTTTTGTCTTCGCTCAAAATTACACTCCATTTTAGATCACGAAATAATTCATGTAACAATTCTTAGATCAAATGTAGATAGATGTATATATATTATTAGATAGATGTAGGTCTAACTATTTACCTATCTGAACTAACAAATGCTAGTTCCCAAATTATAACATTTTCTCGTAAAATTACAAGAGCAAAATATTTACTTACGACATCGCAGTTGTGTAGTTACATTACACCGTCCTTGTCTGGTTACGTAATTGTAGGCTCTTTCTTTTTCGGAGAAACTGTTTCATACATAATCATGAGGTGACGTGGATTTAGGAGATGAAAGGGGTGTGTTGCGAGTACCTACATAACAGCGAAAGAGAAAGTGAGACACACCCTATAGGAACACTGATACCTAATTGCCGGAGAGAGTGCATTTGTATAAAAATGTTATTTGTTGTGACATAACAACCTTTGGGGAAAACAAGCAAATGAACCTGATTTTTTTTTCACAGTCCATTTGTATTGTTTGAGTATTGGTATCCCCCCATCATCTTACATAATCTTATGACCCTATGGCACTCGATCCCACAGATATTCGAGTCTACGAATTTTGACTGAACCAACCTGTCATCTCTACATGAATCCACTCAACAAATATTCGTATGGCATTCTACTCCACGAGTATTCGAGCCACCCATGGAGTACAATCATCATTTATACCTGTTTCTCCACTATAAAATGAGAATCCGTGCGGCTCATACCGAAGGGAATGAAGACAATGTGACGCAGCGAAAGTGATTTGACTGGTTTCGAAAGCCTGATCAGAATACTGATTTTCTTACATTAACAAAGATTAACATATACGAGGTACAGTTGACATCACATCAATTTACGAATGTCCCTTACAATCTATGCCGTATACCTATTTGCGTAGAGTGATTGTGTGTTACGCTTGATGTGCGACTGTACTAGAGTCTGCCCCAATATTCTAGTCAGTGATTCTCGTACTATTTCTTTTTAGTATGAAAATTGGAAATTAGGCGTCGTGAGATTATCCGCTGTTTTCTAGTTTCTCGCAGAAAAACAAACTCCCGAGTCTTTGAATCTCGTTTTAAAACATTTATTTCAATACCCCCTTTACCTTATGCCGAATGTAGGTAACTGTTCTTGTCGTTCTTTATTTATTACCTATTTGTCAACTTTAGATAATTTAGGTAAGTATTTATTGTAGTTTTCTTGCATTTTCTTGCCTATTCTATCATTTTATCGAAAATTGACAAGGTCCAAAAAATATTAACACCATAAGAGAAAAATACCATTTAAAGATTGTGTATCCGTGTATTTATAATTATCTTTCGTTATACATTCATATGATTATTTACTAATGTAATATGCCTGTCTTCCAAACATCGTGAAATAAAAATAGAATAGAATCAATCCCTGCACATACGGGTGAAATGGTGGTGGTTGGCTGCGCGTGCGTCGCTCCACACACGCATCAGTCCAGTGCAGACGTACCGCGGGTGACACTTTTACTTCAAACCATAGTTAAATGGCTAACTTATTTATCTAGGCTACAAACTAATATAGTGAAGTGAAAACGGAAGATTTCGATCTTTTCGATTTTATCTCACCTTATGATAATAAAATCGAAATGATCGCGAATTATTAGAGGTGGTAGTAGATTACGAAAATTGGGGGAAAATGTGTTTCTTGCTGTATTAAGGATTTACCATTGATTTTAAATGTAAGTACTGAGATAATATCTGTATATGTAGGTAATTTAATTAATTATAATTAAGTACATTCAAGGGAACATCAATGATATTAGGTACGGCCCAAAGCACACAAAGTGTAACACTTTGGACCGTTCTTATTATTTACATCGTAAGAGTTGAAATCGTACTGCATTACCAATGATCTGCTGTCGTTCGTACAAAGCCCAAAATACTGTACCTTGATATGGCTCTCGACTGTACAGTAATTGAAAGTAAATAAACCTAACAAACTACACACACCCATAGCAAACGGGGACGAAGAAGTGTCCCTCAAAATATGTTGTTAATGTTATCAGACATGCTGAAATCTAATCGATATTCGTAGTCAAATGTTTTAAATGAACAAAATGTCGATAGGACAAAGTTAAGGCAGTGGTATGATAAGAGACGAATATACAGGATGATTGGAAATTCGATACATTCCTTGAAAGGAGTGATACTAGAGGTGGTTTGCAACCAATTAGGCCCTATTAACGAGGGGTCGAAAATGAGTGGTTTCTGAGTTTGGTTCATCGCCTGCAACCCTATTCACGTGTCTCTTGAAGCATCCCCACACCATAGCTTTGTGAAACAAAAATCTATTACCGATAATTGTCTTAATAATTGTCGGGCTCAATGTTGACTAATGAATGATTTATGAGACCCGGTTGTGCTACTAACTTTCATAACAATAACACAGTGCTACAGTTTCACCCTGCGACATGGCATAGTTATAAGGTGCAACGCAGCTATGGTGCCGTATAATTATCTAGTTTTCCACATAACGTCGTAAAAGTCGTTGTAGTGTAAAGATCTTACTCAAGTATGTGTGACTGACTATTATAAATTATTATGCATTTACATAACAGCTCTCTATATATACAAATTATAGAATAGCTAAATATTTAAAGAATTTTATGTAAGTTACCTAACTTTTAGGTGAGGTATTTTCGCCAGGATGTTTTATAAGCAAATAAATTGGCTGTTTTATACCAACATTATTTTGAGTTATACCAACCTACTCTACTATAATTATTACTACTGTATCTACGACTCATGAAGCAAGTAACGCTCTATGGAGCAAGCCATATTTAATGGTTATTCTAATTACAATTGTTTCTTATTTCCAGGACCATGGCTCTCAGAAAAATCATTCTACTCGTAGTCACCTTGTCGATATTGATATCGGTATGCAACGCCGGTCTTATCTCAGACCTGCTGGAGTTATTCTTCGGAATGGCCAGCGGCAAGCGGAGCCTCTCTCAAGTGATCACCACGTACCTCGACAGCATGTTCCCGAAAGACGACGTGGACTCCGACATGATGAAGGAGATATACATGCTGTATTCTGATGATGACGATAATTCTGGCGGATTCAATAGTAATTTCGTAGGGTAGGAGTTGGAGAATTGAGACATTTAGCTATACAGGATGTTAGGTTAGCCAACGGTTAGACCAAACGGGAATGGAGGAGACGGAGACCCATGTGCTAATTAATCAGTCTTGTCCCATGGGTTAGGTACTCCGAAATTCCCGTTTGTCTAACAGTGCAACCAAAAATGTAATTTATTTTATTAATGGACTCGACTGTTCGTCATTTGCCATTGTCATGTTACAGAAAAAATCAATAGTCTTCTATCTTCCTCCAAGGGAGTCGCCGTAGCGTCTTCACCCTGGGTAGCCGCGTCTTCATGTCTTCATCCAGAGGGGACGCCGTAGCGTCATCACTCTGGACGAAGCAGCTTGACAGTCACGTTCACTCCCGAGCTTGTAGCGGGAACTCTTGATAAAAGCTTGAAACCTCAGATCTTGCTCAAATTATTCAACAAATTCACCGTATGTCATTCGCGAACATTTTCTGACTAAATTAACGTGATATTAAACACAAAATAGTCCCTGTAGACGTTAAAAGGAAAATTATCAAATAATTTCGCAACCGTCGTTTCCCGCCATTTTCATGAGAACCAAAAAATGTAATTGTCAAACCGAGACCTTCCATTTCAAAAGACTGACAATGCCAGATTCTGCCCCACCATCAACCGCAAGTTGTACAAGATAACGAATAAATGTAAAAGTATCTCCGTTTTTAATTAAAATTATTGGTTTAAATTAAAGTAATGCACAAGTTGCGAGTTGAAAAAAACAGCTTAATTAAGAACTCAGAAATCAGTAAGAAATCGAAGCGAATTATTCATTGTTTTTGTTATTATTCTATAGGAGTTGCGAGAGTAGTAGAAAATGATACTGATTATGCAATATGAAAACTGTAATAAGTCCCAAACAAAATGATAGGTACAGCTTAAATGGTCACGTAGTTTTGTAGGTGGGTTTTGTGGGTTCAAAGCTCCATTGAAATGTGGCAATGTCATTTAGCAACGAAATTTCTCAAGGTAAGCATAGCTTATGCACCGGGTTTAATGGTTTTGGTCCAATTTTAATTGAATTTGTTTTTGTGAATCATGTGAAAAAGCGGAAAAGCATTTATTTAACAAAGAAATGAAGTATTAAATTTAGAAGATATCTATCGAGCTTAGTACGGTGGAATACAGAGAAAGGTGTACAGGAGAGTTTTTAAGGTTGAGATTTTTTTTTAAACTACTTGCAAAAATTCTTTCACTGTGTGATAGATAAAAGTTAAAATTATGTAACTGTAAAATAATTATTAAATTCGGTCCAGTAGTTTTTGAGAAAATCACGACCTTATTGAGGCCCCCTGTATACTTATCTCTGTCTTCGACTGTACAAAGATTTAGTAATTAATGTATCTGATGCCGTAGTACCTGGCTATTTATTTATAGTTAAGTAATTTATTTATCCTTACCTATTAGTGCCTAAATTATAAGAATGTAAAGTAGGTATGTAGAATTTTAATTGTTTTGAATTAATAGTTTAGTTCTTTAAATATCTACATGTGTATAAATATAAATTAACAGTGTTTTAAATTAAATCGTTTAATAGGAGCATTTCTAGTTTTCTGTAGTCGCTAGAACGCCTGCTTGTATGAATGTTACTAATAAATCCTTTGTACACTTTGCGTTGCGCCTGCTTATATTAGGCGCTCGGCGTATCATCTGAAAAGTCACACCGACAATCAATGCTGAAGCCTGTAAGTACGATTTCTACTTTAGAGGCGCATATCATTTGTTTCTACGTCTATGGCACAGACAATTATATTGGTACACTTGATATACGATCGACTGCACGATCGTCATAACCAAAATCACCATAGGTAAGTATGTGACCTATTTTAAGCTTCAAAAAATTGTAAGTTGTTATGTAATTATCTCCGCGTTTTTACTTCTATAGTATTTAAAATTCCATATTTACTATTCACTTTCTTTTCATACATATTTGTCCTTGATCGTTAAACTCTACACAATTTGGTTCATCGATTGAGTTTCGCGTATTTTCGTAAGAAGGTGTCGAATATTCATATTTTGATGACTCTTTGTTATCTGATGGGGGCTCTTTTGTATCATCGTCTGAATCTGGTGGTCTTCGGGGATTCGTGAATGGTGGCTGTACGTATCCACACTCGAGCCTCCCATTCCGCAGCCTGCATCCGCCACTTAGCTCCCGTATTAAACCTTTACTCCGAGGTATTCCCATGTTCTTATTAAAACCACACAGTATTCTGTCGTCAACAAATCTACATATTTGACTGTCGAAATCGTAGGGACAGCAATTTTTGCGGGGTTTATCTGAGACTGCTTGTTTTTCAGAGCCTTTGGTAGAGCCGTCTGGTGCATCGGTAGAGATATACTGAATATTGTTGCCGGGACAGTTGCATGACTTGTAGCCCTTTGTCGTGACGAGCGGCAAAACAGAAACGCATACCTAAATGGAATTGCAAGTTTAGATCAGCACTTTTCTCTTATTGCGTAAAATGTAAAAAGTTAGAGCTAATATAATTCCTAACACTTTTAGGTAGGTACATATTAGGAATTTAGTTGTCAACTATCGTAATATTTACACAAATTTCATCACCACTATCAAACATCGGACCTCCATTTTCTTCCAAGTATTTGGCAGCTAATGCAAGTGTCGTTGCGACTTCGTTAGGCTAACCATGATTAGACTCACGTCGCATCTCAGGAATATCTTGTTAATCAATTGCCATGGGCGTGTCGATACGCTGAAACTACACATTGCAATCAACATTACGACATGCGCATGGATACCTACTTTAGTACTGTTAGTAAAAAAATATTTTCTCAAACCAAATTCAATACAAATACGACTCATAAATGTTAAATGTAGTAAGTACCTACTCAATGTTTTTACCAAAACAGGCAAGTTATCATCATTGTTGTGTGATTCAAATAAGACTATGATAAGTGATGTCCTCCTAGCCAAGTGCCATTGTATAAACGCTAGTAGAACATACCTAAATAAAAGTGTATGAGATTGGGAAAAAGCAATTGTCTTCCAGTACATCTTTATCGGGGGATGAATTTGCTTTATCAGTTTCATTATCCTAGGTCCGACCAATTCTAAAGGAGACCTTTTGATCTATTTGTTATTATACCTATTTATTTAAGTAAGTACTTACTAGAAAGTATTTTAAAAATAAAATATGTATATGCGCGACGACAATCGTAAATCAGTTAGCTACTAGTATTGTTCCGAAAATCGATGGATCTCATATTCCCATATGAGGTCCATCGATTCACGTGACGTCCATATCCCACATCAAATATTTTAATTAACTTAAATGTACACGGAACTCCTGTAGTATTTCTACAAGATTTCAATGATCAGTATCTCCATCAGTATGTAAGTTATAGTTATGATAAATTATAATTATATGCTGATCAGGATTACGAAATAATGGCGCAAATTACAAATTGTACATACGAGAATATAAATATAAGGAATCGTTACCAGTCATGATCATGTCAGTCGACAGAAATCTCAGATCATGAAGCTTGCAGTAAGTACCTTCTACCTTGTTTGTTTGTTTGCTTTGTTGTAATCACGCCCTGAATCACAAGTACGGGAGGTTTCCTTCCACAATACAGACAGATATCTAGAAGTTAAGACAATATGTCTCGTCTCTTTTACCAGGTTTTGCTCAAAGTATTCGTCATCCTTCTGGCGTGCGTGATGGCTGCACCGCAGCAAATGATGGGAGTGCAAGGCAATCGCCGAGGAATAGGTTTGACCATGGGTGGCATGAGACCCATGAACGGTAGGGACTTGGAACGTTCAAACATGATAGGCAGACGCATCATTCAGTGAGAAGGAACGTATCCCAACCTGTTTAGAAGATACTAAATAAATGTAACTATAAAGTTGTATGTGAAGCTTAGTATCTAATAAGTAATAATGATAATCTCCAAATGAAGTGTTTTATTTCAATAATGTAGGTACTTTCATAATTTTATTATAATCGTAATGTCCTTCAGTCTTAATTTTATTTCAACAACCACAAGAGAGTCCGTTTCAATGATTTGTTTTCAATGCCCAACTCGTCTATATCTATAATACTAAGATTGATTTCGTCAATATTGATATTATCTATATTTATGTTATTTTCAGCCAATAAATTCATCCAGTTCTCATTCCCTTTGATAATTCCCTTCGACCACTGCCAAAGTTGTCGTCTAACTTTGTGTCTAAGAGTGTTTTTATCATTATTATCGTCTATATTATTTTTAAATGCATTATTTCCGTTATTTCCACTATAACTCGCGGTTGTATGTTCAACAGGCGAAGTCCAGAATCTTAATTTACTCATAATATTATTTAAAGCTTTTACTTTTGTAGGACTAGGATCACTATCGCCAACTAGGTCTGCTTTTGGTTCTTTGATCAATATAGGATAGACTTCTCTATTCAATAACTTCCATACCTTTTTGCTAAGTTTAAATTTTAAGCTTTTTCTACCGACATTTGAGTCTATTTCAGGATCAATTGTTATCTTCTTACTATGTACATCGCTGGATCTCAAGAAAGAAGATTTGCTGACAGTGTCTTCTAAATATATGTTTTGTATGTATTGTTTCTTCTTGCCCAGTAACCACGGAAATCTCCCACGGGTGTTTTGAAGAGGACAGTCACATTCTACATCTGCCGACAATATTAAATAAACGTATAATTTAGATGTAGTAAACTGGTGGAAAATTTTATTGACAAAACTCTGAACAATTTACAAATTCTATTTAATATGCCCCCTTGCCTGGGACCATCTATGCTTAGCCCCAACAACTATTTTTGAGATATGTTCCCAAAACTTAGCCTTCTTTCTTTTTTTACTGTTTGCTTCATAGTCTTCTAATATCTTATTCAAAATTTGTTTATCAAGTTTAGACCTTTTTGATAGATTTGAGAGTCTTGAAAACTTTCTTTTGGATAATCCTTGATTTTGTTTCCTTCTTGCTTCATAATTTCGAACTACTCTTATAATTGCTTGTTTATCGAGGTTACTTACGTCCACTTTTGATTTTATAGATCTAGAAAGTGACGCCTCGTTTTGGTAGTCAGTCAACATTTTTTGCAGCACTTTAGCTTTAGATAGAGTAAGAGAGAACTGTCCTTTTAATCTTACGGGCGATGGAAGATTTGTAATTATTTTGTTTTTTGCATCCATATCTGTATTTTTATTGCCTTCTTTATATTTTATTTTTTTCCTACGCTTTCTCCTACATGTTTTTCTCATTATACATCGCCAAATACAACGGCAGATGAATTTGCAGAGTTTAAAACACAAGGCTCTAGGACCGTATTTTTGGCAACATGTTTTCTTTTTCTTTGGTCTAATTCTTCGTATGACCTGTTTGACCATCGGCACTTAAATAATAGTAGCTCTACCATTACATCAGAATATAATGACTTCCATACCCGTAATTTTTAAATATAGACCCATACATAATTAACTTTGTCAGTTGAGATTAACTTACTTTTGTTTCGTCCAATACACATTATTTCATTATTGTCAACGAAATATTAATATATTATATTCCGGCGCAGCTTGTTGTTTATACTCACTCATGGTTAGATGAATTGGTATAATTATATATATAATTATTAGGCATTCACCACAGCAAGCTAATTTATTCGTTACGTTTTTTTCTTCTTCTTCAAATAGGTATCTTCCTTTTTATGAATAGGTATCATATTCACTTCACTTTTGGAGATAGGTATGGCTTCTACCGTAACTATAAAACACAATAATTTTACCAGAGTCGAGAATTTAGGTATTGCTGATGACCAACGTATTGAGAAAATGCACGGTCATGAAATCAATGTATAATACAGAATATGAATGAAAGTAAAATGATGGCATACTATTTGACGACTCTCCATTTTGACTGAAAATGTCAAGTAACTTTCACCAATGTAGGTACAGTCGAAGACAAAACTGGGCCCTATTACGTTGCATAAAGTACCTGTGATGTCGATTTGTACTACACTACACCATTTCCAATAAGTAGTATTTGAACCAAAGTTGAGGTGGACCACGGGTAATAACCCGGTTTTTTTCTGTTCTGCTGCATAGGGGAACCGAGCATCTCTGAAGGAGCCTTATGCCGAGATTCACATAGTTTCAAGCGCAAGCTTAACATGAGCCCTCTCTTACGACTATCAAAAATGTATAAATTTTTACAGTTCCTTTTACTTAATTGGTCTCACACTCAAAACTGTCTATGAATCTTGGTCGTAGAGTGCAGCCCTAGATAATTAACCTGTCATGACGGTGAGGTTTGTAATAAACAATAATTTTTTAACAAAATTAGTGATTTATTTAAGCAAAATCAATGTACCCGGAACTATCGTAACACACCAATAAATTTTGATATCGACAATGGTTTCTTGTTGTTATTTGACGATTTTAACTGCTCTAGTAGCTTAGTAACATCCTCTTGATTTATTTTAGGGTTCTTTGAGAATGAAGACTTCTTCTGAGCTCTCCGCCTTGATTCATAGTCTTGAACCAATTTCAATGTTGTCTCTTTATCTAGTTTATTTAAGTCCACTTTAGATCCTTTGGCCATTTTTGCCAGAGCCGGGTCGTGTTTGTAGTCTTCGATCATTTTCTCTAAAACAGTAAGCCTTGGATTTGCTTATATTAAATTTCTTTTGTAGTTCGTCTGAAGTCATTCCCTCCACTGACGGTGTTTTAGCTAGTCCTTTCTGTGCTCCTGGTCTATGGCATGCAGGAACTGCCTTGTGGTGGCCTGTCACTTTCGCCCAGAAGACTTGTGGACCATACTTTTGCCAGAATGTTTTCTTGACTGTACGTCGTATGTTCGGTATAATAATTTTGTCGCGTTTTTTAAACCACCGAGACATTGAATAGGGTCATGGCAAGAAAATGTACCTCGGTATGTGGTCCGAACAGAGTATATATTTTCTTTGGTCTGAACTTATTTAGCACCTACGTTTAGCACCGATCCTTATTAATAATGTACATATTTTAATTAATAGTTCTTTGTCAATTATTAAAAAAACGGCCCTATCAATCCGTATCAATCACAAGTCATGACATACTTTGGCAAAAAATATTATCAACCAAAAGAGAATGTATTGCTTATAATTGTCAGCCATAGACATACATAGACATGAAGAAAATTTGCTTCATGACAGTTTCACTAGATAGTTGGTGAGAATGTTCGCCTTTTGTTTGCACTTGCACGTGGAGAGAGATTCTCTCTACGTGTTTGCATACGTTTGCAGTTAATTTTTATCACTGTATTGGCGATTCTGTACAAACACCTAAGAATGGAGATAGTACCATTCTCTCTATCTCTCTCTCTCTCTCTCTCCTCTCTCTCTCTCTCTCTCTCCTCTCTCTCTCTCTCTCTCTCTCCTCTCTCTCTCTCTCCTCTCTCTCTCTCTCTCCTCTCTCTCTCTCTCTCCTGCCTATGCAGAGATAAGCTCTGTAAAGTTTGACAGTAACGATATTTTTTATTTGTATACAAATAAAAAGAAATCGTCACTGCAAAGTAATTGCATTGTTTAAACTTATTAGGTAATTTTAAACGTAGTTCTTATATGTTCTTTGGGTAATTTGTTGTTTAATCGATGTTCAAAATTGTACGGAACTACATAGAAAGTGATTCATTGATTTAGGTTTGCTATTTTCAAAAACTATAGTCAATTTCATGCAAATAAATAATAGTCAAGTAAATTTTAAATAATTATATTGTGTATCTCTAGACTCTAGCTAGAGCCACCAAACAGCTTCAATAATCTAAGGAACGAAATCTTCGATCGCTTCTTCCGGCCAAGTTGATACTTCCTGGCTATTCTGTCCAATTGTTCCTGACTCAGTATAGGTTTTCGAGAAAATAATATGTTGCTCTGTTTTAATTTATTAATCACCTTACTATTCTTTAGAGAATACTTCAATTTTGATTTTTTAGGCATCGTATATTGCAATTTACTTCCCGAAAATACATCACTGTAACGAGATTTTCTAGTAAAAGCATTGAGTGATTGAATTTTTTTAAAGTACTGGCGTAGTTTAGGTCGCCCTTCAACTGTATTTACCATTTTTGATGTTTTATTGGACGTAGTAGTCACCTTTGATGCTCTTGGGAAATGAAACTTGGCATTTCTGTAAGCAGACATACTGATTAAGTTTTTTCGCTTCAACCCATAAAGCGCGTATACCTTTTTAATATCATCTGGATTTGTCTCATACAGTGCAAACTTTTTTTCTGATAAATCAATATTCTTCTTTTTTCTTTTTTGGTAATCTTGCAACATTCTCTGTAACCTTTCTTTACTCAGTTTACTTAGGTCCGGTCTCGACCTTTTAGTTAGTCCCGTAAGCGATATTTCCTTTTTGTAGTCATTGATCATTTGATCTAAATTTTTTCCTTGAGATCCTGATATATTAAATTTCTTTTTTATATCATTGACATTTAATCCTTTTATTAATTCTATGTTCTGGGATAATTGAGAGATCGATTTGCTATTTTTGTATAGTACATCTATTTTGGAGGATTTGTTGTTTCTTAGTTTCTCCGCCAAACTGTCGACATTAATTCCAGCGATTTCATAATTGATTGGATTCACATTTGGAGTTCCAAAAATCTTCTTCTTTATACATCTTTCTATTCTTCGGCAACAACATCGGTAAAGACAATTCTGGAATCCTTTCCAACAGCCATTAGACTTTAAGACCATAATTTGCACATATTTTGCGAAATATTGTTTTCACAAGTAGTAGGTATTATTATGATTTACATAAACATGTAAATCATAATAATTGCTGCAAACGCAGCAAGGTCGACAGGAATAAAAAGTTCGATTTGTCCCCCTATTGCCGACGGGGGGACAGACGGAACTTTCTATTCCTGTCTGTCCCCCGAGGGGACAGAATAGGGGGACAGAGAGGAATGATCCATTTAATCGAATTGGTACGCGAAAAGAACAATTATTAAACTACGTTGTAGGTCAATTTACATGGTAAAAAGTGTATTTTGAATACTATTTATGTACACATGAACTCACTTTTATTTATGTATTTACATTACATAGATATTCCAGATTTTCATTACTTCACATTCTTAATTTTCTTATAACAGGTCCAAAATGTATAATAATTATCCATAACAGGGCCTACAGGCATAATTTTTAGTTGCGTAGGCACCATGCTCAACAATTATCTTGAAATATCTACATGATTTTTGCCATTTTTTTAGGGCGGTAACGTCACAATATTTTTAATTTTTGGCTGAGAATCAAGCATAGACAATTGTCTACGATGTCACAAAGCATAAATGATATTGCTGTGCAAAAGGCAAAGACAAGGTATACAGGGTGTCCTTGAATTCATTCAACAAGTTTAGAATTAAAACTATAGAGAAGGTGAGCGCGCCACGCCCGCGTCGCCGGTGACGTTTCTTTGCGCACTGAAACGTCACCGGCGACGCGGGCGTGGCGCGCTCACCTTGAAAAAGACCGTCGAAATCGGTCGAAACCGTCGGTCTAATTGCCGACTTCAACAATATAAGTGAGTGATATCCGTTTATATATAATAATTCATTCAACAAATTCAAACTGCGGGCTGTACTCATGATAAATATGAAATTGGTAAGTTTTTTAGTACTTAAATCAAAACTGCAAAAAATATTAATTAAGTACGTCACAACACCAGTCACACAATGACCTTAGAAATGACCATTAGGTTAAATACCAGTGAAAGAAATCGTTGTAAAAATTAAAAATACCTTAAAATGTAAAAACTAAAAATATTTAGGAGAATACTGGGCACAACAAGAAGGGCAGATGGCAGTGTGAGATTGAGGAAGAACAGGGAAATTGAAGACCTAGTGTCCGAGCCCAACATCATCGGCGAGATCGAGTCTGCTCGACTCCGCTGGCTCGGCCACGTCGAAAGAATGGGAGAAGATCGAGCTGCCAAACTAGCGTATCTGGGACGAGCGTCCTCGGTACCGCTGGAAGGACGAGGTCGAGAAGGACCTGCGCCGACTGCAGGCACTCACGTGGCGGCAGTCGGTGCAGGACTGGCACGACTGGCGTCTTCTCGTTGCGGAGGCCAAGATCCACTTCGGGTCACTGAGCCAGAGGAGTAAGTAAGTAAGTAAGTAAGTAAGTAAGTAAGTAAGTAAGTAAGTAAGTAAAAACTCGAAGGCACAGTTACGATGCACGTCAAATTAATATTTTTTTTGATAGTTGAATTTATTGTAAATATTTTTCCCCCAAAGTTGTTTATTTTACGTCATAAGCCTAACCATCGATTTAATTTTGTCGAATGAATTCAAGGCCACCCTGTAGAACGTACAAGTGTAACGAGCTTACCACCAAAACGGTAGAGTCCATAGAAGTAGGTAAATAATGTAACAACGGGCCTACCAGGGCATAATATCCTCTCTGGCTTTTTGCCATACACGTGACTTTGAGTACCTATAGTCTTGTGAGAAATATCTCATGAGACGGGTATTGAAGTGTGGAATCAAATTATAGTACCAGGCGGAGGTGTCATCAAAACTAGTTCACAATTAACATAAATATGAAGTAATAATATACATATTAAAACAAATATGTATTGCTGAATAGCTTCTCCTATTGTCGTTTAAAAATGTACCAATTATGTATGGAACAAAAAAATTCTGCATGACTGTAAAATTAATAATGCATTATGCAATCAAAATCTGTTTTATGAATACTACAATGTCAATGACTATAGGTGATTCGAGTACTACAAATACATTTTTGGGTTAGAATACGTAGAATTAACTTAGATGAAAGAATACCATTACGATCAAACGCTTGTCTCTAGTAAATGTACCTACTTAGTTAGGCAGGTAAGACCTACCTATCTACCTAACCTTCTTATAACTGTATCGGTACCTATCTACCTGTCCTTTGAAGAAGTCAAACTTGCTTTCTCCGGAAGTTTACCGGTATTTATCTCGAAAAGTAAAATTATATTACAATTAAATTATATTCTTGAGTCAATATTACATACTCTCATATACCTACATATGACACCTATAGTACAACGTGCCTTAAGAATTTTGAAATTTGTAGGCAAACTCGTTCACATCCTTGTTAAAGACTTTCATACAAATTCAAGGTCGTCCTCTGCCCAGCTGACCTTTTATAATGATGAGTGGGCATTATCTACCGACCCTTAACTGAAATTATCTAGATTCTAGTCGATAACAGAACTCCTAAAATGTAAAGTTAGTTTAAGTTAGTTTAAGGAAGTTCGCCCAACTTCCGTAAATAAATTCAATTAAGAGGTGTGACTTGTGCATTGTACACTGACTACCCATATATCCTGCGATTGAGAAGCGATTTACTCCGCACTTTTACCATAAATACTGTCAGTACTGCTAACAATTCCCATTGACATGTATATTATTGTGTCGATAACACCTTTTAATAAAAAGAGCGGCAATACAGAAGAAATCCTTAAAAAACGCAATGACTAGTGCAATCAAAGGAAATACGTGAAAATTAAATTATATAAAATTGCTCCGTAATAATTTAATTCCTTCAATCAGTTTATGTTAAAAACTTTTACTTAAATCGAATGGTTACTAATGCCAATTAAATCAATTGAAAGATAATGAAGTGATTTTGTTATAAATCATTATTTAGTTCTAAATTATACTTACTCATCCTACGTGTGTTAAGTGCGGTGTGAGTATGATCTTTAGTGTAGTGTAAGTACGTAAACACCATCGGTTATTTACCTGTGTGCCGCCCGCTTAGTCAGAGCGGTCATCAGGGCGGCGTATAAATAGGTCCCCAAGACGGACCACCACTAGTATTGTTCTACAAATCCCACAATGAACACTGTGAGTAAAACCAACTAGCATCCCCTTGAATATTCTATTAAATTAAATTTTAAAATAGCTTTATCTCTTTTGATCTGGGAAGGAAGTGATGTCCTTGCAAGATTTATATTTTAATTGAATTCAAATTAACTTTCCCACGGGTCTCTTTTGTTCCTATTTCAAAGTCGTACTTGCATGTGCAAGAGATTTTAAGTTTGATGCTCCCAATATGTAATTAATTATTAAACTTGATATTGCAGTGTTAGTAGTGATCTGATCATGATAAGTTAACAGCGACTTCATGGTCCACTGCACTTCATTATAGGGTCTGTCCATAATAGAATTGATTCCAATAACATGCAGATTAACAATTTCATTGTATTTCTAAATTCTAGTTAATTGGCATCGGTTTGCTGTTATGCCTGAGCGTGGCATTCGGGTCCGCACTACCTGCTGCCATAGAGCCTGAAGGTAAAGCTGTCGAAGCTGTCCCCATCGACGCTGCGGCGGCGGACGAGAGCTTGGAGGGAGAGGAGTCCAGAGGCTGGGGATATGGAGGTTACGGGAGGGGATGGGGTGGTGGTTACGGCGGTTGGGGCGGTGGGTGGGGACACCGAGGCGGATGGGGCGGTGGTTACGGCGGCCGTGGGGGATGGGGCGGCGGCGGCAGGGGCTGGGGAAACGGCGGAGGTTGGGGTGGTGGCGGCGGATACGGATGGGGCCGCTAAACAAAACCTAGTGAAACCTTGGACATAATGGAATTACCAACATAGTGTTAAACTCTATCAGTGAGCATTTAGCAATATTTTGTTTCTGTCACGAAGGATTCACAGACACATAGGTAAATTAGTTAAGTGTACGTACGTTTTCTTGCACACTGGCAATTTGTATTAACAATTAACAGCAACTCCTGAATTAACGTTTATAGATTTTTGATACTTCTTAAACTTGCCATTCTTACGTAATGATTTTATTCTGTGATGTGATTTATAATAAAATCTATTGACTTACTCTAATTGCAAGTCTTTTATTTATTCATCCATTACCCATACAGTATGTTCTCACAAGGTTAGGTTAAGAGCAAGCATTGCGCTACATACGCAATGTGATCGATGTAGGACTTTGGAAGCAGACTGTATGTATTCGCCACTACAACCAGCAACTACAGCAGCAATAATTACAAATTAAGTAATTAAAATATTTTCAATCACTGCTTTAGAAATGCTATGACCGGGGGAAGTGGTAGGCATTCATACTTGACAAGTGCACCATCCGAATGCAACTATGGAAGCTACACTGGCCCATATGGCATTTCTAACCTTAATTAATTAATGGTATGTGGCCAATTTAAATCGAAAAGCAGGTGCCGCAATTGATTAAGTGAAAACATGATTGATTTTAATTGTGGTGTTTATTATTATTAAATAATTCGAATATTTAATGAATATTTAACTGGACTGATACAGGCATCGAAGAATAAATCTTTTGAACGTATTCCCTACCCTATATGAAATACAAGTGTGATTCATTTTCTTAAATCATAATGTTTACTTACCTAAAATATTTACAAGCTATAAGTAGTTTACCATTGGACTCCGCATTAGGTAAAACCAAACGTAGTTTCGTCCTCACAATTTACAAGTAAACAGCCTAATTTAGTTAAGTAGATGGGATTTTTTAAAACAATATTCGAAGTATCTTAACTATTTGAACAAATAAGTATAACTGAAAAACAATGTCACTAACTTGAACAAAATGATGTTGTGGCTAACCAGAATACCTTAGAGAACATAAATCATTTACGACATTGTAGGTATTTACTTATAGTTATAGGCGCGTATTCATAAACGTGATTTAAAGTTGCGCCACCGTTTAGGCCCCTGTCCATTTCTATCTTAACCTTTTGTAACGAACTGTGATAGGGATAGCAACACGACTTAAGGGAAGTGAGGTTTAACTAGGTTTATGAATAGCAGCCATAGAGTTTGAGAGACTTCGTAAAATGTATATTTTGGCGTGTATTAGTGTTTTGGTGTGCAAATTTGAATCTAAGTGATAAATACACTAAGATATAGCACTCATGGACCAAACTATGATTTCTTGTGTTATGAGCCCAACCGACATACACAAATATACGATGAACTCTCCGAAAGAGAAGATGTATGTATTAAAAATATCATGTCTTCGCTTATGGAATTCAAATACCTATGTTAAAAATGTCACCACTGAAAATAAATCAATATTGATGAATTCAAGGCGATGGTTATCGTTTAGTATCGGTTGCATGCCCGTATAGAGGCTCAAAAATATAGACAGCTGTTGCCAAAATCTGATCCCATTAATATTATAAATTCGAATGGATGATTGGTTGGTTGCTCAGTCACGTTGTAACGTCTAGACGGAACTACAGCAAATCTTGCTCTTACTACCCTAAGTATAAGCGTCATAACTTGCCCGGTTCCAATGACTTGACCCTCGATTGAGATCCTGGGAATTTCCTAGGTATAATTAACGCCGACACTAGCACCCAGATGGAACAGAAAATATCTTTAGTTTCTTCAAAAGAGACTTTAGTGAGAGGTTATTTTATTATGCAGATATTGTGAACGATGGACGCGTTTCCCGGCTGATAAAGGAAAGGTGGAATAGAGATGCCGAAAAAAGGGTTACCTATACTAGCACCTACCTATTTGCTATTACTTGTAAGGGAAGGCCTATTCCCTGTTACCATAATAGTGACGAAATACAAATATTTATGATGAAATAAGCAAATAATTACGAGCTCACAGTTGAATATCGAACGGAATCGTGAATCATTAACACTATAAACGGAAGTTTATAAAAAACATTAAAAGTTAAAAGATTTTCGTGTAATTTTGCTTATAAAGTAGACTTCGGTGAAACAAATTTTATATTTTGAAAACTAGCAACAAGTAATCAGTATATTCAGGAGCGAATAAAACTACAACCTTTAGTACCTACCTACAGCTAACAGCAGATCAAGTGTAACATTTCGGACTTTATACTGTTCTTATTATCTGCATCGTAAGAGTTAAAATCGTACTGCAAGTGTTACCATTGATTTGCTGTTGTTCGTACAAACCTCTTCGGGGCTCACTTTTATGATTGTTCGTCAATAATCATCAGCACATGACTAACAGTAATTACTAGGGTGCATGGTTTCTTTAGATAGCAAACATAAAGGTTGCACCATAATTTTTCCAAAATTTCAAACCAGTATAATTCCACACAATAATTTTGCCGATAGTCATCCTACGTATGTTGTCGTGGTAATAGGTGTGTTTACAGTAGCGGTTATTTACCTATCGTGACAATCCTCCAAAGACCAATGTATATCACCTGTCAAATTTTCACACTCCAATTTCAAGTGTATTTCTATACTTCTACAGTTCATTTTGGAATATAAACCTATGATAGTTGGATGCGGTTAATTTGGACCCTCCTTATACAGAGACGTCAGGGAGACATAGCACGGTATATAAATAGGTATCCGAGACGGATTCACCAGTATTTGTTGTGAAGGAGTTACTACAATGAACACGGTGAGTACCTGAATATACATTAGACTCCATCCCTTAATTAAACATTTAATATACTATAATTATTATTATTTAAAAGCATTTCATCGTCTCATTTGTAAGCAAAGTCCTTAAAATCCTAACGAGTAAAAAAGGAAGGTTTACGTCATCTAATCTCATACAAAATAAAACTGTCTCTTCACACGAATATTCAAAAAACAGTTTAATTATAATTCATTTAATGTACTACACACGACAGCACATCAATGGTCATTTGAAAGTTAAACACGGTGCAAAGTCCAAAATATTACATTTGATGTGTTTTCCACTCTATTTGCTGTTATTCATAAACATAGTTAAACCTCACTTCCCTTAAATCGTGTTGCTATCCCTTTTACACTTCGTTAAAAAACGTTAAGATAGAAAGGGACAGGAGGCCTAAATGGTGGCGTAACTTTAAATCACGTTTATGAATACGAGCCTTTCTCTTTATGTAGGTAGGTCTCGCAATATAATAATAATCGCAGTAATGTTCGAGAAAATGATAACGACTCGTCAAAATTTTCTTGAAGTCTAGGGCGGGATGTAGCCTGAAATAAAGAAAAACTATATTCGTACAAAATTATATTCGTACGTATAACTGTTTATTTTCTAAATTCCAGATAATCTGCGTGGGTCTTCTCTTATGTGTCAGCCTGGCATCAGCCTTACCAGCTGCCATCGACACTGAAGCAGGCAAGGTGCTTCCCAGCCATGAAGAAAAGCAGGACAACTCTGCACCGGCCGAGAGCTTAGAAGGCGAGGAGTCCCGATGGGGATATGGCGGCGGATATGGCGGCGGATATGGCGGCGGATGGGGCGGCGGGTGGGGCGGACGAGGTTGGGGTTACAGAGGCGGTTGGGGGGGAGGTTACCCCGGCTGGGGGCGAGGTTGGGGTTACAGAGGAGGATGGGGCTACGGCGGCGGATGGGGTGGTGGATATGGCTGGGGGCGCTAAATGCTACTTATTTAGAGGTTTATGTAATAGAGATAACTCGGTTTCGCCAATGGATCTTACAGAAATTACTTTGTGACAAAACAATGTTTTCAACTGTAATAGGATGTTTTAAACTTTAATATTTATGTACCTAACTAATTTTAATAAATTATTGGTAGCAGTAACAAAGTTTAACTCTTTGTTAATTTAATCTGTGATGTGTTTTTAATAAATTTATTATTGCAATCCAAATGTATGTTTTTCTCTACTAATATGCTTATTACGGTAAATGTACAGACGTTATTCCCATGTTATGGTTGTCTGAATTCCTAATCAAAATTTTCGTACATTATATTCTGGAAAGTTTAGCCTTGCGATAATTCGCTGTCTTTACTTGTTGCGATAATGATTTATTTGACGACATCATAGAGACTCCATCTCCCCGTGCATAAGATAAAATAAGATAAGATAAATACACTTTATTGCACCATAATACAGTATTAATTACATTATTGAGAAGCATGTACAATTTTGGCGGTCTTATCGCTAAAAGCTTACGTCCTCGCAAAAAATATCGCATGCAAGTTACAAGTACAGCTGTTTAGGCGCTAGATGGAAGCATGCGTACACAAACAAACCTTTTTAATAATGAATTTAACTTATTCACTACCTACTATGACAACAGTTACGTGGGATAGGCAAACTTCCCCAACGACCGGAAGTCGATAGTTTGAACTTAGAACGTGTGTGACCTGTATTTTACTGAGTTGGTTTTTATTAAAAAATCGCTACATTTCGCGAAGAGCTTATTAATTGGCATCGCAAAGATTTGCGCAGTAGAGTCAGGATACTGTGTACCAGGGTACTGAGGAGAAAAAGTGGCATAAATCTTTCAACAGCACAACTTTTAAAAACTTTGTAAGCTGCGTCGATTTTTACTAGCAGTCAAATGTCAGATTTTTGGCGAAAATTAGTACAAAAATTTCGTTCGAGCAGGCTTTACGCTTTGACAGAAAAGACCAGCCGGATAAAAGTTGTGATTTATTCCTTTTTGGCAAAACGAGTTTGGAGTTTGTATGGAATTAGTAACATCACGCCTTACCCCGATTTTCAAACGCCTGTATATATATTTTATTTTTCAACTGATTTCAGTTCTGTTTACACAGTTGACCTAAATTTATGTCCACTCTGAAATAAAAAATATTTTAATTTTATAAACTTGTCAACATCCATATTAACAAAAATATCATTAATGATGGGAAAAGACCCGTAACAAAGATATGCACGTTATTTTACCTGTTTAGATGCTTTGAGCTTAGTCATACGAAGGGGTCAGGAAGGCTCGTACGCATATAAATAGGTGACCAAGATAATCTTCACATCACATATTGTTCTGCAACACGACACCATGAAGACTGTGAGTTGACCTAACTATTTATTTATTTACATAATCTAGATAAATTCTTTATTTACCTACCTTGTAGGCAAAGGAATAAACTCCCATACAAAACAGCGTTGGACTTTAATTCCTACAACCCCAAATCATCCTTTTAGTTTTTTTCTAATTAAAAAAATACCAGTGTAATTAAGGATTATTATGTTGTTATGTGATTTTTGTACCTAATGAAATTCAGTAAAATATAAACAATTAGAACATGTTAACACTTGGATCAAACAATTGGATCGTTCGTCGACCTCTGGGGTAGTTCCTAGCCAAGTGGTGTTAAGTTTCGCAAACACTAGTAGAATAGAAAGAAAAATACATGTGATTGATATTTGCTATATCTAACGAAATGTCAATTCCTTACATTTATATTTATCCACGCGAAAGTTTGTATGGATAGATGGATTTTTGTTGCTCTTTCACGCAAAAACTACTGAATGGATTTTAATGAAACTGTACAATACAGCTCATACATCGGAATAACACAGGTGCGTATTCATAATCGTAATTTAAAGTTATACCACCGTCTAGGCCCCCTGTCCCTTTCTATCTTAACCTTTTTTAACGAAGTGTATAATAGGGATAGCAACACGATTTAAGGGAAGTGAGGTTTAACTATAGGTTTATGAATAACAGCACTAGGCTATAATTTATAATCCTGCGCAGACGAAATCGCGGACAGCAGCTAGTATTCCACTAATGTTAACGAAAGTCAAAACCATTTGAGTATAGGGTCTAACTTTTGAAATAATTATTTTATTCATGTACAACCTGGTGCATACGAGTATACCTACTTTAGCCGGAATTTAACTGTAACTAAAAAATAATCTAATTTTAGATACTAAGTAGGTACATTACAATTTCCTAAAGTGGAAGTAAAATAATCCAAAAGTAAAAGTGGTTATCCCGTAATAGAGGCATCTCATAAGTCCATTTACTTACACCATTACTTACAAATACAATTTCCTTTGTTCCAGACAATCTGCCTCGGTCTACTGGTATGCATCTGCTTGGCGTACATATCAGCTGAGCCAGCTCCTCTCAACCGCCCGGCAGCAAGAGAGAAGGTGCCCGCGACTGCATCCGAGGAGCTGTTGGAAGGCCAGGAGGCTAGGTATCATGGCGGTGGCAACAGGTACCACGGCGGTGGCAACAGGTACCATGACGGTGGCAACAGGTACCATGACCGTGGCAACAGGTACCATGACGGTGGCAACAAGTACCATGGCGGCGGCGGCGGTTGGCACGATCGTCACCACGGTGGCGGCGGCAGGGGACGTGGTTAATACCAAGATATCAGCTGCATCATACCGGCAGCCAGAATGCTAAAAGGCTAATACTTATTTAACATTTTGACGAGAAGATTGCCCTAGAAAGTGACTTTGTTTTTTGGAAAGGAATAAACCAAATTATGTCAAAAGTTTATCCTAATACTTCGGCCAAAATTATTCATCATCAAATCATCTCGTTCTTATTGTGTCCTCGTAGTAAAATAACTACAAAAATGAATTGATATCGTTGAATTGGTTTAACACCTTTTATAAGTATGACTTTGAATTGTCTACCTTGGTTTGATTGATACCTTGCATTAGAAACTATGGTGTACCTAGTACTTATATTCTGTAACAACTGTTTATGGATAAGTCGGGTACCCTAATGAAATTACCCACCTATTAATTAATGTACCTATATAAGAATAATAAATAATACTAACTATTATTTTTTCTTTTATTATATCCTATTTCTACCAAATAAATGACTTGGTAAGACCAAAAAATATGATATTATATTTTTGCAAAATATCTTTGCAGAAATTATTCGGTGAGCTGAATCGCCCTGAAGTCGATCAATGTTAAAGTCGTCAAACTCATAATACAAAATGTACCCATACTGAAATATTTATTTCAAAAAGGTACAATATAAAATAAAAAGAACCATTCAATATTTAAAAACCTAATCTAAACTATTTTTAAAAAATTTAGGTGCAGGAAGAGTACCCAAGACACTGGCAGCGTTACCTCGCTGGATCGCGATGCTAATCCGTTGCGCGAGGTAACTGCCAGCTCTTGGGTCACCAGTGGCATCTACTACTCGTTTGCTAACCTCTTTATATAAAGACCAAGCGCCGGGACCCCACGGGCCGAGGGTCTCGACACCAAAAGCAACAAAGTTGTAAACTGAAATTAGATTAAAATAAAAATAAAATTTGCCGTTCCCACAGACAGCTGTCACAGGCGTGATCCTACGAATTATTTGGTAAAGCACTCAATACAAAACACTGAGGCTGTTATTCATAAACGTGATTTAATGTTACGCCACCGTTTAGGCCCCCTGTCCCTTTCTACGAGTATCTTAACCTTTTTTAATGAACAACACGATTTAAGGGAAGTGAGATTTAACTAGGTTTATGAATAACAGCATATATAATTAAGCTAAATACGATAATAAAACTAATTGATTGAGGTAAAATATCGACCAAGATTTAGCGTGGGTATTTCATACGGAATTATGTGTGACCTCCAATCCTACTTATTTAATTATTTAAAAAGCTGTAGCTTCTAATCATCGCGAGAACGTTACACTTATACATATTTATATCGTGGTAGAGGTTTCATGTACAGGATGTAACAGAAAGGGTATAGTAAGCCGAAGGGAGGGTGTTCAGTATCGGTAACTGAACAACATTTGCTCTACGACTCTTCGAATAAAAAAATAAAAGTAAATTAATGTCTCATAGAAATCGATGTACAGTCGAAGAAGAGATAAGTATACAGGGGGTCTCAATAAGGTTGAGAGTTTCTCAAAAACTACTGGACCGAATTTAATATTCTTTTACAGTTACATAGTTTTAAATAAATAAAAATAGCTATTAAATAAATAAAATAAATTTACAGTTACATAGTCTTAACTTTTATCTATCAAACAGTGAATGAATTTTTGCAATAGGTTAAGTAGTTTTTGACAAAATCTCAAACTTAAAAACTCCACACCTTTACACCTTTCTTTGTCTTCGACCGTACCCTGCGTTCACTCTTTCTTGAAATGTCGGACCTACAGGTTGCGTGTGCTGCGTTTATCTTGATGCATTATATCTCTAATTATAATTGCTCGTGCATAGGCTCGACGAAATGTTACACCAATACGCTCGTAGGTTTGTACAATTAGGTTGTAACAAAACGGCGAGCGTGCTCGACTAGAACATATCATAGAGCGGCTCATTGTTCTGTTACAAGAAATGCTCTAGCTAGTCTATACTCCCCTTTACATTCAACACGTAGTTTATATGAATGTGTAGCACAGTTTACGACCTCTACTCGTAGTGCCAAACATAACTCTCGGGTTTTCCGCTCGTGCAGTAAATATCTGTCGTTGTAGATGTATTTTTTATATGTTTTATGGGCTGATGTAATGCAAGAATTAATTCAAAATTTTCCTTATGCTCTTCCTTTTCTTAAAGCATAACTTGTAATAGATACGAAAGGCTCTTTCGAATTATGGATTATTAATTTAAATTTATTCCACGGAAGCCTTCTAACTTAACGTTTTCTAACGATGTGTGAAAGTGACTAAAACACTGGCTAAGGGCAAGTTATTTAGTTATTATTAATTTCCTGGCGCCTTGTTAATGAATTTATTCTTATCAAATTGAACTTTTTTTTAAATAGTAATAAAAAGCTTTATTAATTATGGCTAAAGTTTAAAGTGTAGCCACCAGGTAGCGACAGAGTATTGCCTCAGGTAATGCATGAGGGAGGGTTTAGGCATATAGTAGAGCTATATAAAATCATAATCCTAACAAAATACAACTATGGCTAAGTACGGTCTAACACAGAGAAAGGTGTACCGGAGAGTTTTTAAGGTTGAGATTTTCTCGAAAAATACCTATTGCAATAATTATATTACAGTTAGACAGATAAAAGTTAAAACTATGTCCTGTAAAATAATTATTAAAATCGGTCCAGTAGTTAAAATAATTATTAAAATCTCAACCTTATTGAGGCCCCCTGTATACTTATTTCTGTCTTCGTGTGTACAAATGCTATGAGTAAGTTTAAACTCATAGCATTTGCACTTGTGTGTGCTTGTTGTTTTATTTTTCACAAATGAATAAAAAATATAGGTAAGGGACAGCATAGCCGTGTTCTTCATTTTCGACCTTCTTCTAAGAACCTGATGAGAATATCTGATGGTGTTAAATATAGATATAGTCCTAGTACAAAAGCTCGTTTTGGCGGAACCCTAAATATAATAAGTTAGTTTTCCTTACAGACTAAATAAATAAGCTGCTCACAGTATAAATAGATCTCCGAGACGAATAACCAGCAGTCCCGTAAAAATCGACACAATGAAAACTGTAAGTAGAAGATTATTGCTTTTTAGTAGATACTTATATTTACTTAAGTTTACATTATTTTTGACTTTGTTACTGTGATTTGTATACCGTGGAAAGATAAATGTTTTTAAAATAATAAAGCCAAGCTACACACTACTGCGTCGTATAAGTATGCTAGATAAATAAGAAGATAGTAAACCTACCTGAGCCAGAGAATAAGGAAAAATATAAAACATTTTATTGGTTACAGAACTGGATTTTACCAGTTCCATCACAAATTAAATATGTGGCGCTTACAAATAAAAATCAAATTACAAATATTAAAACGAAGTTGACGAAGACAGGGTTTTATTCATTTTTATGATTAAATAATAATATAAACTTCATATAAGCACTTATACCGGAGCCTAAATCAAGTGTCTTATTTTGTAAACAAAAACTACCTTACCTTACTAGGTAACATTTTAAGCTATTCTGAGATTATTGCATAGTTATTTTCACATTATCAGATCGGATTACTTTATTTTCACAATGATGAACAGGTTTGATCCATCAGTTCCTTCAGTGTTACATCACAACAGGTAATTAGACGATCATATTTGTTTACAAAATAAGACACTGACGTATCTGAATGTAAAATACACATCATTTTAATTTGAGCCAACTGTATGATTTAATTTAATTAGTTTCTGTTACGGAATGGCGAAGAGGCAGACATCGAGATTTATAATTACTTATTAAAAAAAAATTACCCAATTGATTATTTTAATTTAAATTATTTTAAATTATTTAAATTATTTAAATATTAGAGCTATTGCAAAAAAATTACTTATTTTCTGTTTCGAAATCAGATTATCGGTAATATACGAATGGCGCACATATTGTAGGTATAACGAAAATTATTAAAAAAAGTATCATATTAAAATTTAATTCCTGATAATTTGCATATGTTTACTACTATGCTTAAGTATGACACACACTTCACACTACTGCAATACCCGCAGAGGTGCCTAAAGATACGAAGCCAGTATTCTCTTCAGCTGACGAAATCTTAGAAGGCCAGGAGACAACACACGGGCAAGGCCACCATGGTGGAGGCATGGGGCATTATGGCAACGGCAAGGGGGCCCAGGGGCGCTAACCCCTTATGTTATGGCTTTATTCATCAGACATTCTTCATCACCTGATATATGATATAAGGTGGTTTGATAATAATAACAAAAAAAACTTTGTATTTGTTTATTTGTCAATAGACCCATTTATTTAATTAGGCTTTCAATATGCAATATTTAACTTATGTAAAAAATCAAATTAATAAAACATGTGACAAGAATAACTGGATTTTTTTTCCTGTTTCAAGAAGTGTACTGGGCTGATGCCATATGTCTGATGTTTATTTATTTTATACCAAATATCATAACTTATGAAAATTTTCTTTT
The DNA here is from genome assembly GCA_963506565.1 of Tachystola acroxantha. Taxonomy (NCBI): domain Eukaryota; kingdom Metazoa; phylum Arthropoda; class Insecta; order Lepidoptera; family Oecophoridae; genus Tachystola; species Tachystola acroxantha. The sequence goes on from OY735887.1 coordinate 6,951,529, forward strand.
GAGTAAATAAGTTCCATCAAAAAGTCTACCTAATGATGTCATGCGATGTTATAACTCTATCGGTACCTATAACCTGAGACCAAAACTTAGATGCTGTAAACTTAGCTATAAACGTGATTTAAAGTTAGTCAACCGTTTAAAACTTAGGTCCAGTTTTGAGTGCATGAAGCAAATATTTTAATTTGCTAATAAGAATAGATAATACATAGGTATGAGTACACTTACATTTACGAGTAAGTAACAGGTCCAAGTACTCTGCTGGTAGCTGCGACCAGCCCAGGTTCCACTAAGAGCATTGTTAACAAAATTTCGATTCGACTGATCCTTGCCTCAAAGGACCGAGCAAAATTATCAGTAGATAATTACATACATAAAAAAATGAGCGGTGAACCTATGTCGGTTATGAGCAGAGTGTCGAAATTAATACCTACTGAACCAGAAGTATACAGTGTATGTCAAAAATTTAAATCGGCAAATAGGTCCTTGCCATACATAATCGTTCGCGCGTAGTGCGTGAATTTCATACATCAGTCATTCAACCAATGTATGAAACTCAGGCACTACGACCGCGCGGCCCGGTACAGGCCCATCTCATGATTTAAATCTTTGATGTATCTAGATTTCTGCAGACGTCAGACGTGAGTGACCCATGTCAAATCCTAAGCACATGAGGTTATTAATCGGTTCAGGTCCTCTCGACCTCGTCCTTCCAGCGACACTGGGACCGTCGACTGGGCGGCGCCAAAACGGGTCCAAGGAAGATTACCTCATTCGTCACCTATAAGGTTTTTGGTCAATACTAATTTGATACCGCGAGTTCGTTCGCGAGGATTTCATGTGCAGCCAATGACGTTCTATATTTATAAAATTATTTATTATGTCTGTCTCAACTAATTGTGGTTATGCCCCCGAATTTCACGTCAAGTTCGTCGTGAAACTCGGACCACCAAATGTACCCAAAACGGATTGGTGGATAAGGCATGACATGACTCAGCATTGGGCGATCACTAATCTGCGCATTGAGCTGAAATATTTAGAGGAAGAGAGAAAGCGAGAAATACGAATATGAATAATAAAATAGGTAGGTATCTAATGATTAAAAAATGTAATTTTTCACGACCCCTTTCTTTTTATTATCGGCCAGCATCCAGCTAATTGTATACCTACTAAGGATATTTAATGCATAGGTATTTGGTAAGTAGGTGTAGTTTTCTAAACTATTAAATATAAGTACATTCGTCGGTAGTTATGTACACGCGTCTTATAGTAGGTATATTTTGTAACCAACATTTAAAATTACGGACAATCGCTTTTAAAATTTTTATACACAATTAAATATGCAAATTTTCAATAGTCGCGCAAAATGATTGAAACAGAAAAAAATTCTAATAATTCGTGTTATTTTCCTGCTTAAGGCGGGGCGAGGGGGGCATGCTAACAGTATAAATATGTCATCGAATTTGACTACCCCAACATTGATCTGCTAAATCCAACACAATGAAGACTGTGAGTATTGTTATCTAATATTATATATTGAACTTTATCAATTGTTTTTTTATATATAATTAGAGGTAGGTAAATATTTAAGTGCTCGTAAAGTGTATCCATGTTCTTAGGACCAAGCTCGTGCCAAGAGATAACACCCTGTTAAGTGTCTAACTTAAGTCACAAGAAGTTTTGTGATTTAGCACGGGTTAATTTTAGACCCCGGTGGTGCAAGTGACTCTGAGACCGAGATTCACAGCCAATTTTGATCGCTCTTACAACTCATATTTCAAACAATTTTGAACTTATTTTGGCTGTCGTAGGTAAGAGCTAAGTATCTCAGGGTAAGCTTGTGCTCAAATTAAACTATCTATAAATCTCGGCCTAAGCACAGAATAAGTAATAGTTTTGTAATTATTAATTACCAACGCGACACTTCTGATTACGCCGAATAAGTTAGCGTACCCCCATTAATATTAACGGAGAACGTTACGATATCGATAAATACATTTTGTGTCATTTAATATACGGTTTTACTTGTTTATAGTCAATTTACTTACTTGTTATTACCTACTACTTATTATTTTATTGCCTCGCTGGTGATGTTAAAAGTTGTAAGTGTCACACGAGAACTTATTGGTTTCTCGTTCCAATTTAAAATCACTCGTTACACTTGCGATTCTAATATAGAATCCTGCGCTTGTTCTGGACTCAAGACATTTGTTTACCCGGCTGCCGAATGGAGGAGGGCATTGTTTTTCGAACGTAGTATGTATAATTAGTATTTCTGGCCTCATAGCCGTAATCATAATCATAAATTATTTATTTGCATGAATACGGGTATCACAGGTGTTAAAGTTTTACAGTAGTTCCTTACAATATTCGGCCATTTCTGGCGTGCAAATGATTGTTGCTTAATACTCATATTACATTTTAAAGTTAATTACAAATATCGCTATTTCATATATGTAAAGGGAGGTGAGTGTCAAGATTTTGTGCTTGATGAAGAAAGGTCTACCTACCGTTTAGGAGATTGAGAGATTTTTATGTATGAAATATTATTCGTCCAGTCATATTTCTATACATTGATCGTGAAAAAAATGGAAAAATATTTCTTTCTGTCTCGACTTAGTCTCTAGATGTAATAATGTCGGGTTTCTCCAGTTACTACTTATTAGGTACCTAGGTACATGTATTAGGACTTTAGGAGGCCCCGCTCTTCCACCTTTCAGTCAAAATTCTAAATACAAAGTACCTAGAGCTTATTAATTAAGAGAATAATATAAATCTTAATTCTTAAACTGATCGCTGGGCTGATATGATACATTTTATGTATATAAAAAAAAACAGTTTTTTGTAATTAATTCATTTATTTCCTAACAATGTTTTCCAAATTCCAGGTACTCTGCGTTTGCCTGCTCTTGTGCCTCAGTCTGGCAATTACCTCTGCGGTGCCGACTGACGGCGGGCATCAGCCCCAAATCGATGTCAATTCTCCAGTAGAGGAAATCTTGGAAGGCCAAGAGTCCAGATACGGTGGTCACCATGGCGGCGGCGGCGGTCACCATGGACACCATGGACATCATTATGGCTGAAATTAATGCTCTCAGAATCAAAGGACTTACTATAATTATAAACTTAACGTACAGTTTAGTAAAGTAGGTACTCGTGATAATTGATGTACTTAAATTTGTTTATAGTAAGAGCTTTAACGAACCAACTTTAAGATAAGATTTATTTTAGTACTTAATTATAAATAACACGTAATGATGACAAAATTAGTCGAACTGCATTAACTTTGTTAATATTTTCAAAAAAAAATCATAAAATCTATCTCCACATTTGATTTTATATTGAAACCATTTTATGTGATTTTATGTAATCTGTGATGTTATGTGTTAATAAAAATATTATGTAATTTAATTCTTTTGGTTTTCTTTAATAACAGTCAAGTTATGCAAATGAACTTTTAGGATTACCTATTTACTAAGGACGAAATATAAAGTAACTAAAAAGACAAAAGTGTAACATTTTGTACTTTGGATCGTTTTTATTATATGCACGACGCAGAGTTGAATTGATAATGTGTTTGGATCAACTTAGCTGCCGGAAATTGTACTAAATCAATAATTAGTACAATTTCCGGTACAATTAGGTTATCCAATGATAAGTAAGCAAATGACAATGCCCCACCATCAACCGCATGATGTACAAGATAACGAATAAATGTAAAAATATCTCCGTTTTTTGTTAAAATCATTGGTTTAAAATAAAGTTTTATACAAGTTGCGAGTCGAAAAAACATCTTAATTAAGAATTCAGAAAATAGTATGAAATCAAAGCGAATTATTCATTGTTTTTGTTATCATTTTCTACTACTCTCGCAACTCCTACTGATTGTGATTATGCTATATAAAACCTGTAATAAGACCCCAATAAAATGATATATGAGCTTCAATGGTCACGTAGGTGACCAAAGGTGGGGCAAAGCTCCATTGAAATGTGGCAATGTCATTTAGAAATGAAATCGACCGCCTTGATATATCGCTATTGGGCTTTCCTTTTACCAACCTTATACCGCAACCAGACCTACCTATGTCCTAAACTAAATACAGACGTTCAGCTTGATTTTTCATATTCTTTAGTAAATAACGTCAATGACTTTCGCCTGGCCCGCCATGCAGTTGGTTTTCCTTAAGAGCACTGACCTGAAACCCAAAATCGTTAACTCGGCGCGACATAATTGTTTATGTTTATCCAACTCAATGCATGTCTGTCCGTCCGTATGTTTGGATGATTTTTTAAAATAAAAACTGCGGGAAAAAAGTGTTTAGGTAGATGTTATGCTGTCACAGTACTCAGAAACCAAAATAGGCGTACCACAGGGAAGTATCCTGTGCCCACTGTTGTTTCTAATCTATATCAACGAGTTTCCAAAAGTGACACCCCATCTTAGTGCCCTATTTGCAGATGATGAATCAGTGCTGATAGTAGATGAAAGATCGCAATACGAAGATAGTATAAATAGTACATTGCATGATATAACCACATGGGTAAAATCCCTAAATCTACAGGTAAACATAACCAAAACTAAGTACATCCAATTCCGTCCGTATCAGGCGACACAAATACCTTTCAATGTTAACTACGATGGTATCTCAGTGGAAGAAGTAAACTCATATAAATTTCTAGAATCTTCTTTGAAATGCTTGTAAGAATTTTGAAACATATATTTTTTTTATTAGCTTACTGACAAGATCAATAAATAAGTACGTAATAAGTATATTTAGAATTATTATTACTTACATATTTAATGGGCACCCTACATTAATGATCTGACCCAACGTGGTTGGGCAAATCGACGAACGTTGCCGTCTAAACGATTTGCCCAGCACAAATTGACGATTTCGTGAAATGACACCATTTCATGAAATGATTGACGATTTCATGAAATGCTCAATTTAACAATCTAACCACGACATATACATTCCATCCTATCTTCTGGCATAATGTATTGGGGAAACTCAGTTGATGTGCAGTCGGACCTTTATATTGCAAAAAAAGATGCCTAAGAATTATTTATAACATTCCAGGAGATGAATCGTGTAAGCCGATTTTCAATAACAAGACATAAGTACTTAACTCTCACAGATACACTTAACCTCTACATTCTACATATTGCAAGTCAATATATAAAAAAACAATCCGAATGAGTACCCAGAAAACAATACAGGTAGACCAATCCTGGCCTATAGCACATAAATAACGTAGTAGCACCTAAAGCAACCTTAAAAATGTTTAAAAAGAGCATGTACTGTACTGGTGCTATTATATACAATCACCTACCTCGGGAAATTAAGGAACTGATAGGAACAGAATTTAAAAATAAGTTGGAAAAAATATTACTGGACAACTGATTTTATACACTGCAAGAATATTTAAATTACAAATTTTAACAATTATTATATAATATCTCCTTTTGACATAGGTACCTAAATAAATGTAAAATATTAAAATATTAAAACTTGTTAATAACCAATTAATATATTATTAAGTATCTATTGCATGCCCACAAAACGGGTAGGTTATGTATGAACATGTTATAATTTAAGACCTACTTTGTAGCCGATTGCAATAAATACGCTTTGACTTTGTTCAATAAAGTAGATAGGGCCAATAATGGTTTTAATTTAATTCATCAAGTTATCTATTAATACCAAACTAAAGCGAGAACTTTAAAATCCAAGCATTGAAGACAATAAATGCGCGCCAATTTCTTTCGTAAGTATTTTTTAAATATAGACAAAGGATATATGTCATACATACAGCCTTCATTCCACCAAGAAGAATTTATGCGCCGATGAAACCACGCTGCCACATGTTAGTATATGTGATAAACGGTGATAAATCTAAAATGTTTAGATTACTTTTGGTATTTTATTTTCCTGTTTGCGAGTCGAAGTCAGAGGGGCCGTCAGTATAAATACACTTTCAAGACGGACTATCACCAACATTGAACTGCTACATTCGGCACAATGAACACTGTGAGTATACCTTGATGCGGATTGCTTTTATTTATTTTACCCCTTTATTTTTTTAAGAACGCAGTTTAGGACATTAAAGTAAAAGAGTTAAGTATCTTAACCCGAGTTAGTTATATAAAATTATATATAAATCACAACAGCGCCATACACTTTTGTATTCACTTTAGCCCGTAGTTCGTGCAATGACCCTCAGGGTCTCTTGCAATATCGAGATACCTCTGGGTTAAGTAGTTAACCCGAGAAAAATCCATACATTTTGCTCGAGTTAAGTCGTTAACTCTAGAGTTATCTTATATTGCAAGTGGGGATTGGTAAATTAGTAAGAGAATGGTTAGGGAGGTATCTATTCGACTGGTCCTCGCCTCGGGGGACCTTAGAGCCGGTGAAGCCCTTGCCTAGAATTAGGTAGATAATTATTATGTATTTATATTTGTTTTTTCTGTTATATATGTCTAAATTGCTTAATAAATAAAGAAAATTAGTAACGATAATTAGTACCTAATAAATTATTTTAGTAGCAAATAGATATAGTGGAAAATAGTATAGCGCGTTGGAAAAACTTGAGTTTGGACATTATTATGAAGTTAATGTGATCTGGCAATGTTCTGTACCTATTATTTTCTAAATTCCAGGTAATCTGCTTCTGTTTACTCGTATGCCTGAGTCTGGCGTACACAACGGCACTGCCGGCGCCGGAACCCTTAGCTGACATCGCGGTCCCCATCTCACCAACGGGCGACATCTTGGAGTCGCTGAGAGTTAAGCGGGGCGGTCATCACGGCGGCGGCCACTACGGTGGGGGCCATCATGGCGGGGGCCACCACGGCGGGGGCCACTACGGCGGGGGCCACCACGGAGGGGGCCACCATGGCGGTCACCACGGCGGACACTATGGGCGCTAGAATTAACCAAATACATACCTACAACTAAGTTACACACATTATCACCATTATTTATTATATTTCGAAGACATTCGAAGTATTCAAAGATCATCTTAACTTATTAATATTGATTTGCTCGATATCTTTAAAAATCCGATTGTGAATTTGTATTATGATTTTCTAATAAAACGATTCCTACCTTTTAACTTTTTTGTTTGTTATACTTACATATTATAAAAAGGAATTATTTGTAAGTATTCTTGTTTAATAATAAACTCAAAAGTTACTGAACCGATTTCAAGAATTCTTTCACCATTAGAATGCTACATTATCTCTGAGTAATATATTTATCACCCGTGCGAAGCTGGGACGGGACGCTAGTCCTTGATAAAATAAGATATTGTGAGTTAGTATTCGCTTAATTATGAATAATTCAATATATGGATAGATATATAGAGAGATCGGTGGCACTGTGCTATCTACCCAAAACGGTGATGGAAAATATCACAAAGAATATAATTTATTTCACAAAATGAATGGTCACAATGAATTTTAATTAAATAATAAATTTATAATATTAATAATTATATATATATATATATGGTATGTATATTCATAAATTAAGTAAATTTATTCGTGGATTATCAATTATAGTATGATTATTTCTTTATGTATATATTTATTGATGAGGTAATTAATTATTTATAAAATATATTTAGTATAAGGGAACTGTACCAATAACCGTCACTTTTTGAACTTTTCACTTTTGATTTTGTAGCCACGGCCGTAGTATAAGACCCACAGGAAATGAAATGGTGCCAAGATATAAACAATTTATTTATATTTTATTTAATTAAATAATGTTTATTTAATTTTAAGATTAAATAAGTTATTTTTAGAGTTATATGAAATAATACCCCTTTGCCCGGTATCCGGCATGTCCTTGTACAGATATCCGACATACCCATGTCCCAATAGCCGTCATATATGTATATAGTTTTTGTGTAGGTAATGTATGACGTAATATATGATTGATCAAAGTGTTATAGTGTAAATGGAACACCTGATTGGAGAAGCTTTATGTTTTCGACATTCCGACATTTCTCAAATCACTATTAAACCAAAATAGTCAAAATATTCATTGTTGTTGTTCCAGCCAGTATATATAATTCAGGTCATTATAAGCCTATAATTACTAATGCACCCAAAGATGATTTTAAAATCCCAAAGATGTTTTTTTTCTCTCTACCCTCAAAAAGTGAACAGTGTTAGAATTTGTGTCTTGTATTAAATTAATTAAATAATTAGTTTATGTGACTAAATTACGCCAAAAACACGTTATTTAGTGAAATTGTGCATGTGTAATAGTGGACAAGTGTTATCTCGCAAAAACTCCGACATTACATAGTGTAAAATCCAATTGACTTTTTTTACGAAAAATTAACGACTTTTTGTGGCAAACTTGTTTCCAAAATGAAGTGTTTCCAGTGCGAGAATGATCAAAGCGACGAAAATTTGATATAGTGCGATGGTTGTAAACGGAACGTATGTCTTAGTTGCAGCAACCTAACAAGCAGCGAGGCTCGTGTCATGGGGTTGAAATCCAAACGCTATATGTACACTTACCTTATTTGACTTGCAATCAAAAAGTTTAATAAAAATTAATATAAATAATCATCTTAATTTTTCGTGCTTAACATAAAAATAGGCTGATGACGCGGGGAAAAAATGTATCACGGGATGGATTCGATCCCACGACGACCACTATTTCGTGGCACTCATCTATAGGTATGTATGTATAGGTCATAGATATATAGGTCAAGAGCGACCTATTCCATGATTGGGATAATTGGGATAGTTGGCACCAACAACGTCACTTCACTATTAACAGACGTAGGTATTGAATGCGGACGATTATTTCACGAGGAATCTCTAAAATCAATGTAATTATGTATCTAATGGGCGATGGTGAATTGAGAATTGGACATGGAAGCGATGATGATGGCATAATACCTATAGTATAAGTATTTTGATTGCATTGGGTTCGGAGCGCGTATTTTAGACAGCACCATAAACGTTAATATTTATTGGAACTACTAGTAGTACAGCTAACAGCAGATCAAGTGTAACACCTTGGACTTTAGACCGTTCTTATTATCTGCGTCGTAAGAATTAAAATCGTACTGCAAGTGTTACCATTGATCTGCTGTTGTCCGTACCTAAATTAAGACTTGATACCTTTTTATTTATTTATTTATTTTATTAATGGACTCGACAGTTCGTCATTTGCCAATGTCATGTTACAGAAAATTCAATGTATAACAGTGTTCTATCTTCCTCCAGAGGAGTCGCCGTAGCGTCATCACCCTGGGTAGCCGCGTCTTCATGTCTTCATCCACAGGAGACCGCGCCGTAGCGTCAATCACTGTGGACGAAGCAGCTCGACAGTCACGTTCACTCCCGAGCTCGTAGTGGGAATCTTGACCATGGCGCCAAACTTCAGATCCTGCTTGAATTCTCCAATAACTTCACCATACTGTCATTCGCGAACATTTTCTGATTAATTTAACGTGATATTAAACACAAAACACTCACTGTAGACATTAAACTGAAAATTATTAAATAATTTCGCAACCGTCGTTTCCCGCCATTTTCAAAAAGCCTTGATACCTTTGTTTCTGAGAAAAAGGGCATTGACAGATTGACAGACAATCTGACGGACAGACAGACGGACGGACAGATAGACGGACAACAAAGTGTACTATTTAGGGGTACCGGAGCGGTTCCTTTCGTATTTTGAGGCAGGAATTATTAAAACGTTGTATAAAATAAGTGTAATTTTAAAAGTTTATTATTAAAAAATTTGAATTTATTATTTAAAAATTTGAATTTCGTTAACTTATTTTTTATTGATAAAAAGAGGTAATCAGTCACTTATAGGTAGGAGGACAGACGGACGAACAGTGGAGGAACAGACAACTGCACACAGATGGACAGACATGGGTATAGACGTACATATGGACGGACAGGGGCATGCAGCAGACATATTAACATACGGACAGACAGAAACACGGATAGACGTACATACATATGAACGTATCTTCTTTTATTCATAAACCTAGTTAAACATCACTTCCCTTAAACAGTGTTCTTGTCCCTTAAACACTTAAGCTGTTATTCATAAACATGATTTAAAGTTACGCCACCGTTTAGGCACCATTTTTTAACGAAGTGTGAAAGGGATATCAACATGATTTAAGGGAAGTGAGGTTTAACTAGGTTTATGAATAACATAGCATTCGTTAAAAAAGTTAAGGTAGAAAGGGACAGAAGGCCTAAACGGTGGGATAACATCAAATTACGTGGATACGTATAGAGTCTATCTGGACATCTGTCTGTACTTCTATTCAAGTATCCAATAGACGGACTAACAGACAGACACACGGACACCACAGACATAACAGGACAACAAATTGACCATAGGGCACCGAACATATAGAGGTTCCGTTGTTATTTCCTTTTGATCTACGGATCTCTAAAAAGTTTTACAAAAAATAGATAGTAGTAGGTATAACAAAACAGAATTTTATTAATATAACCAAATTTGAATTTAGTATTTATAGTTCTTTTTAGGGTTCCGAACCTCAAGAGGAAAAAAGGAACCCTTATAGGATCACTCCGTCCGTCCGTCCGTCCGTCCGTCCGTCCATCCGTCCATCTGTCTGTCTGTCAAGAACTATATTTCAGAAACGCGTGGACGGATCAAGTTGAAATAATAAAATACTAAATATTCAGGTCTGTATACAGTCGTGAAAAAATCAAACTTCTACATCAACGCAATCAATCAAAAGATATTGCCGTTTATGTCGCATTTTCTCGCATATTTGTATGAAAATTCAAGGGAATCAAAACCGTAGGGTACTTCCCGTTGACCTAGAATAATGAAATTTGGCAAGTAGCTAGGTCTATAGCACAAGTAAAGGATAAAATCCGAAAACTGTAAAAGTAATTGCCACATTTCAATGGAGCTTTGCCCCACCTACAAAACTACGTGACCATTTAAGCTTTGTTGGGGACTTATTACAGGTTTCATATTGTATAATCATAATCAGTATAATTTTCTACTACTCGCGCAACTCCTATAGAAGAATAACAAAAACAATGAATAATTCGCTTCGATTTCTTACTATTTTCTGAATTCTTAATTAAGCTGTTTTTTCGACTCGCTAGATGTACAAAAATTTATTTAAACCAATATTTTTTTTTAAAAACGGAGTTATTTTTACATTTATTCGTTATCTTGTACATCTAGCGGTTGATGGTGGGGCAGAATCTGGCATTGTCATTTGTAGTTACATATATAAATAAATATTTTTATTATTATTACTAACTTTTACTTGCAGTTGACGATAGGCATATTAATTTGTATTCGACAAAGATAAGTTGGTCCTAAAATCTAGTTTATCTTTTCTTTAGAGCAAACTTACGGGGATAAGTTGCGTTGTACGGAACACTCGGTGCGCGAGTCCGACTCGCACTTGGTTTTTTTTATTATTATTTTGAGACAGGGAATCACCTGTTACTAGTTTATCAGGAGCATTATACCGAAGTTTTTGGGTGCAGCTAAGTTATAAATGGCGCCGAAATAATATCGCGACCACTGTTCTAATAATATCGGTGCAATGAAGACTGTAAGTATGAGACATCATTATTTCATCATGCTAGGAACTAATTTCCTAATATGTTACCCTTAAAAACGCAAGCAGAAAAAGGCATGCATATTACTTTGTTTATTTTTGGTGGCTTTTAACATAATAGCAAAATGGCAAACAATCTAGGAATGGCAGGTGAAATAAACATTTTCGCAAAAAATAGTTACAAGAGTTAAAAATAGACTAAGAACGATATAATTAAGTAAATTAAAAGTTTAATTTACCATGTTTTGCTTATTGTCCTTTTGTCCATACACCGACAACAGCAGGGTTACTCTCACCTCTTATAGCGATCCAGTTTAGGGTCCTAAACTGAACCGAATCGCTATTTGCTACAATGACGTTTGACGTCATTGTAGCAAATTGTCAGTTTAGGAACCCTAACTGGATCGCTATAAGAGGTGAGAGTAACCCCGCAGGACTTCGAATCGACCGCGTGCAGACCTGAGGAACTTGCTAACATCCCTTTATCAACTAGAAAAGAGCTGATGATCTTCAAAGGTTTAACAGATTTTCTAGAATCAGAAATAAGACAACTCTTGATCACATTACATTTCATCAAAAACCTAAATCAAATCCGTTCACCTCTGCTCCAGTTAACTGCACAAATTAATTTGTTTCCACTTTTAATCAATTGTTAAAATGGCAGTGTTTTATGGATCTTAGAATAGAAGCTCCATCATGGAACCGTGCGGTCCCAGTCCTTATACGTACCTAATTAATTAGACTTTTAATAGGTATATCAATATAATTTTTTTAATTTCAGATAATATGCGTGTGCTTACTATTATGCCTATTCTTGACATACATTTCTGCCCTACCCTCTCCGCCGTCGACGTCTGGAGGAATACTCATCTCAGATGAAGAAACCTTGGAAGCCCAGGAGACAAGGTATGGCCACAAAGGCCATCGCCGCAATCATGCTCGCCATCGTGGAAAAGGGTCGGGTAAGGGACACGGCGGAGGCAGAGGCAGTGGATTTGGTCAAGGGTCTGGCCAAGGATTTGGTCAAGGATCCGGCCAAGGATTTGGTCAAGGCTCTGGCCAAGGATTTGGTCAAGGATCTGGACAAGGATTTGGTCAAGGATCCGGCCAAGGATTTGGTCAAGGCTTTGGACAAGGATTTGGTCAAGGATCCGGTAAAGGATTTGGTCAAGGATCCGGCCAAGGATTTGGTCAAGGATCTGGACAAGGATTTGGACAAGGATTTGGTCAAGGATCCGGTAAAGGATTTGGTCAAGGATCCGGCCAAGGATCTGGACAAGGGTTTGGCCAAGGATTTGGACAAGGATCTGGACAAGGATTTAGTCAAGGATCCGGTATAGGATTTGGTCAAGGCTCCGGCCAAGGATTTGGTCAAGGATCTGGACAAGGATTTGGCCAAGGATTTGGACAAGGATCTGGACAAGGATTTGGAGAAGGATTTGGTCAAGGATTTGGCAGTGGTAACGGCAGGCGGCGCTAGAATTACGATTATTAATTTATAATACCGTATTATTTGTAATTATTGTATTAGACGTAAGGGGGTACATATCATAATGCATAAGTTTAAAATCTATACGTTTACAATGTATAAGTTCAATATATATAAAATCAAAAAGTATAATAGTCAGAAGAAATAATCATCAATATGCATAACTTACGTTTTATATAAATGTCATAATGCATAAGTTTAAAATCTATAAGTTCAAAATATATAAAATCTAAAAATATGATAATACAGTACGTTTTGTATCATATATAGTATCATAATTTCTAAATTAAAAATATACATAATAATATATATAAGATAACACTACGCATATTGTTACGGCTTAGGCTATACTGTGACTATTGTTCTGAAAATAATATACGTTTAAATTCATCATTTGTAATAATGTATTTTGAAATTATACCTATATTATAAAACGTAGCCCTAGGAACCATTATGCATTGTGTTTGTTATATATTTCGACCATTATGGCATTCAAACTTAGACATTTAGAACTTATGTCAAATAACTTTATATTTTTTGATACATTATATATTTATATTTTCGGTATTTTAACTTTATATATTCCAACCGTATGTATTTTAAAATTATATATTATGATACGTACCCACGTAAGGTATGAACGGCGGTGAAATTGTGAAAAAGGCGAAAAAAAAATTACTCGAAAATCTCGTTCTATCAGTTTGATGATTGTTAATGACTCAAATTCGGGTAAGGACGTAATTTTCGAAAGACTTTAAAAGGTTTAGTCGTATCTTTTATTGTGTTATAGAGTTAGAAGTTATTATGTAATGTGTTACATGTATATGTAATTATGTAGATATGCTATGTAGGATGTAGGTATGTACCTATCTAATATTAGCAAAAGGTATCTGTGATTAAATTAAATAAGTACCTGGTTCATGTGTTATTTTTTTTTGCCTTCGAACGACACTACTAATTTTGGGATCGAAAGGTGTTGTGTTGGTAACGTAATTAATTGTAAAATATCGACTTCGAAATATTGAAATTCAGTTAAAATCTCGATTGTCAGTTATTTATGTTAATTATGCATATGTATGACACAAAAGTACTTCTCTTCTTGGCCCTAAAAATATTTTAAAAATGTATGTGTTTGTGTACGGTTCGTACGGTATACACTGTATACATAAAAAACTCAATACATCGTTTACTACGAGATTATTAAAACTGCATTATTAGTTAGTTCAATATAACAGTGTTCCCAAAAATAGCAATAAATAAATTAAAGGGGCAGTATATTTAATTCACCTGGGGTAATTGCATTAAGTACACTATAAGCAGACTTGATTCACCTAGGTAATTTCCGGGTGCATTAAATACACTACACAGTGCTAATGAACTAAAAGACGTGCCATTTCTAAAATTTAATAAAAAAATGATAAAAGACAAAAAAAAATATAGTGTGAAAGAAATGTTTGATTCATATTCGTATCACACTAGGGTAATTTACAAATTAAAAAAGTATAAATCAATTAATAATAATGTATAAATTAATATTATTTTGTTATAATTGTGTGTGACAGACCAAATTAATTAATTTTTTGCATGTCAAAGAATAGGCGAAACATGTATATCTAGTACGTACCTAATTATACCACATCATCATTTCATGTACCGTGTTTCTAGCAAATAAAGTTCATTTCAGTAGACTATAATCACTCAGGTGATATCGTGTGCATTACGTACACTACATTAGTTTACTTAATTCAATCAGGATTTTACTCACGAATTACGAGTAATGCAATCTACTGGGGATACTTAAAATTGAAGTGTTTACGAATAATTTTATTTCTATTTATCACTCCGTGTGCATTAAGTATACTACACAGTGGACTGGGCGAATCAAGTCTGCTAATAGTGTACTTAATGCACCCGGGTGAATTACCCCAGGTGAATTAAGTATACTGCCCAAAATTAATTACTTATACTTATGGGCTCTTACGTACTTATTACGCAATACCTAAGCGCAATACTGACTTACATTCTTCTAATAAGTTCATAAGGCACGTTCTCCCAGCATAAAGCCTCCTTGGTATACCTACCTAGATCTAATGTCTGGATGCTGGCAGAAAAGAAAAAAAGAAAACCCGCCGATATAATAATTATTATTATCTTTGGACCGGGTCGTTGCCGGTGAAAATTTCTCCCTCTACGATGAAAATAATCTCGTATCTGTCTTAATCTCTTATAATTTTTTTGTCTTGCGCCAATGAGACTAGACGAGGTTAAATAAGAAAAATGTATAAGTTTGTACCTATGGCATGGCGTTTACTCGGCTTAACCCTTGGATAATCTTATGATGCAAGACTGGATTGTTTAATATAAATCGGGAATTAAGTACTTTTATTCCATGTTTATGAGTAGGTAGATATCTGCGCACGTTAGGATTCAGGTAAAATAAGTTGCCTCCTAAAAGAGGTAAGTTAAATCCGTGTTTAAACCTTTTTTTTTAAGTTCAATCATTATTTAATAATTAGAGATAATGGGAATCACCTGTTACCTGTTGTTTACGGTTGTTGTTGTTGGGTAGGTAGGTAGCATGTCTGACTGAGGCTTGGGGGGCCGGGAGGTTACTCGCCGTATAAAGGTCGCCAACATGATATCACGACCATTGTTCTGATATATTCGGCGCAATGAAGACTGTAAGTAATAATAATATATTATTAAATTCGTTCCGCCATTTAGTGCTTATGAGCTTACAAATACATAGTTATTAAGTGACTTTTAATGGAAATGGAAATAATTAGGTAATTTTATTTGCAAATTGTGGAGTTCCTAGTACGAAGCGAGCATTCAAAGTGAAAAGCTTTGAAAGCTTGCTCACTAATAAGTACAATCAACGCAACAGTGTGATAAGTGCAAGTGACACTCTATCAATGTAGACTGCATTGTTTCATTTGATTGTCTTTTCTGTTATTGATTATTGAGAAACACTTTTGATATCATAAATATAAGTATTTTTTTTAAATCAATAGGTAATTAGGTATACTGCACGGGATATCTAACCATAGATACACCATCTAGCCATGGTTAAATAATCCGGAAGGCTTGCTTGGTACAGATTCTGCGAGATGGAACCAAACAGTCTTATACCAATACCTACTCGTAATCCAATTGTGAGGACACGTTGACAACGATTGTATAGGGTCTGGACGGCCGACCGCTAGTGATTTTGTCTGAGATCCTTCGTGCCTCGGATAGCACGTTGCCTGGTTCCGGTTGTTGTCGTTCTATAGCAGACATCGGGTATATCTGCTGCATCAACAAATCTGACAATAGGGTTGGTTACTAGACCATACAAAAAAAGAAGAATACCTTACTTTATTTATAATTGTTACTTGTAAGTTTACAATGTAGCCACTGAACGCACTCTCTGATTGATCACAAATATTTTTATTTACAGATACTATGCACCTGCTTACTGCTATGCCTCTGTTTGGCATACATTTCTGCACTGCCGGCTCTGACGATGGTGCCTGAAGCTAGCGGAATAGTCGTCATCACAGATGACGAAACCTTGGAAGCGCAGGAGTCGAGGCATGGCCATCACGGTCATCATGGCTATCACGGTCATCATGGTCATCACGGCTATCATGGACATCACGGTCATCATCATGGAAGAGGATGGGGATATGGCGGAGGCGGCGGCTGGGGCGGAGGATATGGCGGGGGATACGGCGGGGGATACGGCGGGGGATATGGCGGGGGATATGGTGGGGGATATGGTTATGGATATGGCGGTGGTTATGGTTGGGGCCGCTAGTAAGAACGAGTAATAACAGCCATAAGAATATTGAGCCAACACCATGTTACATTGTATTATAGTCTGTTATCCAACTCGAAATATACTAAACTCTCTATGAAGTTGTGAAAAAGTCGATTAACCACACTCTTCCAAAATTGCATTCAATCAGTTATATTAACTTGACAGTGTTTCAAATTGGAAAGAGATAACTATTTGTACCTATTTCCTATTTTAATGTTATTTATTGTTAGAAGCTATTAAGTAGGTACCTTATACCTATGTGCCAGTGTGTATGGAGGAATGAACCGCCCCGGCGGCGGCGGGCGCTTGGCGAATTCATTCCAATATGTGTTTTAATACTAAGTGAAAAGGTCTCTCTAATAAATTAAGTGCCTAAGTTAATTTGATGTTTTAATACTAGCCTGCTATTCTACCCGATCATTTACGTTATGGTCCTTGTTAAAAAAAATGCACTGTAGTAACTCTACATTTTTTGCGGATGCTGGCCGAAAAGAAAAAAAAGAAAAACCGCGGATTATGTGACCCAACGAGGAAAATTAACGGCTATAACTCAAACCGAGATTAAGAAACAATTCAACACAAGTTTGGTATAAGATCGGTATTACCTACAACTATTGAAACTCGTAGAATTTGAATCAGATTTTCGGGGATAATTTTTTGAGCGCAAGCTTATGTGAGCTCGGTCTTACAGCTGTAAAAATATTATGAAATTTTACAATTTCAAGAGCTCATGTAGTAGTCCATGTAGTGACCTTTAATGTTCAAAAATAAACTAAGCTTGCCATCAAAACTGTCTCAATGTTCACAAGAACGGTTTTGATCTGGCCCAATAAGCTTAGCGGTCGGACTTCCTAGTGATTCCACAATTATAACTGACAGCGGGTCGACGTCCGGGTAAAAACAATCTCGTGAACATAGGCTTTCTTTTTCTTTAAAAAATCTCGGATGCCGCAACAATGGGCATTATTAGCAAGATAAACACGCTATCAAACACGCCGCCCAAAAACTCAAAGTATGACGTACTTATCGAATGTTATGTCGTATGATAGAACCGTAATTCAATCAACACCATCAGTCAAGGTTAATGTTACCTGTTTTCCTTCCGAATTACTAACCTACTCTACATTTCTCGTCCAACGAATGTTTTGGTAGTAAACAATGTATTTCTTCATTCTTAAACTTGTTATTTCGACTCCGCATATAGTACACTGCCCATTGCTAGAGCGAGAGGAAGGCTACGATTTGCCTTCCTCTCTACTAATTGTGTGCCCACCAGATTTTTATACTTCCTTCTATGCAATAATTTACGGAATGCAATAAAGATTTTGAATTTGAATTAGAATAACACTACTCTGCTAATTTTCGTAGTCGCTTAAAAAGAGCAATGGCTTTCAAGACGGCCAGCAAGTGACAAAAATGTGATCTAGGATGAATTTGAATGAAAGCAAATTCTTATAGGTATTCTTTCACACGAACCCCAAGAAGTCGGAATACATGGACCACACATATCGTAGCTTAAAACGACTTAAGTCGCGTCGCATGTGTGGCCCGTCTAAATGGAACCTTCAACTCTAATCTGCGATTGCCGTATTTAAGGTAAACCCAACGCGGCGGGTTACACATCGGCCGTGCGTCGGGTATTTCTTTCATTTCACATAGAATTATGTATGACCTTAACCAGTTCCGTGCCTTTACACAAAAACATACCTCACATTTTTTTCTGCTAAAGATCAATGACCTGAAAAAAATTGCCAGCAAACGTCACGGAGTCGGCTGCGGCGCCGGCGGCGGCGTCGCGACGCGTCGGGTGGTAACGTAGATACGTGGTATTACTATAAATCGTTTAATTCATGTCGACAAATCTCTATCTCTTTGTCTCTATATTCATAACACTGAGTCTGTCGGTCTGGATGTATGTGCACTTATAACTCAAGAACCTTGCACTATTAACAGTGCGAACGATAATCGATACATAGAGTTGTGCAATTTTGCACCAACAATAGAGTCCGACCGAACTTTCGGTTTCGGCCTAGTTTCGGCCAAATAACGGGTTTCGGCTTAGTTTCGGTTTCATATATAATAAGAATAAGCATATAACGTTATAATATTAAAAGCGTAAATAATTTATTTGAAATATGAGAGTGATAATATGTAGTGCTTAAGGATTACTTCAAATATCAGTGACTGAATTCTTTAATATGTGATTTATAAATAAAAACTGACTGATTATAATTGTCTATTTATTTTTCCACGAAAACATGACCTTATAAGTATTTGTTTGTTTGTTTGTTTTAACACTTTATTGTACAACACAAATATATAAATAAAATTACAAGAAAAACATATTGGCACAAAGGGCGAGCTTATCTCAAAAGAGATTTCTACCAGCAAACCCGCGAAAGAGAGAGCAGTGTAGTAAGTGTAGTAAGTATGGAAGTTTCGGTTTCGTTTTCGGCCGAAACTAAGACTGTAGCCGAAAGTCGGTTTCGGTTTCGGCCCTAAAACCTAGTTTCGGTCGGACACTAATGGTCAATGGTGCAGATGACAATGAGATGACATTACTATAGGCGCCACACTAGGTATGTTCTGTCGATTGTACATTATTTAACCTAACTTTCAGAGTATGTTATACCTACTTGGGGCATTTGCACCAAGTTTCGAATATATATATATTACTAGGTGTTGCATGGTGCGCGGGCCGCGCGCGGCCCGCGAGACGACTTTGTTTTCGTGTTGTAGGCGCCGCAACTAAATAAACATTATCCGGATTGTTCGCTGTGCAAATAATTCGTGCAAGCCATCCACTAATTATATCAAGCACCGCCCGAAAGTTGCAAGTTCAAAACTCTGTGAAAAACATTTATTTCGAAAAGAGTTTGCTCATTTAAAGTAGGTTATTGTTGTGATTTTTAAATCAAGCAACGCTCGAAATGCCCGTATGCCAGAAACTTAAAGAAAGTTTTTCGAAACCCAAACGTTGCTAGCTGTACACAATTTCCATAACTTTGTTCATAATTCGAAAGGCAAGGGCTTTCAGCCTTTGGTAGCGTGGGGACGCTCCGGGCTTCGCCCTTCGCGGAGCTCGGCCTGTGGCCTCGCAGCTCGGCTCGGCCTTCGGCCTCGCAAAAGTTACTTGGAATATGGGGAGTTGTTTCTGCTTGAGAAGGGGACGCTTCGGGCTTCGCCCTACGCGGAGCTCGGCCTATGGCCTCGCAGCCCGGCTCGGCCTCGCAAAAGTTACTTGAAGGGTAGGGAGTTTTTTCTGCTTGGCAATGGGACGCTTCGGGCTTCGCCCTACGCGGAGCTCGGCCTACGGCCTCGCAGCCCGGCTCGGCCATCGGCCTCGCAAAAATTACTTGGAATGTGGGGAATTTCTTCTGCTTGGCAAGGGGACGCTTCGGGCTTCGCCCTACGCGGAGCTCGGCCTATGGCCTCGCAGCACGGCTCGGCCTTCGGCCTCGCAAAAGTTACTTGGAGGGTGGGGAGTTGTTTCTGCTTGGCAAGGGGACGCTTCGGGCTTCGCCCTACGCGGAGCTCGGCCTACGGCCTCGCGGTGTTCTATCGCTTCGGGCTTCGCCCTACGCGGAGCTCGGCCTTCGGCCTCGCGGGAGGATGCTCGGCCTTCGGCCTCGCTATAGTTACTGATAGATATTTACCGCACGCCAGTAATCCTTTCGTTTCGTATAGGAAAATATATGGAAAAAATATTATGGTTTACTGCTCGTCCGCCATTTTGTTTTTCCCAAAAATGACAATTTTCTGGTATACTGCATCATATGTGCTACGAAGTGGAATTGATTGGATATTCCTCATGCGCTCGTGCTAGGCCAGCTAATTCGTCAAAGTTTGGTCTGAAATGTCCAAATTTTCAATCGGCTATATTTCCGCCGCCATTTTGTTTTTCTTTTGTTTTTCAATTTCATCACAAAGTAGGTCGACCATGTGACGCGTGTTCCAAATTTGAACGAAATCGGTTGGAAAATGGCGGAGATGGCATCACGTGACCCGCCGCCATCTTGTTTTTTTCACTTCCCTATAGTTTTCCTCTGGTCCAATCACTAAACTATACAACTCCCCCCTACATCACTTTCACCTCCGGGAACTCCTTCAGACTAAACGGGCGCGTCAATCAGTGAGTCAGTGAGTCAGTCAGTGGTAGTCGAGCTATATATATTTGTAATGTGTTTGAACTGGCTTAGTTAACTCAAAAGTTAACCCTGTGACAACGGCTGGCTCGAGTTTCATAAGGGGTAGGTAATCTTTGGTATACGAGTAAGAGATTTGAACTAGAGTTAAGAACTTAAACCGGGGTTATATTCTGGGCAAGTGGATCTTAGGTACGTCGATATAGGTACGGTGGAACACAGAGAAAGGTGTACAGGAGAGTTTTTGAGGTTGAGATTTTCTCAAAAACTACTTGTACTATTGCCAAAATTCTTTCACTGTTTGATAGATAAAAGTTAAAACTATGTAAACTGTAAAAGAATTATGAAATTCGGTGCAGTAGTTTTTGAGAAAATCTCAACCTTATTGAGCCCCACTGTATACTTATCTCTGTCTTCGACTATAATAATAAAAACAAACACAATTCCATTCGTTAGGACGATATTCAAATTAAACAGGTTTCTGCACATTATTTATTACAAATATGTGGGTTTTTGTGCAGAAATTTAATAAAAATAACGATTTCCCCTATAGTCTTTGCTCCTATTCCTAATATGCATGTGTGTATGTATATGTAAGTCTATGTAGGTGTATGGGTCAGCTGGAAGAAATCATTATGAGTAATGTAGTCTACTGGGGACACTTAAAATTGAAGTGTTTACGAATAATTTTATTTGTATTTATCACTCCGGGTGCATTAAGTATACTGTATACAGTGGACTGGGTGAATCAAGTCTGCTAATAGTGTACTTAATGCACCCGGGTGAATTACCCCAGGGCCCAGGTGAATTAAGTATACTGCCCAAAATTAATTACTGATACTTATGGGCTCTTACGTACTTATTACGCAATACGTAAGCACAATACTAACTTACATTCTTCTAATAAGTTCATAAGGCACGTCCTCCCCGCATAAAGCCTCATTTGTATACCTACCTAGATCTAATCCCTGGATGCTGGCCGTAGAGAGAGAAACCTATATAGATACTCCCTCTACGATGCTGGCAGAAAAGAAAAAAAGAAAACCCGCCGATATAAACTCTCGGGGCTTTTTGAAAATGGCGGGAAACGACGGTTGCGAAATTATTTAATAATTTTCAGTTTAATGTCTACAGTGGGTTTTTGTGTTTAATGTCACGTTGGATTAATCAGAAAATGTTCGCGAATGGCAGTACGGTGAAGTTATTGAAGAATTCAAGCAGGATCTGAAGTTTGGCGCCATGGTCAAGATTCCCACTACGAGCTCGGGAGTGAACGTGACTGTCGAGCTGCTTCGTCCACAGGGATTGACGCTACGGCGTCTCCTGTGGATGAAGACAAGAAGACGCGGCTACCCAGGGTGATGACGCTACGGCGACTCCCCTGGAGGAAGAGAGATGACTAGTATACAATGAATTTTCTGTAACATGACATTGGCAAATGACGAACTGTCGAGTCCATTAATAAAATAAATAAAAATAAAAATAAATTTCTCTCTCTACGATGAAAATAATCTCGTATCTGTCTTAATCTCTTATAATTTTTTTCGAGACGGGGTTAAATAAGAAAAATGTATAAGTTTGTATGGCGTGGCGTTTACTCGGCTTAACCCTTGGATAATCTTATGATGCAAGACTGGATTGTTTAATATAAATCGGGAATTAAGTACTTTTATTCCACGTTTATGAGTAGGTAGATATCTGCGCACTTTTAGGGAATCGGGCAAAATAAATTGCGCGACATATTTCGCGCAATTCGGAACACCTAATTAAAAACCTTCGGTCTCGGACAAGGCTCCTAAAAGAGGTAAGTTAAATCCGTGTTTGTCTGGAATAGTAATTAAACCATTTTTTTAAGTTCAATAATTATTTAATAATTAGAGACAATTGGAATCACCTGTTACCTGTTGTTCACGGTTGTTGTTGTTGGGTAGGTAGGTAGCATTAGTCTGAGGCTTGGGGGGCCGGGAGGATACATGCCGTATTATAAAGGTCGCCAACATGATATCACGACCATTGTTCTGATATATTCGGCGCAATGAAGACTGTAAGTAATAATAATATATTATTAAATTCGTTCCGCCATTTACTGCTTATGAGCTTACAAATACATAGTTAAGCTACTTTTAATGGAAATGGAAATAATTAGGTAATTTTATTTGCAAATTGTGGAGTTCCTAGTACGAAGCGAGCATTCAAAGCGAAAAGCTTTGCACGCTCGTTTAACTAATCCATCCATGGTTAAATAATCCGGAAGGCTTGCTTAGTACAGATTCTGCGAGATGAAACCAAACACTCTGCAGTCCCAGTCTTATACCAATACCTACCCGTAATCCAATTGTGAGGACACGTTGACAACGATTGTATAAGTTAAGCAACGTTGTACGAGCTACGAGGTCTGGACGGCCGACCGCTAGTGACATTTTTGTCTAAGACCCTTCGTGCCTCGGATAGCACGTTGCCTGGTTCCGGTTGTTGTCGTTCTAAAGCAGTCATCGAGTATATCTGCTGCATCAACAAATCTGACAATAGGGTTGGTTACTAGACCATACAAAAAAGAAGAATACCTTACTTTATTTATAATAAGCATGGTGGGTGACAGTACCAAAGAATCTCTAAAATCATGTGTTTACGGAAATATTATATTTTTAGGAATTAGACGCTACTTCCAAACAATATAGAACAGTTTTTTTCAAAATCAGTCACCATCCCTATTGTTACTTGTAAGTTTACAATGTAGCCACTGAACGCACTCTCGGATTGATCACAAATATTTTTATTTACAGATACTATGCACCTGCTTACTGCTATGCCTCTGTTTGGCATACATTTCTGCACTGCCGGCTCTGACGATGGTGCCTGAAGCTAGCGGAATAGTCGTCATCACAGATGACGAAACCTTGGAAGCGCAGGAGTCGAGGCATGGCCATCATGGTCATCACCATGGGAATGGTGGATGGGAATATGGCGGAGGCGGCGGTTGGGGCGGAGGATATGATGGGGGATACGGCGGGGGATATGATGAGGGATATGGTGGAGGATACGGCGGGGGATATGATGAGGGATATGGATATGGCGGTGGTTACGGTTGGCGCCGCTAGTAGTAATAAGTAGTAATAACAAACATAAGAATATTGAGCCAACACCATGTTACATTGTATTATAGTCTGTTATCCAACTAGAAATATACTAAACTCTCTATGAAGTAAAGTTGTGAAAAAGTCGATTAACTACACTCTTCAAAAATTGCATTCTATCAGTTATATTAACTTGACAGTGTTTCAAATTCGAGAGAGATAACTATTTGTACCTATTTCCTATTTTAATGTTATTGCATTAAGTTTTATAGTTAGAAGCTATTAAGTAGGTACCTCCTATATGACAATGTGTATGGAGGAATGAACCGCCCCGGCGGGCCGGGGCGGTTTATTCCTCTGGCGGCGGGCGCTTGGTGAATTCATTCCAATATGTGTTTTAATACTAAGTGAAAAGGTCTCTCTATTAAATTAAGTGCCTAAGTAATTTGATGTTTTTAATACTAGCCTGCTATTCTACCCAATCATATACGCACCTCCTTGGTAAAAAAAAACCTACGTAACTCTACATTTTTTGCGGATGCTGGCGGAAAAGAAAAAGAAAAACCGCGGATTATGTGTAACCCAATGAGGAAAATTAACGGCTATAAGCCCAGAAAATCACTTCAACATGAGTTTGGTATGAGATCGGTCTTACAACTATTGAAACTCGTAGAATTTGAAGCAGATTTTCAGGGAATTTTTTTTGAGCGCAAGCTTATGTGTCTGTCAAAATATTATGAAAATTGACAATTTCACGAGCGAGCTCATACTACATGGACCTTTGATGTTCAAAAATAAACTAAACTTAGTATATTGCTGTCAAAATTGTCTCAGTGTTCACGAGAATGGTTTATATCTGGCCTATCCTATCCTATCCGGCTTAGCCTATTCGATCATAGATACTTGATCGGACTTCCCAGTGATTCCACAATTATAACTGACAGCGGGTCCACGTCCGGATAGAAACAATCTCGTGAACAAAGGCTTTCTTTTTCTTTAAAAAATCTCGGATGCCGCAACAATGGGCATTATTAGCAAGATAAACACGCTATCAAACACGCTGCCCAAAAACTCAAAGTATGACGTACTTATCGAATGCTATGTCGTATGATAGAACCGTAACTCAATCAACACCAGTCAAGGTTAAAGTTACCTGTTTCCTTTCGAATTACTAACCTACTCTACATTTCTCGTCCAACGAATGTTTTGGTAGTAAACAATGTTTTTCTTCATTATTAAACTTGTTAATTCGGGTTATTGCCCGTGGTCCACCTCGACTGTTCACCTCGGTGTACCCGTGGTACACCGAGGTGAACTACGGGAAATTATTTCTTCCCGTTATCCACCCAGGGTGAACCACGGGATTTTTTTCTTCCCATGGTCCACCACTTATGTTATTTATAAGTAAATTCGACTCCACAGTACACTCCCATTGCTAGAACGAGAGGAAGGCTACGATTAGCCTTCCTCTCTACTAATTGTGTGCCCACCAGATTTTTATACTTCCATCTATGCAATAATTTACGGAATGCAATAAAGATTTTGAATTTGAATTAGAATAACATTACTCTCCTAATTTTCGTAGTCGTGTAAAAAGAGCATAGGCTTCCAGACGGCCAGTTTGTGACAAAAATGTGATCTAGGATGAATTTGAATGAAAGTGAATACTTATAGGTATTCTTTCACACGAACCCCAAGTCGGAATACATGGACCACATATATCGTAGCTTAAAACGACTTAAGTCGCGTCGCTGATGTGTGGCCCGTCTAAATGGAACCTTCAACTCTAATCTGCGATTGCCGTATTTAAGGTAAACCCAACGCGGCGGGTTACACATCGGCCGTGCGTCGGGTATTTCTTTCATTTCACATAGAATTATGTATGACCTTAACCAGTTCCGTGCCTTTACACAAAAACATACCTCACATTTTTTTCTGCTAAAGATCAATGACCTGAAAAAAATTGCCAGCAAACGTCACAGAGTCGGCTGCGGCGCCGGCGGCGGCGTCGCGACGCGTCGGGTGGTAACGTAGATACGTGGTATTACTATAAATCGTTTAATTCACGTCGACAAATCTCTATCTCTTTGTCTCTATATTCATAACACTGAGTCTGTCGGTCTGGATGTATGTGCACTTATAACTCAAGAACCTTGCACTATTAACAGTGCGAACGATAATCGATACATAGAGTTGTGCAATTTTGCACCAACAATAGAGTCCGACCGAACTTTCGGTTTCGGCCTAGTTTCGGCCAAATAACGGGTTTCGGCTTAGTTTCGGTTTCATATATAATAAGAATAAGCATATAACGTTATAATATTAAAAGCGTAAATAATTTATTTGAAATATGAGAGTGATAATATGTAGTGCTTAAGGATTACTTCAAATATCAGAGACTGAATTTTTTAATATGTGATTTATAAGTAAAAACTGACTGATTATAATTGTCTATTTATTTTTCCACGAAAACATGACCTTATAAGTATGGAAGTTTCGGTTTCGTTTTCGGCCGAAACTAAGACTGTGGCCGAAAGTCGGTTTCGGCCCTAAAACCTAGTTTCGGTCGGACACTAATGGTCAATGGTGCAGATGACAATGAGATGACATTACTATAGGCGCCACACTAGGTATGTTCTGTCGATTGTACATTATTTAACCTAACTTTCAGAGTATGTTATACCTACTTGGGGCATTTGCACCAAGTTTCGGATATATATATACTTATATGTGTTTGAACTGGCTTAGTTAACTCAAAAGTTAACCCTGTGACAACGGCTGGCTCGAGTTTCATAAGGGGTAGGTAATCTTAGGTATACGAGTAAGAGATTTGAACTAGAGTTAAGAACTTAAACCGGGGTTATATTCTGGGCAAGTGGATCTTAGGTACGTCGATATAGGTACGGTGGAACACAGAGAAAGGTGTACAGGAGAGTTTTTAAGGTTGAGATTTTCTCAAAAACTACTTGTACTATTGCAAAAATTCTTTCACTGTTTGATAGATAAAAGTTAAAACTATGTAAACTGTAAAAGAATTATGAAATTCGGTTCAGTAGTTTTTGAGAAAATCTCAACCTTATTGAGCCCCCCTGTATACTTATCTCTGTCTTCGACTGTAATAATAAAAACAAACACAAATCCATTCGTTAGGACGATATTCAAATTAAACAGGTTTCTGCACATTATTTATTACAAATATGTGGGTTTTTGTGCAGAAATTTAATAAAACATTAGGCAACTTCTCCGCATCACGTTTTACATATCACGTGCCGTGCCACACCGACATGCAAACAGGTATTTCAAGTTGAATGTCATGGAACTTGTTCCCGCAACTGTCCTCCCAGAATCTCGTTTCTGTAATGATAATATCGAGCATCTGCCTAAGTCAAGGTCTTCGCAACGACTTTTTACCGGACTGACGAAAGAGGAGGGTAAGAATTTTCGAGTTTAGGTATGTCGGGGTGTTAGATTCAAGGATAACTTACCTTCCGCGTATGGCAACCTAGTGAATACATAGAAAACGATTATACCTAATTGGTTGCTTAGCGCCACTAGGCTACTACATAGGTACGGTTTAAAAAAAATAACGATTTCCCCTATAATCTTTGCTCCTATTCCTAATATGTATGTGTGTATGTATATGTAAGTCTATGTAGGTGTATGGGTCAGCTGGAAGAAATCTCTTTAGAGATAAGTGCGCCCTTTGTACAAATTATATTTTTATTTGTCATGTTCTGTACAATAAATTGTTAAATAAATAAATAAGTACCAAAACCAACAATCTCTATTCCAGAAACAAATCTAAACTTAAATAATAATATTTCATATCATACAAGAGATACATTAACTCGTTTGAGTAGGTATACTTTAAAACTGAAATAAGAAGATAATTACATTAAGCCATGATGAATTGAAAACCAAATACAACAAAACCGCAGGGTATTAGAAGGTATGTATAAGTATCTCCTCGTACCTGCGGTTTTGTTTTGTTTGTAGTTGGAATAAACATTTACAAGCCATTGTACTTAAGCAAAAAGTCAACGACACACCTTCTATAGAGCTTTGGACATCACCCAATAACAACCTAAAACCATCAATATTTAATCGCAAGTAGATAAACATACAAAAATTAGAACTTTAAGTGCATTCATTATGGAACTTGCAACTGGTTTTTCTGGTTCAAGGACATCTGGGTAAAATATGTTGACATACACACTTCTTACTGTCTTATAATAGGAACCCTTATTTACCT
The DNA here is from genome assembly GCA_963506565.1 of Tachystola acroxantha. Taxonomy (NCBI): domain Eukaryota; kingdom Metazoa; phylum Arthropoda; class Insecta; order Lepidoptera; family Oecophoridae; genus Tachystola; species Tachystola acroxantha. Next base: position 6,979,901 of record OY735887.1, read on the forward strand.
TGAAAGGTACGAATGGTTGGCGTATATTGCAATGGGTTTGTTATTATGTTGATATGCTGTCAACTGTACATTACCTAGGTATAGTGCTGGATTTGGGCGCCACAATTTGGCATTAGACCAATCCAGGACTGACCCAAATGTCAATAGACTTTGTTAACGCGTTTATTCCCACTAGTCCAGTTGGCCAGTTCAGTTGACTGAACTAGTGAGAAAAAAAATCCTATTTGTTCAGTTGAAAATAAGACTACTTTTGCGCCCGGTTTCATTTTCATTCTCTACTAATACAACACACACAAAAAAGACAAAACCCCAACGATACAAAAACACACAAACCCTCCCAAAACGCACAAAAACATTTCAAACAACACTCTGTAAAATAGGAAGAAATGTATGGGATTGCTTTTTCGTAAGGGCTCCAACAGACGAGCGGCAGTGTGTTAGTGACATCTCGCGAGTTGTCGCGCGACGCCACGCGATGGTCGCCGGCTGTCACGCGACGCTGTGGGTGGCCGTCGCGCGTCTTTACAAGACGCGAGCTGTTGGAGCCCTTAGCAAAATGTCAACCCCATATATATTTCTTTCCATTCTACTAACGTTAACGAAAATCCATACTACTTGGCTGTGGGGGCTGCATTGATATCATTTCGCGTTAAATCACGCTAGAAACGACCAAATCACGGCCAGTTGTAAATGAACATTTAATTAAATTCAATGCAATTTCCCTTCGAGAATAATATTATATATGCGATGTCGCAATGTGTATGTAATACTAAAGTACTAAGTTATCTTTCTGCAGATAATATATAACCGGGTTTTACGGAAAAATTAGCAGTATTGACCACAAAAACAACACGCAATAGGTATAAGTATTAGACATGCCACTTTGTCCCCATAAACCTTGATGGTGATGAGTCGCAGACGATGACTAACGCATACACATCGGAAAACCCAAGAAAAGCTAATATTTTGATTAAATAACACTTTATGTTAATGTCACTCTGATATTTAATGACTTCCTGTACTTACTATTGTATTGTACAGTCGACATCACGTCTATGGTAAGATTTGTATCACGATTCCATCCCCATAAGGCACATCCTGCGCCGTAAAAAATTAAGAATCGCACAACACAAAGTTCAGAGTACAGTTGATGTGCATTCGACTGTACGACATATTGTATACCTAATTGTTATTATAATCAGCACTGGGATCGCGTGTTGGATTATAGCCCAGCTCCCTCGATGTAAGGGAACATCTGTGCCCGAATAGCGGGACATAAAAATAGACCGATATTAAATATTTTTAAGAACACTAAAAACTATACTAAATGTGGCGCCATACGATATTTTAATAAGTAGGTAAATTGTATACCGCGGCACCGTCCATTCCATTATGCTATGAACGCATAGCCCCCTCCCTTGTAGGCTAGCCAAAGATTCTATTTGGATTTTTTAATAACGGCTTTACTGATTTGCTAACAGTAAAACAAAGGTCAATTCCATACTTTTTTTTCTATTCTACTAGCATTAACGAAAGTCAATGCCACTTGGCTAGGGGGCAACAGTATTGGCATAGAGAAATTAGGAGCACAAACTATCTAATCCGCAAAACAAAAATTGGTACAAACTGTAAGGCTGTTCCCACACCAGTCGATCGATCGGTCGATGGTAGAATGGAACAGCCGCGTTTCATCGACTGGTATCCGTCGATCAGCCAACGCTAACACACAAATCGATCGATGGCATCGATCGATCGATTGGTATGGTAACACCAAAGACACTCAGAACTCGTGTATTTGATAAAATGTCGGAATAATAATTTTCGAAACCGGCTAAAAAAATCAATATTCCAAAATCATAAAGACCGGTCGGGTCTTCGACAAGGAAAACGTTAGCAGCCGAAAGAGCATTTTGTTAATTAAATTTCAATAAAATTACGACTTACATCAATGCAAAAATTATGTTAAATAAAACGTTTGGATCAAACCAAGAAATAATTAGTCTGTGTTACAATCGACTGAACATAAAATTAAATAAATTTTTTTTAAATTGCAATCTATTGTCATTAGGTCTGCCGTCCAAAGTCCTAAGAAGTTTTAGCGTAGTACTTATGTCGACAATTTTGGATGACGGTACTAGACTAGGTAACTAATCATTTTAATAAAATGAGTCTTAGCAAAACCAATATATTTTCATTTGAAGCCTAGGCCGAATAAAGCATCCTCCATGTTTCAAACATAATGGTAGGTTGTTAGAAAATCTATCCACGTACAGTCGACAATCCATCAACCTACACTCAGATTTCAACTCTTAAGGCACAGACAATAAGAACGATACAAAGTGCAAAGTGTTACACTTGACTCTACCTACTTGTATTAACTTAAATAATAAATTCTACGTCTATAAACTTGTATTAATAACTCGGTCATTCGCTTTCTAACCCAAATGTGAGCCAACCGGCCTTGACCAAGGCAAGGCAATAAAAATGAGGCCCTTCCGGAGTGGGAGAAAGCCTCTCCCTGCTTTCTTGTTCCCAAGTTACATCACACCATACAGTCTCGTGCACGTGTTTGTTTGAGAAGCGCTGGAAAAGTGATCTTCAGTTTCTTGTTCGGATTTTCAAAATGCTTGTGAGTAATAAAAAGTGAAGTAATAAGGTAAATAGTGATTTTTACGAGTGGGAAAATACTAACCGAATGCACGTGCATGAATATATTGATGATGAACAGCAAAATCGAAAATCAACAAAATGAAAATCGACACGGGAGCACAGAATAAGTAATAGTACAAGGTCGGGAGACAGGCTTCCTTGCCATGTTTTTCATCGCTGATGAAGGAAATCGACCTATACCTAAATACCTTATGTAGTTAGGAATTTCGATGAATGGCTACTGAAAAAATTATTGTCCATGGTTGACCTAAGGATCGAACCTAGATCTATCGTATTATACCTCTACGTCCACTATTTCAACAACCACGCCACTCAATGCTATATATGGACTCATAGCCTCGCGGGCTAGTCAGAGATTCTAGTATAATCTTTTTCGATTCTTATAGAAACCACTTTATATCAAGTTCAGCCCTCATGAGCAAACAGGTGGCATTAAGTCGCTGGTCTTTGAACTTTGCTTAACCTTGAAATAATAAAATAATTAGAACTACCTAATGAAATACTTATAATTATAATGTGATGAATGAAGATAAAATCACAAATCATAGCAGTATTGAAATTACCGTCAGAATGGCGCGGACGAGCTCCCAGGTCCTCGAGGCCTATCCTGGACTGATGTACCGTTTAAGCTAGAATTAGTGACGGAGTCTCATAATTTGTGACGCAATAGTTTAAAAGCCTTTGAAGGGGGCCGCGCCAACCTGACGCTTGAAAATCTGACTGATCAAAATAAAATTAATGAACCCATATGGAACAAATTTGATTGAAAAAACAGGATGTGACGCTGAAATGATGAACATGTACCCAATTTTCATGTTTCAAACATAAACAGATAAAAAGATATAAGCCTTCATAGGGGGCCGTGCAGAATCTCGCACCACCCCCCCTGGATCTCGAGAACCAGACAAGCTACACAACAGCGGATTGTATGAGGACATAATGCCGCAAAACGCTGAATTCGTGACGGAAGAACCGACATTTAAACCGCAATAGTTCAAAAGTTATAACCATAAGAACTTTTCGGACCGTCAGGATGGCGCGGCCCCTTACAAACGCTAATAACTCGGTAAATATATCATCACGGATGACGTGACTACCATCAATATTTCGGCATTCAGCGGCTCTAATTTGTGACGCAAGGTCCGGGGCTCCAAGTTTAATATTTGCTGAGAAAACATAAAAACAAATTCCTATGGAGGAAGTCGATAGGGCGACAATGTTACTGAGTTTTATCGGACTTGTACTTAGTATATGTAGGTATAACAGGATGACATAATCGTATATAAGTAATTATCAATTAAAAAGTTATTAGCAATACTTAATTTTTTTTTTTAAATTAAAATAAATGTTACGTTATTATTATGTGTATGCTGTATATGCTAGGTGGCTTCTACCTTTCGCTTCATATGATTGTAGAAATCGTTATGTCATCATGTTTGACATAGCCTTAGTATAAGTCCGGTAAAACTCAGTAACATTGTCACCCTGTCGACTTCCTCCATAGGAATTTGTTTTTTTGTTTTCTCAACAAATATTAAACTTGGCGCCCCGGACCTTGCGTCACAAATTAGAGCCGCTGAATGCCGAAATATTGATGGTAGTCACGTCATCCGTGATGATATATTTACCGAATTATTAGCGTTTGTAAGGGGCCGCGCCATCCTGACGGTCCGAAAAGTTCTTATGGTTATAACTTTTGAACTATTGCGGTTTAAATGTCGGTTCTTCCGTCACGAATTCAGCGTTTTGCGGCATTATGTCCTCATACAATCCGCTGTTGTGTAGCTTGTCTGGTTCTCGAGATCCAGGGGGGGTGGTGCGAGATTCTGCACGGCCCCCTATGAAGGCTTATATCTTTTTATCTGTTTATGTTTGAAACATGAAAATTGGGTACATGTTCATCATTTCAGCGTCACATCCTGTTTTTTCAATCAAATTTGTTCCATATGGGTTCATTAATTTTATTTTGATCAGTCAGATTTTCAAGCGTCAGGTTGGCGCGGCCCCCTTCAAAGGCTTATAACTTTTAAACTATTGCGTCACAAATTATGAGACTCCGTCACTAATTCTAGCTTAAGCGGTACATCAGTCCAGGATAGGTCTCGAGGACCTGGGAGCTCGTCCGCGCCATTCTGACGGTAATGTATTGAATGGCTCAGGCAATCATACTGACATGTGATTATTAGTCGATTAATCCCCATTTACTTTAACGTGAGCGATGATTTCATCGATTCGCTTTGATTGAACAATGTTAAGACATCTATTATGCGAGTGGCAATACTTTGTAGGTATCTAATAATTATCTCCATAGCAAAATCTACTTATTCTATTTCTAAAGGAGTTGCTATAAACATTAGGTACATGAGTATTGCACGAGTAGGGTACCTACACATTATGTAACGAAACCTCTACCAATATGAAAAACATCTTTATAATTATAATTAGTCTTAACTATATCTAGTCGATTCTAAAGTGTGGCACGCTCATTTTAATCGTAGCTACTTACGGCGTCTTGCTCACTCTTAAGCGATGTAGAGCGTTTAGGTTTAGAAATAGATTGGACGGCCACGATAGAATCACATCTACAGTCCCCTTAAGATTCTAAACAGTCAAATTCTTCCAGATCCCTATAACGTGGTGGTTTGTCATCATTTGGACTGCGGATAGTGCAGTCCTAGACCTGGACCCAGCATTGCACCTGTACCCCAGTCCTCCAGTTACGCACACCAATGACAGTCCAGCAGAACAGTTGTGGTCGGAACGTGTAGAGCGAAATGCTGACGATTTGGCCGTCATTCCAATTGAACAAAGTGAGTACCTGTACCTACGTGACGGACCCACCGTGTACCCCTGTTACATTATTGTGTCAGCTTTGTAATATAAACTACTTACTATTTTCTATAGGTAGGTTAGGTATGTACATGTACTCCCAGCAGAATGAACGTGACCAAGACACATGGACGAATTGACCAAGTAAAACATATTATGATATCACACACATGGCCCAAACTATTCCGTTCAGGTTCCCTGAACCTATCATTCCAAACCCATACAAATACAGTCACAACCATGATTTCATAATATTAAAATTTTGTTTAGTACTCATATAACAGTAACTGTAGGGTGGCCCATTCTGTAGACTTGGTCATTCATTAATTAGCTCATAATACTTAGGATTATGGGTAAAATATTCGTTTTCAAACAAAATTAAAAAAATTATTTGTTTTGTGCAATTTTTGCTATGTTTTGTTACTCTACCTATCCTAATCTACGAAAATAACGACGTAGTATTTAAAATATTACAATTACATGTTTGACTTTGCTCTTTTTCAGTTCAACCAACGTTACACACAACTACGATACCGTCGATTGCCGTAAAACTGTTCTGCCAAACTACGCCACTCGCTGCACCAACAATATCACCATCATCACCTACAACACAACCATCATCAATAACATCAGATCCATTATCAATCACAACAAAATCATCGTCAATCACAACGAAATCACCATCGATCACAACAAGCCCATCAACAACAGAGGATCAAGAGTCTATGGAAAAAGCAGAAACTTTCTGGCCAAGCCTTCGCTCTACGGGCTACAGTTTTGGCAGCATCCATATCCCATTAACCTTCAGTGTATCTGGTTCTTACGGTAGATATGGCAGTGGTGGCTTGGGACCCGGTTTGGGAGTGATTGGCAGTAGTTACGCTAGCGTGGCTGACGACAGTGGCATATTTGGTGTGTATGGAAAGTCTGGGCTGGCCGGGAGTGGGTATGGGTCGTATGGTACCCGAGTGTATGGGGGTAACGGTGGGTCAGCTTGGAGCGGCTGGGGAAATGGCAAATGGGGGCATTACGGCAAAGGATAAGGCAGACCTAGCTCAGCCCAAAATACTTAAGACTGAATAAAGATTTATAATTTTCTAACCTAATTGTATGTGCGCTTATTTTAGCTCTAATTTAGTATGTAGGTACCTACCTAAGCGTTAGAGATATTTTGTAGAAGAATGTCAGATATCCTAAATGGAGTTATCTACCTATAACTATAATACATAGTTATTCACATAAAATACCTAAGTATATGTAAGCATTTGTTTACTCGTATGCAAACTATGTAATTATCACGTCAGTCATACACTTTATGGCTCTTATTAAAAATCCATATCTCCTAGATAAAAAGTATGTAAAATAACATTAATACTCAGGTACTCAAACGTAATAGTTCTAGTAGGAAAATATATTCATTGTAAGTATTACAAATCTACCTCTCATACTGTTCGATTGGTAATTATACTCTTTACATACAAATGCTGTTTATTGCACAAATAGGTACCTACGTATTAAGAGGTACTTATGTATACAATAAGTAGGTGGTTTTGTAAATATATAGAAAAAGTACATACATGTGGGTTTTACATGGTAAGTATTACTTATTCTTAGCAGCTTTGTAGTAAATTATTAATCTAAGGTTGACACTTTCATAAACATGCGTCCAAATTGCGCCGGTTAAATATAATAGCACCATAATCTATTTATACTTACTATAGGTAGTAGGTAATTACGGGTCATACATTTCCCATCACTGTCGGTTCCACTGCAACGCATTCAAATTTCACTTAACTCTCCATCACCTGTCAGCCATAATGACCTGACTTCCCGTACCATTCTCATTTATACTCCAGAAACACCTATGAGTCTGCAGTAGGCTTGCAATGTTGGCTGCTGTAGTTTTATTACTCCTGCCAGTTTTGGCCGCATCTTCTGGAGATGGGAACATTCGGCTTTTAGAGGAAGACGTGAGGGTTGCTCTTAAAGCTTGTACTTTTAATATCGAGAGCGGAAGACAGAGGCGTTCGGATGAGTATGACGTTAATAGGAATACACCGCGTATAGATGGCAATTCGAAGCCGGATACTAACCAATATGGCCATGAACGCCGGAATTCTAGCGACACAAGAGAGCAAATCCATGTTCTAAACGCGACAGACTATGATTATAATGGATATGGAGCAGGGAATGATGGAGATAAATATGTGAACACAGTGCCTCGTCCTGCAGTTATTAGCAGTTACAATGATACAATTAACAGGACTAACTACGACATAACCAACAGGTCTAGGAGAAGCGAACCTCTGTTGAATAGAGGCGAATCTGATCAGGTAAGCATTGAGACAACCAATAGAACACCCGTCTACTTCGGTTCAATTTGCAGATCTATCCTCATACTTACCTAATTTAATTATAAACCGTGAGTTTGCAATTGATCACCAATTATATTTTTTCAGTGCCTCAGCCAATGTGTATTCGCTAATTTACAAGTGGTAAGCTATTTTTTTTGTTTGACTATTATGCTTGTTATCCATGAGAGCGTTTATGGTTAGGATAGAGCTAGATATTTTATTGGAAATTATTACGTTTTTAATAGGATGCCTAAACATTGTGCTCGTGTGCTTTTGACACAACAAAGGCTCCTGCTCCCATATGCATAGGCATTGTAGAACGGACATCTGTAAACGTAGCTTCCGTATTTTTACTTTGAAACACAACGACCATAATTAAAAGCAAATGCAAAAACCTCTATTCAATACCCAACATGTATTCATTCATACCGAACAATACCTCAAATATTATGTTACACGTGTTTGTATAGCGTACCTAACTCTGTGGATAGATGGCCTTACATACTTGTGTCAATATGTATCTATGTACTTACATAGTAAATTGCTAATGAATGATAACTGACGACAGTCGTTGACCCACAGGTGGACTCGAGGGGTATCCCCCGTGAGGCGGAACTGTGGAACAAGGTGCAGGGTTCGGTGACGTCACAGCAATCCCGGTCCGCGCTTCACGATCAGATCCGGGCGTGCTTTCAGGAGTTGCAGACAGGTTCGAAGGAAACTTTTCCTCGTATGTTCGATAACTTCACTAGCAATAGTACATTGCAATGCCTTGTATATAATGAGGTGCTATCGACTCTTACCACAATAGTCTTATCAATGAGGATATGTGATTTAAGAACAAGAATACTCATGCCCGGTTCCCGTAGGGATATGAAGAGACGATGGGCTCCTATCTGAAGTGATCCTAGCCTACAACTCTCGTTTCCCCCACATTCATAAATCTTCATGCACACTCATAGGTTTAAACAATGAATTTTTTAGCATTAATAATAAAACCGGCCAAGGGCGAGTCGGCTGTCGGACTCGCGCACCGAGGGTTACGTGCAACTTCACCATAACATAACGAAAAGATAAACTAGATTTAGGAACAAACTTATCTTTGCGTTTTCGAAACTGATTTAACGTCACACATCGACATACCAGGTGTGAACTGCAAATGTAAGTTTGTAATTACAAAAAAAATAATTACCATCACGATATAATTATTTTTTTGTAATTACAAACTTACATTTGCAGTTCACACCTGGTATGTCGATGTATGACGTTAAATCAGTTTCGAAAACGCAAAGATAAGTTTGTATGATAAGACCTAGCTTTTTACCAAATTTCATGATTCTAGGTCAACGGGAAGTACCCTATAGGTTTTGAGTTTCTCGCGTTTTCATACAAATATGCGGGAAAAGACGACATAAGTGGCCATATTTTTTGATTGGGTTGACGTAGAAGTTTGATTTTTTAACGGCTGCATGAGGTTGCAGACCTGAGTATTTAGTATTAATTTCAACTTGATCCGTCCACGCGTTTCTGAGATATATGTCTTGACAGACAGACAGACAGACAGACAACAAAGTGATCCTATAAGGGTTCCTTTTTTCCTCTTGAGGTACGGAACCCTAAAAAGTATGATTGAACCCTAGTCTGCCATTATGGATTTAACAAGCTGACGAATCACCTGATGGTAGGATCACCGTCGACTATTATACCACTACTCCAGAAGAGTTGCAGGTTCCCACCCGATCAGATGAAAGAATGTTTTCTACACATAAGGCAACTAGCAGGGATTGGTTGCAAAAGAACGAGAATAGGATTGAGGAGGGCCTTCGTAGAGGCCTTAGTCCAGCAGGTTGATGGCAATTTACAATTTTGACCTGCAAATGGTAAATTTCCAGAGGCGGAAGACAACGGGTGTTCCTACTCCAACAAGCTCGAACGCTGCCTCATGCTACGCTTCTCCGATCGAAAAACAGACATAGCTGAAAACCAGAAAACGTGATCGTACAAAGTATCCTAATAAACTTGGCTGACTGAACTGATTTTACTCTGTAATCTGCTATTGTAATCAATGTAAAGTGTTATAACTTATTTATTAATGTAGTTTTTATTTTGTTTTATTGTACAGTTTAGATATTAGAGAAGAAAGTCAGAAATAAAGTCTGAAAAAAAATCTTTCTTTTCGTTAGTCAAAGAATAAGAGATCAGAGTTCAATTTACTATCTAGCATAATCCGCCGTGCCTGTGCCGTGAATGAGGTGTCAAGGGTTCCAGGTTCGATCCCTAGTCGATCATGGTGTTTTTCCCTGTATCTAGCTACAATATCTACATAGTTAATATTTCTGGACCCATATAACAGGCAATCCCATGGCATAGGCTATGTGACGTCTTGTTAACTGCTATTAAGTCACAATTAAAACGACAATTGGTTGGTGATATAAGTGGTGTTAGATTGGCCCTTAATATATCAATAGTTACTCACCACAATTATAACAAAATCATTAAAGATACAAAATGACTGGATATCCGGGGAAGGAGAACGGTTGCGGATGATATACGACAGGGTTGCTCAAGTTAGCGCTGTTCAGCTCATGTGGGTACAATTGTTTCGGTAGCGGCACCTTCAGTTGTTTTTTATCAGACACTGCTGCCTGAAATGTGGTCGAAATGTTCACAACTCAACAGCACTGAATATGTAGATGACAACCTTGACTAGATACACGGTCGGCCATGTACTGGCAACAGCAGGTCAATGGTAACACTTGCAATACGATTTTATCTCTTACGACGCAGACAATAAGAACGGTCCAAATGTTACACTTGATCTGCTTAGATGTGTACAGTCGAAAACAGAGAAAAGTATACAGGGAACCTCATTATGGTTGAGATTTGCTCAGGAACTACTTGACCGATTGTAAAAAAAACTTTACTAGTAACTTACTAGAAGATAGTTCAGATATCACGTGATTGAAAAGATTTTTTAAAATCGGGCAATCCTTATTGATTTGTTTTTTTGCTTAAGGCGCTGACATGAGCCAACTAGCGCCGCCAATCTTAAAAAAATCATATCTTCCAATATAATCAATTTTATTAAAAAAGCTACGTTCACATTGTTTATTGCTATAAATATTATTTTTTAAATGCTTATTTGTAACGTGATTAAATGTAGGTAAGTTGTAGTTCACAAATGTGCCAGAAACGGCCGTTTTTCGCAATTATGTGAACCACAACTTACCTACATTAAGGTAAAGCTTATCGTAATAAACATTTTGTAAATAGCTTTTTTAATAAAATTGATTAAAATGGAAGATATTATTTTTTCAAGATTGGCGGCGCTAGTTGGCTCATATCAGGCCCTTAAATTGCCGGATTAAACAGTGTTGTGTCAACATTTGCCATTTCGTTAGCAAATGTCAATAATTCCATACATTTAATTTTTATTCTACAAGCGTTAACAAAAGTTAAAACCAATTGGCTAGTTAGGCCCTCTGGAGTAGGAGTTGCCTATAGGCGACGCGACTAATCACCATCCTTACAATTTCATTTTCATAGCAAACTCACACATTTGATAACTTACAGATATCGTTAAATATTCAATCGCAATATAAAAGTAAATTAAAATTGCAACTGTAAACATATTCTGCCTTGACGAATTCATGCTGAATAAGTAACTTGTTATGTAAATACTGATACGCCTTTCAATGCATTTTTACGACTGTAGTAAAGGAAAGCAACCAATTTATTTTTAAATAGGTATGTACTGAAGAAAATTTATAGTCATTGGGTACCGAAGGGTACTGACCGAAACAAGAGATTACCGTTATCTTACTTACTTCCTTTACATAAAGACCATAAAGTATGTGAAAATGACTGCATAAAACGCACGACCAATTCTGTAGGTAAATGAGGTCTAAATACGACAAAGTCGTAAATAGTGTGGCCAGTGCCTTAATTACAGATGTGTGGTAGCGCTATTTGATGTTAGAATATTATATTACTAATTTCCAATGAAGGGCTCATTTCTTCCAGTTGGGAGCACGGACAGATAATTTTCGTACTTACAAGATAACCAACTTAGGATTGTACGAACGACAGCAGATCAATGGTAACACTTGCAGTACGATTTCACCTCTTACGACGCAGATAATAAGAACATTCCAAAGGGTTACATTTGATCTGCTTTGTGATGTACCAGTTGCTGGCATGTTTATCTAGCCCCCGGCAGTTAATTAATATTGCTATTGATTGATTGCCAAGAGTTTGGGCCATTAACCACTTATTAAAGTTAGTTTCCAATATTGTAAGTTTAACGGAACACATAAAGTAAATAACTTACATTTTAATACAGTCTTTAAATAAATTATAAAAGGTTATAATATCGTAAGTTCAATGTACAGCAGGCGCTAGTACAGATAATGTCAATGTGTTTAATGGTAGCGGTGGCCGGTTGGCACAGACTCTTGGCTGAGCTTGAATGTGTTTGGACCACCTGCCCACATGCAGTAAGGACTCCCGCTCCATTATAGAGAGACGATCCTGGAAAAAAAAGAATTAGTTGTATTTTTTTTTTTTTTTTTTTTTGTCTCCACTTCTTGCCGCGATCTGTCTCAATTGACATTTAGCTGCAGTTTTGGTGCTTGGGTATTAGTCCTAGATCGTCCAGTGACGAGCCAGGAATTGGTCAGTGGTCCGGGAGTAGATTGTCCTCCGGTATTCTGCGTTTCAGCCTTCTTGTCTTAGGGTCTGTCTGCAATAGTTTGTTTGCCAGCTGGTTTGGGTGAGCCTCTATTCTCCTCCTGTAGGCGTTTGTAGAGGTGACAATCTCGTCCTTTACATATCTTATGTTTAAATCCTTGTGGATGGTTTCATTTGTTACAAACCACGGTGCGTCCACGAGCATGCGGAGTGTTTTTGACTGAAACCTTTGTAGAATTTCCACATTTGAGTGTGAAGCAGTACCCCACAGTTGTATGCCGTAAGCCCAAATTGGTTTTATTATGGCTTTGTAAAGAAGAATTTTACTTTCCAGGGATAGCTTGGATTTCTTGTTCATCATCCAGAACATCTTTCGCATTTGTAGGCTCAGTTGCTTTCTCTTTGTGAAGATATGTTTATGCCATGTAAGGCGTCTGTCGAGATGGAGTCCGAGGTATCTTACATGTTCTGCTTGCGGTATATGTATATCATTCAGTTTCACTGGTGGGCAAGTGTCTCGTCTGGTCGTAAATGTAATGTGAGCAGATTTTGTCTCATTAGCTTTAATTCTCCAGTTTCTTAGCCAGAGGGATATGTCATCCAGACTGTTTTGCAATATACTGGAGGCAACTGTTGGATCAATGTGTGAAGACAGGACCGCTGTATCATCTGCAAAGGTGCCAATGGTGACATTTCGATTTGTGGGCAGGTCAGCTGTATGGAGCAGATACAAAACTGGGCCGAGCACGCTTCCCTGGGGTACACCAGCTGCTATATTGCAGAGTTCTGTTTCGGCATTGCCGTATTTGACAAAGAAACTTCGCCCACTCAGGTAGGACTGCAGCGTGTGATAGTAAGCTGCTGGTAGGCACATTTTTAGCTTGTAAAATAATCCTTCATGCCATACGCGGTCAAAAGCTTGTGAGATGTCTAGGAATGCAGCGGAGCAGTATTCCTTTCTCTCAAAGGATTGGGAGATTCTGTCGACAAGTCTGTGCACCTGTTCAATGGTTCCGTGTTTCTCTCTGAAACCAAACTGATGGTCTGGTATGACATTGTTCTTTTTAAGTATTGGTGAGAGCCTGGACAGGAATAAGGTTTCAAAGATTTTTGAAGGTATAGACAGTAGGCTGATTGGTCTGTATGATTTTGGGTCGCTATGATTTTTTTCTGGTTTTGGAATCATCTTCACTTGTGCTACTTTCCACTGTGGTGGCACGAATTTCAGTCTCATCATTGCATTGTACAATTGAGTAAGGTGGGCAGTTCCCTCTTTAGGTAGTTCCTTTAACACGCGGCCGGTTATTAGGTCATATCCAGGTGCTTTTTTGTCATTGACTTTATTAATGGTCCTCAGGACTTCTCTTTTGTTGAATCGTGGTGTTTTGTTACAGAGCGATGGCAAGCAGGGAGTGAGGAGTGCATTCATGACTTCAATTTCATTTTCAGGTGATCCTTCATATGGGTGGGGTGCAAATACCCTGGTTAAGTGTTGGGCAAAAACGGTTGCTTTTTCGGTGTCACTTCTAGCCCATCCTCCATCTATTTGCTTCAGAGGGGGTGATGCAAGTACTGGCTGATTAAGTTTTTTGGTGGCTTTCCACAGAGAATAGTTTGTGGCTTTAGTGGCATCCAAGCTCTGCAGGAGCTGCTGGACATGAGTGTTCTTTTCATTATTTAGGAGTAGCTTTAGCTCCTTTATGGATCGATTTAGTTCAGTCTTAATCTTGGGACATCTTGTTCGCTGCCATATCTTTCGAAGTTTGCGCTTTTCCATGATTTTGTCTTCCATATTATTCGACAGATACAGGGTGGGGTGCCTCTCTATTACAGGTGGAGTCGCTTCCCATGCTGCATTTTGGATGGTGGTTGTAAAATGTTCCACTGCGAGGATAAGGTCTTCATTACTTTTGAGCTTCATTTTTGAGTTCAGTGACTGACTTACAAGTTCTCGGTAGTATGGCCAATTCGTTTTATTGTTGTGTAGTTTGCATGGCAGTTGTATTTAAATAATATTTTTAAAGAGTGCAGTTGGAATGAACAATGATAACACTCGCAGTACGCTTTCAACTCTTATGAAGCAGATAGTAGGAACGATCCAAAGTCTTTATGTGCTATGAGCTGTACACTGAACTCTGGATATGGTAGTCCCAGATACGATCCCTGGTCACAGTCATGTATGTAGATCAAATAAATGGTAACACTTGAAGTACGATTTCAACATTAATAGCATATCATATACAATAAGAACACTACAAAGTGCTGTCATCTGTACCAATCAGTTGAAATTGGATTTTTAAGACTTGATACATATAAGATACATTTTACCAAATGCTCTCTAAAAGGTAAAGGAGAACAACTTGAGGAAACAAGCATAGAAATCAATTAAAAATAAACGAAAGCATTTGTATAATCCACAACTTGGCCTGCACAATGTATCACAACTTCAATATCATAAAACTACCCCAGTTTTTTTTAAAAAACTTACCAGTAAAGGATATAAAACATGGTAGGCTGCTATATCTGTCACTGTTAAAAACTGTCCTGTTAAGTAAGAGTTCCTTTCTAAGGCCTTATTAATATCCTGTAAAGGAAAAAAATATATTGTTCTAGCAAAGAAATAGGCACTTTTTAAACACTATCAGTCATCACTTTTTGTTTTCTACTCATACATTCCAACTAAGGTGGCAGCTTGTCCAAGGATCAGTAACCACAGTAGTCCAGAGGTGGGGATCGAACCTGCACTGTAGTATCACCTCCTATCCATTGGGCTACTATGTATTTATCTGTTTGAGGTAAGGAATGAATAACCGATTAAATGATTAAGATTGACTATAATATATTGATCAGATCAATTTGTGTAAATGTCATAATTTAATCATTCCTTTGTCTGTCTGAATAAACAATTTTTTTAATAATCATAATCGACTGAAGGTCATACAATACATGGCAATGTGAAATATTGGTTTTAACCCTATTCGGGAAAATCACTTTATAAAGATATTTCCCTGAGTTAGCAACCATTTAAAGTTCCATACACTTTTCTCAGGTTAAGTGTCTATGTCTTCTGTTATCGTTTATTGTAAGCAGGCCTGAATGCTACATAGATGTCCATACTAAGGTAATGGAAACAAGTTACAAGGTGATCAGTCAAGGAAACTGTCATTCTAGGTGTTAGGTAAACAGGGTAAACTCACTTCCAGGAAACTTTTAGCGAATGTGGAGCTGCCAGCAGCCTGGTTCGCGTACATAGCGATATATTCCAACCACTGGTAACTTAGGAGAGTTTGCTCTTGACTCATTTGGCCGCCGCTATTTGTAGCCAACCGCAGGACTATACTTGCAAATCCTTCCACATTCTGTTTATCCAGAACTGTCGTTAACACCTGCAATTCAAATTAGTCGACTGAAAGTTCAAACAAGAAGTGTACAGAACAAGAAAAGGTTGTCTTGTCGTGTATTTTTTTACCTTGTCAGTATTGTAACACACTGTGCCGACAGGTATATTCAGATACTTTCCAACATATTTTATTACTTCCACGTTGCAAGCGCTCATGTTTTATAATATATTTTTAAAATATTTAGAAAGAAAATCCGTCAAAACAAACGTAACCTAACCTCAAACTGATGATAATTTTTTGATCGGACAGGCAAAGAACAGAGCAATACCAAACAGCCCTGCCTTCAATTTTGTGACTTAACTCGGCTTAAGACACTTTAACATGGGTTATTTTATTAGTGTGAACGGGCCTAAGGGCCACACCGACTACAATGAAATGACGATACGATACGATGATAATATGCGATCTACGATCCGACAATAGTTATGTGTGTCTGTATGTTCGTAGTTAGCTTTGCCTTGTAGACTATATAAGACGAAAGTCAAATTAGTGTAGCCAACTTGATAAATTTCCTGTTAGATCTAGCGGATTAAGATATGATATATTCTTATAAGAAACTTTTTTTCGTGTAATAATAATCATATTTGCACAATTCTCGTGTTTACAATTTTGCTCTATTTAAAAGTTCATCGTTCATTTAAGTCACAATAATTACTCTTAATCTAGTTCCTGACGGATTTTTGAATGCATTTAATGGAATTCGAAAATTATTCTTGGCAACCCTTGGTGTCTACGAAAAATCCGAATCGTTTATTGTTCTTTGACTCTTCGTTGTGGATTTTGATAAAACTCTAATTAAAAGTGGAAACCTATGTGTTTGTTTTTCAATTAGATAAAACGTGCTTATTTTGTGACCAACATATGTATTTATAAGATAATGCGTATATCTATTAGTTGGTATCGCACTGACGAAACTTGTCTACGAGCTATGTACATATCCGACGTATAAACCGATTTTCCTTTTGTTTACTGGATTATTTATTATGTTTACTTTATGCCATAACTATTTTTCTGTGAACGACAATGATAAAAACAACCAAGATGCCGCAGAGCCTTTCAGTAAAAGGAAATATTTTTTCGGCGTATTTCTCCTCATCTTGGTCTCCGTTTTGTGGGTGGTATCATCGGAGTTGACAAAAGTGAGTAATGTAAACATTTTATTCAATTTATATTAGGCTTATTTAGAATTTTAATTATTTTTCGCATTGTCACCAATTGAAAGACAAAACATCATAAGGCCTGAATTATACACATAACACAGTTTAGGCTCTAAACTGTGACAATAACGTTTTCTACACGGCCTAACGCCAATACTAATATCTGACATTGTTCCAACACCAGGGTGAGTTGGGTCCATACATACACACACTCTGGCCTGGTGATAACCCAGGTAGAAACTCATGACTTTCCTATTAGCCACTTAAAGAAAAAAATCCTTATCTGTCTTTGTACAAAACTATTGTGAGAAACATGTACAAATATACAATAGGCACTTATAAGTTAATATTGTATTTTTCCAGTACATTTACACTGAACAGAAGTTGGACAGACCATTTCTAGTGACATATGTGCGTAGCTCTCTGCTGTTCATATATCTCATTGTGTTATGCTTCACTCCACCTACGAGAGATCCTTGTAGACCTGGAGACTATACTGTAAGTATACATTACAAATACATTATTAAAGATAAATATTGCTTGTATTTTCAATAATTTATCCAATAATAGTTTACAGTTTCTTTACAAAAATTATAGGTAGACATTCAATTATTTTTCTCTCTTCATGTTTTGTGCTTTGTTACGATCTGCAGGCTTGCCTTAAATAAACGACTCTTTTGTTGGACTGTTAGACTTTTGTCAGCAGGGTGATGGCAAATGACCTCCATTCTATGTGTTCAATGAGTATTTCGCTAGCTCCAGTACTTTGTTCCTCTTTAATTGACTGTAGTCTGAGGCTCGGTTTGCCACCAGAGACTTACAATAATGCTGTAAAATTACATATAATACTTACAAGTAGTAGGTAATTAATTAATTTAATGACACCTATCACTCATGTTATTTTGATTAACTTTTTCCAGCAATTATTAGAACCAACCGCAGAAGCAGATGATGACAATTATTTCACTGATGCTACCAACAGCCTGGTCAGTATAGTATGTTGACAACCAACTTTATTACTTACTGCTTTTTGAGTTTACAATCTGTTGCAATTGAATTTCACATGATATAAAATTATACACATACAAGACACTTTTTTAGATGGACCATATTTAAATTCTGGCAGCATAAATTCCGCACTAAAGGTGCAATCGCAATTTAAAGTTTCTCATAAATTTTAAGTCTAATTATATAATTGATTGATTATGTATAATTTTAAGTACTTACTCACTTTTGTTTCAAAAATTCTCAGGATTTGATTTTTTTCTTGCATATACACTGCAAGACGAAAATCTAATTATTAAATGAACAGAGTTACTGTGACTGAGATCAAAACCAGATTGGATTTCGGCTTTTCCTGTACATATTCGGCAAATATTGAGCATTTGATTTTGCCAATGGACATTCGATGATATAATGTATTTTGATCGCATGGGATACACTTCAGGGAGACTCTACCAATCAGATATTACATTTGTTTTTCAATTTACAGGGAGACTCGACCTTTGTGCCTGTCAGGGCGGGAGAGACCACTGACAGTGATGATGCAGCCCCGAGAGCTGTTAGATTCAATAAAGTGGCTGAGGTAATTGTTTAGAAAACTCAACCATATCCGGGGAGTAATCGTACATACCGTGTCATTCTCAACCCTGGTATTGCCAAAATCATCGACAAACGATGGAGCCGTAAACATCGAATTGGAACAACTATTACAGATTATTTTGGTTACAACATCAACATTATATCAATATTAATTAGATAAAACGGGAATTACCGTGTTAAACATTTATTATTGATGTCTCGATATTTCGACAGCATTGCAGCCATCATGGTCACGAGTAGATTGAAGTCGGTGAGTGTAAAACGTCAGAAGGGTGACACATAACGATCTACCCTCTTTTGTGTTCGCTGACTGCGTTGAGAAAAGTTGTTGATATTTGCAGGTACCCCAACGTCCGTCTGTCTGTCTGTATATCAGAAGACCTATATATCAGAAACGCGTGGACGTATCGTATTTGCAGTTGATCAAATAATTGTTGGTCCTTAAATCGAATTTATCTTTTCGTTAGAGTAAAATTACCGGGATAAGTTTCGTTGCACGGAACCCTCGGTGCGCGAGTCCGACAGCCGACTCGCACTTGGCCGATTTTTATTTTTACTGGCGTGTTGTTTTGTGTTAGGTGCGCGTGATGTCCGCGGCCCAGGCCGGCGAGGCTTTGCTCGCGCGGCTGTCGTGGGCCGCGTCCGTGCGCGCCAGCGAGCACGCGCAGCGACGCGCGGCTGCCGCGGCCACGAGGCGACACCTACGCCTGGCACTCGTCTTCTGTATACCGGTGAGATAGATTTGACATACCACTTTAATCCTCAAACTTTTAACCTTACATTTTGACAAATTTGTAAATAAAATGATTGATAGACTCTTTATTGTATGGACAAAAGCAGATCAATGCAGTACTATTTCAATTCTTACGACGTAGATAATAAGATCGGTCCAAAGTGTTACACTTGATGTATACAAGATAGTTAACAGTTGAAAAATTAAATTACACGCAATTGAATCGGAAATATTGCATACAAACACATACTAAGATCATGCGGAAAAAAGATGGGAACCTCTAGAAAGTCTTAAACTTCACAAGTTAAACCATAGATAAAATTCAACTTTTTGACCGATCCGCGTCAACTGTTTTTGTGGTTAAATTCAACGCCCTGGCAGACTATGGGTAGAATTTTTTGGGACCCTCTGGCTTATTACGGGAACGGACTTATTAAGTCATGGTATCCCAAAGGTAGCAACTGTTTCAACTGGCAACTGTTGTTTCCCAGTGGTTCGTGACCAACTACCTGTACCGACTGAGCCTGTTGCACGCGGCTGCGGGCGCGGCCACCGTGTATACGTCCGCGGCGGGCGCGTTCGCGCAGCTGCTCGGCGCGGTGTTCGCGCACTCGCCCGCGGACCGATGCAACGCGTCCAAGTGCGTGGCCGCCCTTATCACGGCATCCAGTCTGGTTAGTGGCACCTTTAGACAACTAATTTACCGACTGAGTCTGTTGCATGCGACTGTGACACCTTTAGACAACTACTGTACCGACTGAGTCTGTTGAACACGGCTGTGACACCTTTAGACAACTACTGTACCGACTGAGCCTGTAGCACGCGGCTGTGACACCTTTAACGAAACGCAGTAATGTCGTACATGTGTCAAAATGAAAACTAAAAACGATTGAAGTCGCGGACTTCAGGACAGGCATCAGGGGACCCCTTCCAGCGGGAGACCTTTGACCAGGAGTGGGATGATTTGTAGATTAAAAAAACCTTGTGTGTGTAGGTATTGCTGCTAATATCCGAGGGCGCGGAGAGCAGCTGGGCGGGCGCGGGTCCCGCGCTGGGCGCCGCGCTGTGCTACGCCGCGCACCTACTGCTGCTGCGGCGAGAGCTGCGCGACGGAGACGGGATCAACTCGCCGCTTTTCGTTGGTACGAAGAATTTATATTTTTTTAAATTCTTCCCAAATACAAAGGCAAGGCTAACGAGAGCATACAGCCTGGTCTGGTGTTAAAACACGTTTTCTTAAAAATACATATATACGAAGATAAAGGTACCTAAACCTTTACATAACCCTCCCAAACCCCTAAATGATCATATGATAAATAGCTCAACGATCCACGTCATTATTGAGTCATGCAATGAAACCTTGATAAGATCACAAAACTTCACAACCACGACTTCTTTCGAGCAACACAGTAACTATTTAATTAGAATTTTAACGGAAAGTAGCTAATCGCGTTTTGCCGCGCCACAATAGAGTATTTGACAAGTATCGAAAATTTAATGTTTTTCATTATTATTACAAAATAATCGCGCGTCTGTGGAAGGTTAACGTCGGCAGACGCGTTCGCCACCAATCGCTTTGGTGTCGGTTATTATGGCACGCATCAAATGGCCCCGAGCGCACGGGGCGTCTGACGACGCATCAGTGTTATCAGAGTTGTGAACAATAGGGCACGCGTGCTTTATGCACATTTTCTGTAAGTTTTCCGAATACATGAAAATAAAAAATACAACCATATCAACGTTGCAATGCACACTCTAATAATTTTAAATAATAAGTAAATATATAACTGCGGCAGCTACGCTTTCAACATCCTTTTTTATTTATTTTTATTTTATTTAAAACATTACTGTTATAATAATCGGATCGCGTCTTTGTTCTTCAAAAACGTGCCCTGAGAATACTTTCTGGAGTGAAACTGAGAGCGACTTGTAGGACTCTATTTAAAACTCAAAACATAATGACATTGTACTCGCTATACCTATTCCAAGTCATAATGTATGTGCGGCAAAATGTGTCGAGTTTCGACGTGCGTACGTGCGGCGGCCGTGCGTTGCGTGGCGCGGGCCGCCTGGCCACGGTGGCGCGGCGGTGCGCGATGGCCACTAAAAACCCGCGCGTCATAGGACCCACGTTCTACGAGCACTTGCCCGAGGACTTACGGAACGAAACCAATGACGAAACGTTTAGTCGCCGGCTGAGAAACCTTTTATTGGATAAAGAATATTATTCAGTCAAGGAGTTTATTGACAATAAATTTTAATTGTTTGAAGTACGTTTTGACATTTACTTACTAATTTATTTTGACATTTATGAATCTAATAGGACATTATTTTATAATCAAAACAATTGGGATTTGATTCCATATACTCTTTGACATTTTCTATTATTTGTAATGGTAAATTTTAATTTAATTTATTATTGATGACATTGAATCTCAATGTATTATTATTATATTAGTTAATATTACATTATGTACATCGTCTACTAGTATAGTAGTGTAACTGTAAAATATACTATTATTATTATTATTAAAAAATTATGACGATCATCTTTACAAATAGGACTGCATTATATGTATTATATACTATTGTAAGAAAATTATGTAAAGGTGAAATAAATGAAATCTAAATCTAAATCTAATACATTATTTTGATTGGCCACCAGCATCTTAAAACTTGAGAAGTTTATCTAGATGCTGATATCCCCACACAAATCGCTGCATAATATCTATAGCATAATATATGTGTGTATAAAACTATTTATAATAATTTTTAGGATGAGTAATATTTATTTATACATTTTATTTTTGTTACTGCGGGTGGAACACCGCTACTAACCGCCGCCGACACAGAGCACCTATTTTTAAACGTTGCGTGCATGCGTGTTGTATCCGTCGAGAATCAACACAGACTGATTGATCTACCATGTGTGTCTACGACATGTGTACGGCTCGCGCTGTTTCATCTGCTAATGCATTTTGTCTCTAAGTGTCACTGTCCGCGGACGCCTCTGTCGACGTGTAGTGCAAGCATTACGTGTGTCGCAGGTTTGGTGGGCTGCGCGTGCGGCTGCCTGACGTGGTTGCTGGGCGGCGCGCTGGCGCTGGGCGACGTGGAGCGCGCGCCGCTGCCGCCGCCGCGCCTGTGGCTGTGGCTGCTCGCAGACGCGGCGTTCGGACCGATTGTACTAGAGACGCTGTGGCTATGGTGAGACACAAGTCTTTAATAAGCTACCTAATTTATATAAAAGTACCTTCCTTATATATAAGAATTGTATCGTCACCTATCTAAAGTAGATATTACTATTTATTATATTTACTTACTATGCATTTCTACCTCTTTCTGATATATTTTTATAATATCCTCTGCAGTTGGTTGTCTGGAAGAAATCGCTTTTAGCGATAAGACCGCCAAAATTGTACATACTTCTCAATACTGTATTAGGGTGCAATAAAGTGTACTTATCTTATCCTTCCGGTCGCCCGTGGTAACTGAGTTTGGCAATCAGTTGCGATAGTGGATTATTTACTATTTGTTGGCAACTAGTTCGTTAGTACGCAACTAGTTGCCAACAAACATTCTATGGCCGCGATTAAGTTTTGCAACCAGTTGCGATAGAGTACTTTATTCTCCTGATACACGACTATCACTACCGGTCTAGACACATATACAATAGTTGATATTCTGTCGTTTATAAGTCCGTCATTGAAGAATGGCACTAGGAAAAAAATAGGTACCTAAGTTGAACAAAAATATCCATTTGTAGACCTAGAAGGCCTCGTGGCCGCCCTTTTACTTACACCTAAATGGATATGACATTTAATTAAGTCTTTAATTTTATATGCTGTAAATATTAAATAAACAATATATACCTACATCACTATTTAAACTTACACTATTTGTAAACATACTACTAATTCGTGACCATGATGGCTGCAATGCTGACGAAATATCGATACCCGTTTTATCTCATTAAAAAATATCTAGGTAGTGTACGGTTCCGAATGTAATACATTCTCATGAATAATTAACTCGAGTACCATTCCCAGGGGCCTATCGCTAACCGCGTCCCCCGAGACCGCGAGCTGTATAGTGGGCTTCGTGTTCCCGATGTCCACGTGGGTGGACACGTATCGCGGCGCGGGCTGGACGCGGCTGGCGGCCGGCCTGCTCGCGTGCTGCGGCTGGGCCGCGGCCGTGCTGCAGCTGCCGTGCTCGCCACGCGACTGGCTCAACACGCGCATCAGAGCTGCCGAGGGGTTCACGTAAGTAAAATATCCCAAGCGAAGTTCCACCAATGGCATACATGGGATGGCAGAGGATTTTGTCAGTGGCCGGCCTGCTCGCGTGCCGCTGTCATGCTCGCCGCGCGACTGACTCGACACGCGGATCAGAGCTGCCGAGGGGTTCACGTAAGTGGAGGAACTCTTCTCGTGTAGTTTAAGGTATATTCATATATATTCGTATAGGTTATGGCAGACGTAACGTAACGCCGCTTCAACTCGAGTCGTTCAGTATTCTTTGTATGAAAATCCATACAAATTATTGGAAAGAGCTTGACTTATTGTTAGGGCTGGCTCAGTAAATTAAAATATTCAAAGATTGAAAAAGGTGAAAAAAAAATCACACAAAGGTAGACAAGTAGGTAGTTGGATGAATTTACAAAAACAAAACAAAAACGATTGCTTTTTGGGAATAAAAGTATCATATTGTTAGTTCTGCCGTCAAGTCAAGACCAATTTTACAGAATATCAATATCATACACGAAAATCCATCAAGGCGTTTAGGCTACAGGAGGCCTGATTAATTCAGCATATTGTTTCCATTTACAAGCTACTGCTTTTCGATCAATTTTAAACCTTATTTACAGGGCAGTGAGGACCATTCCGGAGCTTGACGAGCAGACAGAAGCGCTCATGTCGTCCGACGAGCCGACGTAACGACTCCCCCACGACAAACGAAACCAGCTATGACTGGACTATTGTTCACTCTAGGACCTCATTCAGTAGGTGCCTATACTACGCATTTGTATACTCGGACCGTCAGGAACTATGTCTACTGATGTCTGGAACTGTTTATAGTGTCCTATTCTCATGTATTAGATTGTTTTTAATTTAATGTGGCACTAGTATTAGAGTACCTGGTTCCTGTCCTAACTAAGTAGGTACTCTTAAGTTTGTGTATACTGTACACTCGGACCGTCAGGAACTATGTCTACTGACGTCTGGGACTGTTTCTATTCTAAAACGGTTTGTCTATTATTTTCTTTTTCATTGCTTTTAACACAGAACTGCTATTTAAATTGTATGTACACCCTACCCTAAGTAATTAATTATAATATACTTTTTTACTCGGATTGTCAGGAACTATGCTATGTCTACTGTAATCTGGAACCGTTTCTATTCTGCAACGGTTTGTAGTATCCTATTATTTTGACTACATTGACTAAAATATTGAAATATAGGACGTTACCTATAATTAGGTGTATTATTCTTGTATATAGTTTATCAGTAGGAACTATGTCTGCTGGCTAGATATGTTTCTATTATAGCATCCTATCCTATTATTATTATTACGATGATCTGTTCAATATAAATGAATGACATATTTTAATGTATACCGAGGCCCAAATCAAGTGTCTTATTTTGTAAACAAAAACTACCCTCCCCCACTAACATTTTATGCTATTCTGTGGTTATTGCATAGTTATTTATACATCATTAGATCGGATTACTTTATTTTCACAATGATGAACAAATTCAATCAATCAGTTCCTTCAGTTTTACATCACAACAGGTACCTAATTAGACGATCATATTTGTTTATAAAATAAGACACTTAATTTGGGCTCCGGTATAGTATCAACGTGTTGTCTATACGTATACAATACAGGGACCGTTAGGCATTGTCTACCCTGGTACTAGCGATTCTGTCGTGCATATTTCAAAAGTTAACTAAATCCTCACTTTCCTTCACCAAACTTAAAAGGAAAAGGATGACACTACTTTTAGAAACGAAAATACACGCCAGAATCGCTAACACTTGTTTACCTATTATAAAAAACTAGTAAATTAAAGAAAGAAAGGCAGATAGAAAGTTTTTTAAGACAAAGGTATCGCATTTTTGGTCTCATAAACACCGTACAGTTTTGGTGATTTAATTCGGATTAAGGCACTTAACGCGACTTGTCTCTTTGGTGCAAGTGACCCTTATAATATTTCTGATACAGATTAGCATGTTTTATGAAATTGATGTCAGTTGAAGAGCTAGTGCGTGCTAGAGGGAATTTACAATAAGCTGAGTTTTATTTATATCATCACTAGGAAACTAGATAAAAGTACAGTCGAAGACAGAGATAAGCATACAGGGAGCCCCAACAAGGTGGATATTTTCTAAAAAACTACTGAACCGAATTTAATAATTCTTTTACAATTACATAGTTTTAACTTTTATCTATCAAACAGTAAAAGATTTTTTGCAATAGGTTAAGTAGTTTTTGAGAAACTATCAACCTTAAAAACTCTCATGTACACCTTTCTCTGTGTTCCACCGTACCTAGATAGCTAAGAGAAGGCTAGTCTGTGGCCATCGGGTTTAAAATAGCCCCAAGATCCATGCAGTTATCTATAGTGTACTTAAGAACCAAACATGCTATTAAGTATTAACAGGTCACCAGAAACACGCTTGCTACGCGTTGAAAACATACCAGAGGGATGACCGCGACTTTCATCGTTTTCGTAATCGATTTTAAATTGGAGACAAGGACGCTATTCATTACCGCAATATTTTTGCAAGTTTGAACAAACGTCAATGAAACGCAGCAACGTAAATCGTCCAAGTATCAAAATGAAATCGATTACGATTGAAGTTGCGGTCACCCTGGATGGGCTACCGCTAGTGACATTTTCATCTGAGCCCCTCCGTGCCTCAGAAAGCAGGTTAGGCGTGGCCGCGTATGGGCCAATAGGCGTGGACTGTTGATATAGTATATTTCGACCCTTACTCGTCTCGTATTAGGGTTCGGTTTACCTAGAGCTCTCTTATAAATACAACTGGTTTTACGTGGAACCTACACAATCCAGTCGCAATGCTAATAGGACAAATTGTAACTATTTTTGCTATGAATTTCGCAATTTATTATAAGGCTGAGATTCAGATCTAATTTTGAGTTTGAGCTTAGTATGCTCGCTATTTCAACTGTCAAAATTCATAGCATTTTGACAGGCAATTTTCATTAGCGTCAGAACCGCAGGAACGAGCTCTCTGTCCCTCAAGTGCTGTCCTTATGCTGGAATTTGACGGTAGACTCGTAATTTGTGACGAAATAATAGTAATAAAAGTGATAAGCGTTTAAAGGGGCCATGCCAACCTGACGCCTGAAAATCGTAATCGGTTTTGAGCCCGATCCACAACATTATTTCTGAATCTCAGCCTAAGCTAATAGGCTCGTAGCTATCAAAATTTCTAAACGGTGGCTTATTTTAACAGTTGCTGACTTTGTATAGCGAGATCTCTAAGCCATTACTTAAACCACTGCCTAACCGTTTATCTCTACGAGCCATAGAATATAGTTCATATAATTATGTTTTTTTTATTCTAATCGCTATTTTTATACTAGCACCATCACAAGCCTATTAGCATTTAGATGGGGCAAATACTAGTCTAATTTATGATTATGAAGTAGCATTTATAAAATTAAGTAAACTTATATTATATGTTAACCATTAAGTAGTAACCACCATTCCAAATTAGCTGCTAAGATGTTTTATTGTTTCTGTTTGAGGACAATGCTTGACAATACGGGTGTGGCAAATTATGTGTTTTTATAAAAGGCTTCGATATTCACAAGACGGTTTTGAACACAAGCTTACATGAGTTCGCTCTTACGACTGTCAAAAGTATGAAACCTGATAGTTGTAATACTGAATTCAAACCCAGCTCTTACCCAAAATTGTCTATAAAGAGGTCCTAACTTTTCACTATGGAGGTTGACATAGTCAGGTGGCGCCATCGATTTGACGATCTTTTGACCCTCACATCTCAGAAACGTGACACTTTAGGACATGGGTCCCCGAGACATTTTACGTTCACATAAGTGCCCTCTATCGACATACCCACTAGCGCCATTTGGCGGATGTTGGAAAACAGTGGCGCAGGACGTATGTCTATAGAACTCCTTTCGGCCTTATACTTACACCAAGCAACATCCAAACATAGGATATTAATGTTTGTGATTAAGATTAAAGGAATCAAAACAAAATCGGCGTTTTTAGAACATACAGGGACATTGGTTATTGATAAATAAATGGGTATAAAATAAGATAGACATTAAAAAATGTAATTTGCGACACCCTCTCTTAGGTTTTGTTTTTATTAAATATGTAAGACATTGTTTAGGTATTATTGTAAAACAAAGTTTTATTTGACATATTTATTGTACTTATATCAATATTGCTTACAATAGTCACAAACAGCGGTTGTATTTTCACCATTTGTATATAAATTAATACTGATTTTAAAGTACGTCTTATTGAAAGTTGAATAGTAAAAGAAGTCAGGCCGGGACTATTTACATTACAAACATTCAGAAATCAGGAGTTAGAATGAGACTGTAATAGCCGTGAGATAAACATCCTATACCCGGATTTGTTGTGTGTTATATGTGCAGTAATAATAATATTTTTACACAGTATTATCTAAGTGAATTATTTGTGTTGAGATTTGGATTTGTGGCAATACATTTTATATTAATAGTGTTTTGTTTTACTTTAAAACAATATACTCATTATATTACCCAATGCCATGAGCTTGCTAAAACATATGTCTAACGCTATTTTGTACTTTTTTATTTTCTACCAGTGAGAGGAATAGCAACACGATTTAAGGGAAGTAAGGTTTAACTAGGTTTATGAATAACAGCATTTGTGCAATCGAAAACAGTAAAGGATTTTTAAAAATCAGACATTATTTTTAAGAAAATCTCAACCAACAATTATTATGTACGCCATTCCGTGTGTACATACACACGCCCTTTCTCTGTGTTAAAGTAAGTAAAGTCACAGAAAGTGCTATTAGGTGGATGTGCTTGGCATTGGCTGTACCTTAAATGAAATTCATGGGATATATATAGTCGATAGCACTTCTTGTTAAATTCAATGAATTTGACATTATGCAGGTATAGGTGTAACTTCATGTAAAGAACTTGGGATATAATCGGCAGCAATTCTTGTTCCGTATTGGACGTAGTATTACAACATAATCTTTGTTCCTTCGGGATGGGAGGGACTACTCAATCAAAATCTATAGTAACCAATGCACAAATTAAAAACTCAACGCCAATCACCATTACATCCCCAGGCCATAAAAATTAAAACAATGTCACTTTTACATGTGTTTTGTTTCTTGTTTTAAGGGTTGCCAAATTGGGGTTTTTTCTCGCAATTTTGGGGGGAAATTTGGGCTTATTCCACTAATCCCCGTTGACAATCCCCGTCAACGGGGATTAGTGAACTTTTTGTTCATTAATCCCCGTTAACGCCAATTGGAGCTTATAATGGGGATTAATGAACTAAAAAGTTCATTAATCCCCATTACGTTAAAAATAAAATACTAATGTAAGAATCAGGTACCTTCTATTTATTATTGGATTAGAACTCACTTATTGATTATTTTTATAATCAAATTAAATTAAATTTAAGCCTGATTACAATACTTAAAAAAATTACTTAAAAATTTACAAAAAAAAATCAGAGTCACAAACGTTGCTATCAACTTTTATATTACCTTGACTATTTTCGGTACCTAATTCCAATGGTTTTCTCAGTCGCCTACTCACTATAGATAATACATATCTAGTCACAGCAGCATTGCAGAAAAAACAATGAAAAGCATTAATCGCGACAAATGACAATGCCAGATTCTGCCCCACCATCAACCGCAAGTTGTACAAGATAACGAATAAATGTAAAAATATATCCGTTTTTTATTAAAATTATTGGTTTAAAATATAGTTTTGTACAAGCTGCGATTAGAAAAAAACAGCTTAATTAAGAATTCAGAAAATAGTAAGAAATCGAAGCGATCTATTGATTGTTTTTGTTATTCTTCTATAGGAGTTGCTAGAGTAGTAGAAAATGATACTGATTATAATTATGCAATATGAAACCTGTAATAAGTCCCCAACAAAATGATAGGTACAGCTTAAATGGACACGTAGTTTTGTAGGTGGGGCAAAGCTCCATTGAAATGTGGCAATGTCTTTTAACTATTAAACTGTGATTTTAATACCTACTATTAAAATGTCAAATCTGTGATTACTTGAAAGTAACTACCTGTATTTTATTTTATAGTAGATACTTATGTTTTCTTATTAATAGCTCTGTCATTTTACTGAAGAAACGTAACTAATAGAAAAATCTGATTTTATTATAAATGGTGATGAATCGGTTGCTCAGGCTCCGAGGAGCTCTGAATGTTTTTTTTTAAATAGTCAAGGTAATATAAAAGTTGATAGCAACGTTTGTGACTCTGATTTATTTTCTTGGTAAATTTTTAAGTAATTTTTTTTAAGTATTGTAAGCAGGCTTAAATTTAATTTAATTTGATTATAAAAATAATCAATAAGTGAGTTCTTATCCAATAATAAATAGAAGGTACCTGATTCTTACTTTAGTATTTTATTTTTAACGTAATGGGGATTAATGAACTTTTTAGTTCATTAATCCCCATTATAAGGTCCAATTGGCGTTAACGGGGATTAATGAACAAAAAGTTCACTAATCCCCGTTGACGGGGATTGTCAACGGGGAATAGTGGAATAAGCCGAAATTTGGCTCTTGGGGAAATTTAGGGAGAAGGAGCATTGAATGGGACTAGTCTGGGGAAAAGGTTTTCAAGTTGTGACCACATAATAAGGATGAGATATGGTTTAAAAACCCGTGGCGGATGCTCAAAGCTTCAGCAGACTGCTAAAATTCACCTCAGAAAACGGTAAATAAACTGTAAACTGTAATCTTCTTAACAAGTTCTTGTCCATAGACTTTAAAAAAACACTTTGAAAATGTTATTGTAATTTTTTATTCGTTAATAACTTTTTGAGGATTTTTTTTTGTAAAACGTATCATTTGGGGGAGGGGGGGAATTATCAATTCGGGGAAATTTTAAAATATTCAACCACGCAACCCTGCTTTTGTTTTTGTTATTTACAATTTTAAAGTGTTTCAGGGGGCTTTTTGAAAATGGCGGGAAACGACGGTTGCGAAATTATTTAATAATTTTCAGTATAATGTCTACAGTGGGTGTTTTGTGTTTAATATCACGTTAAATTAATCAGAAAATGTTCGCGAATGACAATATGGTGAAGTTATTGGAGAATTCAAGCAGGATCTGAAGTTTGGCGCCATGGTCAAGATTCCCACTACGAGCTCGGGAGTGAACGTGACTGTCGAGCTGCTTCGTCCACAGTGATTGACGCTACGGCGTCTCCTGTGGATGAAGACATGAAGACGCGGCTACCCAGGGTGATGACGCTACGGCGACTCCCCTGGAAGAAGATAGAAGACTATTATACATTGAATTTTCTGTAACATGACATTGGCAAATGACGAACTGTCGAGTCCATTAATAAAATAAAAAAAAAAAAAAAAAAAGTGTTTCAGAATGTGCGAAGGGGCTATTTTAACAGAGAGAGGCAAAGCTTACTAAAGCATACAGCCTGGTCAGATGAAATGAAAACGAGGGTTAGGCGCCTTTAACTAGGCGGTCGATGATTTATTCATTGTATTGTAGTGTTTCGCTTTTCACTTCTCCAAACAAAATCGGTTTATTTGTTTGTGAAGGAAATTCTTGATATTTAAGAGAAATGTTACAGAAAAGAAGAGATAGCGCTATACAATTTATGATATAGGCCAGTCATTCTGGCGAGCGTTTGTATGGAGACCCCAACAATAACTCCTCTATCGATGAAACTTTTTTGTATACTTAATAGCATATTTATAAGAACAATTGTCAGAGAATCCAATAATATTTCGAGGCGGAAGTTACTTATTTTAATTGAAATTCAACATTATACCGTATCTTTTTCTGGAACAATGTTATGGTCATAATTCTTTTTCTATAAATTGTATTTTATTAGTGTGCTTCTGTACATTCATAAGTAAAACTACTTTTTAATTCGAAAGTGTAGGTATTTTAATAAAATGTCTTTTTTGGCCGTAGTGTCCATAGGATAATTGCTCCGCCGGGTTTCTGTTTTTAATATGCCTTCCAATTATTATTTCTAGTATAAGTACGAAAATCCAACAAAAAAATCCAAATGAAACAATTCATTATACAGAATTTGTCTTTTAACTATCTCTGGAAAATTACTCTATCAGATATTTTTTACAATTGTAATGAGATACCCAAAAATAACCTGATTTCAAAGGATCCAACAAAATATCCAGGCGGAACACCATTATTTCGAAATACCTATCAAGCACAGGCCAGCGCGGGGCCCGAGGCGGGCGAGGGGCGTCGAAAACCGGTCGCGCGGCGGCGGCGGTAGGTTAATAGGT
This sequence comes from Tachystola acroxantha, assembly GCA_963506565.1. Classification (NCBI taxonomy): domain Eukaryota; kingdom Metazoa; phylum Arthropoda; class Insecta; order Lepidoptera; family Oecophoridae; genus Tachystola; species Tachystola acroxantha. The sequence goes on from OY735887.1 coordinate 7,011,890, forward strand.
ACAGCTAACAGAAGATCAACACTTTGGACTAAGTACCGTTCTTATTATCTGCGTCGTAAGAGTTGAAATCGTGCGAATGCGAGCGAGTATTACCATTGATCTGCTGTTGTCCGTACTATACGTATGTATGTAGGAGGTTGATCTAAACATCGCAATTTAATTATTATTATCGTCATCGTTTCGAAACATACGAACGCAGTAAATGTAATATGCGTATTGCCTTGTATAAGTTGAGTATATAGTGTGTTTTCTTCGCGACACGGGGTCTAGGATAAACTAACCCAGAGATTCCTTTAGAGTGTCTTTAACTTAATTGGGCGCTTAGTGTTTTTTTATGTTACTTCCAGCTGTAAGAAACGCCCCTGTTGTGAATCTGTACTAGATTATTTGCAATTTTGTCGAAATCTAGTCGCGTTCATGTCTCACGCTGGTGCATGAGATATGCTTGGTAATTTCGCCGGGCTAAACAGCGAACGAATTGGTCTAGTGGCTGGAGCGGTCGCCTCCCGTGCACGCGGTTCCGGGTTCGATTCTTAGCTAAATATATATATTTTTTTTGTTTCGTGTTTTATTTTGTATTTCATTTTAATTTTTGTACATATAGTTTTATTTTAGTTTAGTAATATTTTAGTACGTACTTTTATTTTTAGTTTAATATTGTAGTTTAGTAACTTAGTTTATATTTTTATAGAAAGTATATAATTTTAATCGTGTTTCGAATTTGGTTAGTATTTTATCAAACATTTTGTTGTAATTATCTTTGAATTTTATTTGAGCATAAACTCTGAACTCATTTATACCGAAGTAGGTGTATTAGGAGAGCTGGGAATCTGTCTGTACTAGATTACTTGCAATTTTGTCGAAATCTAGACGGAGCGGTCAGTCCATGTCTCACGCTGGTGCATGAGATATGCTTGGTAATTTCGCCGGGCTAAACAGCGAACGAATCGGTCTAGTGGCTGGAGCGGTCGCCTCCCGTGCACGCGGTTCCGGGTTCGATCCTTAGCTAAATATATTGTTTTTATTGTTTTTTTTTAATTTATTTTTTGTTTTGTATTTTGTTTCGTGTTTTATTTTGTATTTTAACCGACTTCCAAAAAAAGGAGGAGGTTATCAATTCGTCGAATTGAAAAATTAATTGTGTTTGGAATTTGGTTAGTATATTAGGCAAATCACCCTCACTTGTAGATTTTTGTGGTTGCAGTTGCGATTACATATTATTAGTAGGTGAATATCTCACGCTCATCGTACAAGTGTAGAATTTAGCTGTAGTCGTCAGTATGACGTAAGTAATAAGACCTATGCCGCACGCAAATATACCCGTAGTCGATGTGCGAGCGAGTTGAAAAATAACAAGCTGTCTTTGTTACTCGAGGGGGTGAGGGAGGGGGGTCCGATCGCATGTTGCACGGTGCACCGTTCCGCTGAATCACTTATTGACTGATAATCTATTTTGATTCTAATAATATCACAATACAGTAGGGTTTTATATAACAGATAATTATAATTTTAAGAAATAATTTGATACACGCACACCAAACGAGATCCCACGGCGAAAAAAAAGTGTTTTGCCATTGTCCGTACTAACCTTGACATATGTTGTCGTACTTATGCGTTGATGATACGGACTAGATTACGTTTTGTGTTTGTTGGCGTAGGTACTATCGTCTCGGTCGAGCTTACTTAAACATTCCACGTAGTAGGTACCTAGTAAGTACACATAAAAACACATCAAGTTGTAACACTTTGGACCGCTCCAATCTATATATCTATCTGCGTCGTTAGAGTTGAAATCGTACTGAAAGTATTACTATTGATCTGCTTTTGTCCGTACTAACCTTGACTTGACATGTTGCGCTTATGCGCCGATGATACGGGCTAGATTACAATGGTTTTGTGTATGTTGGCGTAGGTACTGTTGTGTCGGTCGAGCTTACTTAAAACATTCCAAAATCAGATGTACGTGTAATAGGAATAAGGTTGTTAATCGGCCGCAGTAGCGATCCGCGCTCAGTGGCGCATGCACCGCCGCGTTGATTAGAAATATTTCAATACAACTCTATTTGATATTTATGTGCTTCGCCTGCAATTTTTATTGGAAAACTTGAAAAGCAGTTTTAATAAGATAGTCTGTTCATAATGACAAGAAAAATCGGGCTGAGCATTTTTGGAAACCCCCATTTTTCGTCAATTTCTGGATAACACTTTTCGGTCTGGATTTTTTATTGGAAATTCATAACTACTTTCGAAAGTAATATTTTAAATACATAATTAAATAGAAATTGGAGTGAGTAATTATCCCTTGGAAATTACGGCAACAAAACACATTTTATTAAAATATCTATATTTCCATATGGAAATATGGTTGGATATTCTGTCAACACATGCCTATAGGTAACTAGAACTTGTAAAAAAAGAATTTTGGATAGAGCAATTTTCCTCTAATTGATACCACGTAATTTAAGTTTGACCTTGAAAATACCTAACTTCCGTTTCTACAAATTATTGGATACTATGTCAATTCCAATCTACATATGGTACTCTATCACTGTGCCAAATTTCATAGATAGAGGAGTTACTGCTAGGGTCAACTCCTTTAATGACTGGCCTAATATATTGACTCTTTCGTTCGCAGTGTTCCCTTCAACAAGTTTCGCTCAAAACGGTGTTTGTTAGAGGTTATTATGATATGAATATGTTTATTTTATTGTAAATAATAAAGTAACGTGAGGACTACATTAATTATTTAATTCTATATAAGAAATTAAGGATCATTGGTCAGCAGAGTGTCGCTAAGGGGGTACAAACAAAATTAAAAAAAAATCGCTGAAAAACGACTTCATAAGAGTAACGAGACTGTGTAAAGTTAAGGTTTACTTATTCTCACACCCATTTTGGAGTGCCCCGGACTAAGGCCCCATCCTTCCAGCTGGGGGAGCTATTGCACCTCATGGAGGCCAACAGGGCGCTGCCAGCGGCGACGAACGGAGCGTCTCATCCAGGGACCTTTTGGCCATAATCTACTAAAATGTTAATAATTTTGAGAGAAACATCACTGTTACGTTTTGTGTAAGTATAAATTAAGCAGCCCCTGACCCACCAGCGATGTAATGTTCCGCGTAAGATATTTCTTTGTTTTCTGTTTACAGAACTCTCAAATGCTGTATCGATAATCGATGCGAGATATCAAATTTGGCCACCACAGTCAGCAGCAGATTCATGTGCTCTCGGATTCCCCTGTGTGTACTGTGCAACTCATTCGAACATAATTGATAGCAAGAAGATGGAATTAGCTGAGCATACTGCATAGTTGTGTGTACATACTGTGGCATGTCTTTGCCGCTCTACTCCATGAAACTGTGGTGTTCGTGTCACAACTTCTTACCGCTCCACTGGACTATGCCGGGCATCATTAATTAATGTATAAAGTGTATTTGTATTAACTTACATCACCATTTTAATTTAATTAAGTATTATAGATTATTCAAATAATTTTCACCATATTCATACTTAATACTATTGTTTAAATCATATCAGGGTCTTCAATATGATAGTGTTTACTGTGATCCACCTTCTTGCATAATTCCCTTGATTGAACAAATCTTCCAGGCACTCCGCGACCCATCACATCTGTCATCCATCATGATCACTTGTTTAATTTCATAAAACATTCTTCATAATATTAATATATAATTTATGTTTAGATAAGAGATTAGGTCATCGTAGATATATTACTTTAGATTAGAACATCATATCATAGCAATTTGCAAAAATAATGGTGTTTGGAAAATTGATTTCAATCCATTTTCAATACATTGGTTTGTTTACATTGAATGTAAACAAATCTACGTGGCTCCGGCCACTTTCGCAGCTGTTCGTAGATGTATATGTACGTTTCTATAGACTACTGTCACTTTTTAACCAATCAAAAGAGACTCCGTGATCCCATTGGCGGATACATGACATTTCTTCATGTCGTAAGCGAATGAACGTGAACGTAGGTAGTTATAAGTACTAAAGTGAAAATAGTACCAGCCCAGAATGTGTTGAAAATAGTCATTTTATTTCATATTGAATAAGTAACTCTATATAAATACCACAAAAAACGGTAAAATTATTGTAAATATATTGACATGTCTTCACAGATTCGATTATTCGTGAGTAATCTCCCAGAAAATACAAATGAAAATGACCTGCAAAGTGCTTTCTCTTCATTCGGAAACATAATCACCTTGGACCTAAAATGTAAATCGGCAGACGAAAATAACAAGAAGAACTTCGCGTTCGTTACTTTGTCTGCATCGAACTACGACGTAGAATCGTGTAAGTTATTATTTGTACTCGTACAACGTGCTAGAACATAACCTCAAAACACATGTTATCATAATTACAGTATTTTGTTTGTATACTCTTCATTTTAAATACAAGTCAAACAGAAACCTACACATAGTGAACTGTTTCTCATTTATACATAACATACAGGTATCAAACACTTTACGACTGCAAATTTTAATGGCAGCCAACTGTATGTGACCCGAGCAAGAGAAAGTTTTCTGGAACGCCTACAGAGGGAAAGAGACCAAGCACAGAAACCAGCAGTAGAAAAGGTATGTGGGTGGTTCTGAAGGAATCATTTCCTTAATGAATGTTGTGACTAAAGTCTGGTGGATTTGGAATCAACTCAGATTGGTTTACAAGCTATACATCCTTCAGCTTGTGAGGTGTTTTTATCAATACCCCAGAAAACAGATAACCTTCAGTGATAAGACCACCATTTGTAGTGAAGCTGTATAGACCAATTTCTTTATGTTTTACTATTTGCAAAGAAGAATACCTACCTAATTATCTATGTTATTTAAAATTCATCATCAGCCTATTTAATGTTCCCACTCCTGAGTACAGTACAGGCCTTCCCTTACATCAAGGGACACAAAGAAATTATTTTTGAAAAATACTATTACTATTTTTAAATACTTAAACTATTTTTTTTATGTTTTAAGTAACTTGAACTATTGATTAGTTCAAGTTACTTAAAACATAACAAACCTTATCTTGATTACCTGAAACAAAAATATTGGTAAAATGACTCTATATTTACAGACACCACATAAGAATCCTGTTATAAAACTTGGTGATAAGCTCAATCCTCGAAAACGGAAAGCTGATCTACAACCTAATGATATCAACGGTAACAGTCATACGAATTACAAGAATGTACATAACAAGGACATTCATGACCCCCCGCTTGGAGATGGCATCAATAATGTTTCACAACCAAATAAAAAGAAAGAAGATTCAGATAAGAAAAGAATGGAATCCCTGAAAAGAAAGAGACAGGAGTTTAAAGAAAAACAAAATATTATCAAAACTGGTCTAACTGAAATAGTGAGTATCAAATAAATAATCAAGTATAGACAAAAAATTTAATACCCAAAAATCATTCTGTCATTTCAAGATGATGGGATCCCAATGTCATTCCCTTGTCTTTTATTATCTTGATGTATTTTCTTTTCAGGACAATGTACGAAACAGAAAAATAAAATTTTCAGATAATGAAGAAGACTCATCACCACAACAGCAAGGAAGCAAGAACATTACAACCACAAGGAAACTTAAAGCTGTAGATAAAAAGAACACATTGTTTGAGGACGATGACAGTGGAGATGAAGTTAACTTTGAAATCAAAAAGCAATTTGAAGGCAAAAAGGGGCAAAAGGTATTCTATAATACTTATAAATACTAGTGTATGTTCCATAGTATGTTTGCTTATATTCTAATTGAACATCGGAATATTGTGTACTAGTAATGTAATATTGAAGGTTTTAGATTTACAATCAAGATACAAATCTGATAAACGTTTCGTCTTAGATGAAAGGTTTGTCGAGGAAGACCAATCAGACACCGAAAAACACGAGGAAAATGGCATAGAAGAGGATACTATTGATATAGGCCAGCCAGACGAAAAGGCTAAACAATTCAACATTTTGCAAGATATACTTGGTGTTTCTATTAAAACCAGGAATGAAACAATCAACAATCAAAAAAAGTAAGTAGCATGTATTACAAAGAGTAATAAATACTACTTTATAATTTATATTTTATTTATAATATCTTTGCCAGACAAACTTGACGTTTTTGAGAGAGTGGTCTGAGTCTGCGCAGAATAGAGATGAGTGGAAGGGGTTGGGGGAGGCCTTTACCCAGCAGTGGGACATTGCAGGCTATTAAATAAATAATATCTTTATAAAATATGTTTCGATTTTGAGTGTATAATAAAATTATTTATTTATTGATCTAGATCAAAATTGGGAATGCTGCGATTTGATCCCTCACATCCAGAACATGCAAAATTCCTGGCACCTGTAGAGAAAGTGGAACCCAAATCCAAAAAGAAAAAATCTAAACAGAAACAAGAGACAACTCAAACAGAAATCACCATACAAGAGGACCCTAAAGTCGAAGTTTCAAAAGAACAGTTTTATACAGTCAGTGAGACCTTGAAAGAGGCTATTGCTCAACCAAGTACATTCAGTTTAAGAAGTCTGTTTGCTAAAAGTCAAGATGATCCTGAAAAAGGTATGCATCATAGTAATGTATCCTGAAATTTGTAAATCAATGGTCATCATGTAATATTTTTGTATTCATTTCAGATGAAATAGAACAAGATGAAGGATATATCCCTCTGGAAACTCCAAAGGGACCAAAAATGAAGAACTCTCTAGAACCACGCGAGAAAAACCCTTTTGTTTACGACTCTTCGGATTCTGAAGCCGAAGACAAGGATGAACATCTCCAAAAGGCATCTTTGCCAGAGAAAATTGAAGTTAAAGCTGTGTGGAGGGAAAACTTATTTTTCACTGAATCTGACCATCGACTAACAGGTAATAAATTAAAGATATCGACAATGCACAGATAAAAATTAAACATAGACTTTTAAAATCGATTTTCAAAGATTAAATCTGAATCACCATGTAAACTTGATTGTATTTTATAATTGTAATACTTGTTTTGGTTTTTAGAGGGTTTGGCATTCTTCAATAAGACCAGTGAACATGAGGGCCAGAAGGAACGAAGAGAACTAAAATCGCTGATGAAAAAACGCATTTACAACAAGGAGAGGAAGACCCAGATGTTCCAGAAAAAAATTGGTGGAAAAAGGAAGAATATGAACAAAAATTACAAAAGAAACTCATGATCACCATGAGTCCAATTTTTAAGAAAATCCTTGAAATTTTATAAACAGCTTGTAAAAAGTAATAAGTAGAAATAAATATTTTATTGTAATAGTTTTGTTTTTATTAAACTTTTGCATTATTGAACAATTACTTATACTCAATAATTGAAGTAAGAAATGCTGGGGCCTAATTGGACTTATTGGACATTTCATTTCCTTTGTCTATGCATTCGAATTGTAAGTAGTGATTATTTGTAAAAATAAACTAGCTTTCTGCAAGTTTGCAGTAAACTTAATAGAATTCAGAAATAAACTTCATAAAAGTTGGTTCTATAATTTTATTCTAACAAAAGCACCAATATAAGATTATCTTTTCTTCCATGTAGGTTTCTTTCTGGCTCCTGGCTGCCCAGGCTTCTTACGTTCACGTCGGCGATGGTCCCGAGTCAGCAGACCCGCTACTTGCATCTTCTCCAACATTTCCTTGTCCACAAAACTGCGCAGTCCCCAGGAAATACCCCAGCGAATGGCTCCTGACTGACCTGATGGCCCACCACCTTCAATGTTACACTCCACATCTACTCTATCCTGCATTCCAGTAAATATCAGTGGAAACAATACTTGTTCTCTTGGCTGTACATCTTCAAAGTATGTTATGTCTTCTCCGTTAATAATAATTTTCCCAGTGCCTGGAGACCTAATAGTAACATCGCCCCGAGCTTTCTTTCTCAGACATTCGTAAGTTGTAATGAAAGCTCTACCCTCATCATCGTAACTTGGTTTCGGTATCTCCAAGGCGAACCTCTGCGAGGCGAGGGGCTTCCTGTACTTCTCAATGAAATCTTTGTAACGATAAGAGTGTGGCACAGTTACGAGTCTCTCCATCACTACTTTGAAATTGTCATATTCCAAGTCGTTGAGACTTTCGACTAGAACCTGTTCTAATTGATCTTTAGTCAACCAGACACTATTACCTAGGCTGAGATTTCCATTGGGATCAGGAGTAGCCTTTTTCCTTGTCACTTTGTCTTGGAAGTTGTACAACTGTTGAATATTTTCGACCGCATCATATAGTAATTTGAAGAAGTTAGGTTTACCGGTGTAGAACAAAAAGTGGTGTGGCCTACCGGCTTCGTCGAATTCCGCCGCCTTCCGTACAGGGAACACTTCCTCTGGCGGCTTCATGAGCGGCCGCGCGGCGGGGTCATAGATACCGCTGGGAAACAAATACTCAATAGCCCGGTCCACGTCCTTCTGAGTGAACATTTCGGGGTCCTCGCCCATCATATTAGCGAGGTGCCTCTTGCCGACGCTGTACTCGAATTGCTGCCTCTTCATAAACTCGTCGTGTCCTTTGGCCCTCTCTAGGTAAGCTTTCATAGCTTTACTAATCTTTTTCTTCTTGCTTAGGGTCTCCCAGTCGGTTAAGTTGTTGAGGATATTGTCAGCGCCAGGGCTGGTCGTTGCTTTGCTGCTGTACTTGCACACATTATAAGCAATTGCATTTCTTGCGTAAATATAGGAACACCTCGTAGGCAATAACTGTCTTATACTGAGACAGATTACGTGAGACATATTGCGTTAATTTATTGAAATTCGACAAATCATTATGACTACTTCCTTCAATCTAATTTCCACGATTTTCTATTTTTCGACGCAAGCTCGCAAGCAAGTCACAGATTACCCCGAAAGCAAGTCGCAGTCATTGACTTATGTCGCAGTCAGTCGTAGATAGAGAAGCCTATAGATGGAGTGTGGTTTCTGTCTCGCTCTCGAGTGACAAGAACAACATAATATGGATATCGTAAGCGTGAGAGAGAAAGATTCATATATCTTCTGTCCTTATCGGCGTAGCCAGTTTTACGTTATTAAAACTAACTGTCACCGGCACCAAAATGACAGATCGTGTTTACGTTGTTGTAAATAATGATAAATTATTGTTTTAGCAGCATTTTATGTGTTGGATCTCGTGTTTGTAGTCATATATCAGATCGAAACATATTGTCCTTATTATATCATCATTGCTGAGGGGGTTTGTTGTGTACAGGAGTGTAAAAATAGATGAGAACGCAAGGATCCAAATATTTCGTTTCATAGGTCAGTATTTTCCATTCCTTAACTTTCTATGTTTTAAAACGTACGGTACATAGTTTGTACATAATCAACACGTTGCAACGCGTTGTAATTTTGCTTGAAAACAGTGCCTAAATATCAAAATAACATCGAAAAGTATTTTGTAAAATGTACGACATAAAATTCAGTGTTGTCAACAGTGTTGGTAAAAAATTCCCCAAAAAATATTTTGTTCCACAATATATGTATGGGAATTACAGTACTATTTAGCTAGCCCTAATTTTAAATACCTAGTCTAATTCATTAGATACTAGATCATTTACTTTGTGCAAAAGGATTGATTCACTCGATTGTCATGATTAGAGTTCCATACCTCAATAGGAAACAAAGGAACCCTTATAGGAAGGGACACTTTGTTGTCCGTCTGTCTGTCCGGTCGTCTGTCTGTATGTATAAGACCTTTTGCTCTGAAACGCGTGGACGTACAGTCGAAGACAGAGATAAGTATACAGGGGGCCTCAATAAGGTTGAGATTTGCTCCAGAACTACTGGACCGAATTGAATAATTCTTTTACAGTACACAGTTTTAACTTTTATCTATCCAACAGTGAAAGAATTATTGCAATAGGTCAAGTAGTTTTTGAGATAATCTCAACCTTAAAAACTCTCCTGTACGCCTTTCTCTGTGTTCCACCGTACTTATTAAATTGACTTTCATTAAAATTTTTGTTACAGCATCCGAGCAATGGATTATAAAAATAGCAATGGGTTTGCTGTCACTGTCAGATACACTAATTGGCGGAAATGAACAAATCACACTTTCAAAATACGACTTTTTCGAAAATTACATACCTATTATATTATATGCCTAAATATAGTTTTACCAAAAACATATCCAATGCATTTTTTATGCATATTCATATCTATAATTTATAATTTTATTGTGAAAAATACCCTTAATGTTTGGTAATAGTTTTTCCTAGGCAACACCTGGCTGCCAGAAAGGAAGGGTAAATGTGGTTACGCGGGGACTCCGTCTATAGGATAAAGATAATCTGTCTACGCAGTCAGTCCTCGCCTCGCTCGCTCCATTGACTTATACCTAGGTATAAGTCAATGGCTCGCTCGCTGCCACACCTGTCACTGTCAACCGTGTCAGTCAAGTCAACCATCATTTCAATAATAGTGTTGTACAAAAACCGATATCGTATCGATATAATTGAAACAACATTCATGGGCACCCTACTTGATTGTTCTACTCAAGTTTTACATTTATAAAAGCGTGTAGAGGTATAAATTTTTTATTTTAATAATTTTTATAAGTGGGAGAATGAGGTGGGTCGAAATCACCGTTTGAGTGGCGTACTTCCTTTTTTTTTTAAATTTAATTGTTAAAATGTTGCCCTCCCACCAATGGGCGAGTTCTATATGGTTCTATCTAACTAACTTCACTGCAGTCACGGTTTTTGATGTTGACGACTTGCTCAATGTTCATCTCAATCAATCATTCAATTCAATCGTAGATAGAGAAGCCTATCTGTCTACGAATTCAATGGATTGCATTCACAAATTACTAAGAGGATATTCTACGAATAGATGGGACTCTGGCCTTGCCTGGAGATGGCGTTACTGGATCACTACTGGATTGGTTAGTTCCGGCATCGTCCACATGGCCCTAAGACAGTGGCGCCGATGACGTCAAGAATTAGAGACGGGGACATGTCGATAAACCGAGTTCGATGTTTTTCACTAGGGGTGTCCCACGATAAAAATATATATCGATGCCTCTGCATATTTAAAACCATAATATTAAATGTTTTCTTAGGAATCCATTAAATAAATAAAAAAATACAATTATACAAACTTTTATTACTTGACAATATACCTACTGAATGAAATTAAAAAAAATTCTTCACAAGAGTACTGAGCCAATGCTGTGTCTTCAGCCCCTTCAATGGAGAACAATTGCGATACAAACTGGTGGCATTGAATGATTCATCTGGCGCCGTTGAGAGATTCCCTGAACCATCTGGTGACGTTAACGTTGAACGGTTTCCTGAAACATTTATTAAACAAATCCTACTTAAGGTGACTTGCAATAAAAGATAACCCTAGAGTTGCCGACTTAACCCGTAAAAGCTCCATATATTTTGCTCGGGTTAACTCTTTTGACTCTAGGGTCATCTTTTATTGCAAGTGAGGTTAATTTATGGGTATTAACCCAACTATGGGTATTAACGCATGCAACTTAGGCTGTGGCCTATTAATATAGGCCACAGCCTCTCCCCAAAAGCTCGCTCTCACGGCCACAGTCTCCGGCGCAAGCGGTAAAATGTGCCGTGATCATAATATAAATATGTACCTACATAAGTACTTTACGTGCATTCAACCGTACATTAAGAATATGAAAAAAAAATCTTCCAACTGTACACAAAGTGTAGGTACATCATTTCAAATGAAAGTACACATGTGCACTTGACAAGATTGCGGTTGCTGCAGATTTCGTTAGAAAATATATTGGAACTAATAATTATGTACATACTATGTGATGTACTGTATGTATACATACCAATTCTATCACTATTCTCTTTTTACGCGATGATCGGGATTGCTATGCTGAGTTGCTGACATCCTTAGACTTTGTTCAGGCATCACGGCTAAAACAAAAAATTAAAATATGAATAATAATTTGTATAATATATAAAACAGGCCAGCTTTATTATAATTTAAATATTGAAATGAAAGTCAGCCTAATGATCAGATATTTCATAATATTATGTAGGTGCCTATATTACCAACATACATACATAGAATGCACTCAAAATACATTATACTTCTCTTACAGAACTCTACTTCTTTACGTCTGGTAAAAAATATGTTACTCAATAGTTCGAAAATAAGTTTTATGTGTAAACTGGTGTTCCATTGGGCTACTGGGATTAAAGAAGTTTCACCTCCTAATTTGACAGAGGACCCCCACCAATTTTATTGGTGCAACGGAAGGAGGGCACAAAGAGTGACAACTTTTGCCTGAAACACTTTTCTCTGCGACCGTTATTTTCAGACAAAAAAATAAAAATGAAAAAACATATTTCGAAAATTTTCTAAGTCCCACGCACCCCTAGCGTTACAACCACCGCTTTCAGAGACTTGGAAAATTTTCGACTGGTTCCGATGTCATGATGACCCCCCCTTTTTATCATCGCAATGGACCAAGGACCTGAAGGGCAACAACTTTTGTCTGAAACTTTTTTTTGTGCAGGCCCGTTTTGTGACCCCCCGAGCCACCACCTGGAAGTTGCAGGTGACCCCCACCAATTTTATTGGTGCAACGGAAGGAGGGCACAAAGGGTGACAACTTTTGCCTGAAACACTTTTCTCTGCGACCGTTATTTTCAGAGAAAAAAAATAAAAATGAAAAAACATATTTCGAAAATTTTCTAAGTCCCACGCACCCTTAGCGTTACAACCACCTTTTTTTCTCTGAAAATAACGGTCGCAGAGAAAAGTGTTTCAGGCAAAAGTTGTCACCCTTTGTGCCTTCCTTCCGTTGCACCAATAAAATTGGTGGGGGTCACCTGCAACTTCCAGGTGGTGGCTCGGGGGGTCACAAAACGGACCCGCACAAAAAAAAGTTTCAGACAAAAGTTGTTGCCCTTCAGGTCCTTGGTCCATTGCGATGATAAAAAGGGGGGGTCATCATGACATCGGAACTGGTCGAAATTTTTCTAAGTATTTTTTTGATGAAAAATTTTCTTAAGAGTTTTTTGGAAAAAAAAATTAAAATAAAAAAGTACCTAACAACAATTCATCCCCAAAGTGCCCCTTCCGATGGTATCATAAAAAGGAGAGGTTATGTAGATAAGATAGTATTTTTGTCAGCGTCCGACCCTATTTTTATAACTAGAAGATATACATCATAAAATTCAAATATATTTCTGCATACGGGTTGCGAACGAACCAATCTAAATAGTATTTCTTACCTTTTGTCCAGTTCTGTTGTGGGAGGTACAACAAAGTAGGGTTAGACTTTGTTAGAACTTTTAACCACCCTTCACTGACATTTTGACTATGTGGCCTTTTTGTAAAGTTTCCTCGTAGAAAAAATGGACTAGCAGTCCCCACGCACACCGCGTTAAGCATCTTTGAAAATAAAAACAAACAGTATTCAGTTGGAAAACAAACGCCGCCGTCGCCATATTTAATTTTTTTTTTAATATGGCTTTGCAGTTTGCTGTGTTGCTAGCACACAATGTTGTCAATTTAGGGCGTTTCATTATGAATCATGAATCTTAGAAATTGCTGCAATATTGTTGTAAACACGTTGAAATACCATTGGTTAACTGGCTGGCGTCGAAATTGCGGTGAAAAAAGTGGGTTTGGGCTGAGATTCTGAATTAAAAATTAACATGCATTCATAATTAAATACGGTCTCGTGTTTGTCAAATATATGACAGTTTTTTTTCTAAAAGAATCTTTGATGCCGGCCCCACTAGCCATCTCATTGGCTGAAGGCTCTGTCATTCCCCTGATTGCATTGCACGCAAACACATAGCTTATGACCGTTATTTCAAAAAGTAAACGTAAACAAACTGAAAAGAAATATAATATGTCTGCTAGTGACTACAGTGATAATAATGATTTACCAAATAGTGTTTATAGCTTCCAGAATCAAGGCACGGTGAGGCGCTACTTGTTTTGTTTTGTTTCTTTACAACAATCCATCCATCACATTCAATTCAAATAACACTATTATTTCTCATATATTTTCAGACAATTTGCGCTAAAGGCCCGAATGTAAACAGTACGATGTCAATGTCTGGTTTGGGTTTTCGAAATCTATCGACATCCAGAATGCAGATGCCGTGGAACTCGTCGAGAGCGGGTTATGCGGAATCTGCGTACGATCCAAGGAACACGTACTCTAGAAGAGAGCTGTCCCCAATGTCGTGTCGCAGCGCGTCAGTGCTGCAGACAAGGAATTACGATGTCTATCAACCTCGCGGGCTAAGCTCGCAGAGATCCATGTACAATGGGAGAAGCGGGTCTTCAATGTCGGTTCGCACCATGGGTAAAAACTTACTTTATATACTGTACTGCCAATATATAGGACACCAATTATCTTGTTACTATGTTCGATTCCCAGACAGGAAGGTGCTTATGACTTGTGTCGCTAATTCTGTAGCGGCTGCTAAGTCGAATCCTAAACACAAATGTCACTGTTATTCATATGATACATCGCATAAAAGCGGGACGGCTCGTAACGACTATGAGTACCCTATCTGGAATCACTACAAAGTGTTTGTGTAAATCATTGCACCGAAGATTGAGACTCTTATTTTCTAATTATTTTTTACAAAATAGGTTGTGTAACAATATTTAGGCATTTTCTTCAACTTTAACTATTATTTGATCTTTTCTCTAGAGTCTGTGTAAGTCCCCACTAATGGACCACCTGTGATATTATGTTAGGAATTTCAATATTCGAATGACATCTATAATTAATATCTAATTTTTTTTATTCTTAATTCCAGACTCAAATACAAGTATGTGCGCTGTAGATATAGCAATGGCATTCAAAACTATGAGTTTCAATAGATGCGATCTACAATTAATAAAAGAAGCATACAACAAATACTTAAAAAAAGATTCACGAAATAGAGTTCAAAAGCGAAGAAACCTACGAATGCTTTTGAAAAGGACCCGGAGAGCATCGGGAGGAGAGTCTGGGGAACAGGGAAGCAATTCATCCATAAGTAGTGATGATTGCCGATCAGTAAAGTCTTACAGGACTGTCAGATCTAAAAAGAATACATTGTCCAGTTGTAGATCGACTAGAACAGATGTAACCGATTTCAGGAACATGCAAGCTAGCAACATGTATAGAGATTGCTCAGACAATTTCAGACAAAACTCTTTCAGGAATATACTTTCCGTTGGCTCAAGAAGTGACAAAGAAGATATGATATACAGATCACAAAATAACCCTACAAAACCACAGAAAGCGAGATTCCATAATGATATGACAGTTCCAAATACGATAGAAACCCAATCCTTTGCTGGACAAATTCAATTTCAAAATGATTCTGTAATTACAAAACCAAACGAGAAATTGAAAAGTAGCTATCGTTTGCCATCTGAGAGATTTGACAGAAGTCAATCAGTTAGTTCATTACCAATACGAGGAAATAATGATTCTGTATTGAAACCAAGAGAACAACTGAAAAATATCGTTCAATTGCCATCACAATGGTTTAATCGAAACCAATCAGTTGTATCATCACCAATAAAAAAAATTAATAATTCAATGACAGGAAGAGGTAGGATGGGAAAGGGCTATCAACTACCATCTCAAAGATTTAATCAAAATCAATCCATTGTTTCTTTACCAATTCCTGAAGAAAACGAACATATACGGAATCTAAATGGCAAGTCACTTCAAGGGCCTAACAAAAAACAATCAGTTTCATCATTACTGGTTCCAGGGAAACAAATTCAAGCATGTAAAGAGAATCTGTCTAATCAAAAAAGCTCAGAAGCAAATAGTGAACAAGAAGAAATATTTTCTGAAATAACTACCATGGAAAAAAGTATAAGCATTGGCAATATATCTCAAACCAAGAGGAGCCTTGATGATGATGACATTACTGTCTCTGATAAGAAAAGGACTAAGCTATCGTCTCCTCAAAAAAGGAACATAAAATCTAAGGAATCTCTACCAAAAGTGACTAAAACTCTTACTAAAAATAATGACAAATCTAAGGAATTTGTGTTTGCTAAGCCTCAGTTTCCTTTACGAAAAGTAAGTAATATAAAGAATTCACATACGCAACCTACGAATAAAAAATCAGTGCATAAGCCAATACAAACTCAGTGTCCAAAACCATCTCAGCAACCTGCAGACTTGAATATCCAAGCAACTACAGAGAAAATAATTTCTAAATCTCAGCTGCCTAGAGAAAAACAAATTTCCGATTCACAGCAGCCTACAAAGAAATTGACTTCTAAATCACAGCAATCTACAGATAAACTAATTTCTAAATCGCAGCAGTCTACAGATAAACTAATTTCTAAATCGCAGCAGTCCACAGATAAACTAATTTCTAAATCACAGCAGTCTGCAGAGAAACTAATTTCTAAATCACAGCAGTCTACAGGAAAACTAATATCAAAATCTCCTCAACTGCTAGATGTTGTGGAGCCACAAGACAAGGTCCACAATAAAAACCAACACGACCAGTCTGAAATCAGTGACATGTCAATGAGGCCCAGTTTTATAAAGAGAAAACTATTCTCACAAAAAGTGGACATGGCTGAAAATAAAAATTCTAGTTCTGACAACATGGAAGATAACAGTCCTCAAAACAACATTTACAGTTCAATACAAAAGGAAAAGAATAGGTCTCGGAAATTAGTGGCATCCCAGTCTTGTTTAAACCGAGATGTCCTTGGTGATGAAAGCAATTTGTTAGATTTAATTCACAAAATCGTTCCACCTGATCGCATGAATATGACTTCTGCTACAAATCGAAGTGAAATACATAGTAATAAATCGAATGGTAGGAAATGGGATATCAGTACAATTATTGCATCAGGTAATAATACAGGCAATGTGAGTGACACATACACTGATGAGGAAATATTCAAACCTGAGGAAAGTGAATCCAAAAAGGATACTCCTAAGAAACACAACAAAGCAAAGCCAAAAACTCCGGATAAATGTCAAACAAAAACAAATATTAATGTAAAGAAGAATGATATTTTACAAAATGAGTTTGCCAAATGCAAAGTAGTATTGAACAAGATACAACCACGAAATCAGAAGGATTTAGAACTCGGTGAACCAAATTCCTCAGATGAAAGGAATGGTAAGTCATAGCCAGCTATTTCTGTTTAGCTCTCACAAAACCTCAGCTCATCAGCTCTTTATTGGTAATTGTATAAACATTTCATTTGTTTCAGGACCCCAACAGACTTTGCTTAAACGTGTACAAACTTTTTGGGATACAGATGTTGATAGTGATTTAGAATGTCGGCAAACACCGTACAAAAAACCTGACCCTAAAAAGAGCTTGGCAAAAGGTAATGAAACTTTCTAGTTTAGATGCTATTCTATGTACATCAATATTTTATGTAATTTCAATGAGTACTGTTTATATTCACAGTTCAACGAGATCCCATCAAGGATCAAGGCCGAAAGAAGCATGATATAGAGAATATCCCCCCAGAACCAGGGATTACCAAGGTTGCAAGAACTAAAACAAAGCTAACTAAAGCCACGGATCCTGTAGAAAATAATAATAACAAAAATTGCAAAACTAAAACTCACAAATCTAAAGAGAAACCTGCACCACAAATAAAAAGTAAATTTAATTTATCACTTAAATCAAAGCAAAATGAAACGGCAGATCAAAGCCGAATGAAAAGTACCAAACTTAATAGTTCACGAATACGCACACCAAAGGCTAACAAGTGTTGTAATGAATCAGCTTATCAATCGCCAAACGACAGCACGGGAACACTTGGGCGAAGTTTAAGATCTGGAACAGTATATTTATCGAGTCCTACAACTGATAAAAAGCTTGCACCGAAAAATAGTAAAGTGGGTGCTAAGAATAAGAATGTTTCTAAAGTGACGAAAAATATGAATAACTCTCAGAGCGATCTATCGTTTACGCTCAGTACGGTAAAGAGCAAACAAACTGCTGCAACTAATAATAGGGTAGGATGTAGGACAAGGCAGAGTGATGTGTCATTTTCTCTAACAGATAAAAAGTCTTTGGATAAGACTGCAACAAGCACGAAGCCAAATAGAGCTAAAAGAACAAAAAGCTAGGTATAGTAAAGTGTTATTCAAGATGAATTCGTTACGTTGACCAGTTACGTTACTTAAATATTGAAACACCATGTTGAAATCCCATTGATATTCATAAGTTATTCTATCTAATAAGACAAACGACTATAGTTTCTGCAAAAAAAATGTGCCTATCATATAAGATACAGGTTAAGAATTTACTTAGTTTATATTTTACCAAATAATAATCCAGAAATGAAAAAAATTGTAGAAGTTAAGACCTTGGTTTTCCCATGCATCGATTATTTCACGGATTCCGAGCTCCTAAAAGTTAGGAAGAAAGAGTTATAGTTTGTAACTCCTATTTTTATTAACTTCTCCCTTCATCTTCCCCTTTAATTGCATACGGGTCAAGAATTGTAAATTGAATTTTTTGTATTCTTAATTATGACATTACTTATAATTATGGTATTTTAAGGTTTTCAAGAGTGCAAATGAGGTGAATTAATTTAATTATTCCACTTTTTATCATGTTTTATTAATTTAATTTTATGATTTACTTATGTAAGTACCTACTTTAGTTAATTAGAAGTTAATTATGTTGCGTATGATTTATGTGTATTATTAATATATGTAGGTACAGTCAGCTGCAATAATTGAGACTCTTTAAAATGTTGTAATTATTCTTTGTACTGACCTAGAGAAGTACTTCTTTATTTGATTCCGAATATGTCACATCAGGCACTGAAAAGGCTTTGATATTTTTGTAGCAGTCTACCCAGCCTAAGAAGCCATAGTAGATTTTACGATACAATCGACAGCACATCAACTGTAACACCAGGACTCTATCCAGAGAAATACAACCTAGATTGCAATGGTTTTGTGTAGATTGATTACCTGTCGATTGTACAATGTTAATCGTAATGTAAAAAAATATGAAATTAAAAGTATTAAGCGTGGACATGATAGTTTGATTTTGACGTCTTGCCTACCCCACGCTCTCTGTTAACTTGTAGCCAGTTGCTGTTTATAATCGGAGCTTTTATGTGTGTGTATGCTATAGCTAACAGCAGATCAAGTGTAACACTTTGGACGTTTCTTATTATCTGCGCCGTAAGAGTTAAAATCGTACTGCAAGTGTTATTGATCTGCTGTTGTCCGTACGATAAATAATCATCCATTATTGCCCGTAGAACGATTATTAGAAGATAAACTCCAATGCAGTTACCAAGTTTAACCTCGCGTCTCTTAAACTTTGTTGTTGTCCCTTTCACACTTGTGTCAAAATCCACTGGATCCACCCAGAACACTATTACCCTGACGCGTAGAGAGAGTATTCTCTTTCTACGCCCTGACGGCATCATACACAAGTACATAAAATTAAACTCAACTAAATATTTGCACACCACCTTGTGGTAGAGTATAGTGGAACTGTAAACTATTTTTAAGAACCATATAACCTATATTCTTGCGAATAAATGAATTTTACTTTACTTTACACTCGAAAAAGCGTTACCCTCATCCTTTCGGCAGTCGGGAAAGTATCCCACAAAGCGACATGGATAATCCTAGTGAAAAACTCCGGGTATGTGGTATCGAATGTTATAGTATGGTCTCTTTCTGACGTACGAGAGTAAAAGTGACAACAAGAGCGGAGGCTCCCCCCTCTCCATCACAGAACACTATTACCCTACTCTCCATACAGCGCGGCGAATATTTTCCTTCATAGGACGTAGAAATAGGGTAACCAAATGACAACCACCCCTATTTGGTGTGGGGGCGTAGCTACGGGGCGTAGTGAGTGCTTCTATGATGTTTTCTGGTTCTGGGATGATTATAAAAAAAACTCACAAAAATAATAAAGTTATTATTATTTATTCGATAAGACATTCACAATCTGAAAACCGGAGGCAATTAATATCTGCTGTATAAGGCAATTTATGAATTCTAAAGTAAATAAATTAATTATCTATGAAATGAATCTTATTCAGCGTACTTATATGTATATCTTGATCCGCCAATAAGTCGCTACCAATCAAATACCGCGGCGAATACATTACTCCGATGTTAGTACCTATAAAGTTTTATAGTTAGTGCAAACAATGTCTTCGTTTCTAATTAACCTAAACTGTTCATGTAAATATCACACATACGTAAATTTACACGCTATTACGGAACCGGTTATACAACTTCAGAGACAAGTCCCGAATCAATTGAATAATTGTATTTACAAAACGTATCAGATCTAAATTTTTATTCGTAAGTTAACAAAAATGATATTATATTATACACATAAAGATTACGTTTCATTTAATTGGATTAAAAACTCAGCAAATCCCGATATATTTAACAGAATTAAACAAGTAACAGTAAATCTCTTCCATAATTTAACAACCTATTAAATGCACGTTAAGACAGGCGCCAGTGGCCTAGAAATGCTGTTTTATACTTTACGAAGAAACTTCTTCTTTTTGCACCACATTGCTTACATACATTACACATACTCGGATAGTAACGTCCTACGAGTTGATCCATGGGGAAGCAGTTCTATGGAAAAACCAGTTGGACTTTGTAGGACGACGGATAATGGCCCGTTGCAACTTAGTATATCAATCAACATACCTACTCCAATACTTAAAAGTTAAGAATATAATGTAAATTAATTGTGATCATTCTTTCGAAGGGCGGTTGACTCTACACCGAGACTAACTGGGCTAGGTCTGTGCCACTTTGTACCAATAATAAATACTTAATAATTATTAGAAAAACATCAAAAATCACGACTGCGCATACTAAATAAGAAAAAAACTAGTTTCTTATTTTGGTTGGTAGTTATTAAATAAGCCTGCAATACTTTTAAATATTCAGCGATATCTCTAGAGCTTGCTTTTCCCTTTTTAGTATATCGGCGCAGTAATGATTTTCTTTCGTTTTCTATATACCTCAGTGTAGCGGGAATCACCTCAAAACTTATGGAATCAGAAAGAAATCGTCGGGAAAGCTCAGAACTTCTACAGTTGTAAATAGGAATGTACTTAGATGACACAGCCATGAAATCCAAATGGAAGTCACATTATATAAAGAATGATAAATGCTGATTAAAAAATCTCTTAATTTGATCACTTGTATGTAACCAAAAATATACATTGAGGTCACAAAACAATAATCTGGTTAATTTTAATAATACTGCCTAATAATTTCGAGACCTCGAGAATTTGGCCGATTTCATTACGCACAATGTACATTTGAGTATGAATATATAAACAGGCTAATTCAGCACTGAACTATTCGCAAATTGGGCTTCATACAAAATCGTAATCATTTGTTTGGAGAAGTTACACTAAGTAGATATTAACATATTTCAATATCCACTTACTGCAACTTTACCCAAAATTTGTAAATTATGAAAATTTCATTCAATATAGATTGTGTAAAAGAAATCCCACCAGTTTTTTTATAGGCTCAACATGGGTCACATGATCAAATGTTAAGGTTTAGTAGTACAGAGTGGACATTTAAAGTATTTTTTGTACTACTAATGGACGAAGCAGTACAGAAATGATCTTTTTAGTCCTTTATGTTATACTAAAAGAGGAACAGACAGGACCTTTTCAAGACATTTTTGTTCTACTAGAACTTTTAGTAGTACAGCTAACGCAGATCAAGTGCAACACTTTGAATCGTTCTTATTTTCTGCGTAGTAAGAGTTGAAATCGTACTGTACGTGTTACCATTGATCTGCTGTTGTCTGTACAAAGAGGACCAACTTCTCACAATTGATTTTTGTCATCATTACGTGATTACACTGGTTCGTTCTCGTTACGGAGGCCAAGCTTCAGGTCGTTAAGCCAACGGTGTAAGTAATGTAAATTAAAAAAAAAGTGGTGTGTATTCTCTTACAAGCAGTACAAGCTGTCCTTTGGCTGTGCAATACTAAGCACTGTAAACTGTCGATGATAGTAAGCGATATAATGTCGAGTACATATTATACAGTGAGCACTATGAGTACGCGGAGACACGGCGGGTTCAGTACTCGTCGTCTTCCGGCGGGTGCGGGTTGTCGCCGTCTATCTCCTCCGGTGGCGCGAAACCATCCTGCGAAAGACATTTTATTCATTTACATACAATATAGCTTCTAATCTCATTTTCAAAGCAAGTTTTAGACATAAACGACTATAATTGTAAGCTTTGCTCATGCCTCATTTATAAGTTCGATTAAAATACTATAGATGCAAGGTCAAAAAATTGCGAAAAGCACAATCTCGATTTCAATCGTAACTGCCCTCCAAATGAGCCAATACAAGTAGCACCTCCAATATTAGAAATATCATGTCATCTATCTTAATATATTTTATTAGGAAAGCTACGTACCAAATCTCAATTAGGATAAATACTATTTTTATTACGCAATATATCACTTATTGAAATTATAAAATGTTGATAATAAGTATTTAAAAAAAATAGTATTTATCTTAATACAGATTTGCTACATAGCTTTTCTAATAAAACTTATTCTATTAGACTATATATTTTAAGGGTGGGTGTGCCACTTGTAGTAGAATATGGTAATTTTACAATTCTCTACGTGTTAACGGCACCGAGTCATGACTGAGTGACATTGTATTATCATATGTTTACATTATTATACAATTTTGGGCCTTGCTATGTATCGTATTTATAATTCAAGATTAATAATAGTTAATATAAACAATATCGGCTACACACATCGCCTGCGGCGCCGCCAGCGTAGCAGCTGGCACCGCCGCGGGCCGAGCCGTGCGTCGCGCCGTTTTGCTCCGGCGGCTAGTGAACAAAAGAAAGGGGTGAAATCGGGCGCCGTACGCAAGCCGGCATGTGTGTAGCCTTCTTAATGGGGACTCAGAACAGAATCAATGCGTCTATAGCTTTTTAAAGCCGCAATTTTGGCATTTCGTGAAACATTGTTATTGATTATATGATTGGTCGAATGCTAAAATTCTGTTGTGCGACCCAAAATTGCGGTTTTAAGCGATATTTTAATTGTGGCAGTTTCTAAAGAAGCTGTCGCAAGATTAGCGTGAGTTCACTCTTACAAATGTCAAATTCCATAGAGGTTTGACAGTAAGAGCGAGCTCCCGCTAGGCTCGTGCTCAAACTATCTATGAGACTCGGAGTTTTAATTAAATAAGAAAGTAAATAAGACTAAACGCTGAATCGTTGACCATGCATCTCTAAAAGTGTTTCGAGTAGTATTTACCGAAACGATTTAAGTATTTTAAACATTCCATATACTTCGCATCAACCGTATAATAGAATCGAACACATAGTGAACTTAACGTACCTCAGTCGCGTATAAAATTTCCAATATTTTCTGAACGATTGGCCCGTTCTGTTGTTCCTCCATTTCCTGACAGATCACCTCTATGTCCCTAAGTTTCCCGAAGTAGAAATCCCTTTCCTTCTCGAGGCCGTCCACTGTGGCTTTCAGTTCATTCACCTGGAAAGTTAATAACAAACTTTTTAAGAGAGTGCTAGGACATTTCGATTGGACGAGACACTACCAGGGCAACCTCACAGGCCCAAACGACAATCAATGAAGGGAAAGTATATGAGCTATTACGCACTGTCGACCAATCGCCGCCGACTTGGTCTCTCGGCGACCAATAGGTCGAGTCGCCCGGACGACCGGCGACCGAGTGCGTACCTAATTCCGAAGCCCAAATCAAGTGTCTTATTTTGTAAACCAAAAACTACTATCATGTTAAACATTTCTGTGATTTTTCATATTTTCACATTATTAGATCCGATCACTTTTTTTTACAATGATGAACATGTTCAATCAATTAGTTCCTTCAGTTACATGACAACAGGTAATTAGACGATCATATTTGTTTACAAAATAAGACACTTGATTTGGGCTTCGGTATAGACACATCTATCTAGACTACCCTAAGTCAGAATAAGACAGTGTGTACCCAACGACCATAGGACACTGGACATAAGATAAAGAGGTTCAGGTTCCATCCCCAGGAGTTCAATTCTACTCACGTTCACATCAAAGCACATCAAGTGTAACATTTTGGACCGTTCTTATTATCTGCGGTAACACTGTGGACCATTCTTATTACCTGAGTCGTAAGACTTGAAAGCGTACAGCAAGGTCTGCAAGTGTTACCATTGGTCTGCTGTTGACCATACAATGTCATATGTCGTAGTTAAATATACTTGGATTAATTGCCGTAAACCGGATCGAAACTATACCGCCACCGATTGTGGATAGCAGAATAGAAAGTATGTCCACTGCGATTTCAATCCAATCTCACTTCGATTAAATATAATCAACCAAACCAATTTCAAATTACGAATTTGGTTAATAAATCAAATTGGCCTTTATGGCTGACTTACACTTTAGCCCTGAAGTGTCTCGTTGCGTAAGAAAATCATTTTACGGGTTTTTGTGATTTATGCATAATTATTTTCGCATTATTTATTACCTTATCCCACAGCAAATGTCTTATTTCGTACACAAATGTATGATCGTTGATTTACCTATTGTGGTGTACACACGAAGACAGAGACACAAGAATACAGGGGTCCTCAATAAGGTTGAAATTTTTTCAAGAACCACTGGACAGATTTTAATATTTTTTTACAGTCACATAATTTTAACTCTCATCTATCTAACAGTGAAAGACTTATTGCAATAGGTCAAGAAGTTTTTGAGAAAATCTCGTCCTTAAAAACTCTACTGTACATCTTTATCTGTATTCGACCGTACCACTGAAGAAACAGATTGAATTAATATGTTCATCAATATGAAAATAAGGTGATCTGTGGGGCGGGGCTGTTATATTATGGTTCTCAAAAAGATCAAATCATACCATGTAATAGCGTGCGTGTCAGGGACAATGCATTTGCATAGTGACGTCTCTTTTCGGCGCGTCATACGTGGTATGATTTCATTGTTTTGAGAGTAGCATTAGCACTGACACTCGGATTATCTTCAAGTTCATCATCATCATCAGTCTATTTATATGCCACTGCTTGGGCACAGACCTTCCCCTTCCCTTATATCGATCGATGGAGCCCGGGCCCGGGCGGCGCGGATTGGCCGATTTCACATGCCTTAGATCTTCAAGTTTCCTTACTTTATAAATATTTATAGTATAAAACAATGCATAAGATTACCTGATGATTTAATTCATCAATAAGTTTGGAGTCGCCTTTTCCGCTTTGATTTAACCTCGATAAGTTGACCGGTGGCGACCGCACTGTGCTGTTGTTTGCCTTGCCAACTGTCAACATACAAACATACATTAGGATACCGCCGGAATGCCTAGTATTTTATTAGTAACAAGTGCATAATATTATACAATGCTTGTTAATTGTTTCTCTATAAAGATACTGATATACTATGAGTGGTTATTTATTAGCTTTCGTTATCTATTCTTTATAATATCGTTGTAGATCATATAATATAATAAGTATTACACATCTAACAAAAGTGTTACTAGTTAAATATTATATTTTACTACAAGTTTAAATACAAGTTATATTATGTACAGTCAGATGGAGAAAAAGAAGACTCATTAAATACTACTAAAAGCAGATTAAAACAAACATTTGTAATCTAATTGTAATCATTTATCTAATGATCTGGAACTACTGGTACTCTTCTAAAATGAGCTGATATTGTGTGGAAAATCCTTATCTCTCGCTCATATTCCTAACGCGAAACTGTTAATTTTTAGCGCCATTGGCCTAGTAGTTATTGATAAATTTTCTAACTATATGACACTATATGTGCGCATCTGACTGTAGAATTTAGAGTGGTAAAAATATTGGGATAAATGTTGGTTTTAAATATGGAGATAAATGTTGTATATGTATAGGAGGATAATTTACAGGTAAATATAACGAATGCAAGCTACTTATGTACATAAACAGAATAAGTAAATAGAAAATTATAATAACAGATAGGAAATGATAAATGTGCATGTGCAAAACTACTACTCAAAATATTTTATACATATTTACAAGGGTAAGAATTTAATGCCAGCATTGACAATTTTAATTTATAAATATTTTCAAACGTAATAGTGCAATGGTTCTGATAAAATAAATTATATTATGAATACTAGGTTCCGTATTTTAAATATTTTCTCAGGGAAAATAAAACCAAGCAACATTGATATAATAGAACAACACTAACTCTACAGAATAAAATAACTGGTAATTCAGCTGTCAGATACTCAACAAATACAATTTTGTAATTACAAATTATTAAAAAATAGTCCTTAAAAAACAGGGCTAGATTTTGCCACAAGTTAGGTAGTGTGTTAGGTTAGGTAAAAAGTGGACCTAAATAGGATCGTTTGCAATTGTAATAGAATCTCTGGGAAGCCCACAATCCATAAGGGGCGAATAACTGTAGTAGTATTTATTGTCATACTCCATAGCAGATTTTGTAACTTCATCCATGAGGTTTTAAAATGAAATGAAAGCTATAATGGTGAGTGAACCCATTATAAGCTATTTCAAATAATAACAATATTGTTAGCTATGATTTTAATGGATCTTGCGTGTCGGATGAGTTGCCAGTTAATTGTTCTGCAGAGGGAGTGCAGTCCGAGTCTAATAAAGAAAAACAAAATAGTACTGGTTTGGGGTCTAGCTGTCACTTTGGCGACTGGCGCCTGCGGCCTGCGCGCGGCGGCGGCGGCGGCGGCGGCTGCGGGCGGCGCGCGCGGCGCAGGCGCACCCGCGGAGCTGCCGTGCCCCATGGGCAGCCCCTCGCGCGCCGCCACCGCGTCATAGTGCTCCGACCCTCCATAGTTTGCGTCATAAAACTTCTTGAACCATTGCAAAAACTCAAAGTTATCTTGGAAACGACCCTTCACCAGCCTGTCAATGGCCACTATCTACAAAAGAAAACGAGAAGAGGTAAAAATAAAAGGTAACGACATGGTCTACTGTGCCGGATGGGTGAGGGATGGTGGTAGAGGGCCCTCGGAAAGCTATAGCCACAGAAAGTGTTTTTGATCAGCGATACCCAACTCAGTGGTGGTAGTCTAAATAATCTCAGTTCCTAAAATTGTATCCTTATTATTTTTAACAAAAAAAGGTCTCTTGAAATTATCGCACCGCATGGCTGTCATTGTACGTACAAAGTGTACGCCCGATCACGCTGTCAGTAACCCAGCCGACAGACGACGGTAGTGGGTATCAAATACCTTTCATTATTTGTGGAATTTTGCATGAAAAAGTATGGTATATTTTTTGGCATTAGTATCATGTATAATTTATCATCGTGCGTCGTTGATCAAAACCACACTCTGTACAGATACATTTTAGTAATGTTTAGTTCGCGCTCGGTTATAGTATGCGTACTGCCGGAGTGTTGCAGCGGCAACGGCGCGGGCCGCCTGGCGCGCGGCGGCGCGTGCGCGGGCGGTGCGTGCACGGCCACGGGCGGCAGGGCGCCGGCGCACAGCGGCAGCCCGGACTCGCACGCGCCCGACCCCACCGGCAGACCGCCGCGCATCTCGAACGCGTCATACTCCCGCCCGTCATAGTTAGCATCGAAAAACTTTTTAAACCACTGTAAGAACTCAAAGTTGTCTTGAAACCTCCCCTTTATCAGCTTGTCCACTGGTATTACCTACAAAAGTACAAAGATTTGATAAAAACCAAATAAGTACTTATGACTAATCTTCATTATTTTACTTGTAGTTATTTCTCACAAATCAGTGAAAGAAAACTTCCTGAAGAGACTTGCATACATGATTCAATATTATTTTTTGCCTTACTCACATAATTAAACTTCCAGCCCCCTTACCTTGAAGTCTTATAGCAGTATTACTTTCATAATACTTTGTTACTTCGTACAATGACGACCTTAATGAGCTTACTTTAAGGTTGTCATTGTACGAAGTAACAAAGTATTATGAAAGTAATACTGCTATAAGACTTCAAGGTAAGGGGGCTGGAGTCTCCACACGCCTATGTTTATTTTTTTGGCTTCAAGCATCGTAAGTCTAGTATCTGCAGTACTTTTTGAAGAAACCAAGCTCAATACAGACTTATTTCATTGATCCACCAAATTATCTGGTGTGATCATACATAACTGGACATACATAACAACACATTTCAAAAATACAGAGTAACATTCAATGTTTGCAATCTAAAACTGTCAATTTGTAAACATCTATACATTTACTGTTTAACGTCAGCATCAGTTACACATAATATTTATAATATCCATTTGCATGACCTAATGGGAAATCGCTCAATTCGAACAACTAGGTACATCAATAATAGATTTGCAATGATAAGCCACAGTGGTGATTGATACAAGAATTCTTCAGTATTTCTTGTTAATTCTGATTTGGTAGTGAGTCACAAATATTTATACATGCAACTATATTCTAGTGGAAGTAGAATAGGTACAGTTTACAGGACATCAACTTACATAAAACCATTGCAATTTAGAATGTATTACTGTCATGTGAAGAGCATGTGTGTTACATTGATGTGCGGTCAACTGTATTATTCATGAAGGCTAGGCACAATATAATCTGCAAATAGAAATGTAACTTAAATTGCATTGTCATAAATTTGAAAGTAAAGGATGGGTAAAGGAGTATTTACCTTATCAACAGCCATTTTTTTAAAGCCAGCTTGTAATATTTTGAAATTTTGTATGTACTCATGTTCTAGATTTGTTTTGAATTTGATTCGCTTCATAGGAACACTGCCTGGGAATAGCATGTCCATGAACTGACAGTACGCGGCTCCGGTGCACAACTCCTCGATTTTGGCAAAGTTCGACTGCAGACAGTCGTTCACCCACGCCAGCATGTCATGCCGCGACAAATTCTCCGAAGTCACATTCGTTGAATACACGTTAACTGCCATCTTCAACTTTCCCCTAAAAGTTAACACAGATACCGCTCACAAATTTATAGGAATGTTAAGAGGCCGGTTAGCCGACATCGATGCGGCACGGAAAAAAGAAAGCCGATCTAAAAATAGGTCGTGGCATTATCCGCTATGATTTCCTTAAACAAATCGATGTATTTATTTTGTACCTAATGTAAGTTATAACACATACTCACTATTATAGTTATTATTTTCGAATAAACAGGCAAATGCGTTGTAAAAATAACAGTAAACGTTCACAACGGCGGATGTGGTTAGCAATGCAATGACAGAACGAACGACTCATCAAATCGTTCGGACGGGATGATGCATCGAGACACTATTTTAAAGGCAAAACACAAGTATTTCTATGCAAAATCACCACTCACCTTTCTTCAATAAGCAAAGTTTTCTATAATTTCGAAATAATAATGTATTTGACGAGATAAGCGTCCAATTTCTCGAATATTCACGAGCTCATCAAATTGTTCTCCCACAAACAATATAGAGAATGATTTGAATAGATAGTAGAGTAAGTAGCCACAGATTAAAGAGTAGCTAGTGAAGTGAAAAGTAGTTGGTGTGTGCAGAATACATGCAGAATAGAGTTGGTGGAATACGTGTGGAATAGAAAGACAATAGGGCTGTCCCAAAATCGACTTTCTTGGTATCGATAATATTGCTCATTTTGGTATATATCTTATGTTGTGTGTGTGTGTGTGACTATCTTCGTCATGGTCTCACTCATGCCATGCATGCATAATGTTGATGTGATGTCATTCATTTCATTTATCTGTCGCAGATAGTCGCAAGCGCAAAATATTACTTGCTGCTTGCTTATTAAAAATCGTAAATCAATCATCATTGTTAGTTCCTAGGTACATAATTGATTGACGTTAGAATATAGTGGTTGTGACTCTTACAATAAAAACTGTTTAAGTCGTGACTTATTTAGTGGTTTAGATTTAAAGGTATATTTATCTAAATATGATTTTAGTGATAACAAACAGTTGACAATTGATTTTAAAACATTACGACTTTCTTTAAACCATTGCGTAGGTAACTTTTAATTACTTTTATTTCTTAGATATAGCTGAACGACCACTTATTTATTCGGCCTTTCAAACTATACATATAGGTATACCTCATCTATCTACCTCTAAATAAATAAATATGGATCAAAATCGAAAAAGGACAATGAAAAAGGACTCCAAACCGAAACAGATCAATAAACTAAATATCAGAAAATATTATGGGATCACCATGGAGATACCATTATTTCTAACTATGCTGGGCATATCATTATCTGGTTTGTTTCATTTAAAATACTATAAGTTAATTACTAGTAAACAGTAGGTAGTGACACAGAGTTATCTGTGTGTTAATACAAATTTAATTTATAATGTAACTTTATATTGTTTACTGCATTACTTACTTGTGAGATGAATAAGTTGAGGTATCTAACCTGGAAATGACAAACAATTTAAATTTATTAAGGTAATGTTTACTACTGCAATGTTTTGGTCTACACTACATGTACATAATTGTGAAAATAAAAAAACTTTTAAAACTAAAAAAACTAAACTTTGTGATGATAATAAAAGGAAAAAGATACTTACTTACTTATTTGTATTATTAAAATTTATATCCAAAGTTAGTATGCAGACCAAGATCTCATTCAATTAAATAACATAATAAGTACCTAATTTGAAAAATCACGGGTGCCGTAGCTGCACATACACATACCGTCATACTTACTATATAACCGCTTTCATTTAAGGGGCCACACTCAACAATGTCGTCCTGTACAGAACGTGCATACATACACTTGGTCACAGTGATGAAGATTGTAATGCATTCCTTGGTACGCAACAGACGAACAAAACCAAACATTTGGAAGAGGAGGTCCAGCAGTATGCAACATTTGTTAATAGTGTCAAAATGGTCATGGAATCAGTCGTACCAGCTATTCTTTCCTTCTTTCTGGGTGTTTGGTCTGACAAATATGGCAGGAAACCTTTGGTCATTTGGCCGTTGCTAGGTAAGAATATATAGGTAATGAAAATGTTATTTTGTTTCAAATAAGTAAATAGCTCATCATCATTACCAACCCTTACTGGTTTAACATTTGACTTAAGCGCTCAATTCCCCTGCTCAATCACTTTGGTTTTTCAGTTTCTAGGCTTCATAAAACCAGTTTAAGGTCGCCACTCCGTTAGTCTTCTGCTCAATATCGTCCTGTCTGATGCCTCATCAAGTGTTCGAGAGGCACCTTGCCACTTTAACATATATATTCGAGCGATACCAACATCTGTGACGCTGTTTTTTCCCCTGATGAATATTATTATTCTCGACTATTCGTGGAGTGAAATTCTCAATACACCGACCTTTCCTTCGTTCTTTATGACTTTCACTCTCGTCAGTCGCCACGACAACCATGTGTGAGCGTTCATATCATACTTACATTAGTCGAAATCGAAAGTACCTAATTACATTGTACAATTAAGAACCATTGTTTTAGGCATGTCAATATCAATGACGATGGTCGTTATTTATTCTATGCTGAACAACTTGGGTCCATGGTGGTATCTTCTCACAGCAGTACCATTTTCTCTATCTGGAGGGTTTGGCGCAATATTCACGGGCGCGTATTGTTATGTCAGTGACATCACAACGCCTGAAAACAGATCTATTAGGTAACAAGGTAGAATCAGCTTTATAAGAAAGCAGATTTAGTGACTGACGATGACATAGGTGACCTATGCATAACTATGTACATACTTACTAAAATAATTATTTCATTCGAACAGTAAAATTGATAAAAACTACATTATTTTGTTATTTTACACTAGATACAAAATATAATGACATTATTATACATATAAAAATCTTATAAAACACATACTTACTTATATAATATATAAGTATGTGTTTTATAAGATTGGAGACTTTAAGAATCTTACCTTTTTTCAGGATGACTATGTTGGAAGCCACAGTATCTGTTGGTGTTATTTTCGGATCTCTTGCGAGTTCTTACCTCCTCGGAGCTGTCGGACATGTTTACTTATTACTTATAGTAGCAATGATATTTATGATTGCCTATGGGTATACACAGTTTTGCATAACAGAGTCATTGGCGGGTGCTGTGCAGGTAATTTTAACCACGAGATTATTTTTCATTGCTAAATCAAAAGAAACGCACATTTATCTTCAGCTCCGGCAGTGGGGAAATAACAGATCTAAAAAGTTTGGAGCATGACATGAGATAAAAATTTTAAGTCACCCCCTGTTAATATTTCTATTCATAACAATTAAATAGGTACTTACTAACTTGATCTACCATTTTCAGGGTGGAATTAAAACGGTGCTAGATGTTTCATTAGTAAAAGAAATGGTTCGCGAATGTTTCAAAGAGCGATTAAATTATGGAAGGGCTCGGATACTTTTATTAATATTTGCTAACACCATATCGACGTTTGTCTTCTTTGGTTTAATGAATTTAGAATACATGTATACAAGGAATCAGCTTCAGTGGGCTATGAGAGAATTTACAGTATATTCCGCAATAAATACGTCCATATCATTTATTGGAAATATGTTGGGTGTTGGATTGGTACAAAATCTACTACGGATGAGTGACTTGGCATTTGCAGCTGTAGCATTATTATCATCTACAGTAGAGTATTTAATTAAAACGTTTGCTGTAGAAACATGGCATATGTATTTCGGTAAGTGCGTACTATGGATAATTTTCACTAACTCACTGAAATGTACTAAAAAGACGATTAATTTTTTGTTTCGTTTAATTTCAGGAGCTAGCATTTCAATATTTAAAGGGCTGTCCTCACCATTGATAAGATCCCTTTTGACTAAAATGTTACCACCAGCGGATATAGGAAAAGTGTTTTCGTTGATGGGTGTCCTCGAAAGAATGTGTCCATTGCTTTCACCTATAGTCTACAATTCACTGTATGCACTTACAGTATCAACATTCCCAATGTCAATATATATACTTAGCAGCGGTTTCACCTTAGTCAGTATTGGAATGTTAGGGTAAGTTTAATATCTAGTATTTGTCATTGAACGCCTTATCTACCAACACTTGTTAGAAACGAAACAGCTAAAATTGGTCATTTTAATCTTATCAAATAGATTGTCATAGATTGTACCTATGTATGTTACCGGCCTAAACAAAAAACCGAATTCAGAGTCAAAAGGAAATCTGTGGGTTTTTTGTAATTTAATATTTTAGGACCATTTTCTGACCAAAGGCCAAAGATGAGATTTTTTAATTATCTACAGTTTGATCAGTAATTTATAAGTTACGAGACTGATTGATAAAAGAAGATAGGTTAAAAGAAAGTTTAACAATGGTTTATATCGGTAGGTATTTAAAATTTAACCCTGGGATAGGGTCACTAAATTATGGTTTAGTAATGACTATGATAAAGTGTACGTAAACGTAAAATTAATTTGGTTACAGGTTCGTTCAATATTACAGTTGGAAAGTACATGAATACGTGCGTATAGTAGAAAAGAATGAATAAAAATTGAAATGTTTAATTGTGTTTATTTAATTTAAATAGCTAATAATATCACACATTAATTACCTAATTGACGAAATAAGCAGGTAAAGTTTGCTCACCGGTTAAAATCGAACACGACAAGCCTGTCTGACACCGTCGGTCGATTGCCACCAGTGGTCAATCTTTTCTCTGATTGTTTCATATGTGTGCTGTGTATTAAAGTGAATAGTACATTTTGTGCTTATTTAATTTTATAAATAATTTATGACTTTCACTATCATCATCAGTCTATTTTTATGTGTTGGGGCACGGGTCATCCTTTTTTCGAGGTAGCTCAAGTCATACATGCATAACCCACCACTCGGGCCCAGTGCGGATTGGTGGATTATATGCCTTTTTTATGGTTCTCAGACAGCAAGTTTTTATCAGGAATGGGAGTACGGTACATTACTATCCATAGCTACTGCCCCTCTAGCACGTGTTCGTTGTACCGCTGCGCCCACGCTACGCCAAGGTGACGCCGAGACAAAGTTGAGAGTCACATATGTAACAAACGTGTAGTCGAGCTACGAAATGTTACGTCTGACAGCCATGTCACGCCGATCGCTAACGCGTGCGCGTACTGAGGAAGGCTAGAATATAATATCGACGATATGAGGAAGTGTCAGAGCTGAGGCTGAAGATAGAAACTTATATCTATCTGTGGGTCGAAGTAGATGTCCATATGTTATATAAAACGCTAACAGTTGTTCGAACAAATAAAAATAAATAATATAGTCAAAAATTGATCATTCATGCTAAACTAGCATGGCAAATTACATTTTCAGCGTTTTGTCGTCGTTAATCAAGGCCGGAGACCCAAATGTTATTGGATCGGAGGTCACGTTAACTCGTTGACGAATTCAACTAGTTGATTAACTCGTTGACGCATGTACATTAACGGACTAGTTTCGTTGATGAAAAATACGTCAACGACTCATCCCTAGTAGATAGAAACATGGGGCCGAGCCGCGTCGATTTTTTGTAAACGTCAAAATAGGCGTGGAGAACTTCTAGGATTGGTAGCACGGTGGATTTTAGGAAAGCGCCTAATATGTTGCTAGTGTAAGAAATAATTAGTCACAAATTGTCAAGACGTTTTCAACAAAAACAGAGAAATCAAACAAACTCGTATTAAAATCTAGTGTACAAATATTTGTAGTGCACCGTAATGATATATTTGAGTATAATTACCGTAGAAACAGATTGAAAAACATTAAATTAGAAATTCGCCATTATTTTTACTGTCAACACTCCGATGTTTCAAATCTTTTCGTTACGGTTTACGCAGAAATATACCAAATAAAACTATGATATATAACAATCGAAAGATGTAACGTGAAATGAAACGTATGAATACTATCTATGGATTCGACCAAAGATAATATGACAGGGGGTCGACACTTCAAAAGAAACAATTTTTTCTATAATCTTACGTTCTACCATAATAACAACCATGAATTCGCTGTTATTATGTTGGCCCTCCCCTTGTAAAACGACATATAATTCTAATTTATAATCTATATGGACTATGTCATTTTGTTTTGGTTGTCTTATTTGTGATTGTCTCCATGACAACTAGTAGTACGCTGCTTTAACGTAGTTCGTATATCCTCTTTGGCAGCACTTGAGCGCCTATTTTTGGGCGACGCGGCTACCAATTTTGAAAACGCTAACGCTAGCAAAACGTCAAAAAACCTCCACCCGGCTAGCTTTGACAGGACTTGAGCGCCTAAAAAAGACGACGCGGCTTGGGCCCCATATCATAAAGATTTCAAACGGAAGTAGAGATATGAATAACTCGTTTATACCGTTTGCGACTATCGATTAAATTCGATTATTCGAATATCGAACTTTTTATCGTAGTGTTGATTATTACCGGTTCGCGTCGCCTCTAGTGAACAGCTTTGGTAGGTACTGCTTGTTCATGATTGGTTGAGATCGAGCGGAGGGGATACACCATAGACTAGAAAGAAACCAATGGCAATGCCGGAAAATCAGTGACTCCCTTCATCTCACTCTGTTCACTGCGTTTTCTCGCTCGCACTACGTCTTGCATGTCAGCATTTTTATATTTATTATTTTATTCATTTTTGTGGTGTACTGTTTTTGTTTTTATCAGCTGTTTTGTAATTTTGTAAATTAACGTGTAGTTATTGCTAAAGTGACTGCATCACTGATTTGACTGAATTTAGGTAAGTGAATAGTTATTTTAGATTTGTGTAATATTTTTGTATGTACTTACTTACTTAATAAAATAAAAAAATACTTATTTTAGTACAGCTGAATCGAAAATGACGGAAAGCGAGGATAACGAAAGGCTGACTGAGCGGAACCCCACGATGCAGATTAGTGAACTGCCAGGAAAATCCTACGGGATCACTATGGAGGTTCCATTGTTTCTGACAATGCTGGCTATATCACTATCAGGTACCTATGAAAGTAACGTAGACCTGTTGCTAGGATCAGGGAATATAATATGGAGCTATCGGATCACCCGGCAACTCTGCTGCGCTATTTCAAGGTGCTAGTGTGGTTGAGCTGACAGGGTGCGAGAAATGTGCTAAAGTCTTCTCTGAATTTGTTGGAGCAGAGTCTCTCACTCAGAATAAGAAGGAAGTCTCATGATAGATTTATTAGTTTCAGCCCTCGAACCCAATTTATGAAAACGTAAGGGTCCGCAAAGAAAATAAAATCAACATTGAGGCAACCATCAGTGTCACTTGGCTAGGTTCAGAAGTCTGATGTTTCGAGCTCACTGCTCTCACTCCCACCCTGTGTGTTTCATTTCATTTCATTAGGTATTCTAAATAACTTGACATTGGCAAAAAGACGTGAAAATCCCTCTAGAACAGTAGCATTAATTTTATTTAATGAACAATTTAAGGTGCTGCCGTAAGCAACATAATTCTGTACCGAACATGTGTGCACTCCTTGGATCACAGCGAGGAGCAGTGCAAAGTATTCCTCAGTCCTCACAGAAACAATGACACCAAGGAGTTAGAACAGGAGGTCCAGAAATATGCAACATTTGTGCAAACCGTGAAGATCATACTTGAGTCTGTGGGGCCAGCTATTATGTCTTTCTTCCTTGGTGTCTGGTCAGATACGCACGGAAGGAAACCTTTAGTTGTCTGGCCGTTGCTAGGTAAGTTAATCTTTGAATATCTTCTATAAAAAATGCTCTGTCTCTTTATACTAAAAATAAAAAATTGAATGCATGTAGACAATGACTCACAGACCTCTTCCAGTTATTTTGCTGCAAATGTTCGCATGGGAATAGATTCTAAAAAATGATATAAAATGGAATTTAATTATTGGCTCATACAAAACGATCAGCTGATCAGTGCAAATGTATGAAACATGCTTTATTATTATTATCAGTTTTAGATTCTATTAACGATACTGATTAGTACCCGTTTCAAGGTCAATGGTGATCATGGGCCAGTTATATTAATACATAAAAGGTATTATAAAGAGTTTAGGGGCTAAATATAGCCAAAGAATTCCCAAGAACCACAGAGTCAAGAATAAGTATGGTCTGGTTAGCATGTCATAAATTAATTGTAATTTCTAGGTATGGCATTGCAATCAATAATGATCGTGGCCTATGCCATGGTGGATGGCTGGGGTCCATGGTGGTATATCCTCACCGCTGTGCCTTACTCCCTCACCGGAGGATACAGTGTGCTATTCACTGGCGCATTTTGTTACATTAGCGACATCACGACCACTCACAACAGATCTCTTAGGTAACATGCCAATAAGCAAGTTTTACGCTACCAATGCCTGTGATCGTTTTGTCATTAAATTCATTCTAACACTACACTTTGTTCATTTTGTGTTGCATGAGGTAATTTTACGAAGGCTATGACGGAAGGTGAGCTTGAAATGCATCCCGGCCGGCGTAAATAAGGTTTTGGCAAAAGAAAACCAAACTAACAAAACCGATTTTGAAAATCATTAGAAAGATGTGCTATTCCAGTGTGCATACGCTAAATTTCATTGTCGCTCATTCTTACGCGATGATGCATATTTGGCGGCCACGCCAGAATCACATCTACTAATATGATTTTTGTAAGATTGGTGGCACCACCTAGCTCCCTCGCTATCCCCTAAAATGTTATATTGTAACTACTAGGTCCACCCCTGTGAATATCAGAGATACACATTCTATAGGTATTCGAAATATTATATATAAACACGGATAACACTCACTTTTTTGGTTGAAGCCGGTATTTAGTTAGACCGAAAGTTTCGAGCGATTTGGACTTGTTTTTAATCGATGAAGACTGAGATAAAGACCGTCGAAATCGGTCGAAACGTCACTTATTTGAAGCCGGATTCAACTAAAAACCGAATGTAGGTTTATGGTACGGTGGACATAAATACGTTAATACACATTGTATAGAAGAATATTATTTTGTCTGCCACTGCACGTGTTTGACACGCTCAATGTCTGTAGATGTAAGTAATCACAATCAGGCTTTATCCGTGTTTATATTAATTTGCAGTAATGGCTCACTATAGTTTTAATTCTAAAACATTTTGCATTCGTAACATATCACTTTGTTTCAGAATGACTTTGTTAGAAGCTGCGGTGTCAGTGGGCAGTGTCATAGGGTCTGTTGCAAGCTCGTATCTGCTCAGATCTATTGGGAACGTTTATCTACTCCTCATAGCAGCGACGCTATGTGTGATAGCTTATGCGTTCACAAATATATGCTTACGAGAATCGCTGACAGGAGCTATTCAGGTATGTAAATTAGGATTTTGACGTAAAATATTCAATTCGCAAGCGTGACCGAGCTTTCGTAGAATGTCCAATTTTTTATGCAAGTCAGGAGGTCGTGTGCAGTAAATAATGCAATCGGATTATTTTGCGTAGTTTCTGGGCGGGTTGTTGTAGATTATAAAGTTGATTACCCACTCAATAGTCAATAGGCCTTTCATTCAACTTTTTTTGAAGAAAATTAGCAATGTTTTACATGACTAATTTGCTCTTCAACAACTGCAACTAATACAAAGTTTGTACAGCCATTACATCAACGTATTCAAAACTATTGCAATGTAGGCCGTATTACTGTCGCCTACAGATCACTTGATATGCTTTCGACTGTACTAAAAGAGACCGAATTAGTGACACTGCATCGCAGTTATACGCTGCTAAAAGAAAAGTTGGTCATGCAAATTGCGTTTTGCGAAGTTTAGTTTATTTTACTGATTTTAGTGATTTTGTGCGATACATACATGTGTATTGAAAGAAAATTGTCGATACTTGAAGTACCCATTATACAATAGGTCTTTGAAACGAAATATGTCATCAACATAGTAATGTCTTCTTTGGCTCGCAGACAGGTTGTTTCGATCGTAGTAACGCAGTCGATAGCACATCAAATGTATCATGTGTTACGTCAAGGTAATACGGGCCATTTTGCATTGTTTTAGTTTAATCATGTGCTGCCGACACTAACGCCGATAAGATAATACTTTGAAGTACCTTACAAATTGTTAGTAATGTTTCAAGTGCGTGTTTAGTTTCAACTACATTCAACCCATACATGGATGATCGTCTGAGCCGTTGTTGATTTGATTAAGTATTCTGATAATTACAGAAACTTATAGTACTAAGTAGTACTAACACCCCCCCCCCCCCCCCCCCCCCCCCCAACTTCTCTTAGCAATGAGGTGTAAATGTAAATTTTAAAAATATATGACGATAATGAACAAAGCATTTACTTAACCAATAAAACAATAGCCGTTTATTTGACACAAAGTAAAATAAATAAAATTTAGACACACAGTCTAAAAAAAAGAAATCCATAAAAATATACGACGCATTTACTACAAGCGTCCATCACTTCTATTTTAATAACCTTAATATTATTTCCAGGGTGGAATCACAACAGTTTTAGACCTATTACTGATAAAAGAGATGATGCGGGAGTGTTTCAAACGGCGTCCGAACCACGGCCGGGCCCAAATCCTCTTACTAACAGTAGCCAACTGTTTGTCAATATTTATTCTGTATGGCCTGGTAAGCTTAGAGTACATGTACTCGAGAGAGAAGCTGCACTGGTCTATGAGAGAGTATACGATATATTCAGCGGCGAACACAACCATATCGTTTATTGGGAGCTTCATAGGAGTGGTGTTGGTTCAGAGATTGTTCAGAATAAGCGATCTGGCGTTTGCTATCATCGCGTTCCTGTCTTCCTCAGCCGAATATGTTATCAAGACTTTGGCGGTTACCACGTGGCATATGTATTTAGGTAAGATAATATCATCATAATTTTCCAGCCCCTATGAACCCAATATTGAACATAAGTCTCCAAATATCGTATTTGCTTTTGTTACCTGTCATTCGATTCCACTGCTTCCCAGCGACTCTCTATAAGTAGGTAAGTGAATAATAATGAGATTTTATGGAATGATAATTGTTCGTCAATACCTTCTGTGGCACGCTCTTTTTCATAGGTTTCCAATTCAGCCTAAGATATGTATTTAATATAAATATGTTATTCTATTCTAAATAATAATAAACTAAATAGTGCTGCTGGGAGGCTGCTGGACACGGCACGTATTGTGAGGAGGTTCCTCACTTGGGATCCTAACCTCCGGCAGCTTGGATGTGCAAGCATCCCGCTGCCGGCGGGTGGCTATTTTTTATATTTATATATTTTTAAAATTTTATTTTTGAAATGTCTAAATGTATTAAATAAGAATATGTTTAAATAAAGAGAATAATAACTAAATAACTAACAAAAATAATATTATGATTAGATATGTGATCAGCGGAATTCAATATCTATTCAAAATAGCGCCTTGCCCAATTTCAATCAATTTAAATTTCATCAAATAGAAAAGTTATCTCTATAATCAACTTCCGAAAATTATCTTAACTTACATATTAGGTATCCCATATCAGCCTACTCGTTGCTTAGATTATTATGATAACAACATATACCTACGTAGTAAAACTCTATTATTTGGCAATAGTAAAAAATAGCATGCAAAATTATGTATAGTCGACAGCACATCAACCCATCTAAGTTTATTGCAATGTAGTCTAATAAACGGCATTTACTTTTGTATGTTACTATTTCTGTTTTGTCGATTGTACTCACGGCAGCACACGTGTTGAACGGTTGTTACTGTATAGTGTTATAAGTGTTATCATTGGTTTGCTGTCGACTGTATCTAGGTATGTAGATTACAGCCGGCCATGACTTTAGCGTGACCGTGGCCGCGCGTTTTTGCACAATCTGTTCAAGAAATAAACTACCGGCTGTAATAATAAACAATTTGTTTAGTGTATTTAATTATACAGTCAAGCTGGCGGGCCACCTGATAACTTCACTACCAGTTACCTTCGCATATAAGGGGGCATTGCCATCTTTTATTATACCTACTTATAATTTTTTTACGAAGTGCGTAAGAAAGTGACAAACATAGGGCATAGGACAAAT
Organism: Tachystola acroxantha; assembly: GCA_963506565.1. NCBI lineage: Eukaryota > Metazoa > Arthropoda > Insecta > Lepidoptera > Oecophoridae > Tachystola > Tachystola acroxantha. Next base: position 7,052,864 of record OY735887.1, read on the forward strand.
TGCCTGGGGGGCCGCGCCACCGCCGAATAGTCGCATAGACTATTAGTATCTATAATGGCAGAATAGTCTACTATCCTGATATTTCCAAAAAAATGTAACGAAGGTTCTTCCGTCCGCGACTCGACGCAAATTACGTCCTCTACCATACCCTACCGACTTCTGTAATCGGTTAAAACCTGTCTAACAATTTACATTCGCATTTTTTTCTTATAAAGACTACCTAGGTTTTATCTTAAGAGTGCCGATCGTTCTAAAAAATGCACGGGCCGTCCGACCCTATTCTTTATTGCAAAAGCATTCCACAAAAACTTAGGCATATACAATTAGTATCACAATTGAAAGTAATATTATCCATGCAATACAACCATTGGGCAGAGAAACTAAGTGGACGATTAGATATGTTGATGTTAAATATTAACCCAATGATTATTAATTTAACCTTTTATTTCAGGTGCCGGCGTCTCATTATTCAAAGGGCTGTCAGTGCCTCTCATCAGGTCCCTCGTGACCAAGATCCTCCCAGTGGAGGACATAGCCAAGGTCTTCTCCCTGATGTGTGCTATAGAGGGCCTGTGTCCGCTCCTGGCGCCTGCTATATACAATTCTCTATATGCCGTCACTATAGCGAAATTCCCTGCTGCCATATACGTACTTAGCGCTGGAATTACTGGGCTGTGTGTCGTGTTGTTGGGGTAAGTGAACAGATTACAGTTTGACTCTAAGCTAAAGTGTTTGGCATTACAGGTTTTCTCAAAATCCTTCATTAGGAGATAGTTTATAGTGCAAACTTTATTTTATAAATCGTTCAGTTTTTTGATGTTTTTATGATTAAAAATATAGGTACATATACAAAATCTGCTTAACGGTGGCTTAATTTGAAAGTGACTGAACTACTATAATAAATCCTTAACTTTATTGGCAATAGTTGGTATGAATCAAAATCTAGGGTGTAGGACGTAGACTAAGCCTTTTGATAATCAATCGTTTATAAAATGGTTAATTAATTGAATACCATTAACCCATCATTATACTTTTTTATTGCATGATTTCATATCATTACGTAGACGAGGTATTATGCTAACTCTGTCAAGGTGAGCCGTAATTTTTTTTCAAGTATTAATGATTTATTTTTATAAACCTCTAGGATCTTAGCCTAGGATAAAGAGATTTTTATAGAACAATGTCATGTCCTCAATCAAGCATCACAATGCATCACTCACTGCCTAAACAGTCATATCTATTACGTGACGTAGCAACTGCATAATAAATAAGATAGAAAACAGGTGTAGATAGAGATAAGCGCCATTTTTTCGCTCATGTCACGATGCATCAGCATTTATTTACTTATCGTAAAAAATCTCACTGCAACGTGTAACAGGAAAAAAACACTACATATTCGGGTGTAAAGTCGACATCACATCCAGTGTAACACACGAGGTAGCAAACAGGTGGATTCATAATCTCAAAAAACGCTGAAAACTCCACAGTATTGGACTGAAACGTTGGCAATGCCTTCTGCTGATTGACTGGCGTGAAAACACGGTTTCTGGCTGAGATTATGAATCTACCTTAACTAGCATACCTATATGGCAATAAACGATTATTGTATTGTGAATGTTGAGGTACTGGGCCGACTGTTAGAGATACAAATACCTACGTTGAAAGTTGAGAACAGTACCTAAGCTGTTGCTATAGTAAGTTCGCTCGAGGTTCGCTCGCTAGTGAATACGTAAAACACATAGCTACAACGTTTATGATTGAAAATATTTTTGTAGCGGCCAGTAGCGCAACTAAAATTGCACAAATCACGAACATAGTAGTCACGAGGTTTACGTACTCGCCGATTACTGTTGGCGGGCAACTGAACAGTTTTGATCGCTGTATGCGCGCCCCTGGCGGCAGTGGGATGGTCACATCTGTCGTAGAACCGATAACAGATAGCAGAGTTCTCGAATGGAAGCCACGAATGGGTAAACGTAGCGTGTGACGCTACCCGACCAGATGGAGGGATGACCTTCGCAAGGTGGCGGGCAGAGACTGGATGCAGAAGGCCGAGAATAGGGTTGAGTAGCGTGCTTTGGGAGAGGGTTACGTCCAGCAGTTAACTGATACGGGCTGATGATGATGCTACGTCCCTTACTTTTAGTTCCATCAAATACTTTAGTCACTAAAGTTTAGTGTGTGAACAATCGGACGTTACACAAGGACCTACGATATCCTCTGAAGATGTCAGAAGCGGCGTCGGTGGTACCGTTTGGGTCCAACATGCGCTATTAAAATTATCATAATGTTTATTTGTTCCAGGTACGTGCAATATTACATTTGCAAGGCATCCAGTCCGCCGGCTTACAACACTTTAGACGAAGAAACATAAACATGATGCGGCTTTTAATCACCTATTTAGTGAATGACGCATGATTAAAAAATTACACTGAAACATCGAGTGTTGACAAGCTATAAAACACTTTAACTGAGAGTGCTTTATCCGATATTTTAGTGAAATTTTTGGTTGTGCCATTTTCATCGTTTTGACCATGACCTTGCATCTATAGTACTTTTAAAGTCAAACCACAGTATAACGACGACGAGGGCTTTTTGAAAATGGCGGGAAACGACATTTGCGAAATTATTTGATAATTTTCATTTTAATGCCAACCTACAGTGTTTTATATTGTGTTTAATATCACGTGAAATTAATCAGAAAATGTTCGCGAATGACAGTATGGTGAATTTATTGGATGATTAGTGCAAGATCTCGAGCTATAGTCAAGAAGTCCCACTAAGAGCTCGAGAGTGAACTTGACTGTCGAGCTGCTTCGTCCAAAGTGATGACGCTACGGCGACTCCTCTGGATGAAGATACGGATACCCAGGGTGACGAACGCTACGGCGACTGCTCTGGATGAAGAGAAGATGATATGATATTTTGACTATTCTGTAACATGACATTGGCAAATGACGAACTGTCGAGTCCATTAATAAAATAAATAAAGTTTACTTGTCACGTCACACGTCACGTTCACATATCCCCCCTGGTAGAAACATTATTTGAATAACGACATTCAAATAATGTTTCTACCAAAGTTATTCAATGTACAAAGTTCAGTATTTACTATTTGTACATTATGTATATTTAATTATCAGGGCCAATGATTTTTATTGCACACCAGATATTTTTGAGTATAGGATAGTTTTTAAAGATTAGATAATATTTTCTACACTAGGCTAAAAAAACAAGAGTTAGACATATCAGCAAGCTGAAGTGGCAGTGGGCTGATCATCTGTAGTAGCAACCACGGGTGATGTAGCCGGGTTCTCGAGTGGATATCACGACCGGATATACGTAGTGCGGAATTCCTCCCATAGCTGTTAACCGTAAACGTGATTTAAAGTTAGTCCACCGTCTAAGCCTTCAGTCCCTTCAAACGTTTTTTACAAAGTGTGAAAGGCCATCGTGGTTATGGTTAACCGCGTAGGTATATTTAGTCCCGTGTGTGAGCCATCCTGCATTGCTAGAAAAGTTTTGTTGTTGAACAATCGGCTGTGTAGCAAATTCTTTATGTGAAAAAAGTCACATCGCCATTATGAACAAAGCAATTTAGTCATCTCGTGTCATTGATCTCCTATAAATAACTAGATACACAGTCTGCCTTCTAAAAATGACCGAGCGCAAAGAAGGTACAAACGGATGAATGGACTGAATCCTCATTTGCTATATTGGACATTATTTGGACGGTAACAATGGAGGGTCCATTGTTAACGTCCATTGGTTTTTTAAAATTGTTTTAGTAAGATACCTTTGTGTATCTAGTTGCTTATAGGAGATCAATGTTTCGTGTAGTAAGGTAAGTTACACCTAAGTTTTGACCAACGTATACAATTAGGTTTATAGGGTGATGCCCCATCTGGGCGTTGTGTTGCGTCGTCGCAGCGTCGTTTACATATATTTTTTGTGACATGCCTCATCTGTACGTTGCGTCGTCGTACGCCTTAATATGAAATTCGATGCGAGGCATCACTCTTAAGCCAAGTCTGCTGCGACGTGTTACGAAACACCGTAACATCCGTTTTCCTTTGTTAAATCGGTTGGCAAAACATATTACGGTGTTTCGTAACACGGTAACGTCGCATCGGACGCAGCTTGAGGGTGATGCGTTGCGGAACACGATATGCCCCACAGATGAGGCATGCATGAAAAAATATATGTAAAATAAAACAACGCAGCGTCGACGTAACGCAACGCACAGATGTGTTGTTACCCATATTAGGTTTTATAACGTGTACTTATTCGTACTCATTCAGTATATGTTAATATAATTAGTACCTGCTCAACCAATCACAATTTTTTCATCATAACAATATTGTTTGTTTATACGTTTTTACAAAATAAAGATGAAATAAAATAACAACCTACGATTTTTATTTTTTCTGTAGAGATAACTAATCGACACTTTAAATATTAGATGATATGACGATGGTATCCACCAGTGACGTATTTTAGTAGTTACTGGTACTCCAAGAGGTGGCGTATTTTTTAACATTTTATACTTACTTTCCTCAGCAAAACTTCGCAGTAACGGGACGTATCCCCTATATATTCCCCTCCCTCCACCACTCCTCTCATAACGCAAGATGTAGATATAAATACGAACAATGTGGAGGTATAAATAATAAAATCAGTTTTTAATTTGTTCTTACATTTATTCTTTTAAGAATAACATCTACAAAATCAACGAAGTACACAATGAGTACTTTTAATTTAAAAAGTAATTATTGGAATTTGGAAAGTACCTTTTGTAAGTACGTAAAGAAGTTAAATTCGTCATCCCGTAGCGCTGTCTTACATGACAAACTAATTTGAACTAAACATTATCTATGGCAAAATCTACTTACATTAATAATCACAGATTTTAACATTGCGTAAAATGTCAACCATTTGTTCCAATTTGTACAGAAAGTCAATTTAACAAAATGTACCTATTTTGAGATTCCTTAGACTAAAATGTATTGTTATTTATATGCATTGTTGACAAAAACAAAATGGATGAAGCTGTAATTGTATAAAATAAGTGTACTAAAAATAGTTAGATAAACCTATGCAAATGTAACTATTTTAAAATTTGAACTCTCCAACTCTTTAACGCTAAACATCACAGATTCGTTCACGTTACTACTGTTGACGGCCCATAGATTACACGTTATGTTATGTAAGGGTTATCTTACTATTACTACTAATAAAAAAAATCAAGAAAAAAACTTAAAATTAACATTCTAACTTGAAAAACAAAGAAAACAAAACTTAATTATTACTAAACTAACAAATGAACAACAAAATGACGCTTATGATAACTAATGCTTATGCAACAAAATGGGAGCGGATGGGTGTTATGTACGGGTCAATGTTGTTAGTTCTTAAAATTAGGATCCTAAATCTAAAAAAAAAATACTTGTCACAATTTGTTGCAGTCTTTTAGGGGGTTATAATTATGCGAATTATACCCATTGAACTACCAACAAATAGACGGCGTGTCTTCGATTTTAGTTACGCTAATACAGGAGAAGCTATTACTTCTCTTTTTGCGTTTTATTGTTCTTTGGTTCGGTCACTTGAGCGCATATACGACGTCCGTTTATTGGTGGGCCAATGACTATACCTAAAATCTAAATGCTGGGTCCAAGTTTACTTGAACTCGGTTCTGTACAATGAAGATTAAACATTTAGATTAAGAGTATTTTAACCAATCACAACTGGTGTGGTCAAATAGACAAAGATATGGAGAATGTTAATGTACACTGGGATTGTCGACACGCGTTATTGTATCGTAAAAGACTGACTAGGCGCCGGGTAGGAGCCCACGTTCAGCTCTTACCTTTAAGACTACATACGACATGAAAACTGAACACCTCGTGCCTTACACTATATTATAGTAACACCAAAAATATCAAAACCTTTTATATGGTTTTACCACAAAAAACATGTTAGTGAAAAAGTGGCCTCGATAAAGTTATTCTTACACTAGTAGATAGTTTAACTTTAGATTGTAGACTATGTAATTGGAAAACACTTAAAAATTGGTGAAGTAGTTTATTATTATTATGTAAGTCTCAACCTTAATGAGTTCAACTCTTGTATTAGACTACCATCTGATACAGATGTTCATCTATTTCTTCAGAACTAACATGGGGGCTTTGATATTTTTAGTTAATTATGAGCATTTTTTTCTAACGTCTAACGTTTATTATTAAAAGTCATCAGTCCGAAACTCCATAGTATGGAGTCCATACATAATGTATGTCTGTCGTTCGGAAGCTGCCGGCCACTTCGTAATCGCAGCATAAGCACCACTGGTATAACTCGCACCACTTGTTGCACGCAAATCAAACTTTCACATTTGTGTCCAAAAACGTAGCAATATCAAAAAGTCTTTATTTACCATTCTTCGGCTGGCTCTTCGCCTTGAGTAACGGCACTGGCGGAGTTGAAGTCCTGTAAAGGATACGCAATTAGAGATTTAACGATAAAATTGGGAATGGCGTGAAACGTTGACAATGTCGTCCGTTGATTGGCGCGCGTGGAAAAGTTGTTGGGTTATATTGATTATAAATTTAGCTTCAAATGAATATCACAGAGGGTCACATTTACAAACTTTAGATAATTAGAATTACTATACTGCATAGAGCTTTACATTTGCCGAATGCTGTCAAAACGGCGAAGGAAAACATTATGTAATTGAAATATATCAAGCCATGTGTAATCTGTCAATACACACTGGGCCCGTATGGTGGATCATGGCCTCAGCCAACTAGATGTTAAGGTAAGGCCTGTTCAAAAACTGGAGACTTTCTAATAAGGTGCTTGCTGAATCGAGATCAGAGATTAAAGATTTAGCCTAATATCGGTTTTGTATTTCGTTGTTTTCCAATAGTTCAATACGAGGATAAATTGTTACCATACCTCAAGTGCATCTGCTCCCTTTAGGTGCAAAAACAAACAAAATAAAGAAGTTTTATTATTTCTTCAGTTTCGTATTTAGCAAATATTGATTTCCAATTTCAATAGAACCACTATATCGAGCGTATCTGCTCCCTTTGATGCAGAAACAACAAAAAAGTTATAGGTTGACCCAAAATGACTGCGAAATAGCAACCAAAATATCGAAATATCTAATAATACAGTCAAAACACATCAAGTATATCATTTTGGACTTTGGATCGTTTTTATTATCTTCGTCGTAAGAGTTGAAATCGTAATCCAAGTGCTACCATCAATCTGCTGTCCAGTCTACCTTCACGAACTGCCGCAATTTTGGGGCTACTTACGAAACAGTAATAATTGTAACAAGAACATGTGTTTGCACTCACTCTGACGTCACTGCCGCCGTATTTATTGCTCCTGTATCCGGCGCCATCTCCGCCCCGCAGGAAGTCGGGCACGGGCTGGTCGGCCTGCTTCAGTATCTTGCCCAGGTCGCCGCACAGAGGCGTATCCTGGAACATTTACACAAGGTACAGTTGCAGTAGACACGAGCCTTACGATATCATGCCCATAGAAAGCCTACATGTAGCTGTCAGCTGGCAACCCTGCTACACTTCAGTGACCTGGGGAACTGCAGCAGCTGCTTGCGAGTGACGTCACGGCCACATTGCATCGTGTATTGTTTGTCTCTTTCTAACCAAACTTTTATAAATGCCTCAAATTATTTTATTTTTCAACTAATATCAATTTTGTTTTCACAGTTGATCATCAAATTATTATATTATCTATTTTGTGATGATTTTTTTATATTTTTTCTCCAAAATTAAAGTACGTAATGTGTACTCTGTAAAGAAACTCTATTTCATCATTTTTGTGTCCATAAATTCTATATATTTTTATTATGAGTTTAAAGTGGCATTGATTGAAGTAATATTGATGCACTACTGACCTGATCTGTATCGAAGAATGAGACTGCTTTTCCCCTGTTGCCGACGCGTCCGGTCCGGCCGATTCTATGCACGTACTCGTCTATGCTTTTAGGCATATCGTAGTTCACGACGATATCCACGTTCTTTATATCTGAAAATCAAGACAATTTTACTGGTATTCTTGGTAATAATAAAACATATTCTTCGCCTGAATGAATTTAAGGCGATTAACACACTGTCACGCACCACGCAGCGTAGCGCGTGTTCTAACGTTGCTTGTAAGTATCTCCGCTTTTATAGAAAACACGCACAGCCCAACACACAGAAACAGCATCCACGCGCGTTCATGCAAATCACGCGCCTACAAGCGGAGAAACATGCACCTCCGCGCGAGACGCAAGGTATGGTACCGAGTCCCGCAGTGCCTTTGCGTGATTTTGGAAGTTTTGAATGAAATGAGTCAGAGCCGCCGTGAATCCACAAAACGCAACTACGCGCGTGAGTGCGTAAAAACCCGCACGATGATGCAGGCTTGCACTCCCGCAAGTACGCGCGTCGACCCGCAACATGCGTGCGGGGCAGTGTTAATCACCTTAGGCCCGGTTTCGTGCCGTTACCAAATCGTTCTATAATGTTCCTATGGAGATATTTCTCTCACCTAGGCCGCGCGCCGCGACCGCCGTGGCCACCAGGATGCAGTGTCTGCCGCTCTTGAAGTTGTCGAGCGCCTCCTCGCGCTCGCGCTGCATGCGGTCGCCGTGGATGGACGACGTGAGCACCTGCTGCTCGCACAGCATCGCGGCGATGAAGTCCGCGTTGCGCTTGGTCTCCACGAACACGAGGATCCTTTTGCCGTCTGAGAAGCGATTGAGATCGATGTGATACTTCGTCTCGTACGAGTAAAAACAGTTTACACAGATACTGATGCCATAACCAGGCCGGATGGAACAAAAGAAAGCGTGTTCGGATACATATCCTAGACATGATCGTCGTAAAACGAATCATGGTGTTCGGATTTACCTATTTTTATTAAAGTGTTTTCACTTCATTATATTACAACACAAACAACATAAATGGCTGTATAAAATGGTTGAGTTTCTCTTAAAAAAAGACTTGAATCGAATCAGAAACACGACACACTTCTTGCGTAGGTATTTTTCAAAGATAGATATAAACTTTATTGCACAAATCGTACACATAGAAACCAGTAGAACTCGGAACGATTTGTACGAATGCTGCAATTCTGTTGAGCAGTCTGCCGCCCAACTCAAAATCGTGCCTTAAACTTAACTAAAAAAATCGAATTCAGAAGAAAACTCACCGTGCTCTTCAACGAGTTTCTTGAGCGAGGCCTGCTTTTCATACTTGGTGACCTGTATGAATATCTGTTCGACGTCTGTGCTGGCGCCGCCCACAATACCGACGGCCACGAACAGGTAGTTGTGGAGGAAGCGGCCCGCCAGGTGCTGGATGTCCTCGGGGAACGTGGCCGAGAACATTAGCGTTTGCCGCTGATCCTGAGGGACAATTAGGGTCATGTAATTGAATATATTTGAATTTTAATTATTTGCCTTCAAACATTATACAGCATTACAGAAGTAACCCCAAAATCTAATATACTTAATAACAATATACGTAATAAAACACAAATTAAGCAACAAAAAGATAAGACTCCCTTATCCATAATCGATCACATCACAATCTCCGACGAATGACATTCCCAAGACACAGTTTCCCATCTACTGAAGGGGAAGACGCGGTGGCTAAACATACTTTTTAATTAGCTTAGGCGTTAGAGCTTTACACAATATGTAAACAGTTTACAAGAAATTTTTATTATTATTACTATTATTACCGACAAATGCATAATATCGAATGTGGTTGAGTTTCCGTCTTGTGCACGTAAACAATCTATTTAAGTTCCAAATGTGGCGTTGCCCTTCAAACTAACTGCGGGAGTACAATGCAAGTTTACGCTAAAACCGATTTACTTCGTAAACGTAAAACGAACATAATAGAAGTAGACATATAAATGATATTAATTAATAGAATTAAGCACCTGATTCGATAAACAACTAGCATAGTTTTGATGCCAGTTTTAACATATTAACGAAACCTTATCCCACTTACTACAGACACCATGTTTGGGTGATCCATCATCTTCTCGACGCTGGGAATGAATCCCATGTCGAGCATGCGATCCGCCTCGTCGAGCACCACGAAGCGAATGCTCTCGAACGACACGCGGTTGCGGTCCACGAAGTCGTGCAGCCGGCCCGGGGTGGCCACTAGGATGTGACAGCCCCTCTGGTGTAACAATGTGGGGCGTTTCAATTTGGTTGGAAATATTAAATTAATCAATCAATTATTTGACACATAAAATATAAACAGATTTGTTCGCCGAGCATGGCATAATGCATAAAACAATTTCTGAAATATAAACACAAATGTTTTAACAATAAGCTGCAAGAAAGTGGCAATGGGCTCGGTGCTGAAGACATTTTTATTAGCCTGTGATGTATCAATGCTGTACAAAGGCCTCCCTCCCACAACTCGATTGGTCCCGGCATCGCGTTGCGTTGCTAGAGGCCCCATTCAATCGACATTTTGATTTTCATTATCAGCCCGTATCAGTCCACTGTTGGATACACTCTTACACGATTCTCGGTCTTTTGTTGTTTCCATAGCTCGCTGAGCGCCTTTGAACTTGTGGGCTTGCCTCAATGTTAGGCTCCATAGGTCATCGGAAGGACGCACTGGTTGAAGACCTTTATGTTTCAGGCATTGTTAATTTTGGGTCGCTCCGAAATCCGTTAAACATGACCCATACATAATAAAATAAAAACATCATGTGACAACTAATGGTTATAAGTTATTAGCAGGCTTAGTATGGAATGGCATGGGACGGTGCTAGCTAGAGTACGCACAGCAAAAAACGCCTTTGCAAAATAATCTTCATAATTATATTTTGTATGTTTCGTGTACAATAAAGAGGTATACTAGCAACTTACAGCAATATTATCTCCCTGATGGCGAACAGCAGTCCCGCCGTATGCCACAGCGATCTTCAGAATGGAGCCATGCGCGAACTTTCTCGCCTCATGGAAGATTTGCAGCGTCAACTCGCGGGTAGGCGATACTATAATTGCCTGCGAACAGTTAGCAAATAGTTATTATGTTCTGTCAGTAAACAATATAATAATAAAAAACGGCCAAGTGCGACTCTGCTGTTAGACTCGCGCACCGAGGGTTCCGAGCCACTTCACTATAACATTTGCTAGAGCTTTCGAAAAGATAAACTAGATTTAGGGACAAACTTATCTTTGCGTTTTCGAAACTGATAACGTCATACATCGACATACCAGGCGTCAACTGCAAATATAAGTTCGTAATTACAAAAAAATAATTATTTCGCGATGGAATTTTAAATTTACAGTTTTCGGATTTTTTCCTTTACTTGTGCTTTAAGACCTTGCCAAATTTTATGATTCTAGGTCAACCGGAAGTCTATAGGTTTTGGCTTTCTTGCATTTTCATACAAATATGCAAGAAAATGCGACAGCGGTATCTTTTGATTTTTTCACGGCTGCATGAGGTTGCAGACCTTAGTATTTGGTATTAATTTCAACTTGATCCGTGCACGCGTTTCTGAGATATAGGTCTTGACAGACAGACAGCTCCTATAAGGACAACAAAGTGATCATATAAGGGTTCCTTTTTTTCCTCTTGAGGTTCGGAACCCTAAAAATGGACAATGATATAGAATCACAGATTAGGTAATAGTTACAATGGAAAATCTACTACAGAACCGAATCGCGTTACTTTGGGCGTCACAAGGTTATCCGGGCACAGGTAATGATAGTCTTTCTATGAAGAAATTGGGAAGATGGTGATGATACAAACAAGGTTCCATTTTACACTAAGGAATGGTGAAACTATGTATAGAAAAAACATGTCACAAACCTGTGGCTGGCATCCATTTCCGTCAGTGACAAGCTCACGCGAGTCTTGCAGCAGTGTATTTATAATGGGAAGTAGAAATGCAGCCTGAAAAATAATTAAAATTATAATAACCATAGAAATAAAAGGATCTTCTATTCACTATCATGACTAAATTAAGCAGGATTTGGAAATGCTGCTCTTAGCCTCCACTTGCAATAAAAGTTAACCTGTACAAGTACTTATTCCATGGAAACTCATTTCTCATGGGTTAACCTGCTACCATGGGTTAACTCTCAGGTTACGTGGTATTGCAAGTGGGCTTTACTGAAAATGCTAATTAATCTAAATACTTTGATAACCCTGAAATTATCAATGACAATCATGTCATTAAGTGTTGTGTTACTATATATGTTCAAACGCTGACAATGTTTACAATAACACATTTATTTTCTTGTGTAAGCTCGGTGGAGCCGCCATAGAGTGGTCATATTACAGACACCCATTAATAAAGCCAGTTCGCTTTCCGAAAAAAATACGCAGATATATGCCATATCACATGAAGTATTGATTACATTATTGTACACATTGGTCCATGCACGGCGACGCGCCTCGACAGGCCAGCTTCGTCCATTGGCGAGAAGGTGTCCACACAATAGCCCATTGCAGCCTGAAGACTCTCGCGACGGACGTCAAAAGTAATCACGGCCGCGACAATTTATTTGTATACTACATGCAATTGTAGAAGTGTGTACCGTAAAAAATTAATAAATAATCAAGAAAAGTGCATTATAAATTATAATGTCGCATCGGTCAAATAGTTGTTGAGAAAATCTCAACTATATAGAACCCTATATGTCTTAAATGTAAATCTTACCGTCTTGCCGGACCCTGTTTGTGCGCAGCCCATAAGATCACGGCCTGCCATGATAATCGGGATCGCGTACTTTTGGATCGGCGTCGGCTTCTTGTAGCCGGACTTGAGTATATTCTCTAGGACATACTTCCGGAGACAGGCGGACTGGAAGCTCTCAATGGGCTCTGGTTTGTTCTCGCCGCTCACCTGCGAGTTTGTGTAGCATGAGGGATGTGTTTGACAAAAAGAATATCATTTAAGGATAGTGCGTGACAAATATGTATAAAATCTTTGGGTAAATGCAAAGGACAAATGTCGTAAAGCCTCGCGCGACATGTTGCTCATCATGTTGAACGGCATTGAGGAACTTGAGGTTCCATTGGTTCTGATACCGTCGCGCGTTGTTGTGCAACGTTGCCGATCTTGTTGAGCGTCACGTGTTGCGCGTCAATTATTTCCTAGACTAGGCCATACCACAGAATATATAATAGTACAAGTACAGAAGAGTCTCTCCTAAAAACCGTTAAAATAAATCGCGAGTCTCGCAGCGACGCAATAAAGTACAATTCAGCTCGCGCAGCGCGAAGTGCCTACAATTATATTCACCTACAACGTGCGTCTCTTTCTATCGGGTAGCTCTTTACTCTTCTGACACGATTAGGGCTGCCGGCTTGTGAGAGATAAATAATCTGAATATTTAATGAACATATATTATTATACCACTCTATTATTCTACTTTTGTAAACAAACTGATATTTCAAATATACCTACGGTATTAGATCACAAAAGACCATAGGCATGCATCTTCTTACACTTTAATGGGTGTCTACAATACTAAACATAACTCTTTTAGGTTTTAGCTAGGTACAATCTAGTCCGGGAGCCGAAACCCATATTTACATATTTAAGATGCAAGAACTAGCCTTGCGATTTATTATATAAATCTAATCTAATTATTCGTTCATTAATCATTCAATTATCTGCAACTATTCTCTAGATTGCATGGTAAAACTACTCGTAAGTTAATGGAGAATAAAATCGGGGAATAAAAATAACCCTGGGACAGTTACTCCAGTATAAATTGAAGTTTGGTCGAATCTACCCTAAATAAAATAAATTATTATGGTAGGTACTAAATTGTATGAAAGAATATTTTAATAATTTAGACCAAATTCTTGTCACGATTTTTTTCTTCCGATACAATGAAAGACGGCTAAATACGTCGCAGCGCGGGCGCAAAATAGCGGGCTACGTGCAATCAATCTGGCGCGCAGCAGCCCACTGAATAGCCGCGCCGGCGCGGCCCAAGGCCGCCCGCCCGATGTACCTGTAGATTTATACCTAAAGCGCGGAGTGCACCACGCCTGGCCATACTAAAGTTTCACTAGTCCCATCATGGAACTGTCCAATGGAACTAGTGAGATTCCAGATTCTGCTATACACCTTTTACTTTAAATAGAGTGGCTTGTCTGAAAAATATGGCAGGTATTTCCTAATTTAAATAGATAATATTTTTACGGCATAAATAACAACATATGTCAGTTCTGTGCTTAAGACCTAATGATAGCTCAGACATTAGTATAGTTAGGCGAGCCGACAAAGAAACCTCGAAAAACATTACACATCTCGCAGCAATCAACTGAAAAATTATGACATGGAGATGATTACAGCACAACACTCATTGGTTCGATAGCAGTCCTTAAGCCGTATCAGATAACTTTGATGATAGTATTGGTCACTAAATCACATGGGGAAAAAAAAGGCCTTTGAGCTTTACCACTCTTCGCTCAACGTTCACTCGTAAACTACAATCAAAAACCAACCTTGACTGGAATATGATCGAACTTATCGAAGTTGATGCCGGAGGTGATGGCATTGCCGAACATCTCGCTCTCGTCATTGGTTGGTTCGGGCGGCACGTATGTTACTGGTGGTTTCTTGGGCTCCCCGTCTTCACCTAGCTCGGTGTCGCCGCGTCCGCCGTCTTCTCCGTCACCGTCGCCCCCGCGCCCGCCGCCGCGGCCCCCGCCACGCCCACCCCGACCGCGACCTCGACCGCGGTCACCACGGTCCCCTCTGTCACCATAATCCCCTCTATCTCCGCCGTCGCCGTAGGAGTCGCCTATACAGAAAAGTTTATTGTTTGTATCAGTCCACTTCAAGACATAGGCCTCCCAAAACACGCCACCATTTTGCCCACCACTTGGTCACCCATCAGTGTCAATCGGTTGTTGTGGTCTTACCCCCATTGGTGTCTTGGTCGCGATTGTTGTATCCGCCCCGCCCCCCGCGGCCGCCTCTGCCGCCCCGACCGCCGCGCCCACCCCTTCCGCCTCGGCCGCGGAAATCGCCGCAATCATTGCCGCCTTTGTCGTAGTCTGAAAACAAATATGTAACTGAAACATTTTCCATAACATTATGTCGCTTTTGTCAGGTACCGTCGAAGACAGAGATAAGTATACAGGGGGCCTCAATTAGGTTGAAATTTTCTCAAAAATTACTGGACCGAATTTGATAATTCTTTTACGAGTTACATAGTTTTAACTTTTACCGATCAGCTCCCCATCATTATCATATCATGAGATCGCCTGCAGAACAGAGACGCTGCTATACCAGCGCTGTCCCAATTACGCACGCTATATCATTCGATCGCTTTGAGAACCGTAATAGCCCGATAATTAATCTGAGCTCTTTTATGTTTAAAAAAAAAACAGAAATACATATTTATAGCTATGTTTTCACAGTACCAATTCTATCCTCCATTACTCACTAACTTTACAGTGTTCCCCCTAAGCGATCTTGTTGGACCAAGATATAAATATTAAATAATATCAATTTATAGAAGTTTGGGTTAAAAATAAATTATTTATTTGGGCCTTAGCCATAAACGTGACTTAAAGTTAGCCATACAAATTAGGTGGCTTAGCAACTGTCAAAATAAGCCACCGTTTAACAATATTTATGGTTAAAAGCCATAGTATTTAATTTGCTGTAAGAACCATCTTACAGTGTTACCAGGGTTGAGCGATTTAAATCAATTGATTTAAATCACGATTTAAATCAATGATTTAAATCAAGTGATTTTTAAAAAAAAATCCGTGATTTAAATCGAACTCGATTTTTTTTCATTAAAGTTCAATGAATAATTAAAACCACAATGTTATGGAGCTAGAAAAGAAAAATAGGTATTAAAGAAGTGCAGACAACATACAGTTTTTTTTTTTAATATTGAATAATTGAAAATTAAACGAACTTACCTGTTGTGTGTTTGCGGCTGAGACGCGATGGTATTGGCGTACTTACCAAGTAATAACAATAATAACATTCATTCAGTGACGAAGCATGTACAATTGTATTTATTACCAATATTGAAGTTAAACAAAACAGTCTCAAGGCAAGAGATAAATTGGCATTTATAAAAAATTAAACTATGAACTATTTATTATAATATTTAAAAAGGAAAACCAATTTGGCCGCCTTTTCATTTCCCAACCTATTCCGAAGTTTTGATTGGACCAGGCCAAATGTGGAAAAAAGCTACGAGTGAGTGTTGCTAGTGTAAGATACCTTAGAAAGTTGTCAGTTAATAAGTAAAATCTACCACTTACGCTAAAAATACGAAAAATTTGAGGTTAAACAAAAAAATCTGTCAGAAACAAAAAAATCATGATTTTTATCAACCCTGAGTGTTACCAATATAATTATAAAGCTTTATTAAAAATAAGAAGAAAAAAACACCACTCAACTAAGCTAAACACTTGAGTGTGATTTGGTGGCGGGCTTAAGGCATAATGTCGGAGGACAGAAAAAAAAGGTTGAAACAATAACTCGGCAGGTAGAGTTACACGTACAGCTAACAGCAGATCAAGTGTAACACTTTGGACCGTTCTTATTATCTGCGTCGTAAGATTTAAAATCGTACTGCAAGTGTTACTATTGATCTGCTGTTGTTCGTACTACAATTTTTTACACTTCATATAATAACCATATGTTTTTCCAACTGTGAAGTGTGTGAAGGTGGTACGCTTTTAATATGTAGGTAAATTAGTGTTTACATATTATTTTTACTGCACTCAATTTTAAATGAGTAGGTATGCGCCGCTTAGCAAAGTACTATCGCCGAGTATAAAAAGTGTCAAAAATCTTTCAGAAGCAAATCTTATCCAAAAAATAATAATTTAAACAAATATTTAGTAGCCCCCTCGATGTAAGGGAAGGTCTGTGCCCGAGCAGTGGGGCAATATAAATAGACTGATGATGATGACAGATTACATAATGGTGATCATCAGTATATCATCGTGCAACATTAAAACCACGCATTTTCATCTTTTATTATGAACTTATAAATAAGCTTCTTTTCATAATGTTCTAAACTTCGCGACACATTCTGGATTGAATAATCAAACTTTCGCATATAAAATATTAGATTGTTATATTTACCATCTGTGACGGTAGCCTGAAAGCCGCGACCTCTGGAGAAATTGTGGCCGTGGTCTATCGTGTCATAACTGTTATTTGGAGGGGGTGCTGATACCTGTTAAAAAAATCACAAAAGTCTGAACAGGCCTTTATAAGTTTGACCCACATGCTTATGGCAGAGGCCTTTCAATAGCAGCTCATCTTTGAAATGGGGTTTAACGAACAATAAATAACTTCAACTGACAGAATCCTTCAAATTAGACTTCCTATTAAAATTATTGTGTATAACTTACACTATTGATCTGTATAATTAAACTAAATCAAAATATACTTAGATAATAATAAATAATCATTTCCAGTATCGAATTTGACTTGTTAATCTCAAACCGAGATAAAATTGGACCTGCACTGTAACTTTAGGGCTTTTATTCCAGTCCTTGTAATTGGTTGAGAATATCATATTGGATTATCCATTAAATAGGCAATATATTATGGGTCCATAATAAAAACATTAAGAGTTCAGATACAAACAAAATCGGTACTTTGGTATAACCTTACAGAGTCTGGACTACTTTCAGTGGTTAGACCTTAATTACAAACACCTTATGGACTGGGAATTGAACTCAGACCCATCCCTTGAATCCCATACACAACTGACTAGATAGGTACTATAAAACTTACGACATCACAAGCATCATCCCATTCGTCATCCATTTTCTGAAAGAATAGAAAAAAAATAATTAGTCCAATATTTTGGTAGACGAAGACCCTACCACATCCCAAGGGGTTCGTACATCCCAATGATTACCACATCCTTTGCAAACGCTACCAATCGCTATGCCATTGGAAGGACGCAATATCAATGTAGATTACACCAAAGGAAAGAAACAAAATGACGCGAAAATAAAATATACTACCTAGTTGTTTCAATTATTTTATAAGAAACTGAATTTTAGCAAGTATGTTCTAACTAATAGCAAGTAGACTCAAAGGCCCTTTTTACATCAATACATCTACTGCATTAATAGATTCAACAACTTGAGATAGTGCCTCTAGGTAGGTACTTGTGAATGTAAGTAAACCTCTAAGAGGGAGAATAGATAAAGCAAACAAATAGTGTTCATGAAAGCAAAACTAAGGAGTGATAACATGCACTCTGGAAAGGAACCACGAGCGACTACCGAGTGTATCTCGCATGTTACAGAAAGAACAAGTTGTATAGGTAATGTTAGACATGCCCTACAGCCTGCCATCATTATTTGGGATCCGATTCATTCATATCTTTGGTGAAACTAGCTTCATTTGTTCTGGCGCGTACCAGAGGTGATATGGATGTCCAAGACAGGTCAGCGGTATGGTGTGGCAACATAACCTACTATTCCAAAATAGTAGTAAAGTACACACAACTAAAGTATCTAAAGCGAAACTACATGACACAAAAACTAACGATTTTGTAACGATGAAAGACAAAGCCCAATCCATGATAACTTACAAAGATTTTTTATAACCGTTGAAAGAAAGACCGGCTTCTCTGAATCGAGATTTCTAGTGCACAAAAGTAATTTGAATACCTAGGAAGTAAATACTAGTTTACCTTATTTTAGTAATAGTTAATTATACTCACAAGAGAACGTTTGTATTAGTATATTGGATTAATTGAATTCGAGAAAATACAATGGCGATGACAAAGCGACGCACGAAGAAAGAAACAGGAAATAAAAGGGGAGAGAGAGTTGCCAGATTGAATTTTTCAAATTTCCCCGATTTGATAAAAAAAAATCCCAAAACAATACGTTTTGCCAAAAGATATCCCCCAAATTTTTTTTAAGGAAAAATAGACTATAAATATTTAAATATGTAAGAACACTTGTCAAGAAAATACATGATTACATTTTATACCAATTTAACGTTTTCTGAGTTTAATTTTAGCATTAGCAGTCGGCTGAAACTTTGAGCATTCGCCACGGGCTTTTAAGCCATATCTCACCCTTATTATTATGTTGTCACAACTTGAAAACTTTTCCCCAGCAACTTCACTTCCCCAAAATTTCCCCAACATCAAAATTTTTCCTCAAAATTGCGAGAAAACCCCCCAATCTGGCAACCTTGGGGAGAGGAGAGTTGGAGGGAGGGGAGGAGGGAAGAGACAAGAGAAGAGAAGGGGAAGGAAATAGGCATAGACAAATCGTTCGTTTTCATTAAAGTTGACATTCGGTTTTCTTTTGACACATGTAAGCAATACGTTAATGCAATATTTTCGCAAGTTTTAAAACACGTTGAAGAAACGCAGCAATGTATATAATCCATATGTCAAAATGAAAACGACTGATTTTGCACCAAGTCGCAATGTCTTTATTAAAATCAAAATCAATGGAGAAAACACGTATTTTAAAATTTGCCATTGATTCTCATAGAAATAAGGACATTATTTCTCTGAGGATTAATTAGATTATAAGTGGGCTTGCCATGCCACGAACTTTAAAAAATATGTTTGATTTTTTTGGTCTATGGCTAAGTTGCTATTGGCCGAAAAATGGTCTTAGTGTTGCCTACAAAATGGTACTTTCCCAAAATACGGAGAATACCAAATTTGCCAAAGCACTTCATGAAATTGCCCGAGGCGAAGAAGCGTCACCACAAATTCATATAACTTTCCGAGGAGCTTAGCATTCTACACACGTGATATTCTCGGTCGAAGTTCCTCGCGAAGTACTTTGTAAAAAGTTAATCGAACCCAAGGTAGCATCAGCTCAGCAGTCACTACAACCTCGACCAATTACTCACTCTTAAACAATGCTGCATAATAATAATAATAATAATAATAAATTTTCTTTATTTAGGTAAGAATCCCAAAATACAAATGTACGTAATATTAAGGACAATATAAAAATTGAACCAGATTTAAATTTAAAATAATAACAACATAAAAATAAAAATTATGCTAGTCAGTCAACCTAGATTGGCATTATCACAGTTTTATTTTCGGTTCGCGTTCCGGTGGACGGAAAGCCAGTATTTAAAAATAGGACTTCTCAAGTCCTCACTCACAGCCTTCAATATACTATTGCCTGAGTTTCGCAATCTGTGCCAGAATGAACCTATGCGATTCCTCATGACAGCGAAGAAATCGGGCACTCTCGCCTCGGCGAACATACCGGACGCGCTGCAGTATCGTGGCAGTTTCATGAGGATACGGTATGCGTCATTATACTGCACCCTCATGGTGCTCAACGACGATCTTTTGAATTTCACCCACAGATGGCAGGTATAAAAACACTGACAATACGCCTTAAATAGAGTGGTCTTTACTTCCTCGCTGCATTTTGAGAATCTCCGCGCCAGCATGTTGCATCGAATCGAGAGTGCCCTTCTTTCCCTCTCTATATCAAAGTCATCTTTGAGGTCTTCCGTTAAAATGTGCCCCAGGTACTTAAATTGTTGCACAACCCGAACTACAGAACCATTCAGTCGAACTTCAGGCACCCTCTCCGGACCTTTACCTGCTCTGAAAACGAGCATTTCGGTCTTAAGAACATTATATTTCAGTCCATGAGCCCTGGCATAGCGCTCACAGACTAAAACCAGCTTCCTAAGACCATTGATCGATGGACTGAGGAGCACCATGTCATCGGCATAGCTTAGATTGTTCACACAGACATCTCCCAAATGACACCCGACTCTGGTGCCCCTCAATTCACCGATCAATTCGTTGACATATAGATTAAAAAGATCCGGAGAGGTGAGCCCTCCCTGGCGCACTCCGCAGTCTAACATATAATCGTTAGATGTCGCGTCGCCCCATCTTACATTATTTATTTGGTTTCCGTACCAGTATCTCAACAGACTGACAATCGAGTTAGGAACCTGGGAGTCGCGCAATTTGTCCCAGAGAATATCATAATTCACTAGGTCAAATGCGCGACTCAGGTCCAGAAAACAGGCATACACTGATGTATCTCGACTCGTGTAGTAGTTAACTGTTTGCTTAAGACTTACGATTGCCGAATCCGTTGAGAGACCGGGACGAAAGCCAAATTGCGCGTCATCAATTTTCACGGCTTTCTGCAGTTCGGGCTGCAACAACCGTTCCAATATTTTCCCCAAGACGGTTCCCAGAGAGATAGGCCGATAGTTGCTTGCCGAGCTTAAGTCCCCCGTTTTATTTTTCACTACCGGCACAACTATTGATTTCATTAGAGGCGCAGGTAAGTACGAATATCTCATGCACATATTATATAAGACGGTTAATTTGCATCTCAGTACTTCACCGGCATATACGACGTGCTCAATACTCAAGCTATCGTGTCCGGGTGATTTACCACTCTTTATTTGCTTTATGGCTTTTTTGACATCCTCGGGTGTGTACTGCATGATAGGAGAATCAATCTTCAGATTAACTTCCCCATCATGCACCCCCCTTTTTTGTCGCTCAGCGGTTTCCGGTTCAACTTTAAATCTCCCGGCGAACATATCGGCTATCTCTCCGGGATCCTGTAAGCCGTCCACAGACACAGGTAGACTTTGCTTATGATTTAGTTTCTTTGTAGCCTTCCAAAATTGTATAAAATTTCTGTCTTTTTGGTGTGTTGCCAATATATCCAATTTAATTCTTTCCTCATTTCTTTGGCACCATCGTAATTTGTTTTTGAACTTTTTCCGGCTAGCATGCATGTTGTCAAATAACGCACCCGTGGACGGCCTACCTGCCACATTCCAGCAGTTGAAATGCATACGTGCCTCTTGGTGGCTTTCTTGAACATGTACATTCCATCCCGTCACAGTTTTCAATTTCCTTCTCACTCCAGAACGCGAACCGACAGTGTTCATTGCACCAGATTGTAGTACGTTAATTATACTACTGTACAAATCGTCAATATATCTAAAATGCTCATTCATACGTTCACATACTTCATTTCTATCACACTCTTCACAAAATATAATGTTAGCGTTCACCTCTCTTAACTTAGAATTACAAAAGTTATAATAACTATTTATCTGACTAGCATCTCTTGTGCCCCATTTCACCTTATCATATGCATTATATGGTGTATTGTCCTTAACTACACTTACAGATACGTCTTCAATATTACACACAATTCGCAGGGGGAAATGATCCGACGAAAATATGTCATAGACAACATTAATAGAAGATATAGTATTCCGTGCAGCTGTGGTGACGACGCAGTGATCTAGCCACCTACGACTGCCGTGTGCCTCACTAATAAATGTGTAGGTCCCGGACTCTGCTCCAAGAATTTCAAGGTCCGCACATGTTAAGCTTTGCTCGTTGCAAAAAGATATAAGTTCAGCTCCAAAATGTGCCGTTGGATGTGCATTAAAATCTCCTAAGATGTACACTGCTGATATTTCACTCTCCTCGATTATTGTACCGATCCTAGCAAGACAATTCGTGAAATCTATCAAATTATCTTCTTTATCTGTAGGCAGGTAGACACTAAAAACTAAAAAGGAGCGGGAGTCCATACTAATGCGGATGGCCGCCAGCCTATCACTAGCACACTCAATTATCGACACATTCGGCAATCTCGACTTTCGCCACATCAACGCTACCCCTCCGTAGGGTCTTCCACGCAGGACTCCCGCAGACGTGTCAACCGACGACTTCGCGACGCAACTGAAATCATCGTCCACTTCATTCATGAAGCCCAGGTCATGCGGCAGCAGCCAGGTCTCCTGGAGAGCCACAATATCTGCGTTGACGCAGAGTTTTCGAACTTGATCCACCGATCTTTTCACAGATTTACAATTAAATGTAGTCATCACCACAGGTATGTTTAAGGACTTATTCATTATGGTTTCCTAACGAGGCGGTGTGAGCTTGTCGCTCTCGGTACCGGCGGTATACCATTCCGACCGGCCAGAATGACGTACTCAAGAAAGTATTCAATTTGCTGCTCGTTACTATGACTTTAAATGAGTTAAATGTAGTCTCATGGTTCTGCTTAAGTAGCTCAATGCTAACACATTCTTCGCCCATGTCGTGAATGTGACCCTGTATATCGGACTCCGTAACAGATTTCTTTGTTCGTGAGACGTATATGGAGCAGTGTGTTTCCGCCACCTGTATTCTTCCCCCCGTCTCTCGTGTACCACGCATATTTAAGATTTTTGATTTATGTTTTCTACGATGTACTGTCGTAAAAGATTCACCGTCATCGCCATTCGTAGCTTGTTTTGCCATTGTCACCGGCTGCGCAACGCCCGTCCTTACAAGTTTGTCAGTACTCGTGCGGTCCCCACCCGTCGGCACTACATGCGTACGGACGTTTTTCGCGCGACGCGGAGGCAGTTCCTTCCGCACAATATCGCGGTACGTCGGCGTGTGCACGGTCTCCGGTGCCAACTCCACCGAGGTAGATGCGATGTGCGCGCTCGATGTCCCAGCCATAAGCGGTAGCGGGGATTGATTTACCGATCTCTTTGGAGTCGTCGTTACTCTCGGGCTGCTAGAATTTGTGTCTAGTGAACCACGAATGTCTGTCAGCTCTGCGCTAATCTTCGTTTGAAATTCAGTTAATTCTGACCTTAACATAGTCATATCCTTCAGTAGACGTGTAACGTCCACATGGTCAAATGTTACCGGTGGTAGACGATTTAGGTCTTTGGCAACAAAAATCGGTTGCACAGTCGGATCAACTTCTTTTAACACCTTTATTACATCTCTGATATTCTTTTTCTTTTTGTCTTCGCCTTTCCTTTGAATATTTCTTAAGCCTTAAGCCTTTATTTATTAAGCCTTAAGCATATGTGAGTGACAGGGACAGTTGTTGGGTTTAGGTTTATTCATATTCATTTCATTCATTTTGTTAGATGATTGTAGGTACAATCAAAATTGGTTTTGGATTGTTCTTGGCAGCCACTGCAGATATATAATAAATCTAGTCGTCATCCAACTACGCGAGAAGCTCAAGGGGTTCATTTTCGATTTCATTTTGACACGACGTGAACCATATACATTACTGCGTTTCTTTACCGTTTAATAAATATTGCGAAAATAATGCATTAATGTATTGCTGGAGACACATTGTGCACGTACAGTCGACAGCAAATCAATGGTAACACTTGCAGTACGATTTCACCTCTTATGGCCTAGCTAGACAATAAGAATGGTAGAAAGTCCAAAGTGTTACACTTGGTGTGCTGATGACTGTACATACTTCGGGCTGCCTGTCAGGGTTTATTCAGATACCCTGACAGAGTTCACCAACCGAAATGGTCGTGGGGTGGGAAACGGATTGAAGTTCAAAGATAGGATTGGGTTGGGATTTGGGAAATTTCATTAAAATGGTTGCCACCCTGATTTGTACGCACGCAATTTGATGGAGGCGACCTTTTAATTTATAAATAAACATATTTTTTGTGTTACTTGGTATAATTTTGTATTTCTCGTGAGCCTGTCTAGATCGCTGAAGAAAATGAACGAATAGATATTAGAGCAGTGTAAGCGTAATCATGAATTTATCGTGTTATTGGCTGTTATCATTGTGAGCGTCCTTGTTTTTTATGGTTCAAGTTTACTAAAAATATGGCAACCATCCAGCCTGTGAAAGTATCGGTGGTTATTGACCGTGCTCCAAATGAGATACAATGCTCAGACACTTGTACTGCCGAGGAGCTGTGTATTATTATGTGCAAGAAGTACAAAATACCACCTTTGACGCGTACTTTGTTTGCGCTGAGGATCCGAGGCACGGATCGTTTCCTCAAAGATAACAGCCGAGTCGTCAAGAGCACCAGGGATTACGAGCTGCGGATTCGGTACAAGGTACGTACGTTGTTTAGTTTCATTTATTGCACATAGTGATAGACAGCTGTTTTTGTTGTTTTGAAGAATTGAAGGTCCTAAGGTCTATATCGCAGACACTCAGTTACACACACCATAACATAAGTTTTTTTGGTCAGTGTCGGTAATGTGTCCACAAGTAATTAGGTAGGTACTAGATTTGTTTACATACATTGACCTTAAGATAAGATAAATATTCTTTATTGCAAAAAAATACACAAAAGAAATAAGCTAATACAGTTAGTATTACAATTGGCCTTTTGTATATGTCAATGCATACATAGTCACATAATTAGGTACATAGTTACAACAACACCTAATAAAAGCATGTTAAATTTTTTGCCTGCATAGCACGCAAATCACAATCTTCTAAACCTAACCATCTTTGTTTGTCCTCAGTGCCCCCTTAACAGCAACCCAACTTAAATAGGTAGATAATAATGGTAATCCTTAAATATTTTACATAAGTAAAACACTATTGACTACTGTTGCTATAGACCACACATTAACCAACCTACATCCATATTATTATTTACGATAAACTAATAAAAGTAATACTGAGCTTGCACCCCTATGAATAAGATTAGAAGAAAATAGAAGACACAAAATTAAAATTTAAAAATATTAGCTGAATCTAATACTGATCCATTAAAACTTCAGCTTTCAAAATTCTCCCTCATATGCAAAAGTGCTTGCTTGTACAGTCGAAGACAGAGATAAGTATACAGAGGGCCACAATAAGGTTGATATTTTTTCAAAAACTACTGGACAGATTTTAATCATTCTTTTACAGTTACATAGTTTTAACTTTTATCTATCAAACAGTGAAAGAATTTTTGCAATAGGTCAAGTAGTTTTTGAGAAAATCTCAACCTTAAAAACTCTCCTGTACACCTTTCTCTGTGCTCCACCATACTACCCAATGCAAATGTTATAGAATATAGTTTAATGTAATATTTAGTTTATTAGAATATAAACTTCTGGTGATGTTTTCAAGTTCAATGGGAAAAGTTCAAATTCAGAAATCAATATAAATGTTTATTCATTTATTTAGGTACCTAATTAAAATTAACATTTGTTCATAATGCGTGTTATATTATAATACCTAGGTAGGTAGGTAACTGTAATGGTTTTATTAATTAGACAAATCTAAAATGTAGTTGGAAGTTACATAAATATTTTGTATGCATCTGATTTATTGTACATAATCTTACAAATATTTGTTGTATTTCATATTTCAACAGGTACCAAGACTTGATCACCTTATAACATTGGATGAGACAACCTATGACTACTACTTCCAACAAGCGCGTAACGACGTAAATGACAGCAAGGTACCGGAGATCACATATGCCGAACACAAACAGGAACTCCTGGGTCTTGGAATTATTGATATGTAAGTATATTTGATATGAAAGTGATTTAAGTAACAATAAAGGGTGCACACGAAGACAGAGATAAGTATACAGGGGGCCTCAATAAGGTTGAGATTTACTCAAAAACTGCTGGACTGAATTTAATAATTCTTTTACATAGTTTTAACTTTTATCTATCTAAACGTGGAGAATTCTTGCGATAGGTCAAGTAGTTTTTGAGATAATCTCAACCATAAAAACTCTCCTATACACTTTTCTGTGTTAGACTGTACATGTGTGATCATCATCATCAGTCTAAATTGCCCCACTGCTCGGGCACAGACCTTCCCTTACCTCGAGGGAGCTGGGGCTATTATCCACAACGCAAGCCCAGTGCGGATTGGCGGATTTCACATGCCTTATAATTTTTTTCTTCTATGGCATGTAGCTTTCATCACGATGTTTTCTTTCACCTTTTTGAGAGCACTCGGTAAATGTACGTAAGTATTTTCGTCGAAAAACCGAGGACAACTCATTGGTACATGGCTGCCCTGGCCGGGGATCGAACCTGGGACCTCCGTATCGCAAGTCCAGTGATCCAACCACTGAGCCACCGAGCTCTGAGCACCGTTAGACCAAACAGTGTGCGCCAATCTTTATGACGTATCTGAATATAGTCCATCCGCACTCAACCTCTCTCTCATGATTATATTCAGATCTGCAAACAATCCTCATTCATCATCATCAGCCCGTATCAGTCCACTTTACCATCTACCGACAAATGTGGCCAGCCCACTGCCACTTCAGTTTGGTAATTCTATGAGCAATGTCACCCTCATTCATATAATCATATCCAATTTGTTTATGATATTATTTTATTTAGTCTAATACCTAAATTCATGATGATTGATTGGTTACATTTGAGCAGAATATTAAGTGGTGCTTGATGCTCATAAATACAAGTAACCATGCACTTATTGTGTTTGAAATTGTCACAAGCACAATAGGCTATAAAACTTTAATTGTACTACCTGGTATAGGAAACAATAGCCAACTCAATTACGCTCAAATTACATGTGATGGTTCAAATGAGTCTGCTAACAACAATATTAGTTACACGCCTTCTAGATACCTAGTTAGGTTTTGTATATACAAGCCGTCGTTTTGATGAACGACGCGCGACTCAGGGGTGATAATATACACGATACTGTTGCAAAAAAAAAATTGTATAAAAATACCCCTCCAACGACTTTAATCTTTGTTGCAGGGCGCGTGCAGTTCTAGAACAGAAATTGCCTTTGAAAAACGTTGAAAAAAACTACAAGAAGTATGTTCCAAAGGTTATTGTCAGTAAACATAAACATTATCCTAAAGAATATGCACAAGCATATCTACCACAGATTTTGTCAGCTGGACATACAGTGAAGTAAGTACGATATACACAATTTATGCCTTACTTTCAGATCGCAAGTTTCAGGTTGATAATATAATCTTGTGACTATTGTATCTACAGCAGTGAAGTGACCCATAATTTTGTCATCACAGTGTGTGACAGTGTGATCATTATTCACGAATGGTCTGCTTTTTGTCTCTTTGTATTCAGCCAGCCTTTGTTTCTTGAGTGTTATTAATGTAATAAATTAATTTAATGATAATATTGACTAATCAAGTCTTCCATAGAGTACCTAAGGTGTAATAAATGAGTATTATGAGTGACCCTTATCTACAGATGTTTTATGAAATAAAACTGGTGGGTTGGATTATCAACATCTAGGTATTTTAAAACCTTACTCACTAGGTAAGGTTTTAAAATACCTAGATGTTATATTTCAAAGCTATTGCAAAAAAAAAATTAAAATTTATGTAACTTTAAATCACGTTTATGAATAACAGCCATGGTTATAATGAATTTATTATTTTCAGTGCCTTGAAGAGCCTATATCTGCAAATGTTGTATGCCTTGGCGCCCAACTACCTAGCTGAGGAGTACGCCAATGTGGTGTGGAAGGTCAATGACAAGACCCTGGTGCCAGTGAAACTGGTCGTGGCGCCCTTCCATCCGCAGAAACCCGGTATCAGGATGTACAACACGAAGGAACGGGATGTGAGATAATTTATCTACATACATAATTATATATAAATAAACTCTTATGTGTTTCCCTTAGTGGTAGGCAGACACGATGGATATCTGCTACGACCCTAGCACATCAATTTAGTTTTTTCAACATGTCAATTCTCAATTTCTTATCTCGTAGACATGCTTTTCAATACTGGTCGTGTCTGGATTCTTCGTCAAGCTGTGCACCAAACTTCTCCATCCATTTCAATCCTCAACCCATCGCAGGGCAATAGTCACCGATAGACCAATTAACTAATTAGAATTACCGCTGATATTAGTAATTTATATATTCTTTATTAACTAAATATCAAGGGTTCTCCTAATTGGCAATTGGCCGCATGAATA
The DNA here is from genome assembly GCA_963506565.1 of Tachystola acroxantha. Lineage (NCBI taxonomy): Eukaryota > Metazoa > Arthropoda > Insecta > Lepidoptera > Oecophoridae > Tachystola > Tachystola acroxantha. Next base: position 7,081,605 of record OY735887.1, read on the forward strand.
AACTCCCGATTCAACATAATAATTAATTGAAATACTCGCGCTATCTGTTCATGCAATTGAATTAATCGCTCGATGATGTCGCGCCGCATTGGTCGCGACATCACGTGCTAAATGGCCGGATGATGCCTCGGCTTTTTTAGAGTTAGGGTAACTGGAAACTGTCATGTTTCCTGATAGTTTTTTGAATGAGAGTTTTGCCAGTCTAATAAAACACTCTGTATCTATTACAAATGCAGTGGCTTGACGTAATTTTATCTAGACATGTAATCTAGACACGATACTGATAAAGATAAATCAGCAGGCTGTTTGCCTTGCGACGTGATAAATTCATTTATTTCATAACAATAATACGATTTGCATTTTTCTTGCATATGCGAAACGAGAATCTAATTATTAAATGTAGAAAAAATTTCAGCACGACCGGGATTCGAACCAAAAACCTTGCCATTCCGTGCAACGCTCTATTCTAACAGAGTTACCGTGTAATCGCATATCACCGATAGATTGTATGTTTACATATTTTAATTTAGTAATCTTCGAAATTAAGCCGAAATCTCGCGATTTTATTATTTTACTATTCAATATTAATTTATACTTTCTCAAATTGGACTTACTGCTAACTTCAAAAGTTAGCTTTTGTGATTTGTACAGTCGAAAGCACATCAACTGTAATACTTTGGACCGTTTTTAGCATCTGCATCGTAAGAGTTGAAATGGTACTCACTCTGACCATACTTATTGATCTGCTGTCGAGTCTACGTGTATATTCTGCTACTAAACGAAACCAATTATTTATTCCAGTGGGTGCATGTTTGCACGATAGAGGAATTGGTTTATCTGACGAGAAACACCGACTGCTTCCTAGAGGTGTCACGAAGGGGAACGCCTTTGTTCTTCAAATTCGAAAATGAGAAACAATTGTCTTCGTTTATTTCAATCTGTGATGGATGTTATAGGTAAGATAATTTTGGCTCCCTGATTGTTGTGGTAGTTTTAGCATTTATAAAGAGTTTTGAAGTGGATTCCTGTGACAGTTAAATGTATTATTAGGACGTGAACCAATTGATGTTATTATAAATTTAATTAGTTGTACACACATGTAGACCTAATTGTACTTTTTCTCAAATAGTCATACATGTGGAACTACTTGTATGACTAAATGGAACAAACACTTAGTTTTAGAGTTTGCCCTTTTATAAATTAAGCCGCTCTGGCTGGACCCATTATGCAGGAAATATTAGTTTGGGTCATGATGGCTTAAGTTATTAACTGTTTTATCTTGTGACAGGTTAATGGTAAAATGGACGTTTAATCTCTCAAAAGACGACGAAACACCGTCTCTGAAAGAATTACAAAGAATAAGGTGCCATGGTCCTGTTGGGTAAGTTTTTAAATATGATTGGTTTAGTATTATTCGTCTGAACAACGTGGATATAAATCCACGGTAAAGTAAAGATTTATTAATACCAATACTTTTCTTCACAGAGGTTTTTTTTCGTATCGAAAATTGGACGAAAAGCGGGCGAAAACCCACGGCTGTTATATTCTAAGACAATGTCAAGATGACTACAATGTCTATTATTTGGACGTTTGCACGAAAAACCGGTAAGTTCAAATGTTTTCACAGTTTCGATATCATTATCAAGTAATCTAATTAAATAGTACTCCCAAAGGGCGTATAATTCACGCGTCAGGGTCAATGGGTTAAGCCTTTTTGTAGATATTTCCCTAAAAGTACTTTGTCACGTTATATTTATGTCGTGCGTGTTTTTTAATGTTAACTTTTACAGTTCTAAAACTGGAGTTCTAAAACTTTAGCATGCTGTCAAATTTAGTTAAGGTTTTAAAAAGACGCATGTTAGAATCACTGCTATAGATAGTTTATACATAACATTAACATAACATGATCAGTGGAAATGCCTTATTTAATTTCCAAGTATGAAATCAAAGTTCACTCACTCCCATTATGATGATTTAATTATGTATTTATAGCTATAAAACCATTACACCGCATTATTTCCCTTCACAGGACCACAGAGACATACAGAATAGAATACCAGGGTCATTGCTGGTTGTTCAATAACATGGAGTACTGTAGCATAGAGGCTCTAGTCAGTTCGCACCAGAAACCGGACGAGAGGATATTTCTGAACGAATGCATTCCGCCTTCTGAATACGGTGAGCAAAAAGCATGTGGTGGCATGACATGGACGGACTCGATTACATAACCAGTATAACCTAGCATGACGAAGTTACCCGGGGGCCGGAACAATTTATACTGGTTTTGTAATCGTTAGATCCAAATATCTTTGCAGAATTGGGAGGCTGGACGCGACGTAGTTTTCTTTAAATGTCGATAACTCTGTAATTGTTCGAATATGTAATTGATAAAGCTGTCATATGACCTCATGGCGCAACTCAAAACGATTAAGTTGGTAGAGATAAACGTGACTTATAGTTAAGGGGTTGTTTTATCCATGGTTTGAAGTTTTCGCTAGAATTTGTCATACAAAATCAGTGGTTCAGCAACTGTCAAATTAAAATACACTGCCAACTTGGCTAAGATATCTTTTTACGTTACAATAAACATATTTAAAAGTTCGATATTTCTTGATTCTTACGAATCCCATGCTGACAATAGAAATGTCAAAGATTTTCTACAACTGCCTAATGGTGGAATCAGAATCTCAGAAAACGCTGAAATTGTCACGATATTGGCGTGAAAACGTTTGTGTATGTTGGATTCTGAACGGGTTACGAATTACGATAAATATTGATGTGTAGACGTTGTTGCCATTCAGTCTGAGTCCACAAACTAAATAAATACTGTCCACAGACAAATCGCCGCTGCTGCTGTGCGGTGAGCCTCAGAAGACGGGCGTGCGCGTCGAGCAGGCCGAGCTACAAGAGATACTGAAGGACAACAAAAGCCCGCGCTGTTTGCCAAACAAAGATATACTGCTCTATACAGGTATTACGCCATTTTGTATTGTCGTCGGTGCTTTGCCTGCAGCAACCCTTATGTTCCACGATATACAATTTTTATTAATTACTGTTTAGCCAGACCATACATTTAAGTCACTGATATTTAAATTATACAATGATTGTAATCTGTTTTGTGTAGCAAATAAAACAAACATAATCACTCCTACAGTCAAGACGAATCTAACGATACCTCATATGTTAAAATCCATCAAGCCGTTTAGGCTGCAGGGCGTGCTAAGGAATTAGACATACATACTCACACACATACATACACTCGAAAACGATAACCCTCCTTCTTTTACTTATAGACAGTTTACAACAGCTTAGATAGTTACTTATAAATATAAATTTATAGCACATATCATCTCATCTGGTCCTAAACTAGGATATAAAATCCTGTGTCTTAGGAGCCAGCTTCTAGCAACCTTCAAATTATTCCTGAATTGGAGTATTTAGTCTGTCTTGTGTTTTATAAATAAGAGTCTTTCGCAGTCAGGTAAAAATAAAATTTTAAAACTGCCTACTGGTTGACTTTCGTTAACGCTAAAAAGTGTAACACTGAAGGAACTGATTGATTGAACCTGTTCATCAGTGTGAAAATAGAGTGATCCGATCTAATAATATGAACAAAAAACTATGCAATAATCACAGAAGAGCTTAAAATGATAGTAGTTTTTGTTTACCAAATAAAACACTTGATTTCGGCTTTATCGGTATAGGTTATGTATGGCTAAGAGCACTGATGTTTTATTACGTACCTAATATCCTTTATTGTCATTGATACGATAAATTAGCGTCTTTAATTTTATGCGATAGTGCTAAAAGATGATGCATGATGGAATTGTATAATTATTATAAGTGTAAATAAGGACAAAAGTAAACGCTTATATTTACTATCTGATTTAATTATATCGCGTTATCAAGTACAATATCTTATCAATCGGATACAGCCGACACCACATCAACTTATACAAAAACATTACAATCTACGCCGTATAACCGTCGCGTAGAGTTCACTGTCCATTATCAATATATACTACATAAATAGCGCAATATTAATGCACTTTTTCTGATTATCATGAAATGGCTTTGAAACGAATTGAAAGCGATCGTACAAGTAATAGATTGCCCCCCTACTGTTTCCAAAACGATGAAATCATACCATGAGATGGCGCGCTAAACAGAACCCACGCAATAGCACTGTCCCTGTCTCGCCCGCTATGACATGGTGTGATTTGATCGTTTTGAGAACCGCAATAGCCACAGGTCACTTAACCACATGACAACATCGTGAAATGTTTGTATCACAGGCTCAGAGAAGGCGAGTTCGGAGAACACCACGACCACATACAAAGCGCTGTGGAAGCTCGACGAAACCAAGAAACTAGTGGTCGCCTTCAAGACACTACAGAAAGAAAAGGCGAATGATTATTTAAAGGTAATACATATACACATAATGGTACTGATTCTGGGTTACGCGTTTTACTTCTTCGCTGTCAATTTAATTTAACTTTGCTAATAGTTGTAGCGATTCTAGATTACGTACACTAATATCAGTTGCCGCTAAGCGAGGCCTCCCTCTCGCTCTACGCGATGTAACATAAGAACCACAGTGACAGTTGTTAAGTTTTAAGATTCGACTTAGACAGACAGACAGACAGAAAGGCAACAAAGTGATCTTATAAGGGTTCCTTATTTCCTTTTGAGACACGGAGCCCTTAAAATTATTAAAAGGGGATAGTTTTTTTTGCAGTCGAGTTTTTTTGATTTTATTTATTTTATGCAGGACTTCATCGACCTGGCGAACAAGTGGGCGTGTGTGCAGTCGAGCTCCATCGTGCGTCTGTACGGCATCACGCTCAGCTCGCCCACCGCGCTCGTCATCGAGTACCTGCCCTTTGGACCGTTCGACGTTTACCTCAAGTAAGCGGAGCGGCATGTTGATGTTGTGTGATGTGATTGCGAGTCGATGTTTTGTGAATGCTTGTTTGTTTGTTTTAACACTTTATTGTACACCACACAAATACATAAATAAAAATACAAGAGGCATATTGGCAGTAAGGACGAGCTTATCTCAAGAGACTTTTCTACCAGCAAACCTGCGAAAGAGAGAACAATGTTGTAAGTGGTAGTAAATGATATGGTAGACTAGTTTTCAATGCGAGGCTAAGAATGTGTTAGGACGCCCCCGGCCAGATGGAGGGTTTAACTGCGCTTTAGTGACTAGCCGGGACTGGTTGTCAAAAGCCGACAAGCGGTTTGAATTGCGTGGCTTAGCAGGGGTCTATGTCCAATAGTGGACTGATGATGATGACCATGAAGGAAGGAACGGCCCGAAGTAATCTATATTTACATCATAGGCCCCGCTGTAACACGACAATTATAGCGTGTCAGCCACTCTCTTGTTTTTCCATTGTTTGAATCTTCAATAGAAGTGTAATATATATATATATATATATATATATATATATATATATATATATATATATATATATATATATATATATATATATATAAATAGAGGCTCTTACTGACATACGGACAACAGCACATCAATGGTAACACTTGTAGTACGATTATAACTCTTACGACGCAGATAATAAGAACGGTCTAAAGTGTTACACTTGATCTGCTGTTAGATGTACGAGCCGAGTGAAAGTATCTTCATAGGGCGCGGCGAATATTTTCCTTCATTATAATGACCAATGTCAATCATCAATTATCTTTTCGCAGGGAGAAGAGAGACGATGTGAAAGACATTCACCTGCTGAAGGTAGCGGCTGAGCTGGCGCGCGCGCTGTGGGACCTCTCGGAGTCGGGCGTAGTGCATGGCGACATCCGCTGTCGCCGGCTGCTGCTGGCCGCGCACGACGGGGAACATATCGTCGTGAAACTCTCCGGGCCGACTATACGCCGTTACAAGCCACACGAGTACGTATCATATCGATGGTTTAAGGTCGAACTTTACAAAGAGGTGACCGCTACTTCAATCGTTATCGTTTTCATTTTGACACTTGAACGATATACATTGCTGCGTTTCGTTGTCGTTTGTTAAAACTTACAAAAATATTGCGGTAATGTATAGCGTCCGTCTGTCAAATTGAAATCGATTCCGAAAACGATGGAAATTGCGGTCACCCCCAAGGTCTGCGAAGTGCTGTCAAGGTCATTGAGCTACCTGGAGAGTTCGGTGGCTCTGGGATACTGGACTTCCGTTACGAAAGTCTGGGTTTAAACCCAAACCCAGTGCGAGTTTCCTCGTATTAAATGCAAAATATGTACAATGTACATTAATTAATAAAAATGAATACGGGTTCCGTACCGTTAAAAAACGGAAGTTGTGCTAACTTCATGGCATTTTTTCAGCGTCCACTGGATACCTGTAGACTTCTATTCGGACGTGACGCTCGCCAAGAGATCGGTTCTGGGTGACATCTGGGCGTTCGCTACCACTATATGGGAGATATACAGTTTCGGCCAGTCGCCTACGGAGATTAATCCCGTATTGACAGCGAAGGTGAGGCATCAACTATTTTTATTAATCGATTTGCTGGCGACGCGACGTCAGTGCGATGTCGCCCCACCAGCTACGTATCCAAACAATTTGTATTGAAATGTATTTCAGCTAACTCACTTGACGACGGCAACGTCGCCAATTTAGAATTTCTATATGTATTGTTTGGATACGTAGCTGGCGACGTAGCACCAGTGAAATATAGGCCTTACAATATATAATTTATATTATTAAATCAACTTACGTGATCATCCTGAGGATATATCTTAAATTAGTTATTCGATATTCCAATTAAATCCGGAAATATTGATAGTTCAAGATGCGTTCCATCCTTTTTTGGCATATCAATAGTCATAACGAACTTAATATGACGGACGTTTGTATAGACTTAGTAAGACGTGACGTCAATTCTTACTATCTGAGTTTCATGTCTGTAACTATGTTATATGCAGTTTCCATAGTTGACCACCAATTTTATAAAATTAACGATAATAATTAAACTTTGGATTGAATTGGACTAAACTCGCGTTTGACTTCAATTTCACGATGGTAGTGAAATAATGGGGAGTCCGGGTTATGTGATCCCACATTTATTTAGGTATTTACCCACTAAAAATTACCACTGAAGGCCGATATCGTGCGTTTCGGAGGGTTGAACACACATCATCAGTCTATTTATATTGCCCCACTGCTCGGGCACAGACCTTCCCTTACATCGAGGGAGCTGGGGCCATAATCCACCACGCGGGCCCAGTGCGGGTTGGCGGATTTCACATGCCTTAGAATTTTTTTTCTTCTTCTACGACATGCAGGTTTCATCACGATGTTTTCCTTCACCGTTTTGAGAGCACTCGGTAAATGTACGTAAGTTTTTCCGTCGAAAAAACCGAGGATAACTCATTGGTACATGGCTGCCCTAGCTGGGAATCGAACCTGGGACCTCCATATTCCAAGTCCATTGATCCAACCACTGAGCCACCGAGCTCTCTAACAGTTACCTTATTTACCTTTTTCAAAGTTTTAAATCATTTACCGTATTATACTGTCTGTAAGTCGAACATGACTTTGGACTTAATGTAACAATTGCTTGATACATTGTGTTGTTGGCAAGCCATACTAAATGACTTAAACAATGCAGAGCTACGAGAAGGGCGACCGTCTGCCTCGGCCCAGCCGCTGCCCGTTCGCCATGTGGGAGCTGGTGTTGGCGTGCTGGGCGAGCGAGTCGCTGGCGCTTCGGCCGCAGGCGGTCATGCGAGACGTCAACCACCTGCTGCACATGGGTAAGCGAATACTGACTTAAGGAGCTACCCGTCTGTCGATCTCAAGAGTGAGACAGAATATGATATTCTTTTAAATTTTGGTAGGGATAAAACACACCAATACCTGTTCATTCATAAACCTAGTTAAACCCAACTTCCCTTAAACCGTGTTCTTGTCACATTCACTATTCGTTAAAAAACGTTAATGTAGAAATTGACAGATGGCCTTTAGAGAGAAGAATAACTTTAGATCACGTTTATGGATACGCGCTCTAGTCCTATTGTAATTCATGCAACAAAAAAGTCCTATTACTTATAGTATACTCTTTGAAACATTGCCAATGATGTCAACTTCATTTCATTTAATGACCCTCCTTCTTGCGCAGTCGGGTAAATACAGGTATTAAACGTATATTTATAGTATGTATAAGTCAAAGTCAAAGTCAAAGATTTTTATTGCTGGTTATAGGTATTACAGATGTTATGGTTTAGAAAGTGCTTATCGCTATAACCTACCTTGTTAAGGCATGCAATAATTAATATTTAATAAAATTTAAATTATTGATTTGATATACATAATCATTAAAATCTTTACAAGTAGGTACATACTTAGAACATTCACAATATTTTTTTATACTTGAAGTAGTCATTTATACTGTAAAAACACTCGTCCACAAGCCACTCATAAAGCTTACGTTTAAACTCAGGCATTGGCTTGGTTTTTATATCTGCTGGCAAGGCATTATAAATTTTAGCCGAAAGGTAGACAATATTATTTCTAAATAATGCAGATAATGCAGATTTAGAATGAGGAAATTCCAAGTCATTTGCACGTCTGGATGATTTTTGTAACGTGAACATATTTCGGTTATTTCTCACAAATAGACACACTTCATAAATATATAGCGAGTGCAAAGTTAGAATTTTATGTTTCTTGAATAGTGGCTGACATGAGTCCGTTTGTTTAAGTCCAAAGATTGCTCGGAGACATCGTTTCTGGAGTTTAAAAACAGAGTCTTTTGTTGTTGCGTTTCCCCATAATATAATACCGTATCTCAAATTTGACATTATATACGAGTGGAATGCGAGAAGGGCCGTTTTCTGGGTGGACACCTGGGCAAGTCGTTTCAGCGCAAATACAAATCTATTCAATTTGTCTACAATATGATCCGTGTGCTGATTCCAGTTCGTGTGAGTATCAACAATAATTCCCAGAAAACGAATAGATTGTATGTTTTCTATACTATGACCTTTGTAGTGCAGCGCAATGTCGGCAGGTTTACCTTGAGGAGCATAAAACTGCATGAATTTTGTTTTTGATAGATTCACTTTAAGATTGTTTAATTCTAGGTATTCGTTGATATCGCTGAAGGCTTCATTAATTTGACTATTGTAGCTTGATTTATCATCACCTTGGACCACAATGGAACAATCATCAGCAAACAGTAGAGTTTTGTATAAAAAGTATTAGGATTATTGTCTGATACGAATGACATCAGATCATTGGGAACACTTGCAGTACGATTTCAACTCTTACGACGCAGATAATAAGAACGGCCCAAAGTCCAAAGTGTTACACTTGATGTGCTTTAGGGCTGTACCCGAAGTACAGGGGAGCATTTTTTGTGAATGTCACAACATATTTGTTATTTGTGCAGTATACATACCGATGAACAACGACTACCAAGATATCCCTGAGAAACACGGACTCGAGGACCTCACGGAAACCATTACCAGTAAGTTTCTTAACCAAATGAAATTTAATTATGAAAATTATTACAAAAACAAAGCCACGACCTTTTTTTTTCTCGTAAATGTATCCCATGATCAAGACAAACTTTTTATATTCTACCACTTGTCGATTTTTTGGGGACTTTTCATACATTGTATATCGATCGATCAATGGTAGATGAGTCATATAAATCAATTTATTTTTCAATCGAAAAGATTTATAACCAAAATTTATCCGTTATCGTTTCTTAACACCGCCCGACTTGCTTCCTTTCCGTTGTTCTCCGTATACTATATTTGTACCGTCTAACACAGAGAAAAGTGTACAGGAGAGTATAGATTTATTTGAGTTTTTGAGATTATCTCAAAAACTACTAGACCTATTGCAATAATTCTTTCACTGTTAAATAGATAAAAGTTAGAACTATGTAACTGTAACAGAATTATTACAATCGGTCCAGTAGTTTTTGATAAAATCTCAACCTTATTGAGGCCTGTTTACTTTTCTCTTTCGTGTATACTGTAATATTTTGACTATACATAATATTACAAGTATGTGGTAACTGCAGCTTGCCGTCTGAGTGAGCCGAGTGACGACGCAGGCAGCGAGGTGTCGCTTATCTCCGCTGATAGCAGCGTCAACGGCACCGCCACAGACTATGATAATCCGGTAAGTAATCAAACTGAAGCCGCCAAACGATTGACATAGCTCTTCCGAAAACAATTGAGTAATAGTATGTTGCAGAAGCTTTAACGCATCACGAGGCCGACTTTAAAGTGTAAATAAGTTAATAACGCACACTAGAATCACCGCACGTATATACGAACATCGAAACGAAACCATTACAACACCAGCGAAGTTACAACACCTATTAAATCCTTTCAATTTGGTGGTTTAAAGGTATGTTTTGTTTATACCAAAAGTTGAAAGGGTATAAATTAGGACGTCTTATTTAAAAAGTCATAGAACAACCTTTCACCAGGGATTGCCTGGAAAACTCTCGCGATAAGCCTACCTTTGTACAATAATATATGTTGTACCAATTCGTGTCATGTAATTCTTTTGTACAATGAAGAGTCTATCTAACATTTGTCCCACAGTCTGTGGACAACCGCAGCGCGAGTTCGTTCGAAGACGGTATGATGTCGTCTGTGTTGTCTGGCGCCAAGTTCCACGGGCCCGTCGCGCCGTGCGACCAGCCCAGCCTCATGGAGTCAATCATCTCGCAGGGAAAGACGTACCTCGTCACTAAGAATCAGAGGATTGGCGTGGTGAGTACTTTCAGAAATTCATGCTTTGAGTTCCCTGTGAGAGAGCTAAAAATTTACTAATAAATTCAACTATATCTATTGCCGAATAAAGTTAAATTTATTAGTAATTTTTGAACTTGGGTTAAGGCATTTCACCCGGGTTATCATTTTGGAGCAAGTGGCCTTTATTGTTTCGCTTGGTAATTTAATTATCGCCACAATGCTTGCCGGCGCATTTCATGTGAACTATTTGTGTCAGGGTAACTTTGGCGACGTGTACCGCGGGTGGATGGAGAGTGACAGTGACAAGACCATCGGCCGGATGGTGGCCATAAAGACGCTCCGCTCACAGATGTACAGAGACTTTAGAAACGAACTGGAGATTATGAAGGTAACTGGGGATTAGGGAGCAATGAGAGATATGTTATTTTCTGAGTGGATCGTGACGTCAGCGAAATAGATGTCTCGTTTCGCAATGAAACATATTGCGGTCTGAGGAGAGGGAGGGAGAGGTTCCACCTAAACACGCACGCAGATGATACAGTTGGGTCACTCTGGTTAATAGGGAAAAGGTGAAGGTTCGCATTGCTGCTATATATCTAAACAGACATTTCGTCCAATCGCACTATTAGAACGAACACTAATGGTTCATCAAAGGATTTATAGCGACAAAGCCGTGCGTGGACGGACATTCGGTTCACCGTAGCACTAACACGAAGTTTTTATCACGACAGCGCGGCACAAGTAACAAATATAATCTTAGCCAATTACAACACTCGGTTACGAACACGGCTTATGCCGAGTCTTACTCGGTGGAATAATGATCCCCCCGAGTAAGAACAGTAATAAGTAATACAGAATTTCGTGCTTATAGTACAATTCGAAACTTGTTGGCGGATCTGGGTATAGTCACGTCGTCGCAGGGTATCAGCGGGGTAGCGATGAGGTAGCGGGCGAGACTCATACTCATTTATTTTAACCTTAGGTACACAGGGAACACTTGGTTACGTCATATATTGTAATATCATACATTTTTAAGAACAAATATTACATGGCTCGATCGACAAAGAGGCAGAAGAGCAAAAAGCAGATCGACTGTATTGTGTCAGTGGTCACTAAAAAGTAGTTAAAACTACATTCATTAGTAATCAATTAAAAAATAGCAACATTAGTAATAAATTAAGTATTAAGTAGCAGCTGTAAAGAGGTCTTGTCAGGCGAATAAGTATTGAGATCCGTTATAAAGATTGCGGCATACTAGAATGCAATATAAAGTAATGAGTATTTATTGTTGCAGTCGTTGCACCACGAGCACATCGTCGAAATCCTCGGTTTCTCCGACAGCGGGCCCGAGGTGCTGATCGTGATGGAGTACATGGAGCAGGGCTCGCTCTACTACTACCTCAACTTCAACTGCGCCAAGCTGCGCATTGAGCATCTGCTCAAGTACGCGCTAGACATCGCGTCCGTGAGTACTCAAACGAACTACTATAGGTTAAGTGTAAAATATGAACTGTTTATTATCATGAGTGGCTTGCACCAAGAAGGGTTAACACTTAACCCGGGGTTAAATAGGAAAAAGTATGGCCGAGTTCACGGATAAAGTAACATGGTTACAGGACTTAAAGGGCGAATCAGTGTTCAATAAAAAATTGAAATTATTACTAATAGATAGGTGTTTTTTACAATCTGCAAGAGTTTTTCGAACATGATTTTGCAAATTAATTTATATGTTGACAATTTTAATTTCAATTTCAATTTTTTATTTAATGGATAAGAATTACTTCCTAATTATTATATTTACTTGAATGTTTATTTGTATTATTGACTGACTGACTGACAAAATTGAATTTTTAATGTTTAGGTGTCTAATGTTGCGGTGCCCTTACAGGGTTTATGTGAGCACTTACTGTACTATAGAAGAACCATGTTACCACATAAAGCAAGGAATAAATGAATTATGAATTATGAATTATGAATTAAAGTCGTTTTAGGCAGAAACATACTGCTAAAACGTCATGCGACGCGTGTTAAACAAATCGTTACATACCCCGACCAGGAGGGATTACCTTCGCAAGATGGCTAGCAGAGACTCAATGCAAAAGGCCGATAATCGGGTTGAGTGGCGTGCTTCGGGAGAGGTCCAATAGTGGACTGATACGGGCTGAAGATAATGATGATTTCGTTCCTCCGCAGGGCATGGACCACATATCGGCCAAGAACATCGTGCACCGCGACTTGGCCGTGCGAAACATCCTCGTGGTGAACAAGAACAACGTGAAGATCTCCGACTTCGGGCTGGCGCGCCTGCTCTCGCCCGAGGAGAACAAGTACTGTCTGCGCACGCTTAGGGAGCTACCCTTCGGATGGTAAAGCCTTTTAACAGTCATCACATCTGTCATATACACAAAACATATACATCAGCCATACCCATTATTATTATTTGATATCAGGGTGTTGGTACAACCCCAAGGGTCACTGCGACCTCAAAGATCTATTGTGACCGCGCGCCGAGTTCTTATATCTCGCTCCCAAGGCCAACGTCCTTCAGGAATCGTATGATTACTTGGCGAGAGAGTTTTTATATTCTCAGGTGGCATTATGTGTCCACCTAAGGCTCGGCTTCTGCTGTGAGTAGTAATAGCCATAACCATACCAGTACCACCATGGGACTAAGCAAATATAAATTGGCGATGTCCAGTGCTGTTAGCCGTTTTCCTGCAATGAATGTACGTGGAGGGATGCTATATACAATGAGTTTGGAGGGTGTCTGTTAGGATCGCGACAGATGGAATTCCGTCGTCTTACTTACCCTTATGGGAGACGGGCATGAGTTTATGTACGGACGACAACAGCAGATCAATGGTAACACTTGCAGTACGATTTTAAATCTTACGACGCATATAATAAGAACGGTCCAAAGTGTTACACTTCATCTGCTGTTAGCTGTACATATGCATTTACATCAGTCTGTAATATTTGTAATAGGAATGTTGACATTTCAATACTTGGTAACTGCCTTTATTCTACCTATTGTTGTGCAAATTAACTCCCTACTTAGCTGTTGGTCGAACACTGTCCTAACGGTATTATTTGGTGCAGGTACGCGCCCGAGTCTGTGGTGGAGCCGTACCACTTCTCCACTAAGAGCGACGTGTGGTCGTACGGCGTCACCATGTGGGAGATATTCTCCTTCGCGAAGGTAGACGTGCCCGCCTTCGACTTGAAGCGCGCTCCAGAACGCGCCAGCTGGTAAACACACAAATTGTAGCTATTATTGAAGTCTCATGGAGTACAGAGTTAGACTGCAAATAATACACGGCTGACATGTCACTCTAGTGGGAAGGTCAGGATTTTTTTATGCCTAACGGTCACACTATTATGAAAAAATTAAATATGAAAGTAAAATGAAGTATGAACAAAATATAGTAAAGTTGTAGTACAGTCACCGTACCGAGGTGCAGTACCGATGATCTAGGGCCTAGGGCATACTATGTTACTAGTTAACTCTGATTACCAAACCATTGTACCTAGTTAATAGAGCCTAGTATTCTGTGGTTTTTGCGAATTTTACAACCGGCATAACTCTAGACATTTCATGAAGTGCTAATCTGAGCTAGTTGTGTCGTTACACCATCTGCTAAATATTGAGTCGCATTTCAAGATGTGTCACATTTTTTTAGCCAGGTGCTGTAGTTCGCGCCAGCCGCCAATTACTACCAACTGGCTAACTCAGTGCATACTTCACAATTTTTCTAGACTTAATTACAATACCTGGCTACAGCATATACAATGTATCTCAATTTGTATTCTGTTACGTGGAGAACAAAGTTTAATATTTAGTTATTCTTACCATTATAGTCACCAAAAAATTCAATGTGAATTCTTTGTTCATAGTTTTGGTATCCCGAAAGACTGCCCTCAAGATGTGTACCGCCACCTGATGAAGAACTGCTGGGCGCTGAAGCCCGAGCTGCGGCCCAAGTTCATTGACCTCGTGTACAGCTGCCGCTGTCTGCAGGACGAGCACAGATAAGGTCACGGGGCTTTAGAGAGGTTCCACTTAGGATAAGCAACTATTGCCACTAAAATCCGTGAATATCTTTTGAATCATGACATATTTTGTAAATTGAGAATTTCAAATAATGGGACGAATTAGGTCTCGGATTGTTCGATTCGGTTTAATTTTGATAGTATTCAAGGACGAATAATTCAGTGGATGCTAAAAATCTGTCTTCACATGTTATTTGCTTATTTCTCTTATATTTTCTATACTATTATTTTTCTCTCTATAAAAACAAAATAAACAATTTTCAGGCAACTATGTAGGTATTATTGTTAGCTTTTACTCATAATTCGATATCGAGATTTTTTCAAAATATATTAAGATTCAAAAGATTCATGGATTTTCGTAATTTTGACACAAAATGTTTGTTTAAAGAATTATCCCATACAGTGCAAATAATATGGCAGGCGAGGGTTGTCACAATCTTCAATACATGATTCTAATTGATGTATGGGTCTAAATACTAGGTCTGTTCATTAATATCGTTCATTAAGAATTCATTAAGAGTTCAATTAAGAGTTCATTAAGATCACATTAGATCATATTCGTGACAGAAGTCCACTTATGAAGTAAATTGATGATGGTAACAGAAGTAGCATCGTCTACACCTAGAACGCCTGACAGCGCCGCCGCATCACGTGTTGATCTTTTGTTTGATCGACATATTTGACGGAAACATTTGTAAACAGGCAAGAAGTAAACCAAGACGAAGCAACAAGCTAAGTTTTTGTTCCATATCGGAAAATTTTGGATGAGAGGAAATAGATCTAATTCAAGCTTTTAATTAAATTCGTAACATGTCGAGGGGTTCCTTTTGAAACCACATTGACGTTATATTCCCCTCAAATGTTGCTAATGAGTTTGTTTTCTAAACTTGCATATAAATGACGTTTTACAAATATGTGGAAATTGCTCCGTTTTCAGCGCTAAGAACAATAGAATACGAGTCATTTACATATTAGTTTATTTTCTAAAATCAAGCACAAATGATATTTTTGATTTGGTATGGAACATATTTGCTATGTCATACGTAAGTTTAATATTTGATGCCATTTTAGACTGCCTAGAGTACAATGTTTGAACGTAATTAATGTGTATGTAAATATTTGTCGTTTTTGTGGTTCCTTATTGCATTTGCCTTAGTTCCGTATGTTTGAACGAAACAGTGTTAGATTTTATTTTGTGAATATTTTGGGGTAAATGAAGTTTTATTTTATGAAAAATACTGCATGTATTTCAATAGTGTTGTTTATAATTATATTATCCAATTTATTTGACTTTATACGTATAGGTGTAATCAAATAATCAATTGACTGTGTATATTTTTATTATATACACTGTATGATTTCAATTTTTATAATTTGACATGAAATTTATCTTTCGCCGAGTAGCGACAATATAAAGTACTTGCCGGTTTTTTATATTATTTTATAGATGTTTATACTATATTAGTGTAGAGGTAAGCGGTACAATGAACAAAATGAAATGATGAAACTATGATAAAGAGCCATCACTGACTCACTGATAGGAGGACATTCTGTTATCGAGAGTGTGGTGGCTTTTATATTTCTGCACTAACCATTCTGGGTAATGTTGGACAATTATAATAAACTATTACAGGCTAAAATGTACATGATATCGGTATCGCAACGCACCAATGTTGAATTAAGCCGATAAATCTAGGACCGACATTTATTGTAACATCTCCATATAAATGAATTTATGAAGCACATTTGTCTTACATACTGATACATCATAAAATACATCCCGGAATGGTTACGTGTATTATTGACTTTACCAAAGATGATATTTAATTTGTCGTTCAATCTAAGAACAATTTTAATTTTAGGCGTAAGTAGTTATATTTTTAATTTTATTCTTTACAATTTATGCATTTCACTGTTGTGAGAATTTATTTAGATTTACGGGGAATAAATACAATGCATTGTAAAGCGTAAATTGTATTTCAAATATAAAGAATGAATAAGTCTAGGAAGTTGTTATTGTTTGTATTGCCTCTGCAAATACGAGTATCACAAATATTCATAGGTACATTGCTTTCTTGCGTTGTATGACATTTGTTGCGTTGTTTGACTATGTGTCGTGAGCACGCAATGAATATTAAATCGGTATGTATGTTAGATTAGTTGTTTGATAAGCGATTTACGAATTTTGTCGTAATAATGAGATTGACAAATAACAACAGCTTCGTAGAAACGAATTATTTTAATTGTTTGATATTACAGGATTTATTATTGAATCAAAGGAATTTATAAATTGGTGTCATGTCATTGTGTGCGAATAGTTAGGAATTGTGATCGTAGAGACTGAGTTTGAGATGTGAATCGGTGCTAAAGATAGATTGGCCTTATATTTACTTGTTGACTTTATACGCGAAACAAACGGCCTTATGCAACGAAGTTAAATTTTAGTAGTATTCGTAGCTGTTCTTTAGAGCATTCATACGGGAGGCGAAAATATAAAAAAGATCATATTACAGTCTGTTAACGTCGTGTTAGCATCGCTCACGGGGTACAGGCAATGCAAGGCAGGCTGCGGGCGGTGTGGCGGGAGGAGGAGCGGGGGCGCTCGCTTCACACCGCCCGCAGCCCCTCCGAGACCGTACCTGCCAACCCCTGTACCCCGTGGGCGGTGCAAGCACGACGTTGACAGACTAGATTGGAAACGACTGGTTTCTTAAGAAGCTTCATAATTAATGTAGATGTTGACACATGACATCGAACGTCCGTTTTTTGGACATGACTTCTGCCATAGGCATTCGTAGATTTAATAATGATATTAATTTATTTTTGTTATACCTAGATAGGTATAACAACGGTAGATTAGATAATCTACGACGTCTCCATTATGAATGACTCTATTGTAAACCGAGAGGAGCTTGCCAACGATTGGGCTTGCCTTAGATTTTCGGATCACTTGCGCCACTCGTTCGTATATGTAGCTAGATCTACACGATCACAGAACAATAACAGAGGCATCTATTATTTTCTGTGATCATAATGTGTCGAAAAAAAAACAGAAGGGGTATGCTATTGAAAATTAGGTAAGAATGTTGGAAAAGAATACATAAATCGATCCAATCCTAGAGATTATTTTTTACGATATTTTAATGTTTGGATAAAAACTCTATTGGCTTCCCTTAAAATTGTTTTAATATGTGTAGTTTTAGATAAATATTACATATTATTGTAAACGTCTATTTACTCTTATGAAATTCTAAATTAAGTACCTACGTAATTTGTATTTTATATTATTTGGATTATTTTAAAACACGCAATTGATGGACACATTTGGGATGTTAAAATTAAAATTAAGGGCGAGAGAGAGAGAGAGAGAGAAAGAGAGAGGGCTGCTGCCATATAATTTGTTGTCGCAACACGATGAATCCTGATGGATATTGGTAATATAAAAGTTATTCTAAATAACTAAACATTTTATTTCATAAAAAAAATATGAAATTTTGTAATACATTATAACATTTTTTGTCCAATAGTAACTTTTACGGGGCGGCAGCTCTCGGTCGCCTTAGCAAAGGCTAAAATGTACCTTCGTCATGAAAGTTCAATTAAACAGCGAGCGAGCTGCGTTGGTAAATTCTGCAAATTACTTTAGTTATCGGAAAATTTGATCTGTATATGCTCCGTTTACGCTTTCAAGTTACTCGCATTGTCGTATAAGGTTTTGAACATTTGTTACTTACAAGATATCGAGTAAATATTTCTATTCGATTTTATCTCGTAGGGGCTGCAATTCGAAATTTTAGTTCCATAACCAGAGATTTAACTCTAATATTATTATCGAGATAAAACGGGAATTACCGTGTTTAATATTTATCCTTATGTTTCGGTATTCTCATGACCATGGTAGCTGCAATGCCACCGAAATCTCGGGAGCTCAATCCTTGTGAATCACGGTAGTTCCCGTATATTCTTATAAGTTCACAGACCGTGAAATTTCTAAAAGTGATTTTTATGTAATATAAAATGAAGTTCAAAATAGGTTCTGAATTTGTCGAATACTTACGTCCATATGCGGAATCGGCTTTAGAAAACTAGTCTGCGGTTGCATTACTAAACAGATCGTGTAAACGGGGCTTATTAAGTTATTCATGAACCGACGTCGACTTTCATCGTTTTCGATTTCATTTTGACACATCTATGATATTCATTACTGCGTTTCGTTATCGTTTATTAAAACTTGCGAAAATATTGCAGTAATGTATCGCGACTTGTCAAAACCAAAACGATGAAAGTTGCCGTCGACTAGCAGGTGTACTGCCTATTATTAAATTGTCAATGACGTAACCAGTGTTAGTTATTTCTGTAAATATACGTAAGTTAATTCGTTGTATTAATGTAATGTGAAGACTGGCTATTTTGTTGTTTCGATCAGAGTAAAATCTGTAATGTGATTGTTTTACAAAAGATTTTGTCGAAAAATAATACAGCTACATTATATCCGTGTCTGGGTAATTAAAGTTATTTAGGCGGATGGGAATACTTAATTAACATCTGAATTACCTACTTACATTGATAATCTAATTTAAAATTCAAATGAATTACATGATCCTAACCCACTAATAATTCCGTTGACGAGTGAAAACGTAGTTTCATTCTACTTTGTTTGATTTAAAAATAATTATATTTATTACTAATTTCGAAATAGGTACCTATTTATTGTACCTACACTGAATGTTTCAGAAGAGGATCGATCGATATTGAAACCTATACTTATGTTTATTTTTCCCGTTCACAGAAGACGGAAAATACCACTCGAATATTTGCAAAGGGCGTATAAAAGGACCCTTGGGTTATTAATATGTCAGAGAGAAGTCCTGTATCCGATTACAGATACGAAATTACACATTGTTGAGGGATTGTCCACTGATACTGATTTATTGATCAACTGTTGCCATACGCTTCTACCCATTATTATCGCTATATTGAGTTTCGGTCATTTAGCAAATTGGTATGAAATAAGTAGGTCACTGGTTATAGGTACGAATTAAAAAATCAGGCCCATATTAATTAAAAAGAAACGTTATTTGATTGTTGGACGACGAAAAGTTTTACATTGTTCGAAACAACACCATAGAGTCTGTGTTATTTGCCATGAATTTTAAAATAAATCTATTATCTGGAAAAATGCAGTTTTATTTTGGCTTTGGATTCTATTAGAATAGTACATGATCCTAAAATACTCAATAGTTTGCCCGCAAGGGATACCTAATCCGTGTACATGTAAGAAAAGGGTATAAGTATAGGTAGGCACCAGCGAGCTTAGTAGTAGGCACGTAAGACTTTTAAAACATCAACACTTACTTATAAATAACACAAGTGGTGGACCATGGGAAGAAAAACTTCCCGTGGTACACCCAGGTACCACGGGAAGAAATAATTTCCCGTGGTTCAAATGGGTGTACCACGGGAAGAAATAATTTCCCGTGGTTCAAATGGGTGTACCACGGGAAGAAATAATTTCTCGTGGTTCAAATGGGTGTACCACGGGAAAAAAAACTTCCCGTGGACTACCGAGGTGAACAGCCGAGGTGGACCACGGGCAATAACCCGATAAAATGTGGGTTTCACAACTTTAGTTCTACGATTTCTACAAATAAAATGTGGTAAACTAAAAGTTGATCAGTAGTACTAACTAGTTTATTGAAAAGAAAAGAAGAAAACAAAGGTACCTACATATTCTATACAATGTATGGAAACTAATATTTTCTCGCCAAAATATTGAAGATAGAACATGAGTTACGTACTAATGTAATTTCAGCTTACCCTGAACAAAAGATCTAGTTATATTGAGTTAGGTAGGTACTAGTTAGTTAAACATGCTCTATTTTGGAACAATGCCCGTGGAGCCGCGCAAAAACCGCAGAGGTGGGAAGAGGCTGAAAATTAATGAGCACCTTTAATGTCAAAAGTTCCCTTGTCTCAACTATGCAAGGGAAGTCTGTTTTGGGAGAGAGAGCTTAATTATCATCATTTGGCCAACTATTTGCTTGCTTACCGAGACGCGCGTGACTGCTTTTGTTGGTTTAAGCATTCAATAGGTTGAGTGGAATGCTAATGTAAGATTCACAGCCCTATAATATAGGTACCTCTTATAGTATCTACCATGCTATGCTGTATGGTACACAGTTAATAAATTATTTGATTACACAAAAAAAAAATTTAACTTCAAGAATACATACTGTGTGCAACTGTTTTTTTAAACTAAGTAAGTACCTACGTAATTTCGATTCGGTTTTCTCATTTTAACATACATAAATCTATCTAACAATCACTTTGAATCATTACAAATTAATTAATATTACGTTTATGATAACTTAAACTGGCATAATGGCCAATAAAACATGCTAAAGTTAGTGGCGTAGTGTAATTTAATTAAACTGTGTCTAAACCAATGAGCTAATTTGATTTATCTACAGCCAGGGGTCAACAGACAAGTGGCATCTTAATTCGATGCTGTCGCAATGAGTTATCCACTCAACCATGCTCATCCATGATCCACTGCACCACATTACATATAAACCCAGCGTTCACTGTAAAATATCTCGCTCATCGAATACTTATATCAACTATAGTTAGACTGCTGCCTTTTGCGTCACTACTCCTTGGAAAAAGGAAGATACTTAAGTGTCAATGAGAGGACAATATAGGTAAAAGGACGGGTTTTCCAAAATGACATTAATCGATAACTGAAGAACTTTTTGTTCTAATACGACTTATCTATTTACGCGATATTTCTTGTGTATATTCTTTATTGTACATAATCTTAAAAATTAATACACAATTGGAAAAAAGTAAACAATGGCGAGCTTAACCCTATGAAAAGAGTTCTCTTACAGCTAACCTTTCTTTTGGACTTTTCATACATCTTGTACCGATAAGCTTATCGATTGATTAATTTATTTATATTTTTTTATTCGAAAAATAGAACAAATGTTCAGTTATTGATGCTATGCCCTTTCCTTTACACCCATGTACCTCGTCTCTTGGTCTTGGTGGTACTCGATGATAAATGTATTTACATTGACCGCTTTGTCTAGTATTTGTAACACGTATAGCTAACTAGTATAGACACAATACAAGCGATGCCTACGATCAGCTCGTTTCCGGCCATCGATCAATTGGTGCTGTCCACCTCGTGACAGGCCCGGCGATGATCACGCCACGCGGCCGAGCATGAGTCGTATGTCACAGGCGGACTATACAGGGGAATATAGGTATCTACCTACAGGTACTTAGTATATTTAGTATTCTGTGTCTACAGGATGCACTTGACTAGATATAAAGCAGTTGACAGCTGGTGTGACTCCATTCTTCTTGTTATGTAACAAGTTATTTTTATTAGGTATAAATTATAATGACCAAAATTATTGACTTCCTACACAAAGTAGGTACTGGAGACGGATTGCTCTTGCCATGATACGTAATAGACTGATCATCATCAGATGTTTATGTATGTGTATACAAAGTTGCGGCACGTCGACAGTCTGTGATGAGCCTTATATTTATGTAATAATCTATGTACAGAGTGCAGTTACACTTTAAAAAAATTCCAAATCTTGTTAAAATAAATGTGTCGTTACAGAAACAAATTCCGCGACTACCGGTCACATCAACCTACACAAAAACATTGCAATCTAAACTGTATTAGCTACCAATACGCAGAGTGCCATTATTAGGTACATACTCTCTACGCGCTGTCGACTATATTATACTGAGACGGGTTAGTTACATACCGTCGAATTACCAAAACTTATCCTCCCCATGCAGACATGGCCCCTTAATGAAGATAGTGTGGTTAGTGGATATTAATGCACTCAGTTTCTCTCTATCTCGTAGGATTCGAACTCTACTGTAGTTTAGAAAGACCTAACACAGAAAAGTATACAGGACAGTATATTACGGTTGAGATTTTCTAAAAAAGTAGGTACTTCACTGATTTTAAAAATTGTTTACTCGAACCTACCTATTTAAAAAATATTTTCTCTTTTTTGTCTGTACGGTTGGTACATACATCTAGACAAGAAAGAAACCTAAAAATACTTTCCATTTCGTCAATGGCAGCCGCATCAATGAATGAAACGTGATTTTATTACTTGAAAGTCTGCAAAAATATCACACATTTTCTAAGCAGCTTTGCCTCCAACATCGGCTTACACGCGGCCCACCCTCATCCGACCGACAGCCAGTAGTGGGTAGATAGATATTATGCGGGAATATGCTACCACAAATCTTTAGCTTTCTAACTCATAGTTGGGAACTGAGAGTTTTTTTAGGTACCTAGCCAGGTATAAAGTAGACCGAGGAGAACGTACGTCGACCAAATTGGCGATGTCTTGACAAAGGGCCATGTACGGTCTACTACAAACCGACGAGCATGCATGAATATATTGATGAATGTGGAGGAGGCAAGGGTTGTTTGCCAGGATCGCAGCAGATGGAAGTCCATCGTCTCTGGCTACCCCTACGGGAATCAGGCGTGAGTGTATAAATAAATAAATATAAAGTAGGACCATGTTATGCACATTGTAAAATACAAATAAGAAGGTACTTAGGTAGTAGGTTTGTGCTCGGTTATGATATGATTGTGAATTCATTAGCGTTTTTATTGATACTTCAAGACGTATTACCATTTTGCGAGATTACGGTCGAACACAAAGATGAGGAGGAGATACTCATTAAGGGCGACATTTTCTCGAAAAGCACTCAACCGTTCTTCTGGTGCTGCCATCTGTCAAACTCAATTGTGAGACCAACTAAATTCAGATTTTTTTAAACAAGCTCTCGTATTTATAATACCCTTCATTTTGATATATATTTTGTATGAATAACTATTTCAGTTTAGATACAATTTTCATTTTAAAAGGCATGTTGTAATTTTGTTCTATCGAGCGAAGTTTGTCTAATCGTGTATTCATCAGTCTCTAAATAGACACCCCAAGATTGCTATATGTATATTTTTTTCTTGCTTTTATAATTTTAGTAGCTAGTGCCGTAGCCTTCATAGAAAAGCTGAAAATCCAGGCACACCCGGCCTTAAATTATTTAACAATTCCATAGTTCGTGTTCAAAGCTTGCAATCGGTCGAGTAGTTTTTGCTTGGGAAAATCTCAACCGTAATACCAACGTAATACCCTGTAGGTACCTATCTATACTATTTTCTGTTTACGTCTAGCATAGGTCCGCGGTGTGTGGGTCGTGGGTCCGTACATGCACATCAAGTGTGACACTGGCACGTTTGGTGACGGAATACGGGACAATTTTGCGATGGTTTTGTGTAGGTTGATGTGATGTGCCCGACTGTACAATATTGTAAGAAAGAAACCCAGTTGTCTGACCAGAAACACAGCTCAGCCTACGACGTTGCGCAGATATAAAACAATGTGATTAGAAATGATTTATATACTTTTGCACCCTCATTATATTTCCATTCCACGTAATTATTTTCAAGGGTAGCCCCTGAAAATATTCAAGGTCTTCTCAAAATATATCAATTACGGAAAATGACGCTAATTTGGCACTAAACAAAAATGTGCTGGTTCTTGTCTTTTGGAAAACATGAAACATTTTTTTTTTAATTTACCCGACTGCCGGAATGAGTGTATCGGGTACAATGCAATGTACCAGTGAGGGTACATTACAATGGTTAAATATTATATACATACCTGCTATTTAATATAATACAATATATTGCTATTGTTTTAAATAAATCCCTGTACAGTCGACTACACAAACATCAACCTGTACAAAATTAAATACCATAACATCACGTAAAATATTCGTTACATTCGGGTACCTACTGCTAAATGAAATGTGATAATATAGGTTGAGTAATAATGTGTTTAGATGTATGTGCTACGATTTATACACAATGGCTACGAGCCCGCTACGTCGCGTAGGCGGGCGACCAACAATATTATATTTGAATTTGGACAATGGCTTGGACTGACAACAAACAGCAGATCAATGGTAACACTTGGAATGCGATTTCAACTCTTACGACGCAGATAATAAGAACGGTCCAAAGTGTTGCACTTGATCTGCTGTTAGCTGTAGGTACCTGTACCATTTGCTAAATATTGAAATTAAGACGGTTTCGTTTACATGAACTGTGCCATGTACCCCGTGATGGGTCACGCGTTATTTTTAACTATTCAACTTAAAGTTATTTTGAATACCGCTTCAATATTCTACGTATTACTGTGGTATCACCAAAGGTTAACTGGTAGAAAATGCCGCAAGTTCGCGTTTATACATACTTTGTGTAAAAAGTTCAATGATAATATTTAATTAAATACCTAACCAAACATTTAGATAGGTATTATAGACTAACTCCGTCTCATACAGTTTTCTTATTTAACCTCGGGTTAGTCAGGTAATTAGTTAAAATCGTTAGTAGGCGTGACATTTGATGGAAGTGTGATTTCTCCCATGGGAAGCGGATAGGATAGAGTCACAAACGACGGCCCACTCCACCACTTAAAGTTAATTTGTAGATCCCATTAGTAAGTAAACAGCACGATATCCAGGATGCTTCATCTTGGCAAATTCCATTCTTCCGGACCTCTGAGCTCTTATCCGTTCCATTGAATTAATTGTTCAATCCATTAAAAGTGTTTTTGCATGCAAAAAACCTAACACTCTTTATTGTATAACGATGATTATTTTGGTCAGTCTTCTTTTATTATTATTTTATAAGTCTTTGCTAAAGACGGCGCCAGAAATTTGCGCATCTTTGCAAAGTTTTACTTAACGTTGAAGCTTTTCTACAGAATCTATAATTACGACGTCATAAAAAGCATTCAATGAACATGGAATTGTGCATATTTGCGATGTCTTGCACCGGGGTAATGGTACCATTCTTTATCTTTCGCCTTTTCACAAATGAATTTTCATTATGACCGTGTTTTTCTTCTTCAAAAGCTAACAAATCCCACTGCAGCTATTAATACAAGTACTTACCTATTTAAATCAATCATGTATAAAAACAATGTAAGTACCTATAAACTCGTAATAATAGTTATTATTATAAATTATAATTTATCGTTAAATTACATCTAGGTACGCTTTTGCGACAAATTAATTAAAAGCGCTGAAAATTCCCGTGAGCTCTCTAAAT
The DNA here is from genome assembly GCA_963506565.1 of Tachystola acroxantha. NCBI lineage: Eukaryota > Metazoa > Arthropoda > Insecta > Lepidoptera > Oecophoridae > Tachystola > Tachystola acroxantha. The sequence continues at coordinate 7,107,571 of OY735887.1, forward strand.
CGGGACATCATTAGAGGGATATCCATTGATTGCTATTTTCCTAGTAGGTAGTAAACATGTTATTGCTTTCACGAAAATTCGTCTCAATACTTAGAGACGCGGATAGCGCCCGGACCTACCCTACAGCCACCTGTAAAGATGGTCTGAGCACAATGTTAATATTAGAAGTCTTATTCAGATGTTCCTACAGCTTGTAAAATGAATTGTGCAAGTATGCATTGGGTGTAAAACAATTGAAAGTGTTCGATATTTCCTAAAAGGGATACTTTATAATTTGGAACACCTCAGGACAAACATTTACATTCCTAAAATTAAATATTATATGCCCAGATATATATACCTACGCGAAGATCCATTATATAGGTATCACATTGTTACGCTACGTAAATAAATTCGAATTAGCGTGAAAGCCTGCTTTGGCACGCAGTTTATGAGAACATAAGCCCTCTGAGGGATATAAACTATGTAATATGTACTAAATATGTATTATATAGTAGGTAGAATAAAGTTTTATGGACCAAGATGAGGTTACATTATTAATTAATACATGCTTGCTTATAAAGCCATCAGACGAGAGTTGTAGCAACGGACTAAAATGTATGCCCTCATATTATTTATGGAAGCAATGATCGGTCGCATAATTGAATAACAGAACGGCTTTCCGCCACTTAAAGTTCTGAATTTGCTAACGAGTAACCTCCGCTTAACTACAGCTCTACTCGTGTGGAACGGAAATCAAGGGCAACTCACAGGTTAGGTACTTATTTATTGTAGGTACAGTCGATAGCACGTACCATGATGATAATACGGCCTAGAGTGCAAAGGTTTAAGTAGATGTGCAGCAGTCTAAAACAAATAAGTGTCTCATTAAGGTTGAGATTTTCTAAATACTTGACAAGTCCTGCCCACGATAAAATGTTGTCATAATTCAATTTTTTTAATGTTATGATTCTCTATACTTAGTCAAGTTAAAATGTTAGAAGAAAGATAAAATTTATTGTAGGATTCAGTTAGAATTAGCATTGCCGCGGGTGGAATTGTACGTAGCTGGCAGCTAGGGGAAGGAAGACGTGTTAGACTAGACAAGAACTGTCGCAATAAAATCCAAAGTGAGTTTGAACTCTCGTGAATTGTGTAGTAAAACATGAATGGGCAAACTTTCCCCATTTTATGTGCAATTGTGCATCGAAGACAAAAGCTTCTCTTTAGATAATAGATACGGGAAGATATGACATCGGTGAACTTAATGACCTCCATCTAGCAAAAAAATATCGTAACACTCGTTGGAAACTCACCCATATTTATATCTACGAAAATAAAAAATCTTGTAATTGCAAATAATTAAAATATACAGAGGCTAGAATTTATGAAAAAGTTAATATATTGGTAAGTATTGGGAGAATTTCCATACTTTGTATGTAAGTTCTTCTGTTTTTTTTTCGGAAACTAACTTTCTTTGCCTTTTGATGACAACTTGTGTACTGCTTATCTCAATAATTTTATTTTTGTAATAATTTTTAAGCTTCTAATTATTCCGGTATATCACCTAGTACTAAAATAGAATAAATGAAGGACAAAAATGAGAATATTCCAAGAATTTTGTTCATTGTTCGAGTTCGGAATTTATTCTATTCTAAGTCTGGAATTTTTATAGATTCAATTTTTAGAAGATAAATACTATAGCCGGCGATACGACGCGACGACGGTAAAATCATACCTACATAACGGAAAAATCAATTTGGTCCTGGATTATTATTTATTATTTTCAGTAAACTACCAAACCTATAACCTTTTAGTGACCTGCGATGTATAATTCAGCGTGGCATATTACTTCTTATAGGTGTTTATTCATCTATTGGTACACAAAAAGTTTTAGTATCACATCGTCTGCGAGGTGTTTTATAGGTACGGCATATACTCGTACAACAAAAGATGTACCTAATATCTTAGTGATTAATGGGTACTTAACAAATTGATTGATTGATTGAGCCTAACTTCCACTAAACGTTAACTGAATTGGTAGTAGGTAGACACTTCGATTATATTAATAATTTCAATAAAACAGATTTTAAACAGTAAATGATAAGAATGCGAAATTGTAGTCATGCAATTATAAATAATATTTCAAAACTAATCACAAATGAATTTCAAGAGAAATTACAAATATGGAATACACTACTACTAGCCCTAGTAGCATGCAGTATTACCTAAGTACGGTTTACCATCATTCATTAGCAATGCTCTCAGCCGTAGTAAATATGCAAACAGTAAGACACACATTCTTATGTCATATCTAAATATTTTTATGTCCACAGCGAATGCACCCTAAAATTTGTGAAATAAATTTTCCCCGAACAACTATGTTCCTTACCTGCGTCTACTGCTATTCTGCTCTAAAATGCAGCGCATAATTAAACTTTACAAGATTTAAGCACTAATAAACTACAAAGGTGGTAGGGCTGGGACGGAGTGAACTTCTGAAATTCTCAACTCAATTACTATTTATAAGTACCGTCAATATAAATGCATTGTTTCGATGTGAAGGGAGCTATATGTATTACAGGTATAATACCAGCCTTCAATAGTAAGAAAAATGTATGGGATTGGCATTGATGCGGCTTAGCTTTTTTGTTAGCAAATGTTATTCCCTTATGTTGTTATTCATAAACCTAGTTAAACCTCACTTGTCTTAAATCGTGTTGCTATCCCTTTCGCACCTCGTTAAAAAATGTTAAGCCTAAACGGTGGCGAAAACGGTTTATGATTACCCGCCTTATATTTCTCATTATATTCTACTAGCGTTAACGAAAGTTGGCTAGGGGGCCGGCTGCGGCTGGTGAGTTACGAGGTGGCATGTCGGTTTGTTGTTCCTTTATAACAAATCTTACTGAACATCAGTCAGTAATAAACCATTAGGTAAATATTTTTCATCACTGCAGTGCAGACAGCACTGGTTTATTCGTATACAAAATGGAAATTTTAATAGGATTGTGTTCTGAGTGGGGATTACATCTTGCCAGTTGTTATTGTTAAAACAGTCCATTAGAAAAACAATGTCTGGTGAGTGTCAACCTATCTAACTTATATCTTACTTATAAGGTACTTATAAGTAAGTAAAACAATCTGTCTATACTTCTATTAGGTATGTACGAATACGAGTACCTACTTATAAGTACTTAAAAAAACTTTTGGTTATATATACGAAAGAATAAGTATACTTAAGTAATATTTATTTAAGCTTCTATGGTTTTAGGAAAGTATATTCTTACTATTTTCGGCACTTAGTTTATTATTATTAAGTAACGTAGATACCTATATTACTTATTTAACTTACAATAAGATTATGCTCATTTCTATTTTCACATATTAATATTTGCTAATAAGAATCTATTTCAAGCTCTATAACTTAATTATGGTAAGACAAATTTTATTTTTATGTTTATGTGGAACCTATATATTTATACCTAACCAACATTTATAAAATAAAAATAGAATTAGAATAATAGAAATAAATAAGTAAACATTAATCTAAAAGACCCTCGGACGTCTCTGGTGCAAAGGTACCCATTACGTTGGCTGCATTGCCGCGTAATCATTTATTAGGTAGTGTAATGCAATTTTTTTTTACATAAATTATAAATATTAAATAATAAAAAATACAGTCGAATATAATATTAATCTTATCTTTACCATAATTATATTGTGTCCCTATTCGACTCCCATGCATGACCCACCATACCACGAACTTCGATTACGGGCCTATATGGCGCGGACTCGGTCAACCAGATACGGAGGGTGTAGCACCACCACAAACGAGACCGGAAATAGTCATTCACCTGTGACTGCGGGGCAGCGGAGCATACAGGCCAACATAGGAGCGCCCTGGCAGATAATTCGGGGGTGGTCCGGAGGGGTTATAATAAGGTACGTATACTACGGTAGAAGACAAAGAAAGGTGTACAGTAGAGTTTTTAAGGTTGAGATTTTCTCAAGAACTACTGGACCGATTACAATAATTATTTTACAGTACATAGTTTTAACTCTTATCTATCTAACGGTAAAATAATTATTCCAATAGGTCAAGTAGTTTTTGAGAAAATTTCAACCTTAAAAACTCTACTGTACACCTTTCTCTGTCTTCGACCGTACCTGTTCATACATCATGGCATCCCGCGAAGGTCCACCGACTGCTCAACATAGATACATACAACATACAAATATACAAACATATTCGGCCGCGCTACATAGGTAATTCATCAATTCAAATGTACAGTAATAAGGTCGAACTATAATAGCGATCATAATGGTTTTTGGTATATTATACAGAGTGACTCCTATTCGTCCCCTATTATATGAATAACATTTCCATGGCTATGAACGTGTACCGCACATTGTTTTATGGGGTAAACACCACGCATTGTGTAACAAAACTAATTTAAACTTGTTCCAGAACGCCAACTTTATCATTATTCGCTTTGATAAGGGATATAGCGTAACGCACCTATTAGTCAACAGCATTCAAGGCGTTATAGATCAATAGATTCAGTGGAAGCAAGGAGTTCACAATGAATGGTGTGAGGTTTCACAGTGTTTCGTAACACCATTGTGAAGGAAAGTAGGTGTGAACAAATATGTAGAGCTAATGAAAACATAATCCTATTCCAGATGAAAATGTTGAGTATATAGAACCTTGCCGTAATTAATTTATTCACTAAATATGTAATGTTATAATAAAAACAAAAATCTTTTTCACTAGTTCTCAACGAGGTAAAAAATTCTGAAAGCACGGATGGAAGATTTGGCAACGCGGCGCAAAATACCGACAAAGGGGGCTTGAGCAAAAGAAAATTGCTTTCAGTAAATATTGGACACAAAAAGATTCCACAATATCCATCAATGTAAATGAGAGCGGCTGAGTTAGGTATTTAATAAAGATTTTTTGAAGGAAGAGCTACTCCTATAATGGGGTTGATATATGATCCCTTGTCATTCATTGCTCCTTCATATAGCTACCGACAGTACATAGCCAAAGTGTAATATATGTTCTTTTCGCCGCGGTAATACGGCCTAGATTTCAATGGGTTTGTGTAGGTCTAATATCACTACAACAAATATATTTTTACAACACCTCTAATTTTCTGAATAAGTAGTACTTACATATTTTTGGTATCTCTCCGTTAAAAACAAACTGGCTACCCGATGACGGTAAGTGGTCTCCAAAAGAGTTACAATGCTAGTTTTGACAAAAACAAGTAGGTAGGTAGTTCATTTTGTACGTACTCGTAGGTACGGTCGAAGACAGAGAAAGGTGTACAGTAGAGTTTTTAAGGTTGAGATTTTCTCAAAAACTACTTGACCTATTACAATAATTATTTCACTGCTAGATAGATAAATGTTAAAAGTATGCACTGTAAAATAATTATTAAAATCGGTCCAGTAGTTCTTGAGAAAATCTCAACCTTATTGAGGCTCCCTGTATAGATTTTTTATTATATATGTAAGTATAAAGTCTCGAGCACACAAATTGTATGTTAAATATAAAGAGGTTGATTAATTTGAATATAATAAATAAAGAACATACTCGTAAGTAGGTGTACATACTTACGTATGTAAGTTAAACAAAAGTTGCGAGTGAAGGTTGCCTGAATTACTTTCCTCCTTCGTACGAATGAACGGTTCGCCGAAAGAACATACAAAACTCACGTAAGTATACATTACAAGCGCAAAGCTAGAGCAAATTTAACTTTCTTAACTCATAGATACTTACTTAATTCATGTTATATAATGAAATAACTTAATAATTTCATCTTAACATACATTAAACAAGAGCTAACTCTCTTTGAACAGCACCTCAACGAAGCATACCAAATACATACCAATTAACTCACTAACAATAATTTTAAGGGGCTGCCGGCTGTCAAACTCATGCGTGAGACAGAATATGTCCCGGAGTGAAAAGCATGGCACAGTGACTCAAATTTGTATTTTTATTAATTTTGGATGCATTTTGGCAGGGAAATAAAAATCTGAATTTTGTTTGCGTATTTTTATTTCGGTTTCGACATTGATTATGTGCACTCGAGTGCGTATTACGATTATTTACTTCAATAACAAAATTAAAATACTCTACACTACAGTACCACTGTATTCCAGACACTATTGTTGGTAAATGTATTCGTACCTATATTTGTCTTACATTATTACACTATTAAAGTGTATTTATTTTGATTGAGAGAGCAATCTCATATTTCCTGTCCCTTCCCGAATGTCTTAGGCTGACGAAGAGGTATCACCTCTCAACAAATTGTTATCGCAACTTACTTTAGAATCTCTTGGCTAAAGTTGTATAATAAAAAAATATAAGCATCTAAGAATATAATTTACGGAAAAAAGGAGAAAAATGTTGTTCAATTAAGAACTTTAGACATTGAAATATTTCCCAAGCAAAGATTTTTCACAGAAAGCAAGCTCTGTAACTTCTTGAACAACAATTGAACATTTTCGCTTTTTGTTGTTTTTAAAATTAGATAGGTATTTTATTCTCAAATTAAATGAATTTTTAATAATTAATATCGATGTGGTTTCAACGTACCTTGCGACAACAATTTATATAGGGCGGCCCCTCCCGGTCCCCCTTAACAATGACTCCATTATGTATGCATGTATTCTATGTATGTAATGTACATAGATTTAGACGTATTTATTCTATTGAACACGGCGAGCGAAATGAAGACCAATTCATTCACATAGGCGTTTGTTCTGAGAGTGTGATTACAATATCATTTATGTAATGGTTTGCGGGGTTATAAATTCAATTCAATGGTTATAATAATATAAATATAATATAACCCTATTAGTCCATAGATAGTATATTCCTATTATAGTGGAGCCGCCGAGAAAAGCCCGATATGACGTTTGGGGCCGGTGCGGCCGACATAACTTTGAAACGGTGCACAAGTTACGGATAAATAATTATTGTCTTGAATTCTCATTTACGTAATCCATTTTGTACAAAAATAATAAAATTTAAGAATTTCGTAATAATTTCAAACATGCAACAGAGTAAATTCACATTCTTTCTTATGAAAAAAATTGATTTAGTTTTCCATGAAGCACAGTTACAATGTTATGTCGTCCGAATTAAATCGTAGAGAAGAGATTAAAATACTAAGTGACGATATTTGGTATCAGTTACTAATATCGCTATTATATCATCACAGGGGAAAAAAAATTCGTTACTTTCGTTCAGCCTTAATTACAGAATTAGTACTGGTACCCACATGTTTTCATCCATATCTCGCCCTCGACTCGAGCCTATGTTACATATGCCCAGCAGCCCTATTTCATCTTGTACAAAACCGTCCGCTAACTTCCATTTCGTAACACGATTATCTGTGGTCTTTTGGTTTAACCTTTCAGCAATTTATCCCGTTCCCGTAGGCCGCGGCCCTAAAGGCGTGAAGTTAAGTGAAACCTACAGACCATACAGATCACAGATTATGTGGGCTATACCTTCTGACTTTGCTGCGATTGCTCCTTATCTTACCAAGAGATTTACAAGAATACTAGTAGAGTATAGCCCCTGCACTTTCATTAAGGAAAAAGGGTCCTCGTTGGTATAAGTTTTTTTGGGAATTTTCTTACGATAAAAAATGAACGCAATTTGTATACAACCTTGGTTTCCTTGTGTACTTATGCAAATATGAAGTTGGTACGAACCGTACTTTTAGGATTAATAATTTTTTCATACTTATTGATATATTATTTTATAATATTGACAGAATTGAGTCCTGTGAAGGGTAGAAGGTAGATCAAGAAGATTATAATTTTATTTATTTTAGTTATTGTTACACCTTTATAAACTAAAGTTTTATAAATCTAACCTATAAAACAAATTAATTTCCTCGTGTCACAAGAGCTTTACGTAGTTCTCTGTAGGCATATACTTAGATATACTATAATATTATATTAATCCATTATTAATTTATAAGCGATGGGCGCGGTGGTATTAATGGAATACAACAGGTTGTCTACTTGAATTTACGACCTGATAACTCCGACGAGTCGTTACTCTCTGCAAAGGGTGACAGTTTTTTGTTGCGAAGGTTACTGAAGGCTATTTAACTTTGTATCGCCAGTACTGTAACATAGGGTTTCTTAATAAGGGAATTATTACTAAAGTAAAGTCCGACTATTTTTCAAGGCGAATCTACGATACCTCAAACATCAAAATTCACCAAACTGTAGCCTACCTATAAGAGGCCACAAAGAACAAATAAATACAATATACATGACAATCATCACCCACCTCCTTTCAGCAGTCGGGTAAATAATGACTAATAAAAGCTAGCCGAGAAGCATGAAGCAAGGAACTTTTTCCTTTTTCTACAGATACACATACACCCAATTGACAACAATATTATGTTACATAGCTGTAGAAGACTCGCCATTTGATTAACTTAAACATACCTAATAACAGCGAGTAGATCTTTCAACTTCGCTGCCTAGTAATTACTTACTCAATGGCATATATCTTACAAATACATAATTTAATAAACTACGTTAGTTATAAAGTCAGATACCTTTGCTGCCCCATGTTCAAATTACTATAGGAAAAAGCATTCTAATGTACTAAATATGATTTATGGAGGAGAAAACAGCTTTAGTTGGTCCTAAATCAAAGCAAAGATCAACAGAAGTAAAAAGCTGTGTAAGAAGGGACGAAAATGTTGATTATACACTCTCATAAGGACATTATAACCGTCTTTTCCTCGTGGAAATGCTCGCGTCATTAAATTTTCCGCGTTGACCTACTTTTTCACACAATTTTATTTTTAATAAAATCAGTAACCACTTGAATGGACTTCAGTTAAGTGGGTGTATTGTTTTAAGGGCTTAAAAGCTACTAGAACCTAAAAGATGTACAAGATATGGGTATGTTTTAATATTGTATGCAGAGTACTTGTTTGCGCTTTTATATAACTATATATGTATATGAGAAAAATATTTATCATGGGTATATTTGATGTATAATGTCCTAATTTATTTAAGGTACGATAGATAAACTTTTTGAGAAAGTCTCAACCTTCAAACTCTTCTGTACATCTTTCTCGGTCTTAGATCCGTGTTAGATAGATCGGACCTACCCATGACACTGAAAAACCTTTACAATGGGAGTTGGGAGCAATCGCAATAAGAAGCAGCTGTTACGTACATTACATTTCAGTAGTATCTACTCGAACGAAACGTATGAAGTAGTTTGGTCAGTAGCTAATTAAAGAATTTAAAAAAATAGTCAAGACTTTTTGAGATTTCTTAACCTATAATGACTTTCCTGTATCCTGTATGTGAGACCGTACCTATAGATAGATGAAGTCAGGACTCTCTTAAGCTACAAAGGTCACGCAATAATTTCTTTGATCAGGGAGAAATAAGAAATAACTGTTGTGGGAGCTTCAATCAACGCAAATATAGGAAAAATTGGCGACACAAATAGCCAAGGCCACAGCCAACAAAATATAGACTTTAAGGTAAAAGAAATTCCACAAGATTTCCGTGAGAGCAATCGGGTGAAACTGACGCGAAAAGTAACCATTTTCGCTGTTTGTTTATAAGATTTCAATAAAAATATTCGAATGTTTTGAAGAAAAATAAAGCAATTACCTAGCAGTCATAACAATTTAGGTATTTGTTCCAAGTCCAGAATGAAATGAATTCATATCATTACTTATTTCGATAAATAGTATAAAAACATAGATAAGTGTTAGCGCGAGTTTCAAACTAGGAGGTACCATAAATATTATAACAAAATTAAAAGCAAAAATTCCCGTAAAGTTTACCTACATTTAACCAATTACAAATTGCGAATTTCATTTTGGACTTCAATTCCGCACATCTGAAACGAATGTCTTGGCAGAACGGGTGTTTAATATTTAATCAATTACTATTACTAGTCTTACGCGACGCTCAGACAGTTCTTATTATTTAATAAGAACTGTCAAAAGTAAAAAGTGTTACCATTGATCTGCTGTCGACTGTACATCGACACATTAACCTTTCGGTTACATAAGGAGTACCTAAGTAATGAAATTAAATTATGGTAATTTCTAAACACCCATATAATGTATTTTAACTTGAGCATTTAAAATACATAAAAGTTCACATAATAAACATACATATTCATTACATACAAGACTGGCTTGGTTCGGCCAAATAGCACAATGCCTACTGATAATTTGGCATCAAACATCTTCCCATCTATGTTAATGACTTAATGACATTAATGTTTCCAAGTGATTATGCCGACTATTTTTACGAGGAAAAATTTAATTTATCATAATTTCCTGAGAGGCCTCTAAATGGATCCTAGGCTATCACTTTCTGTAAAATAATTCTTCCGAAATTGGTTTTCTCTCGGGTTAGTGGATGAAATCGATAGCGTAATTAGGTTACTTTAGCGGCCGTAAACTTAGAAATAAAATAGCAATATAGAGCGCCGTTGACCCTCGGGTACGGTACCCTAAAAATGTTTATTTCAGCTGCTACGCAACGATAAGGAAAAAAAGAAAAGTAACAAAATATATGTAGCTAACAGCAGATCAAGTGTAACACTTTGGACTTTGGACCGTTCTTATTATCTGCTGATTTCCCTACAGTAGGTGCTCTTATTTATTAATTTAAAAAAAATATTTGAGAATCTCAGCAAAATAATATTTAATTTATCTACATACCAAATCTATACCCCGTTTAATACGCCAATAACGACTTTCAACCATATAATAATTAAAACAGGACAAATATTCGTACTTACTTATACAAAAATCAGTTGCCGGTACAAATGCGCGATGGGATGCGCGGAGCTAATTTGGCGCAAGCCTATCTGCCCCTAGATATTTCGTCACAGCAGCTCCTCTTCGGCGGGACCTAGACAGTGACCTTTTGCCGATATACACTGACCAAAGCCATGACAAGCCGCACTATTCCACCTGAGGATGTGACAGTCAGTATGAGCGAGGCGAGCGTTTAAATCAGTTGCCAATTCAGTCGCGATTGTAATCGCAAGCGAGCGGGTCGCATCCGGTCCGTCCACGCCATCTCAGTAGTTCCGATAAAACTTTTCAATCATCAATGATTTTACAAACAACATAATATTATAAAGTCTGCAAATTCGTTTGAACTTTTGAGTTTGTTTGTGTTCCAGAACTGAGTGACCGTTGACGCAATAGATTGCGAACTTTTACGAACTTCCTGGTATCTTATCGGAAAATCTATTTATAAGTAAGTATTATGAAAAAGTTACGAAGCTTTCTGTGTAATTTGATTAGTTATTGAAGGATAGTTTTCGCTGGTCTTTGGCTGGTTAATTAATTAATCTCGGCAAACAGGTTAACGGGCGTTAGAATGTTAATTATGAGAATTTTCCTTTGGAAATAATCCTGATTTACCAGTTGCACTTTGTACCTAGTAAAAATACCAACATCTATTTAGCACTTTAATCAAACATCAGGTTACACTAAGTCGCACAATCTTCAAGATTCATTAATTATGAGATCAATTTATGTTGAACAAACGTTTTGCAAGTGTGGTTACATATAGCGGTGGCTTCAACATAATACATAAATATCTTGCACAAACTCTGGGCCAGAAATTAATTCAATAAGTCGTCTCGAAAATTACATAGATTATTTGATGACATTTGCTTTGATTTTTTGGACCAGTCGAAAATAGAAGAAAAATATACTGGCGCCTCATCAAAGGTTGACATTTTACAAAAAACTACTTGCAGTCAGTGAGGCACCCTGTATACTGTTCTCTGTATTTGACTGTACGGTGGAATACAGAGAAAGGTGTACAGGAGAGTTTTTGAGGTTGAGATTTTCTCAAAAACTACTTGACCTATTGCAAAAGTTCTTTCACTGTTTGATGGATACAAGTTAAAACTATGTAACTGTAAAATAATTATTAGTCCGGCCCAGTAGTTTTTGAGAAATACTCAACCTTATTGAGGCCCCCTTATCTCTGTCTTCGACTGTACACATTAAGTGTCGACAAACTCTACATTACTTTGTCACTGCACTACCCAAATAAATAGTGACGTGATAACACCAAATTGTAAAATGTACTAATAGCGATAAATAATAAGAAACACACACAATGTGAGCGAGTATTTTGTGAAATGTACCAAGTGTCCGATGGGCGATGCTATAGTGTTATTGACTCGATTGAGCTGAAGATGGAGCTATTTTCACTACTGTTTATTCTAACCGAAATAGATTAAACAATATATCTAAGATTGCTTAGGTCTAAGACTTTGGTTATTACTAATATAAGACCTATCTCTATAATATAGGGTTTAGGTGCAGAATGACCGATTCGAAAAGTATAGGGCGCTATGATAGGTGAAAGGGATGGGGGGGTCCGTCGATATAACTACGTTTTTTTATAAATTTCTTTCGTCGTAATGTGATAATGATTTATTTATTTATTGTTGCCAAACATGTAGGTTTCATTATGGTGTTTTCCTTCACCGTTTTTTGAGAGCATCAGTGCAAGTGTAATGTTCGCAAAACTTAAGACAGAGATAAGTATACAGGGGGCCTCATTGGGGTTGACATTTTCTCAAAACTACTGGACCGAATTTAATAATTCTTTTACAGTTACATAGTCTTCACTTTTATCTATCAAACAGTGAATGAATTTTTGCAATAGGTCGAGTAGATTTTGAGAAAATATCAACCTTAAAAACTTTCCAGTACACCTTTCTTTGTCTTCGACCGTACATGGCCGACCCGCCATCCGAACCCGGGCCTCCGTAACTAGAATCCAATGTCCACAATCACACCACAACGTCACCGAGCTCTCTGATATTATAATATTCTACCATAAAATACCTTATATAAGCACCTACCAATTATAAATCAACTAAGTAGGTATCAGTAGCGTTCCACGATAATAAAATTGAGGTGCGCGTCCCAGCAAAACGATCTGCCCAAAATGGACGGCTTCTTCCCTGCCTCCCTCTTCGGTCATGCAATCACCAAATGTGAGGTAAGAAACCTTCTTTGGTACGTACACAGTTACACACGAAGACAGAGATATAGAGCCTATATATATATAGCCTCAATAAGGTTGAGTTTCTTAAGAACTACTTGACCGATTGTAAAAAAATATTTTACTAGTACGTAGTTTATAGTACACACTATGTTACAATTTTAAAGAATTTAAAAAAAAGTAATTTTTAATAAAATCTCAACTTTAAAAACTCTCCTGTACACCTTTCTCTGTGTATGACCGTACTCTACTCTATGTAATCTGATGTAAAGACGAGTTATAGAGGTGACGTCTGGCGACCACCCTCAGTTGCTTACGTACGCTGCCAAAAGTTGATTTGCACATTTGGCCAGACTCGCAAGTCAACATCATAGGTGAAATAGTACAGTCGACAGCACATGCAGTGCACAGCTACTGTACGCTATGGTATAGATGACGTAGTTTGTTGTCGGTCGAACACAATAGAGGTAAGTATAAGTACCTATTTAAATTTAAAAAAACCGGCTAAGTGCGACTGAGGGTTCCGTGCAACGCAACTTCCCCCTTAACTTTGCTCTAACGAAAAGATAGATTCGATTTAAGGACCAACTTATCTTAGCCGATCCCAAAATAATATGCTCATACATCGACCCGCAATTATTTGATCAGCTGTAAATATATAAGTTTGTAATAAGATTTTTTTAGATGTAACTAGTTTACAGTTCTCAGATTTTTTCTTTTACTTGTGATATAAGACTAGCTTTTTGCCAAATTTCATGATTCTAGGTCAACGGGAAGTACCGTATAGGTTTTGGTTCCCTTGCATTTTCATATGCGGGAAAATGCGACATAAGCAGTTATATCTTTTGATTGGGTTGACTTAGAAGTTTGATTTTTTCACGACTGCATGTGGTTGCTGACCAGATCCGTCCACGCGTTTCTTAGATGTAGGTCTTCAGACCTTTTGTCGTGACAGCCAAGTCTTATCCCAAACCTGGGGTCTAATTATGTAATTGACAGTGACAGCAAGCCCATTCTCATTTGAGCTATCTCAACAAACAAAAAAATTATTTTGGGTGCCTTCTATGGCGTTTTGAACAATGTCCTTTAGCATACGCTTTCTGGAATCGAATTTCAGCTAATCGAACCAAATAGATAATGTACCTATATTATCTCTATGTTAAGTATCCACCCCTATGTCTCAGAATACAGACATTGCATTCTGCCTCCGTCTGAATACTAAACACACTACTAAACGTTCTATCGGAAAAATAGTACTTCCACATTCTTGATCGATCAACTAAAATCATAAATTCTGAAGAGTAATGCTGATATAATATATTCTGATCACATTTCTTTTCTCGCGCCTGGCCATTATACGAGTAGAAGTAAATCAAGCAATATGCCAGGAAACTGTGATCTTAATAGCTGGACTATAAATCTATAGACATAGCCCATAAAAATAACTAATAGGTGCTTAGATTTTTTGTGATAACTGCTACACAATATTGTTACCTAGAGCAAAATCAAATCTCAAAAAACACAGAGAAAGGTGTAGGTACAGGAGAGTTTTGGAGGTTGAGATTATCTCAAAAACTACTTGACCTATTGCAAGAATTCTTCCACTGTTAGATAGATATAAGTTAAAACTATGTAACTGTAAAATAATTATTACAATCGGTCCATTAGTTTTTGAGAATATTTCAACCTTATTGAAACCCTCTGTATACTTATCTCTGTCTTCGTGTGTACAATATGAATTACAAATGTTGTATTAGACACACGAAAGAATACCGTAGAAATCGATCGAAACTGTCCTAAATTCATCTAGTGCTACGTTTTATCTTAATTATTAAATAAAATGTTTATAAATACAAATACATTTATTTACCAAAAAGATTATTACAATTTACAAAAATATAAATGTAAGTCCTCATAATGGTTCGTCAAAAAACTCCTTCACTGAATACAGTGTTCGATTCAATAAGTGCTTCGTTAGTGAAGATTTAAATGCGTTGAATTTCTTTTCAGCTTGTAGGTCCACCGGGAGACTGTTGAACAGTTTGACACCAATGATTTTGGCATTTTTTTCAGTGGTATTTAGTCTGTGCTTAGGCAAGGCAAGTTTGTAAAATTTTCAGAATCCTGTCAAGTTATTTCGTCATCATCGTCAGTATATTTTTATGTCCTCACTGCTCTTGCACAGACCTTCCCTTAAATCGAAGGAGCTCGAGACATGATCCACCAAGCGGGCCAAGTGCGGATTGGTGGATTACACATTCCTAATTTTTACTCCAGCACGCAGTCCTAAAAGTTACTGTTTAGTTTACTAAGTTTGATTAGATACTGTTTATTCATTAAAATTCTCCTGTGATTACAAGGACAAACTTACTAAAATAGGTAATTAATATATCTCCTGGATAATAAATAGATAGACGTGAGATTGATCGGCGAAAATCAAACCCAAAATTGTTATTTTATGATAATATTAGGTTGTGTTTACAGCCTTTGAATAGACAAGCAAGGCCTTGACTGAGTTGCATAATCTTTGCATAATTTTGTATTTGTTGATCACATCACATGTTTGGAGCTTGTAATTATATTTATTAATTATTTGGGGGTAAATATTAATTGGTAATGCAAGATTTTCAATCGTATACTTTTTAGGTAGGTACTTTATTTGCAATCTACTTTATTTATAAAATATGTCTGACTTGTGCCCATACACAAAGAGGACAACCTAGTGAAAACAATTACCCTAAAAGCCCTAAAGCATGCCTGGAAGAGTTCGCTTACAGCCTAAGACCGTCAACTTTGACAGCTATTGCATTGTCTACCTACGCCTAATTGATTTGCAATGATATGAATTGTAATAACTGATGTATGGACAACAGCAGATCAATGGTAACACTTGCAGCACGGTTTTAAATCTTACGACGCAGATAATAAGAACGGACCAAAGTCCAAAGTGTTACACTTGATCTGCTGTTAGCTGTACAGTAAGAAATCTTAGGAATCAATTGGCGGCCTTCCGTAACATTATTTTATTACTCCGACTGGTGACTTTTCAGTTTTCAAGTGATTGCTTTCACCTTACATAAACAAGTCAACTGGCGAGATATTGGGGTAGCCCCCGGGGTACTGCCACACTGTTTGCCAACTCGTAAACTCCGGTAAAGCCTGGGTGGCGATTCTGAGCCATCGGACATACAATGTCGAAAGTCACACGCATTACACGCATGTCACGTTTAATTTGAGTCGAGGATAGGCCAATAATAATTAATCGTGTACCACTAATACAACATATGAAACATTTTGTATGTATTAAACCATAGCTATAGCTAAGCCACCGCTTTAACTTTTGGGTTTTTAAACTTTACGGTGGCTTAATTAGCAGTTGCCGTACCACCGATTTTGTAAGGCGAAATCCAGCTTAAAGCTTAAAGGATGGCTTTTAAGCTACCGCCTAATTTAAGGTAAGTTTATTCTGAGTAAGTAATACTACTTAGTTATTAAACGCTGACAAAGTTTGTTCCATATTGGCTTGGCATTGGTTGTGGTAGCGATTGACAGTTCTAAAAGTAGTGCCGTCCTTTTTATAACGTTGGGTGGCAGCATTTTTAGATTAACCAATTAAGTTTAGTTTAAAAACGCACCCTGTCATATAAAACATAAGTATTTTGGCATTGTCGGAAGCCGCAGAATCGCAGCCCGCAACAACATTACATTACACACCAGACAGAAAATCGAATGTTATCTCAGTTAACGTGTGTAATGAATACCATGTATGTACCGCTACCTATTACGTTATCATTATCATTGAGGTGAGGTATCACATGTTACGGCGATTCTCATGTACCTACATATACTAGTGTGAGTAGATACGTTTAGAAATGTCTAAACTAAAGGCGCATAAACGTAGGCGCGTATTCATAAACGTGATTTAAAGATACGCCAGGCCCCCTGTCCCTTTATATCTTAACCTTTTTTAACGAAGTGTGAAAGGGATAACAACACGATTTATGGGAAGTAAGGTTTAACTAGGTTTATGAATAACATCATTAGAACAAGTTAGAGTCTAACCGCTTTAAAGTATGTCTAACATTCTATATCGTATTGTAAAAATACCAATCAAGAATCATTCCCGGTTCATCACGTTCTCTCTACGTCAACTCTCGTAGCGTCGCGTTCCCATTACCGCAACTCCCGTAGCAGCGCGTTCCCGCTACGTCGTCGTCGCGCCTATTAGGCGAACCGTAGGTATTTTTTTAATTATTTAAAATTTAATAATAAAGTCGATTTCTGTGTGGACGTAATGAAGTCATTGGCAAAACTAAATAAATAAGGGTAGGAAAGGATAGGAGAAGGAGAAAAACAAACTAGGTGTACTTACGTGCCATCGAGGGCGAGAAAAGAATTGAAAGATCCGCAGATTGGTAATGATGACATGGGATACTGACATGAGATTATAATGCAAGAACCCCGAAAAATTAATATTGGGGGAAATACAAAAAGCCTAGTCAAGGCGACCATTTTCGTCACAAACCCTTTCGGTTCGTTATTTTTCTCATGTCATTTGTTTTACAATACCTAACGGCCAGGGATCTAGTTCGGGACGCGTAGGGTCAATGGTTTCCGTTTATCAAAGGTAAAGGTTTGTATGAGATCACATTTGCAGAGTTCATAGGAAGACGTATCATTTATCGCAATTTAGAGTAGGTATTTTATTGCTACCAATCACGATTTGAGGTAACTTGAGCTCGGTGGTACTAAGAAGGTTTCATGTGCGGATGGCACCCGTTACCTAGATTATTAGAAAACGTACATTGACCTTTTGAAAAGTACTATTTTACATCTTCAGCATTTTCCATAAATCCCTTAACAGTTTGGAAGGGTGTTAGCAGAGCGATGATAAAATACTTTTTGGTAATAATGACGTTATCCCTTAGTCAGGCTTCTTTTATTGAGTCATGAAAACCTTACCTTGAACTTGGGTAAAGCTTCAATGGACTGTTGCCGTTCTCTTGTTTTTTTTCTTATCGTGGTATATTACGTATAAGTATTTTAATTTACTTAAATATATATTAATGGAAATTAAAATATAAGCCAACCGTAAAATAATTTGCGCCTAGGTAAGGCCAGTAAATTAACTTACGTCTGACACACTGCCATTTGTCTGTTGGCGCCCTTAGATCTTGGGTTTTTAATTATTACATATACTTACTTCCTCATATAAAATCCTAAAATAATATTAAATATAAAATTTTCTCCTCAGCGTTGGCACCTTTTCCTTGCAAAGTGGTGTACCTAAATATAAATTCAAAAATATGTTGACGTGCAAAAATGTACACAACGTGCTTACTTGCAATAAAGAAATTTGACTTTGACTTTGAAATGTACTTACGGATATGAAAACAATGGAAGCAAAGCTTACAACAGAAAATCTGCAGCCATTCAGAAGTATGGAATTTAATATCACTCTCTTACATTCTATTTACTTTACCTACCGCAAAATGGCACAGCGCCAGAAGGAGAGCAATCATACAATTAATCTTTGCTTATGTCTGAAAAGAGACCAGTTCTAATAAATATTAAAAAGCTGGCAAAGAAACTTTAAATTAAAACTGCCTCCGGTCAAGTGGATTTATTATATTTCAGCCTCGCGACGACCTAGCATAACAAATGCAGTCTTTTTATCAGACTGAAATTAGATTTGTTGGTCTTATTTAAAATATTAACTTTTGTTTACCAACATCAATACAGGTTTCACCGTGCCGTTATGTACAGCTCTATATACCAGATTTAATGTCATTAACGGTTTTATAGAAGACTGAAAGACATTGTTTTGAACGACAGCACCTTGTAAATTCTAATAGCGTGTTGAATGCTGAGGACTTGTCATTCTATCAAAGTCCCTTCCTTCTATGAATCTTAGGGAGTTTATATTTATCGTTTTTATTTATCTTATAATATCTCATTTCTTTTATACATTACAGGTAAACAGACGTTACCAAACTATGCAGTTTATAAAATAATTCAGAGAGAGAAAGAGTGAGTAGAACTTACATAACAGAAAACCGGCAAGATCTCAACAAACATGACGAACAAATCCCTTTTAGACATATTCCAAGAGATACTGGCGTCTGATGATGCTTCAGACTCCAGTGTGAATGCGAACCAGATGCGGTCGGTCATCCAGGGGCATTCGAAGGGGTCCGACATCGAGTCGCTGCTAATCAAGTTGATGGAGGATGCCAAGAGTAGACTGAATTTGTCGTTGAAAGCCGACACCTGCGGATACTGTGAAGGTGACTTTAGAGATGTCGTCGAGGCATACAACAGGATACATGGATACGTCAGTTTACTGGTAAGTACAATCTTGTCACGATAGACCACTGGTGGGGTGTGAAAAGCTACCATATCACAATTGCAGGGTAATGTATAAGACTGCGAGATCTATTCCCAACTCTGTGAGACTATTTAAGGGGGCCGTAGGCTCTAAACGCTGAGCCAGAATTCGAGATAACAACTTTCATATTAAAATTGGGGTTTTATTGTGACAGAGTGCAGTATAGTCCAAAGCACATAAAGTACAATTCCAGTCCATTCTGGGAGTCCATTGCGGCGTCCTATTGTTTTCTAATTTCTCGATGTAATAGACCTTAAGAGAGATACTATGGATGCCATGTCGTGGCATAGAAATAATCCGGTTCAAAACTAGCTTATTTCATATTGTATGACAAGACAGCCATTATCACCAATATAATACAATGACCGATTGTAAAGTAATATTATCACATGTCGATGGTTCACTAGTGTCTGTATCCACCAAGGTTGTTTCCACCACGTTTCGTGAATACGTGCTAAATATTAATTAGAAATGTCCATATAATTGGCACTCAGCCGTAAATTTCGCAGGTCACACGCGGATTTCGGGTGTATCGACATAAATATTCTAATTTGAACGCGATAACGTCGATAATTTCATGTGAATATCGAAAGAATACGAGTTAAATTTTATTTCTGAAAAGTTTTCGATTGGTGACACATCAGGGGATGCCGGCCGATCATGAACTACATGCTTTTTCTTGATCTTTTTAAATTGCTTGTCTAGAAACCCTGTGCACGCCACTGGTAGGACCACTGGCAAACTAAGTGGTTCAATTAGTAGGTCTATAGGACCATCGGAAAATCAACCGTGGTCCTAGTAGAAAGAGCGCCGCGGTTGGACCACTGGCAACAAATGTTTTTATTTTTTATTTTGCGATATACAAAATGAGAAATCTTCCATCCTGAAATAACCCGATCAATGTCTGCTCCATAGACAGGTAGGTATCTACTGGCGAGGTGCTTGCGTAACGGACAGACAGACGGACGATCGCATTGACTGAATGTTTGCACTGCCGTGTTTACGTAGCGTCGGCAAGCGCCTTATTTTTGCAATTGAAAGTATTCCGTTGGTTTGTTGACTGATATTAGAAGACGATGATGAATTTTACGCGGAGTTTAATTGGAATCGAAATTGCGACGATTCGAACCAGGGACCTTGCCATTCTGAATTCCGTGATAGGTATGCTCTTTAATATTTAGTTTTTCGTTTCGCATCGCAGCAACCAAAATTCAATTGTTGTACAGGAGCGTTCAGAATTATCGTAGCAATTATGAAATATCGGAGGTATTTCGAAACAGAATTAATTTATCGGATTTTGGTTTATCAGAAAGAGGAACACAAGCTTACAAGCGAATTCTCTTGTACGAGAGTTAATACGGAGCCTTTACAGTGATTAGTTTTTGTACCCTTGAATCCTAAGTCCTAACCTTCAAATCGGAACATAATACAGAGGTCTAAAGACCGTCCTTGAGCGCTAAATCCATTTATGAGTGCCACTATAGAAACTCTAAACGCTCGTAAAGAACCAGCTCGTTACCCTCGCGACGCCCTAGAGCTGCCAGGCACATAAAGGACACAAAGAATTGCTACAAAGCGCTGAATTCTTTGATAATTCTGTAGCTTTTGTTATAGCCAGTTTTTTCTGTAACATAAATTAAACTGGTAGGTACAAGCGACAACACATCAAACTACACAAATTCATTGTAATCTATGCCGTATTGTCATTCCATAGAGTGCCCTTGTGAACATTATGCTCACGCTCAGAATTGAATGAAAGCACATTCAGCTTTGAACTTTACGCTTTATTCTCTGCGTCATGAGAGTTGAAATCGTTGTATAATTGTAGTCTCTGTTGTGCTGTTGGATGTACCTAACGTGTATGTTATTATAAAGTGTTTAGATAAACCCGTGTGTGGAATAAAAAGGCAATTTAATACGTGTCACATGCTATGTTCCTCGTTTCAACAATTTCCTCTGTGTACAAAGGATAACATTTGTATTTCATGGTATACAAAAGGCAGGACTGACTGGTACAAATGCCCTCCACAGTCTGTGCAGTACCTGGTAAAACCTGGTGTACAGGTTTAATATTTATTTACATTATTTATATGCCATTAATACACAGAACACTGCACATTTGTATCACCAACCCAACTTCTCAATTTTTTCTGCCCAATTAGTTAACTACGACCATTCATTAGGTAACAGGTTCAATCCAGGTTTAGAAATCTATACTGGTAAAATGTTCTACTCGGTCTCCCGCGATACAGGTTTTACCTAGTGCGGGTCCATTGTACAAACAATATTATGTATGTAAACTTATTGGAAATAAATGATTTGATTTGATTTGAATATAAGTCCTCGGGGACCTTAAATACTAAGTAGCTACTGTACTCATATGAGCGACAGTAGTTTGCTTTGGTCGAACCTACGAAAAGATGCAAAAAGCTTGTCTGAACGACAATTGATTAGAAAGCCGTAAAGCCGTGATCGTGTTACAATAAAAAATTAACGGCCACGCTTCTCTATTTATTGATCGCAAGAGGTACCTATACCTCAGATCAGTTTAGTTCGATAAAAAGAGCAAAAATGACTTTGATGAACCACGAAAAAATACTAACTACAAATTGCGATCGATAAATAGAGAGGGGCAAGACAATTTTTACCCGTCTGACGAAAGGAGGATAGTGTTTCGAGTGAAGTCTGTATCGGTTTTTTGTGGCCTGTAGTACCTAAGCTCGCTGGCTCTGCGTATAATATAATTCGTGAATTTAATACAACTTTATAATAGATCGTCCTGTAACTGATAATTAAGATTTGAAGGATTTTAGAGTGTTCTTAAGTCGACGTAACCAACGGGTGAGAAGTGATTGGAACCGAAAGTGTTTGCCGCACACGCCCACGTTACATCTCAAGCGTCGCTTTAATAATGTAATCATTTTACACTCTGATGCTATTACCTCGTTGAATCACGATGCGTATCCTTGCTTGTTACTACGTTAGGAACAATTGAGAGTTTCGTATCTCCTCTACCTTGCCTTTACCTCATACAAAAAAGAACCCGATCTTATACTATTTAGTAAAATATCTAGAAAGAAGCTCTCGACGCAATGATGCCTCCTTTGATAAAGATAAGCTTTCTGATTTCCTGAAAAAGCTCTTTATAGCATTGAGGACAGTTATGATATAGGTAAAATATATAGGGGGTGCTCTGGGACATACATATATTTACCGATAGCAAGTGATCTAATTGCTCGATACAATACTTTTGAAAGTTTTAATAAACTATGAAGAAGCAGTACTTAATGTATCCATGAGTCAAAATGAAAAAGATAAAGGACCAGTAACTTAAAATAATTTAGAATTTTTTTTTACGAAATGCTGCTGCATAATTACCCTAACTAATTATTGCGGGTACAAATTAAATAACTGATGGAGGAATTTTGAGTTTTCATGTGATTTCTCGAGGATAATTTAATTGTGTTCTTTTACAATTCGGGCCGAAATAGGTCAGAGTAGAGTCGTGGACACAAGGTAGTAAAAACAAACGTACCTACATAAATACCTTGACGCTCTATTCCTTTCGGAATAAGTAGAAGTAATGGACGACGTAAAAACAAACAGGGTCTAACTTAAGTGATGCCCAACCCGCTTCGTCTCCTCAGTCCAACACAAACATAATATTTTGGGTTTGGGATAAGCTTTTAAATGGCTACTAGAGCATCTACGCAGCTACATTTGTTGTGATAAGCCCACGCTTTTATTAGGATTTGTAACTAATTACTCAAATTAATTACTCAAACTAATAAATCAAATTAAGGCAGACTAAATAAAAATATTCAGGTATTAGGCCGAACGCACAACGCCACGGCGCGGCGGCCGCCGGCGCACGACAGGGCCATTTACCGCGCCTGTGGACGGCGCCCGCCCGTCGGCACGACGCCCGCCGTCCGCCGGTGACTGGCGCCGTGGCGTTGTGCGTCGGCCCTTAGGTATCTATAGGTACTTACGCTTACCTGTGAATGATGTCTGACGCCCACCACGTCTTCTTCCAATGAAATTACAAAGCGACGGCTAAGCTAGTCGCCTCAAGGTACCTAAAATAGAAGTTTAATTAAATTATTATAAAATTAAAAGTGAAGCCGAAAAGTGGCAGCCAATTACCTAATATTAATCGGGAATTATTTTTTGGGAGAAAATTGGGTTGAGACTTGAATAGTAAATGAAAATATATAAGTAGGATCTTATTTTGTTTGTAAGGCGTAAAGTGTTCGTGGAATTGACAGTTTGCGTATATTTTAGTATCGCCATTTCCTTATTTTTCTTCCCCTTTTGTCGTCTTTTGGAAGACGTATCGTGGGTTGCTGTTTTGTATTTATGTACGTGACGGCCTGTCAAAATCATTCGTACAAAAATATTTTGACGAGATATAAATAACCACTTCGAATAAATAATCCTAAAACCTAATAATCCTAAATGTTTACTTTTCCTTGTTGTTGACCCAAATCTTCAGAATCTCTTCATTGTTCTGTAATTTTGCAGTAAGTAGGTACATGCTTACTTGCTCAATAATAGTCTATTGTTTTGGTGAACTTTAAGTCATTGTCATTCCTTTATTACTTTAGTATGAATTTTCAGTACCCTTTTCGACGTAGAATAGAAAATTTGTTTTACTACATAAAAGTCTTGCTAGGTCGTGGCATCCTTATAAGGTTTAAACCGTATAT
The DNA here is from genome assembly GCA_963506565.1 of Tachystola acroxantha. Classification (NCBI taxonomy): domain Eukaryota; kingdom Metazoa; phylum Arthropoda; class Insecta; order Lepidoptera; family Oecophoridae; genus Tachystola; species Tachystola acroxantha. Next base: position 7,131,718 of record OY735887.1, read on the forward strand.
TTATACTTTATGAGAAGACGGAAATTGAAAAGTGGCTGGGTCCAAAAAATTGTAAAAGTTAAACTGTTTTAAAAATAGTTTATGCTATAATATATCTCCCTATAAACATGGTTCATTAGTTTTCTTTCATAAAGAAATACCTATTAGTATAGATAGGCCACTAAATATAACGCTTATATTTTGATTTATATCGTAAAAAGTGCCATGTCAATCGTGCGTTAATGTGACGGGTTGTCGACAATGCTTTTGTGAAGCTAGAAACTTTGATATGGATGCAAGGTCAATGCGCTGAAAATTACAACAAAAATGCACTAAATCAATTTGATATCTCCATAAACGTAACCTTTGGAGTATGGTGAGTTGACCACCTCACTTTTTGTAATTAGTCAACTCACCCAAGTGTTGAGTGAAACGACCACTAACGTTTTTGAAAGGTGGCATCTCATGATCTCACCCATAGGTGAGATTTTTTTGATTGTAGGGTGAGTTGCCCCCTAAGCCTAAAAATCAGATAGTGCTATCATTACTCGGTTCGGTTATTCGTAAATTGTTCATTTGCGTTCTCGTGGGCGAGATTGCACTAACCATTGTTTTAGTGGGATATTTCTAGCATCGACCTCGCATCTATAGTGTTTTTATTGTAAGGGCGACTATTATGCTATTGTGAAGCTAAAAGCTTTAATTAAGGCTTAAAAGGACGCTGTTGTTCCAGGTGTGCACAATAGGAGTGCTGGCCAATGCCATGAATGTGGCAGTGTTGACTAGAAGAGACATGGCCACTGCGCCAATAAATCGCTTGCTGAAGTGGTTAGCCGTTGCAGATGTCTTCGTCATGCTGGAATACGTACCGTTCGCTATTTACAAATACTTGGTAAGACATGTTATACTTACTAACTTTGATTAATTATAATTAAGAATATACCATTAATTGGACCTCTGATGAATTGCTAACATCTATTAATTATTCTGTGAGTCAAACTGTATGTTTAGAAAACGCAAAATTGTTTCTTTATCTCCCCGAAGAGAATATTTAATAGGTATATATAGCGGTTTTAGATTATTTATTTCGTATAAGCATGTACAACGTGGCTTCGTGATTTGCTTTTGATTTCGTAGAAATATGCAAGTATCTATAGCAATATTTAACTATGGGATAAGGAATACTAGTAATAAAATTATAGTATTCTTTAGGATCGCGAAATCTTTTTAAGATAAATTGCTGGGTCAATATTTGCAGTCTCCGGAAATATTTTTTGGGGATTGTAAGTAAACGAATCTTTTTACAAAAGGGACTTTAGAAAGAAGGAAAGTATAGTCTAACTTAGATAAAAGTACTCGTATACAAGAGGTTCATTCTTAAGGTTGAAAAAAACCCCAATTGATCCATTGTAAAACTTTTGTTACTAGTAGTTCACACAAAGCACCACTGTAAAATAATAATAAAAAATCGGTCTAGTGGTTTTTGAGAAAATTTCAATCTCTGTCTCTGAGTTAGATTGTACTACGAGTTAGAAAGTAGATTTAATAAAGTATGGATTTTCAGTACAATCAAGAAATCAACGTCGCAGATCTATTGTGTCATTTTGAATAGAATTCCGTTCGCTATAGAGAGTAATTTAATTGCATTTGCGCAGGTCCTTCCGGAAAAATTGGATTTTCCTTACTCGTGGGCGATGTACCTGCTGTTCCACATGCACTTCGCGCAAATTCTGCACACCGCGTCAATTTGTCTCACCCTGTCGCTGGCAATATGGAGATATATTGCGATCAAGTGAGGCAACTTTCCAGCGCTTTACCTTGCATCTATACTTATTATTTTCGCTTTGGTCGACATTAGACACAATTAACTGACTGTTATGCTATTTTTAGGGTTCCGTGCCTCAAAAAGAAAAAAGGAACCCTTATAGGATCACTTTGTTGTCCGTCTGTCTGTCTATCCGTCTGTCTGTCTGTCAAGACCTATAGCTCAGAAACGCGTCGACGGATCAAGTTGAAATTAATACCAAAAAGTCTGCAATCTCATGCAGCCGTGAAAAAATCAAACTTCTACGTCAACGCAATTAAAACATATGTAGAATAGCTAATAATATGTAAATGCTAACTGTAGTCAACTTACCTGCCAGGGTCTGTGGGTGTGTATTCGAGAAACGAATAAAGAGATTTAACTTTGTGGATGCTAAAATTTAGGATTCCTGCGCACTATTAAAATTCAGACGCGTTTCATTCTGAATGATGGAGAAGATATTTACCACAATTTGCGTCATTAATTGACGTGACGACCAAAGGATTACTTTTACACAAAGGCAGGCTCGCTTAAGTAGCTACCCTATAAGTAATTGGATTTGACAAAATTAATAAGCATTCAATGTGAAATTATATTCATTAAAGGAAAGTGGAATGTTCTAATGAAAGTATAATGGTGAATATTTAGAACCGGAAATACCACAGATTTAGATATAGGTACATACATACATACATACATATACATCGGCCATACCACAATTAAATCATTTTAATTTAAAAAAAATTAGGCCCAGAATCTGTTAGATTGTGTTTTATTTTGAGAATGATATTATTGGATGTCGTTTTGCGACCTTTGCCCTTAAATAATTCAGAAGTCATTATTCTCTCAACGTTGTTGTTGCAGATACTCTGACAAAAGCCATATTTTATGCACGGAACGTCGCTGCAGCATCGCTATATTAAGCAGCTTTATATTACCACCAATATTATGCATTCCCACGTTTATGGTAAGTGGCTTAATTAATGAATCAATGTTTTCGATCAAATCGAATCAATTCGAACAATAATTTTATTAACAATGTTAATTTATTTGATAGGTATTCGATATTCACACGAAGAACTTGAGCGACGTCCACGGTGACATTGCATACCATGTCGACGCAGACTACCAAGGCACGTTGTACCAAGCAACTTTTTGGGTGCATTCAGTCGTCATGAAACTCCTACCTTGTTCAATTCTTACAATAATAAGCATATGGCTTATACGGGCCTTGTACAGCGCAAATCAGCATCAAAAAAACCTGAGGAACTATAGTGCTTGCCCAGCGGCTGAGAAGACGGTGAAAAGACAGCATAAAGCCGATAAAAGGACTGATAGGACAACGAAAATGCTCCTCGCGGTACTGCTTCTGTTTTTGGTGACGGAGCTGCCTCAAGGGATTCTTGGTCTGATGAGTGGGTTGCTCGGATGGTGTTTTTTCCAAAGATGCTATAACTTGTTCGGAGAACTGATGGATTTGCTCGCGCTTGTTAACGGGGCGATCAACTTTGTGCTGTATTGCACTATGTCCCGTCAGTTCCGACAGACGTTCCGACAGATGCTTCTGCAGCCGCATTTGGCGCGGTTCTTACCCCCGACTGCTTCACATTCGGATTCACACAATCAAAATACGTAAGTTTATTAACCATTTTATCAAATGTTGTATGTGTTTCTTGAGCTTGCGTCCGTCTTTCTTGCTTTCATATACTCACCACTAAACTATAAGTAAACAGATTATTTTATTTCCAATACTTAGTTGTTTCGAATTTATTATTACTAATAAAGTTGATTGCATTTTTGTATCAAATATTTTGCATTATAATATTTAAGGGCCTGACATGAGCCAATTAGCGCCGCCAATCTTTAAAATAAATATCTTCCAATATAATAAATTTTATGAAAATAGCTATGTACAAAATTTTTATTAGGAGAAATACTATTTTTCAATATGCAATACATGGCATAATTGCGACAAGCTAAGTAGTAGTTCGAAAATATGCCAAAACGGCCGTTTTTCGCAATTATGCGAACTACAACTTACCCAAATGGAATCACGTTATAAATAAGCATTTAAAAAATAGTATTTATCGTAATAAAGATATTTTACATAGCTTTTTAATAAAATTGATTATATTGGAACTTGGTAGATATTATTTTTTTACGATTGGCGGCGCTAGTTGTCTCATGTCAGACCCTTAACTTACTAATTTAGATTTTCCTCTTTCGTTGCTATGAATGAGTCTTGGTTTTTCCTCCCTGCAGGTACACAGTAAAGGTAAAAAGATAACTACAGCGAGCTCTCCGTTAAAAATATGAAATGTGAGTAGAAATAACAACACAATTCTGATGAAATATTGGCCAATAAAATTATTCCATCCGATTTCATTGCCCGTATTCAATGAAATTAGTTATCAGAAACCCCAATGTAAATCTCAACTTATTCGGCCGACAGAAATTGTTCTCTATAAATTATTACTACAGAATGAAATTAATTTGAAAGAAATGGCGAATTTATCGATCAAAAAGTTATTTCGCTGTTGTTGTTTATGATTGGCATTTTCAGATGTTCTTGAAATCGTTAAATTTTAATTAAGAGCGGTTAGGTTAAAATCATGAGAAACATCATCATATTATTTAATCACACAAGTAACGTTACATAAGTAACTAAGCTCTCTAAGTAGAAACCTATATATTTAATTATTTCGGCATGAATGAATGAAGACAAGCAAAAGTAGACTTACAATTACCTACTAATAAATTAATTAAAGTTTAGTGTAAGTAAATGAAACTTAATTTAATCTTTCTAAATTACACTTGCATTGATTTAATGTTTTTTTTTTAAATAACTGTATCTATTTGAGTAACTTGAAGAATTGTTTACTTACCTCTTACTTTTGCCCAAGACTCTTCAGTCTTGGGCAAAAGTAAGAGCTAAGTAAACAATTCCTTCGAGCCGGTCAATATGCCTTTCCAATTTATTGACTTTTCTCTTCATTCCAATCCACATGAGTTGAATTCTTGACGATATGCCCACCCCTTCCGTTCTATCTTGTTCCAGAGCCAAGACGTCCATTCCTTGAGGGAAGATCAAGCAGGGACAGCCTCCCGTAATGTGTGAACATTTCCTATGAACTTAATTTACTATGTGGTTCGTGAATGTGCACAATGCAGTGAATTTTTCATACATTTTCGAGATGGACATCGTTTGTGACTAAAGAAATGGTATGAGAAATTTGAAGCTAAGTCTTGGTTCAATCAACTCGCAGGAAGCAAAATTCAACGACCTATTAATTTAGGTATTACTTTTTGTGTAATTAGTAATTACGTACAGGTAGCATAAGTACTATCTCTGTGTGTTGAATGTAAATTTTAACCTTTATTGATGCTTTAATTGTACTAAATGGTCTAGTATGCAGTCGACTACTCTTCAATTCAACTTGAAGTACGATTTCAACTCTTAGTAGAACTGAACAAAGTTCGAAGTGTAACACTGGAAATGTTTATTAAAACTGCCTTGGTTCAATCGAACTACGACGATTTAACCAAATCTCTACCTACTTACTCATTACGAGAATATCTGTATGTTTGTCTACATTCTTTAGATATAGCTATTTTTGAATATATTTAACTACTTAATTTATTTCTACTTGGTAATAAACTATGTTATAATTATAATATGTAATAAAATTTTGACTCGTACTCTGCCAAAGATTTTCAACTATATAAGTACTTATACTTATGATTATTTCTAGTCTAATATTATGTATCTACTTATAACTAAGTACCTACATGATCCAATTGTTAGAATATATTATGTATATTTAATGCTACATATTTATAGTTATGTTTAGTACCTAAGTAACGTAAGTAACCGATACAATAAGAAATCCTATCCAGGGTTTTTCAATTAGCTGAAATTAAAATTGTACATCTCGACAGCACATCAATGATAAAACTTGCAATATGATTTCAACTCCAAGAGGTTGACGTGCTCTCGACTCTACGTTTCCTGATATTATCAATTAAGATTTTATTTGTGAGATTAAGCTTATAACTAATATAACCTTATAAGATACGGACAACAATGTACATATTTGAATGGCTTTATAATAGAGATTAAATTACTTTTTACAAAGATATTTGTCCTTATTTTTGACTCAGCTACGAGGAAATGTTCCATTACTGAGGACTATACACATTGAATCTGCGACTATACCGAGTATATTTTATTTAGCTCAGTGTCCCAGGTTTTTTCCTTTCTCATGAAAACATGAGACATTCCCAAAGTAAAATTATCTACCCTGTGTGACTCAATTATTTGGTAACGAGATATGAAGCGAATTACCGAGAATGCAGGATCGAGGACCCCATATTTTGATGATATTAGAGGACCCATAGTGAAGTCTTACCGTGACCACCATGGTGACTTCTTTCATATGAGTAGGATGTATTATACAGTCTAAAACAGAAAAGTATACAGGGGGCCTCAATAAGGTTGAGATTTTCTCAAAACCTACTGGACCGGTTATAATTATTTTACAGATGTACCTATCTAAGTACCTATCTAATAGTAAAGGAATTTTTGCAATAGGTCAAGATTTAGTTTAATAGATTAGGTTGAGTTTTTGAGAAAATCTCAACCTTAAAAACTGTCCTGTACACTTTTAGATCGTACGAAAATTACAAACATGTTTATACTAAGACGGAAACATCGTGAAAATCTGTCTGAAGATCAACATATTGACCTAAATAAGTATAAGGTACTTACACTAACTGTACATAACACATTATATGGAAGAACAGGTATATGGAATACCCTAATTATGATCAGGTTCAAGCATAGGCCGTTAAATATACGAGGAGACTCGCAGGACACGTTATATATACGAGTAGAAAACATATTCCGTTCTCTAGGGAAACACGATTAATTATGAGTAGCGTGATTGCGGTTAAAGGACGGAGGAGTGTCGGTCGCTATATAAAAATTGTTATCTCAAGACAGTGGAATCAAATGTAGGTATCAATCTAATTCCAAGCTCAATAAGGATATCAATTTAATTCCAAGCTCAGTACCTTATGTTTTCGGTTGCGATTCTTATCAAGAAACAACGAAAGCTAGCAGGTGAGGGTAGATGGTCACCTATATACCGAAGCCTAAGTCAAGTGTTTTATTCTGTAAAAAAAAACTACCCTACCCTACTAACATTTCAAGCTGTTCTGTGATTATTGCATCGTTATTTTCACATTATTAGATCGGATCACTTTATTTTCACAATGATGAACAGGTTCGATCAATCAGTTCCTTCACTGTTACACCACAACAGGTAATTAGACGATCATATTTGTTTATAAAACAAGACACTTGATTTGGGCTGTGGTATAGATACCTCTGGGCACTGACAGAGCACTTACTTAATAAAATAAATGTATGTCAAAATGGGATAGAAAGAAGTGTAATGGGAGTAAAGAGGAGAGACAGAGTGAGACTACAAGATATAAAAGGTATAACAAAATTCAAAAACATACAAATAATTTATAAACAACAAAAATGGAGATGGTCAGGTCACATGTTAAGAGAAGAAAAAGAGAAGTGGACGAAATTAATAACAGAGTGGTACCCAAGGGATAGCAGAAGAAATAAAGGTAGACAAACCAAACGTTGGGAGGATGACATAAAAAAAGTAGCCGGCCCTGTATGGACCCGAACAGCAAAGGACAGGACAAAATGGAAGGCTTTAGAGGAGGCCTTTGTCGAAGTAGACTCGTTTGCCGATAACTGAAAAATATTCCAAATTTAGACTTAAGTAACTAGATATAGATATACGGCTGTATTGTAAAAAAACTTAAACAGCAATAAAGGCTTATTTTATTTTATTTTATTTTTATTTATAGATACCTCCAACTCCAAAGGCTGTCCTGCCTGTATTTAAGTGGTATTGAAAGAAAAATGATTGGGATTGATTTTTTGATAACAAATTATGTCAATCCCATATATACTTTTCTTTCCAACGACATTACTTTAGAGTCTATTAAGGTGGTAAATATGATAAACGTCGCAGTAATTTCTTACCCTTAGCGGAGCATCAAATTATCCTTCTTATTTATTATACCCTTATGTATTGGTTAGCCGAGAACTTGCTTCACACTGAGTTATGTAGTGCGGGCCTATGTAGTACTTATTGTAATTTATGGTGGCATTGTTAGCGCTATCTCCACTTATCATATTTATCACTTCGTCAAGTGATAAATGATAGGTACATAAATACGCCGTAAATTCATGCAAGCCTCTTGGGAACGATGTGGCTTGTGGCTAAGACTTTTATTCAATTTGAACGGGATATAGGTATGTAATTCTACTCAAGTACCGATCTATTAAATATATTAGAGACTCATACTAAATATGTACCTATATAACTTTCATAATGTTACTTGTGATACTTTTAGGAACAAAAATACAAAAATAATGAAAGAATGAATTCAAAACCACCCTTATTAAACTTCTCGTGTATAGAATTACCAAAACTTTTCTGAAAGCCCTCTGAAACAAATAAAAAGTTTATTATGATTCGTAAGGATCCGGAAATTTATTGAACTGTCCGAAAGTTGTCCGTAGCAGGCTCCGCATAAGTAGGTACCACTCGAGCTACCCAAACCCCAAAACTTTCTAACATTCACCAAATTATGTGTTAACATTGTCTGATATCCTGGTTAGCTACGATAACATATAATTTGGTTATAAACGAGTTTAACCCAATTGAACTGATTATGACAATTAAAAAAAAATTCAAGACCAATTACTTTATTATATATACTTAGTATATAATGTAATTGGTCTTTAATTTTTTTTACTTATTTAATTTTATATTATACTTACACACGGATAACACTAACTTTTATCGTTAGAGACGGTATTGAGATCGACAATTTCGACGATTTTTATCGAGGTGAGTTCGCTACGTTTCCTTCAACAGCCTTTGCACACTTGGGTACAGTGGAACACAGAGAAAGGTGTACAGGAGAGTTTTTAAGGTTGAGATTTTCTCAAAAACTACTTGACTTATTGCAATAATTCTTTCACTGTTTGATAGATAAAAGTTAAAACTATGTAACTGTAAAAGAATTACTAAATTCGGTCTAGTAGTTTTTGATAAAATCTCAACCTTATTGAAGCCCCCTGTATACTTATCTCTGTCTTCGACTGTACATAAACTATAGGTTTACTCTCACCTAACAACATAAAAAATCGTACCTAGTTAGATGCGTTTGCGATGTGTGTTGTTTTTATTGCCTGGCCTATCTATTACTATTGTCCTCATAGGACAACATCAACAACCAACATCCAGGTTAACACTTTAGACTTTGTGTTGTTCTTATATCTGTAGTATATAAGCGTTGAAATCGTGATTTAATACGCTGTAGAGAGTACCTAACACAAGTACAATTAATAAAGAACTTTTAAATAAATTCGCTTTTCCATCTTCCTAGGTCATCCATTTATCATCATAAAAAGTGATTGATAGAGACAGGTTGTCGATGAACTTTAAAAAATAAATAAAAAAATTGAGGGAAAACCTACACTCCCAGAATCACAGGATTTGTGGCTGTCTACGGTCTACCACAGTAGCACGTTTTGATATCTTAGTAACTAAATTGGATTACACACATAAATTGGTAATTTAGAGAGCGTTCCAAAGATTTTCCAGGGATTTACTTGAAATTTTGGAAATGGCAAATTCTTTGTTGCCGCTCCCTTCATATATTCGCAAATGAAAGGTGTCACAACAGTTGTAACACTTGTTACTACTACTAGCCTTTAGTCCCGACAATCCGTTGTAGACTTATTGATCGTATCTTATTAGAAACCCCTACAGTAATAATTATTAAACCTTCCAGGAAACGTTCACTCTTCAAAAAGCCAGACTCGCGTTACCGGCCACCGGCTTATACCGATACCGGTGTGTTCGCAGAACCGGTGGTGGAGGTCTGTCGCGGCTCGCACTTATACAAGCTCATAAGCGCGATAACGCTCGTGTGGCAAAAGACGCGCCTATTACGCGCGTATAAAACGCTGGTCTGAAACCGCCCTTATTTGTTACTCAATCACGCTATGACGTGCCTGAATGGAGGATTCTGTGTAGTCCGAATTCCGCGCAGCTACAATGGAAATGTAGAGAGCAACTTTTGGGTACAAGATAGTAGGTACCTTGGAAAAGGGTCTGCTTGTGGCGTCGCGAGCTGTCGCAGACACACTGCCGCTCGTCTGTTGGAGCCCTTGGATTGCTTTACAAGATACAACATAAGATTTCTGCCGCCAATAAGTAAGTGCAAACAAAATTTATTTTCGATTCAAGTCACTATAGTAAATTATTTATCTCAAATTATTATTATAAGTACACTATTTTTTTTGGGTGAAACCAATATTTATACCAACAGCTTTGACTAATTCAAAACTGTCCTGTATACCTATTGTGGCTTCTTTGTGAAATTAAATGTACTTATATCTATTGTTATCATGGATGCATGCAGTGTATTCGTTCCAAAATCGTCACATAAACTAAAATTAACTAGTAAACCTTGACTTTGTATTAATACGAGAGCGGTGTATTAAATTGCTGGCTAACGAGGTGGTCGGCTTGTGCAATTTAATAGTAACAGTTAATTAGTGGTTAATAGACATGTAGTAGTAATATTAATAACATATTTACCCAGTAAAATCATTATGTGAAAAACAAAGGCATGCCTGAAAAACGGCATATTGCTGATGGCTCGACCTTACCTCGACCTTATTTTCTCTGCATATTAGTATCAAATCTTAGTTTTAATGATTTTCTGGTTTTATGTTACATTGGCTTCATGAACAAGGAACGCCCTTCGAGATGGAGTAAGTTATATCGAAGATTCCGCTCTTGCATGACACATTTTCGAGTCTCTTCCACCCATTTGTCTTTTCATTGTTTGAATTTTCAATAGAAATCGATCATATTTATTAAAACAATGGTCTATTTCTGCGTATGAGAGTAAAAGTGACAATAAGAGCCCTACCTCACCGGGACGTCAGTATCCGTATCCGAAAAATTCATACTGAAATGTATGGCAGCTAACTCACTGGGCAAAGGGGCCAATTTGGGATTACAATATTAATTGTTTGGATACATATCTAGCGACGTCCCGGTGAGGTAAGGCTCCAAGGGCGGAAATCTGCCCCATACACGATGTATTATTTTGTTTAGGCTCTACGTGGAGTAAAATTTTCTTCTTCGTGATATTTTAACACGTTAGTAGGCTCACTGTGCATACTCTTGTACATCTCACGGGGGCGTCAAAAACCCTGTCTGCGTCATTGTATGCAAATTTTATAGCGCAATATTTTATTTCGTAATTTTTTTACCCTTAACCCTGCGACGGTAAAACGCGACTCGTAAATATTCATGTAACGGAATCCGCCAAATAAATTCCCATTGAGATACAAGTATCGTAAAAATAACTTGCAGATTAATTTTAATTAAAAATAATGTACCTCTATTCACCTATAATAAGTTTGTTTTAGGTAAGTATAATAAATAACATAGTCGGAGACCTACTAATACAAAATTTTATACATGACTAAGACATATAAAAATAGTAAATAAGCCATATACAGTTTTGAGCACGAACTCAGCGTGAGCTGTCAAAATTCTATGAAATCTGACAGTTGTAAAACCGAACTCAAACTCCAACCGAACTCAAAACTGTCTATGACTATCGCAGTAGAAATTTACAAATCCATTGTTAATATTTTTAAAAGTCGTATTGTATTATTTCTCTCAACCAAAGAATACGTGTATATTTTTACCTATGGTTCTCAACTAAGCTCTAAACTCATAGGTATTTACTCCAGTAATATTTTTAATAAACGGCCAAATATCTCCATATTAAACTAAAAATAAAAGTACTTACTAAAATATAACTAAACTAAAATAAAACTATATGTACAAAATAGGTCGGTTGAACTATCTGAATGGCTTGCATTACAGATAGTTCAACCGATCCCCGCTGTCCGGCAACGTGCCCAAAATGCTGGCGGCATTTCCCCTCTGAATAGCCAAGCTAATTCTTTGGGCGAAATACAGGCCAGCATTTTAAAAGAAGAACCCTCTATTAACGTTTATTAACATATCTCTATAATACTCGAGAAAAAGTCTCTTAAAAAGTGTGAGTCCTGTCCCTCGGAGGCTTAACATTATAAAAACACTTGCATGCTGAGTTTCTGTCAAAAAAGTGTAGAGATATGTATACTTACCTACCAACCTATATATACGATATTTTAGCAAAATCAGATCACGTCCTTTTTATATGACCAAAAAGCCAGACTTGTTTTTGTTGTTCTGGTAACTTTTAACACTATTTTAATAAAGTTACCTACAGGGTTTTAAGTTTTAATTTAACTTATTTAATTAAGTTTATACTTTGTTGTTGAAAGAAAGTAGATATTTTTCTACAATATTTCAAATACTCCGCTAAGAAGGGATTTGTAGAATAGTCTATGCAGAACTGGAAATGCGCGGAGGCGGAGGTACAGTCGACTGCACTTCACGGGTCCCTGAATGCGATGGTAACACGGCATAGATTGCAATGTTTTTGTAGGTAAATGTGCTGTCGTCTGTAGGTACAAGTCCCGGCCAGTGAATAATATAACCCCATTCATATTTTCAGCGTCATCAACTCTCGAGCCCACTTTGTATTCTGAAGAGACTCAGTCAGCAAGCTGCTTCCACCACACAGGGGCGCGTTCCGGTAGTTCCTATTAGTTCTATGGAACTGTGACATCATAAAATTGGTCAAACTTATCAACGTAGCTAGGATAACGTAGTCTATAAGGTACAGCAGCGATCCTAAACTTTTTATTTAGAAAGCAAATAGTAATGTTTTCACGTTAAATTTTCTAATCGACCATTCACACTAAGCTTTTTAGCTTACTTCGAGTGATTTGAGTGCTTTTGCTTGTACTAGGAGAGGCCTTCACAGAGATGGGGATCGAATCTGTGCAATACTGCAACTCACATTTATTTATAGCAATTTAAAAAAAGTTTTTGTAAAGATATTTCCACCCGGCTGATCCTCGCTTCGGGTGACCCCAGAGCTGGCGCCTACTTCAGGCAAAGGTTGATCCTCGCTATTCAGCGTTGCAACGCTGCGAGCGTGCTCCCTGCGTGATCCCTGCCGCGCAGTGTGGAGTTAGACGGCCGGCCGGCGTGTTCAGGCTTTGAATGTAAATAGTAATTAGGTGTTTCTTTTATTTTAGAATAATTTTTGTTTTAATATCTATTTGTATTTATTATCACATAAAGCAATGCATAAATGTAAAAATTATTAAAAAAATACTTAAGTACTTACGATTATTAGATACTTATTAGGTTAAACGGAAAATACTTAGATAAGTATCTACATGGTACCTACTTGATTTATTTCTCTTAATATTCCTGGAACTAACATGAAGTCTTAAAACTTAATCGAGGAACTAAGGATATAGGTGTTAGTTGTTTTTCACCGCCCTTGTGTGAAGGAAGCAGAGAGGTGCTCGCCCTCCGCATAATGATATTATGTAAGTTTTATTGTCAGCTAAAGACTTCATCCGGGATTAAGGGATAATTCGTTTACTTTAAAAAAGTGTAACAACTTTCTTCCTTCGCTACTATTTCGATTACCAAGGGATTGAGGCTATAGGAATGTACGGGTGCGCCTATCGCACACAACGATATTTTTGGCGCGCGATAATTTTGTCGCAGTTAAAATGTATTGAATTTGATGTTTGTTGCGCTCACTTCCATAGAAACACATACCTACGTTGCATTTCTGCGACAAATGTATCGCGCGACAAAAAATCGTAGTCGCAACAACAATCCAAGTCGCAGCGAACAAAGTCACAGCAACGATAGTGAGCGAATTACTATAGCAACTATGCTATAAGGATTTTTTGTAGCGCGATAATTTTGTCGCAGAAATGTAACTTTTGGGTTTCTATGAAAGTGCGCGCACGCACATACGAGTCAAATCCATACATTTTTTTTTACTGCGACAAAATTTTCGCGCGACATAAAATCGTTGTGCGCGGTAGGCCAAATACCTATAGGTATTATATTTAAGTGCTACTGGCACTCGATCACGTTAACTAAAGATGTAAGGAAAGTAGAAGCTTCCCTTATCACCCGCCAGGGGACTTCAACTTTCCATGCGCTCTTCAATTTTCCAACACTTGATGCGCTCTCAACTGCTGGAACGCGTGAAACAAATACTTTATTGTTATTTGCAGAAGTATCCGTTGCCAAGAATGCCCCGATAAAGATAGAAATCTCATGTTTTACCATGTTTATGGGGATGTCCCAGTAGGAATATGATCGAGATCACGTACTGCATTAAATTGAAAACGGTAAATCGTGTACATCGGGTTCAGCCCCAAACGTGACCGAAAGGGACGCTACTGGGAATTTGGGGATACTGCTCATTTTACCCGTCTGCTGGGAAGAGGAGGGATAATATTTTTCCAGCGTATGTCGGTTAATTTATGGCATAATGTAGCCTAAATGGCTTTGGACTTTGTAGTACTGTATAATTAGATTTATCTTGAACTCGGGACAAGTTTCTATATTTTTTGTAATAATTAGCTTGTTAAAATTTAATTAATACATAATATATGCAAGTTTAATTTTTTATGAGGTTTGTCGCTAAGCGGCCTTGACGCTGAATGTTAAAATTGCAATAGACTAAATTCACGTCCATGATGGATAAGTTACATAATTAAAATATTTGATTTTTGACATTTTATCATACAGCATTGTGGTTTTTGCCAACTTGTCATTTTTTATTCGACGATTATATTCGGTCGTTGGTTATTTTCATGAAAAGTTGAAAACAGCCAATATTGAATACCCTAGAAAAGATCGATGGATATATGTAAATGAAAATACTATATTCGCGTATCTATAGTCCTTCCTATCTATGGTTGATATTCCATTTATGGTCTAATACATAATCATTAATTTAGCCCCGTATTAATAGTTTGAGCTCAAACCCGCCCAAATCAAGAACAAATTCAGCTGATACACTCTCACGACGTGATCACGATATCAAGTATGTCATTTATTAATAAACCAATCTTGAGAGCGTGCCACGTGATGTCTTTCTCAAATCGCGGTTCGCCTGCAATCAGCAAATATGTTCTCAAGTGTGAGTTTGACAGTTCTCTTGAGAACTGAGTTTTGTTTGTTAACGCGGCGTTACTCACGTGATACCCGATTCCTAAACGCGCATCTAAGTTACGTTTATTAATAGGAACGCCATCTTGAGGTCGTTCTCAAGATTGACTTTTGAGCTGAGAGTGATTTATTAATACGGGCCTTGGTGTTTGTCAGTAGTGTATTTGTTTCAAAATTTTCAAACACAGCACCCTCGTTCACAGATTTGTTTATTTTCATTTTACAAAGATAACAAAAACAATCCATTACGGTTCACGAAATACCAAACACGTTGACCGCTCCCCTGGGCGTTGCCATACTCCTAAAGTGGCGTGTTTTGACATCAATTAGACCTATTCTCTTGTACAAATTGTGCTCTGTGTTTCATTATGGGGTCACGTTACTGGCAATCGACAGTATCAACTGCGGATCCCTTTTTTTCGAATAGTAATATATAATTTTTTGTCCTAATTTAATTTAGCATAATGAGTTAGGCATAATGTTTTTTGTCATAATCATATTTTGTCATAATTGTTTTTGGGTATACAATCTAACTAAGCATAATTCTAGTTTGGGCTAATCGTTTTTGTTCTAATTTTTATTTCCATATTGTTTTATGGCATATTGTTTATTCGTCTAATAGATATTATACATAAATAACAAAAGGCATAATTGAAACACACTTTAATAATTTAAATGTATTTATTCATAATGTTTGTTAGAAATGAATGTAATGTTTTTTTTTTTACTATAACTTGCTTGGTAGATTAGACAAAACAGTAGGTGTGGTTATAGTTTCTAAATCAGCTATAATTTGAATTGTTTTTTATCTGGATTAGTCCTTGCATCATCTTTTATTGTATTGAGAGCTGTTTGAATCAGAAAAACAAAAAGTAAGTATTAGGTAATAGTAGGTTACGGTGCGGCGGGGGTGGCCCTTGGGCCACCCGTAAGCCGCCAACATGTTTATTTTATATACAATCAAAAAGTAGGTATTAGGTAGGTATGTATATGTTTCATTATGTAATTTTGTTTTTAAAACTTCAGGAGTATATTTTTCGGCGAGTAATTAATATGATTATTACAATTATAGAATAGAATAACATTTATTAACAATTATGTTTCAATATCATTATGACAAAGTTTATTTAGGCTTTATAATATTATTCTAAACAATCTTTATGCTGTTTGTATGCTTAATAATAATATGCCTACAAAGTTATGCCTAATGACTATTATTCGTAGTTATTACTAGGACAATTTAAAGTATGCCATGTTATATTATGACATAACAATTTATGCACAAAAATAGGGAACCATCAACTGCCTATATTTTGTGACTGCAGAGGACTATTTCTACACCGAAAGAAAAGATTAGCTGTGCGGTTGTTAAATAAGTCTTCGTAACTTCAGCTACAATCGTTACAAACTATAGCCAAGTGCTAGTTTTTGCTAATAGTAAGCAAGAACAGCAAACCACTTGGCTGTTCCTAGCTAGTCTTCCTAGCTAGCCTTCCTAGCTAGTTTGATTGGTTACTGTTTACAATTATTTTTTCCTGACTGACAAGGCCGTAGTTGTTTTAGCTAAAAATCAACAGCTAAGTAAAAGCTGCAACAGGCAACCCTGTTTTATCAGTGTATACTAAGGGGATTCGATGGGGTTGGGCTTACATTGTATTATTGGTTTTATAGTATCCTATCTTTGAAAAATATATTTTACAAATTCCCTCTACTTCTCATAAAAACTTAAATTCTTATAGTATTTTTTATTCCAAATTCATCTAACCAATTCTAATTTGCATATCGATTGAGAAACTCATCTAAGTCAGCGGGTCCTTTCTTGTATGTGTTGAACAGAAGCTGGAGTTTGTCCCATTCGTGTGGCGTTCGCTTCATCAGGGCCTTCATCACTTTGGCCACGAGGACCTTCTGCTTCTCCGTACACTTGCCACAGCTGGTGGCTACAGCCTCGGGCATCCAATCTGTAATAGGCCAATAACATTATATAATATCTGCTTAAGAGAGAGAGAAAGAAAGAAATAACAATTTATGGCAACTGACTGCTTATGTATCTATAATATGATACCTAGATGTTGGTAATTCATCTCTGCACTGCTGTGGTGACCACTTCTACTTAGTGCAACCTTTTTGATAGTTGGACTGGTTAAGAGATAATCGGTAATTAGAAAATATTCCTAACTTCCTTCCTTTAAAAATATGAAACTTTATTTTTAGATGGAAAAGCGTGGTACCTATATTTTGCCTAAGATTAGGCAACTCTTAAAATAAATGATCTCCTCACTTTTGAATGTCGTTCCGTCTGGCGTGCACTTGCCGTCTCCGAGGAAGCAGTGCGCGTAGCTCTTCAGCAGGCGAGTGTTGCTGGTCAGCTCGTCCACGTTGAAGCTGTCGTACTTGCTGTCGTAGTGACTCTGAGGCTTGGCTATCGCCGCCACTACCAAAGCGAGTAACAGAACGAACTTCATGACTATAATCTAAAATAAGACAATATGCTCATTAATACTCATTAATACTCATTAATACTCATTAATACTCATTAATACTCATTAATACTCATTAATACTCATTAATACTCATTAATACTCATTAATACTCATTAATACTCATTAATACTCATTAATACTCATTAATACTCATTAATACTCATTAATACTCATTAATACTCATTAATACTCATTAATACTCATTAATACTCATTAATACTCATTAATACTCATTAATACTCATTAATACTCGTTAATACTCGTTAATACTCATTAATACTCATTAATACCCATTAATACTCATTAATACTCATTAATACTCATTAATACTCATTAATACTAACTCAATCTAATCCTAAACCTAGGCGCAACGGTCAGTGTCACTCAATTAAACGCTGGATTCGCCATCGCAAGTTTTTTAGGTCCTACTTTTCCACTTCTTCCAATTAGTATTAGCACAACTGATCTATGAGTTTCAATAGTTAACTAATTGAGACCGCCAGATTTTCATACTCTACTTGTCTTGTGTACGTACGAACGTTCCAGCTGATTTAAAGTAAGTACCTAAGCTTATTTTTTGGTCTATGTCAATCTTTAAATTGTGTGGTATCTTAGTTAAAACATTCTTTGATAATCTTATTAAACTGAATGGGATTGTTTATGGCAAAAACCAATTATGTGAAATACGCTAACGCACTTTTTGAGTCAATAAGCTTGTTTGCGTGAAAAATGCTTTTAGCAAAATCGCTACCAACAGCCTAAAAAGATATTTTGGGCAACTTTGTTTAACGAATTATTTATTTACTACGTTTATTTAGGACTACTGTTGTGGTATTGTCAATGTGATTATGTTGATTAAGCTCGGCATCACCACAGATTGACTCCCGACACCCACCGCACTGAGTGGGCGAAAATCCTTCAGAAAACATATTTACGAAGCGCAAGCCTTCAGAATCTAATATTAGCATGTCAAAGTCAAAGAGAATATGTTTTATTGTGAATAATACCTTGTATCCTGTTATGAATAGTTATGAAGGAGAATATTTTTGGATTGATGCTGCATTATATAAATATTTTTATACAATGTTCAATTTATTAACGCCAAATCGCAAGCGTTTACTTTTTTGTCACTTCAACCTAGGCCTCAGATCGCTACCTACTGGACGTTAACGACGGGATAAAATGGGGCGAGGCATGCGTTGCAACTGGCCGCAGGCCGCGGGCACGCCGCCTGTGTGTCAGGCTTAATTCATGGATTTGATCTGATTAAAATGACACCTTGCAAGGATTACATTTGATAGTACTTACATGAAAACTTAATCCCGATTCTTCAAATTAAATGCACTTGCTTATGTACCTATTTTAATACATTGCTTAATTTAAACTGACCATAATATTAGTTCATTTTGTCTTTTATAACAGTTGTATTATAATACCTCCTAAAAATAACTAACGTGTTTGATGTTATTTATTAGCCCATTGTTAATTTCAACAATTACGCAAAAAACTTACTTAATAACAAACGGCAATGAAACGATAAAAAAGCAGACAAAGTTCGCCACAATTATTCATAATATATATAATTTATAGATATGTACATATTATATAAACCTACTTATTCACCTTTCAATAAACTAATATAATTAGAGTGTTTTAATGTCACGTAAATTCCTTCTTTATATTTATTAATATTTTATGTATTGTACCAAAACAATTCGCCTGATAGCTACCGGTCAAATTCTTACTTATATTCAGTGTCTCTCTCATTGAGACTTCGGTGATTTCGCCAATGTCCTGGCATTGGCGGAATCACCGAAGTCTCGGTGGAGCCCAAATTGGATTGGATTGGAATGTATGATGGATGACGAAATGTTACGGCGCGGCGCGTAGTACGGTAAATATTTATTGAAAAATAAATTATATTCAAAGAAAATGGAAAATAAAGTTCTAGTAATGTTACCTCCTCTAACAAGCTCATCTCATGCATGAATAGGAGGTATGTATGATTAATCAATTTCTACACTTCGATATAAATTCATGATATGTAAATATTTCTGAAGGATCCGTAGATCCACAGTATTTGTGGACCGTGAAATAAACCCAACCCAATGTTCACGGGGAGTTGCACAAATATTATTTTACAAGATTGTCTAGTAAAACTGGTTGCAGTTA
Organism: Tachystola acroxantha; assembly: GCA_963506565.1. Taxonomy (NCBI): domain Eukaryota; kingdom Metazoa; phylum Arthropoda; class Insecta; order Lepidoptera; family Oecophoridae; genus Tachystola; species Tachystola acroxantha. Next base: position 7,151,388 of record OY735887.1, read on the forward strand.
TAATGTACCGCAGCCCAAATCAAGTGTCTTATTTTGTAAACAATCTTTAAAATAAGAAACTGGATAATCATATAAAATTATGGCTAAAGAACCGCTGATCTATCTATCCGAAATAGTTATTCACCTATTTTTTTTTGAAGATCAACAGCTACATACATGAACTTGAACATGTGATAGAATAGTGTCGGAAAGCCATGATAGGTCGTCACTAATAAAATATATGGTATAAATTCCTATGAGGCACTGAAACAGCATAAGTTAAATAATAACAACACCACTAAGTATACAATTATAAATAAAAAAATAATCAGTCATCAAAATCACATGTAAAAGTCGCTAGCTTTTTTACAAAGTATTCTATATGGGTACATCCGCATCCTTCTTTAAGGATTAACATGTGTTAACGAAAACGCATCGGCTATCCTAATTCCTAAGCATACTGTGGCGGATACGATTAAGCTGAGTGTTATCCTGCCTTAAGTCGCTATTTACATTTAAGTCAAGTGTAAGTAAAGGACCGTGCGTTGAGTGTTGTCCTCGGGGAAAGCGAATCACTAGAGAGGCTCAGCATACTTAAATATCGTTATTGGCCGAACTGAGCGAATGTGTAGTTTTAATATTCGACCTTCGCCGTTTTAGGTTGTATAAAAAGCGTTGCATGGAAAAACTCGATACATTTACAACATTTTTTTTTCTAGAAATAAGTATAGAAGGCAAAATATTAAGGGGCTGACATGAGCCAACTAGCGCCGCTAATTTAAAAAAATATTATCTTCAACTGATGAGAACTACAACTTAGCTTGTCACAATTATGCCATGTATTGTATATTGAAAAATAGTATAAATCCTAATAAAGATTGTGTACATAGCTTTTTTACTAAAAAATATTAATTTGGAAGATTTTTTTTTTTAGAATGGCGGCACTAGTTGGCTCATGTAAGGCCCTTAATAAAAGAATTCGATAGCTGATAACACATCAATAATATCAATTGAAATATGATGTGAGGTTCTAAAGGCACATAAAATATGAACGGTACAAAGTTCAAAGTATTGATACGTAACGTGCTTTCCAAAGTATGAATAACACAGGCTTCCTCTTTATTTTGAGAGTAAAATTTTACTCTGAGAATATAAAAACACTCAACATAAGATCTACCATTGCTTAAAACAACACCTCAGACTTAAATACCTTAATATGTGAAAACAACACACAAATTATAACTTTATTTTTATTAAATATGTTAGACAAGTATGTATAAAGGCATTTTCTACCAGTTAACCTTTGGTGATGCAGAGGATAAAGGTGGATGTAAAGCTTATCATGTGATTTTTAATGTAGAACTTTCCAATTTATATTGAGAAGCTGTTTTTGAAATTAGAACGGATTTCGGCCTAAGCCATATTAGGTCGAAGATGCAATGGGTGACCTCTACTAATCACCAAGACATCGCGATGCCCCAAGGGCGACTTAATTAAGGCCGTCACGATAAGGGCAATGCTGACGCAACGCCTCAGCGAAAAGTTTCGCTTTCGCGTGATCCCACTTTATTTATCGCACTGTTGACCTGAACGACGTCATACAGATGACAGGATAAGCTGAAGGATTCATTTACATTTGTACCTAAAAAGCTGCCGCCGTAACTGGAACCGGCAGATAATAGACGGTACCTGTCCAGTCCATGTACTCGTTTCGGGAAGGAGAGATAAGTATCAAACTTTGCTGACTTATGAAAAATTCAGGAGCTTTAACTTGCTAATTTAAAGCTAATAGCGCAGTGTCTACGTTTAGAATACGTACTCGTCAGGCACTAAAACTGTAAATGGCTGTAATCTTACAGACAACAGTAGTTTATTTATGAAAAATTGGTACTTTTTCAAGTAGTTTGAGCTTACTGCACATTTTTCTTAAATAATTTATTGCCTATCACACACATATTATCTACCTACATTACACAAGTTAAAGTTCACAATACATGTGTGTGTTTCTCCGAGGACTGTACCTAACATCGTAGTAATTAGGTTCTTACTTCGAATTATTAATACATACAAGAACTAAGTACTTGCAATAATAAGTTGAAAGGTTTGCCATAAAGGCCCCTAATCCAATCTGCACAGAAACAATATCCTAGAATTTCGTAAACACGTACATAAACAGGCAAAGATCCTCTAAAGTCAGTCGTGCCCAGAATGCCTATTGCCTTTTCTGTACAACAAGGTGGCACAAAATACCAATGACCTGTTTAGGGACCTCTTTCGAAAAGCATCCTGAAAACCTAGCTCACAGCTGCAGCAAAACATGATATACGCACAATAAAAATGTCAACCAAATATAGAACTTATTCGACACAGAATTGTTTACATTATTTTCGGCGAATGGTGCAATTATCCCAACTATTTACCAACCACTTATTCCAAGTGGATTTTTCTTCTTCTATCGGGTGAGATATGTTCAAAGCTTCAAGTTAGGAACTTGGAATAAGTATTTTTTAAATTACATAATGAAAGCAACTATTTAGTAGCGCCTTAGCAGCGCTAAGTTTAATATTCGAATGGCATTTGAAAGAAAAAATTACCAAATGCGGTCTTCTACAAATCGATTAGCAGACGTGAAGAGATTGATGTAAATGGAGAAAGCAAGAGTTGTGTGCCAGGCAGGATCGCAGCAGATGGCATTGTACCATCTCTACCTACTCCTACGACCTAAGGGAAACCGATGGGGCATATGTATGATAAGTTTTTTTATTTAAGTTGCAGAGGATTCACCTTGAACATTTATTTTTTCTCTAAAACGTGACCTATTATTTTCTACTAGGCAAACAGACAGAAGGGCCATCTGATAGTTAGGTAAGCAATTATAAACTTTTCCTTACTTTGAATAACTCTTATAAATTGAAGGTTCTTGGGGGTAATATCTATTTGTAGCTACGAGTAATACGCGGATGTACGAGTATACTATGCGGATGTTCATTTAGTATCGGTAGGTATCTGGACAATTTTTGTTCTACTACATATCGAATAACAATAAAAATAAATCAATGTTTCAATACAAATCGATCGTCTGTTACATTCAGTGTCGGTACGGCGAATGTAAAGTCTAGTACGAGCCAGTACGTTCTGTCGATAGATAAAGAAACCTGCATTTGATCCACCTATTTCATTCTTGAATAACACTAGCGAGAGCGAAGGAAATGATGTAGAAAATGTGCTTGCCACATGAAATCTTCCGATGCGACCAGAAAATGGTTTGTGTCTAGGAAATTACAAAGAAAATCGCAGTTGACAGAAATAAAGTCATGCAAATAAAATAGAAATGGACTTTTGTATAAGTCGATTGCAAGCATATATTATATTGTAAGCATACGTTATTTACTACTTTTTGTTTGCCTTTTTTGTTACCTAAATGACAAATCAGCTAATATGACAAGGTACTCGTCATAGCACATTTGTAGCTGACTCTACATCGCAGTAATGAAGTGACATTTAGAGCTGTGTGCGGTCAGCGTGGCCCCCTTACTCTCAGGGTACCTTAAACGTGCCGTTAGCATGCCCTGGGCGTATCTTCTAAGATCCGTTACAGAACAGTACCGGTAGAATAAAGCAGGGCCTTGATAATCCGTACACCCTTTGCACCCTGATCGGATCTACTAAGCGTTCGGAGCTTAAAATCCACAGCATTACAGAGGTGTTCGAATCGGATTACCTTGGGTGCGGATTATCAAGGCTCCTCTATAGACATGTTTTTATATTGCCGAATGCCCCTAATTAAATCCCATCTGTGTAACCTAAACACAGTTCTCAGTTTCTTATAAAAGCGAAGATCAATAAGAAATTCCGAGCATTGCTCTCTAAATTGAAGAAAATGTAAATCGTCCCGTGCGCCGACTGCTGATAGAGGCGTGATGAGAATTGTTGTCACCTCCAGTTGGTACAACATGCTTTCAATTGGAACAATTCAATCTAAATTACGGTTGTAACCTTTCAAAGGTATACGGCAAATGAAGTTATATTGCAGAAAAAGGAGGTTAAACTCTGATTCCGTGCCCCCGGAACATTTTGTCTATCTCCCTTTATTTATAATCTTGCCAATGCGAAAGAATCTTAGAAACATTACGAATCAACAAACGTAATATCGCTATAGGTTTTCAATTAATAAAATTGTAGGATTTCGTAAGGTGTGTTTCCAATGTAAGTGTCTGGCAGGCTTTTTGAAAATGGCGGGAAACGACAGTTGCGAATTTATTTGATAATTTTCATTGGCATAGTGGTTATTTTGTGTTTAATGTCACGTTAAATTGATCAGAAAATGATGCGAATGACAGTATGGTGAATTTATTGGATTATTTGTGCAAGATCTGAAGTTTCGTGCTAAAGTCAAGAGTCCCACTACGAGCTCGGGAGTGAACGTGACTGTCGAGCTGCTTCGCCCAGCGTGACGACGCCACTCCTCTGGATGAAAAAGTGAAGACGCGGATACCCAGGGTGACGACGCTACGGCGACTGCTCTGGAGGAAGAGATAAGACTATGATATTGTGAATGTTCTATGACATGACATTGGCAAATGACGAACTGTCGAGTACATTAATAAAATAAAAAAGTGTCTGCAATGAAAGGTGTAAGTTGCATGCAGTAGTTTTGGACTTGCACGTCACTAAACCAGTATTATCGTAGCATAGAGTGCCCACGTGTTATGTAGGTAGTCAATGTGAAGTCGACTGTACAACAAACGCACCACTTAACGTTTGCATGCAAGTGATGCGATTCCATTACGCAAGTATCTTGCGTGTTATCTGTAGGTACAACTGGTAAACGCTTGCATTCCTGTGTGACGTCATATGCAAGTATATTGTTACATGTAAATATGGCAATCAGCTTTCCACCGCAAGTAACATAAGTTCAATGTGATGTTCCTGCATATCGGAAAAGCAACCTTACGGTATAGTTTAAAAAATATTTCAAGTATTTATTTTCTTAAATCATTATTTGTACGCACTGATTTCTTCCATCTTTTCCGCTCCACTGAACAAAATCCTGAGTAGGCTCGTTTTTCGTCTTTTCAAGAATTTAACAATAAATGTAAATGAGCATCGCAATCATTCGCTATTCTATTACGGAATAAAAGGCGGCTGTCCGGGGGCTGTCCGTTTTCGTAAGAAACTTTTTGGAAAGCAAGCGACGACGTCCGTTGAATCCTGTTGAGTCCTTTGAACCCCGTTTAGAGTTTAGACATAGGCGTGTATCCATAAACGTGATTTAAAGTTATTTCACCGTTTAGGCCTTCTGTCCCTTTCTACCTAGTGTGAAAAGGACAACAACACGGTTTAAGGGAAAGTTTAACTAGGTTTAAGAATAACAGCAATTGGTCAAGAAACTTAACATATGTAGCTGTATTATTCCTACTCTCTGTGAATACCATTTATTTTTTGATTGTTTTTCTTTTTATTCTTCTTGCATTTCTAGCTCTACCTCTCACTATTTAAAACTCTTAATTTCCCTAGTTAGTTGGTTGCCTGGAAGAGATCGCTTTTAGCGATAAGGCCGCCAAAATTGTACATTATGTTTGTATTATTCTGTAATCTTTTTCCGTAATTGTTGTTTTATGTACAATAAAGTGTATTTGAATTTGAATTTAACAAAGTCGTTTATGTCGCGTAGCACTACTGCGTTGGCACTACCAGTGTAGTATCAACAGCAGATCAAGTGTCAATTTGGACTTTGAACCTTTCTTATTATCTGCGTCATAAGAGTTGAATTCGTACTGCAAGTGTTACCATTGATCTGCTGTTGTCCGTACCATTTTATTAAGGTCGGATTCGAAGCATAGCGTCATGTGATATTCGCCACATTTCCGTTCGCCCAATTTGCAATTCAATACTCTATTCGAATCGTAGAATTATTGTACAGGGAGTGTTCTTGATTAATCCCAACTCCCCCTGAGTTAAATAATCTAATCTAAATAATCTTAGTTCCTAAAAATGAGCTGTGTCATACATTTCGTGCTCTACTTCGGTAGATTTCGATGTATGATTAGTATTTTAAAAAGACAATAGTACTCCATTCCCATATTTTATAGAGTCCGTACTCTTTCAGGTCAGAACTTTTTATATGGTATCTTATATTGGAGAATAAATCTCTTCGACTTGAAGTTTGAAAAATAAAATTACCTAGAATTACGTTGCATTGCAGATGCTATCAACTCTTTTTGTATGCTTGATTATGCCGAGATTGGTCATCACTTTTAGGCAGAACAAGGGCCCGGTTTCTATAGCAATATTATTTGCATTGATTAGTTTCAAATACTACTCGACTCGTTCTCAACGCTCCAAATGAGACAAACTAGTCGATGTAAGGGCCGGCGTACAACGCCACGTCGCGGCGCCGCGCCGTGCCGTCGCATGGCGCGGCGTTTCACGACGTCTGCCGGCACCGTCTACCGGCGCACGATGTCGGACGGCGTCGGTCACAGGCAGACAGCGTCGTGCCGGCGGACGGCGCCGGTCCACAGGCCGCCGTGGCACTTGTGCGTCCGCCCTAAGCGTAGACTGATTATCCATTAGGCTTCTCTATCTACGGCCCTAAGGGAAGGTGCCCGAGCAGGGGGGTGACCGCGACTTCAATCGTTCATTTTGACACTTGAACGATATACATTGCTGCGTTTCGTTGTTTATTAAAACATGCATAAACATAGCAGCAATGTATAGCGTCCATGTTTCAAATTGAAAGCGATAACGATAGCGGAAGTCGCGGTCACCCACAGTGGGGCGATATCGTAGCAATATAAATGACTGATGATGATGAAATTACTTGACGACAGCCGAAGTTCTAGCTTCGCTCATATAATTATATGAAGCCCGCCTACCTGTCATTAGCTTATTAGAATGGAGTTTAACATCTAATTGAAATATCTTGAACTTTGGGAGGGAAACTAAACGCTTTGAAGCTGTTAACTCGGTTTTATAATTAATATGAGGGTAGGGCTAAAAGTTCCTGAAATGAAGAGTTTGGAGAGGTTTAGAGGTCGAGGGATTAGTCATTGTGTTTAGTTTAAAGGGCAACTAACAAAATGAATGTAATAAATAGGTCCTACGTAAACTCAGCCTGTTTAGGTCAATTAAGCCATAGACTTTACCGATTTCCGTCAATATTTTAGTGACTATTCATGAAGTTTCGGTCTGTGGACTGGTTCTCCTACATATACGTTGTAACATCTTAATCCTTGGTAGAAAGTTCTGTCGCTCATTAGGCTTGTTTATTATTAAGAGCCTTGAAATATAAATGACATAAGAGAGCCCTGCCGTAGTTAGGAAAACCTTTAGAGGAAAGGGGCGGCGGGAAAAGTTGGGTACCTACGAAAAGTTAAGTGCTTTTGCTACTAATTTGCATTTTAGTACGCCTACCGGTTACCACAGATATAGAGCTGCTTTTTGTCTATTAATTTAAAATTATTTATATTTATATTAATTCAATACCGTTTATTTGGGAACATAGTCCATAGATTGTTAATAACTAATCTATTACTAATCGATTGTTAATAACTATTCTATAAGTTACTAACAATCGCACAACTTAACAATAATATTAGTAAGATTACACAAACTTTGTAATGCTATAATAAAACAAAATGCAATACAAACGTTTATGAATAGGTGTTATTAAAAGACCCTATAGCAGCCTGTAGTTCACAATTAATTAAAAATACGTTAACGGCTTACTCTACTCTGGTGATACGTATATGCATATGGCTATGTCTAATTCTCTGGATGTTCGTGGTTTAGTAGTCACCCTGTACAAATGTATCCGTCTCCCCTGACTGCAGCCCTGGTTAAAGCGACATTAACTGTCGAACCGCAGCGTCTATCATTAATGTCGTAGCATTGTAATTATAGACTTAGACCTACGTATATTGGATTTCTGTGACTGTAATTACTGACTTCGCAAACAGTACTCCCAGTTTGCCCACTGTATTGACTGGGCAATAAAACTGACTTGTTTTATCATGGTCCATAACTTCTGCCGAATAAATGCGTAATTTAGTCCCATTTATTGCTCGTTTCGGATCGTAAGAATACGCCTACCTAAGTCCAAACGAGGCGCGGCCTTCGCTATTATAAGCACGGAAATCGGAAGTGATTTGTAAGTTATTGTGCCTAATCGTTTATCATACAAACCGTGTTAGGAAATATCACTCTCTACCCTCACTACCAGTAAAGCCGCCTGCGTTCACGGTGATAAACTAATTACACTTTATCCTCTTATAACCGACCTTTTGTCTAACGTGAATTGTGGATTTGTACACGAATGTTTGTTGATGTTAACTTTTCCTTAAGAGATTCACTACAGTATATCAACTACAGCTTTTGATGTCATAGTTCATTGAAGACGTCAGACACAAGAATCAACGAACTCTATTGATTCCATCATGTGATATTTAGTATAAGTAGTTCTACCAATGAACCCTGTATCAAAGTTTATGCAATACCTACCTAGGCGCCTGTTTTGATTTAAATACTACTAGATAAGCAGTTGCCATGGGAACGTGAAGTTGCTAGGAAGTTGAACATTGTCACTAATGCCTGGACATCTGAGTCTGGACCTTTCAAAAACCTACCTGCGCTTGAAAATTGGCATAGTCGAGTCGAACGACCGCATGCATACATAATACATATACCGATTAGAAATTATTCTCGCCCTATAAGAAAATATATACATATAAACCGAAGCCCATATAAAGTGTCTTATTTTATAAACAAAGACTACCCTACCCTACTAACATTTTAAGCTGTTCTGTGCTTATTGCATAGTTATTTTCACATTATTAGATCGGATCACTTTATTTTCATAATGATGAACAGGTTCGATCAATCAGTTCCTTCAGTGTTACATCACAACAGGTAATTAGACGATCATATTTGTTTACAAAATAAGACACTTGATTTGGGCTGCGGTATAGATATAACATGATGCTTATTATGGATAATGTCAAACTGATACAATTATTTGAAAGGTGAAATTGTGACCCTCAGGTCACAATTTCACCTTTCAAACGTGCGGCGGAAGTTTCATTTTGTTTCATTCACTTTCCCATGTCGGGAAATTAAGGAATCGTTGATTGTATTAGGTTAGTCAAAGTTTGGGTAAACAAAGTTAGCGTAGAGAACTTTCGGAGGTTGGTGGTCGGTAGTTTTCAAATTACGCGCAAAATCTCTTAGGTAAGTTTATTTGTAAAGATAATTTCAACGTGAGGCGACTTGAACAGGACTCATCCTGTTCAAGTCGCCTCACGTTGAAATTATCTGGAAAACTGGTGGAAAACGATCGAATGGAATGTTTATTTTCTGGTGTCCCTTCATTTGATAAAAAACGAATTACAAACATTTCATTTCACAAACAACGTTTGGCAAAATTATGATTCATAAGTTCATCTTTGTACAAAGTAATGGTTCTATAAATAATTCATTTGACAAAACAATTACGAGACAAAGTTTCTTTCTTCAAAACATCACTTAACAAACTATTCACTTATTATATACGTTAATAGATAAAACAACGCAAGGCATAAAAACCTTTGACAAAATGCATTGTTTGGTAATTGTAATTTGTTTTTTATCAAATGAAGGGACACCCCGACCAACTCTCTAACCAGATCCGACACGGATGTTTAGGTTCAGAAGGCTCTGGCTTGGAGCGAAGCTGCGCTTCGCTCCAAGACTTCGATGTTAGGTTTTTTTTTTGTATTCAAAAAGCAAGTTCTTTTATTAACAATTATACATATAAAATACCCACTTATTTACCCAATATTTTGTCTAATGGCGACCTTGCAAAAGGAATACTTTGGTCATTTAATCAATTGCAAAATGACGGTTTAGCATTCACAACATTTGCTATGTTAAATATTTATAAAATGGATTTTTGTCAAATGATCACTTTTAAAACGATCACTTTAGTAAATGACAAGTTTGTCAAATGATTACTTTTTCAAAAATAATTTGTAAAATGATCATTTGTCATACGTTTTTTGTCAAACATTAGTGAACCTTATTTTCTATATCTCAATGGTTCGTGCAAGTTTCGTGTATGATTTCGAATTATTGTTTAGCAGACAATAACGGTACAAAATCCGAAATGTCACATAATAAAACTTATACAACGTGTAGTGGTTGTTTTCCCGCAGCGAGATGATTATGTCTCGATAACAGCTAACTGCAGAACAAGTGTAACACTTTGGACTTTGGACCGTTCTTATTATCTGCGTCGTAAGATTTAAAATCGTATTGCAAGTGTTACCATTGATCTGCTGTTGTCCGTACCTACTATAGATTTATTAAATAAAGAAATGACAGTTACAATCGTGAAGTACAGCCCTTGTAGCACGAGTCGCGTTAGAAATCGACGCAACGTCGCGGAGCTGTCAAAGTGACATTATTACAAGGCGTTTGATATTAGTTTGACAGCTCCGCGGCGTTGCGTCGACCGCTAACGCGACTCGTGCTAGCCCCGTTGAATTCGGTAGCGATCGCGAATCAATAGTAACACATCGATACAGCAACAGTGTAGAGCGGCACGGAGTGGTCGGCGGACGAGCCTTTTGAATAGAAAACTTATATCTTGAATCTGTGGACGAGCCGCACTACAAGGCGCGTGCGGGTTGGTACACCTACGTCTAGTGATCTATAAGTATCATATGTTTTCGACTTGAAAAAAATTATTAAAACTAGTTGTTTTTATTTTTCAAGTGTAACTTTATAATTTAATAGTACTAGATATAGAGGACAGTCGAACTATTTAGTCCAACTAAATCTACTCTGCCAGCTTACCTTGCCGGGTAAGCAATCACTAAAATTTTACGTTGTACCTATACTAATAAGTACCTCACGGCTGCTGGAATCCAGAAACTGCCGTCGAGGTTTTCACTACTACTGTTACTAGCTTAATAAACAGGTATACCTAATCTTGGGGGCATTGTAAGGATAAGATTTAACGGCATTATTAAAACAAAGGATCACTTCTCGTATAATGTAAACTTTATTTTACAAAACGATATGTGCAGTACAAAATATATACATTTAAGACGTTGTATGAGCACAATGACAAGTCTTAATTATTGGCTTGAATATTTCAAACATTGAAACACGTACAAGAGAAACTTTTAATCGTTGCGTCGTTGTAGAATGATTAGCAATCATTATTATAATAGTAATTCCTATTATTACTACCTAGTAGGCTTACAAAAGATTAAAGTTAATATTTTAAAAGAGCTTTGTGAGCTATAACTTTAAGACAATTTTGCTGTAATTACTTACATTATTATTTATCGTCAAAAGACACCACGTTCCAATGAAGTAACGTAAAATTTTATTTTTTATAGATGTACATACTATTCATATTACATGAGTACCTACATACAATTGTTGACTTTTTAAAGAAGTGTCGCTATAGAAATGTAATTCTACTGTAATAGAGTCCAGCATATAATAGGGACGAAAGACGATCAAAGCCAAAAATGTTTTCATATTTTAGAATATGAAAGAACTACGAAATCTTTGACATAAACACTTCGGCTTCGGACTTTCAACTGGACCCTGACTGGACTCTACTTAGGTCATACAGGGTGACCTTGAATTCATTCGACAAAATTAAGTGGATGATTAGACTTGTGACATAGGTACATGAATTCTGCACAGCGATTAAGGAAATTAAACAATTTGGGAAAATATATATAAAAAAATATTGACAATAAATTCAACTATCAAAAAAAATATTCATTTGATGTGCATCGTTACTGTGCTTTGGAGTTTTCATATTTTAGGGTAGTTTTCATTTTTTTTTAATGATTTTTTTCACTGGAATTTGACCTAATTATCATTTCTAAGGTCATTGTGTGACTTGTGACGTACTTAATTCAATTTCTTTATAGTTTTGATTTACTAAAAAACCTTATCAAATTAATATTTATCATGAGTGCAACTCTCAATTTCAATTTGTCGAATGAATTCAAGGACACCCTGTATTAATTACCGACCCAAGCAATGTACCTACATATGGATTTATCGTTTAAGTTTAGTTACTTCGATTATTTTAATACATTTTGAGTTCCTAAAGGACATTCGCCAAGCATTCAAATCTATAAAATATGTAAATAAATATTCATAATCTAATAAATATAAATTAAACATTAAATATTTTCATCTATATTTACGTAGCTTTCATTGATAAAATATTTGAGACACCTATCTGTACAAATCTCTGAGCTATGAATTACATTCATTAGTTCGACTTTGAGCCTCGTGTGTAAACGTAAACCTATAGTTTCCAAAAACGTGCTGCGTTTGTAGAAACCCCGTATATTTCGACAATATCACATCACATAAAATTAAGATTTAAAAGATCCCAAAAATAATACTAGCGCGATAAACGATAATACTAGATAGTACTTAAGTCTTGTCTAGACTAGATAAACAGTCATAATCATAAGAACTTAACTAAATGTTAAATGTAAATTGTGTAACAATCCTAAAGACTCGACAGGATTAGATCTGTTTTATTTAGCCTGAACTGGCGCTAAGTGATACTGATAATAAGAGTGTTAGTGACTAACCCCGTATTTTTGTAATACGAGTATATCACGCGGATATATCGACTGTTACTATTATTATTACTGTAAAATATTAGTTACCTACCGGTTTAATTAAAAATACTATAGATACAAGGTCAATGTGCTGAGAATGGCACAACGAGATTACAATCGGATATTTTAGTGCAATTAACATTGCCATTAATCTATGGTATTTTAATCTAAGATTATAATAGATGATCAATACATTTTCGTTCCTGAAAGTGTTCCTGCCCATGCCGATAATTTAGATAGGTACCTACTATTACATTTCATTTACCCCGTTATATATCAGGTTACCATCCTAGCTATTACTTAGGATAGGATGTTTCTTAAAACAATTGCTTTGCGAAGGATTTCGTTACACAATTACACATAATATAACTTTGGCTACGTAGAGCAGCTCTTATCCTAGGAATTTTCAATCCGCCTTTCTGAAAACTTTCTAATTAAACTTTTTAATTTATTATCCTTTTACAGTACAATAGGGCGACAACCCTTAGCACACTGAGTGAGGAGAAAGGTATTATTAGTGAGAGTATGAAAATGTTAATTTGTTTATTTAACGACGTCACTTTGTAATTAATTAATTTATGAACACTTATGATTCTGAGCTTCGATAGTAAAGTTTGTAACTTACTGCAAAATGTACAAAAGGTAATATTAGGTAGGTACTTTCCTCGCTTCAAACTTAAACTTAAGTATACTTACTTACTAAAATTTAAATTAAATGTTCGTAGTTCCACTGTTCAGTAATCTCGCCTCTACCTTTTTCATAAGTAAAAAAGATAAAAACAAAATCTGGTCTTTACACATTTTAAATTAGGTAATAAATTCTGAAAATTAATATGCAGATATTTTCCTAGATGTAAAATTCATACATTTCTTGAAAAAATACTGTATAAGGAATTAGAAGCAAAAATTAATAAAATATTAAGCATATTTTATTAATTTAGATTACAAATTCATTTAAGTAGGTACATACCTATATTTAAATACAATTTTTGTGACAATTTATGTAAAAGCACGTAAATGTACGACATCTTACAAAACTTAGTCACAATACAATATCATTTCTATTGACTATTTATTAACGAACTAGGTATCTAATAAAAAACTAATGGGGACTTGTGTCTTCTCTACATCTACAACATTATCATTCACTTTCAATAAAGGGTCCGATATCTTTATGTCAAATATACATTGTAAACATAACCGGTAAAGATAAATAATAATTAATCACTAAACTTCCAATAGTTGAGTGATAACATGTCATTATGTTTCGATGTATTACAGGAACTGTTGCAATACGTTGGCATGTTTCTCTTGTACGAGCCTTCCTCACGGAATCGACGACTTCGCTCTGAAACAATAAAAAATCAATCAATTCGGTGCACCACAGCCACCGTCTGGATATAGTCTAGACGACTGACAAATAAATAATATTCCAATAATGCAATTACATACTCGTAGCAGAAGCTAAGACGTAGGTACGAACGGCATATCAATGGTAACACTTGCAGTACGATCTCGACTCTTACGACGTAGATAATAAGAACGGTCTAAAGGGTTCGCTTGATGTTCTTTGGGCTATACGTATCGAGAAATAACTTCGGGGAAATTCGAAGTTTACATTAGCGGGAACAAACTTTTCTTTCAGACGTAGACGTTAAAACCCGCTGGTTGACTATTTTTTATATTTAAAAAAATCCTAGGTCATTTCAGGTGATAAAGGAAAACCTTGATTCATAATAGAAGAATAAGTAAATGAATAAGAGTCGATATATATTTGGTAAAATTGGAAGGGAAGTTACCTGTTTAGAACTGTTTGAGAAACGTTACCTACTAGACTAACTGTACGTTAGTCTCTGAAAGTAGAACCTGAGTTCTATTCATATAACTTACGTGTTTTGACCATCTGAGTGCGAGGCAGTCGGCGGCGGCCACCGGTGTAGATGCCCCCGGTACATGAGCTGGCCGAACGTCATGCGGAACTGGCGCGACATCGAGCAGTACAGCACGAAGTTGATGGCGCCATTCAGCAGAGCCAATGCATCCATCAGCTCACCAAACAAGTCGTAGCAGCGCTTGAAGAAGCAATGACCGAGGACACCGCTCATTAGACCTAGAAACATGACGTCATATACAAGATAACTCAACTACATGTAAAGAAGAAGGATTGTTGAATAATAGTAGCGGTAGACCGAGGTCTAAGTCAAGTTGCATTATCTAGAACGCTAGAAGAATGGAATAAATAAAAAATATAAGGATTGATATTAACTAATGAAAAAATAAATGTAAATGTTGTATAGGCAGGTCATACATTTGTTACAGTAAAGCTCAGGATATGTGGATTCGACATAATTAAGATTTATCGCATGGGGCCCGAGGGTGAGTCGGATTATTGACGTGCTGTACACAGGTTGAATTTAAACAAATTGGGGAATGATAAAAAGGTTAAGTATCCGAAGAGTCTGAATAATTGTGCATGTAGAGATTGATGAATGCGGAATTAGCTGAAGTGGTGTGGTGTGTCATACATGAGTACAGCAGAATGGAACCACGGGGTCATGCTATTGACTCCAGGGTAGGACCAAAATAGTTAAATAATCGTTAAGAATATTCTTTCCGACAAAGCGAACTCGTGAATGGCTCTGCTTATTCGTACCTTGTGATTTCAAATAAGACAATATAAATGCTAACAATCTTAGACCGACGAAAATGGTTATACCTATCCATGCGAGAAGTTAGAATGTATCTTTCTAAAACCGTTTTTCTCTAACACGTGCATGTGATCTTTTATTGAAGAACGAACAACCAAACAAGTTGAAGAAATATTAGTATCTTAAATGATAAAATTTAATTTGTTTGTAGTTGTCAATTTACTGTCGATACTGCCTTGAAACCTCCCATAAACACCCACTCAAAGAAAATAACGAGCGAAGTTGTCGTCGTTGAAATGAATGTGAGATTTCATCCTAGTACTGAATAACTTGTGATATTTAGAAACATCCTATAATAAGGAGGAAATAAACTTTGATCGTAGAAATACTTATTACAAACTTCATAAAGATTATATTCATACAATTTTCGTGTGATATGTTTTAGGAAACAATGTACAAACCTAAAATGCCTTGAGGCAGTTCCGTCACTAAAAACAAAAGCAGTACAGCCACCAACATCATCGTAGTTCTATTGGTCCTTTTATCTGCTTTACATTGCCGCTTCACAGCTTTGTTACTTGTCGGGCAAGCATTGTACACTCGGATTTTCTTCTGATGCTGATTGGCGTTGTATACTTCCTTT
This sequence comes from Tachystola acroxantha, assembly GCA_963506565.1. Classification (NCBI taxonomy): domain Eukaryota; kingdom Metazoa; phylum Arthropoda; class Insecta; order Lepidoptera; family Oecophoridae; genus Tachystola; species Tachystola acroxantha. Next base: position 7,167,302 of record OY735887.1, read on the forward strand.
ATAAGCCATAGGCTGATGATTGTCAGTATGCAGCAAGGAAGGAGTTTGATGACGACGGCGTGGACCCAAAAGTTGATCTGGTAGAGCTGTCCTTCTTGGTCGGAGTCGACGTGGTACAATATCATTGGGCCTGTCGGTTCTAATACTACTGCTGTGTGAATGTCAAAGACCTGCAGAAAGAAATTTACATGCATAAAAGTTTAAAAATGAAAAACTGAGTGAAGAAATGGTTCAAGGAACGTTTGATCCTACGATTGTCATGATTATCTTATAAGTAAGTACCTAAGCTACAATGTATAAAACACCAATCAATAACTTGCTGTACGTATTAATGGTCTAAAAAAGCTAGTACTTTAGTCTGAGACTTTGAGCTACGCTCGTAGGAAAGAAAATATCTTCTGGAAATATATTTTAGACAGCTCCGAAATATCTACGAGAAAAAAGCTGTTGACTTAGGCTATATTCAGTGCTCAAAAGACGATCAGATTCTCATATTAAATCAAAACGTAAACCGTAACACTTTCTATTCAAGGGGAAAGGAAAACCTTCGCAGATACCCGCGTAAGTGATAAATTGTTCGCTGAAAGCTCAATGAAGTGGAAAGTTCATCCTTTACCACCGGTTTACGTATTTTTAGGGTTCCGTGGCTCAAAGGTAAAAAGGAACACTATAGGATCACTTTGTTGTCCGTCCGTCCGTCCGTCCGTCCGTCCGTCTGTCGGTCCGTCCGTCCGTCGGTCCGTCCGTCCGTCGGTCCGTCCGTCCGTCGGTCCGTCCGTCCGTCGGTCCGTCCCACCGTCGGTCCGTCCGTCCGTCGGTCCGTCGGTCCGTCCATCCGTCGGTCCGTCCGTCGGTCCGTCCGTCGGTCCGTCCGTCCGTCGGTCCGTCCGACCGTCGGTCCGTCCGTCCGTCGGTCCGTCCGTCCGTCGGTCCGTCCGTCCGTCGGTCCGTCCCACCGTCGGTCCGTCCGTCCGTCGGTCCGTCGGTCCGTCCATCCGTCGGTCCGTCCGTCGGTCCGTCCGTCGGTCCGTCCGTCCGTCGGTCCGTCCGACCGTCGGTCCGTCCGTCCGTCGGTCCGTCCGTCCGTCGGTCCGTCCGTCCGTCGGTCCGTCCGTCCGTCGGTCCGTCCGTCCGTCGGTCCGTCCGACCTTCGGTCCGTCCGTCCGTCGGTCCGTCCGTCCGTCGGTCCGTCCGTCCGTCGGTCCGTCCGTTCGTCGGTCCGTCCGTCCGTCGGTCCGTCCGTCCGTCGGTCCGTCCGTCCGTCTGTCCGTCTGTCCGTCTGTCCGTCTGTCCGTCTGTCTGTCTGTCTGTCTGTCTGTCTGTCTGTCTGTCTGTCTGTCAAGACCTATATCTCAGAATCGCGTGGACGGATCAAGTTGAAATTAATACCAAATACTCAGGTCTACAACCTCATGCAGCCGTGAAAAAATGTTCTCAAAAATATTTTTATTTCATATTACAAACTTATATTTGCAGATGACCAACTGATCAGGAGCATGTCGCTGTATGGACATAATATTTTAATAATGGCAAAGATAAGTCGGACTCTAAATCTAGTTTATCTTTTCGTTAGAGCAAAGTTAAGGGGTTAGGTTGCGTTGCACGGAAGCCTCGGTGCGCGAGTCCGACTCGCACTTGGCCGTTTTTTATAAAATCATCAACCCGCCTGTAAAGAATGAACCTGTAATATTGACAAGCATTGTGAATCTGCTTTACAATATTGGATCCATAAACCTCATATCGATGAGGATAGGTATAAGGAATAATGGAATAATAGGTAATATGAGTATGAATATTCGCTCTACCAATGACGTATATAAGCGCATACCTTGGACAAAGTTTTTTCGCCACAAAACGAAAGAAAATAAGACATGTAATATAAGTACGAGTATAATTAATATTTCACTTCAGGTGCGTACCTTCCTATAGCCATGGTAGGCTATTATTATTTTTCACGGAATATTACAAAATGTTTCGTGGAACGACGTAATTCGTGTTCTGGGAAGCCTAATATTTTTTTTTTCAATTTCCCAAAGGTAGGTAATTATTCAAAACAAAAGTTGTTCAGTTGTCGCCTCAACGACTACAGTGTTCAATACAGGTTTTGTTACACCCTTGGCGAGAGTTGAAAATACTTAAATGGAAATTGTTTGATAACTTCAAACCGATATTCACAATACAAGTTCCACGGGAATTGAACTTCGTAGGAATTTCGCAATACATACTTTTATCGAATATCCTCGCGGCAGGATTCGATTGATATTTTGTTGAGCTTATTATGGATAAATGTTCGAGTTTTCATTTTTATTAATTAAATTCTGTATGAAAAATTGCAAAAAATACTGTGTTTGTATATGACACAGTAAAACAAAAGAAAAGTCGCCCACACAACATTTAACGAAGCCCTCGAGGGCTTGGCTAACGAATAACGTTAGATATAAGTTTAATATCCCTGCCAGGGCATTAACCTGTGTCATAGAGATAAATAATTAATTTCGTAATTCATAGAAAAATAGATTAACCACCACCTATACGTACAGAGATACACACCTTATCTGGTAGGGCTAATTAGAGCGAACATTGCACCCAGCTGGAAATCAATGGTTAACGAACAATATAATTAGCTACGATATCAGATTGAATTCCTAGGCATCGAATATCATATATCGATGACCGCTGAGTCGAAAGTGAGTTTGCTCTCCTTTCGGGGGTCGGGTAAAAATAATACCAACATCTAAAAGCATTGCAATCGTTACAAAACCCTCTACTTCGTATCGGGTTTGCGTTTAACCTCCTGTAGAGGCTATGGGTCGGGAAGGACGGGCACTTACCATAAACGTTGGGATGCAAAGTATGGGCGGCAGTAGGAAACTGCTCAATATTGCGAGGCTACACCGCCGCTCTGTGCACAGCAAGTGGTTTCTATCCGAGTACCTGTTGACAGGGTAACTGGAAATAGTTTTTGTATTTCCTAAACAACCAATTGCGATATCGTTCGGGATAAATATATTTCAATCGGGCTAGTTAACCCATGGTTAACCTATTGTTTGCCAAGACTTAAGTTGAACTTGACTCCGGGTTATCTTTGGTGCTAGAGAAATTTATGATTTACCTAACGGGGCAAAACGTGAACTATTGTAAAGTAGGTATACTTTTAAAAGTAAGGTTGATGAAATATGTTACCTTGGCATATTAGCAAATGAATAAAAGAAGTAACGAAAGAAACATTTGTAGCGATTGTTGTTGGAAGAGTTGGCAGATTTAAACCGAGGAAAAAATCTACCAACAACAAAATGTATAGTATAGGTATAACGAGATGATTGATGGCATTTGATATCCGGGCATGTATCCAAGACTTTTCTGCTGATTGAGATCATAAAACTCGCGTAAACGCTCGTAACGATGGAGTTGAAGAATTTGAGACCGAATTCTCGAATGGCTATCAAAGAATACTTTACTCCATATAAGTCTTATCATTTCACCTCTAAGTAGGTACTAAAAATATACATGAAGCACATTTTTGAGATCTGTTTACTTACACCACTGGCTATCACCGCGAGATCGTAAATAAATGTAATAGGTGCTAAAACGATCTAGATTTCTTTTTTTACGGTGGTCTAATAGTATCAATACATTTTGCTGAAATATCTAAGTCTGCGTCACTGCTTGAATAGAACGAAGGGTTTAGTAGGTAATTCGCAGAATATTTCACAAACCGGCGCGGCGACGCTTATTGAAATACTCTCGTAGTTCCAAAGTCTTTGAAGTTAAATCTATCGAAATTGTAGAATAAAGTTATTACCTACACTTCGTATTTGATATTCAATTTGTATATGAACTGAGAAGATAATAACTAAATTAATGTAAAATCATAGAAACATTTTTTTATCGCTTTTCTTACAGAATTTGACGTTACAAAATAACTAGCCCGATACATAAATACAAACTCACCTACAAATAGTCCAGGAATCGTTCTATCGAACTCGATTTATTAGTAACTAAGCGACTATTGCTAAGGACGAAAATAAATGGTATCCTCTTGGGTATATAAATAAATTGCCGCCTGGCGCCCTAGACAGGATATATAAAATAGATAGGTAAGTATAGCAAAATGTATACCTAATAAACAAAACTCCTTCCTTAAGTAAACATCTAGAAGCGAGCGGTTTACCAAGTGTATTCTGGGCCTAAGTAAAGCGGCACACTAGGCGGAATTTACGCCGCCGCTTTTTGTATGACCCGCTCCACATGACGACAGTAAGCACGTCGAGCTTGCTCGCGAACGTACGAACTAACGTACGATAGACATTCCCAATTCTGAGGAAGTTTAAACAATTGCAATCGTCAGGGATTACGGGTGAGAGCTCCCGAACATCGGTCACGAAACTTAAGCGTGGTTTGTCTCTACATAAAGTGATTTAATGCGACGGCTAGACTAGAACTAGTACAGATCCGCAGCTACGATTAGAAGATTCGTGGGGTCAATGTTTTGCTTTGTGGTAATATTGTAAATTGTATATTATTAATTAGTAAGTAGTTCTTAAGTTATTAGATTTAGATTTCATTTATTTCACCTTTACATAATTTTCTTACAATAGTATATGATACATATAATGCAGTCCTATTATTATTAGGTAGGTTAGATACATGATCGTTATAAACATTATCACACATTATGATTCCTTAGTAGATTAATAAACATATTCTTTCACAACTTTTACATACTGACCTCCAATAAAACTGACGGTAAGCTGGGATATTGTTGAAACACAACCCTAATAAGGTAAAGAAGAACTTGAGACAGCATTACTCTAAAAACCAGGGGTGAGGCCCCACAAACAGCCCCTACCAACAGTGCACGTACGGTCCTGGAAAACTTTCCTCTTCTTGGCTCTAGTTAGAGCCCATGTCACGAAAGTTTTACTACATTGTTTGCTAAACAGATTTTCTGAAGCTTTGGAAATACACGTAACTTAACCGCTAGCGATGGGATTATGTTTCATGGAATGATTTATAGATAATTATAAGTAGGTAAGTACCTACTTATAATAAGTGCTTGTCCGCCAAATTCGTGCTCTAAAATAGTCGTTCACAAATTGCTTCGTGAACTAATGCGATGGAAAGTTAAAATATTTGCCTATATACTAAAACTTACAAAATTATGTACCTGCTTATTCCTCCTGTACATATTAATCGCACCCACACTTGTAAATGAAATAGTAATCCATAGTAATAATTTGCAATTAATGAGGTACAAGCATTATATAAATGTTGCTTGTGATGGTTGTAATGGGTATGTCGATTAAATTATTTTCTTGTATATGTAAGTTAACTTACTTGATGGCGACGTATCTCCATATGGCCAGCGAGAGTGTGAGGCAAATGGAGGCGGTGTGGAAGATCTGGGCAAAGTGCATGTGGAAGAGCAGGTACGCTGCCCACTTGTACGGCATCTCGCGCTGGCCTGGCAGGATCTAAGAACAAATATGATGTATTTTTCCGTTTTTAATATTTATTTTTTTGGGGAAAATGTGGGTTTAAGATTATATTACTTAAATTGACTCTGTGCTTTATTTCTATCTAACCAAATCTACCAAATGCTCGAGTCTCTGCACACTTTTGCCCGTTTTACACAACGCGAATTTGCGAAATCTTCATTTAGCAAACTTTACGCGAAATGGGGCCAATAATAGGTACCATTTATCACAGCCTACCGACATTTCCCAGCGGTATATTTCGAGTTGGATCGACGTATAAACATGGGAACAGTAAGTATATAGTTGAGAAAGAAGGTCAAAAGCCGTCTCGGAATAATTTGGGACTTTCTTTCACGCGGTGAAGGTATCTAGGTAACATGAACAAGATTTATATACAATAAATAATGCATCTCTCTAAGAATGATCTTAACATTTATCTGAAAATCTATTACCTATGTTATGAGATAATATTCCAAAATTTCCAGGAGCGAATCTCAATTTTACTTCGCAGAAATCGTTACATAAAAGCACATAAGTAGAGTTCATTTTGGATCTTATTACTTCTTATACTATATGATCATATTACATAAAGCTTGGTGATGGTGTTTCCAAGAATTCAATATCAAATTGTAGGTAAATGGAAAATATAAAGCCTAAAGATGGATTCCGAAACATGAGCCTAGCTTTACTTGTCATGGTTAACGACTTTAGGCGGCTATCTCTGTCAATTAATGATTCAAGAACCGTAGAGCCAAGAAGCTCTAACTTACTTAATAAATTTGTTTAAAAAATAATTCCACGGAAGAACAGATAAATAACGGCAGCTCTACTATATTATTCATACGCAAATTAAGTAACGAACCAAGACGAATGAGGTCGAGAATGCCTCAAGGCAACCTTTGCTTATCAAAATATGATCTTGAAAATTGGATATATTCCCGGGGTTAAAAGCCTATGCCTAACTGTATGGACCCTATTATTCAAAACTGTTCAACTTGACAGATTGTTGAACCACCGAACCACCGATATAAATCAATAATGTGCCTGTCGTGCATGAGCGCGGAGCTTGGCACAAAGTGGATCCTATTAGAATCGTAAAAAGTCCTAATATAGTCTCCGACAAGCTCGCAATATGAATGAAATGTAATGTGGCGACATTACGGTTTCCAGGAACTACGCGGGAGCTCAAATTATCGTTGGCCGTTATCGAACGGGCTGAATTAATTAATTGCACTCGCACTTACAACCTTATTCGCCGAAGACTGCGTTTAGAACTGTATTCGTCGGAAGTGCAGTTTATGATTTTATTCGCCGCAGAAGACAATTCCAGCATCGATAACCGGAAAGAGGAGAGTGGGGTATAGAGGAACGGATATCTTACGGACTGGTGTAACATTTCGTACCGGCTTAGAACTTTTCGATCTACTTAAATAAATAAACCTGATAAATGATAAATTCAGTGTATCGGTAATTCGTAGATCAAAACTTTTCACGTAAGGCTTCGTATGCGCGTATTTTTTTGTTTTTCTACGAAGGCTACGGCACTAACTACTAAAATTAAACGTCTGAAATAAATATATAGCAATCTTGGGGTGTCTATTTAGAGACTGATGAATACTGATACACGATTGGACAAACTTCGCTCGATAGAAAAAAAATCGCAAACATACCCCTTCCATGTCTTTTAAAATGAAATTATATCTAAACCGAAATAGTTATTCATACAAAATATATATCCAAATGTAGGGTACTATAAATACAAAAGCTTTTTTAAAAAAAATCAGATTTTTGTTGGCGTATTTTTATTTCCCTGCCAAAATTCATCCAAAATTCATAAAAATACGAATATTGAGGCACTGCGCCGTGCTCTTCACTCCGGCGCTGCGGGGCATCTTCTGTCGCACTCTGCTTTTGACAACCATATATCTAGCGCCTTAATGATAAGAAAAACCGATCTTTCAGCTTACTATACGTACGTTACAGGTATCGGTTTTACCGTGTGTGATAGCTTGTACCTACTCTAATTTTGAGGTACTCACCTGGTGCCTGAAGATAGTAAAGGGCACTCCATCATGAGAAAGACATTAGCGACGTAACTGAGTCTGATTGTGATTTGTGTTTCTTATGTATTTCTCCCTATGGACCCACCTTTTTAGGGAGTCCTAAAGTTCATAAGTTTAGTGTGATGTCTTATTCTTATAGAGAGAAGTTAGAGAATAGAAGAGAAGGAGATCGTAGTCCAGTTGCGAGGACGCGTTAAAAGCGATCGTACAAGTTAAGCAACGTTGGACCCTCATTATATGAGTGATACGGTACAACAGAGCAATGGTAACACTTGCAGTACGATTTCAACTCTTACGACGCAGCTTATAAGAACGGCCCAAAGTGTTACACTTGATTGACTTGATGTGCTTTGATGTATACATGGATGAGAGACAGCTAGTAGTTCACTTGAGCCCTCCGTGCCTCGGAAAGCACGTTAAGTAGTTGGCCCCGGTTGCTGCCGCGAAGCATTTGGCCATGTCAGAGGCCTACGGGCGGTCGTCTGAACGGTCTCCTGAACAACTCTGATAACAGGTCTGGAAACTAAACCACACGAAAAATAAATAGAGAGCATTGTGTCTACTCACCAGGTACCTGTAGATGGCGAATGGCACGTACTCCATCATGACGAACACGTCCGCGACGGCGAGCCACTTGAGCAGGCGGTTGATGGGCGCGGCGGCCAGGTCGCGCCGCGTCAGCACGGCCACGTTCAGCGCATTCGCCAAGCTGCCGAAGAAACACACCTGCAATATGATGCAGAGGATTGTGAAAATGCTTATTTTTAAGTTTATAAATCGCTATTTGGAGAGTCGCACGCACGCTTACTTTAATCGTCGCTGAATAATGTCTCGCTATATGTTACACAATTTAGTATACGAGTGACCGTGACAATTTCATTTAGCTACTAGTAGATATTAGTGGCCATGACAGAATCACAGCTTTTGTACGTAAGTATTGGTAAGTGGAACCTACTATCATTTGCCAATAGCATAATCTTTAGAGTGAAGTAAATTAACGTCATAATCTAAACATATTTTATTCTTTCCACGTTCTTCTTCTGAGCTTTATAGTTACACGTAATCATTTCAGCATTAAAACCGCCAAATTAATTGGTAGACTTATCAAATGAAAACACCAGACTGCCATTTTCGCGCGCTTTTTGTACAGAGTTCTGACCAAAGAGTTTGTATACTTATGTAGGTAAGTACTGATAAATTGAAAAGTAAATCATTTGTTTTATTTTAAGAAATATATAATAGCTGGCAATTTTGTTCTATCTAGACCTTAAAGCAAGAAGAGCTAGAGAAATAAATAAAAACCGTTCCAAAGAAATAAAAATAAACTTTCTTTTTAACATTTTCTTGACGTAGAGTGGCCATTACGGAAAGAGTTTTTTTATATAAAAAGAGTTCGCATGATGTTTACTTCTACCTAGAAATAAATTAAATTTGTAAATACTCCTTGGTGAATTCTAGGAATTTCTCTACTGTTTATTAAACAGGCTGCAATGCAATGTGCTCTCAAGGTGTATACGGATTATATGACTACACTCACTTATTCAAGGCGATAGCGCCACGCCTGCGTAGCCGAAAAAGGTAGTGTAATCCGTATACATAGGTTAGTTATAATTCTAAAGCATTATTTATCAAAGTCAAAGCGTCTTTATTTCAATCGGTTACAAAGTAGGTCTTAAATTATAACATGCTCATACATAACCTACCCGTTTTGTGGGCATGCAATAGATAATATATTAATTGGTTATTTACAAGTTTAAATATGTTATATTTATTTAGGTATGTCAATAATATCTCCTATATTAATTGTTAAAATTTGTAAGTGCAGTGTACAAAAACAGTTATCATCACATAATTACTAGTTTATGGATAGGTCTTATTATAGGTACTGAATGGCAGTGATCAAGTCGGTGTGATGTTGTTATTTTAGTTCTAAGTATTTATGGATCGGTCAAACATTTATCGTGTATGTGAAGAACTTGACAATCGTTGTCCTAATCCTAGATAGAGTGTGGAAGGAAGCCCAAGCCTGATAAAGGACAATCAATAGATTCTTCGTGACCAATAGTTATTAATCTCTGTCATCCCTTCGTTGTCCGAGCAGGTATAAGGTAAGTGTACATATAGCCGTCAATGTACGTATGCCCGTCAAGTCAACTTAAATTACCTATATCTCACGAAAATGGTAGTTTATATCGTTTTCTCTGCAATATTATGAAAATAAATACTGTTCTGGTGCTAATTAACTGGCAAAAATACAATAAAACATCAAATAACATAATATAATATCACTTTATAGTTTGTGTTCACGTTTTTGTAAAAAAGTTACGAAGTTCGATTACTAAACTGCTGTTTTTACTGACTACGGTTTTTTTCCAACGCTGGCTCATGTATTTACTTATTTGTAAGTGCTGATGTTTAAAATGAAACTTTATTAATATTAATATCATTCTGTAATTTGATTTGATGCCTATTTGTTTTAATTAATTAAATAATAACATTTTAAATTCGTTGACGGCTATTGGTTCAACCAAACAGCAAAATGTACCAGTACCCGTCATCTATATGATATATAGATAACTATAGAGATATTGCTTACTTTCCACACCAGTACTCGTAAAATAATATTTTTTAACTTCCCAAAACACACAAAACATCCCCAAATGCACAAAAACGTCCCAAACATTACAATGTGTTTTCTTATGGTTCAGGACGTTTTTGTGCATTTTATTATTATTATTATTCATTTGATAGACAGGCAGCACAATGCTAGTGTGTCTATATCACAGTGTTGGTAAGTTTGGTCTATGTCGTCTAATGTTCATATGATTCACTACACATATTGCTTATTTATATAATGTTTGATTTTAACCACATGTCGAGGCGATTTTTAAAAGAGTTCACTGATGGTGCAGATACTACATCATCAGACAGTTTGTTCCATGCGTTGACAACTCTGGTACTTAAGAAGTGATGAGCGATTTTGGTATTGGCGATAGTGTGGTAGATTTTCATATGGTGTCATTGCAATGGACGTATGTCTTTAGTCTCAAAGAAACGTTGGAGATCTGGGAGGTTATATTTGTACGTGAGAATTTTATATGTCTCAATTAGATCACCTCTGAGTCGACGCTCTGCCATGGATTTTAAGCCTTTCTTCATAGGATTTTTTGCGCAGGTTATATGGAATCTTTGTTGCCTTTCTTTGCTCGCTCTCAAGTAGGTAGTAGGTAGGTAGGATGTCCTTTATGAAATATGGGTTCCATATTTGAAATCCATATTCCAGAAGAGGCCTAATGTATGTTTTGTAGATTTTGACAAGAACCTCGGATGTAATATATTGAAAGGATCTCCTTATAACATACATAAATGAATTAGCCTTCTTGACAATGCCATTAATGTGTTCTCCCCATTTTAGATTTTTTGTAACCACAACTCCAAGGTCCTTTTGGGATTCCACAGTGTTTATATCAGTGTCATCAATGGTGTATACCACGCCAGGATTTCTACTACCTAGATGCAACACAGCACATTTCGATTTGTTCAGCTTGACTAGCCACTGCTTCGTCCATTCCTGGAGCTTGTTAAGATCGCTCTGTAGTTGTCCAGACACTATGAGTGGGTTGCCAAAGAATTTCCCATCGTCAGCAAAAAATGCAGATTGTGAGTCTATCAGCGCAATGAGGTCTGTGATGAAAATCCCAAAAAGTGTGGGAGCCAAAACAGATCCTTAGGGAACTCCACTCAGGACTAGGGCATGAATACCGGGATACCGGGATCCTGTAATACCGGGATCCCGGACCGATTTTAACGGTATTCCAGTACCGGTATTGACAGCTGTAATACCGTAATACCGGTATCGAACAAAACCAAATTTAATTCATGTTTAGCGTCTGCCAACTGTTTGTCTCGGATATTGTTCGATACCAACCCATGCAACGCCAAAAGCACAGTGGAAGCGTGTCAAATTAGAAGAGTTATTGCATGGATCGGTACCGTCAAGTTAGCCTGCGATACACAGGGCAATAATCAACCTAACAACTAACCTTATTGTTCCAAATACAAAGTTAAATTGTCGTGCGCGGTCTTCGGAGGCCTGTACGTACGCACAGGAACATGTGGCTCGACGTCTTGACATTCGGCGCACGACCCAACCAACTACTTGTTACGTATGTATAGTCTACACGGCACAATCGAGATAACAAGTTATTATCACCAAAAATCGGTTCCGGCGCACAACCAAAAAACTTAATTCGCGTCCAACAAACAAAACAAAACAGCCAAAAAACGGATCTATCCGTACGCGAAAATAATAATATCGGAAGCAAAATTAATGGCCGATTATCATTCAAAACAATTATGCGAATTGTCTGCGTTCGCGCAAGCAACAACAACCAAGCCAAAACCGGCGCCAAATTACACTGACAGCAAACAGGCGAGACACCGGCCGGCTACCTGTCGACCCTGCTCTTCACCCCCGCCTGCCCGCGTTGACCTACTTTCGCTCAGCCCAACACGATTAGGTACTTTACGCGAATTGAATCAAATAATATCTATTCCAAACAGATATTTTTTAATCCTCTACGCAATTATTTCAAGAAAATGTGATTATTACTCTTTCGTTTGATTTATGGCGCTTAATGAATAAGAATAATCGTTTATTTGACAGCCAAACATGACGCATCTGATTCCTACTGTTTCCTTGACCACCATGTGTTTGTTTCGCCAATGAAGACATTGGATTGTTTCAACTCTTTGACGCTTTTCCACTCCAGTTTGGGCAAGTCCTTGGCATTGGCCCTTAGGGTCATCTTAATTGTACTCGTTGCGAATCTAATGGTTTAGGTCCCGTTTATAAGGACTGTGTGTGAGCCTATTCTAGCCAGTTCGTCAGCCGTTTCATTGCCCTTATGCCAACATGACCCGGTACCCAAACTATACGAACCCAATTGTGTTGACTAAGCATATCCATTGATCTAACACATTTGAGGACGAGTCCCGAGTCCGTACGATAGGTATGTGACAATTGTCAAAGGCCATTAGAGCTGCCTGACTATACATATTCTTCTTGGAACATGCACTAATAGCATATGTCTCGGCTTGAAAGCTATAATATATGTTAATGTAAAAGCCCGAACTACGTAAATTCTAAGATTTACCAGTAAATCCTGAGATTTTCCTATTGGTAAAAGTCCGAACAGCGGGTCTAAAAAGGCCGCAAGCGCAATTACTCTTATGATTCGTGATGACAAATCATTTTCCGAAATAACATGAAATACCATTCCACTTCATGTTATTTCGGAAAATGTATTGGCATCCGAATCATAAGAGGAATTGCACAGTACGGCCTTTTTAGACCTATGATTATCGTTCATTTCGAAATTTTACCATCATTAATTTGGTAAATCTTAGGATTTACCTCAAGCACACGGTAAATGTTGAAAATTATTTCTCGGCGCATGCATTGTGGTTCATAGCAACCTAACATAACAGTACCAAGACACCTATACATTGAGTTATGAAGGTAACTGAATATAAAAATCACATCCTGATAGTTATTGAAATAAATCATTAGAAAGTACGCATTCTGAATTTTATGTCTATGTTAGGTGCCTGTGAACCACCGCGCACGAGCCGAGCGATATAACATTTTCTCTGTTGTGGAAATTCTTCAGTTGGTTGCATATTAGTCTCTCCATCACCTTACCCAAAATACTTGTCAAGCTGATTGGCCTAAACTTGGCAGGGTCTGTTTTATCACCGGATTTATACACAGGTGTAACTACAGCATGTTTCCAGTCAAGTGGGACATGTCCGACCTCAAAAGACACCCACCCTTATAAGCTCAGTGAGAACAGGAACAAGTGCTTTGCTGCAGTTTTTTAGAATAATGCTGGGAATGTTGTCAGATCCAGGAGCAGAGCCTGTGTCGAGTCCTTTTAGAACTTTCTCAACATCCTTGGGTGTAAAGTCTATGTCACAGATCGAGTGTTCCACACGGGCTAATGTAGTCACTTGTTGGCATATGGTCACATCTAGTTCACGACAATAGGCTTTCTGAAACTACTGCGCGAAGGTTTCCGCTATGTCGGTGGGGTCTGTAACTAGGTCGCCATTATGGTTCCTCATTGCAGGTGGAATGCTCACTTTGGATGACATGCACCTTCGCAGATGGGAATAGAATGGTTTTTGTCCGTTATCCAGTGGTTTTGCTTCATACAGTCTCCTGCTCCTTCTGCTTCCTGCCACACAATGATTGTTGGCGCTGGTAGTCCTCGTCATCCTTTGTGCCAATATAAACATCCCAAAGTATTCTCTTCTCAGATACAAGTTTCAATATATTGTCATTGATCCAGGGTTTGTTACCTTTCTTCTTCTTCACTTTTTTAAGCGGAGAGTGTCTGTCTGTGTTTGGATCCACTATGGTTTTTAGCTGTCTCCAAAAACGCTCCACGTCAGTAGTAGGTTACAAGATTTCGAGGTCCTTTTCCAGTTCCTCCATGTAGTTGTCAAAGTCCATGTAATGGTAATATCTTTTAAGTTTGGTCTGACTGTGGACTCTTTGTATCAGAAATTGGATGCTGAACTCTAGTACGCAATGATCAATCTCTCCTATAGGTGGTTTTATAACATATTCCAGTGATTAAGTTTTCATCGTTTGTCATGATCAGATCGAGCAAGGATGGAGTGTTGCCTGTGCGGAAACGTGTCGGCTGGGAGACCAATTGATGAAGATTACTGTTGAGAAACATGTTCTTAAACAGTTCCTCGGGTCCCGTGAGGTCCTGTTCGATGTCTTGAGGCCATAGGATTTCGGAGTAGTTGAAGTCACCAGCGATAACTATCACATTGTTCGCTGAAGCAACAGCCAAGTTAGCCAATAATTTAGAGTCACGTCGTTTCCATATATCTGGTCTATCATCGGATCGATAGACCCCAACAACAAGGAAATGGTGAGAGTCATATTGAATATCCTAAACAAGGCTTCCGTAAGATAACTTACATACTTCTTATGAGTTCTTGCAATAATGGGTATACCGTTGACACGGTCTCTGACATATTATATGGCAACATCGCCACCACGCGTTTTGCCACCCTGCGACTTAGGTCGATGTTTCCGGTCTTGTCTAAATATAGTATAATCAGGTATGGCAAATGTGCTGTTTCTGTCCCTGCTGTTCAGCCAGGTCTCCGTGACAATTATAATGGGTCAAATAGTTTTTTTGTTTGATTATCTTCGGCACACCCCTGACATACTTAATAGTGAGGTCTAACTCGCCACTCTCGGTACGTAGCTGAAGACGTTGCCTCAGCTCCTTTAGCTCGTCCCGCTGCATCGGTGTCTTGTCATCATACACTCTTACCTCCATGGCTATATTCTTGTTTTAAGGACCTTCACTGCATCATGCCGAGACTTGAGGATCACTTTCATGGGGCGCCGTTTACTGTTGTCTCGTTTACCAAGTCGCAACACTTTCACCAGTTTGTCAGAAGACATCTGTTCACTCGTAATCTCCACCAGGATCCTTCTGACAGTGGCCTCATCATTGGGCCCTTGAATAGCTGTGTCACCCGTATCCATTACAGGGAGACCAATAAGGATCACGTTATTTGCTCTGCGATCACGCTCTGCCATCTCCTCCGATATATTTTTAGTGTCTAAGGAAGTGGCCGGAGTAGCAGTAGAAAATGCATGAGTCACTGGTGCAGAAAGCTGTTTTTTTTTTATTTCGTCCAATTCCTCACGTACACAATCATACGCTTTGATCGGTTTAGGCACTTGAAATAAGGCCTCGCGGCAAGGCGAACACAGAAAGATGAGGGTGCGTTTGGATTTCAACCCTCATGACACGAGCCTCGCTGCTTGTTAGGTTGCTGCAACTAAGACATACGTTCTGTTTACAACCATGGCACTGTATCAAATTTTCATCGCTATGATCATTCTCGCACTGGAAGCACTTCATTTTGGGAACAAGTTTGCCACAAAAAGTCGTTAATTTTTCGTAAAAAAAAGTCAATTGGATTTTACACTATGTAATGTCGGAGTTTTTGCGAGATAACACTTGTCCACTATTACAATGCACAATTTCACTAAATAACGTGTTTTTGGCGTAATTTAGACACATAAACTAATTATTTAATTAATTTAATACAAGACACAAATTCTAACACTGTTCACTTTTTGAGGGTAGAGAGAAAAAAAACATCTTTGGGTGCATTAGTATTTATAGGCATAATGACCTGAATTATATATACTGGCTGGAACAGCAACAATGAATATTTTGACTATTTTGGTTTAATAGTGATCTGAGAAATGTCGGAATGTCGAAAACATAAAGCTTGTCCAATCAGGTGTTCCATTTACACTATAACACTTTGATCAATCATATATATACGTCATACATTACCTACACAAAAACTATATATATATATATATATGACGGCTATTGGGACATGGGTATGTCGGATATCTGTACAAGGACATGCCGGATACCGGGCAAAGGGGTATTATTTCATATAAGTCTAAAAATAACTTATTTAATCTTAAAATTAAATAAACATTATTTAATTAAATAAAATATAAATAAATTGTTTATATCTTAGCACTATTTCATTCCCTGTGGGTCTTATACTACGGCCGTGGCTACAAAATCAAAAGTGAAAAGTTCAAAAAGTGACGGATATTGGGACAGTTACCTTACTTATCTACTTTAAGACCGATCTGATTGCCTAGAATATTGGAGATTGGAATCCTCCTTTCTTTGGTCATATAGAAATCGTCCTGAAATCTATTATCTCTTTATTCGTTCCATGTACGTAGATAATTTCCTTTACTGGCGATTAATAATTCCTACCTCCTGTCAGGTACACGCTATAGGTATATACTTATCTTTGAGATTTTTATTCTTATCTTGAGGTAATCTTTCATTGAAATTGATCAAACAATATGCGTGGGTAAGGTGTGGGTAATGTACCTTTGAAAATTAATCAATATAGGCATGTTATGTAGGTAATTAATTACTGTTACAAATAATTATGGTATCTATATAGGCATTGAGCTACATTTTATTAGAGGAAATTTATTTATTTTTATTTAACACTTTATTGTACACAACAGAGTATAAAACATCTTAACATCAAAACCAAAGAAAATATTTTTTCTAATCAAAATTGTTGCGCAATGGGCACTACCTACCAACAAATGGGTCAATGTCAATAGAATTTGATAGCTTAAACGCAAAGCGCGGTTATCTACATTTTGAACCCTTTTGTGCTCAGACTGCGACTGGCGAAGTCCTGCTCTCAAAATTGCTGGGGAAATTTAAGCCCTCATTTTATACGTTCGTTCTTATGAGTAAGTGCCTACATGATTCATACTGGCCAGCATGCGAGCGCATCATCAACTACCCGCTGCGCCATCTCACCGTAACCAGTAGATACTCATAGGCTAACAGCAGATCAAGTGTAACACTTTGGACTTTGGAACGTACTTATTATCTACGTCATAAGAGTTGAATTCGTACTTCAAGTGTTACCATTGATTTGCTGTTGTCCGTACTACGACATACTTAATACTCACTAGGTCACTGGTTTAATCATTTACTAAAAGCTCAAATGGTATTTAGACAAAGTGACAATGTATATTTTGTTTTTACCCAACTGCCGACAGGAAGAGGGTTTGTAATGGTTTTGGAGTATTTGTATGTTTGTGGCCCTTCGTCGTGGCCTCCTGTACTTAGTCTAGGCTTTACGGATTTAGATGTATAGATAGATTTGTATTTTGTATTAGGATCTAGATTCGATACATTTTATGCCAAAAATCAGTTGTTTTGTTTTTGTAATAATTCATGTTACTTTGCAATTCCCATCCAGAAAACATGGGTGTTGCCATTTTTTTCTTTTATACTATGATTTGTATTGATCGCTAGGATTTAGATTGGATACATTTTATGCCAAAAATAAGTTGTTTTGTTTTTGTAATAATAATTCATGTTACTTTGCAATTCCTATCCAGAAAACATGGGTGTTGCCATTTTTTCTTTTATACCTACATCGGTTAAAGTTTTAGTATCCCACTTTTAGATACGCAATGCGAGAGTAAGAGGACACCATTAGGACCATGTTTGAACATCGCGGAGAGTGTTTGTTGTTCAAATAATTCGCCTATTCCGTTTCCCTCCGATTGTTTGAGATTCAGATTTGTTTAGGCTATTAGAATACAATTATTGTTACTTATTCTTCGTTGTAGACAAAGTAATTGGCTATTTACAAAGCGTATAATAAGCTGCAACATTAATGATTGTTAACTTACGGTAGGCCTCTGGTTATCGTTTATTTATTGTATGGATTGGCCAAAACAGTGCGGCCGCAGCGCTGCAGCCGTGTGACATTTCGCGACAAATGACATTGCCACATTTTAATTGAGCTTTGCCCCACCTTTGGTCACCTACGTGACCATTGAAGCTCATTTATTTATTTTTATTTATTTATATATCATTATCATATATCATTTTGTTGGGTACTTATTACAGGTTTCATGTTGCATAATCATAATCAGTAGGAGTTGCGAGAGTAGTAGAAAATGATAACAAAAACAATGAATAATTCGCTTCAATTTCATATTATTTTCTGAATTCTTAACTAAGCTGTTTTTTCGACTCGCATGTTGTACAAAACTTTATTTTAAACCAATAATTTTAAAAAAACGGAGATATTTTTACATTTATTCGTTATCTTGCACATCATGCGGTTGATAGTGGGGCAGAATCTGGCATTGTCATTTGAATGCTCCCTTAATCCGCCTCTGAACCTACATAATTTCAATTTATTTTGTTCCGTCGACACTTAAGCCTCAAGCACGAGACACTTCAACTGAAATCTTATTTCATTATATCACGTACGACAACGTTACTACGAGTGAATTCCAAAGGAAGGAAAGTGTTTCGACTCTTATTATGTTGATCTTCATTTTCTCAGATTGAAACACAGATTTGTTTTATTCAATATCGGTTTGGAATACGTGTCTCTACAATATTATAATAATGAATAATATTGTATAACACAAACAAATTCATGTGTTTTAGTAAAATTTAGGTCGTGCTTTCTTTGTCAACAAATTCACCATCGATCGCCATTCGAATACGCTAGAAATAACCATGTTTAATTAATAATTAACCGGACATGATGATCTGACGTTGTATGGCCTGAATGTAGTACCTATCTATAGTGACGTTAAACATGTAACAAAATTATAAATCCGTAATTGCGCCATATCCAAAAATCATTCGATCCGACCGCCCGTTCAGAATATTTACAATACATTGTGGTTCCGAACGTAACCCAATATCATGTTATTGGTCAACAATATATATGAGTGTCTTTGGACAAGCCTTAATTAATTGAGCAATTATTAGCAATTAGATAAAACTCCACCCGTATAGGTCGATTTACCAAAAAAATATATAGCTGAGAGCGTTAAGTCATAAGATCGGACCTGTCTACCTGTACGCTATTTAATATAATGTTGTATTTTATCTGAAAAGGAGACAAGCAGTACGTAATGGTAAGCGGTCATCGTCGTCGCCTAGAGACACGTGCAACAACAGATGAGTTGCTGCTGCTGTTGATTGATTGACTATCGTAGTCGTAGCACGAACGCTTACAAATAAGCATGCAAATGCTTCAAAAACTGTAACTAGAAGTAGATATAACTAGGTGCGTCCACTACCTATTTTCTAGATAAGTAGCAAATAATATACCTAATACCAACCAACCTATTTTACTAGATAACAAAACAACAAGGTATGCAAAATATCTCCGATATGTAGGGATAAGGGAAATGGTACGATACAATACGAGAAATCTGTGATGTCGCAATGACTCCTAGGGATTTGCAGCAAGCCCTAGATTAATATAAAATTAATAAATGCAAAATGTCAGGTCGCAAATTCCACATTCCAAACGTATAAAATTCATTGCCAAAATAAACCTACGAAAGTAGGTATGTGAAGCAAATGATCAATAAAGGTATTTTCTTACTTTCTGGATATGAGCCAAACCCTACATACTCCGCTTTCTCTATTTACATACTTTCACATATACAATCTTATAAGTACCTTCATATATCAAGATCTCTACATAGTTTGAAATAAAACTCGCCAAGGAAGGCGTCTATCTGTCTCTATGTTCGGGAACGCTAGCACTGTGGAAGCAATAACTGTAAAAACATACAGTTGAACTTGCAATTTGTCAAGATAAGTTTATAAAGCGTTTAATACTTATACGGTTCATAAAATTATTGAAAACATACTGAGGCAGTTACCCAATAGACAAGATATTTTATTAACGTTTCATCTTTCCCATTTGTTAAAATCCCAGGAAACACCTTCTTTGCTCTTATTTATAGTAAGTATAACATCGAAGTAACCGGGAATTTACAATTATGTATTGATAATGAACGATAATATTTTAATAGCCAATACTGACAACGACCATAATAAGCAATATACTCCTCTAATATTGATCAGGATTTCACTTAAATTAAATTATCTGTGGAAATTTAATGAAACCACTCAGGCGATAAGTTTAAAGCTCAGCTTGAAAGTTACGAGGCAACAAATCCTTTGTGGAAGCTCAAATTGCTCCATTAAAAGAATTAAAATGCCAGCTACATTTCCGATAATAACTGGATTGACATATAAACATTGTGATTGTATCTGTATATGAACCATTGAAAATCATTTTCATTGTCCGTAGAAAAGTACAAAGTATTACAAAGCCTTTGAAATTAAATTACCAGTGTTTGAGCGTAGCGTAGCGATGCGAAAATATATCAGTCCAACTATGCGTTTCAATTCGCAAAATTGGATCCTATTAATGGTTTAAATTTTCCATTCGCCATCCTGAGTTATTGGAAAATTAATTGGGTATGGCCTTATATAGTATCGAACGCTAAATTTCATTATAGCAACATACAAGTTGATTTACGCAATGCCTTCGTCAGTACCAGAAGCACTTTATTGTGTAGTAAGGTCACTTTGGTGGGAGAAATCTTTTCGCTATCTAGTAGGTAACTACTGGATAAGAACCATATAAGGGGCAGCCCCATTTAAAGAAATTGTAATAAAAGAATTCTATAAAAATGTGTTATCATTCATCAAGTCATCAGTCATCGCCGAACTCCAATGTAGATCGTGGTCTAAGCTCACTTGATGCAAAAGAGAAGACTTGTAGATAGAAAAATAAGGCAGGTAAATAATACTGTTGGTACTTACAATGAGGCTGATATAACCATGAATACTGTTGTATGCTAAAATGACGTCACGAAAATTCCCATCACAGTAGTTGCACGCTGCTTCTGTAGACTTAGTCAAATTTAATCTGCTTCTCCATCCGCCAACCAGTCTCACCAACGTACCGAAATCTAACGGTTCATGACTGGAATTCCTTGAAGATTGCTCCTTCAGTGCTGATAGGAACTGTGTCAAGTCAACATTACTTCTGTTATCATTGTCATCTGTGGCCATTAACATCTCTTCGAAGATGTTCGATAGAGTTAACGTTATATTCTGACTTTCATCGGACGACATTTTTCTAGTGAATTACGGGTCATGTCAGAACACACTCTTAGCGATGATTGATCGTTGTTTCATTGTTTGTGACAGTTTCTTTTGTTTAATAATTTTCTGTTCAATCTGTAACAAAACAAATTCGTTCAATCAAGTAACAATTAAGTTACGAAGAAACGATAAACTTTAACGATGAATAATTGAAATTTTGTCACGTGTAAAATAATACTCCAGTAAAAAAGACATTTAAATTCGTAATAAAAGGTATACACTTGCCAGGAAATAAATATCCACGGCAAGGAATTCTTTAGGGTATTTTACCGATCACGAAATGGAGGCAATATGTAGCATAGATACATTCTTGACATCATTGAGAGACATGTAATCTAATAAATCACAATCTATTAGGTGCATAACCTAATAAAGCTAGTTGGATTCGAGTTAAGTAAGATAAGTAGATAGGTTACTTCCAAGGATGTATCATCATCATAAATGTCCTTGGGGTGAAAAGTGGTTTGATTAGCTTAAGTTAGCACTCAATATAGGTACTTAGGTATATTACAATACAGTATAGGTGTCTATAATGGTCGCTAAATCTACTTATCTTAATCGCAACTGTAAATTGCCTATAACCTGTTGGGAATCAATTTATCGATAACCAGAGTGCTGAATTTAATCATCACTAAGGGTGGCTAAGCGCATGTGAGTGATGTCACTCACATGCGCTTAGCCGCGCTTTTTAGTAACAAGATTTAAGTTTATTTTACAGCGCTAGTATTTCTTACAGCAGCTAAATACCCAGACGTGGTTTCCAAATATATAAGGGAAGGGTAATAAGATTTATTGGCCTGTCTATGTTGTTCACCAAACATTTTTAAAAGACCTTGTTACAAAGTATTAGTATTCTGTTATTTTCACGAAAGAGATTGTCAGCTAGATTTACAGGACACTCCATAAATATCTAATTTCACCGTTTGGTGAAAGGGAGTTATTAAAATTTTCTGAGAAATTAAAACAGGTACGTACTACAATGTTTAAAACCACAAGCCTGTGAAAGAGGGTATAATCGTATTTAATATCGGTTGTATGACCCTTGATATAGCCGCAGGCAGCCGTCATATAAATACCTTCGAGTATACTTGAACGAAACAATTTTGCTGTGACAGAGACCATTATAATACTTACTGAGTATTTTAATGGTCCCCTCAGGGAGCAATCTTATGCTTTTCTTTTGCAGACGAGGAAAACCACATTGTTATTATACAATATCTTCTCTAACACGAGGTACACTGATCAGATCACACACAAAATCTTTTCAATATTGGCTAGTAATAATTTCAGTCTCATAAAGTAGATAATATGCATGCAAATGCTCGTTTATGCTGTTAAACTTGATGTAATGTCGACTATACCTTCAACACCGTATAATTTTATTTCAAAGCTACAATGTAGATAATGTAACTAATTCTGTAGCGGCCACTAAGTCGAATCCTAATCATAAACGCAACTGTCCCTGTTGTTCATATACTACGTCGAGTAAGAGCGAGCGGGATACGTCGCTTAGAGACGACTAATATTAGCGTGCGGAGTAGAATTAGCACTAACGTCGTCTTTACCTAATTCTCTTTGTAACTACACAACATGGGAATTAAAGTCACAAAGAGAATAAATTGTGGTAAGTATTGAAGAATATTTTATTCATCAAAGCATAGCAAAAGTAAATTCCAACCCTTCCATTGTGCGTGGGGGTGAAACATAACAGTAAACTACTCGTATTTAATTAACTCGTTCCGGCACTGTCGCCGACAAGGCTGTGCTTATGTCATCATCTATGTAAATAAAGGAGATTGACCATTTTTGTATCGGTCTACTTAACTCAAATAGAAGTAGGTATTACGGCTACTTCGTTAAAGTTGAAATTTTCCAATTAGCCGTGAACTTCGACGTATTACAGTTGCCTGTGCCATTTGTATTTTAGTTCGACATAATCTTTTTTTTAAAATAAATTAACTGTTAACTGGAATATATAAATAGGATACGATAGTACATATAAGCTCTCAATGCTTTGTATAATATCCCCGCGCAAAAGGGGGATGCTTTGTATAATATAAGTTGACAATTAATATTATAAACCATGCAAAATCAACTTATCTGTATCGGACTATTTCTAGGTTGCCCAATGTGCCGTGGAGTGGACCTACTTCCTTATAATAACCGAGGGCAATATTATTTATTATGCAAGTTTTAATTCAAGACTTAAGAATGAAAATATACCTTAATACCATAATTAATTAATTTATACAAAGTTATGCGTCACAAATATTGAATATTTCATTTCAAACTAATTCTACAACAATGAAATAATTATTCACTTGCTAAGATGAAATTGCCTTTTGATGCTTGATGTTTTCAGATACTTAATTCTTGCAATGTTTATTTTCATTTGCATTTCAATCGGTATGGTCTTTTGTTATCAAGGAAATTATTAAAATTAAGTTTACTTTGTAAGTCACTTTTAAATATTATCTTTGCTTATACATTTCAATTTGAATATTTTATCCTATTTTAATACAAATTATAATAGCAGTTAAGTATCAGTCGGTTGATTAAAAATATATAAATAAAAATGGGCACTTTGATCTGATCGACAGTTTTTGAAAAACTTTCCAAACGACGTTACAACATGGCTGTAATATTGAAAATGAAATCACCCACTGAATAAATTAAAAGGTTAAAGATTCCTTCACCCTCTCGCCCTTAACTAAAAAAAATCTGGAAAAAAAGTAATGAAAATCAGTGAAATGCGAAGTAATAATGTCACGACATCAAACGAGCTCGCTCACCTTTGCAAAAAAAACGTTGTTATGAAACAAGTCAGTGTGGTGTTGAATAATAATTCACACATTTTTCATATAAACACCTTAATAATAAATCATTTTTACTATCACATGTTTAATGCATGAATTAAATTTTATAGATTTCTGATTCTAACACATTGCCTGCCCGAAAACCGAAACTGTAGGAAAACTAATAAAGTTTCGAACGGAACTTTATATACATAAATACTTTCAATGCTTTAAAGTGTAAAAAGGTGATTAAAACATAACATACAGTACATTAAATTACTACTACGTAGCAATAATCTTAAAACTTACCAATTATCTAATTAAAAGCTCCAATTCGATGATCCTTTTAATTAAACACAAACTCAGTTTCACATAGCTCTCAAATCACAACTGTCCTTCAACGTGATGACGTCTCATTATATCCTCGTAAATTATCGCGAGTTACGTCACAGAAACAAAGGAAAGTCGTCTCGAAAAGTTCACAGATTGCACGCACGTCGTTGTGCGGGCAAAAGTGGTTGTTTGACGACCGCGAGGTCGGACGCGTCCGCACGTTCGCGCTCTACTGAGATTCTACCCATTTTGTATTTCCTAACGCTACAAATTCCCTGCTGTTAGCCTGATATGCCTAAACTCGAACGCCGAGCAGCATTTTCCAATTTTCAAGTTTCTTCTTTATCTCTTTAATGTTAGCGTGCGTAACTAGACTAGAGGCGCTTGGAGGAGCTTAGCTCTCAGAAATTTTAGAATCCCAAAGAAACAACGTAATTTTGGTACTCGTAGCATTAAATTTCGATATGAAATTGTATATTGCGTGCAAAAAAGAGTACTCCATCATGTTAGGTAAAGTATCATGTCTGTAAAATTATGTTAGCTGGGTGTCAAATTCAAATTGTGTCCAATTGAAAATTGAACGAATTGAGAAAGTGAGATTCAACCGTATCGACAGCAGCTTGCATATATTTCTTCTCCATTTAACTGAATTATATTCTAGAATCATTACGTTTTTAGCTCATTAGCTTGATGTCTTACAAAATAAGTCGAGTATCAAATTTCTTTGTACAAAATCGAAGAGAGAGAAAAAAAGACCGGTCGCCGTTTGAAATGTTTGAAACTCGTCCCTTTGAATGTGAAAGTTGCACAATAAATCATTTAGGACTTTCTGAAAACTTTTCAAATCAACAGTTTGCACCTTTTGATCTATTTGTGTGTACCTCCTTTGAATTTGCAATGAGATGTGAAGGGGACAGCTGCTAAAGCATATCAAGTATTTATCTTTTCAACTATACCTAGTAATTCTTGTACGTATTTATAATTTTAGCTTGTCTATCAATGGTGGCGAGCCTGGATGGCGCATTTTCCTTTCTCAAAGTAGCTGCTATCTCTTCCAATTATGGTAATATTAATAAATCTGTCGTGACCTTATCAGTTGTACATGCTTCTCAATAATGTAATTAATACTGTATTATGGTGCAATAAAGTGTATTTATGTCATCTTATCTTATTTTTTGGGTGCATAGTAAGGGTTGTTTCAGATTCCGAATACACCAAAATGAATGTTATTCATGGACATCATATCGTAGTTATTTCGTAATCAATGCACATAAAACCTACGGCACGAAAATGACTCAAAATCAATATCATCGATTTCTTTTTGTACCTTATATAATTTTCAGTATTGTTACACTTAGATTGGTGAACATATTATATCTCAAATATACTTAGTAGTAGTAGCCATTGATTTGCCTGATATATTTCCTAGATTCACTTAACAATTATTTTTCAAATGTGATTTTGAAGTGTGTATAGGAAAAATAATTCTCCACTTTTATAAATCTTTTCTTCAAATTCAAGGCTGACAATTTCAGTAATAATTTTACCGTCGCTTTTTAGAGGTTCAATTCGAATTCGTGGAAATCGCTCTTTGTATTTAGTAGGTACAATTGGCGGCCACTTATATTAAGCGTCTTTAAAAGTTAATGGTTCTGTCGTATCTCTTCGATAGAAAAGCTCCTATATAGCAAAACTAAGTTGACAAGCATTTTAATGGAGGTTTAACTATAAAGATATTTTTTGCAACAGGTAAGATGACTTTAGTCATCCTTAGTCTGTAACGTGGTAATATGCAATGTGAAAGAAATAAAAATATGTACAAATATAATTTTGAAACTACAGGTAGTACATACCTACCTCAATTGAACCGGTTCATAAATTGTGATTCAAGTGTTACCACTGATGTCGACTATACATACCTTATAACTCTTTCTAGACATATTTGCATGTAGACTTCATGACGATGTAAATAAAATTGAATTAATGAAGGACATGAAATTATAACACCTAATTTTGCGGTGTATGGCGGCAACACGTAGATACCGATATTTAAATATACAGTTTTGAGCGGTTTGAGAGCTAGTGCTGAGTCTGAGCTTACGAGTCTTACTACTGTCATAAGATTAACAGTTGTAAGAATGAGCTCACGCTAAGATCGCGCTCAAACTGTCTATGAATCTTATTCACATATCTAGAACTTTGTAAAACTTTCACTTACTTATTTATTTTCTAGTAGTTGTTACGAATTTTTCCATGTATACATACGGCTCACTTCAAGAAATTGAAAAAAGTCTCAATAAGGTGCAAAAAAACCCTCGACAAATTGCATTGTTGTATTTTATTTTTAGAAAAGGGTTTCATATAATTCCAATGCACCTTATGCCAATACATTATAGTTTATATTTACACAAACCTATTTTTTCGGATCACTATTTCGGGTGTTCCAATTTCGTTGAGACGCTGTTTTCTTTCGAACCCTTTCCAACTTAGTGGTGCATGAACTAAACAATAATGACGCAATAATGCCCGGGTACGTCGTTATATGCCTCTCAACTTGATTCGTAGCAATTCGTAGCCCGTAGCATGCGTGTGCGCTTTTATGTAGATGTATGTGTTTTACGTAGCTGCCTTTTACTTTTGTTATTGTGTGATATTTTGTAATTTGACACAATTACCTACTTACATGTAAGGAAAGCTGAAATAAATCATTTTATTTTGGACTTATTTCTACTTTACAATCTAGGCCGTCTTCTCATAGCGTTAAGCTGGGTCCGCTGCGCCGTGTTTCCGTGTTTCTAAACACTAACATGCGGTTCGCAATTTTTTCTTTCGTTATGGTGCCCGGTTATTATTACATCTATGTGGTCAGCTATGTAAGATGGACTTAAGGACAGCTTACCTTGCCAAGGAGAGGAAGCTAGCGGGGAAGGGAAGCGGGGAACCTACCTATGAAAGCAGTACCTACTCAGCATCGGTAATCTGTCTACTGTACAGACTTGGGTACCACAGAAATGCCACGGGGGAGCTTGAAACGTATAGTGAAATTACTCTGACAACCCTTATCAAATCCAATGGATTTCAGGCGGCGTGGTTAACTTGTATTGTAATATTAGATCCCTTTGATATTTAGCGGAATGTTTTCAAACTAAGATGGACGTAAACAGTAAAATTAAATACTCTCATTTCTATTGCATTTTGAAATTACTCATCACGATCAGAAAGCCTAAATTGCTCCATCTCCCATACCGGGACGTTTCAGTAACATCACCAATCATCAAAGTCATTTAGGTCAAAACTGACTAATTTCTCAAAATATTCGTTTAAGGAAATGAAGGCTTCTAAAATTTACACTTCCTATAATTTTATTTCAAGTTGTTTAAATATCTATAAGAAAACTAGCAATATTTTCACGTTAATAATTTTCTCCTCAATCACCACAATGACGTTGTTGACCAAATTGGCGGTATCCTGAATAAGGGTTAAGTACGGTCTACTACAAACCGACGAGCATGCATGAAGAGGTTGATGAATGTGGAGGAGGAAAGGGGTGTGTGCCAGGATCGCGCGGATGGAAGTCCATCATCTCTGCCTACACCTACGGGAATCAGGCGTGAGTTTATAAAAAAAAGCTATAAAAGCTTGTGCATCCACTCATTTAAAAAAGGGACAGGGTTGGTTATAATTATAAGATTTTTAACAATCAAATTAATACAAAGCCTTCTCTGCTATATTGACCACTGACATTCTTCCGGATTTTATTTTCCTACGCAAAAAGGTAAGATGACACTACTGTCGGGATTATTTTCCATACACGCGCCTAAAAGGGGTCATAACGGTCATCAGGTATTTCGATACCCTTTGACCCTTTTTGGGCACGTCGCTTAGTAACAAAGGATTTCAATATCTATGTAGGCAGCCTTGTATCTCAAGGAGATATGTGTTTGCTAGATGTCAAATGTTAAAAATTCTTGGGACAGGAGAGAAAGCCTTGAAATTTTCCGTGTATTGCCCCAATAGCTGCATTAGTTTGGTCAGGATTTTCAAGAATGCTTTCAAAAAGAATAAATCAATTTGGTAACGCCATCTATTAATACATTTTGTCATCACTCTAGATCAGCCTACCATCTCCTTAATTACCTTAGTACCTATAAAAGTCGTACAAGGTCGGCGCCCCCTGGTGTCGACTCCTACGCAATATCGAAGGACATTCCAGTGACCTTCAGTCTTTATCTGACAGTCGTGGCGAATTGATGTGATCCTGATTATACTGACTCCGATTTAATTGTGATCGTGAACTATTGCGGCCTAGGCTTTGGCGAATTAACGTTGAGGTCTGGCCTTAATCAAGTGGCGCGTTGAGCCCTCGTGGCTTCCGTTCGCCAGTGAAGACGGTTTATTGTGGTGTCCCGGGCGAAGGGCGAAGGTGGTGCTGAAGGAGTCCAGGGTTGCAGCGGCTCCTGTGAGCTCTGCGGGGATTTGGCCAGGTATTGTGCGACTTCCTTACACTTTGTGCTCCTCTCAAGTCTCTCCTCACCCGAGTTCCCGACGTCCCGTCTTTCCGCTGATCTTAGTGTTGATTGAAATCCCGAACGAAGGTTTACGACAGGTTTGGCGCGACCACAATTTATCAAAGCTAACATATGGTTCGTTGTGTGCATAATGTGTGTATTTGCATGATGCATGTCAAGGTAGAATTTACAGAAATACTTAAGAAATTGTTTTGAAAAGGGTATGTTACGTTGGTTTGGCCACTTAGAGCGGATGAGTGAAGGAAGGGTAACGAAAGAAATACACAGAGCGAATGCTAACGGAAGGGCCGGCAGAGGTATACCGAGGAGAACGTACGTCGACCAAATTGGCGATGTCTTGAAAAAGGGTCACGTACGGTCTACTACAAACCGACGAGCATGCATGAAGAGATTGATGAATGTGGAGGAGGCAAGGGTGTATGCCAGGATCGCACGAGATGGAAGTACTTCGTATCTGACTACCCCTACGGTAATCAGGCGTGAGT
Source organism: Tachystola acroxantha (assembly GCA_963506565.1). NCBI lineage: Eukaryota > Metazoa > Arthropoda > Insecta > Lepidoptera > Oecophoridae > Tachystola > Tachystola acroxantha. Next base: position 7,196,600 of record OY735887.1, read on the forward strand.
TTATAAATAAATAAATATTGTTTTAACACTTACATACAATACACCTATGTTCACGCAAAAGATTTTTATGGCCAAAATTAGCCTCGCCGGCCCATTAGATGATGTTTGTAGCTATCATAGAGACATTCTTAGTAGTTACTGTTTGCTACACAATGCAAACCAATTCTGATATAGAAATACAAAGTGTGTTACAAAACAATGTTGATTTTCCTCCACAACCTACTTAATATTATATACGACCTGCCCTGGTTTCATATTGTAACATATTCCATACCCGTTGTGATAATCCCCGAGCTTCATAGCATACAATATCTTCTAAGGAATCTTGGGATATAGGGGTTTATTTGCACTTGCTTTTGAGGGGACTGAAAATTTACACATTGCATGGGATGCAAATATGAATGGGCGCGCAAAATAAGTACGTAGAGGGATCCAAGCAGGAAGAGGAAATGCTTGACTGATTTTTCTGTTAGTGATATGAAATTTGTGAAGAAATACATTTACATTTGGTATAAAGTAATGGAAGCTTAAATATTCCAATGTGAACAAGAATGGCATTTAAATTGTCCTTCAATACATCAAATGTATTCATTAATTTATTGCACGAATGTTAATTAAAGACGTTAACATTTACATACACTTGCATATCTAAATTATCATTGGAATTTTTACTGTTGGTTGACGATTGAGCTTTCTAATTTTTAGTACGGTACACATAACCACATTCTTGAAAAATAAGATAAAGATAAATATTCTTTATTGCAAAGTAAAAGGAATTACACAAATGAAATATGCTAATACAGTTAGTATCACAATTGGCGGTCTTATCGCTTAAAGCGATCTCTTCCAGACAACCTTTGTTTACAGAATTCAGCGGATGAATAGGTAGCTTGTTGAGCAATAATTAAATATATATCGATACCTAACTGGTACCTACTTGAATACAACGAAATAAATATGTGGTACCTATATTTAACTGTAAATAAAATACCTAGATATGATTTTTTTTAAACATAGTGTCCAAAATGTTGGCTTCACTTTATTCGATATAGTAGCTGCTTCACCCTGTATATCATAAATAACGGGCATGAGAGAAAGTGTGTCATTTCCCAACTCAGATCTTAAGTGGTGTGCAAATAAGGGGTCATATCTCATTCTCCTCGAGATTAATTAATTCTGTCATCAACATTTACTTACGGCTCTCGATCTCGAATGGATATTAGTTTATGAGTAGGTAAATCCATTGAATTTCACAATTAAGATCTGAGATAGGTACAAAGGAACGTATGACATTAGTCCATATTTATCTATCTATTTATTATACTGACGTAGTACATTAATTCATGCCTGGTATTGTACAGCAGTATTGCATTACATATCTATCTTTGATTGTACAGTCCAAAGTGTTACATATCAAGTGTTACACTCGCTCAGCGATGAACTATAAATATCATGTCGCCGAGCGAGTATCGATGCGTCTCTTTAGTTTACACGGAAAGTATTGTACATTTCTAGCGGGAAAAAATAGCCCATAGTTACTCGCCGGCAGTGGGACAACTGCTTTTCATTTGGACTTTGTACCGTTCTTTTTGTTTCTCAAACTTATGGCTCCACGTACCCCTGTTAAAGTTTCCAGATGACGGCGAATCCCCAAAACTTTGAGGCCCAAAGAAAATAATAAAGTAGGTTTTTTTTATTTCAATAAAACGTAATGAATACAATGCCAAAAAGAAGTGGGCTTGTTTCTTGTCGCAAATAGAGTCAATTTTGTGAGTAATTTTGGACCAGTCACACAGTCACCATTACGTAATCTTGTCGCGAACCCCCATCGAATGATAGTGGTACGCGCACCCACTTTGACAAACCCTGGTTTAGGTCATAATAGTTGAAATCGTACTGCAAGTGTTACCGGATCTGTTGCCGGCTGTACAGTCGACGACATAGATAAGTATACAGGGGACCTCAATAAGGTTGAGATTTTCTCAAAAACTACTGGATCGAATTTAATTATTCTTTTACAATTACATAGTTTTCACTTTTATCTATCAAACAGTGAAAGAATTTTTGCAATAGGTCAAGTAGTTTTTGAGAATATCTCAACCTTATAAACTCTCCTGTACACCTTTCTCTGTGTTACACCGTACCTGTCAAACTGAACTTATTCAAACATTGAAATCCCCCTTTTGCAACGCATTTGCCTTCATTTACACCGGTTAATCGAAGGATTTTATGTAATGATCCATCACGAAGGCTCATCACACCCTTGACCTTGTTTACAAGTCGCAAGCAAAAGTTATGGCTGAAAGTTATAGGAGTCGACAAGGGGTTGTTAATCTGTGCGAGTACCTACCTAAATATTTCATAATTGTCTAAGTTTTGTCGATTAACTATTCTACTTATACTTACTTACTTGCGATCGGAAATTCATGAATGGATACCTACTCTATTTTCCTAAGTTTATTGCTTCGTCATCGACTTTGTAAGTAATTCAAACTTCCTTCGTTACTCCTATGCTGACTTCGCAATAAATATCAGCTCGTAAAAATCCAGACAAGAAGTACCGTATTTTCAAAATAACATCAAATATAACGCAGTAACTAAGTGGGTATTTAAATAATAGATAGACTCTTTATTGTATAAAAGAATTACATTTCACGAATTGTTACAACAAATTGTTGGTCGTCGCTAACTGTAGCGATGTTTAGAAGATTTTTAAAAAGTGTTACTTTACCGTCATGTATTATAAGTTATATCATTAAGGTGAAACATAATATTATTAATAAAGTACTTATCAAAATGTAGCCATATGGTCAGAAGTGTAAACCTGAAAATAAACCGCTGTGTAGGTACGTTACAGCATATATGTACGGACAACAGATCAATGACGATTTTAAATCTTACGACGCAGATAATAAGAACGGTCCAAAGTCCAAAGTGTTACACTTGATCAGCTGTTAACAAGGATATGATATTGTGCACCTATTTATTTACATGTAAATAATTATACCTACTCCTTAGATTGTATTTTTAATCTAACATATTTCGTATTTTGCCAAACCATGTGGAAAAATACTTTGCAAATTAAAAAGTAAATAATTATACCTACTCCTTAGATTGTATATTTAATCTAACATATTTCGTATTTTGCCAAACCATGTGGAAAAATACTTTGCAAATTAAAAAATAAGCAACTCAGCTTTTTACATTTTAGGCAAATATGTTCACTTACTTTACTAAATGAATGATTTAATGGACCAACTTTAGTCATAGACGTAAATAAAAATAAACTCGCCGTTTTCAGAGGTAAAGAACCCATAAATAAATAACTTGATCTACAGCTTCGTTGAATTATTTTTTGGCATCTGTTACTATAAATTGGATGCGAGGTGAATGAAATAGTATGAGTTTCAGTAGATATATTATGTTTATACATACATATTCAAGTTTTTTTCATAACGTAAATAACTCACACATTTTAAATCAAGAGACTTTAACCCCTAAAATACTTTTACGTTGTAAAATTTAACTGAGAAGTTCCATTTCTACAAGGTATTTATTATTAATTTAGTTGCTGTTACTAATCAAAGGTATCTAAAATTTAGACAGTATCTGGTATCCTCAAAAATAATATTACTTATAACAATTTCGGTAGTTCGAGAGTGTTTTAAATCGATCAGCTGCCCCCTTACTTTTAACTCTTATAGCAGTATTACTTTCATAATACTTTGTTACTTCGTACAATGTCGACCTTAATAAGCTTACTTTAAGGTCGTCATTGTACGAAGTAACAAAGTATTATGAAAGTAATACTGCTATAAGAGTTAAAGGTAAGGGGGCTGGTCTCGGTCGGTATAAAATATGGGCACATATTTTGTATTCGCACAAATGGATACAGTGTAGAACAAAAGTTTGGTTAGAGATATCCGCCCCCTATTCGGCTTACTGTGCGTGACATACCATATATTACATATTATGACAAGCAAAAATGTTTCAATCTGTAGTCATCTAAGAGAACATAAGAGAATTCCTAACTACAAAAGACGACAGAACAATTTTTTGTCACGTTTTCATACTTGTTAACATAAATAGTCCGGATCTTGTCATATGAAAGGAAAGAAAGTTAATGATCAAACGAGTTTCTTAAAGAGGGTTGCAAATGTTGGAAATAGTGATGGACTAATTGGCTTTACCTTTATGGTCTAAGACCAAACCGAGATATCACCTAAATGTTTCAACAATATTAGTAAAGTTCTATTTTCACGCAATGGTTTCTGGGGATTAAAAAAATCAATAGTAATTTAAAGTTAAATATCATATCTATTAATTTTTTTACAATTTGTATGTCAATTTATTCAGTAATAAGCTAAAAATACAAACTAATAACAATAAAAACTAATACCTATAATAACAAATAAAACGTGATTAAAATAAATACTTACCTAAATTAATTAAATAACCCGCCCCTTAAATATCTATTAAATAGGTAGTAGTGTAATGCAATATTTATTAGCCTAAACCCCAAGAAGTCGCCATAATGCCCTCAATTCGACGCTTTTCACCAGCTACAAGAATATCACGATTGACTACGAGGTTACGCAAGCGCTACGACTGTGTGTCGTCGTAGCTCGCAACGCGTAGACAGACAATTTTAAATCAAAGATATTAATAATGGTTCATTGGTCTTCGCTTTATAATGTGTTTGCCCATCACTAGTTGGGAAACGGGAATTTATGAGAGTGCTTACTGTCCTTTTATGGGCCATGAATTTAGAATAACAATGCTCATACCATGTGATGCGAGTGAACTGTTGCCCGATAAGCAAGGACTGATGAAACAACTTGTACTGTGTGAAATTTACATATGAATGTAAGCTTTATGAAAATCTATGAATACCCCATAGCCTTTCGTCTCACAAGATTAAAGGGCTTATTCAGTTTCTTTGAAATAATCCGATATTTCCCGTGATAAGACTTAAGACTTTTTATATAATTTCTGAGAAAGCCTGAGCTCTCCAACAATGAAATATTTTCTGAATAAGTAAAAAATGTTTTTGAGATTATCGCTTGGATTTTTTCCCATAAGGTTTAATAAATTGTTCATAAATTTCAAGCTCTAATCTTCTTAATTATACAGATAATCCTCAGTTAGATACTAATGATAGTTAACATATCCTCAACATGCACAAAACCTAACAATCTATACCGTAAGATTGTAAGGTTTTGTGTCTACCTGAGTATTATCATTGCTGCGCTGTCGACTGTACCTATAACTATCATTTACTAAAACTTAATCTACCGTCAATTAAGTTTAATCATGTTAGTGCGAGTAAGTCAAGGCTGACGAAGAAATTGGAGAAGTAAGACAGATGAAAGACGTTGGCACTTGCCTTTAACCTCGACTCTGAAACGATCAAAGAGGCCTCGTAATTGCTTTATGTAGGTAGTTGTAATCAGATACTTCACAGTAATAAACTAACCAGTCCTTTAAACAAACTAGCTGTTCTGTAACATGTTTCAAACTCCTACACAAATAATTCTATCACCAAATTCCAACAGTATTTACGGTAGGTAAGTACTTACTTAAATATTTTCCAAAATAAAAATAACATCATCAATTAAAATCATAATCATATTGCAAGTACTTAATTATTACATGATCTGTTGTCGTTCGTACGGATCAGTCAAAGTTATGCATGAAATAATTTTGTATGAGAAATGAAAGTCGTCGTCGTCGTCAGCCCATATCCGTCCACTCCTGGACGTAGGTCTTCTTGCAATCCTTCCATTTTCTTCTATTTGTGTCCGTACGCATCCATTTCTTCCGATGTCGTCAGACCATCTCATCGGTGGTATTCCCACGCTGCTATGTCCTGTGCGTGGCCTCCAAACTGTAGCTCTGTACGTCCAGCGTTCGTCGTCTCTACGTGCAACGTGCCCTGCCCATCTTCACTTCAGGGAAGCCATCCTTTCCCCAATATCCACCAGCATAGTCCGCCGGCGGATTTCTGAGTTGGGTACTCTATCGACCAGAGAGATGCCCAGCATAGTACGCTGCATCGCTCTCTGCACCACCTTCATCTTTATCATGGCCTCTTTAGTTAATGTCCACGTTTCTGTAGCAATTAAATGTAAATGAAAGTGGGGGCATAAAATAAATGGGAAAGGTTATCACAAATTCATACATATAGCGCACGAGGGGAACCTAATGAAATGAATGACACACCATTGCGTTGAGGGTTGTCATATGCTTCGCAAAATATTATTGATGGTGGTATTCATTAGCGGGCGTACTGTATACTGTCACAGAGTAAGCGGTGAAGATACGTCGATTATATTGACAAGTTACCTAACCTCTTCAAAGCACTTACTTACCCCATTAACTAAGTATACGTGAATGCGATTAATAACTCATCTGCACCTTTCTTTCTCTGTGTTCGTCGTACATATAACCCCCTTTGATATAATTTCATTGTCTACAAAATGGTACGTAAGCAATAACTTTCTGTTCCTATCATACGTAGCTATTACGGGTTAGAGGGAATAAGGACCTAATGTTGTTTGCATGCGGCTCCATTATACGATCGTTTATTGCCCTCCACTCCGTTGACTCCATTTCAACTGAATTAATCTCTCAAATTCAGCGCACAGATCTGTGTTATAGTGCTCCATAAAAATACTATGAACTATAAACAATATTAGAACTCTAAGGCAGAGTTTAGTGTGGGTTACTCACACAAGTTCGCTCACTAAATTGTCTATACAACTCGGACTAACAAACAAATTTGGCTCATAGAGATAAACTCGACTTAATATTGAACAGTGGTTTAAGGATTTTTGCTAGAATTGGCCGTACATAATTGATGGTTCCTGTCAAATTAAACCACCGTTTAGCAGTTTTTATCGTTACGAGCCTTGGATTTTTAGATAACCAAAAATCCCGCTGAATCCGTACAAAAAATGTAATACTAACAGAGGCTAAGAAATGTCATGTGAGCGCAATTTAAGCGCTCATAGTCTCATCCCTTACAAATAAACTATGAGCAGATACACTGCACATGACATATGTCCTACGAAATACAATCCACTATCGTTAGCAGCTCTTACGGAACATTACCTAAAAATATTATTACGTTTAATATTTGTAACTGTGATCTATAAATAAATGAGTTTAATTAAGATCAAGCGTCAGACAGCGTTAATAATTCTGTAGATGTCATAAAATTTAAATCCATTTTCGAGGGCAACAACCCTAATGATGCCTAACCTTTTCGTTATCAAGATAGTCTTAGAAGAAACATCTGTGGTTTGCTTAATCTGTGATTTAAGGGGTCGATTCCCCTTTGGATCTCGCGAGCGCGCTTCCCAGATACTTTTACGCTTTATTGCGTAAACGGTTTAAGGATTACCCTTCCAAATTGCGTTCATACGGTATGTTTATGTATTTATGTCATCCACACATTCCACGCACCTACGTGATGTTACCTAAACGACCCAGTTTGATTGACCTTTCAGGAGGAGTAAGATAATTAAATAATCTTTATAATGAATGTTTGGGCTTCGTGTCACGTTTTTTGATGACGCCCACATTGAGATATCACGTATTTTCATGTATTATATGGACTTACGCAACTCCAAACATATTCGACGCAACGACAGAGTTGGAGCGGCGTCGCACCGCCAGAATTAATTCAACCATTAATCGCATATCATCATCATCAACCTGAATTGTGCTGCTGAGAGTTTTATGCCACTTTTCTCCTCCGCGTTGGCACCTTTTCCATGAAAAGTGGTGTATAAATAAAAAAATAAAATAAAAAATATTGACATGTAAAAATATACGAAATGTATGTATATTCCGTGCTTATTGTCGGACACTTAAAATTTATAATATATTTTGTATTTCCCTAAGTTAAGTGGATTATTTCCTATTTTTAGAGAAAAAAATATCTAAAACCGTAACCGTATGTATTTACTTGCAATAAAGAGGACTCAGAATCAGCCCAGTAGTCCACTGATGGACTCCCGTTATAGTTGTGATATCGGAACATGATTTTTAGATTTATCTTCGGTAGTGATATGAGTTTTTTTGATGCTATACAAGAAGTTCATCAAATACTATTCAGTCAACCGCAATTCCGTGGCGTAGTAGTTACAATAATTGTCTCAGAACTACTCATTTACTCTACGTCATAAGTAAACAATTTTTCGTTTGTTTTCGTATCGTAACGTAATGGATTGATCTATTCTAAGCTTAGGGCGATAGTGTAAACAAATATCATTTATCAAAACGTTTTAGCGAGCCAGATTATTAATAACATAACACGATAACAGTACCGAATTTCCTCGTTTAGATAATTTAATGCTAACGAGATGAGAAATTAGTGTATTAGGTAGATGCTTTTTGGAATGGTGCTTTTGTAATCAAGGTTTAAAATATCTAATTAAAGAGACTTGTAATCCAATTAAAGGGTACCTATTTAGGGCCTATTTGTAACCTAGCTACTAACTCACAAATAGATCGGAGCACTCAACCGTTACCCGAGAAGAGATCCTTTGTTATAAAATGTAAATTCATATTGGAGAGCAAAAACTTTAATAATGCCTAAACCTTTTAATTATCAAGATGCTCTCAAGTTTTAAAAAAATCACAAGAAGAAACATAATACATCCCAACTTTAAAAGTACGATATCAATCCATACCTACACAATGATAACGGTACAAAATCCCATTTGATATCTGCTCTACACCTACTGATAAGGTAAATTCTCTAAAGGTAAATTCTAAGAAAACTAAGTATACCTACCATTAAAAAAATTCCAACGCACAAGGCAAAAAGACCCCGATCCCTAGGGTTTTCAAGGCTGAAGTAATTAAGCATTTAGTAGGCTTCACAGCATCTTAGGTATCATGGTAGATTGTACCATCAAGGGAGGCAGTGTAATTACGACCAAGCCTTCAACGACAATTCTTTTATGCGAACTCCTTAAATAACGGATATATTCACTCGAAAAGCATTACCCCTCCTCCTTTCGACAATCGGGTAAAAAGACCGTCAGCTAGTAAGCAAACATTTGCCTTTCTATGTGCATAACATTTAGATTAAATAAATATACTGTGCCTTTGATTTATATGACGCTTAACCTTTGTAAGCAAAGTGTAAACGGTCAACTTTCCACAACATAAACTCCTATGTGTTGTGTTTAACATCCGTCTTCTAATATATTAGAGTCTGCATCCGCGGCTAGTAAACAATCTGACGTGAATGCTGCTGGTGTGTTTCGGCTGCTCACAGTCACTGAATGACGAGCGTGGATGTCAAGGGCATTGATATTTATACACTGTATATCAGCCGAGTTTAATGTTTCTTTCTAATCAGGATTATCCTCAGAATTTGTTTTATGCATTATGCCATGCTCGGCGAACAAATGTAAATGATGAAAAATTTCTAGCCGTGAACAGGACTTGAAGCTGCGACCTAGTCATTCCGTGACATTAAATAGGATAATCCTATTATTTACAGCTTTTGATTAGGTTCTATAACTCCAACAACTATATAAACTCTTATACCTACAGAGCAGGTATTCAAGGAAGGTGAGAAGTATCGGGGAATTTAATAACATCTTTTCTACCATTTTTCGATGAAAATTAAAATTAAATTAATCAGATGTAATTGTATCCAAAGATTTAAATCGTTGACTGTATCAGTGTATAATGATAGAAGTCACAATTTTTTCGCGAACACAGCAGAGATGTTATTCAGTACCGATATTCGCATTTTGTTTTGATACTCTCTTCGTTACCTATACATATTAACTTTACACGTACGAGTAAGTACGTAACCAGTTGGAAGTATGACCAAAAGACATTGCCACATTTCAATGGAGCTTTGCCCCACCTACAAAACTACGTGGCCATTTAAGCTGTACCTATCATTTTGTTGGGGACTTATTACAGGTTTCATATTGCATAATCATAATCAGTAACATTTTCTACTATTCTCGCAACTCCTATAGAAGAATAACAAAAACAATGGATAAATCGCTTCGATTTCTTACTATTTTCTGAATTCTTAATTAAGCGGTTTTTTTCGAATCGCAACTTGTACAAAACTTTATTTCAAACCAATAATTAACGGAGTTAATTATTAAAAATCGGAGATATTTTTACATTTATTCGTTATCATGTACAACTGATGGTGGGGCAGAATCTGGCATTGTCATTTACCTTTGCAGATACCGTGGGATGAGAATACGGCGCCGCAATGTTTGAAAACCCCAGAAATTGCAGGTTCGAAATTTGTTTAAGTATGCTTAATTTCACCTCGACCCAGAGCAAATATTATATACCCGCTGTAGTTCTAAAGCTAGATTAACGTTTCAATTACTGGAAAATGTGTGTTTCAGCTTCGGTATTATACCGGTTCTCCATTCTTCCGGTGCAAATATTCCGTGATAGAACATAAAACTAGATGAATAAAACGTTTTAACTTACAATGAATTTATTTTGTATGTGAAAAACGAACGGTAGTTTTATCTTACCTTTGTCAAGCGAGACAGCCCGCGTGTGAGATAATTCAGGAGAGGTAGAAACGCTACGGGATGGTCTGGAAAACATTTTTCATTTCGTATGTGCCTAGACAATGTAGCAGAGTGTAACTACTTATATCAATCTAGATTCTAGGTAAACAGGCTGCACATGATGACTGGATCATAATATGTTTTGATATTTTCTTGCATATGCGCAATGCGAAACGAAAATCTAAATGATAAATGGAGAAAAAATTTCATCACGACCGTGATTCGAACCCGGGGCCTCGCCATTGCGTGGCACGCTCTATTCCAACAGTGCCATCGTGATTTGTATCCAGATCGTGAATTTTGTCTCCATATTCTCGTCTGAGGGACGGTAGCGACATCTATCCAGTAATTGTGCAATTACTCAAATTCATGTCTAACATTGCAGTTAGAAATCATATTTTTAATTGATGACGCGTTCTTTTTTCATATATTTTGATATTTTCTCCATTTATCATTTGGATATTACTTCATGACAGGCATGTTTTCTATTGCAATACCGACAAGGTCTTTAAACATTTAGTTACTTACATGTTGTTAAAGTTACTTACAGTTATTGTAATGAATAGACAAATGGATTATTAAATCAATGAAGGTTTAGAATTTTCGTATCTTTTGTATTTCCGTAGAATGACAATTTCATTAAATTCCGTTCCTTAAGTCTACTTACGAAGGAGATAGAAAACATGTTATCCATCGTCGATATTCAAAAACAAGGCTTTAACATAACCCACAATATAACAAAGATGTGCGCAATCATTCCAATTTCCGAATTAATTTTTTCAAATAAATTAGTCACCTGCACCTCTATCTATATGAGTATAAAAATACAGACTACCTTTCAAACTTTAATTGGCTAGTCTACCACATCTATCGTCTTTCGATGTTCAGCCTTTTACAGTGGGTAAACAAATAGCAGCTTTATAAGATTTATTATATGTGGTAAAATGTGATTGATTGCGACTTTATTGTAGTCTGTTTGGCTGTATATGCGACAATAAAAAATTGTGTTTACGATACCGATGCTACGTCTTGACAAATATGGGATTCTAGAAAGAAAGAATGGCTTTTATTTCGCTCTCACACAATCGACTGACACTTTTCTTGGACTAACTTTTCTATCGAAAGTTGGACAGCATCATGTCCAATGTCCATCACTCTATGCCGCACATCGAAATAGCGTTGTTCTGTAGCGGCTAAGTCGAATCCTAAACCTAAACGTAGCTGTCACTGTCGTTCATATGCTATATCGCGTAAGAGCGAGCGGGACATCTCGTTTAGCGGCGACTAATATTAGCGTACGCAATCCGGAATCGCTAGAAGTATCATCTATTCTTTGAGTCATTTGACGTCCACCCTCATAGAACGAAAGTTTATTTTGCAATGCCAAGGTTTGTTCGTAGCCTTGTTCGTAGCGCTCTGAGTCTTGCTATATTTCATTCAAATCCAACTTTGAGCTCTACGTAAGTAAAATATTATTTGGGTCTACGCTCTGGCTCTACGAGAATTGTACCTATATGTGATTGATATGACAAGACGTAGCAAACCGCGTAGGTTTAGTAGCTAAGGTAATTAATACGTGTAGATCTGGTTCCTCGTCGTCCTACTAATTTGTCCCATGTGTTTGAGAATTAAAAAAAAATCTAAGTGGATGCGTACTTAAATCCTAAATGTTAATGTGTACCAATGAGGCCAGTATCAAAATCCATTAAAAGCATAGGTATGAGTATAATATGGTTCTATTTGGTTGACTGTACATCAACAACGTCGAAAACGTGGAAAAATACGTATACAATTTAACTCATAACTCATTTATTCAGATCTTAGGTACACTAGGTACACTTGATCACGTCAATCAACAGTATTCTAATACTTGTATTGGACAACCTATTGGCAAAGAGAATTTGGTATCATAAGACTGTAATAAAATATTTTTCTAATAAAGTCGAGTCCTTTTTGAGAAACTCTCAACCTTAATGACTCGCTCGTACCTATATGTATACTGTGTTAGACCATACAATCAATCTGCAAGAGAGGAGAATTTTAAGAATGAATTTAGAAAATTAAAAAAAAATCCTAAACAATTTGACAGCTGCAGTTGTAATAACCATTGTTATAACCATCTTTTTATAGCGAAATCCAGGTACATAATAAATAGAGTTTAATATTTAATACGAAGAGTCCAAATATCAGCAATCATTTCATGCAAACTATGCATGACTGACCTAGATTATACTATATGCCTGTACTAAAACAAACAAAACGAGTAGGTACTCGAATAAGCTCAGTCGGAGTTTAGGTAATTTAGATTTCTGTTTAGTTTGATTAACAATAATAAATAACATTTGAGCAGTCCAGATTTTCCATTTAAAAGTTATAATGGGAAACGAAATGGCAATTTAATAAGTATTTGTACTTCCCAAAGCCTTAATTTATGACCTTTATGGAAAGCTATAAGAAAAATATGACGCACTAGGTTTCCTACATACTCATAAGTACCTATAAGTATGTACTTACTTTGGAAATAATATTTACCTTTTAGTGCGCTTTACAGTTAGGTATTATACAGAGTGTAACGTAAAGGGTTTCCATTTTAGCGAAATATTTTGTCAATTAATAAAAAGGCTATAAAAATGTTTCCAAGTGCTTAGCTGTGTATGTGTGTTGTAGTTTTAATATGCTCATTGTGTTCCGTCTAAAAATATATATACTCCACAGAAACAAACAAAATACAGCAGCCAACATTGTTTAGACATCGTCTATTGTTTACCATCGAATCTGAAACAAAACAATATTGCCAAATCTAGCGTTATGAAGAAAGTTTGTGATTGCGTATGATGTTGTGTTGCCTGTCTCTATTAAATTCCACCCAAACTCTCCCCAAATGGAAAGGGTATTTCATTCATAAATTTCGACGAATTTAAATATTGACTGACTGGAAAAGACTGAAGATGATTTTAATCATGAAATTTAATTATGTACCTACAAGACTTTACTTATTTTTGAAATCCTTTCAATTCTAAAGGAATATTAAACAAGGTAGATTTATTTACTTATAATGTAGATTTATTTACTTACGAGTTATTTACATAAATTATTTTTAATAAATTGCAGTAATTTATTCGCTCATGACCCTGAAACGCAAAATGCCTAAGCGGCAAAATGCCTAAAACTACAGGATATCAATCAGGACTTGAGATTTTTAAAAATTGTTGATGACCCATCAACAATCTTACAACAAGCTAGTTTCAAGCCTTTGGAATTATCAGCTGCAGTGCTCTTAACAATAAATTATTTAACTCCTAAGAGTTTAACTCAAATTCTAAACAACTCTACCTACCATCTGCCGAACACATAATGACATATTCTGCCGTGAACATTTTCGTATGTTATAAACTCTTCAGTAAGTATGCAAATAAGCTGATTTAAACGACCCACTAAAACACTGCCACCTCTTACGTAAGGTAAAATATTTAGAATCCTCATAAAAAACCTCATAACGGGAGTTGGTTTAGAAGAAAAGTTATGACTGCAGATTTAGTTTTATTAGGCCTATCATTTATTGCGTAAAAATAATAATTTGAATTAGTTCAAAGGTGACCTTACCTTGTTGACTACATCGCAACTATTTAAGTAAGTGTAGTGTAGTAATAAATCAAATAGTGGATGTTTACGTATGTGTAACTAAACAACTTTAGACTATTACCCTATCACTATTAATTAAAATTAAATCAATAAAAAATAATTTATTTACATTTAAGTACTGAAAACATGATCAAAGAAGCCAAAACCATTAGTTGTATTTGCCATCATAAAGGTTTTCCGATCATCCTGCAATGCATATTATCAGAATAACACTATTTAGGCAAAGAAGGGGAATATAATTACATAGCGTCACTGCGAATGTAACCTATTAATTAAAACATAAGTACGCGAAAAATTAAACCATTGACTAAATTAAACCAATAGCCAATAAAAGGATCGTGAAAATTAATTACACCTTTCCAACGCCTTTCCAGTCTTTGTTTGATTTACGTGGGTACTAAATCGTTACGTAGGCATTTAACCTGAGGTAATTGAGCAGGGTTGAATATAATTTAAATTAAACAATTCATTTGTATTTCAATTTCTCAAACTTGGGTTGTCTTATAAAAGTCTAAAAGTCAAATTCAGGGCAATTTGGTAACAGGCAAGAATTCTCTTGAATAAATTATTACAAAAACAAAACGACTATTTCTGGAATGTATCTAATATCCATTCCGTGATCAAGACGAAATGATGATATCTATAGACCAAAATCCATCAAGCCGTTCAGGCTACAGGAGGTCTCAAAGGAACCGACATACTACTCTCGAAAAACATTACCCTTCTTCCTCCTTCCTCTTGTTTTAGAATGGCTCAATTTTCCCAAGAGACAAAATGAGTTGATGCTAACTCGATGCCTTCATTTTATACCTTATAGGTATAGGTATTCAGTGGATCTAAAAATTACGTAGGTACCTATATGCATTTTTTCCCTCTAGTGTATTTACACTAGATTAGTAGGTATTCACCTCAGATCAGGGAACTGATCTGATGTGAATATAGCCTATACTATGCCTAGGTATAAGTAAATAGGTATTAAATATTTTTCTGATTGATTTTATGTATGGTTCATCCATGTGCTTAGCTAAAAGCCCAAAATTAAATGAGGTGCATAGACGTTTTAGGTAGGATTAATTTCCACACTGAATATGAAAATGACGTCATCGCCGAAATTAGTAGCTGGAATGGAAGTAATTAATCATTACTCTGTACACACTTCAGCCGATTTAAGCCGATTTCAGGAACAGGGTTAGGTGTAGATACCTACTAGGTTCTGTACCTATATGCGCTGATAATACGAGGTAGTACATAACATACGATTCATAAGCATGCTAGTAGGGTACAATCTTGTCAACAGACTTTTCTTTGTCTATGACGTCAAACTTACTTCCAGTATCCAGTCAGGTAATAGCTTTCGTAATATGCATGTCTCATTTCTCTCACTTTATTATAATATAAATTATTATATAACCACGCTATTATTATAACTAGAAAAGGAAATCAATGTTTTTGAATGTGCAAGGTTTAACGACCGTCGTTGTTTGTTAGGTATAGAATGTTCCTCATAACAAATGAGTGGTATCATCTGACATTTTCCGTTTTCCGACCAATTATAGAGTTTTTCTGATGTTCTTATGTTGTAGCGAATTCAGAAACATACCTAACAACCCCAATTGTCTCGATTTCAGGATGTCGCCGGGCAATCACCGCTAAACAAAACGTCACGTTACTCTTATTCCATCTAGCATATGAGTGACCGCAACAGTTTCAACCACCGCAAGAATACCACCTAAATTCAGTTCCATCTAAAATAACATCACACACATGGCCAAAAATATGATTCCCTGTGATATTGGTCCAGATACATAAAAACTGTCACGAATTATCTAAACCACAGCCCAAGTCAAGTGTCTTATTTTGTAAACAAATATGATCGTCCAATTACCTGTTGTGATGTAACACTGAAGAAACTGATTGATCGAACCTGTTCATCGTTGTGAAAATAAAGTGGTCCGATCTAATAATGTGAAAATAACTACGCAATAATCACAGAACAGTCTAAAATGTTAGTACAGTAGGGTACTTTTTGTTTACAAAATAAGACACTTGATTTGGGCTCTGGTATACATGGTATCCTATATCTATCCAGATTAAAAGTGTTATACCCTCAGATCCAATGCCTAGGTACATAGCACCTTCCCGACTGGGAATCAAACCTAGGACCTCTTGCACTGAAGGCCTGCATTACCGACTAGGCTAGAAGGTCTATCTTGTCAATGTGTTTGCAAACTGTGCAACTTTGAAAGTGATATTCCAGTTAAACTTACCATAATATCCTTGCCAGTCAATAGTAGGTCAACGCGACAAAGCATTTGCTTACAAGGACCTCTCGTCCATGAAATCCGTCCACAATCCTCCCTGACCGACATGCGATACTATAGAATTGCTAATTCTGTCTGCCTCAGTGCTTTGTCGACCATATTCTGATATTTATTCAGCTGACTTGGAAGTAAGAGTCTGCGGATTTACAAAGTAGGCAATAACTTTTTAAACAAATTCGAGAAGAGTGAATAATATGAAACTTTGTTCTAGTAAAATAGAACTAGAATTTTTTTCTATTCCAGAGTAAAGCATGCTTTTATTATTGGGCGCTTTTTATAATTTATCGTAGCACGGCACGGAACGATACAATAGGAAGTTAGGCCCTTAAGGCAATATTTTTAGTAAACTAAGTATAATAATACAATTCGCTCTAATACAAATATTTTTATTCACTTAATAAATACTATATACAAACATTTACTTACGAGCGAGACAATCAGAATAGTTTAGCTAAATATTTACACAGTTAAGTTACTCG
This sequence comes from Tachystola acroxantha, assembly GCA_963506565.1. Classification (NCBI taxonomy): domain Eukaryota; kingdom Metazoa; phylum Arthropoda; class Insecta; order Lepidoptera; family Oecophoridae; genus Tachystola; species Tachystola acroxantha. The sequence continues at coordinate 7,213,619 of OY735887.1, forward strand.
TTAGATACTTACCTAAATAAAAACTGTCTACGAGTAAGTTTAGCTTGAGACATTTTGTGAGACTAATCACAAAATCATTTTTGCTTGTATTATATTTTATGGCCGCCCCTGTTTGCTTTTGTAATAGATAAATCACGTTACTGTCTCCTTCAGGCTGAAGGCATAATGTGACGTGTATTAGTCGACCGCACATGTATATATGTTACTGTAAAAGTTCGAACTACTGTAAATCCTAAGACTTACCAGTAAAATCTAAGATTTACTGGTAAAAGTGCGAACAATAATATGAGTAACATATTATCTACACACGCACTTTACTCACCGGTAAATGGTAATACGGGCTTATTTCTTAATGTGATGTTTATTCTATAATGTAATGGTAATAGTCTTTGTGGCAAAGTTGTACCAATAGAAAATATTTTGAATCAAATAAAAAAAATGTTTTGACCGAAGGTTCAATCTGTTGTTCAATCTGTTGTTTTCAATCTGTTGTTTTCATCAATCACTTCACACGATCCACAAAAGTTAGAAAAAGATACTACTCTCCGCAAACTTATTAACCACCGGCCATTTTATTGATGTGGTACATACAATATAAATTACACACACAATATGTTAACACAATGGAATCGCGAATGTATAGCGAAGGCCGCTAAGGGTCGGTTTGCTTTGCATAACAAAGGCAATGCAAATTGAAATCCCTGTCAACTCGTAAATCTAATATTTCAGAGTACAACAAAACTTAAATTTACTTATATTTATGACAATACTTATTACAAAACAATTTGTAGTATTTATTTGTTACAATAAATCATAATTACAACTAGTTTCATAGTTTTGACAATTTCAGGGTTTCTGGCTAAATTAATAATAAAAGTAGAGCTTAGATATCTAGATATACCTACCGCCTCTCCTTTGTGCAAAGCTTTTAATACTGAACTCTTACCACCACATAATATAGATAATAACAAAGAGTATAGATACATTCGATACCACATCAAGCGTAACACATAGGTATATACATACTCTATGCGAAGGTAACACGGCATAGATTGCAATTGTGTTGTGCAGGTTGATAGCAGAAACACATTTGAATTAAAACATGTTATATAAATCCCACGACCCTACTAGATTAACGCACCTTTGAAAAATATTACCTACTTATACGGTTCGTATTGGTTATACTTAGGTACGAAGATAGGTCTCGATAAGGTTGAGATTTTCTCAATAACTACTTAGCCGATTGTAAAAAATATTTTACTAGTAATTAGTTTAGAGTGCTTACAAACTTTTAATTGTATTTTTTTCTTCTAAAATTAGTCAACTTTTTGAGAAAATGTCAACCTTAAAAACTCTCCTGCAATACTTACAACTTTCCATGTCTTCGACCGTACAAACTGAAGGAATTCAAATGTATTTTACTAAATAACATGTATTTTGATTTTGTATGTAAGATAATTTTACACTCGAATAATATTCGTATATCGCGCGGTTAGCAACAGACTTCGATCCAAGTTCTGACATACCCGTAATGAAGCTCATAACAAGACCCGCGAAAAGCTTCACAGCGGAAATTGATAGCTCCACTGATGGATTTATAGTCGCGCTCGCCGTACTCGTAAATTCTAAGCGCGCTCCCACCGGGCGTGGATTTAATAATGATATCATACAACGTTAGAAACAAGAAGGAATATAAGCAGTTCTTAGTGCAAAGTAGAATATATTCATGTCTGATGATCTTTTCGGTTTCGCAGAGGAGACAGACATCATAAATCAAGTCCTCATTGGGAAAAATATAAGAAGATATTTGTACTTGTTGCAATTTTAAATAATTAAAAAACATCGAATATTGACTTTAAATTTAAACTGAAGGGAATAGACATAAGTAGGTAATAATAAGTTTATCTAATTTTGCTTCAATTAAAAAATGTCAACATTTATCTGACCTTATTGTGTACATCTTATATTATGCCAAAAAAAAAATATACTGCCAAGATCTTGTAATTTTGGCAGTATCCTTTTTTTGGAGTGTATAAATGCTGTAGTAATGCTGCCTAGACTATAAATAAGTAGGTACATTAACCTCCATAAGGTGTGAGTATATAATATAAGATGTTTGATGTTAATATGTCTGTAAATGATACCGACCATAAAGCCTTGTCATTTCTATGAAAAGTGAGAAACATTGGAAACGGAACATTCTGCATATGAACCGATTAACGACAGGCAGGTGCATTTGATGTGGTTATTGATCGATAGTGCGATGCAAGCGAAACTACACCGTTATGCCGATTATTGATAATACATTCATCCATCCGAATTTGGCAACCGCTGATAATGGACTATTCCGTAACCGTTCGGCAATTTAGTGATGCGTTTTTTTCGGTTTTATGATTTGATAACTGTCGTGTAGAATTCTGTACAAAGTGGATCCTAATAGAATCAGAAAATATCCTAAGAGAAGTTATATATCTCGCAAGAGATACATGCCGTTGAGTCTATACTTATAGATTAAAGTAAAATGAAACAGTTAATGTTAAAGACACCCAATTCGAATGTACTTTTTTTTCTTAAAGTTTTGGAGTGTTATACCTACTTATACAAGATTATAAACCTCCTTAAAGTCTTTCCCACACAGGCGCCGTCGTTAACGCCTAGTAGGTAGCAGATTGCGGCCTAGGTCTCAGATCGCTACCTACTGAGAAAATGGGTCGGGGCATGCGTTACAACTGGCCGCAAGCCGCGTGCAGATCGCGCCTGTGTTTCCCAGACAAGCAATAAGACAAGTTCAATCAGAAAAATGCAAAATAATTCTGTTATCAAACGAACGTTTAAAACCAATGGTTATTCTCGAACATAGTAAGTAGGTACATTACGAAGATCCACATAATTATCCGTTATTGGCTCAAGTTTTATTCGAAAACATTCTTCTTCTATTCCATCACATTTGGTTTTACAAAGCTACTCTTTATCTTAACGTAGATCTATCGAAAAATATTTACAAAGAGTATTCGTAGTATAAGACTAATCGAGTTAGCCTGATGCCAAACAATGCGTTGCTTCGACATAATGCAATAATTTCCCCGTAATATTTGGTACCTACGATACGACGTAGATAAAGTCTCAACAGGAAAATATCTATTCTGTGACGAAGCACGCATCGTATGGAATCACACCATCTACAGGGTGTAACGTAAAGGGTGTAACATATGAAGCCGAAGGGAGGGTGTTCAGTATCGGTAACTGAACAACTTTTGTTCTACGACTTTTCGATTTTCGCGAATTTATTTTTTGACTTATCATACATTTCGTACCGGTCAGCTGATCGATTTGTATGAGACATTAATTTATTTTTACTTTTTATTGGAAAAGTCGTAGAACAAAAGTTGTTTAGTTACCGATACTGAACACCCTCCCTTCGGCTTCATATATCCTTTACGTTACAGCCTGTATACACATATATTATGTACACATTAATAATGTTCTACTTGACATTTTAATTTCAACAATTTGAAACGCAATAAAGGCCTTAAGAAAGTTCGATGTGACCTTTGAGGACTTAATTGTTGAGTTTTGAGTCTCACTTTGTTATTTTCCCTTAACTGTCTACACATACTCGTATGTCTTACTTTTCTTTGTGTCTTATCAAAATGTTAGCGGTTATAACAATAAATAACTTTTCCTTATATTTATCTATAAAGAGAGAAAACACTTCATAGTCCTTGTCTGTTTATACTTTCAAGAGTTCTTTGTACGACGAAGTTTGATTGCCTGACACTCACTTTATAAAATAAACAGAAAACAAAAGCGTGTCCTCAGTGATCGTGAATCACAAGCTGGTAGATACCGTTGTTCTTAAAAATCTGATGATGATTTGATCAGAGCAGCTTTTCAATGGTTGTCAACCAATTAAAACTTCCGTACAAATCCAATGTCTTCTTCGGCATCATACGTAGGTCGTCTGCAGCTCCGTATGAGAGCTGGCCCGAGGAGCAGGCGCGCATCGGTTCCTCATCAGCTGCCCGAAGGTGGTCCTGAACTGACGGGACATGGAGCAATAGAGGACGAAGTTAATGGCTCCATTGAGAAGAGCCAGTGCATCCATCAGCTCACCGAATAAATTGTAGCATTGTTTGAAGAAACAGCGGCCGAGGACGCCGCTCATCAGACCTGTAAGTAAAGAGTTAGGTGTTCTTAATAATTAATTCAGAAAATACTGCTCAACAATATCAGTTTCTCTACTAGATATGTACGGTAGGTTTCTCCGAAAAAGCACCATTGATGTTCAGAATTGCTACCCTTGGACGAATTAACCAACGGACGCGAAATGATCGAAAAATGTATGAGAACTGAGTTAACCAATATAGGGCAATGACGTAGCAGGTAATAATGGATGATTATTTAGGTTTACCCGATCAATACGCAAATGTCTTTGCAGAAAACTACAAGGCTCAATTGTTTCTACTTTCCTACATTTCCGAGTATTTCACGTGTTAAATATATCTATAGTGCTGCCCCGAAGTTGTCAGAGCCGTCGTCTTCGAGTCTCCTGTTACAGTGCCTAAATTATTATGGTATGTGGTAAAGGCAAGCACGGGTGTGTCCATTGATTAATTCCTCCAAGTTGCTACCTCGTTATTAACAGTATAAGTACATAGCCTAAATAGGCACTCGTTACAAATATTCTCAAACCCATTTTTCTGGGTCACGAAATTTGTGAATATTCATTGGTTAATATTATAATTTCTGACATTGACGTGGTAATTTTCGAAAGGAAAATTATATTTTTAACGGAAGCCCCGGCATCGAAGAGAATAACTTAAGATCATTTTAGGGCATTTTGAAGGAAAACAGACAGTAAAATTTCATCATAAAATCTAATTAAAACTCTGATAAAAGTCTGCCTGGTCCAATAAATTTTCATAGACTTTCAGTTCCAAACTTGAAAGAATTTTCCAATAATAAAAGTATTATGTTGCCGTAGGCAATCTGTATTTTTTGAATATCGATAAAGTATTTTCAAACTATCATACTCGATAACTTAAGAAACTTACCTAGTTGATACTGGTCAAACAAGGTCTCAATCAAAAGCTAATTAAATTAAGTACATTTATTGTTACTAACCTAAGATCCCTTGTGGAAACTCCGTCAGCAGGAACAGAAGCAGCACTGCCACCAACATCTTCGTGGTCCTGTCAGTCCTGCGCTCGGCCTTGGAGCGCTTAGTGGACTTCCTCGTGAAAACATTCCCGTTGCCATTGACAACCATATCTTTTGGACATGCACTGTAGCCTTTTAGAGCCTTTTTCCGGCTATTCGCTCGGTACAAAGCCCTAATCAACCACGCACTGATTACGGTCAGGATTACGCACGGAAGCAGCTTTATGAGCACGGCGTGCACCCAGAAGTTTATCTGGTAGAGACTCCCGTCGTAGTTCGAATCCACGTAATAAACCTTCGCAGGCTTATTCCCGGAGCCTTGGTCGACACTAATGTCGCTGTGGATGCTAAATACCTGAAATAAAAAGAATAGTTTGCTCTAGATTCATTCTTAATTATTGGTATAAAAATTTATTGACCGTTTGGTTGGTTTATTCATTCAAACCGTTTAGAGATAAGTGGAGTACCTACTGAATGAGGGTGTATCCATAAATATTATTCAGAAAAGGAAGTTAAAATACAATTATGCAATGAAATCTTGACACAATTATATCGAGTTGCATGAAAACGGCTTACGCCGACGAATTATTGGTGTGTATGTTCGTAAAATATATTTATTTTGCTTATAATAAACTTTGAAAGGAACTATCGGAGCGCGAGTCTTTGTAAACAAACCTATCATCCGTATATTTCCACAACCATGGTTGAGATTTTGATTATTTTTCGCAGGTTTAATTTCAAGATAGCCAATAACATTAAGGCAGATCCTCTCAAAATAGGTTTCTCTACATTTCTAATCTCGAGCACTACTCGAGCCGAGGCTGTCCATTAAACTAACATTTAGAAACACGAGTAGTTAATTATCTACTTGTTGTAGTAAGCACGTGTAGGGGGAAAATAAGAGCTTTTAATCCGAAAGCTTCTTGTTTTACGACTGCGCCCACTTTATTGTCATATAGCGTGACTGTTAAGGCTCCAATTTTAGATATTTCGCCAGATTTCTGCATTTATGAAAATATTATACGACTGCCGAAAGTAGAAGGGTTATGTTTTTTAGTTGTACCTATAAAGTACGGCTTGATTTATTGATGAAGGTATGAATTATAAACTGGAGTAAGGAATTGAGGATATATTTTAAGCATATGGCAAAAAACCTAGGTGTTTTATTAGGTTCATTTTTTAATCAAAACATGTCCGTTTTCTATATTCCAGCTATCTAATAATAATGCATTGTTGAGGAATCGCTCACTCTTCCACGAACGTAGCTTAACAGTGACCGTAACGTTTAGGTTTAGGATTCAACTGTGTGATCACGCTACAATCCCACCGTTCGGTTAAAGATCTACTCAATTCCCGTACCCAGCTTACATAAATCTCCATTGTTGGAATTGGAATGGTGTAGGTACCTATCGGCTATTTTTGTGAACATTTGTGCAAATATCTCACTTTACATTAGTATTCCAATAAGGCCTCGTTTGTTGAACAAACCACTCTGATTGCTCTTTTTGCTGATTGTCATTCAGTGGAAGATTTTGGATTCCTTCCGTGTCGTAGTATAATTAGTTTGGGTCAAAGGGGATCTTCCTCTTAAGGCGCAGCTTATCAAATAAGCTTGGATAAAAACGCGAGGTACTCTTAGTGGAAGTCAGCTTTAAAATAGTGTAGTGTCATAAAATGCAGGAGCCCGTGACATCATAAAAATACAAGGTTACTTTCGTTTCAGTCCAATATACTTATCGCACAACAATTGTCACTAAGTCGTAACTAATAACAGTAATAATATTCATTTTCTAAATTTTTGACACAATGCAATACTAGCGATTATGTCGTGCGTTTTCTAAATTTAACTTAGTAGATGGTTCGAAATTGTAGGAAATGGAGGTATCTTTTTTAGATTCTGATTTGGATTAGTTTTAAAATACGCACGCCATAATCAAATTCATTTATTCGGTAACAAATTACTTTGTATTAAATTTTACATAAACTAATCACAATATATCAATAGTTATAAGTATTATATCTATTAATCCATTATGAATACAGTTGCTTTAATTTGAGACCTATTTAACATCGAATACTGAAAATGAAATAACGTGATTGCGATTCGACTGCATCTTAAGCACAAATGGAATCTACAGGAACTGTAATCGATTAATCTAAGGTGTGAGTCGATAGCCTTGGGGTAGCCGCCGTTAATTGTTTTGCGTCACGCCATCCCGAACCAATCAATCACTTGGTAGAAATAAATTAGTTTTGGTGTCCTAACATTTGTCAAAGTTCATGTCAAACACTCAAAAGTTCTATAACTTAAATGTCTCTTTAGCTAAACACACACAAAATTATTATTTATTATTTTAATGAAATGTCAGACAATCCATCTTTTGTCTCGCTACGTAAAAATTGTGAAATATATTTGAATTTCCCAATAATGGTTTGTTTGCCGATGGGGATCACAAAATAAATAGAACCGTCATTCAAACGTCTCAATCATATTTAACAGACTAAATTAAAGGCATTCTGATTTTGCTATCTAAAAACACAAGGGCCACCAAATATTCATTGAGTTCCAGACTATAGGTACCTAACGTTAAGCTCAATTTAGATAGCTTTCCCTGCTGTCGAATGTTTTTGTAGATCGTAATTGGTACAGTCGACAGCATAGGTACAACACTAATTCAACCAATCTATGCCGTATAAAATATAGCATAAGATATCTGTGTTCACTTCTTATGTTGTAAACTAGACACAAATTACATTTGGGAAGCAATTTAATTGGACCTGCAACAATTTGCTTGGACAATATGATACTTTAGAGGGAAGCGATAATGAAGATAGATTTGAAGGTTGATCGTTGAACCGTGTCCAATCCAAACTACCATGACAACGCGGGAACAAATTGGTAGGACATTGTTCAAATCAATGCCAAAGAAAGGTAAGGTAGGTGTACTAATAAATAGACCGTTCATTCCTTCATGAAAAGTTCCAATAGACATTTACCGTAACATGTAGTTGTAATAGAAAATACTGTACTCACAAAGTAAGAAGGAATGCAGAGTATAGGCGGTAGCACGAAGCTGCAGAGAATGGCGATGGAACAGCGACGGTCAGTGCACAGGGCCGGACTGTATGACGGGTACCTGCGAAATTATAGTCATTTTACTGCCGATTGCACAGAGCAACTAAAACCCGGTTTGTTTTTAGTATATGAAGGGATAGAATATATGACAGTCAGTACAGCAGAGGTGGAACACGCAAAAATAGCAAGTGAAGTCAGTTCCAAAAAAAGATGGTGTGATAATAAATATAATAAAAGTCTCGTCTATACGAGACTGACAGGAGGCCTCGTTATGGTTGAGATTTTCGCAAAAACTACTTGACCGATATTAAAAGATTTTACAGTTCTACACTCTGAACTAGTTAATGGGTGAAATATTTTTTACAATCTGCTAAGCAGTTTTTTTGAGAAAATTGTAGCGTTATTGAGGCTCAATGTATCTATACATATCTCTGAATACTGTCAAACACATACGAACATACTTGGGATAGTAAATTCAATTTTGGTATGCAACTATTTTGTTAGGATAGGTATTGTTTAATCGACATTAGACAAATGATCATTTTGTAAAATTCACATTCCTCTTAATTTTCACATTCCGATATCTGCCTAATTGCAATACAAATGTGTGTGTGGACGTCCCTGTAAAAGTATTAGGTCACGCACTTGTCACCATAATCAAATTGTTCCCAGCCCTTTGGGCATACAACTCGAAGCCATTGTCAGAAGTTACGAGGGAAAGTAGTTACAACATTTTTGCACCTGTCACACAGCGTGACACAATGGAACAGTCACGGAGTTTTTTTTCCAAAGTTTTCTCATTACTAGTGAGGCGAAGTTTATCTTTAGCATCTAGTCAGTGATAATAATTCGATTAATGTTAGATATAAAACACTTCTCAGATGTTAATTGGAAAACTAATTTCAAATATAAGTACTATTTCAAATATAGTATTTTCAGAATAGAAAGAAACTCTAACAGCGAAAACCTGTAAAAAAAATTACCTTTTATCTTAAATATTCATTATATTATTTTCAGTTACAATAAATTTAATAGATGATTAAATTTATTGTAATTGGCTATCTGTTTTATATTGTGTCACTTACCCGTTGTATATTGCCATTGGTTTTCCAATAAATTAAAAATAAAAATAAGAATTTTCACTTGAGTTGATTTAAGCAAAAAAAAATATGGTCGACTTCTCCCTTATACAATAATTTCGCTTTATTTTTCATAGCAGAATTATCATCTACATAGACAAGTACAGTACAGTAGACAAACTATATTTAATTTAAAAATATAGCGGAATTTAAAATTTCCTTTTGGAAGTCGATTAAAAATAGAATCGTTGCAGCAATCGCGGGAACAATGTAAACCAAATCAACGCCACATGGTGCAATTTGGTGTAACACGACACTGGCGCCAGTAGATAATGGATCTCTGCTCTACTACGACTTTATTTTTGTTGTTATAATGCAAACAAATCTTCAATGTTTCTCTGGTGCTAATGTATAAAATCAGAAACTAGGTTTAGGCCCACGCATTAATCGTAATTCCATCTCTGTTGAACAGAAGGGTGATAACAGAAGGACTGCATCTGTCAGCCAAATTGCGGTTACAATGCACTATTGCAATCGGTCCAACTGCAGTTCAAGAATGCAGTCGGCGTGGTGTGAAATCGATGGCGGTAATGATTTTTTTAAGGCTTGTCTCGTTTGACCTCTAGAAAACGTTTTATCGGCGTGCCATCGATGAAGATAATAAATTGCAAGCTAGCCCGGCGGCAAGCCACGTACAAACCCAAACAGGGAGAATTGACGAAGTAAACATGTAATCTCCGTTGCAGCACCACTATAGTGAGTGAAGAAAATGCACTCGGGAAAGTAGCGAGTACCGAATGCATCTGATCCTGCCCGAGACATAGATTTCGGAAAGCCAGAGCAATGGAAATGTTAAAGAAGATTGTTATTTTAGGTATAATAGCCTCGGTTGAAGTAAGTTTCATGTCAATATTTTACTAAACGGACGTTCTCAGTATGAGATTTACCTTTTAAGAAGTAGGCAATATATTACGCAAGTACCTTTACTATTGACGACAAAAGAATTTCAATATTTCTTTATTATTTTCCAGTCTAGCTAAGCGTTCCATGAAAATGCCCCTAAATAAATCATAAGCACTTTGCATAACAGTAGCAAAACGAATAGTCAGACTGGTCTTTTTCAAGAAATGTCAAGGTATTTTTATGAAAATTTATGATACGACTAGCAAAATTTGTGCCCGGCTGCTTAATGCAAAGGAAGGTAATGCTTTCCAGACAGAGCTCAGAAACAATTAACCATTGACGATTGTACATGTACAGTCGACAGCGCATCAACAAACCTATTATTTACACCGTTCAACATCGCGGTTACCGCTATATTCGTTTGCTGTCGATTGTACTTACCTACGGACTTTGTATATGAGATAAATGACAATGCCAGATTCTGCCCCATCATCAACCGCAAGTTGTACGAGGTAACGAATAAATGTAAAAATATCTCAGATTTTTTTTAAAATTAATGGTTTGAAATAAAGTTTTGTACAAGTTGCGATTCGAAAAAAACAGCTTAATTAAGAAAATAGTAAAAAATCGAAGCGATTTATTCATTGTTTTTGTTATTCTTCTATATGAGTTGCGAGAGTAGTAGAAAATGATACCGATTATGATTATGCAATATGAAACCTGTAATAAGTCCCCGACAAACTGATAGGTACAGCTTGAATGGCCACGTAGTTTTGTAGGTGGGGCAAAGCTTCATTGAAATCTGGCATTATCATTTCGAATTTGAACCCAAACACAGGTTATGATTTTTCAAAAGGCGTAGGGATTTTTTTTTATTTGTAACAGCAAGGGCGGTGCAAAGCGATGAATATCTTGATGATCATTGTTTATCAAATAGGTATCAAAAATACTATTGTCTTTACGTAATAAAACGACAACGCTATGTTCAGTTTATATCTTTTACACTAATCACATCAATAAAGTTGTAAAAATAGACCAATAAACCTTTATTTAGCTTTCTTTTTCGGTACCTTCCTGATACTAATCTAACAAAGCAGCAAAATTTGATGGAACGGAAGCAGGGCAGGAAGTGGCAAGGAAATTTGAATAAGACCAAAATTGCTGCGTAGGTACAGTCGACAGCAGATCAATGGTAACACTTTGGACTTTAAGCCGTTCTTATTATTTGCGTCGTAAGACTTGAAATCGTACTGCATGTGTTACCATTGATCTGCTGTCGACTGTACCTACCTTACTTCGTAATATTCAACGTATTTCTGTACCTATTTTTAGATCCGTATTTTAGGTTCATTTGTATACTTATTCTTAGGCTTAATCTAGTAATTGTTTATTGTGAATTTGTGACGATTGCCTTTATAGATTTTATTCAGTATATAGCCTTATTTACAGAACTGTTAAGTGATAACTACCAAAACGGTTACTGTATTAACTTTGAGCATCACATCACAAAATAGGTGCCAGGGTAATAGTCAAACTTCTTTAAGTATCTGTTTTATGCTCTTAAGAATGAACTTAAGGGCCATTCGAATATAAACGTTAACGATGACTGTTCTGGATGGTCTTGGTTCAGTTTACTGCTCCTAAGTACCTACGTTAAATTATCGACGTAATTTGTCCAGATCCTTTTAGAAACTTTTTTAATTTAGTGAGCCAGCAAAGTGTATGCGTAACATAATGGGTTTTCCCGGATTTTAAGGGCGAATACTCCACCAGTCTTGTTATTTTATTTTATGCTACGGGTAGGCAAAGAGACATATGAATGACCACTCCGTTAATGGGTTTCTATTTTTGAAAGAACCCTAATAATGTATTTATTGAGGAATGGATGGTGTATAATGAATAATGATTAAGCTGAAGACTCTTTGTAGTAACGGTCCTGAACGAAGACAATACACATCCTTTTTACTTGTTGAAATTTCACCAAATATTTAATTGATCATAGAATTTAGTCACTAAACCACAGGAGAAGGGCCCACGGAAAAAGACATCATGGAGTTAAATCACAAAATATTATTGATGCATGTGTGTCCCTAAGTATAAGATGAAAGTCTCAACGACGTTTGAGAGAATAACCGTCAAAGACCGGCTTTTACGCCATAACTCGTAATGGCCTCCTCGTATTTGGTGCACAAAAGCTTCATTCAATTAAGAGGGTAGAAGGTTGTTTACAGAGAGGTTGTAGGGGCATGTCATGACCTATTTTTAAACAAATTCAATAAAGGAGGTCCCAAATTCAACGGAATCATTGTTTATGTGGGGTTGGTAGACCCAATAATGTAATTTATAACACCTCATATGACTGTATTCGAGCAAATAAATATTTCCTTTCATTTCCAACCGCGCATCCCTAAGATCAGTAAAGGCTGATCCAGTGTAGGATCACTTTGGTCTTTGTAGCATACTGATGCTACAAAGTCTACCAAAATTCTCAAACAAATACTAACGTCATCATCAGTACATTTCAGTTCTTATGGAATATAAAATACATACTGATGTATTTGTTTGAGAATTTTGGTAGACCCTTTGCTCAGCCTTCATGAATATTTGAGCATTTATCAAAGAGATTCAACATACTGTTCATATAATTTTAGTGTCTACATTTTATCCTTCATGAAGTGTAAATGAAGGTTAGGAACGTTTTTAAATTTCCTTATAAATAATGTTCTATTTATTAAATAGAATATACCTTGAAATCTGAAAATGATTAATATTATTTCACATACCCAGTTATATTTACTGTAGTACCTATATCTAATTATGGAACTGACACTTTCCTCATTCTGGTCGGTCCGAGCAACAATTTCATGAGCTATTGGAAACTTAGAGTAGTGTGCCTGAGTTGCAAACCTACAAAGTTCCGTTTGATTTGAATAGTTCAACTGAAATAATAGGTAACTAAAATGGTAAAGTTCAGAGTAGCTTTACCTCATGAAGCTTTACCTACTAGGTACGTATTGGACTGTAGAGACCGGAGTATGCTTCTACATAAAAGGCCAATCTCATACTGAGAAAGTTGGCCCTACAATCAGAATACAAAACGGTTATGAATATCCCTTGACTACATGTTACTCAAGTTTCATGAAACATTCCATAAAATTTGATATTGGTGAACCAATACGTCTGTAGCGCCTTCTTGCTGTGCTGACTCCGCGGAGGCTTCGCGCTACGCGTTATGTCGAAGACGTTTTTTTTTTTTAATTTATTGTGGCTCGGCCAAAAGCCATCAGCCAAATAATTGTCAGACAAACAAAATAATCAATAAAACAAAACTTAACAAACACAAACAAACACGAAACAAACTCACAGTGTAAAACAAGTGGCGACTATTTTTATCTCTTGTCATTGTCAGATCTCTAAGCAATACTTACGAGTTGATTAAAATATTGTTGTGGTGTTATTGATCGACTCCCGTTTTCCAAACAGCACACCACATTGGTTACCCCGATAATGGATTCAGGATAGCAGAAAATAATACTCCACCGGCGACGGTACCTCTCAGTGCCGCTGTGGAAAGAGTCGCGATCCGCTTGTCCGCGTATCGAGGACATCGTATTTGGGTATGCCAGGTTACGAAGGTTATAGGGAACTTACTTGATGGCAATGTATCTCCATACAGCCAGCGAGAGAGTCAGCAGTATAGACGCGGTGTGCAGAATCTGCGTGAAGTGACTGTGGAACAGCATGTACACCGCCCAGGAAAATGGCCGCTCATCCTGCTTCGGAAGCAGCTGGGGAGTAGAATTAAACCTTTAGTTTATATCAAACGACAATTTGACTCAATTTTTTATTGCAACAATCAACTCTCATATTCCTGTTGAAGATAACGTCTTTTAAGTAACTGAACTAAAAGGGTGTGTTTCGCTCACGGATCTCTTACGGTTTCGATCATTGAGGAAGTATTATTGGTTGGGAAATTGCATAACCCGCTTTAAAAAATTACGTATTTTTTCTCCAGATAAGAGTATATTCCCACAAAATTATACGCTTTAGAGATAAAACCGTCGTTTATGTCTGAAATGGCACCTACTTGAGTATTCAGATAGCTTCTCAACTAGTTACAGTGAACATAAAATCGTAATGACTGCCATTTTGTCTGTAGGACATTTTAAATAGGCCGTATCATTGAAAGAACATCAAAAAATACCTACGCTTTCCATTCGAATAATAGGTATATATGTATCTATTTTTATTTTATTTATTTATTTAAAGACAAAACAGACATTGACATAATTATTACAAAAATTTTAGTTATGGTGGTGAGCTAGTCGCAGTCCAAAACATGCGTCTACGATTGCACAATTAGTATCTAAACAAGTCGTGTAAAATCCCCAGAAAAATAGATATAAATATAGAAATACGTGCAGTTTGTATTACAAATACTTACCTATGGAAAATTCGCTAAGACAACAAGTAAGAAAACAAGTTTCCCTAATAAACGAAAATCAAAACTGCGTAGCAACACTGGCAACTTATCCTAAAAATAAACAACTTGGTAACCATTCTGCAAAATTTCCGTGGACATAGCAATGTCACCATACATCTGGTACCAGAAGATGACGAAAAACTTCCTATTCATAAAAATCCATTATGAATAGGAAGACATCTGCGATGGTACTTAGTCTTAGGCGTGATTTATGCTCCCTATAGGTAGTTTGTCTTTGACTGGACCCTAGTACACAAAATTCTATAGGTAGTTCAAAAGAGTCGTATTTCTTATAGAGGGTAGTGTGTTGACTCACCAGGTACCTGTAGATGGCGAATGGCACGTACTCCATCATGACGAACACGTCCGCTACGGCGAGCCACTTGAGCAGGCGGTTGATGGGCGCGGCGGCCAGGTCGCGCCGCGTCAGCACGGCCACGTTCAGCGCATTCGCCAAGCTGCCGAAGAGGCATACCTACGCACATTACAGTTTCAACATCACCATAATCAAATGCCCGACAACATTAACGTAGGACGTTTGGGAAACGATCTATCGACGGTTAAAACTTTACGTCTATTGAATTTGGACCATGATTCACTTAGTCCCAGTGCAGATCGGTAGATCACATTTGATTTTGTATCCTTGGGCATTCTTTGAGATAATGTGGCAAATGTAAGTAGGTACGTAATTACTTAATTTATGTTTGGAAATTCGGAGAAATACAGGCTCAGGCATTTCTGACTTGGAGTTAGAATCCACGACTTTGTTTACGGATGTCCGGTGTTCTCCAGAACCATACGTTTGACATGATTTAATACTTATATGAAATACAAAATAATAAAAACTGTTATGGCTTTGCTGATTTGTGGCTGAAGTGACCGGCCGAAACAGATGCAGATTTCATTCCAGGAAGATACAGTTATATTAAAATAAAATCATGAACTTATATAAACAAAACAAAAGCATAAAATAAAACATCGAACTAAAACTTTACCTATAACGGGAGAGATGTTATTTTAGAGCAATTTCGGAGTAAGAAGCTTTTAGTTCTTTGGAGATAATTTAAAAGATATTGTAGCCAATTCTGCAGCGGCTACTACTAAGTCGATTTCTAAACCTAAACGCAACTGTCACTGTGATTCATATACTAACACTACATCGCGTAAGAGTCAGCGGCGACTAAAATTAGCGTGCGAAATCTAGAATCACTACAATTGTCTCCGAGTCTGTCCATCTGCAGGAGGCACGTATTAGTATTTACTAGCGTCTTATATTATGAACCCCATAACATAATATTTATTATTTAGTAGTGTCGAAATCCATCTAGAAAAGGCGAACCCACACTTCATGACGTATTTTTATGAAAAATAATATCAAAGAACACTTGTACGACACATTTTCCTACGTGCCCTATATAAAAAAGCAAAGAGAAAAGTAACTCACCAATAAACTCACGTAACCGTGGATATTATTGTACGCCAGAATCAAATCTCTGAACTCCCCGGAGCAATACTCGGAAAGTTGACATTCCTTCGTCACAGAGATGTTATATTTATTCCTGTAATCTTCCAAGGCTCGGAGGACCTCTTGTATGTTCGTGGTGCGGTTCCCATTGTGTTTTAGTATGGAGATTAATCTCGGGTCCTCGAACAAGTTTGACGTATTGTAGTGAGTGTTGTTGAAGCGACGGGCATCGTCGTCTGCTAGCATTGTGACCGAGGGCGCCTTTGTTCATCACTTAGCACTAAATTCACTTAACGTGCGAGTACTCTGTACGAGTAATAGGAAGCTGACGTATAGTCATAGGTGGTAGGTGGGTATATGTAGACAACGTCTTCACAATTGGTCGTCTACATGGCGACTGTATTTCAATATTCTTGTCGCTGTCACTTCTACTCTCTGCAACAGAAAGGAAGTATTTTGTATCACAGAAAATATAAATTCACTACAAGTCGTGCGACGTGCTTCGCAAGCGGTAGTCATTTTAGTTAGTGAAAAAGAGTTAAAATGACTACCACATTTATGAATACCTGGAGGGATGTATGTATGTCGGTTTCTTTGTAACATTCAACGTCTTGACGTCATATGAGGTGTGGTTAGACTCGTATTGATCATGGTACTGACATAGCATATATTTTATGTCAAATAAATATTCTTTTTTTGTGTAATAAATAGATACGGTACTTATAATCATGAAAATATCCATATAGAATACACCTTTCAACGATCCTTTAGTAATCTTATATTACAAAAGGACCTAAACAAAATTAAATTGCGTGTTTACAATAATTCACAGAAACGTAGGTGTCTAATGAAGTTTGTTCATTAATTTAAACTTGGTTCTACGACTTTATACTCAATTCGTCCTCTGGGAAGTTTTTAAATCGAGTTTCGTAAAATGCCTTTTAGAGTTAGTACAGCTACAGAACATCAACACTAAGCCAGTCTTGTTCGTTTCATGTTTGTTGGTAAAGAAAATCTCCAGTTGATTTTCGGAGAATATGATTATGAAGAAAATAATAATTATTTCATTATGGTATGTGCAATTTTTTAAATGTATCTAGGTTAGATTGATGTTTAACAACCAATAAAAATGATTATTTATTACTTATTTAGGTATGTTATTAAATGATGGTTGGAGTATTAAATGATTGACTAGCATAGATACGTATTAGGTATAGGTGATATAGAGTAAACAGAGTATTTCCTGTTTTGGAAGAATTAATCGTGTCGCATCGAGGCAACGCGCCCAGACCACTGGCATCATTACCCCTTTGTAGGCCAGGCTGATGTGCTGAGCAAAGTACTGCCAGCCCTCTGGTCACCAGAAGCATCAATGAGACGCGCTGAAATATCCTTATATAATTTGTGGGTTTCTGGTCCCCATGAACCCATGGTTTCAACAGCGAACGGTACAAAAATATACCCGGGAGACATAAATAAAATATAAATATAATTGTAAACTTTTGAACTGTTAAATCAATAAAGAAAAACTTTTCCCTATTAAAAATAATTTAAGGTACTCTATAATTAACTCATTATTCGACAAGATCAACAAGTCACTTTGACGGGTCCAATCATAACTTTATCACAGTAATATTGGAAATAACACATAAGTACCTACATGAAATTTCCAAACTTGGGACATAGAAGATTGAGTCACATTCAAGGATTTCAGAGTTTATAACTTCGTAAAATTGGTTCAAATTGAAATTTCTTTACTTGTAATTGAACCTTTCTGGAAAGACTCCACAGTGTAAGCAAATATTCCAAGTTTAATTTTAGCGTCGGGTCTACCTATATTATGTTTCAACCGAGAGTGCATTATCGTCCCTTATTTTCATTCCTTTCATATTACACATGTTCGCTTACACCTCTCGTAAAAATAATCAAAATTTTTAGAAATAAAACTATAGTAAGGCATTATTACAAATTATTATACTTACATATATAAACGGATATCACTCGCTTATATTGTTAAAGCCGGCAATTATAACAATATAAGTGAGTGACATTCGTTTATATGTATATAATAATTTGTAAACAAACATTATTCTTTTATTTATTATTTATCTAGGTAGGTAACCCAACCTACCTACTTCATTATTGGACGTTAGATTAACAAATTCATATGTTTGGATTCAAATACAATTAGCTATGTAAGTATAAATATTGTACGCCTGCTATAGGTATATTGTGCAATGGAAAGGATAAATATATTATAAGACCTATGTACAGCTAACAGCAGATTAAGTGTAACACTTTGGACCGTTGTTATTATCTGCGTCGTAAGATTTAAAATCATACTGCAAGTGTTACCATTGATCTGCTGTTGTCCGTACAAACTCGCAATATTGCAATAAAGATATTTTGATTTGATTTTTATTTACACAGGCCAAGTCAAATCACTAAATACATATCATCAATGACTAAATTGGTTTGCTTCATGTTTTTTTTAAACGTGTGAAGGTGAGTAAAGCAGCCTAGGCTCTTCTAGGCTTTGTCATATTTTCCCGCACCAGTATTTTGCTTCATATAATCATACGCTACGACAAAGTAGAAAAGTGTTCAACTGTTTTTGCAACTGATTGTATTTCATTTCTTCTGGCTAGATTTCAATATGACATCCTTTTGTCTGTTTGTATTTTCTTTGGTGTGAAAGGCAGGCCTCTTTGCCATTTAAAATCTAGCCTGTCATTGATTGATTGTTCTTTTGAATAAGAAATTCGAGATGATACGAGTATATATTGCGCTTTTTGTTTTCTATCTGTTCAAGACCTTCGATCGATCATAAGTTTTATGGTTCTGTACTACAAAAGGAAAAATGGAACCCCTATATCACTTTGTTGACCCTTTTTCTTAGGAACGGGTAGAGCTACCACAAGTTTAAAATTAAAAAGCAAATGTTGAGCTTTAGTAGTCCTTTAAAGCTGTAAAAAGATACATTCTGGTTAAGTTTAATATTCAAATTCTTAATATGTATATACTATTCTAGTCATACGTACTCATCCAATCCCATCATTTCTATTTAAACGACTCTATCGTAATGCTTATACCTATAGTCAATTTTTTTTACATATTGGAGGAAAAGCAGTTTTGTTTTCCCGAAACACGGACACAAAAACAACTGATGCTAACCAAAATATCCGGCAAACTATAAACGTACTGAAATACACAACCAAGATCGTATCGCTAAAAATTCTGGACCGTATATACGCAGCTAACGAAAGTGGGTTTCTGAAAGATAAACAAAAGAACGTCTTTACTATCCATCGTAATCGTAGCCACAATTTCGATTTGACGGACAACGAATGAACTACCTACACGAGACAAAGCCATGTGTGATTTTACATCCTTGTCCGGTCAAATACAATATCTGTTCGCATGATCATAATCGTGATGAAACGGCAAAATTCTAAATATTATATTACCGAAAATCACATTTTAAAGATTGTTTTATGATACATATGATATCTAACTAGTTACCAAGTAAGCAGAGCTACCTTAACGACATACAAATGTTTACGCAATATAGACACTGATATAGATTGTTTCACCCTCGCCACATATAGGGCTGTCACTATAATGATAAACTTCAAACTCTCAGGTCCGTCCAATAGATTCACTTCCCCGAATGTCCAGTCTGTTTGTTGCGTCCGCTTCACTGACTAAAGAATGATCTATCTAAATATAAACCTAAAATTATGATTAACCACTACATCAATTACTTATATTATATTAAAAAATGTTCTAAGAGTTTTGAATCAGTACGGACCCACAGGCAGGCATGATCCCTTTTACAATGATACCTAAAGATATTTAAAAGCCACCAAATGTACTGTACAAAGTTTTTTTTTTCGATATATCATAGAGACAAAACTATCGGTTAGGAAAACTAAAATAGGCGGTGAGGTGACCCTATCACAACATTAGATCAATAACATGGAATCCGATACTCATGTTGTTCAAAAAGACAAATCGATTTCCAGTCAGTCAGTCAGTATTGTGTTTTTGCAAAAGGTGACTCGGACACGACTGTGAGTTGTTTTGTTATTTTCCACAGCGTTGCTCGAGTTTCTGACTATTTATGATATTTACAATCTCTTCAAACGACAGCTAAACTGTTTACAGCCTTTAATTAGCTTTTAAATCGAAAACTAAAATTTGCGTTAGCCAAAGGTGTGACATGTGTTAGGGAAATACTTATATGGAGTATGGATCCCCCTCTCCTCGTAAATAAACTTTATTGTAATCAAAAGTTAAGAAATGTAGTTTCTCCTAAAGAAAACATAAATACTTAGTAAATATAAAAAAATACATTGGTCGTCAATTAAAAATCGATGTGTGTAAATAAGGGAAAAATTTCAGGCTCTAAAACTTCTTGATATACAACCATTTTCAGAAATTTGGTCGGGAAAATACGGGGAAAAATTGCTTGTAGCCTACATTTACTAATCCAAATGTTACTAATTATGTTAGTAACCCTGTCCCATGTCATGGCAAGGCCAAAGGTGACATGTATTAACCATGCATTGAATATTTATGTAAATGAAATGGACACTAGTAGAGATAGTCTGTGGTGCGACTACAAGGCGCCGGACGCTTCGAATTCTCTGTCAAATTGACCAAGCACACAATTCACTATCTAGACCCTGGTAACGGCCAGTTTATTGGACGGTAATACAGGCCATATTGCAATGGTTTGTGTTTTCAAAATTTCTAATGTAACCCAGGTATAAATCATATCATACCTACGTGAATTCATTTAAGTTCCTGACAATTGTCTTTCAAAACGTGTCGTCCATCATGTGAAGAACCACATAAACTTATGAAGAGTACTTACCTACCTAACTACACAAATATATGAGACTATTAGTAGAGCGTGAGTACCTAATAAAAATCTACACTCCTCAACTTTCGCGTAGATGAGTAGATAAAATATTCGAACATTGAATATTTAACAAGTAGGGTAGATATTTATTATATCTACATAAACCACAAAATATCAAATCTCATAAGCTCATCATTATAAATAATGAGCTTATAAGATTTAATAGTTTTGTTGAACTAATTATAAAATACATGATAAGGTAGTTAGGTATTCGTACCTCCCGCTTTACGAGAAAATTTAATGATAGTGTTATTGTTATTTACCATAATATTTTAAAAATTACTCGTATTTTCGCATAGAACTTAATTCTAATTATATCGGTACTTAATTGTTGTTGAGGTACGAGCTCCAAGTTTAATTCCCTTATTCCAGTCTACAACACCTCCGATATATTTGTTTGAAAGCCGATTATAGAACATATTGTGTGAACTAAAAGGGTCCTGCGCGTAGCAACAGTCGGTAATAGAATAATATTACATTTTCCCACTTCAAACAAATATTCCATTATTAATGTTGTATTAAAATGTGGTAACCTAAACAAACACAATACGTGAAAAATTGTGAAAGATCAAAGGCTCTTTCTTTTCGCAATTCTTAGACAAACTTATTTAAGTACCTAGGTAGGTACAATTAATCAATATTTTCTTATAACAAGCGAAATTCACGACTGACTAAGCTAAACAGATTTTATTTATTCAAAGTTATAGAAAAATTAAAGCTCTGAACTTGCCTACTCTTTGTGGTTTATTTATATGCATGTGATGCTGATATACTTACATATTATAATTTAAAAAATGTTTTCTTGGGAATGTTACTTCACAATTACAACTGATGTGTAGGTAGGTATATGACATATGAAACGACATTGAAAATAGTTTGGTAGAGGCGTATCTATAATTTTAATCATACATGTTACAAAATCAGATTGAATCTGAATGTATTTCTTTTGCTAGCAGTTCAGGCATGGTATGGCTACACGATACACCATGTGAAAATATCCCACTAACGAAAACTGAACACGGAAATTAATATTCTCTGTGAATTTCCACGATTATGGCGAAGTCCTTTGTATTTTTGGTCGGCTTTTACTTAAGGATCGGGATGGGGAACGTAGAGGAAAGCATTTGTTATGCCTTTAATGGCTCAATCTTGAAAAGAAAATGTGATACCCCATCAAAGATATAGGAGTCGCCTAACGATAATAGCGTGAGTGGGGTACAATATTACGTTTTCATTTGTTGAATTTAAATTCACCGCTTCTTTGTGGATTTTGGACGAATATGAACATTGCAAAGTTTATATTTTTTCTTAAATACCTACTTACATAGTCAAAAGCTATGTTTAGAAATAATCTTAGAATAGTATTTTAATCTATAAGTAAGTCTATTAAGTGACCTAATGGATACGAATCACTTAGAATTTAGGGTTATTTTGTAGGTACGTCGAACAATGTAGGTTCTAGTAGTTAGTTTATTTATAGCTAGTTTTTAGTTATTTAATGTTAGTTTTTAGTCATTTTATTATTTGTTTGTATTTATATTCTTACATAGACTGTACTCGAAACTATGTAGGTACTTAAGTACTTACATTGTTCGAACTCTATTTTAACTCGTATTAATTTACAATGCGAACTTATAATGAATTTCAACCCACTCGGAGCTATATTTTAATAAGCGCTTGGATAAATATATACATATTTTCTCTTGGATTATTTGAATTGGAAAATTTTAGTTAGTAGTAACTAAATCATTATGTACAAAACGTGGAACTTAGTACTTCATTTATATCTTTACTTCGTTGTAGGTACTACATACTTACAGACTCTTCTCCTATTTGTTTCAAAACGGATAAGAAAGTATTTTCTTGAAGGAAGAGCCCTTTTAACCCTTTTCTTTAGTGAGTGACAGACAAATTGTCGAATCGTCAGTCGTCGCCCCCTCAACATACTGAAATACTTGAACTTTTATCGAACTTATGTTTGATCCCAGCCCTTTTATTTCTCTATAGTTCAGGAGTGATACCCAAAATTACATGCCTTTTGGCTCTATCATCTATTTATAAATGTGTGTATCTTATTTCTTAGTACGTACCTAAGGTTGTAGGAAAATAATATTTATGTAGAAATGAAATAAGAAAACAATAATATTTATAGAAAATTAAGGGGCAATCCTGTAACATGCTGTTTTATCTATTCTGAGGGCAGCTGTAATCGGTAAAAGATTGTAAAAACTCTACCTAGGTATTTACTAGTCGCAAGTATGTATGTACGTAATAGTAATATTTTTTTCTGTTTCACTAACTAATATATACCAGCGCGAAGGCGATCAATTTTACCCGACTGCCGAAAGAAGGAGGGTATATTTTTCGAGTGTGTGTATATCGGTTCCTTTGAAGCCTCCTGTAGTTACGGCTTGATAGGATGTGATGTATGAGTGGTTGTGAAATTAGTTGAACACGAGATTGACATAGGATACATTTTATGCCAAAAAGCAGCAGATTTCTTTTTGAATGTTTTTGTATTAATTTACGATATTTTATGGTGGCACTTCACTTGGCGATTCGTATTTGAGTATTTGTCAGAATTGCCATGTGTGGTTGGTATTCTTGACAAAATATTCGTCTTATTTGTATGTACGGACAACAGCAGATCAATGGTAACACTTGCAGTACGATTTTAAATCTTACGATGCAGATAATAAGAACGATCCAAAGTCCAAAGTACAATTGATCTGCTGTTAGCTGTACGTCAAGTATTTGACAAATACGACAAACATCCAACAGCGAATACGAATAGCCAAGTGAAGTGCCACCATTACCTATCGTCGTTGGCGCAAAATAATGCAGCAGCTACTTCAATCGTTCTAGTTAGAACATGAGTTGTATGAATATCAAAAGTAACAATGGTACTACTCTACCAACTTCTACACTCAATGATATAGCGTCTACGCCGTTCACTGTTTAAAAGCTTCACTCTGAATGAAGGCCAGTTTATCGAAAGCAAACCTCACTTTGAAAATAACATGGTTTATTATTGATAGATGATAGCAGACGGATTGATCAATCTGTCCGGAAAGCAATTACAATACTCATTCATCAACGGTTATCGACGGTTTAGTATTTTGTGAGTAATCAACGGATTTGTTATGAATATGAATCGTGATTCTGAAATCTAATAAACCCGTCAGCGGTAGCCAAGTGGCATTCACTTTCGTTAACGCTGGTAGAATAGACTGCTAAAATAGGAAAGTATAGGGGGAGGTGGAAAACGAAATCTTATACAAGGTGAACCGGAAAGTAGGTAGTACCTATAGTAAACAGCAAGTAGAAGATAAGATAAATACACTTTATTACTATTATTCAGACGCATGTACAATTTATACGGTTTTATCGCTAAATACGTTTTCTTCCAGACAACCAACTGCAGAGGATATTATAAAAACATCTCAGAAAAAGTAGAAGTAAGTATAAGTTTAGTTTAAGTCGATTTTCACTAAAAATTGGTCTTTGCATATTTTAGGCACTGATCAGCTGATAGATTTGTATGAAAAAAAATATATATTTAGTATTTATTTTATCGCCCTCTACACGACGGTAATACCTATACGACACGTAATATAGCCACCCCGTTTTACAAAGAATAGTATTTTTACAGGTTAGGCAACTCTATTTAAACCTAAGATAGGTATAGGTAGGTAGGTATCCGCTTTTCTGAAAGCCTCGAAGTTACTCATAGTTATACCTGCTAAACTAAAATAGTGACTAGAATTTTACAGGTGTTACCTAACATTCATATTACTAATTTAATTACTAACTGAAACTTGAGTCAAGATAAATTAATTAATTCTGTTTAAATAAAATATGAAACTACCGCCCTCGTCTCCTCATACCATTACAAAACTTATCTACCTAAGTCTCTTGAGAAAATTCAAAGTGTAACGAACCCTTCACTAAAGAATATACAGTCGACAGCACATCACGGTAATACAAGGTGCTCTACAGCATAGACTGCAACGGTTTTGTGTATGTTGTTGTGCCGTCGACTGTACCGAATGAATTAACTGCAGGCACCTTAATAGAATCGGATAAGAATCGCAATCTATTTTACTTAAGGCCTACGCGCAATTCGGATTCCCTACGTAGGTATCTGAGATTAGGAAGCTATTTTTGTACAGTCGTCGTTATTTGAAGCTTCCTTAAACCGCAGCTTTGTTAACAGCGGGGTCACTCGCCGAGGGAGCAATAATTTAAACAAATAAGTAAACAAGATTACGCTCAACACAATACGTACTTTGTACAGTCGCCAGCGCGTTAATGGTAACTATTTAAGTGCGCGGTTTCCAACAAGGTATTCCAACATGTAGGTTTACATAGACGAACATAATTCTAAAATAGTTAATTGTATAAACATCGTCTGCGTTTTTAACTAGACGATCAAAGGTTATTCCTGTATTTATTTGTATTTTGCTCGCGCATGTCTTTCTTTCTGTCTATCGTAGTGTATAGATACTGTTACTGGATCACATCTGTTTGCACCCGTAAATAAAAAATAATGGTTGTTAAACTTGATAATTGTTGAACCACAAATGACAATGCCAGATTCTGCCCCACCATCAACCGCAAGATGTACAAGATAACGAATAAATGTAAAAATATCTCCGTTTTTTATTAAAATTATTGGTTTAAAACAAAGGCTTGTACATTTAGCGAGTCGAAAAAAACAGCCTAATTAAGAATTCAGAAAATAGTAAGAAATCGAAGCGAATTATTCATTGTTGTTGAGGAGTTGCGAGAGTAGTAGAAAATGATACTGATTATGATTATGCAATATAAAACCTGTAATAAGTCCCCAACAAAATTATAGGTACAGCTTAAATGGTCACGTAGTTTTGTAGGTGGGGCAAAGCTCCATTGAAATGTGGCAATGTCATTTAAACAGTCTTGGTATGACAATATCCATCGCGATTATTATTACGAATTTTGTTATAGTACAACCGTCAAAGTTTTAAATCGGGTTCAACTATTCAAATCATATAATACTACGTACGGACAACAGCAGATCAATGGTAACACTTGCAGTACGATTTTAACTCTTACGACGCAGATAATAAGAACAGTTCAAAGTCCAAAGTGTTACACTTGATCTGCTGTCCTGTCAGCTGTACCTTGCGACTGTTCAGAAATGTTCGCTAAATGTGCTCTACAAAAATAACTTTTAATCTAACTAAGCGACTTCTATTTACGAAAGAAATATGATAATCGAAACGAGATCGAATTTCCGGCCGCCCGTTTAATGCTGCATTTACGGAAATTAAATACACTTTTACGTAAACAAAGCTGTTAACATTACAGCTTCTTAGACACACAAGTAATAAAAAAATTACATGTTTCTACCAAAATAATCTCATCATTGATATTGCCATAGAATAATGTTTGTTAGTTTTACGAAACATAAATTTAACAGCTAAAACACATGTTTATTTTATGCGATAATGGTTTTGAAGATAAAAAGAGTGTACTTACGAATGCGGTAGTTATCAAAACAAACTTTACGGTGTTACGTCTGTTTGAAATAGGATTCGCGAAATATTTTTCGTTTTTCACGCGCGTGCTAGGGTGGGAGCGGTAGGCGCGAGCGGCGCTTGTCAGTGTACTGACTCGGGCAGCCTGTTGCGTCCATGCCCGCTCTTGTTGATAACACCTCTGAATTGATTAGCTGAAATTGATTGAAATATCACTCATCATCGTTAGCATCATCTTATAAATCGCTTGGCCTCGTATCTCGTGTACAAATATCCACAGGGTGATGAGTTACACAGTACCCTACACAATTTTCACACAACATAAGTTTAAAAAAAATTTCATTTAGCTTTAAAGCTGTAAAGATTGGCCCTTATAAGTGTTGATTATTTATTATCGATTAGGTTACAACGTGTGTTGCGATAATAGTTTATATGACGGCGGCCCTCCTGCCTCTCCCTTTTTACCTCACAAAGGGACCGGATGTCCGGCTACATGATTAATTAGACATACCCTAGTACAGACAACAGCAGATCAATGCTAACACTTACAATACGATTTCAACTCTTACGACGCAGATAATAAGAACGGTCCAAAGTGTACACTTGATGTGCTTTGATGTGTACCTATGTAGTGGATGTAGTATAGTAAGTATATTTGGTCTATCACTGGTTACTACACGGTTAATAAACCAAATAATATAAGCACGTTAAGTATAGTCATGTACCAATGAGTTATCCTCGTTTTTTTCGACGGAAAAAGTTACGTACATTAACCGAGTGCTCTCAAAACGGTGAAAGAAAACATCGTGATGAAAGCTGCATGCCGTAGAAGAAAAAAAAATTCTATGGCATGTTGAAATCCGCCAACCCGCACTGGGCCCGCGCTCCCTCGATGTAAGGGAAGGTCTGTGCCCGAGCAGTGGGGCAATATAAATAGACTGATGATGATGATGATGAAGTATAGTCAGTTGCTGTCGCTCGACAGCACACTGCACTTAGGCCACATCAGAGGCCTACACGGGCGGCCTAAATAACTCTGACAAAAGTCACTAAACCACACGTGAAAAGAAAAAGAACCAAATAATATTCTAATAATTAATTCTAGTAATTATTTTATTCCAAGATATTTCACATTCAGAAAAGACATTGCCACATGGGAGCATTGCCCCACCTTTGGTCACCTACGTGACCATTGAAGCTCATATATCATTTTGTTGGGGACTTATTACAGGTTTCATATTGCATAATCATAATCAGTAGGAGTTGCGAGAGTAGTAGAAAATGATAACAAAGACAATGAATAATTCCCTTCGATTTCTTACTATTTTCTGAATTCTTAATTATGCTGTTTTTTCGACTCGCATGTTGTACAAAACTTTATTTTAAACCAATAATTTTAATAAAAGACGGAGATATTTTTACATTTATTCGTTATCTTGTTCATCATGCGGTTGATGGTGGGGCAGAATCTGGCATTGTCATTTAGCTTTTCAAGAAAGGAGAGACTCATACTAGAGTAAAATATGTCTTTATCACGTTTCAAATATTGCAGCGAATTATTACCGCACGAGTAGAGTCCGCGAAAGGAATCCAAGCTGCGAATTCTTTGAAGATTGTACAGTAACGAAGACCATGCAGAATAAGATTAGTAGATATGCGAGATTTTCCTTATACTTCCATTTTAAACCTCGCTTTTCATTTCAATAGTACAGTCAACAGCAGATCAATGGTAACATTTTTTTTACTTTTGACAGTTCTTATTATTTGAGTCGTAAGACTTGAAATCGTACTGCAAGTGTTACCATTGATCTGCTGTCGACTGTACCATCTAACACACAGGTACAGGTAGGTACTGTACCCGAAGAGTTTTAAGGTTGAGATTTGTACTTGACAGATGTTTGGAAGTTCTTTACTCTAAACTATCTACTGTAAAATAATTTTCTCAAATAGTTCTTGGGAAAATATCAACTTTGTTGAGGCCCCCTGTATACTTCTTCGTGTGTACAGCTAACAGCAGATCAAGTGTAACATTTTGTACTTTGGACCGTTCTAATTATCTGCGTCGTAAGATTTAAAATCGTACTGCAAGTGTTACCATTGATCTGATGTTGTCCGTACAATCGATAGTACCTAATGTACCTACGTCGAACACAGATAAAAGTATAAGTACAGCTGACAGCAGATCAAGTGTAACAGTTTGGACTTTGGATCGTTCATATTATCTTCGTCGTAAGATTTAAAATCGTACTGCAAGTGTTATTCTATTCAAAAAGTAGTACGATTATCTTGTGTTTAACCTCCAACGTGTGGATATGTCCCTCAGATCAGTTAATGTTATCTCCCGATGGGGCCCGTTGGAAACATGGCCAACCTACTACTTTATAAAAGCCTGTTAGTAACTGAACTGCGAATTACGACGTAATGTTCAAAATTTAAGCTTCGTAGCATTCAGTTGTGAACAAACAGAAGCCTATTAGATTAGTTCACTACACATACTGTGGCAAGAGCTTAGAGATGCTATTTATTTGATGTGGGTATTTACTACTTACCTACCCCGAACAAAGGTAGTGTGGCCAAACTTTTAAACGCAAGGTAGCATTGCGGTAGCTCGCTAAAAACCGTAGATGCAGTGTTTTCATTCATACATACCAAATATATCGACTTTATATACCGACCGGAAGTTTAATATACCCTGATACTTTATTATTTTATTAATGGACTAACTGTTCGCAAATGACGAACTGTTCTATAGAACATTCACAATAGCATATCGTCTTCTCTTCATCCAGGGGAGTCGCCATACGTCGTCATCTGGATATCCGTGTCTTCTTGTCTTCGTCCAGAGGAGCCGCCACCGTAGCGTCATCACTTGGTCATCACTCTGGACGAAGCAGCTCGACAGTCACGTTCACTCCCGAGCTCGTAGTGGGACTTTTGACTATAGCGCCAAACTTCAGATCCTGCATAAACCCTCCAATAATTTCACCATACTGTTATTCGCGAACATTTTCTGATTAATTTAACGTGATATTAAACTGTGAAAATTATCAAATAATTTTGCAACCGTCGTTTCCCGCCATTTTCAAAATATTTATTTATTTATTTTATTAATGGACTCGACAGTTCGTCATTTGCCAATGTCTTCCATCTTCCTCCAGGGAAGTCGCAGTAGCGTCTTCACCCTGGGTAGCCGCGTCTTCATGTCTTCATCCAGAGGAGACGCCGTAGCGTCATCACTCTGGACGAAGCAGCTCGACAGCCACGTTCACTCCCGAGCTTGTAGCGGGAACTCTTGATAAAAGCTTGAAACTTCAGATCTTGCACAAATAATCCAATAACTTCACCGTACTGTCATTCGCGAACATTTTCTGATTAATTTAACGTTATATTATACACAAAATAGTCCCCGTAGACATTAAAAGGAAAATTATCAAATAATTTCGCAACCGTCGTTTCCCGCCATTTTCAAGAGAACCTTTTCAAAAGGTCCCTGATACTTTCTCTAAGCCTGATACCTATCAAAAACTTATTCAAAAGAAAAACAAAAAACGTTAGAGATTATATCAACAAAGAGTTTCTATAACATCTATAAATGACAAAAGCGGCCGTTGCTCTACGAAAAAATTAAAATGAAAGCTATTAAAGAAATAAATAAATAAATAAAAACTTTTATTATTTATTCATAACGACAATTTAAATAGTGTTTGACGTTTGGCGGCCAGTAACAGTAACGAAGGGAGATTTGAAGGAACAGTTTATCCTGCAAATTAATTTAAGTAGATAAATCTCCTTCAACATCGTATGAATGAAACCACTATAAAAATAAAAAGAACAAATACTTATCACTATTTCAAGTTCTATAAACAATTTCGCTTTAAATGACAAAAGCTGACCGTTGCCCTACGAAAAAATCCAAAATGAAAGCCATTAGAAATAAATAAAAACAAAGCTATCTTTTTGTTTTTTACTCATTGTTAACGGCAATTTAAATACTTTTTGACGTTTGGCGGCTTCGAAAGAAGTTTAGAAGAAACAGTTTAACCTCCAAATTAATTTAGATAAAATTTCCTTCAACATATTGTTTTAAAAAAGACGAGGGCGTAGACGGGGCTGGCCACGAATTCGTATACTCTAGGTACTCGTAGAGAGAAGAGAATTGATTGATTGTCGAATACGCAAAAAACGGCCGTTTTCACTTCATTGGTTTCTACTCATGTTCTACTGAGTTTGGTCGAGAATTGTCACATTCTCATTTCGTTCAATTCGCAAAACGACACAATATTGCATGAAGCAATAATATTAGGTAGGTAGTGTAGATTAATAGATAGAACCTCAGGATAGAACTTTTTCCAAACACTTTCATTTAGTTTTGGATACCTTGGTCAGTAGTTAAAATACCAATATTGAATTGACCATCTTTCTTTCAGCGCACCTATACATTATCATTCCCTGTAAGTACGTAAACACCTTCTATAGTAGAAGTTTCCTTGGAAGAATTCCCTAGTCTCATTTCATCGAGACTGAAAATTGGAAATCATTGTCGACAGCTAGCCGACTCAGCAATTCGACCGAGTCTGGGGAAATTCCAAGTGACCATTTACCTACCTGCAGACGGCTCTATTTTTTTAAACTTATTTCGGAGGTTTCGTAGACTTTGACTTTTTGAGTAATGAAGTTAGAAATAATTCAGCATGTGAAAGTGAAACACGATGGCAAAAGAAAGTACGATTGTCTACTTATTTCCAATAAAACTATTTATTGTAAGTACAGTGCGCGAGGCGTAAGCTCAGGTTTGCATTTGTGTGAGTGCACACAGATAGTGTAGAGTGATATTCGGCCTGAGGCGCGACGCGTCCTACGCATACAAATACAAACGCAACAAAATACGCCCTGCCGCGCACGCACCGCACTTCTCCTCTTGTGTATCATATCACTCATTTAATTAAACATATATTACCTATTCACAGGTATATGTTTATAGTAGAACCTTTCAGGCGCTTAACAGATAATACCTTCATTTCACTTCACCTTCATATGTAAGGAGGAAGGGCGAAGTAGGTTTTTTAAAGGTAGGTTCTCCTACCAATTTAGGTACCTTTTAAAAACCTCTGACCTAATTTAATTAATTTAAAGACGAACTGCTAGCCATAACATTGCACCCACATAATCCATCAAAGTTTCAAAACTCTAGAATCCAGCGTACCAGGAAGTGCAGTTATGTAACTTAATTTTATATCGTTCGATCATTGGAAGGTTCCTGTCAATACCGAGTTAGCCTTGCACAGATTTTATCTCTAGCGTTCCATAAATTCAGCTAAAATGAAAAAAAGAGTTAATGCATGTATTGTACCCCATTAGGGCCAAAACTCATTATATCGAAAAATATTAGAACGTCTATACTATACTCTACCACTAAGATACTTTACTATCGCCTGAGGTTGCCTGAAAGATATCATTACGAGCGTGAGCGACAAGGTCGCCTTTGTACAAAATAAATAACTTTTAATAGTCTATTTATGAATAGAAAACTGTACCTATTACCGTTTATTTTAGGCTCACAGCCAGGTGAACTCATTGAATTATGCAAAGGTTTCAGCGCAGGCTCTCGTGCCAAGTGCATAATATTATGCAATAACATTCCTTTTCCAAGTAGAATTTGTTGTTAGAGGCAATTGATCTCTCTACCTTAGTCCTTACTTAACAACCAATAGGTAATATGACTGCAATTTTAGACAGGGAATTAATATTTTCCAATTGATGTCGCTACCGTTCGTTACGAATATGGAGGAAGATTTCGCCGATGCTGATGCGATACCACGGTAACATTATCCTGCCCCGGAACGGCGATAATTGGAACGACAGTGTTTCTTCATGTTATTTAATTATTTATATTTATTTAAAATTGCATAATGGGGATTTTGTGGTAATATCTTACAACAAAATCTAAAAAAAACTGAATTCTCTGTAGCCTAAAAGTACAAATACAATTAAGTATAAAATTGTTTATCAATCTACTGAAGTAAGTTAACGCAGCAAAATCTGGACATAAAAGTTAAAAAAAATTACCGAGATTAATTTTGTTAGCCGCCCTAAGCTGTGCTTTTACAGAATTGATCTAATTAATTCGACAAGGTGACGAGGAGCTTTTAAAAAAATATTTTCAGCTTTACAACTCAAACACGAGCGATATCCCTGAGACCCCGACGAAGACGGTTTTAAACTAATTAAGAGGTAATAGGTACGGTCCAACACAGAGAAAGGTGTACAGGAGAGTTTTTAAGGTTGAGATTATCTCGACTAGAATTATTTCACTGTTAGATAGATAAAAGTTAAAACTAAGTAAGTATATGTAACTGTAAAAAAAAATGTTAAATTCGGTCCAGTAGTTTTTGAGAAAATCTTTAAAAAGTTTATTAATAACAGCAGATGTGCTTGCTTTCGACTGAACGAGTACCAACCTACATCATTAGTCCACCTGCTGAAGGAAAGCCTCCTTCAAGTTGATATAAGAACTTAAATGGAGGACGGGGAAAGGACTATGTCAGGCAGTTAGTAGATACAATAAGCGGTGACCGTGAGTGAGTGTCTTGCCTAGCAATTCCGTTCAAATCCTTGTTTAATTAAGTTGAATACGACAACAGTCTGTGGCCTCCGCTATCTTCCAATCCGCACAAATTCGAACCTAAGCGGAGGAATTACGCCAACACCCCTGAGACTAACTAAACCACAAGACAAGGCGAGGTTGAATGATAGGATTTTATTTTGATCTATGGGATGTCATTCAGGATTACTGTTAGACAATTTTGATTCAAAAGCTTATATAGGTAGGTAAGTACCTACTTTTTATTATTATTATTATCTGTTTATTCACATAATGAAACCTTAAAAACAAAATATAATAAAACTAAACAAACTAATAATTATATCTAAACTAAAACTAAACCTATCTAAAAGGTAAGTACTTAGTATTAGTAAGTATGTAGGTTTAAGTATTGGTTCCGACTTCCGATGGTAGCTTCGGTCCGTAGGCCACCTTGCTTGCTATTAATTTAACACCTATAGGTACCTAAACCGAAGCCCAAATCAAATGTCTTATTTTGTAAACAAAAACTACCCTACCTTACTAACATTTTAAGCTGTTCTACTGCACTGTACTGTACTGCATAGTTATTTTCACAATATTAGATCAGTTTCTCAATGATGAACAGGTCCGATCAATGAGCTCCGTGTTACATCACAACAGGTAATTAGACGATCATATTTGTTTACAAAATAAGACACTTGATTTGGACTGCGGTATACTTATTTTATTTAACACATAAAAAGAGGACGTAAGTAAAGTAGTAAAGTAAAGTAGTACGTAAGTAAAGTAGTACGTAAGTACTCTGTTGTGGGACAGGAGGGTGGAATTGATAGATCGTCGGCGGCGGCAATCGTAGTTTAATTTAATGACTGCTATAGTACTAAATCTAGTATATATAAAAATACACTACAAATCAAATAAGCCAAAGAGTACTTGTAGTGACATCTATTGATGAAATATAGAAATAGAGATTGTTACAGCGCCATCTAGAACTGCGTCAACATACTAAAGCGTCGGCATTTTTTTTAAATAGTTCATGCCTAGAACACTAGATGGCAGATCGGCTATGATAGTTTCATCGAACTACTTATAGATGTCGCTACGTAAAGTATACCAACAAAGCCTCAATATATGTAATTTCTTTAGATTTTACATGGTTTTGTATGATTTTTAATTATTATTAGTTAATGCAGCCAAATATTGGACCATTTTAAATACTTTCCAACATTAAACCTATAAAAGGAACTTTGTTGAAAGCGTTGTTGAAAGCGAAAAAAAATAGAGAGAGAAAGTTTGTTTATGGTAAAGCAAAATGGCCGACTACAGTGATGTCCGATCGAGGTTTTATATTCTTTGTTTACAATAAAATGGACTTTTTGTTTCAAAATTTTGACTTAGATGTGACAAAATAAAATGTTTATAGGGGTGCAAACTTTGGACAGTCGTTTGTGCACGTACAAGTGTGTGATTTGACATAAAACTAGTGATAACAGTCTCACCTTGTGAAGAGAAAATGGGGAACTGTTTTAGTAGCACAGGGGAGAAGGAATCTAAAAACAAAAATGAGAGGGTGAACCCCCACGAGGAAGATGTTCGGCCGTTCCAGACCCCAGTGCCAACGCCGCCCCCAGACCCGATCAGGCCTGTGAACCAAGGGCCAGACACTAGCGAGGTTGTTCCCACCCGAATTTTCGTTGCCCTGTACGATTACGACGCCCGAACCGATGAAGACCTTAGCTTTAGAAAAGGGGAACACTTGGAGATTCTAAATGACACACAAGGAGACTGGTGGCTAGCTAGGAGCAAGAAAACGAAACAAGAAGGCTACATTCCATCAAACTATGTCGCCCGATTGCAGTCCATAGAGGCCGAACCGTGAGTAATCGTATCTGTTTTTATGCAATCATTTCGATAGTGAACGGTTCCTGTGCGTTTCTTTTCCTGCCAAAGTACCAACCATGTGTAGGACATTGCTGCTTTGACGAATAGTGCAGCAGCTGCCTATACTTAGGGCATGAAATGGGTTTTAGGAAAGATCTTAATGGTCTATTACTCAATTCTCACCAACTCCACAAAGAGCCCTCTGTATTATGAGATATTGATTAGGCAACTGTAACTGGTGTACTGTACATTACACAGTAGTAAGCATACTCATATGCCTTTAAAATTCTGTATTAAACTGTGTTTTAACAAGTTCTGAAGGTTTGTTTACTTTTTAGCTGTCACAAATGTATTTTTCAACTTCTAAGCTATACTAATCTTAAATACTGGATAATTTCAGTTTAAATAACTAATTTTATATTGAAACTAAAAATGAAATGAAGACATTTTACCTCCACTTAGGACATCAGCCATCTGAATATATTATCTCTACAACATTAAGTACCTATTATTATCAAAGTAATTAGGTACCTACCTATATAGATAAGATACCTTAGATATGAAAAGACCCAGCAATTGAAATGCATTGTTCCTAGAAATGTGGTTTCTGCTACCTGTAATATGGTTTATGTAGTAATGTAAGTACTTGTACAACAATAAAATAAAAATACATAGGTATCTAATGTTTGTAATCCACCAAGTACATAGTTAGTCATTGCTCAAGTTCCATCAATGTTTAAGAAATCAATAGAAAAAAAACCATCTCTACATCGGGAGCATTTACAGAAGAAATTACTTTGTTGGCTCAGTGTCTCAAAATGGATCTTACTTAAATTAAAAGGTTGAAACATAGAATATCAGTGGACAGTTTACTCCCTGACAATTGACCTATTCCTAGTCCTTCACTGAATGGCCTTGGAGTAAAACTTGAGCACCGCCAAATCTTAGCTAAATGTCTCTGTGGACAAAAAACTTAATCAAAGAGATGATAAGAAATACAGACATGGTCATTATTACAGACAGATATAACTGCTACTATGATTATAGGTACCATTCTTATTCTTGGAAAGACAGCATTACTTAGTGTGAAGTGAAAGCATAATGGAATGTCTCACGTTGTCATGTACTTACACTTAATGGACTGTGAACATGACATGAACATATTTATTATTTTTCCAACATATCTATTGTCTTGTATAGTTGTAATGTGTATGCAATGTCATTTTCTTACAATTAAAACCAATCTACTACATACCTACTATAAATTGTTTTGGGATCCTTAATTTCATAGAATAAGAGGTAACTAGGGCAAATATGAGGGGAGTTCATTATGCTATTGGAATGAAGGAGTTGTTGCATGGGTGATTGTTACCGTGTCATTTTTGGTATAGGTAAATGGATAATTTAATTAGAATAGTTGTCCATTTATGATAGGTAAAATACATTCCTCTTTTAGCCCTATAATTACCTACCTACACACTGAAACATTATCCCTCTCATTGAAAAGTGCTCCTACATTACAAAAATTTGCCTCACAGAATGTTCCCTATCCTGCTTCTGTATGTATGGCTTGTACCATCAGTTGCTGTAGTAAGTATGCTCGCTAGCGAGTGTGAAATACCTTAACTACAGTCTTTGGTAGGATTTTAGTTCTGCTACTGTAAGAAAAATCCACTAATACCGAAAGCTATAACTACGATATTTACGTTTCGCTAGTGATCCATATGTTAGCATCTCATTTTAGTTTTGTGGCACTGAATATAATACTTTTCAGAGTCTGGGTGTAATTTATTTTTGATCAATATTAGGTATGTCTCTCTTGTCTTTGAATTGTCGTGGCATTATGTATGCTGTAATTTATTATAGGTATAAATAGATATCTACCTACCATCTTTTGTGTGGCATGCATGACAACCTTTATAAAATATTTTAGTATTATCTGCCTACATTATAATACCCATCTGTTAACTCAGTTTTTTGTGAATAGGTAACCCACCATCTATTTATTGGTTGGTAGGTCAATCGGTTTTCTCGAAAATTTTATGGACGAAATGAGATGCGACGCGCTTTCACGTCACCGGCACTGCCCACCTCGTTTAGATTAGAACGCTA
Source organism: Tachystola acroxantha (assembly GCA_963506565.1). Taxonomy (NCBI): domain Eukaryota; kingdom Metazoa; phylum Arthropoda; class Insecta; order Lepidoptera; family Oecophoridae; genus Tachystola; species Tachystola acroxantha. The sequence goes on from OY735887.1 coordinate 7,250,807, forward strand.
TTACAATAATAATTACAGGCGTTTACCACGCTTCTTGTTGCGCAACCCGACCGTGTCAGACGCTACGTTATACAGTCATCAGCACACAAACCTACACAAACCCATTGCAATCTAGGCTGTATTACCATCGCGCAGAGTGGCATCCATCTGTTAGACTTGATGTACACTGTACCAGAAAATTAGCAAGCGAAAGTAGTGCTCATGGCATAGACACCTCGCGTTGTTACCGATTGTTGCATTAACGATCCAAGTCCGACCCAAACTATGGAATTCATTTTTCTTAAGGAATTGTCAAAAACAAAAAAAAAATAACTTGCTTTTTGTGACGTAAACTGCATCTAAGTCAGTCCCTTGATCAAGACTAATCTAAGGATGTACTACAAAATCCCATATACCTCGATAGGTACCTACCTACGTAAAAAGCTGTCTAGTTAGGCTACTTTACGGTACCACAAAGACATGTACATGAATACCTGCACTCGAAAACATTACCCTCCTCTTTTCGGCAGTCGGGTTACAGTTTGCGTGAACGAAAGCGAAAGGGCTCAAAAACCACTTGCTTTTATACTTAGGAGAGTTAATAGATCTTTCGTATCAACATACTTTCCTAATTACGTTTACCGAACGATATCGCTAAATTCGCAAATGGACTAGACGATGTTTTTTTTTAAACTAGGTACCGCAATGCAAAACAGCTGATGACCGAACGATAAATAATAAATACCGCAATGCATTAGAATGAATTTTGACCAGAAAAGCGCTATAATTTGGGTGAACAAACGGGAACCACTTGCTGTTTCGTTTATTCATGCACTGTTAATTGAATAGATTATCAACATAATTACGCACGATATCATAAATTGACATGATGATGTCTTTCAAAAATCACCGATTCAGATGTTTTGCTACCGTGTACCCGGGCCAAATTATCTAATCTGTTAAAAGCGCCCCTTGCATTTGCAATCAGTGTGCGTTTGATTGTTATCTCTTATAGCTCCCACTGCAGTGCCATTTATCATTTGATCAGATGGCAATATTTGGCATTGATTACTAAAGAGTGTGATAGTTATCAGATATTTGTAAGCATTCGTAATTTATCGGCATCGTCAATAGCACATGTAAAGTATACCTAGTTTTAATGATTTGAATATCATATTGATACGAGTAAGAACTACCTAATCCTTCTAAAAAAAATTTAAATGGGGAAAGATGCAGAGATAATAAGTGCTGTACTTAATACTTTGCCATAAATAACAATTCCCAGATAATATATTAATGCGTGTTTTGCGTCTATACTATCCTACATTCATAACATTTTCCTATCCATCCCATGAAGTACGAACTTTTATCTATCATTTCATTGATTGATTTACGTTGTCATTTCGTCAGTTTGTTTACTGTACTAGACTGGTCTGATGGCATGAGGACAGAAATCGTAGTTTGACCATTGGAACCATGCTAAATGGCGTCTCGTTTATCAACATTACTTGGCCTGACCCCACAGCACAATTTGTCTTGTGACTAACCTACCTCAAACTTTCCTGCGGTTTGAATATTCATTTAACATCATAACCATTCTTACTTGACACTATATCAAATGATGTGCTTCCTCTATGTCCTAATTCGACCGTCTGGCGCCAGTGTTGGATTGTGATAAATTTAAGCTGTTTTTAATGTTCACCTAATATCATTCATATTATGTTTTTATTGTTGCGTAATAAATACAAGGAAATATTTTGTTATTTAATAAAGATATTCTCTTAGCATGTGATTAATTACGTTAACATGACGTGAACTATGAACAATATTTCAATTTGTTTATTTATTTTTGATACATTTCCTGTCTCGACTGTAATATTAATTTTACCTGTTTATCAAAAGACAGAACCTAGTTCATCCTTCTTTGCAGAGGCTCTTCGTCCCCTATAGGAGGTCGGTCCGTAGCAATTACCAGCTTCTTTGCGGCGTTCAATTTCATTCAGACTCAAGAAACAACGAAGTTACAAGTTAGAACCTTTTCCTTTTATAAATTGCATAGGAGTTGCAAGTTTTAGTCAGTTTTGTCAATTATTCTATGACGTGCTGAATAATTTCCTCTACTACTTCACCTACGTCCTTTATGCTACTGATAATGCAAAAATCACAGCCTTGATATTGTCGTCACTAACGCATTGTGATGCGATTTGTCAGCTAATCCCACGGCAATACCTCTTTTACCGGCTCTAGTCGGTCGTGAAGGACGAATTAAACCGTGATTTACGTATTTACGTGACTTTACGTTCTAGCAATTTTCGTAAAAAATGTTGTTCTTTTGGAACATGGAGACACTTTAAATAATTAAGGAAGTTCTCTTGTCTATTTTAGGAAAACGCTGGTTAATTATGACTCGGTAATACTATTTCAAGTAGACGATACTTATTTACATTGTATGTGACATTGCATGTCTTTGTATTTAATGCTTCACTGAGACTCTGCTCATAACATTCTTTTTGTCTAATTTCATCTAAACAGAACTATTTTCTGATGTTTACACGTCTCAGTGGGAGATCCTCAATTACCATACGAGTACCTACTTACTTATAATATTTACTTAGTGAAGATAATTTGCAAATGCTTTCATCAGCGTATTCGCTTCCATTTAATTAGTTGAAAACAACCTCTCATTCATTCTCGCTGTTACCTCGCTTGCGTTAGAACAATACGTTGGCAGCTCTATAGTTACTATTTCTAAGAATGTTTGCCTTCAATGTATTACCAATAAAATCGAGACAAGGTCTGTGCATGTCTCCGTGCCGTTATTCCGTTTGCATATCATAGCTCTTCTACTTAAACGGATTCATCAATACATGTTTATCTCATTCATAGTACATCGTTTAATGCAAAACTGTCAATACTGCAGTATTGTAGAAGTTCATGAATAATAAAATAGGTATAGATGATTTAGTAATGAAACTGTGCGTAGGATTTCAGTATGTAGAGTACCTACCTATGCTGTAAAGAAAGATTGAGGAATACGTTTAAGATCTCTTAAAAAAGTTTATCCATCGAAGGTAGTAGGTAGGTAATTTTATTACAAAGAAAAGTTAATTTATTAAAAGAAAATTTATAGTGAAACAAGAACATATAAGCCGGTCGTCTGATTTTTTTTACCCGTCACTCAAACATAATTGACGATAGACAATTAAACTTCAATGTTTGTCAACAACGAGGATTGAATTGCGAACAAAGCCACAGGCAAAGGCTAACCGATAAAGACAAATTAGTAGCACGAAAGACGGCCCAGCAATTAAAACTGCATAGCGTTTCGCACGACTTCCACTGGCCATACAATCGAGGTCAGCCACAACAAACAGTTGCACTGACGACTTAATCGCCGCTGAATTTTAAATAGTCTTCAAGTACCAAGTAGGTGCACTCAGAACGATACCCGAGATGGTTGCAAATTGGTGGTGAAGGAAAATAAACACGAATATGTACTGCTTTATGCTGCACAGTAGAACCGCCGGGATTTACAGCGGAGCGGTTCCTAGACAAACACGCAGATTGTAAGACAAATATTATTGACCGGGAAACCGATTACAGGTGGTGTGACTGTAAAGAATTCGGGTGAAATTCTAATTCGTATCCAGTTGTATAAATTCAAGTTTAACTAACTGGACACGCGTCAAAATCTCAGCGTGTCCAGGTGACCACATAATAAATGTGACTATTGTGCATTTAACCAACTGGACATACGTGAGTCCAGTCCCTCGTGTTCAGATGGTGACTAAGCCTAGACGACAGGTGTAACGTAGCGTAGGTACACTCACGTCTTCATTTCGTCCACATTTGTCCACATTGTCAACTTGGTCAATGTACCTATGTCCACTTCTACCGATCTATCTGCCAACATTTGGTATTTATATCTTTCCCGAGACTCTCGCTCCTGTTATTAATTTAATTTGTTCCAAACCAACGTAACATATTAATTTCAATTTCGCATACTACATCGTCATTCCGACCACGGTCTCTTATCAACTTTGACATAACTTTACTCTATTCATACTACGCAAAGAGAGCATTGCCACGGCATTGGGTAATTATACTCTCATTCTCTCCCGTCATACCCACCATCATCAGTATCACGCATTATAATTCAGTACTCCGTGATTGTCACCAAGCACCAATAAGCCTCTGTTGGTATTGTGTACAGATAATCTCGCTGCCATTTATGTAAAACCTCGTAGGTATAACGTCGATATTTTATTCCTGAATTTTATTTGTCAGTGATACTTTTGTAATGTAGAGTTCACAGGTAGAACTCCTGTACTATGAAAATGGTGAGGTGAACCTTTGTATGTGGCCGTCATAGGTACCCGACATCCAACTAATAGCCGTTCCTTACTGCTGCTTACCTAACGGTCTGTCTGACGAGGCGAATAAAGCCGTCCAAGCCTTCTTATACTTAGAAGTATACTCCCTTGTTATATTTTGTATTGATGCAAAAGTAATGTATTTGTACTTCATTCATTGAAATGTGTTAACCCCCCCCCCCCCCCCCCCCCCCCCCCGAACTTCCGGTGACATTAATCACATTGTCATCGTCATTTTAGTTTCCAACCAACACCAATGATTTCACACTTGTACACTCGAGGAAGTTGATTTCTGATCGACTGTAGTGCCCTTTCACAATAAATGACAACTGTACCAATGCTATCCCGTCACTTTTTTTCAAATTTGACTAAACCTGCGTTTAACCCCTCAATCTCACCTGAACTTTCAAAAATATTTACTTAACTCGATAAAGTATGTTATATTTTCGAGGTATTTACATGCTAAGTATGTATTAGAAACACTAAGCATCGTTTAAACCCAGCAGTAACTCGTGCTCGTAACTATTCTACTGTTACCCCGTAATTACTTTTCACGACCCTGGTGCTTACATTTTAAATAAATATTGCGTGACAGTAAACTACTGACCGTAATCCCGCAAAGGGTCGGTCAGGCATGAATTTAAATTATCACAGTTCTTGATAACTTTTTAAAATTTATATTTTATTCTCCTCAAATACAATTTTAAAGACTTATCAAGAACATCATATCTCTGATATTTCATTCACAGTCATATTTTCTTTCAATTGTTTAGGTCTGCGTTAATAATAATTTTGTATTGCATTTGCACGAGTGTTGTATGTTGTAGTGCCTGCCTACACGTAAAAAATACGTTATCCTGTTATCCTTCTAAGCCCGACAATTTTTGATATTAATTTTTAACAAGGAATGCAATATTTACATAGGTCGGCAAACTGCAGTGTAGTTTGTTGGCGTAGCTCTCTCGTAAATGTTGATGTAACTTTAATGATACTTACAATAACGTCTTAATGTTTGGCTTATGTTGGATTATCATTTTTAAAGCCTAGGGTAGAAGCAATCATCGTTTTTAAACGACCCTTAATTACCAACGGGTTAGATATAACCTGAGGATACAACAATGTTTCAGACCCGTAAAATAGCTGTTATCCAAACTAACGTGATATAGGCAGAGTGGAAGATAGTATTTATTCATGGCGCATGCGGCTACAGGAAGTTGGCTGGTTCGGTGAATCGCGGCCCGCGTCAACCTATAGATAGTAGACGCACGACGCTGCGCCAACGCATTCTGATCGACCATTATCAATAAACATTATACATTTGACTGATATCTAACATTGTTGCAAAATGGGTACGAATATATTACTTACAGTTACACAATTTTAATTTGAAATCTAATAATTGTGTGAGATTATTATGGGAATTACAACCTGTTCCTCGGTTTAAATTTTCAAGGGTCGAGCTTCACTTTGAAGTATTAAATTAATACTTCAAAGTGAACAATCATCATTAAGAACCTAATCGTTAGATCTAATAAACCGTTGAAGGCAAATCAAATCACCGAATTCCGGTCCTAAAAACCACAATGATGCTCTATGGCGATCAGAAGTTAGGAGTCAAATGCCTACACGTTCTTTGTTCTTATGATAGATCAGATATCTGTTAATTTTAGTTTGCATAATGTATTAAATTATCAATACGTTAACGACTTCTAGAATATGTCCTCGAATTAGTACATGTGGGCTCGTTAAACGCCTATTACCCGCAGCTTATGTTAATGTGATGCATATTTCTGTCTATAAATATCACTGCAAAATTTTGAAATGCACTTAAAATCTAATTCTCCCATACCTATGGAATGAGGTTGTAAGCACGTTGAAAAACAAAGCGTTTGGTTCGGTATTTAGAAATCAGATGTGAGTACGGAGAAGTGTACCAATTGACCCAGCGATGATGATGTGAGCCGGGGTGTGCCACTAACGGCTTCTAAAAACCCACATTTCCTAGTAGAGACGGCTGGCCGACATCACCGGGCACGGAGACAGGATGCGCCCGAGTACTTTGAGTTCACCGCCCTGCCGCCACCGCCCCTTGCGCGCTGTAAACCTACACTCGACGAACATAAATTGTGGTTTCAAATAGATACTCTAGGCGTGACGTCGCCTACACCTAAATACCTAATGTGGGATAGTTTAAGGAGACAACGAGATCATTTCAGAGAATATTTGAGATGGGTATCTTAAAAATTCAGACGTTTTGACCTAAGTTTACTAGCCTGTAAGTTTACAAAATGACGTATAACCCAGTTCAACGTCTTGCGAAACTGGTCAACAATTGCTGAACAAATTGTCAGAGTATTAGAATATAATAATCTTTACAAATAAATGTAATTACGAAATTCGTACATACAAATTCACCCAACCAATTAACATTCAATGGTATAATCCGGAATATAATCAGCTATTTCACTAAAGGTTTCCTAAATAAAAGACTGGATTTGTTTTTCCCTCTAATATGTCAATCAACAATCGTAGAAATCCTGACGTTGCTTACGTATAGACGACACCTACAATATACGCGTAATCGATGCAAATAAAAAACACATTATGAAATCAAAACAACGTGACATGGCCTTTCACAAAACATTCGATCGTTGAAACTGCCCCTTCAAAATGATCCTACCTCATCGAAGTACACAAACATGTCTCCGGTCGTTGGCTCCGGTTGCATAAGGCACACATTGTCGTTCACGTGCCGTAGGGCGGATAGTCTACTCATCTCCGCCGATAAGTAGGGTTCTAGGGCCTCCGAGTTTGATTTAAGAGAGAGCAGCGGCCCAGATCGCATGTGCAATTAAGGTCACTGCAGACGATGTGACGCGACGCGTAAGCATTGCCCCTTATCCACACTACTAGACAAACTGCATCCGATACGCGCTTTGATCTCTCTTGTTCACCCAAAAATAAAGACCGCTTGCGCTGCTGGCCGCATTTAACGGGCTACATCTACTTCATCAAGATTCATATGGACTCAACTGTCAGATTATGCACGAGCATGATTGAAAATGGTTTCGGATTTCGGTCATCGAAACTAAAACTTAATTTTATACGTGAAGTGACTGGTAAGTAAAGTGTTGTTTCTCTCAAGTTGGTCGTAGCGGTCCGATCCGCCCTGTCGCCGGGTTAATGATAGCTTCCCTAATGGTCCGACTGCTGCTGGGGAAAATTCGCATCGCACGCGCAGACAGATGATTAGCCAGCGTTGCCGCTGGCGCCAGTGATGTATTAGTTCACGTCACGGATATGCTGCGGTAAAATATTAATGTCAGCACCCACAATATTGACTAGTGATTTCCAGATTACTGCTTACTCGTTTGTGTAATTATACAGTTTGATTAGTACTCGTGGACTGCGGAAACGTGGTCTAACATGGCAATCTATGCTAATCATCTGTAGATAATCATATTATAGAGAATAATCTTGTGTTATGTGTTTTTCATGAAATATGTGGTGGTTGTGTTGTTAATCTTTTTTTTACATTGTCGTAGGCAAGTGTGCTATTATTTTGTATACAGAAGAAAAACGACGTTATTTACAAATTACATTTGAATCCCAACGCATCGTCCTATGGAATGAAAAATTATTGTGTTTACTTTCACGTACGATTCCAGTGGCGCCGATGTCTGCACAGCCTGCGATTATTTTTAGATTAGAAATGGCTCAACCGCTTTACGTAATTGCACTAGTCGCATGCGCAGCTAGTTCCAGAGTTTGCAGCTAAATATAGTCGCAGAGGTGGTGTGCAATTATACCTTATTATCGCATGTTTCCACTGGAAGGCCGGCAGCGTCTTACCCGCCGCCCGCCAGAGTTATTAGTTGCAGTTTCTTTAGAAAGTGTCCAGATATGACGAAACTGAAACATGCTGTATAGTGTAGATTACAGAATGACCGTAGAGCTGTTTTTCTTGCATTCGAGGACTGCGTAATGTCGCGTGCGTGCCGCAGGTAACTCCCAGCTGAGGTCTAGTACTCTGCAAATTACTAGGAATTAGGGCAGAAAACTGTTTGCAATGTAACCACAACCTCCAAAGTACCCTTTTGTAATATATGTAACACATAATTATTAGGTACGCCCGTTACTCGTTCAAAGTGTCACTAAATTGATTTTCCGTGCATCCTTCATCGTTAATATGCACTCAGTGTAGTGATCATTGCCTATATTACAGATATAATCATAAATTATGTATGTAACAGGAGTGGGTAATAAAAGTTACAAAATCTGTAATTACAGGTGTTTTCTAATCGGTCAATCGGAGTCAGCCGATCGGTAAGCATGTGTGCTTAGTCTGTTGAAAAGGGATGCGGTTGAATTGGAACAGTTGTTGTTTCAAAGCCACCCACACGGCACAATACGCACCCATGTCATGGTCGATTTTGTATAGACCAGCGCCAAGACCGTGAAAACGACTTGACACACATTCAATCTGGTACAGAGCGCCTGCAAGTGATGGCACTTTCAATTAACATTGCACCGCCAGGCGCCCACGCTTATTATTGGTCATTTTTGACTGCAGCGTTTTCGCTACGATATTTTACCAATACTTTCTCTTATTCCTACTTTGTATTTTTTTCACATTTTGCATACATCTAATGCGCCTGTCATTCGCTACATTTTCACTGTCTTCTTATATGTCATGATGTCGTTATTCACTAATCTTAATTACAAATTCAAATCTAATAGAATGTTTGGTTACGTTGCAAATTGTAAAATGACTAGCAGACAAATAGCTTGAAAGAATTGCAAAAAAAAATCCCGCCAATTAGCATGCGTCTGTCGCGGATCCTGGTACCACCAGGTGCCTCGTGCCGGGGAGTGATGTAAAAGACTTTCAGTGATACGCTTGCGTCGTAAATTTCCGCTGACCCAGATATGATCTGGTGATTAGAAACGTCGAAGAGCGAAAATGATATTTTTTGTTGATGCCAATTTGTTGGTAATGGAGCGTCGCGCACACGAGATGTGATGCGACATCCGCAAGTGAGAGTTTTGCAACTTGTCACCGAAACTGGTATGTGTACCGTGGAGCGCTCGCGCGAATGTAATTATTATTGCTTAGAGAGTATGATACGTCCGGTACGGGCTGTCAGCAAAAGTGTAAGTGAGGTCGTTCGTTACACCCTACGACATAAACATCAAACGTCATTCAAACATTTATGTAAGCCTTTGGTTTTTTTTATTGTTCAGTCTTATGTGGTCCGCATCTTACGTATTGATTGACATTATTTGCTATTACACCACTAACATAACTGTAATCATTCGACGGGTTTTGCCTTTTTTTGCTGTCATATGTGACCAACCCCATTAATTACCTTATCATGAAATTACATCTATCAATTGTACACTAACACAGGTTAAAACATTAGAGCATGCATTTAAAATTGCTCCACCAACATTTGTTCAATTAACTTCACTATTCAAAATTTTGACACTTGCATTGAGATGCTGTGTCGTCTCCTAAACTTCCGTTCCGATATAGATACCTATCTACTTAGGTATCAATGGGTGTTGGGTTTGCCCGGTTATTTCGGTATCTGCGTCGCAAACGTCGCAGGTTCGATCTCCAGTCTCCATCTCTACACTATTATGGTGGGTTGCTCCTAGTGCAGCTAACAGCAGATCAAGTGTAACTCTTTGGACTGTTTTTAATATCTGCGTCGCAAGATTTGAAATCGGACTACAAGTGTTACCATTGATCTGCTGTTGTCCGTACAAGCTTCGTTAGGGTCGATTAAATAGAAAATTAATGTGATGCTAATTTTCTTTTCAAATTTGAACAATATGCAAACATTTCCATTTATAATATTAGAATAGAATATATTAGTTTCCTTGTTTGTTGAATGGTGTGGCACAAACACCACAGTGCCGAAGGAAACAGCCTCTCGGGCTAGGTCGTTCATCGACCCGCCCGCCACCACCCGCGCCGCCCGCCGCCGCCGCTGCCTCGCGACCGCAGAAGCGATTGTTTATACCACCATTATCCAAACAATGTTCAGCTACTTCGTGACATTCCTTTGTAATCATTTGGAAATGTAGGTTAAGGATTTTTTCGTGAAATCCCTTTGCAGTTTTCAATTGTCAATGGGGTTTTATTTTATAAATGCTGTTTTGTGTCTCTTTGTTAATTACCCGGTTGATTAACGTGCTCCAAGGTTCGAAACTCTTATTTGTTGGAGCGTCTATTAACAATGTTATATTTAAAAAAAATTAATATAACTGACGCATGACTTTGTTCTTTCTTTATCTCGACGCCGAAATTATCAATTTCATAAAATCAATTGCAATCGAACGACGGTAATTCCATAATCACATCAGATAGGATCAGGCTCCGACCGTCACGTTTTATATGCAGTAAATCTTACGGTACACCGTGTAATTATATGTTGATATAAGTAGTAGTTAGGTTGCCTAGCTAACGATGACTTATGATATGATGTTACATAGGTAAAATTAAATACTTGTCCATAGCTTTAACGTGTCTTTATTCGCTTAATACTCACGTGAATAACTCGAAAACCGCAGGTCTATCTATCAATAGAACAACTAGTAGAACAAATGGGAATGATCCTGTTTCAATGTGGGTACCCATAGATAAAAGCTTTATTGAAATAGGTAGGTGCCTAATACTTAAATGTTGCCCCGGTGTTCGGTAAAGTTTTATAGTGTTTTTTAGTTGTTTTATTTACATTTGTTTCGACTGTTTTACTACCTGTTGTGGACCGAGTTTAATAATTATTTTACAGTTACATAGTTTTAACTTTTATCTATCAAACAATGAAAGAATTTTTGCAATAGGTCAAGTAGTTTTTGAGAAAATCGCAACCTTAAAAACTCTTCTGTACACCTTTCTCTGTGTTCCACCGTACATAAATCAAAATGCAAATTGTCATATTCACTGTTATCCACATTACATTGTTACTTTGATTTGACGATCGTTAAACGTCTTGACAATTCAGTTCATATTGCAAAACGTCTGAAAATATTACTCTCATGAATAATCACTCGCAGTCGCAGATAGCTGAAGTTACAGTGGATAGTATACAAATATGTTTATTCATCATTTTTAAAGATATTATAAATTATCTCAACTAGATTTTAGCTAAATTTTCTACAGTATTCGCTTGGCACAACGTGGTTAGAATCGTAACAGATCCTAAAACATAAAATCTCTTTCTAAACTACAACGGATAAAGCCATACTCTATTCTAAGCCTTGTGCGATGGCTAAGCCCTTAGTTGCAACGATTTCTTGTTTCTTTTTCTGCCTTCATAGAGGTTTTAGCTGTGCAATTTCTCTTTTAATCCCAAGATATAACTTCGCGATATACTTTGTTTAGTTTTACGATGCAATTTTATGTTTTTAGTTTTATTTTAAAGCTCGCAAGGGAGAATGCGGATCGCAGGACATGCGCAGGCGCCGTGTAGTCGCGCCGCAACTTTCTACACTTGCGTCTAGATCGCTCTTAAACCGTAATCTGCAGATTGACGTACTTCGAGAACGTTACGACAGGCAAATTAAATTCCATCTTAAGGTGTTAATAATGAACAATTTTCAATAATTAACGCCTTTCGATGACCATGAATTTCTCACATGAAGCTCTAAATGGGCACAATTAGTCGATCGATCGATAGTGAGGATTTTATTCCATTCGATTAAGCTATTCGATTAGATTCACGTAAACGCATTTAAGAGGTATTTATCTAGATACTAGCGCATTTAACAGTTGATTGCATTAAAATAATAATGCGAGTCAACGGTAAACTCATTTTCTTATCTGAAGAAGTTTTCATATTGTCGGTCGTATAGACCAATTGACCAAAGCTATACAAAGATAAGAACTGGCACAACGTTCGTAGCATCTTTTAACAAATTATAACGTTATGATACCAAACAATCATACAATAGGACCCAAAGGAAATAAGATGATAATACACAGAATTACACTTGCTTACTTCTAATTAGAATGACAAGTGTTTATAATTAAGCGAACATTTGTGAAGCCTTAGTGCATTTTGTGGCTCTACGACTTGTGAAGACAAATGGAAAAACATACAAATAAATATTAACATTTATGATTCTTAACAAAATGAGCACAAAGTAAACGGCAGTAACGTAAAATAATGTGTCATCGTAATGACATCAGAGCCTAATTAAGGTTGGCAGAGGGCCCTGCCTGTATTCTAGCGGAGGTCCATGCCTCAGATGCAATACTGATTTAACTATTTTCCAGCAGGTTTATCTGCTCACAGAATTAATTTATTCTTGAACCGAATATTATATTTATAGTTTTAAAACATTCCAATATTGCAATGCCTACCAATTTTTGGTACTATTGATAAATACTATACGAAGGTTGGTGTAATTTGGGTCATCATCTTACTTTAGTTAGACCATTCAACCCTCCTTGGTCCGTCACTGACTGTATGGTCTAAATATTCTGCATTTGATGCGCATGACAGTTCTTATTTTCATAAACAAGGCCAAAACAGCTACGTCATCGACTTCCTACATGCTCACTTATTCAGGTAATAACTACATCGAGTGGCTTCATTATTGACTTTGCAGAAAACCTTCTATGTAGTCACGGTCAGAAATTTTTGTGATCCGTATTGCTGTTATTAAGTACATTGTACAGACTGTAGAAAATGGAGGATATCACATTTTCGATAATAATAAATGTAACAATTTTAAATTCAATTAATCAAAAAATCAAATTATGAAAAAATGGCCGATAAATGATAGTTAAACGTCTGTTATAATATAAGTGTGTTACAGTTTCAAATAAACAAAAAAGTTTCTTTAAAACTCGGAAGCCCTTACGTTACGCCTCATAGTTTATGTTCAGGATGCTATTAATGCCTTAGATACAGAACCTTCAACAGCGCTAACGCTAAACGGGGAAGTTGCAGGAAATATGAGTATATTTTAAAATTCATGCAAACATTACTTCGCTGTAGCAACATCCTGTACATTACACGAATAAGGAACATCGCTTACCATTCTTGTGAATCACTACGAACTATCAATGAAGGCTGATATTAAATTAGAAACGCTAAATACTCGTATCAATAATGGCGATTTTCAGCAACAGCACGTGACGCCCAAGGTGAAATCGTAGTTTTTTACTCTTACTAGGTGCCTTTTCAATGTTTGGTGAGCTGTTTCAAATAGGCCATGGGGTCGGTGTTGCATAAATATTGTTTTCTATATAGGTTTTAAGCTGAGTATATGCTTCCTTCCTATTCTACAAATAGACATATTACCTACCTGTATTTTTTTTCCTTTATGTGCAGCGAGGTTGTGACTTATGCTTAGTTCTAGGTATGATGTCTCACACTCTACTATTACCTAATTCCTAAACTAAATTAGCTAATAAACAATAAGAGAAAATTATGTTGCAGTGATTGATAGAATTCGGGGTTTGATCGAAGTCCCGAAAGCCACATTGTTTTATCAAAAGAAACACAATAAAATCTTTTTAACAAAGATACACAAAACGAAACGATGCTACATTCGCATTGCTGTTGTAAAATTTGTTCTGCATACCAGGGTTTAATGCCTCGAATTCTTATAATAACGAAAGTACTGTTAATATTTATGATGTCGAGGAAAAATCGAGTGTCGCGGGTTGTCCGCCCGCCTGGGCGCCACCAGCCGGCGCCCTCGGCTGCGCCGGCGCCGGCCGGCCGCCCGCTTCCTCGAATCAGTGCTATCACTGGCCGAGATGCACTAAAGCGTGGCTCCTCAACTCTTGCGCAATTAGGGTCGCATTCCGCGATGGCAATACCTGTTCGCTGCATATGCAGTTTCTTTATTTTCCCTCAAAATTAACACGACGTATAATGGGCATGGACGCCAATACTACGTTAGACTGCTTCGTAACTGATGGATGTATTTGTAATTATTGCGTCTGCATTATTTGGCAGAAGGGATGGTCACGTTTCCCTTTATCATCAGTTGCCGCTTTCGCCCACGGCGTCATACGAGTGGTATTTCCGTTGCTGTAATTGATGTTTGTTTCAATACAGTTGAGATTCCTGATTTTCACCTAAATTACATTTTACCTATTCTGTTTTGCTGTCCGTTTGAATGTTTATTAGACTAAACTAGAGCCTAGTCTATATTCTAGGTCATTAACACGGCGTGGGTCTCAACTCTCAGTTTGTTAGCTCTGCACTAACAAATTCGCATGCCACCATTAACGTTCCTCACTGCTAATTGACGCAAATAAAACCTAACGGAAGAGTGACAACCGCATATAAATAATACCTTGTTGAAGAATCTAGATCTACATATTTTCCTTTGCCAGTACCATTTCTTTGTTTTGTAACCTAACAGTTATTGTTACATGTATACGTTTTCATTGTCTTATTCATTTAATTCATCTAGGTACATATAATAATTAGTAGAAACTGCCACATCGAAATTGAAATACTGTGTGGTAGATCTGTCTCGGTGGTGGTGGTTGAAGTACATTATATTATTTAAGGAAATTATACAAATTCTAAGAATTATCAGTATTATTTTTTATTTTGTTTTTTTAATTATAATCTAGAATTTATGGTGGTGCTACTTAGGATGTTCCGGCATTGACTCTTCTATTAATAATTCACAACAACGCAATCGTAAAACAAAAGTTTGGCCTTATTTAGGGTATGAATGAATAATGCAGTGAATTCAAAATTAGGCTGCACGCAGGCGCACATATGCGATCATTTGTTAATATACCATTAAAAATAAATATAGGTTGAGACAAATGAGCGAAAGTTAACAGCTGGTTAACGAGCTTTATTAATCATGAGACAATAAAATTCCTGCGCTCGCAAATCACTGCTGGATCATTTCTTTCTCGAATTGGTTCCGCGTCGATATCAACAGCGATACATTACGAATAATTATTTATTTATTGCCTTTTCTGCTGCAAACTCCTTTGCTAATAGCTAAGTTGGTTATTTTGTCCAAGTAGCTAAGTTAACATCAATCATTGATATTGGAGGATCAAATAGTTTAACTGCTAATATCATTGTTATTAGAAATCAAATTGTACTTCACTATAATAATTGTCTGTGACAATTTCAATTATACCCGCCGTGACGTAAACAGATGCTACTTGTAAACAATAATACATATCCAATCCAACCAATATGTCGTTTTCCTGCTCGTGGGCCTCCCCCAATTCCGCCAATCAGAAAGTAATTCTCGTTACTAAAGCGAGAGTTTATGTATTATCAAATACCATTCACGTCGACCATCACTCCTCAACTAATTTTTTACACGGTCGTTCACGTTTATGTCATCGGTTAGCACTACTTTTCGTTTCTTTTGTGAGTTTTGATTTGTTTTTTGAAATTCCTTCAAATATTATTGTTTCTTTATTCTTACTTAAGTTACGACTTGCGTCAACATATTGCGTTTACATATAACCTTGATTAAGTAACTTAAAATTTTATTACATCCGGATGTGCAATTTATGTAGATGCAATAAACATTTTTTTAGTTCCAGTGAATGAATAACACCCACTGGTATAATTCATTGACAAAAAATCCCTTATTCAGCTCCTACTGGGCGTTTGGAAATTTAGCTTTTCTGAATAAGCTACTATCCATGCTGGCCCTTGCCAGTTTCTAAATGTGTTTCTTTACATTACATGTTACAGTCAGATGCGCTTAAGGGGCTATTGGGGGCTCCAACTTCATGTATGGTTGATTTTGCCAAACTTTCGAACTCTCCTACTTATCTTAAACTTTTCTACAAAAATACCAAATTTTAGAACCTTATGCGAGCGTTCAACAACACTAACAATGAATTAATATTAAGGACTAAACAGAGTCGTGGATAATTAAAACCTAAGTTGTCTGTCCCAGTTACGACCAACGCATCGCAAGCTGCGCCGGCGCCGATCCTAACTGTCCGGCTGCCATTTGCACATGTCTATGGTTTAGTTAGTGCTATGCACTAAGCCTATTTTTATAAGACATCTATGTCTTGCCATAAAATGCAATGTTGCTTGTTCCAGGATAGTAATTGCATCAGGTTTTCTAAAGATAGCTCGACTACTTCTTCTGTCTGCTACATTTGTCGTAGACCCTTTGGAATTTCACATTATGAAATACTGGTTGAGTCATTATACTGGATAAGAAATCTAAGGATATAATCTTGCGTAGTAGTGTCTTGGTTCTCTGAATCTTTGTGGAAATAGAAAATTAAGGAAGAGTATATAAAGATATAAGAGATGCCAACTAAACGCTGTGAATGCAGTACCTAATTGCGCTGAGAACGTTTAGTAAACGATGGACATGGGCTTGCACAAAGCTTGCGGTATTGCGCTGGCTCGACTCCACTCAACGGCCGAGTGATGGACTGCCCTGACACGAATAGGGCCTACACAAAGAGGCCTAACTGTACCCGACAGGATGACCTGAGATGAGATGGGGTGACTTGCAGTTCGCCGTCATGCAACAGTCGCGTTTTATACACTTAACATGCAAAACTGAAGTTCAAAATCCAATTGATGAAACATTAAATGCAGTGCATATAGTGACGCCTTACCACGAATCTAAATTGCCGACAATACGTGATTTAAACGGCCGGCGGCAGTAGGCGAACGATTGTTTTACATTTTTGGTCCGTAGCGGTTACGTCAGCGTAGCTAATCTTAGATTTGAATACTTGCACATTTATAGTAATATTGAATACGAAAGGAAACCTCTCATCAGCTTAAGGACTGTCTCTGAAAATATATGCTTTGTTATTTGCAGTATGCCTATCTGATATTAGCAACATGTTTGATGTATTTGTGAATATTATGGATAGGCCATATTAAAATTGCCTATAGTTATGACCTAGCCTGTGCTAGGTCGTCTTTGTCATTAATTTAATTGTGAATAACAAGACAAGAGACATATGCCACAAGTCCATATATTATTTAATTGTCCGAAAACAAATAAACCTCTAAATATAATCTTTAAATATCTAACAATTTAAGTAAGAGTTTAATATATTCTCTGTCATTAAAATTATAACATGAGTGCACTTCACAATACAAAGTACAGAAGAATGTACGCAATATGACATGTCAATATTTTAATCCGGAATTGTGGATAACGGTTAAATATGGGTCATCCATACCGTTATATAATAATTCATCTGAGGAGTGCATCAGATGAAGAATGGATGTAAGTAGGTATAATCGGCGGAGATGGTGCGAATGCGGTGGCGGGGCGGGCGGCGCGCGGTTGCGGCAGCAGCGGCGGTGCGCGCTGCGCGTGCGACTCTCTCCGCCTTATCTCTCGCGACCTCCGCCGGACGCGCACGCTCGCCGCGCTCCGCACACCGCGTACCCGAGCCGCGTACGCGCTATGCCGCCCTATCGGCTAACTTATGTGTTCGACTTATACTACACATACCTTATTTCTTTTCAAAGTGTAGGACGCAGTCCGGAAATGCGCCAGTGATCGGTACCTCCTTACTAAAGTGATATTTCATCGAACTTATTTAGTTTTGCGAAATATTTCAGCCTGTTATAAGGTTTCGGGGTGCAACGTAGGCACGACCCGATGATGGTATCGGAAGGGGCTTTGCCCGTAGTATGGTGTATGCGCGATAACCAATTAGTGCCTCACCAAGTATCCGGTGTGAAATTGCAAGGAGCTGTGACGGGAGCGCATATCGCTGCAGTGACGGACTTTTTGCGTATGGTGGCTGGGACTCCGCTCGTTCTTCCGCACACAGCGGTCCCAGAAGATATTGAGAATGATATTAATCAAGAAAAGGAGGACACTACACGAAGACGCAAAATGTCGATGCAAGTGGAGGTCCCTTGTGTTTTCCTTACTGAAAGTGCGCTACAGAAAGCGAAAAGTCGCAGCAATTCGCTAGACGATAAGGTATTATTTGATCATAGTAATATACCTACAACAACACAAAGATATTTAGACTTAGACCATAAATCATCATTCCTTAGTTCTTCTGATATTTTAGAACAAATGGAATCCGAAAATAATCAGGTAACTGATTGTATTAAAGCACTTCCTCTTAGAGAATCTGGAAATGAAAACTGTCCACAAAGAATAACAAGGATAATTGAATTAGATGATTTCAACACAGAGGCAATGAACACGGATTCTGAAAAAGAAAATTTTCAAAAAATAACCAGGATTCTAGAATTTGAAGATAGTAAATTGCCATCGCCTATGTGCACAGATAGAGAAAATGAAACGCCACAGAGAATTACCAGGATTATAGAATTGAATGATGATAATTCTTTCTCTACTATCACTAATAATATAGATATCGAAAAAGAAACTCCTCAAAGATTAACTAGAATAATTGAATTAGAAAAGGAAAGCTCCTTTCCTAGTATGGCCAAAATAATAGAAATGGAAAATGAAATTTCTAATGAGAGACGAGTCGCTTTAACGAATGAGCGAGAGACTGGCGGCGGAATAGTAGAAAATTGTAGCGAAGAAGTAATCGTTAGATCTAAAGTTATACACAGAAGTACTCCTAGGTTTAGTGTTGATTCTTCGTGCTCCGAAAACTCTTATGTTAATATTGACTGTATTAAGAGTTTGCAGGATGTTAGAAAAGAAGAAGTTACGGAAGGGGGTGTTAGTCCTGAACCTTCACCGGCTTGTAGATCTGTCCGGTCTCGATTCCCAAAAAAGAAAACCTCCGTATGTTCGATTGGCTCCTCGGACTGCGATGATGAAGTAGATGTTATTTTTAAATCAAAGCCTAAGTCTAGTCAGTGGGTGAGTTTGGATTGGATACCACCACCGCCCAAAGAAGAGCCAGTGATTACGCAAGTCTGTGATAAAAATGACTTTATAACAAAGTGGATAGCTGAACAGAACTCGCAAGATTCATTGCAAGGAATTATTGCTGATGAAAGAAGAAGAAGCCTTCCACCTAAATCTAATGAAATTTATCTTCAGAATATGAGAAGATTTAGCGATGGGCTACAAATTTGTAAAGAGGACGCTGCTAGCGATTCCCCTGCTACGGTAAAATGGAAATGGAACGATATCGTGAAACGTCACATTCAATTTTTGAAAAATGATAAAGGATTCAGGCGACAACGAGGCAGTTGGATGAGAACAGCACGACGTCTGTCTGGAACAGTCGTAAATAAACATTTGGATACACTTCCTCTGGACACCTACATGATGCTGAATACTATGTCGTAAGTAATTATTGCGCATGTTTTCGACTGTATGTATGTAGGTAGGTACTTATAAATACATAACTGTATAATGGAATTTGTGAGGTATGTCATCTTTGAATGCATCGGTGCGTGTCCATGCAACCGTCACATCGGTCTACTTACCAATGACGGGCGACTCGTCCAGCGAGTGGAACTGGTTGCCATCACCTGACGGCCTGCGGCGTACCCCGGCTTTTGTGCTAATCATTTCCAATGTTCATTTTAACTCTTTCAGTTTAGGCATGTGATATTATATGTTGATGTTCGGGCACAATTTGATTGACTTCGTTTGTATTAGTATTTTAATTATTATGGTATTCTATACTGACTGTCCTATTACAATTGAATTTCTGTTGTCTGTAACATGCTGGCTAGTTTTGCTGTTTCTTTTGTTTAAGATTGCGTGTTCGCTGGATATGTTAGACAGTTTGAGGTTGAGGTTTGTTGATAAGGCACCGGTCGAGCCGTGTTACGAGAGCGGTCCCGCCCGAGACACACGCTTCCGCAAGGCCGTCCGATTAGAATGCAGGGAGCTCGCGTCCAAGGCTACGGCGGTCGCTGCACCGGTCGCGGTCTTCCTCCCCGCAGTTCGGCGATTGGAAGCAGCCTCAGGAAGTACTGTGAAGGTGACGTTACCAAGAAACTACCGCAACCCGATCGGAAGCGATTGTGCTTTGAATATTTGACGTTTCTTTTGTTCGCTGCTTAATTGGTTTTCCTCAAAACACCACATGAATATTGGGCCAGATCTTCTCGGTTTCGTTTGTTAACATATTCACTTTACGTATTGACATAATGTTATCGTCATGTATGCTTCGTTTGTCTTGATCTCTCTCTAGGTATTGGTACTTAATTTTGGACTATATGCAATTCATTATCTAGGCGCCCCGCCGTGCCTGCCTGCATAATGCATGAAATAAAACATTACAATTACGTAATATTACGATTCCCTTAAGATGTAATGTTAGGAAGCAACGTCGGTAGGTGAAGCAAGGTAGACGGATGTACCGGTGTCGGGTTTCACTGATCAGCCTTGAATACTCAGCCTAGGTTACAAGTTGCTCAATTTTCTGCATAACATTTTCACATAGGTATTAAAAATAGCGATAGCGTGGGAGAAAAATATCGATGCAAAAGTTGGTCGGTTAAACAACCTTTAGTGAGAGTGAGGTGTGATTTAAAAAGTCAAAAGCTGGTTAACCCGATACAGCAATTCTGAAAACACAGGTGTTGTTCTCAGCGTCCATCAACACCGCTATTGTGCCAAACGAATGTAAGTGCTCTTTAGAGGAAACAAATGCATTCACATCGAAATATTCGCTTGTTTTGTCGGTGCTCTCCGATTCCTTGATAGGTACTTTCACAAGGCAATTGTTAAAGCCGTTATAAAACTCACTGTTGCTACTAAACAGTTTGATTTATTTATGATCTTTTTGGTACGACTAACAATGTGTTATCTAGTGAATCAGAAGCTACTCGAATGTTTATTAAGTACAAGTACACTGATTTAAAACTGTTGATAATATTATAAATTATAGATAGTCTTGATTGATTCGATTTATCTATCATAACAAGCCTAATTTTTGGCTAAATAAGACATGTTTGTGAATTATGTTTTAAATTGTGTTATTATTATGAGGCTACATGAAGTGAAATAAGTTATGTTTTGTGCAGCGTTTAATGTGATGATTCGTGATGCCACCACTTCGCATATACAATGTTCGTATGCAAATCATGTATGATGGAGATACGGGCTTCAGGACTGAATGCAAACGCATTTGGAATGAAAAGTAACTACAGTTTGATATTTACATTTGTAAGAATTGTGACTAATATTGTCTGTAGTCCTGATTAGAGTCGTTCTTTTAATTTTTATGTTTGTTTCTTACAAATATCAAAAATAGGTAGGTTTGTGTTTTCCGAGATACTGGCGAGAAACATAACTTGAATTTTGTGAGTAAGAATTAAGTATTAACTTATGGTAAGATGTAGGCAGGATGTAGGACACTAAAAACTCCACTTACTTCACCCAGGTGATATCACACAGGTGAACATATTGGAATAAACTTTTAATGTGTATTAAACATGAAAATTCGGAATCGCCTTAATAGTAAAACGTAATAATTTGTACATAATAATATGCTATTAAAAATGAAAATAACACTAAATTGTCTAATATAATTATAATTGCGTTTTAATTCACTTTCACTATGTAGAACGCAATGTGCAAGGTTCCGTTTCATTTCGTGACGTCCAAAAAATCCGTCACGTTAAATTGGGTTGCTTTTTAGGTTATTTTGCAGCTCACTTTCTAGTTAAATTATATTTTTGTTTTGTAAATACGCAGTCGTGAAAACGTAATGTGAGTGGAATTACCAGAATGAATTAGTTCATTTTCTTAAAATGACACGACTTTTGATGATCAACAATGACAATTTGCAATTCAAATGTCTCTTTGTTTTAAACACGTGGTAGAAAATCGATGAAAATGACTCTGTTCTTATCACACACAACATTCAGTTAAGGTCGTCCTTTGAGTAAGAACAATACAACTGGTTTTATGATTTGTTTTTACTTTTTATGCGTGAGCACGCTGCCTTGCGAGCCCCGGCCGATAATTGTTGCTTGTGCGGATGTTTTAATGTTCTCCATTTTTAAGCCAAGACTTAGGATACAGAATAACTAATAGTTTAGGCCTAGGTTCAGAGACAGTTTTGAGCGGGAGCTTAAGTGTGATCCCTCTTACAACTGTCAAAGTCATGGTTTAATTTTCTCTATTTCATCAGGCCTGATGATGACATCAGGTTCCTTTCTTTTCGACTCAAGTACTTTATCTTTTAATTTTAGCAATTATTGTTTCAGTTTTAATTCTGAATAATTTATCTACAACGCAATTGACAATAGGATAGACTTAACATATCGAGTACTCCCTTATGCATATGCATTAGTTTTTATCACGTGTTCTAACTGGTGTTCCTTTGTACTGAGTCGCAATGGTTGTGTATCGGTTCGATGGTTATCGACTCTAAGCGCAGGTTGATTAACATTTCGCAGAAGCCACCTGACAGTTGTTTTGCGATTCGCATCATCATGCCCTTTCCTGATAAACAGGAGGTAGTAATATTTAACGACTCATTGTGGCCTTTGGCTAATAGTCCTGATGCTACGGGATTGCCAAATGTTCCGTCTTAAATGAGATTTCCTTTAGAGACAATGATTTGTTTACGTTTGTCATCTTTATTCTAAACTCCTTGTACTCATGGAATTTTTCGGCTCGAACTATATACGTCGACGCCATCATACTCTTTGTAGTCATTACTAGCGCGAAGTGCTTATTGAAAATTCATTCTATGTCGCGATTTGTATGACTTATCCTTATCTGACAGTGGTCTGAATAGTAACGGACAAACCCATATTGCTAGCGAAAATACCGTTCGTCTTTATTATCTAAAATGGGGTTTTTAGCTCGTCTTCAGTTTTAAAGTTAGACATTCTCTCCGAGAATCGTTTTGCCGTCTTCAACGAATCTTTTATTGGTCATTCACAATATTCTGCACTGTTTGCGAGCTTTGTAGAGGCACTGGCAATATCAGGCTGATTACCGACCGGGGTTATGCATCCTGTTATAAAAAAAAGTGTTCCCACGGTGTCAGTTGTCTATACAATGCACTTGGACAGCACAATTATATGATTGAATAGGTTTTAACTATTATCTATGTAACGCATAATTACACTTTTGACTCCACGTGCGTCCAACTGATGTTCTTAGTCCACAATGGTGTTTTCTTACAGTCCTAACTACCTGGATGTGGTATAGTAGATATATTAAAAACCTAACTCTTTATTTCTAAGTTTAACTCTATGATTCAATAGTACTACTGATGGGGAAAAAACCACTCAATCTTAGGATATTCTACTATTATAATAGCATCCCTATGTATAGAGCACACCTCTCCCTCCTTAATTATTTAACAGCTGACTAATTATGTTTGAAACTGGTCCATAAGAAAAGAATAATTAACTCAGTAATTTATTTCGCATTTATGTGGTTAATTAATGTAGGCATTGAACAAGTTCATACAATTATTGGCGTCCTGTCATTGATTACTTGAATTTGACTAAGATCGTTTTAATAATTCTGAGAATCATCTGATTTGAAAATTATCTCTTCTTTTAGCCTTCACTTAACCAAACTTTTATATTGTTTCATTTGACACTTCATGCTAAGCAAGGCATATATTATATGCCTTAGTACTTAGCGCAGCAAAAATAATAAAATGTTAGATTTGATCCCTAAAACAAGTCTTCAAGTTTAAAGCAAGTACTTACACCTCCGTCGGGACTCAGGAGCGCAGACCCTATAATTAGATTGCCCGTCTAGTGAGGAGTCAAGCGAAGCTGTGGCTTAATAATAAAAAAATACAGGCCACTAGAGACCTACCGTTGTTATATCCTGTGTATCGGTTCAACCAAATGTTCCTTTACTGCTTATGTATTATCTATATTAGATTTAGTTGTACAATCCAAATTAGAATTCGCTTATTTTATAGTTAGATACTGATATTTGGGTAGGTGCGTCGTCAGTATTTCTATTCCAATTTCAACCTCTCTTACTAATATTTGTCTGAAATCAATAGAGGTGTGGTGTCACGAATCAATTATTGATTTTTAACAAAGGATTCCCACGTAAACCAAGTTCTCTTCGGTTTCGGCCGAGAAAATTGACTTTATTCGAACTCTACAGGCCACAGCGGCACGCGTGGATCAACGACCGGCGCCTCTGCCTTCGTTATTATAATAAGATTCTCTCAGCGAAAGTGGCATAATTCTCACATTTTACGCCAGATATAGAAATAGGAGCAAAGGGCCAGACCAAAATAGATACGCAGAAGAGACCGATTGTTTTACATAATACACGAAATGTTATTTTACAAACCACATGTTATCTCATTTTAGGTTAAAATCACCTGAATATGAAATTAAAATAACTGTGTCCTCTTTACTGTTTCAAATTGACCAGTGATGTTTTCACCCATAACGAAACGATATTCTAGTTAGTTAATTTTACACAAAGACTGTTTGTTCGTGCATTGTATTTATGTATAACTATCTGCTGCCCAGATATTCCCGTCAAAATCCCTTCAGTAGTTATTGCATGCACATAGTCACAGACAAACATACAAAAATTCAAAAAATTGGTATTTTGGCATCACTATCGATCCTTACATATTATATTAAAAATTAGAACTTCCCATCCGCATACAAACCATACGTGGTTTCGCCTAAAATGGGAAAGTAGATTTGAAATGTATTTTTATAAAATGTTATTAAACAATAATTTAAAAAAAAACACGATTTTCCAAAAAATATGCAATGTACGGACCCAACTTTTTTACAGTCTTATTATATGTCTGTCTATACCCATCTAGCAGCTTAATCTGGTATTTTTCGTTCCAGTCCCCCAGAGTCGCGGATATTAAATATTGTATTTTGTAAATTTCGTAACTCAATGTTACATGACATTCTTTGGGATAAGGACCCTAAACGTCTGGCGGCGAGAGAGTTCATTTCTTTCTCACGAGGCACTGACTATGGCAGGGCAAAGTCCGACTCGACCCGTAAGCTCGGAATGGTCATAAAATTAACATTTCTGGTTCTAATCACATGAGTGATCTCGATACATGTTTTTCTTTTATCTTTGGCATCTTTAAACCGGAAACTTTATGATATAATAGAGTTAATGTAATTTATTAAGAATTGCCTATTATTTATTCGCCCACCTGAAACGTCTGTACCGTTGCCTGCCCACGTTATATGTGATGCCTGTTATCCGTAACATTTCGTATTACACAACCACATTATTTAGATTTGCCATCTCTTCAATAATAATATTTTTAGAAACAAGCGTATGTTTATCTGTTCACCCATTTAATATTGATTTTTAACACTTTTACTCAACTTTTTCTAAGTCTAGACTATGGAGTCAGGCATATTTGCACGTCTATGTTTGAACTTTCGAAAAATCTGCAATTGAAACATAGTTAGATAAATATGTATAGCGGCAAGTATTGTTTGAATAAGCTTCATCATGTGTTTGCTCGGTGCCACTCGCTATTTTGGGCAAATATTGTGGAGATAGGCTAGTCGTGATGTTATTAATATCTTTTACTTATGCTGCAACCTCCATATGTGCTGATGTGTAGTAAAATACAATGTAGAAAAATGATCGTTTCCTGTTTGTACAGGACGTTATAACGTCCTCAAATGTTTAAGAAAAGTCATTGTCGTTAACTTGACCCGTGGCGGTAAAGGGTGTTAGTTTGATAAATGATGTTTTAGGAAATTATTGTTAATTTTCTACTACATGTTACTTCCACGTTATTATACCATCTTGTAGAGTAGTCATTAGCTCGGTCAGTCATTGAGGAAACGTTCATTCACATCCAATTTGCATTTAAGACGCAGACAAATATTTAGAAGAAATGTTCTTGAGTGGATCATTCGGATGACGATTTCTCTCGTATGTCGGTCAAGGTCGATTCATCTGTCTGGCTCATTGGCTGCTTAGACACACTAATGGCAATTAAGTTTTTTTAAATGATCGCTATCATCGCTTCACATAGCGTCAAATATCACTGGTGGCTGTTAATTTTGCATAAATTTGTCTTTGATAGCTATTAATATCTTCCATAACAACTACAATAAACCCACCAATGTTATTATAACGCATTATCTGTGTTAACAGGGCATAGAGTTATTTAGTTGACTGCTTTGCTTTTGTTATATGTATGAAGGCTTACTTTCATTGTTACTATTTCAATTCTTTTTCGGCTTGATGGCTCCAAATATGTCACACTATGCAGTGATATATCCTCTCCATTCAGTGCCTCCGAAACGGTAACGCGCCAGTTATGTATGTCGGTCCCACGTCAATTCCCGCCACATATCTACATGTGGTCGGTGCAGGGGGGGGGAAGGCGACTTCAATCGTTTTCGTTATCGTTTTCATTTTGACACTTGAACGAACGTTTTAACAAACGATAACGAAACGCAGCAATATAAATTGCTGCGTTTCGTTATCGTTTGTTAAAACTTGCAAAAAAAACTGCAGCAATGTATAACGTGTGTCAAATTGAAAGCGATTACGATAAGACGATAACGATGGAAGTCGCGATCACCCCACTGGTCTTTCTCCGCCTCATCCTTCCAGTGGTATCTGATTATTCATTATTATTATTTTGTACTCTTATCTTTGTGAGTTATCATACATTATAGTTTTAGTGATATCTAGCTAAAATCTGAAAGTAGTTTTACTTAAAAACGGATATGGCAGCCTGTCTCAGACAGTATCTCTACCTATCCGTCCGTGTCTGTTGTTAGTATGGTAATATTTTACGCTACTTGCTGATGGGTGCTTCCCTTAAACTAGTTGCATTGCATGATTTGAATCAATTCTACAAGCGTTTTGCAGCTGACAGGCCTTCATACGTGTCTGTTAGTTGCTTAATGGCGTTGGAACAATAATGCCCTTAGCACGTGACGTGGCGAGGTCTCCTCCGAAGGGTATCTTAGACCTACGCTATGGTGCTTTCACCACATATTTTATAGCTATGTTTTTTTTGTAACTGTTTTATGAACATATTTCGATGTTCAAGTCCTGTACACGGTTAAAAAAATCATCAGTTTAATAAGACGTTCATATGGTTATGTATATTTGGGATGTATTAGTCATATTTTTATACTTATAAATAAGTTCGCGTTTGAACATACCTCCTGTTATTTAAAGTAAGCTTTCAAGTGTATACAAATAGTGCAATATATATTTGTATCTAGGTATATAGATTTTAGCTGTTGCGACATTCCTCATATTTAATGGGTTTCCTTGGGCTACTTCCTATTTCCGTATGTTTACATTTTATACACAATTTCAGTAATTTTTCTTGGATATTATCCAGGTATTACCATTAATATGTAGATATACCGAGTTATAATCATACGCGTTATATACCACCAATCTCTTTCCCTATATATTTCACTACATCTAATTCTAAAGTTAACCACTCACTAATTTTGTTAAGCTTGAACTATTTTTTCACCCATAATTTATAGTACAGCTAACAGCAGATCAAGTGTAACACTTTGGACCGTTCTTATTATCTGTGTCATATGTATTCGTACTGCAAGTGTTACCATTGATCTGCTATTGTCCGTACGAGTAATTATAATTATTAAAAATGGGAACCATGTCACCGCATAGTCTGCGTATTATAATGAGGGTACTCGTATTAACATTGCAAACAATTAAATACACTACACAAAGCGCACCGAAATATAATGAAATCTGTTTTCTACCACTCTCTATAATATTTTTGTGAAGTATAAAACCACTTAAAGTAGGCCAGGGATCGGCCTTTATGTTTCCTGAATTGCAAAAATATGTAGAGTTGCAAGCTTGCGAGTTAACTCACGATGATGACATTAATAACATAGCTAATAGTGAAATATGTACTGTGAAGAAATTATAAAACGTTTCGAATTTATTTAACTAATAAAATCTGTTTAGTTGTTTATTCTTACCAACAGCCTAGCCTAATAGACGAAGTTTATAGATCGCAGAGACTTCAACGTAGGTCAGTCCAATTGATAAAGATCTAACCATTTGAATCATCGCCTTTTTTTCCTTAACTAGTCTCTTATCCTTGCTCCCACAGTGGAGTATTCCAATGAATAATAGTAATCATTGTAAGATCATAGACTCACAAGTCACGAACACTATTAGATGAACCATTTCCAATTACATGATGAGGCGATGATTGCTGTAAATCAATTGTTTTTCTCGATTGTGCAATTGAAATTACTGTACCTACCGCCGCCATCGCCACTAATAAAGTACTTCTATATCATCTGAATTCGAGGACTGTACAGTAGTTTTGTGTCTCGAAGGTTAGGTTCTATTCTTCGAGTCTAGGTTTTAGCTTTCCTGTTTCCTTCAGGCCCTCAATAGTGTACCTACTTTTACGACTGTTTTATCAAACAAGTCGTGTCCATTGGATCAAGTTTTACTATCAGTACGGCCGTCAAAATTGTCATAAAATTACTGGGCATATTGTACATAAACACATAGTTCGTGTTATTGTGCTTTATATTGGCATACTTTTCTGGTCTGAGTTATTGCTATCAACCAAAAATTGCTTAACTTTATAATGACGTAAGATTTCATTAACGTCATTAATTCTAAGAATTTCTGAAACCATTTTTCTTTTGATTATCTCATAAGCGAAACCAAACAAGCACAAGGTAAATGATTCATCATTATTCCAGTTTCTGCTCTTTGGACAGTTAACAAGTTTTGGGTTGGCATGGCGTGGCAGTTTGAAATTAATTTCGATATTATATCTTTTGAATATTTCTTCGTATTGCTTGTAACAGTATCTCTCTGTTTAATAAGTTTCACCTGGCGTTTAACATCTGCCTAATGTTCTTATGATAAAAGTATTCTGTGAGGTGATTACAGTTTCTTTACACATTTGTCTTGCAATGCAAAGGGTGTAAATGTACAATTGTAGATTCTAAAAAATAATGGCTTTGTAAAAATTTATGCATGAATCGGTATGAATCTAAATCTGAAACAGCATAGTCTTTGAATCTAAGTGACTCTTTTAATGAACAGTTATTATTACCGGGGACCCGGCGACCTCGTCCGTTCGTTCGCAGGATTTGACGCAACACCGCTATTGTCGTGCTCCTGTTGTTTTGCAACGCCACCGAACGAGATATGAACTACTGCACACAATATTCGCACAATAGAAAGCACATCAAATTTTAAGCATACAACCGTTATTATTTTATTGAACTGAAATGGCATGTGTTTCATTGTTCTTCAACGAAAATTTATGGATTTGAAAATAGGAAAATAGAAAAGTGTATATTTACTTTTACCATTTATCATTGTTTTTAGTAAGCAAACTTATGTTTTAGATATTGTCTTACCACCCATCTCATATAGACCACCACCGATTGTGCCGTTAACTTTGTCTAAGTCTACTGGCTTAGTAGACTTAGTATAAATCAACTGCTTCCTTGGATTTATACATTTAAAACGCAAATTCGACAAGTCATGTTTGTCTGGATTCTACACAATCGGTTCGATGTTAAGATGTAGAGATAATTTTACTGCTTTCGGGCGACAAATGCAGCCAAACTGATGATGAACATTTTCATTAAACCCTTTCAGTTCACTTGTACCCATTGACCCACCTACCTACCAACAAGCTGCTAATGATAGTCATCTAAAGCGTAGTTTGAGATATCATCATGTACTCGTATTATTCTAATATTGGGTTGGGCCTGAGCTGAAACAATTTATTACAGAGTGTCGTTGACATCGTGACTATGTCAAGTAAATGGCATTGTATATTCGTACATCGCGACAGCCAGCACCGCCCTTCAATGTCGCAAGAAATTAACCAACAATACTTCGATTTTATTTTAATATACTTTAGAGTTATTTCCAATGGTTGTTAAATCATTGATAATTAATACCAATCTGACCAGTGAGAATAACACTGTTATGCCACAACAAACTTCTGCAGTAATGTGTTTTGCATTACAATGCTCAAGTAAGGTAGACCCTTAACTGGTATTTCTTTATGTTGTCTACTTGTCTCTAAATTGGGAATAAAATACATTCATTATCAACAATCTCAGCATTATTGTTTCTGACAGCCAAGAATTTCCATATACTTCTCTATATATACATTTTTAGAGATATTCCTCAGTCAATCCCGAAGGAAGGTGACAAATTATGATGCATTGTTCGCGCAGTCTCGTGTTGAGGGCGTTTTACACGAATCGGTTGTCGTCCCGGCGGGCGCGCGTACGCCGATTGAATGTAGAATACCGTATTCATTCGTCGACAGTGAGTCATTGTCATCCAGGCTTTCTGAACCATGGTGTACTAAACATGCGATGTCGTTGTGTGTAACTGAATATTTCTATCATGATTCGATGTGAACTGAGTTTGGTAAATAACACTGAACGTAGCAAAGTTGAATGAATGTTTTTATGTATAGGTACTTACGTGCTTTATACAACGTGAATTTTTAATGGTTGTTTTTCCGGGACAAAATTATTTGCCATCTGTAGTATTATTGATTTATCGAGTTAAACTTGAAAATTAAATCGGTATTTTTTTTTTCAACTCTGAAACCTAAGTGACGATAGTAACTCACTAGACATAGATACCTACCAAACAGCACGTGCCTTGCATTGTGCCTCGTCCGCCGGTCGCTCCGCGCTGTTTCCACGCTGTGATATCGCGGTGTTACTATTGATTCACGATCACTATCGAATTCAGTTTTTCACAATTTAAACTGTCATTTCTTAATCTATAATTTTTTATATTAGTCAATCGATAGTACTAGAGAGACTAATTCGTCTCGCTGTGGGAAAACAACCACTAAAATTTCACGTTGTATAGCGTGAGCTTTCTTAAATGTGGCGTGATTAAATGAAAAGATCATGATAAGGATTTAACAAATGTTTGTTTTGTTCACAGATGGTATTTCCGCAAAATAAAACGAATCGAGGCGGAGAAGAAGCTGCTCCTACCAGATAACGAGCATGGCGCCTTCCTCATCCGAGACTCGGAGAGTCGCCACAACGACTTCTCGTTATCAGGTAATAGTTACTCCGAGAATCCCGACTATACAAATATACATAGTAACTCGTTGGCATAGTAACGGTGGCTCTATTGTCTTCATAGCTTCTGGATTCCCTTTCGCTATCCTGAAGTAGTCGTTTTAATTATTGATTTAAGTAAGGATTATTACATATGTGTAGGCTAAACCTCGCTTATGTGAACTGCATTGCGTAACCTTACCAGGGAAAGTAGGTATGTGTGTGATATACCTATAACCTAGCAGTAAGATTATTAATGAATGGCGTGATAGAATCAATAACCTTTCCTCTAATACAATGACTAACAGCGTTCTTCTACGAATTTGATTTGACCCCAATGGCGACGAAGTATTATTGCCCTGAGGTTGGTTTGTTATACCATTCCATGCCTTATGCAGGTATTACTTAATTGTTATCTAGCAGCAGTCAACAGCAACTGGATATTATCGGAACAGACTAATTCGATTTTATCGGAACAGACTAATTGGATTTTCCCCAAATGCCATCAGAAATCATTAAATTAATGACAACAACAATTAACTCAAAGAGTGATCGGTACTAATCATCACATTATTATCTCGGTGCTTGCTTTAAATAGCGCTTTATAGCTCATCAACATTTACTACTACTTTGTTGAGCATTCTTTGTCCAGAGAAGGTCAGAAAGTAAAGAAAGTTAATTGTCTTGTAAAATTATGGTCTTTAAAATAGTATTCGAGACTGATATTTCAATTAAAAAGTACTGAAATATTTATTTATTTATTATAAGGGAACTGTCCCAATAACCGTCACTTTTTGAACTTTTCACTTTTGATTTTGTAGCCACGGCCGTAGTATAAGACCCACAAGGAATGAAATGGTGCATAGATATAAACAATTTATTTAAATTTTATTTAATTAAATAATGTTTATTAAATTTTAAGATTAAATAAGTTATTTTTAGACTTATATGAAATAATACCCCTTTGCCCGGTATCCGGCATGTCCTTGTACAGATATCCGACATACCCATGTCCCAATAGCCGTCATATATATATATAGTTTTTGTGTAGGTAATGTATGACGTATATATATGATTGATCAAAGTGCTATAGTGTAAATGGAACACCTGATTGGACAAGCTTTATGTTTTCGACATTTCGACATTTCTCAAATATATAAACCAAAATAGTCAAAATATTCATTGTTGCTGTTCCAGCCAGTATATATAATTCAGGTCATTATGCCTATAATTACTAATGCACCCAAAGATGTTTTAAAAATCCCAAAGATGTTTTTTTCTCTAACCTCAAAAAGTGAACAGTGTTAGAATTTGTGTATTGTATTAAACTAATTAAATAATTAGTTTATGTGTCTAAATTACGCCAAAAACACGTTATTTAGTGAAATTGTGCATTATAATAGTGGACAAGTGTTATCTCGCAAAAACTCCGACATTACATAGTGTAAAATCCAATTGACTTTTTTTACGAAAAATTAACGACTTTTTGTGGCAAACTTGTTTCCAAAATGAAGTGCGATAATGATCATAGCGATGAAAATTTGATACAGTGCGATGGTTGTAAACGGAACGTATGTCTTAGTTGCAGCAACCTAACAAGCAGCGAGGCTCGTGTCATGGGGTTGAAATCCAAACGCACCCTCATATTTCTATGTTCGCCTTGCCGCGAGGCCTTATTTCAAGTGCCTAAACTGATCCAAGCATATGATTGTGTACGTGAGGAATTGGACGACGGATTTCTGCACCAGTGACTCATGCAGTTTCTACTGCTACTCCGGCCACTTCCTTAGACACTAACAATATATCGGAGGAGATGGCGGAGCGTGATCGCAGAGCAAATAACGTGATCCTTGTTGGTCTCCCTGTAATGGATACGGGTGACACAGCTATTTAAGGGCCCACTGATGAGGCCACTGTCAGAAGGATCCTGGTGGAGATTACGAGTGAACAGATATCTTCTGACAAACTGGTGAAAGTGTTGCGACTTGGTAAACGAGACAACAGTAAACCGCGCCACATGAAGGTGATGCTCAAGCCACGGCATGATGCAGTGAAGGTCCTTAAAAACAAGAATAGAGCCATGGAGGTAAGAGTGTATGATGACAATACACCGATGCAGCGGGACGAGCTAAAGGAGCTGATGTAACGTCTCCAGCTACGTACCGAGAGTGGTGAGTTAGATCTCACTATTAAGTATGTCAGGGGTGTGCCGAAGATAATCAAACAAAAAAAACTATTTGACCCCAACAACCCCTACACTGACCTTACCTTCCTATACACCAACTTATGCTCGCTGTCATTAAAATTCGACTTATTTCTTTTATATGTAAACACCAACAAGCCATCCATTATAATTGTCACGGAGACCTGGCTGAACAGCAGGGACAGAAACAGCACATTTGCCATACCTGATTATACTATATTTAGACAAGACCGGAAACATCGACCTAAGTCGCAGGGTGGCAAAACGCGTGGTGGCGGTGTTGCCATATATGTCAGAGACCGTGTCAACCCATTATTGCAAGAACTCATAAGAAGTATGACTGTATGTGATCTTACGGAAGCCTTGTTTTTGGATATTCAATATGACTCTCACCATTTCCTTGTTGTTGGGGTATATCGACCCGATGATAGGGAACCAGATATATGGAAACGACGTGACTCTAAATTATTGGCTAAGCTGCTTCAGCGAACAATGTGATAGTTATCGCTGGTGACTTCAACTACTCCGACATCCTATGGCCTCAAGACATCGAACAGGACCTCAAGGGACCCGAGGAACTGTTTAAGAACATGTTTCTCAACAGTAATCTTCATCAATTGGTCTCCCAGCCGACACATTTCCGCACAGGCAACACTCCATCCTTGCTCGATCTGATCATGACAAACGATGAAAACTTAATCACTGGAATATATTATAAACCACCTATAGGAAAGATTGATCATTGCGTACTAGAGTTCAGCATCCAATTTCTGATACAAAGAGTCCACAGTCAGCCCAAACTTAAAAGATATTACCATTACATTGACTTTGACAACTACATGGAGGAACTGGAGAAGGATCTCGAAATCTTGGAATCTACTACTGACGTGGAGCGTTTTTGGAGACAACTAAAAACCATAGTGGATACAAACACAGACAGAGACGCTCCGCTTAAAAAAGTGAAGAAGAAGGAAGGTAAACCCTGAATCAATGACAATATATTGAAACTTGTATCTGAGAAGGGAATACTTTGGGATGTTTATATTGGCACAAAGGATGACGAGGACTACCAGCGCTATAGAACCGCCAGCAATCATTGTGTGGCAGAAAGCAGAAGGAGCAGAAGACTGTATGAAGCAAAACTACTGGATAACGGATAAAAACCCTTCTATTCCCATCTGCGAAGGTGCATGTCATCCAAAGTGAGCATTCCACCTGCAATGAGGAACCATAATGGCGACCTAGTTACAGACCCCACCGACATAGCGGAAATCTTCGCGCAGGAGTTTCAGAAAGCCTATTGTCGTGAACCAGATGTGACCATATGCTAACAAGTGACTACATTAGCCCGTGTGGAGCACTCGATCTGTGACATAAACTTTACACCCAAGGATGTTGAGAAAGTTTTAAAAGGACTCGACACAAGCTCTGCTCCTGGACCTCACAACATTCCCAGCATTATTCTAAAAAACTGCAGCAAAACACTTGTTCCTGTTCTCACTGAGCTTATGAGGGTGTCTTTTGAGGTCGGACATGTCCCACTTGACAGGAAACATGCTGTAGTTACACCTGTGTACAAATCCGGTGATAAAACAGACCCTGCCAAGTTTAGGCCAATCAGCTTGACAAGTATTGTGGGTAAGGTGATGGAGAGACTAATATGCAATAAACTGAAGAAATTCCACAACAGAGAAAATGTTATATCCAGCAGAATGGCTTTGTCGAGAAGGGATCCACAATAACGAACTTACAGTCATGTGTGCACCCGTGGACTATGGACGTGGACCGTGGCAACCCGGTTGACGTTATTTACCTCGATTTTGATTTTGCTTTCGACAAAGTCCCGCATCAGCGCCTGCTTATAAAATTGGAGTATTTTGGCATTCGAGGTCGGCCTTTAGACTGGGTAAAGAGTTACCTGTTGGGAAGAACCTTCCAGGCCAGGATCGGTTACTCCTTGTCCCAGAAGCGGGACGTCCTGAGTGGAGTTCCCTAAGGATCTGTTTTAGCCCCCACACTTTTTGGAATTTTCATCACGGACCTCATTGCGCTGATAGACTCACAATCTGCATTTTTTGCTGACGATGGGAAAATCTTTGGCAACCCACTCTTAGTGTCTGGACAACTACAGAGCGATCTAAACAAGCTCCAGGAATGGACGAAGCAGTGGCTAGTCAAGCTGAACATATCGAAATGTGCTGTGTTGCATCTAGGTAGTAGAAATCCTGGCGTGGTATACACCATTGATGACACTGATATAAACACTGTGGAATCCCAAAAGGACCTTGGAGTTGTGGTTTCAAAAAATCTAAAATGGGGAGAACACATTAATGGCATTGTCAAGAAGGCTAATTCATTTATGTATGTTATAAGGAGATCCTTTCAATATATTACATCCGATGTTCTTGTCAAAATCTACAAAACATACATTAGGCCTCTTCTGGAATATGGATTTCAAATATGGAACCCATATTTTATAAAGGACATCCGATCTACCTACTACCTACTTGAGAGCGTGCAAAGAAAGGCAACAAAGATTCCATATATTAAACTGCCCAAAAAGTCCTATGAAGAAAGGCTTAAAATCCTAGGTATTCAAACCCTGGCAGAACGTCGACACAGAGGTGATCTAATTGAGACATATACAATTCTCACGTACAAATATAACCTCCCAGATGTCCACCGTTTCTTTGAGACTAAAGACATACGTCCATTGCGAGGACACCATATGAAAATCTACCGCACTATCGCCAATACCAAAATCGCTCATCACTTCTTAAGTAACAGAGTTGTCCACGCACGGAACAAACTGTCTGATGATGTAGTATATGCACCATCAGTGAACTCTTTTAAAAATCGCCTCGACATGTGGTTAAAATCAAACATTATATAAATAAGCAATATGTGTAGTGAATCATATGAACATTAGACAACATAGACTGAACTTACCAACACTGTGATATAGACACACCAGCATTGTGCTGCCTGTCTATCAAATGAATAATAAAATGCACAAAAACGTCCTAAACCATAAGAAAACACATCGTAATGTTTGGGACGTTTTTTGTGCATTTAGGGATGTTTTGTGTGTTTGGGAAGTTAAAAAATATTATTTTACGGGTACTGGTGTGAAAAGTAAGCAATATCTCTATAGTTATCTATATATCATATAGATGACGGGTACTGGTACATTTTGCTGTTTGGTTGAACCAATAGCCGTCAACGAATTTAAAATGTTATTATTTAATTAATTAAAACAAATAGGCATCAAATCAAATTACAGAATGATATTAATATTAATAAAGTTTCATTTTAAACATCAACACTTACAAATAAGTAAATACATGAGCCAGCGTTGAAAAAAAACCGTAGTCAGTAAAAACAGCAGTTTAGTAATCGAACTTCGTAACTTTTTTACAAAAACGTGAACACAAACTATAAAGTGATATTATATTGTGTTATTTGATGTTTTATTGTATTTTTGCCAGTTAATTAGCAGCAAAACAGTATTTATTTTCATAATATTGCAGAGAAAACGAAATAAACTACCATTTTCGTGAGATATAGGCAATTTAAGTTGACTTGACGGGCATACGTACATTGACGGCTATATGTACACTTACCTTATATTTAAATATAGTTAACCGGTATTCGAAATTTTTAAATCAAAGCAAAATAACCTTTTTAATTTTTTTTAAGAATTCGGCGGTAAAGCCCTGCCCTGCCTGGTTTTAATTTATTGAGCTTAAGGGCCTTCCATGAGCCAACTAGCGCCGCCAATGTTGAAAAAATAATATCTTCCAATTTAATCAATTTTATTAAAAAAGCTATTTACAAAATGTTTATTACTATGAATACTATTTTTCAATATACAATACATGGCATAATTGCGACAAGCTTAGTTGTAGTTCACAAAATATGTGCCAAAAACGGCCGTTTTTCGCAATTATGCGAACTACGACTTACCGAAATTGAATCACGTTATAAATAAGCATTTAAAAAATAGTATTTATCGTAATAAACATTTTGTAAATAGCTTTTTTAATAAAATTGATTATATTGGAAGATGTTATTTTTTAAGATTGGCGGCGCTAGTTGGCTCTTGGAAGGCTCTTAATATTTTGATTATTATGAATTTTTTCAACATTCTCATGACCGTAAATGCAGACGTAGACATAGGTCTTTGCTTCAGTCTATTCCTGGCGCATAACTAACCGGTTCAGTTTTTCTAAGTTGTTCTAGGGAACACCCGTGGGAACATAACATACACCAAAGCTGACGTTACCTAGTCTTTTATCTGATAATTAGTCTTGTAACACGATGTTTAAAAGAGCGCTAATCATAATTGCTGCGCTACAAAATTACAACATCTGCTGCGTAAGATGATTATTAATGTTATTATTGCTATACTCATAATATATTAAAGAATACGCAATAAGAATAAGGGTTTGTACAAAAACAAATAATGACAAAATTGTATACTTAATTATTTTTGTTTTAATTTAATTTATAAACAAATTATAACTCCTCTTCAAGCTACGAGTAGGTATAACTCCCGAGGTAAATTCAAGAATACTATTTAAAATCTAGTACTTTAACTACTCTATAGCTGTTTAAGAATGCTGTATGCAGACGACAGTTAGTAGTCTTTGGGGTCTCAAAGATGATAAAAGTAGATAATGTTTATACTTGAAATATCGTATCTGGCATAGCAACTGACGTGAAGCTTCAGTGTCTGCATTTTAACAAGACGCTCGAAGAATCCGCATAATAGAACAGACAATTGCAAACCGCCGCCGAGTTACGCCATATCACATTAACATAACAGGGGCACTCATTCTGCTCATACTTTTCATACTGCTATTCTCTGAAGGCTCTAGATATTGTGCAATAGAACAGAATGCTAGGCTAGGCTGTAATAGATGTCCTGATAACAGAAATGTTGGATACTGCATTCTATCTATTCCATTAAAATGCTTATTGATTGCACTCAGCGTGCCATCGTGTGGCGTAACAAATCTATAAGTTGTGACATATTATTATAACACATATTATGCTTCTTAGTTTATAGGTATCTATACTTTAGTATTTTTCGCCTTAGCAAGAGTATCCATTAGGGTTAGTTTCATGTTTATCTATTTGAATAAACTACATTATCTTTTATGTGTCCTTCCGTAGGTAGTTACTTCCGGCCAATAAAAACAGTATACTTAGGTACCTATACGTGTTATATCTAGACATTAAATGCGTAATCGACAACAACATACATGAACATTGAACATCGTACAGGAGATAAATTATATTTTATTAGATAGTAAATAATAGCTCGCTAAAAATAATAAGCATTATCATTTGTATTAGTTATATTTATATAGTTATAAAAGACCAGGCACAAACGAGTACGACAAGTCGGAAAACAGATATGACAACGATAAGTAAGACCGAATGAAAAGTTTTAATTAATTCATTTGAAAAACATCAATTATTCTCGTAACCGTTTAAAAATTCAAAACTTGTACTTGACTGGCAATGACAAATTATAATAATAAAATTACGTTACGTTACCTGTAGATACCAGTGACATCCTACTTACTATTTAACATATGTCACCAACCCATCCCAGCTACTTTATAAAATCCTGTTTTGCTATTACATACAATACAGTCATAGACTTGACATAAATTTTCCGACAACTTTCTCATCAATGAAAGTGTCGTTTCGTTCTATTCATTTTGTAAAAGTGTTTGTGGATTTGCTTGGTAATGAAAATATATCCCTGGCTTGTGTCGTAAAATAAGTTCTATAAATGAAAACTCGTTATTTCCTTTATTTATCTCCGTAAAAGCACTGTTTTGCACAAATAACGATTTTGCTTTGTCACAGAGCAATAACAACTTCGTTGAAAAATGAAACATTGATTTAAGAAACTTGAAGTGTAAATAGCTTCAAAATCTGTTGAGCTCTCCATAAACTAACATTTCATAAATGGTACAGCCTACACATGAAATGTGACACACTTTATGTGGCGCTAATACGACCTATATTGTAATGATTTTGTGTAAGCTGATGTGCTATTGATTGTATTCCACATCTTATCCTCCACCTCCAAATCATATCCAAATAGTTAATCAGAGAAACCCAAAAGTTGTATTTGTAAACAATGTTTTACCTACTTCTAAAGAACAAACAACGAATTAGTCATAATAATCTATACCTAGTCGAATAATCTGGCTGCATAGAAACATAGGTATTATTTGAATAGAAATTTTAGCACCTGTTGTAGCGCTTAGATTCAGGTTACATGCATTGAGTTTTCCGCTATTTGCAATACTGATTATATTGCCCACCGACACCGGGCGGGCCGCGAGAGGTAACCGAACTATGCTATGATATTTACATTTGCACATATAATGACTCATTGGAGACTCCGTACTTAATACCGTATTGTTGCATCCATAATTGTAAGGCGATTATTTACATTACAAATGGGAAAATGCGTTAAAATGGTGCTGAAGCGATGAATTAAATATGCAAACTGTTAACTACTTAGGTACTTAGTTGTAGGTAATTAGGCAAGGTGAGCAGGTCTATTGAAGTGAGACTAATTTAAACCTCACTGATAGTCCATATCCATTGTTTTCAAATTGATGTTCTAAGCAATTTTATTATTATTCTACTCAACAGTTTTCTGAAACGATTAATGGACGACGATGCACTTTATTGCATCTATCAACTGCTGTCTAGCTCAAAAAGTGTTTTTAATCAACAAATAAGATCAGTTATTATGTCGTTATGTACTATTCAACACTTCCAAAGGAAAGGCAGACACTCTTAAGAGTAAAGGGGTTCAATCACGTGGCGACAGTCGTATGGACGGACAGTCATGTGGGCTTCAGTGTTATGAAGTTTTCATCGGACCTACGGCAGGTCTTTGGTCCTATTAGAAAAGGGGTCAAAGTGTCTCGCTTTGGGACTGGAACCAGTTGCCGAACCGTACAGACTGCTCTGCGACCAATCACAAATTTCAAGGATAGTGTCCTCACGTGTCACCATTGTGCTAATCAGTCACTTGAGAGCGTACCAGACCAGAGGGCAGATCGGCGAAGTCCTCAACCATAATAAAATTACGCCGTCAAGCAGTCGCTGTCGCCGAATTCGGTTGGGACGATATCATCACATAAACGACGTCACCTTAAAATTACCAGCTGTGATGACGAACATTGTATTGATTAGACTTCTTATTGCAGAGCCTCTCCACTAATGAATGCTGGCCGTCAGCTCCGCATATCTCCCTCTGTCTTGAGCCAGTCGGAAAAGCTCTTCGACGCTGGCTATCGCTGTCCTTATATTGCGGGCCACGATTTCTTCCTTCTGCCAACCCGCCTCTTCCCCTCAATATTGCCCATCATTATGAGTTGGAGGAGTTGTACCTCTCGTATCTCAGCAAGTGGCCGAGATAGCCCACTTTATTTATTGATTATACTAACCGTTCCATTTGTTCGCAGTGCGTGATGGCGACACCGTGAAGCACTACCGCATCCGTCAGCTGGACGAGGGCGGGTTCTTCATCGCGCGGCGCACCACGTTCCGCACTCTGCAGGAGCTCGTGGAGCACTACAGCAAGGACGCGGACGGGCTCTGCGTGTCGCTCAGCAAGCCGTGTGTGCAGGTCAGTAGTCAGTGGCAGCAGGCGGGAAGGCTTATAATCATGGAGTTCCTGATTAGGGAGAGAGGAGATGTTTTAAGCAGCATAAAGGCAGCGGCAGTGGTTATGTGAAACTCGTAAGATAACAGGATGAACGCCGCAACGAAGGGAGCGGCAACCGCCCGGCGTCCATTTTGTCATCCTTGATAGTTTCATACATAACAACCAATGCCGCTGCCGTTGTGTTGCCTTTCCACTGCTTTTAATGTCTTCAGCTTTTAAGCAAAAGGGCGCGGAACATCTACTATATTTGTGACCCCATATAAGCCAAATAACATCTTCCTCCTGTTATATATTTTGAAATACTGCGGGCCTTTGTAATTGACAATTCAGGAAATAGATTCCCATTTGAAAGACCATTGCTGAGTTGCTATGACAATAATTATATTATTACTAATAAATCCCAGCAATGTTCTTTTAAAAATGTGAATTGTATTGACCAGGAAATGATGAAACTTTAGTGATTAGTGTGATTTTAATCCCGATACTGGCCGCTAGGAACGCTGTGAATATCGCTCCAATCACGAATGTTTTAGCTTCGGTTTCTACATTCTCGGCGAACGAACTTACTATAGTTAATCGTGGTAATAGTACTGTGTACTCCTTTTCACATAAAATAAGCTCAGTGTCAACAGTTTGACGTGCAATGATTTTGTATGGTAGTATAATTTTGATGAATCACTAAAAAGTAATGTTTCAAAAAACCCAATGCAAAAATTGGTATGATTTCATGGAAGTTCACTCCACCTTGAACTTTGCAAGATCTTAGTCAGTGACGTCAATATGGAGTCACCATTTGTAACAGACCTTATTAAGGACATCATAGCTATTGTAGAAACACCAAACTGAGATACAATTCGATATGTAAAGTTTTTTTGACATATTTTTATAATGTTTTATTTACGGTCTTGGAGCTATTTTAGACAATTAATTTCAATGGTTTTGTTGTCTAAGCAGTAGGTATTTTTAACTGAAGTAAGAGCTACTATAAAAAAAACTACAAAATCTGAATAGGTACAATTGAATACGAAGAGGTACAGATGCGAGTAAAAAGTATATTGTGTAAGAAATACCTGACCATGAACAGATATTTATGTAAGTACATAATAGATATTTATGATTAAGACGTCAGTATGGGCTGCTTAATTTGTATTCTAAGAAGATACGTGATTCGTTAAAACTGTCTTCTCTATAGAGAAACCCGTGTCAGTCCTTTAACATTCTAGTGAACATTGGCATTAAATGTGCATAAAATAAGTATATATGCTGCTAGCGTAATGTTACATAGAATCAGCACTCATAGAGCTAATCAAGG
The DNA here is from genome assembly GCA_963506565.1 of Tachystola acroxantha. Taxonomy (NCBI): domain Eukaryota; kingdom Metazoa; phylum Arthropoda; class Insecta; order Lepidoptera; family Oecophoridae; genus Tachystola; species Tachystola acroxantha. The sequence goes on from OY735887.1 coordinate 7,293,324, forward strand.
TCACGTGATCAAAATAAACAAATCACATTATTTATTGTTTCGAACGCGAATAAATTGTAAAATTCAATATCGCGACTGCAATAAAATTTATGGTTTCGCGATGGGCACCTTTGTACGCCGTGTGATCGGTGTTATGGGGCGTACACATGTGCTCATTCGTTCTAACAGCTTTCTTGAGTTACAATTATGGAAAAAGCATTGAGATTTAGCAGATATTACCTACCCCGAGAACTGTGAAATTGGCCACGTGGTCTTCACTTCAGGCACTTCCAGTTATTTTGGACCATAACAAAACATTGTATTAAAAAATCAACTTTTTATAACTTAACTTGAGATAAAAAGAACTAGGGATGGAGACCTTAACCCAGAACTTGAGAGAATCGATTCATTAAAGAGAGTTCCGTCAAAAATATGTATCACACACTTCGACCAAGCCCGCTAAAGGGTAAAAGAATAGGCCCTTCTAAACATTTGTCAAAGGCTTTGACTCAAAGCTTTGCAATTTCCCGAATACGATCCCTAACTCTCGTGCCAAGTGTTCGTGTGTAGGCCGCATTACGAGGCATTGAACCGGGGCGAGGATGCTTTAAATTCACCGAAGGACTCGCCTCCCTGGACAAAGGGCGATTGGTATTTAACTCCGAGTCCTGCTATTAACATTTTTAACTCGTTATTTATTGCACACTTTCCACACCCGGTACCCTTTTCATTTCACATTCACAATGCGACGCGGAAACGGGCTATTAATGTACCATCTCATTGTAATTATCCTGGCACCCTTGAACATTATCTATGATGAAGAAGACACTCCGAGAAAATAAAATAACAGTTTTTATTAAAGACGTAAATTATTTTGTTATGTATGTAAGATGGCTTGAAAATAACAGAAGTCTTGGTAGGGATCGCACGCCTCATAATCAATTCACTCTCAGGTCACATTGCATTGCCTCAATTATGGGCGATTATAGGATAAAAATATCTTGATTTTAATATAAGACAATTTAGACAATGAAATGTCCTTACCTGCATAGTTGTAGCACGTGTAAATAAATTCCAATTAAATAAAAGCTGCATTAATTAAGTAAATTGCACTTCATCACGTAGCGATTTATTAATCTGTATGAATTCCTATTTAATTACTATGACGCATGAGTAAACACATTATGCTCCATTTTTGCGTCATCAGTCATCTGCCTAATATTTTATTACCATTGTTGAATTATATTGCCCAAATGGCATGGCTGATAAAATTTCATACAGTTTCTAATATCTTCAGTGGGGGGCAGATAAGCGGAACATGATTTAACGTCTCACTGCATATCTTCTAGACATCCTCTGCTCAGACGATTATTTGAACACCATGGAGCAAACATACATTCAACTATTCAAGTAGGAGTAGATACGATGGATTTCCATTTGCTACGAATCTGGCACATCACTTACGCTTCTTCTACATTCATTCACGCTCATAGATTTAAATGATATTGCCCATTATAATACCACCCAGTATTCTCAAATTGGTTATTTACCCTTTGATATGCGAATAAATGTACACATGTTGTACAATTTCCAAGAAGGCAACCCTGCAAGCGCCCACTGCAGCGGAATTTCTATTATGTTATGTCATTATATTTTGTGCATAAAAAGGCTGTTCCAGTTTCGTCCGCCGCCCGCCCGTCGCCAAGGCCGAAAACCTCGCTTTCGTTACGGACGATGCGCCTACGCAATATTCTCTGACCGCGCGTCGTACGTGGAATTAACATACGTGTTTGTACTTTTCGAACAAAGTTGTTACTGATAAGGAGATTTAGGGTTACTGACCGGCTAATATATATTTCACAGTTCCAATAGTTGACCAACCATTAACAAAAAAAAGTTAACTAATGTACATCTTATAATGTAAAGCCTTAACTAATGCACCATATTTCACCAGAATTTCAGCTGTAGCTTTAAAAGTCAACAACTCTAATGTTTTGACATCGATATTGGATATGCTAAGTTTTGTAGTTTTACAACTGCTTAATCAGTTTGTCATGCGATCGCAGACGTTGTGGAACTGTGGCGTAATTTATGTTAATGCCCTCTATGTAATAATAGTATGGAAATACTGTATTGGTTGTTTATCTATTTTTACCCGCGTCGAAAGAAAACTCTATATTTATGTATTTGACGTAATTTAAGCGATATTTCACTTCCATAACTAATCGCGATAAATCTCGATTAATTTGGTTAGTGCTTTAAATATCCTATTTATGGTCTATTTATGGTTTAAAGTCTTACTGATAATCTGAGAGTTTGAAATTATTAGGTTTCTCTCCATTCATTCTAGGCAATCAGTAATTCACAACCACGGTGGCAATCAGGCAGTCAAATTAAAATAGGTATAAACAAATGAATATTAGGAACAAAGACTAATTTTCGTAAGCCTAGCTTTCCACTTTTTTTGTGTTCAACATGAAGGTAGGTCCTTTATTTCTCAAAGATACACACTTTCATCTTACATTCCGATTAGCAATAAAATTTAAATAGAATTCAGTATGACGTTCACAGAGCCCCTAACTGTCAGCCTCCCTTGACCTAAGGACCCTGAGTTCTAACATTGTACCAATAACAATAATAACGACGTCGATTGCTTCAGAGTGAGGTCCCACTCTGATTATGTAAGTGTGGCCTTCTAAGGAACACGAGGTAAGGGTACAAGGAAAAATCGAGCGAACAGCTGGGTGCGCCTTAGAATGCAATATCACATACCTTTTTCACAAGACTTTCCCAAACTATGTCGTTCGGCTTAAGTTTTCGCAAGTTGCGACGCCACTACACGTGGATTGAATGTAGGAAAATTATATTGCAGAATCTATGCACCGAGTCACGATGCTGCTTAGGCCTAGATTCAGATATAATTTTGTCGGGAGATCGCTCTTACAACTGTCCAAATTCATAGCAATTTGACAGGTATAGAACCGAGCTCACAATAAGTTCGCACTCAAAGTTGACCCTGAATCTCGGATAGGTTATAAATATCGTTATTTATAACAATCACCGGGATTCAAACTCGGGGATTAGGCCATCGCATGTAACTCGTTTTTTCATTACATTTTTTGTAATCTGCAAATGTGTGCCGAAAATGTCCTCTGAATAATTACGATATTAGAACATAATCTTTCGCTTTTTTAATTGACAACCAATTTGTAATTCAAAAATATGGGAAAGTAGTTAGGTAAGTATAGACTGATAATCGAGGAAGTGACAGGCTTCTTGGGAATTGCCACGAGCGCTCATTAGCATTGGAAAATGCAGGAAAAAATTGCAAGGTAGTGTAATGTACTATCAACTGAAATTACTGTGTAATAGGCGCTATTACTGTCTGTCTGTTGGTCTAAAAATAGTTTGCGTTAGATGTTTCCTTTTTTTTAAATTTTAAATATAAAGTAAATGTAATCCAAATAATTCATACGTGATCTCTCTATAGATATCATTCTGACTCAGCTTCAGATGGTGCAGTGGCATGGCATATTCAAATATGTACGACGTACGTACAATTCCACTCCACTTAGAAAATATTTTTGTCGTTTTGCTCTACGTAGGTATTTATAACGACTGCATGAATTTTAGAGACATTTATCTTTTGTTATAAACATAACTGACTACAGGATCCGGATCACTCCTCTTTACTAAATTTATACTATTCATTATTACAACATTAATCCACCCATACCGCAAGAATAGATAAATTGATGATTAAGCAATTACCAGAACAGTCATCTATTTACCTTTTATCTTAAAACAAATGTCATAATAATGTTTGAAAGTCATGTGACTCTGATTGATTTTATATCTGTAATTAAATTAGGAAATGAATCGCAGATCTAGTTTAAAGTGAGATACTTTTATAAAGCAATGTGTTGGTTAAAAATTTATGTGAATTCGAGAGAAATTCTTTTTTAAACACAATCGTCTCTTATCCTCAACTTCTTAAATTTTACATCGATTTTTTACCCGACTGCAAGAAGGAGGAAAAATTTAGCAAAAATGCAGTCATATTTGTTTTTGTAATATACATACAGTTATTTGTTTTCATTACCAATATCGATCAGGTTTAAACGAACTTGTATTGAGTGACAGTTCTCGGTCCTCCGAAAGTTCCGAAATTATACTTAATCTTTTTTATTTTATTCATGAGTCTGGTTTCTTTAGCTTTGTCTCTGTTTCCAGTAAAATATCATGGTTTGTGAGTTGTGTGACGTAAATCAATTGTAACGAACACTATTGTTGGGCTTGAGACCGACTTGTACAACAATGGTCATTTAATGAAGTAGGTAGTCCAATTTGTGACTGTTTTGACCTCAACAGGTGTAGTCAATGTACATTGACTTCCTTACCAAGACGTTATTTTGAGTCTTCTTGTACGAGTATCCAGATTTTTATGCAATATGTCGATATCGAATTATTTAATCGATCACTTGTCCTTTTCTATATAACATCATAATTCAACTATTATGCTGAAATAATCCGTATTTTTATCTTCAGTGATTTATTATGTACCTACTTCGATTTATACTTTTAATCCTATAATCTGTTTGTCGATTAATGACGCAACATTACTTAACAATAAAATGACTGAATACATAATTTATAGCTAATTGATTTATTTGCTAATGGAAAGAGTCTCTATTTACAGATAAGCACTTCATTATACATTACTTTTCTTTTCATGGGTATATTAAACCTGTTTCGTACTTACAATAAATAATAAAGATACATTACTAACCAAGGAGCGTGCATGAAGAGATTGATGAATATGGACAAAGCTAAGATAGTGTCAAGATCGCAGCTGAAGGAAGTTCATCGTCTCTGCCTACGGAAGACAGTGACGTCTAAATCACGATAAAGTTATATAACAAAAAATGCAGCTGATTTTCCATACAACATACAACCCAAAGGCTTATACAATTATGCGGAACCCCCATACCTCCTCCAGCTAGACTACCTATTCCTTATTTCAAAATAACAGTTTGCATCTTATCAAGTTTTATTATTCTCTTATACCTTAGCTAGACGGGCCATTTCCCAACTCTACTGCGGTTTCAGAACTATTGCGATGGTCGTGTGCAATATTTATATTGGCGGTGAAACTGCTACATTCACTCAACTTTGACATCTAGATGTAAGCAAGACCACATACCGATAACCGGGAGTAAAGCTCCTAACTAAATTTCCTTACAAAGCCAATGTTTAGGTAACTTTCTTTAAAACATTTGAATTCATGACTAATGAGAATTGAGATAAAAAAAATGGTAAATTCAGTGTCATTTTTGTAACTCTACAACAAGACCACGTCCAAGTTATCATTTTGCTCTATGCTCTTCACTCTCGGTAATCGGCAGTGCACCAGCCAAGTTCCATAACATGGTGTAATTATTGCGAACTTCTAGAGACCGTGAATGTTTGATGACGTGTATGCGCGATTTCGTAATAAGTACTGGTTTGAACTTGGCCTCTGAATGGCTGATGTTCCGTGCAAGCCATAACCGAAACCTAGGAGCATTGTCATTGCTATTTAATCGATACTCCATTCACATGTCCGATTGTAATTAATAGTTTGATTGAACAATAACATTTCATGTATGCCAAATATGGAATAATATGAAAAAGGTAATGGAAAACCAACATCGCAATACATAAGTAACATTCGAAATCACATCAATAAATTACAATTGAATATCGATTTCAATTCCTACAAAACAGAACGGTACAAAGTTCAAACAGTACCACATCCAGCCCAACCCGATAAAGGAAGCCAGATTAAGGAAAATAACTTCAATGCGTTCCAAAACGCTGAAGAACTTAGCTAATTTTTACAAGTGCGCCTTTTTGATATTATTTCACTCCGAGTTACCGCAGACGCCTAGATTCTGCATATTGTATTATATATTCTGTGATATTGTATAACAATTGGCACTTTCTGCCGCAAGCGCAACGCACTGGCCAGCCGATTACATCAACGTGCGCGCTATATATTGTTTTTGTATCTACTACTGTGTATGTTATGGATATGTAGGTAGATACAGAAGACGGTATCTCACATAATTTCCCTCTCGTTTTTTTTACTAAATTATAGCAAATGCTGGCTGCGTCCTATAGTCGCGTAAATTGCTCGTTAAAATAGAAATTTTACACTGCATTAGGCGTCTGGTCTTCTTCTCTACTATAAAATATGTGTCAACTTCTTCTTCTATTATATTGCTCCGAAAGATTTGATCGATAACCACATACAAGGTTGGGAAAATAAAATGCCAATTTTTTTTTTGCAAAAAATGGGAGAAAATATTACTTTCATAAACCATTTCTTGGTAAGTCGTTATTGGGTGACATTTTAAGCTTCAGAACTGGCTCGTACCCGCTCAAGTAAAAGAATCTGCTCTACATTTTTCGAAATTGGATATTCATAAAAGGTTTTGCTTCCTGGTTACAAAAACTGGTATTTTATAAATATAACTTTTCCTTGTGTTATGTAGAAAATAATTTTACGTATGTAATGTATGGTTTAAGTAATGCCTGTTTGTGTTTTTGTATCATATACGTACATTCTCAAGAATATTTATTTATTCATTCATTACAATTTTATTACAGAATATGTCCAATACAAAATTGTAGTCATTCATACATTAATAAACATAAAACATAACAATTGAAATAATTAATTATATATCTACCTCCATATGTTCTAGTTAGTGACATCTTATAGTAACGATTACTAGAAGTACTTATAGGTGCAATTGAGAAAGGGTTTCTCTAATCGCCATAAATTCATCTAAATTCTTATTCCTATTTCTTCTCAATCTTTATGAAATTGTCTTGCATAAAAATCGACGCAATTAACGTAGATATTAAAGCTGATTAAGTGCATATCTTGCTGCATTCAATAGATAATTAAATACACCTTGATAAGCCACTGTAATGTTGTACGAACATTGTATTCAGGTTATCGGAGTCAGACAATCCACGTTTGAAGCATTTGGGTAATTGATTTTGATAGCCATTTACTATTACTTATTTGTGATTTAAATAATTATGGATTTGTGCATTTTGGGAGTATATCTTTATCTGGGATCTTTATCGTTTACCTGACTTATCAACGTTTATTTACCTGCCTAATTACTTATATCGTATATAATTAACCTACTATCACACATATTAATGTGCTGCTAAAATCACTGCATGCAACTACAGGCTGTAACAGAATAGGTACTAGCTTCGTTTGACCTATGTTAAGATTGTGATAATTACTGATCATGTTATATTCATTAACATAAAATATTTGAACCCACAAATATGTCGTTGCATTAAATATATAATTTTACTCCATATTAAGCAATTGTACGATAAATGGCAATATGTTTCATTTATTTTCTTCGAAAAAATGTTTAGCTCATAGTTATAACCTAAGATATTTTGTACTCCGTGAACTAGATAGTACTCTTGCAACATGTATCTTTTAAGTTTAAAGCCATTATCTCTAGTCCAAAAAAAATTTGGTTTTGTATACATGCAAAGTTGAACAAAAACTAACCTTTTTTTAGATACTTGTTTAGAAATTTATTTAAAACCATGCCAACCGTGATTACGGTACACCCTGAATACTCTGCGGGCGGATGGGGTTGAGCAAAGCGTGACAAGCGCTGGTCGCGGTCGCTGGCCACCGCCGGTTTCATATTACAACGCGACGAGAATTAAAAATCGCGAACGTCTCATGTTGCTGCCCTCGGTTCCGTGGCGTGACATGACGTGACGCCCGACCGTCTGACCGATCCTTGCCAGTAAATCACCAGTCTAACGCGTGCACACCATTGTTAATTTGGGTCTGTCATTGCATTCACAATTTTGGTATTATCGTGGAATTGTTAAGTACTTTAATTTAAATAAATCAGTGGCAAAGAGGCGTCAAAAGCATAAGTAATATGCATAACAATACTCATATGCTAAGCTGATTTAGCATTTGTTGCCCTGCTGTTTTAGTAGGTACTTACTTATGTACCTAATCACAACACTGTCAATTTTATGAACGTATTGTATGAACAAGTCATATCAATTAAGAGAAATGTATTATCTTGGGGCTTCGTTATGGTTGAGATTTTATCAAAACCCAAATTTTAAAAATCTGTCTATTGCTATTAAAGATCATAAAGTTAAAGACCCCAGAAGTTACGAAACAAACTTCTTAAACTCATTTTTATTTTTTTACAGGTTGAGAAGCCTGTCACAGAGGGGCTATCACACCGAACCCGCGACCAATGGGAGATCGATCGTGCTTCACTGAAGTTCGTGCGCAAACTCGGCCACGGCCAGTTCGGGGAAGTATGGGAAGGACTGTGGAACAACACCACTCCTGTGGCCATCAAGACCCTGAAGTCAGGCACTATGGACCCGAAGGACTTCCTCGCCGAGGCACAGATCATGAAGAAACTGCGGCACGTCAAACTGATCCAGCTGTACGCTGTCTGCACATTGGAGGAGCCCATTTATATTATCACGGAGCTGATGAAGAATGGATCACTCCTGGATTATTTGCAGGGTAAGTTCTTCTGACAGGCAGCGATTTTAATATTTGATTGCATGCCCCTGATAGCATAGGATGGTGCTGTCGATAACACATCAAGTGTTAATTTGAGCCAGTTTGTATTCATTTGCTTAGGTTGCGTTCTGTCAACTATACTACACTATTAGCGATCTTTACACACCACGCAATCATATCGGTACATTAAAGTTGGCCAATAGCAATAGTACCGCAACATTTTATTTAGCTGCAAATGACATTAAAGGACGCTAAACTGATTATTCAGAAATCTTATGATTTCACCAAAAGCTACGATGAAACAAATTCACACTTCGTTAAATGCCGACTATCTGTCCATGTTTATTTCGAAACTGCTTGCTGGACGAATTTATATTTTTGTAGATTGTCCTCATAGGATAATTAAATGTTACATTTTCCCTATACATAAATTTCCCCAAACAGATCTGCGTGTGAATTTTTCCATTGACGCGATGCTTTTTGGATACAAATGTTTCTGTCAAACCTTTTGATCCACCTCAAGAATAGGATGGCGCGTTGTCGAAACATTCTTATGTTAGGAGGGTTACATATTCTTTGAGGAAATTCAAGATGAGTGAAAAGTTTTTTTTCTGTTTCTAGGCAAAGGTCGCGGCTTGAAACTACAGCAGCTGATTGACATGGCGGCGCACATAGCTACCGGTATGGCCTACCTGGAGTCACAGAACTACATCCACCGCGACTTGGCTGCCAGAAACGTTCTCGTGTCCGACCCCAATGTTGTGAAGATCGCAGACTTCGGACTGGCCAGACTGATCAAGGTATTGTAACATTTGCGAATTACCGTATGATAAGGGGAAACAGCTGATGAAGAAAACCAACACCTAATAATTAAGATTCAAAACTATACAGGGTGACCTTGAATTCATTCGACAAAATTAAATGGATGGTTAGACTTGTGACATACATTAATTCTGCAAAGCGTTTAAGTAAATTAAACAAGCGTTTAAGAAAAAGAAAAAAAAATCAACTATTATTATTTTTTTTAATTTGATGGGCATCGTTACTGTGCTTTGGAATGTTTACATTTTAAGGTATTTTTAATTTATTGCAACGATTTCTTTCACTGGAATTTTACCTAATAGTATTCATTTCTATGGTTTCTAAGGTCATTGTGTGACTTATTTACTTAGTTTTTTTTTTTGCAGTTTTGATTTACTTTTAGTAAACCTTATCAATTTAATAATTATCATGAGTACAACCCTTGGAGAGTTTAAAATGCATATGACCATAAACAAATATGGGGTTTGAGTTCGGTCTTACAACTGTTAGTTTTTATAGAATTTTGACAGTTGTAAGTACGTGAGTTGCGCGCTCAAAACTGTCTACCTAGTACCTTGGACCAAGGAGCGTTAGCGTTTAGCACGATGTTTAAAAAATGTATGGCACATTGTCTCTGTTTCCAAACTTACATACGAATGTAAACTATGGACTAGTTGGACTTGGCGTATAATGATACATCTTTTTTGTATTTCTCTACAATATGTTTAACGAATAAATGATTATCTATCTATATATATATATCTATCTATCACGGGCTAAGTCGTTAACACTTGCTTATCTAATCCGCGTGATGTGACGCGAATATGTAATCTTATACCATGCATATTACATTAGCGACGTCGGGAAATATTTAATTATCCCGGTTAGATTAACGTTGCAGTTTTTTTATTGCGCCAAAGACTATCTAATTAATTTTATCTATGATGGCGCTTTCCTTTTTTTGATTGTAATATTTATTCATCGACAACGTTTAAGCAAACCGCAAAGTATCCATTACGAAAGCTAATAACGTCTACCTCAGCTTTACCAACCATAGTTTAGGATGCTATTTGTGGCTTTTCCATCTAAGCTCCACGATTTTCCTGTCGCAATACCGCAACGCAAGCACGTGTATGCATGCGGTGTTTATTATAAATGCAGTGTTTTTATATTCTATTGTCGCGTGAATTAATGATAGGCAATTAAAATAAGAAATGCGATCAAACGATTAATGACCAGGTACACGTGTTCACCACGTTTATGGAAAGAAGACTTTTTGACCTTCAGCTAAGAAAGATTTTCACTTTTTGAAAATGAACAGATTTAGTGGCTTTTTTTACAATTATTGTTTTAATTGTAATAGGTAGTTTATTGGCAATAGGATTCTGTCGTGGCCGCTAAACTTAAATAAAATCACCAAAGCATCACCAAAGGTTAACTGGTAGAAAATGCCGCAAGGCATTAAGTTCGCCTTTATACAATAAACGTGTAAAACGTTTAATAATAATAAAAAGCTGTCACAGTGTATATACTAGATTATGTAAGAGTGAGCGAGACGTTTGCTTTAGCGATGATTGAATTTAGCCTGCTACAACCTGGATTCGACACCAATATTTCTAACCTTCATACCGCATTTACACACTCAAAGAAAACGCGCGAGACGGGCAGCCGGCTTTACCCGAACTTATCGCTAAGCAATATTTGTTACTAAGATACCTATTTCTCTGTTATCCCACAGGAGGATGAATACGAGGCCCGCGTAGGCGCTCGCTTCCCGATCAAGTGGACCGCGCCCGAGGCGGCCAACTACAGCAAGTTCTCCATCAAGTCCGACGTGTGGTCATTCGGCATCCTGCTCACTGAGCTCGTCACATACGGACGAATACCTTATCCAGGTATGCTGAAAATAGTTTAAAATATTAAAGACATTAAAGGGGCCTGTGCGTTGAATTCCTTTGCGCCTGAACTATGACGTCTGTTAAGGTTTGCCAATGCTCTTGTGCGGAGCGACAAAGTATGTACGTACGATCAAATGTTTGTACCACAAATAAATAAATGTTTATCGGCTCCAGTTGTATACCGCTGTTAGTGGAATAACTTCTTGTCTACTCAGCTACTTGTCTTTAGGCTGTGGAACAAAGAGTAATATAAGCTTCCATCGAGCAAACATTATGCGACTGGCTGTCAAAAAATCGTACGCAACGCATACATTGACAATCTAAAATATTTCAGGCTACACTGGCACTTTTAAAGAAATCACTATTTTATTTGCCGCTATTGCAGTTACTACTCTTAATATCCAATTGCTATCCAATTTTTCGAAGATTTTCAGCTAGTTAGTCCATTTTTCTCAACCAATACCATTGTCCTTAGGCATGACAAACGCGGAAGTGTTGCACCAAGTGGAGCACGGCTACCGCATGCCGTGCCCGCAGAACTGTCCGGCGGCGCTGTACGAGATCATGCTGGAGTGCTGGCACAAGGACCCGCTGAAGCGGCCTACCTTCGAGACCCTGCAGTGGAAGCTCGAGGACTTCTTCACCATGGACAACTCGGAGTACAAGGAGGCGTCGGCCTACTGAGCCAGGCCCTCCCTGCCGCCTCACCGACACGCACACGCACATCATGTAAGTAAACACTGGCAGACATTATGTAGTGGGTTTTCTAGGTTGAAGCTAACTTTGACAGTTCTAAAAAACTGCTGTTTAATATGCTTTCCGACGAATAACAAAGAAAGAACTACTGAGACTAGAGGTATTTCGCTAGCTGTCGCCCGTCCCGGTTCACTGAACATATAATTTGTATGATCCATCACCTCTCTTCAACTGAGCTATTAACTATGGGAGCTCTACAAATTTGAATACTTACGGAACGTCATTATTTGTTGCCAGACTCCAGGCCTGTACCACATGCCGCCGGAGCTCCAAATGCTGCACAGCAGCACGTCAATGCAGCACCTGCAGATGCACCAGCTGGCGGCTCACCAGGCCAGTCTGAGTCAGATGCAGGCGGCGCACCAGGCGAGCATCCTGCACCAGGCGAGTATGAGCCAGCTGCCCGTGGCAAACGTCACGCAGCTCAAGCAGCAGCAAATACAGTTGCAACAGCAGCAGTTGCAGCAACAGTTGCAACAGCAGCAATTGCAACAGCAGTTGCAGCAGCAACAGTTGCAACAGCAGTTGCAACAACAGCAGCTGGGCGGTCGCACGCGGCCGCTGTGTCATCACCACGCGCCGCGACACAACACGCTCGCAGCCTACCGCGCGCCATAGACGCGCCAACAACGCCACGCCACACCACGCGCCTTTACTCAATAATATCATATTAAATAGTAACTCGATGGACATATTTGAAGATTCAATGGCTTTCCAAGCCTTTTATCGACCCAATGATTGATTTAACATTAAGAAACTGATGGCCCATTGGGATATCCTAGGTTGGGAAAGGTTAATAAGAAATGAAATTCATATAGTGTGGGATTATTATAAAAATCTATGAAGAACATAATTAAGTATAGTAATGATTGCTGAAAGTGAGAAATATAAAATAATTGTAACTTGTATTGGTCAGTTAACTGCAATACCTTCCCAACCCAAGTAACATATGCTCAAATGTATTGTCTATGTGGTTACTATTATTGAACACATCCCCATGACCAGATCATTCTTTCAATGTTATGAAAATGTACCTCCAAAAATTACACTGTTTTGAATTTGCAGACAGATAAAAAAAGAGTTGATGATGCATTTCTTTTATCCGTAATGATTTAAGTATTATCATTCCACAAATAACGGATTTGGCGCAAAACGATCCATAAGAGACCAAGATATAAAAACAGGATTTTTGAGAATGTATTTGGGACAGACGCACGTGAGCCAAAGCGATCGAGAATATTATAATTACGTTACGTCAGCAGGTGGCATTTTTGTCACGATTTCCTTCTGTAGAATATCGAGTTCCTGTAGGGAGTGAGGGCATCGGGAGAATAGGATTGTCATTATCATCACAACGCGATGCTAATTTCATGAAGATTTATTGCTTTTGACGTAGACGTAATTTTCCTCTTCGATCAGTAGTAAGTTTAGTTAGACTGTCTACGATTTTTCTAAATGTATTTAGCGTACCATAGGTTAACTTTTACAGTTCTTCAAATTTTTAACTAAGCCTCGTTTGTAGGACGTCCGTTTGAATAATCGTTAAAAGTCGTGGTTTGAGAAAGCCGCTTTGATGGTTACAGCGTTTACACTATTGATATTTTCTCGACAATATGAGTGACATATCAGTGTTTATACGCCTTTAGTTCTGCTTCGAAAGCATTTTTGCGCCCGTTTACTAGTCTATGCCACTGCAATGTATGCTTTGCAGCTATTTGAAGTATTTGACTGAGTTTACATAAGATTCTCTGTTGTATTGAGATATCCAAAGTAGATATTGTTCGGATTGGGGCTAGATGCTGTTCCGTGTACATATAACTACAAGTTGGTTTCGTGTTCACTTGATATTGGAGTGCAAGTGGCGCTGTGGTGCGAGGCAATGGCAGGCAGCTGTGGAGCGAGTGCGGTGACTCAGTGCGAATGTGTGCGTACAAGGAGGAAAATTAGGTTCGGCAGGGATTAAATTATACCATGCACTTGCATGAATATGAGGATTTATGTTTCGAAGAGGCGCATTAAACCGATTAGGTAACTTTTCACCTTCGTATACAATGTTTAAAGTAGAATATCGATATTGGTGATAGATGCCAAATAATCCTAATAAAGAACTGAATTTATATACATATTAAAACTGTTCTGAGGGTATTCTAGACTTTAGGACTTAATTTATGTAATTTAAACGCGATTAGCTTTTCTAAAACACGATAGATCGGTTGGAAGTGAGTCATTTTATTTATGTAACTGTTAGTAAAGTAACGATGATTTTAAACTTCCTAACGTTTCCTATAATCTAATTAACGGTTCTCGTGCTCAACAATATTGTATCGTTCTTAATTAAAAATACTGATATTTTATTTGTGCCAAGACTTTTAGTTTAAGCGGAAGTTCGATACCACATATTGTAATCCCGTTCGTAACAAACGTATTTATCTTCTTACTCTACACCTAAGTAAGACATGATTGGCCTAAGTAAATAAGTAGGTATTTTTCAATGTGTAGGTTTTGTATCCTAACATTTTAGAATTAACTTAGCCTATTTATATTATATTAAGAATTATTATCAGTGTGTCGACTTCTAACGGAGCATTCTCATTTGTTAACACTGCACGATTTAATTGAGAGTGTAAAGTATTTATGTGCAATATTTTTATTGTGTTAAAACCCGGTGCTTAGTATAATTTTATGTCAACGCCGGAAACTAGTATTTTTCAGATATAAAATTGTACAACCCCAGAACACTTAAAAAGACGAATAGTTGTTGTTTGTACGCTAATGAATGTTTTGTTTATAATTCCGTACATAATTATTGTAACGTAATTATAATACATACAACAGTAGTTGTTTTGTATTCAATCTTTCCATACCATGTAAATAGTACCAAGTGTAGGATATTGGTTCAATGAGTGATATTATAATGTTGGTATTATAGTATTTGTGTGCAAACTGTACAGGTCCACTGACTCAACCATTCCAATCGGATCAGAGCAATAGTCATGAGGATTGTGAAAAACAAAAGACGTTCATTCAAAGTTAAAAAGACGATGAAAAATAAAAATGCAACTATATCGCACAAATTATACTTTTGAATATATGATTAAAACTACTCGTAGGGTGCCTGAATAACTGCATTTTTTACGTCACAAAATATTTTAGTTTGTCAGAAAGTAGTCATATTTTGTGGATATTGAGTGACGCTTTTCTATTGCGGTAACTACAAGACTACTTTTTGATAGGCTAATTCACAACGCACTGTGGATAGAAGCACGAATATGATGTATAGAATTTAACATTTTAAATCAATTTGGTAATGAATCAATGTTGCTTTGTAAATCGGAGTGTTCAAAGCAATTTTGTAATGTTACACATTTTACTATTGCAAAGTTGATTGATCTTGATTATTTTAAGATAATGAATTCCACAATTATTTACTCCTGTGTTATTTCGATAATTTATTCTGTATTTTTAAACTCATTTTAAGTTTTAGCTGTATAAATCTGCTTTAGGCTTTACGCTTTATCGATATGGCTAAGTTTTTGCGATGTCTATTCTTATAAAAGGCAATAATATAATTATACCCATATTTTATTATTAGTTAGCCAATTTTTAAGTACTTTTTTTCTTATACAACATGCGCCATCACAATTTATTTTGAACATGATCAATAAGATGCGTAGTAGATAAGCTATGTGAAGGATATGAGTGTTAGATATATTAACTAGAATTTATTTAGTAATTGTTGCTGTGTTACATGCCGTTACGTGTTCTGCAGTACTTACAGCTGTAGCGAGTATAGATGTTGCGGCGATCGATGTAGGATGTAGGGTGGAGTCATGAAATTCAAGTCCGACTGATGTTAGTTGATACTGTGACACGTGAACTAAGGTCTTATTACCTCCGAGTATCAATTAAATCTATTTTAAGTTTATCCCAGGCGGGTATTACACTGATACAATTGTCTCAAGCTCAGTACATCTATGGATAAGATTAATCAATGGTTAAATGTATGAGCTATTGTTGTGTGAGTGTAATATTAGCCCATATGTATGGTTATGATTATAATTACTATATTTCACTTATTTGTATAGTTTTTTTTAACACAACAATAAATATAAATGTGAAATACATTTGGTTTCATTTGCATACCCGTAATGTTAAATAGAATTAATATACAGGGTGTAACGGAAAGGGTATATGAAACGGAAGGGAGGGTGTTCAGTATCGGTAACAGAACAATTTTTGTTCTACGATTTTTCAAATAAAAAATAAAAATAAATTAATGTCCATACAAATCGATCAGCTGACCGGTACGAAATGTATGAAAAGTCCAAAAATAAATTAGCGAAGATCGAAAAATCGTAAAGTTGTTCAGTTACCGATACTGAACACCCTCCCTTCGGTTTCATATACCCTTTCCGTTACACCCTGTATATGACATAAAATCAAAACAAAACGTAATAGGTAACTCAATCCATTATATTTTTCAACTTTTCACAAATACCTCTTATCCTAGTTTTATATTGAAAGTCTATAACATTTTCTTTCTCATTACAAAGCAATAACGTATCATTCTCTAATCTTGAAATAATGTCTTCAACGTCCGTATTCAATTTCACTTTTTTACATGCAGGCTCCGAATCACTTTCCGTATCAAATAATGTGTCTACGTCGACGAAATCGAAGTTGTTACTACTCGTTTTATCTACAACAGTCACCGAAGAATCGCTCAATTGTATTACTTCTTCATGTTCAATACATTTATGACAATATGTGTAATCAAACGCAATTATTAAATTATGTTTCAAATCTTTTTTCTGAGCATTAAATACCCCGTATCTGGCAAAAAGGACCCTAATTTCTTCTAAAGAATTATCTTCATCGATAACTTTTGAGATAATGCTGTCCAGATTCTTAGATCTTCCTCTTCTTAGCACATTCAAAAACATATTCTTGACTGTATTGTCAGTTTCTTGGAGTAAATGTTTAAATGTCTTAATTAAAAGCGAGTTAGTTTTATGTCTGTTTTCATCGGAAATCGGACAAATTGATAACTCTTGTATCAGACTTATTAAGGCTACTTTAAGTTCAGTGTTGCCTTTCTCCACCATACTGGATACTACGTGGAGTATCTGGAAAGGAAATTGCGTGGGTAAGTGTTATTTTAAAAGTAATTTCTTTCATTGTTTAGAACTTTATCGAAACTATACATTTGTGGTCTAAATGCAATGCCAATGCGAAAACGCAATTACCCTTACAGTATAAGAAGTCCGACTTGCACTCTCTGTTAAGTTGTCAAGACAGTTTACGAGATTAACTTTTTAATTGACGCTCCAACTCCAATTTAATTCAAAATGCAGGGAAGTGTTATTATTATGAACTTATTGAAAACTTCAATACAGAGTCTCGGAAACAGATAATATACACGATACTGATGCCAAAACAATATAAAAAGTATACCTTTTAGTATTATAATTATTTTATATTAAATTATTTATAATATTTCATGTACAAAATCCACCAATAATAAAATTCGTTGTTACTCGTGGCCTATGGCCGGGCCACTGACAGCGTGCGTTCGGGCGTATTTTGTACCGCACAATGACAGCGCCCAGCCAATGCAATAATTTCAAGAGAACAAAGATACTAAATAAGAGACAAAATAATTAGATTATCTGGAGTCGCTCGTCGTTGATCAAAACAACACCCTGTATATTCTAGTACGTTAATAGCCACCGACTTCATGAGAACGACTAACGTCTTTTATTTTATTCGTGTTCTTCAGCTCTTTGAGACAGAGGAGAAAGTAGAATGTCGATAAATCTTACCTTCACAACATTGGAGTTTTTATGAAATATGCCCTTCATAGAATTTGTTAGGCACACCAAGGCTTCTATAAATTCCAAATACCACACCGAGCCTCTGTCGAGTCCCCCTCTAGACAGAATAAACTTGTTATGGTTGGGACAAGCTTGAACCCAGGCGTTTACTACGTATTCTTCTAGATCTTCGTGCATCATTGAACATGTCGCTGCTAATTTCATTGTTTTGATCTAAAAGAAACATATTTTTTTGAAATAATAATAACTACATATTTAACAGATAAGTATACAGGGTGACCTTCAATTTATTCGACAATGTTAAATGGATGGAAAAATAAAAAAAATATATTTACAATAAATTCAACTATCCAAAAAAAAATTGATGTGTTACTGTGCTTTGGATTTTTTTTCTTCATTTTAAAGCATTTTTAATATTTTGCAACAATTTCTTACACTGGCATTTGACCTAATGGTCAAATTTAACGAACTTATTTCAATTTTATTTGCGGTAATACTTTCCACACAGGATGTCCTTGAATTCATTCTATATATTGAAACTGGGGGTTGTACTCATGATAAATATTAAATTGGTAAGGGTTTTTAGTAAATCAAAACTGCAAATAAAATTGAAATAAGTTCGTCACAAGTCACACATAGTATTTACACAAATACTAAGGATCTGTATCCTCAGGCTCATAGTTCATAGACAGATCGCAAAAAAGTAAAGGTAAAGCCAAGATTTTTGCTACTTAGTTACCTTCTCATTTATAAGAGTAACAGGAACATCATCTTACCAAAACATGAATTTCTTCTGGATTCTGAACGCCTGATGTAAATAGTCTATGAAACTCTTCTAGCATTTTTTCCGATACTACTTCTTGGGCATTGCTCCGCGCGTTCCCAGACAAGTTGCTGATTCTCAACACAGTCCATAGCCTAGCGTTCCTGTCGTCGTGTATATCGAATTGTATGTAAAGTCTGATTTGGTCATCACTGTGCATGGCTTCAAATAATCTGCTCAATGTAAAACTTAAATGAACTTGCTGAGGCGATTTGGAGAATAATATGTTGTCGTCTAGTTTCTGGTATATTTTGCATAGAGAAATTAATTGGCTGAGTAAATATTGGCGTGGGGACAGCCTGTAATCAAATACGTTTATCAGTTTAATTAGATTATTGGATTACGTAGAGCTATTTTAAATTCTTATACACTCGAGGAAAATTATTACTGACCAACTGTACAATTTGTTACAGTAAGAAACTTAAAAGACAGGTGCAACGATTTTGGTTTTCGATGTGCTTCGATGCTAGAGTTCAGTACGGACTTTAAAAAATGATGGAACATTCATGAATGTCGCTTCGTGGCGAACATATATTGAACTAATCATAGGTAGATCAAGGACGAGGAAGGCCGAGCTCGAGAAGACCCACTTCGGGTCACTGAGCCAGCGGTGTAAGTACCAAGTATAGGTAGGTAACTTACATATTTTATTTACGAAATACGTATTTTGTATTCATGCATACCTGGCTAGCAATATCCATAGATTTGAAGAAAACAAGGCACTGATACATTCAGTACTGAGTATGGCTTCGTACATCCTCTGTTCTAGAACGATTATTTCTTCAAAACTCAAGGTAGCCGCTAAAGCTAGAGTGTTCATTAGCAAATACTCATATAATCCACACGTCTGGTAATTACTTTCTGATTTCATTTCAATCTTTAATTTATGGCCCATGTTGAACCAGATATGGCCTGAAAAATAGCATAAATAATTAAATACTTACTCAAGGCTGCTTACGGAGGTCCCAGGCTCGATTCCCAGCCAGGGCCATGTACCAATGAGTTATCCTCGGTTTTTTCGACGAAAACTTACGTACATTTACCGAGTGCTCTCAAAACGGTCAAGGAAAAACCCTTCATACCGTAGAAGAAAAAAATCTAAGGCATGTGAAATCCGCCAATCCGCACTGGGCCCGCGTGGTGGATCATGGTCCCAGCTCCCTCGATGTATGGGAAAGGTATTTGCCCGAGCGGTGGGGCAATATAAATAGACTGATGGTGAAAGGCTGCTTGCGTGGGATTTTAATCTTTCTATTTATAGTTACTGCGCTAATTCGGCCTTTGTACTCGAATGTGTTCTGCAAAAATACTCTTCACAATCGTCTTAGCGACTACTTACGATCGCTCTGTAAACAGTGTCTCATGGAAGGGTTAAAATCCCTGGCGGTAACGAAAAAATCCACAATGCACAAGTAACAAAATCTTAATTTACATTACAGCATTTATATCTCCCTTAAAAACCATGTGTTGAAAAATAATAAATAATAGGAGTAATAAATAACTCACCATATGGTATAAACTTGTAAATGCATTCAATCAACGTGTGCTTAGATAATTTACAGTCCCTCTGCTGCAAGACGCACTTTATCCCTGATACTACCAACATAATGTACCCAATGAATCTGTCGTTGCTTCTTTGAGATTCGGTGAAGCTTTCGGTTATGTAATTTAGCAAACACTGAAAGAAACATTTAAAAAAATATATTGCATATTTAGTATACATATAAAAAATGCAAAAAGTTCGTCTCGCCCCACATACGATCAGGAGTGGACGCTTTTAAGTGGAAGATTTGGATGAGGCCTTTGCCCAGCAGTGGGTCTTTACGGGCTAGTAGTAATAATAATATTTAGTAGGCAACAGTAGAAAAATACAGTCCGATATGAACATATTGATGGTTTCGCCGCGAAAAGGGGAATCAACTCAGCTTATTGCCATTTCAGAAAAATAAAACTTGATTTAATTTATATGGAAATAAAAGATGGTAGGTATATGACAAGGTAGGATAGAGATACTAATTAAGATATAAGATGAAAATTATATCTCACATTCCCAAATTGTTCATCCAATACAAGTTCTCTGATGAGAGCTTCGGACGGAATTGAAACATTAGTGTTCATCAGATTTATTAATTGTGTGTGTGACTTTTCGTCTGCCGATTCAACTGTGACTGAATTATTTCTGAAAAAAAAATTATATACTGTATTTGGTAAATTATATTTATTTTTGTTATATCATAAATCCTTTATTAATTAGTAAAACTTTAGATTTTTTTAACAAATTTCAATAAAAGTCTTAAAATGATATCGCACATGAACGGGGAGTATTATGCGCTTTGATGGCAACAAAAACTAAAAGAAGAATGCGTAATAGGTCGTCAAGCATCGTCAACACGTTGCAATGATTTTGAATACGTTGATGAATGCTTACCAATTTAAAAAAAAAATATGTAAAGTAAAAGCAGACCGGGACTTTCACCGTTTTCATGTTGACACGTGGATATCGTTTATTAAAACTTGCGAAAACATTACAGTAATGTATTGCGATGACAATGAAATCAATGAAAGTCGTGGTCGACCCTCAGTACATAACTTGTCACAAACCCAGAGATGGTATTTTGTAAGAAAATTCTAAAACTTACGAATATATGTAAATGAGTAGCTCAATGATGTGTTCGAGATTCTTAGACGTAGCATGTCTGAAGACACTGCACATTTTCAACATTATCTTTATTGTAAAACTGGCTACTTTCAATGATCGCAAGACTATTTTATCCTCTTGTTCAGTCTGAAAAAAACAACTTAGCTAAAATGCGTTTTTAAGATATCTTAAGTATTCTTAGGCCCACTTGCATTACTATAAGATTACACGAGCAGTCGGATCGCATTCACACAAAAAGAACCCTCAATATTAACAAGATCTTATTTAACAAACCTCAATGGTATTCCTTATGTTAGTTTCAATCATTGTGCACAAGAGTTTGGTGCATTTGTCATAGACATGTGTGTCCATTAAACTGGTGGAATGTTTCTCACATATCACGGTGTACGCCTTCCATTGCTCTGCCATCGTCTTGACGTCTAATGTTTGGACAATGTCACCGATCTTCAAGTTTATATCCAATGCTGTAATAATGGAAGTTGTTATTAATTATTATTAGGTGCTTATTTTGGTCATGGTAGCTCATTTGGATAAAAACGTCCCATGTTCGAATCTATACCAAAGCCCAAATCAAGTGTCGTATTATGTAAACAAATATCTAATTACCTGTTGTGATTTAACAATGGAGGAACTGATTGATTGAACCTGTTCAATGTTCATCATTGTAAAAAAAAAATTGACCCGCCCTAATAATGTGGAAATAACTGTGCATTGATCACAGAAACACTTAAAATTTTAGTAGTTTTTGTTTAAAAATAAGACACTTCATTTGGGCTTTGGTATAGTGATGATAATGGTTCTAATCTAGTCATAATGGGCCATGGAATGAATGAAATATTTATTTATATACAATAAGGGACTGAAACTTACCATCAATAAGAATATCAAGTTCTTCTTTTTCAACCAAGTCAAAAGCAAAATGTTTTTCAAATACCATCAAATAGGTGAGCTGCAACTCATGGCAGGTACGAAACAAATCTTTCAGTGGCTTCTCTACTTCTCTCAAATGGTTGCCATAAAGAGAGTCACTGAAATAGGTGGGTGTTTTATTTACATTATAGGTAGTTGAAATCATAATACAATTACCTAGGTACATTACATTTCATTAGCTTAGCCTTATTGGTTTAGTTACAGCTTTTCAAGACACCTGTTAAATATGTTGCAGCAAATGTTGAAACCTAATTTACTTGTTAATCTAATTTACTACTTATATTACAATGGTTCTATGTAGGTCGATGTTTTATCAACTGTACCTGTCCCTACAATGTGTGTACACAGACATTATAATTCTTCCCGTAGTGGTGGGGAAAGTCTTCATGGTATGGCATTCCATAGACATCAGCTCTACAATATTGTTGATGAAAATGGACAGCATTTGCAGCAGACACACTGCATCTTCCATATACCCATGAAGCTGTGATAATTGGAAGTTCACGTCAGCCAGTAATTGGATTATGAGATCTAAGCTCTGAAACAGATAATGTATTAGATCTTTTATCGCAAGTACAAATGATGGCAGATCAATGGTAACACTTGCAGTATGATGCAGCTCAACTCTAAGGATGCAGATAATAAGAACTGTACTGTACCTACTAAATACCCACATTGTGTACATTTTTGCATGTCTAGTCAAGCTTTAGAATTTTAAAAAATCAGGTGACTTCATAAACAATGGCATGAAGTAAACATTGATGCCTTTTTTACAGTGTTTTAGCAGAGTGGTAGGTACTTTTAGTAGGTACCAAAAGGTGGCACATTCCCCAACAATCGCTAAATCTAAATAACTCGGAATTTGTTCCGGGCATCAGATAATCCTATATGGAATTAGATGGGTTTGGTGGCAATATCACCGATAACTTTATCATCTGTCCATGGGGCAACCGGAATATAAACATATTATATGTTTCTCCCTTACTTACGTTAGAAATACAAGTATCACAGTCTTCTAATAGTGAACTAAAGTATGCTGCAAAATTGGATTTTTTAATTTCCTGTTGAACATTTTTCGATAGCGATATCTTAGTAATTGATACTAACGATTCGTATGCCGCAGCTCCCATCTGCTACATTTTGTTAGTAAAGGAAATCATCGAATGATTTTTTAAATTGTTACAAAAAGGAACCAACATACTCTTGAAAAAGATCGTAGAGAAGGTTATTGAAAAGGATACAACTTTAGAATTGTTACACACATATTCCCCGCTGACAGAAAAAACGTCTGA
This sequence comes from Tachystola acroxantha, assembly GCA_963506565.1. Classification (NCBI taxonomy): domain Eukaryota; kingdom Metazoa; phylum Arthropoda; class Insecta; order Lepidoptera; family Oecophoridae; genus Tachystola; species Tachystola acroxantha. The sequence goes on from OY735887.1 coordinate 7,316,889, forward strand.
GCTTTGTGAATCATCCATTACGGCCTATTATCAATTTATAGGGGCATTTAGTATAGAATTAAAAACACATACAATACACAACAAACGCTTGGTTGGAAAAAATACAGGAAAAAATAGATACATACAAGCAACAGTGTTGCCAGACGTAGCCTGACCCAAATCGCCAAAAATTTGGCGTCAGGTAGCCTAAATCGCCCAATTCAAAAAAAATATTAAAATTAGCCTAAAATCGCCCAAATACGGATCAGGTAGCCTAAGTAGCACTTTTTTTTATACATATCACAGTTAACTTTAATTAGCAGGACACCGTTTTTTAGGCTTGAAATACACCTCAATTTAATTATTTATAAACATGACGTGTCCCTTTCGCAAAATATTCCTTTTTTCGTGTGATTTTCAAATAGTATAAAAATAAAAATAATTTAGATTTTTTTTTTAAATTAAGTAATGTAGTTTGTTTCACGTTGACAGGATCATGATTTACAATTTTAATTGTGGCCTCGATAAAATTGGAGAGCCAAATCTTTGTTTCACAAAAATCTAAAATTTGTAGAACTGACCGAACCCTCTCTTTTGGCTTTATACTCTTTCTGTTTCCTATTCCACAATAATTGCATGAAAAAGTTTTAATTTTTCTAAATTGAGGCTACAATCATAATGTGTATGTAAATGACGGTCCAAGTCAACTTCTAAACAAACAACATTGATTCTTTTTTTTTTAGTTTTTCTCTATTTGGAAACCATATGAAAATACAAGGAGAAAAGGGAGATTTTATCGAAATACATTTTGCAAACTTAACAATTTGCGAAATGGACATTATAAGAAATTAACGTTTTGAGCTTGCTGGACATGACTTAAACAACGTTGCTAAACCCACACTATATAAAAATACACAATACAGAAATAATTTATTGACGATGGAGGCAATTTATTAGCATTGATGATGAATAATATTAATCATCATGTAGGACCTAATAAAACAATTTCTTCTAAAATACCTCCATCGTCATCATTCGCTGAAGATATGCTGGAGCTGTAGAGGCCAGCTGAAAATGTGAAAGGATCTGTGGGTTATGTGGTTTTGCCAGTATATGATTATATTAGGAAAAAAAACGTTAATTGGAAAATTATGGCAAGATTTATTAGATTTTTCTCTATTTATTATTAAGATTTATTAGATCTGCTAAATATTGATCTAGCTGTTCGTTTGTAGCCTAAAATCGCTCAAATTTTTTTTCGGGATAGCCTAAATGGCGACTAGTCGCAAATCACGATTTATGGTCGCCCCGACCCCCTTCGAGATAGCCTAAATGGCGATAAGTCGCCTAATCTGGCAGCACTGACAAGCAAATCACAGAAGCAAAAATCGCCGCCAATTTTATTCTTTACACAGCAAAAAGGCAAGGCTAATTAGGAGCATACAGCCAAGCCTGATGAAGATTTTCTTTAATGCCGGCGCCATACATGCAGGATGTGCGTGCGTCGTCCTCCATTGCTAGTCAAATCGATGAAATATTGATTTTGTATTTCCTTAATTTTCCTTAATTAAGGAAATACAAAATCAATATTTCAAAGTGACATTATTACAAGGTGTCCGGGCGGGCGGCAGCGATGCGTCGATCGCAGCTCGTGCTACAAGGGCAGAGGTGGGCATTGTTTTATTCCGTGGTTTACGTCAATGTAAAACAATTACCTTGGGGTAATCGCGGTTTTTTGAGATTCGTTAGCATAAAAAACTCAGAAAAAGTCAAAATTAAAATATTTTCTGATACGAACGTGATCAACACAAAAATTTAAATATTGCTACGAAATATTGATTTTATATATAGCCCCGCTGATTTGCTGTAGCGTGATTTCAATCATTGCGTGATTTTGACGATGTAACGCAGTGTAGTTGTTTATTGTGAAATCAATTTAAAAATTAGGTTGTATGGCTAAGTTTCTTTGCCAATCTGTAATCAATAATCATTCATCATCATGTAAGGAAACGTCAAAGTCAGTCAAAAACTGTCAAACCAACCAAAACACAAACAAGTCAGGGTTGCCAGATTGGGGTTTTTCTCGCAATTTCAGGGAAAAATTTGTCTGTTGGGGAAATTTTGTGGAAGTAGCATTGCTGGGGAATAGTTTGATGAATTAAGCGCAAGCCACACCGCCACCAGTGGGCGGGCGAGCGAGCTAGGCGAGCGAACATCGTTTCACCTCTTTACATACTTTCACACCGCGAGCTACCGACTACTGACGTTTCCTTCTCTCGCTCGCTTCGCCCGCCCGCCTAGCTCGCTCACCCGCCCACTAGCGATGTGGCCTGCGCTTCATGACTTAAAAAAAGCCCGTGGCGGATGTCCAAAGTTTCGGCCGACTGCTAAAATTCAACACAGAAAACAAGTTTTTTCACATGTCGTCTTAACATATAAATTTTTTTAAAATTGTTATTATAGTGTATTTATGTCTTTAAAAAAAAGGGGGATTTATTTGAAAGATCATTTTGGGGGTAAAAATATCAATATCCGGGGAAATCGGAATAATTCAATCTGGCAATCCACAACCAAACGCACGTGGTTCGTGGTTTGGTTGGAATGCCGGCTGCGGTTTTTGCTAATAAAAATGAAGTGTAGTGAAATTCCTACGTGATATTATTAAAAATTACACATTCCGTAACACATAAAATGGTTTACCAAACTATAGAAAGGGCTTTGGAGGCTCTAAAACGTAGTAGCAATGAGGAATTGCTCAAAGTGTGCAATCGCATTGGGGTTAGTTATGTTTACTTACTTGATATTCGTACTAAAATTACGACAATAATGAATAAAACTCACTAAAACTGTGCTTTTTAATAGCTTAAACTATTATTTTTACGTGTTTTTGTTGTAGCCGGCACTTGAAAACAAGACTATGAAAATTTGTGAGGCTATACAGAAGCTGTCGGAGCACATTTTGGAGGAAGATAATGCGTTATTATTCAAGGAGCACTTGTTCAATATACTGCTGCCGTTGGTCTCTGCTAAAATAGCTCTAAAACCAGTGTTTTCTCAGCCTAACTATGATGCCTGCAATGACATGGAGAAGATCAATCATTTGAAACATTCCATTGCTCTAGCTGCCATGAGCGAACACCCTGATGTTCTCCAGTAAGTATAGCAAACATCTCAAATTCACTGATCAGAATTTTTTAAGAATAATGATATTTTGTTCACAAGTTTTTAACTTTTTACATACAAAGTCTTTAAATATGTACTAACAAAGTCATCAAGTCCTTGGACTGAAATGTTAGTGTACATATTATTCTGCTTCAGAGCAAGAGCATTATCTGCAGATTTAGAATTACTTCAGCGACAGGAAAATCATAGAGAGGTTTGTACTAACTTAACAATTAAAAATACCAAACTGTTTGTCATCTATTCATAAAGTTGCAATTTTTTTTTAGATATGCAGTCAAATACTTTGAAATCAATGCAATACCACCTTTCGAAGTATTCATTCACCATGAAGACTCGTACAAAGTTGCCCCAAAGAAGAGAAGACTGCTTGATTGCAGGCAGAAAATCACTGACCATGCCATTGTGCAATGTTCCTATAAATTGCTCAAAAAGTTACCCTGTGAGTTATCTTCAAAATGGGACTGGACGAAATTCGTCGCTAATTTTAGTGACCACGAGAACGCTGATATACGATGGTATGATTATATTTAAGCTAAGTTTGGCTGAATATACCTAGGATATAATTACACTATGACTGCTAGAGTCATTTGGATTTTTTCTAAAGGTGTCAAGGGTCAAGAGAAAATCACCCAAATACATTTATAACTTTGTTAATATGGACAGACATGTCAGATTTATTCATTTATTATAGTTACAAAATTCCATTATTTAAAATATGTTAATCATAGAACAATAACAGTATATTTTAAATGTCCCCACTGTTAGAGCTGGTACACATTAGACGTTTTGAAGCGTGCACTTTGGTAACGTGAGTTTCAAGAACTACGAGGTCTGATTGAAGCATGCAAATGCGCGCTTCATTCGCGTTTCTCATAGTTCCTGAAACGCTCGTTACCAAAGCGCGTGGTTCAAAACATCTAATGTGTACCAGCTCTAACAGTGGGGACATTTAGAATATACTGTTATTGTTCTACACATACCTTCCCTTAAAAAACGTAAACAAAGTTAATTAATGATTAACTCTGATTATAAAGCAAATTATGATTTAAATAAAATAATATTTGAATGTTTTTATTTTTAGTAGATATTTACTTACATACTATGTTAAACTATTCTAGGATGGTGAAGGAATGTATGGTAATCCTTACAAATATGACTGAGGCCCAATCTAAAATATTGTGCACAAACCTCAGTCTATCAGAAGATGATTGCCTCAAGAATGTCCTCGCACTTGAAATACCAGAGCTGATAGATTCCCCTGAAGAAACTGTTTTGGGAGACATGAGTGCCACTGGTGTAGTCAACATTGATGGGATAATGTTGCCTATTTATGACAGGGGCAATGTTCACAATGGAAACTTGGTGCCTGTTAAGTCATCAATGAGTAATTTGAGGAGCTTGGCACTGGCTGTTGCATCAGGTGATTACAATGTTTCATTCATTTAAACATCATCTTAAATGCTAATAAATCTATACAAAAATCATGGCGAAAATATCTTGTCACAATGTTTTTGTATGTACTTATAGGTTTTTTTGTGACTACAGTAATAACTAATGTAATTTCTGATATTCTAATGTAATGTATTTTAATAACTTAACTTACCCTGTGTATGAAATGACATCAAGTATTCGAATAAAGAATTTCTGATGTGATAGCCTTTTCAACATACATATTTAATATTTATGTATACATAAACTGACGTAAAGATTCATGCTGTTATTCATAAACCTAGTTAAACATCACTTTCTTTAAATCGTGTTGCTATCCCTTTCACACTTCGTTAAAAAATCTTAGATAGAAAGGGACAATGGTGGTGTAACTTTAAATCACATTTATGAATAACAGCCTATGTTACTTGCTTAACACATATACCGTAATTTTTTTCAGGCAAAGCTATATCGCTGTTAGGTCCAGTAGGCTCAGGCAAAACCTCCCTGGTGGAGCACTTAGCAGCTATAACAGGCCGCAAAGGAGTTGCCTTCAAGAAAGTGCAGTTGGGTGATCAGACCGATTCGCGCATGCTCCTCGGCTCACATCAGTGCACAGACATACCAGGAGAGTTTGTATGGAGACCGGGGGTTTTGACAGAGGTATTGCCAACTTCATAATAGATTTAGATTAATAGGTACTAGGTATATGAATAGGTACATTGCAAGTACCTAATACGAGTTGTACTGAGGTACAACTTAATTTTTAATTTTAGGAGGCCAGTAGAAGAATATAGGCTCAGGAAATTACTCCAATGGTACGGCAAGAGTACCAGGTCTCTACTCCGTGCGGTGGTGTCAAGAGTGTAGATTGCTATAATGATCGCCAACTTTCGTAAAAGACCCTAAGAAGAAAACTTGATTTAATAATAATTTAGATTCGCATTATATTGCATGCATTAAGTATGTTATGGAAGAGAAGGGGAATACGTTTGACTAGCAGTGGGATAGTTTACAAGTTAAATCAAGTAAATACATAAACGTGCGCCCGTTTTCTGACAATGGACTTCCATCAGCTGCGATCCTGGCACTCCACCCTCACTTCGTCCATTTGCATGTTCATCGGTTTGTAGTAGACCGCATTCGGCCTTTATTGAAAATATTGCAATTTAATTGACGAGTTTATTCCTCTCCTTAGTCTAAATCTTTCTAATCCTTTCATCTATTACTGATATTATTCCCATCCAGGCAGTTCAAAACGGCCACTGGTTGCTGTTAGAAGACATAGACTGTGCCGCCCTGGATGTGGCTTCCACTCTGAGTTCGCTGCTGGAGAGGAATGCCCTCACTGTGCCCGGGTACAGGGATACCCTGCCAGTCACACCTGGCTTCCAACTCTTCGTTACACAGAGGTATACTTCCATTAATGTACCCTTTTGATACACTTTGCAATAATAGCTGGCTATTTTGTATAATTACGTGATTTATTTTTGCTAAGAATGTTGAATGAATCATACATAGAATCTGGTATATATTCTAGGTGTATTTACATCATTAGCCTTATTATGTTCTAGGACCATCATTACCAACTATGGTTTCCAAAAGAAAATGTCAAACTCCAGCACACTGCTTCAAAAGCATTTGACTCAAATCAACGTGGAACCTCTATCCAGGTCAGAGCTTGCAGAGATCATCCAGAATCAATACCCCAGCCTCTCTACGATATGCTCTAGAATGATCGAAGTCTTCATGATGTTCTCCGTCGGAAGCCATGACACATCCTTGCAGACCACTGAGACTGTTGACAATGAGACGAATGTTAACGTAATCAGAGGTTCACGTCTGATTTCAACCCGAGACCTAATTAAATGGTGTTCAAGAGCTGTAGTTGGCTTTGACGTGGCAAGCCAAGAATCAGCCCTAAAAGTCCTCCAAGACGCCCTTGACATATTCACATGCTCTGTATCTTCACCAGAACACAGATTGGAATTAGCGAAAAGAGTCGGCACTTGTCTGGGCATTGTTGAGACGAAATCGGAGTTCTATTGCAAGCATTATAAGCCTAACGTGTCCTTGAGCGTAACTTCTATAGACGTTGGCAGAGCAAAGGTTTTGAGAAAGGAAAAGAGTTTGGACTCAGTCGATTTTGATAATAAACAGGTTGTATTTTCCTTCACGCGTCAGTCTGCCTGTTTGTTGGAGAAAATAGCATGTTGTGTGACGTCCAATGAGCCAGTATTGCTTGTCGGTGAAACAGGCACAGGCAAAACATCGTCAGTTCAATATTTGGCGAGACAGACTGGCCACAAACTTGTTGTCATCAATATGAATCAACAATCCGACTCAGCAGATTTACTCGGCGGCTATAAGCCAGTCGACCTCAAATATGTCATACATCCTATCAGGATGGAGTTCGAAGAACTCTTTAGAAGTTTTTACAATGTGGAGAAGAACAAAAAGTTTTTGAACCATATAGAAACATGTTACGAAACTGAAAGTTGGACTGCCTTATTGGCTCTGATGAAACAAAGTCATAAATCTGCTTTAATCAGACTTACAAATGAGAAAATAGAGAGTAAATTGAATATGTGGTTGGCATTCGGGCATAAATTGTCAAAGTTGGAACAACAAGTCAAAGCTGCTTCAAGATTGACATTTGCCTTTATCGAGGGATCTCTAGTCAAAGCAATGCAAGAAGGTCATTGGGTATTACTAGATGAAATTAACTTGGCTTCTGCTGAGATCTTAGAGTGTCTAGCAGGTTTATTGGAAGACAAAAGTGAGTCCATAGATTTGCTTGAAAAAGGCGATAAATTGCCAATAAAAAGACACCCAGATTTCACTTTGTTTGCGTGTATGAATCCAGCCACAGATGTCGGGAAGAAGGACCTGCCTGTTGGTCTCCGAAATCGCTTCACAGAATTCTTCATCGACGAATTGATAGAACGAAATGATTTGATGTTGTTGATAGGCGACTATTTGTACCACTTGAATCTTGGCGGTGCTATATTGGAGGCTATTTACAGTTTCTACGCTAGTATAAGGAAAGAAGCTAAACTGAGTCTTGTGGATGGCGCAGGTAATGTATTTTGATTGTATACTGTAACCTTGATGGTGTCATACAAATGCGAATGACTGAGGGTTTTTATTTGTCTCATCATCGCCTACCATCGAACTTGCTTACAAAGTGCGATTGTGATTAAACTCGACTCTCGACCAAATTCTAATTAGATGCCCAATCATATATGCTATTTATGTATCTTTTAGGCAACGCACCACACTACTCGCTAAGAACCCTATGCAGAGCTTTGATGGCCGCAGCAAGAGCCAAATGTGGGACAGTATCCAGGTCTCTATTCGAGTCTTTCTGCCTGTCCTTCCTAACACAACTGGACAGTTCATCGCATCCGAAGGTTGAAGCTATGATTGCCAAGTAAGTGGTTTTACATCCGGGTCGAAGGACCACTGAAATTGAGTGCCAGTTTTAATTTCACGATCGTAAAACAGCTTTTCCTCATGACTATTGCAAATATTATAATTAAATCCATTTTGTTCATGTCAGGGCCGTTATTGGAAAGAAGAACATAAAATCCGTCCTCAATCAACTTATCCCTGAACCAAAAGCCCAAGGACAGAACTTCTTGCTTTTTGAGGGGCACTGGATTCCTCAGGGCAAGTTGGAAATAGCCATACCTGAAGGTTATATTCTGACGCCCACTGTGAGAAAAAATCTTCGAGATATCGCGCGAATCATATCTCTAGGTCGTTTACCTGTTCTTTTACAAGGTGACACATCGGTCGGAAAGACGTCATTGATCACATACATCGCAAAGGCATCGGGAAACTACTGCGTCAGAATAAACAACCACGAGCACACAGACCTTCAAGAATACATAGGTTCGTACGCGGCTGACTCGAATGGAAAACTAGTCTTCAAAGAAGGAGTTCTAGTCGAAGCTATGAGGAAAGGATACTGGATCATCCTTGATGAGCTAAACTTAGCGCCAAGTGATGTTTTGGAAGCCCTCAATAGAGTTTTAGACGATAACAGGGAGCTATTCATACCAGAGACTCAGCAAGTCGTCAAAGCTGATCCTAACTTCATGTTGTTCGCGACACAGAATCCTCCAGGATTGTACGGTGGGCGGAAAATGTTGTCGAGAGCGTTCCGAAACAGATTCGTGGAGCTCCATTTTGATGAAATACCTAGGAAAGAATTAGAAACGATTTTACACCAGAGATGTCACGTACCACCGGCGTACAGCAAGAAAATGATAGCCGTTATGGCGGAGCTGCAAGTGAGAAGACGAGGTTCAGCCGCTGTGCAAGGCAAAGACGGGTTTATCACACTCAGAGATCTGTTCAGATGGGGGCAGAGATACAAGCATGCGTCAAAAGAAATGCTTACCGATGACAAGTTCTATGACTGGGACCAGCACATCGGTGACGAGGGATATCTCATACTGGCAGGAAAAGTCCGACAAACAGATGAAAGGAGAATAATAGAAGAAGTCATCGAGAAACATATAAAAAGGAAAGTCAATCCAGACAATCTATTCAGCTTACATCAAGCGACGTCACCTGTGACTAAATCGATTTTAGAAACAATCCTCAACAATCAATTGGAGGAATTTTCTCATATTGTTTGGACGTACAATATGAGACGACTGGCAATTTTAATAGCTAAAGCCTTTACTTTCGACGAGCCAGTGTTGCTGGTAGGTGAAACAGGTTGTGGGAAAACGACGATCTGCCAAGTGTTGGCAGCGTTAAAGAAACGTCAACTACTCTCAGTGAATTGCCACATGCATACAGAAAGCTCAGACTTCTTGGGTGGCCTTAGACCTGTCCGTCAATATCAAAACGACGGAAGACTTTTCGAATGGGTCGATGGGCCTTTGATAAAGGCTATGGAGAGCGGGAACATGTTTTTGGCTGATGAAATATCGTTGGCCGATGACAGTGTGTTAGAGAGGCTGAACTCTTTACTCGAACCGGAAAGACAGTTGGTGTTAGCTGAAAGAGGCATGGAAGAGGATGCTGACATTGTAGTTGTAGTAGCTGAAAAGAATTTTCATTTCATTGGGACTATGAACCCTGGTGGCGATTTCGGAAAGAAGGAACTTTCTCCGGCTCTTCGCAACCGTTTCACTGAAATATGGTGTGACAGTGTAACTTCTAGAGATGACCTGTTGAAGGTCCTCGAGAAGAGCGTTAACGAAGGCATTTCATTAGGTAACCAAGAAGATGGCAGCTCTGGAATTGGTACCTCTATTTTAGACTTCACTGATTGGCTGAAACATTCGGAAGTGACAAATAAATTCCCATTTAGTATACGAGATTTACTATCCTGGGTTCAGTTCATAAATATTTCGGTTACAAAGGGGCTTTTGGATACCCCTGAAGCGTACGTCCACGGTGCTTGCATGACTTTTCTAGATTGTTTCGGCACCGCTCTGACTGGTCATGTAGATTCGGAAACCCTTTTGTTATTGCGGAAAACAGCTATCAATTTCTTATTGAATCAGATCAAAGCGACGGGGAACGAATACACAGAGAGATTGAGAGAAATGCTCAGCGAGAAACAGTTGAAGATCACAGCTGAATCTGACGCCACCAAGTTTGGTATTAAACCATTTTACATCGATGTTGGAAATAATATGAATGTTTCCGACGAAGAACAGAAGTTCACCTTTACAGCTCCTACGACAGGGTCCAACACTCTAAGATTGTTGCGAGGACTACAGCTAAATAAGGCTATTTTATTAGAAGGAAACCCAGGCGTCGGAAAAACAAGTTTGGTAACTGCATTAGCTAAGTCTTCAGGCCATAAAGTTGTTCGCATCAATTTGAGTGACCAAACTGTAAGTATGTCTAAATGAAACTAGTTATAACAAGTTGCGTTTGGTGTCTTATCTACTAATGGTGATGTTTATTTTCAGGATATCACAGACTTATTTGGCACGGATCTACCAACTGAAGATGGTTCATTTACATTCAAAGAGGGTGCATTTCTAAGCGCTCTACAAAATGGTGATTGGATTCTGTTAGACGAACTAAACTTAGCTCCCCAACCGGTCCTGGAAGGGCTTAACGCGTGTTTAGACCATCGCGGGGAAGTATTTATCCCTGAACTAGGAAGGTCTTTCAAAGTTAAGCAAGAAACGAAATTATTCGCTTGTCAAAATCCGCTCAAGCAAGGAGGAGCTCGCAGAGGGCTTCCGATATCTTTCCTAAATAGATTCACCCAAGTTTACATAGACACATTGACAAAAGACGATCTGATTTACATTGTAGAATCACAATACCCGACTTTACCCAAAGAAGTCTTGCACAGAATTGTAGAATTCAACTGCAAGGTTGCTCATGAAATCACCGAAATCCAATCTTGGGGGCATAGAGGTGCTCCGTGGGAAATGAATCTACGGGACATACAGAGATGGTGCGAGGCACTTATCGAAGACCAACATTGCGGCGTAGAAGTATCTCCAGGAAAATTTGTTGATATGCTGTATATCAATCGTATGAGAACCGTTGAAGATAAAGATAAAATGACAATGATGTATGACAAAATCTTCTCTCCCGATTATCCTAGAAGCGACACTACGCCTCAGTTCGACATAAATGATAAAGAAATCGTAATTGGGGATGTGGTGATGGAACGAAATATTGAAAAGGAATTTAAAAATCGTCGGTCAATTGAAACTAATCTACTTGTATTGAGAAATCAGTTGCCAGCTCTGAAATCACTAGCACAAAGCGTTAAAATGAATTGGTTGTCTATTCTTGTCGGTTCGACAGCTACAGGGAAGAGCAGTGTTGTTCAAGTACTAGCTGATTTAACCGGAAACGATCTCCAAGTTATACCCGTGACCTCGGCAATGGATGTGTCAGATCTTCTAGGAGGATTCGAACAAGTAGATTACAATAGACACCTGGAAAATATCTGCGATAAGATAGAGACATTGACCATTCAGACTGTAAGAAATATATGGCTGATAGAAACAAACAATCCCTGGAAGACAAATAAACTATTAAGTCAGTTGCATCATTACAAATCTTTACAAACAACTTTCACAAACACTGATTCTATTGAAGAACTGGAGAAGTTCAATGAAAGGATACAGTTCCTTTTAAAACATTGTGAGGAATTACTTAAGCACAATCAAATATATGAAACGACATGGAACAAATTACAAGAAAATATGAACAAATTAAAGACACTACAAATTAAAGTAACTAAAGCATCTACAGTGAATGCAGGTGGGAAATTCGAATGGGTGGACTCGTTGCTAGTCAAAACGATGATTGAAGGCTCTTGGCTACTTCTGGATAATGTCAATTTGACATCAGCCGCCGTGTTGGACCGTTTGAACGGTTTACTGGAACCGAATGGCGTGTTGAGTGTACCAGAAAGGGGGGAGCTAAGTGACATAAGTCCGCATCCTAACTTCAGAGTGTTCTTTACTATGGATCCAAAGTACGGAGAGATTTCTAGAGCTATGAGGAATAGAGGCGTGGAAATATTTCTTCTAAGATCTGAAGATTGGAATGCTAAATTGTCTGAAACCGTAAATAACATGGATTTGACAGCGTTACTGTCGTCGTGTGGTTTGCCCCGCGAATATCACGACACGTGCAAGGAATGTCATGAGCTGTTGGCTTCGTTCGTTCAAGGTTTGTGCATATTCTAAGCTAGATTTTGGTAATTGTCATTAGCTTTAATTCTTTCTCGAAAATTCTGTTGCGAATCGGTGGAATAATAAATATATCCTCTGTTTCAGGATTCGAAAGGCCGACAATTAGCCATTTACTTCAAGCGGCACATTTAACATGGCAACAAATTGTTCGTGGGATATCGCTCAAAACGGCGATCATTAATAGTTTCTCTGACGTTTACATAAAGCCACGCTGTGGCGGCGACTTCGTCTTGGACGTCAAAATGTCACTCGCCGATATGAAGAATTCTATGCTGAGAGCATTAGAAAAGCTTTTGGGTAAAGCGATGAATTCAAATGATTCTCAAGAGTATCACCCGAGCGCTACGTTGACTGTAAAAGGTCTTTGCACATACTCGGCATTTGAAATGACTAAGCAAATTGCAAATCCCCTGACAGAGCAGATGTCAAATAGCTTTGATTTAGCGTCGTACATCCTTTACAACTTCTTGAACACGTACCAAAAGTGCCCTAAAGAAGATTTATTAGCACTACACAGTATTATCAATTTGAGTGTAGAAAAGGGTAATGTTAACTCCCGAGCGGCATTACTCGCTTCCGAATTGAATGACATTGCTTATGATTACTTAAGTAATACAAATGTGAACAATTCGGAACCTTTCAAGAGATATTACACTGAATATTACAAATTAGACTGGCAAATGGTCAACGATTCAAATGCTAAAACGATTGCGTTGTATTACGAATTAGTCAAGTCATTCGCCACTTTCGCTTTGAAGACAGATTCCAAGTCTTTGAATACAATTCAATATTCAGAAGCAGTTACATCTGGAGATCTGACGGACGAATTTGACGAATATCCAATATTGAAGAACTGTAAAATTTTTCTTGATATCATTGATAAATACATAGAAACTGCTATAAATAAAGCTAAACAGGCAATAGACGATAGAGCAGCGTGCCATGTTCTGCAACTATTCCACTGGAGGCAGCGATTTCTGGAGATATGTTTCAAATCAATCTGCGACGATAGCAAATTGTCAAGAACAAAGTTTCGAATAGATGAAATTGTGCCTTTGCTGTACATTCACAGTAAATGGCTTCAGAAACATCTGATTGGAGGGCTATTGAAACTATTGCCACAATCCGATAAGATACAGGCGTTGTTTGAAAAAGATGTGGCCATCATCATACCACAGAATGAAAAAGATAATTCGCAAAAGGCTAAATTAGGCAAACGGTTGCGGAAAACATACGGTCAACCGAAGTTGTATAAAGATAAAACCGAATACGATAGATGTGTTTCGCGTTCGACAATGTACAACGCGTTGACTTTGGATATGAATTTGCCTATTGAAAAGCAATTGAGCAAGTTTTCGCATCGTAGTAACCTGACTATGGAATTAGCACTGGACATTCCCGACAAGGACGTTTCGTTGGCTGACAATGTTTCAGAGCCGTCTTCAAGAGTAGAAACGGAAGTCAAACTCTTGCCCATAAACTCATACGTATTTCAAAAGATACTCACCTTGTTACAACAAGATTTATCGAAAATTATCTTTTCGTTGACTGCAGCTGAAAATCCACAGTTTGCCCTTGATAATAAATGCCAAGATGGTTTGGTGGAAGCGGTCACTACCTTGATTATTTTGGGGAAAATGTGTACGGCAGTCTGCCCTGCATTAGTGAATACATTGGAAGTTCTTCAGAAATCGCTCGAAAATCAACACGAGATCTTAGAGAAAAGGTATGTAATTTTCCTGTTTGATTACACTCTAGCTAGAGTAACTGAAATTATAAATGATATTTTATTCAAAGACAGATTTTATTTTGTTTTTGTTATGACGAATAAAAAAAAAAAAAAAATTTAAAATAACAGTGAAACGGACCGTTGATCCAATTTAAAACCTTGTCACAGTAAAGGACATTGTCATTAGAGTGACTGATGCTACATGTTTAGTCTTTGACATTCGGTTTTAATTTCCTGTTCTACAGTTCCTTCAAGCGCAAGTACAGTTAATAAAATCATTGTATTTTATTTAGATCTTGATGTTGACTGTTGTGTCCATACCTATTGTTTTTAAAACAACTTCGTTCGTTTTAAGTCTTTCCCACACAGCCGCGATCTGCATGCGGCTTACAGCCTGCGTCCAGTTGAAACGCATGCCCCGCCCCATTTTATCCCGTTGTGAACGTCCAGTAGGTAGCCATCTGAGGCCTAGGCTGATAAAATGGGGCGGGGCATGCGTTTCAACTGGCCGCAGGCTTCAAGCCGCGTGCAGATCGCGGCTGTGTGGGAAAGACTTGACGACTTTTAGTATTATTATTATATTTGTGTCGTTTTTTGCAGAATATCATCTCTACCTTCAAGATTCTGGGACGAGTTCTACAAAGCTCTAGTCAATTCCCCGGCATTACACCCCTTGCCGTTCATTAGTGTGAACTCTTTATGCCCCGATATTGCTGATGAAGTCCCGGCTTACACCAAGAGATTGTCGACTAATCTCCCTCTGATGCCTTACTATGTTCAGAAAATGACTGTTTCAGAAGAGAACGACGGTAAGGCCCATACAGTGACTTGTTTATTACAATATTACGACGTCTCTCGGCTTTGTAAATAACCTCTCATATTTGTAAAGGGTTCCGGGTTCGATTTCCGGACATAAATTTTGTACTATAAATAATATATTTATACACTTTCCTTTCGGTCAGGGTGTTAATATTCGTTCTTATTTATACTGTTTATCAACATAATATAATACTTAAATAAATCGAATTGTAGCTGGAGCCATTGAGTATAACATATGATGTCTTATTATTATTAACGTTTTTTATATGGACCTTTATATACAGGGTGGATATTGAATTCATTCGAGAAAATTAAATGGATGGTTAGGCTTGTGACATACATTAATTCTGCACAGCGTTTAAGTGAATTAAACAATCTGGGGAAAAATAAAAATATTTACAATAAATTAAACTATCAAAAAAAAATTATTAATTTGATGTGCAACGTTACTGTGCTTTGGAGTGTTTACATTTTAAAATATTTTTAATTTTTTGCAACGATTTCTTTCACTGTCGTTGTGTGACTTGTGACGTACTTAGTTCAATTTTTATTTGCAGTTTTGATTTACTAAAAAACTTTACCAACTTCATATCTATCATGAGTACAACCCCCAGTTTCAATTTGTCGAATGAATTCAAGAGCACCCTGTATAAATAACAGACAGTTTCGTGTACTTCTGGACCCCGACTATCTCGCTCCATCCGTCTCTCTCTCTCTCTCTCTGGTCGTGTCCACTAAGATCGGAATTTGTAAGTAATTGATTATCTTCTCAGGAGCTCGACACCTGCTGGCATATGAAACTGTGTCATTGGAAAACAGAACTCAGTACTCGTCGCAACTGAGTTCACTTTTGAACATTTTGTGGAAAAACATTGGTGTGTTAGATGCTGGCGTTGGATTGAAATTGTAAGTAAATAAGTGTTTCGTTTCTATTAATAATTTAGGAAACAAAAAACCCGACTGCCAAATATTTAAGCCGCTTTGATTAAATTTTATAGCCTATGTCACTCCTACAATCAAGACGAATCTTACGACACCTCATATGTTAAAATCCATCAAGCCGTCGAGGCTGCAGCGCGTGCCAAAGAATTAGACATACATACATACTTACATACATACGTACTTACATAAACTCGAAAAACATAACCCTCCTTGCGCAGTCGGGTAAAAACGCTTTTAATAGTCCGTCCACACTAGGCTTTGTCTAAGTATATGATTGTCTGTCGTTAGTTACGCAATAGGAATATATTATGTATGTTCGCTGAACGAATAATCAATAAAATTCGAGACATTATTTTCTGAAGTTAGACTGTATCACATTAAACTAATTGCAAGGACTTTTAGTAACGTTATACATTAGAACATGATGAAAAAATTCTTGCCGTGGGCAGGACTTGAACCTGCGACCTTGTCATTCCGTGACACGCTCTTACCATCTGAGCCACCACAGGCCACGCCACACCCACATAACTTTTTCATCATATTCTATTTTGTTCACCGAGCATGGATAATGCGTAATACAAATTCTAAACGTTATACAGATTAGCTTTTCGTGTGCAGCAGACATTAGTTGACTTGCACACATAGCATATTATTGTAAAGGTATTCTATTTACTCTACAGGAAAATAGACAGGACATTCGAGATGAATAAATACGAACAACTCATGTCCTACATAAACACTATACTAGTTCCAGTTACAGACAGACCAACTACTGAACTAAAAGAAATAATTCTAAAGGAATATTTCAAAAACGACTCGTCTATCATCGTTACAATTATGGAAGCGAAAAAAGTATATCAGGAGTTATTCAACATTTCACCAAACTCAGATAAGATCAAAACAAAGATTTTGACATCAGAATTGTCGTTGCTGATTAGTCTAATATCAATCGAAGTGATGGCAGAAATGAGTCCAGTGGATCATGTTGAGAAATATAGACTGAAAGCTAAATATATACAGGAAGACATTGATATGTTTGACGGGCTGCTTAGTGCATACTATATGCATGGAGTTGTCTCTGGTACTATAACCAGCGAGTCTATAAATGGGTATAAACAGCTCAGTATGGAGGAAAAGGAAGATTTGAAGAAGGTGCATCCGCATTGTGTTGTGCTGATGGGTATGAAAGAGAAGACAGCTGAGAGCATACATAAATACGCGACAGGAAATACGTTCAGGCCTACAGAGCCGACGTATGCCAGTTTTGTTAAGGTTAGTAAAATTTTAAGGCTATTTCAATACTTTTTCACAGTGTTATAACGATGTAAGATAACGTGGTAAAGCCCCATTCACAATGGGTACTAAGGCCGATAGTCATAGATGAAACGTGAATACTCAACTTGAGCTCGCTCTTACGACTGTCAAAACTGTATGAAATTTGAAAGTTGTAACACTGAACTCAAACTCAGCTTGCGTAAGCTTTTATTCTGAATCGACTTTAAGAAATCCGTTTTGCTTTTGTGTCGTATAAAATAGTCTTCCTTATGATTGAAGGCCTTTAATTCTTCAATGGTAATTTTTCAACAATTCAAAAAACGTCCACTATCCTTAATTTTTTTTAAATTATTTCCGATTTTTATAAACGCATCATATTACAGGACTGCAAACACTTCACAAAGTCGGTTATTTCACCTAAAACAACGCGGTCCGTATCCACCAATCTAATTACGACTTGTAACAAATTATACGAAGTTCTGCGAAACAACACACTGAACAGAACAGCTATACAAAATGCTCGAACAGTCCTCAAGGAAACCGCTTCATGGCTGTATTCTGTCAACGCATTTTACAAGAAAACCGAGAACACTTATTCTGACGCCTTTCCCGATTTGGCTAAGCCATTACAAAGCTCTATATCTCAAATTGTGTATAGCATAACTTCTCTCAACGATTTGATCAGAGAATTGATCGTTAAGATTGAACAAGGCCCGTTGCTTAAAGAAGTTGTGATGAATCTACTGGAATACCCGAATAGTATTCCGAATAAGGTTGAGAAAGAGAAGTTCTTGAACAGATTCGTGACACCAAATGTTATGCAACTGCTCAACAGAAATATGGTTGCGGAAACTGATGACTTGTTCACTGCTGAATTGGAATCTTTGGAGTAAGTTGTGTAATATAAGTCAGACCTTTGAGCATTCTGAATGTAGACGTGAAATGAAAACTGTAATGCAACCATTTTGGCAATTTTTAGTGGGGAATTTCTCAGTCAATTGTTATTTGTATTTTAAATGTGGATTAAATAACACATTTCATATCATTGATATCATTATCAAAAGGCTAGTTACAATAGTCCATTAACCAATAGATTAAAGCCCAAAGTTGCGAGTTACACCCCCTGGATAGAGTATCTGCAAAAGTCAATGTAAATGATACTTTATTATGCTGCTTGGTAGGAAGATGATCTATGTTCGTACCATGAAGTCTTATAGCAGGATTACTTCAATAATTCTTTGTTATTTCGTACCATGACGACCTTAAAGTAAGCTTCATAAAGACGTCATTGTACGAAATAACAAAGTATTATTGAATGACATGGTAAGGGCCCTGGACTTGAACACGGAACAATAAGGTCGCAGGTTCAAGTCCTGTCCACGGCTAAAAAATCATTTAATTTGTTCCCCGAGCATGGTTTAATGCTTAACAATTAAATCTACAGCATATTTTAACATTACATAATTTTCTATAACATCAGGATGTTAAAAATGAACCTTTCGGAGCTCAAAATGCACTGCATGGCCATGTACCGCATAGACGACGTTTCTATGAAACCGGTATTGACTACTCTGAGTGCAATTGTCAAAGCTTGGGAGAAGCAGCAAAGAGATATTGAGAAGAAAAAGCAAGATGACGACGCTCTGTACGTCACCAAGTAAGTGAACATATTATTATGGTCTATTGTGGCCTTTCCTAGGCCCGCACTTTTCATCTTATTGAAAATTGTAATGGTTATAATATAATATATACATAAATCTTAGGCCTCAACGTAGACACCCGAGAAGGGCCTACGAGGACAGCCGCGGACGAGGTTGTGGTATTTGGGCTGCGTTCCCACAACCTCGTTCCAAACGCGATGTGTTGAACACCTTGGGGTTTTGGTGGGTATAGGACCGTATTGTGACGGGAGTCCCACATACTCACCGCGCGCCCCTAGTCATTGGCGCGGTGAGACGCGAGAAGCATTTCCCCAAGTAAAAAAAGGCCTCAAAGTCGCGTCGCCTGCTATAAGAGAGATTGGCCAAAAGCGATCTTTTTCTTTTATTATCACCCTCGCATTAAATCGTCGCACGAAGCTTTAATATCTTTAATACCTACTCTGGCCTTTTATTTTATATAGCTTTATGATTTATATACTAAAACTTTCCTTGGGCGATTATATACTAATGCTTGCCCACCGCATATAGTGGTTCTTTAATCACATTATAAGCCATTAGACAAACAAAATGTTCCGTTTTATAAACAAGAGACTATTTAAATTATTATTTTGAAGGTCAAAATGCGAAGACGAAGACGAGGAAGCCATGGCTCACGAAGAAATCAAAGAAATGTTCCCCTCCTACTCTGAAAACGACTTTGGCGAATTTAAACCACCTACACTCGAACAAAAACCGCCTAAAACTATAGAGAGTGCTGATAAGAAACTAAAACATCTTATCAATCCTGACGATGTCTCTTTGGTATACAAATGGCATGCAAGTTTTGTCAAGAATTTGACTAAAGCAGAATGGTTACCCAGTCCAAAGAAGTTGGTTGGCAATGACGTTATCAGTCCATTCTTGCAGAGGTATCCCATATTTAGTCGGATGATGCAGAATGCATGGGAGGCGTTGGACGCTGAATTTGAAGGGGCAATATCTCCAAGCTTGATGGTGCTTATCTCCCAAATTAAGGAGAAGGTCGATGGAAATGGTAAGTGACTGTGTTCTTTATTTACTCTTGTACAGTTAGTCCTGGTTTTTGTCACTCGACAGCAGTCGTTAGGCCATGTTAGAAGCCTATTAGGCGACCTGAATAACTCTAGCAATAGGTTTGGTCACTAAACTACACGAGAAAATGAAATCTTCTACCATATTCATCGCAATTTGATTGAACGTGTTTAACGGGATTTGATTATTGGTCATCAGATGCCCAAATAGATAATGTCCCAAAAAAAAATTTCATGACACATACCTATTCAATTCAAATTCAAATATATTTATTTGTAGAAACGGGTTACAGTGATCTTGGTAATGTTATAGGTTTCTCCGAATCTTGCCCATCTAGAGCATACAAAAATTTCATTGAGAATCGTGCGCATGTTTTGTCGAGTGTACATTTTGCGAAGTGCACATTCTGCGTCAGACCCCTAGAAATAAAATTTATAAATTATGTCAAATCGATGAATCCGTCAGGAAGGCCACTAAATTATAATAACATTTGTGTATTAACATTTTGCGTAATTTAACTTTAAATAGATTTGTAGGTAATTTCTTTAAATCAATACTCGTAAACAACTTGTTTCCTCAAAGTAAAAGAGGATTGTTGTATAATTTTAGAATTTACAGAACGTGAAAATGTTCCCTAATACGGACAACAGCAGATCAATGGTAACACTTGCAGTACGATTTTAACTCTCACGACGCAGATAATAAGAACGGTCCAAAGTGTTACACTTGATCTGCTGTGAAATATTCATTGTACAGCTAGTACAGTCAACAGCAGATCAATGGTAACATTTGCAGTACAATTTCAACTTTTATGACACTGACAATAAGAACGGTCCAAAGTCAAAAGTGTTACACTTGATGTGCTGTCGACTGTACATTGAATTTTTCATGGATTCCGATCTGTAACTTGTTAACCGTACAAGCATTTTTCCTTTCAATTTAACGTGTGTTAATGTCACTCGTCGCTCGAAGAGCTTTAATTCTTCTTTGCTCTATCTGAAATTAACTTTCCTGAATTTTTTTCTTATCGATTTTAGATTCAGCAGGATCTAAAGTGGACTTCTATCGCTCGCCGTGGGTCTCGGAGACAAAGCAGTGTGTGCCGTTGCTGCACAAAGTAAAGGAGAGCACCAACGAGCTGTTGGACCAGTGGCCAGATTTCCCTACTCTGAAAGATGTAAGTGTTATTGTTTATAGTCTATTCTTTCTATTAAAAAATGTTTTTGAGGACAATTGTCAAGTTTTTCGATACAAAAATACCTTCACAATAATACAATTACAGAGGCTTTCTCCTTATCACAGTGAGTCGTTTTAGATCATATACCATAGGAAAAGCGAATGCTCAATCAGATACAGCATCTTCTTTATGTGTTTTTATGAACCGACAACCTTATGTGACTATCTATAACGTTTTCAACTGGCTAAGTTGCCTTAAATATAATAATAATATATAATTTCTTTTATTTAAAGAAATAAACAACCTTATTCTAAAAAATTTAAACTCTTATTTAACCAATTTCTAAATTTCCAGATAATGGTAATAATCAACAGAATCCTAAGCTTCTCTGTGACGAGTCCCGTGTCCCGATTCCTAACCGGCCTGGAACTCCTCCGGGATAAGATCGAGGAGTGGAATAAAAACGCGCACAAAGGGAACAACCTCATCGAGATGTCGCTGGCTGTGGGACAACAGATCATTAATTGGAGGAAGCTGGAGATGGGACATTGGAAGGAGTGTTTGAACAACTTGTCAAACCGGTAAATATGACTTATTATTTTCGTTTTTACGGATACGGAGGTCCCAGGTTCGATTCCCAGCCAGGGCAGCCATGTACCAATCACGGTGTTGGTACACGCCCAAGCCATGTACCAATGATTTATCCTCTGTTTTTTTCGACGGAAAAACTTACGTACATTTACCGAGTGCTCTCAAAACGGTGAAGGAAAAACATCGTGACGAAACCTGCATGCCGTAGAAGAAAATCTAAGGCATGTGAAATCCACCAATACGCGTGGTAGATTATGGCCCCAGCTCCCTCTGTGTAAGGGAAGGTCTGTGCCCGAGCAGTGGGGCAATATAAATAGACTGATGATGATGATGATTTTCATACACCTTTATTGATTCCTTTTACAGAAAACGATCCGAAGCTCACAAGTACTGGTTCTACTTGTATTCAGTGATCACTTCCTATTTGGATACATCGGAGGGCGTTGAACCCGTGTCAGCTGACCGGGTCGTGTCGGTGCTCAAAGATTTCATGGAGACGTCAAATCTGGCTGAGTACGAAGTCAGATTGGACATCGTATACGTGTACCATTGTCATTTGGTGCATTTGGAGGCCAGTTCGAGGCGAGGTATGGTGTCATTTTTGTCTATAATGTATTTATTCACGCTTTGTATTCTCCTGTAAATTCCACATAGATCCCACGCTGGGCGTCAAAATAAAATAAATTCTTGCTACAATCACTGGCATGTCGCAGGTTCAAGTTCTGCCCACGACTAGAACTTTCATCATTTTAATTATAACCTGTTTATTTTGCGGGTTGTCTTGATATTTCCTTATTCGATTAGAATACAAGTTTAATTAATGTTAAATCATTAATAAAGTAAAGTAATATCTGATAGGTTTTATCTATTCATAAAGTTAATAACTTATTTTACTACTTACTTATTTTCGATGACAAATATGTATATTGACGCGATGTTTTATTTCCTCAGACGAACTTCTGTCAATCCTATGGAATACACACAACTACTACTCGCAGTTCAGCGCTCAAGTCGCTTCTCAGATAAAGGACAAACGTGCGCCCATAGAAAAGAAACTACGCGATTTCGTCAAGATTTGCACGTGGGACCGCGACCTTAGCTACTGGAGTGTCAAGGATACTGTGGAGAAAGCACACAAAGCTTTGTACAAGCATACCAAGGAGTTTGAGGTATGGTATGCACCAGTGGCGGCTCGTGAAAGATTTTATTGGGAGTTCACTTACTGCGGGTTTCCTGCGACGTGTTACCGCACGAAACATTTTTCGGTAACCGATTTTACAAAGGAAAATTGTTACGCCACGCCCCTAAATCGGATCTTTCCGTGTATCGTAACACGGTAACACGTCGCAGGAGACCTTGCTTTAGTCTGCCAAAGTTGTCGTGCTTACAAACTTCAACAAAACATAACCATTTTGATCAACGCGGTCATTGAACTCTCTACGCGATTTACTAAGCTTAAAATCGAGCGCTTTACGAATATCTTGGCGGCAAATTGTCGCCAATTGCACTTCATTTAACACGTGAAGCCGAGATCGTGAATGTTTTAACATTTAAAGAAAAATGCGCTAAATGTTCAATAAGTAAGCAAGTAAGTACCTGTTTCTGTCCAAGCACTTTCTATTATTCCATTTTTATATTTCACAACACAAACACTACTAAGACTTACACAATAATCGAATAGTCTCTATTAATTACTCAATGTGTAAACAAGAAAATTCAACAAAACCAAACGTTGGCGGAAAAACAACAGGTTTGTTTATTCATATTTGATTCAAACTGATCTGAACAGCGTAACGAACTCGTGCGCATGCGCGCGCCGTCGTACCACTTCACGCGTTCTCTCTCTACGTCCCACGGCCTGTATGGTGGTATCTCGCTCGCTCGCGGTGCCCTGCACGAATTTAGCTTATTTTCTTCTGATTTTCTCATACGTACAAATCCTTTTTTTAAGATCACGAACCGCGCTGTTTCAAAATGAGCGCAGTTGTCTCTTTCGCACTCATTCAATTCACTATTTAACTTTGTAAACAACTTCGTTTCGTCGGTGCGGATCGTTGGGGCGGCACTCGCTATCAAATGCAGTTTTCTATAGAAATTTACTTGATGTTAAGTATGAATTAATTAAATAAATGAAATGATGTTTAATTCCAGAAGAATTCAACATGCGTACAAAGTAGTTGTATGTCTTCTATTCAAAATATTAAATAAATACTATTGCTACTACTCTAATATGATACGAAAGTTTAATTGATATTTTAATTTTTTGGGTGGGAGTTCACTGCACCAGCGCTCCTTAGGACGAACCGCCTCTGGTATGCACATACATTATCTTTAGAGTATCAAGTTATTCATTGCCGGTTGTCATGTTCATCATACCATATTCTGTACCATACAAGGGCGGGCGGGCAAGGTAGGGCAGGTAGGGGCAGCTGATCTTCCTCTCCCCCCCCTCCCCCCCCCCCCCCCCCCTCCCCCATTAGAGATTAGAAAAATTATCCAGCCAAATGCAAAGTCCGGAGGTAATGGAAAGGCGGTGAGGCGAGAGCGAGCGGGAGAGGAGAGTACTACTGTCTCTCCTATTCCGTCCACGCTGCCGCGTCGCCTGTTCTCACACACATCTGTAATTTATATCGGCTGGCGACGCCTTGACCATATCTATACCTTATTCTTGCCCGTGATTGATTGAGAGGTCCAGTATGACAGGATTAGAGTGGGTGGAGATTAGTAATCTTGTATGTGGCTGCGCTCCGATTTGGTTCTGCCATTGAGCATTTGGGAATAGTTGGACGGTGATGTTTTATCTCTTCCCTCACTCGTAATATTATTATAGTTTTATTAAAGAACTACGACATTTGACTTTTTATTTCCTAAATCGACTTACATATTCATGTTGAGGAAACAACTAAATAGTTTTTGGATATCCAAGAGATAATGATAGTAAAAGTTGTAATCTGTCCCTTTTTGGTAAAACGAACTTCGAGTTTGTACTTAAATAAGCCGTGACATCACATCTTACTATCTCATTTTCAAATGTCTGTAACTATGTCATTTATTAACTGATTTCAATTGTGTTTCCAAAATTGTCCACCAATTTTGACTACCTATTTATTTTGTAATATTAACAAACAAACAAAAAATTCTTGAACTTGTCAAGTATTTTCATCCACACATCATATTTTTTTTCAGAAAGTGCTAAAAGAAAGTGTCTCCAGCTGCCTAGTTGACAACACGACGGAAGTTGGCGCGGACCACGTTGGTATTTGGGACCGACCGAAGCGCGCCACCACCGGAGCGAATGCAGCTACAGGCGGCGCCTATATGATAGACCTTCAGAATCATGTCGTTTTAGCTAGGAATATAAAGGTTCGTTTATCAATTTGATAGATCATGAACAATGTTCATAGGTATATACTTTTTCGTAATAACCAATTTATATTAAGATATTATAGTATTTTCTATGGTCAGATAAGTATGGTCCTCTTGTATGTATTTATCACTTTATTTTCAAAACTGGCGTGTAGTCAACATAGAGTTTTCCAATAGGTAATTTTTAAGGAAAAACCTTTCTTAACTTTACCTTCTTTAATTCTGTTCAGAACATGAAATAAGATGTACAGTCGAAGACAGAGATATAAGTATACAGGGGGGGGCCTCAATAAGGTTAAGATTTTCTAACTACTAGACCGAATTTAATAATTATTTTACAGTTACATAGTTTTAACTTTTATCTATCAAAGAGTGAAAGATTTTTTGCAATAGGTCAAGTAGTTTATGAGATAATCTCAACCTTAAATCTCTCCTGTACACCTTTCTCTGTGTTCCAATGTACAGTTTGTACCTTTTGGAATAGCAAATTTTATTCCCAATAACGGGTGAACCGCGATAAAGATAATTACAATAATCCATAATATCCCTCGTGTACAATAAGAATACAAACTTACAGAAATACTTGGACCAAGCTGAACAACCTTCCAAGGTCATAGCGGACGGCAGCCTGTTGTCCAAAGTGCCCAATTTACTAAACAAAGCTCGGACGTTGTGCAAAGACACCATGACCAACGCCGCCTACACGTCGCACGTACAGGCTCTGGACGATTTTGTCACGCTCGTTATTGAGACTAGCACACATCTTGGATCGCTGGATGTAAGTATTGATTTTCAATATAATAAATTAATAATTACTAATAGGATAAGGATATGTGTGCTATTGTATGCCAAGATCGCTAATATCACTATGTGTGTTATTGTATGCTAGGATATTGCCTACCAATGCGGGAAATAAAGACGTGGGCTTATGTATGTATGTAACAATTACTCCGTATAACTTTCTAGTGGTTGTTTAGTTGTACTATAAGCGAATATGCATCAAGAATGACGTTTATTATTTAAATACATTACACATTTTTGATCCACCCTTATATTACCTGCGTAACCTTTAACTTATTTAACTTGTCCTAACCATTTTTGGTTTCGTGCCTCAAAAGGAAAAAAAAGGAACTAAGGGTTAGGATCACTTTGTTATCCGTCTGTTTAAATTACTTTATCGTAAACACAACATGCTGTTACCGTAATTTTCTTTAAGAAAACCGCTATAAAATGTAAGCGTAGGTGATATTATAAGTCCTAAGTTAGGACTACTTTTATAATACCACCTACTATGAAATATATATATAGTGATACTATAAAAGTAGTCCTAAGTTAGGACTACTTTTATAATACCACCTACGCTTACATTTTACACTTAGGACTCCTAAGTGTGCTATTTGGTTGTTACATAACTTGCATTTTGATCTATTAGGTACTCCATTGAAACTACGTAAAATTACTTCACAGTAACCATGTTTTCAGGTTGATACAACAGCACCTAAGGACAAACAGACCTCGCAAGCCAAGAACATAGTCCAACAGAAACGTAAGGCTCTAGCCGATCTGTTCAAGTACCTCGCCAAAATGGGTCTCAACTATAGGACCGGCCTAGTTATACTGTCAGCCAACGACAATTTGTACGACTTTGCGATACCGCCGGTGGATTTGGACGCGGCTATTAGCTATTTGAAGAGCAGGTTTGTAAATATTTCCAGATTCACCCACATTAGAAAAACTTTGAAATGGCATCTGTATGCAAGTTGGGATCCTTTGGAATAACATGAAAAGTTGTCGAATATAAGTTTTATTGTCGTCGTATGTAACAAATATTTTATGTCAGTCAGGGTATACAGCTTGGAAATTTATATACTAAAATCTTTCTTGGCCGAATTTGTACTCATAGGCGCGTATTCATAAACGTGTTTTAAAGTTACGCCCCCTGTCCCTTTCTATCTTAACCTTTTTTAAAGAAGTGTGAAAGGGATATCAACACGATTTAATGGAAGTGAGGTTTAACTATGTTTATGAATAACAGCATTGGCGAGTTATAACATAAGAGCCGCTTAAAAGCAAACATACGTCCAGAGACGTTAAGTTTTGTAAATTCTAACCTAATCATAATTTCAAACATCAGTGCAGAGGACGACTCATTTATTTGGATGCGTGTTAAAAATAATAATAGATATTAGATCTACAAAGCTTAGTAAAAGCTTCTATTATGATTGCAGACGATGCGACGCCTCTCTAGCCCTTTTGTGGTCTGGCTGCGAGAAGTACTTCCAGAAGAACATAGCGCGGCACCGACTGCTCGCCGCGGCGTTGCACACCCCGCACCAAGACCTGGGCATGCAGAACATCGAGCGATGCAAGGGATTCGCAGCACAACTGCTGGTAAGAATAATGTTATTTTAATTAAGACAACATAAGGGCCTTACAATTTTATCATTTAAAAAAAAAGCTATGTACACAATCTTTATTAGGATAAATACTATTTTTCAATATACAATACATATCATAATTGCGACAAGCTAAGTAGTAGTTCACAAATATGTAAAAAACTGCCATTTTTCGCAATTATGCTAACTACAACTTACCTTACCTTAATTGAATCACGTTATAAATAAGCATTTAAAAAATAGTATTTATCCTAATAAAGATCGTGTACATAACTTTTTTAATAAAATTTATTATTATTATATATAAACGGATATCACTTGCTTATATTGTTGAAGCCGACAATTAGACCGACAGTTTCGACCGATTTCGACGGTCTTTATCAAGGTGAGCGCCCCACGCCCGTGTCGCTGGTGACGTTTCTTCTCGCACTACGGATCAGCGCCCTCTGGGCGCGTTCCGAAATAACTTGTGCCGCCGACGACGGTGCGTTCGATGGCTGTAGTTGGATTCGTTGATCGATCTCACTTGTCGGGGAGTCATTGCCACTCACATTAGGTCCCGTCACGTAGTATGTACTCACTGTATGTACTCTGCATTCTTGTGTCTGTGCAAGATATTACATTCTATTACAAATTGACTGACAATAGCGACGACAGGCTGTAGCACCTGTCACGCCTGAGGGTTGAGCTTGGTCTAGCCCGCAAAGGATAATTACCGCGAGTCCATATGTTAATAGTTTCACAAATATTTGTTTCAGAAATTGACAAATATTCAAAAGAAATCAATATCTGAATACTCTCGACACCTTTGTGACATACGCATCCTCGTCGCTAATCTCACAAACGCTCTCGATATCGACACTGATGCTAACATATCGACATTGAAAGAGAAAGTCGATATCCTCACAGAGTGTTACGCCAACACTACGATTTTACTCGAACAGTTCAGAGTATTGTTACAATCTTGCCCTGAACAAGGTTTAGGACAAGATTATGCGCCTGATTTTGACGCTGTACTATCAAATTCGCCAATTGTGCGCTGCTACAAAAATAGCTTTGAATGGACCGAGCTTGATAGCAAAGTAAAATCAATGACAGCAACGGTCAATAAACAGAATGTAGCACTTCATAAACTGACAAATTCTATGCCGAAACAAATTGGTCAAGACATTCGAGACATACCCGTCATATCTCAAACTCATATTGATGTTACTAACGACGCTAAAAATAACTTAGAAAGCATGATTACAAATATCAATGATATCTTGGTAGAGTATCAACTTAAATTCAAAGCAGTCATAGACCAAGATTATGTACCACAACATCCGATACTCAGAAGTATCGTAAATTTATCCCAATACCTCAAAGAAACGGTAAATCAACTTGAAAAATTAGACGAACCTACTGACATTTCTATGGAGGAAAACAGTAAGGAACTCGTTGATCAAACCGAAGATTTAGTAGCAACAATGTTACTGATAATCCAATCTGTATACAAGAAACATTTACCAGATGAGAAAAGTACTGATAACATTGACGTATTGAATGCCATTGACGAGATTATTGACGATGCTAAACCACAGGAGGAGTCTAAAGAGATTCTCGAAGATAAACATTTAAAAGAACTTTTGCAAGAGAAATTATCAAACGATACTAAAATGCTTCAATTAGACAAACTAATAAACAAAATGACTATTCTACTAACGAACTACATACAGCATATAGCGACAAATAAAAATTCTGAAGACGCAAGGAACGTAGTGATGAGATTGGTGCCAATATTGGAGCAAACTGTGATGTTCGTCCAATACTTCGTAACGCAAAAAGTGGCAGTACACAGAGTATCTTGTAAGATGCTCTCGGTACTGTTGAAGATTTTCTCGGACTTGGCTACGAAAGGGTAAGTCTAAACATATTAGAATTAAGGAGGGGAATACTTGTCAAAAGTAAAAGTTTGTAAAGTCTCTCTTCTTCTTTATATTTTCTTAATAATGAATGGCAAACTAGCTATCGAGTCCCTGACGGTAAATGGTGAGCGTATCCTATATGTTATGGCGTAATGCCTCGTGTGTCATAATTATATTGGATCCCTTCACACCAGAACTCTGCAATTGATATTTAATCCCAAAAGAAGGTAAAGGGACGGTACTTACCCAGGCAAACTCTGGCTCTGGCTTACAACTAATAGATGTAAATACATAATAGGTGATTTTGTGCTGCCTTTGCAATTTAAAATAAAAAGCACATTAAGATTGTTCTGCGCTTCATAGGTTCTGTAAACCGTCAGACTTGGATATGGAAGAAGGTGACGGTGATGGCGGTCCAGGAAAACTATCCAGTGGCACTGGACTTGGCGAAGGGGAAGGCCAAAAAGACGTTTCAGACAGAATTGAGAATCAGGTAACGTCATCGACTTTTTTAGATTTAAGTGTCTCAATACTTCTTGGAGGTATGACTGTTAAGGATTACGTGTGCCAGCTATCATAATTATCTAAGAAACACAATGACACATAGATGCAAAGAGTAATATAAGTATAAGAAAACATAGATGTCAGACTCTTCTCAAGTTCTCAATGACACAATTTATGGGCGTCTATCTTTTCCATTTTCCAAATTAATTTTTAATAAATATTGTAAAATTACAATAAACCATCAAATCATACAAAAATCGCTTCAATTCAACCTAACCTACGTCCACAACTCAGCAATGACCTTTATTTACATTTTAAATAAATAGGACCAACTAGACGACGCACGTAAACCAGGAGAGGAGAAGAAAGAAGACGACAGAGACTGCAAGGAAGAAGAGAAAGGCATCAACATGACGGATGATTTCGACTCGCATTTACAAGACGTAGAGAGGAAAGGCAAGTATAGTAAACACAAGTGCTGTTATTCATAAACCTAGTTAAACCACTTCCCTTAAATCGTGTTGCTATCCCTTTCACACTTCGTTAAAAAAGGATAAGATAGACAGGGGCCTAAATGGTGGCGTAACTTTAAATCACGTTTATGAATACGCGCCAAGGTGGTTGACAATAAGTTAACAAGGTGGTAGCGTTCCCCAAAAAAATGGCTGTATTTTTTTAATATCCGCGATATTACATGGGTAGGTTGTTGCGAAAGGTTATAAATGCCAGATGTGGCCCAGCAAGTCTTTGAATGCCTCCGAAAATGAATGTCTAACGAATAGTTATGTAAACGTGCAACAACAAAAAACTAATTCCGCTGCGAGATGAATCACATCTCAAGGTCAAGTGTGATAAAAGGCACAGTTATCATATTTACTGCGCAGCCACCTTGCGGATTGGAAAACTACAACCTATTTTAGTCTGCGATTCATAGACATTTTTGAGCGCGATCTTAGCGCGAGCTCGCTCTCGTCAAATTCCATATACGGTTGATAATTGAATGAGTTCCCTTCCTTCTCGCTAACCTCGCGCGCTTTCGACCTAAGTATCTACACCCGTGAGTTGCAATAAACCCATAACCATATATTGTTTTAATAATTCAGTCGTTAGTTGGCACCACATACACAATCACAGGTTTTTCACCACTAACCCGTATCAGTCCACTGCTGAACGATGTAGGCGTCTCCCAAGGCTCGCCGCTCAACCCTGTCTTTAATAATGAAATAATAACTTGATAATGTTTCCGCAGAAGATGACCAAGGTGAACAGGACGACGGCGAAGACGATGCCGACAAACAGATGGGGGATATTGATAATGCTGCTGAAAAGTGAATATAACCGAATATTTGAAAATATAGGAATACTTATACCCCAGCCCAAATCAAGTGTCTTATTTTGTAAACAAATATGATCATCTAATTACCTGTTGCAATGTAGCACTGAAGGAATTAATTTATCGAACCTGTTCATCTATTTGAAAATAAAGTGATTCGTTCTAATAATGTGAAAATAACTGTGCAGTAATCACAGAACAGCTTAAAATGTTAGTAGGGTAGGGTAGTTTTTGTTTACAAAATAAGACACTTGATTTGGGCTTCGGTTTACATATTATATTTTCAAAATCTCTTTTCGATATAATGTCATATATGAATATTTTTCATTTTAATTGAAAATTGTCACGATGTTGCTCATTTTAATTATTTTATCAACACCCTCAGACTAGACCAACAAATCTGGGGTTCGGAAGACGAAGAAGACTTGGACCAAGAGCAAGGCAAGAAAGAGAAAGAAGAAAAGGGCAAAGGTGAAAGCACGGGAGAGAAAGAGATGGGCGCTAAAGAAGAGGAACAGGGTACTGACGACGGGAGTGAAGGGAAGGATAGAAAGAAAAAGAAAGATATCAATGAAATGAACGAACCTGAAGTTGACGATGATCATGTAAGTGACATGTGGGTTGTTAATTAGAGCAATCCAGACTTTATACCCTTGTATTAAGGGCCATACCAGAGCTAAATGACCACAGTGATGATATTTCGGGGCGGCAACGCAACGGTCCAAATCTTTAGGAAAAGGTAAAGTATGTTTCCAAGGCAGACGGAAAACGCGCAATGACACGAAGCATTATGATGACGTTGAAATAAAACGATACGTATCGCATTCCATACAATTTGTTAGCTTACGTGTTTTACCGCTTTTCATAGTATGGCGTGGGGTGAAAGACGTTGTCGTTCAGAGATAACAAAAAATTTCGTCATGTTTACCCTTACTTACAACTAAAGGTCCATTGTACGTTTATCCGCCTGCTCTAGAGACAGTCTATATATTATCGTATAGACGAAGATATTATGGCCAATTACAATTAAATGGATCACCAGCTTATTAGCCGTTCCTTATGAAGTGACTTTATATTTTTTACAGTTACGTAATCTATTTGATATTTTAGGTGGATCCGTATTATGGAAACCAGCAACCACTTCCAGAACCCGAAGACTTCGAATTGCCAGACAATATGGACGTGGACGGAGAGGAACCAGGCGATGATGACAAGGTAAAATAAGCCTTACTGCGTTGACAATACGAACGATTTCCTATAATCCCTAGGTTTATTATCTAACCATTATCCTTGCATAACAGGAAGGCGAAACAGAGACAGAGAATCCTTTCGACATAGATGTGATGAAAGACAACATGCTCGAGGAGCAGACAGATGAAAAGAGCCAGGATGACAAGGACAATAATGGCCTCGAAGTCTCCAGCGATGAGGATGAAGGTGGCAACGATGACGGTGGTAAAGACGATGAACAACAAGTGAGTAAACATCAAAACCACTGAAAACCAGCACATGCTGAGCTGGAGACCTGTTTGACACCACACCACTGCACTATGTATCTCTTTTCTTTGTAATTTTTATTCTATGTATCTCTTATGTACTGTGCTCTGTGTGTGTGTCAAAGAAATGTTTTCTATTCTATTAATATATTTTTTTAAATTTTTTAATCAATCTTTAATTACCATGCTGAGGATACATCTGAAATTAAATTATTATTAATTTTTTTTCCATTTATCATTTACATGTGAAGAATTATTTAATTATTATATTTTTTCTATATATTAGATTCCGGGTATAGCACAAATTGATAGCAATGTGTAATTTTTTTTGTATATTGCAACAAGTTTTTGTGGGTACAATTAATATTACTAATATTTCCTAGGAAAAAGAAGATGGCAAAGATCAAACAGAAACAGAAAACAATCCAGAAGAAGACAAAGACGGTCCTGAAGACGACACAAACGCTGAAACTGCAGAACATAAAGAAGACATCCCGGAAAATCCTGAAGATGCTCCCGAAACTGATCCCAAAGACGAACAACTTCCCAAGAACCCCGAGAATGTTTCCGAGGAGGATGAAGTGGAACAGAAGAACCAAGAAGCGAACCCTCAAGCCAACCCGTCGAACAACGACCCATCTGCCGAAGACAAGGCGGAGAATGCAGAAATGGCTAGAGGCACTGATGATAACATCGAAACGAATGCTGAACAAATGAAGGATGAAGAGACGGCACCTTACGTGAGTTTATTTTGGATATTTGTATCTTACATCATTAGACTGAAGAACTCTTCTTATTTTTGAGGTAAAGATCCACTCTTTACCTCCAAAATAAGAAGATTATAGAAGAAACATTAAACGACTCTTATGTATGATCAAAAACACTGTAATTTTTGGCAAAACTGAAGCATGAAGTCTGACCTTACTGGAACCTGACTTTATTTTATGATCTTTCCCATTAAAATATTTAGCTGAACTGTATGTTCGTACCTTGTATGGAAAGTAAATTTTATGAGAAGTTTAAAAGTCGTAATTTCCTAATTGTTATTATGACTGGTGTCTAGCGGGCTGGGCGCGTTTTGCCAACTGCCGCGATTCGCTAACCGGCGCATTTCGCCAACTCGCGTTTCTGACGGAAAGTATAGCCAATGAGTTTTTAGGCATATAAAAACCATATAAACTGTCGCCAATAATTTAAAGCTTGCTACATTCTTACATTTGCTAAACAGGAGCAATCCCAAGAGCAAGTTGGCGAGGACAGGCAATCTACGGGGCGCTCTGAACTCGACAAGAGCGACAAAGGTCACCGCGGGGAGAAGCAAGCAGCCAGCCGCGCGGAACGATCGCGTGACAAACAGAAGCGGCACGAGAATAAGCCAGGCAAAACGGACCATGAACGCACATTGGGTAAGTTTTTGTTTATTTATTTATTTATTTATTTTATATATACAACGTCATTACAGGAAGTTAGAAATAACACCGTAGATCTTACTTACTTCGCTGGTGAAGTGACCGATAATGGAAAGTTATTATTTGTCTAAAGTACAAATTTCTGATCCTGGGTACTAGTATCCACTAATTATGGCTATTACGATAATGGTGTTCCGCTGTGTACGTTTTGATAATAAGGCGATTATCACACTGCATTTTGCGTGTCGACGCACCTACGCGCGTACTTGCGGGAGTGCAGATTTCCATCATCGTGCGCTTTTTACGCACTCACGCGCGTAGTTGCGTTTTGTGGATTCACGGCAGCTTAAACTTCTTAATGCATTTTACTCAAATTGTTGGGTCAGAGCTTAAATAACCTCATTAACTGTCCTGACAACTTAACAAAGAGTGTGAATAACCTAAGCCACTCTCTGTCTTGCGATGTCTGTCACAAATCGGGCAACTGAGGGCCGATTCTGCATGTCTTTGCCCCAGTGGTACCTAGCACCAAAGATTAATATAAGTATAAGGAAACGGCACGCCCTGCCTAGTTCGTCTGTGTCTCTCCGTCTTTTAAATCATCTTTTACCATGCCAGGCGACGTGAACGAAAAGAAGCACAAACAATCCCATACCCTAAATGTGGAGAAGGAAGACGCGGCCGAGGACGGCGGCGAGCCCGACGAGGATGCTGAGAAAGACGCCGACGCGTACCAACACGTCAAACAGGCGAAGAAAGACGACTTACAGGTAAGCTAATGCAGGTTTCAATACTGCTGGCAGTTACAAGAGTGACAAAGGAAAAGGTATCACTTTAAAATCGATTTACAGCAAGGCTGACCCGGCTACTACTTCATTGTACACACAAACCCCAACGATCAGAGTTGATTAAGTAACTATAGTTTTCGTTATACCAATACTAGAGTGAATACATCACCATATGAAGACAATATTATGGTAGTAATTCTGGCGTGCATTGTTTAGAACTATACTTAACCTGACAGGTTTAAAAATGATGCCTTTCTTACCTAAGCCAAAGTTATAAGAAGGATGGCACATTGGCACTACTTTTAGGAAGTCAAATTTAGATTAAAATTAGAAAAGGCATGACAGACTCGCTATCAACGGTCGACATTCCACCACTGACACTAATATTATGTATTTCAAAACGGATTAATCATTCCGGGCTGCTTATGTTTTTTTATTATTTCAATACAAGCATTTGTAGGACACTTTTGCCCAGCTCTGGGACAGTGTAGACTGAACAATGTGTTATGACTACAGGCAGTCGACGCAGCGACTAAGGAACAAGCGGACGAACAGCCGATGTTACAGCAAGACGAAGAGGATGCAGACGAACTGAAACGCGACGACGAAGTGCCGATGGATGTCGACGAAGATGAAATACAGGCAAGGACAGCGGATTGATGTTTTACTATTTGTTTAATTTTTTATTTACATGAATACTCGATATAACTTGATATTAGCGAAATTTCTCTTAAATAAGACGAGAAAAAATTACATACATCACATAATACATTCAGACTCGACGACGACCGGGTCTTTTCACCCCTAACTTCGGGGGAGAAGTGCGGGCCTTGAGGTATACCCTCTCTACCCGGGCATGAGCTCGCTGGATAATGATACAGACTCGATAAAAGTGGTTATAACCTAGGCACCCCACCTATTTGCTAGGTCGGTTACCAGGCATACTGCGGGCGGCGGGTCGCCATAGTAATATAGATTGTAGGAGGGGGAGGGGGGACCTCTGCAATAGCCAGACTTCGAAAACCTTCTAAGACCTGGTTTCCTATAGCATATGGAATTCTAGTTTGTGAGCTAGGAACATTTTTAGCACTGACTATTGTGAACTAAAATAAACATTTCATTTCATACACTATCGATTAGGCTAGATCTAGAAGGTCATCACCACCTACATACGAGAAATTACAATTATTACCTACTCGTATTCCAGGTTGAGAAGTCCGAAGAACTGAAACCGGAGAAGATGCGAGAAGGCACAGAGAAGGAGCATGACAAGAGTGGAAGTAAGAAGGAGAAGGGCGAGGAGCCGACAGGAGAGACTGGTGTGGAGGTGGAGGGTGACGCCGTGCTCACGAGCCACGTGCCCAGGGGCAGCGAGACCAGCTATCACACCAGGTGAGATGCCAGAACTAAATTTGAAGCTCTTAGTTGCTATTTCATGTTCCAAACTATACAGATAAATTTAAGTATACAGGGACTTGAAGACAGAGATAAGTATACAAGGGACCTCAGTAGGGTTGTGTTTTTAACTTTTATTACAAACATTTATTAGTTACATAGTTTTAACTTTTATTAATCTAACAGTGTACGAATTTTTACAGTAGGTCAAGTAGTTTTTGAGAAAATCGCAAATATAAAACACTTTGCTCTGTGATAGACCGTACGCACCAATCTTTACGGCGTATCTGAATATAGGCACGAGTCACCATGGCGATACACCACGCATTTACGTCGTTCAGGCTTTTGGATATGTGACGGTTAGATTTTTTTGCGTCAGATGACTAAATGAAATTTGATTGCGATTGCCCTTCTCTGAGCCATCTCCCCGCTCCCGACGCTTTCCTAAGTTCGATCGACAATTTTTTTTTTGTTCTATGGAGACGAAGTCGGAGACGAACGCAATTCTCTTGAATAAGAGTAGAAGCCATTCAAATAAAAATAGAATAGACGAAGGCAATGTAGAAGCACATATTAAAATGTAGTCAAATATCCTAAACATAATTTGATGTACAAACCAGGTTAGAATCCACGCAACAGCACGCCGAAGACATATCACTACAGCAGTACATGAGTATCCGCGATTGGTTGACCCGCGGCCCGTGCGCTGGCGTCGGCTCGGCGGGCGTGTGGCGCGCGCTGTGGCGGGACGCGGGGCCGGCCGCGCGCGCGCTGTGCGAGCGCCTGCGACTGGTGCTCGAGCCCACGGGACGATCAAGGAGAGCTGGTACGGATACGTATTTTATTTGAACTTCACGGTTTCTGTCATTTGCCAATGTCAAGTTAAAGAGTACCTAATGGTGGCACTTCACTTGGCTATTCGTATTTGTCATAATTGCCATGTGTGGTTGGTATGTTAACAAAATATTAGTCTCATTTGTATGTACGTCAAGTATTTGACAAATACGACAAACATCCATAGTGTCGAAATTTGCTGTATTTATTATTATGTTGTTACTATTTGTGAAAACCTGTAGTTGGCTTTTTGTTACTATTGTAGTTTATGTATTCTGTCATTGTTTTGCTGTTGGTTTACCTGTTAAAATAAAATAGCGAATACAATATAGCTAAGTTAAGTGGGAGCATTGCAATATTTATGTGCTATGGGTCCAGAGACATACATAGCTATGATTTATTTATATTGTTGAAGCCGGAAATTAGACAGACAGTTTCGACCGATTTCTCTTCGACTTTATCAAAGTGATCGCACCGGTTCGGCATCACATCACTGCACCGTCACTACTTTTCCATGTATCTAACTGTCCTAATATTCTCCTTCTTGTGTATTTGTGCATGTGTGTCAAATAACGCATTCTATTCTATACTGAATGCCGTTGGCGTCCCGACGTGCATTATCAATCCAGTGCACGTCGGAACGCCAAAGGCGAAGAGGGCGTATCGCATTCACCTTTATAAAGACTGTCGAAAACGGTCGAAACTGTCGATCTAATTGCCGAAGCCTTCTTGCACAGAAGGTAGGCGCACTATCGACTGGCATAGGAGGTCGTCAATTAGTGTTTATTTAGTACCTAATATAATTCAGTAATAGATTAACACCTACATACTCAGACATATTAAATTACTATGAAGCCAAAGTTGTGACCAGGATCGCGACAGATGAAAGTCCATCGTTTCTGTCTACCCCTAACGGTAATCGGGCGTAAGTTGATGTATGTATATCTCCAAAAAAAATGTACTTTACAAATTGTTTTAACAGGTGATTACCGCACCGGCCGCGCTATCAACATGCGTCGCGTCATCCCCTACATAGCGTCGCACTTCCGCAAGGACCGCATCTGGCTGCGGCGCACCAAGCCAGCCAAGCGCGAGTACAAGATCGCCATAGCCATGGACGACTCCAGTTCCATGGCGGACAATAGGAGCAAGGAGCTGGCGTTTGAGAGTCTGGCGCTCGTTTCACAGGTGGGATAGGCTCAGCCTCTAATTCCTCTAAGATATTTGGATCGAACTGTTGCGTAACTGATGTATGATGACCCGGCAAATAAGACGAAGTCAACTGCGGCTTATATTGGTCAAGTAACGATTCGACTACGTTCGATCCAAATATTTCCGTAGAATCTACAGTTAATATAAGTGGGTAACGTTACCGCTGCTTGGTTTGACAGATTATACGTCAGCTCCACTTTTTCTGATTGGCTAGCGTGAAAATTGCGTAGCAAAAAAAACGTTTATGCAGAAACCTAGTTCTTCCCTTAAACCGTGTTCTTGTCACTTTCACACTTCGTTAAGGTAGAAAGGGACAAAAGGCCTAGGGCCTAAACGATGTTATAACTTAAAAACTTGGATACTTTAGTACCATTATGAGTTCTCTAGGCATTCTCATTTTGTCTCGGAATCCTTGAAAAAAACCTGTCCGGTTTGTTGTAAATGTCGCTAAGTTGATAAAGCGTGGCAGCACAAAAAAATAACGCTAGTGTGACCCAGCGTGACTTTCAAATTTCGTTACAGGCACTGAATCTCCTCGAATCCGGCGACCTCGCAGTCCTTAGCTTCGGTGAAAAGCCCAACCTTCTGCACCCGTTCACCGAGCAGTTCTCCGAACATTCCGGCTCCAAGATACTCGAGCAACTTCGCTTCGAACAAACAAAGACCAAAATCGCTCAGCTACTCGACTTCTGCACCGTTTTGTTTGAAGACCAATCGATCAGGAGTGACGCGGTGAACGCCAAGTTACTGGTGGTTGTGAGCGATGGGAGGGGCATATTTTCTGAGGGCGAAACGAGGGTGTTGCAAGCAGTCAGAAGGGCGAGACAGCAAGGAATTTTCTTGGTCTACGTGATTATTGATAATCCGGAAAATAAAGTGAGTTTCATCATCCTATTTTTTATGTCTTCACTGTTTGGGCACAGGGGGATGAGCCTTTACTAGCACGCAGTGGGGTAACCGCGACTTCCATCGTTATCGTAATCGCTTTCAATTTGACACATTGACGTTATACATTGCTGCTATGTTTTTGTAAGTTTTAACAAACGACAACGAAACGCAGCAATGTATGTCGTTCAAATGTCAAAATTTAAACGATAACGAAAACGATTGAAGTCGCGGTCACCCCCCAGGTCCTGTCTGATTATTGCCGAAAAATAGTACAAAAATTTCGACCGCGCAGACTTTGACAGGACTTAAGCGCCTAAAAAAGGCCTTGCAGCTAACACGATCTTCACATAAGAGCTGGGGCCATGATATGAGCCTAGTGCGGATTGGTGGATTACACATGCCTTAGAATCCCATTATGACACAGACCTCTTAAATCGATGGAGCTGGTCACATGATTCGCCAAGCGGGCTCAGTGCGGATTGATGTAACACGCTCGGGCATGCAGGTTTTCATCACAATATTTTCCTTCACCGATATGAGAGCATTCGGTAAATGTAGGTAAATATTCCTTCTAAAACAAAGTTATTTAACAGAAAAGTTGTTGTACAGCCCAAAGCACATCAATGTAACACTTTGGACTGTTCTTATTATCTGCGTCATAAGAGTTGAAATCGTACTGCAAGTGTTACCATTGATCAGCTGTCATTCGTACATATAAAAGTTGTTACTGTTTTTCGAAATACACCTTTTAAGTTCCACCTTGTAAAATCTGTATTTTGTTTCAGGACTCGATAATGGACATCAGACGGCCGATAGTCGACCCAATTACGTCCACAGTAGGTTTCGTGCAGTACCTCGATACATTTCCCTTCCCGTTCTATCTCATCCTGCGGGATATGTCTGCGTTGCCGACTGTACTCGGCGACGCGTTGAGACAGTGGTTCGAATTGGCCGCAAATACTAGCTAAATGATCTATGTAAAATTGTATCATTTCTTTTTTTTACTTGTTTTTATGTTAGTTGTATGATAAGGTCCTACTGTCGAAAAGGATTTATTTATCCTTAAACTAAGTAAGAAAAACTATATTATATACACATGAAGCAAAAGCATTGTTAAGTATTTATGTAAATACTATTACCAATTATGGTAATTACATATATGAAATTCAATTGTGAAATGTATTTCATACTTTATTAAGTAAGAGTTATTTTGTAATGAAAATCAAGATTATGCGATGTTATTTTTTGTTTTGATTACTCGAGTTTACGACTGTATAGTAAAACTAAATGACATGATAATCGGATATATTCCTCTCTCTTTGAATCTAGTCGTGAGAAGATATTCGTTTCGGTGTGTGATATTAAGTGTGGCGCCACACTATGCGGAACTTACACCATCAAGCTTGGACTTGATTGCGTTCACACGGCATTTTAAATGCACCTTGTAGTCATATCGAATTTACAACGTCAAAGGCTTACCGTAGATGTGCTCGTTTGTGACCTTCGGCATGGTGTGGCGCCTACACTAAATTGTTTGTTCTAAGGCCGCATTACCAACTGCAAGAAAACTTCTGCGAGTAATGTCCGACAGCAGCTTGCAAGTGCACTTACTACGCAGCGTGCAAGCTTTTTTCCTTGCAGGTGGAAATGCGACCCGTTCGGCTTAGGGCCTGTATTAATAATAGTCTGAGCTCAAACCCGCCCTCAAGACCGAATTCAGCTGATACACTCTAAGACGTGATCACCATCTCAAGTATGTCATTTATTAATAAACCAATCTTGAGGGTGTATCACGTGATGTCTTTCTCAAGTCGCGGTTCGCCTGCAATCAGCAAATACGTTCTCTAGTGCCAGTTTGACAGTTCTCTTGAGAACTGAGTTTTGTATATTATTAGATTCCTAAACGCGCACCTAAGTTACGTTTATTAATAGGAACGCCATCTTGAGGTCGTTCTCAAGATTGACTTTTGAGCTGAGAGTGATTTATTAATACGGGCCTTAGTGTAGGCAAATTACCTTAGAACCTAAGATATCAATGAAAGGTAAAATTGTTGGACTTTTTGACTGGTGCTTATTCGAGTAAAGTCATTGACATTATGAAAAATAAATGATTAATCAATATACACGAGTATCATTTGTGTCGCCAAGTTTAAAATGACAGTTCAATAAAACGACGGTTTAAAAAATATTATTGTATATTTGTCAACTGGAAATTAAAGTCTTAACATTTATTTCACTTAGAATTACTTTCGGAATTAACATAAACAAGTGTTCGAATTTTGTTTTAACGTGTAGGCCATTTTTTTAA
Source organism: Tachystola acroxantha (assembly GCA_963506565.1). Classification (NCBI taxonomy): domain Eukaryota; kingdom Metazoa; phylum Arthropoda; class Insecta; order Lepidoptera; family Oecophoridae; genus Tachystola; species Tachystola acroxantha. The sequence goes on from OY735887.1 coordinate 7,358,259, forward strand.
ATGTCAACCATTACAAATACACTATAAAGTGTACCTCCAGTATTTTTCAAATCCGCCAAATAGCTTGCTAACAAGCCTGCCAAATTATTAAATACTTAAAATTAAATTAAAAAATCAAGTCTCCAAAGGAAACGGTAGGCTATTCAATGCACCTCTTACTTTCTAAAAATCTAATATACATACAAATTGTGGAATTAGTTCACAAAACTCTTAAAACAACCTAATTGATCATAGTAGGTGAGCATAAAATACGGTACCAAAGACTATTTCGTGTTAAATTGACAAATTCAATGGACTAGTTTTCGTAAACCAATCCCACATTATTTAACAATTCAAATAGCAAAATATAACTATGATAAAGTCAATAAAATATGCTAACTCATGTAAAACATTAAATATGTATTGAATTAAGACTAAGACTAAACTATATTGTTAAAAACATCCGTTAGAACCATGATACGATGTCTACGTATGTAATATAAATAAACATAATTTAAATTAAATAATACAACTACCGATTGTGTTGTAGTTGGGTAAAACCATTGATCTCCTATAAACAACTAGATACACAGTCTGCCTTCTAAAAATGTCCGAGCGCAAAGAAGGTCCAAACGGATGAATGGTCATTTGCTTTATTGGACATTATTTGGACGTTAACAATAGACCCTTATTTGGACGTTTTTTAAATTGTTTTACTAAGACCTTTGTGTATCTAGTTGTTTATAGGAGATCAATGTTTAAAACTCGCCTTTTCAATCATTTTTGAGCGATTTTAAAGCTGTTTTGCAAACCAATACAAAAATGTCTTCTTTATTTACATTCATGTAAAAAATTAAAAACTTATCTACACATTTGTCTGGAATTCCTCTAACGCTTTCCCGTTTTCTTACTTACCATGAGATGACTAACTTAAATGCAAAGAAGAATTTTGTCAAAAGCATACATAATGATGAAATGCTTTCGTAAAATCTTTTTTGCACTTAAGTATGTAAGATATGGCCCAAAAAGTCATTGAATAAATTTTTTATCATTGAAACATCTAAATAACACCTCAATGTTCGTACCACGATTTATCTAAAGGTATACTTAGTGTAAAAAATGTAAAAGGCCATTTGTGGTGATTTTTTTCTTGAAACTCATTTGTTGTTAAAATTAAACTATTTGGACACATTGTTTTTATATAAAAAACGGATGTACGGTATTACCACGAATCGAATATAAAATAGTAAAAACTTGAAAATTATTTACATTACAATCAATATCTCAATTCTCGACTTTTCTTCATTTTTAGGGATCCGTACCTCAAGAGGAAAAAAGGAAAGGAAGTAAGAATTTTTACAGTCGATCGAGTAGTTTATGAGAAAATGCTAACGAAACCCTCTGTTTCATTTCCTCATTTGCATATTTCACTCACTTCATTATCTCTCTCATTCTACTCCGCGATACATATTACCGTTCGTGGTAGTACCGTACATTTTGTTTCAGATTTCGATTAATTAACACTTATCTTTATAAAATCCTGTATTGGGGGACGTGCGGTACATAGGCCATTTCACTTGGCGGAATCCTTGGACGAATGATTGTTGGTCTCATCAGTCTTATCACCGTCGCCGTAGAACTTTGGCTGCAATAAGAACAGTGTGATTATATTACAGATGTAAGGGCAATTTAACAATTAAAACTGGTTTTTTTTAATTGCATATCAAAGGAGGATTCAAATCCATGCAATTACAACGTATGGAAAAGTTTCCAAGATCTATAACATCTTAAGTAAACTACAGTTCTCTTTGACTTTTACGGATATTACGATTTTTTTTCTTCAAAATATACAGTAACTCCGGTACGGTTTTATTACCTCCAAGAGGTAGTGCCTCAATTTACTCTAATAAGAGTGTTATAGTGAGAGTTGTGCAGCCTAAATAAAAAAAACAGCAAGGATTGCGATATTTACAACTAGTGAGAATTGTAAGTAAACTAAACGAAAATATCGCAGTTTTTTTTTTCAAAACAGGCCAATTCAGACTTTCTCGCAGTAAGCCTATTTTATATGCTTGGTGGGAACGGGAATCAAGTACATATACAATGAGGCTAACCTTCTTGTTACCATTCTCAAGACGATGTAATATCATACCATGTCATAGCGCGCCGAACAGAGACGCCGCTATACCAACGCAATAGCCCTGTCCCTGTCACGCACGCTATGACATGGGATGATTTCATCGTTTTGAGAACCGTGATAGCTCCACTGATTGTAAAAAAAATGCTGCTAATGAAACCCATGCAAAACGTATGCGATCATAATTTATACTGACGACTTGTGTATAGATCACGTTAGCAGCTTTTCGTAAACTGGCACTAAAATCAATGACTATAGGCCTCCAACTTCGTGCGTGATATATCTGCGGTACGGGCGGGTAGCGAAGGGCGGGGCAGCACGAATCACGGAGCACCTACAGTCTGTCCCAATAATTAATGATCACGACCCATTGCTATAGCTAGCTTTGGCCAGTACGACTCGGATGAGTCTGGTAAGAGTGAAACGATCGGAATTTCCAATCATTAATTAGTCTAATATTGTTTTAATGTGAACCTTCAAAACATCATGTTTGTTTACATCCATAAAAAATGGATTGGCTCAGACCATACGTTGCTCGGATCCTTCCCCGCTAACCTCAAATCCTGCATCTGAGGTCAGGTGCATCGCGCACGACGTTGACGGCATATAGTTCTTAGTGGTAAGATGAAGATGAAATTTAAAACCGTAGCAAAGGCAGTACAAACATGATGAGTCAAAACCAGCACAACAAACAGTTAGTGAAGGGGAAAACCAACTCTTCATACGAACTTATTTCGAGCTTTAGTTACACGACTCGCGGTAGACAGCGCAAAACATAAAACAAGCCACTACGCTCTTTGGAGGCTTGTTTTATGCTTGTTTATCCGCTTTGGGTTTCGATCCTAAAAGACTCTAATAGGAATCCTGGAAGGGATAAAGCCCGATTTATATCTACAGACATTGAGCGTGTCAGACAAAATAATTATATACAATGTGTATTATTCTCGTTTCAGAGGCCAAGACCCACTTCGGGTCGCTGAGCCAGCGGAGTAAGTAAGTAAGTAATGTGTAGGTATTATCGTATTTATATCTACCGTAACAGGGCCGCCGCCAGACATATTGTATAGAATAATATGATTTTGTCTGCAACGGCACGTGCCTGATACGTTTAATGTCTGTAGATATAAACGGAGCTTTTATGATATGAGTCGATCCATATACGTTCATTATACATGTATTTCCTGTAGCCAACGAAAACGTGTTAGATAAGAAGAAATAAGAGATAATTAATATACCTAATACGTAATACTATTCTTATAATTATTGAATTATAAGAAGCTGCTTTGGTGGTTTTACACTAGTCTTGAGTTTTCAACCGTACGACAACTTTAACCCACGGTGCAACTGGCCCATTTGAGCATTCAAATGGGCCAGTTGCACCGTGGGTTAAAGTTGGTTCATAGAGCTGAAAACTTGTCTCTGATATTGGTCTAAGTCTGAATATTGACTATATTAACTAGTTTCCTAATAATAAAATAAAATTAAACATACATAAACACAACAAAATGCTGAATGACACAAACAAAGTACGGAAAAATCTCAAATCCAAATGGGTGTCATCGATTTTCAATTGACAATGATTAAAAGACAAACACAAATGCCAAAAAAACCATAATAGTCAAGTAAAGTGTCCAAGCATGATTCATGTAGTAGCTAGGCAATGCTCTGCACTTACACAATTTCAATTTGTACTATACAGTTGTGACTTTATTTCCAAATCCATTTTTGACACCATTATAACTTGTAAACCCCTAGAAATAAACAATTTTGGCGTTACAAGTTTTATATAGAAAATATTCGAAATACTATTTTTTATTTAACACAGGCAAAGCTGGACAAATGAATACAGAATGCTGGCGTTTTGAGAACATCTGTTGTGTAAAATGTAAGTAAAATAAATAAATCTAAGGATGTTAGCCACAAACCTGGCTTAGGTGGCAACTCAACCTCCAAAAATTTCACCTATGGGTGAAATGCCACCTTTCAAAATTGTTAGTGGTCTAGTTTAGCCTCACTAACCGTGTTCTGTCACTATTACACTTTGTTAAAAAACGTCAAGTTAGTGGCTTAAACCGTGAAATTAGTTTTAAGTCGCGTTTAAGACTAATAGCGTCTGTATTTATTTTCATGATTTTAAGAATAGTTCTATATTTTGAGTCAAATACCCTATTCAATACTCAATATATTTATGACATTCCATAAGTTATAATACAGATGTTCATATACTTAACATTAAAATGTTACGATGTTCTTTATGGACCTTGTTTAGGCACAGCATTATAAGAGAGAGACGACATTTTTTGTTCAAATATAATGTAAATTGTAGTAACTAAGTAACGATTGTTTATTATTTTTTCTCGTTTAGAAATTCATCTACTGTGTAATAGCATTTAGCATATAGATATTGTTTTAGCAGTCGTATGAATGTTTTTTTCATTTGTTACATTTTTTATTTCGTCTGGAAGATGATTATTATTATTCCATAGACGTTTGATACTTGTAAGAGTGAGATAATGCTAAGCTTATGCTCAAAGCTGTCTACAAATATATGGTTTATCTGACCATGAATCTCGGCATCAGATCCTAGTTATTGGTCTACTGTGGCCGGGTGTTTTTATGTAACAGTACTTTAGTCGTGGCAATTCGACGAAAGAGTATTCAAAGGCCGAAGGAGATGCACGCGGTACTCGCTCGGGGCTCTTTTCCGCGTGCATTTTACAGGCTCCCTACATTTGTTTGAAGACATGTGAATATTGTACGGACTAATACTCACCTCGTCGTGGTTCTCTTCCGCGGGCAGACGGTCGTCGTCATCGTCCGAGTCGTCGTCGGCGGACGAGTCGCCACCGGAGCCAGCAGTGTCGGCCAGCGGCTTCACTGTAACCGTGAGGAGGAGCGTTTAGTTTAAGGTCGCGCATGCTATTCATACAAATAAACAAAATATTTTACAGTCATTCTAAATTAAATCATACTATTCATAATATAACCTGCATAACATACATCCGCCAGAAAACAAAAGTGGTTGACATTGCTCATAAAAGCAGCAAACTGAAGTGTCAGTGGGATAGTCACATCTGTCGTAGAACCGATGGAGTAGACAAGTTCTCGAATGGAGACCACGAACGGGTAAACGTAGCGTGTGACTCCCTCCGATCAGATGGAGGGATGACCTTCGCAAGGTGGCTGGCAGAGACTGGATGCAAAAGGCCGAGAATTGGGTTGAGTGGCGTGACGTCCAGCAATGGACTGATACGGGCTGACGATGAATATACATTAAACTGAGTTGAGAACCTTTTCACAACTGCAGCGCAGCCGCTCTATGTATATTTGGCGTGTTGTTAGTTACTATAATGTATGTCTTGATGTTGCGAAATAAACTGAATACTTACTAATAATAATTCGGTATGCAAAGATGTTTTTAACCATAACCATTTCGAGATATTACATTTAAAATAAAATAAAAATTGCGATAATGGTAGTTCAAGGTAGGAATACAACTCGTGCCCAAATTATAAAACCACCAAGGATAGTTTGTTAACAGCAAACAGATAATATTTATGTGGAACCCTAAAAAAGCAACCTGTTGATAACAAAGATTTACAGCTTCGTGTACTTAATCATTTGTTTATCTAATCTATTGATATGGCTATCGTACTTTCGGTACCAAACCAACATTGACAATGATCAAATGTATATTCTATATCCGATTATAAATATTTACTTTCCTACAGTAACCGAATGGTGTTTATGCAACTTGACGATAACCATCCGGTCTGCGTACTATAAACCGAAGCCCAAATCAAGTGTCTTATTTTGTAAACAAAAACTACTAGTATTTTAAGCTTTTCTGTGATTATTGCATAGTTCTTTTCAAATAATCGGATCGGATCACTATATTTTCACTGTGATGAACAGGTTCAATCAATCAGTTCCTTCAGTGTTACATCGCAACAGGTAATAAGACGATCATACTTGTTTACAAAATAAGACACTTGATTTGGGCTTCGGTATAAAAATATTTAGTTTATAGCATCTCTCTCTATTTATCGATAATAATTTATGAGAGTGTTCCGTCCCCTCTGCATACATGAGGGTGGACCGTATTCATTTTGACACATTGATGCAATTCGCAAGTTTGCAAAAAAACTTGCAGTTGTAGTATGTAGCAATGTGTGGTTATTAGTATGTATAATGTATCTATTGAGTCAGCAATAAAGCAACTGTCGTAACGTGCACACGTGTTTCATTGAACCAACCCGCGCACACCGCCACACTTCATCTTTATTACCGACTGTCTCAATAGATATATTCTACATACTAATAACCACACATTGCTACACACTACACAGTAATGTATCGCGTACGTATGTCAAAATTAAAGTGATAACGAAAAGGATGAAAATCGCGGTAGACCCTTTGACCGGGTTGTGTCTATACTTCGTGAGGTGCTTACTATTATGTGGGTCTTGCCTATACCACCTTGAGATTGGCATATTGGGCTTATGAGTATGGTAGTGCAGTTTTCTGGCTCTTTTCCTTTCATTTTCTGGCCCATATTAAATAATATCGCAAGCAAGGGTGGAGCGATCGATTTGGGTTGATGATACGATTTAAAGCGGACAGCGGGGTTACTCTTACCTCTTATAGCGATCCAGTTTAGGTTCCCAAACTGACAATTTGCTACAATGACGTCAAACGTCATTGTAGCAAATAGCGATTCGGTTCAGTTCAGGAACCTAAAGTGAAGAGTGAAAAGAAGAAGAAACGTGAGAGTAACCCCGCTGCTCGTCGCTCGAATCCGCCACTGTCGGTGACTACCATCGCTCACCTACGTCATGTATATTGTTGGGGCGCGCTGGCTTGAGCTCGTCGTAGCACTGCTGCTTCTCGCACTGGCAGCGCAGCACGAACTGCCACTGAAGGTGACTACCATCACTTGCCTACGTCACGTGTTCGCTTGCCTACGTCATGTGTTCGCTTACCTGGCGTCGCGCTGAGCGCTTGCAGCTGGCTATTAGGGCCCGCCCGCTCGCGGTTGAGCTCGTATCGCTGCAGGCACGCACGGAGCAGCTTCTCGCACTGAAGGTGGCTACCATCGCATGCCTACGTCACGTGTTCGCTTGCTTACGTCACGTGTTCGCTTGCCTACGTCACGTGTTCGCTTGCCTACGTCACGTGTTCGCTTACCTGGTGTGGCGCTGAGTGTTTGCGGCTGGCTGTTAGGGCGCGCCCGCTCGCGGTTGAGCTCGTCGTAGCACTGCAGGCACACGCGCAGAGGCTTCTCGCTCTGGCCGCGCAACAAGAACCGCTTCGACGAGCACGGGCCGCACACCACAGAGCCGCACTTACGGCAGTGATGCTGAAACAATCAGAATCGTTTATTGACACTGTAAGGTAAAATAAATAAAGTAGCAGTTAAGCTATACGCGTTGCTGCAGGTACGATACTTAGGCCCGTTTTCCACCAAAGCGGAGAGGAGATGTGTTTGAATAACCAATTAGATTTAGTTCCTTTCTAAGCGGAGAGGAGATGTGGAAATAACGTCATTTTTTATACCCCATGACACTCCCGTAATCAAAACGAATCTAACGATGTCTCATACACCATCAAGCCGTTTAGGCTACAGGATGGCAGGAAGGAATGGACATACATACATACACCCGAAAAACATTACCCTCCTTCTGGGGCAGTCAGGTAAAAAAGAACAAAATGAAGTTTACTACGAACTACATTCAGAAATACCACATGCGAACTATTAGAAAAATATCTTGGGACTACACATTAACCAATACTTTACTTACCTACATACATTACATGGTGTACTTAACCAATATATTTCCATACATTGATTAAGTACACCATACACAGGTATTCCTTACGTCTTATTGGACGTCTTGAGGTGTTTATCAATTCGTATATAAGAATCAACTTACTCTCCTGTTGAGGACCGTGAACTGTGTCTTCTTGCAGTGCATACAGATGTTTGCTTCGTTGTCGGGCACCCACACAGCCGCGTGCTCCGACGGCGGCTGTTTACCACCTGTGACAACGTTATAGGGTATTTAAGTTACCATAATACTAGCAAAGTGGCGACCCCAACTGTGGCGGCCTCCTTTCGCTATAGATATTTTTTCATTCAAAAATAATAATTAAAAGACATTGCCACATTTCAATGGAGCTTTGCCCCACCTACAAAACTACGTGACCATTTAAGCTGTACCTATCATTTTGTTGGGGACTTATTACAGGTTTCATATTGCATAATTAGTATCATTTATTCACTATCAACCTTAAAAGACACATTTGGCACACATCTCACATAGACCGGTAGTCATACACAGATTTTTGTACGGGTGGGGTTCCAGTTAGGTTTTCCAACTGTCAATTTTCACACAATTTTGACAGTTGTAAGACCGAGATAACGTTGAGTATTACTCACCTTTCGTCTAGGGCTATCGACCTCGGATCTCTCCTCTCTTATTATTACACTGTAATACTCACTCTTTCTCAGCAGGTCCTCTATGCATTTCTCTATATGCGCCATCCACTCCTCCTTCTCCGTGGCGGTGGCCGCGTACACTGCGAACGATTTGGACGCGGTACGGATCAACCAGCCGTTACGCATCTCTGAAAACCACATATCCATAAAGATAAGTTGCTTAAGCAATTTGCACGTTTTGTGTATTTTAGTAACAGTTTGAGACTTTTTAAGGAAAAGTTGCCGAAAAAGTGGCATTAAAATTAACATCTTTTAATATAATGCAAAGTAAAATATCACGAAAGCTTGAAAGAGCTTAGTTGAGAATCAAAATTAAATATGTTTGGCATGGCAGCATTTAAGTCGTTAAAATAGATGCTGCATATTTCATTTTGATTTTATTCAAGCAATAATAATTATAATTACTAGCCTCTGATGTCCCATTCCTAGACAAATCCCTGGTAAATAATAACAATAAGTTCCTGCCATTTTCCTGATTGAAAGCAATTAACTCAAAAGCAACAAGCACGCTTGTTACCTTGTAATGTAACTATAAATTGTCATTATTTACATAAACATAAGTACACATGTATAACAACAATGTTTTCGTTTTAAAACAATAAAGTTATTGCAAATATCCATTATCATATCTATCATAGTGTCGAGCAGAGTCACAAATAACTTTTTATTTCAAGAAATGATAATTTACAAATGATAATAGGAAATAGGAATGACTCACAGAGGCCAATGCTTGAATTGCTTGATGATGATGACTCATTCACTTAATTTTTGTCATGGTTCATCTATTATAAAATATTGTTTATAATGTAACAAGATTAATGATAAACAACATTACTGGAATCCTGATTAGCTTTAAGATGTAGTGTTTTTATTTTGCTTACTTGCCAGTTAGTTATCATTGACTTATTTATTTATTTAATAGCCTGCTATGTCCCACTGCTGGGCAAAGGCCTCCCCCCAACCCTTCCACTCATCTCTATTCTGCGCAGACTCAGACCACTCTCTCATAAAAACGTCAAGTTCGTCTCGCCATCGTTTTACTAGTATAATATTATATATAGGATAATGATTAGTATATTTATGGTATTCACAGCAAAACACATCCAACACAAAAAATATTTACCTATCTAATTAAAACAGCGTTCGGCATTCACGATTAGTAGGTACAAAGTTTTAATAATGAAAATAACCCAAAGTCAATCCCAAATATTACACATTAAACAATGATAAGTTATCTGTACAATCAAGATCATTGTCACTTTACTCTGCATTAAAAACAATGTAGGCCTCTGAGCTACATAAGGTCTCCTTCAAAAGTGAATATGTGAAATGAACTCCTCCTCTATATCTTCCCAGAGGACAGAGCTATAATGAGATGCTAGGTCAATATTTATAGACAGTTTTGAGCACAAGCTTAGCATGAGCTCGGTCATAAGACTGTCAAAAATTGGATGAAGGCAGACAGTTGAAAGACCAAACCCAAATTCAACTTGCACTCAACACTGTCTATAAATTGCCTTCATCATCAGTCATTTTTACAAAACTTTATTTAAAAACAATAATTTTAATAAAAAACGGAGATATTTTTGCATTTATTCGTTATCTTGTACATCTTGCGGTTGATGCTGGGGCAGAATCTGGCATTGTCATTTGGCGCATATTTGTATGAAAACGCAAAGAGAATGTAATACTACGTCTTAGTATAAAATCCGTAGAAACTACGAGAAAATCCTACGATAAAAGTTATTTGTTTGTGATGGGTAACCTAACCTAAGTCTTCGAAATGAAAATGCAAGTTTACAAGAGCCCCATGTGGATAAAAGGTTTGTTAGGATAAGAGGCTTTGTAAGTACAATATCTCTCCTATGTAGTGTCCAATTTGAGCTATGTGCCAAAAAAAAATTGTCGTGATATTGCGCTCTATGGCCCAATGAACCTTGGAAATTACATTCCTCGAAAAATATTTTTGGTAACAAACTTATATTTGCAGATGATCAACTAATCAGGAGTATGTCGATGTATGGACACATATGTCCCCACTTCTATGGTCCTCCCTTACATCGAGGGAGCTCAAGCCATGATCCACCACATGGGCCCAGTGCGGATTGACAGATATCTCAGCCTTAGAGACATGAATAGTTCAAGGTTGGCAGCAAACTAGAAACATCCCTGGTCTCACCTTGTCTGCCCTCTCTAATAAAATACATTTCGTTAGTTAGAGTACTCACGCCCTTCATCTTTCAGTGACTCCAGTTTGACCTCCTCGAGTGGAATGACATGTTGTTTGTTGTATTTCTTCTTATTTATCACAATGTTGCCATAGACAAGTATATCATTGAACAGGAAGAATTGTCGGGCTTTCTGCTTTTTACGGCACATCTTTGTCAGGACACCTTCACCCACAAGGACCCTGCCTTGTTCTGCAAGAGGCTGCAAGTAATTGATTTACTATGACTAAGAAAGTTTATGTATTTACAACAAAATGTAGAATATATGACTGTACTTATATTCCACCCTGTAATATATAGCATGTCTTGAGAGGGCGTGATCTAAAAATTCTAACGCCTACGACATATTAGAATGAGAGTATTAGCGACATCAACAGCATTAACTAAGTAAATATGTAATCACAAAGTATGATTTTATTAACAAAAATGCGTGAAGGGAAAACGAAGAGCTGATAAGGTGATATCTCGACTGGGCTATCCCATCCAATGTGTGCGAGAACACTTATCTTGCAGTTTGTCGGGTTGATAAAGTCACTGTAGGCGATTCCGAAACTTTTTAAGCCCCTATGTAAACAAAGAAAGTCCTCACCTGTCCCGAACTGCCGAAGCAGTTCTCAACCATGGTGATTCGCCTTGCATTTGCCTCACTATTTACTGCAAAAGGAAAAACAATCACTTATAAAATTGCGGTACAAAGTTGACGTCAAAGAGTCATGGAACAATGATACAAGTCCACTCGGATAACGGTGCATATTACACCTCACACATGCAGTACTATAAAAAACCAAGAACTAAAATATAAAACAACGAATAAAGTAAAGTAATCGCCTACCTAAACGGTCCACCATTATTAGCGAAATTTATTTTTTCGTAGGCGAAAGACGACAAGCAAGAAAAATGTGTCATTCACGCATAATTTTAATGATACCCACTTCATTCATGTAAAGCTACTAAAAATACTAAAAAGTCGAGAGAAAAATAATTACTTCATTTCTACAATTTTTCTTGATTGATGATGAATGATGTTGATGATCGAGGGTATCAAAATCAAATCAAAATATCTTTATTGCAAGATTGCGAGTTTGTACATAGGTCTTATAATATATTTATCCTTTCCACAATCTACCTATATCAGGCGTACAATATTTATTATACTTACATAGCTAATTATAATTGAATCGAAAATCATTAATTTGGTACTAAAACATTAATTCGGACACAAAATCAACATAAGACAATAATTAATTAAATGTCAAAACAATATACTCAGTCAGATGTCAACAATTAAATTATAAAATGTCAAAATTTACTAAAAAATTTATTTAGGTAGATTCCGAAAATTAAAAAAAACGCTGAAATATCCATAATACTGGAGAGGCAGCGGCGTGAAGTTGTGGCAGGCATTGCCATCTATTGGTTAGTTGTTGCGTGAAAGAAAACGCGGGTTTTGGGTGAAATTTATAGATTTGTTATTGTTCATGATCATGTTTATAGAGATGTTAATTTTATTATTAATATTAAACCTTATAAAAATATTGTTGATAAAATTTCTAAAGTTTATTAAACTGATATATAAAATACAAATAGATAATACAACAAAACTTGTACTAAAATTAAAGAAATACCTAAATACTATTTACAATCAAATCCCGAACACGCCGTCTAACTCCGCACTGCGCGGCAGGGACCCCAGCACGCTGGCGGCTTTGCCCGCTGAATAGCAAGGCTCAGCCTTTGCCTGAAGTAGGGGCCGGCTCCTGGGGTCACCCGAGGCGAAGATCAAGCGGGTAGAAATATCTTTACAAAAAATTGTCGCGTCGTACGACCACGGGCCGAAAGTCTCCACAGCCAGTGCCACGAAGTCGTGGTGAGCACTGAGCTGTGAATACTTTCGGCTTTTTATGAGCTGCGCCTGCTCAGCCGCGGCCCTCGCCCTTCGAGCAGTGATGCTGAGGTGTGTGTGACGGGCGCGGGCGCCAGAGTGTCCACACAGGTGGCGTCCCATATCAAGGACCTCCCGAGGCACCATGGCACCAGGGTGGCCCCATCTGGTCTCTTGCCGCCATCCCTCAGCATCCCATCATCGATTCTCGATCTCTTTAATTTTGGTAATCATCTTTAAATCTGTCGAATACAGAAATCTACCTAAATAGTAGTTTTAAATGTATCTGGCAACATTTACAAAACGTTCCGTTCCACATAGAGAAAGGAAAGTAGTTATATGCTGATTTAATTTTAAAATTCATTTATAAATACTTTAAATTTTAAACACTTTACGGAAAATTAAGTATTTTCCCATTGCTTTTCTCAAATATTTTATCAACTGTTTACCAAGCAAGCTTCAACACAAATACAATTCCATAGACAAGAAGAGATCATGTGAGTCCACTTTTTTGACACCACCTGACAGTTTGTCGTCGATATTTTATCGAATTTTTGTTCGTATTTCTTGTAAATACACGAACATAATGGCTTTCAAATGCTGTGGGCCAAAGCTGTCGCTATGCGGGCTCATTCTGAGCGTTTGGGGAATCATACAATTGGTGAGTAAAGTTACAATTTGCCTTTTTGGGGTGGCTGGGTGTTCCTGGTTTTCATGACACTGGTTGGATTATTTTCAGACGTTGATGGGTGTCTTCTACTATATAAAAGCAGTAGCTCTGTTAGAAGATCTCCCTCTGTCCGAACACCACAGCAGCATCGATGATTTCATAGGAGAAGTGGAGGCTGGGTATACTCAGGTGAGTCAATATCCTAATTGGTACACTAACCCACAAAATAGAGCTGAGTGTTAACTATGTCGTTTAGCGCAGAAGATGATGAAAATGGTGAAATAATGTCCAAGGATTTGTGTTCAGTATAGTGCTGTTGAATGCGATCAGTTAGTCGCACCATGTCCAGTTTGCCTTCAGGCTGTAAAGTTCAAATTGTGAGTCACAAAGTTACCCCTTGCAATCTTTGCTATTAACACCATGTATGCTTGAATTTGTACCACAATACAACTGCAGCTGATCTGAATCTAACACATTATTACATGTTTTATTCTAAAAATTTAATTGCTTTACTTTAGTAATGAGAGTTGATAATAAATGAAATTCGCAATTAAGGTGCCTTGAATAGTTAACATATTCCCTTGAATCCATACTTTGTCCATAGTTACACATATGAAGAAAAAATTGTATTGACTTTTTTACCCAATAATTTATGGAAATAATAATAAAACATTGATGTGAATATTTAATTTTTTGCTAAACATGCATCTTTCAATTGCAGAATGCATACAACTGCTGGATCGCTGCACTGCTATACGTCATCACATTGGTTGTATCAGCTCACCAGTTTTGGATGAACAATCGTTCTTCAGTTAGCATGTAAATGATTGGGTAGTGGTGGATCGGACAGGACATCAAATACGTCTTTTAAAATTACTCAGGCTATAACTGATATTTCTGGTAAAAGATGTAATAGCTCGTAATTTTGGAAGATGTAGAAATACTGCTACAATAAAGTTGGTGGATAAACTTTATAGGAATTGTGACAATCAATGACTTTATATAAATTGACGGCCTTCATTAAATGAGCCAGGATTATCTGATGTGTACATTGCAAAATTGACTCCTAACATTTTGCCATATTATAAGTTGCAGTCTTCCAATTTATCCATCAACTTTATTGTGTGTAATTACTAATGTGTATTATTTAATTTAAGTACACAATTGTTATTATAAATAGTTCCATTCCATTTTAAGTTATTGTCAAAGTAATTGATTGTAAAGAAATAAGATAAGCAGAATTTATTTAAAATTTCAAAAAAGCATTTATTGTTTCAATATTGTTTGTTCGATATTGTATGTTCGATCAAAAACAATGTTTATTAAAGGCTTATTAATCAAGAAGCCAGTATAGGGTAATTTATATCGTAGTGTCGAATATTACAATCATGTCCTATTGCCATTTGCCCTTTATCATGTGGTTTCGACTAATGAAGGATAGCTATCGAGATTTTAAATAATATAACTTGAATGTTGCAAAAATGTTTATGTTCTCTGCAAGTGTTATAACTAGAACAATTGCTAAATTGTACATAATTATCTATTTGTAGGTACACTGTAAAATGCTTAGAATTTTTCTGAATTAAAGTTAATTGATGTTAATGAAGTTTGTCCTCAGTTCACTCGCTTGATAGGATATTAGTAAACACTTGCATTACGATTTCCGGCACGAAGTTCATTACTTCATAGGTTACCTAACACGCCTTTAAAACTTAGTGCTTATATCTTGCTTATATGCTCTTTGGTGTTACCTTCACCATGTGCTGTCGACTCGTCTCGAGTTTAGTCGTAGAGACGTAGACAGAGAAGCGTAGAGAGCACTCTACGAGTTTAGTAGTACTACCATAGACATTTTATTATAGCCTTTTTGAACCTATTACTCTTTGGTATGTTGTGTTCATTATATTACTCTTTGGTTCACCTTCGTTTCGTTTAAGGTTTCGTATGTTCGTCCAATAGATAAGTTCAATAAGTTATTGAAAACAATAATTTATTATGCCGAACGCGTATAAGTTTTGTGGCGTATCTTGCTTGCTAATTAGCGTCTGGGCTATTGTACAGTTGGTAAATATTAGTCATAGATTCATATTTCATACAGCAATATAAGAATTATTATGTATGCTTACTTACCCATACCTACCTGTTACTTTAGGCCCTGATGGGAGTATTTTACAAAATCGAAGCAGTTGTTCTGATAGAAGACGTTGAGCCTCACGACAATGAATTTGATGGTTATGAGGATTATATGAAGGTCACTAAAAAGAATTATGAGAGCGTAAGTTTTTAGGCTAAAAAATTTTGGCTTAAAAAAATTATTACACTTTTTACCGACCAACTAACTTTCAAGTAGGAACTAAACGCACGTAATGATTGGTATACAGTGTCCCGAGGACAGACGATATCCCGAAGTCTAAAAATTCAGTTGTAACGATTGTCAGGAAATGTGTTACTTCTCTGTACTAAAACTATCATTGTGTAACGTACATTGTACAGCTAACAGCAGATCAAGTGTAACCCTTTGGACTTTGGACCGTTCTTATCATCTGCGTCGTAAGATTTAAAATCGTATTGCAAGGGTTACCATTGATCTGCTGTTGTCCGTATCTAATGCTCAATGTTCATTTTTCAAGACCGCAATTAATTGTTGGATTGCGGCTGGCATGTACGTGATAACGCTTATCCTTGCCCTTTTATGTCTACGGAAAGCAAAGACAATAGCTGAATTACAAGAGCAATACAAGCTGGATGACGAGCGTAGCTGCCAGCAACCAGCGCCTAAGGAACCGGGAGAGGAAAGGAAGAAAAAAAAGTTAGTCCTTCCACCTATTCAGTAGGCCACTGTCGCAACAGAACCTACACTTGCATGGGTAAGAACTATCATTCGACCTGCATTTAAAAGTCCCTAGGTATATGAAAGTTACACCCCTCCTGCCAGTGACGTAACGTGTTTACCTATGGAAGGAGACCGACCACATCCCTCAAAGTTATTTGGCTAGTTCCTAGTAGTTCTGTTGACTGAAAAAATGTCTGGAAGCTGTCGATAACGATATAAGGACACAAGATGCCTGTCCGTCCTGATGCAAACTTCACGTGGAAGCGAGGAAAAATCTGCCAATTACATTGCGCCAATTTGTAATCCCCGGTCCGTGTAGCTGAATGAAGCAATTTAATTGGCAATTGTTTACTTGCTTCACGAGACTTCACTTCAGCGGTCAACTCCACGCGCCCTATTCAAAAATTTGATAATCCTATCAAATTTTTGAATAGGGCGCGTGATCTTTAAGTAGGTACCTATCCAGGTACCTACTTAAAGATCTCTCCATAATTCTGCTCCATTTGTGGAAGATTTGATCCGATGTGACGACGACATCACAGAGAGAGCGAGATGAGATGAAGAATCCACCGATCTGGCAGATCGTTGGAAATTGTTCGAAGGACAAACTTATGTCCAAACCAATGTTGGTGTGAAGTGAACATGGGATGACCCCATGATTCGTCTGCTGTGACCAGCGAGCTTAGTAGGTGAAATTCACGGAGAAACGTTGATGTAGCGTAGATCTAACGTTGAAAGGTTTTGGTTAGATCCTTGTGGATGCGAAAGCAAAACCTAACCGAAATAGTTATAGATAATTTATTCCACATTGCAAAAAAAAAAATTCCTTTACAGGTGCATTATTATATAGAGTTCACCTAGGTCATGGATTCTGTTTCAAAACAACAAAATACGAAAATTCAAATAATAAGTTGAACGGCAGATATTCCATTCTAAGTATATTTATTTCATGTTAAATGTGTTAATTACATTTTTTTGCTTCGATTTTTTGCTCTTCTTATTTCACTTCTTCCAATTTCCTGTCGAAAGTTACAGTTCCAATGTTTACACTTTTTATTTCGTCTTTGCTTATTTGTACATTCTCCTGAAATGAAAAAGATGTCTGAGCCATTTTTTAAACTTTAACCTATAAGTAGGTACATACTTAAATTATTAAATATATAACGCTCACCCACAGCTAGTTATGTTCTACGCTTCTTATCTATCAGATACGTGCGAAGAATCGAGGGAAAATGCGTCAATTAAGTAGATTTCTCATTACGCTCGCGCTCTACTGTTAGAAAATGCAGTACTTAATGGATTTTTCCTCTATACTTAGTCCTGGGTATTATTTACCTTGCACGCATCTGGTGGACAGGCCGCCTTATGCTCTTATGATCATAAAAGGTCCTACAACATAGTCGTAAAAAAGTGATAGTAGATAGTTAATAAATGTTACCTGTGTGGTTTCTATCTCTTCATCTTTGGGGGGCTGGTTGGGATTCAGCCAAGGGTCGGCGAGGATCTGTGGGATTTTGACGCGCAACTTCAACGGTGACAGGACTCTGGTAATCAGTTTGCGGCAGTCTGTGGTCACCTTCGGCTCGCGTGGAAACGACACTTTATTCTGCACTTGCTGTAAAATTAAAATGATAAATGTCAACTGATGCACTGCTTTGGCCGCTGTCTGATCAATTTCCAAATTGCTCCTACATTTGCGAAAACCGACAACCAATTCATTGTTTGCTGCTTCTCGCAATTGCATGGACTTTATTACTAAGATCCTGGATCGAACAAATCGCGTAGTGAACTAAAGAGTTTCTTTTACGGGAGACGAGTCACGAGTACCTATACTGAAGTTTTGTAGGATAGGTATAGTTGAATTTATAGGCGTTGTTGATTCTCTGCCGGCCAAATGGCGACAGATTTTCCTCATACGGTTCATGGGCCAACCATACAGATCTTGACAAGCGGGCACAAAATTAACAAGCGGCTCAACGATAACTTAACAAACTTTTTTCAAGAAACTCACCTTGAGCAGTTGCGTATAATTCGTGTCATCAAATGGTAGACGTCCATACACGATTGCGTAAAGAACGACGCCCATGCTCCATATGTCAGAATCCTGCGGCCTGTAAGGGACACCCTTTAGGATTTCTGGCGAAGCATAGGCGTAGCTCCCGCAAAATGTTTCGCTGAGGGCATACACTCCGTTCTTAGGTTTCATGTGGCCCCTCGCGAATCCGAAGTCCGATAGCTTTATGTTTAACCCGTGGTCCATGAGTAGGTTTTCGCATTTTATGTCGCTGAAAAATAAATCATGAATATCTCTTCCAAATCTAACCATTCATCTTAAAAAAATAAGTAAGTATACAATACTTAGTGATTTTTATGATACTGAGGTCGCCATCGGCGGTAAACAGCTTCCGGTATAGGTAATATATCTTGTGATGCGAAGACATCGGTTCGACACGGCTATTTTTCTCCAAAACCAACATCAATTCGTACTGATGCATGGTTTTTGAACCGCCAACTCTACCATTAGTAATTTCGCAAGCAGTTACCGATGGACAACTCCTCGCTCATGACAATATTCGACAGCTTCAACCAGTTGACGGAACCAACGGCGGCCTCGCATCTCGTCGATATGTTGGTCTTTGCGTATTATGTCCAACAGACTACCATTCTCCGCATATTCCATTACTATGTACACTCTGTAAAGTCAACAACATTAGGTACCTATGGTTCAAGTTAGCAAATGTAAGTAAATAATTAAATTAATTCTGTAGGTAAGTATATTAAATTACAATATTATTAGAAAATCTACTGATTAATGGCAGGTCTGAGGCAGGGTCCGAATAAACACATCACGAAATCGTCAAAAGAAAATGTGACAAAGTAACGTGATTAATTTCTTGTATTTATATAAGTATTAAAATAAGTAGGTAGGTACTTATATCAATCTGGACTCGACTGTAGTGACCAACGTCATCTTTAAGTACTTACACTGTAATGAGCTAGCCCGACTCTTTACCACCATAATTCGAAATAAAATAGTTACTTAATAATAATAAAATAATCGGAGCGTGAATACGTTGATGAATTGATAGAAATAAAATGACACAGAACCTATGAGTAGTCTCGATTGCCTGCAGAAACCGTATTAAGTTTTCATGTTTCAATCCCTTCACGACTTCTATTTCTCTCGGCAGAAACTTTTTGAGATAGTCCCCTGGTGCTTGAAACTTGCTTATTATTTTTATAGCCACTTGACAACTATGTCGATCACTAGAGGCTACCTAAACAAGAAAAATAACTAAAATTCAATCGCAAAGTCGCCCTAACTATTTTTTATTAACTGTATAAGTAATAAGGGCAAATAAGAAAACATGTTGTGAATAACTGAAAGCTTTAGCAAGTTAGCATACAGTAGTACATACGATGCAGCCTGTTGATTTTCCTCTAAAACTTTGTTATATAAATCTAAGTTAAGTAGGTAACCTGTCTAACCTATCCATCTAAATGGATTGGACCACGGAATAAAGATCAATGTTTTTTTTATTCGTTAGGGGAGACAGCCAGCTGGCCAGCTGCAATGTGTTTTGGGGTATAAGCGCATCTCAAATACCTTAACAGTTGCATACGAGCCCGATCCGATAGTCCTACCAAGCACATATCCGTGAGTTTCAAGTACAGTCAACTTCCTTTCAGTTTTTGTTTCGACGCCGCTGTGTACAGTCGCCGTGGGCTCTGTCGACATTTCGCCAAGAACATTGTCATGGGTTCTTATATCCGGCCCCGGCATATCACAGATAATTTAATTTATTTGAAAGTGGAGTCTAGTAAAAGTCACATTCTAACGATCTTTGCCAATTATTTATTTCCTCGGGTTTTTTCGATTTAGTGTTCATGCTGTCATTTTGAGTTTTGCTAATTTGTCAAAAAAATAATATTAGGTACCTAGGTACTCCTTAGAGCCAGTATTACTCTAGATTCTCCCCAAAGAAATTATATGGATTCTCCCTCTACGACTCTTCTCTATGTATTACACGTATTTCGGTTTTAAGTTTAAGTTTTATACTGAGGTTTTATACAAAACTGCATTGCCAGTACCTACTTAACTTCAACGTGATTTTAGTTTTGATTGAGTTAAAGGATTGATATGTTGAATTACTGATTTTATTACTATTTTATTTCGACGCTTTTGACTTTTGATTTCTAATACCAGGAATGGATGTATGCTCATAGTTAGCTTTGCCCTTTCCCATGGAATGGATCAAAACAAAATGTCAGTTTTCGAAAATCAAATTGGTGTAAATAAAAACAAATACTGAAAAATGTAAATAATTCATGAATTACAACGTTTTCAGTGAACCGGACTTTATAATTACCTAAAATAACTATTAGTGAAGAAGTGGACAAGATTCCAGCGAACAGTTGCCAGTAAATTTGTATTAGTTTGTCAAGAATATTTTAGTTTTAAATCTAATTTCGTGGGTTTACTTGAAGTGAATACCTACATAGGTGAGCAATATCTAGTATGCAAAATACTACAGCATGTACAGCATTTAGAACAAGCGTAGTGAAGCGTGCTTACGATTACCTAGAAGTTCTGCTCATAGTCTTGTGCGGATTAGTTATCTGTCTATTAATCTGGGTACCGATTTTGAGCACCGGTGATCACTCAAGCTTGCGAAGATTACGCAGAATGCCTCGACATTGAACTTTAACCATAACACTCTACTATCAATAGTAAAAATATTAATAAAGAAAATGATAAATTCCCAATACCTACCATCAATAATATTGTCAGCCTATTCCTTGATAATAGCAAATGTGTGGCTGTTAATTAATGTTATTTATGATAGTGAGCGTATTGATTGATGCTATGTTAATATATGGTTGGAAGTTTCCGAATAAACCCTCATCGTCAATTTGTCACCAATATGATCACTAACAATATCATAAATACTGACTGTTCATAATGTAAAATTATTAAAATGTGTGAATTGAAGGGTGATGGTCATCCATCACCCTTAAAATACTGGTATTTATTCTATCTGTGATGCAAATTGAATTTCTAAAATAATATAGGTACAGTGCGCGAGGCGTAAGCTCAGGTTTGCATTTGTGTGAGTGCACACAGATAGTGTAGAGTGATATTCGGCCTCCGGCGAGACGCGTCCAATACAAACGCAACAAAATACACCCATCCGCGCTTCACCTCTTGTACCGCTATCACTCACACAAATGTAAACCTGAGCTTACACCTCGCGCACTGTACCTATTTTTTTAATTTAATGAACTTTCTGTATTCTGTTAGACTACATATTTTATGATAAGTAGTAAAGCACATAATTTAGTTTTAGTAAATACCTACCTACTGTGAAAACTCCTGTATATTTTAATTAATTATAAAATGGCATAAATCCTAGTTCTTTAGTTTATTTTCTCCACGGTTACAAATATCTTCACATTTCTTTTTTTGATTCATCAAGTTTTTATGAAGAGCCCAGAGGATAATCCAAAGTAGACTTAACAATGTTTGCATCAATGCTATGCATGTTTTTTGATTCATTTAAATAGTTCTAGCCCTGAATGATATTTTATTTTTTCCTATATGTGAGCATTTTACATCCTATTTGTAACAATCTTTTCATTCCATACCTATTTCTAACAATCTTTTCATTCATTTGAATATAAAACTTACTACTACATGATAGGAAGAGCTATTTAGCTTCCTAATTTACAATTCACATTGCAGGTAACATTTGGAGTAAAAATATCTAATTAGAACTGCAAATTAAGCTGAAATCAATTCTGCCTAGTAATTTGTGATTTGGAATTTAGAAGCAGGTAAGGATCAAGTAATTTTATTGTGATGTAAGGCAAAGAAACAAGACATATTATTTGTAATAATCAAGACATGAAGGATATAGCTCGCTCGCGCCTCCTACGAATTTTTTTCCTTTATAGATGGAGAAATTTATTATTAAAACCAGGATTCGAATACGGAACCACACCATTAACTGGCACATTATTAGACAGCAGAGCCACCTTAACTATTAGTCCAATATTCTCTCCTAACATGTTGGGATGATATTAGCTACATATTTAATATTTACAATGTCCAGTTTTGATCGAGTATACCAAAATATGGCTACAAAGTCGCCATTGAATAAACGTTTGAAACAATTTTCGCGATGAATGTGTGCCGGAATTTCGCCCTGAAAGCCCTACTCTCATTCGCCGACGGTCGAGGACAAAGAAAACAATTGCAGCGATTCTAGCGCGAGCCGTTCGCGCGAGTCGTGTCGTGCGCGTCCCGTCCCACCTACCTTTAACACCACCAATTTTAAAGAACCCCCATTGCACATTTTCAAGCCCTAATCTCGAAACGCGAGCGCAGAACTCGAGGTCTCATTTTATCCTGGACATGTTGCAATACCTCATTCGATGACCCATTTTCGTACATTTGCGTCGTTTTTTGTTTGCTTTCATTCAGAAAGCGCTTTTTCTACTGGATATTCGTCTGCGGTCCTCGCCTTTTGTTGCTGTAATTGCGTATTCTCTGTCTACGAGCTTTTACGTTATTAGAGACGTGTAGCTGGCTATTTGTTTCCATTTCTTACTGCGGTTCTTAATTATGCAATTTGTAATCTTATTAACTTAATCAGAAAGTAAGTAGCACTGATAAAATTACGTGCACATGTACATATTCACTTTTATCCAGCACATTGCGTGACACTTCTAACTTCATATTGGGGCTTCAGTAAATTATTTTTTATGAATGGATAGATATGTTTGCAAGACTCTTACGATTATTTTGGGAGTTAGCGAACTCACAAATTCTATGACAACTTTTATATTCGTTTTTTTGATATTTTAACCAGTCTCACAGTCGCAAGATTATTAGGTTAGAAAGGTAATAAAGAAAAAGATCGATACCGTTGGCTTATAAGGTGTACATGTCGCTATTGAAAAGGAAACGATTTATATCACTTTCTTTGTTTATACTTTTTTTTTGAAATTGCGCCAGTCGCCCATACACAGGCAGTTACAGGTGATAGTATAAGACAATATATTTTTAAAATATTCAATAACACTCGATAAATTCCAGGACATTGTTCCATCTGAATCTTTCGTTCTATTTATTACTTTTACAAACTTTTGGCTCACTAACATTTTGCATCATCTTTGACTCTTCACGGCTAGGCTACTGGTAATATAGATTTAGATCAAGCTTCTATTACATCTCATATACGTATGTATAACAGCTATTGTATCTATATTATATCATTAAACATTATCCTTCATGATCAGTATTGGTATTGTAAGTAGTCTATTGTATTGTATAGTAAGTAGTCTATCTCTTTTTATGTTAAGTATTTATTAGTATGTAATGTATCAGTTTATTTATTGGTAAAAACAATTATTTATACTCATAAGTATAATTATTATTAGTAGGTAAATAAGTTTTACAAACTTTTGGCTCACTAACATTTTGCATCATCTTTGACTCTTCACGGCTAGGCTACTGGTAATATAGATTTAGATCAAGCTTCTATTACATCTCATATACGTATGTATAACAGCTATTGTATCTATATTATATCATTAAACATTATCCTTCATGATCAGTATTGGTATTGTAAGTAGTCTATTGTATTGTATAGTAAGTAGTCTATCTCTTTTTATGTTAAGTATTTATTAGTATGTAATGTATCAGTTTATTTATTGGTAAAAACAATTATTTATACTCATAAGTATAATTATTATTAGTAGGTAAATAAGTTTTATTTTTTATTTTATTTTATGTAGGTAGGTACTTATCTTAAGTACCAGCTAATGATAGGTATTTAATATTGCTCAACAAGCTACCTATTCATACGCCGAATTCTCTACCCAAAGGTTGTCTGGAAGAGATCGCTTTGAGCGATAAGACCGCCAATTGTAATACTAATTGTATTAACCTATTTCTTTTGTGTAATACTTTTTATTTTTTTGCAATAAAGAATATTTATCTTTATCTTATCTTATCTATTCTTCTAAGATTTGTATGCCTTATCCTGGGCCAGTAATCGTTTTTCCTCTTTTTCACGAACTAGAAATGACTAAGTATGTACACTTGCCATTTATTAAAAGATTGAATGGCTTTTATGTACACATTTTCATCCCTGTAACTACTCATTGTCTGTACACTACTCCCATTTCTATTTACCCGTATACTACAAATCTTAACACCAAATGCAATAGAAACTTGAAAATTTGTTCTCAAACAAGATAAAGCATAACGAGAGCGGCGGCAGCGCACGTATCCGCCAACCGTCACACCAAACAATTAAGAGTTATCTGAAGTTAGGCGCCGGAGACGATATATTGCAGACTTGATTACTTTTT
This sequence comes from Tachystola acroxantha, assembly GCA_963506565.1. Classification (NCBI taxonomy): domain Eukaryota; kingdom Metazoa; phylum Arthropoda; class Insecta; order Lepidoptera; family Oecophoridae; genus Tachystola; species Tachystola acroxantha. The sequence goes on from OY735887.1 coordinate 7,382,866, forward strand.
CTACTCCACGAACTAATAAAAGTTGACCAGCAAACCTGCAACTACCAAGTCTCGTTTTTAATTGAAACACTGGAGTTTTCATGGAGTGATGTATGATACAATAACTGTGGAGTGGTGGTAGTTGTTCATACCTAGCATTATCAGTACTTGGTCTTTTAGTTTCCGTCTATAACATGGATATGTTATGTATTGTATGTATTAACCCCAGTAAATGACAATAAATGATTTATGAATGTAATTGAGTGATACTCAGGCGGAGTTTGTACGGTGTTCTACCATCATTCACAGCGAATAGATGTTAAGTAAAGTGCAGTTTACACCACAGCTATCAATAGTATATCGTATTATATGTTACTATCGTTCTCAGTCTGCCTGATTCCTCCTAGCTCGGACGTCAATAATGGAGTGGAAAGCAAAAAGTTAGCTCCGGGCAAGTTATCAATTGTATCTACCAAGTTGGAGAAGCGACTTTTTCATTCATTTATTGCACGCAGTACTGAAAGGAAATGCTTAATGGTTATTCTCTTCGTCGCATTCGATGTAAAAGCTGAACTTTGTCACAGTGGTTTTATATTTGTTCTGTAAAGAGCAATTTTAGTTTCCAGCAATGCAAATGGACGGATTTGCTATTCTTGTTGTTTCCACGAAAACCTTTCTCAACCTCGAACGTTACGAATCTTAATTTGAATGTCTTGTTAATTTCCTTGAGCTTAAGGCTAACAAGATATATAATAAACCCTTGTAACACATTCCTGTTTTTACCATGTTATAGTCTAGCATAATTTGAGGTGAAATAGGTATTATTATTAAATACACGCTTTACTCGCGCAATGATTCTCCTTGGAAATTATATTGTACGCTATACATTTTTCTTATTTAACATCAGGTTAAGCGTTACCCCTCCTTGTTACAAGTTACCCCTAATATACTACAAGTGCTATATGTAGTACAAGTTGGAAAGGTGTCATCGGGTTAATCCTGCGGTTTCTGATAAAAGATACACGTACATTTTAACTGACATTGCCATATTACTGTTTTCGAATTCATTAGTTCGTGACAGAGCTACTCCTCTGAGGCCAGAGTTTCGATGTTCAATGTGTGCTCGCTTCGCTCCAGCTACTGTAATGTACAGCAAAATTTTAAAGCCTTTTATTCGTTTTCATGATCACCTTTCGCCGTTTAGTGTTGTGAGTGAATGAAGTGGTGATAGAAACTCACATCTGGTGAAATTCGGTATTAAAAAGCTATTTCGATTGGAGATCGGGATCGAGTGGATACCATGAATGAGTAAATGTAGTCACATCCAGATGGGGGATGACCTACACACATAACGTTGCTCCTGTCAGTTGATACCAAAAGCCGAGAACCGGATTGAGTGGCGTACCTTGAGCGAGGCCTACGTAACCTGATACAGATTGATGATGAAGTGCTAGGCAAGACTATTACTTGCGATGAGTAAATAGAGAGGGGTATAACCGATTACGACTGTCACAGAATAAGGCAGCTGGTTCTTTAAACGATCAGCGAGCTTCACGCGTCAGAACAGGAACTGAGTTGCTCCATTGTTTCTCTAAACGGTTCTCGACGAACTTCCGTTCTGCGTTCCGATTCCGGTGCGAACTAACGAGCTCTGACTGTTGGTTGGGATATGCGGTCATTTTATTACGATTAAATTAATTTTGACTTACTCAGAGGAAAGTCAGGGGGCATCATTAAGGTTGACATGTTCTGCAATATAATTTGACCAATTATTACAGTATGTATTGCAGTGGAATATTTTTTAAATATTTTTTTACAATTTTCATCAAGCCACTCGTCAGGTAAACACAATAAATTTCTTTTGCCTGAGTTGGTTGCCTGGAAAATATCGCTTTTAGCGACAATAAGGCCGCCAAAATTTTACATTATGTTTTCTATTTTTTTTGCATTTGTTATGTTTTTTATGTACTTATGTACATTTTTTATGTACAATAAAGTGTATTTGAATTGAAAATTTTATATTTTTTAAATTTTCAAGGATCACTTTCAAGGAATTTTTTAGAGATAATCTCAACCTTAATAAAGCTGTACTTATATTTTTCGACTGTACTAGCCACAGCGGCGCCGAGCTCTTATATTTTTGGCGTATAGCACGTAATATAACGTTGACCAAGGGCTCCCTAAACCACACATGCACAGATATAAACAAATATCACCCAACAAATTGTGCCCTCCAACTTTTACACAGGCCCGACCCTAAAGGTGCGTTTCATGTCTAACTGAATAATGAAAATAACTGGGATTGTATTACATTCCGGTTTAAACGCGGGCCAGCGGCTACCAGGTAAATAGACGAGGGATGGCAACACCTCGTGTCCCTTTTGTTATTTGCAGAATTTTAATAGAAAGGTCGCCTCTGCCTGCACAGTATAACTCAGACACAGTATTCAGGGCCTCATCAAGGTTGTTATTTTATCAAAAAATAAACAGATGAGACACAGGTGCCACTACCATTAGTTGCTACAGTGAGTTCGCTATGTAAACACTCAGTCCCTTGATCAAAACGATTCTAATAACACTTTATACATCAAAATCCATCAAGCCGTTTAGGCTACAAAGGCTACAATGCAAAGGACATACACTCGAAAAAATTACCTTACCCTATTCCTTTCGGCAGTTAGGTAAAAAGGCATTCGGGTTTTTGTTTTTCCAGTAAACAGTTATTTTTTTCGCAGCAACTTTTCAAATAGTTGGTACTTTTCCGAGTAAGTTTACTGGTTCACAAAGAATTTGACCCGTTTTCTAGAATTTTCGTCGTGGTTCGTAGCGCGGAATGCTAACGTCCCGTAGTCGGTGTAGCGCTACGTGCAACTGCTACGCTGCTACGGGCGGTCTACGCCCGTAGCATACTATTCATGTAGTGGTTATTTCTTGAACGTGATACATATTTTATTTTAGTGTTCTTGAAGTGTTTATTTTTGTACAGTCGAAAGTACATCAAATCTTTGGGACTATTTACTAGTATTTAGCATTCTTATTGTCAGCGCCATAAGATTCGAAATTGTACTTCAACTGTTACCATTAATGACGGCTAAAAATATTATCGTAAGACATTTTGAAAGCCGATCGATATTGAGAATCAAAGTAACACACTTATTTATATTTACAAAACCACTGCAATCTAGCTTGTATTACATGCACATAAAGTCACCCCTACCAACCTTCTTGATATGTCGCCGACCGTATTTAACTATTTACCTCTAAGTATATAAAACCGTAAACTGTTAGATTTTACGCACCGTAACGTGACCCGTTGGCTGTGCCCAATATTGCACCGTGTAATTGTCCGAAACGGTTTCCAGCCGTTTGTTTGTGCAACATTTACACGGGAGCCACCTAATGAACAAATATACGAAGCTCACCCATTAATGTTAACTTGTAATTTGCATGGTAATTTTATTACTCGGTACGTACTTGTACTTATATGTCGTTAGGACATAAGTGCTTCGCGATAGGATCCTTGACAAGTAAATGTATGTTTAGTATCTACAGACAGGTCCAATCCATTTCGATAGCACCTCTTTTTGACCTATATAACATATCACTGTTCACTTTGAAATGCTTATTATAGTTTTAGAATTACATCACTTTGTTTTTACCTATATTTTATACATATATTGATATACGTGCTACGGCAGGTGACTTCACCCAAAAATTATTATTATAAGTAATATCACTAACAAAGTTGTAAGCAAATTGTTACTAACATATTATGGACTTTTGTCTGAAATAAAGATTATTCATTCATTCATTCATATACAGTTTTGACCTATTTCGACGGTCTTTATCAGGGTGCCACGCCCGATTTCACTATTCTTATTATAAGATTTTTTCCGAGCATACATTGAGGACAATCTTGGCATAAAGTAGATATTATTTGTATAGTAAATGATCCTAATAGAATTAGGGCTGTCAACCGCCGTAGAGACTGGATCATTTTTTCGTAGAACAAACAAACCGTCGGCGAATAGGGTATTTCGGCGTACCGTACGGAGCTCTGGTAGAGGCACATATTACGATAAACCTTGGTAGCGGCATCGACCACAATATGCTCACTCGCACGCACAAACAGACACCGCCTGAGTAATGACTGCAAGGAAAACAGCTTCCATCGACAAAGGCCCATTATGTCAAAAACAAACCCGACCTCCCAGCCAATTCCCCCATGTTTGCTGAGGGCTGCTCTCTTATAAATATGCAAATGTTATTCTGCGTTTAGCGTGGTGGAGCAATAATATTTATATTGAAATTGGCGCCTGCCGTACGCCCTTGAACTTAGGTACTATTATTATACTGTACAAACAACCCTTTATGGTCGGTTCGCGTTGACGTCCGCGGCCCGTTATCTCGCTGCCATCAATGTTGGACAGGCTTCGGGTTAATGGGATATTGCACGGCGTTGTGCAAGAAATTACACGCCAGGGTTGTCCAATAAACGACGTTGATAAATAATAAATGTCTGTTTCGAAAAAACATATTATGTTTCCAAAGGTAATGTTTTTCAAGGGTATGTAGTGTCTGTATGTCGGTTCCTTTGTAGCCTAAACGACTTGATGGATTTTGATTACAACACTGACGATACATTTTTGTAAATCATCGTAACTAACATAACATTCATATAATTTTGATACCAGTTAGTGAAGATAATGAATGACAAAAATATATAAATGCCTGGTTTTGGAATTAATAATTCAATTGAAATTTCTTTTTAAATAAATAATATAATATGGTTATCAAATATTACTCACAATAGCTAAATGAACTCAAGAACATTATGTATAGGATTTTATTTTGTTCTTTTAGACTGTACATTATAACAAATTGACCTAAGTACATAGGAAATATAATACCCCACTCTTTATTAATTTTGAACATAAAAACGCGCGCATAATCCGAAAAACTTATCAGCGCTTCGTTTGGAGGGTTTAGCAGATTCTGTTTACCAAAACCAGCCCTAATATTAAGGCTCCTTTTACAAAAGGACAAGTAATAAACCTGTCCGCAAACGTCCGTTCTCTTATAAAAGATACAGCCCGCATCACGACAGAGCCAGGCCACTTCCACTTTCCCTAATAAAGGGCCAGTCGTAAAAAACCACTACAATCATCATAACTTGACTGTCGTTCGATGTTCGACGCCGACAGTGACGTTTAAAAATTAACGAGAGACTACTGTTTGTTGAAGCCTTGCGAATATGACGAGCTTTTGGGAAAATTGGTATCCAAGTTTGTGATACCTATATGTGAAAATTTTATTTCTCTAGAAATGAAATGATACATTAAGATGGACTCTATATAGTCAAAGTACTTTATTTGTTGTAATATGGTAGAGGTATTAATATGGTTTTACAGATTGAGTACGCACATACTAGTTAAGGCATGCAAATGTTCTCCAATATTATGATTTAATTGAAAATGTTACATATTACCTTATTAATATTTCAGTTATAAAGTAAAAATCAAATTCCATATTAAGTGTAAGAAAAAAATAAGAATTATTTCAGGGGGTTTATTACCTACTAACGTATAATAAGTAAAGAAACAAATTAATTAATTAATTCAAATTCAATTCAATTCAAATACACTTTATTGTCCATAAAAGACACAAACAATTACAATACAGAAATACAAAACAATATGTACAATTTTGGCGGCCTTATCGCTAAAAGCGATTTCTTCCAGGCAACCAACTGTTGATGGAATTTAAAATAGTAAAGTTAAAGAGGTAGAGGTAGAAATACAAGAAGAAAAAAATAAAAATAAATACGGGTTAACGCGCTAGACCATGGTTTTAGAACCGATTTTAAGCATCCCTCAGCGAAAATCGCATTTCTTATATGAGTTTCAACTCTATTACTAATATCAGCTCTATAGCACAATTTGTGTACATTCTTTTTTTGTACATGTCACCGGTAATTACTGTTAGGTATAAACGGAATATACGAGTATCTTGCTTGGGTTTTTATTTTTATCCCCCATTATTTACAAAATCAGAGATTTTTTTGTACACGCGCCATGTAATTGAGTTTTTCCACTTTAAAGTCGCTGAGGGTGCACCTACGTGATTAGAAATTAGTTTTGGTTCGGTGTCCAGCACTGCGTGTTATAACATTAACGATCCCCCTAAAAATAGAATGTTCACAAATCTCAGTGAAGAGCTTTCATTTCAATGGGAACTAGTGATTCTGATTTGTTTCAATAAAGTAACTGTCATCTCTTTCCTAACTTTAGTAAAAATAAATGTACGGTCTAATACAGCGAAAGGTATGGGGGAGGTTTTAAGATTGGAATTTTCTCAAAAAGAATTGACTAATTTTTGCAAATTATTTTAGTATGTAGTCTAAATTATTTTAATCGGTCAAGTACCTAGTTCTTGAGAAAACCTTATTAAGACCTCCTGTATACTCATGTCTGTCTAAGTGTCTACCTACAGCTGTAAAATTAACTATAAATTAGAAATTAAAAATAAACTAGGCCATTCATGCTAATGACTGCTGGACCGAACTGGTTATGCCGAATTTACTACTACGATTCTCTAGAGGTGGAAACTCGGCATATAATGAATTATGCATCGGCCGAAAATACTACTCGTACATCAAATTTGTAAAATGTTTAACTCGGCCGTAATTTTGCTTGCCCGAGTTGCCTACTAAGCCGTTAGATATTAGTAGTTATTCTGTTATTGGACTGTACATAGGTCAACGAACTATCAATAGGTGGATGTTTTAAAACAGGTACCTTGTAAAATGATATTTAGTACGTTGTTGGTAATGTTCGTAATGGGCTGTGCCATACGGCGCTAATGTGTTCCAGAAATTATTTTTTGCAGGTGTGTCTACGTTAAGTGTCCTTTAATAGTTGTTGATGACGCTTTAATTCCGTAAAATGTTTAAAAAGTGCACGCGAGCGCTTTTAATAGCTTGAAACTTTGACTCAAAGGTAACAAATGGCTTGAGTAATTAATTTGTTTTATTACCGTCATTTTGTTAATGAAACTTATGAAAATAGTTTCCGAATTGCAGTACTCGTATATTCGGTTTTTATTGGAACATTCTCAAAATCATAATTTAATGGGGTTTTACTTTGACTTCCAAACTTTAGGTTGCTTCAATTGGTTATGCTAGTTAGCTGTAACATTATCTATATTTTATAGAACTCAACTTCTGCTTGTCCGTTTGTCTGCGAGACAAAAACTAATAACCGAAATACACATTCCTTATTCACACGTAACCGTAGCTCCGTAACCCAAGGATGTATACAATAAATAAAGATGATATGGATAAAAAGAAATCTTGCGTGTACTTATTTACGAGTCGTGAATGTTTGGTTGTCTAATCCTCAACAAATATCCAATACAAAAAGTCACGCTCTCTGTCTCTGGATAGTCCCCGGTATGCAAAATTCATAATGTTTTGCATTCTTCAAATAAATTCTCCCATTTCCCGCCAAATGGGGTTGAAGTGGTGTCACAAGTGGAATTATTCGAGAAATTCAACACTACGTTTACACCTGGCTGGCCATTCTAAGAGGACCTTCTTGCCCTCCTGTGTTACTTTGCAGTTTACATGTACGGAGAGTGCTGTGGAGTAGCATGAGGGGTCTAGGAGTTTCGGTCGTATTGTCCAGGTGACGTTAGGTGTTAAGGACGTGGTATTCGATGCTAGTAGCGCTCTCGGTGACAGCTGGAATTCCTAGGAGGTTTTCAGTGCGCTTGCCTTTATGTCGCATGACTTGCAATGACCTTTGTCTAGTTCAGACGTTACTTATACTAGTAGATAATTTTGTACGAGACTTTACATTCAAATAGGTACACATGGGTAACATACAATGACGATAATATAACCACATATCTTTAGGGCAGTTGCATAGATGTCCTTAAGAATTGTTATCGCGAAATACAATTGAATCGTCTTTTGATCAACTTTTCAAAAAAATTATCTAAAAATTTAGTTTCTACATTAAAAGTAGAAATTTTGAAAATAAAATGCATTTCTCAGCTCTGTAATTACTTAATTATATAACAAATTCGTTAAGTATTAATTTACTAATATCGATCAGGTTCCAATAACAATTTAATTGATAGAAGGCATCTGTGTAACAGTATAAATATAATAATATAATCCAATAGGACGTATAAAGACTGTACAATACAATATTGAACCTTAACTTTTAATTCAATTTCTTTTTCTTCACATATCCTACCGTTACTAATTTTTACGACATATCGAAACAAATCTCCCTAATCAAATTGCGTAAGTTTCAAGTACGATTTCATTTCTTATGGCGCAGATAATAAGAGTGACACATACTCCAACTCGATGTGTGTTCGGCTGTACGTTACGTAGGGTGTGTAAATTTAACATTGTAATTTATTTTTATAGTCATAGGGAACGAGCTCAGTGGCGTCTCGTCCGCGGGGGATTAAAATAAACACGTCCTATACATTAGCCGTTTATCTGTGTGGGCGCAGATACCAGCGTAGGTATACAAAGTTAATAAATAAATATGTCGTTTGAATTTATTAATTACTAACGAATAATTTTTGTTACGTGTATATTATATTACCAACATAGTAACAACGGGTGTTGTGTTTTTCATAAGTCGTCCGTTTGCAACAATCTTTATAATAAATTAAAAAATATGCATGTTTTAATTAATTATGGATTATTTGCTAATGCCAGTAGGTACCATAAGTAAGAGTACCATAAATAGAAGAACTGCTAAAGATTTTCTTATACTTAGAACTCTTACCCCCACTTGCAATAAAAGATAACCCTAGAGTTAGCGATTTAACCCGAGGAACATCTATGGAGTTTTCATGGCTTAAGTCGTTAACTCTAGTGTTATCTTTTATGGCAAGTCATCTTTACAACCGTATTATTAAAAACTTAGTAAGTTTTTAAATGCGGCTGGTTTAATTTGACCGTTGCACCACAACGGAATTAATCATCTTTGTATCGCAAAATCCAGCTAATAAGAAGCAGCGGCGGAGTGAAGAGCACGGCGCAGTGCCTCGATATTCGTATTTTTATGAATTTTGGCAGGGAAATAAAAATACGTAAACAAAAATCAGATTTTTTTTAACCAAGCTCTCGTATTTATAGTACCCTATATTTTGATATATATTTTGTATGAATAACTATTTCGGTTTAGATATAATTTTCATTTTAAAAGACATGGAAGGGGTATGTTTGCGATTTTTTTCTATCGAGCGAAGTTTGTCCAATCGTGTATCGGTATTCATCAGTCTCTAAATAGACACCCCAAGATTTTTATATATTTTTTTTCAAACGTTTAATTTTAGTAGGTAACGCCGTAGCCTTCGTTGGAAAACTGTAAATACGCGCATGCGAAGCCTTAATACGAGCCATCGATTTCATTGAATTAATAAAATTAAAATATCGTAATTGATTGCTCTCACGGATCTTACGTAAACATTGTCCAATGAAAGTCAAATAATATTCAAAGCTTTTGCAAATCGGCGTGTGTTAACGTCAAGCTCGCGTGTTATTTTTGATTAAAATTCTATAACACTGATAAAATGTTTGCGCAGCCATCAATTGGGATTTATTTCCATCGGTGATATTATTTTATTTTCGGCTTTTTATGGAGGTTTGCGATGAGAGACAGATATATATAGGTGTTAATTCATTGTTATTCTTTTGTTTGCGGACTGTGTAAACGCTGAGACTACGTTCAGGTGGCAGGTGACGTCACAAAAATATCGTAATACTCAAGCTCAAGAGTAATATTTAGGAACTAAGATTATTTAGACTCCCTTGAGTTGGGCGTCTCTGCTCAAAAATACTCCCTGTATATCTTTGCTTAAGATTTGTTTTGGACTCGCATTCTCCCAGCATAGTCTACAAGAACAATTCATTCGCTCACGCTAAATACCTATAGCTCTAAGAAAGCATCACTACTAGGAAATTCCTAATGAAAATCACTTAAGTTTTCCCTTCACAAGAATTACAGAACATGTTCCAGTAACAAACAAACTAACAAACTTTTATAACATTAGTGGGTATAAAAGTATTTGTAAGGTCTCTGTAATTCGACACTGGCGGGCGACTCCGCACGGGCGCTTTATTTAATTACCCACTGAGGCGAGTTAATGAGTAACCATTTTGCCCATTTGCCTTTAATAGTATTTACTGGGAAAAACAGGATCAACTGATCAACAATACATTTCATGATAATACATGTCTTTTATAAAGAATGGATAATGCTCAGTATAGCTAACTGAATAGTTTTAGTTTCTACGATTTTTCGAATTTCATGTACCTACATTGGGTACCGATAAGAATACAAGTACTGATATTGAGTACCCTTCATTCAGTATCCTTATCCTTTCCGTTGAACTCTATATTTTAATAATTTAAACTGTGAAGATATTATTTACCAAAAATCTAATCGCCGTATAGAATCCACGCATACAAAATTCTAAAGCGAAGCGAGAGCAGCTTACAGAGAGTTGTATCTAGTCACTTTTCAGACATACCACATAACGACAGCGTCAGTTTTTGTCGCTGTCGTTGTATTGAGATTACACACACATATATGGTCGCTTCAAGCGCGTTGAGTTTTCAACCCGGAGACACATTTGTCGCTGCCTTAGCATTATGGCACGACCAAAACTAGAATAATTAATTAATACTAATTAATAATGAATTATTAGCGCGTTAGCCTCGCCATACAGCGGGGCAACGAGGCCAGCCTTTTGGGCACGCTGCCAATAGTGGGAGACCTTAATTTTTACATATTTTTATTTCATTTAGTTTAGTTTTTAATATTACCTATAATTTTTTGATTTTTCCAAATAAATATATTAAATTCGAAAAAAATAATAATTGATTCCTTTAACTTTAATCTATTTTCAGAATAATTTTGAAACTATGACTATAAAAAATCTGTGTTAGCGCTGTTCTGTGTACAGAAACATTTTGTCTGCTGATGGTGTCAAAAGAGAAAAGATTACGCAAGTTTTTTCTCAGTTAATTAGGTTAAGTAGTTTGCTCTTCTGTTCACCGCAGGGTAACTCTGTAAGGCTTCTGAAACTCGACGCGATATCGCGGGAAGGTGGCGGCAGCGGCGAGGCCCTCTTAACGGGGCGAAATTAACGACATCCCCTCTTATTAACCCTTCCTTAGCACCGACTCTATTTCGGGAACTACCGCCTTGCATAACCATGTTACAAGCCTTAGTAATTTTCTTGATTTTATAGCCTAACTAACTTGTGCCTTGAGGCTTCGTTTTCGTAGAATTAATTATTCTAGCCTTGTTGTTACATGTGTTTGATTTAGACGAAATTGTAATAATCAGAATAACGATATACGAAAAATAGTAGTCTTATGATCTTTAAAATTTGAATCATCTCATGCTTCTGAATCTTAATTTCTTCGATCATTGACATACATATACCCACGACATTTATCTATACCGTGCGGGCTAGGCAGACCTACTATTAGGATTTATTACAATTCACTTTGTGCCACACTCATTGCACGAGGGTGCATGACAGATGGTACATCTTGTCGCTGCTCTTTGGGGCCTAGCTTTTATTACCAATAGATTTTTCGGTTAAGAGCCTTCCATGAGCCAACTAGCGCCGCCAATCTTGAAAAAATAATATCTTCCAATTTAATCAATTTTATTAAAAAAGCTATTTACCAAATGTTTATTAGGATGAATACTATAATATGAATAAAATATGTAGAGCAATAGTTTTACAGATACTGATGCATACATACCCTACATGCATACCCTTAGTTTAGGTGTGATATTATAACTAACGTATATATATCTATATAACCTGTGTAGGTACTGTTTGCCACATTGTGGTTAAATATGATAAATAATCAGTATTGCTGTGCTTATAAAGTTCATGTTTCACATAGTTCATGAAAAAAGTTTAATCCGAGTCAGATGGAGCCGACAGAGTCTTAGGCGGGGAGGAAAAAAAATGCAAAATTTAATTAACAAAGTTATCTGGGAGCTAAAACACAAGTTTCTTAAGAAAAACGAGCGAACTGACACGTTAATTTGATTCTCTTGAATTACAACCGGTAGAGAGCGTGTGAAAGAGATCGTGGTGAGAATGCTAAGCCGGAAACTGCCCCGGTGGCATGCTCCAATCGTGTAGAGTTCGCGTGGACAACGGAAAATTGACTCTGGAAAATTGAGTAGCTTGCAATACATAATACAATATAATAACAAAATTCAGTGCGCGAAGAAACGTCAACGGCGACGCGGGCGTGGCGCGCTCACCTTGAAAAAGACCGTCGAAATCGGTCGAAACTGTCGGTCTATTTGCCGACTTTAACAATATAAGTGAGTGATATCCGTTTATATATAATAATTTGTAGTAATGGCTCACTATAGTTTTAATTCTGAAATAACAAGATTGTTACATAATTAATAATTTAGGAACGGTAAAGAAGTTGATGGGCAACCTGATTTTAAGTGATCATCTTCGCCTATATTATATACTAGTGCTACTACTAGGTGCAATGTGCAAAAATCGACATTTCTTGAAAACCGATTATTTTTCGGTTTCTGAAATTCGTAACCGGTCATATTTGGTATTTAAAAAAAACTTGAAATAAGCCTTCCCAATACATATTTTATACGAAAATAATACAATAAACACAGTCATCTAGCAAATTAATAAGAGAGAAGAGTTGCAATGTCGTCGTGGCCGCGATGTGTCCGTAATTGGCTCCCTTGCTTTTTATATCATAACACAGCAATGCTTTATTGTTGTAAACTAAGTAAATAATAACCTTAATACTTGGTAAGTCAAGTCTTTTTTCATTAGCCTTGATACCGAGAACAGCCCTTAGTTTTGAAAGGTCTTTAATTAAATGAAGAAACAGTGGAAGACACGGTGGAACACATATAGGCGTACAGGAGAGTTTTAAAGTACGTAGAGGAAGGTTGAAATTTTCTAAAATACTTGACCTATTGCAAAAATTTGTTCACTGTTGGATAGATAAAAGTTAAAACCATGTAACTGTAAAAGAATTATTAAATTCGGTCCAGTACTTTTTGAGAAAATCTCAACCGTATTGAGGCCCCTTGTATACTTATCTCTGTCTTCGACTGTACATGTCAGTTAATAAACGAGTCAAGAGCTTTTTTTACAGACTGTACCTAATTAAGTAATTACGAGTACCTATCTAATATCGAAACCCTTATCAATATTACTACATAATCAGAGTTCTTGCTCACTTCAGTTACAATTCCAAAAGTTAAGTTATATGGACACAGCCTTAATTATCCACACTTTGAATGTATATCGTGTAGACAAAAGGTTAGTCGTTAGTATGCCGGACGGCCGGGACACTCCCAGTGCTATTCCATTAGAGCTTCCAATTATTGAACTTCTATTTCTCTCAGTTCATTTATGCGGGGCTGATTAACTCATCTGAAATCTCAGAGGCCGATTTAATTTTATCAGGGACTATGAAAGGCTTCTTAGGAAAAATAAGTTTCTTTTATGAGCACACTAGTAGACCAGAGCTATGTGTACGGATTTAAATTTTGAACCAAATCTAGTAATTTAAGCTCGAGAATAAGTACACAAATATAGTTATTGACATCTCTTTATGCCGACTAAATCATAATGCAACACTTGCACTGCTAAAAGAGATTAACAATGTAAAAGGATAATAACTCAGGGGGGCTAGCCGGCTGGCCTTTTCTGTCCTGTCAAAGCCTGCGCGAACGAAATTTTTGTACTAATTTTTGCCAAAAATCTCACATTAACGGCTAGTAAAAATCGACGCAGCGCACCCCCCTAGTTCTGGTGTAAAATACTTACCTAATATAATGTCGTCACACCTACTTGCACGCCTACGTATATAGAATACACTTATAAGTACCTCGCGGTAGATTTTTCACGGAACTCAGCATTACAAATTCTGACAACCGACACACAACATCACTTGGAGAAAGACCTTTTAACCTTCACGAAATAGGCAACCAAGAAAAAAGTGACAGAAACCTGCCAAAATAAATTCTTAACGTATAACTGACATCAGTAAGTACCTATCATTACGAATGTAGGTTACGTAGATACGTACAAAAATTCTCACCGACACGATGGAGCGAAAAGCTTTAGTGATCCAATGAATCGCGCGTTGAAAAGATTCTTTTGTTGTACCATGAGCGTGCATAAAGTGTTACCGAGTCATTCTCTGCCAACTCAGAGCCAATTTGCTGTGGGTATTTGTAATGTCACTTTTGGATAATCATCTGTTATTATGATACGTCTCGTATCATCGCATCACATCATTATCTTGTGTCTTTAATGCGATTGCTTTTATTGAGTGTTGTTTAGGTGCAGAGTTTTTCGTGTCAGATAAAGTTGTTAAATATTTGTCCACAATTTCTGACCAGAGAACCGAATGGACATTGATGCAACGGAACGACACCCATTCCAGTCCAGTGCCGCCTGCCACTATTATCGGCGATCCTGTTAGCTATACTACGTTGGCTGGTCATATACTGTGATGAGATTACAAACATTTACCTAGGTAACTAGTATTTTAGGCTCTCTTAAAATTCATTATATTTTGAACATTTATTACGTAGGTATTATGTCCATTGACCGGTACAATCACTTGACACTTTCATCCCGATAATATGTCAAATTGCGTTTCATTGATTCAAAAGGACTTCACTTCATTGACTCAATTGACTGTACCACTTCATAAACCCCCTTAAAATGGAAAGTTTCCTAGACATTATTTAGTATTTATATCAATGATAGAATCAAAATACTTCTTTGAGACAAGTGAACAATTTTATCTGCGAGTTCTCTCTCAGTAACCACAAAACGAAGATTGTTCAATTACCGATACTGAGTGCTTTCGCAAGTAATGCGAGTGCGTCATTAGGTGATCTAAGTAAGTGCCTTTGTTAGATAGGTATTTTATTATAGCTTGTTGCTACTGTATAGGTATAGACTCCAAACTACAAAACTGGTCGCATAGCTTCTTCGACAGTAATTATGTGCTTGGCTGCAATGGTTTTTATTATTGTTGATATGCTGTCGTCTGTTTAATTCGTCGTCTTAACGACTGCATCTAAGATACTCCTATAACTTACTTCTCAAACTAGGATAGCAGCTAAACTCGTAATATAATATCAAATTGAATTGGCAGGAATACCAGGAAGCTAGAAGGTACCTAACTACCTACCTAGTGATGAGCAAAGCCTTGTCAAGAGTTCCAGACCAAGATGGTTAATTCTGAACATATCTTGATCCTTATCGATCTAAGAGTGGACTTTGCAACATTCTTGACCAATATCAAAACCGCAAGTTCTGCACGTGCCGTTTACGCTCAATGTCTGTAGATGTAACGAAGCTAAGGTATAGGTAGGCGGTATAGACGATGACCAAAATGCTATGGATTTTGACAATTGTAAGAGCTACCACGAAGCTCGTTCTGAATTTCGGCCTTACTGTCAGATGGAAATCTGCTTAATAATTGCCCTTTATTGTATAAAGGAACTTTTTAAGACCATAGTCTGTTAATTTACATCACTACGAATACCAGGGCGCCAGAAACGTCGGTTGGCGTGAAATTATCTCGGCGACTGCTACATCGGCGCTTAAGTGACGCTGATCTTTACCTACTGGATAACCTAGACGAGATCGATCGGCTGCCCCACTTCGCTGAGAAAATAAACACGGAAGCCAGCTAAGTGTTTTATAGTGCACGATAGTGAGCAGGTGATTATAAAATGCTGTCTGAAAGCTTTTGTGTTGGGTAATGAGTCATTTATGATGTGTTAATTATATTACCATTTATAGGCCATATAAACCATACCTTACCTATAGTAAAATTAAATTCCTTAGCACACACGGAGAAAAAGTAATTTTAGATCAAGACAATCATGTATAGTTTTTGTTATACTTCATGAACCATATTATTCTTCATCTATATTATTTTTAGATGAAGACAATTAATAACGTCAAGTAAGTATGTATAACAAACGACGAACGAAAGTCGACGGCACATCAGGTGTACCGTACTGATACATAACGCTATAGTAATACGTCCTAGCTACGTTCAATGTTATGTAATAGACTGTAGGTATTAGGTAATCTAACTTCATTTTCGCATTTCAATCAAATTCATAAAGTTTCACCATCCTTCAGACATGCTTAGCTTTTCTCATGAACAAAGGAAAGGAACTCAGATTTTCTCCAAAATAAGGGAACAATAGAATTTTATATCTCGCGTCCTATTATTTTGTAAGGATCGTGAATCAAGAGTCAGAAATATATCCTTAGGAATTCAGGTCTGATTTTTATACTGTTTATAATACTTGGGTAGTTTAGATATTTGAATTATGAATATTTTAATAAATTCGGCTAAACCACCGAATCACCATACAGAACATCGAACAACACAAACCCATTGCAATCTAGGTCATATTACACTACAATAAAGTGCTCTTACTCGCTTCATGTGTAACTTTTAGATAGGTTTCTTCGTACAGTCGAAAGCACATAAAATGTACGTATAATGAACTTGCGTCATAAAAGTTGTAATCGTAGTTCGTTCAAGTGTAAGCAGTGATGTGCTGTCGATTGTACCCACTTACCTGTGTTTACAGACACTTATGCCGAAAGATAAATATTTCGCGAATACCCTTACCAGCCGTTTATTAGTTTAGGACTGTTCCATACAACTAATTTAATCAATTACAGTACAGAAAGGTTATTTATTAGGTAAGTGATTTATTCAAAGAGAATTAAGTCATGTTATTTATTTCCATACCAATAAAAGGGACAGCATATATTCGTTCTATCGGATGCCGGAGTAACCCTCTTCGTATATCAAATGAAGTCTTTCTAAACTATCCGTCAGAGCAACGATTCGATTGGCGATCTCTATACTCCGAGCAAACTATCTTGATAGTAGAATTTCTTTATTTTCTAAATATGGTACAGGATTTTTACATCCTCAAAAACAAGCCATATTACAGTGTTACCCTGCCAAGTAGAGATATATATTGTGCTTTGTACTTGACACACAGTTGTTCGTAGATGATCCTTTAGAGGTGGCACGGAGTGGTTCTGGGTAAGAATGTGTACCCACTTACCTATTTCTGTCGTCAAACATTGTACTCGTAGCATTGCAATGTTCCAACGATGAGGCAAATTGATTAAGTTAGTCTCCAAACTTGAAAGATTTAGTTTATGGAGCACATGTCAGTAATAGGACCCTGTGAATTTATGTTCGTCGGAAGGAGCTTTTTTAAAAAAAGAACCAGTATCTAATGGCATTAGTCGTAGTATACGACGGGACGCGATCGATACTCATATGATTGTAAATGTAGATTGATTGGCTGCTACTCTCGTTCTTTTTGAAATCACTATGTGCTCTGCAGTCGGTCCATTATGCTGCTATTCTACGCGATTTAGTGACTGCACACTGCCAGTGCCCTGCGCCATGCAGTCGAGTCGTTGCAGCGAAGCGTTTGCAAAATATTGCTTGGTTTTATTGGACATTGGACAAATGTTGCCGTGATAGATCGTGGTTGACTTTTAGATGAAGACAATAAAGATTTGGCTACTTGCATTTGCATTTGCAAAATCAGTGGTTTCTTTCCACGTTGTACCTATGTAAGTATATGGAAGCAAAGTTTCTCAGAATCCCAAGAATGAATGAATGATTGGATTCTCTGGGGAGAGGAAAATGTAGAGTTTTGTTCTTTGGATTTTAAAGTTCTTTGAAACGACCTTTTTGTTTAAATTTAGTGCATTAAAAAAAATCCGCAAAAGTGAACCAAGTTGGGAACAATCGAATAAAGTATTTTATGATGTCGTATTTTGAACCGTAGTAGGTAATTGATGGCATTTTAGTAGGTAGATACTCCTAGCTCCGCAAAAATGCTTTAACTCTGCAAATGTGATTCAAATCTCCCTAGAAAACATTGAAAAGTCTCATACTTTTTCAATGACTTTACGAATGCCTTCCTGATAATTTTATAATAAGTATAAGTATGAGCTTGCGATTAGTTGCGATACGGAGATGGTCCGTTCAATTTTCTTCCCTTAGCCAAGAATTAACCGATTCTACATAAAAATATTTCTCTTTAATTTTTGATTGCTATTGTTTTTGTTAGATATACCCAAATTTGTATCAGATTAACGAATCATAATATCTTTTTATGCATTTAATTTAAACAAGTGAGGTCGTAATTTCAACATTTTATTAGCGTTTCGAGTTGGCAAGACCTAGAGTAAAGTTAGCCAACATGTTGGATTAAAACTTTGACCTAAATGACATTGCTTCCAAATCTGACAATTTATGAAACTTGGTAAAATTAGAATAAAACCTATGAAATGCTAGGTAGTTTTATTTAATAAATATTCATTCGGTTTTGGAGTTTATAAAACTTTTGGAAATATTTTTATAAACGAATGAGTTAATTCAGCACTTGTAGTAATTACAGATTGCGATTGTAGTAATTATCAGTCGCCGCTAAGCGAGGCATCTCGCTCTTACGCTCCCACGTCATTGGCTATTCGTATTTGCGTATTTGTTATACTTGCCATGTGTGGTTGGTATGTCTTATTTGCCTATTCGATACACAATATGTTGACAAAACTATTATAATATTTAACAAATACGACAAACATCCAATAGCGAATATGAATAGCCAAGTGAAGTGGGAGCATTACGCAATGTAGCATACGATAACATATGAACGACAGTGATAGTTGTATTTAGGTTTATTAGACTTAGACTTGCCTAGTGGCTGCCACAGAATTATCTAAACTGTATAAGTGTGTTAAGGATTCTTTGAAGACATTAGCATATTGTACGACATGAAAACGACTATCATTACCACGCCTTATAAATGCCATGGTAACGAAAAATCGATTCAATTACAGCGCACAAACTCGTTCTGAGTTCTGCGCCCACTTTCATTACCTAGCAAATGTCTAGGACCGTGAAAAAATGTGTCGCGAGTAAAATTGCGTTTTTATTTTGGCAAAGAAACAGACTAGACGTTTGTCTTGCCGCAAATCAAGAGAAACGACGTTGCTCGATGAAACGTGAACCGCGGGCCCTTTGTGCTGTCACACTACTCTTTGTATTGTTGCCGTGTAAAGGGAGTTTTATGTCAAAGTACTTAGATATGTCAAAAACGTTTTGTTGAGGCTTTCGACGTGTGGAATGTAATGGGAGAGCCTAGGTTTCCGATAGCTACTGTTCCTTTTCGACTCTACATGACTCTACATCGAAAATCGGATTAGATTGGTCATGTGTTAATAACATAATGTCACAACTTGGAGTCTGATCGATGTTACTAGGTATTTAAAAGTTATTGAAAATTAATAATGTTGTAGAATTAATGTTATTATGTCAAGCGCTCGTTCTACTTGGATTGCGTAATTCATACAATAATTAAATACAGTAAAAATTTACGAATGTTATATCGTCTCTACATGAAGAACAAGTATTATTTACAAGAGCAATAATAATAAAGTGCATATTATAATCATCTTCCGCCCACAGTTGCTTTTAAGTTACTTCAGGCGACTCCTCCTGGAGCTATTTACGATACAATATCGTGATTACTTTTTTACTTGACATTGGCAAATGACAAAATTGTAGAGTCCATTAAACAAACTATAGTTCCTTTGTTTTCCTTGTTAGAAATTCGCAAACTAGGCTGTATAATTATGCCCTATGAATAATATGTTAATTGGAGACTGGGGTGTCACGCAATCTTTGTCGACCCTTAAAGCGTTCATTGTTCCGCCGAAAAAAGACGTTGTCGAAAGTTAATTGCTTTGGAATCAATTATGAAAAGAATCAAGAATTATGTGCGAGTAATAAGTTTGGAAGGGAACGGCCGGGATGTGAAGGAACCCTCGGGTCGAGATCCGTCCGGCAGATCTTGGACGGAATTTTAGAGGGAGCTGTGAGGGTGTGACAGTAGCCGGTATACGCACTAGGCGTAATAAACGCAGCGGTTATTTTGCAAACAATTTGTAGTGATATATTTAGCTATTCAGGCTGTAATGTAAAGTGTATTTTAAAGTATGCTAAGAAATGGAAGGCGTTCAGTATTGAAAACAGAGAAATCTCGTATACCAGTTTTTTTTATTAAAACAATAAATCAACACATATAAAATCGTCAGCTCATCGGTATAAAATGTATGGAAATTCACAAAAATACTTCGTCTATTCACAAAACCTGCGTTGTTCTCACATCTTCGTAGATTCGATCCCAAATTCCCCACCTCCTAACTACTGTAGTAGCCGCTCCTAGTACATACAATCTTTAAGTTTAGTGGAGTGGTTGAGGAGAAAATTAGTACATGATTTGAAAATATTGCTAATTTTCATTTTCATGTACAACATAGGTTAGTTAGATTATCACATCATAGTGTACGGGTTGTGCATTTAGTAATGCAAATAAAATGTACCGTTAATATTAATCCCAGCCAAATAACTTATTAAACGTTGAGTTATTTTAGCCCAGTGTAAACACGGCTGTAGCATCTACAGAGTGTGTACGACTAAGGGGCAGCAGAATCGCTCGTTATTTATAATTTATTCCCTCAATTAATACGTCTCGACGATTGTTCGTCTACGCTTTTGTCTACGATAAAGTTTCAGGAACAGATGGTAGATAGGATCCAAATTCCGGTGTTAGCCCTTGAAATCGCGACGATTCGATAACTTGAGAAGTGTGGTTTTAATCTCGCGCTAAACTAAGTTATTCGCATGACTTGGAACTAAAAACGCAATGTCTCTACAAAAGCGTAGGAAAGTTCTATTGTATTGTGCAGTCTGGCCACTTTAAACTTTTTCTTTGTTGTCTGTCTGTTCCTTAACTTTTGTATCAACTGAAGATTGTATTGTAATTTTATAAGTAGAGTATGTTGTAGAATGGTGTGTAGATGTACGTCAATAAACAGGTACTTAACCCTTATGTAAACGATTACGTTGGTGATGCGTGGGCGATTCAGTAGCATATCTTGTATTGAAAATATTGATGATTCTTGGATTAAAATTTTCGTTACGACCAGGATTCTAAATAGGAACATCGACATTCCGTGGGATGTATTTTACGACAGTGTTACCGTGACTCAGATTGTTGGATTGTTCAGATAAATAGTTCAGAAAAAGTGTTATTATAAGATTGGGGATTTAGAGGATAAATATTACAATTGTATCTATTTCGACTATCTGACTTAATATTATTGATTGATCTATTGTAAATTTCTATACCGGTAAGGTCTGAACTATGTATGATACTATTCAAACAACTTACATCTTGTTAAACTACCTACTCATAGTTTGTGTAATGAATAAATTAATTATGAATATATTGTCTCTGGTTAAGATAATTGATATCAAAATCTATGAAGCCTCTTAATGCCTGAAGACCATCCTCTTAAACTAATTTCTCTTGCGAATCGTTAGAGTACTTTATTATTTTGAGAGTGAGTATTCCATAAATGAAGTCCAGGTATTTTCCCCGTGTTACATCTTACATATTTTTAGCTTGTATTCCTATATTTTACACCCTAAGGCACTATACAAGATCCTGTATTTTACATATTTAGCCTTTATGAAAAAATCAGACACTCCACGTTAAAGATAAGATAAGATAAGATAAATACACTTTATTGCACCATAATACAGTATTCATTACATAAATGAGAAGCATGTACAATTTTGGCGGTCTTATCGCTAAAAGCTTTCACAATGGTAACTTTTTCCGAGAATACGATATCTACTCAAGTGGAATACTTAACTATTAGGCAAAAGAAACTCCCAAGTTTTAAATACCAGCCATTTTACTATTTTATTCCACTGCAGTTGCCATGAGCACGCTTTAAATTCAGACTAATTGGATTATTATACGGAAACGATGCCCGAAACGTGTGTCTATCCTAGCCTGCCGAGATGTAGCTATCGAGGGGTGGTGCGGATTGAGAAGCTAATGCGGATACAGATGTCAAGTTTTATAAAAGATAGTTTGCAAGAGTTACTCTATTGCACAAGGCACCGTATTTGACAAATATTAAAAATTTAATTATTTTCATTAATTTTACCACGTGTGATCAAATGTGGAAACAAGATTGAAATCAGTTGAAAAATAAAATAATTAAGTTCAAAATCAGGAATTTCAAACTCCGTACTAAATTCAATTTTGCAAAAAAGGGATGAAGCACCTAATCTCTGATGGCATTAATTGGAATATCGAAAAACGAATTTCAGATGTGTCTTCATTATGATCACGTGAATTGATATCAGAATTTAAATTGTTTTTAATTATATTGTCAATACAAGTGCATTAAATTATAACTCTATTAAAAAAAATACAAGTGCATATTACAAACTATACATACAATTAAAATACCCTCCTACATGTATATTGCATTGGTATAGGTACACTGAGATTTATCTCAATCAAGCTACTAGTTTCAAATTAATCCAAATCACACTTAGCGTGGGATCATCCCTGTAATGCTGAAACACTAATGTAAATTGTGAAATAAATACCAAAAATTCAATGACTTGCCCAACACCATGTATCCCCAAAAGCTCCGCAATGATATTTGCGGATGCGGATGTGAATTTCAGCAACGCCCCTGCTATCGAGGAACTTGACTTAACTTACTAACTTATTTTAGCCTTTATTACGGTTAGTTAAAGATTCTAAAGGGAATTCAATATTCTAGAATACTTAGTTATAGAAGAAGACTTTAGCTATTCTATTTCATTCAAAGGATTTTAATTCGTTTAGTTAAGTAACTTTTCAGGGTTATTTTTAGAATTTATTATGTATTATAACTAAGGTAAGCGGGAAATAGCTATGTAACTATGTAATCATTAAAAGCTAGAAACTACTTAAGTCTAAAATTACGACTAAGTGTCGTAAGTTATGAGGTTTTACAAAATGCAAACCGAACAGTGAACAATTAGTGTTAGTATTGTTTAAAGCATGCATGTTCTATGATGTCCATCTATTCGCATGGATGCAAGCGCACGGAAGCAGGAGTCATGCACAAATAAATGTTTATTTTATTGATTTTCACACGGCCCCGTACAATGCATGTCGCTGGTACACTAACACGGAACCCGAATCACTTCGACAGAGTTCTAAATTGTTCGAATAAATTTACTGGGGCGCAACTTTGACCAATTAATAATAATGAATGCGCCGAGGGAACCCTATTGCTCCTATTGTTATTCGAACTTTTTATTTCGAGAAAGTTGCATTAGTGTTTTGAGCTTTGGTGATGTAGAACTTTGTGTCAGTTAAGTGTAGTTTTATGCTTCTGTTAGTTTAGTTGTAATTTTATACAGTTTAGTAACAATCGATTAGTTTTACGATGCGTGTAAATTAAAATATATGACCATTCATGAGAGTTTGTTTAACATGTTGCATTGCATAACCATGTTTTTATATTATATTGTTAATTACTTGTAATGTATTTACAACTGATATAGATTAATGAATATTCAGCTCTCCTTATTCTCTTAATTTAATAATGAAAAGGTAGATACCTAACCTAATTATAACATTCAGTTCGTCACAAGTGCGGGTCGGGTATAAAAAAAACTACAACACTACGTAAGTACTTATTAAATAATTTTAAATGTATTTAGGTAGGTAAGCATGTATATAGGTTTGTCTGGTCCATGTCTGGCTTAATTAATTAATACTTAAATCACTACCTGTAATGATTTAAAATGTAAATGAATACCTACACAGAAATTCGACTCGCTCGATCATTACGAGCCGAAACGTTCCTCAATTAGAGACGAAATCACATGTTCCGATTTTTTTCTCGGAAGGGTAGAAGTAATATGAGTTTTCCATGAGCTTTCCGAACGCACTGCGCCCTACATCCCCGTTGCTAACCTTTTGTTAACAATCAAACTTGTACTTGCGACCTTACGATTCGCCGAGCCTGTCCCGCCCTCGGAGTTCCTAACGAATATTTAATACACCGAAAATCGTTTATAAACAAAGGTTGCGCCGCCGGCGGCCACGGCGCCCTGTCGGGTTTAATTGCAGGTTTAGTGTCGGCGTTCATTAGGATATGCAGGCGCTTTTTTTAACGCGATTATGACGTCGCAGGGTCGGTGTCGAGGGTGCGCTGGGGCGAGGAGGGCTGCGTCACGTGCGAGGTCCGCACTCCGCAGCCCCACGCATGCGAGACCGCAGGGCGCCGCGTGCGCAGGCGCGCCCCTCGCCCGCCCCGCGCGCCCCGCCGCGCGCCAGTCCGCCGCCGGCCGCCGCGCGCCCCGCCCGCCTGTGTAGCGCCCTGCCGCGCGCCGCGAGTGATCCACAACCGAGTGATGACGACTTGTGACTAGTGCCATGTTGATGCTCCGCTGTGCCCTGGTCGCGGCACTGCTCGCCGCCGCCACAGCAGCCTGGCAGGAGAACGTGCGACCCAAGGTCTTCGCACAACTAGGTGAGTCCACAGTGACAACACTCAACAACCGAATCTACTGTTCACCTATAGCGGAGGTTACGTTAGTAGGGCATAGACCCATGAAGTTCATTGTCGCAACACACCCAAGCCTCGTGTTTATGTTGTTTTGTTTGACGACAACTCGCGGGCAAACACTCCTTTCAGAAGTTGTCGTGTTTGTGTCGAAGTATCATGGAGACTTCAAAGAGAATGTAAACATTCTCGTCTAATAGGGGTTATTGTAGAGGTTAGGTCTGTTCTAATAAGATAACGTCATAACGGTTAAATAAAAGTTGGTATACAACGTGCTTTAAGTAAACTTGCTACCAAAAGCTCAACATAATGAGCAAACAAGAAAGTTTAATAAGCAAAAGTAGCTAGTCGTTGATCAAAAGCTTAAAATATAGATTGGTTTCTCAAAACTTTATGACTTGTAGAGTTCGATGACATATTTAGCTTTGAAGTCGCGATTTGGAAGAGACATCCAGAAAATGCTTCTTGCTATCTTGATGAAACGTTCAAAAGAAAGCTCTAGGTACAATTTTACCAATGAAACTCAAGGAACTCTCTTAAATTGAATGTCGTAAAGATTTGGGAGAGTCGTTCTTTCCATACTCTAGGAAGTATGATTATTTCACATTCCAATAAGATTGCCTTTGACAATATTAGACGAAAACGTATTGTAATTGAAATTGTGTTGCTAGAAAGTCAAGTGGCGTTGGTGCGTATGATCTTAGCTATGAATTATATAAATCATGTCATCTGAAGAGCTTTTAATGCTGATAAAAGAAATAATAATAAACTCACGTTTTCAAACTTAGAAACGTAGGAAGAGAGTCTGAGAAAATGAGAAATCAATATGGAAAGTCAAAATTTTGATGACACAGCAACATTCATGTTTGAAATCAAATTAACAGAAATGCCGCTAGAATTGCGCCTTGCGGTACGCCCGTAACGAGTCGGAGTCACGCGACAGCTCGTCCTGTAGGAATAAAGCCAGAGTGCACAACTGTACCGCCATTGTTTTATTGTGCAGTCTGCATTGCGGGGGACAGCCAGCCAGCCAGCCACGTGGCCCTCATTAGTGCTACACAAAGCGAAGCAGTTTGTTCTGCGTTTTGCAATGTTACGCTCGGATTAGCGATCCACGCGATGTTTAACGTAGCAGATGGAACTTTGTCCATATCGGTGGGATGGTTCAGACAATGTTATTTGTTTACGTTGACTGACCGTGCTTGAATTTGAATGCCTTCTGAATTTCCAAGTATACCGCTTGCCTCTCCAGAAACTAAAACAAATGCTAATATTGAGGAATATTGAATACCAAAACCTTCATGAACGATAAATATTGATTGTGTTTCGAAGGAAGAGTCAATTTCTGTAATGCTCTGAAGTTGCAAATGATGCGAATTGATTAGTGAATAGCTTCAATTAGTGGTGCTGACGTCTTGCGTGGAGACGTGAATGTGTCGGACGCATATCCTGCCATTCCTGTCAAATATCCGGCCATTGTGTTAGTCTTGCTTGTTGATTGACTACATCTAAATATTCATGTTAAAGAACTCGTTTACTTGCCAAACTATTATAATATCGCTGAAGACTTTGACACGATATCGTTCCTCATCCACTTTCCTTCATTATTTTATTTTCATCACCCTTGTTATTAAATACGAAGATACAAATCATATGTCTAACTAAATCCCTTCGCAGAAAATTGAGATATAGAAATAAACTTAAGTTAAGTAATGCAGGCACTTTCTAGTTTCCTAAAAAATTTCGAAGCTTACCCTTTATTAAATTAAATTACTTTTCAGTATGAAGGTGGTGGGACTTATTCCCTTTTCCGTTTATTTTATGGTTAGTCATGTTAAGAGAATCTAAAAAGGATTGATTGACATCACAACACACTAGGATTGCGTACTTTTCGTGGAATATTATCCCTGTCAAATATACTAATGCAAAACCAATAACCTGTAATAGAGTAAACTGTTCACCAAATTGACGAAGCGACTCAATTAGACACAAATGGGGCTGCTGTTTGATGTGGAGACACTCGTAGTGTAAATTACATAGCCTGTAATGTGATACTCCAATTGCAACCAGAAGGGTCATAGTGGTCGCTGTGCGGTTTAATAATGGGATCACTGGCCAATATATGGAAAGATTAAAAGTGCTAGATTAACTACGAGTATTCATACTATAAAAGGAATATGTAGGAGTGTACCTCGTAAATCATTTTGGTCTTTGAATAAGATATCCAAGGGATATGAATCCTTTTCAATTTGTTAAAAGCTGGCATTGTAGGAGTAGTCTTTGAATAGCTTCGCCGGAAAAACAGAATATGGATATAGATCTGTATTTTGGCATGAGAATAAATGTATAAATCTAAATGTGATGAAACAGATTCAGATTTCAATACATAAATTAATTAAAAAAGAAATGGTAATTTTGTAGGTGGATACCATTAAAAGACAGTGTTTGACAATACAAATAAAAGTAAACAATATGAATGAAAAGGTACCCAATTATCTTTCTATAAGTTTAGAAGTTCATTGAACTTTAATTAACTCCTAAGGCATGTTTGGTACTTTTTATCTGAACTTGTACACGTTAGAAGCGACATTTATCTAACTCAGAGTTTGAAAAGTATAACTACCTATTTGAATGCGATAAAATGGTCACTATACCCACTTATCGAAATTGTTACCTCGTAAAGTGATCTAGTTCAATAAGTCTAGGTCTACTTAGGTCTTTGGTCAAGTCTTGTATCGCCATAATTTACTAGCTTAATAGCATCGTATGAACATGCCTTGGGAGATAAGTGGTTGTAATCTAACTAACCTAATTTGCGGGTAATGTTACAGTGTTCGACGTCCGTTGGCAACTGATATCATTACTCAAAAGTATGCCACTAGAGAATGGGTTCAATTTGTGCAAAGTGCATGTTATGCTTAAAGAGATAATGGAAGCCGCGAGCTCTATATTTTGATGTTGAAAAATGAGACCAAAACATCAAGTAGGTAACCATATCCATTCGATAATAAGAGCTTTAATAATAATAAAATAAACCGCTTTAAGTACTTATATCTCGAAGCTACGATAGAAGATGGTGTTAAAAATAATGTAAAAGAGAAAACTTTAGATTTTTTGACTATTTAAGTTGAAATTCAAAGTAAAGGATACTAAAGAGTGAAGTAGTTGAGATAAACTACGTTGGATACAAAATTGAACGTTGTATAACTAAAGGTACGAGTAAGGCCTCGTGTTCTGAATGTTACTGATAAAATCTGTTGTTGTAACTATGCCGACATAGAACAATAATTTAATGTGCTTTTACTCGCATATCCCGTACCAAACATTTATTATGGCGGGCGATATCGGTGGTATAAGTCGAGTATCCAGTTTATACTCTAGACCGGTTTACTTCAAGTGTGGGTAGGTAAATGTTATAAGCATTCAGTTTGATGCAGAAAGCTTTCTCTGACTCAGCGAACGATGACTCACAGAAAGCTAAGATTAAGATAGGTCAGGATTTCAACACAGAAAACAATTTAAGCATAGAAAATAATATTAGGGACGTACGAGTATATGATACATCATCGAAATCTGTTGCGTTTACAATACTGGAGAGGATAGATAAATAAAACAAAAATTTAAATATCATAAACCCAAACAGATTACAGATAGATTCTTAAAATGTAACTTATGTAACCCTCTTTAAAAAAACAAGATTTATAGACTGCTCGGGTTTAAACAGGTGCCAGAGTCTACGTTCAATTCTTTACTGTTTATGGTGTTGCGTTATGGGTTCCGACACCCTCTTTTATGCTTTTAACTGCTTGGATTATAGAACGTTTAAGTGGGCCTCATAAAATAAGTTCACTTACTACCTGAAGAAGAAATAAATTACTAAACAGGATAATGCTTTTATATCCGGGAATGTTTTGTACGTGTCGCGTTATGCCTTATGGGTATTTATTGGGTCATTCATCAGGAGCCAATGCACAGGGGAACGGTTATGTGGCCTGGGGTGCATAATGCTGCTGTGACGCTATGTTGTTTATGATCGAACTATGTCCTACCAATTTATTAACTTTCTGTGCAGTCAAGGGGAATGAACTCGTTTCAATCCCTGTCATTAAAGTTAATAGCCCTTTTGTGGCTTTTGATCTTGGCCGTTAAAGTATCTGTTATTATAGTACAGTAATTTTGAAATACAAAATGATCCTATTGATGGCAACCTGTCATTTCTCCTGGCGATCAATTAGATGCCTGGAATTGGTAGAGCCTTTATAACATTTCCTTCCACTGACGTTGACATTTCGTCAATTCAATGCTTCAAATCGGACAAAGTCCCCGTTAATAAAAATCGTACCCGCGACGATAACCGCTAATCAAAAAAGGACAAAAGTTCATCGACAACACAATCGCCATTAGAGGCGAGAGGAATGCTGCGGGGGAGCGAAACAAAATGTGCTTAACGGTAACGCGATATGGTGAGGAATGGGTTGTGCTGCATCTCTTAAAGTTATACGGTTTGAATTGGATCTTATGGTTTGATGGTAAGGTAGGCTTTGTGTTGTTTGGGTCGCATCCTCAATGGCTGAGACAAGTAGCCGCGCTGAGCACGCACGTGCGTGAGACGCCGCCGCGGGTGGTGGCGCGCGGGGCGCGGGGCGGGGGGCTCGTGGCGCCGCCTGGCGGGAGAGGGACAACTTTATGACGACGCGATATATTGTCTTCGCCCAGTGTGGGATTTACGGTTTCTTTTGTTTTATTTTTTCGGACACGCCGATTAATTTCTTTTAGTGGGCTGTTTGGGGTCGCCGTTCCAGCTTGTGAAATCAAGTTCCCTTTTTGTTTCGGCGGCTTTACATTCAAGAGCTTTCGCTTTGCGAATTCTCTGCCTGAAATAGGCATAAAGTTCTATAAATAAGACCGTTCGCCACACGTGCACGACATTTGTTTATGATGCATTTCCTTTGAGAGGGCTTTGAAACTTTGATGGATTCGTTTTGATTTTTTTATACAAATTATAATTAGAAATTAAAATTGCTAAGCAGATTCGTACAAAACAGGGAAATAACGGTACGCCAATCAAACAGCTGTTCCATTCAAATTCACATCGGGGAAGGATCAAAATCAAAGAAAGATGGTGAATGAATGGTGGCTTTATCCCAACCCTTGCTGACGAGGGCAGCGCAAACATTGGTTTAGTAATAAAAATATTTGTCGAAATCCTCGACCGGCAAAAGGAAATGGGAGTTTTTTTGCAGAATAGACCCGCGAGTGTGCCTAGCCCTTTGTCGCGCAGTTTTTAAATCGGGATTAAATGGAAGCTAATCATGAATCTGAGGGGAATGTGCAATCCGTTCTGGTTTGTTGCAAAATGCTTCATTGAAAATTGGTAGAGTTAGGGTAGGTATATTTATCTAAAAAATATTGCATTTGAGAACGCACACGAATATACTGATGATACAACTGAAATTGTTTTTTTTAAAGTCTCAGCTATTTCGTAGCTCACGCTAAACCCGCGCTCAAAACTGTCTATGAGGCAGGGATCTCAAGAGCGATATAGATTTAGCTCACAATCAAAATTGTCTCTGAGTATCTTTGTTTTGTTGTACAAGTTTTAGCAATATCTTCCCCATAAGCTCAATCTTTTCACAACAAATGCTAATATATGTTGCACAATCACAGAACAAACACCAGTTCGTACAACAATAAGTCTAATCAACAATGAATCTTCATATTCTCATTTACAGAGTCGCATTTAAACCCCCTTCTCATTTGAAAAGGCCTCGATGAATGAGTCGGAGTCAATGGGACGTAAGAAATGGGCCAGTGACGTGAGGCACCGAGCAAGTGAATCGTATTCAACGACCAGTCTATCCAGAACCATAGGGTTGCCTACTTTGCATGAAGAGCAACTTGAATCAGAAATTAAAGAGATACTCAGGAAACTAATATTTGAAGTAAAGGCTGTACATATTAGTGATTCTTGCAATGGTTCACTACATTAGGTGCATTTGTAATGAAAAATATCAATGACTCTTTGGTAGGTCTAGTTCCAACAGCATATTAAAGAATTGGTGAACAGAAGAATCAATACAATAGCGTTTATTGTTGGTTTATTGTAAATCTGAGTAAATAGAAGATCTATGTATAATATTGAAATAAGTGCCAGATTATGGTGCTTCTATTGAGTAGAAAACATGTCAAAAAACTTTCATTAGCAGTCTGGTCATTTAAAATTTTATTATACATATTATTATGCCAGAAATGGGAATAAATTATATTGACCAGTGATGCGGGATGCTCAGAGGGTCGTTGTATGATGCAGGCAGGCATGCAGGTAGTACATTTTTCTCATCACATGGATCACTGGTCATTCGTGTATGGCATAGTGTAAAAAATGTTACACATGATCTAGTAAGAGCATGATCTAATGGCGGTAGGTAGAATTAATGGTAAAAAAATACATTTTGTCTTAGATAAATTTTTCTCTTGTTCAAAAATTCCATAGCTCTAGAATCTGATAGGATGAGATATCAACGCTCGAATGGGTGGGCGACATCAAAGAATCGGACTGGACGGAGTTAAGTCGAGATGTTGAAGAAGCAATGTCATGAGATCACAAGCCAGTTGACCTATTGACCTTCAAACAGCCGTAAATAAACATTTTGCACTTCTATAAACTTCTAAAACCAAAGAGAAACATATAGGTATTATTGTTGTGTGAACGAAAAAGCCTAATATTTGCCGGATAAACACCATCACTCAGAGAGCAGCGCTGATTATGCCACCTGCCATGTAACATGATGGATGTGCACGTAGTGGATCTTATAAGAATCGTAAAATATTCTAATAGAATCCGTCACAAGGGATTAATGCCGTGACTTCATATTACGCATGAAAACCTAGGATTTCTCACCAACTTCAAAACATCATTCTCCCTTTAATTCTTGGAATAAAAGCAAATTCTCATTATTATTATGTTGGATATGAAATTGAACACATGAGGGAACAAGCATTGCTTATATATTTCGCAGAAATTCGGTAATAACATTATTTGTCATAGTAACCTTATATGTCGCGACTAGACTAGATATTTACAAAGAATTTCCAATTAGCTCCAGGGCGTGATCGTTAGTTCAAGGAGCAGTTACATAAACAGTATTATAATATAAACTATGTTTAATAATAAGTTATAGGTACATCGATATCTTTACAGCAATAAATCAAGATAACTAGAATTGTGAAAAAGTAGTTTTTGAAAAGATGTGTTGTTAATTTAAGATACAAAATAATATAATGTAAAAGTGAAAATTTTAAAATTTTCGCGATTGAAGTTTGAGAAAACATGGATTCCGTAAAATATTAACTTTTTATTTTGATTTGGTGGTAGAATTGTTGGTGAAGGAGTTCAATTTAATATCAAAATTATTCTGTGTATGATAGATAGAATATGGTTAAACTTTTTTCTTATGGAAGGTTAAACTTAAAGTCGCGTAGTCATAAATGTAATTTAAAGTTGGCATTCTGTCCCTTTCTACCGTAACATTTTTAAGGAAGTGTGAAAGGGACAACAATACGGTTTAGGGGAAGTGAGGCTTGAGAAGTGAGTTAAGCCTCCAGGTTTATGGGTAACATCATAAGATAGTGTTTTCAAATAAAGTCTAGTTCAACAATGTTCTTTATGAAATTAATACTGATAATTCCAGTATTTACATTACACAACCACGTAAACGTGAGCTTAACATCACGGGAGGTCTTGGTAAAGCGGCGGTGTAAGGCACCGTTAATGAGCCAGGTGGTCTTGCACAATGCGCCCCCGTAACAATGACGTAGCGGGCTTAGGGCGTAAGGGCTATATAGCTACCCTTGCATGTATAGATAAAGTGTAGCGGACACTTTATTCACCGGTAATATGGGATATATTGTAATGGTTGTGGTGTAAACTATTTTTGACTGTACGAGTCGCCCGCGAGGAAAAAATTAAGTTTTTAATTTGTAAATACAACGCTTTGGGAAGGGTCATTGTGTACAATTCGGACTTACCGATTTTTTTGTGTAGACTTTGTTGAGTTAAATTATAATTGTAATTTGTTGTACATATTTTAGAATGTGTGCAAATAATTATTAACAATTGTGAGCGTAGCTACATAGATTTTACTTGCAGGTTACACGTGTAAAATCTACTCGAGAAATTGGCCGAATTTGATAATTATGGAAAATATTTACATCGACCGTTCTATTATTTCATAATATAATATTTAAACTTACATCCAATCCGCTCCTGATTATATGACTGGAATGTCGGCAAAATATTGGAGGGAGCTCAATCCATAATGTCACTGCCATTCAATACAAGTGATGATAAAGAGTCGCTCCATTCCCTAACTAAACAAAATACTAAGTAACAGAGATTTCAATTTTCCATTCATATGTGTTACACACACACGTTACATTAAGAGGATGCTAATAAAAGCTTTAATGACGTATAGCGACACTTTTGCCATAACTACAGTAGTCAAAGTGCGGCCGAGTTGCAGGAAGCACAAAACGAAGGAGTTGAGTATTATTAGTGCCCTAAAAATACATGCGCCTGCGCCACACTTGAACTTGAGCTGGGGGTCAATGACCGGTGGCTGGGTACGATAATTTTGTTGTGGACAGAAAAAAAGTACAGATAAGTGATTGTTCTCGACTACAGTCTAAATTGGGTTCAAATGTAAAGTGGGTAGGTACAGTCGACAGCACATCAAGTGTAACTTTATACTTTGTACCGTTCTTATTATCTGGGTCATAAGTGTTGAAATCATACTACAAGTGTTACCATTGAGCTGCTGTCGACTGTGCGTATGTATTTAAAATATTTACTTCGTTTCGATTACAATATTTTATTCTCACCAAAAAATTATACTTGTCGGAACAGAACCAGAAACTACGTTCTCTTGCGACCCAGACATCGTGGTACACGAAAAGCGAGTATCTAAGAGAGGCGGGCTAGTTAAGTTTAAACAAAGGCGTCAAAGTTAACTTCACTATAATTATTACGAATTATAAATCAACTTGATTTCGAGAGGCAAACGATCCGTCGGAGAAATGCTTGTGCACCGAACGCGTGCCGAGCGTAGAATGAATGCGCTCCGCACTCGCCGGCCCCGACGTTCCGTAAACACGTTGTCGCATGTTCGCACCGAATCGGCCCCGCGCGGCGACCACGTGTTGTGCCTCGTGGTGTAGAAGTCAAATCAGCTCCTTTTATCATCTTCGCCGACACGGCCTTTCCTGACATACGCACGTCCTCGTGCGTTATTCATCTGAAATCATCAGAACCAGCTCATCATCACCTTCAGTCACAAAAGGTCGAATCTACAGAACTCTATAATCTCTATTAGGCCTATGCACGCTCCGAAATAGTCAAACTTAAGAAAGAAATCAAACTCTACAATGTCTACGACGTACTCTATACGTACGCTATCTGTGGTGGCATCTATTATCAAACTAGGGGACTTTACAATCAAGATAATTAACCAACAATAACAAAACTCGAACACTAACTAGACTCTCCTCGCAATTCTCACTTAAACTCTCTTCCCAATTCTCAGATAACGCCAACTCTCCCAAAACCCACAACACCGTACACCCCAGGCATCGCGTATAGCACTCGCCACAGCTCCGCGCCACGCGCTGGAGACCTACACACATGTAGCGCGAGGCAGGCCAGCGGCTTGCGGCCAGCGGCGAGATGCTACATAACGCACCTCCATCCACATACATTGCGCCGGCTGGTCTCACCACCACCGCGCCACTCTCCGCCTCGCGGAGCACCTGCACCACCGTGCTGTTACCGACTCTCTCGTCAACCTCCACATCGCTCCTACTATCCGCCGACACGGACTCATCCTGCTCTAAAGCTCCGTCACATAGAGCTTCCGCCATTTCCGTTAACCCGTCGCGCCCTTCAGGAACCTTACGCAAGCTTTCATACTACTTGTACTTTCTCTTAGAGCCATCCACTTGTTGCAGTTCATAGAGGTCATCTAAACTTTCTATCCAGCTTCGTCTGATTTGCTCGCAATATTTAAGAAATACAAAATCGCCTGAATCATTCCCGTAGCATCGCGTTCCCATTACCGCAACTCTCGCAGCGTCCCTTTCCTATTACCACAACTCTGTACTAAATAATTTTACTTGCAATTTTCCTATTGAAACAAAGTGTCTGATTTCGCTACGTGTTCGATGTTAGTAGAGGCATCGCTACGGATCTCGTCTAGGTCAGCTCTACCCTCGGAAAGGTTCATCAATGCAGGCTATCCTTGAAATACCTAAAGGCTGCGATTTGATCCTGAACATAAGCTTAGTTGCTGAGTAACCGGTGACTCTGCATTTTGTGCTATTCAATGCCAATTGTCTTGCACCCAAATAATCTCTCCACGCGGTGTCCGAGCTATTTTCATTTATGGTGAGTAAGCTTATAAGTGTTTGCATTACCCTCTCGATCTCGGCTCTACTAGCCCCGACCACAATAACATGGAGCTCTATGTTATTTCTCACAACGAAACTTTCGGAAATTACTACTAACAATAGCATGGACCCTGATCAGCAGTAACGCACAAATTGATAGCCTCCGTTAATGATTCTATAGGGCTATTAGCGTCTAAGCTCGATGTCAAGCGTAACTTCAACTTATTTAGTAAAAGCATCGATTATAACATTAACGTACCCCTTTCAGAGCTTTTACCGCTTGCTTTCCCGCTCAAGTCAATGTGAATTGTGTGCCATAGAACCGCGACCTTTGGTAAAGAGTGCAACTGGATGGGTTGAGTACCCGAAGATCCTTTACAGGCTCTACATACCAAACACGCATCTACAATTTTTTTTTGTACAACCTTTGCCATACCTGGGAACTAATACAAATCGATCAATTTGTCAAGAGTCCTGTTATACCCGAGATGTTTTACTTCTGAATGCACGTGGCTTATAAGAGACCACACCAAAGACCGGGGAACAATAGGCAACCAAACAGACCGCTTATTACGCTGCACTTTTCGGTACAAAACACCCCTTTTAATATCACACGATTGAGCAACTTCTTGGCCTAAGTCGCCGACTCTCCATTTCCCCATAACATCACTTAGCTCGCTGTCTCGTTGCTGCTCCACAGCCAACCATCCTTGTTGCAACTCTGGGACTTTAATCTCTTTTTTGTAAACTACGTTAGTGCTGTGTCACTATCGGAATCAGAGTGAGGCAGTGGATTTCTGGACAGAAAGACTACATGTGTGTGACATGTGACGCCCCTCCTTATACTCTACATTGAAAATTAGCTTTGCAATATTGCCCATCCGGACTAACGAACGCTGTACTGTGCGTTCCACTGACGATGACTCTACATTATTACAATAAAACCCAGACGTATATCAAGAGAAGTAAAATACTTGGACATTTTGTAGTCTATCAATCTAGTCGCTGATTCGCGGTAGAGGATAGTTATCGCTACGCGTAGTCGAGTTAAGCTCGCTATAATCTACTACCATACGGTCGCTACCGTCCATTTTCTTAACCATTAAAATGGGACTAGCGAAAGGAGAGTTCCTCTCACGAATAACGCCTGTCTCTAGTAACTCGCCTACCTTATCCCTTCACATCCTCCACCACCTCTCGCTCACTAGCAGATTGTCTGTAACTATCTCTGTGATTATCTGTAACTGTCACTAGCAGATTGCCTTTCTACAATTTGGTAACGGTCAATGAGTCCTATCTACATTTCTCCCATAGTTAACGTGTTTTGTTGGTGTCCTCCATGAAATATTCAGAATATAAATCAAGTAGCAATAACAAACCACCTTTCTAAGTACCCTGTAAGTCCGTATCTACTCGAGACTCAGGTAGAGTAGGCGTTCACGATACCAACTGTGAAAATTTAGACTTGAGCAAGTTGACACAATTCGCCCCAAGCTCTACATGAATTCCTATATCGATTACATCGCGGTCGAGGAGAATAGGTTCGACCAAGCACGAATCATCAACAATGTGGAATAAAACTTTCAGAGTTAACTCTTAAACGTTAATTAGGCATCTGAATTGTTTCGTGCATTTCATGTCTGAATTACCAATACCTACTGTCGAGTACTACAGTATTATTAAAAATATTCTCGTTATTTTCTCTGCAATACAGTTTTTCATCAGGGAGCACTCAGCAAATAGAAAACGACAACTCATACCTGCAGCTTGCAGCTCACCAGTAACTACCCGCTTGCCACACATATTGACTTCCTTATTAGGGCTCTGGGCGTGCGCACGCAGGGCGGCGGCGACCGCGCAGGCACTGGCCACGTGGCCCTGCTCGCCGCACGCGTAGCACGTTACGGGGCGCTTCTCTTCATAGCTCCGAAACGCCGCCGTGGTCTGGGGTAGTTGCTTGTACATCTGGGAACTTTCACCAAAAGCTTCAGGACAATTCACGATCTTGTGGCCTACCTCGCCACAACGGTGACAAGCGCCAACAAAAACGGCGGTAGTCGGGCGCTGAATATTATATCGTGGGTGTTTATTTTCGATGTGGGTAGTCATGTCATCATTATGTCGCTTCATAGATACGCCACGTAATATGCGGTATAACTGTGATTTTGAAACTATCGTATGAGCGTTCAGTTCACGTTTTAAATTATATTCAGAATTTGACAGAATGGACACTGCAAAACACGTAATCACTTCCTCGTTGAAATCAATTTTAGGTATTGTCTCAATTAAATGCCAAAGCCACATTCCGGCGTCCGAGGCGGTTTCCTTGTCTTGCATTTTAAAGATAACACGGTCAAAATAGTCCTGCATAAGCATAGGTTTGGCAAATTTTGCGATGAGGGTATTTCTAACATTCTCCCACCATAAGGCTGTATTTTAGTTAAGCAAGTGGCTGCACGCCCGCGCAAAGCTTGCATTAGCGATAGTAATAAGTCGGTACCTTTCAGATCCTTAGAGTTTATGATAACCTCATTGATACTACACCAGCCCTCAATATCAGCATCCGGGTCATCTGGATCGAACTTGATGAGCGCCACCGGAGCGGACGAGCGCAGCCCGTCAGCCTGGCCGCCTGCCAGCCCACGCAGCAGTTGCAAAAACGCGGCGGCGGCGTCACCAGCGCCCGCGCCGATGCCAGCGCATGCAGCAGCGCCCGTGTCGTTGGTGCCCGAGCGTGCGGCGGCCGCGTCGGCGCACGCAGGTTCGGCGCCCGCGCGTGCGTCGGCCGCGGTTATTGCGCCGGGCTCTGTACTCTCGCCTGCCGGGCGGCCGGTTTCACTCGCGTTTTGTTCACTCGCGACACCGCCTCCAGAGCGCTCCCGGGTCCCGTATCCCACTTCTGATGTCGGAACAGAACCAGAAACTACGTTCTCTTGCGACCCAGACATCGTGGTACACGAAAAGCGAGTATCTAAGAGAGGCGGGCTAGTTAAGTTTAAACAAAGGCGTCAAAGTTAACTTCACTATAATTATTACGAATTATAAATCAACTTGATTTCGAGAGGCAAACGATCCGTCGGAGAAATGCTTGTGCACCGAACGCGTGCCGAGCGTAGAATGAATGCGCTCCGCACTCGCCGGCCCCGACGTTCCGTAAACACGTTGTCGCATGTTCGCACCGAATCGGCCCCGCGCGGCGACCACGTGTTGTGCCTCGTGGTGTAGAAGTCAAATCAGCTCCTTTTATCATCTTCGCCGACATACTTGTAATAAAAATAAAATAAAACACTTAAAGGTCCTAGCCAAAATCTTGACAGTTTTTTGGGTTTCAGACACAACCTCGCTGTTTCAGATATTGTGAAATGAAATGATTTTCAGAAAACAAATACGATAAACGAAATAATCTATTATAATAGAATAACCAAAGGTTGCATTCAAAGTGGACATTGGTATAGTTAGCTTATCTATTCCTGTATCATGTTGTGTTGCTGTTACAGTATTTTAGTTCATCTATAATTCATGAGTTTCATTCGTATTGTGGCTCTATATAAAATGTGATAATGTGTAGTCAAGGCTTTTGTGTCTATAAGGCTGTGTTGTGGCGGCTATTGATTTTCTATATTTGGGCATCCGTTCGCGATGGCCCGTCTGGCTCAGCCATGCATGATCTATCGGCCCAAAGCTTCACGTCATTATTGTTTTGTTTTTGGCTTTTATGTTTTGGTTACACAATGTAAACGTTTTGGGTAATATGATCCATATCTTACATGTAATTAAGCTGTTTTTGTCTTTGTGTTATCTGTGTACGTTGTAGGTATGTGTCATAGTTTATTTGTAAGGTAACATTTTTTAATTCTAAGTATGCCGAAGCCCAAATCAAGTGTCTTATTTTGTAAACATAAACTACCCTACCCTACTAACTTTTTAATATTGCATAGTTATTTTCACATTATTAAATCCGATTACTTTATTTTCACAATCATGAACAGGTTCAATCAATCAGTTCCTTCAGTGTTACATCACAACAGATTACGATACGATACGATTATATTTGTTTACAAAATAAGACACTTGATTTGGGCTGCGGTATGGGTAAATATGCACACATATATAATATGTTGTTATTAATTGTTGTTTGCTCTATATTTTCACGGTTTATTTGCTGCTATCTATTTTTTCTTTCTATCTTTTTCTTTTCTACTGTAATATAACTTACAATTAATTCCACGTTTACCTGGTTTATATATTGAATACATCCTTACCTATAGTTGAAAACAAGAGTAAAACACGTTGGTTTCTTTGCCTTTACACACTCGTTACTAAAAGATTCAATGCAGATGGATCGGCGTGTTTTATACCGATCAATACAGATTCAAGTTTGGGCACGAATAATTGATGCAATCCGATCCGCGTCCGAAATAGATGTGTTTAAAGAATGTTGAGACGCACCGTCTACAGCAGAATTTACTTAACGTGTTTTAGTTCTACCAGCAGAAGTTGAACCTGTTGATGTGATTAGTTCTATTTTTGAAATAGAAATAATGAACGGCATATGGATGCAATCAACGATACTACGTTTAAATGAAAAGCTAGTGCTGTGAAATGAGAATGGGAACCCAA
Organism: Tachystola acroxantha; assembly: GCA_963506565.1. Taxonomy (NCBI): domain Eukaryota; kingdom Metazoa; phylum Arthropoda; class Insecta; order Lepidoptera; family Oecophoridae; genus Tachystola; species Tachystola acroxantha. The sequence goes on from OY735887.1 coordinate 7,422,472, forward strand.
ATGAAACATACGTCCTAACCATGGTAATAAGTAACGAGAAATATTATTTCCGTTTTGATAACACACTACTTATGGGTATGAAATTTATATAAAATTTCAGAACATACACTATTCATAGAAATCACGGATAAAAACGTATTTATTATCGTACTAGCACGAAAGTCTTACGTATATAGTTGTTAAAGAGTGAACAATATTGGTGATTTAGTAATCCAAAATATTGAAGAACAAACATTTAGTTTACGCCAATAATAGTTTAGTAACTTTTAGTTAAAATGATTTTTTTGTCAATTAAGAGTTAATTATCAGTAACTTTTTTTTTAATCTAGGTTTTTTCGAGGCTTTTGTCACTTGTTGACCATGCCAGTCTTAGTAACTTCTTTGAAACTTTTAAAAATATTTTTTATCACAATAGAAAAAAAAACCTTGTAAGTAGTTATTTTGGAAATTGCTTAAAAGAGTTGAGGTTCCAATCCAACTAATGTAGAGACGACAACTTTTATACGACGGATACCATGTCGCATAAATCTAAGCGTGAATGGCTAGCTTATGAATACGAAGAAGTAGAGACGGTATCTCATAAAAAAATATCAAATTACTTACCCCGTAATTTTTATAATAAAGCTCACGTCAATAAACCGATCGGTCGGGCGTTGTTACATTATGTGATATTTATGCGCGTAATAATTAATGAAGCCGTAACGTGGGGAGTGACTCGCGTAAAGTGGCGTAACTTTAGGGTACACTTCCTGTTTCCGAGACTTGGCTTACTTAGGCACTTTCTTAGTGACATTGGATTAGTTCTGAGTTAGGTGAAGTTACGAGACGCAGTGTATAGGTACCTATCCATTACCTACACGGTAAGTTTTCTTTGGCTTTTTTGTATTCAATACCAAACTTGCGTTACAATAGACTTCACTAATACAACGTGAAATGACAATGCCAGATTCTGCCCCACCGTCATCCGCAAGATGTACAAGATAACGAATAAATGTAAAAATATCTCCGTCTTTTTATTAAAATTATTGGGTTAAAACAAAGTCTTGTACTTACATCTAGCGAAAAAAACAGCCTAATTAAGAATTCAGAAAATAGTAAGAAATCGAAGCGAATTATTCATTGTTTTTGTTATTCTTCTATAGGAGTCGCGAGAGTAGTAGAAAATGATACTGATTATGATTATGCAATATGAAACCTGTAATAAGTCCCCAAAAAATGATAGGTACAGCTTAAATGATCACGTAGTTTTGTAGGTGGGGCAAAGCTCCCTTGAAATGTGGCAATGTCCTTTGCAAGCGAAAAATTCTGTCACACAATGAGTGCAATAGGCGAAGCGATGCAGGGGTGCCATATTAAATCCGTGTCGATATCTCAAGGTTACGCGTGTCGCGAAGCAATTTTGCGCTCATGTGCGGGCAGAAACGAGCGCTCTCCTGTTACAGGAGTATGGGGTAAGTAGTCTGTGTCCCAGCGGCATCTTGGATGTCCGACTGGCCGTCGTCCACTGGGCTTTCCGACATATGCTCGGTACAAAAAATAAACACAATAGTATTTACTTGCAATAAAGATATATTTTAAATGATAAATGGATAATTTTTTTTATCATTTAAATTTTCGTTTCGCATAGCGCATATGCAAGAAAATATCACAGCATAAGATATATTTTGATTCTGATTCCCGCATTACTACTTTTATTAAACTTGCCGCTTTTTATTAGAGTTATTGTTTGTTCTCCGCTGTCATATCGTTACGTTGTGGCTTTTTTACGACACATGTCATACGTAATTGGTTAGGAGCGGTTTCGGCCTCCCTTCTACTCCTCCGGGAGATCTCGGCGCCTGCTGGGCGGTTATAAGCTTTATTGATATGAACTCAATTTAGTTTTTTTGAAACTTATTACTCTTATTTAGCTTTGGATCGCGTGTTATTAGACTTGGACAGTCGACAGCACATCGACACAAACCAGTCTATGAGTCCTGTTACCGTAACGTAAGGCACCCGTGTATGTTACACTTATGCTGTTATTCATAAGGCTAGTTAAACCTCACTTCTTTTAAATCGTGTTGCTATCCTTTTCACACTTCGTTAAAAAAGGTTAGGATAGAAAGGGACAGGGGGACTTTAAATCACGTTTATGAAGAACAGCCTTTAATAACTAAGTAGTGTAGTGTGCTGTTAGTGTCTCTGTCAATGATGTAATGCCCTTCCTTACAACAAGCGAACTTTGCTAATTTAGGACAATAACTATATTGTAGCAACATTATATAAATATTTAATTTAAGTAAGTAGACTTTATTCTTTTGGGCCACAAGATCCAATATTTACAGTTGAATAAATGTTCCGAAAAACATAGTGACTACTCACGAATCTCTTACATTTTTACTTAGCCTAAATAAGAAGAGCTCTCAAGGTTTCTTAGTGTGACCTAGATTGTCGTGCACAGACAGTAGTAATATTTTAGTGGTTTTAGTGAACTACGAAGAAACTATAGGTGGAGAGCACTATGTTGTCGACTAGGTTAATTGACTTCTATGCCACTGATCAACGTCGTTCGACGATTGATTGACCAGAGGCACTGAAAATTACTGACGTTGCTGATCTTTAATAGGGGCTATATGGTTGTCAAAAGCAAGAGTGAGACACAAGATGCCCCGCAGCGGCGGAGTGAAGAGAACCAGCCAACCAAAATCAGATTTTTTTTTAAACAAGCTCTCGTATTTACAATACCCTACATTTTAATATATATTTTGTATGAATAACTGTTTCGGTTTATATATAATTTTCATTTTAAACGACATGTTTGCGATTTTTTTCTATCGAGCGAAGTTTGTCCAATCGTGTTATCGGTATTCATCAGTCTCTAAATAGACACCCCAAGATTCCTATATATATTTTTCAAACGTTTAATTTTAGTAGTTATTGCCGTAGCCTTCGTAGAAAAACTGAAAATACGCGCATACGAATCCTTAATAGGGGCTGCCAGCTGTCAAACTGTGAGATTCCCACTACGAGCTCGGGAGTGAACGTGACTGTCGAGCTGCTTCGTCCACAGTGATTGACGCTACGGCGTCTCCTGTGGATGAAGACAAGAAGACGCGGCTACCCAGGGTGATGACGCTACGGCGACTCCCCTGGAGGAAGATAGAAGACTAGTATACAATGAATTTTCTGTAACATGACATTGGCAAATGACGAACTGTCGAGTCCATTAATAAAAAAAGGGATAGCAACACGATTTAACGTAAGTGAGGTTTAACTAGGTTTATTAATAACAGCATAAACGTTTATCATTGGGAAGTGCCTGCCATTTACATACGAGCACTAGCATTGAACCTTTTTCACAAAACGTAATTATTCCATGAACTTTACCAGTAGGTCGTCAAATAAATGCAATTAACACTCAGTAGGTATTATTAATTATAAACTCACGTACATTTGAAATATGACATAGTGAGATTTCCGCGCTGGAAACATGGTAACTGCAACTCGTGTTCGTGTTAATGATGTTTTAAATTAATATTACCTAATTCCTATATTAGTAATTTTAAACAACACATCCACTTAAAATAATTTGAAAACAAACAATCGATTAAACGCCCTATCTTCAGTTAATAGAGCATGAATTGCGTCAAAGGACAAAAAACCAATTCCCATATGAATGATCGGAAAGTTAGGGATGTCACAAATGTAGGCGCGGAATTTATTGTGGTGAAAAAAGGTGTTTAGATAATTGAGACTCTTGAGAGACTAGCAACCTGAAATATTTTTTTATAGATAATGAGCAGAGCAATGAGAAAAACGCTATTGTATTAAATTATTATTCTCCATGTTTTTTTTTAGTTTACAGTTTATCAGAAAATTGAAAATTTTATCGTCTAATCAAACTCATAAAATAAGTGCACTGAAGCGTCCAATCATGAATATCTAGATTATGCTTTCATGTAATACTTTTCTTCCATGAAATAATAAGTTCTTGTTCGTGTGGATTTTTTATATATACTTAGCTTATTAATTTCTTAATGCATCGCCCCATGGCGGGACCTTTTAACACCCTTATAAATCCTTATATGACATAATAGCTTAAAATCCTAAAGACTAACAATAATAATACTTAATAGTAGGGCATTTTTCTATTTTTTTTTTTTACAGCTATACTTTAAATATTGAACTCTTGTCCAAATAAGAGATGCGGAAATCATGCGGAATGTCATACTTTGAATTGGGTAAGTTAATTTATTGCAGTAGGAATTTAATATTAAAACACCAGAAACATAACACATGAAGAATATTTTATACGAACGTTAAATTTCGACGAATCACGTTACGAGCTCTCTGTGACATTCCGATCTACCCAACCTTGTGGTAGCCCTATCCTAGAGAAGTGGGGTCAAAAGTTGGCTGGTAAAAAATCGGGTGCGGCAGCTGTTTGGCACATGGCGATGGCGAGAGCCGCCATGGAAAAACGTTTAATAAAACTTGCGTTCGCTCATTTCTTTCACTCTGATGGGCACTTTTTTACTGTAGTGGGAATATGGCGAGGTATGATCTTTCTAGTTTGGTATTTATTGACAATTTCAATTGAGAGCGACTTTTGTGAAACTTCATGCATTTTTCTTGGGTCCACGTGCCAACTTGTATTGAACTCAGGTCTACTTGCATTGAAAGATAACACGAGAGTTAGTGACTTAATCCGTGAAAATGTCACTAACTCTTGGGTTATCTTTTAATGCAAGTGGGCCTTATTCTGGACCAGCCATGATCGGTAAAAAATGCTTGCCCACTCTATATTTTATCGATCGCAAATGATAGTCATTTTAAGTCGAAAAATAATAGAAAAAAAATATTACTTGCCATGCAAGTAATAAATTATTATAGGAAAATCAATGATAAAGCGGCTTCTCAAAGTATACTCATTGACAGTTTACACTGTAAGGTTCATAGACAGTTTTGAGCTCAGATCCACTGATCTGAGGTTTTGAGCATGAACTCAGCGAGAGCTCGCTACTAACTAACGACTTTATTTACAGTTGTAAGATCGAACTCAAACGCATACCATATTCAAAACTTTTTTTGAGAGAGATAACGAAACCTTAAAACAAATAAAACTAAAGTAAACAAACTAACAATTATATCTAAACTAAAACTAAACCTGTCTAAAAAGCAAACTTAATATAAAAAATAAAATAAAATTAAAGATTTATTAATAATAATTATTACTCAAAACTGACTATAACAATCGGTCTAAGAAATATGGGGTCAGTACCCATTGGTCCCTTAATATTCGTCCCCCCGATTAAAAGTTGTAAATTCGGCCCCTATATAGGTGCCCATTGGTCCCCCGACAGGAGACGAGTCAATATTAATTTATTTTTAAGGTACCTACTCGTCCCCTGCTCAGTCTTAAGCACCTGCTCAGGTACTTTTTGGTTCCCTGATAGACAATCAGACATATTTTTACATAAATAGCGCTGACACAGTACATTTGTGAACAAAACTGTAACGAAATTTATTAAAAAATATGTATTATGAAAATTATATTGTATCGTTGATAAATATAATATAATATAATGACTATTCATGTTCGGCAACAAACAGTATTTCTAATTTTACCAGGAATTGTATTAACAAAAGCGTGCCCCAACACGAAAATGGAACGTGTACGGACAGCGTCATCGGACAACTAATCTTTTAGAAAATTGGCATGCCAAAATCAACCGCAAAATGAATGGTAGAACAAAACTGAATATTTTGCAGTTACTGGAAACCTTACAAAAAGAAGCGAAATTGTCAAAATCCACAATAGATCAGGTGCAAAAGGGTTTACAAACAAATAATCGGACGCCTAAATCTATAGAAAATGAAGCAAGAATAAATTGCATCATTATTCAATTTCTTGAAAGACAGATTTCCCTGGGCCACTGCTTGGAAAAACTATGCGTATATGCTTAATTTAAATAAAAACAAGCAAATCGTAGGTCACTATTTATACTTATATATAATGTTGATTTATCTCGAGTTCTATAAGGACTGCGATTTTAGTAAAATATTATTGTTGTAGAGTTATATTTTGTTAGTTTCAAGATATTGTGATTTCGCATGTAGTTTTGTTGATCTCTATTATATTATATATTAGTATTTAGCTTTAACTATACAACAACACTAAGACTGTGAATCTATACATAGTGCACGATCTTTAATTCGTTAATAATCTGTTTAAAAAATATAAAAAAAACGTAACGAAACGTTTTTCTAAAAGACTGTTTGTCTATAAAACTTATTTTTGATACTAATTATCTGTGATGTGAAATAAATATGATTATACCTATTTACTTTATTTATTTATTTTTGCCTTTAGTACGCGACTGTACCACAACCACAGGGTCCGAAAAGAAATCTCTAAAATAGTAGAGCGCGAGGAAATATAAATTATTAAAAAATATAACACTTCAGGGGACGAGTGGAAACCTCAAATATTTTAGGGGTCGAGTGGGCACAGGGTGCGAATTTCAGGGGACCAGTGGGTACTGACCCGAAATATGATTATGACTTCGGCAATGGTACCTACAGAAGACGAGCTTAATTCAGATAATGTACTTAGTCATTTCATGCTACTGTGCTAAGTATAAAGGCTCACTCATGCACCAGATGTTCGGATGTTAGCGATTCTTTTTCCCATGGTGTGACTGACTTGCGCAAGTGTTCCTTGATGCATTGACCTTAAACTAGGTCTCCAATTTTCATCATAACCGCACCGTATCTCTATAGAAATGGTTTTTATTTAAAAGTTTATTAAGGTTTATATACCTATGCATGGTGTATGTCGCCGGTTCCGCATGAAGGATTAAGTTTAGATTTTTAATAATAAGAATAATTATGTAATTATAGTGAGTAAGTAATTTATTTATTATTATTTTAAAAGATGTGTGTGAAAGTTTTTTGACACTTTATCTCCTCACTTTTTCCACCATGCAAAGTTCACTTCACTTTAACTTCATTCACTTGGGTTGCATGGAATATATTATGATATTAAACAATAGATCACTTTAATTTTTACAGTTTGTATTCAAACTTTATTTGTATAAGTAGGTATTATGCTTTACTCGAAATATTATTCGATTGATTTACTAGCTAATTATTATTCTCGGTCTTTATTGTCTGAGCCATAAGACTTGTAATCGCACTTCAAATGTTACCTCCATTGTACTGTCTACTCAGTAGATAACCTGAGTTCGGCTCGACAACGAAATTCCCGTCTATCTTGAAGACATGCCTTTATATTTCGCTAACAAAATTGTATATTTTAAACTTCTATAACAATTGAGGCTTCGGCGGAAACGATGAAAAACTTCGGAAAATTGTTATAAAACCGTTTCCCTTTATATTTTGAACTTCGTGTTTCTTGGTCGCCAACGTTTCCGATTCTCCAAAAATATGGTTTAGAATTTAGATAAATTCGGGGAGTCGGGCAAAAAGTTCTGTAAACAAGTTTGGGAACTCCCGAAAAGGTTTCCGGGCGGAATCGATAATTAGGTACGAGTTTCTGTTAAACTTTTGTTTGTTAAGGGTCGTCCTGATTAACGTCGATTTGAGTACCTACATGAAATCCGCTCTTAAATTGTTATAAGTTTATAACTTATGTTCTCGTTGACATAAGATAGAACCTTGATGGAGTATCGCATGAAATGTACAGTCTTAATTTTTTTATTCATATCAAAGTGCAACAGGTGAATTAGTTTTTGAGAAAATCTCAACCCAATGAGTACTTTTGTCTGACTTGGACCTATGTTATCTATGTATGGCGCAAAAGTAATCAACAAAGCAAAACGCAACAGATGGCGGTGACAATTACTTTCTCTTGAAGGACGGTACTCACTGAGAGCATTCGTTTCACGAACGAGCAAAGCGAATTTTTGTATTCGTTTCAACGTACTCACCAAATGCTTGTTTCGCGATTTTCGTGCAAATGTTTGTGCAACAAATGCTCAAATGTTAAACGAATGCTCCCGGTGAGTACCGTCCTTGAGTCCATCAATTTTGATTGGAAATGTGTCTAAAGGCATTGCTCCTTATGGGAGAACTGCGTCGTATAGGCAATATTACACAGTCCCGTACAGCCTAGCTGACTAAGTGCAACGCAATTGTCCTGTTAGCGACGCAAACAGTGCGGGCTACAATCAGCCGACGGATGGCCGTAATTAAGATCTGCGCTTAAGTCATTTGAGGGAAGCGAATGTGGTAAACAAACCTACGTGTGTTTACAGAGTCGTTAATAACAAGAAGTGTATACCCAAGCCCAAATCAAGTGTCTTATTTTGTAAACAAAAACTACCCTACCCTATTAACATTTGAAGCTGTTCTATGAATATTGCATAGTTATTTTCACATTATTAGATCGGATCACTTTATTTTCACAATGATGAACGTTCGATCAATCAATTCCTTTAGTGTTACAGCACAACAGATAATTAGACGATCATATTTGTTTACAAACTAAGACACTTCACTTGGGCTGCGGTATAGATACAGTGGCTCATATAATAGTTTTATATAAGTTAAAACAAATGAAATAATCATTTTCCAATGTAGATATGGACCTGTACAGAAATGCATTATGTAGGTAGGTACATAGGCATGTTTCATATTAAACTGTAACAAAAAGGCAAGATGTGGCACGGTGATAAATGCATAGAGCCCTATAGCATTGCAGATTCGGGTGTTTACAGAAAACTATAGGTATATGAATATAGTTACTATGAAGTAAGAAATGTGGCATCAAGTGATGGCATACGAACTGTTAAATAATGTCATTCGTGTTTCGGCATTATATTCGGTAGTATATTTAGCACTTCAGTCAATAAAACTGTTCTATTACTTTCCCAAAGACAACATTTCTTTGAGCTTCTACGAATAATCTACGTGCTACGGTCCAAAACACTTTTACGTAGACATTTTTTACAATTGCCCACACCGTTCTCGAGGGTATACATTTCATAGCATCTGCCCAATATTCCTGAGGATACCGTGCGCACAAAGACTACTAACGTTTCGTTGGAAAACGCTTCGTCAGCGTAAAAAAACACAATGGCCGGAGGGCCGACAATACGTCCCTACCAGTTGGGAGCTGATCACTCTGCGGTCCTCCCGAAAATAACAAATGAATCGAGAAAATTCGACCCCTATTGCAACGCCCGCTCTTGTAAGAGCTAGCCGATGTTCATAAAAACCAACAGCTTTGCGCTTTAGTAAATGCCATGAACTAATTTATCTGTGTAACCAGAAAAGGTTATTTAGCTGGCTCAGCGATTCGAAGTGGAACTCACCCACCGAAACTAGAAGACGCCAGCCTTTGACTCCAGCAACACTAGTGACGAATAAATACGAATGCTTCGGGAGTGGGATACGTAAAGTGATCAGAAAAGCCTAAAGTATTTATTGTGTAACGAAAAGACAACTGCGGGCAACTTCGCATCGTTGAAAGCTATTAGGAGTAATAACTCAATGCCTAGAATCCAAAAATTCCATGTCATCAAAACAAAAGTTTAACTTCATAAAGTTCATAAAGTATCAATAGAGATGCCCCAGCGAAACGTCAGAGATCTCATTAAAGCGGACGCTTTACACTTTCGCTATCGAGTCGAATCGAAACGAAGGGGGTATTCAGAAAATTTAATTTCCGCCGACAGATCGAACAATTTTGCTGGAATGCGGTGTTCGCGGGGTATAATTGGGTCATCGGGGGGACAATGGACTTTGACAATGTTATTATTAGTGGATCTCTTACTCAGCCATTCGTTCCATTCATTTGTGCAGATTTATCAATCATCCTTTTCAGCGAGCAGTTGGAGAGCTTCGTGGAAAAAATATTCCATGAAAAGTGTTTTAAGAATAGACTCTTAGACGAGTTCTTGTGAAATGTAAATATAGGTAAAAAGGTAGTTTATATAATGAATGAATCTACTGTGTATAAGAATAGTAAGATATATAAAAATATACGAATTCAGTTGGAAAGGCCGTGGGTAAAAGGCAGTTACGAATGTTAACGAAAATGATACTCATAAATCATTAATATCAGAGTCAATGATAGTTGATAGATCACATTATCTAACTATCAAAGGCGTCGAACACTGCTGAATCATCCTGTAACTAAAACGAAGTTCCCAACCCATTTCGCGACAAACAAATAATTGTAAACAAACAAAACGGTATAATTAATCACGAACGTTGCTCAGTTTTAGCGCGCAATGAATTGAAAAGATTAAGACGCTGAGGTCTGGGGACTAGACGGGGGCAGAGGAGCGGAGGGGGGATCTAATCAACGATCCAATTTACACAAATCGTTCTGGCCACTCAAACGTGTGAAGTAAGAAGAATTAGAGTTGTAGAGGATTGAAAATTAGGGTTGCGGATGCGGATATTCTCAGGGGTACGTCGCGAATAGGAACGGTCATAAGGATTTTGAAACTCTATAATGGCCCCTTATTAGTGATATGCGAGTTAGAAGACATCTTTAATGGGATCATTTTTTGTCTGAATCCTCAAATAAAACTGCAGACTGCATACCAATTTTCAAGACATAGATATTCAACTGGTTTGGTGTATAGGTAGTATTGTGCTAACAGGATCTCGGTTAAATGGACAATCCATCCATAATTTTATTCAAATTTTAACCGATTTTGCAATCACTGCTCAACAAATGGAAATCCATCGCGGTTGTCTAGCGGGAGAAAGGCGTGAGTTTTGTATACGCACTTTGCAACTTTCAATGACAAAATGACATTGCAAGATCTTATCTACAAATTATGAGAATCTCCGAAACTTATGCGGATTATTTGCAGATGCGAATGAGGATGTTCGTCGCATCACTAGTGTGAAGTAAGAAGTCTTCGTTAATCTAAGCAATCGATTATACTGGCGGGTTAATAAAGACTGACAGAGGACTTTCGCTCTGACCGCATTTAGTTAGAAGTTTCGGAGTTTGATGAATATTGAGTCTCGGTAGCTGTACATGCTGATAAACCACAGAACATTTAACGGAGGTTAGAAATGTCATTTAATTTGTTCTGCGAAATAAGCCATTGGCTGTCAAAATATTATGCTTCGATGTATAGTGGCAAAGCTGGGAAAATTTTGTTATACTTTTGGACATTAATAACAAATATCAGGTTCCTATTATATTTAATTGACTTGCTCAGTAGACAGCTATTTCTTTGTACGCTAGCAGCAGATCAAGTATAACACTTTGGACTTTGGACCGTTCTTATTATCTGTGTCATAAGAGTTGAATTCGTACTGCAAGTGTTACCATTATCTGCTGCTGTCCGTACTCTACCTTTTTATATAAACGGTGAAATATTGTTTTATATTACATGGGCGAATTCGCGCCCGGGAATTTTAACAAAGAAGATAGAGTAGATTAAGTTTTAAGCTTATTCACTCTGTATTCAAAGATTTACTTTGTAACCTTTTGAAGTATAAATATTTAAGTGTAAAAAGAATAAACGATATCAATTATGAGTAGATTTAACTTAGACCGATTTAAATATTATATCTGAAATAAATAAACCGATAAACGATGAGACTACAAAAGTTCTTTTGAAACACCTAATACTATCAAACGGATTGTTACTGTATTATCTACAATCTTAATATTTCAGACGAAATTTATCCAATAAGAATTTTGGGGCCTTAAAGGTCACAATATAAGATTGAGTCTTGATATTAGGGTCGGCGACCGATTGTAGGTTAGCCAAGGGTAATTTCAGTTTCAGATAGTGCAATGAACTTAAATCCTCTCAATTATTAACATTGTATGTGATACATTTAGAATTGTAAGAGAATTAACCATTCGACTGGTCCTTGCCTCGGGGGACTTCAGAGCTGGGGAATATTTTGCCCAGCGCTTGAGCCTCGCTATACAGCGGGGCCATGCGGCCAGGGCGCTGGGCACCCTACCGCGCGGGACGCCTAGACGAGGAGTAATGTTGGCTAGATTTAGGTAAGTATTTATAATTGTATTTGTTTTTATATAATAAGTTAGGTACGGTGGAACACAGAGAAAGGTGTACAGTTGAGTTTTTAAGCTTGACATTTTCTCAAAAACTAATTGGCCTATTGCAAAAACTGTTTGATAGATAAAAGTTGAAACTATGTAACTGTAAAATAATTATTAAATTCGGTTCAGTAGTTTTTGAGAAAATCTCAATCTTATTGAGGTCCCCTGTATACTTATCTCTGTCTTCGACTGTATCTAGGTTACCTTATATTATGAAAATAAATAGTAGGCAACCTCAACATCGTCATTTATGAAGATAATATGTAGTACGTTACCCACAACCGTAACCGTATTGATAATAGTGGAGTCTAAGAATAACTACGTAGTTACGTAGGTAGGTATTAAGAATTTGTATTGTTATTTTAAAAGATGTGCCGCTGAAAGGTTTTGCCACTTTTTCTCCTCAGCGTTGGCACCTCTTTTCTGCAATTTAAAGTGGTATAAATGTAAATTCAAAAAAATATGTTGACGTGCAAAAATGTACACAACGTGCTTACTTGCAATAAAGAGATTTGACTTTGCCTAACTTTGACGTGCAGCCTGCATGAGACTAAAAAGAAACGGACTTAAATGCATGCAAATATATTATGTACTTGCAATTGAAAAAGTTATCAACTCCTTTCGGCAATCAGGTAAAATAACCAATAATGCGGTAAATAGAGAGGAGTAAGCAATTGTTATGATGTTCTACCGATCACGATTATCCCAGAATAAGACTCTACGAATAGGAAGATATTCCATATTATTCTTTCATTTCCAGAATAATTTCTCGTCTTAACAAAATTGTAGAGCAATAAAATAAATAGTAGACTAAAGTAGACTTCCTCAGTTTCTAGCAATAACCCCTTACAATGTGAAAAGTTAGTCATACAATGGAGTTATTGTGGATCGAGTAAACAGAGGGCCGGCAGACGGGGCCGGCAGACGGGGCCCGCCACGGTCGGATGGCGCCCCCCTTCGGGGACACGCGGGGTAAGATCCCGTACACACCCGCACGTTTCTTTTGTCTTACATAGATAAACATCGCTTTGATACTAGGTCTTTATTAGTACAACTATAACAGAAATACTCAACTAAAATGTGGTATAAAGTTTCGTGGGTAGATAAATACCATTGTGATTGGATAAACAGGGTCCGTATAGACGGGGCTCATCACGGTCGGATGAGTACGCTCGATTTGACAACATACGGGCTGAAATTGTGTACAAATTATCTCTAGGTAATAATATTTTTTGTTCCTCTTTCATTTAACGAAATAAGAAAGGTATTTTCATATTGCAAGGTAATTCGTTAATGTGAATTTTCAGAAATCGTGATTTGGTGATGGTTACTTTAGCATGACTTGGTTTAAGCTTCTTCTGAATTCATAGAACTTAGGTTTATTAAAATTACAGGGTTAAAGGTGTTTTAAAATTACACATTACCGGGTTATTAAAAATCGTTTAAAATACAGTCTAAAGCTTATCTAGGGTGCGCAATAAAGTCTTAATCTAGAAATATATTTATCGAATGCAAGTGACAGTCAGTTTAGATTTTTAGATCATTTTCACAAACTAAAATGACTATCACTTGCGATCGGTCGATAGTATTTTAGTTCTCACGGGGCTGGCTGGCCCAGAATAAGGGTTCTGTGTAAATCAATGGCAAAAATCCGACTGCAATTCTTCAATCGCCGCGGCGTTAATTCTCCCTATTGCAGTCCGTATATTCCGCATACATCCCGCCCGAGCCCTTGCTCGCTATAAGCGCCGCTTTCGCAAATATCCGCCATAGTCTGGCGGTTTTGCCTTTTAAATTTTTTTCGCAATGCTTGCAGAATACACAATAATCGGATCACGAGATTCGCGGGGAAATGAAGGATTGCTCTTGCAATGTCGAAATGCTCGTACGTGTTTGCTCTTTTGTTTTGTAATGAAACCAACCAATCAAATGGTTAGATGGCGATGGCGGTGCGATTGTTCAAAACCAAGGCTTGTGATTGGTTAATGGCGAATAGAGATGCGTTAAGTCAACGGCATTTAGCTGACTGCCTGCTTCTGTTAGCCCTGTAGCGCCATCGCAAAATAGCAATATCTCTGCATTGGAACCGAATGCCACAGTAGCGTTGTACAATTGGTCAAAATGCCACCGTTCACCGCAGACGATATCTTTCGGGCAAATTGATCGCAGATACAATGGAGTTCCTTCACGAACCTTTTCCCGTTTTCCCCGTTTCCGTTCGTACTGTCAGACCGAAGCACAATGGCCACGTCTCGAATGCCTACAAGTCCCTTTCAATTGTTCGGCCTCCGACGTGTTTGAAGCCCAGTAACAAATGACGATCCGCCAAAAAGAGAGAAAAAAAAAAACGAGTTTACACGAAGTTTAATTTAGAAAAGTTTGAAAGATGTTTTTAATTGGGTTTTGGAGGAATAGAGAGTTGAAGTGTTTCTTTTTATGGTTTCGTTATTTTCTTATTCTTCGCTATGGAGACGGCGACGATTTCATGAAACGATTATTGATCGGAACCTTTCACTACATATTTATTGAATCTTTCTGTAGAGTCTTTAATAGCAGTCCGCATGGGTACTGTATTGTGGGAAATGCAAGGCAAGCTATATCCAGACAAAGAAGTGCAAATATGGCCGGGTGTGAGTCAGTCGGAGGTCACGTCCGGAGCAGATTCAAGCCTCGATGCCTCCACCGCCGCTGACGTTGCCAGCCTCCTTTACTTCACTGCAGAATATGCAGTCTGTGTTTACACTGTCTAGTATATCTGAATAACATAGTCCAATAGTAGTAATAAGCAGTATAATATATTTTTGTGTTTCAAAGGCACCTACTTATATAAAATTCAAGCTCAAACAATAATATATGTGGAGAGAATAAGCCTTATTAGAGAACTAAATAGTGTCGGTGTGAACACTGAACAAGAAAATTCATGATCATTGATCACAATCAAAGAGTCGAAAATATTTTATGGAGAGGTTCAAATATATGTCTTAGCCAGATGGTGTAATTAAGCACTTGACGAAGTGTCTAGACACATCGCAAAGCGTGTGCAGAGGTTAGACGTACGATGTATTTTTGTGAATAGGAAATGTCTACTTTATCAAGTAAATAAGTAAAGCGACTTTACACTACGGTAAATGTGCTGTCGACTGTACCCATGATTAGTATAATACTAGAAGATGCTGGTCTCGTATGTCTCGCGAAACGACAAAGATACAATTTGAATAAATGACTATCTTTTCTCTGCTCACTCATTGTTATTAAGAGAGGGATAGGATATCGTAGTCGGTACCGGATATGGGCTCAGCCGCTTATTGTTTGAATACTGATTATGTGATAAGTTGATGAGGACTTTGTTTTTTGACTTGCCGAATAAGACAGTGAAATTGAGATTGTCAGATTGCCTTTCATTGATCTTTTGCTATAGATAGAGTCAGGTTATTGCTTAGAAGAACAGGAGGATTGGCCTGTACAAAATATTAGTCGGAGAACAATTTCTATTCCAAAATAAGATACGAAAATAAAAATGTTGCTAAAGAGATTTATTTATATTCTGCCCTTTGAGTAAAATAAACAGTGCAATCTAAACACCCACGTTGCAAGAAATCAATTCCAAATCTCTTGTCAATTTACAAACAAACTGCAGCGTCAGAGCTGCATCTTTATTCAAAGTCCATTGCAGGATGCAAATCCGGGTGGCGCAAAGCTGCTAAGCAAAAAAGTCACGCTCCAGTAGTAAAAACTATGGGAGACGTCGTCTCCCCATCTCGCTTGTCTGTGGCAGCATCTGAGCCAACGGTTTTTATAACTCAGCTTATTTTCTGTTTACCTAGTACTTTGTTTCTGTCAACGTCGGTGAAACTGTTAGTTCTTCAGTAATTAAACCAATAAATTGATATTTTCTGCTAGTTTTGCTTTTCTGTATTAATTTCTGAGAGACTATTTCAAAGTTATCAACATCTTCGAGTATTGAATTTCCTACGAAATGTGATAAGTAAAAGCTTTTGAAATATGACTTAAAATATTATTACGAACATCTGAACTACTCAAGAACTTTCTACAAATTACATTACTGAGTTAGATTTATGATAAACTTTATTAACACCGTCGAAGTGTTAGTAGATTTTAATTCTTGGAAAAGTAGTTCTGACTTTCTGGAAGGTTGAATTCCTTGAAGTAGTCGCGCGGTATAAACATCAATTCTTACATTACATACTCGTACAGTATACAGATAAAATAAAAAAAAAATATTTCGACGAATTGATAACCTCCTCCTTTTTTTTGAAAGTCGGTTAAAAAGATAACTTTGCGATGGACATGGACTGCTTGGAACTAGCAATTTTAAAGACGATATTGGATATCCTGATTCTGACAATAAAATGATCATTTCTCGAACTCGCAGAAAAGGTTGCAAAAAATCTATTTCATAGCTTGTCGACATCGATTTAATTTTTTCGCATCGTCCAGGAACTTATCTCGAAGCACGGGTCACCGGCAACGGGTCTGGTATTACGTGACTCTTTGTGAGAGAATGTCTTATAAATCTCGCTTGGCAGCATTTGGAGCAATTGAAAAAATCAGTGAAGTAATAAATTCTCGACGGTCCGCTCTATGTGTGACATGGGACGATCGAATTGAATGATAGAATAAGGATGCAGTATTTTAGGCGTGGATTTGTAAATTGACACTGTTATCATCGAATGGGTTTTATGTTATTGCTCGAATCCTTCGCGAAGTTTTGGCTGACTCCGTCTTAGGTATTATTTTTTCGTGTTTTGTATTTCAGCAAAATGTATCTAAATTTTGCCTGATTTTGAATTTAAAAGTTAAGTTATCCAGTGCGCTTAATTAAATAGTGACGGACGGTAAAAATAAGGCTTACCTATTTAATTAAAGACATTAATAACTTCAAATCTAAACTCGTGAAACTGAAAACTATAGAATTTCTAAGTAGGTACTTGATCCTTGGAGTACCACATTCATCAGTCATATTTATACAGTTTGAGCACACTAGACATCCTACTTAACAAAATATTGATGGATTTTATTATGTATGTCTATTGTGCTCTCAAACTGTATAAATATGACTACTGACTAACCGGAAGATGTCAAATAGAAAAACAAATCCAAAATTTAAAACGATTTTTAATTCTCAAATGATTAAACTCGCAGTATGGTTTCTAACTAAATACACTTAACTACATTAATAATGAAATTGTCCACAAATTGAGTTATGATTCTTCCTGTTCGAAATCAGGAGATGGAAAATAAAAACAATTTTCCGGGTTCCTTTACTCTGACAAATAAAGTTTCGATTAAAAATACGAATTGATATCGTTAACGATAAAATTCTACGATACCTAGACGTCGCTTGCTATCGGCAACTTGACAGTGACTGATCGCCGGTTGGCCCAGACGTCCTCCTCCCTTACCTCCATCCTTAAACCCCCCTTTCGTCTCCCTTCTGGACTTCCAGTACTCAATGTCACTCGATATTCACTTTGGTAGAGTATTCTTGATGGAGTCACGAAGGCTTTCATATGCTAATTCTGACACTTGTTTGTTAGTGGAGGAAGGATGAATAATAGTTTTATTGTGACATTCGGAATACATGCATCATCATCTTTGATACTCGGAATTCTATCAAAGCAACTAGACATAATTTCTTTATCCTTTATTAGAGCAGGTTTTCGAGTGAGTGTACTTTTATTTCATTGTTGTATTCTTTACTCTAAATTCAAGTAATATTACCTTATAAATATTCTAGTAAGCTCTGTGCCAATCTCGCAGGTTTGACCTAGATTCTTCATTTAATCCTCAAACTACCAACGTCAAATATTCCTCGACTAACAATTTCCTCAGAAAATGTTTTCTTAATTACACGATTCCCCTTAATCCATAAAGTTGGTTAATCTAATCTTCATAACTCAACCCTTAGCAGATTTTTCGGCAAAGTTTTACATTCTAGTCATCCGCCTGCGGCATTATCTATGGGCCTTTAGTTTTCCCGCGAGGACGATTAGTGAGGATGTTTATCGGGATGAAAATGTTCAAGAGGTTAGTGGCCGAAGGTAGCGAAGGTTTATTTGTTCCTAAATTTGACAGGCTCCGCTGGCTCAGTGACCCGAAGTAGATCTTGGCCTCCGCAACGGAAGTACGCCAGTAGTGGTGATCCAGCACCGACTGCCGCCACTTGTGTGCCTGCAGTCAGCGCAACTCCTTCTCGACCTCGTCCTTCCAGCGGTACCGAGGACGCCCGACCGGCCGGCGGACAATCGCTTATCTTAGATACATGAATCTTTACAATATTTTTATTAGTAGCTCTACGTATACATACAGACAGTGGCATTATTCTGGGCCAGTCTTGAAAAATGAAATAACGTAATAATTGTTCTCTGTTTATAGATAGCAGATGAAGTTATTTTTTTTATCTTTTTAAACGACTGCCGAAAGGAGCAGGGTATTGTTTTTTTGGTGTAGTATGTCGGTTTCTTTGTAGCCTGTGTAGACGGTTTAATTCATAAAAGGTATCGTTACGCTAGCTCATAATGGTCATAGGACTAGTACCTATACTAGGATACATTTTGTGCAAAAAGTAATCGTTTCGTGTAGCAGTACCTAATTACTTTTAGATATTTACGAACTGAAATCATTAATTTATCATATTGAAGTAACTTTATTTATTTATTTATTTTATTTCGCAACAACAATTTAACTTAAAATAGGTAGGTACAAAATACAAGAAAAAATTGTTATTCTTATTTGTATGTTTGGTCCCTGTTCTCCACACTAGGATTCCCTGTGTTGTGGAGACCAGTGCCTTCCACTGGGGTTCCAAAGCTGTACAGTATTAAGAAAAGAATGAGGGTTTACAACAATATGATTGAGGATCAGTTTGCGTTTGTTTACAATAGGTAGTTAGTGTATTATGATTACTCTTTTACATATTATAATGTATTGTATATGAAAAATGAAAATAAAAAATTGTATATTTCATAAAATTACATTCTATGTGAACCCTTTTTTTTTTTTTTTTTTTTTTTTTTTTTTTTTTACTTGGGGAAATGCTTTTACGCATCCCACCGCGCCAATAAGGAGGGGCGCGCGGTGGGTATGTGGGACTCCCGTCATGTACGTACGGTCCTATACCCACTAAAACCCCAAGGTGTTCAACTCACCGCGTTTGGACGAGGTTGTGGGAACGCAACGCCAGATACCACAACCTCGTCGGCGGCCGCCCGCGTGGGCCCGTCTTCGGGTTTATACCCCTAAACCTCCGCTTAAGGCGTCTCGGAACACAGGACGAGACGCCTTACAGCTCGGGACCTCTAAGCGAGCGCCGGACCCCCCGACCCGACGCTCGCAAGTCCCCGTTAGGGCGGCAGGCGGCGGATATACGCCCGTCGCCTGCGGCCCGCTCGCCGTCGGCGGATCGGGAGCGAGAGGGGATCATTCTCGCGCTCCCGCTCCGCCGACTCTTTCGCCGTCATTATGGTGGCGCAGAAGTCCGCCACCATCTTCCATCCCTCCTCGCTGCCCATAGCTCGCACTATGGCGGGCAGCGAGAGGTCGTCTCCAGTGGCGGCCGCAATGGCTCGCCGCGGCTCGGCCCATGCGGGGCACACGGCGCGGGTGTGATGCGCCGTGTCCACGTCGGCACCGCAGTGGTGACACCGGGGGTCCGGCTCTCGACCCAGCACCTCGCACAGGTACCTCCCGAAGCAACCGTGCCCCGTCAGGACCTGCGCGAGGTGGTAGGTCATAGACCCGAACTTTCGTTCAACCCATGGGCGAAGCACAGGTCGAACGGCCTCCAAAAGTTCCCGGCTTACCACCGGGTCGACCATTCGCTCTGCCCAGTCGCGGAAAAGGTCATCGCGAGCCAACTCGCGCCAGCGTTTGACCTCCTCCGGGAGTGGGGGAGAGCCCTCCTCTCGCGCCTCCGCGCAGCGCCGGTAGACCGCCTGCAGAACCTCGGCTTCTAGGTCCCACGGCGGGCTACCGGCCAACACGCACGCCGCATCTCGGGAGACGGTGCGGTACGCTCGAGCCGCTCTGAGCGCAATGGCCCGCTGCGGACGTCGCAGCAGGACCACTGTTCGGGCGCTCAGGCAGTCCGCCCATATTGGCGCTCCGTAGAGTGCCATAGAGCGAACTACACCATCATATAAGCGGCGGCACGCTCCACTCGGGCCCCCGATGTTGGGGAGTAACGTCCCGAGCATTCCGGCGAAGGCCACCAGCTTTGGTGACAGTCGCCGGAAATGCTCGTCGAACCTCCACCGCCCGTCCAGGACGACGCCCAGGTACCGCATCGCCTTACCGACAGCAATGGAGGTCCCCCCAACAACAATTTGCGCCCCAGCCGGAGGCGCGTTCCGAGGTCCGTGGAATGTCAGGGCCTCGGATTTGTGCAGCGCGACCTCCAGCCCTAGCGCAGAGATACGCCGCACCACGTGCGCGACTCCCGCCGTGGCGAGAATGGCCGCCTCCCTGTGAGTGCTGCCGCGAGCCGTCACGAGGGTGTCGTCTGCGTAACAAGTTACATCGACCCCCCGGAGATTGTCGCCGCGCAGCACCCAATCGTAACCGATGTTCCACAGGAGCGGACCTAGGACCGACCCCTGTGGAACACCGCACGCCATCGCCTTTCTCGCCCAGTCGCCACTGGTCGGGTACTCGATCGCCCGGTCGGCGAAATAGTCCGCCACCACGTCCCGCAGGTATTGCGGGACGCGATGGAAGACTAGTGCCTCCTTGATTGTGGGCCAGGGAAGGGTGTTGAAGGCATTTTTGATGTCTAGTGACACCGCCATCAACACCCCCCGCTGGGCCACCTGCTCCTTCGCAATCGCCATCACCGCCGAGATGGCGTCGATGGTCGACCGCCCTCTGCGAAAGCCGAATTGGCGGTCGCAGAGGTTCGGCCCCACCTCCTCCAGGTGTTTGACGAGACGGGCAGCGACGATACGCTCAAACAGCTTGCTCGTCTCGTCAAGAAGCACAATCGGCCGGTAGGCCGAAGCTTGTTCCGCTGGACGACCCGCCTTGCGCAAGAGAACGAGACCACCGGTCTTGTATCGTGTCGGAAATCGTCCTCCCCGCAGACAGGCCGTGAAGTGGTGCAGTAACTGGGCCTCCAACTCCACGGAGGCCAGCGCCAAGACACGGCCTGGTACTCCGTCCAGACCGGGATTCTATGTGAACCCTGACTCTTACAATATGATAAAAATATATAGTTGTGAAGTCTTCTGTTAATAGTTATCAAGGCCAATAAATAATGCGTTTACGGCACCTTTTCCTTGCAAAGTGGTGTAAATGTAAATTCCAAAAAATATATTGACGTGCAAAAATGTACTCAACGTGCTTACTTGCAATAAAGAAATTTGACTTTGACTTTTGACTTTGATAAATGGCACGCGAATCTACACAAAGGCATTGCAATTACGAAAGCGCCCGTGTTATACTCGTTGTGTCGACTGTACTAAAGGTCGTCGAAGTCTGTGGTAACGTTAACAAGAAGTTCCAACAATCGTGTGTGACTTTTAACACTTCCTCCGTAGAGTTAAATTTATATTCGATCAACAAAGCGTAAAGTTACTATGTGCAGTACACCGATCGGTCCGAAATTTGCATTCAGTTGGCCCGTTTGTTAGTTAACTGTGACGTTTACTTAATTGTTTCCAAGTAAGCTCGGCATGTTTACATCATAACATAATTATCATGTTTGTTTAGTGTCTATATGTTGGTTAAGCTAAATACAGTTTTAAATATATTCCATCGTAACATCAATCGTCAATGATAAACACGGTAATTCCCATTTTATATTCATTAATATCATGTAGGAATTTCTTTCGCGTGGTGGGAAAGAAAACTGCGACTCAGGTATCACGATTTCGATCGAACTTTTGCACTATTCAAAGTTCCTATTAAAAGCTTATACTCGTAGCTTAGTTCTATCTAGTGGTTGAGGAGAAATTTATTATACCCAATCGTTCGATCTTCTTTTGAAATAACAGCTTTTTAATACATATATTTTTGTTACAGGTAAACAAGGGCTAGATTATATAAAATAACAACGCAGCAACCGGTAAGATGTACTTACTACATTAGCCTATACCACAGACCAAATCAAGTATCTTATTTTGTAAACAAATATGATCGTCTAATTACCTGTTGTGATGTAACACTGAAGGAAATGATTGATTGAACCTGTTCATCATTTTGAAAATAAAGTGATCCGATCTAAAAATGTGAAAATAACTATGCAATAAGTAATCACAGAATAGCTTTAAATGTAAGTATGGTAGGGTAGTTTTTGTTTACAAAATAAGACACTTAATTTGGGCTTCGGTTTGTTATTTAAGATCCGTAATAATTATCAGAAGTAAAATACGTAATACCTACCCATTTCTTGACGTCACAGTAAGCCCGTACAATACGGCCTGTCAGACGGAGGCTCGGGGGCTTACCTCGGCAACTGGAGGCTTACAAGCAGGCCTACCTACGTGTCTTAATGTCAATAGTCTTACTAGAGTCCAAGGCCAGGGACTTGTACTTGATACAACTGTTGTTTGTTTTTAAAGCAACAATAGATGACCCAGTATACATTTAAAACCTAGATATAAGTAACTTAAACACACTATTTGATGTGACGAATATTTAACTTTATTTATGGTAAATCTTTTAATACTGACCTCCTGTATAAATATAAATTATCTACCTAAATATACTCGTAATTTTTAAGATTTTCGCATTTGAAGTAATTTTAGAACAGGAATTTATGTAATATAGGAACATTGCAATACATTCGGTTTTAGAAATCCAGTCATTATAAGCTATTCTAGTCCGATATGGTGCTAGTCCCGCAGCTGTAGTATACCTAATAGTAATTCTACTTCTGGGCTAGATTATCGTATGTTACTCTCAGTAGTTGGATATGGAGCGTTCAAAAGCTTTTATGTCGCCACAGATAAAGTACAGGCCTCTACTTTAGGAGATTAAGTCATAAAACCAACCAACAAGGTCTAATGTGGCTTCGTAAATAACATATTTAATAGCATTTTATAAAATTCACATAAACGCAGGTTTCGAGTTTCGATCACTTTTAAGAAAAGTGTCTATCACGTCACCCCAAGACAGCATGCCAGTTAGATGTCTGGATATTTACCCCAGGGAGAAGCTTGCTGTTTCCGGTTAGGCTAGTCTAGACTTAGCCACGTCCCAGTTAGGCCTATGTCCCTTAGGAGCTCAGTCGTAGGCGTTTCGTGCTGCACTAATTTGACGTCTACCAGACGGGTTGACTTAATTACGGTAATGATTATAATGGATCTAAATTGATTGATTTGCATGTCAATATAATCGGCTAAACAACTCTAAACTGGGGTTAAGTTCAGGTTGAGTTAAAGATGTGGGTAGGTAGTGTTAGTGTCTTGTATAGGGAATTATTTAGATCGTTTCAGTTGTAGTGTCGTAGCCAGGTTGTGTAATTCAGCACTTCACATAGACATGTGAAGCTTAATTACACCATTGTTCTACGACATAATAAATACATAAACAACATGTCGGTTTCAACTAGAGCGATCGAAAAATTGTGAATCTGTTACTAAACCAATAAGCACTCGTCATCAAAATCGAGACCGTAGTTATTTTAGCTAGAAATCAATAGTTAAGTAAATATGGCTAGTACAGACAACCCTGTTTTTAGTGCGATCCTAACCTACTATCGATTGACTAGCTAGTAGCTATCTGATAGCCGCGCCGCTCTGAGAGCTCGCATCGATATGATGTACTGTCAATGCAGTGACCCGTCGATATGGTGTACTGTCGATGCAGC
Organism: Tachystola acroxantha; assembly: GCA_963506565.1. NCBI lineage: Eukaryota > Metazoa > Arthropoda > Insecta > Lepidoptera > Oecophoridae > Tachystola > Tachystola acroxantha. The sequence goes on from OY735887.1 coordinate 7,446,351, forward strand.
GTACCATCGATATGGTGTACTGTCAATGCAGCGTACCATCGATATTGTATACTGTCGATGCAGTAACCCGTCGATGCAACGTTTTCGATACAGCGACCGTCGATGTAATGACTTTCGATGTCGTGAACTAGACTCCGGTGGCGCAGTGGTTGGATCACTGGTCTGACGATATGGAGGTCCCAGGTTCGATCCAGCCAGGGCAGCCATGTATCAATGAGTTTTCCTCGGTTTTTTCCAAGGAAGAACTTACGTACATTTACCGAATGCTCTCAAAACGGTAAAGGAAAACGTCTTGATGAAACCTGCATGCATAGGAAAATTCTAAGGCATGTGTAATCTATCAATCCGCACTGGGTCCGCGTGGTGGATCATGGCCTGAGCTTCCTCGATGTAAGGAAAGGTCTGTGCTCAGGCAGTGGGGGCATAAAAATAGACTGATGATGAGCCGCTCCTAGCACAAGCTTTTAACGTAGTTGGAGTGGTTTTGAAGAAAATTAGTAATGTAAAAACAATTAATTTTTTCTTTAAGAAAATGCAACCAGTCTTCTAGCTTACCCCAAAGAGCGTGGGCGTACATAACATTACAAATCACAAGTACACAGGCCTCACATCCGCGCAACCTCGCCAAAGTGTAAAACAATGTCAACCGCGATTACATCAGCACAAATCCTTAGTTAATTACTCGTTATAGCTGTTCTAGTGTAACACTAATTAATATTATTAGTGTAGTAACACTTTAGTTGTATTGCTGTGTTCGGTTCGGTCACGCGACGCGACGGTGGCGTGGCAACTTTTAGATTTCACGAGGCGAAAAATAATCGCAAACACGAATGTTTCGGTGAAAGAATAAAAGTTGCTTGACCTGGTTTCGTGGGGTTAGTGAACGAAAGGAATATAGGAAACTTTGGGGTGTTTAACCCTACATTCCTACTGAATGAAATAAGAAAGCAACAAAAAATTGAGACTTCGGAGCCGATACATGCCTAAAACATTAGATAAGTAGCCATCAATATTTTGTACTTAAAACTAAAAATCTTTAAAAGATATTTTCTGAGAAATAAATCTATTTTTGAAGCCACAATAATTCAATGTCTATTAGGGTATACGCAAAAGTCGCATATTATTATAATATAAACGGATATCACTCACTTATTATTGTTGAAGTCGGCAATTAGACCGACAGTTTCGACCGATTTCGACGGTATTTTTCAAACGTCAATGGCGACGCGGGCGTGGCGCGCTCACCTTGAAAAAGACCGTCGAAATCGGTCGAAACTGTCGGTCTAATTGCCGACTTCAACAATATAAGTGAGTGATATCCGTTTATATATAATAATTTGTAGTAGTTTCAAAAGTCGCATGTTCGATTCCCACCTCTGTAATTACTTTTGGCTTAGTTGGAATGGTTAATTATAATATTACTAATATGAAAACATTTCTAAGATTCCTTAAATAGATATTAACAAAAAAATCAATAATATTCCAATAGATACCAACGCCTCGCGCCATTAGGCCTTGAGACGAATTTCGTAAACACTCTCACAAAATGTGCTTCAATAAATTGACTCAACGTCTAACAGCAGTGTCCACAACACATTGCTTTCCCTCGTTATTGGAACGATAAAAGTTACCTGTATTTCATATCCATTTATAGTACCCCCCCACCAACTTATTAGCAACCTGCCCACCCAGTTACTGGGTCTAGTTTTTCTTCCCACCATTAAAGGGTTTGTAGCAAAGTAAGTCTAGCTTTCCCAAGCATCTGATTGATCATTAATAACCCTGCGAATTAATCGTGCGCCCAGACCGGCGCGGTAGCGGCGCTGACGTCACTTGACTGATGAACGCAGTTTGTAGGCCGACCACACAGTAAAGATTGGAAACAGTAGCTAATTTACATGGGCTGCGTCTTTCACTACAACTCCTAATTAAACTTAAAGCAAAGTAACAGGGTCGTGGTCAATACATTATACAAATGAGCATCACTGCTAATATAGTAAATCAACCAACCAAATCATCATCAGTTAGTTCTATTGGATTGGATTACTTAAAAGTTTAATTTAGTTCTTCACCTTTTATACAGGATGTAACGGAAGGGGTATATGAAGCCGAAGGGAGGGTGTTCTGTATCAGAAACTGAACAACTTTTGTTCTACGACTTTTCGATTTTCGCAAATTTATTTTTAGACTTTTCGTACCTGATCGATTTTAGAGACATTAATTTATTTTTAGTTTTTAATCGAAAAGTCGTAGAACAATAGTTGTTCAGTTACCGATGCTGAACACCCTCCCTTCGGCTTCATATACCCTTTACTTTCGGACCATTTTAATAGTCACTATACAGACACGTGGTAGTGCAGTCTATTTGCTGATCGTTGAGGGCTATCTGTAAATACTGTTTCTAAATTATCCTGTGGCAAGTAAGATGAGTGATGAACGCAGTTTATAGGCTGGGAGCCTACCTGCTTAAACATGTTAATTAACGCGTGTGATGCGGCAGGATGCTGCCTTTATTACAATAGAACAACAGGCACCTTGTGCTGAGCAATCTTTTTGAAATACTACGTCATTGCCGGCAGCTTCTTTCATAATATTGAAGGATATACTTAATTCCACAGCCTTGAAACTCTGGGTTTTAATATTTGATGGATTAACTTGTTTTTCGGAAGTCCTATCATATCTAGAAGTATAATTTATTTGATGCATTCACTAGTGGTAGTTCGCCCGCCTTCTGTGTTTTTTTAGTTTATCGAATAAAATGGTTTAAATTACAATGTAGGGCTCCAATTACAGACGAGCGGTCAGCGACAGCGTCGCGAGTTGTCGCGCGACAACTCGCGAGCTGACACGCGAGCGCTGTGTGTATGCAGTCCTGGGTTCGACTCCCAGTCGGAAAAGTGCTTGTGCTTAAGGTATAACTACTTTTTCCGAGTTTGGGTGTCATTTTTGATCATTTCCGTATGTCTCTGGACTCATAGCACAGGGAATCATAGTTTAGACTTTTAAGCCAATGATACACTAGGGGACAAATGTCCTACGACATGTATCGGCGACATGTCAAGCGAAGCCGGCCGATTTCGCCTGACATATCTGGCGACATCGCGCGACTTATGTCCGTAGCGACGTCAGGTTGCCAGACATGTCGCGCGAAGTCCGGCAACGTCGCGCTACTTCACCCGACGTCCCTGGCGACACGTGTCGCAGGACATTTGTCCCCTAATGTATCCTTGGCTTTACGGCCGTGAGTATGTGTTTAAATAATTTCTTGTTGTGATTCTAAATTCATTTTTGTTACACAAACATCACATAATGGTACTAACAAGTATTTGTTATGTCCGTTCGTAGCGTCATGCATGCGGGCGCTTCACACACTCGCCAATATAATTTTCCGCCGTACAGTCAAGTGTCGCCGGTCTGATAAAAGGCAGGTCAATGACCGATGCAGACGTCACGCCCCGCCGCTGTCATTTGACCACGCCCCTCGCACTTTTCATTGCTCAGAAAAATATTCTGCTTGTATGTTTATCGCCACACGCCTCTGTTTGCCTGGTGGTTGATAAGGAAATTGTTGTACAATGAGGATGCTTCATATTGTAAACAAACTTACCATAGGGTTACCAACGACTGGATTCCAAACTCCAGAAACAATAGTTAAAAAAATAGTTCGGTCTTCAATCTAAATAAGGCGAAAATTGGTATAGGAAGAGGTAATTACTTAATTGTTTAAAAAAAATTATATGATGTAGTTATAGTAATCGACATACCTACTGTGTCTAAGGCGGCAGATATTATGTGAGCATCTTTGCAAAGTTTTACCTACCATTGAAAGCTCTGTACAGAATATATAAATATGACGTCATAAAAAGCCGTCAATGAACGTCGAATTTGAGCGTAGGACTGCCAGACATCTGGCGCCTGAAGGTTTGTGCTGTGTGTTGATAACTTGATAAAAAAATAGGGCAGGTTAGTAGTTGAGTTGAGTACAATTTTTTTTGTCTAAATCTACTCACGTCACCATGCTGAAGACATGTCTGAAATAAGTTCATTTATATTACTTGTCAACTATCCTATTGCTGTTATATTTTCTACCGATATAAATATAATCAAGTACTTACTAGTTTGTTCAGCTCTTGGCCCTTAAGAATTGCGTAGCGAATCTGGTAACAATCGCACTTATCTTCGTTAACACCACAAGCACAACGGATACCATCTAAAGTATAACTCAAGGAGAAAAATCTCTTGCAATTTTGTTAAAGACTAATAACTCCCCCGAGGCGCTATCTCGCCGCTAGATGGCAGTTAAATAAGCCAAATTGGGCCATCCCTTCAACGGAGCCTACTTTTATTGCGCCTTATATCTTCTAGGCTTCCCACTTCCATGTCCCATGATAGCATCGATTCCTTGTTATCTGGTCCGTTTACGTTTGTTTTTTACTGGGATTAACAGGAACTATATTATACTTATATTGTATAAGGATCTCATCCGAAAGCAAGTGTTATAAATATGTAAACAAAAATGACTATAGTTGTATTTGTGTTATCTACAAGTAAGCTCAAAAGCACGTCAATCAACGGTGACACTTACAATACGATATTTGACCTTATGGCGCAGACAACGTTACAAAGCAGATCAAGTGTAAGACTTTGGACCGTTCTTATTATTTTATTTATGTTATTTTTTATTATACAATTTTGGGGGTTTTATTTTACAATTATCTGCGTCGTAAGTTTTAAACTCGTACTGCAAGTTTTACCATTGATCTGGCGTTGTCCGTACGAACGACAGCAGATCAATGGTAACACTTGAAGTACGATTTCACATCTTACGACGCAGATAATAAGAACGGTCCAAAATGTTACACTTGATGTGCTTTGGGCTCCTGTTTTGTGGTCTTACTTAGACCTTCTGCTAAATCGGAATGTCGGTCGTAACCCTGTTTTCACTTCAAAATTTCACACTAAAGTTCCATCCCGGTACTTGATGACGTAATAGCCTTTTTACGGTCAGCTCCCGTAACAACTCAAACGTCTCCGAATTGCCTATAAAGTTACAAGGACCACCGGCCTCAGGCCACAAGCCACAGACGAGAATAAAGGAGATATTGTGCGTTTTCGTCACTTCTACACCCCACCACCCCCAACTCCCCTCCCCTTACCACCCTCTCGTTTGCTTGCAATGACGTAATCTTTAAAGGCGATAACTAATCTCCCTAATTGATCTTTTCCTTGATGAGTTAAACAAATGAGACGAGTGGGGGCGGCTATGCGATAATGGGCATAAATTTCTCTTGCTTACAGTGGATTTTCGGTTATTAATATAATACAGAATTTTCCTTAGAGACCTGCTTTAAGTGGAGACGGATGCTGTCTCGAGATTTTGTATAACATAAATTCTAGAACTTTATGATTCCTTGCGAATAACATACCGTTCTGTAGGTGTTTTCGCTATTACTAACTGATATTAATTAATAAAAATGTAAACTCTTTCTATATGCCTAAGTAAGTATTACAGATAAGTATTGCGATATTTAACGATTTTTTGAATAGAGTTCCGAAACGAATCAAAACGAGGAAACAATACAGTACATAGGTACATTTGTGCTACGCCGTAGCAAGTTTTTACAAAAAATATTATCGATAAGCAAGTAGGTACTACCTACTTCTACTAACACCTTTCTGACTGATTCTTAACCTATTCATAACTTACTGTGAATAATTAACTTACATACGACAAAGAGTTTTTAATTCTAGACGCATTAGCTGACAAGAATTAAAAATCGTGACCTTGATAAACAAGTTAAAATAGCCAGCCATTAACGTCTTCAATTACTCGGTGCTGTTGAGACTGCTTCCACCACAAATCAGTGCAAGCCACAATATCAGCCATTAAACAAACATCGAACATTGGATTACGGCCGTCGGCGTCCAAATACAGACGTCCAGACGGTCACCGAAGGCCTCGCAAGCGACGGAACTTGAAACTTCGCAACTTGCTCTACGAAACAAGGAACGGCGAAGTAGCTGCTCCGTAACTAAGCAGAGAGGTACTTAGTTGATCAAATGAGGCCTCGTGAACAAAGGGCGAGATTCAGAGACAATTATTAGCGCGGAGAAAAGTATACAGTGAGCCTTATCAAAATTGAGATTTTCTCAGAAACTATTTGATATTTTGCAGAAATTATTCCACCAGTAGATACTTTAGACTACATACCTACTATGTAATTGTAAAAGAATTTTAAATATTGCTCAAGAGTTTTATAAAAAACTAATACCCCTATATAATTTTAGATTGCAAGCACTTTCTTACATACTTCTTGATAGACGGACTATATAATGATCCTTTTGTTTGGTGTTGTTTTTGTTACTTTTTAGGCATACGGACGAAATAGGTAAGTACAGGTACTTATATGAATGAACAATATTTGTGTGCAAACGTTCAGAAAGAAGATAGTAGATATCATGGAAAGAAATAGCGGTTGCCAATGATATACATAGCCAAGTACATTTTATGAAAGTTAAACATGCAAACGAGAAAATAAATGAAACGGTCACAGTACCTATTTTTGATTTGCGTCCCTAAAAGTTTCAAATGCGGCGCTGGCAACGGGAGAGTAACTCGAAACTCTCGCAACGTAAATTTCGTGAAGCTTGGCCTCCAGAATAGCCTCATTGCAGATTTTATAGCCAGAGACGCCGGTACTGAGAACCTATGCATGAAATAAACATATCTCTGATCAAATGTAGTGCCTGAATCTCGCAAGCAGGAATAGATAGTGTCGCAAAATGTACAGTCGATTGCAAATCAAGTAACACACGAACTCTACGTGAAGGTAATACCGAGTACATTGCAATGGGTTTTGTGTAAATTGATGTGCTGTCGACTGTACATATAGACGTTGTGTGCCAAAGATGTAGATCTTCATCGTCAGCCACTGCTAGACATAGGCCTCTCCCAAAACACGCCACTCAATCCGATTCTCGGTCTTTTGCATCCAGATTTCTTGCGCATATGTATTGTTTTTTTAAATAATGGTTAAAATATGTATTTGACAAAATTGTTATTCATTTTAACGAAATTAAATAGTTATGCATGTTATTCGAATATTGATTGACCCATGGTGTTCCTGAAAAATCTTTGTGTCAAAATCTTTATATCATCTTTTGATTATGTTGTGCCATAAAACTACGTGAATATTTAAGTATGTACGTCACGAACTACCAAATTTTCCACTCCAACGTTTCGGATAGAGAAATTATCGGGCCTGTTTAATTATCAGGTTGCTTAATTGCTTATCGTGTTGAATAATTTAAAATTTTCACTGAGCCAGTTATTCCCCGGAAGTCACGTGGCGTTGCATGGTGTTTCCACATCGCATCGCATGATTCCGCTTCATTAATAATGAAACTTTTTTGTTTTTTTCGGCCCCGTGCTGTCTGCCCGGGGGAGAACCCGTTCTAATGCTGTGAAAAGGTTTGGAAAAGTTGCACTTTACTTTGACATGACAAGGGTTGTGCAAAATTTTATTGACACTGGAATTTGTTTACGTTATTTACATAGTTTGTCCATTTGGTAGAAGAAAAGGTTAAAAAGTTTTGTATTCTGCTATGGTGTTTATTGACAAAGGTAAAGAAATTGATAAAAATGTGTCACAGTCAATTTCATTCATCTCTATCTAACCCTAAAGATATATTTCGCAAAGTTATTGAATGACAGATTGATGATATTCTCACTATACGTTATATTCCACTGTAGAGTACCACCTACATGCAGTATCAGTACAGTAACTTACTCGTATGTTTTCAAACTATATTTACTTATGACCTAATTTTAATTTATAATGGTTCATTGATCGAAAAATGCAGTTTGCACAGAACAAAGAATAAAATGTGATCACAATATATTTATTTTGTATTTTTTTTTTCAACATATCGAGCACCGTTGTCGGTAAAGTCTGCAGCATAATAAACTATCCATAATCAACACAAAAACATTGCATTTTGCATACAATGCCAGTATGACTCGATTAAAACATGAAATTGCAATGACTTTGTAATAGGTTATTGTGCTGTCAACTGTATTTTTATTTTCAGTTGAATGACCATATTGCTCTTTTATCGCAAACCACAACGAGTAAATTAAATTATTTGTTTATTCCGGAGCTCGCGAAAGTTGCGGCAATGGTATTGGAAACAGGACTTTCTAAAGTTCGCAACACTGGATATTGCGATGCCAACAATAATGTGTACCTATAATACTGAATAGGACTTTAACCTTCAATAATTATATTCCTTAAACCTTTGGTTATGCCCGAGCATAAATCCTCTTTAATTGACACATACTGTAGGTATACAATCATAGAGTATATAGAGGTTTTTGAGTGAAAACCACGTACGGATAAAAGAAGTGTCATGCGACCAGATGGAACGTGCCCTACGCAAGGGACTACGCTACTCAGAGACTGAATGCAAGGAACATTGCCCTACTTTCGACAGTCGGGTAAATCCAAGATTGGGGTCGAATGGTGCGCCTTGTGAGAGGCCTACGTCCAACTGTGGGCTGCTTCTAGAATCCAGATGATAATGAAGTACTTACCTCCCAGGATGTCTTGACAATAATTCCTTTCCTACAACCACCAAAATTCGAAGTTTTGTGAAAAAACATTGAGGAACGCTGCTTTTACCCAACGTTTTATTGAAACGAATTATTTGCTAGCATTAAATTGGCTTTTAATTGACATGTCGATTTTAAAATACTATCAGCTGTCAAGGGCCGTATTCACGTCACGAGCGAAACGGCTATCTGTGAGTGTACAAAAGAATTAATTGGGCGAAAATTAATTGATCGCGAAATCAGCGGGTGTCGCTTTTTGGTACTGGTAAATAAAATGAACATACGAAACGGTTTTCTGGAAATGATCATCAGTGGCAGCGATTCTGTGTTGCTAAGAAAGTGATTTCCTAATTTAGTAAAAGATAAGGATGGCTAGTTTTACCTCGGAGCCAGTGTACGCAAAATTTAGCAAATATGCTCAAATTCGATGTTTATTGACGGCTTTTTATGAAGTCGTAATTATAGATTCTGTACAAAGCTTCAACGTTAAGTACAACTTTGCAAAGATTTATTGATTTATTTATATACAATTATATTTATGGCCTTACAGTCATGAACCAATGCAACGTAAACATAGGCATATTATGTACAGGTTTACTATATAGTAACAACACTAGACACCCTATCACCCGTCATCTCACAAGCTAAGGAAAAAATCCGAAAATTGAAATTACATCTCCCCCAATTTTTTTTATTCTTATTAAAGACTTATACTTGCAGATGATCAACTAATTAGGAGTATGTCGATGTATGTTTGTCCCTAAATCTGTTTTATCTTTTCGTTATGTTATGGTGAAGTTGAACGGAACCCTCGGTGCGCGAGTCCGACAGCCGACTCGCACTTGGCCGTTTTTTTCTTCAATTAAAACGTCGACTACGGAGGCTAAACGGAATGAAGCAGCACTTATGCCATATAAATTGATACCTACTTAATTTACAACATTGTATCGAGTGCTAGGTACACGGGTCACGTCGATCGAACGTAACACAAACGCGTATATTATTGACAGGTACTAGTAACGTGAAATGTGTCAAGTATCGCTAGTTTGTGAATAAGTAATGTTTTCGCCGGCATACGAGGCTCTACGGATATTTCCCTTGGCTACAAAATATTCTGCACTTTCATGTTTTCAATTTGTGTATAGATTATTATTAGAAAATTATAATACATACATAAACTCATGCCTGATTCCCGTAAGGGTAGGCAGAGACGATGTACTTCCATCTGCTGCGAAGAAAATTCCTAAAATGTCTAATAATAATTTATAAAATAAAAGAACCGATATAGGTTTTACATATAAAATTAACATGCATTTGTTGTGTGCATTGTAGGTAATAATATTAATTGATATTTTTTATTAGAATTTTAGTTATTGAGCTTGACTTGAGATTTTTCAAGTTATATGTGGAAAGCCAAAGGACTAGAAAACCTAAGAAATTAAACACAGAAACACGTGGTATTCATTCATTGTATTAATCATTGTTTCCTATATCACAGAAGATCGAAATTATGTACAGACTTGCTCATATTTAAAACAAAATCTAGAGGCTCAAGAGTTACATTATCTACGGGTATCAATATCATTCCGCGTATTTTGATCAGTCTCTCAATATGAGAGCTATATTTTGAAGATGACGTTTGGTCTATGAGCACTCTGGAATATCGCCATAGTTTATTGTTAAGGTCATTGCATCCAGCTTATGCATATGTGCTCGGTGGAACGATCTGTTACCATAACAACAACCTATTGACTAATCACTTCACAACCAGAATATTCCAGCGGTGCTGTCCAATCACAATCGACCTTGTCATGAATCATCAGTGAAAACGAACGTTTCCTTCGGCCTGTCATCGGCCTCCAGTCAAGTTTACATCAAAAACGTTATGGAAGTTGAAAAAGTGATATCTACAATACAGTTTCTTGTTAAACATTAATGCCAGCCCCAATGATCACTGACATGGACGAAGACAGGTTTCTCCACAGCTACGTGCTTGATGATTGGCACAGGAATGGTCTTCACGATCGGTATAGTCTTCACCACAGGCACCTCGTGGATTACCGGTACTTCGTGGAATACTGGGACTTTAGAGACATGGTGGTGGTGCACTGTATGGACCTCGTGTGGTATGTGGACTTTGATGCTGGAAGAAATTGGGACAGTCATTTTGTGAATTACAATTTTCGAGGAATGGACTGGCTCGAAGGACCCATAAAAGTTATCAGGAACATAAAATGTGGTTTTTAATATAAGATACCTTTTATTTTGAGGTTTGAACTTGTCTGTCAATTTTCAAACCACATATACAGCTAACAGCAGATCAAGTGGACTTTGGACCGTTCTTGTTATCTGCGTCGTAAGATCTAAAATCGTACTGCAAGTGTTACCATTGATCTGCTGTTGTCCGTACGTACGTTTATCGAGACCTCGATTTGAGATGAAATGTTTTAAGCTTCATGTTAATACATTCAAGGCATTTGATCATTGTAGGCTTACGACGTCGTATATTGTACTTCTACTACACAATCGTATAGTAGACGTACAATAATTCGGCCCTAGCCGTTCCAATTCCAGTCATGCACAATTTTCTCTACGAAACTATTTAGGTATCGTCCGTGAATTCTTTGCGTGGGGTTTGTGACCCTTTTGAAATATTCGTAGAACAAATATGCATCAGTTTTGGGGCATCGCTTTTTTCTTTTTCAATTGAGTTTATAGATTAGTTTTAAATATTAAATCCTGATTGTAATATTTACTTACTGTGTCTTGTGGTATGGGTCCGGTTCTGGCACGGGAGACGCTATGCACATGTGGCAAGCGACCACCACGGCCAAAGCTAACTGCAACAAGTACAAACCGATTAGTTCAAAGAAACCTGATAGATCCAAAATATGAAAACTGCAGCCAATGTGGCACCAATTACGGAACCTGAGGAAAGGCCTATGACAAAAAAGTGGGGACTCAAATAGACTGTTAAAAGGATGACCACTAATCTGATACTCAAAGGTTTATAGCATAGTTTCCGCAAAAGACTTATGAGGAAATTGTAATAAAACATATTGATAAAAACTTTTGATCACAGGCAGAGAGAGATCAAACCCACGATCTTGCTTGATATTCCGTGGTACTCTATAAGAAAGTCATAAGTGACGTTTGGATGTAATCTTAATGTTGTAAGTTTTAGGATTTTGTATAATTAATTAAACTACCCAGCTTGGAAATGTACCCATATTTGAATCTTAATTTGTTGTAGAAAGTAAATCATTCGATGTTAATAGGTATACAGCACTTTTGAATATCAATATAGTAACACGCCCTATATTATTATGGCATTGTGTAGGTCGACGTGCTATCGATTGTACCAACGTGGGTTGTGATAACAATTTCAATGGAGTTAGAGCTACATCAAAGAGCAGTAGATCACGATATCAAACTTGCATAGTGGATACGATACAAAGGTATCGTAAAGGTAGCAAACATTGACCCCGTGTTGACCTACTTGTAAGTCGGAAACCGTGGGAACTCGACCCTTTGTCCAAGAGAAAAACAAATGAAAATCCTTTGTAATCATTGAAAATTTACTACGGACAGGTGTGCGAAGTCAGGATCTCAGCCCAAGGTCGATTTGGATTGTTTATCGCCATTTGCCTTTTATTTACCACTAGCATTTTGCCCAGTGGGATTCGCAGGGGTTTCTTTAGGGATTGTCGAACATTATTTCGGGGTGAAAATTTGCCTATGTTAAAGTGGCTATATCCACAAGAAAATGGGTTCACCAACAGACAACATTCCTACCTTAGCTGACCTTATCACAAATTGCTTAAATCACATGATTATATATTTTTTAATCAGATGGTTGTAAAAGTTGATCTCACCAGAGTGGAAATAATATAACCCCATAAAAGCTATCCACCCAAACAGCGAGAGACATGTATGTACCATAAAATATCCTAATAGAACTCAGAAATTGATAGAATTACGGGACTCTGTACTATATGTAGAATAGAAAACAAAGTATGTACTCGTACTGGGACATGGAAACTTGATCACTCCTTACGTCTTCTGCAAACTACGAAATAAAATAATAATAAACAAAACACCACTGCAATCCTACAACGGTTCCCAATAGAAATCCGTTAATGTAGAATAACTTCGGACTTGGATAATCCATTACAAAAATGCACTAAAACTGCATATAAACACTCACAGCAATCTTGTGAATCATATCGGCGGGTGTAGTGCGCGCGTGTACGTAAATACTGCGTGGCATGCGCACACGCAGCCGTTAATATCCACTGCGGTTGTGCAAGCTCCTGGCGTCACGGTTCCTGGTGATCACGCTTCGATGCAACTAGGACATACGTCGACCATTTCTAGAAAACGCCGGTGTGAATGAGGAAAGCAGGTGATGTATCGATATCGTAATTTAGTACATGTAAAGGTACCACGGACGTTTCAAGGGTATAGCACCGGGCGCAATGGTTGAAGCGCCCCTTTGAAGCTGAAAGCTGAATTTGAACAATATTTGATCGTAGGTTTGCTAGGGTATTGAATTAGCCGGAGATTTAAGATTAGTTTTACGATTCTAATAGAAACCCTCTGTGCCAAAAATACCCCTCTATGACGGTGGCTGTGTATCGTTCTTCTCATAGGGCTAGAATACCTCTATAACGGAAGTCTAGTGTTCTCCCACACTTAACTTTTAAAAGGAAAAACTGCATCGAAACTCTTATAAATCCGTAATGTGTATTTGGTATCACCCAAGAAGAATAGAGTATGATAGAACAATGGCGACATAGAACGGGTAGACCAGAGCCTCTGGCCGCTGGCGCCCATTTGTGATTGCGCCCCTTTCATCCCGAGTGGAGACGCCCCTGTGTGTGTACCTATGTAATGATGTTAAGCAGCTTTGCTCATTCGCATGGAATGTCAACTGTGAATGATGACCAATTAAGGAAATAACAAATACGACACCTGTGGGGTAGTAGGTTTGTATGCGTAACGAGACGGTGACACCATAGGTTGGCCCGCTAGCTTATTTGACTTTCAAATTGAAATAAAAAAATATTAAAAGTGATGTTTAATAACAATGTCATCAAATAAATAACCCAAATTACCCTATTTTCACAGTGAACAAAATTTTATTACAGTGTTGTGAAAGGATCTATTAGCTATTACTTAAATGAACTGTAGTAATTATGTATGAGTTTCACCATTATGGCTAGCCAGGGTATTAAGGACTGTAATTAATTTTATGGACATGATAATTTCCTTTAATTACATAGTAATTTCCACTTTTAGGTATAGGTAATAATGTGTAATACTTATATGAATAATTAAATTAAATGTTTATTCACAGTACTTCTTCTCTAATTAAGCGTGACACACAGCCGCGATCTGCACGCGGCTTGCGGCCAGTTGAAACTTGAAACGCTCCATTTTCTCCCGTCGTTAAGGTCCAGTAGGTAGCGATCAGAGGCCTAGACCGCAGATCGCTACCTACTGGACGTTAACGACGACGGCAGAAAAGGGGCCGGTGCATGCGTTTCAACTGGGCGCAGGCCGCAAGCCGTGTGCAGATCGCGCCTGTGTGGGAAAGACTTTATTCGAACTTGAAGCTTGCAAGCATTTTTTACAATATTTTACTTATCTACCTTAATTTGGGCTGACCTAGGCAGTTCATAGAACTGCTTTATTTCTATCGTTGACAATCTACCATCATTCTAATAACAAATAAGCTTAGGTACGAGTATAAAACAGGTTTTCACAGGGACATAATAGTTTAGTCAGACTTACTTATTCATGCATTTTCATAAATGACATAACTTAAGTAACGAAAACATGCGATTCGAATACTAATTGATAAATAATTTATTTATTTCATTTAACATTCAGTTCATCTGTATAAAAAGTGCATGACTATTACACATTCGTGCATGCATACTTAATAATGTTTGTGTATTCGTTAATTACGGTACTTGTTGCCATAATAACGATGACACAATTCATCATTATCATCATCATCAGCCCGTATCAGTCCACTGCTGGACGTAGGCCTCTCCCAAAGCGCGCCAATCAACCCTACTCTCGGCCCTCTGCATCCAGTCCCTGCCAGCCATTTTGCGAAGGTCATCCCTCCATCTGGTCGGGGGGCGTCCCACACTACGTTTACCCGTTCGTGGCCTCCATTCGAGAACTCGTCTACCCCATCGGTTATTGGTTCTACGACAGATGTGACCAGCCCACTGCCACTTCAGTTTACTGATTCTATGAGCAATGTCAACCACTTTTGTCTTCTGGCAATGACAATGACACAATTATTATACGTAAATCGACCACCTGCTAGCCTATGCTGTTATTCATAAACCTAGTTAAACCTCACTTCCCTAAAATCGTGTTGCTATCCCTTACAAAAAAGGTTAAGATAGAAAGGGACAGGGTGGCTAAACGGTGGCGTAACTTTGCACACGTTTATAAATACTCGCCCTAGATGGTAGTACGCCTGCCTTCCGTGGAAGAAGTTCTAGGTTCGACCGAGAAGCTGCCTGATTCTGATATTATTTTGAGCCGAGTCTGATAGTAATTTGTGATCGTTTCTGTATCTATCTGTGGACCCAAGTACATTATAATTTTATTTTTAAATAAACTGATCCATGTAGCTTAGAATGGCTCAACAATTCGAAAGCTTGGATTACATTATTGCAATACATTGTATGCACTTTAACTAAACTTTACTAGTTAGTTTAATTTTGAGTTGGTCAAATAGCGCTTGAGACGCCGCCTGTACTTTTATCTGTTTTGGTATTATAAAAATATTATTAAATTGTCTCGCAAACAACAAATCACAGTTCCTTTGGTATTTCGCCTGCACATCAAAGTGTGGCAAAAATGGTATACGAAAGAATAGAGCTGGCAATTTAGAAATGCACCGTGCGCTGACTGTCGGGCGGGGTGCGGGGGGCCGGCAGAATAGCTAGAATAGCGAATGAGTGCAATCAGACATATTTCCCTGGGCGCGTGCCCGCTGAGAGCGACAATCGGAGAGTCCAATGAACGCTGCTATATTTTTTCGTGACAAAGATTTAATATTTGTATGAAGCTTTGTCTACTCCTTTCAAGCAATTTTT
Source organism: Tachystola acroxantha (assembly GCA_963506565.1). Lineage (NCBI taxonomy): Eukaryota > Metazoa > Arthropoda > Insecta > Lepidoptera > Oecophoridae > Tachystola > Tachystola acroxantha. The sequence goes on from OY735887.1 coordinate 7,462,089, forward strand.
GTGCAGTAAGTTATTAAGTTTTTTACGGGATGTAAAAATAATGTTTGTATTTCGAAATTTATTTTATGACACTTACTGCTAACTTTCTTAGAACAAGTTTTTTTTCTATAGATAAGGTAAGCTCCAAATCTAATTACAGTATTGACAGGAGTTGTGATGAATAAATACAATTTTAATTAATTGAATGGCTTGTTGCAAAGTGATATAATCATATCTTAATCATTTACTCCTTCATAGACAAACAATAACAATGAATATTAATTAGAAGAAACACTTATCACATAAAAGGCATCTCAACTAGATAACACCTGTGTATGGTAGGGATAGTTACATATCGCTATCTAGCTAGACGCTGATATACTACACATATCAGAATAAAGTCCACCAGTAAAATACTTTTAATTTAAAGAACCTGCATATAACTTCTATAACATATTTACTTACACATGCACATATATGAATATATAGAGCTCATAAACCCCCCGCAAGAGGTCCGTAAGTCGGTCGCTTTGAAGCGGCAATCCTTCGAGCGGCTTACCTCCTGTAATCCCTCACAGGTCACTCGCGCGACATCACCTCGCTGTTTTTTCATTCAATCTCATACGTTGTTTACACGGCCGAAGGAGGAAAGACGCAATTTTATCCCACAAATGCCAATGTTTGGATGTTTGTAGCATCTCTATGAATGTACATCATCCATCTACATTTGAGTTCTGGAGTAATGAATTGGCTACTTTATACCACGGGAAAATATCTTGTCTCTACGGGTGTAGAACAACGTCACGGAGCAGAAAACTGGTATAGGTAATACATCACATACATGATTTTTTAATTAAAAGTGACCAATTTACCCTTGTGCAATTGTTAGACTGCTGATAGTTTTCCAATACGCAAAGAAAATGTTATATCATTAAAAAATGGGGGTATTGAATAAGTAACAAATTTTAATTTTTGCGAAATGTTACATAACAAGAGTGTATATTCATTATCCTAATTATATGAATTTTTTACACAAAATATTCGGCTCTCAGTGAATTGCCCTGTCAAAACGTCGATACATTTGTTTTCTCTATTTTAAGAATGAACTTTTGACGATGCTTTATGCAAACTCTCATAAAGCAAATAAAATTTAAATATTTTTGAACTTAAAAGCTCCATTTCCGATAAATCATAGGCAATTCGCGATGTTTTCGCTGCCATTTGGCGAACGATACCACAAATCATTTGGGCGCTCGACATGCTATCGGCATGCGGCAGGCATTCATCTCCAGCGCGTTTGACAGCCACCAATGCTACCAGATTGCAGTGACATCGCGTGAATACCATGTTTTGATGTTTTAGTACAAATAATACAATGCACTCAGACTGAAAGGCTGTTTACTACTATTTTGTCCACAGTTAAATTACTTTCTATAAATATAAGGACCAAAATTAAACAAAACATCGGATGGTAACTTATCATTTCGTTATTACCGTTCAGTTAAAGCTGAGTGTTGAAAAGCTGTAAAGCAAAACCTGAATCAGTCATAAGATAGGTAACAACTGCGAGAGATGATACTAACCGTTGTTTTAGTGCAATTTATGTTGCACCATTTCCAAAGCGTTGACCTTGCATCTATAGTATTTTTAATCTAAGCCAATGCATAAACTCGTGCCATACATACCTATCATGAAGGGAAAAAATTCGGGGGCGCTGGGATAATAACACATATCATCATATTCTAGACATTTTATATCTATGTACAATTCAACTTTCGCTTTTAGCGTAAAGGCCGCCAAAATTGTAAATTATGTTTTGTATTTTTGTTTCTGTAATTGTTGTGTCTTTCATGTACAAAGTGTATTTGAATTTGAACTTTTACAAGTTTTGCAACGGTTATCTGATTCTTTTTTTCTTGATGATTGAGTAATGAGATTAAAAACATCTAAATTATTTGACGCTAATTCGTAGATTACCGAGAAAATTTTCAAACACCTTGAATTCACTATCCTTAGTATCTATACTTAGTACCTCCTACCTAATTGAAATAGTTCCAAAGTGTTAGTGTCAGCAAGTCTCCAGTTATTGGCATATCTGGAAACAATAAGGCGCTAAGGTTTCACTGCAATTGCGACTAGCGACTGAAACTGAAGTGTAACAGCATCACACGAAGAAATTTTGGTGTGAGGCATAAGCTGAGAGCGGAAACTCAGGGAAAGCACATTTTGTAACGAATTCCAAGCTTGTGCATTTTAATTTCTGGTTGGTACGAAATCTACGTGTCTAAGCTGTGCCAATATGGCAGCAGATAAAAATCAATAGTCACTGCTGTAGGGAAGATAGGTTTGAGGTTTTTTTTCGGTGGTCCGACTGTGACCTATGGTGGCTCAGTTGGCACGGACAACAGCAGATCAGTAACACTTGCAGTGCGATTTCAACTCTTACGACTCAGACAATAAGAACGGTCCAAAGTGTTACACTTGATCTGAGGTTAGCTGTAGGCACGTGTCACGGAATGATAAGGCCGGCCGTAGGTGCAAGTGTCCCTCCGTGTATTGTTCGTTCTTGTATCTTATGAATTATAATTTTTCCAGTTCATAGTCTAATGTTGTAGCGCTTGTATCTTATACCCTATCTGAAACTATATGCAGCCGGTCTCAAAGGGGACTGCAACTCGACCTTGTCGATAAAGTGGTGCTTTAACACGTCATGTCGAAGGTGCATTGTTGCTTTGCACCTGACTCAGAGGTGACAAGCTTTGGCATATCTGTAGCATACACTGGGTTCATACTTGGCCTCTAATAGATTTTAATTTAAGATATTTGAGAAATTACTTCGATATTATTTGAAACAATGTCTTATGTAGGTTGTGTGCATGTGTGAGATGATAGATTTACCCAGATAAGCCTAGAATATCTTTATGGGCAAAGAATCTCAGCCCAAACAGATTCCATTCCCATAAGGTTTAATGCGATGTTAAAACCGATGATAGTAAATTATATAAAGGGCTTAAAAATATATTGCTGACCCACCGATTTTGTATGGCGATAATCCTTAAGCCATGGCTTAAACCATTGCGTAACTTTACAGCTAATAATAACCAAGAATCTCAGCCTAAGTTTCTAGAATTAACTATAATAATATATATTAGTTGTCGACTAAACAAACTAGACAATGCAAGCTATGCGAGGATCACAATAATGAACCGAATCATAGTCTAATGAAACGTCTAGACATGAAGGTTATGGACCATAATGAATGAAATCTTATATTTACGCAGAAGCAGATTGTTTGGGATTAACTTTGGTGCAAATCTCTCATCGTCAATAAACAGTTGATGAACTTTAGCAATCTTGGCTTTCGTTTCTCATTATTGTTAAACCCTTGACGCAAAAATAGGATTTTTATGTCTGCATCTGTGTACTTGGTTGTCTCTCTGTGTATTTGGTTGTCTCTCTGTGTGTGTAGTACCTGAGTGACATTTGCGTTTAGGTTTAGAATTAGCAGTCACAGCAGAATCACACGTTTAAACACCAACTTCAACCAAAAGAGCGTGTTGTTAGTAAATAAATTAAATTCCCTGTGCTGTCGATTTTATCTAAACAATGTATTGGTAGGCACATAATGTTACTCACTGTACCAAAATGCACCACGCTTGAGTCCACCGCAGGGTTGTATCGTAAAAGATAGGGTTACTAGACATGGCTCTTAAAGTATTGAGTATCCAGTGTAAATGGAGTGTTCTTAATAGAGACGTCCCACCCATCCATTCTTTGACCAAATACTTGAAGCTGAAGCCAAAGACTCAGCATATTGGTACCGGACAAAACAACCCAAATAAACTGAGACTAAGCGTTAAAATGTTGGTAAAGATGTCATCGTGTTTTGTCAGCTTTCAATTTAATCTACAGGGTGATTGGAAATTCGATACATTCCTTGAAAGGGGTGATAGTTGAGGTGGTTTGCAACAAATTAGGCCCTATTAACGAGGGGTCGAAAATGAGTGGTTCAAATCACCCTGTACACTTTCTAAGTAGACTTTCAATCACTTTTCCTAAGAGATTTCAGGGTTATGTTAATCAATGATTGGTGCCAACAAAAATTACTGCTGAGTATGTACAGTCGTATCTCTTCCGATAACAATTTAACAATAAGCAGATTTCTATTCATAAGAATCCGTTCCTGGATAATTCTTCGTGGACAGTGTTTATTTAGTTCGTAAGAGACCGAAGCCTAATATCTGGAGTATCTGTAGCACCTCTATCTTGGACGTGTCGGTCAGGTCCGAGTATGTTGGTATTCGATTACTTTCATCACCTTGTTCGTCAAAGGTAACGTGAGCGGACTGTGGGGTTAACATTCCTTTAATTGATGCTTCAAGTTTTCGGTACAAATGAATGACTAGCTAGTTCAGTAGAATCATTACGTGAAGTAGACATTGTATAATCATAATGGCAAGGGAATGGAGTCTTCAGACTACTTACATATTTGTTTAGTTCAGTGAAAATGTTATTGTGAAGCATTTTCTAGACTTTTATAAATGTCTACTGCAGTAGATATTGCTTAAATTTCTGGGTTTGTACGATCCGTGGTTTCTCATAAAATAGTAAGATTTCGAATATGACGTAAAGTGATAGCGCACTTGTAAGAACCGTACTTATACGCCACCGCATGCAACGTATTTTAAAATTATTTATATGAATTCTTATGCTGCGTCTCACTTCTGTCTGCATCAAATTCAACAATGTCGTTGCGTGGTGTGGACAAGTACGCGTGGACCTTCAAGGATGAAATATGACCTTCGAAAGGATCATGACCAAAGAAGATTAGGACACTATAGGACATGATTAAAGGATAACACATTGTTTAATCAACCAAAGTACAACAAGGAATGACACGACCAAAGAAGAATATGCCTAAAAGCAAAAGCAGAATAAGTACTTACTTAATGCGTAACATGACCAACATAGAACAGTACATGACATAACCAAAGCAGAAAATACTAAAGCAGCATGACGTCATTTATTTAATATGGAGACTCTTGAATACTTTGGCAAAGCTTATAAATTCAGAAAGAAACAGAATTCTAAGTAAAATGTATGAATATCCGCGTGAGCTTAATCCTAAACACAATAACTCGTATTAACAGCTGTCGAGTTGCGAACATCGGTGTCTGCAGATAGCGAGCGAGGATCAACTTGCTCCGAGTTAGATCCACCCAGTTCAATAAGCAATAGTTATCTTATATTCAACTTTGTACTTGGTAATTTTCTACATTTGAGTCGAGCTGCCTTTGTGTTCGCTTTTGTCTTTGACTGGGTTATCGTTTGAATTCGATCAAAGACTGGCTGAGTAGGGCATTATAACTTATGTTATATGTGTAGGTAATGTACATTCATTTAGTTCATTATTATAACCTATCTTCACTTCTTTAAAGGTGAATAAAATTGAAATGTTGAAAAGCAGATCATAACTGAACTTATTTATTTTGGTTCCCAAGAATTGCTGTACTTACATGAACAAATCACTTCAAATTATGTGTACCTAAAAATTCAACTGCTGCATCAATCATTAAATTGTTTACAATACTTTCAACATTTAAATTGTTCATGTTTTCCCATTGGCAATCCCTTGATCAAAACGAAACTTAATGCCTCATATCATATTCGACGCCACGAATGTTCAAACCAGATCATCGATATATAATCATATAGCCGAAAGGAACCGATATAACTATAGTGAAACCTTCCTACTTGGAGCTTGACGATTTCGCTTGCTGTTTGGCTGATGAGGTGATGAGTAGAGCCTGTCCTGTTATGTCACATCTCACGAAATCCAATTTGTACTTATGTAATGAGGCATGAAGGTACCAGGGCATCATAGACACAGTGCAGTAGCATGCAAGTACCGTCATTATCATATTATAATTTGGCGGGAAGCGAGCGAGCTGTACGGGCGCGCGTAATTTGATACTAAACACGCCTCTGACAAGTGACGTGACTGCATTGCGCCTTCGTTACTGGAATTAGAGACCTTAGTGACGTCACTCTAATTTAATAATGTTCATTACACTTCACTTTACTAGTACAAAGACTACCGCCTATATATTCTAGTTTTGGCTAGAGAAATTTCTAGTGTTAAATTCTTAGATAACCTTAGTTAATGCTGAACTCGGGCCTAATCGGTGCTAATCCTTTCTAATAAAAATATATTTTGAGATTTATTTAAGAGATAGCCAAATAAACCGAATCACCAAGTTACAGTTAAGAAAACTATGCTAATGAATGATCGGGTTATTAGAGACCTTTCACTCGTTCAAATGCAAATAATCGAATAACTGGACATTTTTGAAGCAATTTTCTATGTAACGAGCGAGACGTTGAAAAGTTTAGTACAAAAAGATGCGAAAGCAAATGGAAAGCGAGCAAAAGCTAATTCTTCCCAATAAAAACAAATTTCGAGTTTTAAGAGCTAGCCCAATAAACCGAATCACCACATTACATTTAAGCAAACTATTCTAATGAACGATCGGGTTATTAGACACCGTTCATTCGTTCGCTCGTTCAGAAATGTTCCACTTGAATTTTTCTCCGCCATCTTAATTTGTACGTGACTCGTGGAGTTAATTAGCGCAATTATGAGATCCAGTCGAGTGGATTTTTTTATGGCACTACTTGCATTAAGCATTCTGGGATTGCCATTGTAGAAAGTAAATTGAGTTTAAAATAGTTTTAAGTATCTTTATTTTCCTTGTCTTTTAATTACATTATGCCTATGTGGTGCCAGCGTGCAAATATTGATTTTAATTAAGTATACATAGGTACTTACTTATCACCACTACTACTACCATGATGAGTAAGTTCTCTTGCTATTGATGACGTGAACACCGTAGCTATAGCATTTGGGATTTATGGGACTTTTGTTGCGTATTTGTCTTTAGAGAACGACCAGTATCGGAATTAAAATCCTACCAATCCCGAACGCTGTATAGCTACGATATTTACGTTCTCATTACCGGCAATCGTGAAATTCCTTGCTATAAAGCATCTATAATATGTCAAATGACTTCCAACTTCTGCTTAGTAGGTACTTACAATAAAAACAGTAAGACTTCAAAAAACTACTTTGAATCTTATTGATACAAACGGCCCCAATTAGGCATAAACACATTACCAGAAACGCCAATGTTTGCGTGAAGAATTGCAATTATCATAAAGCTCTCAAGAACTCGGGGTATTAGGGTTAATTTTCTGGTATGTGACTATTGCACAGTTGTGCATATAATAAATATTTCTGATTCACCTGCTAGCGTGTAGTATGGCACGGATTAAAATATTAATAGCACGTTTCTTGAAATCGGTATTATTCCTCCTACGTACACTGAAAAAACAGGGTTGCCTGTAGCAGATTTCTAGCTAACATAACCACGGCCTTGTCTGAGCAAATAATTAACCAATCAAACTAGCTAGGAAAACAAATAGCAAAACACTTGGCTGACCCTATTTTTTGTAACGGTTTATACAGCAGTTGCGAATATTTAACAACCACAGCTAATATTTTCTTTCCGTGTAGGTACACATTATTTATATTAAATATCGTACCTATATAGTATTCACATTAAATATCGTCAAAAACATATATAAACTCAAGCTTGATTCCCGTAAGGATAGACGATGGAATTTAATCTTCTACACATCCACTACTTTCGCTTCATCCATATTCAGCGATCTTTTAAAGCACCAAAACAGTAACTCTATTTATTTTAGAATCTTTTTATAATATCAGACATTTATAATTTTTGTTACTCTGTTACCAGTCTTTGATCACCTTTTAAAATAATATTTTACACAAAATATGTTTTTCATAACATAACGTACTTGCGATACTTACTTTACGTTCTCAGTAAAATTCACTGTAAATAAACAATTAGGTACAAATCGTCTCATCAAAGTCACCTTTAAGTATTCCTATTCAAACACAAGTAAATCGCGAAGTGCCTTAGAAACAAGCTAGCGTGCATTCAGCCAATTATCATGTATTCAGCCCACTTCAGTTCAGTTATTCAGGTTAATTTTCTACCTTTTGAAAACTTGATGCTATCCGTAGCGCGCCTTATTGAATTTTCTCACACTAAGTATTCATATTGTAGTTTCCTTTTTAATACAGAACGCATATTTAACTTTAATGTTAATCCTTTTAAGAGCCTGATAGGAGCCAACTAGCGCCGCCAATCTTGAAAAAATAATATCTTCCAATTTAATCAAAATTATTTACAAAATGTTTATTAGGATGAATACTATTTTTCAATATACAATACATGGCATAATTGCGACAAGCTAAGTTGTAGTTCACAAATGTGCCAAAAACGGCCGTTTTTCGCAATTATGCGAACTACAACTTACCGAAATTGAGTCACGTTATAAATAAGCATTTAAAAAATAGTATTTATCTTAACAAACATTTTGTAAATAGCTTTTTTAATAAAACTGATTAAATTGGAAGATATTATTTTTTCAAAATTTGGCGGCGCTAGTTGGCTCATATCAGGCCCTTAATGTTAAACACATACCTAAGTATAATAATCTTACTAGACTGGTATGATGTCAAAGTAATAAAGACTAGGAGATGTGAAGGTAGAAGAGGTGGTTTCTACTACAACTAGTTAAAATTATTATTTCAACTAGTTTATGGAATCAGTTAGCTCATGAGACCTGTTTTCCCGGTACTTAGCTCTAGGGTGATTCAGTCCACCGATTTTATGTGTAATAATCAAATGACAATGCCAGATTCTGCCCCACTATCAACCGCAAGTTGTACAAGATAACGAATAAATGTAAAAATATCTCCGTTTTTTATTAAAATTATTGGTTTAAAATAAAGTTTTGTACAAGTTGCGATTCGAAAAAAAACCCAGCTTAATTAAGAATTCAGAAAATAGTAAGAAATTTATTTATTGTTTTTGTTATTCTTCTATAGGAGTTGCGAGAGTAGTAGAAAATGATACTGATTATGATTATGCAATATGAAACCTGTAATAAGTCCCCAACAAAATGATAGGTACAGCTTAAAAGGTCACGTAGTTTTGTAGGTGGGGCAAAGCTCCATTGAAATGTGGCAATGTCTTTTCAAGGAGGTTGACGCGTAAAACTAATTATATTTTATTATTGTTTCAGGTACGTTTCTTTTCTACCAGAAGGATCATCGAAGACGTTTGTCTGTTCTAAAGGATGAGTACGTATTAAAAATCTTCAATGAAACAATCCGGGGAAATACTTATGCTAAAGGAAATAAAATCATATTGTTGTGGTGAAAATAATATAAAGATAATTAAACATTATTCGTATGGAAACTATTTTCTATCCAACGTAACGTAAACATTTTATTGTTGGAAAGTACCATGTAGACATATACGACGAAGAGATCTTTAATAAACGCACATCACGTAAGAAATACGCCTAATAAGCATCTCGACAATTCTCAAGCGGCTGTTACTCATTATCACAAACGAGTAATTAACGCAAACGTGTCTAAATGCAAAACAAATTACATGAATTTAACTCGTAAACCTCTTGTAGCGTCAAATGTGTGCTTCAGCGCTAAGATAAAGGTTCCTTCGTACTGCTCTGACTGGCGGTGCAAAAAAGTATATGTAGAGCTATCGGTATTCAAACCGAGCGAGAGAAGCAACTTATCAGCTTTACTAAGTGGAGTCATCCAACCAGCAAGCTTAGTACAGTCGACAGCACATCAAGTGTAACATTTTGGACTTTGTACCGGTTCTTATTGTCTGGATCATAAGAGTTGAAAGCGTACTGCAAATGTTACCATTTTTCTGCTGTCGACTGTATGTCAACTAAATTAGTACCATGCATTGGTACTAATTTGGTTGAAGTACAGTATCTGGCCGACCACAACTAGATACTTTTATAATTTAAAATTAGTCATGCATGAAGAAAATACAGAATATCTCTATTGGAATATTATTATAAATTGATTGGGAATATTAAATGGAGACAAATTATCGTCACGACGGGGAGTTCAAACCGTATATGTCTATTGATTATTATCTAGTGTCACGAGAGTCGTCTGCTGTATATTCCGCCTATTAGTTAATCTGTGGTTCCTCTTCCACGTCGCTAGCCGCATCAATCTGTGGGAAGCTATAAACTTTATTGGCATTATTATGCGTCATTCAAAAACCGACGTCACACCCTTCAGGAGCTCTAAGCTATATAAACTAGTATACCTACGATGATGAAGAGTGTCACATGAGTTTGTACCATGTGAGTATCCGTTTATGGTTTCAATTTGTGCGCGAACGGTATTCTAAACGTTATAAGGGGGTAGTTTAATGCGAAGACATCTTTGATGTGCTTCCCTCTCGCCTCGAGCATGAAACGCTCTCATAGATAAAGTGCATTTCGATATTAGAACTTGCAAACTGTTTCGAAGTGAAATTTACGGTAAGGAATTGTTTTCTTCGCGCTCGTCTCGGGAAATAGAGGACGCAATAAAACTTGTTTTTATGTGTGAATCCAGGATAGGAGTGTTTTTATTGTAATGAGGTTTTATATGATTTTTACGGGATGTTACTTTTGTTTTTCTCTGTCGTAACGTAAGAGAGGTAACTTTGCTCAAAAAATATTATTATAGACAACACACGTTATTCTCCAAAAAGAACAAGAGAAACAAATTGTTGTGATGAAGTTCAAGGCATGGAAATGGTGAAAATTTTGTTGTAGGTACAATAGGAATATTTTCGAGCTTAGTAATTTCTTAATTTACGTTTTGTATCACCCAATATCGGTAAAGTTTCGTCCGACGTATATTGCGATGACAGCTTGTATGGAGTAACAACTTTTATTCCTCCAGGGAAATATTTGATTTCAGTTTCAACAGATCAAGCGTTACATATTTTATTATTCTGCCTTATATTCATTAACCTTAACCTTCTTCAAATATTCACGAATGTACGCTCCATAGTTTGATTTGCCTTTATAACCGTAATTTGCCCTAACCCTCGCATAATAGCGGGTTATCGTTAGCAAATTATTCAGCAATCACAAACAGTGTTCGACTAACATTTGTACACTGACTACCAAATCGCTGTAGGAATGTTTTAACAAGAAAATTGACCTGTAAACTATGTGGACCCGTGCAAGGGTCTGGGCACAAACTCTGGAACTAGTTTACCATATTGTGATTACCCCCGAGGCCCAACTTTGTCTGGCACAAATGCTAAAATGGATTCCTCTCAAGGGCGTATAAGGGGCGATTATAAGGGGGTCTTGACCCCCGAAAACAAAAGGTGTTTTCACTTATTCTAAGGTTATATATTCATGAACCACGTGACATGTCGTGAACACGACGACATAAGGTCGTTGGGCTGAAAACTCAACTCTTAAAGCGATTGCTCACATGTGATTCATAGGAATCGAACGTATATATATAACGGGTTTACATACGAATTCGTGCCTGGCGTCAATCTTGTCGTCACATTACTCTCGCGTGTATATGGCGTGGTCCGTCAGAATAGAGCCTAATATCACAAATTGTCAATAGCAAGATAAATGCAACAACTACATATTGTAGTATTTTTTTTTAAATTACATAGTTTTTCATAGTGATTTTTACAATCTTTTAAGACTACTTGGAGATTTTATCAGAAAATATTCTCCACATTCATGATCCCTATAAACATTTCTCTGAGTTACATTTTACGTATTCTTCAGTAGTACCACAGGCGTTCTTCAAATAACATTTTTTTCTTAGATATTAGTGTGACCCCCTGAAAAGATTTGTCGACTTACATCCCTGATTGCTCTACGAAACAACGGTGTGCGGTATGTTATTGATTTGCTTTTGTATTGTTTTGATATTAGTTTCTGTGTCCCATTTTCGGGGCTTCGGTCACATTGTCAGATCCCTATGAATTGTTTAATAGGAAATGACGTTTTACGTGAATTCGTGCGCGTTATTTTGTACAATCCTGGTTTGTACACAGTAACAAATTGTCTAATGTAATTCGATAACATTTTCCCTTTATATGTTTATATCACATTCCGTTCATTTTTTGCATTATTAACCATCGTTTATATTAGGTTAAGAATCCTATAGAGTGGTTTGGCCAGTTCTTGCAGAATTTACCACTACTAGTTTCTCTAGAGAGGTGTAAACTCGGCAAAGAATAAATTATCAATCGGCCGAAATAACTACATCAAATTTGAAAACTCGGCACAAGCCAAGTTTTTTCTTGCCCGAGTTGACTCCTAAGTCTTCTACCATGTCTGCCGCAGATACCTCATTTCAACATAAATCAGTTTCCTACCCACATAAGCATGTATCATGTAACAAATCCACCAACAACAATGAAATCTCGATTCGTACTCGTCAAAATCGGATTATCCGATTATTTGTAATGTTGGATTGTGTATGAATCCGAGCATCTCCCGGTTTCTTGTTATCATGCCTTGTTACTGTTATCCTTTTGAACGTCGCTCGCATTATTTTCTCTCATGTAGAGTAAGGATTAATAAAGTAAGCAGGCAAATACAGTACGCTTTGGTTTGTTTAACATCATACTGCTTTTTGTTTGCCGTTATGCGAAGACTTTTGTATTTATTTCGGATTTTTACCCGGCTTTGTTTTATTTTTAGTTTACTTATTTGTAAATGAAGCCCGAATAGAGTCTTTGTTTTACTTACATTCTTTTTCATCATTTTCCTTTTCAATAATAAAAATGTTTATAATTTTGAGAGATTTATTTTTAGTTCCTCTCAATAGCTAAATGATAACAATTTTCTCAGCTATCTCTAAAACTTCCCGGTAGTAGAAATGTCGAAAGTTTTTATTAGACTTGACCTTTCTTTGCATATTTAAGGCATACCATAGATGACATTTACTTATAAGGTCATTATAGCGGAAAAAAGTGGATCGGAAAAATCCTACCAATTTTTATTTGCAAGCTATTTCCGATGAAACTCTTAACTCGCTTAATGTGGGGAGTTTGTAACGAGTTGTCGGTTTATTCTGCTGAAAACGAAATTGGTTCCGTACTCGATTCAATCGAATTTCGGAAGTACATATTGTTGTTTTATGCTTTATTTCATTTCATTGCTTTTCATTATGCGTCTTTTTTGGCTTCGTTATTGAGTTTGATGATTGTTACATTTTTCTTGCCTTTGAACTCTTAATTGTATGACTTTTAATATTTTGTTGCCATGTATAACGCACCTATAGTAGACACCTGGACATATATGTACGTTTTCTGTGATTGCATATAGAATGGGTCTAACCTCAAAAAATAATTTTTATATCTGGTTATGAGTATATGTATCAAAGCCCTGTTTATTACATCTCTTTCTTCGTTTATAGATTCGTATAATATAGAGAGAATTTTAATAACTTCACGGCTATCATGTTCTCTACTATTTTCCTCATTGGCTAGTAAGGATTTTTTAACCTTTACCAGCGATAATTCCAAATTATAATAAATTAGGTGGTCAAATTCGTTTGTCTTCTAGTATTATGTCAAAAATAACGTCAACTTCAGCCTTCCTAAAAAGTGATTTTGATCCGTATGTTGGTAGGTAGGTATATATTAATTTTGAAATGAACTTGCAAGGAAATTGGACTTCCAATTTCTTCCCAGCCTTCTTCAAGTTACAAATCATACATTAAGTTTAATGTAGCATTGCTGTTTTACTTTTAAGCAAACGGGCTAAACAGATTACGGCTGGCGTTTCCTTTTGATGGGCTTAGTTTAATGGATTTCCCTGTTTGCCGGGAAACTTTGCTACGAATCACTTAATCTGCCACGGTTCGGATGTATTTTTGTGTGATTTATGAAGCTGTGACGCCAGCTAGACGAAAAACATTTATTTTGGATTTTCATATTTCATGGTTGGCGTGGGAGTGTGTTTTCGCTATATGGATGTTTCCTGGTATAAACAAATGTAGAAATCCTTTGTATAGGGTCTCATATAAAAATAGCGACCCTGATCACGTGCAATACGATTGTCAACAAACATACAATCTGTTCTGCAATTTACGTATGTGTAGCTGGAAGTAATTTATAAGAGCTCCGTGGCGTAGTGGTGGGAAATTAGACTCTTAATACTCCCATTCGAACCCTGTTCGGCCAATGAGTTTTTCTTGGGGTTTTCGAGAAAAAAATCTCAAGTTGGTAGTCATTAAGTACCGAATGCTCTCACTGGGGTCAGTACCCACTGGTCCCCTGAAATTCGCACCCTGTGCCCACTCGACCCCTAAAATATTTGAGGTTTCCACTCGTCCCCTGAAGTGTTATATTTTTTAATAATTTATATTTCCTCGCGCTCTACTATTTTAGAGATTTCTTTTCGGACCCTGTGGTTGTGGTACAGTCGCGTACTAAAGGCAAAAATAAATAAATAAAGTAAATAGGTATAATCATATTTATTTCACATCACAGATAATTAGTATCAAAAATAAGTTTTATAGACAATCAGTCTTTTAGAAAAACGTTTCGTTACGTTTTTTTTATATTTTTTAAACAGATTATTAACGAATTAAAGATCGTGCACTATGTATAGATTCACAGTCTTAGTGTTTTTGTATAGTTAAAGCTAAATACTAATATATAATATAATAGAGATCAACAAAACTACATGCGAAATCACAATATCTTGAAACTAACAAAATATAACTCTACAACAATAATATTTTACTAAAATCACAGTCCTTATACAACTCGAGATAAATCAACATTCTCGTATAAGTATAAATAGTGACCTACGATTTGCTTGTTTTTATTTAAATTAAGCATATACGCATAGTTTTTCCAAGCAGTGGCCCAGGGAAATCTGTCTTTCAAGAAATTGAATAATGATGCAATTTATTATTGCTTCATTTTCTATAGATTTAGGCGTCCGATTATTTGTTTGTAAACCCTTTTGCAGCTGATCTATTGTGGATTTTGACAATTTCGCTTCTTTTTGTAAGGTTTCCAGTAACTGCAAAATATTCAGTTTTGTTCTACCATTCATTTTGCGGTTGATTTTGGCATGCCAACTTTCTAAAAGATTAGTTGTCCGATGACGCTGTCCGTACACGTTCCATTTTCGTGTTGGGGCACGCTTTTGTTAATACAATTCCTGGTAAAATTAGAAATGCTGTTTGTTGCCGAACATGAATAGTCATTATATTATATTATATTTATCAACGATACAATATAATTTTCATAATACATATTTTTTAATAAATTTCGTTACAGTTTTGTTCACAAATGTACTGTGTCAGCGCTATTTATGTAAAAATATGTCTGATTGTCTATCAGGGAACCAAAAAGTACCTGAGCAGGTGCTTAAGACTGAGCAGGGGACGAGTAGGTACCTTAAAAATAAATTAATATTGACTCGTCTCCTGTCGGGGGACCAATGGGCACCTATATAGGGGCCGAATTTACAACTTTTAATCGGGGGGACGAATATTAAGGGACCAATGGGTACTGACCCTCTCACTGGACTCACGTGGTGGATCAATTTGTTTTATTTACCTATGTATTCACTAATTACAATTCACATCGAGGATCGAGGTACCTCGATGCAATTGTATTCTATTCTAATTCAAAAGCCTACCATATTATAGTGACCATGACACTAAAAAATGGTTCTGCATTTTGCCCGTCTGCCTGTTTGTATCCAGCTATGTAGTTGAATTTATTTTAAAGTATTTTAACATTAGAACATGATGAAAAAATTCTTGCCGTGGGCAGGACTTGAACCTGCGACCTTGTCATTCCGTGACACGCTCTTACCAACTGAGCCACCACAGGCCACGCCACGCCCACCGAAAATCATCATCGCTTTATACATAATTAAAGGGTATGTTACGCAATTCCATCTATCGGACAATAGTAGTAGTATTCCGACAACCATGTCTGACATTCGGTTAGAAATATGATTTACGATGATGCGCTCCTATTTATTATTTATTTTAACATTGTGTATGTAACCAAGCAAGTTCTCCCTATGTACTTAAGGTGAAATAAATGAGTAGGTATTAGTATGAGTAGCCACATAAATAAGATGTTAATGATGATGATGAAAACATGTTTACACGTCGTTTCGTAATGAAATCTGACAATTTTGGTTGATGATTAAGAGCGGTGACTCGGTAGTTATAGAGCAGATATTATGTGAACCTATTATGTATGTATGTTGTATGTTATTCTACATAGATTGAGCACATAGGTAATTCATTGTTTTTTCACAATTTGGCCCGAATGTGTTCACGTAAGAGAGAAGAATTTTTTAATTAAAAATGATAAAAGCGCACGAAACAAGAGACGGTGGAATATGAACACCATAAATATTTCCATCTGTTCCATAGGTATTGGAATTCCAATGGTAGGTCACAAATTACGGGGGCTTTTTTGATGTTTCATGCGTTGTTTTTCACACAAAATTACACTTTTTTTGCTGATGGCCATATACGTATCGTCACTTCCCTTAAACTGTGTTGTTGTCCCTTTCACACATCGTTAAAAGTCTTCAATTAGAAAGGGACTAACTTACCCACATTTGGTGGACTAACTTTATGTCTAAATTAGAGTTTATGACTGAAAGTCATTATGTTTTTCATTATATTATTCAAACTGCACTCATCATAACTGCAATTAGTATTATATCTCTATGAATAAAATCTCTAAAGGGACCTGTATGAGATCGCTATCAGTACTAAGGCTGCCGAATAAAAAATAATAATTTCAAATTAGTCCATAGAATCAATATTATTCTTTTACACGTATGATGAAGTTATCATCATAGTGTAGAGATAAATAACCTAAGTCTGTCTTAAAATACGTTACAGAAACTAGTACAGGACCTCTAGTTACAAACTGTGCCAAAATGGTGACTACAAAGCTCGTAATGCAGTTGTCATGTTTACTCAACCTGTTGGATTTGCGCTGCCCAGTGACCTGTCAAAATATAAACAGAATTGTATTTGTAGTTTCGGACCCCTGACTATATTATATCTTCAGTAAAATGTAGCACGAACTAACAGGGGTTTGTGACTGACCCAGATTAAATAGACAAACCAGCCCAACAACAACAATAACAAAATTAGGCAGGTGTCATATTTTTTATACCTCGCATTTAAAAGTTAACTTTTAAGGCTGTTATTCATAAGCGGTGTTTTAAGCCACGATTTAAGGGGCTGACATGAGCCAACTAGCGCAGCCAATCTTAAAAAAATAATATCTACCAATTTAATCAATTTTATTAAAAAAGCTATGTACACAATCTTTATTACGATAAATACTATTTTTCAATGTACAATACATATCATAATTGCGACAAGCTAGAAATCGAATCACGTCATAAATACGCATTTAAAAATAGTATTTATCGCAATAAACATTTTGTACATAGCTTTTTTAATAAAACTGATTAAATTGGTAGATATATTTTTTTTAAGATTGGCGGCGCTAGTTGGCTCATGGAAGGCTCTTAAAAGTTTTCATGCGCGGCGATTAAAGGGTTTTCTCCATACAAAATCGGTGATTTAGCAACCGACAAAAGAAATCATCTTTATGTCTCTGAGTCTATGTATAGGGCCTGCACTCATTTTTTGGTTGACGCCATTGTTAAACCGACATTAGTATTTTACCACTCCTCAAGTACCTTAAACACCCACCCTCTTCCCTTATTTAATCCAGCTATTATTTCAGATGCTGTCCATCTGACCGCGGCTGTCCTGGTCAAAACGGACATGGCTAATTTCCCCTAATGCCTCTTTACCCTTGTCTGCATTAACCATTAACTTGTGACATGCTTAATTCGCTAAGTGCTGTGGTCAGTCGTCCTTAGTTTTTGAGCTCTAGTGTTAGCGGGCGCATGAGCGGAGCGGAGTTATTACAACAAACAAGAGCTATTTTGTAAATTATTACATATAAACGGATATCAGGATCACTCACTTATATTGTTGAAGTCGGCAATTAAACCTCACCTTGAAAAAAACCCTCGAAATCGGTCGAAACTGTCGGTTTAATTGCCGACTTCAACAATATAAGTGAGTGATATATATAATAAATTGTGGTAATGGCTAGGCTATTTTGTACTTTGCATTGCTACGGCGTACTTACATTACAAGCTTAGTATTTTTTTTTATCTCTTCAACTAATATTGTATCGTATACCGGAGCCCAAGTCAAGTGTCTTATTATGTAATCAAATATGATCGTCTAATTATCTGTTGTGATGTAAAACTGAAGGAACTGACTGATTGAATTTGTTCATCATTGTGAAAATAAAGTAATCTGATCTAATAAGGTGTAAACTCGAGTGTATAAATAACTATGCAATAACCACAGAATAGCTTAAAATGTTAGTGGGGGAGGGTAGTTTTTGTTTACAAAATAAGTCACTTGATTTGGTCCTCGGTTTATAGCAATGTATATTAGAATTGATAATCTATTTGTCTCTACTATAAAAGAGGAAGCAGTACAAACGACTTTTGTAGTCCTTTTTGTTCTACTAATAGAACTTATAGTAGTACAGAGTGGACCAACTCTTATTTAAAGGTAATGGTAATTTCATTATGGTTTTATAAATTATCTTGCTCATATCAAGGGACTCTGACATTACAAAACTCATTATATTTAACACATAGGACATTATAATATGTCCTATGCCGTATAGATTTCTCAGACATAGAGGAAAATCATTCTCACGTTTTGTTTTATATCTTTTCAGAACAATTTGCTGTCAATATGGTCATTATTAATATAGCAATGTGTTACAGAAATGTTACTTATCGATTGCCATTATAACCTTTTTTACATTTTTTGCTGTCAATTTAATTCCTCTTCTCGCTAACACAAAAGCCACATATTCTACTATTCCACATAGTATAAATAGCTAAATATATTACCCTATTAACTGGACCACCTTTGTTTAAGTAAATCCGGGGTCAGAGTCGAGTTTAAATTATTTATTCGCGTGTAAAGGTCAGGACAAAGATCTGCAAGACTGGGAAAGGACTTAATGGCAGCAGATCAAAGCGAGCAGTCAAACGGAAACATTTTTTGAAGCTGATAGTATAATTAAAGAATGATCATCTTAAATAATTATTCATCCTTTGGTAAATAATATATAAAAGAATGTTGTCGAGAGCAATGGATTCTAAGGTCTATGCATTTATTTTGAAACAAAATTATTTTTCTTTAATTTGTTTTTATATAAATAGAATACGCTTATTGCGACTACATCATGCTATTGAGAGATTAAATATAAAATCTTCTTAATTACTTGCAATAGGTAATACTTTTTTCGATTGATTGTTTACGGAAATTAGTGTACAACTTTTGATGTCTTGTTTGGTAGATATCAACCAGATTTCAAGGTAAGCTCCGTTAACAACTTACATAGAGCGGCCTCTCTCCGTTCTTTAGGATTAGCCTCGTAGCATTTTAGCCAAAGTTGGCGAGTATCAAAAATTCCCTGGAAACTGTGTCTTCCTTCCTCGTCTATTATTCACCGCGCCACGGTACTGGCTGGAACTAGCAAACTAGATAAGTTTTAAAAGGACCAAGTTAGATGAATCTTGACTGCATAATGACACAGATTAAAAAGTTGTTGATTGTGATTCCGAGTTGAATATTGAAGGAAGGAAACTTTCATATTATTTGAACGATTTATTTTGTAGCATTACGTATAATGCTTTTGAGGCTTATGCCCAGTAGTGGGCCAAAAAAGGCTAACGAAAAACACTGGTCTCAATCACCACCGTTCCACCGTTAAAGTTAAAATCGTACTTCAAGCATTGCCATTGAATGTACGGACAACAGTAGATCAATGGTAACACTTGCACTACGAATTCAACTCTTATGACGCAGATAATAAGAACGCTCCAAAGTCCAAAGTGTTACACTTGATCTGCTATTAGCTGTACCTACCTAAAAGCTAAATATCTGGTTACAACATTCGGGTTCAGTATTTACCTCAATGTTTCAATAAATATCACGTTTCAATTGAATATTATTCGCGTAATATCATTATTATTATTAATAATAAAAATATTGATTTCACATGTAAGTAATCTATAGCATAATATCTAGAATTAATGACTAACAGGTTCTAGAATGTGAGAGTCTGGTGTCTCTATGTGTTTCTTTCGTGATTCTCTTTCATTCGCTCTACCTATTATAGTGAATTAAATTACCTTCCTCAGTATGTGTGAATAGAGTGGAGTCGCTTCACTAACTACAAGGACTTGCCCCTAATGAGTTAGCCATGTCTTGGACGTGCCGGGACTGCATTAGCTTGCAATTTGGCCCATTGAGGGGTCCTTACCTTGCAACTCGACTTACCAACTCCTTTGAGAACACCTGGCTGGCCAATATACATACTTAATAACTACTGTCACACGTACGTTTATGCAATGCACTTACGTACAATGGTCCACAAGTTTGCAGTTTGGTTCCTATAATTATAGATCGGGCGTTTATTGTAAATTCATGTCTCATTGAGTACTATGAGATCATGTGAAAGAAACGCTTAAATAAATAGATGTGACCCGGGTTCTGCATTAGATATAATATAATTTTGGCTAATAAGTAAAGTAAATACACTTTATTGGACCATAAATACAGAATTAATTACATTAATGGGAAGCACATACAATTTTGGCGGTCTTGTCGCTATAAGTGTTTTCTTCCAGACAACCAATACGAGTCGGATACGATTATTCGGTTGGTGGATATTGAAACTTTGCGACGTTCCATTCGCTCTACCTATCGTGAAGGTTTTTACTATTACTATTAACTTATGAAACAACTATGTTTTTAGGGGGAATCTTCTAAAGTATTCTGTCAATTGACCTTGGGTCATACAGTAAAGTAAGTTGGTGGGCAGGGTGTGAGTAAATTGCTACTTCAACAACTATTATTTTTCAATGCGATGCGCTAATAAAGTTGTATCGCAAAAACTCGTCACAAACAAATCTAAACAAATGACGGTGA
Organism: Tachystola acroxantha; assembly: GCA_963506565.1. Classification (NCBI taxonomy): domain Eukaryota; kingdom Metazoa; phylum Arthropoda; class Insecta; order Lepidoptera; family Oecophoridae; genus Tachystola; species Tachystola acroxantha. The sequence goes on from OY735887.1 coordinate 7,483,072, forward strand.
CAATTATTTAACGCCGTCTAAAATTATTTCTGCTGGCCACAATTTATTGGCCAATTACTGGCACACACAACCCATTAGGCCATTAGCTTTTACATGGTAATCTGTTATTGATAGAGGCCAGCTTGTGTTAATTACGCCTCTTTAGATACGAGACCTATGTGAATTATTGACATTATTGTACACGTTTGGGCGTGATGTTACTTAATAATAGCTATTGTTATCGATAGCAATAGACTTTGTCTTGAATATATTGTGGACAGTTAATGACGTGACTGTTGTCTTTATGTGGTCCTGAATTTGTGTTTTTCTGGTAATTTAACTTATTTACTGGTTTGCGATTGATTAGTATATCATTAGCAAGTCTTTAATATTAAATACCTATTAACAAATTATGTGGGTTGAATATTATATTCCATCAAAATACAAATAGTACCTATCATAAAATTACTACACATAATAAAGATTCCATTCTGGAGTTCATAACTCAAGAATGAGGCTCGTAGCCATAAAGATTGCTAAACGGTGGCTTGTTGTGACAGTTGCTAAATCACCGATTTTGTATGGCGTACACCCTTAAATCGTGGCTTAAACCACAGCCTAATTTTAAGGCACGTTTACGGCTAAGATCCTGAGAGATAAATGATTTGCAGAAAGTTACCTTTTAAATATTTACAACAGTTACGTCAACTAACTTGACTGCTCGCTGTGAAACGCTTAATGATCCGAACGCATCATGCAAAGCGACGATTTGGCCTTACATAAACGATTACCATAGATTTGCTTGAGCAAAAAGTTTCAGTCTTTATGCAAATCGCGCAATGGAGTGACGCATGTAATTTGTATTTCACCCTACCTGGTTGACAATCCTTTTATATTCTTTCTTTTCTGTGTCATTACATGGGTTGTGTAAAATAATCTTAGTGATTTTTAATGGTCTGTTTAGTTAGAGTAATCAAGTAAATAGAAAATTATACAAATTAAAAAGGTCAATCCGTCATTTTAAAATGATGGCTATATGGATAAAGTAAAGTGATTTGTTATGTGTATGTTTATATAAACGTTTCTTTGACGTTACTCTATGTACCTATGCTCTGTAGGTATGTGTATGTATAATCTTAAGATGATCTAAGTGTTCTCTTTGAGTAACTTTGTCCAGTTCAGTGATTGTGTTAGCAAGTTAATTATCCATCCGTATGGAAATTCCGCATTAAATTAACCATAACCAGCCTACATCTAGATGAGGTATAAATACAAGGATTTGACATTATCATAGCCCAGATATATTATTAGATGCAAAACTTGTTCTGTTAATACATCGAGTCATGCATTTATTAATATTATATTAAAAATAAAATAAAAAATTCATAACTCCTAATTTATTGTCCGTTACCAGAGTTGAAATCGTACTTCAAGTGTTTATTTACAACAATATGTACATTTAGCATACGTAAATAGTATTAGAATTGCATTTAGCATTGTTTTGTACTCTATAATTGTAACGCTGCAATTTTTCTCTCATAAATACTCAAGTGTTACCATTGATTGATTGATTGTATAATAATAATAATAGTTAAATAATAAAGATACTTACTTACAAAAAATCTATTACCGTTAAAGACATCCTAGTTTATGCAGCAAGTAGGTAAATAAAATTTGTAAACAGCAATTTATTAAAAAATAAATACGTTTAATTTCATGAAAGCAGACCCGTATTCTAATAAGCCGGAGGAACATTATTCCGTTTTATTGCGCGTTTTCACTTAACTCACAGTCTGTATTTCTCCTTGAAAGTCATTTTACTACGCCTCCGTCTGGCCAGCGTGAATTATTCAGAATACGGCCCCGAAGATAGGGCATTAAAATTTCACTAGTCGACCTACCAGACTTTACTGGCCGATTACTTGCCCGAAAACAGTGAAGCGTGGCTGTTGGTCCCGAAACCGAGACCAAAGTTGCGGTCGTCTTATGAGTTTGGATGCTTAGCAGAACATACTACCATGGACGGATAGTTGTTTCAATCGTTTAAATGATAATCTATGTTTTGTTCATCACGATTTACCGTTGCATTTAAAAATAATATAAGTGTAACTAATTCATCATCATATCGTCATTTGTCGAGTCAGTATAGGTTAATATGCAAATCGATAATTAATTGTTGTTGTAGCCTTAAAACAGTTGAAATAAAAAAGTCACATTTTTGACGAAATATGTATGTTTAATAACCTAAAATATTGTTTCTATCAAATAAATAGTATCATTTAAATGTTGAATATTTTTCAAGTCCAAGACCATTTTTTACCATCACTAAACCACTATAAATTACATGTAGAGGCGAGTCGGGGAAGGATTGATTGCTGTGAATGATCGAACTCTAAACTACTGTGGCTCTTACAGTAGAGTAGGTTACAGCCTTTTATGTTAGACAGTCTGAACATTTGTTTTCACGTATGTACAGTTCTCGACAGCTAAGCTGATTCAAAATGGCGGCAGTTTGTGAATGTAGACTCGACAATAGATTAATGGGAACACTTCAGAATATAATTTCAATCTTACGACGCAGATAATAAAAACGGTTAAAGTCTAAAATGTTACACTTGATGTGCTTTCGATTGTAAATATTGTTTAGAATTTATTCATTTTAGGTTCGACTTAGCTGGCGGGGTCTGTACCCATTGTTAAATTTCCTACAAATTATTACGAAGAGATTTAATTGTGACCATCACTACTAATCGTTGAATAGTTTATCTAAGACTGTCGAAATGGGCGAAGATGTTACACAACAATTCACAGCCAACATTGAGACCTAATCGATACAGTGAATATAAAAAGTAACTGCAAAATTAAGAGATCTAAATATAACTACCGCCAAAAAAATGGAATAAGGAGCCACAGAGCTTGAAATCTATGTAAATATCTATTACTAAACTATCACAAAATGTACCCTTGGTTGTTGAATATATAAATGTTTTATTTAACTTATTTATTTATAAAAAAAAATTTTAAACATAATAATTCAATTAACTAAAAATCTTTTAAGCATATAACTTTCAGAGAAAAATGCGTGGATAATTAGCTATTTTACAACTTCTGATGAATATTGGCTCTCAATGCAGAGCAAAAGAAAACGGCCCATTTTTAGAAATAATATAATTTCATTGAACTGGCACGCAGGTAATTTCATTTAGAAGGAATTAATTGTGGTAGCACTTGTTTTAAACGCTAGGTACCAATAAAATTAATTTGATTACAAAGGTCTGCCGTAATGGAGACCCGACTTAAAATTATCTGCAGGATAATGGCTTTGGAAGCTAATCTCCAATATAACTAAGGATTCAGTTTATTTTCATTTGCAATGCCTTTACTTAACATCTACATTACTGTATAGTGCTCTCTTAATTAAGTAGTTAAAATTCTGAAGGAGTTCAGTAAAATTACAAGAAAGATATAGTACTTGGCTCTAAAGACGCTTTTTAAAATATGATGAATACAGGGTGCAACGAAAAGCCAAAGCGATTGTTTAGTATCGTTAACTGACAACTTTTGTGCTACCATTTTTCGAATAACTATAAAATAAACTAATGTTTCGTACAAATGTAGATCAGCTGATCGATCGGTACAGAATATTGGAGAAATCCAAATCAAAATGGCTTAGGTGGCGACTCACCCTCCAAAAATCTCACCTATGGGTGAGATGCCACCTTTCAAAATTGTTAGTGGTCAACTCACCCCGCTCCAAAGATTACGTTTATGGAGATATCAAATTGATTTATTGTCCACATATATAGGTACCAGTTCTAACTGTCAAAAATGACAAGAATTGTCCGAAAATGACAAGAACTGTCAAAAACTGACAAGAACTGTCAATAACTGACATCGCGTAAATCGAAAAATCTTAAAACAAAAAAATATTTAATCATTCAATCAAATATTTGATTTGCACACAAAAGGAATATGTATATCAATTACATATAAAACCAAAATTATCTAGTGTACAGCCAAGCGGCCTACCCTGATTTCGGTTACACCCTGTATACTACCAAAGTAACAATACTGTGAGTTGTCTCTATAAATAACGACAAGGGCAATTTGTATCATAATATTCGTAATTAACCAACTTTCCTGTGGCTTCCTAGTTCAAAACGCAACTTAATGGAATATTGAAGTTATCAAAGTAAATATTTTCCCTGAAATCTGTTTTGTTATGACTCCCAATGGCAAAACTTTAGAGCCTAAAGGAACTTTATGTTATTGGCTGAAGTTATTTTAGTTTGAAATACTCGGTTGTGGAATTCTTATCGGCACTGAGTTAAGGAAGTGTCACCTATTTTAACCGTTGTCACGGAAATAGTGACAGTTGTTAAGAGTTCGATGGTACGTTTCGATTCAGATATTAAACCGATAACCGTTGCGGTAACAACAAACGTCCAATCTATAGGTAGCCCAATGGTTATGGCTAGCGCGTTTTGAACAATATTTTACAATCTTAGTGCAGCAGTTTGCATAAAAGCTCAAACTTAAAGTTACAAGTTATTGACTTTTTCGTGGAACTTTGAATCAATGAGTTATAGTCAACCGCAAAAGTATCGTAGCTGAATATAATACTTATATCTTGTCATGTTTATCTTTTTCATATTTATATTTACCAGTGTCAACAATTAAATGAAACAGTTAACAATATATCTATGGAGACAAATAGGATAAAATTTTAATAAATTTGTTAAAAATAATGACAAATATCCGCCTTTTTCTACGGCCATCCACTGTTTTTTTTTTCCTTTCGGCCAGTATCCGTCCCTTGACATTGTATACCAAGGAGGTTTTATGCACACAACTGCAGGCAAATGTTTGCATTATATATGACGGAACAAAAGAACGTGGCAAAGTAAATTCAAAAGTAGTCCAATCACTTTTGCAGTTGACCGTAACGTACATAAAATCGTTAGATGAAGTAACGGCCATCTAATACCGGAAAATCGTTAAGTCGAAACCTTTTGTAGCTTTATGGTTTAAAAATAAATCCTTATAAAGCTGGCACTTCACTTAAAACCCCATTAAATCCGAACATAAATATAATCGAATATTCGGTACAAAATCGGCAGGATATCGACACATGGGTGCGAGCAATCGGGTGGAATTATACCGGAATCGTTTCTCCCGCGGTGAAAATCGGTATCAACGGGGGGTGTCTACAATATATTACAGGCTTCACTCTGCAAATGCTAGGCTTCTTACAAAATTCGCCTTTGTCATTAATTCTCATATTTATGACTGTTAGGTCGTACGTGCCTTTAGAATAAGAAACGTGAAAGAGTACCATTTTTTCTGTGTAACTTTTGGGGTAGGGTTACCGCTCCCATTAAATTAAAATTACGTATCACTTGGTATTGATTATCAGATTCCACGATTTGTTAACTAATCTTGATATTTATATGTAAAAAAACCACTACATGTAGTCTGCATTTAGTATAACAGAACATAGAAAGTGACGATATTTATACGCGTGTAAATCATTAATATTTGAATATTATATGGAACTCATTGAAACTCTTGAAAGGGTAAATCACAGTTTACCTGTAAGTAATTATAACAGCAATTCTGATCTGATTCTGATTTGATATTATAATTTAAACTAAACTTATCAGTTATTTATTTTAGATATAATAATACTGCAACAGTTACATTTAGCTACCTACGTCGAGTTTAAATAATTATGTGTAAACCGGAATCTATGGCATTGATAGTGACTTGAACTACAGATTTCGAATACTAATTTCGACAACCCTACCTCCAGAATATTTATCCGATTTTTTCCATGCTTGCATCTAAGTTTAGTGACAGTACATTACTCACGCGCCGCGGGGGTCGAGGGGCTGCAATATTTAATCTCGCAGCGGAAAACTTCTCACTTATCCGAGGGAAATGGATAATCTCGATACGCGGTGTGACGTAGTCTGTCGGTGTTGCCATTTTATGAAAGCATTGCCATATATTCGGCAAGTTGTTATTTTCCACACCCACATAATGAAAACTATTGATGTTAGCCATAAACCTAGTTTAACCTCGCTTCCCTTAAAGGGTGTTTTGTCACTTTCCCTCTTCGTTAATAGACGTTAAGTTAGAAAGGGACTTAAACCGTTGTATATAGTGTATAATATTTTTTTTTAACTGCAGCCTTATTCGAGATAAGCCATGGTATGGTTTTAATGAAATTAAATGCCCAAAAATAACCGCTTTAAACCATCGCTAAATCAGCGATGGTTTAAAGCGGTTATTCAACAGCGGATGGGTTTACTAAGCCCCTAAAACTGGATAAGACCCTAAAACTGTACTTAGCTAATTGACTGCAACACACGGTAAATTATTAATTTTGGGATAATTCCCGATAGATGTAGCAACCGTCCCCAAGATGAATGTAAGAATAAAATCCGAAGTCACAGTGGCGAGGTCCTGAGTTCGAATCCTGTCCGTTTTTTCTATTTAATAATTGGCCTGGAACACATGGACGGAACCGGCACGTCTCACGTCAGACGCGCCTGTCGCGTTTCTGTTTCATAGGTCAATACCTTCGGGTCACTGAGCCAGCGGAGTAAGCAAGTAATATTTAGATTCACATGTCTTTTTTTGGATCTAAACAAGTTTATCCCAGACTTTTGTTGTCCATTTATCAACAAAGAGCTTGGCCGGTGTTCGAGGAGCATTGTAGCTTGGCTGGCGACTGGCTGCATGCTTTGCCAGAGCTGGCGCCATGCCATGTGGATGTGACCGTCTTGCTACGGACGTAGGTACGCGTAGTAGAGCTACGAAGCAGTATTATTATAATTTTGGGCGTAGAAGATGCGTAGAATCTTTAGACATTGAATGGGACGCCCATTCAATGCCTGTCAAATCTTATACACTTACTTCGTTTTCATACATTATTATTATTCAGAGATTTTTATGTTATTGCTGCCTGTTGAAACCTGATCAAGAGGAGCATATTTATCTTATCAAAATGTATAGGAAAGGAGTCTATAGTCTTCTGGTTCCGAATTCTTCAGTGAGTCACAGTTTCATGGACTCTGATACAAGCCCTGCAGCTGGGAGCCTGCCAATCTCATCCTGTGCCGATCGTTAGTTGCGTGGTGTAACGTCCACAGTAAAGTGACATCAGCTAATACTACCTTTGGCAGAATCCATATTTAAAAGTTATACCATAGACGTAAGTTTTGTTCGAGCATTACTTAGCGGAGTACGCGACGGGTGGTTCTCTTGAAAATGGTGGGAAACGACGGTTGCAAAATTATTTGATAATTATTGTTATAATGTCTACAGTGGCTATTTTGTGTTTAATATCACGTTAAATTAATCAGAAAATGTTCGCGAGTGACAGTATGGTGAATTTGTTGGATAATTTGAGCAAGATCTGGGGTTTCAAGCTTTTATCAAGAGTTCCCGCTACAAGCTCGGGAGTGAACGTGACTGTCGAGCTGCTTCGTCCAGAGTGATGACTTAGGTATCTTGAGTATAATCTGTATTCTGTGCCTTGAGCATTACTCACGCGTTCTCTATGATTATCAGCCTTATACGCTCAGAGAGATATAATAATCGTTACGTCGCACTTTCACTCCAAGCTGCTGAAAGTTCACCTCTAACCGTATTCGTAACTCCTGTAGCTCCCTAGGCCGGCTTTAATCCGAATTGTTGGCTCCGCCCGAATAGTTTTACGAGCAAATCTTTATTGCACCCGCTTAATTTCGCTCAACTATGCACCGCGCTAAATGAATTTATTACGTGCTGCACTGTACCTCGTAAACGATGCGGAACAAAGAATGTACAGGAGGGAACAAAAGTTGTCGACTATTTTAACTTGGTAGTTTTACCTGTTTGGGATGTTCTTTTGTTTTGTAGGTTCTGTTGGGTTATTCTGTTTCGTCAGTGATTTAGCTGGCTAAACAATCGTACGCTTATCTTCATCTATATTGATATATTTTCCAATGATGTCTATGATCTCTTCGAGAAACACATTTGATTTAAAATACAGAGGTGTGACGTAAGTGGAAGCATTCCAAGATGTGACCTAAGTCACTATGACCAAAGTGGAATAAGCCGGTAACTAAAACTTTATCCTCCTCTTTCCGCGGCAAATAGGGAGATAATGTTCTTAAGATCAAATGGAGATTACCACTGAGGATTGTGACTTCACGACATGTCAGTGACATTGTATTCCGCATTTAATCAAATTAATCCACAAATATCCAATAACCATAAATAAGGACAAGTTCCATCCTTATAAAAATCCATAAATGTTTATATTCTGTACACGTTCTGAAAAGCACAAAATGTTTCCACTTGCTCCTACAAGATTACATCCATGCAATCTCAATGGAGCTTATCTTGGTATTGGATAATCTGTGGATATTGTGCAGTGTGGCATCGACTTTATTGAATGGAGTTCGCCGTTACGGTGTCAGTGGAGAGATAGGCCTTTTGTTTTGAGCTTTCATCTCAACTGATTTTGAATACTGAATGTGTAGACAAGGAGCTTGGTTTGCGCTTGTAATTTGACTGTCTTTGGTACACTGAAATTCTGAATACAAATTGACGTGGAGACGGTTAGTATTGGCAGTATTGTGTAGTATTTTGGACGTGATTAGTCTAGTACGGGTAGGTAGATTACTCTCAAATTGTACCTTGGTTATAAATATATAAGCACCACTATCTTTGCACCGTAAGACAATGGGCGGGTTGTTTGAAAATAATATTAAACAAGATTGACTGACATTATGAATATTATATTCACAGAAATGATAATATTGTATGAATGTTAATAATTGAAAAGTCTTCTGAGGTTTGGTATTAAATTATTGAAAACGTAGCTTTATTTTTAACTAGGCACATGAGTGATGTGAATATGAGATCCTAAATAATAATAAAATTGGCCGAAGTTTTGTTGCGGCTCGGTAGAATACAACGAAGACAGAAATCCTTATTCTGAGGCATCGCTTTTATATTTTACGATATACGAGCAAAAGAACTAACAAGTAATCTCATTTACATAAATTGGTTTTGGTTGCTACAACGGTGATATACTACCTTCTCAGTGTCAGTCGATTAATCCTCTAGTTAAGTTTCTCTGGACGTGGCTTTCAGTGAAATACTAGACTATGTAAATTGTAAACATGACTATATCAGCATACGTCTGAGTCAAGAGTCGGGCAGTTACCTTTAATCGGGGATCCAACTGCAGTTTTGTATTCTTATAAAATACACAAAAAGTAGGCGGTCTAAGTTTAGCAATAATTAATATATTACAAATCGGATTTCACAAAATTCGATAAAACGAAAAGGGCCGAAAGGAATAGATTCGATTGTTGAGTCGTTACAATTAGTTTGGCACGGTAAGCAATATATTTAAACAAGAAATATAAAATACAAATACCTAGATAACAAAAAATAATACTAAAATAAAACAAATACCTAACTATACCTCGGTACACTTTGAGTCAACTATCGTTCAGTCGATCCCACGAATATTTAAGCCAGAGCTTTTCGATAGAATGAAAGATTCGGTCCCATGGGGTATAATCAATTTCGACTGCATGGTGTGTGTCGCCGGTTCCGCATGAGGGATAAAGTTACAAATAATAGTAATAGTTATGTACTTACCTATATAGTTATTAAGTAATTGTATAATGTTATCATTATTTTAAAAGATGTGCTGCTGAGAGTTTTTTGCCACTTTTTCTCCTCAGCGTTGGCACCTTTTCCTTGCAAAGTGGTGTTCAAAAAATATATTGACGTGCAAAAATGTACTCAACGTGCTTACTTGCAATAAAGAAATTTGACTTTGACTTAGCGGATTTCATGGTAAAAATAAAAATCAAGTACGTGAACCTGCAGTCGTCTCCTGTAGTGGTATGTTTGCCAATACCAATGTCTAACCTCACGTATTGATCATATGTCAGGCTTAGGTACTGTATCATAAGTTATAGATATCTCAGGACATATGGATATGGCTTGAATATTTCATGTATCGCCTTGAGACGCTGACGCTTGATACATGTATAGACATAAGTCGTCTACGTGATATGCCTAATGTATTGCAAATGGCATGTCATACATTATGTTATGTATTTGACGTTACTGAAGTTAATGCTCCCACTTCACTTGGCTATTCGTATTTGTGTATTTGTTATACTTACCATGTGTGGTTGGTACGTGTGACAAAATATTCGTCTTATTTGTCTATTGGACCCACAATTTATGTTGACAAATATATCATATTTTATGGTGGCACTTCACTTGGCTATTCGTATTTGCATATTTGTCATAATTGCCATGTGTGGTTAGCATGCTTGAAAATATCAATTATTATCAAAATACCTACCTAGTTTAAACAAATGCAGCACGGTGAGTAATATATGTGTATAAACCTCAGAGAAATAAGGACGGGAGTTGCCTTACCTATCTTTAGCCGTACATATTTTTCTGCCACTTTTTGGGGGAGGTGAGGTAAACACGTACAGCACACATCTGCACATTGCTGCACACTCGCAACAAAATTTGCCACGTCCATATGAACGCACACGAAAATAATATCGTCACACAAAGATAAAACACGCACACAAATAAACATTTCGTCGTAATTACACTAATGTTTACGACAACCACAAACGAAAAATTAGTGATGTGCTATGTACAAAGAACGATTGAATTGAATGGTGAAGGAACGAATGAAATTGATATACCAAGTTTGATTATAGATTATTATTTTTGGTCTTTTAAATAGTTTGTACTAGCTTTTCTCGCGGCTTTGCCTACGTGAATTTCGGTTATAGATGTTCTATTCAAAGTACATTTTTCCTAGGGAACTATACTTTTTTCCGGAACACAAAGTATCCTTATGCTAATCCAGCCTACATAAATATGTAAATCCATAATACTTGAACGGTCACGGTGTGACCTTTCGATTGACTTTAAAAAAAATACAGTACATTTCCAAATAATATTACAATCAAATTACAGTACTTTAGACGTTGGATAAGGTATATAAAGAAAAAAAACATTATGTATTACTTTATCCCTTGATAATTTTGAAGAAAAAAAAATGGAATTTAAAAAAAAATCACATGAACTACGACCCAATTGGAGAGAGAAAGAGTGAGACGAGGAAATAATTAATAATTTGTTCGTGTTTTCGTACATTTTTTCAGAAATCAAGTCTTTTTGGGCATAAATTAGGCAAAATAAGTTACAATGACCTAAATAAAAATCATTATTTCTCTGAGGTATAAACCGAAGCCCAAATCAAGTGTCTTATTTTGTAAACAAAAACTACCCTACCCTACTAATATTTTAAGCTATTCTGTGATTATTGCATAGTTATTTTGACATTATGAAATCTGATCACTTTATTTTCACAATGATGAACGTGTTTATCAATCAGTTCCTTCAGTGCTACATCACAACAGGTTAGACGATCATATTTGTTTACAAAATAAGACACTTGATTTGGGCCGCGGTATAGCGGTGTGTAGAGGATGAGTATGTATGAGTAGAGCCTAGAGTAGATTATGTGTAACTGTGTATATGGGTTTGAAATACATTAATAACACACATAGCTTGTTATATAACAGAATTGCAGACCGCTGTTACTGCTTTTACATTAATCGGGGTCACCTTAATTCCAACCCATGTATGTAGAGTACTACATACATGGGTTGTACATCTGAAGTGTAGAAGTAAATAAACACTCTACTTAATTATAGTGGTGTCGAGTCTCGGTAACATCGTCCATTTCATTACCTGCCTATCATGTCAGGCAAACACTGTACATTAGACTTTTTCATTCAATCCAATTTAAAGGTCACAGAAACGCCATGATGTCACATTAATCTAATTACGTTTCCATCAAAAGTAGAGGTTACGGCACAGTAAATAATTAATTAGAATACGCTCATGTTGTTACACAGTTATTTTACGTCGTCTCGAAACTATCGATTTTGGAACTATTTAAAAATAAAGGTCATTTCAGAATAGTTCGTTCGTACTTTTGTACGAACGAACTATTCTTTATTAAGAGCACAAACTTAGGGTGGCTAAATATTGCAGTCAGCCACACTGGTTTTATAGATAATTAGATATTAAAAAATATAATTATAGAAAATATAATTTCGCAATAATTAAAAAAAATGCATAGGATGTGTAATTGTGTATCTCACTTGAGTCGAGCGAGACTGACGATGGATGTGAGACAAGAAGGATGAGATATGAAATTATAATCGTGAAATGCTACGTTTATCGTTTCTGCATAATGCAAAATCAAGAAGGTATGAAAAATAGTTTTAATAGGTAAGTATTCATTGCAGATAAATCAATATTTATTATTTACGCTCACTTTCCATTTGCTGAATATTTGATAAGATAAGACCCAAAAGTGATCTCAACTCATAATATTGTGTGTAACCTACATAAAACAAAAAAATCCCCAAACCATCAAAGAAATCCCCTGAGCGGGATAAGACCGCCTTTGTACTAATTTAGTTTCTCTCTGTATTTTGTCCACTGTTACTTTTGTAAAAATTTGTATAATAAAGCGTATACAATCAAACAAACAAAACAAAACCTGACATCTCTGTGTTTCTGTGATCTGTAAATCCATGTGACAGCTCCACATTTCAGGCTGCTTGATTGATGGACATTATTTATGAAATAGCTGAGTGAGGTCGGTTGTATGTATGTATCTACATTGCATTGCAACAACGGTAATGTTGCTATGGCATGCCTAGTAACAGTTGTAAGTGCATGTTTTGCAAACCATTTGAATTAATTTTACTTTTTATAATCAAGTCTATTCGCTATAATATGCATTTGCGTCTTTTACAAAACAGTTCGTATATTTTGGTTAATAATAAGCTGTAGTACGTATAACGATTTTTTAATTGTATAATTAAAAAATACTTAAATATACATAACGTCATACCAAATTACATGTCAAAATAAAATTAATATAGGTAAGTACTAATTTTCCACAATTTTACAAAATAACTTATAAATAAAGGGTAAAAATTATATATATTAAAGCAAGTTTATCTTATCTTTCTTTGCTCCACCAAACACTCTAGTCCCCGTACTAAGAACCCTTTGTGGTGGAGACTATATTCAAAGTATTTTCGCATTTCCTGTAAATTCCTGGAAGAAAATAATCGCTACGCTTACAAGCGGCTTACCCATTAGTTCTCGGTTCATGTTGAACATAGTAAATATTTTATTTTTTACAAAAAAAAAAACCGAATACGCAGCACACCCAAAACACTTTTAACATTAACATACTAATGTGTAGTATGCACATAGACGAAACACGTTATACGGAGCATGGATATGGCTAGTTGCCAGCACTACCTCTAGCTTATCTTGGCTTAGCTCAGTTTACGCTATGTGCTTACTTACGGTTTTAAACTGAGTTTATGTTTAGTAGTCACCAGGGTAATTAGAAGCTGTTATGTTGCTCTGCTCGCTTTGTTGTCTGAGAAAGCAGAGAACTTTTTATTGCAAAAATAGTAAAGTCATCTCTTTATTGTGTAATTAATTCAGGCTATTAGACATAAAAGTCATTTAAAGTTCAGTGTTTAAGCCTTCAGTCCCTTTCTAACTTAACGTTTTATAACGAAGTGTTGAAACTACGTATATGGCTAAAAGCATTCGTGTTTGTACTTAATATGACATAGATTGTATAGTCTGTCATGGTGGCACTTCACTTGGCTATTCGTATTTGCGTATTTGTCATAACTGCCATGTGTGGTTGGTATTCTTGACAAAATATTCGTCTTATTTGTATGTACGTCAGGTATTTGACAAATACGACAAACATCCAATAGCGAATACCAATAGCCAAGTGAAGTGGCGCCCTTAGGAAAGATAACTAATGTTGGGATGGGCAAGGTTTTACCTCTGAATGTAATATAAATAGTAATTAAAATCGCGGAAATTACAGTAGATAGCGAAAAAAAATTTACGTTTGTTGAAATTTTTTAAAACAGAAAATGTGTTTTAGTTGCTTCGTCGGTTATCTCTTCGACCGACTTTATCTACAACTGAATTTTGAAATAGAGACAAGATTAATATCGCCTAATATTCCCCGAATACCCATCTCAGTATTAGTTACCGGCTCTAGCACATACTCGTTCCGTTTTCCGTTACGAATACATAGCATTACCGTAGCAGTTACGGATGCGAATACCAATTACTAGGTACGTAGATAACCGTACTGCAATTTCCGTATTAGACAGGCTAAGGAACTACATTTCCGATGTCAGATTTATCAATATAACTAGTTAATGGCATAGGTAGGTAGCTACTAATCTTAGTGTATGTATCTCCTCCTCATCTAAGTGTATTTCACTAGTATAAGTAATATGGATATTGTACAAACGAAAGCAATACACGTGTAAATCTTTGAACATTGTACAGTTTTCTTATTTTTTTGACAGTACTATTTAAAGTGTGATTTATTTAGACAAAATATTTAACAAATGACAGTAAAATGTAATTAAAAACATAAACTATAAATAAAAAAATTGCCCCAGGTCAGCGACCGCGGGGAGTGTCCCCAGAAGGCTGGCTGCATTGCCTCGCTGGATTGCGAGGCTAATGCGTTGCGCGAGGTATGCGCCAGCCCTCTGGTCGTTTTCTTGTTGTTTGTGGCATTTGATTTATACAATTGTCTTTCTTTTTGACTGATGACACTGTGGCCAAACCTACAATCCACCCAAACTTAATGATACATCGTTAACTGCTTATCTATCTTCGTTAACGTTGCATGGAAGATAGCACCTTGACCGATAAGATTGTCTATGTACTGTCCACAACTCATGAATTGTAAATTTGTAATACACCGGCACTCTACACGGCAGTAATACGAGCTAGATTGCATTGGTTTGGTTTAGGTTGGTTGTGCCTGTATTCTCATATCAGTAAATAAAATAATCTTATATACTGACCTGATTCTCTACTAATACTGAAAAGTAACTCTGTATGATGTTGCTAACCGACACACGCTTGGCCGTTTTACACAACACGAAGTTAGGCTAGAAATGAAAAAATCTACTTGTATTAGTTCTGTGGTAAAAAAGATCAAAGAAGATCGCCCGAATACCTACGATTTAAGACGATTCAACCAAAAATCCAACATAAAACTACACACACACTCCTAAATTATTCATCCATACAAGTACAGACGTAGAGGCAGCAAAAAAGTAGACAAAGTGTCTCCAGACGACTCGAGCCCTTCATTAGGAGGGTCTCCGGAGTGAAGTCGTGCCTCTGACACGCCCTACCATACCCTCATAAGTTATATGTAGCACACATAGTTACTCGCTATTCTATGTTTTTGTAGGAATCTGTGTCATATTGTGCTTGTCCTACGAGGTTATTTACATATTGTTATTCGTAGGTTCTAGACATGAGAAAAAAAACGTCGCCGCGTCGTCGTCCTTTTTCCGTCTTGGTTCTAGAAAATGATACCTAGTGAATTTTTTATCTTTTTACTCTGATTCTTTATTCTTTTTTCTTGAGATTCATGGCATTTAAATCAAATACATTTTTCATTTACCTTAATTCTGCAAGTAAAAACTGCCATCGCTGTAGGTTCACAATAACTAATCAACTTTATATTAATTCGAGCCACTGCGTATGGTGAAATTATTAATATATGACTTCTAGTGTTAGAATTTTTTTAGCTATTTTTTTTATCAAACTCTAGTCTTTATCAGAAAAAACAAGTGTACTAAACTACCTTTTAAATTATCTTTATCCTTTCAAAATGTTTCAAATTAATAATCTTTTAACAACAATTTTTACGGGTGATTTTACGGAATCTTCATCAAACCAAATCGGTTCTGCTCATGCTATAAATATATTTCACTGCAATGCAGAAAACACGACTTTTGAGATCGATAGTAGACGTCTTGCAAGTGATTCCCATGTGCGGCCTCGCTTCAAGTTTACATTACAAAATTTTAGTATTTATTGAACGGAAATGTTTCTCGCTAGCTCCGGCTGGTTTACGATACCAACGAATATATAGATACGTAAGCGGTCCGTAGGATGGGGTCGGGAAGTCACCACAGCTAGCAGCGTCAGCAAAACAAAATGGAGTGACCGACCCTTGCAGATTTATATTTGCATTGATCAGAACATTCGTAGGCTAAATTTAGTTGAGTGCTACTACACTCTCTGATGTGGAATACTTCATTCGGTGGAAGTAAGTAGTAAATACAGTCGAAATTCATCAATTGTAAGTTTTTGGTATTATGTCGTGGTTATTGTGTTACTAAATAGCGCAGACAAAAACCACGATATGAAGTTACTTCAAGTGTGATAACTGATAATTGATGATCGCATAGCTTAAAAACAATGATATTCTTAAAATTAAATAGAATTGACATAATGCAAGCAATTACTTACAATGGACGGTTGTATTTATCCTTGAAATGGATATCTTCCAATAATTTATTGAGGAATATCTTAAAACAAGCTCGTATTTTGATTTAATAGTGAGGATTTGATCTTACTATACGCAATCACCTTACCGTTTACTAGGAAATTGCAATAACTTCGTAGTTCTGAGTGCAGTACCGAAGTTATCCCAATGGACTTGTTTTCTGTAATGTTAAGGCTTCGTATGCGCGTATTTTCAGTTTTTCGATGAAGGCTACGGCACTGACTACTAAAATTAAACGTCTGAAAAAAATATGTAGCAATCTTGGGGTGTATATTTAGGGACTGATGAATACCAATACACGATTGGACAAACTTCGCTCGATAGAAAAAAATCGCAAACATACCCCTTCCATGTCATTTAAAATTAAAATTATGTCTAAACCGAAATAGTTATATATTTTAGTTTTAAGTTTGACATTGTGTTAACTGATATAGTAAATAAAATCAAGACTAATCAAAAAAAATAGTTATTCATACGAAATATATATCAAAATGTAGGGTATTATAATCACGAGAGCTTGTTTTAAAAAAATCTGATTTTTATTGGCGTATTTTAATTTCCCTGCCAAAATTCATCCAAAATCAATAAAAATACAAATATGGAGTCACTGTGCCGTGCTCTTCACTCCGCCGCTGCGGGACATCTTCTATCTCGCGCTCGAGTTTGACAGCTCGCCGCCCCTTAATGTCATTTCCTCATGTTCGTTAGTATGCATGTGGCAGTTCGTGACATTTTGGACCACAAATAAATTATACGATTGTTATCTCCATATTTTTTCTTGCCATAAACGAACCCGGCGTACATATTCCGTCTCCCCGCCACCACCGATTACCATATCCCTCAAATATATCAAAACGTTCCGAATATTTTATGCTGTCGGTATCTAACAGGCGTTTTGTGGTAATGTCTTCGTTTGATGTATAGCAGTCAGGAGCACTCGTGGTCTAAATATCTTGCCATTATGTATATTGTGGCTACATTAAGATGTAACGTCGCAGAAGGGAGCCTCTTAGCGTTTTTTCGGTGCGTAATCACGGCCCAGATTGCTCTGTCGCGAAACGTAATGCCACATCGGTTGGGGAATTTGTTAAAATTATAGGCAAGCATTTATTTCGCCAGTGGAAATATCGAAGTGGGAGCGGTCGACTTGCTTTTACGAAAAGTCCGATGAAATTATGGGGCAAATGGCTCCTCGTTTGTGCTTAATTTGTACATTTGTTTGTGCAATCTTTTTTCGCAGAGATTTGGTGGGAAAAAATTTGGAAGGGCGATTTGGTTTGGTTTGGAGAATTAGGGACGAGATTACTCTTTGTTACATTTAATTACATCACATTACGTCTATACTCTAGTATTATCCTCGTGCTCGCTCACTCTTAGGCGACGGACTAGACAGCATAATGCAGATTCTGACGAATAACCAAAATATCCTTTAAAAATCCAAAATAATGATATTTTGAAATATAAATTTAAGTATACTTTTTCTTCTTCTAATCTAAAGTACAATTTATAAAATTACCTGTTGGGTCTATAAGATAACCTTAATATCTCCACTCTAGATACTAGTTATTATGTTATAAGTAATTGTATCAGTCACTATTTCTTCCATTCGGATTAAAAATACAAGATACCAATAGCCTGAACGTTACCGTAACAACGAATTAGATTATGCTAGATAACACAATATCCTCTGGTGATCCCAGACAATACTATATTATGTGATAGATATATTTATGTTTCATAGGTAGGTACAGTCTCTGAGAAAAGTATACAGACAGAAGGACAACAAAGTGATCCTATAAGGGTTCCTTTTTTCCTCTTGAGGTTCGGAACCTTAAAAATGTCAAACATAATTTAGAAAGCAGTAAGTAAAACATATTATAAGAAATTGTTCAAGTAATTTTCCGGGAAAATGTCAAATGTTGCATAATGTAAACTTTTCTCAGAGTACGACTGTACCTACTCATGTTTCAGCAACAAGAATAAAAGCACATTAAACTGCCAAGAGAACGAAGTGCAAAGAATTTTATATGAATTACAAATGAATTTTCTGGAGTTGTAAAAAATACTCGCACAGAGCAAATCTTCTTGCGGCTACTTCTTTTAAATAATGTAAGGAAGTGGAGGTGCGCGAATTGCAGGCCGCGAACAAAACGCGCCGGAGTCGGTTGAATTTGCAATTTCTAGGCGTTTCGTTCTCACAATTTGCTTACTTATACCAAGGCCCACGGTGGGCGCCATTTCGTGTAATTCAGTCTGAGACTGTAGACAGGGTTGCCAGACTATTATACGACAGCCGAAAAGTAGGGTAATGTGTTTAGAATGTATTTCTGTATGTATGTACGTTTGTGACTTTCTGTATCCTAACGGCTTCAAGGATCTTGATGTGATGAGGTATCATTAGATTCGTCTTGATCTTAAGACTGATAAGATACGTTTTTTGTGACAATTTATACCGGGTGTAAGTAAAGGTATTATTATTATAATTATAGGTAGGTAGTCCAAAGGAGAAGGGCAAAACCGTTTTTCCCTAAAAAGCGACTTTTCATACATTTCATAACGATAAACTTATCGATTTGTTCGAGACATAAACTTATCCATTTGTCGAAACTAAACATTCCTTTTATCTTTACTGTACCCACCCTGTATAAAGGAAAAATGTTCTAGAGTGATCCGCTAGTAACGTTGTTTTATTTACTCTGATTTCTTAAAGATTAATTTTCCTTAAAGATGTTTGTACGATCACGAACATCTGGCAACCCTGTCTCGCAAAGTTAAGCAATCGCGCACACCGCCGCATTCCTTCGACACCAACTCTTGTAGGAGCCTCTTATTTTTCTGGCATCGTTTCAAATTAAAAGCGATAAGAATAAGCCTGCTATCCTCTTACGGACTCCTACGGGTTTCTTAAAACAAAGCTGTCTAGGTACCATTCAAAATTTATCACTTTTTCTTGGAAAGATGTCAAATCTTTTATTAGAGAGTTGGTAATATTAATAAAAAAATATTGTAATTTACTCCTCCTTGAGTTGTTTTACTTAGTGTTGAGGATCTTGAGCTCTTCTGACTATGGAGCTATATCTGCCTGTGTCCTCGCGGTGACATGGAGAGCATTGTTAAACCAGATGTCGAGATTGGTACAGATCTGGTCCGACCAGCACATTGGGTTGCGTTCAAGTGGTCTTCATCCACCTTGCCGGTCACAAGCAATCTATCCATATTACCTCTCTTCCTGTAAATGTGACCGAAGTACTCAGAATTCTAAGACAGATGGTGGAAAACCTCGTCTTTATCTCGAGCTCTCTGATGATTAATATTGTTATACACTTAGTTTTATCTGTGTCATTGGCATTATTACATTTATTACGTAACTTTGATATTAGTGGTAGTTGTTAAAATTAATTGCTACCAACTTTTGTTTCAGCACGTCCGGGAGTTAAAACCAAATTAATGTACAAAATTTTAGGAGAAACATGTGAACTAAACTGCGGATCCAAATGGAGGTCGACCCGGTTTGCCTTTCATTTTGTCTTCAATAACGAACGAGTGCTGACCCGCCTTCGCAGCCTGTACAGAATTTAATTTTAATGCGGGACTGGCCAGAGCCACTATCACAGCCACGTCGCCTAACAAAACAGTGCCGCCTGCCTCCACAGAGATTAGAACTCGCTTACACCATGTTTGGACACGGTTAACCTTTTTGATGTTACCGAGCTATTATACGTGTTATAGGTGAATTTATTGCGACCCTAATACTAGTCGTGAGTAGAATACAAATATTGCATCCAAGAATTCTCTTTGTGTTCGAATTCGCTAAGACATTGAGAACATTCGAGAGCGCCATTACTAATCATAATGGAACATCCGACATTCTTTGGCGTCTACAATTGGAACAAAATTGCACCGAATTTCATAAATTGTCGTCGCCGGTTATTATTCTGCGTGTAAGCGGGAATTTGTCTCTCTCTAGGACATAGCTGGTTTTGTCCTGGAGTTTCCCGTAAATTCGCATGGTTCGCTGGCTCCTTTCAAAAGTCGCGGTTGGTTTTACGCTTTCGGCGGTATTGTTCGTGGCATTTTGACTTTGAATTTTAACGTCCTTGTTCAGAAATTGCACAGCGATGAATAATGTTCTCCGTTGCAGTTTGGGTCTGACCAGTAATTGTGTGTAATTACTTTCTCCTTCATGTTTACACTGCGGTTTTTGTGCTGAATGAAACTTTTCCTTGCTATTATAGCTTATGTAGCACCTCTTATAGACTGATACTTCTCTTTGTACTGACGATGGTCTAAAAACTTGAACAAAGCCTCTGTTTGCCTACTTTTTAGTGGTCTGAGCTTTCGAGGGTGGAGCGAAATAAGTCGTCGTACCTACTACAGATGCATTCGCCGTGCCTAATCTCTGAAATCCGGACACTTCCATCCCCCACTTCTTAGACTTTTGCAATATCAGGTGTTTAAAAAATAGGAAGGTTACTGATGTATTCATGTTATGTGAGTACTAAACTTCTATAAAGTGTGGGAATACTACAATTTCATACGTTACTGGATGGCTTGTTACTGTGTTAATTACGCTGTCTTGTCAATTGCTGTAAATTGTTCTTAATTAAACTATCAGGAAATGACAATCTAGTTGTCTAATAATACTTGCAAACGTCGACCCATCAACTTCTGTAAGTAAATGTATTGTCTGAGAATATTCTGATGCTGCTTTCCAGTTTAACCTTTCAATCTTCATTTATTTATGAGTAAAAAAAAATATTAGGTTTTCTAGTTTCAACCAAGATCCATTTCAGGTCGCTGGGTCATTGGAGTGAGGAATATAAATGTTTACAATCTTATCATACTTTCAACTTTTGGGAGTTATACTATAGGTACATAGAAAGTCAGAAGATCACCAATATCAATCTCCTCTTGACCATCGTGATCTAAAATATATCGATGTCTCAATCCTTAGTGTTAATTCCTGTATGTTCTTTAAGTTTACTTGCGTTGTCCTCCGGGATATTAAATGAAGATAATTTTTCGTCATGACCGGGATTCGAACCAGGGCCTTCACATCCTGTGGCACACTCTTTTCCAACAGAGGCAGAGACTTGCATCATATCGGCCAAATCTCCCTTTATATTCGTCATGCAATATGTCCTCCTGAATGTTATATACCTCCATGTCAATTTCATGAACTTCATGAGCGATTCCAACTTTCTCCCGTCTTATTACTTTAGTTTCGTGATTCAGCGTGCGTTCCACTACACGCATCAGGCGCGACTCTCGTCAAACTTCGCCGCATGTCGCCTTCGTGGGTGGAATTTGATCATCGCAATCGTGTCTGCAAACAAATAGCAATATTTTTATACCATGTGCTTCATTTTCTACACGGTGTCTGCGTTTGTGGAGTTGCGATTGTGAATAATAATACTTATATTTGTAAGCTGGTGAAGTAGGCGAATGACGTAGATTTCGCGAAAAACAGCGATAATATGGTCGTATAATGAAGCAGTTACAATACTATACATACTTTGAATTTACAGGAGTCTGAGATTTGTCATCATAAATACTCAATTTTATTTATGTCTCACATTTTTGGGGCACAGGTCTTCCTTCACATCGAGTGAGTTAGCCAGATCCACTACGCGGGCTCAGTGTGGATTGTACAGGACAGTACGGGACAGTGTGGTAGATTGTACTTGACTTAGACTTTTCTGATGTTCAGTCATACAGGTTTCGTCGTGATATTTTTCTTCCTAATCGAAAAAATCTTATACATGGCCGCATTCGAACCCGAACCTCCAAAACGGAAGTCCAATGTCCAAAGGACAGCGACACTGAGCTCTTTAATGATCGATCTAATAAAGAAACTCACAAGGATCACAAAACATCGAAACACTTTCAGCTCTAAATTGTATAGTTTCCTTCATAAAATTGTTTTTAAAGATTATTTTAAGCGGTATTAAGCGAAGGCAGCTCATTTCAGACGCCACTCCGTTTCGGAATCCTTAATTCTGCTTCGTTGACGCAATTAATTTTATATTAACGTCAAGTGCCATCTGTCGCCCGCCTTTGGAGTCTACTTACGTCTGATGGAAAGATATTTTTGAGACGCAAATTAATATTTTCAGGAGGTCTAAAGCCTAGGAACAGTCTAACTCAGAGACAATGCGCATGCAGGCCTCATTGAAATAAATATTTCGTTCAAAGTACTAGACCGATCATAAAAATTATCAACCTTCAAGGGGGTTCTGGTTTTGATTCCCAGTCGAGGAAGTGCTTTTACAGTCTGCACAACAACCTACATAAAACTACTGCAATCTACGTCATGTATAGATAGAGCGCCCGCATGTTATACTTGATGCTGTGCTGTCGACCGTACCTAAGGTATAACCATTTTTTCCAAGTCTTACCGAAAGACTGCAGCTGCTGGTACAAACTATATGGACAGCCAAGTGTTTTGCTGTTATCGATACTTACCTATTTGTTTTCCTAACTAATTTGATTGTCCTTTTTTCGCCATTTTCAAAAGCCTCCCATCTATTAGGTACTTTACCACGACTGGCTCAAAATAAGACACTTGTATTTTTATCGCCAATTTCCTTATTATTGTCTAATCTCTATACCTATATAACATTGTATGTTACGATTACCAAACTGACAACTGCTCCCGCATTCACCATATTAACGTAATGGAGCGTTGTATGCCACTGCCAGGAGCAAGTGTTGTATTGTAATTAATTATTATCGTCTCAACAAACAGCTGTCATTGGCGGGCCGATTACTTGCCTCACTAATCTTGGGGAGCAATTTGCAAACAGATTTGCTTATTATGTGGAAGCTATGACGTAGTCGTCTTAAGGCTGTTGGAGAGGCCTCGTAGTCTCAGTAGTTCAATTCAATTCAAATACACATTATTGCTTACATAAAAAGATGCAAATATGAATTCAAATAGGATGTACAATTTTGGCGGCCTACGTAAGTTGTGTTACCTACCCAAAGAAATAGGCATATATACCGCAGCCCAAATCAAGTGTCTTATTTTGTAAACAAATGTGATCGTCTATATATCTGTTGTCATGTAACACTGAAGGAATTGATTGATTGAACCTGGTCATCACTGTGAAAATAAAGTGATCCGATCTAATAATGTGAAAATAACTATGCAATAATCACAGAACAGCTTAAAATGTTTGTAGGGTAGGGTAGTTTTTATTTACAAAATAAGACACTTGATTTGGGCTTCGGTATAGGTACAGTTTGGTGGTCTTATCGCTGAAAGCGATCTCTTCTTTACAATTTATTTATTATTAATAAATTAATAGAATAGAATAGAAAACATTTATTTGACACACACACAGAGCACAGTACATAAGAGATACATAGAATAATAATTACAAAGAAAAGAGATACATAGTGCAGTGGTGTGGTGCCAAACAGGTCTCCAGCTCAGCATGTGCTGCAGTAATTGGACATTACTGCAGCGCTGGTTTTCAGTGGAGCCGCTGATGCAATGACGTACGGACACCGACGAAGATACGAATACATATGAAAATGCTATATAATAATATAAATACATAATATCAATACATGTTAATAGAAGCTATTACAGAAAAAGGAGACAGTCGGTGTATGTCAATGAGTTATGCATTAATACAATATGAAACCATGAAAATATATATTATGAATTATGTGTGTATTATGTATTATGTGTGATTAATGTGGTGATATGGATTATGTGTTATAAAATAAAATATAATAAAAGTGGATTTATATAGGTATACTAGTAGTGTAAAATATAATAAATAATGGTAAGGTAACATAACCATGTGTGTGAGTGGAACAGTAACAAAACTTGTATTAGGTCTACTAGGAGTTAAAGACATCACGAAGTAGATAAGTGCTCATGTTTCTTTTCTGCATATCTAATAAGTATTTCCTGAGTTTAGTTTTGAAGGTATTCATTGTTTTTAGTTCCCGAATAGGTGGCGGTATATTATTCCAACATTTTGTTGCACTGTAACGGAAACTTCCCCTGAACGCGACTGTTTTGTGTTTATACGGTGCCAACGTATACCTCGAGGACCTCAGCTCGTATTCAGTGCAATAATTACAACCTTTAATATTCCCTGATTTACAGTAGGTAATTTCATTTACCAATATCGATCAGGTTTCGACGTAGGTACAACATTACGAAAACAATTTTGTCGGGACCATAGCTCTCCGTCCCCTTTAAGAATGTATTTTACGTTAACTGTAAATGGGTCATGCTTTGTTATGTTATCCTTAAATTAAATTACTGTGGCCCTGAGAAGTAAGATAAACAAGTTTGCCGGGACCTGGCTCTACCACGGTAGAAGCAAGCACATACACAATTCATATTGTTAGAGGTAACACATATTACCTACTTACTATACATACATACTTACATCTTTGTGTTTTTGGAGAACTTCGACTCGACACTATGCTAAGTATAACGAAATATATATTCATGTTATAGCATTTTTAAATTTTATTATTATAAAAAATGTGGGATAACTTTACTAATATGGTGTCAGTGTATCGCCAGTTCCACAAAGATGTGATTGTTATATTAGTAATTGTATCAGAGGATTATGATTCTGAATACCCTGAATAATTTGTTTGAATGAAAAGTAAATAGTTGGTATTTTCGAGATACTTTGTCATATGACAAAGCATATGATAAAGACCAATTGTATCAAACAACTAAATTCATTAAAATAGAATAATAATAAAAATAACTTTTATTTGAAGCGATATAGGTACTACAAAACAGTAGCTACCAGAATATCCCGATAGCAACCGGCAATTGGCATCTAGATACCTAAATATTTCAACATAGAGACACCCAGACTAAAAAAATCATGACGTGGGTTGTCGGAAGAAATAATATTGGTATGGTAACGAATCGTTAAACTTTCTTTTCCTTCATAGAATTATATTCGCCTCATAAAAAGTCAGCCAATACTCATACGCCTTATCATTTTATAGCACAACTAATATTAAAGACAGTGGTCTCAGTCGGAAAATGTCTGCACGCAGTAAATGTCTGTCTCCGATTTATTTTTACCAGAAACAACTTTAAACACAGCGCTCGTTTCTGGAAATGTCGATCGAATTACGTATCGGGTACGTAATCTACGATACTGTGGGTTACACTTGAGCAATTATTGAACACGAACTTACGTTGCATTTGCAACCCATAGGCAAAATGGTGCTAAATATAGGTACCGATATTTCAATGGGCCGACATTTTCCCGAGGATGTACTACATAGCGATTCAGTATACATAGACTAGGTATATACATTTGCCGCTTAAATAATATATTTTAGACTAGAAAATTACATTATCTATATAATGAAATAGAGGCTCTAGGTCTAGCTAGATAATAAATTGGTTCAAGACTATTCTGAAAAAAATATTATACCTAATCCCAAACGTCGTAACCATTCTAATCACATTAGGTACACCTGACATGGCCTTCATGTGGTACTTGTTATTCTCAAGAGACTTACTCTAGTCTAGTACTTACCTGGTAACGTACACGATATTACACTACTGAATGTTCTACTGAAGCACAACTGAGAGGTGAGGTGATATGGGAATAATGTAAACAGCTATTGCGTAACAATTCTATTATAGAAACGTTATATGTTGTTATTGTTGGGTTATCAAAATATTTAGGTATTTAGGAATAGGTATGATTTGGTATCGTATCGAGACAGTGTCAATTTTGAGAAAGAGACTAAGATAGGGCTTACACTAATCTCGCACTCTTTACTGTATCTCGGCCTTACGTCCTTCGAGAACACACTCAAATAGACACATCAAAAACTTATCGTTGTCAATTACATAAACGGGTTGACCTAGATAATTTTATATCACCAAGTAATAATTATTTCATTCATGGTTTATTATCTACTAACATCTTCTTTCAGGGTACTTACCTACCTTGATACAGCATGCCAAATCTCTTTAAAATAATATTAGTGATGTTTTACGTAAGTGAAACTTCCGTTAGGATCTCTGTCTATCATACCGACTGTGGCAATACTCACACAGAACATTCGTGGGGGTGGCTTACCAAAAGCCAATGGGCACATTCGTATGGAGGGTGGTGCCTTTTTTTTTTCGCGCGGCCAAAATCAGTTTCATATCTACTGTGTAGGAGACCATACAAAAAGAGAAAAAAAGTTGTTCCCGGGGTTCTAACCGCAGTCCGGGCCGAGATAATAGAGTTTAACTTTTATCAAAAGAGAGGAGAATGTCGCAACTGCCATCTACAATATACTCCCCTTTTGCGACAATTTATTGGTTTCCGGTCTTCAAAAGCGGAAATCCGGTGCACCATGTGCAATATACCTGCCCCCCCCCCCCCCCCCCCAACAAAAAAGAAATTGTGTTTCCTATTATTCCTTAAGATGTCGCATCCGCCATGTTCAATACACTCCCCATAGACGTTTTTTTTGCGGTCAACCCAAGCGGAAATCCGGTTCAACATGTATATTGATCAATATCCTCCCCCTCACCTAAAAATAAATTGAAATATATTTTATTTCATAAGGCGTCGCATCTGCCATCTATAATACACTTCCCCTTTGATGTTAATTTAATTTTTCCTCCTCCCCCCGTAAAAAAACATATTTATTTCATTTCCCATAATAATTATCCTCCTTGGTGTAACTTGTGTCCGGTGTAGTTGGATTCTCCTTGTGTAAACTTGACGAACTGAACTACACTAAATGGTTTCTCAGCATCCTCTGGCTAGGTGATCGATATACGGTCGACAACATCGCGTATCACATTGGCACGCTTCGCAGGGGTTATACGACGTAGTTTGCAAAGTTTGGTTTTTTGTAGGTTGATGTGCCGTCGACTGTACACAAAAGTTAAGACCTTTTGAAAAAAAATACACAGAAGTAGGTATAACATACGCCGTAACAAGCCCAGTGGCTTGTTAAAAGAAACCATTGCAAAATATATCGTATAACTCCTGCGTATGGTGCCAGTGTAATACGCTTGATGTGCTATCGACCGTACATCTATTGTTGCGGCGCATGTTACACTTCTGTGTTTGTATCTGTTAGAGGATATTTTTGCACACATAAACACTCCTACATATTAAAACACTCCCAAACTCACACCAAACGAGATCCAAATACAAAAAGATACTATTCCTAATATCGTCGATCTGGTTCGAGTCACGGTTTTCAACAGAGCATTAGCTCAACATTAGTTGAAAAAGAATGGCAAGGTCTCTGGTTCTAATCCCAGTCGCGATGTAATATTTAAAAAGATACCGTAAATCACAAATTACACTCGGATGAGCAAAACACACCCTAAATAACACAAAAATACTGGTACATAATAACTCTCTTACACATAAAAATTCCCCTAGATATCGTACTAATTAGTTTTGCGCGTCTGAGTATGGTAGTGTATTTTGAAACTGAATGTAAGTACCATAGAGTGTGTTGTGAAAATCACAGTTTTCGTTTGTCTATGTATTTTTTTTGCGTAAAGGTATGTTTGTATTTGAGGAGTGCGTTGTTGATTCTAGGTGTTTTGTGGGGCGGGGCGTATTTGTGTGTATTTGCATATTGTATTTTGTACGCTAAATAGTATTTTTGTTTGGCTGTGTGCTTATGCATAAAGACGACTGTATTTTGTGTGTTACAAATGCAGTTGGCTGTGCTTTGTGTTGTTCGTAAAGGTATGTTTGTGTGTAGATGGGTACGTTTTTGTTTCTAGTTGTGTTTTGAGTGTTTGCTTCTTTCTGCGTTAAACAGGGTTTTTGTATCGTAGGGTATGTATATATCATGGTGTAATTCGTGGGCGAGACTGTAATTATGTTTACCTGGTTGTTTTTGTATTAAGGTGGCGTATTCAAACGTGTTTCAGTGTCTAGGTATATTTTATTATATTTAGGGGTGTGCTTGGGAGTTAAGAGTTTATTTTTGTGTATGTCGCTCTGGATATAGTTATATGAGTCAGCGTGTGTTTATATCCAACTTGTTTAACGCTTCTGTATACTTTTCTTTAAATGTTAGGGGTTCGTGATAGTAGCATAATAATTATGTATAGTACTAGGTGATGCTGATAAACGACTGAGATCGCCTGGATCCTTTATTGGATGTTTTAGGGGAACCGGAAAAAGTTTTACTGTTTTGAGGGTGGGGGTTCCTTACCTCAATAGGGAAAAAAGGAACCTTTATTTAAAATATTTTCAGTCTCCGCGATATTAGAGTTTAAATAAAATGACAAACTAAGGTAACATGAGAGAGAAAGTATTTATTTATAACAGCCAAGTCATGGCTTTTCGGCGACAGTAGGGTCTTTAAAACCATGGGAATTTGCGAGATTCGATTTTAATTTTTCCTTTACGTAAACTCAAATATCTCGGCCCCGGATGAGTGGGGAAACATAGACGCAACATTTTTACGTTCATCGTGAAGTCCGGGATTCTTACTTTTAGTCAGGGTATAAATATTTAAGTTTAAGTAAAGTCATAAAACTTGAGAGGGGGTGTGGTGTAGAGGATACACCGGATGTGAGAGGATTCTTACTTTCCGGGATTTTTACCTTCAGTCAGGGCAGAGATATTTAACTTTAAGTAAATGACAAACGTGAGAGGGGGGGGAGGATGTGCTCATTTTAGATGATGCACCGGCCATCTAAAAATAACCGGAGTTCTAGTGGCCCAGTCGGGATGAATTATAACAAAAGTTATAGTATATGGCCGGTGCACCATCTAAAATGAGCATATCCTCCCCCTCTCTCACATTTGTCATTTACTTAAAGTTAAATATCTCTGCTCTGACTGAAGGTAAAAATCCCGGAACAACATTTTCTTGTAGACGACCTCATAGTGAATGTAAAAATGTTGATTCGATGTCTCTACCCTCCACCGGGGCCGAGATATTTGAGTTCAACGGAAGTAAAAGTTAAAGTCGAATATCTCGGCCCGGACTGAGGTTACAGATGAGCTGCCATACTATGTTTTATTTACTTTGCCAATATGTACCTAAATAACCATATTTGGTTTCTGGCTGCGAAAATTTCAAAAGGCTCCAAAAACGCCCATTGGCTTTTCAACACAAAGTAATCTCGGGACCAGCCTCGTGGCCCTATATATCACGAACTTGTGACATTTCCAGCTAATGTTTCAGCCGACGCGATATTACATAGCGAAATAGTGTAATTAGCTACTGCCGAGCCGACCGGGGCAGGCCCATTCCCACTTCGTCATCGGCCCACTTTGTATGCAATGTTATGGCTACATTTTCAGTCGAAACACATTTCGTCATCTGTAGCAAACTTAGGTAGGCTTCGTAAGATATTACTAATGTCAAATATTTAACTCGTGATTATCAAAGTTATATATAGTAGGTAGTATATTTTTAATCGCAATTGTATTCAATCAGTGCTGTTTGATTTCCTTGAAATGTATAACATAAAAAAAATTGTACAGTCGACAGCAGATCAATGGTAACACTTGCAGTACGATTTCAAGTCTTACGACGCAAATAATAAGAACTGTCAAAAGTAAAAAGTGTTACCATTGATCTGCTGTCGACTGTACCTATCTTATTACCTTTTTATACTTTCTGCGACTTCGCTTATATTTATATCTTGGCTGTGACATTATTTATATAACATTTTATTTAGATTATCACAAAAATCGATAGTAAGAGTAGGTAACTTAATTACCTACCCTTAGAGAACTTCTAGCTTCAATTCAATCAAATTAACTTTAACTGACTTTTGTGTAGGTATCTAAATGTAGTTAAATATTTCCCAAGCATGGTAACAACTAACGTCCAATCAGGTATCACATGTGAAGATAACACTATTTTGAAATTAAAATTGACTTACTGTGAAACTCACAAAATGGGAGTGACCCAGGAGGATTTTAAGATCGTATTACTAGCGATTTAAGGGTCTGAATGGGTTAAGTAATTTCGGCAAGTCGACTATAATTGCTGAGATTAGGGTAATTTATACGAGCCTGTGTAGATATAACTTAGATTTGTGTTTGTTTAGACGCTGTTGTTTAAGTACAGGTGAAAACCAAGAAAAGTATACAAGGCTCTCATTAAGGCAGAGATTTAAAAAAAATACTTGACCGTATAATTTTTTTTAAAGTAAAGTACCTACTCTGTGTAATGGTAAAAGAATGTTACAAATCGGCCCCATAGTTTCTGACCAAATAAGCCTAATCAGACTCCGTTGTATTACTCGGGTTTAGATTACAAAAGTGACTTAAACAAGTAGGTATCCAAGCAAATATGAATACATCATTCATTACCTACATCTACGTAACTAATATTCTCCTCAATAATTCCAACTAAGGCAAACCGTAGTCTAGATGAGATACCTACGCTTTTCGAAGTACGTTTCGTTTAATAATTCCCCCTAAGCCACGCTTTGACGACTCATCGATAGCTTATTTGCACTATACTTCAATTTATACAATACTAGCTGTACCCCGCAACTTCGTTTGCGTAGAGGAGGAGGATGGAGGAGATCAGGAGGCATATCTTCCTCTCTGGATCCTTGTTTTCACATCACATACCGCCTATGAGCTGTCCGGATATTTCAGCTATCTCCTAGTGAAACTCCCATCAAAATCCCTTCATTAGTTATGGCGTGATACTTGCACAAAGTCACAGACAGACAAAAATTCTAAAAATTAGTGTTTTGGCATCAGTATCGATCCTAAAACACATTACAATTATTCAATATTTAAAAAAATATCCAATGTACAGACACAACTTTTTTACAGTCTTATTATATGTATAGATTTGATAAGGTGAGTATCGAACCTGCGAGACTGGCACCGTAGTCAACCTTAGCTAGTGGACTATTAGGTTCTAAAAGTTTTCGAGATATGATATTCTAGCAGACGGCATTCTATCTCGAATAGGGAATTTAACCATTTCCCAACAGCCTATAGGTACCGAAGGTTTACCTGACTTCCATTGAGCGGAACGGTAACAGCGAAGGGTTGCATCGCTAACGAGTCTCGAAGGCGAATTAGATTTAATTTTTGATTCTGTTTGCTGGCTCACAACTGCTGCAAGTAAATTATTCAGCGCTCTGCAGCGGGTACATGGCATGCACCATAACTTATTGTTTAATATCTCATGGATTTATGATTTTGTTTCAACATTCCATTAAGGTAGCCTAGAATCTCTTGAGGCTGTTGCACTTCAGATTTTAATGTTAGTAACTACAGCAGATCAATGGTAACACTAGCAGTACGATTTTAAATCTTACGACGCAGATAATAAGAACGGTCCAAAGTGTTGCACTTGATCTGCTGTTAGCTGCACCATGGGAACTCGTAGTGGTGAATATGCGTTGAAAACTATCATACAAGTTGATCAACGTTGGACGCATACCTTTTTTTCGTGAGGAAATGCTTGTGCATAGCATACCCGCCGCCTCAGGGATAGTGACGGGTTATGTCGGACTCGCACCGACTAAAACCCCACGGTGGCCTCCTTCGCGCATTGTGGGGGAACTCTGGGCTATCTTTTGAACTACACCAGAGTTCCCCACGCGCTTGCTATACGCACTCCCCGGGCCTCTCTAGGCGGGCCCAGCGCGCCAGTAGTGGACGCATACCTACAAGTTAAGCAAGGTTGGACAAGGTATGTACCTAGATGGGTGACCGCTAGTGATTCATCTTATCCGCTCTGTGCTTCAGAGAGCACGTTAATCTTGATCCCTGTTTCTGACTTTACTTGAAACACAATTACTATTCTAATGTTACATTTTTCTTTATCTTCTAGTAGCGATAATGACGTCAATGCCTGGGGGATTGGTACCAAAGAGCATATAAGCACAGTAAAACCTGCAATGTAGGTAACTCCAGTTCTGAGAAATTGATTTCAAACTCGTTTACGAAAAACCGCGAACGAAATTCCAACAAGCCCAAACCGTAATTTCCCCTCCTCTATCAGCCAGTCAAATCATTGGACAGCTTGAATCAATGATGGATATGGCAAATTAGAGGAAATTGTACCTATATACATACATACATAAAGACATCGCGTGTACCTTAATGAAAACAGTTGAGCAAAGGCAGGGTTCCTTTCGTGCGGACGTAATGGGAGCGCGATTTAATGAAAAGCAAAGCTTAATACTTGATTAAGGCAGTACTGTAAAAAGAATACGTTAGTAAACGGTAAATGGAGTTCTTGGAAGTTGTAAATTGAGAATTTATGGGTTTAGAATTAGAATGGGAAAGAGAAAGCTGAATGGAACGTGAACAACAGTCTGGAGACTGATGTCATGTCTCCGATACATATGTTTTGGGAACTTATGAGTTTAGTTGAGAATACAAGAGCTTCTGAATAATAAAACCTTGTAAATTGAGACATATCAAATATTACAAATCTCCCTAACATACAAGTACTCGTAGCAGCTATACCTACCTCGAGATTATGCACCTTTTGACTTGAAACTCTCATAAGTAGGTATATATTTTATAAAACTTTAACGTTTATAACTCAAGGAGGTACGGAAGAAATTGACTAGGTAACCGGAGGAAGGTTTTACTATCAAGAAACACAACTTTAACTATATGTACTCATACTTATTTAATTATACTGTTTGGATACACTTGAAGCAGCTTGAAGCCGATAATTTTAACAATATTTATTTCAGCATACAACTAATTCCTTCAGTTAGGTATAGGTACCGAAGATGTTTTATGCGTGAATTAAACTGCGGGCAAGTGCTCGTAAGATATAAAATGTAAATATGTACATAATTATGTTAGTATTATACTTATTGAAATGTATATTGGCTATAGTAGGATATTTTATAACCTCCCTGATACTATATCTTACGAAACCATTGTGATTTCCGTCTATGGCTACGGTCCAATTTAATAGTTACCTACCTAAAATATACATTGGGGTCTTTTGGGGCGCCTTTCAGCTATTGTTACAACATTGTTATTCATCTTAACCGTCTTTCTATGGGCATTATTCGCAGTTGTGACCACAGAGCATAGAATAGGACAGAGACACGAAGGAGTTTTTTTTCTTCCTATGGAATCTATACCGCAGCCCAAATCAAGTGTCTTATTTTGTAAACAAATATGATCGTCTAATTACCTGTTGTGATGTAACACTGAAGAAACTGATTGATCGAACCTGTTCATCATTGTGAAAATAAAGTGATCCGATCTAAAAATCTGAAAATAACTATGCAATAATCACAGAACAGCTTAAAATTTTAGTAGGGTAGGGTAGTTTTTGTTTACAAAATGAGACACTTGATTTGGGCTTCGGGTTAGTTAGATACAAGTAGCCCTAGGTAGGTACCTAGAGACACTTGCCTAACTCCTACTTTAAACGAAGACGAAGACATTGTATGTAGGATAGCCTAAAATATCACAATAGGAACACTATTTTGTCATTTTCTTCCACCGATCACACCTAGTCGCGTGGCATCATGGACTCTGTGCGTGGCACATATTTAAAAGCGTTTGACAAATCACTGATTTCTATGATAGGTTGCTAACATCTGTTTTTCGATTAAAATTAGTTGTGATTCTGCTGTGGCCGGCCCAAATGTAATCATCAACCTAAACGCAACTGTCACTCTACATTGC
Organism: Tachystola acroxantha; assembly: GCA_963506565.1. Lineage (NCBI taxonomy): Eukaryota > Metazoa > Arthropoda > Insecta > Lepidoptera > Oecophoridae > Tachystola > Tachystola acroxantha. The sequence continues at coordinate 7,517,188 of OY735887.1, forward strand.
GAGTGAGCGGGACGCCTCGCTAAGGAAAGATTAAAATTGCCGTGACACACTCTAGAATCGCTACAATTATTTATGTAAACTAACTTTATGGACTGCTCATTTATTTGTCACCACGTGGCCAGTTTAAGGCGCTATATGGTTGTCAAATGCAAGAGTGAGATAGAAGCCGCCCGCAGCGGCGGAGTGAAGAGCACAGCGCAGTGCCTCAATATTCGTGTTTTTATGAATTTTTGATGAATTTTGGCAGGGAAATAAAAATACGCCAACAAACATCCGATTTTTTTTAAACAAGCTCTCGTCTTTATAGTACCCTACATTTTGATATATATTTTGTATGAGTAACTATTTCGGTTTAGATATAATTTTCATTTTAAAAGACATGGAAAAGGTATGTTTGCGATTTTTTTCTATAGCGAAGTTGTGTATCGGTAGATCGCTAAACATTTTTTTCAGACATTTAATTTAAGTAGTTAGTGCCGTAGCCTTCATAGAAAAACTGTAAATCCGCGCATACGAAGCCTTGGATGGAGAGAAAGGCATGCGGACCTCTAGATTATTCTATATTCTACCCTCAGGCATTAATCGTGGCGAATGCCGGATGTGCGGAAAATTATAACGCTCACCTTCCGGGTCTAAGGCGCCTCCCAAATAGTCCGTACCGAAGATATTATGGTATTCATGCTCAGTCGAACGGCTCACGATTTATTAGTGTGTAAAAGTTCTGTGCTTATGTAAAGCCGCTTTCTCACAGGTAATTGGAACGTGGAAAATTTATTGAAAGTGAATAGAGAAAGAGAAGAAGACCATAAATGTAGTGGAAAATTGATTTCAATGATCCTTTAATTTGACAACTCTGTAGGTGTGTTATTTTATTCTTAGGCTGTATTTATATGTCTAATATAATGTATTATGTTAAGGATTAACAAACTATGAACTAAGAACCTTAGTTTGCCACAGGCCAGTGCCATTTGATGCCATTACTACCAACTGACACTCATTTGTCTAAGTATTTAGTACCACTCGTCTCGTAATAATCCAATCTAAGAATCCAACAGATAAATCACTGCCTTTTGCACTACAAAATACGAAGACACAGATAACGGAATTGAAAAGCAAATTAACAACACCAAATATTATCTGCTGCCAGACCATTATCCAATAACAATAAATTGTTCCAATAAACTTTTGGAAATTCACCAAAAAGTTGATGTTTCGTAACATAGCATCATGATCAATTTGTGCCAGGAGTACAATACCAGATGAGTGTATTGTTCCCCTGATACAAAATCCTGTTAATCATCGTTAAACATATTATCCAAGCCATTTATGCTCTGGTTAAAATTCGATATCTTCTTTTCGATATCTGAAGTTCCACTTACATCGAGGCAAGTAATAGAGGCCTAGACTGCCAATAGGAATTGCAATTAGGCCTCAATCTACGCATAGTTTGCGAGGAATTTCATTCATAGGCGAGTTCGGCTGTATCGGCAAGAATGCCCGTTCTACCTTGGCTCCTGGATGATGTTGTGTGCTTGTAGGCCGTGAATGAAATCATTAGAATTCGTGGACACAAACATTGATTGCATTTTTCAGTAGCTTTTTACCTCGTAATTGTTACATGGCAGTTGCTTTATCAACCACTGGACTGATCTGCATGACTGTGTGTGTAACAATACAGTTTTCTGTAGTACCTACAGTGGAAGACAGAGATAAATATACAGGGGACCTCAATAAGGTTTAGATTTTCTCAAAAACTACTGAACCGAATTTAATAATTATTTTACAGTTACATAGTTTTAACTTTTATCTATCAAACAGTGAAATTTTTTTTGCAATAGGTCAAGTAGTTTTTGAGAAAATTTCAACCTTAAAAATTCTCCTGTACACCTTTCTCTGTGTTCCACCGTACACTAACATTCATAATTATCTTCAACTCTTTTCTAACAAAATATAAATTTTTAATGTAAGTGTATGTCATCGTTATAAACTGACCATTAATGGCGCGTTTACATTAGTAAGTTCAGGCCGAATTCGACCTCTAACTACTCATGGTACGCATCCCTAATTGCATTAATATTAATTAGTTTACATATTGTTTTGGGAGTGGTTAAAGGTCAATTCCAAAGTACAAAGGTATCGTATCAAAATCCACTTCAAATATTTTCTATATTTAACATGTTTTCTCTGTTCTTATAATTTTTACCTAATATAGAAAACATTTGAATGCGAAGTCAAAATTAAAGTTTGTTCTCATGATTTATCATATCAATGGTCATAGAGGAAGAAAAAATCGAATGTGGAAATTATTGCAAGAATTTTGTAGCAAATGCAGGAAATGCCAGGATTTATTATTTAGTACATTTCACATTTGGTAAGTTATAATTTGTGGGTAAGTTAAGTAGTAACTTAGCTCATGGCTCAGGTCTGTACTTACCACCGAAACAGTGGATATCTGACTCCTAACTAGGTAAACACCTGTACGTAGGAAACCGAGAGGCCCGAGAGCAGGAAATGATCACATAAACAGTCACAATTAAGGCAATGATAGGCAGTATCAGTGTATTGTAACTATGGAGTTGACGATGAAAAGAATCTGAATTGAAGCCCATGGAGGAGGAGGAGGATGATGTATGTATAGTATACACAGCTATACTTCAAATAGTACAGTCGTAACTGTTGGTGTCAACTTTGTTATCGAAAAATTTAATCTACCATACAAGCTTTCACCAAATTCACTCACTAAAACAGCTATGTACTTAACGTAGTTAGGCGTTATGAATTCTGTGGTAACAAAAAGGAACAAACCTAACTTTTCCATACATAATACAGTAGGGCCGGAAAAACTTGGAATGTCTGATAGAAGTCATAAATTTTAATAAAGAAGTTCGTACCTTGTTTGCGTTGTATATGTTCGGGGTAACATGCAATATAACCAAGCAATAAACGACTTGGGGAAAAGTTTCTAAAGTGTTACCTACGTTGTTCTATAAAAACGAAGGCCACTTTTTCATCGACTCGGTCCACTAAAATGCTGCTTGGCCTCCTTTTTCAAAATTGTATGAATAATTACGAAGAGAAACATCGTAAGGATACTTGCATACACGGGTTATTGTTAAGGATAGATAGATAAACACTTTATTGCACAAAGAAGCATATACAATATACATAGAAAACAGATAGTAAACAATTTGTACAAAGGCGGCCTTATCGCTCAGAGCATAGAAAGGCATATGAAATAATATAAGGATAGGCATATGAAGGATTAAATAGGACACATATCTACCTATAATGCTGGCGGAAAGCTTGGTATTCGGTGGAAATTATTGGAATCTCAAAGATCGTCGATCGATGGATATACTTCAAGGGATAAAAATGCCGTGAGTAAATGGACAGTATATTGATATCCTTTATTTAATGAAGGTCGAGATTTTTCCCGAAATTGAATAGCCCGCGACAATCAGACCGGGCCGCAGATCATATTTCAGTGGGCGAGATAAAACTCGGACAAAAGAATGGATTCGCCGCTTACCCAATTGGGTAATGGCCCAGCTTCTGTCGTTATCTCTTCCCATTATTTCTGTTTGAAGAAGGCTGTGGTGTTCTACTCAATAGTAAGGGCGAAATCTTTACAAAGATCTTTGATAAAGTTCCCGGGTACTTGATCTTGTTGTGGAGTAATCTGCTGGCTGAGCCGGCCGGTCGTTACTCGAGAAATACGCTTTTCTACGAACTTATGCTGACTTAGTGACTTACTATTTTTTTCTTCGGTGTTTAGTAGAATTTGAAAGTGCTTCTGGACTATAAATAAAACTGTATGTCTGTTATCTTTGGCTTTTGTTCAAACTGTACTGATCGGTGTTTCTGTTAACATCTTACGGTGTTAGAAACGTCGACAAGGTTTGTACCACTACCATGAGTTTCTGGAGTAAGTTCGCTCGCTAGCGAGTACGTAAATACATCAGCTACGAAGATTGTGAATGGTGGGATTTTAGTTCCGCTACTGACCACTGGGGGAGCGACAACAAAAATGGTATCAGTACCAATTATAAGCCAAATATACTACGGAGTTTTACGTAGTCGCCAGTGAACGACTCACTACAGAAACACAAATGGTAGTGGTACTGATAATTTGGCTGCAGTATACAACCTATTTCGAGCTGCAACTACGAAAGATATATAGCCATAATGCTGTCTAACCTTCGATAGAAATGGAACGCTAAGATGAACCATCCACACCTTATAAAGAAGCTAAATTATTAAATCCGTGAGAAACGGAATGTAGGTCACAGAAAAACTGCCAAGTAGCGGCAGCTATTTGATCTCTAAGGCTTAAGGTGGAACAGTAGGTCGGATTACAGCGTTTCTCGCTCGTTGAAGACGACCTGTCAAAGACGGCGATACTTCGGTAAACAAATTGGGTTTTGATAACTGTTTGGCCTTTGGCTTCGTGTTGATTTTTAACTTTTTCAGGCTTGGGTGGTCGCGATTTATTAAAAGGTTCTGGGAAACTTTTCTTTGCAGAATTCTGCGGTGGTTATTTGTGAAGGCTAGGCTAAACATATGTAAGGAATAAATAAAGGTAAATAGAGTGAATGTCACATTGCGAATTCAAATGTAGGTAAACAAAACTGTTACATAACTTAATCGGATTCTCCTGGCTATAGGGAAGTAGACATACTTCTGATATAGGTTGTTTACAACACACACATCGCATCACAAATACTTATCACAATACAGCAGATAATAAAGATGAATCTGAAGTATTTTGTGTAACTTGATGCACTTTGAATGGGCCCATCGTATTTGCACCAGAGATTCTATTAAGATCTGTACGATCAGAATAGTATCCACTGTGCTGCATGAGGTTGCAGACTTGAGCATTTGGTATAAATTTCAACTTGATCCGTCCACGGAGAAAAAGGTTTTGATGGACAGACAGACAGACAATAAAGTGATCCTATAAGGGTTCCATTTTTCCCTTTGAGGCACGGAACCCTAAAAAGCTCATACAATCCCAAGTTTTTAATTATTTTAGTTTATAACAGTTTAAAATGTTTCATAGTAAGAGTAATGCTAAGTTTCCACAGAAAGGCTCGTATTTCGAGACGCCTGTGTCGTATAATGTCGGCCCTCGAGTTTGTTCTTATTTGTTCGCTGATGCACTTACACCATAACTCACTCGCTTATTAAGCTGGTAAAGTGTAGCTTCAAGATAATATGATAAATTTCCTAAGTTACTGCCGGGACCTTTTGTTCTTTTTAAGCACCAAGAGAACTTAAAGCCTTTAAAAGAATATTGTCTTTCTTGATAGCCTTGCTTGTGCAGGCTGCGATTTAAAAAATATAAACATTGTATTTAAAATATGTCATCACATAAAGTGGACCCTGCTATATTTGTAAAATGTTCTGATATAGAATAACTGGAAACAAATAACACGTGGAAAAACGGTGAAAGAAAATTACAATCTGTGTAAACTATTTTGGAGAAAAAAATACAATGCAATAATACAAACTTGACAAATTGGAAATCTCCTCATTTTATGGATGTCGGTTAATTAATTCAGTCTTTATTTATCCTGGGGTTTTCTGTACTTACTCTGACCTAAATTCACATATTTTGCGTACCTTACTATCCGTCGCTAAAAGCCTGTATTGTATAATATGACGCAGTGTTGCCAACGTATCCCTTTTTTTGTTTCTGGCATATTTCTAGTTCGTTTAGCACATTTTTAATTCATTGAAGCTTATATAGTTTTAATTTTTTTAAATATCTTGTATACCTATTATGTAGTTCTCTTATAAATGGTGACACGCGGATTTTAAGAATAGGTACTTAAGAGGGAGCTTTCGATTTTGGACCGATTTACATCAAATGATTCATAATATAATATGAATGCAGCTTCAGTAAAAAGAGTAAAAAGAAATGCCTACGTCAGGTAAATATAGAAATTTGCATGTGACTTAATTTCTCTGGCATGAGTAGCTCCTTTCTATTGAATATTGAAGGTAGCTGAACTTAGGCATTTTAAACCGACTTTTAAAAATTTTGGGCCTGCTTCGTTGGCAACACTGCCGTCACGTGAGCAACAACCCTCGAGCTCCCTACAATCGACGAAAGCCGCACGACATTACTTTTTAATTTGAAACGCTGGCGGGATCTCGCGGCAAAAGAGAGACTTTATTACACTCAGAGGTATCTCGCTTTTGACCCGTACGCCCTTTGTGGATGCTATTTTTTATTCATTCCCACGGATTCATACGGGGAGTTAGCTCCCGAGCTTCCCCTTTCGATGTTATTCGTTTCAACGCGCTTTTACAGGCTAGTGTTCCTAGTTTTTCAGCTCTATGTTTATAATACTCAACGTTGGCCTGTTTATCTGGCTTTCTGTTCTAACTCAAGATTCAATAGACGGAAAGTGATGCAGTACGCTGGATTTATCTGCGTTTTGTCGTTCAATATCCGCAATCACTAACTTAGCATTTTTGACACATTCTGTCAAGATTCCTTGTAGTTAAACTGAAGCCCAAATCAAGTGTCTTATTTTGTAAACAAAAACTACCCTACCATACTCAAAAGACATTGCCACATTTCAATGGAGCTTTGCCCCACCTACAAAACAACGTAACCACTTAAGCTGTACCTATCATTTTGTTGGGGACTTATTACAGGTTTCCTATTGCATAATCATAATCAGTATCATTTTCTACTACTCGCGCAACTCCTATAGAAGAATAACAAAAACAATGAATAATTCGCTTCGATTTCTTACTATTTTCTGAATTCTTAATTAAGCTATTTTTTTCGACTCGCAACTTGTACAACACTTTATTTTAAACCAATAATTTTAATAAGAAAACGGAGATTTTTTTACATTTATTCGTTATCTTGTACAACTTGCGGTTGATGGTGGGGCAGAATCTGGCATTGTCATTTTAAGCTGTTCTGTGATTATTGCATAGTTATTTTCACATCATTAGATCGGATCACATTATTTTCGCAATGATGAACAGGTTCGATCCATCAGTTTCTTCGGTGTTACATCACAACAGGTAATTAGACGATCATATTTGTTTACAAAATAAGACACTTGATTTGGGCTGCGGTATATGTACGAGTAGAATCTGCCTGTTTTCCCTAACGTATACCTACATATACCTAATCGTATAAGTTTCACTTAGAACTCTTAGAGTACATATTACATGTCCTACGCAAAAATCTTAATAAATAACCATACATATTGTTTGTTTCAGGTACAAAACGTTTGAGCAGCTATAAAAATCGTTTGTCCTACGAGACTTTGGTAACTACATAGGTTATTTTTTACCATGCAAAAAGAAAGGTCGTTATCTCTTAACTATGTGCAGATATAACATTTCTATATATCTGTTCCTTTGAAGTGGCCTCGATAAATAACCTCGCGTATTGTACAAACCTAATAAATAAAGAGCCTAGTTGACGTTTATGGTATTTTTTTCGTGTACACAATACCACTTATAAGATCAAAATATTTCTGTTACACATTGCTCGTGCTATTCTTTGAGTTTTCCTCGACTACCGTAAGGTGGGGGTAATATTTTTTGAGTGTATGTATGTTCGTTATTTTGTGGGCTCCTGTAGCCGAAATGGTTTGATGGATTTTGGTGTATTATATGTCTTGATCACCGACCTAATGAGAAAAATAAGGGCCGCCATTTTGTTTTTTTGGGCATAAAAATGCCCAAAAAAACAAAATGACGGCCGTTATTTTCGTCATTCGAGTGTATCCCGCAGTTGTTTTTGTAATAATTTACGATATCTTACTGGTACATAATAAGGCTACAGATGCGACAATGCAAGCATGCACTGCATGCGGGCAGTGACAGCTGACTGGCTGTAATTTTCCGCCGCTATGACTCCTGTGGATGGTAAAGAAGTCGGGAGACGTCCGTTGCCAAGAGGTTATTTACTGGTGCAATTTCATAGAACAGTGGATTTTTTTGATGTCAATCTTTCCATTTACTTACCGATCTTTTTGGATGGAGCCGGTGTTAAGACAGACAGTTGTTGAATAATGGCTCATACAGTTTTAATCTTACTTAACACCAATCAGAATCATTATAATCTTTATTGCGTGCAAGTGTGTACATTTTTCGCACGTCGGCATTGTTTTAGAATTTACTTTACACCCACAGGGAACACCGGTTTAGACGCAAAATGACTAGTTCTCAAAAGGACTAATTCTCTAAATAGCCAATTCTCGGTAGACCTATTTCTCAAAATACGTAGAGGTAATTTTTAAAATAGCACTATAATTGGGAGTATTAGTATTTTTTATCGTAGAGTTTCACGGTAAAGCGGTAATGTCGCGGGCATAAGTTAGCCATATTATAACCGTGATTTTACGCCATTGTTTACGGCTATGGACGTCGCTTAATGTACAGTCGATAACGATATTAATGCTCCTCTATGGAATCGAAACATTTACGATCTTTTTGATTTACGGGCGCACGGCCTCCTGGCTACGGCTGGGCAAATTAGGTTATGTTAATATGCGACTAGAATTTTAGATTTTAAAGCTCTTGAGAACGGTTAATTTAGTTCGCTTTATAATTAAAATTATAATGAATATGTATATTGTAGGTGTGGTTATAAGATACAGCAGCAGAACAAGTACATCTTTCTAAGATTGAATAATGAATCAAACAAACTAGGTGTCTACGTTACTACGAGTCTTGGTTTACAAAATGTAAATACCTATAGATAAGATATTGCCACACCTAGGTACAGTCGAAAACAGAGAAAAGTATGCAGAAAAATATTTCATCAATAGATATATTAACGTGCACACCATGTAATCAGAATTTTATAAGTCTCGTAGTTTTGACAATCTCTTACGTTATACCTCATTAATCAATTCTCTGTTTTATAGTGTACCTACCTATACTACAAATAAGTACATTTCCTTTGAGTTACGTAACATTTTCCAGACATCTGACTGTCGCAACGCAACCTACCTACTCCGTAGATGCTTATACAATCGTCGTATAAACTGTTTACCTATTAGAAGTGTGTATCACATTACACTTACGCAAGAAAACATATGAATTTTCGGCATTATTTATTGAGTGAACGAGTGAGACCTTGCGAGTGAAAGGGACAGATAGAAGAATTTCTAATGAACGTAACATGAGCATGAGTATGTAGGGTTGCCAGGATTACATTCGAACTAGGCCAAACTGAAACAAAAAAGTCGATCAATTTTCGAACTTTTGATTGATGTTTTAGTTCTACGTGCCGCCTTGTATTGTGAAATTGTCATCGACCGCTACTGTAATATATAAAATAATTTAAACATCTAACTAGAATCCATTTTGTGAGTAACACTGCTTTAATAAACTATTTACTACCTAACAGTGAGTTAAACAGAATATTATGCCAATGCTACATTTAAGTGCGGATTAAAAGGAATCTTATCTCTTTCTGATCAATACCTCAAGGTTTTGTAAATAATGGTGGAATTGCACCTTCAGCATATGGTTGGAGTTTCAAGAAATATAATAAGGAGAGAAGTTGTATTTTTATGTAATTGCATAAAAACTTAGGTATATGTAGAGTTCATGCTTTTCACAAGTTTCAGATAAGTTGCACAAACTTTGCGTAGCTTTCGGGAGAACATAGAACCGAATTCATGGCAACCCTAGGCACGAGTTGGGTGAAGGGTCAACGACCTTTTCTTTGGGGGGTGGCGGCGATCCCCTTCGGCCGTTCGGAAAGCTCAGTAGGCGGTTTATTTGATGCATTTTCTAATTGAAACGTTCGTTTTTGGATGTTTTACTTATGTAAGCAGATGTTTTGGTTATGCTTATGATGTTACAAATACAAAGTGACGTCTCCATTAATGTGTATAAACAGTCATTGGTTTGGTTGATGTGTTTACTAGTGATGGTATCGGCAATGTAAATACTTTGTGGTTCGTCTATACAAGCATTGTTACCAAGGGTTGTTTGTAGTATTATGATTATCCAACGTTTAAGACATCAAGTGAATTGTATCTAATGAAAACCGTCAATATCCATTAGGCTCTTGCCTATATGAGTCCACAAAAGAACCTACATACATACGTAATATAAAAATATAAAGGTGAGAGTAAGTACTCCACTTCAATGCAATAAAAAATTTACGCAAATATTTCCAAAGAACAGTTAAACCATTCTTCGGGCTACAATGTTTTCAGAACTCCAAAACTTTCCTTTACAACTTCTATTACACTTGTTTGCAACAATTGCGAGTTGGTACAAACAAACTGCTTGTTTATTTGATTGGACTGCATACAGGCGGGCTCTTTACGTGACAGGTTTGCACCAGTTGAAACTGGTTTCAAAAACGCAATCTATTGGAGCGTGCAATACGCATGAGTTGCAACCGCATGCGGGCTGCAATACGGGGTGACCAGTTTGGCAAAAAAATCAGATACGACACTTATAGCACTTCAGAAGTGGCAACACAATAAGTAAAAAAAAATGCACAGGCATGTGATATGCGGGTTTTTCATTTTCTTTCACACTCGAAGAATTATACGACTCATCGTTTGTTCGTTGATAGACAAAGGTGTATTTGAATACTTAGGGGTTGTCTAGAGTTGCTCAGGCCGCCCGCAGCATAACGACTGCTGCTGAGACAGCAGCCAAGATTGACTGCTTAACATGCTCTCCAAGGCACGCAGGATAGGATAGTAAGTTGCGAATTACATTTACCGAAAGCTCTCAAAACGGTAAAGGAAAACATCGTGATGAAATCTTCATGCCGTAGAGAAATCTAAAGCATTTGTAATCCGCCAATCTGCACTAGGCGCGCTTGGTGGATCATTAACCGAGCTCTCTTGATGTAATGGAAGATGTGTCCGAGTGGTGAAGACATAAAAAAAAACTAATGATGAAGTTGCGAATTAACGTTGTTCAGTGTACCTATTGTTTAATTTTGTTAACCTTTTCCAGGATGTTTTGCATGCCAAATAAGGCCTCCCTGTATAGCCCAGATTCAACCCCAATCACCGCCACCCAAAGGCGTGTAAAGTGGAAACTGAGTAAACAGGGGTGCAAGTGACCATCGCCATTCACGGTTGTCAGCAAATTGTCTGTCCGACTGTAACTGATCTTCATTATGCCAGACAACTATACCTACTCGGGAGGGTGCACAGAAGGGGTACAGTTACAAACGAGTGTTATGGCAGAACTTGCTATGCAATTAAGTTAGCACGGCACTATAGTTAGAGCAAAGAACGTCCGATAGAATTGATGCAGAGTGACAAACGCGGGCGCTAGTAGAGTAACAAACGTTGTCTGACAGAATATTTGAATCACAAACGGGGATTCGAAAATCAGAGGATAGCCCAACGATAAACTATCACATCCTCAGTAAAAATTAAATAAATGGAGACGTTTTTTGTTGATCATGGGTAGGATTTGAGACCAAGACCTTGCTACTCCATTGCAAGCTCTAATACCAACAGAGCCAGAGTGACATTTAGTATAGATGTTAGTTTTTAATAAGAGCTTATTTTATGTTTAGTTTCCAATCAGTATAAGTACGTACATATTCTTCTAAAACAAACCAAAAAAACTGAGAAAGAATGCATTACATGGTTTATTTAAGGGTTGATCCATGTCACCCGTATTATGATATCCTATATACTCGTATTTGGTTGCCATCGAAACTGACAAGACTTTTGACTAAGTAATTTCCCCAAATCAATAATTAGCAAACTTCTGGGACGGCACACAGCATGACGAGACCCATAGTTAAGAGAAGGTTAAGGATATCGGCCCCTAACTCGGTCACTTAGAAACTGCTCCCGGGACAAACAAACATGCCTTAACTTTGCGCACACGTAATTTACGCCGGGGACTTTATGACGGCTTAAAGTTGACGAAATATTATTATCTGTTGTTAGAACATCATTACGTCACCTGAGAGGAGATTCATGTTTAATCTACGGGTTATACGGGTACAATGTTTGGAATGTGTTGTGTTTTATGTTCTAATTTCTTTAAGCAGGGGCCGATATTTGCGCATCTTTGCAAAGTTTTACTTAAAGTTGAGTAAAGCTTTGTATAGAATCTTTAACTACGACATCATAAAAAGCCGTCAAGGAACATGGATTTTGTGCATATTTACCAAGTTTGCGCACATGTCTGGCACCGGGGTTAAAACTTCTGACGTTATTTCACAAGATATTATCAGGTACAGGGGCTATTACGGTTCTCAAAACGATCAAATCATATCATATCGCGTGCGACAGGAACAGTGCTATTGCGTTGGTATAGCGGCGTCTCTGTTCGGCGCGCCATGACATGGTATGATTTCATCGTTTTGAGAACGGTAATAGGGGCGCTGGTCAAATTATTATTTTGAAGAGGTATCCCGATTAAACAATACGGATTTTTCTTGTAAAAATATCTCATACATAGTTGGCCCTACTAAAATTTGCCTAACAAAAGCATACCCTCAAAAAGCAGAGACGTACTCTACCTGTCATGTACTGTTTGTCACAAAGGGGATATGTTAGAATTGTGAAAAGATTCTAGTATATTTTATTATCGAACAAGGGAATAATAAAGTTTGTCCATGATTGTTAATGGTTAATGAATTTATTAAAAGGTATACATATTTTCCTGAACAGATATACCTATCTTAGTACTAGTCATAATTCTACGATGCCATTTGACTGTGATTGATGATTATTATATGAAGAGGAAAGTAATTCATGAAAAGGTATAGGTATGGGATATTTTTTGTGGTGTAAATATGCGCGCAATGCAAATATCTGTTACATAAAAATGCCAGCCCTAAAATAGGCGTGCCACCAAATTGCCTGTAACAAAATTACCTACATAGTTTCAACGCAACACTTTGAAACCCAACAAATTAGTTCAGTTGGCGTAACTAATTGTCTGTGTGTTACAAAATATAATACCTGTGATCGTGTTTTGTAAACAAAGTTGAAAGAGCTACATATTAAATGGCGTTCACTAAAAGCGTAGCCGTGTTCCGTAAATTGGATCAATTTGCAAATGATCCTGCGATATTGTAGGCGCCTATTGGCTCTGTGGCGGAGGTCTGCGGAACCCTATTTTCCCTTAGTAATTGATGCGTGAATCGGAGCGTTACGAAGCGTTTTCTTGCTTTGTTATCTATGAGAAGTGTTCGATTAGCAAAATTCTCAGATGAAACTGAAGATTGATGTACCTATAAGTAGAGGAATTTACAAACGTTGTTGAAGACAGTTCAGTTAAAAAACATTATCAAATGCACTTACATCTGCTGGGCAGGTTTTTTATATAATTTTCATCTACTTTTACGTCCTCAAATGAATTTTCTTTATTTAATTTATAGCTTTTATGCTCAAGCACAGATTGGTACAGTTGACAGCATATCATGTATGCAAAATCGCATTATCATCGCGGTATTTCATAATAAGTCGGCTGTACCTTATTTTACCGAACTTGTTAGAGTAAGAGAGTACTGTTTTTCGAGTGTATACGTCAAGTAGGTATATCGATTCCTGTAACTTAAACGGCTTGATGAATTTTGATATTATGAGTAGGTAAATGTTACATAGATTCGTATTTATTATCGGATTGATATAGGATATAATTATTTGAGACCAAACAGCTGTCGATTTTTGTTTATTACCCGACTGCGCAAGAAGAAAGGTTATGTTTTTGGAGTGTATGTATGTCTAATTCTTTGACACGCCCTGCAGCCTAAATGGCTTAATGGATTTTTACATAATTTACACAAATGTTTTTTTGTGTTTACCCCCTTTGAACATTTATACAAATGTTCAAAGGGGGTTTAAAAATAGTTGTCTTTTTTTTTTTATTAATTTCTGCTTTTATATGGTTATATTATATTAATAGATAGATAACAGCACAATGCGACTTTATTAAAATCGCGATGAGTGAAAGGTATTACTTCGTGTAATAATAAGTTGTAAGCACCCTAAGGATTCTAGGTGGATTTCGCTTCACAAAAGAGCCGTCACTCATTCTACTCGGAAAATATTTGCCAAGCTTTGTGCGGCGGCCATTGCACCCTTTGCTTGTATTTTTTGTTGTAGAGTAAATGTAAAACAGGCATTTGTGATGTATGTAGAGATAGAGGATTCGGAGAGCCAGCAATAGAGACCATCAAGCATTGCATTTGTCAGTTGTTAATGATTGGTTGAAGTGTGAAGAATGTGAATGATTAGTAGAATGTGAAGTAAGTATAATAAATACTTAAATATGATAGATTTAATTCCCATGATCATGACGAATCCAACAAGCAGTTTAAATGTCATTTTGTAGTTCAAACTACAAAATGACACAAAGGAACCGACATCTAAACGTACATTTATATCTTGTTTCCGAGGATATACAATATACATTAACTTTAACAACACTTTTCTAGCATAGAACTAATTCCTAAAAGAAACTATTTGGTTATTTTTTTCATAAGTGTCATGTATATTTCGATGGTCTAAGAGTATCACAGTTAATACACAAACCAAAATATACTTGCATACATACTGCCAACAAACATTATCACCCTCTTTGCGACAATCGGCTAATAAATTAAGAATCAAGCACGTGCCTAGAAATAAGAAAAGAATTTATGTTTCATTTCGTACGAAATACCGAAAATACTACGGCATTGCAGCAAACAATGCAAGATGTCACTATTCTGGACACCCCCTGTCCGAGCAAAGCCGATTATAATCGCGATAAAAACGACAGAAAGCCCCCCGACCCCCTCGAGATACAGGGGATCTGTCTAGGGTTGCCTAATTTAACTATTGGTTCCGATTTTATAAAGTCTAATATTTCTAAAATAGCTGGATCGATTCCTGATCATATGGTCTTGTACAACTCAAAGCACATAAAGTACTTATAACATTTTGAACCGTTCTTATTGTCAACGTCGTAACAGTTGATATCGTACGGCAAGTTTTACAATTTATCTGCTGTCGTTCGTATCCTAAGGTTCCATTTTCCGACTCTGAACGTAATTTGGTATAATATTTATCTGTGTATCTGTATCCACAGTACAGATTCCTAGTTTAGGCCGTATCATGAACGTGATTATCTTATTTTTTTTTCTTATTCAGGCTTAGTTCATTCCAAATCTGAATAATAGATCCCCGAGTAAGGTTGATTGAATAGAGGTTTAGATGAGGAATGACGTCATTTAGTTTTTATTTGGTTGCCAGTAGACTGAGTGTTTATGGTCACAACAATCTAAGTTATTGCCAAAAACTATCAGGTAATGGACTGCTTACGAAGCAAATTCGTCAATTCAACGACAAATAATAATAAAAACTTCGAGTAAGTCTGTGTTGTGTCGAGGAACCTTACTGAGACTTAGAATAAGGGCATTGGTCTACCTCTAGCTTGCTAACTGTAACGACAACCCTAGGCACACCCACCCCGCACCCCGGCCTTATCCGATCTCCTGTCAAAAGTCCTTCCAATTTATGTATTGCAGCCGACACCCCGCGGTATTATTTATTGGTAGACGCTCGAGAAGCGCCAACTTTTCTTTTTACTTATATCGACAATCAAGATGTATGGGTTTCGATTCGAAAGAGTGCTTCAGAATAGGACTTTTTTTTATCATCGCCAGCATCTTCAATGTTTGACGAAAACTTTTTTGTTCAGCTCTAACAATTAAAATGGAAACTATAAGTTACGCTTTGAACAAAGAGTTCTAAAAGTTAAATGTTCGTTGTTTTTCGTGACATCTCTTTCGGAAATAATGACTTAGAAAATGATGTTAAATTTTCTTAAAAACTACTTGGCCGATCGTACAAATTATTTGTCTTCTAGCATTGAGTGCGAACAATGTAATTTTAAAAGACATGTAGTAACAGCATTTCAAGTGTAACACTTTGGACTTTGGACCGTTCTTATTATCTGCGTCGTAAGAGTTGAATTCGTACTGCAAGTGTTACCATTGATCTGCTGTTGTCCGTACAAGGAATACTAGTTTGAGTGTTGATAGTCTATTTGGGAACAAAAGCTGTGGAAAATAATCTATCCACAGTGCCAACTTAAGTATTAAAATAGTGTAAAGTGAACCAACTACAAGTTCTACATTTAAAACCCGCCTAAATAACTGTCAATTTTAAAATTCGTATTTCGAAGTTTGGAACAACATGCTACCCAAAATTGTATTTGGTTAAAACTCATCGCAAACCGCTAAGCTTTTAACGTTAACTCGTTAAAACGAAAACCCGTAGGCTGTATCATTTAGAAACTATGTTACTGTCCTGTCGGTTACAACAATTGTGAGTTTTCAAAAGCAAAATGTTCACCACATACAATGAAATTATATTTGTTTGGGCTACCTAGGTCTCGTAGGTTGAATTGAAATGTCATGCATTCAAAACAAATACTCTAATATTGAAACAAAAAATTTACTGCGTTGTTTCACATTTACCAAACTGAATATTATTTATTTCGAATTCGGTATAACCTTTTTGAAAGTCATACTTTGACCTTTTCAGTTACCTACACTGCCTACATATAAGTGGAACTCTCTGAAAGAAAGCTCAAACAACCGTCATCATTAATTTTTATTATGTAATGTAACGTACATTGTGTGTCTTTCACATGCTAAATAAATCAAAATTCAGAAATATTAAAATGTAAAACTTTCTACGTAAATGTACAGCTAACAGCAGATCAAGTGTAACACTTTGGACTTTGGACCGTTATTATACCGTCGTAAGATTTAAAATCGTACTACAAGTGTTCACATTGATCTGCTGTCCGTATACGTAATGTACAAAGAAATGAGTGTATTTTACGGGTACCTTTAGTTATGCACACAAAAAAACTGTGAATAAATAATCTATGTACCCATTTCATTGCTTACATAACTCATACAGAAAACGTGCAACTAAAACACTTTATAAGGCCATTTTAAATTGACTTTAAAGCAAATAAAAACTCCGCTAATGCTATTCATAAACCGCATCACACAGTGAACTCTTAAAAACACCCGCGTTCTAAGGAGAATGTGTAAAAATAAATTGGAAAAGCGCATTTTATTAAGTGCTCCCTACACGACGGCCATCAAAAGGGATCATAACACTGCCGCCTACTGGGACAAGGCAAGGGGAAGCTAGCACTGATATTTATTACAAAGATTAATGGTACGCATATCCATGCCGAAGGAAAACACGTAAGCGTTGTACATAAAGTTATATGTCGCTGTTACTTTGAATTGTAAGCAATTTTGGGAAAAGACCTGTTTGTGTCATGTTATGGTTGCTTCGGGTGTAACTGAAAGGATTGTCTTTGAATATGGGAGAGTGGGGCTGTTGCTTGTTTAATACTGTATATATCGAGATTCATAGACAGTTTTGAGTGCGAGCTGAGTTTAAGTTCGGTCTTACAATTGTCAGCTTTCATACAATTTTGACAGTCGTAAGAGCGAGCTCACGCTAAGGTCTCGCTCAAAGCTGTCAAATATCGATCTTAGTTCGCTGGCTCAATGATACGAAGCAGACCACGATTTACGATACCATAATAACCTTTGCTTTGTTGCCATAATTGGCTCATGTGTTTCAAATCAAGGTCTCTAAAGAAAATCTTAGGATAACGGAAGAAACTTAGTTTCACATCTCCTGCACTTATGCCCTGTAACCTATATTTATAGGTAGCCCTTAAAGTAGCTCGTCTTGAGAGCAAAATAAAAATGAAATGATTTCGTCACGACATACAAATTCTTAAAAACTTATTTATGTGTGGTTGGATTCTCGAACTGATTAAAGCCTGATACCCCGCCATGCCGCGGGCAGGCCACCTGTGTATGTGTCATTTGCATAAATTATATTGTTCTCTGATTTCGAGAAACTGTCTCGTAAAGTATCGTCAAATCGAATTGAACGCTGTCATGAAAGTAAAAGATGTTAAATTATAAATCGCAAAACAGTCCTTCTGAATCGGGCATTTTGGCAAATTCCTGGAAGGTAAATTGTTGCCGGAATTGAACTGATAGGATTGAACGTAACATATTTCGTGCTAAATGTGTTTTCCTTATCTGATTTTCTTACCCCAAAACTGAAATCATGGTATCTTGAACCTAGTCATAAATCTGGACAATTATCTCTGAAGAACAATATTAAAAAAAATTGTATCGTAAGAAGTTTTGAAACTGGATATATTTTTTTTTTCCGGACAGTTTTTAGACTAAGTACACCATCCACTTTTATCGTCATCATTAGGTGTTCTGTTCAGGGTCTTGTTTTATTGACCTTACTTTGCTTGCTTTTTCTACTTGACTGCCACAATGGGGAGGGTAATGCTTTTCGAGTCTATGTATGTAAGGTTCCTTTGTGGCCTCCTTTAGCCTAACGGGCTTGATGGATTTTTTAATGTATGAGGTATCTTTAGATTCGTCTTGATCACCAAAACATTTCAATCTAATCTTTGTTGATCACAGAACTGACATAGGAAACATTTTAGGACAAAACGGCAATCGATTTTTTGGTTGTTGTTATGATTGATATTTCATAATCAGCCTTGTTTTATGACACCACTGTTATGTGCATACGTGTGCATCTTCCTTCTCATCACTCATCGAACTCATGCCGTGTCCACCACGTGGACCCATTATTATATGAAATCAATGTGTCACAAGTGCAAGGGTCACAGCTACCTCAACGGTCTATGGTCTACGTGGACCCATGCAAATTGTGGGATTACATCCCTTAGATTTATTTACTAACAGTATCGATCTGGTTCCATCGCGTATTGCGATAATAGCTAATATGGAGCATCACCTCTCCCTTAAACCGATAACGGTGTTGACGTTTCCAAATAAATGTCCGCGCCACACACCCCACCTGATGTAAAGTGTAGTGCGTATTTGCCCGATGGCTGCGGTCGAGGTCGGGAAATGAATTGCCCAATTTTCCGCATTTTCCGCCATTAACAACATCCGGCCCGCGCCAGAAAACGGGTGACGCGTCCGCAAATAATGGCCGCCCGTATGTACGGGTCTGTTTGCTATGACGGTAAAAGAGGTTTTTAATAGTCAGCAGTTCTGAATTGACTATCCCTCTCTCTGGTGTTAGTGGATTGGGCACCTCTTTATTTATGTAGCTCAATATCTACATGAACAACTCCTCGGCGGCCGTTATACAACTACCTAATAATTCGGAAAACTTCCTTTTCTATATTAAGACTTTAAAACGTCCTGAAATTTTCCGAATCATTCCGATAGATTACATACCTAAATGTCTAGAATTATTTCACGGGAAGAATGCCAAAACCAACTGACCCACAGTGGAACTTTAGCTGTGTATAGATCTCTAGTTAGGGTGCAAGGGATAACTGTTTACTTACCTTAGAAAATCCTATAATATTAACTGGTTTTGAAACTCAATAGGTAAACTTAATCTCAATATTAAATTCGTTATGAGACGCTCACAAACAAAGTAACGGCCCATTGTCTCAGCTATAAACTACAATAACCAAAGTTTTATTCCAAAGATCCTTCTAGGTGACCAGTTAAAGCCATGCTATAGCAAAGAATATATGCTGTAGCTAAATGATACGCCTTAGTTAGAGGTATATAAGGCTCATGATCATGTTAAAAGTAGTCGATCATCCTAAGTGGTTCTTAGCCTCAGCTCGCTGACACAATATTTTAGTATAAACAATGCTTTGTAGGAAAAGAATAGTGTTCTTAAAATGTTCTTCAAACGAAATCTATATGTACTTAATTAAATTAAGTAATCGTATTTTACCTTAAATTTTTGGGATGCGTAACTACTTATAGTAGAGTCCATTGGAGAAGATGACTAATTAGAATAGATTAGACTACTTATCTAATTTAGTAAACAGTATATTTGATTTGTTGATAAATCTCTTAAATAGCTCACCATATAACAATGAAAAATAGCTCAAAACATCGCTACGAAACTTATGGACCATCGCCCTTAGCTTCTCAGCTTTTATCACCGACCTTAATACCCCGCAACCACCAATCATAGCGATGCGCGAGCTAACGATTTCCGATACGAACGGTGAGCGTTAACGACGGCATTTACCGTCGCTAACTGCCGCGATACAACGCCGAGCCGTATCGTTGTCGTAATGAATTTCCTCTTTTCATTTACTGCCCAGCTTTACCTTCTCTATGGAGTCTCTACTTTAAGCTCTACGTAGAGTTGGTAGAGATGGGTTGGTGAACGGATTTTGTTGCGTTATTAAACGGGATTGTGCCTACATTACTTTGATTTTACCGGTACTTATTGAGATAAAACGCCTATTTGTATCGCCGTTGATGCTCCCATTTAATCTAGGTACTTATTTCGGTATTTCTAACCGTGATCGTACCGTAACGTTAAAAATTATTTATTTATACATAGGTATGTTTATGACATTACAGTAGAAACAAATCACCACAAACTTAATACATGTGCTAAGTTTTACACAACGAAACAAAATGAAATCGATAGCATTTTTAATTACATTAGGTAGGTAAGAGTAAAGTTTGGAAAAACCAATAGTCTAAAAAATCCTATTTTGATATAAGGTACTTACAATTTGTAATACAAATAAATATATCTACCTACCCAAAATAATACAGACTCATAAAATTTCAAGTCTCAAAATATCGCAAACGTTGACAAAAACACTCGTCTGTGAATGCTTTTTCTTGTATTTTTATTTCTGTGTCATTATCATTATCGTTTTAGTTTAAAATATTCCTCAATATACAATAACAGCTTAAATGACATTGCCACATTTCAATGGAGCTTTGCCCCACCTACTAAACTACGTGACCATACCTATCATTTTGTTGGGGACTTATTACAGGTTTCATATTGCATAATCATAATCAGTATCATTTTCTACTACTCTCGCAACTCCTATAGAAGAATAACAAAAACAATGAATAATTCGCTTCGATTTCTTACCATTTTCTGAATTCTTAATTAAGCTGTTTTTTCGAATCGCAACTTGTACAAAACTTTATTTTAAACCAATGATTTTAATAAAAAACGGAGATATTTTTACATTTATTCGTTATCTTGTACATCATGCGGTTGATGGTGGGGCAGAATCTGGCAATGTCATTTATGCATTTATGCCTGTTATACTCGAGAATAGCTATTGTCTTGATCTAAGATTCTTTATTCGTATTCGCTAACAGGAAACAGAAGCAAAACCAGGACAACATTGTCCCTTTGATTTTCCACCAGCGTGACCACGACTATTGATTTCCAGTGCTTTTGAGGGCCGCTCTTTCCCATTTTAATCGCGAGGGTTGTGATTTTGCGGTCCGATACAAGGGGACGTAAATAGTTTATGAATTAAGTGAGTCTGTATTCAATTTATTTTCGTTATATTTTTCTATAAATACTTAGAATCAAATCTCTTTATTGCAAGTAGGCTTGTGTACATTTTTGCACATCAAATTTGTTTGAATTTACATTTACAATTACAATTTACATTTTTGGCAAGAAATATTCAACAGCACATCTTTTAAAATAATAACAAATAAATTAACTAACTAGGTAATTATATAATTAAGACTATAGTGAGGCATTACTTTAATTAAATGTACAGGGTGTAATGGAAAAGGGCAGCTCCCTTTCAATATCAATAATTAAATAACATTTGCTCTACAATCTTTCGAATGAAAAGAAATGTATGTCTCATACCAATAGATCAGCTGATCGGTACAAAATGTATGACAAAATCATTAAAAGTTTCGCGAAAATCGAAATGTTGCTAATGTTATCGATACTGAACGAAGACCCTCTTATTTTACACTCTGTATAAACACGATAGTAGGTACTTACTATAGGTACTTATGTAATTGATACTTTTCTGTAGGAAATACAACGGTACGCCTCTTACTCTGATTTATGGCACATGTATTCTTCAACAATATAGGAACTCTCAGCATAGGCAAGTAAACAAGTCGATTTGTAAGTCCGACTCAATATTGAGCAAAAAAACATCCGATGTCGAGAAAATATGAAATAACAAAATGACATATGAAATTACTTAGACGGAAACTGCGGAAGAGCATAAACATAAAGTATGGAGTCACTATTATATTTATATTAGTTTTTTTTTACGATTCTAATAGGAATTTAGTAGGTCTTTTGTACCAAGCTCGGCTCTAATTCAGGTTGCACAGTGTTTCTATTAAGGGCCATAGCTGAGGTAACTAAGCTAATCTTTAAAAAAAACATATCTTTTAGAACATGATGAAAAAATTCTTGCCGTGGGCAGGACTTGAACCTGCGACCTTGTCATTCCGTGACACGCTCTTACCAACTGAGCCACCACAGTCATCATCATATTCATCATGTTCTAATTTATTCACCGAGCATGGATAATGCGTAATTCAAATTCTGAACATATCTTTTATTAATATGATCAATTTTATTTAAAAAGCTTTGTTCCAAATCTTTATTGAGAGTGCATATCGCCAACCTTCAAGAGAAGATGGCATTTACGAAGTAAGGTTGAATATATGCTAATACCATCACATGTATTTGGATAAAATTGATGGCAAGCGTTTGTTTATATCAGATGGGATATTAAAGAAATAAAGTTGGAAAAGCGATCTCTCACTTTTTATATCCCACTCAATATTCACCGCTTACATTTTTCAGTATTAAAGCCTATCAAAAAATTTACGAGATGTTCTCTCGGCTACCTTCGTTTATGGTGCCACTTACTTTTTTAATATTTCCTTTTTAAACCCCTTTGAATATAAACTGAATTACGAATGTGGGTAAGTAGGCATTTCCCGCATATTTCTTAGGAAAATACGTTTAACGGAACGGGTTTAGCATAAAATGTAAAATCAAATTAAATTCTGAATATAAATCAATCACTGACGTAGATTGAAAATGTGTGGTTTACGTAAAATAGGTCAGTGTAAGCCAGTAAGGTTTTAACTTTTACCTCGCACGAAAAATCTATTAAAAACTATGCTGTGTTAATAGGATTACATTTAACGGTACAATCTATTTCAATCTCTGAAGATACAAATAAAATTAGTGAAGGTTAGTTCAACTTTCCAGTAAAACTAGTAATTCAATTTTTTTAATTAAATATCTAATAAGATTTTAGTATAATCATTCCGGATAGAATATCTATTCTATCCGGAATGATTATACTTATGATTATATTATTTGTATAGAATACTGAATAGTACAACTTTTTTAAATGATGAAAATTTTCTAGCCGTGGGCAGGACTTGAACCTGCGATCTTGTCATTAAGTGACCAACTGAGCCACCACAGGCCCACGTTCGACCACCGAAATTCTTTATCATATTATACATAATAAGGGTTGTGCGCAACGCAATCTATCGGACAATAGTAGTAGCACGCTAGAAATTTTTCATCATTTAAATTTCATAAAAATCGTCGAGCATGGCATAATGTATTAAATAAATTCTGACCATACTTTTAGTATTTAACTCTGCTTATTATTTTCTTATCGTGTGATTTAGTGACCAAACCTAGTATCAGAGTTGTTCAAGTCACTGCCTCTGACATGGCCTTTAGATTGATCAAATCACAAACACCGGGATCAAACTGCTTAATGTGCTAACTCTACTTAATAACCAATATTTATTTTACGTATATTTATTTCTGCACCAAAAGTACCTACTTATAGTTATGTAGTGCAACTTATGCAAGCTACAATAAAACTCGCGTGGAGAAATCCTTTGACATCACAAAGTAGGAAAGTCTCTTGATCGACTTATACTATACCACCGCGTCGACGGAGCTGCAAATAAAACCAGTTTACTAAGAACTCCAGCTTAACAAACATTTATTACTCGCATAAGTAGTTCTATGTCTCTAGTGCAACACAGGCAATATTCTATAAAATTCATGTGAAAACATCTTATGACACCAGTCGCTTGATCATCTACCGACCGCGACGCGGCGTCGAAGCTTCAAAGTAAACCTATTTAGAACTCATGAAGGAAAAATGCCGTCGCACCGCTCCCTATGGACATATTCTAAAGCATATTTTGTATGGGGGCAGGTTGTTGTCATACTTCAGAAAGAGACACATTGTATTGAACATTCAGACAATGGAAAAGCAAGAAAGTATCGGACACGCAAATGTTATGTTACACCGAAGCCTTGCGATGTAAATGCTTAATAAACCAGTCTTCGGCCATTCCTTCCTTCATGGTTTATATTCACAGAAGCATACTTATATTTATCTAGTGCAAGACACATAACATTTATTTCTGCAATTCATATGAAAGAAAACTTATGAATTATGACGTCACAAAGTCCCTTGATCGACTTACACCGACGAGGCGTCGGAGCTGCAAATAAAACCTATTTGCTATGAACACAAGCGTAATAAAACTATTTACATAATAACCCACGCTGCCACGCTCGTCTGGTGTTTTAGAAAAAGTTCCCAGGAAATGAATTTTTCCTCTAGACTTTGCGTTTGCACTTTTTAAAGTGTCGCTTCCCGTGACGTTAGTTGGTCTTTTTTCTTACTCGCCTATTTTAATATTTCTCTCATTTCGTAAGTGCTTGTAAGTGCAGTATACAATAAAAATGTTCAACTGTACGTAACATGATTTAACAAAGTAAAGGCGAGTGTAATTCGATAACAAATAACTCATTCGCTTTACGATGACTGGATAATTGACAGTTGAAATGTGATCATGATGTGGTATGGCAATGGTCCCAAGTTCTGATTTATTAAATATTTCAAAAAGTTAGTTAATAGTAGCAACAGACTGAGGTTGTTATTAATTAGCAAAACTGCGAGGTTTTAAAATATCGGTGGGTGACATGGATAAGATCTTTCGTCATCATAGTTTACCAATTCATAAGACATAATATAGGTAGTTTTAAATAAGAATGTTAGGTATAGAGTTCAGATTACCATAGAACCAGATGATGAGTTATAAGTATTTTATACAAAATTCACTATTTGGGGGAGTATTTAAACCTACTAAGACATTACAACGCACACAATTAATACTTTTACGCACATTTTAATCTTCCTGAAAGTTAAGTCTAATAGTTCTTACGGTTTAAGTAAATGTGATATAACATACGAGTATTACAATATCTTACAAAGAGAGTCAATAGATCACCATAATCATCATCAGCCCGTATCAGTCCACTGATTGATTGACATAGGCCTCTCGTAAGGCGCGCCACAGAATGATACTGAATCCGATTTTCTATTTGCATCCAGTCCTGCCAGCTACATTGCCCCTATAGATAGATAACCATAATTATTTTCTATTCTGAAAAGCTTCCTGAAAACTGAAGCGCGTAGTTGCCGAAAGACCATAGTAATCAACGTGTTGTAATCCCACAGCCCTTTGTGATAACTTTCCAACGATTTCCTTGAAATGGAACCGGCGTTTCAAATTGAGAATGGTTTTTTGCTGCCACAAGAATACGAGATGAAGCGAGGGGCGGCTGTAGCCAAGAGGGGGGAGAGGGGAGGTGGGCTGTGTCAGATCAAACTGTATTTATGGAAATTGTAACTATTCGAGAGTTTAGAGATACATTTATTGTGATATTGATCAAACCTTACATACAATAAATATTCTACTTGATGCTCAAATCCTTTGATTTTTTAAAGGTATACGATAAGGTTGTAATTCTATTCAAATGTTACCATAGCAACTAACTTAACGCGCAACGCCATCTGTTAGATTTTACCTTAACTACGAAGACTCTGTGCAAGATTAGTTCACGATTGGTTCATAAAACAGTATCTTTTTTGGTGTCTGTACTCAAACAATAAATAAACTAACATTTTTTGTAATATTGTAACTCTTTTACAACCGAGATTTCTTATTAATTAATTTACAATAACTTAGAATATATTTCAATATTTTTGTGACGTCACTGTTGGCCACCCCCAACCGTTTTATAATACGACACACATAAACGTGACTTAAAAGTTATTCCACGGTTTTAGCCTTTCTATGGCGTTTTTAACGGAGTGGGATAGTGATAAAACACAGTTTAAGTGAAGTGAGGTTAAACTAGACTTTAAGCAAACAGCCCGGAAGTCGAATTTTGAGCATTTAGCAATCGCTATTTGCGCTAAAATGCCTAATAACGTTTTTTTACCACTAAAACTTTCAACTTGTCGTATAAATGGGGAGCTGGAAATTCGTAGTTGGGTCCACTGCGACGAATTCTCCACTAATTGGATTGGATCAGCCGGTTGTACTAAGTGTTTTCAGTTAGTACCAACGAGAACTGTTAGCGGTGCTATTTTTTGCTCCAAAAAGTTGCCAGCCAAAGTTTTTTGGGAGGCAGCTTTAAAGTTTCCGTGTTATTAGCTGATTAACGAGGTATTTACAGAGTTGGATCGCAATTTCAGTAAGATTTCAGAGAAATTAATGAAGTAGTTTGAAATTCACTGTAAGTTTAGGCGTTTTCTGATTGACCTCGGTCTTGTTTATTTAGCAACTATCAACACTGTAGGTAGAATGTATGATTTGTACATAAAGTCTGGCTATGTATGTGTTATCTGAAAGTTATGTTAATATAAAATAAGTAGACATTCCTACATGGACTTGTAAATATAATTAGGTACCATGTAGGTAACTAAACAATATAAATACCTAGAGGCAAAATTCAATTCTGTGTATTACGCTATGTATGAGGTTTGATTCCCACGGGATATTAAATATTTTTTCCGTGTACCTTCTTATTTTTATTTTTTTTATTAATGTACTCGACAGTTCGTCATTTGCCAATGTCATGTTACAGAAAATTCAATGTACAACAGTCTTCTATCCTCATTCCTCCCCCAGGGGAGTCGCAGCAGCGTCTTCACCCTGGGTAGCCGCGTCCTCATGTCTTCATCCAGAGGAGACGCCATAGCGTCATCACTCTGGACGAAGCAGCTCGACAGTCACGTTCACTCCCGAGCTTGTAGCGGGAACTCTTGATAAAAGCTTGAAACCCCAGATCTTGCTCAAATTATCCAACAAATTCACCATACTGTCACTCGCGAACATTTTCTGATTAATTTAACGTGCTATTAATCTCAAAATAACCACTGTGGACAATAAAACAAAAATTATCAAATAATTTTGCAACCGTCGTTTCCCGCCATTTTCAAGAGAACCGTGTACCTTCTTCTCTATGTAACTATGTTTATAAAGGTCAACGTCCGTCTATCTGACGGTACCTACCTTTTATAATAACTGAGAGTGATGCGGTGACCAATATTATGATTAGGAGTGCAAGTTAACCCAAATAATTTAAAAAAAAGCGTTACCTAATTACCTATATAAGTTGTCAAATTACTTTATGCAAATGTTTTAAAAATTAATGCCCGTCATTTTTGTTTTTCTTACTTTGTTTGTAGGCCATAACTATTATTTATACGTTTCAAGTTTAATTATCCATCATTTAAGAAAAGTCTCACTTCCAAACAAGATAATAGTGAAAATCATCAATTTTCAATGTCAACATTATGATGTATGTCGTATATTCATCCCTTTTCCACATAAATGAGGAAAAAGCGTTTTTCCTTGTTTACCGAATCAGGAAAATAATGCAATACGCGACGGCGGGCGGCGCGGTGGAACAGTCGCCAGCAGATCAACCTACACAAACCCATTCTGATCCGTATTACCGTCTAATAAGGTGTTCCCGTGTTACGCATTATATGCTGTTGACTGTACTCGTCGAGCAGATCCGGGCTTACATCAATCTTCGTCCGGCCGAGTCTCATCGGCTGGAGAAATCAAAAGGCTAACCCGCACGCGCCGAGGAGAATATAGATGACGTTTTTGCCCTTTCAGGGATACGTGGTCGAATGAAGGTTTCGGTCATTCAAAAGTGAATTCAGTATCAGAGTCATACAGGGTGGAAGTATGATCAGTGGTGACGGTTAACCTTAAAACTTCAGACTATGGAAGTATCTCGGGCAACTTTGGTTTTTCAAAATTTTATACAATCATTATTTACACATGAATAAGTAACTTGACGCTGGCAGTATTGTTCCTCAAGACTCACAAAAGGAACCACAGTTGCCATTCCTTAAATAAAAGATAATCAGTAACGTAAATGGAATCTAAAACCGATATTAAAAATCTCATTTTCATACGTCGTGTACCGATCAGCTGATCGTTTTATATGAGATATCAATTCATTTTTATTATTTATAAATGAAATAAACGCGTGCAAAACAACTAGTAGGGATTTTCAAAGTGCTGTTGATTTTTAGAAGAAAAAAAAAATTCTGTCGTTTTAAAAAGCTTGCCTTCTCAGAGCAGGCAGTGCCACCTGAAATGTACGAGGCCTGAGCTTGGAGCCAAGCGGATCCTAAGAGAATCCTAAAAAAACTCGTAATATAATATCTGGCAAGGAATAAATGCCACGAATCCGTGTGTATATCATTTAACTAGTAGATAAAATCCAACAGAACCCCTATACAAAAACAAAAATCTATCTCACACCATTTATAAAATTCCTGCTGAAAAGATCGGCTATTTTCGCTCAGCCCCCAAAAGGGCGAATAAATGCAATAGTGCAAGGGAGCAAAATGACGTCATAGCATCTAGTGCCATTCGAGTGTTGAATTTGCAAATATTGGTTCGTTTTTGAGAGGCGATCAGAATCTCGTAAATGGAGTCATTTGTATCGAGGGTCGGTTAGGTGTGTATTCACGAATAGAGACCCATTCGACCTAATTTGTATGTCGAAAATTCGATGTTTTTAAGGATATTTTAAACAATAATATACTCGTAATTTTCAAATCCCTGGACAAAACTTATAATGTTATGTATGATAAATACTACTTTTTAATATGCAATGGATAGATAATAGTTTTTTGCGAAAATCAAGGAAAAAGCTAGCTTATTGAAATTTAATCAGGTTTTCAAAAAATGTTGTCTATCAATGAATATTATTTTAATTAGAATAGATTAGAAGATGAAGACAATAGTTACTTTTTTCAAGATTAGTGGCTTATTTAAAACTATTATGTTATGCTTATTTAAAATGCAGCTATCTCGTATACATCAGGTTTTCTGAAATGGTTATCTAATAAAATTGATTACTTACTAGAATTATAAGAAGTTAAATTCTATTTTTAATTAGTATTGACGGTGTCATATATGCCTTAACTAGAATGTATCGTTTTAATTCGATAAGTTGTGGTGACGACAACGTACATCCGCAATAACAGAATATCCGCATCGGTTGCAGCGAGGGACGATTTCATGCGGAATTTCTGCAGTTGCGGAGTCGAAAGCTGAATATTGCGACTCTAGTCATCTAGTGGGGCGGTACTTGTGTTGTTGATTGACCACTTAGAGTGTCGAATGCGTGTGGGTTTCGTATTGCTTCGCCCCAGGGCGTGCAGGGAATATAAACTGTATTGCAACTATTTCGGTTGCGAATATTTAGAGGAAGATTCAGATTTTTTGGTTGCACTTCATATATATACTGTTTTGAATACAGATTAGATAGGTATATCAAAATGGGAATATAAAGAACGTTGATACACCGAAGCCCAAATCAAGTGTCTTATTTTGTAAACAAATATGATCGTCTGATTGTTGTGATGTAACACTGAAGGAACTAATTGATCCTGTGATGAACCTGTTCATCGTTGTAAAAATTAAGTGATACCATCTAATAATGTGAAAATAAGTATGCAATTATCACAGAAAAGCTTAAACTTTTGGTAGTGTTGTTTACAAAATAAGACACTTGTTTTGGACTTTGGTACACTTTCTTTATATCTTTATGACGTCAGTTTTTTCATAATTTTACGGACCATTTTTTAATCAAATTACTCATTAAATTAGCATTCATTGCCTAGTAATAATAAATACATGTACTACCTAATTAGAAATACAAAAAAAAAACAATTTAACAAAAGATGTCCTTTAATTTTCACAGGTACGTTTGAATCCCCGACGGACGGCGACGATAACCTTTACTATGTAAGTATCGCGTAACACTTTTGAATTTAGACCGTTCTTATTATCTGCGTCGTAAGAGTTGAAATCACAGCGCAAGTGTTACCATTGGTCTGCTGTCGTTCGTACATGGAATCAAAATGCCGTAATTTTATTAGGGAAGTTTTACGATAAATAAAATAAGTTAATTTCGTAAGGTTGCTCTACCTACCTACAGTCGACATCAGATCAATGGTAACACTTTTTGCTTTTGACAGTTCTTATTATTTGCGTCGTAAGACTTGAAATCGTACTGCAAGTGTTACCATTGATCTGCTGTCGACTGTACCTTATTCTGGACAAAATATGATTGTTAAAATACCGCCAGATTTTTTTTGCCACTTTCTATTTATCGATCGCAACTGGTAGTCTTTTATGTTCTGTTTTCGCGCATTAAAATGATTTACCACTTGTGACTGATAATAGAGAGGACAAGCATTTTTCCCCGTATAATTGACGTCTGTAATATAATTGACCCAGAAAAAGACAGATTGAAGCCACACGACACAATTTTGAGGTCAAAATTGTCATCTATTTAAATTTTTGTACGAGTCGTTTGCATACATTTTGGAGGGGCGGCATCTGCGAGTAATGGCATCTCCAAGTCGTATATTATTATCATTTTATTGAATTTATCCGCCCCGGAACCCTCCTGTGAAAAATTGACATTCGTTACGTGTGATTGGCTGGGGCTTGTTAAGGTACCTTACCTACCCATAATATGGCCAGGATACAATGACGTCACAGAAATTATTTATTTTGACATTATCGAAGATACCTCTTGTTAAATGCATAATATTATGAACATTTCCTCTCATTTAACTACTAAGTTTTTTCTCCGTTATCAACCTCATCTAACACATTTTCATCCATGAGATCAAACGTCGATTCTCACTTAATAAGTCCAATCCGTCTTAATAAGACGTCTCGCACGGGATACCGTGATAATAATTGTTCACTGTACTTATAATCACCATAATATTTCTCTATTTCTCTCTCTCTCTTGGGTTGGCTGGTAGAAATATCCTTCGAGATAAGCTTGCCCGTCGGTTGTGCCTATTAGTGTCCATTGTTTTTTTAAAATTATTAATACATATATTGATCTAATTAAGTATAGCCTTGATTTATTCCATTATAAATAAGTCAAAGTCAGGAATCGAACCTGTTGTTACAGTGGACACTCATTGGACATAACAGGTCCGATGTCACAATTAACTTCCTCGGCATAATTACGCTCGAGGCCTACGCGTTGATAAGAGGCCATTGTAACATCAGCAAATAAATATGCAGAAAAGATACACGGGAAGAATTTCAAGATTTCTTTCATGAAAAATCTATGACATCTTTCAATGAAATACATGCAAAAAATTTTTTTATCGAGAACTGAGGTCGAATTGCTCCTTAATTTAGAAACGCGAAAGTCCTGCTATATTTGCTGTCATCTGTCACTTGTCACCATGTTTGACAGGTAGGAATTTGTATTGGAAAATAACATGTTTGTTTTTACTTCTTTTTCTCGGAATTTTTCAATATTTTCTCACCAATTAAACTTTCCCTGGACTTCCACAAATATTTCAAAACCAAAATTAGCCATTCGGTCCAGCCGTTCTCGAGTTTTAGCGAGACTAACGAACAGGAATTCATATAGATGACGTGCAAAATTGTAAGCACAGATTCATTTAATCCAATAAATAAACGATATAATTGTGATCCAAAAAAATAATTAAAACGTTGTGAAATGTTTGTTTTGTTATCGGTACTTTCTGCTACCGTGCAGTGACCGCGCGGCCGACGCGGGCTCGGAAAAGATCATTTTGCAAAACGCAATTAAACTTTAACTTCATTAATGAAAATACCTTATTTTCTTTCGTTCAAATAATGGGGCAGCCATATTGTTCTCCGGCAAGTCGAGTCCTATTGTGTCCTTCAACAATAAAAGGCGTATTTCACCGTTCAAGCCATTGTAGAAGGGCCGTCACAGTTTTTAGGGTTCCATGCAAACGGAAGTACTTCAGTTCGCTACGCCAATCAAAATTTATAAAAAGTAGGGTACCGCCTTTTATATTTATTTCAAAGGACACAGAAGGTCAAGAGATCTGAAACCAACGAGAAACTTATACCTAAGAACATAGAATTATAAAGAGTCGATTGGAAGCATATATATGTGCGGAAGACTTAGAATGTATTATGATTGCAGTATAGGAAATATACACACATTCTTATTTATTTTTTCACTGACTCACCCATCCGGAGTGGATATTTGCGTAAGAAAAGAGAAGAGACATACAACCTATGCTTATACCTGCGTAGCGTAAGATATAAATTAAAATTGCATGCTTTATTTTAACAAATAATACGTGGTAGAAGTGGTATGTGAGCGGCAGTTACTACTGTATATGTACTTGAATCTTATACAATGCAAGTATAACTGTATACCACTTCTAATCTGTGTTATGGTTCTATGCTAAACCCCATGCAAAGTAAGTACGGAACACTTAATGGCCCATTTTACTTTGACTTGATCAATTTTCTTTTAATTGGAGCACGTCACAAAATATTAAGTGCTCAGTGTAAGAGCCCATTCAGTTTTTATGGCGGCCGAATACAAGCTTAGTTTTTACATTACTTTTATTGCTCTCTGCTATCTCTTTGTACTCGACTCGGTAATCACTTGAGCTTTTGTAATTAAAATTAGGGATAAGAAAGAATGAAATGGGATTCCCCAATTTGGAGAGAGCTGCAATTTTGAAGGTATGTACAGTCGACAGCAGGTCAATGGTAACACTTGCAGTACGATTTCAAGTCTTACGACGCAAATAATAAGAACTGTCAAAAGTAAAAAGTGTTACCATTGATCTGCAGTCGCCTGTAACATAAATACGCCCTTATTTACGTGCGCGCGAGTTGACGACCAAAAAAATAGGTAAAATCAGAAGGTGCCAACCCGCACGCACTCGCGAGTTCCCCACTCGCCAGTTGACGAATAAGTCCCATTCTTTCTTAAGGGGCTGCCTGTTAAACTCAAGCGCGAGACAGAAGATGTCCCCCAGCGGCGGAGTGAAGAGCACGGCATAGTGACTATATTTTTTATTAATTTTGGATGAATTTTGGCAGGGAAATAAACAATACACCAACAGAAATCAGATTTTTTAAACAAGCTCTCGTTTTTATAATACCCTACATTTTGATATATATATTTTTTAAGAGTCAGCGTCTAGATCTTATCCATTCATCAAAATCGCTCTCACGACGTTTTTGTGAATTCGTAATTTGGTTTTACGACTGTGGACTGACCCTCTAGTTTCCATTAATTAAAAATTAATTGGACAAATTAAGTAGACAAGGCTCTACATAAGTGTCTTTACATTTTATTTAGAACTCTTGGGTCCTGATACTTCCCTTTCATGTCTTTTTCGCTTTTCTTTTTGAAAATATTTTCTTCTAGCACAAAGCATAAAGACGTTCATTTTCAGGAGTAGTTTCAGACGCCCGAGAAAGTAGACTAAAATTCTATAAAGTTCATGCAAATGTATAAAGTTTTGAGAGATGTTATTTTTCGTAAAGATAACTGCGAGTAGAACAGGTGCAAGTAGAAAATGGTATGTTTGCTCTAATAATATATAGGAAGAATAACTGAATAGATGTACTTATTTCGACCCCTAAACGCCACAGTAGGATTTCACCTGGATATTATTCTAAAATTTGAATCTAAAATTCCGAATCTAATGATATATCAGTAAGACATTACATGGGCACTCTACGCGACGGTAATACAGGCTAGATTGCAATGTTTTATGTAGGGTTTGACAGTGGTAAGAGCGAGCTCAGTCGGACAGCTCGCGCCGAAAATTGTTTTTGAAACTCGACCTTATTGTCAGTGCCAAAGTGATAACATAAGCCTACTAAAGTGTTACTATTGATGTACTGTTGTTAAAATGCTGCTATTGTAGTAAAATACATAAGTTCGAATTTTCAGGGCGAGGAGTGGATATAATAAGTAATATGATTAGCTAGCTATATCTCTACTTATGTTATATATGAAATCGTGTTTCCCCTTCCGAAGTCACCTTCGCCCTGAACTCTGCTATAAACTACCCCTTACCTTCATATCTTCCAATTTAGGTTTTTTCGTCCGACATATTTTATCTAAAAGCCATAAACCCTAGACTCGAGCAAGCACGTCCGTCTCCGTGTAAGTGCCCTGGCGAAATGCCAGGGTTGAGGGTTATAGCCTCACAAACTGTGCCAATAGAAAACCTACCTTGCCTTACTACTTATAACACCAAATTTCCAATAACACAAATGTGGGCTGTTAGGTTTTTTTGAAAGTGAGCCAGATTTGTGTTGTTGGCAAGGGTAAGCTTTATTGATTGATGCATAAGGTGCATTTTTGTGTGTTGTTTAGGTAGACATGACAGTCCATTGGTGGTTTCATTGATGGTTCGTGTTTTAGAGGTTCGCTGTAAATGGAAAATAAATTATTAATTCTTTCAAGTAGAGAGCTGGTCGACTTAGCTTATACGGTTGATCCGGTTCGGTCATTTTGGCCCACCAACTATCTAAAAACTACTGTATAAGTACAATCTTTGTATACATCATCTTGTTATAATAATATACAGGGTGGCATTGAATTCATTCGACAAAAATGGATGGTTAGGCTTCTGATATACATTAATTCTTCACAGCGTTTAAGTAAGTAAATTAAACAATTTTGGGAAAATAAAAGAATATTTACAATAATTCAACTATCAAAAAAATATCCAACTAAATAATAAACATTAAATAAGTACCAATAACAATTAAATAAACTTGACATTGGCGAAATTATCTCTAGCCACTAAATAAAAATAGAATAGAAGCAAATAAAATGGTACCTTTAGTACGTTTATAAATACAAAATAATAGCACCTCTCTTCAAATTTCAACTTCTCTGCAACAATTCTTATACATTTTTGTTAAAAGCTAAACTTCCAAACCGCAGTTCAGTTCAGCTTAGTTGAAAAACTAACGGCATAGTTAAAAGTCGGGCGTTTCCAGTAATTTCCAGCCAACGTTACGGGCTCCTTTGTGAAGTTAACTCTTTGTAGAGGAAGTAATTAGAGTCGGGAAGTAGACTTAGACGTTCTTTGCGACCGGACACCCTCGATTTGGGACTGTGTCGGGGTGATAGAAGAGTTTTTGTTGCAAAGCTACAGTTTTGTCCACCGGGAGTTGTGTAGCGGAGTTAGAATGGTAATCGGGATGCCTAATTGGTTTGTCAGATTGGCGAAAACATTTTGTTATTTCCAAGTCATTTGCTATAAATTTATTTATTTATAAACTCACGCCTGATTCCCGTAGGGTAGGGTAACTATAAATTCCAACTAAATAATTGTTATCTACCATAATTTAATATTCATGCAACTGCTATTAATTATTAGTAATATCCCCAATCCGATTCGATAAAGCTGCTCATATCCCAACATTAGGTAAGTAGGTAGGTATACTCAGAATCTGTATGCATTATGCTCGGCGAACAAATACGTGATGAAAAATTTCTAGCCGTGGGCAGGACTTGAACGTGCAGCCTTGTCATTCCGTGACACGCTCGTACCAACTGAGCCACGACAGGCCACGCCCCGCCCCCCGAAAATCTTCATCGTATTATACATACTAAGGTAAAAATAGGTACGATTTAATATGACTGAAACAATTGGATTTTGACAGGTATCGATAATTAAATAAATTATAATAGACAGTAGGTAATTGATCGATGTTCAAACGTGAAAATAAAGTCAAATGATGAATTATTAGCATAGTTTGAATATAGCATGCGTTCTGAATTTCTGATCCTTTGATCGCAATTGGAATATTTTTCTATTTATGCCAACAAAACAATAGAGGAAGCTATTCGTAGTTATGTTCAATATTATCGAATCTCGTAAATGTCAGTTTCGCGACAGACATTTACCGTAACATATAGATACAGGTTGTGCTCAAATCGAGCACCTGCATCGTCATCATACAGCGATGTTCACAAAATCGGACCAAGCTGGCTTATTTCGCTTATGCACGACGCATTCAACTTTATTGATATAGAATATTGGAAACACAGCGACACATTTGAATTCAAAATGTTTTCTCTTAGTGATAGACTTTATGGCGCAGGATTTAAGGTTTCATTTCGGCGGTTGAGTGTCAGTGGTGTTTGGAATAAGGGGCAGGGTTCAGAATGTCGATTTGTGAGCTGTACTGTACAGTGGTGGTTGGCACGCTGCCAATAAGCAGACGTAGTACAGAGCCGTAGCCAGTTGGGCGTCCAGCGTATTAAACCCCCCATAACGTATTAATACCTGACCAGACCTGAAGGATTTTCATACAGACTAGTTTCGCTAGCTCAGAGAACCGAGGTGAATGTTGGCCTTCAAAACTAAAAATGTCAGCCGGCTCTCCATTGATACTCGCTTCGCTATATGTGCTTGAAGAACTTGAACATAACAGATTTTTCAAAAAAAATACTTAGAATCAGGAAAATGACTACTGGTATTTTTATACGTATGTACGTAGAGTAAAGAAACATATTTTAATTTATGAATAAGGCGACCTTGAATGACACGAAATTGTATTGTAGGTCATTTATGGTTATTTCAATACAGACTCACGGCATTTATCCATTTTTACTATTTGAATATTTTCGTGTTATGATATACTCATGGTGTCACACGTGATTGGTGTGGCGGCATATTACGTCGCTAATATTTGTAATAGTGGCGTGGGTCCCATGCTCACTAAAGTCCAAGTACGTGCCTGGCTACAGCTCAATGGCTAGACTAGACCTCGGCCACGTTTTATCTATTCAGAATTGAATGCAGTAATAATAAAATTGTCTGCCCACGTTTTACAACGCCCACTGGCGATGGCGGTGCCCACCTCATAACTTAAATTGAAATTTTCAATCGGCCACAAATACGCGAAAGTTAGTTCGATTGAAAATTTTGCTGAACATTGTTTACTTTACATTGATTTATTTATCTAGTGTTACCGATGAATACTAAAAGCTTCTTTCTATTTGAGTTTTCAAGTTTGAATGGACCTGGTAACACGCGGGCACTCTTCTCGATGGTAATACGGTTTATATTGCGATGAGTTTGTGTAGATTTGTTGCATTTGACTGAACAATGTTAGTCAGAAAAAAAAATGTTTAAAAGATCTGAGGTACCTACAAGTATGTATGTAATTTAGCAGTCTATTTAATTTTAAAAAATGTTAAGTAAATATCGGTCAAGTATTTTGTTAAAAAATCTCAACATTGCTGGTACATTTTTCTCCCAATTTTTGATTTCATGGACGAAATCGCTTTTAACTAATAAGGCCGCTAAAATTGTTAGTGTGTCCTTTTTGTAACCGTTGTTAGAGTCCAATTTGATGTATAAAAAAGTACAATTGAATGATTGACTAATCTGCTCGCAAAATTAACTCCCAATTTGACCGCAACTTATTATCAAAATTAAATTTTGGTGGAATCTGTATATTTTGGGCGTATTAAAACACATAGCACGTAAGTACGCACCCCAGTCTCTGGGGTGCATTAATAACGGTAGACGTGCCGCCGAATAATGTGAGGTGCAATTTGCGGTCGACAGTAATGGGTAAATTTCGGTAAAATATAGAAACTCGCGCGTCGGGCGTGACTGTAATTAAACGTTTTATGGACGAAAAATTACAAAATATTACCTTTGTAATAAATTAGATTTAGGAATGTTTTATGATACACAGTCAGTGTATGGGAATTTTCGTTAAAGTGATAGACTTCGATTTTTTTTTAATTTAAGCTTATCTATAAAATCCAACCAAGTGAGCCATTTATGGCTACTATAGCCACTTATAACACCGCATTATTCTACACTGTAAATCTCTTGAAACTTTATTCCATCACATAATTCCACTTGATGGATGCAACGGTCTGGAAGCGATACAGAGCTTTTCCATCTCGCATAAAATTTAGCTTAAATGCACTGTATTATGCATTATACACACCAGGGCGGTTGGTGGACCGGAAATGCGGCAGAAACAAGGAACAAAAACGTAGCGTTTCATTATATTTTCTAATGTAATGAAATTGTATCAAACGTATGTCTTAAAAATAGAATTCTCAGTGGTTGATATTACAATTTCGATTACAAGATACCCCAAAGGTGATGCCCCAAAAGTACCAAACTATTGGTATTAAAATAGAATACTTGTGTTTTACAACTAGTAAATTAGTAATTGGTTTGATGATTTATGACTCAACAATTAGAAATTGAGGCATCATAACGGAATTGAATATTCAGATTACTATTTATTGACATTGTAAGTTCTGTCTATACTAACACGGTATCATCACTGATAGTTCGATAATACCTACTGAAAACACTTGCAGGGTTAACGTTATCCGGCATCGAATTATTACAAGTACCTATAGGTATATGTAATTTATTCCATATTTTTACATATTTAAAAACAACTACCAAAACAATCGTTTGTCAATGAGGCTGTGATGATTTGAAATAAAGGCGTTACCCGCTCCACTACTGCGTCGCGTCGATCTGAGGTAATCTTTATGCTAAATTCCATTGCACTTCCGTGAAAAGGTGATAAGGCGTGGATAAACTTTGGATCAATTTAATGTATAAGGTTTAGAAGTAGTGGGTGTCAGGGACGCTGGATTTCCGATTTTCAATGTTGGCAATTTAATTTACGAAATGGAACTCGGTGAAGGGAGGATTCGTTTCTAGAGATTACATTTCAAGGGAGGGCTTTTAGTAATAATATTTACTTAGTAACTTGTTTGAAAGTATTAAAACTTTATGCAAATTGGTATAGTCGGGTTTGTTTCTAGATTTAATTATTTATAAAGCGGCTACAAAAATTAGAGCCCTTGTTAAATTTCGTAGTATATTTTATGTACTCATAAATTTTCTGATGAAAAAAATCATGTTTAGGGTCAATGATGCAGTCATTAACTGTAGTTTTTGAAATAATTTCATCCTTAAAAACTCTCCTGTACACTTTTCTCTGTGTTAGACCGTACGTAATTATTACTAACTACTCGTTCAATCCAGCGAAATTCCCATGGGGGTCTACTCTCAACTTATCACGAGAAAAAAGCGCAAAGAATTCGTTACCACAAGGTCTTACATTCACTTCCTCAGTGGTCGCAATAATGCAGCCCCATTTGTCAGGATAACCCCCGGCTCCAGAAAGAAAAACTGGGCTTGTGTGCTCAACAAATATTTTGCCGAACTTGTTTGCGTTCGACTCGCGACTTCTCTCGGGTTAAGGATATTTCTGTGAGGATATTATTCTAAGTTATAGTGCTTGTTGCTGTTGGGGCCCTTGGAGTCTTTACATTTGCATTGGAAGGGTTAACTAGAAAATTGACTGAGATATTCAAGAACTTGATTCAAAACTTAAAGTAAGAAGGTAAGTATATACAGGGTTATTTTTCCCCAAATTGTTTAATTTACTTAAACGCTGTGCAGAATTAATGTATGTCACAAGCCTAACCATCCATTTAATTGTCGAATGAATTCAAGGACAACCTGTATAATAACAATTTTAAAGGGCAGAAATGATGGACGATATTAGACCTCTGTATGTGCGACCAAGTGGACGATGTAGTATTGTTTTAATAAATAATTTGAGTTCTAAAAGATTTGTAATTTTGTGAAACCCTTGTCTGAAGAATAAACATTGATTTATGTATTCAACTACTTGTAAAGCGATCCGATCCATTTTGTGCGGTTGGGTTTGTCTGTCAAACGAAGGGTGCTTCCATTTTTCAGTCTAGAATAATTTATACGTTTTGAATGTGTAAAATAAACGGACTATTAAATAAATTACCTAAATTTATTCAGAAAAGCGGTTGAACGGCTCTAGACTCGTCGGGTAGTCTAAATAAATGAACGTGAAAATTGGACTTTATATTGCTTTCAAAGGAAAACTATGGAGCAACCATACCTGCTCAATTTTAAGTTCTGCGGGCCGCATATTCATTTACAAAATGCAGGTTTGGGCTTACCCAAACCTTAGGATAAAAGGCCGTTCGAGAGCTCATCTGTCAAATAAATTGTTACGCAACATATGTTCGAGCCTATTGCTGTAAAATACAATTTTTGTTTTCGTTAA
Source organism: Tachystola acroxantha (assembly GCA_963506565.1). Taxonomy (NCBI): domain Eukaryota; kingdom Metazoa; phylum Arthropoda; class Insecta; order Lepidoptera; family Oecophoridae; genus Tachystola; species Tachystola acroxantha. The sequence goes on from OY735887.1 coordinate 7,557,335, forward strand.
AATAAACTAAAATATTAATGTATTGTAAAATTACGAACTTACAGAGCTTGGAATCCAGGAAAAAAACCGTCGTCTTCTGATATTTATTTCGTTTGCCAGAAACACTTTCACCAATCGTTTCCTTTTTGAGATTTATGAAATTTTGAAGTATTACGTTATTCCGAGTGTACCCAACTCACCCAAACAGAACCCAGCAAATCAAAGACAACTCTTTTGGCGTAGGTAGACGTTGCAAAATCCAAAGTATTAGGGACACGACTTTGCCGTGTCTTGGCATCGCTAGCTCACGGAGCTGTGAAATACCTGTCATTGTCATTGCTAGGAACACTGCTTTTTTAGGCCGTCGCGGGTCACAGGTTGAACATCGCTGCCACAGAGCTTGGAACCCTCAGTTTTTCAAGCAGAACTGTCACGGCCACTCGGCGAGTTACACCAACTGTAGTTCTGAAGTTGAACACATGCGGTGGCGCTCGCGTGCGAATTTAAATTCAGAATGCAGTGTTTGAAAACTATTATTTGGTGATGGCGCAATGAGAAAGTAATATGACTCGATTTAAATGCTTATTATTATTTTGTGATACGACTTATTGTTGACTTGAGTTGAGAATACCAGTTATAAGGAAATGGGGATATTGAATAATAAAAAACATACAGTATTTTCCTATTGTATAAACAACTCACTGGATCGTGCTGAAAATGAAAACATCTGAATAAAAAAAGGTCAAGGATGGACTGCATCCTTTTTTGGCAAAATGAATTTAGTATGGAGTTAATATGGACTTAGTAAGATGTGACGTAATATTATAGTGTATAAATAGTGTGTGGCTACTTACTTACTCGTTTTCTAAGTAATGTTCGGTCCATAACACAGCTATTCCACTTGATTGGTTCATTATGGTGATAGCTTCTAGTAGAAGCTTAAGATACCTAGAGCAAGAACTCTAGCTCAGTTGATGTGGCGAAATAATTATGAAGAAAAATATTGCTAATATTTTTGATAACAAGACCCTAATTTTCGCGTCGTCATTTCATTTGATTTATTCATAAAAAGTAGTCGCCAATTTGCCAAAATGGCATCAAAATCGCAGTGGAAAATCCGATGCGTGAGTTCACGCTATCGCCACCTACGATCCAATATATTCCGTATAGAAATTACTATAAAAACCGTATTTCCAGTCGATCTTTTCCTATGGAAATCGGTAATGTATTCATACGCGTATCCCACATGTTATGCCACTGCACGGGGCACGAATTTTCGAGGGCAGCCAATTTTCCACAACGTGATGAGAATATCGTGGAATTACCCGTTAATGTGGATTGTTGCCTAGCAACAGGCGTTAGCTCCACAGCAATAAACACAGGGTGCACAGTAGATCAACTCAACGCAGTATTTAGCTTGGGTTAAATTACTTGCGTTAGTGGTTACGCGGATCTTGACAGGAGCATATAGGAAGTTCAACATTGAAAATGTGAAATTGTGGAAGAGTCGTCTTATTACTATATAAAATACTTAGGTACTTACATAGTTTCCGTATCATAGAAAATGCAATTGTAACTCAATTGGTCAAGATGGTTCCGAAACCAACTCATCGCTAATTTAGTTTAATAATCAGAACTATTTTTGTGAAGAAGGTTATTTAAGGGCCAGTACGAAGCTAACTAGCGTCTTCAATCTTTAAAATTCATGTCATCTAATCTAATAGAATAAATTTTATTTATCAATTTTAGATAAGAGTGCCGTTAATCTTTACAAAATCATACCTTCTAATAAAATATGTAGATTCTATTAGTTAGATCAGGACTGGCCTTAAAACCCACAAAAAGAAAACCAGAAATAACCACTACGAACTAGATGGCACTGAGGGGACGAAATCAGGTTCTTAAATTTATCTGTATTTAGAAATAACAAGTGCTCACGTCGACTTATAACCCTCGCATTATTCGACGTTGCACCTGTAACTACTCGTACCTACTAAATCCAAAGAAATCTGAGAAACTTATTTTGGATAAGACACAAATGACTATTATTTGATTTTTTAAGGAAATACATAAGGTACCTACTGATTGTCTTTTCTGTGTATCACGTTTTTGGCTAATTTGGTACCTCTAATAGTACACGAAAATACGTGTAGTATTAATTGGTTTCGGGTAACAGCCCAGCCGTGGATAAACGGGAAAAACAACGCTCCAATTAGTCTTATTCCAATAATTCACGCCTGCCAGGGCAATTACTGTATCTCTAAATACCAATAGGTAGCCATATATATATATATTTTAAATTAACTCGACGATTTTACGTATTTTTAGTGTCAAGAGAAAAAATGAACCCTTATAGGACAAAGTGATTGTTGTCCGTCTGTCTGTTTTCTTTATGATGATGGCCAAATTAAATAACTCAAGGTTCCACATCCATAAATTTAATCTTTATTTTAAACGACAAAATATTATATTAAAGACAGTAAATATGAAATAAAAACTATAAATAAAAAATTGCGACCGCGGAGAGTGTCCCCAGAAGGCTGAGTGCATTGCCTCGCTGGATTGCGAGGCTAATGCGTTGCGCGAGGTATGCGCCAGCCCTCTGGTCCATTGATCACCGCACGAAACATCACAAACACGTCTTCTTTCTAGGACACTAATATAAACGGTGTCTGCTTGTGTCCAAAGTCCATTTTCTCACTCTCTTGGGCCATTGATACTCGGGTATCTGCCCCTAACAAAGGGGACAGATAAATTAAGGTTAAATGTTAGGCAATAAATTATACGAAATTAATTTTTTCCGTAAAACCCTTGACGTATACCTCTACATTCAAAAGTCCCTTGTAATGCTAAACTAACAAATGTAGGGTGAAAAGGACTAACCCTTTTGACCGGGGGTTTTAAATGTTATTTTTCATCACTTACCGAAGGTCGAGATGGTTACGTTCAGTAGAATATAATGGGGTTGGAGTAATTCAAATTCTGTTGGCAACACTGAGTAGTGTTGGCAATACAAAAAATAACAAAATCATCTATAAGTATGTCTTTCTTTATTTTAATATTTGGAGTCGCTTTGTACAATACAAACTAGCAAGCATTTACAACAAATTATGATTTATACGTACATTCACGTAGCAGTGTAATAAATAAGGAAAACAAACACAATTAACGTACAAATCGTGGAAGAAAAACGCGCACAGTGGCGCGAGCTCATCACATTCCGCGGACAAAAGCAAATAAGGCCGCAATAAATTACCTAACAAATATAACGCCGGTAATAATACAGAGCACATTTGTTAGGATGTACGCGTGTTGCGGCGCGTAATATTGTGAGAAAAAAAGTAGGTCCTGCTAACAGCCACTTTTGCGTCACGATTTTGCTCTCCAAGATTTCTTGGGTTAAACGCATTGATCTCCCATAAACAACTAGATACACAAAGGTCTTACTAAAACAATTAAAAAAACGTCCAAATAAGGGTTCATTGTTAACGTCCAAATAATGTCCAATAAAGCAAATGAGGGTCCTTCATCCGTTTGGACCGCCTTGCGCTCGGACATTTTTAGAAGGCAGACTGTGTATCTAGTTGTTTATAGGAGATCAATGGTTAAACGTCCTCTTTCACGTTATTTAGTTTTGAATTTTGATGCAACGAGTAGCGAGTGGGAAGATCGACTTTATAACTAAAGGAATACAGAAACCTAGTCACGTGTTCAGATTTCATATGCAATCGCACTTCAATTATAGAACTATTTGGAAATAATTACGTTTTACAATACTATCTAGTGGACATTCTGCATTCAAACAATACGAATTAGTCGATTATTAATTTTTAAAGGATTTTACCTTATTGAGAATGGTAGGTAGGTAACGGAATGTAAATAACAACTCTAACATTACCAGTTCTTTCTTGGGTACCCGTTAAATTAAACAAACCCTATTTATTTATTACTAACAAAAATAAAAGGGCTACTCAGAAAACAAATCCAATTAACAAAATTGGGAGCAAAAAATACAAATAAATCCAGCCGTCGTTCAGCTAATCGATTACTCAAGACTTAAGGGATTAGAATGAGATTAACTGTTCTTCAAACTTTGTTAAGAACTGCCTTCTGGGTCTATGAAAAATATTTCAACGCCTTTGGCATAACGAAACGGATTGTAGTATGTCTCGTAAACTAGACAAGTTTTGATGCTAGTTATGAAGGCGCCAGCGTTGGACTTCTATCTGCTGATCTACCTATGTTTAAATTCATCTTTAGTATATTACTAGGTCTATATTATACGTATTGATTATGATAATATTTCACCGCAAAGCCATTTATCAACCACATAAAGTAAGAATTTTCTCTACAGTATCAGTATCATTAATTATATGTTCCATTCACACTTACACCGCCCGAATACTTACGTCGTACTGGGTGTGAATTTAAGTGAATTTAGTCAAATTACACGAGTGTTATTTAGATGAAGGCGCTATAATTCTGTTTGCTAAAACCGAGACGCGCATTATTTATTCAAATCGAGTTAGTTGAACGTGAGTGTCTGATGTTTGGGCCACGAAACGTGCCGGTTGACGAGTTTCGCCAGCGCAGATGGAGGTGAAGCAAGCAATGGCTTTTTCTACAATTTGTCAAGAAAAGTTTTTTTGGCCACCCGTAAGAACTAAGAAGTATTTGTGCAGACCCCATGTCGAGCGCCAATATAAAAAGTTTCTTTAACCACACATTGGTTACCACCGAGAAGTGTTGGTCCAGGTTCCATATTGGGTGACATAATAAGAAGTTTCTTAAGTCACAATATATTTCCTGCAAGAAGTATTTAATCATGTCCCACGCTGGGCGCCATTATTAGAAGTTTCTGTAGCAGCCCCACGTTGGGGCCCCGTTACACGAGTACTCGTTCCTTCTTAAACGCATATTGTCCTATGTTTTGTAACAGTTCCGCATATCTCGTGGCTTTACCCTTCAGCTTCAAATGACACCGGTACAAGAAGATTTTAATTTCACCCGGCCAAATTAATTTTGCTAACTGCCTTTGTAAGCGTGCGTGTAATACTACGATCAAAAACTTTTATACTCCAGGGAAATTATGAGCTGGCACAGTTTCATTCATTTTTATTGTAGCTCGATGCTGATTGGCTGAAGTTATTGCTGAGGTTATTAGTTTCGGATTGGAAATATTGTATTTACTCCCTCTATGTGTGGTGTTCGCTAAATTGCTAGTTTCGAATGCGGAAATATTACTTGGAACTATGTGATTTGCTCTACTCTAATTATTACCTACTATCAATTCATTGGTTCCATCCAGTGACATTCTAGATATTTTGATTAGTAATATTCATTACCAGTCCATGTGCTTTTCATAAAAATAAATAGAATACGTCTAATATTTGTTTTTACCTAAAATTAATTGTAGCTATTGAACTCTACCAGTCAGTACCTACTGGCTTTCTACGATAAAAGTGTTATTTAATATTTATGTTTCGTAATCTATTTGTGATACTCCAACATAAAATACTATTGACAACTTTAAGCTTTTAGCTGTCAAAGGATAAATTAACAGAGGTGTCTACTCGGTCAAATGAATAACACCGTTAAAGGGCACCCGGCCGGCGAAGCAAATTAAATGAAACGGAAAAGTGAATAAAAAGGTAGAAAAAAAGAGACAAAAAGTACCCGTGACCCTTTACCCTAGGGCTGAAATTGCTTAAGTTATTTTTCTTTAATTATTACCGAACTGACCCCGAGGGGTTAACGTGGAAAAGGTGGTATTGAATATCGGCAATTACCAACTCCGTAGCCTTTAATGATGAATTTCTTATGATTTCACAATGAATGGTTTCGTTTTATAAGGGACGAAATTAAAAGACGAAGAACTGAAATTAGGTAGGTATAGATATAATTAATCAGTGTACATTTTGGATCGAGGAAAATTAATTACAGAGTCGAAAAGATCAAAACTCAAGAAAGAATTCCTTTATTACTAATTGACATTGCTGTAATTTTGCTTAATTTCATGAAAATCACATTCATTAGACAAAATCAACACGGTAAGATAACATCATTATGGCAAACATAAAATAATAATATATAATTATGTTAACACCAGCTTTTTTAAACTTACGTCTTATAAAGCATCATTCTTAATTATTAGAGGAAGCTCAGTGGCATTGTAGACACTGAGGTTGATATTTATAGACAGTTTTGAGTGCGAGGAGTTTGAGGTCGGTCGTACAACTGTCAGATTTGGAACAATTTCGACAAACGTAAGAGCGAGCTCACGCTGAGCTCATGCTCAAAACTGTCTACGAATATCGGCCTATGACTTCAAATACGAAGGCCATTTTTGAAGGTTTGATTCTCAAAGCTGTATATCACAAGTTGTTCTCAAAGTGCTACAACATCTCATGGACGTGGCATAGCCATAGTGGAACTTCGAGACAAAATGGATCCTATTAGAATCAATTTATACTGTACTGCACGAGTACCTTTAATATATTACATATAATAGTAAATATCGACAAGTTATATTAATAATCGAGAGTATATCATAGCATTAAATTAGTATCTAATTAACATGCAGATAATTAAGTGCACAATCAATCATCGATACTTCATAATACCTCAATGTTATCAGCATAACAATGGCATGTTCTATACGTTATGTCATTATCGTCTTGGGCAGTTAAAGCCTTGATTGGCCATAAATTGCTTATGCAAATTGCATTCATTATAATAGTACCTATCCTCATTAGGTAATCGTAATTAGTACAAAATACTCATCATTATACCTAGGTAATTTTAGAATTAAACTATAGTGAGCCATTGTCTATTACTACAAATTATTATATATAAACGGATATCACTCACTTATATTGTTGAAGTCGGAAATTAGACCGACAGTTTCGACCGATTTCGACGGTCTTTCTCAAAGTGAGCGCGCCACGCCCGCGTCGCCGGTGACGTTCTCCCCGGCCATTGAGATCGATCAACAAATTCAGCTACATCCATCGAAAGTACCGTCGGCGGCGGGATAAGTCATTTCGGAACGCGACCAGAGGACACTGAATATCTATAGTGAAATAAAAAAATCCCCAGCTCTACAACTAAACCTAAGTATTGATAGACAACCTACTTAAAAATAAATAATAAATAAAAATATCGAATATAAAAAATATATAAATATATATAAAAAGAGCTCGGTGGCTCAGTGGTTGGGTCAATGGACTTGCAATATGGAGGTCCCAGGTTCGATTCCCAGCTAGGGCAGCCATGTACCAATGAGTTATCCTCGGTTTTTTTCGACGGAAAAACTTACGTAGGTACATCTACCGAGTGCTCTCAAAACGGTGAAGGAAAACATCGTGATGAAACCTGCATGCCGTAGAAGAAGAAGAAAAACCTAAGGCATGTGAAATCCGCCAACCCGCACTGGGCCCGCGTGGTGGATTATGGCCCGAGCTCCCTCGATGTAAGGGAAGGTCTGTGCCCGAGCAGTGGGGCAATATAAATAGACTGATGATGATGATGAAAAATATCGATGGCGGAATGTGTGTATTTGGCCAACGCCATCGCACAAATTTCCGTGACCGCAAATGGCTAGGTGCAAATCTCTTTCGCAAGCGCCCTTTATCACAACTTGCGGTGTACCCTGTATCCGCTTATCTTGACAAATGGTCTCTGTATCACCGACCCTGTACCGTAAGAATAAGACATTTGTTTGGTCTCTACGTTGTGTTTCTTTTTACTTTTTCTGCACCTATGTAGGTTACACACGCGATTGCGTTAGGTTTAGGCTTAGACGAACAAATCCCTTGTTTCTATTAGATAACCAGTTTTCTAACAGAATAATTAATTTCCAATAGGTTCTCTTGAAAATGGCGGGAAAAGACTGTTGCAAAATTATTTGATAATTTCTGTTATAATGTCTACAGTGGTTATTTTCTGTTTAATATCACGTTAAGTCAATCACAAAAGGTTCGCGAATGACAGTATGAGACTTTATTGAATAATTTGAGCAAGATCTGGAGTTTCAAGCTTTTATCAAGAGTTCCCGCTACGAGCTCGGGATTGAATGTGACTGTCGAGCTGCTTCGTCCAGAGTGATGACGCTACAGCGTCTCCTCTGTATGAAGACATGAAGACGCGGCTACCCAGGGTGAAGACGCTACTGCGACTTCTCTGGAGGAAGATAGAAGACTATTATATATTGAATTTTCTGTAACATGACATTGGCAAATGGCGAACTGTCGAGTCCATTAATAAAATATATAAATAAATAATTTCCAATATAGTAACCGATAATTTAACAGAAATATGCTCTTCCTATTAGAAAACAGATCGTTCATGTTATATAATTCAGTTGTCTATATATAACATGTACAGTCGACAACAGATCAATGGTAACACTTGCAGTACGATTTCAAGTCTTACGACGCAAATAATAAGAACTGTCGAAAGTAAAAAGTGTTACCATTGATCTGCTGTCGACTGTACTTACTACATTATAATTTTATCGGTTGGCTAACCGAGATCCATGAATCTTGTAGGATAAGTGTACGTAAATCAAAGGCAGTTAAAATTAAAGGTTTTTAAGTGTTGGTTTATTTAGGTTCCTTTTTAACCCCATGATGTCATGGTGGGATGTCCGCGATCAATTGGAGGGATGATCTATGGAAGGTGGCTGGCCGGGGCTCGAGAGCTGAGGATTATATTGAGAAGCGAAGCCGAAGAGAGTGTGGTCAGTATAGATAACTGAACAACTTTTGTTTACGACTTTTCGATTTCGCGAAATTTTTTTATTTTTTATTTTGTAAGTCTTAGTCCCTTCGACACTTGTATTACGGTTTTCAAAACGATGAAATTATATCATGTCATGTCGGGCCGGACAGAGACGCCGCCGCTATACCAACGCAATAGCACTGTCCCTGTCAAACACGATATGACGTGATATGATTTGATCGTTTTGAGAACCGCACTAGCCCCTCCGTTCTGTATACTAAAGCCACGTCTGTTCAACCGCCCACGTACATCCTTTGTATCTCCATTGTCCCAAACGCCTAATCTCCAACTATAAAGCTATCCTAAATCGTTTTCGTCACTCTGATATCTCATCGGCTCCGGTAATTTATGTTAGTGACGCTTTCGTCGTAAATCTAAGCGATACCAAGACATGGGCCTCGCCTTCACGTGCCGAAATTTATATGTGGAGCATGTTTAGTGCCAAATGTGGGCGCGGCGTTTAGTTGTGAAGTTTATGGTCTATCTTGTTGTTTATGATTGTTAATGGCAAGTGGTTATAACAGTTGGTTAACTGACTTTTGGCCCATTGTGGGAAACTGTTGTCGTCATTGTTAGTTTTAATGTGAAAAGAAAAGGGTTCATCATCAATCACAGATTGAACGTCATCCATTCGGAGGACGGCATTGCTAACGTTTCCGCCGATGACGTAAGAAAGGTCACACTTACGTCACCAGCTTGAATGAAACATTGCCAGCTGAATGGTTGGCGTGAAAATCTTGAAAACACAGCTTTGGCTGTAAGTAATTGTAAATTTAGCTTTAGTAGTTTATTTTATACGCACATTAAGTGTGATTCTATCATACCCCCCAAATCTATTCCTAAACCTAAATGCAACTGTCACAGTCTTTAATATGCTACATCGCAGAAGAATGAGCAGGACGCCCGGTCAATGAACTTGCAATACGGAGGTCTCAGGTTCGATTCCCAGCCAAGGCAGCCATGTACCAATGAGTTATCCTCGGGGTTTACGTACGTACATTTACCGAGTGCTCTCAAAACAGTGAAGGAAAACATCGTAATGAAACCTGCATGCCATAGAAGAAGAAAAAATCTAACGCATGTGAAATCCGCCAATCCGCACTGGGCCCGCGTGGTGGATGGCCTGAGCTCCCTCGATGTAAGGGAAAGTCTGTGCCCGAACAGTGGGGTAATATAAATAGACTGATGATGATGAAATTTAGCTTGTCTTAGCTTTGAATCGCCACAGTTTTGTCTGTGGTTTTCAAGTGTTTATTGGCAACTCGGTATCACTATGACATTCTCATATAAACTGTATAGCACGCATAGAGCTCGATTCGATGATGATGGTGTTTCATGCTAGCCCTGTGTTCGTACAATGTATCCAGCCCGTAGGAATTCAGTTATAATTGTAACACGAAACTAGTTTTGTGTAACAAAGTTATATTATTTTAGTTTCAGAAACCATTGGGATAACCTATTGCGGGTCAGAACATGTTGTTTCGTCCTTGGTAGCGATTTACGAGGGTCGGGGTATCGAACAAGCTTTTGTATTCAGAAACACGGCCCTTGTAAATTATATAAGTATACAAGGTACTCTTATGTACTTACTCTCTTAATAGAACTTGCTCAATCGAATTAATTCTCATTCAATGGCTCGAATTTCATTTAAAAATGCCTATACTTGGATAGAAGTCGTAGATAATATGAACTTTGAATAGAACAGAGGCAAGCAAGGGCAGTGAGTGAATGTGAGCTAAACTTATAATAAATAAACCTCTATTTGATCTGCAATGATTGTTAAGAGAGATAGTAATTTTTATTCTAGACCTAGTAATTTTATCGGCGATCTATCACATTCGCTAAAATGCAGCTCAGCTTGATCAGCGTTAGAAGTGTTGCATTTTTGGCACTGTAAAGCCTGACACATACACGCGCGGCCTGCGGCCATTTGCACCGCGTGCCCCGCCCCCTTTTCTCCCGTCGTTAACGTCCAGTATGTAGCGATGTGTGGTTTAGATCACTACTGCTAGATCACTACCGAAAACCAGCAGAAAAGGGGGCGGGGCATGCGGTTCAACTGGCCGCAGGCGGCGCGTGTATGTGTCAGAGCCCAAACCATATTGGATTGATATTTGCTACCGAGAAAACAAATTTCAGTTCCTATCTTTTTATTTATATTCTACTAGCGTTAACAAAGGTCAGTGACACTTGACTAAGGGCAGATTAATAATCTTTCTTTTTGAGAATCCTCTTAATTTCCTGACAAAAAGCCGCGGACTGTCCTACCTGCCAACTGTTGGGTTATTGCCCGCGGACCACCTCAATAATCACCTCGGTAAAAATAAATTATTTTTGCCCGGAATGGTGAACCACGGGAATTTTTTATTTCCTAATTATACTTATGCCCTGAGCGTAGCACACAGAATTCCATTAGAATCTTTAAAAAATCCTAATAGAATCTCCGGCTAAAGATGCCTGAACAGGATAAATGCCGTGATTCCTTGAGAAGTTTGCTCCAGAATCTGAAACTGTTTATGCCTTGCAGCGTTTGCTTTGTATTCAGTTACAGTATTTGCATTTTCATGTTCAGTAGTGCAAGTGACAGCGTTGATAGGACCTAAGGGTTCAAGGCTCGTAAGCCCCGCTCCTGACATTTTCAGGTCTTTGTAATTTCCAGGCCAATTCTGAGGCCACTCCAGAGCTCTCGACCGCGAAGAGGCTCTACTGGATTTTGTACGTGACTTGTTGTAGAAGTTGGAGGTGGTGTTTTTTCTATATTTATTTAGGGATATTTGTACACATAGTGACAATGACAATCCCATCGTAACTATTCTAACTGACTTATCTATTTAAATTTTACAAAAAAGCGTGAATAACATTTTAGCTGGGCCTGAAGTTGGCTCAGCTAAAATGCCATGGAATATACCTACATCTAATTTACATAAACCTAAACTATTAATAATATGTTCTCTTTTAGTTGCGTACCGGACACATTCCATCAAAGTATGTTGCAAATCTTCCTTGGTCCCACAATCTTCGCAGTTAGGAGATTCAACTTTGCGCATTAAGAATGCAAAAGATTTCGATGGAATATGTCCGGATCGCAATCTATGTGCCGTAATTATGTACTCTACTTAGGTGGTTGTTAAAAAAGGCAATGACGTAATTGGAACGAACATAATCGTATATGAAACGAATTCTAAATGAAGCAAGGAACCGCCGCCGATGGAGTTAGCCATATTTACATCGCAGACTCATGTATGCAATGCTTCGCGTCTCTGCCACCTTTAATAGACTTTGTCCATAGCGCGCCGCGAATTTTTTCCTTCGTATAAAGTACTTATTTCTATGTATTAAAGTTACCCGATCGCCACAATTATAATATAGGTTTAGTGTGATTATGCTTATAATATTTTGAATATGTTTTCTTACTGGCGAGCGAAAACAATTTCAATCGAAAGTTTCAAACACATTGATGGTGTTGTTTGATGCATTTAAATAGATTTTTCGTTCGATTGATAATTTGTCTTCTTGATTCTGATGCGCCAAATGACAATGCCAGATTCTGCCCCACCATCAACCGCATGATAAACAAGATAATGAATAAATGTAAAAATATCTCTGTTTTTTATTAAATTTATTGGTTTAAAATAAAGTTTTGTACAACATGCGAGTCGAAAAGACAGCTTAATTAAGAATTCAGAAAATAGTAAGAAATCGAAGCGAATTATTAATTGTCTTTGTTATCATTTTCTACTACTCTCGCAGCTCCTACTGATTATGATTATGCAATATGAAACCTGTAATAAGTCCCCAACAAAATGATATATGGGCTTCAATGGTCACGGTAGGTGACCAAAGGTGGGGCAAAGCTCCATTGAAATGTGTCAATGTCATTTATTATGATAATATCTAGTGATAAACTGACCGACTGGGTTGGATGATCTTTGATTATTATATATAAAGAAAGAGATATCACTCACCTATATTGTTGAAGTCGGCAATTATACCGTCTTTCTCAAAATGAGTGCGCCACGCCCGCGTCGCCGGTGACGTTTCTTCGCGCACTCACTACGGATTAGCGCACTCTGGGCACGTTCCGAAAGGACTTGTCCCGCCGCCGACAACTAATGCCGACTTCAACAATATAAGTGAGTGATATCCGTTTATATATTAGATAATAATTTGTAGTAATGGCTCACTACAGTTTTAATTCTAAAATGATCTTTGATGTTGAATATTTGAATAAATACATAGTACTTACACTACGAATAGATAACCTCCTAGTCTAGTTTAACCACCGGAATATTAAATGAGATTAATAGGAATAACTAATACCTAATAATACGACGGCGTATTCTGTTAGAAGTTTGAAGGTTAGATTTTGTTGCGATCATGAAGCAATGAATGGCCTATGGAGAAAGCCATATTTACATCACAGACTCCGCTCTTGCATGACTTTCATTTGTATTTCCATTGATTGCATTTTCAATAGAAGTCAAACATATAAAACCAGATGTCTAAATTCTGACGTATGGCAGTGAAAGTGGATAACAAGGGAGGCGTCCCTATGCAAAATATAGGAAGTTTATGCTCTCTCCATAAAGCGCGGCGAATTTTTTTCCCTTCATGGTTGCGATCGATTCCAAAAGCTTCAGTCGACAAAATGTCTAAGTGAGTAACGAATGACATTGGTGGTATTAAGTGTATATTTCCTACCTACTTACAATAATGTCCAATTTTCCTAGACGACCTGTAATTTATACTACGATGGTATTCCTGTAATTTATGTAGGGGCAGGGAATTAGATCGGCAGAGCGATAATTTTACTTCTAATTTGAATTTTAGGGCTATAACAGGTAATATTCGGACGGCCGAATATTCGAAATAACCTGACGAATTTCAATTATTGAAATATCCCAGAATCTAAAATGATAAGTATATCTTCTAATCAGAAATTCCAAGAGCATGAAAGTCATGAGAAAGAATTTCATTTTGAGATGATTGATTTAAATGTAGATAAGTATTAGGTCCTTACATGTTATTGAGGTAACTTTGTAGTACCTACCTACTTACCAATCAATAGTAATTAAATTTATTAATAAACACTCACAATAAGTAGATTTTAAGACAGAATTAATAACCATGACTTTAGAAAATTAAATATTTGATTATCATCTCCATACAATTGAAAAAAGGGTCACCATTGACTTACCTACCTAACACTGCCATTCTTACATGACATTGCTGTTCACGACAAATTGTAAAATACAAACTAATCTGCGAATTTAGTATCGGAAAAAAAGGCAACCAAACGCGACCGCAGCCATATGGCAGCGATATTGCAGTGCCTCCGTAACATGCACGAGCATACACCGTACACGGACCAATTGGGCCCAGCAAGGCCGGCTATGAATAATTTTGGTGTAACCATGTCGCCCGTGCCAGCCTGCGACCGCCCCACCCACCAATGTCGTCAGTGGTCTACTTACAGGGACTAATTCAGAACGGGGCCCTTGATGTAGGACTGGGCGCTGACAGAAAGTACAGTCGTGAAGTTTCGAGTCGAGGTTTTTGACATATGAACAGATTTAACAAAAAATGTAACAAAAAAAATTAGAGTCATAGGTAGTACCTATTAGGTACTTTTAAACAGTGGTACAGTACTTTGGGAGGTAGTTGGTACGAAGTGTCACCGACGCGACGCCTTCAGAACAGTTACAAGTGCTGTTGCAGCCCTGAGAAGTGTAATTGGTGTGTTATTATTATACACTGAATTTCTTAGGTCAAATTCAGAGACAATTTTGAGCCGGAACTTAGCGTGAACGCGCTCTTAAAACTGTCAAAATGCTATTAATTTGAAAGTTGTAAGAGCTACACGTTTAACCAATTCCTGGCATGCTGCATATACGAACTCATCTATACCCAATACCCATCGGTTATTGGATTGATAGCCTAGATATTGTAATCAGCCCTCTGCCACTTCAAATTGCTGATCTTAGAGCATGTGAACCACTTTTGTTTACCACACTAATAACTAATTTCTTATTATGTTTACCAGAGAAATGCTGAGAACAAGTTTTTCCACAGCTCGCTGAGCGACTTTGAACTTGTTAGTCCTCACCGACACTAATAGCCAAAAAAAATGGACCGATAGTGGGCCCTAAATATTTAACTACTTACTACGCCCCTGTTTTCCGCCATGACATTTCCAAACTGCACCCTCGGGTAATAAATCTAGATGTTATGTAGGGTTCCGTAGGCTACCTGTTACGAGATTACTGGCTGGAGACATGCTAAGGCGGACGAATTAATATTAGGTACATGCATATGTTGAAATATTGGTCTAGGTTAGGGTATTTGTGCAAAGCAAAAAAAACTCAACTCTTCAGAGGTATTATAGCTGATGGTGATAGAAATAAGTTCTAGTTTGGTTTTACACGACTGACGGAAGGAGAGTAATAAGATAAAATAAGATAAATATTCTTTATTGCACAGAACAGATAGATACTTGTAATGTTCAGTATACTTATGTATTTTAGTTTCTATAGCCTCCTGTAGCCTAAACAACTCGATGGATATTGATGTATTTGAGGTATCGTTAATCACTTGACTGGAATATAATTTTGTGTCAAAAACAGTTTTTTTTTTATTGTTATTGTAATTTTATTCTTTTATTTATTCCACAACTTTTGTGTAATGTGTAAGCTATCCCACTGCGGGGCAAATAATCTCTCCCATCCTCCACTTATATAATTGAACACCAAATACATATACAACATTTTATTTCTAGTTTAGTATGAAACTTAGTTACATTAGTTAGATGTTTTAATACATTGAGATTTATACATACTCGTAATATCAATAATTTTCCAATGTATGTAAACTGGTACTGTAATATAAACTGGTTACGATAGAAGGCAGCTCTCGAATCTCGATTACCCTTAACAATTGATATCATTTAAATACCGAAGTCCAACCAATCATTGAAAATGAATTACAATTTGCCGACTAACCAACTGTAACTTTCAGAATAGTGTTTGCTAAACGAGAGCGTTACCCACGTACAGTAGACCGCACATCGACATACCAACACAACTGTGAACTATTTAGACCGTATTACCCCCCACATAAGAGCACTGTGTTACACTTGATGTGCACACTGTACAGTGTTTTGTGTGTGCACATGTTTACCTGCTAATCGGAGCGTATGACTCCACTTCTAACTGCAATTAATTAATTTTACATTGATCGAACAATTTAGCGAGTTATGAAAACGTTGCGTATAATTTTTTACTTGATATTAAGTTACAGCGGAATGTTAGGTAGGTAATTATAAATTTTATGCATTAGCGGCCTCTATACCGAAGCCCAAATCAAATGTCTTATTTTTTAAACAAAAACTACCCTACCCTACTAACATTTTAAACTGTTATATGATTATTGTATAGTTAGTTCCACATTTTTAGATAGGATCAGTTTATTTTTACAATGATAAACAGGTTCGATCAATCAGTTCCTTCAGTCTTGCATCACAACAGGTAATTAGATGATCATATTTGTTTACAAAATAAGACACTTGATTTGGGCTGCGATATACATTAGAACAGTTCTAGTTGTAAGATGTAAATATTGAAAGAAAACTAATGGGATTTTCCGTCTAGTGCCTTTGTCTTATCTTATAGGAATAGCCACTATTGTGACAACTTTTGTTTCAAAAAGTACTGACATTTCTTAGTAAAGTTCCATTACAACGGCTTTGCGACAATTAATCTCAAAATTAATCCGGCTCATATGACCGTTAGCCTCACACATCTGACGGCTTTGCCTTATAAGGGCCGCCGGTCATTACCCCGTCTGTATGCAAGTTAGGTGTATGTCCATTAGCTCCGATACAAGCTAAATTAAGTTGTCGTATCATGGCTCAGGAACTTACGACAATGGTACGGCAAGAGTACCAGTACCAGGTTCCATGCGGCGTTGTCGAGCGAGAGTGTAGAATGCCACGGCACCATAAGAAGAAATTAACTGAAATAATGGTTTTATGAGTTGTTTCTTATGATCTCTCCAGTCATCATGATCGTTTCGCTTTAGAGTAAGTACCTAAGATGGGTTTCTCTATTTATCCATGGAACTCAGTATTGAACTATATCAGTCTAAACTAGAGAGTGTTGGTATTGTTGTAACTATGATAACATAGATAAACCTTTGAGGTTGGGCTTGAATATCAAATATTCTGATAAAAACAGATTATTGATTGTTCGTTTTACTCTTGTGAATAAGGCGTCAGAACAAGCAATGTATTTATCTGTGCACTGCACAGCATAGGCATGAAACAAATCTTATCAAATCTAAGTTAAAAACACATGATGGGTGAACTAAAACAGACTAAAACCATTCGTATTATCTGCTCTTCAAGAGTTGAAACGTATTTGTAATGTACTTCCAGCAACCGCAGTCGACTGATATGAAACGGTAAATGCAATAAATGAGAGCAGACGTCCGTCATCCGACATCGTACTGGACAGTGGACACACGCACTAAGGGTGGGCGCACACGATGGCGAATCATGAATACAATTACACGCCCCAACCGTTGCTCGGATTAAATTCTCTGGCCCAATGAATCTTGAATTCTAGCGTTTTGATAATGCCGACGTAATGTTAATACTCGTAGGTATGTTTTTGAATTTATTACATACCAATTGAAATCAAAACTTGGGATCATTCTCAACAGAAAAAATCTTCGCTTTATTAATAGAGCGTATACAAATAAACAAACAGAAAATAAATATTTGGAAATATGAGATACCTACCTAAGTATATTGAATTACATGAGAAAAGCTACACAAATTAGCTGGCAACCAGACTGTCACATTTGTAGGTACATATTTAAAGTCATAGAATAATATTAAGTATAGATTAAGTTGCCAGTTTTAATAAATTACCACATTCTATTTGAAGAGTCTGTTCTAGAACTACTTACAGGAGAAGGCTCTATTTTAATTAAATTGTTTCAGCCTTCAAAGTAACACTCCCAAAATTCTCATCATCTACACTAACCTCAGAAAACATCTCGAATTCAATCCTTCACTATTCCTACCAGTGTAACACTATAGCAAGTACTTACTCAGCCATTGTGTGAGGCCCCTTTGTTCTTCGCAAATCAAACATGGCCGCTCGTTGGCGTCCCCTAGCCGTTCTTAAAGGGTATACTCTTCCATACAAAAATCTTTCGTGTGTAACTCTTTATTATTGAAGTTTAAACACAATAGAGTATATAGTTAATTAGAAAATATATTGCAGAAATCAACTGATGTGATCATTCTGAAAATACATCTTAAATTATATTTTCGATATTCCAAATATTTTTTTTCCTTTTTAACAAATGAACTTAGTATGGAATGTAAGGAATGACGTCACATTTTACTAGCCGATTTGTGATTTTCAAATGTATGTAACCTGATAAATGATATTTAAATGACATTGTCAAATTCTGCCCCACCATTAACCGCATGATGTTCAAGATAACGAATAAATGTAAAAATATCTCCGTTTTTTATTAAAATTATTGGTTTAAAATAAAGTTTTGTACATCAAGCTAGTCGAAAAAAACAGCTTAATTATGAATTCAGAAAATAGTAAGAAATCGAAGCGAATTATTCATTGTTTTTGTTATTCTTATATAGGAGTTGCGAGAGTAGTAGAAAATAATACTGATTATGATTATGCAATATGAAACCTGTAATAAGTCCCCAACAAAATGATAGGTAGGTACATCTTAAATGGTCACGTAGTTTTGTAGGTGGGGCAAAGCTCTATTGAAATGTGACAATGTCTTTTGGTACAGTCAAATTGTGGGTGTAGGTTAGATTTCAGTATAAAAGTTATTCTTTCACTTAATTCATTTATTCAGTAATTACAATTTCATTACAGTATAAATCCTAAAGCGAAATCTTAGTTGAAACTAATCAAACATAATAAATCGAAAGAATTTTGTATGAGGGATTGGAGGAGGATCCCCCTTAAAGGGAAATTTTAGCGTTTCGACTATGCTCTTTGTGTTTTTCGCCGAAAGTCTGTGATCTCAGCAAAATGAGTAATGAAATATGGGAAACATGCGTTCGTGGAAAGGTTGTGGAAGAATGCTTACGGCATTTACTTTGTATGTGTTGATATATCTTGCCTACTCCATTTTAACATTATTATTATACCAACACATTTTAATGTAATTACTAGGCAATTTTCATAATGACCATTACCTACTATTAAAACTGATGAAAGATTGATTTATTTAAGTTGCTGAATTAGTTTATGGATTTTATATGGCAAAATCTAGAGAAAATCCTTAAGCCGTGGCTTAAACTTTAAATCACGTCTATGGCATTCTAAGGTAAATACCACGAACTGGTAAATTGATGGAGGGATGATCTGTACAAGGTAACTGGGCTGGGTTAGAGACCGGAGACTCAGATGTATACTGATGGATGCGACTATAAGATCATGACGATGTATGACCAAATTCAAACAATATTAAAAATATATATAAATATGGGAATCAATGAACCCTTCAATCTAGTGGAATGGGCGATGGCGTCACAATGATCATCGCAACACATAATGCAACGGTTATTGTGTTAATTAAGAACAAAACATATAATTTCTGCACCTAAATACAATAAAATTACAGTCTCCGTAGGTATCTGTGTCGAGTGGTCTCGTCGCTCGCATTGGTACTCTCATTCCGTTACCAATTTCATACATAAAACACAAAAATTATCGCCTCCGAAATGTACCCCAACAAATTGGATAATTCATTACCATAGGCCCACAAACAAAATGTAGGTGAGACATTTATTATATTGTAACAAGATAGAATAACATTGTCCATCGTATTCTACTCGGAACAACGCTCGAGTTAGCGGCCAAATACTGTATTCTACCAATGTACGCATTTGTTTTCCAATCACGTCCGCCAGGGGGTGTGGGCGGTAAACAGCGGGGTGCGGGGGCGGAGGATAACGGGCGAAAAATTGCGTACCTCCTATCCTCAATCCTCACTCAGAATTAGTACACTGCAAATGAATGGAAGACGGAGCCGTTTGCGCTCTGCAGAGATTCCAAGTCCCGTGCGAATTTCGCCGATGCGATGGTAATGATAATAGGGTACACTGTTGCACGTTTCTAATGGCATCGGTATGGAGATGAGGAAATTATTTTAGTGATGTTAATAGCTTTCGTGATCGAACTGCGCTTGGGGCTTTAGAGTATGTGGCTTAGCTACTGTTAAATTTATGGAGATGAATTATAATGCATGCAGTCTCAGTGAAATTCGATTTTCTGACTCAATTTTCAACGGCGACAGAATAGACGGAAACTTGGTATCAATGCTTTCTCAGTCAACGCTCAAAATACTTTGGCATTGCAATTTCTCTGTCGTTACACTCTTTGTAGACTGATCAAATCAAAGTCTCACCTCAGTCGCGGTCGTCACTTGTCTCTGACTACGTGCAAGGGCTTTACCACGGCTGCCCTAATCTGGTCCGTCCATCTTATCGGTGATCTGCCATGTTCACTGGATGCCATCAACTTTGCACTGCGCCGCTCGATTGATTCATCTCCACAAGATTCAATTCTGAAATATTTGCAAGCAAACAAACCTATCGGTACATTTTGATATGCCGACAACAAATCACGTATTTATCAAAACGTAGAGTTAAGTTAATTATCTTTGATGTTGACCATAGACCACGTATTGACAATATCAACTGTCCATAATTTCGATATGTCCCCTACTATTTCTACGCGCATAGATACTTATATGGGATAGTTTATATCACTTTCCAATCTCGCAATAACCTTCAGCACCCCTCTGTAGTTCGATCCGTACAGTAACCCAATATAATCAAATTACTAAACAAGTTATCCAAGCAACATTTTCTCCATTTTCCTACAATACAGTACCCCATTTCATATCTGTATGGAGTAATTATTATTGCAGGCTATTGTTTAGAAACATAAACAAGGGACCGGTGAAATATGCCTTTACTGCCCACCTTGGCAGATACGACCAATTACAACGTAATAACAACTTTATCGCATACAACTAAGACTGTTAATTGCTTGTTTACCCGGTTATAGCCCTCAAGAAATGTAACAAACGGATTTGACCTCTATTTATTCAGCCGTAAGATGGAGAGTTAAGTGTGAGGTAAGATATTTACTTACCATTTTCAAGATGTTTGGAGCTCTTACCTTAGTTTTGTGAAGAGTTCTCACCAATTTCTCCCTTCGATCAGATAGGCAGTTAAATAAGAACCTGTACTTACGGGTGTGGATCTTCTCAACTTAACAAGTTATCTGTTGTTACAGAAGCTATCACGACTCCTGACTTTCGTCTTCTACTCTCTGAGTAACTTTACTGGGTGATACAATTTGATATTACTCTCGTTCATAAAAATCTCATGTGAGTATATAAAGTAAAATCATATTTAGACAATGTTAGCCATTCCGATTTATGTCTGTTGTTATTAAAAAGGCTAGGAATGACAGGAACTGCTACTGGCACGTAAAAAAATGAAAGGAAAAAATTACTAAACAACTTATGTGTTCTTTCTTCATGAAAGAAAGAAAGAAAAGACATTTATTCGGACAACACACCATACAAACACAAAAACTATAAAATATACATTTATACTTAAAGCTAGTGGTGTAGGTGGTGGTCATGACTCACATTTTGAACTCACACTTTTCTCCTAAACGAGATTACGTGTATGTCATGAGCAAGTAGTAGAGGTCCCAAACCAGGCAAGACAAAATAGGCAGGGGTCAGTAAAATAACGAACATAGCACCGAAACCCAATACGTTGGCGGCAATTTATTGGTTGTAACTCAAAGCAAGGGCCGTTTGTCAGTTCCTCCGCGTGGGTAGGGGGCGTGATGGTATTTGCTAATTGAATATGAATGTCTTAACAGGGGATCTGCTAGCACTAGGGAATATGATGTCTTACATTACTATTTGTGAAAACCTGTAATTGGCTTTGTGTTACTATTGTATTTTATGTATTCTGTTATAGTTGTGCTGTTGGTTTTCCTATGAAAATAAAAAAATAAAATAAAAAAAATACATCTAATGGATGTATTGAAATGGATTGACAGAAGTGTTTCTAATCTTTAACCGGCTTCAAAAAGAAGGATGTTACAAATTCGTCACGATTGTATTTTTTTTCTCGTTGGTACCTATGTAGGTACATTTTTTCTCAGATAATGTTCTGAAAAAAATATTTCAACCGTTTATTTTGTTCTCGAATTACATAGTCACATAATGTTTCCATTATAATCGAACTAATGTTATTTTTTTGTTTTGGTTGTATAATAAAACTTAATAAATTAGAAGATATTTAAAGATTGGTGGCTATTATGGTGTGATTCCGTAATGGGCGCTAAGTCTAATCCTAAATCAAAACACAACTGTTACTGTCACTCATGTGATACATCGCGTAAGAGTGATCAGGACGCCTTACTTAGCACTCTAGAATCGCCACAGTTATCTGGCTATAATAGGCGTCTTAACAGAATGTTTACTTCCATATTTTTGTTTCCGTATTACATTTTAAAACGCAAAATTTCGAAACCAACGAAGAGCCAAGCCCACTAACTTGAGTTAACGTTTGTTAACGCGCACTAAACTAACCTAACACGGAATTAAAGTTAGGCCAAACTTCCCGATGTGGAACTGCCATAAACTGTCTGCCAAGTTTCTCGCTGACAGAACAGGTAACCGACCGACATTAAGATTATATCAAAGGAACATTTCAGGAAACAAACATGTTTGCTCACGGACAAATAAGCTTCGGGAGTTGACTTAGTTAATTACTGGATGTGGCTTGAGCGCAGTTGTCGGTATTTATTTTTTGAACACGATTTACTAGGCTTTGAAACGCTTGAGGTGATTTTACCCAAGAACATTTTAGGTTGTATTAAATATTTCTGTCGATTGATTCAGTTATGATTGCTGGCTGCGAAATTGAAATGACAATACCAGATTCTCCCCACCATCAAAAAATTTCGTAACGACAGCAATTAGGTGTAAATGAAGTTCATATTTGATAACCATAATCGTTAGTTGTGTCCATTAATAGACGTAGGCCTCTGCTAAGGCCGCGCCACTCAATCTTGATTCTCAGATATTTGCATGCCTTTCGATAACCATTACTGGATTACTGCGAAATAGTTTTGTTATTGAATAAAAACCAGTAATCATACATGAGATTCACCATTTTATGAAAGCGTCATCTGTGATAACTAGGGCGTACTAATCAATTGTTTCCTTATTACATGTAAGAAGTGTATCTATGGGTAATTGGGTACTTTCATACACTCTGTAAGTACATTGGTCCGCAAAAAAGAAGGCGCAATTACTAAGACAGAGGGCTACTTTCTATTTCTATTCCAAAGTCGCTTCTAGCGACCTTTTTGTGTCCTTAAATAGGAACACTCTAGATGCAACGCACCTAATGAATGCGATTAACTTTCCCCGGCGCGTCGTCGGGCCTTTGTCCGCTTTTATTGCGGACTTTACTTACATTTGCTTTGATAACTCTGTTTTGTTTTGTTAATTTATTGTCTACATTAGTTTCATAATAAAAGAGAATGGCTCTCTGTTAGATGTCGAATTGCTCAATGTTGGGATTTCCGGATCTGAGAACGATATTGATCATTATCAAGCCGTGATGTAGAGTCGACAACTCTTCGAGTATAACATACGGTCACCTTATGCTACGTTAATACGGCCTATAGTTGATGTTTTGACTTTTATGAGAAAGACAAACAGACGAGTCAATAGCGAGCATATAGTCGCCGAAGACACCATAACACCCGAGGTATTGTTGAATCGTTTGACGACCATCAATAGCGCAACGCAAACTGTTACATCTAATAATATGTCCCTCCTTAGAGGAAAAAGTGCGGGGATGGGCTGAAGTCTTCAG
Organism: Tachystola acroxantha; assembly: GCA_963506565.1. Lineage (NCBI taxonomy): Eukaryota > Metazoa > Arthropoda > Insecta > Lepidoptera > Oecophoridae > Tachystola > Tachystola acroxantha. Next base: position 7,581,066 of record OY735887.1, read on the forward strand.
TCTGTCTGTCGTAATTCCATAGACGAATTATTTTAAAAGCTCTCTTTTAATAATATTATTTATTATTGTTTCAGGTACAAGACCCAGCGGACCTGGATTCTATGAATTCTATTCCATTATCAAAGTGGCCTACGTACCTACAATACGAGCTCCTACAAAATGAAAGCCATCCATTAGCGAATTTATGTTTTTACAACCTTGAAGCCATCTAACGACTAATTAAGTTAATTTCCACTGTTAAATATTTTAGTTTTTCTTTTTAAAATTGTTACTGTTTACTGATATATTTGCTTCATAAAAATAATCGAAGAAAAGTAGAGAGAGGATTTGGGAACCGGGTTGAGTAGCGTGCTTTAGGAGAGGCGTGCAGGACTCCAGATTTTCAAGACTGATGTGAGTTGATGATGGTAGCTTTGTGTAAAGGCAATGAAAGGAGTTTAATAGGCTTAGTGAGATTGGTGTCAAGTATTTACTAACAATCATGCATGGCAGGACGGGTGGTGTCTTATGCTACTCTTTAAGGACTAGCATTTTAAAATGTTTGTTTTACGATCTTTTTCTTTAAAATTTTAAGAGTAATCAGTGAATCAGAATCATACCTCTTTATTGCAAGTAAATACAAAATACATTGCGTATATTTTGCTCTCATGAGCGTTTTGCACGTCAATATTTATTAAAATTTATATTTACATCACTGTGCAAGGAAAAGGTGCCAACGCTTAGGATAAACTGTAGTAAAAAAAACACTTCAACTCTTTTAAAAGGTACCTATATATATAGGTATATCTACTAAGAAAAACATGACATTCTTACTAGGACATATTTAAGAAATATTAATTAGCTATACGAAGTTAGCATTAATAAAAACCTTTTTGATAGACGAGACGCTTCTCGGCTTAACTTATACCTAACGATGATTACTGAGTTGAAAACAAGAGAACAGAAAACAATATTTAATCTCATTAAACGGCCCTTAAATATTTAAGCCCCGAAAGCTATTGTCGAGTGTCTGGCGCTAATTGCAGGCTCCCGTTAATTAGTGTCTCTGAGTTCTCAGACGGAGAAAGTGTGAGTGATTTCCGAGTCGAGTCTAGCAAGCGTTTGTTGTCAAGTGTGCCCGATTGTTTCAAACTTCCGTTGATAATACATACATTTACTATTAACGAGATCAAACGTGACCATTATTGCTGCAATGCTGTTGAAATATCGAGACCTCATTCCTCAATGTCTAACACGATAATTCACGTTTAATATGTATTCGTGTCTTTTAGATCTATTTCGCCAGAAGCTAAATATTGTGTGTCAGAGACCAACTCCTCTTTTATATCAGATAGATGCAAAAGTTCTCAGGCAAATGCTATTACTTCTGATTCTCCCTTTTTTCCTCGCAGGGAAATCGTTTAAGTTAACTCGTTTACTCGTGAAACTTGCCTTGTGGCCGTATTACAGAGATAAAACTTGCTTCGTGCCTTCTATTAAAACTGATATTTTTTGTGTCAATACATTACAAGCTTTTGAGTGATTTTAGGTGCGATTCATGTCTTGGCCTTCTTTGTCTGAAAAGTGAAGAGTAAAGTTTTCTTCCCTAGTCATTATTACATATTTGCGTCAATAACATTAGCTCTAAGCAAGACTTATTATCTGAGCTTATTATTATTTATTTATTTTATTAATGGACTCTCATGTTACAGAATATCAAAATATCATATCGTCTTCTTTTCATCCAGGGGGGTCGCCGTAGCGTCGTCACCCTGGGTATCCGCGTCTTATTGTCTTCATATAGAGGAGCCGCCGTAGTGTCATCACTCTGGATGAAGTAGCTCGACAGTCCCGTTCACTCCCGAGCTCGTAGTGGGACTCTTGACTATAGCGCCAAACTTCAGATCCTGCATGAATCCTCCAACAATTTCACCATACTGTCGTCATTCGCGAACATTTTCTGATTAATTTAACATGATATTAAATACAAAACAACCACTGTAGACACTAAACTGAATATTATCAAGTAATTTCGCAACCGTCATTTCCCGCCATTTTCAAAAGCCAAGCTTTCGTAAATGTATTTCTCTTTATGACTTTTAAAATGGCAGCAATGTGACGTTTTGTAAATTATTTGATAATTTTGATTTTTTTGTATACTAGCTTCTGCCCGCGACTTCGTCTGCGCAGGATCTTTATAAATTATAGCCTATGTGTTATTCTGATTTATGAGCTATATTGTAAAGTTTCATTAAAATCCATTCATTAGTTTTTACGTGAAAGAGCAACAAACATCCATTATAAATTTTCGCGTTATAAGTTTTTGTATGATTAAGATCTGCAATTTCGATTTAGACTCAAGAGTGAGAACTAAGTGCACATGAGTGCTGAGCTGCTTCGTCTAGGGTTGAAGGCACTTCTGCGACTTCTTTGGAGGAAGGAAGAAAGACGACCATTAATAAAACTAAATGAAAACGTACCTTTTTCCCTTGAAATACTAAACCGATATACCATGAGCAAAACCGCAGTATATATATAGTATTATATGTGCTACATTTAGGTCGTGCATTTGTCACAGATGTACGAAAACGGAGCCATCATAAAAACGTGGCAAATTGCCTCTGAATATATCAGTACCACCGTGAGCGTCACTGCGATCGAGATCCGATTTATTCTGAAAGGGTCTCTAAATAAATATAAATAAGTTCAAATATAGAGGGAGTTTGACAGGCCTGACACACATTCTTCCCATTATCTGTTTCTCGACACTATTATGTTTAATTTAAAATGAAAATGCTCGAGAAATCCTGCTTTTGAAACGTTAAACTTTATTTTTGAAATAGTACCAAACAGATACTTATTCATGTCAGAATACAAAATAATAGTACTACTGTATTTGTGTATACCGCAGCCCAAATCAAGTGTCCTATTTTGTAAACAAAAAATACCCTACCCTACCAACATTTTAAGCTGTTCTGTGCATTGCATAGTTATTATCACATTGTTAGATCGGATCACTTTATTTTCACAATGATGAACAGGTTCGATCAATCAGTGTTACATCACAACAGGTAATTAGACGATCATTTTTGTTTACAAAATAAGACACTTGATTTGGGCTGCGGTATAGTGTACTTAATGCACCCGTAAATCACCTGGGCGAATCAAGTCTGCGAATAGTGTACTTAATGTACCAGGGTGAATTAACCCAGGCGAATTAAGTATACTTCCCCGTATTTGTGTTTATACTCATGGTAAAGTAGTAAAAGTGCACGTACGAGTATTTTTATCTTTCTCATTTATGGAGTTTCGTAGTATCGGTTTTCGATTCGGAATTTTCACTAATTACCTTGTGGTCTGAGTTGCAATTAATTTTAGTTTGCTTAATTACCATTACATTCAATATTTACAGTAAAGGTTGGAAAATTGTGAAGAGGACTTATTGGGTTTTAGTTTTAAAAATGAATTGGTGAAGAACCGTGCCGTCTTTTATAAGTTTCACCTATTTTAGTTTTGCTCTTAGGCTATATAGCTATAGAAGACACACTTAGGTATCCTTAATAACCAACTTATAATTAACCTTATTATCTCTGATTTACGTCATACATTAAATTAAAAATTAAATATATTTAGCATATTTAAAAAAATATTAATTGTAAGCTGTAATTCATATCTTATTTCAGTAATTGTTAAGCGAAAGTTTAATGTTTTAAGAATTAATTTTTTGTAACGGATATTTCATACGCAAGATATAGGAAATAACTCATATAAGGTTAACCACGGGAAACTTAACAAACGTCGTGAGAAGCGAGGTTATGTGAGGTGGAAAACATAATGAGTATGAGGTATAACTAGTATCTAGGTTATCCACACAAACACATATTGACATCATCACTTACTACGTTTATTGAAATAGAGAGAAACTAACTATATCTATTTACATACGCATGTTACCGTATTATGTATGCAGATACGTCCATAAGTTCATGAAATACAATCCCCTATAATCCCCGATGCTCACTCGCAAATTGTCGTTCGATATTTGAACCGAAGGGCTTCGCTTTTCGCGCAATTAACCGCCGAGTTTCGTCCCAGACTTCCGGTCGGGTACTTCCGCTCTCTCCCCTCGCAGATGACTTGTACGTTTATTGATTAATAATAAAATGTGTAGGAGAAATAAAATATAAGTACTTACTTAACAAATATCACTTTCATAGTTGACTCAAAAGTACCCGTCGGCTAAAGACCTGACAACGAAACATGATCATTCTCGGTTCGGGACATTTCAATCAAATACACCTATTGAAACTTTTGGATATTTGGAGATGGTATTGAGGTTTATTCCACCTTGGTCATACGTCGGAATGCTTCCACGAACGTCATACCTTGACGGTATTGAACCTACTCCAGTCAAGTATGCTGCATTTATTACAACAGTATAGAATACTTAGTTTATCCTAAGTAAAAATAAAATGAGTATATCTGGGATGACCTATGGGTCGCCGGCCGGTCGGATGACCTAGGTACCGCTGAAAGGACGAGTTCGGGAAGGACAGAACAGATAGAGGTTAGAAATACAGGTGCAAAAGTCTTGTGGCTGATACCTAAATCTCATATAATATTGCAACTCGGAGCGGTTACAGTGGCATTTCTAGCATTCTAATTATTACTGTTCTGCGAACGACTGACGTCTTTTCTTTGCGGAGGCCAAGCAAGATTCACTTCGCGTCACTGAGCCAGCGGAGTAAGTACATTAAATTTATATATGAAAATTGGACTGGGTATATTTCCATTGAAAAGTTTCCTCGCATTCTATGTAAAACTGTATTGTTTTGCAACACTTGAAGCTCCGAGCGACCGGAAAACGATAATGAGCGCACACTTTTACCAGTTCTAGCCCCCAGCCCCTAGCCCCAGCAGCAGCTCGAAATGGGGTCGAATTACGAATTCTATTGTGTGTTTACCTGCGGAGAAATGGCTCAGCTTGAGGCAGATAAGAATCTATAAGAAATATACGACGGCATTTATCCGTTGCGGTCTGGCAGAACAAAGTGGCGCCTACAAACCTTAAACAAAATAATAGCTCCTTAAATGATAGATGTTATTCGAAAACCTATTTAAGGTAATTAAAAAATTTCAAATGCTCATTAACAACGTGATTCAATTTCGGCAAGTCAAGTTGGAGTTCGCATAATTGGTAAAAACGGTATTTTTCGCAATTTTGCTAACCTTAGCTGATCGGAATTATGATATCAATTGTATAAGTATTAGAATATAATATATAATTCAATGGACTGAATATTATTATGTAACCTATATTAACACAAAATCTATGACAATTAGAGTTATTAAAGTCCAAGGTGATCGTAATAACAAGTTAAAATTAAAACATGTCTATTCTCTATAAATTCACCACTTAAATATATGGTAATTATTAAACGTATAATTAAAGGAATAGTCGTAGTACAAACAAAAGGCAGGTCTTATCGAAGACGTAGACAAATTACTGAGTTATATACGACTCTGTAATTACCCAGACATGGAAATTGACGACGGCGTACGAATAAACTTAACTGACATTCGTTCATTATGGCGATTTATTAATTTTACACAATTGGACTATGTAATATCAAAATATTGCTTTAAACTTTAATTGATGTGGTTAATAGTAACTGATATATCTTTTGTAACTTTTGTATAAAATTGATGGCTATTCTTTTAGACCTGTATAACTTAGTAATTAGGAAACATACATAGGTTATTAGTATGTGGACTGAAGATAGATTTCTCATTCAAATCTGAAATATACAAAAGGCATACTTACATGCGTCGTTATACAGAGCACATCAACCAACACAAAACTATTGCAATACTTAGGTATCATCATATTACTCGTCGACTGTATGTCAAATCCACCGAGCAAGTACAAATTATGCATTCCAATATTTTCTCGCGTTACAGCCACACGCATCACGCAGAAGAACGGATCCTCGCAGACGCGCTTTATGCTTCTATAAAAAAATTATAGCGGTCCCTGCAAGCTTCAAATTTAATATCAAATCAGCAGGATGAACTTTTAGGCTAAATTTAATGAAGTGAGCCGCGAACGTGTTTCGGAACAGGCTTCTGAACGGGACTTTACTAAATTTTAAATCCCATTTGCGTAAAAAGTTTCATTTTTTTGGCTAAAACGTCCCACCGTGTTAAGGTTTCTCTAAATAACGGTAACGGTTTTTCAGGTGTATTTTTAAATTGATCGTGACTTTTCATTTGAAAAGTTCGAGACGGAAATAGACGCTGCGTTTTGTCGCAACATTCGATGCAACGCGATAGATTTTTTCAATAGACTTGTCCGCGGTTTCAGCTACGCATAAAAACTTCTTGGTACATCTAACTAGCTGGCCGAAAGAAAACTGATTATAATTTTATTGTCGTCATATTTAACAAATTGGTATTGCTAAGATGCTCTAGTAAGTGTATTGAAACATGTCTCGATTAAACCTCAATCTAGAGAGAAAGATATATGTATATAAGTAGGCTTTGAATACTTAAAGCCCATAGAAAAGTAGAGATGAAAGCGATTAATAAAATAACTCCAGTTTAATTTTGACCCCTGTCACGTCGTTTTACTTTAGTTTTTTTCTAGCTTCTTTTCTCAGCTAGATGAGCAAAGTTTAATGAATTTTAATATCAGTGAAGGGAATATTTCAAGATGTGAGGGGTAATGTAGCGTTATAAGATAAACGGCGTGATTATGGTTGGTGAGAGCGAGATACCAGTTTATTTATGGCCGGTTAACCCTTCAAAAGTAATGTGCAAAATTGTATATTTTCAACGTGATAAAGTTACTGCGTTTTTCTGGGGAAAATTGTGACACAGCAAATTGTGGAAAATGAGCTATAAAATATTTTAAAAAGAAGATGAAAAAACTATAACTTATTCAAGGCTTTTTCCCAATATTTTTTTATAACTTAAGTTTGATGATTAATTTTCTACTACTACCTACTTCTAGTATTTTAATACTATGTGATCTCTCATAACTGCTCATCACACATTATTTTTTAAAGTTTAAATTTATTGTGGAATTCTAGATTTACAGAGGTGCGAACGAGCCAATGTAAAATTTTCAATTAAACCGTAACATATTGATTTAAATACTGTACTGATTGTACATATTTTACATTAATCCTTCGGTTGGAGTAATGGGGTTGCGTATTTAAATTCAAAATGAAGTATGTTTAAAAAAAAATCTACAGGAAACCTCATACGTCCCCTCATCATCATCATCATCAGTCCGTATCAGTCCACTGCTGGACGTAGGCCTCTCCCAAAGCGCGCCAATCAACCCTACTCTCGGCCCTCTGCATCCAGTCCCTGCCAGCCATTTTGCGAAGGTCATCCCTCCATCTGGTCGGGGGGCGTCCCACACTACGTTTACCCGTTCGTGGCCTCCATTCGAGAACTCGTCTACCCCATCGGTTATCGGTTCTACGACAGATGTGACCAGCCCACTGCCACTTCAGTTTACTGATTCTATGAGCAATGTCAACCACTTTTGTCTTCTGGCGGATATACTCGTTTCTTATTCTATCTAACAGAGAAACTCCAAGCATAGCTCTTTCCATAGCTCGCTGAGCGACCTTGAACCTGTGGGCCAGTCTCACCGTCAATGTCCACGTTTCGGCTCCGTAGGTCATCACTGGTAGGACGCACTGGTTGAAGACCTTAGTTTTTAGGCATTGTGGTATTGAAGACGAGAAGATATGACGTAGCTTCCCAAACGCTGCCCAGCCCAGCTGAATTCTCCTGTCACTCTCTTTCTCGAAGTTGTTCCTACCCAGCTGCAGAGTTTGTCCTAAGTAGACATATTTCTGAACAACTTCGAGGACCGTGGCATCGACTACTATTGGTTCCGGGACGACCAGATCATTGAACATGATCTTGGTCTTATCCAAATTCATCCCGAGTCCGACACGGCGAGAAGCAGCATTAAGGCTATCCAGCATTGTCTGCAGATCCTGCAGCGACTCAGCCATGACCACTATATCATCGGCGAACCGAAGGTGTGAAATGTACTCGCCATTTACACTGATGCCACGTCCATTCCAGTCCAGTGTTTTGAAGACATCTTCCAGCGCGTTTGTGAAGAGTTTCGGTGATATAACATCTCCTTGTCTCACACCTCTACGCAACTGGATAGATCTTGTTTGCTGGTTCTGGATTTGGACGGTCATTGTGGCGGCGTCATACAGGCATCTCAGCACCTCGATGTATCGCCAGTCTACTTGGCATCGCTGCAAGGACTGCAGAACAGCCCAGGTTTCGATAGAGTCAAATGCTTTCTCATAGTCCACAAATGCAAGACACAGGGGCCGATTGTATTCCTCTGTCTTTTGTATAATCTGCCTCACTGTGTGGATGTGGTCTATGGTGCCATATCCTCCGCGAAACCCGGCCTGCTCCGGGGGCTGGAAGTCGTCAAATCTCCGTCCAAGACGATTCGTAATGACTCTCGAAAACAGCTTGTATACATGACTCAGGAGAGAGATAGGTCTATAGTTTTTCAATAGGGTTTTGTCCCCTTTCTTGAAAAACAGGACAACGATGCTCCTGTGCCATGCCTTCGGAGTTCTCCCACTCTGTAAGACGGAGTTAAAAAGCTTCTGTAGCTCCATCAGGACAGGAGTACCACCTGCTTTCAGGAGCTCAGATGTAACCCCGTCTTCACCGGGGGCTTTTCCATTCTTAAGCTGTTTGAGAGCCAGTCCGATTTCGTCAAGACTCACATCAGGCAGGTCTTCGGTAAAATGGCGTGTTAGCGTGGCTCGGGGATCATCGGTACTAGGCTCAGGTTGCGGTGCGTGAGGTGCGTACAATCGGCCGTAGAAGTCTTCGATCTCAGCGAGTATCTCTGGTTTGGAAGTGACGGTTCTGCCATTCGCCGACTTCAGTTTGGTCAGATGGCTTCTCCCCAACTGCTGCATGAATACTTTTGACCCTCGATTTTGCTCAATTGCCTCTTGTATGCGGCGTGTATTGGAGCGACGAAGGTCACGACGTATAAGCTTCCTTACATGCTTGTTGAGGGTCCGCTGTTCTGTCTGAGAGATTTGCGTAGCCTTTTCACGTCTTTCCTTCATAAGATCCAGAGTCTCCACTGAGAGCTTAGACTTCGTGCCAGTACGTTGCGACCTGCAAAACCTTACGCCTACGTCCCTGATGGTCTTCACCACTGTGTCAAACGCCTGGTCAACGTCAATTGTGGTTTCCAAGACATCGAATCTATTCTTCAGCTCCAGCTGAAATTTATCCGAGCCGGTTATGATCTGTTGCAGGTTAGGTCGGAGCGTAGACCTCATCATACGGAGTCTTTCTAGCTTAAAATCGATATTCAGGGTGCCTCGCACGAGTCGGTGGTCACTACCAGTGTTAAACCGGTTAAGTACAGAGACATCCCTGAATATATGCCTTTTGTCCGTTATGATGAAGTCTATCTCATTTTTCGTCATAGAGTCGGGGCTTTGCCAAGTCCACTTCCTCTGAGGCTGCTTCTTAAAGAACGAATTCATTAAGAATAGCCCCTCTCTCTCCAGGAAGTTAACTAGCATTTGCCCCCTATGATTCCTGCAACCAAGACCATATGGTCCGATTTTCGATTCGATGTTGCTCTGTACTCCCACTTTAGCGTTGAAGTCCCCCATGACAACGTTGAAGTGTGTCTTAGTGGTGTGATTGAGGGCTTTGGCTATGTCTTCATAGACAGCCTCCACTTCTTCATCCGAGTGTGCCGACGTTGGTGCGTAGACCTGTACTACCTTAAGAGAGTATCTCTCGGTAAGTTTCAAAATGAGGTACGCTACCCGTGGCGACACACTGGAGATCTCCATTACGTTGTCTACGAGGGCCTTATTCACCAGAAAACCTACCCCGCCTTGGGAGAGTTGATCGCCCTCTCGAAAGTAGAGTAGATGGCCCGATTCCAGGGTCAGTGTGTCCTCCCCCTCTCTTCGGACTTCACATAACCCTAGGACGTGCCAGCGTATCCTCTCCCTTGGCTAGGAATAGCGGGGCGGCCGGGAACTGGGGGCCGGGGCCTACGTCCCCTAAAGATCCTTATTAAAATTCTTATATTATGAGATACAGAAAATTAAGTAATTAACGATTTAATATCTTAAGTCTAAACAAGAAATGTAGTGCTTGGGACAAACTATCAAGCCGCCGACGGCCCGGGGCGCTAGAGCCAAACACTCACACTTTTGTAGCTACCACTTGACCCACATCCTCTACGTGTCTCCTGTAACAGGAAGCGGTTGCTAGCCTCCGCCCCACCCTCGCTTCCCAGACTTCACCCCCTCTACCATAGGGCTGGTAACAGGTCGAGGTTTCATAAATTAGTTTCCAAAATTTTTAAAAAAAAACAAGCTGACACCGAAACTGCTCAAAGCTTTTGGCAATTTTTGTCATCAGCGCTTTCCTTGCAAAGTTGTGTAAATTTAATTTAAAATATATGTTAACTGTATTTGCTTGCACTAAATTTATATGATTATAATAGAGACGTCACGCCGTCTTTTGTGGCGATCGATTATAACTGCGTTTATATTTCATACGTCAACGAAAACATTTTAATTAATTAAAGTAACATTAAAGATATTTTTTTATCAAATATAGGCTTTTGACATATTATCGCTGAGCTAACAACACCGCACAAGTGATTTTAAATTAAATTACCCAGAGATTTGATTCTACTGAAATTTCTGAGAAAATTATTTGTGCGGTCTTGTGCGATTTGCACTTGTAGGCAGCTTCGGTTTCATTTCGGCATAGTTTCGGTGTCGGAAATGAGATAAACCGAAATTCCATTTCGGCTTCCATTGACCAATTATAGTTTCGGTCGCACACTGGTGGTGCCCTTTATGCAGCCAAGTGCCGATAACATCCCGCAAAGAAGTGACAATTGGATTACGCCGGTTTGAACTTTGATGTAATAATAAAAAATAATTAAAATGTTTTATAGCTTTTTGCTTTGCTTAATTCTCACAGATGGCAACCCTATTCCAACTCTCAAACTAAAAAGACACGTAACACCACGACACAGAGTCCAATCTCCTCCAAACGACACGCATCTCAAAGGCGACTCCCCACGCAATTTAACACTTTGTTTTTCCTTCAAACATGGCGGAATATTCAATGTCGGCGGAAAATGAGTCGGATGTTACTATTTAACGATTCGGCACTCACTCTCTCACGTAATAAGTTTCATATTCAAATGGCAGGGTCTTGCTTTGGAATGAATTTTTTATCCACTTTCGGCAACACTAGCTGCAATAATACGTGTAATCTAAGCCTCGACTCGATCTCAGTATTCACAAACGGATTTCTTCAAAAATTCATGAAAGGTTTACAAAATATGGATATACAAGTAGACTTTATGTTTGGGACCAATACAAAGAAAATTGTGGAATAAACAAGGCCTTATTTCATATGTCAGTTACCGAAGAATTTTTGCACGTTTCTGTTTTGGTATACTAGCAATAAATTCGACTTAAAATCAAATCATATGTAATTAAATGCACGACTTATCTAAAAGTCTACGTAGAAGCCTAATTGGCGGTTACCAATCCTGGACTGACCGTACAGGACACCATCATCTAAACTTGTGTAACTTTCGTTGCAATGAAAGACTACCTGCTTGCCTAGGCGGTCTTATATGCAAGGGATCCAGCGTTATATTCCCCCGGTAGGTAAGGGCCCTGTGCCTAAATGAAATCAAATATTATTTATTGCATCAAAAGGACATACATAAAAATAGTGTAATTTGTGATCGTATTTCTCAAAATTCTAGTTTGAACCAATGTCAGTGTTGCGTTTATAAAAAGTCTGACGTAGGGTAATCTGTTATGGAGTTGTGAATAGCACTTTAGTTACCTAAACCTCATTTTTATTCCACACATTTACCCTAAAAAATGCACCCTGCATTCCTACTACTATATTCTCAAACCTCTGAAAGCGGGAATTCTTATCGGAATTCGAACGCGCAAACCATGGAAATCCAGATTTTCCGGCGAAAAATTTATCGTGAATTTACGAGGTACCTACATATGAAAAGGGCGCAATATCAAATAAAATCCGCCAGAGAAAGGGAGCTGGCAACTTCTGGGGAATTTGTTGTGCGTTGATTCAGTTAATGTTACCAACTTTTAATTGGTTTAATAATTCCGCCTTTTCCGATCGCGATGTAGGTATAAAGTGTTAACTTTTTCAATTATCGTCAGCGGAGTTACGGATTGAGACTATGATTGACGGTTCCTCTTAATACACTTGATGTTTTAATTAATGTTTCGATGTATTGGAAGGGAGTTTATAAGAATTAATGGTTGATAACTTTCTTTTGTAGCGAAGTTACTGAAAAAGTATTTTTAAAATTGTTGGTTGTCCAAGATTCTGTCTCGATTTCTGCCAAATTATGAGAAGTTCAAAGTATAAGTTGTACCTACACTACACCATGAAGTACGAACTCATTTTTTGATGACCTACATCATCATCAGCCCATATCAGTCAATTTCTCGATATAAAACTTTTCCAAAAATGCAAGGCTAAGAACCTGTATAACCAAAACGTTAAGGTAAGATATTACATTAGTAGTAATACTAGCATGCTTATAATAATCTAGGTATCTCACAACGATACAATGAAAACCAGAGCATTCTTTAATACAGTACAGATACAGAAATTAAAGTACTATCGTAGAAACCAAATCCAAACGTAACTGCTTTTGTCACTTTATTTCTTGAAAAGGGACCTTGAAACCCCGGTCCCACTGCCATAAATAAAGCCTAAACTACAGCCAACCGTTGTTTACGGTTGTATATTCACAGCTTACTTAAACGCTTAAGAAAATGGCTTCCCAAAATAGTAGCATGGTGACGTCATCGGGCGTCGTGGAAAAAAGCTTTTCAAATAACAGGTTGGCGAACAATCGTCCTTGGCCGAGATATCGCTGCTGTTTACATTAGAGATGGGGATAGTAATTTACTTGATTAACAAGAAAACAATGGTTTTGTGACGTCACTTCGATGTAGTAAAATATAAAAGTTTTCAAACTGGTTAAAGTACCCTTGTCGACCGACTGTCCTTGGTCTACATAGTTATTTTTGACTAGTAAGTAGGTAGTGGTGCTAGAATGGTCAGTAATTTACTACTTTACTAAGTAAACAGTGGTAAACTTTAGACGTCATTTTCTGGCCGTAAAATAAGAAAGCTTTCTAGAAAAGCAGCAATAACTTGATTGCAAGTGTATAATGTTGTGTATTAAGCGTTATAAACGTATTAGTTTATAATTCTTACATCTGTACTAAGCTTTTAGGGATTTACAGTATGAAGAATTTTACCCGACTGCTGAAAGGAGGAGGGTAATGTTTTTCGTGGATATGTCTGTGGCCTCCTATTGCCAAAACGGATTATGATTTATGACATATTATTTGCTTACATTGGTTTTGCACACGGAACTGAAATATTTTATGCTAAACAGAAGAATTTGTACGCTACAGCAGATCAAGTGTAACCAAAGGACCGTTCTTATTATCTGCGTCATAAGAGTTGAATTCGTACTGCAAGTGTTACCATTGATCTGCTGTTGTCCGTACCATTTGGTCAGTATCATTAATGGTACGAATGGGCTATAATTCTTTGCTTTGAAAAAAAAGGATAACCCTTTGGTCATCCATGTGAACTTGGAATCGAACCCGGGTCTCTGGAATGGAAGTCCAGAATCACAACGCCATCAAGCTCTCTTTTTACCCCATTTAGGTACCAAAAACTATCGCAAATCCCCTCAGTCCAGCACACATGCTGCGAATTTATCAAGCAACTTTGCCGACTAGTGTTGGACCAGTTTCGTTGTAAATTAAACCGTAATTAGTCAGGGTACGTGGACCGGTGATTTATGCGTGTTTTTACGGAAACTGCCCCGCACTAATGCTATCGTCCACGCAACAGCCCTTGTAATAACTTCGATTACGACCAACCGAAAATATAAATAGCTATTTATGGTTTATTTTGGTTTGATGTTAATAAGATTTGAATTAATAGTATGTTGGTAACAATGGAGTGAGGTCAGTGACTCATATTGAAAACATTTCGTTTGTATGAAAGTGTAACATACTGGTACTTTATGCGAAGGTAACACTGTACAGATTGCATTGGTTTTGTGTAGGTTATGGAATTGTTTTCTAAATTTAACAGGAGAGGTCACATATTACTACCTCCTTTCACTTTATTGAAGTTACAATAGGGATAACTAAGAAACTAGTAATTTTGTGGTTTAGTGACCAACCCTATTTGTTAGAGTTATTCTAGCTTAACGACCGCTGCCGAGCGACAGCAACCGGGACCAACTGCTTAACGTGCTTTCCGAGGCACGGAGGGGCTCAGATGAAAGTGTCACTAGCGGTCACCCATCCAGGTACTGACCTCGCCCAGCGTTGTTTAACTTGTACAATCGTTTCCAACGTGTACTCGCAACTGGACTACGAGCCCCTCTTAGTCTTAATCATATTAAATTAGATTTAAAATAATAACAGTGAACCGGAATCGCTACTAGTTAGTTAAATGGTTAAATACACCTTTAGAGTAATTAGTGAATATTGAGTGTAAATAGAGTTTTTCCTGAATATTGAACCCACACATAGAAACAGAGAACAGTATTTTGACCAATAATACGTTTAAAAAATAGTAGGTATTGCAATTTGTAAAAAAATCTGGGCATTTTTGTTACCTAGAAAAAATCCTATAAATAAAAAGCCCTCATTCTATTACCGTCCCCCTAAATAACTTTAGCAAATAAAAACGCTACAGCCCCCTGTATAATTTGGTTAAACGTCAACGGGTCATTAACCCCGTCCCGTGGATGACCGATCGGGGCACGTCGCTCCACAGAACAATTCAATCGCGAAATTGAACTGCCAGCAGCCTTTGTTTACTTATTTGTTGCTAGATTGTTCTAAATTGTGCGAAGCCGGTAGGAGATAGGTCACAGCAAAAAAAAAAATCGCAACACGTTAAATCTCCATCGGTATGAAAAATTAATTAAATTAGAATCAATTAGACTAAAAAATTGATGTATAATCTAATTAAGGAGTTAAAGACCTTATTTGAAGAATTTCACATACAAATATGATACTATTTGTGAACCTGCATTAGCTCAATTGTTTTAGGTAGATTTCTTTTGTCGCTTCATCTTTTAATTCTCATATTTTCAGTTATTCATCAACAATATTACATTGTATGCAAATAATAAAAGAAATATATAATTAAATTAAATAATCACTACTATAAATAAACAATTCAAAAAATACATATTATTATTTCAAGCAAAATTTAAAGGTCGATCCGTCTAATAAACACACTGTATCGCGTTCCATTCCCTTTACCTATCGGCAGTCTACGGGAACTCCTTGAGCTGATTTTTAGGGTTCCGCACATCAAGAGACAAAAGGAATACTCTTGTTTCTCTATTATGTTAGTGTCACGAAGCAAGGAACGCCTTAATTTTTTTCCTTCATGGTTGGTTACGTTAGATAAATTGGGTGAGGTATGGGTGCTATTGTATGCCAGGATCGCAGCAGATGGAAGTCCATCGTTTCCGCCTATTTCTATGGGAACAGGCGTGAGTTTATGTATGGTTACTGTGTAATATCCTAAGCACCAATTAAATCCGACCATCTCCCTCGAGATCATTGAGTGAGAATTGATATTACCTGTATACTGTCCACGTCATTAGCGGCACGTGACCGCGGATACAGGGTGTTTATTAAGCGATACAATCTCCGCTGATGAATATTCATACGGTGGCGCGGCCCGCTCGGCCGCTTGTATGCGTTTTTATATATAATGCGTATGTAAATAATATGTAAAGAACTATGTGGCTCTGTAGTTTGAAAACATACACATCTGATTAGGAGGAACATGTTTCTCTTCCAGGGTAGCTGTGAATTTTAGTTTTATAGATAACAGTTATCTAGATCTTCTTTTTTTTTTGGACAATTTTTTTTTTTAGCTGTGTTCAGGACTTGAACCTTGTCATTCCGTGACACGCTCTTACCAACTGAGCTACCACAGGCCCACGTCCGACCACCGAAATTCTTCATCGTATTATAACTACTAAGGGTATGTACGCAACGCCATCTATTGTACAATAGCAGATTTATTCCGACAATCATGTCTAACATTCGGCTAGAAAGCACGATAGGTCGCAGGTTCAAGTCCTGCCCACGGCTAAAAAAAATCCATCATTTAAACAATTATCTAATTACAGAATTTGTCTCCAAACGGTATTGTGAGAAATCCGACCAAAATTGGCAATTGGAACCATGTTTGTCCACTATTTCTTTCCCTAAATAACTAATCTAATCCTTGCTACAAATTATTGCTGTCGCTACGCCGTAGCACTACCAGTCTACCACGCTACGGTCGTGTCGCTACGTGCGGCATATCTACGAATTGTCAACCCGGTTGGAAACTTTCACAATAATGTTATTTTATTAAAAAGTACCATACGATTTATTTACTTAGTTTTAAAGAAACAAATAATTTAATAGTAGGTAGGTCAAATTGCTTACATACATACCTACACATAAACTCAATCCTTTTTCCCATAGTAGACAGAGAACGATCTGCTCAGATGTAAGAACGTACTTTGTCTTTTTTTTAAAACATCGCTAATTTGACGACTGATACCTAGAAGTCAGGTATTCTTTATATTTCTAGGAATATTTCTATGACTCGTTTTTCATTCAGCTGTTCTAGTTGCTCAAACCAACGTAACATACTGATTTCAAAGCTGGTTAGTCGAATATTAACTATCTCTGCAACACTTAGTAATGCACACTCAGTGCTCAGTTGTGATAATTGAATCTGCATCCGCAAGTACGGCACTGCTTCTGTAATTTGGGGTAAGAATGTTGCGGTACCGTTCACAAAGAAACAAACTCTCTCTCGCACTCGCTCGCGTCCATTCCCTCGTTCGTAAGTCGCTACTTATGGCCCAATCACAAAATGGGCCTGTCACATGCACAGGATTCACCACAGTTTTGCCTGCACAGGCCAGTTTGTACATGGAATACCGTATTGGCGCGTGATACCGTTTTACCAACTATACACGTACAGTCGACAGCAAATCAATTGTAACACTTGTAGTACGATTTCAAGTCTTACGACGCAAATAATAAGAACTGTCAAAAGTAAAAAGATCAATGGTAACATTGATCTGCTGTCGACTGTACGGTGTTCCGTGTACGTACATACTGACCTGCGCAGGCAAAACTGTGGTGAAGCCTGTGCATGTGATAGGCCCATTTTGGTCGCCAGTTAAGGTTGCCACCCAAGGAGCGGTACAGCGCTTGCGCTCAGACTATACAACTTGCATGGTAAATGTCAAATTATGTCTCGACTCTTTGAAGACTAGCTTTTATTAGCCAATTTTAATAGAGCCTACCTACGTGTGCGTGCTAGGTTTCCTAACGATGGTTCTTCGACGTTTTTAGAGCAATCGGTAAATGTACAAGCTGTCTAGATAAATTGAGAAAAACTCTATGGAACATGCATGACCGACCGGAGATCAAACCAGCAGCCTTAATCTGGGCCAACAGTTTACGATAAATACGACGTAAAATATTGTTTGTTCCATATTTGCCGATCACAAGTGTTAGTCACTTTAAAATGTGAAACAGATAGAAAATTACTATCATTATATCGATGGATAAATAAAGAGGAGCAAGTGGATCGTGGCCGGAGCTCCCTCGATGTAAGAGAAGGTCTGTTCGCGAGCAGTGGGGACATAAAATGTTGTTGAATTATTTTATGGTATTTTACTGGTCACTACTGGCGCAGAATAAGACGTGTCTAAATAACGGAAGTCTCGCCTCCTAACAACAGCTCAAAAATATAACCCAAAGTTACGTAAGTTGTATGTCAGTCAAAGATTAGGCTTGAAGGGTTTCCCAAGAACGTCATAAACAAAATATCCTCATCTTCATATTGTGTAAGACCCAAACACTTTGTCGTGTCTTTTCTGCTGACCATAGGACTATTTGGGATGCTGTGCACGTCCGTCTTGGACCGTACTTCAGATGGATTATACCTCCCTTTGTCGTAAATTTTACGGCTTCAAAAATTAGGCGCCGCCGTGAGCTGACTAGACCACGATCACGTTTTAATGTCGTAATTGTAACAACTATCGACTCAAATGGCTAGACGCGATGCACTGTTTAAAAATATCAAATAAATAAATAAAAAATTACATATTTTGCAGGTTTAGATAGATTAGTTTTAATTTGGAAGATATAATGTTTTTTTTTCTTAACATCTTCCTTTACACGACTTTACAATTAAAAACAAAATTCAAAAAGTCTTCTGTACCACCTCGTAGACTATTTTGTAAATTGATATCTGATTTAGCATTAGATGCTCTCTACGATTAGATGCAATCAATAACCTTAGTTCTCATACTATGAGCAATCCAACAACCACAACAACATGATTTGAAAGAGTTTTAAATTTTTGGCAGTAATTTTTTGAGATTTTGACTGTTTTGGCAGTTTTTGACAGTTCTTGTCAGTTTTGAAAGCTCTTGTCAGTTTTAACAGTTCTTAACAGTTACGTATCTTACCTACCTACTTAGTTGTAGTTGGTAGTAAAACTACTAATGGAACTACTGAGAAAAAGTAGTCTCACTAGTTCCATTGCCAAGTCCCATGGGACTACTGAGAATAAAAAGTCTCACTAGTCTCATCATGGAACTGTCACAAGGAACTAGTGAGAATGATCCACTTTAAACCCTAAAATCGGCTCTGAAATGAAAAGCACTGGTGGAGTCTGATCTCTCGTCATAATACGATTGTTGTTACAAGCCTCCCCCGCCGTCGGGAGATGCAACTAGACCGTCGAGAGGAACACGTCGAACCAAATTGTTTTAGCCTTGGTTTGCGGTCAGCGCCGATAATTCACTATACAGTTGTTGTACTGTCATTGAATTCTCGATTAGGTTTGGAGTTGAATTCGAATCGGAATACCAATTCTCATTAAATAGTCATTATTAATTTTGAAACTAGTTTCGCTTTGTTCATACATGTTCCTTGTTTTCCGCATAACAAAAATTTTTGTTTTATGGTTTTGGAAGCAAGGCATTTATGCTAAGCCCACTCGTTACCATCCAAAAAGCAACCCTTAAGCGTCGGTATAAATTCATGATATCCGATGAATGTATAGCGCAGCCCAAATCAAGTGTCTTATTTTGTAAACAAATATGACCGTCTAATTACCTGTTCTGATGTAACACTGAAGGAACTGATTGATCGAACCTGTTCATCATTGTGAGAATAAAGTAATCCGATCTAATAATGTGAAAATAACTATGCAGTAATCACGGAACAGCTTAAAATGTTAGTAGGGTAGGGTAGTTTTTGTTTACAAAATAAGACACTTGATTTGGGCTTCGGGTTACGCTAAGTTCAAATCAAACTTTATTTGCAAACAAAAGAATACATTCAATTACATATAAATAAAACATTCGTAGTTACACAGTACGTCTACCTTTAATTTAAACTCATCACTTCATGGTTTTTGTTTTGGAAGAAATCTCTCATAGATAAAATAAGTTACTCCCTTTGTGAATGTCTTTTCTTTTTATTTTGTTACATATATTGAACAATAATGTGTTAATAATAATAATTTATGAGTATTATATTAGAAACTGCACCTCATAATGTAACTATGTAGATGTGTTTGGGTAGATAAAGAGGAGTAAGGTTTACTTTGTATCTCCCAACGAATTTTGTACACAATATCTTGTAGTTGTATTAAAGAAAACTGTTATTTATGCCCGAGTTTTGCCGTTGTTTAATAATGCAGCAGTAAATTAAGGCTTTAATATTGCGAGGAGCTAACGCAGCGGACCGCTCGCTTAGTTCGCTCGCTCGGCTGCTCAAGCCAAGCTTGCTGCGGTTAGGTTAAATTATATCGGTCAGATACAGAAAATTATACCAAAATTATACATTCAAAGTCATATTTAATACACGACTGTCGCAAGGAGAGTTTATCGTGTGTATTGTATGTAATGTACTTTATTATATTTACCCCTTGGGCTTGAACTAACACCCTGATATCAAATAACAATAAAAATAGATTTCGACAAATTGAGAACCTCCTCCTTTTTTTGAAGTCGGTTAAAAATTAAATACTTATCTATGTCAGTTTGTAGTCTTTTATAGCCTAAACGGCTTGAAGAAGTTTGATGTATAGTATTCTTAGTTTCGTCTTTGAGCACTACTTTATATGCAGAGAAAACGGTTGGGCTTTTGTAAAAATTTAAAATGTATTGCGTAAATCGCTATGAAGTATTTATAGAACAAGTTTAATGTTAATTTTAAACAGTCGTTTATTACAAAGACATATATATTATTTTTCAATAGAGTAACAACTTTAATTAAATGTTTTATATGTTTCGATTCACAATGTGAATGTAATGTAGAAAGTAACTTTACCTATTGATCATCAAAAAGAACATTTCCTGATATATTTGAGAGGAAAAGATAACTGTATAAATAGAGAGAAATCTCTATTTCAATTTCGTACATTAAAGGTTACCCTTTCTTGCATTACCTTTCATCATCCTTTCATCATAGTTCGTAGCTGAAGACATCGTTATAATCTAATCTAATGTATAGAGTGTTATAGGCATGTAGGTTTTTTTTTTCGTAATATTATTTTCATTTTATTAAGAGTATAAACCAAAGAAGTCTGGAAGAGACCGCCAATTGTGATATTAACTGTGTTAACATATTTCTTTTGTGTAATTATTTTTTGCAAAAAAGAATATTTATCTTACCTTATACATGTCAATTTGCGTATTCAATATCTTATCAACAAATTGTGAAAGTATTTATGGTAGTAATTCTGGCGTTCGTATTTTAAAACTAATCAGACAGGTCTAAAAATGCTGCCTCCCTTTCTTACACGGCACGATATAATCTCTATCTGTTGCTACCTTAAAGGAAATGAAAATAATATTATTAAAAATTCGTTTCAGGATTTGTTCGATATTATTCCAAATGGCAATATTGAAATCACCATAGTAGCAACGCTATACAGGCTGTGGCTGTTATTGGATTATTATATTATCTATCCCCAAACTTTGATCCATTATTTGGAGGCCACCCTGTGCACCCACTACCCAGGTATACATAATGTATTGGGCGGCGAAGGGTCGACCTAAAGCATGTTGTTTACATATTTAAAGATATCCGCTCCCACTTATATTCAACGTAATAAAAAGGCGAATGGAGGTCGAGATTTCCGAAGGCGAGCCTCTTGGTATACATTCTAATATATTTATTCAATTCAGTGAGCAATTGACCCGGTTAATCCCAAATGAGATGCCATTCGAAGGAAATATAATAATGCTTTATAGACGCCACTATGAAACGATCGATGCAAATCATTTATTCAGCGAATAGGCAGTGGAGAGGCCTTTTTATCTGTCAATAAATTGTACACGATTCTGCGCGTGTCGAGAAAACGATGTTATGTAGAAAAGCGTGACGATATTTTGGGGGTTGGTATGGAAAATATTTCTTATAGACTTTCTACTGCTCAGAAGTATCAGGTTTTTTTATTTACATATCTAAACATCACACTGTTGGCCAAATAGAAAATACTCTAAAAACGTCAATACCATTTTCGTCATAGAAAAATAGTTACTTCGTTTGTGTTGATTACCTGCAAATTGATTTAGTGTCAACAATTGAAGACCTTTTGATAGTAAAGTTATGGCAAAATGCACACAAAATTAGTTTATTGAAATATTTTCCATCAAACGTAAAAGTTGTTGATGACAAAAAGAACCAATAAGCATCTTGTTTCAGTACCTAGGAACTTCCTGGTATTTTTAACGTAGACAAAAAAGCGCCTATTAAAAGAAAGTAAATATTTGCAGATGTACTCATATTTACTCATTAACAGAGAAATAATTGAGAGATAAGTTTACATGTGTAGCCACGTTTGTCGTGTTCCGTACTTTGACGACCACAGCCTTTTGTTATCTCCACAAAATGGGACCCAAAACTGCCGTATATAATTTTTAAAACACAAACATAATATACTTAGGTTTATCTTCACGGTACATAAAGCGGGTCATTTTTACCCGTGGGCGGGCAAGCGGTCATATTTTAAAAGGCTTGAAGCGGCCGTCGGTCGGCCAACGTCGCTGCGTCGCACAGATAACGCAGCCTATCGGTTATTTACTGACCACAAACAAACTTTTTAACCTTTTTCGAACTTACGTCCTGTTTTCCTCTATATTTCTTCAGTCTGCGGTTGATGCGGTTCCAGGTGGAGTGGAGTTTGTCTCTTGTATTCAATTATTTGAAAAGAAAATTAGCATTGTTTTGTCTTTACTGATTCTCTTCAACCACTTAATTTAAGCTTAAAGCTTGTGCTAGGACACACACAACACTCTGTATGGTGCCTTTTGGAACGAAAATCCCCACGAATTTAAAGGTTCGATGCCCATCTCTGGAGTAGGTAGGCCCATTCGCAAATATCATAACTCATTGGCTGCCTTGGGATAGAATCTGGAACCTCTGTTATGTGAGTCTAATGTGCCACAACAACTGTTCCGTTGTACTATCGTTCAAAACAATTCCAATTGTCATAGAAATCGAAAGTAAAGTGATCCGTGCTTCTTTGAAAGTTATTCAAAAATTTGGTTTTATCTTTAGGATTTAGTTTAATGAATTTATATTGTCATGATTATCTACGTACAGAGTTTTATTACTATGAAAACTTATTACAATTGTGAATAGTTTTCGTAGTAATAATTTGAATTCTGTAAAATTAAGTATGATTAATATATAAATAAGTTTGTTTGAAATAGAGAAATTGACTTTATCTGTTCTTACCTACTTATGAGACATTATACTAAAACAGTAAACTATTAAGGTGAGGTGTTGGGACGTTTTTAAGTTTTTCGATGAAGGCTACGGCACTAACTACTGAAATTAAAGGCCTGAAAAAAATATATATCAATCTTGGGGTATCTATTTAGGGACTGTTGGCTACCGATACACGATTGGACAAACTTCGCTCGATAGAAAAAAATCACAAACATACCCCTTTCCTGTCTTTTCACTCGAGTAGTGTGTCTAAACTAAAACAGTTATTCATACAAAATATATATCTAAATGTAGGTTATTATAAATAGAAGAGCTTGATGAGATGAAAATCTGTTGTTTGTAACGTTTTTTTTATACCAGGCAAAATTTAAGAAAAAACACAATTTGTATAAATACAAATGCACGGCGCTACGAGCTTCAGTGCGCCGCTGGGCGCTGTCGAGGTCGGACCTGTATCGATTTTTGCCAAATGTTCCACTTTGGTCTTTACCTTGGAATAGTTGGAATGCTCCCACGATCGTCATAACGTAATAAAATTTAAAATAATACGAGTCGAATTTGGTCACACCTATACTTTAAGATTATTAGTTTACTAGTCACGGAATGATTGTGCATCGTTTTGAATAAAAAAAAGGACTCATAACCTAAAACAGATATTCCTTAACACAATAGATTTTTCGCGAACCATGTTTTTGAAGTCATCATATTACACGCGACACGAACACCAGTGTCGAGTGTCGTATATTGGGAGCGAGCAGTGGTCTGATAATTGCAGATGAAGACAAGTCGGCTAACATTACAGTGGGGCTATAACATTACGGTTCTCAAAACGATCAAATCATACCATGTCATAGCGGCCGTGAAAGGGACAGTGCTATTGCATTGGTATAGCGGCGTCTCTGTTTGGCGCGCCATGACATGGTATAATTTCATCGTTTTGAGAACGGTAATAGGGGGGCTGATCAGTAACTTCCAAATAGACCAAAGTGGAACAGGCCAAAACAAATGACTATTGACGGTGATTTGTCCCACAGAGCGAACGAACAAACAGCAATCGAACTTAAAATAGTTTGTACGTAGTTGCTACTTGTAAAATTATGTACAGTGAACATCACATACAGTTTGCCACATTTTACTCTAAGCACAGTGATAATACGGGCCAAATTTCAATAGCTATGTAGTTATAGACTGATGCAATATACACTGTGCCTACTTTTAAAAGTACAGTCAACAGCACATAATGTGTGTCATGTTTTACCCTACACAGTGATAACACGGGCCAGATTTCACCATCACTGACGTCACACCTGACACCAATAATAATACTTACCTAACATCACGTTACAAAATTCGTCATTTATTTAGTTTTATTGATACACTTGACAGTTTGTCACTTAAAGTCAAAAACAGATTTGTTGTAATGTAACCTCTATGGTTATTAAAATTTTAATAAATTTTGTATTTTATAAGAATTTATGCTCAATTTTTTATTAAATCGCGTGAAAGTACTTTCAAAATATATTCCCCTAGCAAATAATTTGATTATTCCTATTTTTCACTTTTATTACAACAATATTACCTAATTGACATTCCTATTATTCCAGGTCTTTTTTTCCGTCAGATTAGTATTAACATAGTATTTTATTCTACTACGTCATACTATCATACGTCAATATAAATAACTTAAAAAATAATTAAAATATATAACCTGTAGACGCGAATTTGATTGCATTGAACCCACTCCGGACGGTCGGTTTAACGTATGTCTGCTTATGACCTTCCGTATAAATAAATACGTTTAAAAGTACAAATTGCTTTACTTTATTGTCAACTAGCTTCTGCCCACCACTTCGTCTGCGCAGGATTATAAATTATAGCCTATGTGTTATTTTGATGTATAATATGAGCTATATTATTGTAAAGTTTCATTCAGCAACATCCATCCATCCATCCAAACTTGCGCATAATATTAGTGGGTGTGGTATGGGATAGTCACGAGCACAGCCCGTGTTAGGGCCAGTGTAGAAGTTGAAGCCTGGTTGGCGGCGAGAGGTGAACAGGAGGGGTGATGATGATACGGTTCCGAGTTGACATAATGTGCGACAACATTTAGTATAGACAAAAGTTCAAGATTTGAAAGAAATATTTTCCGACAATCGCGAAAATTGAAATAAGTAACTCCGAAGCTGTCAGACTTGGGATATCCCTATTTGGCATTAAATGGGTCGATAATGTTGGCACCGACAAGTGGACTTCGGTGTATCGTCTATCCGTGGGACATTCTGTATAGGTATTATTATGGGTAGCGAGCTGTGACGTCACAGTGAGGACACTGGTTACGCTTACTCTGTGTACCTGCGCGAGTAATGACCCCGATCAATGCGCGTCATCCCTCTCTCGCCCCTCCCTCGCCCCGCACCTCACCCCCTCACTAGGCTCAAATGACCCAGTGGCCTCGCCTTAAGTAATAATCCAATCTTTTATAGAGCCCTTTTATTTTCATTTCTCCACTTTCCTCTGCCTAATAGAACCGATTCATTGTATTAACAACGGCATTTATCGTCTCACTATGATAACAAACAATAGCCCTCTCTGTCTGTTTCATATAAAACGAGCGAGACCAACAATTCATTTCGCCGACAATGATACAGTGCTGACGCGAATAGACAATGGTCATAAATAATATTTCCTCTCTTGCTGTTTGGTTCGCCATTTTACTTAGGTCTTTCAGATTACCTATAAGTTTTACTGAACTTAACTCAACTCAAAAAGTACTTGATTTTTGAAAATTCTTTACCATTTACGGCTGCTATTCATAAACGTGATTTAAAGTTACGCCACCGTTTAGGCCCCCTGTCCCTTTCTATCTTAACCTTTTTTTAACGAAGTGTGAAAGGGATAGCAACACAATTTAAGGGGAGTGAGGTTTAACTAAGTTTGTGAATATCAGCATACAGTTTGTTAACCTGCGGACGGTTTTTTTTCTGAGCATTTCCCAAATAATGTCACATTAATTAATGTGTGCTACGATTTCACAACTGCTACGCTCGTAGCGCTTCTACGAGCTGGAAGTTGGATGCACTAGGCGTATTAAAATATAGCACATGAAACCTTTGTGGGGTGTAAGCACTATTTTCTCAGTATTTTAGCTGTATAAGTTTTTACTTGTATTTTTACCCGAATGCCGAAAGAAGGGTAGTTTTTCCAGAAACAACTTGATTAATTTTGGCGTAGAGGTGTCGTTAGATTCGTTTTGACCACGGGCACTGACATTTTATGCAAAAAAATGTATCGTTTTTATTTGTAATATTTAAGTTATATTAAGATGTACTAACAATATTCTTATCTTTGTTTCAGGTACCTGTCTACATTCTTTTGATTGCTGTGAAGTGATTATATCCCATGGGATCGAAATTCATTCTGTCGATGAGTATGGGTCGAAGTCGAATGTTCTATAGCACGAAATTAAAATATTCGAATATGTGTTGAGTCGTCAATAAAATTGTAATGAATTAAATGTAAATCTTTGTTCTCAGTAGGTAAGTAGTAGTATTTAGGACCGATTACTAGTGACATATATCTACATTAGAAAGTTCCATATGTTTACATAAAGTTATATAATGTGTAACTGGCAGAGAACGCCGCAATGCGTTTGCCTTTGCGCCTTTATCCTTAAACTTGATTTTATTAGCATTTTTGGAAGTAAATGAAATTTTAATAAGTTTAGGCGAATTTACATTAAACATGTACAGTCGATAGCAGATCAATGGTAATACTTGCAGTACGATTTCAAGTCTTACTACGTAAATAATAAGAACTGTCAAAAGTAAAAAGTGTTACCATTGATCTGCTGTCGACTGTACCAACACACAGATTTGGAAAAAATTACCATGTATGTGGTGCTATTCTGTAAGGGTAAATATTCTTACAAAAGCTTTAACGAAAATTACAGTCACTGAGTTAATTCATAGATTGTTATTATTGCAACATTAAATTCAAGGTTGTATGGATGTTTGCGCTTACATAATATCACCACATCGGCTTTGGACACATTCGTACAATTTCCACATTCGTACAATTCTACATTCGTACAATTCCACATTCGTACAATTCCACATTCGTACAATTCCACATTCGTACAATTCCACATTCGTACAATTCCACATTCGTACAATTCCACATTCATACATTAGATTACTCGATTACATTGCAGGAACGACAAGGAATGAAGCCAGGCAAGGAGTGGTACAGTTTTAGTTTCAGACTTTTAAAAAATTAATTGATTTCAAGTATTCTAATGTGAAGTTAACGGATCTCTTTACTGTAAAGGTTGTTATTTCCATTATTCACAGGCCATTGTACGTAAGGCAAAGTTTTTAAAAATGGAAAATCTTGCTGAATTAAAGTTCATGTATTTAACAATCGCACTTGCACTTTTGCCCACTTATTATATTCCTGAAGCATGGTTAACTATTAAAGAATCCACGAAAGAAACAGAGAAAATAAGATTGTTCATAGAATATTTTGAGTCAGTGGATATCCCCAAAAATGGTCCTAATGTTAAGCTGTTACGGCGAACAATACCGTACAACCAACACCCTAGAAGCCTGGCATAAAAAACTAAACCACGAAATTGGTTCATTAAAGGATTCGTTTCCTTACGTAGTGTCGTTTTTAAAAGAAGAGGCACAACGTAACGATTTAAAAAATTCAAGAGCAATACATAACATAGAGATGAAAAAGAGAAAACCATCACAAAGTGTTAAAAACAAAAAGATTGCTGCAATATTGAATGAATTATTGGATAAAAAAATCACAGTTTTGGAATGGCTAAACAAATTAAGATGCTTATCTTTAACTACACATGTAGACAATATTACAGAAGTGAAAAGAGATAATGCACACGGAAATAGTACAGATGAATACGGAAATAGTACAGATGAACTACAACGTTTACTAGAAAGCGACTAAGTTTCTTGTTAAGAGAAGTGCCTCTTTTGTGTTATTTTAGTTGTTTACTCTTACTTAAAATGACGCTGTACGTAAATAGAAATTATACGAAAGATTATCTATCCTTGGTTAACTATAATGCAGACTCACATAGTACCTATTGTACGAATTTGGAAAACAATTTAGGAAAAATTGTACGAATGTAGAATTGTACGAACGTGGAAATTGTACGAATGTGTCCAAAGCCCAGTTCTCAATGGAGTACAAATATTATAATATTAAAATAATCGATTTTATTAATGTCGAGAGCGAGCCAGTTCAGAATATCCTTCACAAAACCCTTCCGGCAAACGTTAAATTCTTAATGACTTTCCAAAATTCAATATAATAACGTTTCGAAATAAGCGGCGGGCTGCAAACCACTGGCCATAAATCCCCGGATGTTCGTACACCCCGTTTGACGGGCACAACCCCCTAAATAATGGGCGGAATTTCGCGCCATAGACCAAATAGTACGGGAGACTAGCTGACAATTTATACCTTACTAAAGACCTGGATGGATGGTTGAATTTATTGATAGGCTTGTGTAACATCATACGGCACTTCTGTGGAAAGATTAAGGTTTTGATTCCTAGTTACCGGAACTGGATGTAATTTGTAATCGTATGTATTTGCAAAATTTATTGAACAGGTAATCCTAATTTAAGTCCTGAGTGTGATGATTTTTATACGAAGCATAGTTTGAATTTGTTTAGTCCGAACCTTTACTAAAATTATATCAGCATTAGGTAATGGAGTAGATGTTACAACTTTGATTGTTGAAGAATATTATACACTAATCACATGTTTGAACTCGGGTAATTTTGGGTTAAAAATAGTCTAGTATAGCCTTGAAAATTTCTAGGACTATTACTGTTAGTCTTTTACTTCATATTTTAAATCATCTGATCAAGTCTTAGAAATACAAACCTCTGCACTTTTATTCACATTTGTACAATTAGATAGGCGAGTCCCATTTCAAATGTCGCAACAATGGTACCTAATATCAATTCACCCAGACATTTTGTAAGGCATAAATCGCTGGCTCAGCTCCCGGCCCGAAAACATAAACTATTAAAGAGACTGCTACAACTGAGGACGGTGCAATTTTATGACCCGCTTTTGCATATTGAATGGGCACGCAGCCACTTCGGCTTGGCAAATTGCTGCATTTTTTCGTATAGGGAATTAACGAATTATTGCTTTGAAAGCGCTTGCCAACGTTGTACGCCATGTTTTGAATGTTCACAATGTAACAAGAAGTGAAGTTTTCAATTTGCTGGAAGGACTAACGAGGTCGAGAAGGACATACACCGACTCTACGCTCCTAAGTGGAAATAATCGGTGCGGAACCGGCACGAGTACGCGTTCTCATTTCAGAGGCCAAGATCCACTTTGGGTAGCAAGCCAGTGGAGAAACTGAGTAACATATTTTTCAATAATTCTCACAACTCATAGTAATTTGTGCTGTTATAACAAAGTGTTTCAGTTAGTCAGAATTTGTGCGAAAGCCGATATAATCAAAAGTCAAATTGATAAATATAAATAATAATTATATTTTAAATTTTTAACGATCAAACTACAAAGCGAAGGTAAATTAAAGTATAAATATTATAAAAATTATACATTACACTGTACCTATTCTTCTGCTGGGGCGTCAGCAGCAGGGGCCTCTTCTGTGGGGACCTCAACTTCGGCAGTTTCTCCTTCAGGGGCAGGGGCCTCGGTAGGTGGGGCTTCCTCAGCAGGGGCCTCGACTTCGGCCGGGACCTCGCTTTCAACTGCCGCTTCCATTTCTACGGGTTCTCCGACTTCTGCGGCCTCTTCTACTGGAGGAACTTCTTGCCCTTCATCTCCACCTTCAACAATAGGAGCTGCCTCCTCAACCTCTGCTGGCGTTTCCACGATCTCTTCCTCCGCAGGCAAAGGTGCGTCCACTGCCACGTCACTGAGTTTCTCATGAACGCTTGGCTCTTTAACAGGCTCTGATACTGGCGGAGCCGGTTGTTCCTCGGACGCTGGTGCCACCTGTGCCACCTTTGAAGGAACTGGCTTCACTGGCTCCTCTTTCTTATCTTCCTTCTTCCTTTGTTTACGCTCCAATGGCAAATACAGTTTATAATCTTGAGGCAACTCTTCTTCAGTGTACAGGCGATCACTGAAGTAGATTCTTCGTAAACGCACATTAGCGTGTATTTGAACACGAAGTGTCTCTATAAACTGTGAGCCGTACGCTCTTTTCGTGAAATCGGCTAAGTTGAACTGTATTTGATTCCATCCGCCCGATAGTCCTATAGGCATAGTCGTGCAAAAAGGTTTAATTTTCGTCGTCGACTGGAAATTGGATATTCTGAACCGTCTGCGCATGTTCTTGTCGTCGAGAATTGTTATTTCGAACGAAAAATACCTCTTTAGGTTTTTTACGATCATTACCAAGAACGGCAGTCTTATTCCGAGGACTTGGCTCCTTTTTGGGCATGTAATGTATGTGGTGGCGACATTGGTGCTTACTATTTCGAGGACTATAGAGTTGACCTCTTGATCGGTGAGTCGTTTTACATGGCCATTGTGGACTTCCATATCCCATATCGCTAATGGGTTCGAGCCACAACTGAAGAATATAGACAATAATCCACTTTGGTACGTGTTTTTAAACATTATAGGTATCTTGGCAACGATAATCAGGTAATTACAAAATAATTGCTACGTATTTACAACTTCCTACAAGTGTCCATATCCAAAGAGACAGTGACAGATACATGATGGACGCGATCGATGATAGTTTGACAGACGTTTGTAACGTTAAATCCAACCAGCTTGATTTGATGTAAAAAGTTTATTTTACAATTGTACGATGATTTCTAATCGGTTTCGGAGGGAACAGCTGGGGGAAGCGGCAGCTGCGGGTTGATTTTTTTTTCCTTGATGGTTTGGGCCGTCTTCCCATCCAATTCACAACCATGAGCGTAGATTGACTGCCCTTATACGTATATTACTCCTTGTTGACTGCACTTTGTATTGATTAGACTTTCAATTCTCATTTATACAATGAATAAGTAATAAATTCAATATAGTTATAATCGTATTTATTTATTCAATATACCTTATCTAAGGTGCTTAAATCTCTAGCGAAGTTACAACATAATATTAAATCTTCAAAAAACCTTCAGCTAAAGTCCTGACGAAGTTATGGTGTAAATTTAAACAAATCTACTTTAAAGATTGTCTCCAGGTGTTTGATGCCCTGACATTCTTAAAGATGACATGGTTTTTTCCAATTCTTGGTCTAGCATTACATTAATCACCTCTACGCCTGCCATTACAGCCGACTGAAAAGAGTACGATTTATGTTCAGTAAGTTCGATTAGTTCTGCTTCACTGGTATCAGTTCTACCATCGCTATCTTTGACAGGCACTTCTTGTATTTCAGGTATATCAGCTTGTTCCGATACACCTATATCTGAAACAATCTGTGACTTATGTTGCTTTGAAATCCTGCTCGTCTTAGATTCGCCGGAAGCAATTCTTAGCGTCGACTGAGACCTGGCTTGAGGCGATTTATAAAGTGATTCTTTTGAAACGTGTCTACTTCCACTGGCAGATGGAATTTTTTCATCGGCTGTAGATTGTATTTCAGGTATATCAGCTTGTTCCGATAC
The DNA here is from genome assembly GCA_963506565.1 of Tachystola acroxantha. Classification (NCBI taxonomy): domain Eukaryota; kingdom Metazoa; phylum Arthropoda; class Insecta; order Lepidoptera; family Oecophoridae; genus Tachystola; species Tachystola acroxantha. The sequence goes on from OY735887.1 coordinate 7,612,639, forward strand.
ACCTATATCTGAAACAATCTGTGACTTATGTTGCTTTGAAATCCTGCTCGTCTTAGATTCGCCGGAAGCAATTCTTAGCGTCGACTGAGACCTGGCTTGAGGCGATTTATAAAGTGATTCTTTTGAAACGTGTCTACTTCCACTGGCAGATGGAATTTTTTCATCGGCTGTAGATTGAAGCGATTTCTGCGCTTCTTTCAGAGTTTTTCTAGAACCACTTTCTTTTCTAAGGTCAGAACTACTTCTTCTAAAGTTAGAGGAATCTGCTAGTTTAGGCTTTTCTTGCAGGGCTGCTAATATTCTGGACGTGTAAGGCGAAATATTTTCCTTATTCCTTTCCGCCTCAGCTGCTTTTTTGCCTTTACTGGACATTGGAAAGTACAATTTATAGTCTTCTGGTAACTCAGAATCCGGATATATCCTGTCTGCAAAGTATAGCCTTCTCAGGCGTATATTTGCGTTAATTTTCACATGATGAGTCTGCGTATACTGTTTATTGTAAGCGCGACGTGTGAAATCGGGTAAATTGAAATGGATTTGATTCCATCCATCTTCTAGATGTATGGGCATACTAGTGCTCGTCGGTGAGATGTTGGTTGTACTCTGGAAGTTAGCCACGCGAAACCTGCGTTTTGTTCCATCCTCATCAAGTATGGTGACTTCAAATGTAAAATATTTGTGAAGGTTCTTTACTATCATTATCATAAAAGGCATTCTTATTCCTAAACCTGCCTTTCCATTTTTAGGGCAGTTTATATATGTTGTGCTTACATTATTTCCGCCTAGTTCTATCACTAATGCTTTTAATTCTGGGTCAAATAACCTTGTTACGTATCCATCTTTCTCGTGTATCTCCCATGACTCAAAGGGCTTCGACCCTAGCCCTGATAATAGAGTGAACAGTCCACGTTGGTACGAACTTCTGTACATTTTTATAATGCGATTAGTCCATGAGAAACTAATGTTTTCAGCGATTCACTCTCATCACATGAAAAACAATTTTCTTATTTATTACATTCTCTTTGGTCATTATGTGACAATTTAGTTACAATCAAAGGAGAATGAAAGAACTTTTCTTGTTTCTTTCTTAGCAATAAAATTACTAAACGGTGGCTTAATTTGGCAGTTGCTGAACTAACGATATGTATGTGCGATGTCCTACGAAAATATAGGCGTTTTAGAGATCTAATACAGGTGTCCTAACTATCTAAGTTTGTTGTATATAAAAATAGGACCACAATCACTACCTCTCCCACGGCACAAAATAAAAAAGGATGAGGAAGAGTATCATCACTCATGAACATAATGGATATAAAGATAATATAAGGAACCCCCACACTATTATCAGCCACCCAGTAAGTTGGGAATTACTGTGATGAGTGTGTGTGTGATTCTTCATTGACGAAGAATCACATGCCATGATGAGACACACATGAGTACAATTGCACCACGAAATCCGATTACAGCCCAACAGTCAAAATAAATGAGGCCGTCAGACATAAACAGAAAAACTTCCACCGAAAACGTAGAAATAAAAACTTTTAAAAGAAAAGCTCGCATTCGCTGTGATTTATCTTCCCATTTGTCATCCTCGACACTAGGAAAATATGTCACGCAAACCCACAAGTAACGCTCATACGTACGGCCCGTAACGAAAATAACATTTTTGTCCTCTAAATCACGTGACTTTTCCACTATGTTGGGCGCCCTTAGAGACAGAACCGTGGCAAAAAGCTGGAGACGCGGGGGCACAAAGGAAAAATGAAAAAGTGCCTTTTGACTGTCATGATAAGGAGTGCATGGGCGTGTTTGGTGCGTTGTTATATCGCCTGGCGTCGCGGATTACGGCTGTTGGAGAGGGGGAACCTGCTAGAAAACATGTTATCGTAACACCTCAACTCTCGTACCACACCTGTAGGCATATAGACATGGTTAGTGATCGGCGTAGTGCAGCGGAGTGACCTAGAAAATTGTTATTCTGATAAGATTTTTTGTTCTTGTTTCGACCAACTGGTTCGCCCAAGATTCTTGTTTCGACCAACATTGTACGTTCATTATAATTGCATAAGGCAAATAAGCGATAGAACGACAAGATATGTTTATGTGTAACCAATGTAAACTTTTGTGTGCAAATACAGTAGGTATATTTGATTTGATTATTTGCTAGAAGCACATATCGATAACGGTAATTAAAACTCATTCTAATTTGACTGTGAGAGTTATGAATGAAATGACCATTCAAAAATTATTAATGCATCTGGGGTTAAAACCTTATAATTATTGATATTTAAACAGTGTTTGTAAAATAAGAGCGCAACATATTGCAAAAAAAAGTGAAAAATATTTATTACTTATTTGGTGGTTCCCTTTTTTTGGTGGTTTCGTCCATTTTCGTAACTTAGTTTTACAACTGGCTACGATTGAGGATTTTTGTCTTGATTTACAGTTGTTTTGATTATGTACCAATATCGTTGTTTTGACAACTTATATGGAGGGGTAGCCCTCCGTCTCGCTGAAATCCGTATTATTTTTTGTCCGGATAAGACATTCCGTATCACTGCCTGCTTTTTGTACGCGAGGGGAGAGCCCCATAACATGTGACATAGTTAAGATATCATACCAATTTCTCGGAATTAATTGTATAGAAACCATGAGTCGATAAAGAACTATCGTAAAATAACAGTACGAATTATATTTGTCTTCTACTGGATTTTTATCGAGCCCATGCACTTATACTAGACTTATAATATTTCATCGTATAGAGTTTATCGACCCCATGCACTTACACTACACATAATTTATGTAATATTTGATCGTATAGAGTGCACGGATAAGAATAATTCTCCAAAATATTTCTTTACTGTATTTAGTAAAGGACCCGCCCCTGCCTGGTGGTTTAAATCAATGATAAATACTTTTACAAGTAAAGACTCTGCACTCTAAACTACTAGACGTAGGTAAAAATACATATAAGTCTAGGACGAATTGGTGCCTAGATTCTTTGATACTAGTCAAGTATTTTTTAAATCTTAACCGTAAAGTATTTCCCACACAGGCGCATAGCAATAACGTCACCTCAGATCGCTACCTACTGGACGTTAACGACGGGAGAAAATGGGGCGGGGCATACGTTTCAACTGGCCGCAGACCGCAAACCGCGTGCAGATCGCGCCTGTGTGGGAAAGACTTAATACTGTACATATGACTAAACCTAAAATGACATACCTAAGTAACCGACTTTATAAGTAACTTCAAGTACTAATTATTTTGTTGCGACAACAACAGGGTCAATTTGGTCACTATTCCGGTAACATTATTTTATGATCCATGACATAGTATAACTTTGACACAAGGCCGTCATCAATGGCATCATTTGTTATTAAATTCCTCTGTCCAAAAATTGTATCGGCCTGTATTTAGCGAGCTCATTGCGCAGCGCACCGAAGCGTGGCCTGCATAATGTATCGAACGCGACTCCGCCGCTGCCGCGCCGCCGCTTTGTCTGCGTTATTTACAGCCAGCCCGTGTATTCACGCGGAAATTGGATTTGTAAAATAAGACACTGTGTAAATAATCTTTATCTAAAACATATCTCCGCGGAGAATTGTGCCCCAGTTTCTGGGTACAGTCATACCGCCGTAGACAGAGAAACCTACATACCGCGGTCAATGGGTTCCACAGATTAAAGATATAAGTTTTCTGGTTCTCTTGAAAATGGCGGGAAACATCGGTTGCAAAATTATTTGATAATTTTTATTTTAATGTCTACAGTGGTTATTTTGTGTTTTATATCACGTTAAATTAAACAAAAAAATGTTCGCGAATGACAGTATGGTGAATTTATTGGATAATTTGAGCAAATCTGAAGTTTCAAGCTTTTATCAAGAGTTGCCGCTGCAAGCTCGGGAGTGAACGTGACTGTCGAGCTGCTTCGTCCAGACTGATGATGCTACGGCGTCTCCTCTGAATGAAGACATGAAGACTCGGCTACCCAGGGTGAAGACGCTACTGCGACTCCTCTGGAGGAAGATAGAAGACTATTATACCTATATTGAATTTTCTGTAACATGACATTGGCAAATGACGAACTGTCGAGTCCATTAATAAAATAAATAAATACCGCGGTCAATGCAGTGGAAGCAGTTTCAACTCGTTACACCGAAAGAAAACGACCGCTACAAACTATGACAGCCAAGTATTGGCTAGCTATTTGTATTCCTAGCTAGTTCGATTGGTTACTGTTTACAATTATTTGCTCCGACTGGCAAGGACGTAGTTATTTTAGCTAGAAATCAACATTTAAATAAGTTTAGCTTCTACAGGCGACCCTGTTTATACCCGACTGCCCCAGAAGTAGGGGAATGATTTTTGGGTGTACCTATGTATGTATGTCCATTCCTTCTTGCCATCCTGTAGTCTAAACGATTTGATGGATTTTGGTGTATGGGGTATCGTTAGATTCGTCTTGATTACGGGAGTGTCATAGGGCATAAAAAATTAATCAAAAGGGGAGAGTTTGTTTGCAGTCGGGTTTTATCAGTGTATAGAACATACTTTATTCAGATACAGCTCTAGTCAGTTGACCGTTGGACTCCAGTTTACCTTTCTGCAATTCTTTAATGTACACAAATTAAATACACGTTACATGAGATCTTTGATGTACATAAGGTATGATAGAGTTATCTACCAGCAAACCAGTGAGAGAGATGAGATCTGGAGCAGGCAGCTTTTACCAATATCTATAGCTCTATTTCTTTTCCTGCTCTACATGTGTCATTTCCGGTGTTCCCTACCTATTTTTCTAGTCGACAGCCATCCCGGTTGGAAATAATCGCCGTGGCTGTACCCGGGGCGGGACAATGTATCGAAATTAATATCCGGGGACAGGAGCGGACAATTTGTCCACCCGGGAATGCGGATAATTAAACGGAGCCACGGCACGACGCTAGCTAGCGCGCAGATGAAAATATTCGCTCGAGAACTAGACATTCCGGAGACCACAAAGACCGAGGTAAAGGAGAAATACGCTTTAATTTGATTTAAAGATAGTTGTAATGTATTAGGACAGTATGAAAATTGTGCATGTCTCGATTATGAATGATGTGTCGATTTCTACGTAGAGACTAGAGCTGTTTGTATTTTATTTCTGAAATGGACTGACAGTCCAATAAATAATAGGGGTTTAAATGCCCCTTGTAAATGCGAAAGTTGGAATGAATCCCTTAAATAGAGAGAGCTCGGGAAATGATCCACCGCGTGGGCCTAGTGTATGTAAATTTTCATTTCTAAATACGATGGAAACTAATTTGCTCTTGCCAAGGCTGGTATCCTAGGCCTAGGCCTCAGATCGTTACCTACTGGACGTTAAAATGCCCAGAAAATGGGGCGTGGCATGCGTTTTAACTGGCCGCAGGCCGCGGCTGTGTGCGTATAATGTTGACATGCGCTTAATAATGTTGACAGTCTATAATACTATTATAGACTTAATATAATACATATTAGATCTAGAAAATCTACCAAAAACTGTTATCCTATACTTGTCCACCGGTGCGTAGAGCAATATTAGGGTATAAGTACAGCTCTAAGCTAGTAAAAGTAGCCATTTATCTCCGCGAAATTCAATATTCTCTTGTCGTTGCACTATGGGTCCGGAAAGCAAGCTGTCTTATTCTGGGCTAGCCATGATCAGTAAAATGCCGTAAAAATACTTGCCTCTCATTAGCCGATTACCAGTAGTTTAGTCAAGTTTTATCACGAATAATGACTTTTCTTGAGTACAAACTAAACGGAAATGTGGTCGCACTGAATTAAAATGATTAATAGTAAGACCTTGCGAAACCACCGATTTAAATCGATGTTATCCAATATCAAAATTCTGCGACGCCCCGTGTTTATTATAAATCCGGTACTAACATCGCGCAATTTTTATATACATCAAACGTCAACTCACATATAACAGGGTGACTGAATAAGAAATCGTACAATAATAAGTACAAATAAATTCAGTGACTTCAAAACAGCGCGGAAGCGTTTCTGTTCGTTGTGAACTGAGCCTATCATTTGCGACCGGTAAATAGAGAGGGGCAATTCTTTCCGGAATTTTATCGATCATGGCTGGCCCGGAATAAGACAGTTAGCTGGGTGTCGAGCAGCCAGCAATAATCCCTAGAATTCCGGTTCATTTGCGTGCCCGTCGACGCCGAAATAGAGACATATATATCTCTCTCGTTGGCCTTTTTAATCCGTCGCTCGATATCGATACTCGTAAATCTGAAACGTCGATTAGAAGGACATTGTTTGTCCGTATCGACAACAAATAAATTGCAATAAACGTCGCTTCCCACGTTCCACGGAGAAAATCAATGTCGTTACGGAATTATGAAGGAAAAATGCGATGTAAGCCCGGATTTCGTCCGTGGTAAGATTTAATATTGGAAAAATTGTAAACGGCGTGTTTACAGTGTAAGGAAGTATCAATAAGACGACGCGAAATACAACAACATTTAATAATAAACTTAGCCATTGAATGTAACCATTCGCTAGGGAATCTGATCAAGTTTTTCTTGAATGCTTCGCTTATTTCATTTCAATGACGATGACGATACGTAAACGAAGATAATATCAGCTTCCTAACTAAGTGGTAGGTATTTGACTTTCGTTAACGGTAGCAGAATAAAAGATAATTGTATGGGATATTTACTTCTTCGTTACTTAATGTCAATCCATACATTTTTATTTTTAATATAATGCCTTTTCCGCAATGCCACTCTGTTTGCTATTATTTTGCAAATCTTCTTCTTTTTAACGTTCCTCTACGCATCGAAGATTGGACAACATCATGGCAATCTTCACCCTCGGGACAAACACTGCCCGGAACAAGGAGCCGGTGCTGCAGCAGAACCAATCATTCCTTAGCCAAGTATGTCACCTCCTGCCAACACTCCTCTTCCGACAGACTATTTTAAAATCTAGTATAAGAAGCTTTATGTTATAATCTCGTTTTACTTTAAATTCATGAAATGTAACAAAATTAATGAATTCCATTAAATTTAGGAAGTTGTGCCAAGAAGTGTAGCCAAGATTTGGCCAGTGGTTAAGTGCCATGCCAGAGAACAATAAAATAAAAACTAACTTAATGTTATACGTTTTGTAGTATCACATGGCAACACATTGTTGTATCATAAAACTGCTGAGCTGGAGTTAAAACAAACTACACCACTGTAGAATACTAAAAAGACGATCTATCAATCTAAGATTGTTTTATAGCAAAACTTTAATAATAAATAAATTATTAGATTCCCAAATCAAAATATTAAGTACAAAATGAAACCTGAATATGTACATCTTAAGAGGGTTGGTTCTCTTATTCGCGGGAGAACACCTATGCTATGTATAGCGTACGTATGAATGTGAAATAATTTATATTCTTATAGATGCTGCTGAAAACGTTTTCCACTTATTGTCCTCGGCGTTAACCTTTTTTTTTTACAAATTCTTAAAAAGCTATCTTGCAAAAATATGCACAGAGTAATTTGTAATAAAAAGATATCAATCTGAATCTGTAATATCTATTCTTCTAGAGATTAATAAATAAAATATTTGTTTTCAGGTAAGTACGACCGTATAGGACTTAAACGTAACAGTTGCTGTTATATGTAAGTATTTAGTTATTTACACAATGGCTCGGCAGCAACATTCCAAGCATACTTAGTGACTCTAGCAAAAGCTTACCCATTTCACCCACTCACACGCATAAAACCTGTAATTTTCTCACGCCCAGCGTTTCATTAGCCGGTTTTAGCCGGTTCCAGCCAGTTTTAAAGGAATCCGCTGGGCGCGCGTCGTTGTGTAAAAAGTTAATGATATGTGAAGATTCCGGGAAATCCTTCGTGTAATTGTTAGTGAATTTAATGGGTCGTGTGAGGGGCCACTGGAATTAGATGCGACAAATTTTTAGCTTGTTTAATGGAGTTTTATCTTTCGGTTTAATTTTAATGGATTTTGTATGTGGAGATGTTTGAGCATAGTATAAATACGTGACTCTCTTATGTGAAGCCTCGTATGAGGTACAAATATAGTAATAATAACATGTTGTTTTAATTTATATTTGATTAGAACTTTACAAATATATATACACACCACAAACTTCGTCATGTCAATGTTACCTACGTCTTATCAATTCCCGTCTAAAGTCATAAAATCTAGACGGATTTATACGACTCAAGAGGATATCACCTCTATCTCATCTCATTAACCCGCATTCGCCATAAAACTACACCTCGTGCAAACAAACAAATATTTCCGCAACGTGCTTATTTGTATATTATATACATAGATATGAAAGGACGATTAAATCCAAGCATGATAACTGGACATTCATCAGATTCTTAGATTTCCAATTTCTTCTTTCTTTTATCGTATGGTTTAGTGACCAAATCTATTGTCAGAGTTATTCAGGTCGCCCGTAGGCCTCGTACAGCTAACAGCAGATTAAGTGTAACACTTTGGTCTTTGGACCGTTCTTATTATCTACGTCGTAAGAGTTAAAATCGTACTGCAAGTGTTACCATTGATCTGCTGTTGTCCGTACATGGCCTAGAGACTGGTGCAACCAGGACCATCCGCTTAACGAGCTTTCCGAGGCGGAAAGGCTCAGATGAAAATGTTACTAGCGGTCACCAATCTGACTGACATCACCCAATACGTGTACTCGCAACTGGATTAAGAGCCCCTAATGTGAGTTTTCCAAATCACAATAAACACTATCCGCATTTCACAAACTTAAAGCTGACACAGAGCCCAATAGGCGCACAGGGTGATATTTTTTTCAAAATGTCACCTCACAAAGTCGTTAAGACAAAATAGAGGTCTCGGAATTTTCATCCAGCAAATGCAATTTTCGACAATAAAGTGCACATGGTCCATTAGAGGTAGTAAGTGGGAGCCGTAAACACCCTACCAGGGGCTATTATGCCGCTTTTATATTCACACTTAAGGTTTATTGAAGGCCGAGGCTGCAGTGCTGTAACTCGCGCTGCAGCAGAGGGTTAAATGTGTAAATGGAATGAACTCAGGAAGATGGCGCGGGGTTCGTTATTATGGAATTGGTTTTTTAGTGTCTACTCGTTAGATATACGAGAGTCGTATACAGGGTACGGACAACAGCAGATCAATGGTACACTTGCAGTACGATTTGAACTCTTACGGCGCAGATAATAAGTGACAACAACGGAAAGAGTATAGTTAGACGAAGAGAGCGTCTACGATTCACCTATTTATTTATTCAGACACAATTTGTAAATACAAAACCAACAATAACTATCATGATTACTTACTACTAATCACTCATTCAATCAATTTAACTTTTTACAATCTTCGATCAAATAAAATAAAAATACCTTATCAATAACAATAGTTTTACTTCGACGAGTTATATACATCTTTATCACGGTACATACTAGCCAAGTGGCTTTGACTTTCGTTAACGCTATTAGAATAGAAATAAAAATGTATGGGATTGAATTATGCTTTATCGTTAGCAAATGTCATTATTTCTATTCTAAACGAAAGCTTTGCCTTCTGACATAGAATCCAAAAAACAGTCAGTTTTTGTTTGTTTTTGTAATTTACTCATCTAGCTACAAAATACACTTGGTATATTCTTTGTCTACAAAATGGATGGTATCGTATTAGAGACACCCTTTGGTTTCGTCGCACTTATCCCGGATTATCCCTAGTAATGACCGCCCTGTATTTTAGTTACTTTAACGAATCTTTTAGCCGTGCATCGACACTGAAAGGGTTGGGTTGGGATTATAGGAAATTGTTATAAGGCGCTTTTTTTGTTCAAACGGGTTGTTTTATTTACATTTTAATAATACCAATCACCCGTTACTCTGTATCAGGCCACTAGTGGAGGGGTAGCCTTTTAGGCGATCAAGTCCTGCCAAAGTCTGCGCGAACGAAATTTTTGTACTATTTTTCGCAAAATATCTGAAATTGACGGGACTTGAGCGCTGATTAAAATCGTCGCGGCTCACCATCCAGTGGGGGGCTATTGTCATTCTCAAAATGATGTCATGTCATGTCGTGTATGACAGGGACAGTGCTATTGTGCTGGTATAGCGGTGTCTCTATTTAGCACGCCGTAACATGGTATGATTTCATCGTATTAAGAATGGCAATAGCCCCACTGGACGTAGGCCTCTTCCAAGGTGCGTCATTCGACTCAATCTCCCATTTTATATGTTTATTTTATGCATTCAATTCTTGCCTTACGTAGAGAATCCCTTATCTTAAAGCTTGCTAGATAATCATCTTCTGATATAGAAGAAGCATGTGCCTCAAGAATGGTAAATTGGTAATATAACTTGGTAATTGTTTAACCGTTGTAGGACTTCAGAATTAAAGCTATCTGAATTACATTATGACCGAGAAACACATGACGAGTAAATGTTTGTATTTAAACAGAAACGCCATTACCAATAAACACAGTAAAGTAAATTGTGTTACGTATTATCAGCACTAATGGCTTGCAAATAGCTCCGGCAATCGTCTTACACTCTTATATCATTCCCAAGTCGCTGCTTGCATTATTCAGTATTTTGCTTTTAATAGAGATCCAAGATTCGGGCTCGGTTTTAGCTTCAAAATATTTAGATATTTTTTATAGCCCATTAGTTCTGCTTGGCAAACATTTCTTCTTCATCTGGTCTATGTAAAACTAATTCGGTCAGAGACTGTTAACCGTAAATCTCCTTCACCGGACGATCCACCGATAGGTCGTTACGTCCTATGGCATTCATTTTATAACAACATATAAAGGCACATCGCTTCGGGTCCGGATGCATGGGGTAAACGTGGCCCACCCAGTCCCACATTATTATTGATGCCTTCCTGGGTACATCTGCAATGCCGTTTCTAGTATTGTATTCCCGATTAAATATTCAGTTATATATTCAGTTGTCTTATGTTCATATTCGGTCTCATTGTATGTATAAAAAGATGTAGGATATTGGTTTTCTTTCAAATTACCAACTATTAAAGAAAATAGTAATAACGAAGGTTTTGATATCAAATCAATCAATCAATGTTCAAACATTTTCGAAATACGAGTACCTATAATTATCTTGTGAGTAATCTCATACTTGCACTTAATACATTCGAAACACACACGAAAAATTGAAACGCACTATTATTATGTTGTCCTAATTAAATACACATCGACAACTCTTCCACTGCCATTCATCCGACATATTTGACTTCGGCTAAATGGAACCAAAACCGAAACATCGGCCTCACTATTAAGGTAAAATATCGGTTGCACTCTACTTTTTAATATTCAGACGACATATTTGAGTCTCCTTCTCCTTTCAATTTTTTTCGCGTTCCTCTCGTGTACCGGTGTGCGCGGAATTTTGAAAGCTACTTATTGATGTTCGTTTCTTAATCCCAACATATCACGTCGGTGTTGGGTGTTCCATTTATATTTTTTTATCGGTACCATTGAGGGGCTTGTTCTCTTGTCGCCATTTTTATGTCCCACATAAAGGTGGTTTATGGAGGACGATTTTAGACTGTAATGGCATATCTATTATGGCTCACGTTCGTGTAAAATTGAGTTAACGTTGTTACGTCTATTGAATTTTTTAGGTGTTTGTACCATCAGTACATCTAAGGTGTTTACGCCTATTCATTGTCACAAGTCATACTATCCCAAAGGCTTACATCCTGTGTCGCCAGTTCCGCATGAAGGAATAAGTTTAGATTGTTAATAATAAGAACAATGTACCAATGTGATTGTTATTATTTTAAAATATGTGCTGCTGATATTTTTTTGCCACTTTTTCTCTTCCTCTGCGTTGTCACCTTTTCTTTTCAATGTGGTGTAAAAATGAATTCCAACAAATGTTGACGTGCAAAAATATACACAATGTTGTTTTGCAATAAACAGATGTGTTTCTGATTCTGGTTAGGGAGTGATACTGCGGCTCAAGCATCACAATTCACATGTTCTGCAATCTGCCTCTCATAGGACAAGCTTTAACTTAGTTGGAGTCGTTGAGGAGATTAACTAAAAAAATTATAACCTTCATCAGCCACTTCGCCATGACCTAAAAAACTGAACACACCTGCATTAAAAAAGACCTAAAAATGTTGAGCATACCTGCATTAAAAAGTAACCGTACTCCGGTGGCGTAGACGATTGATATTCATCGATATCCAACGAAGTCTCCATTGGCGGAGAGAAATTCATAGCCGCTCGGATTAAAAGGAAAATGAAAGCAAAATATATGGGTCTGTCGATCGGCTGAAATAGCTGGCTGCAGGTTCGTTTCATTAACGACATTCCTGCAACGTGGCCCGACATATTGTTTTTGTCGGCAAACGAATGAATATCTCAATTGTTCATGTAGCAATTTTCCGGCCATGTTTTTTGTGTAATAGTTTGTGCGATGATCTTACGTTTTATAAATAAAACGCGATGAAAAATTATACTTTTTTTAAACTAGTTATAAAAATTAGCTGGTACAATCAGTCTTGTGTATTGGATTGGCTTGATCTCGCCATTTCGTGGCATTTCCAACAGACCTATCATGGCTCGTATATGTGCCATTAGTACCATTACCATATCACTGTAGTTAGTTTCCTCGCTAGCCAGTGATCAGTAAACCGAATGGTACAGATGGTAGAGGTTGCAGTCGACAACAGATAAAAATATACAGGAGGTGAATAAGGTAGAGATTTTAACACAAACTACTTCATCATCATCATCAGCCCGTATCAGTCCACTGCTGAACGTAGGCCTCTCAACCCTACTCTCAGCCCTCTGCATCCAATCCCTACAAGCTATCTTGCGAAGGTTATCCCTCCATCTAGTCGGGGGGCGTCCCACACCACGTTTACCGTTCGTGGCACTTACTTGACCGATTGCAATTATTTTAAAGGACTTTAGACTCTACTGTAGACTTTTCTTTGTGTTAGACCGTATGTATTAAATTCGATATGCGCGCCCGAACGCGTGTCGGACAATATTTCACTATTATGACCATGGTATTGCCCCATATGCTATGACAACACGTTACGGCACCAGTTATAGCCGCTAATGAATGTTTCACGGTGATTAAAACTCCAATCGACGCGTTATTTATTGGTCATTAACGGCATTCTGTGAGTCCGTAACTAATTTGATTGGAAAATATCTTGTAACATACTCAATATATTGTTAATAATCATTGTATGATATATTGACGGTTCACTAGCAGTGATATTTTCAAACTATGTAAGAAACCACACATACTAAACGTGATTTAAATCACCATACTCGTATATCTTTTGTGATAGTTGAAATTTTTATGGACTCGGGATTATTTATACATATAGTTTCATGATTCATGGCAAATGTTTTTGAACACCGCAGAGGTATATATCTTTTTAAATTTCAATACCTACCTAGACTTTTTGTTTTAATCTTAAGCATTTAGGTCTCATTTAAAAGTAACAAATCTTAAATAAATCAATGTAACGACAAGAATCTAGCCTAAAATTGCTAGACAAAAGTTAGTCCCCAAAGAGCAGCGATATATAGGTTGTGTCACTTGTTAAGTCTGACACATACACAGGCGGCCTGCACGCGGCTTGCGGCCTGCGGCCAGTCGAAACGCATGCCCCGCCCCATTTTCTCCCGTTGTTAACGTCCAGTAAGTAGCGGATTGCGGCCTAGGCCTCAGATCGCTACCCACTGGACGTTAACGACGGGAGAAAATGGGGCGGAGCATGCGTTTCAAAAGGCCGCAAGCCGCGTGCAGTCCGCCTGTGTATGTGTCGGGCTTTATGTATGATGTCTGACATTGACACAAAAATGATCCTATCAGTATCGAAAACGTCCCAATAGATCTGGCTAGATCTTGAATTTAAGTGAATATAAGTTATCTTGTATTGTGTTAATCATTGCCACAGCAACAGAGAAATGTTAATACAAACTTAGTTTGGCATTTAGTATTCTATGGTTGGGCACAAACGTTCCTCTTACATAAGACATTCAAGCCGACTCCACAGTGTTCCGACGAACCGTGCCGTCGTCTAACAAACGAACCAATCAAAGTAAGTCCTCGTAGTGTCCATAGAATCCTAAACTCGCCCATAGAATACTGCGAGGCGTTTAGAAACAATATGATTTGTAAGGCTATTTGTCTTCGATTGAATGTTCAAATCATGAAGGAAAATATTTCCTTCATGAGAGAGAGCCTAAAGTATATTTTGTACAACAAGGGGACAAGTCTCCGCTCCTCTTATGCATCAGGAAGAGACATCTGTTTTTATATGGACTTCTGTTAGAAATTCAAACAATGGAACAACAAGTGGGTGTCAGAGACGCGAAAATTTTTAATCCGAGAACGAATTCTGAGATATAAATATAGCTAACTCCATCGACGGTTCCTTGCTTCATAGATCAAGGAGTGCCGACCATCTTCGACGCTAATATAAATCCGAAGTGCACTTCGGAATGGAACTGCCTACGCAGCCGAGTTACAATGACCATCCGACACTATTCTCGGAGATATAAATTCGGTGGAACTGCCTATTTGAGACTTTTAGTAGATTTAGGAGAACAGTCAATATTTCTGTCTAGTCTAGTCGTTTTCTCTATCTAGTTTCTTGCTCATTTTGAACGAACTTATACATAGTAAGGTGACCTTGTACGGATAACAGCAGATCAATGGTAACATTTGCAATACGATTTCAACTCCTACGACGCAGATAATAAGAACGGTCCAAAGTGTTACACTTGATATAAGAGCAGCCCACAATATTTGGTTCTTTCTAAACAATGCTTTAGACTTTTTTTGTGAATAGATCTTTACAGATGCTAGTTCTTGATATGCCTACTACTCGTTGTTTGTTAGGAGATAAAATATGTTCGTTCACCTAAGAACCTAGCCAAGAATGACTATCCCCTACAATTTCATCGTCACTCACCCTTACAGATCAGGACCCTTAGTTTGATCAGTTTTACTTAAGGCGATCCCAATAGTTCCTTTATTACTTTCCTTAACCGAAAACATCTCCACTTAACTCCCACCAAAATTAACTCTCTAAAATATTGCACACTTCTGCCAGTTTCAGAACTATGACGCATCTCCCAGTTCCACTATCCTATCCTCTATAAATCAGAAGGCCGGTCCATTCCGGCAGATTGCCTGCAGTTACCCTTGCACTTATTGCCGATCTCCTCCAATCTCGGCCCCTTGAATACCCCAGTCCCCCCTTACTCCCCCTCAGAACTCCTCGTTAACGCGGCCGCTTCATTTGTTTGGATTTGCTGGATAGTTGGGTCGTTGAACCCCGAGGAAGGTTGCAGGTAGTACTTAGGTAACTCTTTACGCTCGCGTGACACCATTGATTTACCAACAAATTCAATGGCTCAGTTACAGTTTATTTATTCACAAACAATTTTTACATTGTGCTTAAAAGTGCTTAAAATAATCGGTCACCTCATATTTTATTGCCTGGTTACGGTGACACGCGTATTCTGAAAGTATACACGGCCAGAACGCACAGGTTGGGATGGCTCACGTATAGTCTCAAATTCACAAATTAACATACAGTGAGAGCTGAAACTAGGTTTTTATTGATACCTGCCGAAAGGTAATATGTATGATTCGCCTTACTCACGAGACTGATATAGTGATAAGACTTGTTATTATATCAGTAATCATAGCTTTTATACATTAATGTTTTGCATATTTATACATGAATTGCTGATCGTATTAATCATTCATTCATCAGAAACTTGTTGAGGTGTTCAAAAATATATTTGCTAAAGGGGTTAATGTAGCTTTAACGATCAAGACCTTGTCTTCGCCGAATTCTAATCGCCGCTAAATTTACTTGAAATGAGTCACTATTGGGAGATTAAAACCGTAGCAGGGGATCGTCCACTACACCCTAAAGTGCGTTAGTAGACGTAATTACTCTAGGATAATAAGCTTTTAAGCACTTTAGGCGTATAAACGTCCTACATTTGGCTAAGTTTCTGCTCTATTAGCTCGAAATTAGTCATTAACAAGGTCTGTTTGTTTAACGAGAGCCAAATTACTATTTGATTTTGGACTACATTTTAGAGCATGATTCGGCACAATTTAAAATATTGACCGAAGTATTTTGTGTGATATGTACTGATCAGGCAAATCACAAATATTTTGCAGTCATCGGAAATTGAGATGTAGGGTGTATACGGCCTAGATGGTTTTGTATTTTATGTGCTCAGCTGTATCTTCGTGCTTATATTTATATTTTACTTTTGTACGTGTCTGAAATAACCTTATTTCCCTTGAAACTAACCGGAAAAACAGTTCCCGAAATATCCGAATATCCGCCCACTTACCCAATTAGGTAAGTTACACCTAGTACGTAATATTTCTTGGGGTAATTGGCCAATTTTTACCACTCAGACAGCTGGGATCGCTTAAATATGAAGCAATTATGGTATCCCATTTCACGCCTCTTACGCTTAGAGATGGCGCTTAGAATTTAGGGCAATTCTCGCCTAAAGTTTACGTCGCAAGCTTGTATAGCAACGGTGTAATCTTCAAAGAATGTCCTTAAGAATAACGCCGGACATTTTTCACCATTATTGGCCTTGTGTAAAGCCATCCTGGCTGTACGAATTTGTTGCTCTGTTATTGTTATCTTTGAAATATCGCAATATTATTACATGAGTTCAGTGTATACCTAATTCAACTACCTCTGATTAAAGATTAGTTGTTGGGTGATAGTTGTTTTAACTGCTGCAATTAATAGGTCAAATTCCTTTTATTTCTTGATTACCTGCTATAATATGGCGGTTCCAATTTTCAACACCAGTATCTGCTTTAGTTCATTCATTAAATCATATACCTCCCATGGGTGAGATTTTTGGAGGGTGAGTTGCCACCTAAGCCACCGTATTCATGTACCACTTCACAAGTCTGCTTACCTGTAGGTATAGACATAGATCGTGAATTATAAATGAATGAACATGTAATTTTGTACTACATTTTTAATTTCACTGTTACATACCCGTCGTAACTTAAACCGCCATTGTCTTTGTTATCGTATTCATCAAAAACTAAACTTTCACCATTTATGCATACATATGTTAAATTTAAAGAAACCCTTATTAGTTTCCATCAATTACTTACAGTACCATTTCATAAGAAGCCAATATCAATCAAATTCTGTGACAACACCTCCTGAGATCTAATTCAGACCTCCATATCTACTTTGTTTTGCCCACTGTGCGACTAAAGTTTTCAAACCAAAAAATATCCATGATTCGAATTGTATGATGAATAGAGTATATACTCGGCACTCAGCAAATGTAACGAATTTGTATATTACCGAGGAATTGAGAGTGCTTTATATCCCGCAGCGGGCCATGACGGCTCTCTGGGATATTTCGGGGCTCAGCCAAAAAGCTGGCGTGTCTGTCTGCTCATAACACTGAACGGCCCACTGTGCCGAAACTAATGCTAATGTAATTACTCGCTTCTAGGACAGGGTTACTCTTACATAACAACTCTCATTCTCAAGATTAAGTCGACTTGCCACCCACTCGTGTATTAATTAGACTATGGTACTGCTGAATTCAGTTCCAAAGAGGCCGAGATTCATGATTCATTCAGGGATTTACTGAAAGAAATCTCCCATAAAGATGTTGCGTGTATGTACGTTTATAATAAACATTTTTGACAAAACCAGATGTTCCCTAGAGTTCCTAAAGTAGAATAAATAAGTATTGAAGTACGCATGTCTTCAGTCAATCAATGTATGGAATACCAATGCAGATGTTTATATTGCCAACAGACTATTTTAATTTATTGAAGTGCCTACGTATCTTGAATTTGTCTAACAAAAGCTTTATTATTCCCCCAAAGAGCTGCGACCTGTTTCGATCATACCTTCTTATAAATGAATAGTCCCTAATTCTATTAATTAATAGTACGTCTCTATAGACTGTCTGTCACAATTCACATCACAAAAATATATTCACGGAAATATATTATTTGGTAATACTCAACTTTTGATATGACTATAAGAGTTCTGTCGGCAAATATTCGCCTTCGATGAATGAATATATTGAGTCGATATTTTAACATTTGCATTGTCCCAATGTCTTTTGTTTCCATACAATCGACAAGATATCAATGTACACAAGATCATAGCAATCTATGCCATATTCCCATCGCCTGAAGTAACCCAACTACTTTTTTCTCCGGGTGTGTCTGTAGACTACGAATCAGATAAAGTAGAATCGAAAGGCTACAAATTAACTTTTTTTATAGAGATTGCTTGCACAGAACTTTATTCCGTCGGCGTCAGTAAACTCTATACTATAGGTACCTCTATACTATAAGCGGTTCGGTGCAATTTCCTTACCAAATCGAGCGTGAACGAGAAAGCAGTGCTTTTAAACCACCGCTTTCCCACTGTTTTTCTAATACTCGGTCCAGTTGTTTATTGCTGGAGGAATACGGGTTTCAAGGTAGAAATCTCTGTTGGAGGCAGCTCTGAAACACGAACCAAAAAATTTTATTTTTTAAGGCTCATTCATTAGTTTCTCTCTTTCTCCAATCTATGAAAATAATTGGAAACTTTTAAGTGTGTGAAAATTTTCAAGCTCTGTAATAATATTTTTGGCGGATAACCTCTGTCTAAAAACATCCTTTTGTAATTTTTTTGAGACGTGACTACATTAATTAACAGTTATTATTATGAATTACACAGGGCATTGGTGTTAACTGTAATGCTGTGTGAGACTTTGTAAATAAATAATTTATTAAATAAATACTAACTTTATTAGTACTTACTCGTCGATCGTATGATATTTTCGGAAAAGTATGTATAAGTAGTTATACCTACTTTTTATCCAAAGGCGAATTATCATGACGTATATCAAAGGCAACCAATGAACAAACTGTATCTACAGATATATACTCGTAAATCACAAATATTCAACTGTGTTAAACGCATCTGCTTTCTACCTTTTGAATAGAAATCCAATTGTACAGAATTCCATTACGTCCGTCCATCGAAAACTTGAAAACAGAAAGAACCATAGACAAAGGGGGAACTTCCGAAAATCTCCTCATGTGACCGGGGGTTAAAAGCCAAGTGGGTTGAAGACACGATAACGCCGCCGGCACAAGGGGGTTGGAAATCTAATTTGCAAATGCATTTCCTGCCTTTCAGCTCTGTGACAAGCCCGCTTTACATTTTTAAACAGAGCCTAGCTGTGATTCGAACACGTTTTGTCTGTTTTCGGGTTGATAAAGCATGGTGAATGGACCAAGGGTGTATTGGACCAACACGAATACTTTACTTGGCTTTGGAACCAAGTAACATTCAAAATTAATCAAATATAGCAAATTGCTAAAGAGGAATAGTTTAGTTAGGAAACTGGGTTTCTTATTCCTAGTAAACTATAGTGTTGATATGGCTTGGGAATCAAGTAACAGTCAAAATTATTCATATATAATTAGTTGCTGAAGAAGAAAGTCCTAAGAAACTGAGTTTCCTATAGGAAAACTAAAATGTCTTGATCTACGAGCGAGATTGGTGTGATTCTGTGGTAAGCCGTTAAGCCTGAAGCTAAACGAAACTATCACAGTTAACTTATTGACTGCGATTCTACGAATCTAAGAGCTTAATTTATCGATACTTAGCTGCTTATATACTTACCAAAATAGTATTCAAACATGTATGTTACTCAAATGAATTAGCTATTTTTAGTGAAGGGAAGTCGGTCCATCAGAGTCAGACTATATCGATCGTGACGTCACTGCTCTACGTCATGGTACAAAACGTGCCTTTCGCGGTCGGCTTAATAACGGCGATTGGCGGAATTTGCGCGGAATTTCAGCAGAGTTCACGCACCATTGCCGGCGGAAATTACGTTGCGTAGGAGCCTAGCCTTTTTGTACACACGATGGTGTACAATATCGATTTAGGCTCTGTAGAGAGTCCATTTGAATCGCTGACTTCAGTCTAATGAATATTTTTTTTATTTGAAAGATTGTAACACTGTAGTTATGTCGGTCATGTACCAAAAAGTTTATCTCGGATTTTCGAGATAACTTACCGCTGCCTCTCAAAACGTAGTAGAAATAAGCGTGAAGACTAAAGGAACATGCACACATAATAACTCTTAGATGCATAAGACGGATAACCGAAGAAAGTAATGCAATAGATAGTTATAACATAGGTATCTTAAGGTATTAAAGTAATGCAATAGATAGTTATAACATAGGAATTCTAAGCTACTGTTGGAACGTTGGAGCGATTGGAACAACAGTACGCAAAAAATCGAACAACCATTTGGATATAGAAAATATTTTCAGTAACTTGTCGTCGTAATATATTATCTTGTAGCGCGTGTCTCAAATAAGTTATCATTTGGTACAAAGCAAAAGCGATAACGTGAAAGCAGTTCAAACTCATTATATCTATCTATAGTATCGTATAAATGAAAAGTATAAAATACATCAAATGCGGTAAGCGACGACCTACGTTAAAAAATGGCTATGAGATGTTTAGGAATCAGAGTAGACAAAGGAGGAGGTCATTGGAATGAGACATAACAAACAAATTATTATACCCATTATTAACTCAAGTCTAATCAACTAAGTACCTTCCTTCAGTACTTAGGTATTAGTTTATTAGGAGCTGATACGAAGTCACTCATGACTTAGATACAGTTGCGTAGATACCGAAAAGGGAAGCCATTTCTTTTATTATATCAGTTGCCCTGCTTAATGGGTTTAACGTGTTCGGATCAACTCAATCCAACGGCAAAAATACTCGTATGTCTTCGAATTAGAGTCACGCAGACGTTCCGGCGTCTCCTTTATTATTTTGTTCCATTTGTTGAGATGAGTGTGGACGAGGACTAATTACGAACTTGTTATGTTAGTTCACTTCGTTCTGGAGACAAAAATTACACGTTCATTACGATTACGCGACCTATCCGCGGTTTCGGAGTCTCCTGATATAATAGGCTGTTCAATCGCCACTCCGCAATCTGAATCTATTGAGTACATTCTTGATATACTTACTGACCCTTTGAGGATGAAATGTAGTAACTGGCAACATCCACTTCTGGTAACTGTCTGGCTCAGCTCTCTAAAATTATTCATATTCGCTAAAAATTAAGTGCGAAGGTCGGTATATCAGATTCTTTCCTGTTATGGTGATGGCCACTTCACCATAGCTCACCATGGTCGACGCTCACTGTTCTTACTCCCAACCCAATCATTGCACCTTCGATATCGAGCGTATACACTCTTTCTACTTCTCTCTACAGAACTGTAATTTTTTTCCGTAGCCCCTTAGTGAGGCAAGGTCTTCACTCCGTAATTCCCAAAGTTAACCATCCATTAAACATTTCCTATATCTATGCATCATATTATATATACCAGAGAGTGATGCTACGAGCAATGGCGCCTTAACTTTGCGAAACCTTTCGACAGTATTCGCAAATAAAACGCTTTCCAGACCAACCAACACTTACAAACACAAGAAAAATACGATGTTTAGTTTCTTACGAAAGATTTGTTCCGCTCATTGCGTGAAGATTCCTCCCAAGTAGTAAAGGGAAGTTCGGTGAGAAACTTCATCTCTAATGTAAAAGTTTGTTGGCGGGTGTTCGCCGGAGGACATGTCAAAAGTTGCCGGCTTTCTGATGTGTGCAACGACCATAGAAATCTGATCTAGCAACTTATATACGGGCTGGCAGGCCATCCGTAACTGTGAGATATGGTGAAACTTGCTGATTGTTTATTGGTTTGTTGTGTTGAGACCTTAGATATGGTTGACACTAAAGTAGGCCTTCTAATGTTATGGGCGACTAATATCACCGAATATCGACCTATAAGAGTTTTCCTATCTCGTTTAGTTACCAAGTTACGTTTTTGTACAGTTCACCTATTACAATAGGTAATAGTGATATCTATTATGTAATTAGTGAACTTGATATATGTTTGATACGATTGTACATGTACAGCTAACAGCAGATCAAGTGTAATACTTTGGATCGTTCTTATTATCTGCGTCGTAAGATTTAAAATCGTACTGCAAGTGTTACTATTGATCTGCTGTTGTCCGTACATACCAATATTGGAATTTATTTTTGACAGATAATTTGTAGCGATTTCAGAATGCGTACGCTATTATTAGTCGCCGCTTAGCTAGGCGTCCTGCTCGCTCTTACGCGATGTAGCATATGAACGACAGTGACAGTTTCGTTTATTAGGATTCGACTTAGTGGCTGCTACAGAATTAGCTAAAATAGATAAATAAACCACATATTATATAACCTCATGGAAGCTCGGATAAATTAAATTAGTAAACAATTTAATTTAAATTATTAAATTAAAGTAATACGTAATTAGTTGTCAGAGAATATAAAATACAGTATTATAACCTACAAGTATATTAAGTATATATTCTTTGATAATACCGTAGTCCATCCGGCTACATTGTTAATCGGATTTCCAGCGAATTTTCAATGCGCTTTTGTAATTACCTCGCATGTAAACCATTTTTCAGGCGTGACAGGTTTCTTCCTCTGCCCCGATGTGGAAAAACTGGAGGCTTTATTTAAAAATACGCGGAAATAGCAATGACTGTGTTCGTGTAATTCCAATGGGAAACTGTTGAAAAACATCGCTGATTTATATTTTTTGGGCTGAATACGTGATAATGCTGTGAATATGTACAGTCGAAAGCCCGTAAAGTGAAGCACTTTGGATCGTTTTTATTGTCTCCGCTATCGAAATGCAAGAATATTTAGTATCAGTGAAATAAAAGATACACTTCACTACAAAACCACTATCAGTATTTTAATGAACTATACAGGATGTAACGGAAAGAGTGTAGTAAGCCGCAGACAGAGTATTCAGTATCGGTAATGGAATAACTTTAGTTCTACGACTTTTCAAATAAAAATAAATTTGTGTTTCATACAAATCGATTATTGGTACAAAATATATGAAAGGTGTTATATTATCGGTACTATCGATCCTTTCGGCTTACATTTCAGTTACACCCTGAATAATATAGGTACGGTGGAACACAGAGAAAGGTGTACAGGAGAGTTTTTAAGGTTGAGATTTTCTCAAAAACTACCTGACCTATTGCAAAAATTCTTTCACTGTTTGATAGATAAAAGTTAACACTATGTAACTGTAAAAGAATTATTAAATTCGGTGCTGTAGTTTCTGAGAAAATCTCAACCTTATTGATGCCCCCTGTATACTTATCTCTGTCTTCGACTGTACCTATTTCATTTCATTACCATTTCAGTTACATCCTGTAGGGATGTACCTATTTATTGTAACCACTAAATTAATTGTCATGTCATTGTTTCAGGTACTGAAAACGGCTCTTACCTAACAATTCTGAGAAAAGAAAATATACACCTACGTAAGTCATAATATATTCTAGTCTCATACGCCAGCTGGGCCTCCGTAACGGAAACCTAAAGCCTTAATCACGGCAGCACTGATCTCTCTTGCGATTATTAATCGTTTGTCTCATGATTAAGATGAAGCAGTTGTGTACAACTGCTTCATCTTAATTAATCAGTATTGTAATACTACAATAACTTCACATCATCACATCTGGACCGCCCTCCGGTTGGATAAATTACTAAATCTGTTTTATCGACATAATAAAATATCCTTAGCCGTAATGCGGTGAGTGCAATATCGATGCTCCGTCAACCGATCGCATACACAATGCCCCCTCAGAAACGAAAGTGCTCGATATGCTTTTGGATTTGTCAACTTGTAAGGGCTGTTACACATATGCGATTATGCGACTGAAAGTAGTATTGGCGACTGGGAGGCGATTGACGATTTTTACAGTGGTGTGCTACGCTGTTTCCTTTCTGTTCCTGGTAAGTTAAATAGGCCTGGATTCTGGAACAATTTGAGTGCAAGTTTGCTCTTACAACTGTAAATAAATCTATAAAATTTGACAGTTGTACGAGCGATCACGCGCTAAGCTCATACTCAAAATTGTCTCTGATTCTGCGCCATACACAAATGACAAAGCCACTGAAAATGACACTTACGTAACTTTATTTATATAGATAATGCAATGCAATCCTAAAATCCTTTCCTCAGTCTTTTGTAGCAGACAAACAGCCGATGCATTGTGACTAATCGCATGTGCATTGGGATCATAAAGTCAATTCTGTCACTTGTTCACTTTGTTGCTTCCCCTGCTGCTTCGGCAATAAATGTAATGGCATCCACGCGCTCCTTATCGGTCAAGATTATGTCTCTGGCCGGCTAATGTCCTCGCGACCCCTCTAATGTGGTTTGATATATTGCTTTATTTGTCAAATATCAATATCGGACCGCTTTCTCGGTAAGGCGATTGAATATGAAATATATGTGGGCAGAAACAGGCTATTTTCGTTAACGATATTGACTATATGTGTTCGACGTAGGAAGGCAAAATTGTAATGTTGAAAAGTAATCTCGAAATTACATCGTATTATTTTCTATAAGTATCATTTACTTTTGTAATACCTAAATAGGTAATGTAATAGAGTGATGGAAGCTCGAAGACGCGATGGTAGAGTAGATGCTTACGATAAGATTCAGGTTTGATCCCTAAATCTACCATATAATAGTACATAATTCTAGAATACTCATGAAAGGAAAAATCTATAGAGGGAGCCTAATTTTGTATGTGTTTTATAATATGTTCGACTTCAATAGAAAATTCAAACAATGGAAAAACAAATGAATGGCACAAACGTTCGTTGCTCATGAGAATAGAGTCGTCATACTCATTATCAAAAGGTACAGTTATACCATAACTTATACAACAATTCTCATTACTCTTTTACGAGAAGGTAACAACATTCATAACGAGTCGATTTTTATCGACTTTTACGTGACAGTCCATAACTCTCGCTTCAAGTCCAATTCAAGTGTACACACTTGATTGACGGATTAGCGTCGTAATTGTGGTTTCGCGTGATGTTATCGCTATAATTGAATGCGGGACATTACGGGACACTGCGGGGATATTGCGGGACATAGTCACTCGAGAGACCCCTGGGGTGAACGCCGAAAATATTGATTACAGGATTGCATTTTTGGTGGTACTTTTGACTCTAGCAGAACTTCAACGGGAAAAACGATAACAACCTATTGCAGGATTGATAAAGGAAAATTTATTTAATTTGAAAGCATAATAAATGTAGTTATCTCGCGTTGGAAAAAATGAAGTGTAGAGTTTTCTATAAAATATCTTTGGAAGTTGTTATAAAACAGGAGTAGAGGCTTAACGTTTTACATAAATTCAGAGTTATTCTTCTCGTAACTAATTGAAATACACATTTATTAATACCTATGTACTTATAGTATATGTGTTATGTATAAAGTATTAAACTTCCTGACCTTTGATTAGCTATAAATTTGTTATACACAAATCTCTAGTGACTATATCATTATAAACCTTATTTAAATTGCTTTATATTCTAAAGTTCTACTACTTACTACCTTAGATTATTTCATTTTATTTACGGTCACAGATTTCCTAGGTTCCCCAGCTCGCTGTATTTTCAATAGCCGTTGCGCGCTCCGTACACTGATTTGCATAATATCGTATGTTACGGTAATTTAGTGAACTCAATATCTGGGCGCACCTGTGACCAACAAATATCGGTATTGTATGTGTTTTATGCTTGTACGGTTAGCTTTGTTGTTACAGAGAAAGAATGTGTAGTATTTGTTCAATAACTAAACACAGTCATGTGTGCTATTCAGAATAATAATATATCTTTGTTGCAAGTAAATAGATGCGTATTTTTTTTTTAATTTACGTGTACACCACTTTGCAAGGAAAATGCAAAGGCTGATAAGAAAATATGGCAAAAATCTATCATTAGCACATCTTTTAAAATAATAACAATTACATTTTATTCAAAGTCAAAGTCAAATTTCTTTATTGCAAGTAAGCACGTTGTGTACATTTTTGCACGTCGACATATTTTAGAATTTACATTTACACCACTTGCAAGGAAAAGGTGCCAACGCTGAGGAGAAAAAGTGGCAAAAAAAACTCTCAGCAGCACATCTTTTAAAATAATATAATAATACACAATTACTTAATATCTAGGTATTACACAACTATTATTATTGTTAGTAATCTTAGATACTTTATCCCTCATGCGGAACCGGCGACACACACCATGCATGTTCATCGTTTAAATAGTCATCTATCCTGTTATTTCATTATTAATAGCTAAAAATCTTATCTTATTATTTAAGTTTTAGGATTCTAACAGGAATCAGGATCCATCTTGTGCCAAGTTCTTTCATAATGCATGACAGAAAGTGAGCACGCGTCGCTTCTTTGCGTTTCGACTCTGCGTCAATGCGAATTAAGACTCGAATTCGAAGTTGCCATCTTTAGAAATCTCCCAATAATTCGAATATCGATTTACGTAAT
The DNA here is from genome assembly GCA_963506565.1 of Tachystola acroxantha. NCBI lineage: Eukaryota > Metazoa > Arthropoda > Insecta > Lepidoptera > Oecophoridae > Tachystola > Tachystola acroxantha. Next base: position 7,639,150 of record OY735887.1, read on the forward strand.
ACCTTACCTAGTTGATAATATGATCCGTGGTCGATTTAATCACGTAGTAATTACATTGTGGTTATGGGCCCATAATCAATTTCTATTCCGTGTCATAATTTTGTCGGTTTATCGGCAATTTCTGTCCCTAATTATAGGCAAAATAACACAGGTGGTTTCACACGTATCAGTATCTGTAAATTGGGCATTACATATTTAGAAAGTGTGAAAAAATTACATAAATTGAATCAAAACATTATACACATACATCAAGTACTTACCTATATATAAAGTTAACGAAATAAAACAGGAATTACCGTTACCGTGTTAAACATTGATGCTGTTATTCATAAACCTAGTTAAACCTCACTGCCCTGAAATCGTGTTGCTATCTCGTTCACATTTCGTTAAAAAAGGATAAGACAGAACACGCGCCTGAGGAGAGAGTTATCGATATTTCGACCGCACTACAGCTAAACAAAAAAGTTATATTTCTATAGTTGTTTAATTATTGATAATACTTAATTAACCATACAAATGACTAATATCTGTCATTGTAAAAGTTAAAATGTATGATAAAATTCAAGTTTTATTTAATTTAAAAAGGATTAGATAATTATTGCAGCATTGACTCTTCACGCGGCGGGCTAAAGTTACCCATGTCAATTGATAAAAATGCAAGACGTTTTTGTGACCTAACTCATAGTTAGGTTATTTTTTGCAACTACAAAGTGTCCTTATGATAACAAAATAACCTAACAACCCATCATTAAATTCCAAGTATACCTTATCACATCACATCTGAAAATAGGTCACAATACCTCAAATAATCAAAGTAAAAAATACCCACAAAATAAATCTCTGGAACCACAGATGAGTGGTTCGCCACAAAAAATGTTCGTTCGAGTACAGTCACTAACAACGTCGCAGAGAAAAAAGTCAAGTGTCACTCCACAAGTAAGTTTCCACAATAAGACCACCGATAGAGTAACAAGTCGGAAAATTTCCTCTACTCGTTTTGCCTTAGCCGAAGATAGGGAAGCCACAAACAGAATATAACGAGTAACATAATATAGAATTAGCTGACGACAGCCTGGGCCTTGTGTTTGATTATAAACACGTTGCCAGTACACAATGTACACAAAAAAATATAAATGGAAGAGAAAAGCATATAAATGGAAAATCGAGAATAAAGACAAAGAGTATATTGAACTATTAGATCATTATAATATAGAGAACACATATATATATATATATATATATATATATATATATATATATATATATAGCTATTAGATCATTTTGTTATAACCCGTGGGTCGATTCTTTGCCCTGTTTCTCTATTCATGCATCCAGCCATAACCTAGTTTGTATTCTGTACCTTATATTATAAATGATTATATTATGTATGACATAACCAAGTGTTCCTTTGAGCTCCTAAGGTTGATTAAATGAAGTATTAAGAAGTATCAAACGATTCCTGAGATTTCTGAGATTGATCGAACGCTGAGATTGGGCCTCAAAATGAATTGAATGGCAGTAACTTATACATAACAAAACGGTCACAGTTTAAAGCAAAACCAATATTCGAACTCAGAAAACATTTGACTTTGAATATAAGCACTTTTTGGAGAAGGAATGAAACCCGTGACATTTTTACTGTACAGACAACAAGTGTAACACGCATGCTTTACGAAACGGTAATACGGCCTAGACTGCAATGGTTTTGTGTCGACGTGCTACCGACTGTGCTAGGAGTAAATTAAATTAAACAAGTTAGTTCCAAGAAGAGGTGAAGGAATATAAGAAGGAGTCGTCTAATCTAAAATATGCGACGACAGAACTTTCGGAGGTAACATTTCTGGAGCTAACAACCCTAGCGGGAACCGGAACGGAAATATCGACTTGGAAATTTCTAGATTGTTAGTTCGCAATGACACGACGCTCTGCGGTCGCAGATTGGATTATTTTCTGGTTGCAACTGTGCGATTCTCGACTTCGATCTTTCCTGATTATGTTGACGTTGTGTTCGATGAATCTGCCTCTTTTCTACTACATGTGAATTATTGGAACATGGTTTTTTAAGGGCAGGTAGGTATATCAATATCTCCAACTTTGGCCAGCGCATCAGCCTGGCCATACAAAGAGGGAATGCTGCCAGTGTTCTGTGCACGTTGCCTCGATGCGACGCGCTGGAAGATATCTTTTATTTATAATTAAATAATTATTTATTATGTGTAGTTTTTTACTTTTTATTTGTTTATTAAAATAATATTTATTGTCGTTACTTAGTCGTATATCCCCATATCCTAATGTGCATTATACTTAGTTTTACCTAATATATTACAATATATACAAAATAATTGATCGACAATTATTGCTGTGTTAACCTTAAAAGTTTTTATAATATAAGACACAAAGAATCTTCGACTACTTGACCAGATAGTACAAAACGAGTTTCCAAGCAGTTAAAGAGAATTCGTTGGGAAGCAGTCCACAAAACAGCAATGAAAACTTGAAACACAATTTCTACTGTTAAGGCGCAAATAATAGACGGTAGATACAAAGTCCAATGTATTAAACTTAACATGCTGTCGACTGTACAGTACATTGAGCAGACGTCTAGTCAAGATGATGTGTTTATATTTACTTATTCCGTCCTTGTATTCACAGAAAACAGCCGTCCTTGCTATGTTCTTACGTAACATTCACAAAAGCTTGGCCAAGTCCTTATTATCACAGATGCTCATCGCGAAAGTGCGGCTGTGTAAAAGCTTTTTAATCCCGTCCAAACAAACATTAGTCTAATATATGCAACGTTTCCTTATTATTCAGCAAATCGCCTCATTATTTCAGGGCCAGTTAATCCTGGGCTTACATTTCGCTTTTTAATTGTACCTCCTCTCTCCGACCCTCATCGAGGTCGCTTGTTTTTCAAAATTTGCCGTCTCGTTAACCTCGAAAATGTTGTATGGTATAAGTTCGTAAACGGCCGCGGAGGAGCTGCCACATATTCCAAAATAGGCGTTGTCGCACACTGTAGCGCCGCTGAAAGAGATAAGTGCCGCCTCAACACGAGTCGTTCAAAATTATTTGTATGAAACTTCTCGCACACTAATCGCCTCCGCAACGTCATCGCCTCGCATTATTTTGACTACTGATTGACAGCGCGGGGCGAGACGGGGCGGGGCCCGGATCGCTTGTGCTACAAGCTTTAGTTCTCACACAATGCTCGTGCTGAAATAACTGTGTTAAATGCCTAACCGCGTACTAAACCATAGAACCGCAATACGCAATGGTAACACGATTGAAACCGTGAAAACTTGTGCTAAGACAAGAGAGAGATTTTGATGAGCGAGTTCATAAACGTTCAGATCTTGATATTTGTGGTCATAGCAACCATCAGGCTGAAGTCTAAAAAGTGATAATGCTATACTTAAAGGATAATATTTTTTTTTTCAGTAGAATCCTAAAAACTGCCCAAAACGAACTGAAGTTTCAACTTTCGTGATCTAATACCACTTGATGGTCCTCGCACTAAACGCGTAGGGGGATGAGCATCAACGATTTTAATTAGCGCTGAAGTCCTATCAAAGTCTGCGCCAATAATTGACTTAATATGTCAATGGCGCCAACGATCTTTTTGTTATATTTTTCGGCCAAACTCTGACTTTAACAGGACTTGGGCGCTAATAAATATATTTAATGCTCAACCCCGATTTTTTTGTTGCCCAGGAGAAATACATAATATATACCACCCGTCCGGGGGAACGGATGATTATGTTGGACTCGCACCAACTAATATTCCTGGGGTGTTCTGCCACCATGGACAGGACCACGGGTACATCTTTCGAAAACTACCGCGGCCCTGTCGGCGGGTGCCCTTTCGGGCCCGACTCCGGGGGGCCTCATGTCTCCCCCTTCTCCGCTGAAAGCGCTCCGAAACACGTGGAGCGGCTTCCAGCTCGGGACTACTTCATTCGGACGGCGGATATTGATGCTCACCCCCTGACCTAATACTTCCAACGCCGCTGTCCGCTTACATCTTGGACTGCACCCCAAACCTTCGTCTCGGCTATCGCGATCGCGCATCCGTGATCCCGGCCCAGACCCTTTCGTTACATAATTTTGTGATTAATTAAATCCGATGATCGTTTACATTGTTATGATGGACAGTTTAATTCGTTATCGACTCGTCTGCTAATGAATACCGCGTTTGTTACAATAATTGGAATTACGTAAGATAATCTACGGTTTATATAGTCGCCATTTTGTTTGGTGGTGTATCAATTCTTAGTTAGACTGTCGTAGTAAGCTTATTGCGTCATTGTTGTTAAAGCTGGAGGATAATAAAGCGAAGACTTTTATTAGGTACGCCAAAAATATAAAAAAGTTTAAAGTCTTCATAAATTATGCTTTCATTTTAGCGTTCAGACTAAACCTTTTGTTTTAAAGATAATATTTAAAATATGAATAAGTATTGTAACCTAATTTTCTCGTAAATTATGTGGAATCGAAAATACTGTTTATTTTTGTTCAATTTCACTTTTCTGATGGTAAGATTGGGTAAATAAAGATGTACTTATCTATCTATCCTTATATCGTTGCGATCTCTCTCTTCTCGTGTGGTTTAGTGACCAAACATATTGGGAATTATTCAGGCCGCCCGTAGGCCTCTGACGTGGCTTAACGACTGCTGCCCAGCGACAACAACGGAGAGGCTCAGATGAAAATGTCACTAGCGGTCACGCATCCAGGTACTGACCTCGTCCTACGTTGCTTAACTTGTACGATTGTTTACAACGTGTACTCGCATCGAGCCCATCGATGCGAGCCATATAATTAGTATATTTCTCAGCGCCGTATACGGACGGTTTTGGAACTATAAACCGTAGCATAAACTAGTTCCATTAGCGCCCGTAACGCGATCAACCTTACCAATAACTAATTCACACAACGTAAACAACATTTGTTGGTAACTGGAACAAGCTGAAAGCGTCACAAAGTAATACATTCGCCAACTTCGCCACTTGGGGCTTTACGCGGACTGCATTGCACTAAAACTACTGTTCGATATGTATTTGTTTTGGAAACTTCGGCCCTCTTATTGCCTTTACGTAAGCTGGATGACTCGATATGTGTGGCACGAGGACAGTGCAGTATGTGTAGTGTAGGTAGTAACTAAACACGACCTAATTTATTTAGTCGACTGTGTGAGTCTGTGTGCAAAGGGTTCCGGGTTTGATCGCTGGTAAGGTTCAATACCGAAATTGCACGCTGCAACTAAGTGTTTACTTTACGATTATTTCTGTATACTGGTGCAGACATAGTATAAGACACATATGATAACAAGTCATACCCCGCGAACTCTGAAAGTATGGTTATATCTTAACCCTGCAAGAAATTTTTTTGTGTACGGTGTGGACCAAAAATAATTTGGGTCAACTAGCCTATTTACGTTTAATTTGCTAACCACACTCACAAGTTGTCATTTCGTTAGGGCATTCGATATAAGTATTTGAAATATGCACTGTCTTATTTATCGAATGTCAAGTCACAGCTCTTCTGATTAGTGTACGTACATATCATGAATCAAAATAATTGTAAACATATAGATAGTATAGGACAAGACGTATCGACAAAATAAAGTGTTTTGAGAACTTGGTCCGAACTGCCGTGCCCTTAAATCAATTAGTCCGATAAAGGCCAAAAACTTTAATATGTAGGTACGAGTACCTATACTTACTGAATTCTTAAGGTAAAATTCAGTTTGCATCCCAAAGAACCGTAAACTGAATAGTGTAGGAACCTTGAACTTTATCTTAGTCAAAAGTAATGTCAAAACATTGATCTCATCACAAGTCACTTACGCGAGTCTATAACGTGGAAACAGGATCAGAACTGACCATTTTAGCTAGACCCGTGATAATTCAAGTCGGTTTTCGTTTTCACCTGCTGTCTATAGTAAATTGAAGGGTCCGCCTTCAGTGGTGTAACGTATCGTACGGAAGCCTCAGTATGTCGATTTAGATAACCTAACAATGCCGCGTTCACTTCACAAACGTTTACTCGATAGCGTTACCTTCAAAGGAGATAATACTTGTATGAAAATATTGTGCACAGAGATGTGTTTTTGTTTGATTTTGCTCTTTATAGAGTTGTAACATGTAGGAACGAATACCCGGCCGGCACAAGCCGTGGTAATTTTGGACACTTTTTCTCCTTACTTGTAGCCTAAGGTACCTACCAGATTCATCCCATCCCACTAATATATAAACGTGACAGTTTGTATGAATGAATGGATGTTTGTTGCTCTTTCACGCAAAAACTAATGAATGGACTTTAATAGCTCATAAATCGGAATAAGCCAGCCATAGGCTATAATCGATAAAGATGCAGGATCTTTCAATTATAGCCTATGTGGTATTCTGCTTCCGCACAGACGAAGACGCGGACAGAACTAGCATTTATATAATTTTAACTTATATCTTGTACATAATTTCATTTCTTTATAAACGTTAATTAATATCTGAAATTAGTTATTCAATTCCAATTAACACCAGACATATTGTTGATCTAAATCGTACTTCATACCCTTTTTGCTCAAACGAATGTAGTTGTTATGGAGATTGCATGGAAATGGTGACGTCACGTCTTGCTATCAGATTCCTGATTTTTAGACACCGTTACCGTGTCTACCTATTACAGATTTACGACTATTATTTCAACCAATTGATACAACACTCACGATCTTTACCACATCACATCTAAGGTCTAGTGGCAAAGGGGCATAAATCTCAATCATAATTTGTGTGCGTCAGGCGCGGGCCAGCAGCGGCGCAGCGGTCCAATGATTGATGGCTGGCCGCCCGCGCGCTCATTCCGAATTCAAACCGACCAACGGGCAGCGGCCTCGCTCGAAATAGCTGACACCAACTAAATTGATTAAAAATCTATTAGCTAGTCGACTTGTGACATTTCATTTGATCGTATCGTTTGATTAAATTGTTCGATATGCTATTAGTATGGATTAGTAGGGAGAGTTAAGTGTATTAAGTTGTTGTAACTATACGCATAGCTCGACAATTTATACAATAAATATATTTTTCTAAGCGAAAATAAATACTAGGAAGAAAAGATATAAAAAATATCTAGTTTAAAAAAAACTGATATTTTACACTATACTGCTATTCTCAAGGTATATTACACATCAATTTTATTATTATGGCAGTGAAACTTAGATGTACATATACTCGAACGACGCAGTAATATTTAGTTTAGGGATCTGATAATAGATGAAGTGTATGAGGTGTGTGCTAAAATCGTGATGTGTGGACCTTTCTGCCTACTCCACAACAAGGGATATTTTTAAAATGTAAATATCATGACGCAATTTAAAAATAAGTAAGAGAGATATAAAGTCTATTGATCTTCATTGTTAAGTCTTAACCCTTTCGAGCTTATCCTTTCCTTGCGAATAGTTCAAACTTATGTCTGGCACGTCCATCTCAGCCCATCCCCGAGGAAGGCTGGCCTTAATTTATTAATAGATTGTTTATAGCCTCGCTAGGGGCCCTTCCGCGGCTAATAAATAGATCTCCCTTAAAATAATAATGCGTTTTCGACGAAGCACCCTGGACATAAATTTTATAGGATTAAAAGGGTGACGCAATGTCGTCGGTTTATGGGCCGATGAAAATTTCGGTAGTTATTTTTATGTCGAGAGATAGAGATACCTACATGATTTTATTGGCGTGGTGTAACGGTTTTATTTGAAGTTCGATCGGTTTTATGACAGGTACTTGATGCTGACCTAATTTCTTCATTGTCTTAGAATTATGTTTTTTGCGAGATATAAGCTTTCTGCTTTCGACCTCTATTATTCGCAACGGTACAAAGTTTAACACTTGATTTGCTGTAGACTAAAAACTAATTCCGACTTTCCTGAAAATAAGGCTTATTCCACTTTGGACATAGTAGACTTTGGTCACACCTTGGAATGCTTCCACGTAGGTCACACCTAATAAAGTTTAAAATATTACGAGTCGACTTTGGTCACACCCATACTTTTAGATTATAGTTCACGGAATGAATGTGCAGGGTGCTATCTTTTATATGAAATCTTGTCGAGCGTCACGTGCTGCGCGTCAATTGTTGCCTAGTGGATACGCGGCTTTATTTTTTAAATGTCAAAAATATACAGAGGCTATATAAAAAATAAAAAATGTTAAAAGGTAACTACTTATAGGTTCTTGCGTCAAATACTTAGGGGTCTACCAGCTGTCAAACTCGAGTGCGAAACAGAAGATGTCCCTCAGCGGCGGAGTGAAGAGCACGGCACAGTGACTCCATATTTGTATTTTTATAAATTTTGGACGAAATTTGGTAGGGAAATAAAAATACGCCAATAAAAACCAGATTTTTTTAAAACAAGCTCTCGTATTTATAATATCCTACATTTTGATATATACCTATTTTGTATGAATAACTATTTCGGTTTAGACATAATTTTCATTTTAAAAGACATGGAAAGGATATGTTTGCGATTTTTTTCTATCGAGCGAAGTTTGTACAATCGTGTATCGGACCGATCTATCGGACCGGACTATCGGTATTCATCAGTCCCTAAATAGACACTCCAAGATTGCTATATATTTTTAGGACTTTTAATTTTAGTAGTTAGTGCCGTAGCCTTCATAGAAAAACAGTAAATCCGCACATGCGAAGCCTTAATTAATACTAATTTTATAGCCTAGGAGGCACGTCAAATAGTGGTATGACCCCTGAAATAGGGATAGATAGGATATTATTGACTAGTATCCAGCCTACAATCCCTTCATCCTTCGTAGTGAGCTGCATAAATTTGCACCAAGCACACGTCCCTGCTCATTGAGCTGCTGAGATAAACGTGATGCGCTTAGCTCTATTTTAGTGGCACTGATAAGTAGGGGATGAGTGCAGATCCCCATTTCGATCCCCTGATCCCAGCCGGGATGCGCCGTATCGGCTAGTATCGATTTTGAGCTCCGATCTTAACAGCGGCCTAGTGTATGGATAGCAAGTCTAAATACGTGAAATTGTTAGTTACGTAAAGAGTTGTGGAAAAACCATCGACGATCACTTTATGATCGTAGAACAAAATGTGTCGTCATTTTAGGTGAAATGGAACGTCACCTGTCGTCTGGGCAATGTGACGACTACGTATAGTCACATAATATATCCATCCTATACCCTAGTTCGGGAGTCTGGGTCAGGTTAATAAATACATGACTACCCAGCCAGACTTCTTCCTCTAAATGTTTTTAAATAAGTAATCTCATTGTAAAAGCTTTTTCGTAAATTAAATAAATTACTATTGCATAAAATTACGTGTGTTTTCATAGCTCCTTTGAGAGTTCCTCTAATAATTGCATGAAGTCATAATTTCCATGATTTAACGAAAGATGGTTAAACTGTTATGTAGGTTATGCCAATTTCAATACCTACTTGTAAATTCAGCATTAATTATATTTAAGATACTTCAATAAGGACTTTGAGAGATATTTCGTCGATAGTTTGTTGGACACCGATTGTCGAACCATTTATGCGTACCGTACCAAAACATAGAAGCCATTGCGCTTACCCGGAGGCGGCAGACTACCGGATAAATATTCATGAGAATAATTCGACAGATTCCCTTAACGATAGCACGTTAAAAAGCGAGCGGAGTCGCGCCCCGCAGCTAGTTCACCACAATTGCATAAAATTACAGCACTTTACAATGCTATTTGTAACATAAGGCCTACCCGTAGTTTAAGGCTATTGAAGAGATACTCAACAAATTATTAGGTATCGTAAAATACTTTGTACAATAAAAATGAAATGTCCTAAGTACCTATATAAATATAAAATATATATCCTAAAAATAATCTTAGTTGTAGTTAAGATCTATAATTTATTGCGATTGATGATTCGTAGTTGCAAGATAATATTATTGAAAAATATAAAATGTTTATTGCAAAGAGTTCTTATCATTATTATTTGTTGGATCAGGATCAGGAATCAAGATAAGAAATCAATGTCCTCGAGTGTACGGTTTAACACACAGAAAAGTGTACAGGAGAGATTTTAAGGTTGAGATTATTTCAAAAACCACTTGACCTATTGCATGAATTCTTTCACTGTTAGATATATAAATGTTAAAACTATGTTAAAAAAAAGCCTTTAATTTCTCAATAATAGATTAGAAATACTGATATTAGATAATTTGATGTAAAAAAATTCATTTCATGCATAAAAAATATTATAGTAATTTTATAATTTAAGCTAAATAAATTTTCATTTGTAATTATTAATGGTACTCAAATAAATTTATTATTATTATATGTTCATTTTTAAAACTATGTAACTGTAAAAGAATTATTAAATTCGGTTCAGTAGTTTTTGAGAAAATCTCAACCTTATTGAGGCCCCCTGTATACTTTACTCTGTCTTCGTATAATTCTAAACACAGTAGTTTCTGTGCTAATTCCATCCGTTTTCCAAACATTGTGTTTTTGCAGCCCATAAACGTGTTATAACCCCTTAATACATTAAACGTGAGAGGCAGGCTTTATTACAGAGCCTTTTAAAAGTAAGGGAATGGCACGATGTAACTTTTACTATGTCGTCACACTATGACATCAAGCAAAGTAAAACAGTGGGCCGAAGTTTTAATAGGTATGTATATTTTATTAGATGCTTATTCTGTGGTAAGGATAAGGTTTTACTTCATTCTGAAAAAAAAAGATTCAAATCAACAAAATTTTATTTAAGTATACGAAATAGGAATTGTCTTTTAATTTATTTACGGACTCTAATTTCAATTTACATTGATCTCCTATAAACAACTAGATACACAGTCTGCCTTCTAAAAATGTCCGAGCGCAAAGAAGGTCCAAACGGATGAATGGAATGAACCCTCATTTGCTTTATTGGATATTTGGACGTTAACAATGGACCCTTATTTGGACGTTTTAAATTGTTTTAGTAAGACATTTGTGTATCTAGTTGTTTATAGGAGATCAATGGTTTAATATAATAATATGTAATAATTTTGACATGATACTTATAAAAAAGGATAACGTTCAATATAATAAGATAAGTGAACTAATTGTAGAACATTTTATCCGCTGCTTTTTTAGTTTCTCTACCAACATTGGTGAGAAAAAAATAAAGCCTTGATGACAGATGACGTATATACGACACTCGTAATCAAAGTGGTTGTGTCGACGAATCTGTCTGTACAGACATTAATCTCCCGCGGCACTTATTGCGATTTCCTCCCGAATAAAATGTCTCACAAAAAACGCTCTATATTACGTACTGTAGAAGGCTGTATCTGATAAAATGGGGCAATAAAAATTTAATTGGACAAACAATTGGCACTTCGTGGAAATAGCAGTTCAATGTATTTTAATAATGTCCTCTTACAATGGTTGGGAAATCATTATATCAACCTGCACTCTCGTTTCCATTCCTTGTTCAGTTGTTCAGTTAACTGAGAACTAGTGCGAAAAAAAATCCTATCATAACTGCTGTCTCACTGTCATAATTTTTGAAGCCATTATATTCTTCTTCCATCTTTTTCTTCTTTGTAGATCCGAATGAACTAAATTAGAAGAGAAATATAATTTATGGTCTGTAAAAAACATAACGTACCTATCTATAATACACAAAGACATAAACTTGACTCTCTAGGTGTTTTATTTCTGTCGATAAAATTATAAAGCCTATCTGGTTCCAATGTGAGTTGCGATAACGTCATAATATGGAACCGCACTTATCTGTCCCCTTTAATAAAATTAGGTACCTACCTATTAGTAGATCCCAGAGCTCACAGCTCATTTTATACAACTTAACTTGCGATGTACCATATGAGTAACAGTGACAGTCGCGTTTAGGTTTAGCATTAGATTTAGTGACCACGACAGAATCATACCTAATATCATACTTACTTACTCCGCTGGCTCAGTGACCTGAAGTGGATCTTGGCCTCCGCAACGAGAAGACGCCAGTCGTGCCGGTCCTGCACCGACTGCCGCCGCCACGACGACGGCCAGTCGCTTGTCCCAGATACTCTAGTTTGGCAGCTCGATCTTCTCCCATTCTTTCGACGTGGCTGAGCCAGCGGAGTCGAGCAGACTGGATCTCGCCGATGATGTTGGGCTCGGACACTAGGTCTTCAATCTCCCTGTTCTTCCTCACTCTCACACTGCCATCTGCCCTAATAATTCCGTGTAATTTGAAGTAATTTTGATTTTAGAATTACACCCAATATAAATTAATTTTGCATCGCCTCCCTCAAATACTCATATCTCTAGATACGACCTTTTCCATTATGACAACCAGTACTCTCGCCGACTTGACAAGGAAAAAGGGGAAACCGCTGATTGCCCTCGTGAAAAATGACGCATCATCACGTGCGTCTGAAAGCCCTGGCGCGCACATACATTTCAGCTTTGTACTAGCAAAAAGCTCATCATGGTGCCATATTAAACAAGCTATTTTCGGTGGTATTTGTAGGCATATAACGCCAAATATGTAATACGGATAATATTAATAGAGCCATAACAATAAATATTAAAAACAACTATTATAAAATTGTCCTAAAAATATAAACTAAAATAAAAACTATACAGGTTGTCCTTGAAATCATTCTACAAATTGAACCTGGAAAAACTCCAAAGCACAGTATTGATGCACATCAAATTAATTTTTTTTTCTAGTTGAATTTACTGTGAATATTGTTTTATTTTTCCCCATATTGTTTAATTTACTTACACGCTGTGCAGAATTAATGTATGTCGCAAGTCTAACCATTCATTTAATTTTATCGAATGAATTCAATGCTACCCTGTATGTACAAAAAGGTCGGTGGTGCACAGAGAAGGCGGTCGACCTGAATTCGTAGTAAATCCTCTAAACTATCTAGTAGGTACTAAAATAATCTTCACAATCGATCAAGTAGTTCTCGACAAATCTCAACCTTATTGAGGCCCCCTACATGCTTTTCTCTGTTTACGACTGTACTTGCTTTAGTTAGACCAAAATAAATAAAAATATAAAATAAAATCGCAGGCTAAAACGAAACGAAGAGTGCTTCAAATTCCATTTCGTCTCGGTCCAGTCGAATATTATTTTAGTAGGTAGCTAAAACAAAATTCTTAATCCTAAAAATAAATAAATAAATCCCAAGAGCTTTTTCAGTGTTTTAAAAAATTCGAAGCACTCTCATACGAGTCTTTAGCATAGAAATTCTTTAGCTATTTTAAAGAGACTTCCAAAAAGAGTTTCTCAATTTGGCTGTTGTTCTTTATTATTATGAAATACATGAAATATCAATACTGTACCTACTGGTATTTTACGTTCTTCATAAGTATAATCCATTCATACGGTCTAACAAAGATAAAAGTGTACAGGGAGTTTTTAAGGTTGAGATTTTATCAGAAACTACATGACCTATTTCAAAAATTATTATACTGTTAGATAGATAAAAGTTAGAACTATCGATCTGTAAAAGATTTATTAAAATCGGTCAAGTATTTTTTTCGAACCCGGGACCTCGCCATTCCGTGGCACGCTCTATTCCAACAGAGCCGTGATTCGTACAGCTTAAATGGCCACGTAGTTTTGTAGGTGGGGCAAAGCTCCATTGAAATGTGGCAATGTCATTTGGCACATTCTTATTATAGCCTATTATGTCGTAAATTGCCTTGTCGTTTGTGTTGGTTACTACACAACATGCGTGGCTATTTAATATACATAGACATATTACAGCTATTTAAAAGCTTTGAAGCAATGAAAAAACAAATAAAATTCCCCCAAAAGAATTACCGACGAAAAAGCAACATGGTTTAAAGATTTTGCGTGATGTACCATAGGTACAGCAATGTTCAGCAACTGTAAAATTAAGACACTGGTATACCTCTTTACTACTAGTATTAGTACTTTACCACTAATACCTCTTTACCACTAATACCTCTTTACCACTAATACCTCTTTACCACTAATACCTATTTACCACTAATTCCTCTTTACCACTAATACCTCTTTACCACTAATACTTCTTTACCACTAATACCTCTTTACCACTAATACCTCTTTACCACTAATACCTCTTTACCACTAATACCTCTTTACCACTAATACCTCTTTACCACTAATACCTCTTTACCACTAATACCTATTTACCACTAATTCCTCTTTACCACTAATACCTCTTTACCACTAACATCTCTTTACCACTAATACCTATTTACCACTAATACCTCTTTACCACTAATACCTATTTACCACTAATACCTCTTTACCACTAATACCTCTTTACCCTTTATACCTCTTTACCACTAATAACTCTTTACCATTAATACCTCTTTACTCTTTTGTATTATTAAGTTTTACGACAAGGTAAAGTATTTAGCACACTCGGGAAAATGCCCTAGAAACCTATTCGCACCACGTAGCGATTCAACCTGAAGAATAAGACGTGTAAACAGTAAATACGGGCGCCATTAGGGACGCTTGGCACGAATTTGCATTAAGATTAACGACCCAGCGCTCCGGGGCCGTGCAGTATGCAGCCTTTGTACTGCCACAGTCGGACAGTCGACAGCACAGGAGCATTCACAAAACAATTGCAATCTAGGATATATTCCCATCGCATAAAGTGCCCATGTTACACGTGCTGTGCGGCCGACTGTACTGTCACAGTCGTACATAGTTTACATAAAGGACGATGGCACGATTGTGACCAGAGATGCAATGTGTATGAGACTCTTTGTTTATTGTGACACTCCTATTTTGTTTCGTTGTTTATTTAAGGTTTCGATATTTTTATTTGGTAGATATATTGTGTGCGTACGATTTCTGGATACTCCTGTGTATTAAACTTACCAAATATATAACTTCAAACTGGATACTGGTAGTGTGGGACGCCCCCCGACCAGATGGAGGGATGACCTTCGCAAAATGGCTGGCAGGGACTGGATGCAGAGGGCCGAGAGTAGGGTTGATTGGCGCGCTTTGGGAGAGGCCTACGTCCAGCAGTGGACTGATACGGGCTGATGATGATGATGATGATGATGAAACTGGATACAAGTATCCTCAGTCATATTCAACGTCTTAGGACCGTATTAATAGTCTGAGCTCAAACCGGCCCAAACTCAAGAGCGAATGCAGCTGATACACTCTCAAGCCGTGATCACCATCTCAAATATGTCATTTATTAATAAACCAATCTTGAAGACGTATCACGTGATGTTTTCCTCAAGTCGCGGTTTGCCTGCAAACAGCAAATACGATCTCAAATGTGAGTTTGACAGTTCTCTCGAGAACTGAGTTTTGTTTATTAATACGGCGTTACTCACGTGATACCCGAATTCCTAAACGCGTACCTAAGTTACGTTTATTAATAGGAACTCCATCTTGAGGTCGTTCTCAAGATTGACTTTTGAGTTGAGAGTGATTTATTAATACGGGCCTTAGGGCTAGTGTACAACAGAACGGCGCCGGCGGACGACGCCGTGTACCGCGCCAGTGGACGGCGCCGTCCGCCCGCACGAATGTTGTCAGCCTGTGATGGCGCGGCGTGTCACGGCGTCTACCGGCACCGTCTACCGGTGCACGATGTCGGCCGGCGCCGGTTACAGGCGAACAACATTCGTACCGGCGGACGGCGCCGTCCACAGGCGCGGTACACGGGCGCTGACGTGCGCCGGCGGACGCAACGCCGTGGCGTTGTGCGACCGCCCTTAGTCTTATTAATATCGTAACAATCAGAATGTCGACTTCGCAAAATATTTACTTACCATGCGGAAAACGTCCACTATTCATAATTCATATTCCCTTTCGCATAATGGCATGTAGACATATGCCTAATGTTATCGATGCTAAAGCCAAAATATAAAATAATAAGTAGAAAATACATCGCATAGATACTAGTTGATGGTATGTATTTGGGCTAAATAAACAAGCAAATAACCACATCATTGATTAATAGACATAGTACATAGATATGAGTTGATGATGAGAAAATCCCCGGTGTGGTCTAGACATTGGAGGTAGCAACTAGAGTACCTACTACATTTTATTGGGTACTATGTATTATAGTATGTACGTACCTAATATAGATAATAATATAACGAGCTTGGCCCGCCATCGCCACGGGGTGCCTTGGCACTCGGCCAATTTGTCTAATACCTAGTTATGCCCCATTTACTGTCACATGCTGCTGGAATACTGCAGATCAGGAATATAATGGGTATTATTATTAATAATTATTATAATATGTGTTTATGTATAATAATAATATTAGAATAATTACGGAGCCCATTCTAATTAAATCAAGCCAAAATCCTTAAACCATTGCTTAAACCTCTGCCTAATTTTAAATTAATGTTTTTAAGTAACGGCCTTGTTGCTTATTTGAAGTTTTTAACTCAAATTTAAACTCTAATTATTTTTGAAAAATTACTTGAAATATGGGATATAACCTAATGGCCACCCAAGAGGTAGGTACTCATAAGTACAACGACGATCCGTTTGAACAAAGCCATTGTAGTTTAGACCGTATTACAGTCGCGAAGAGTGTTGATCTACTCTCGACTCTACCTTCATAAGTACATAATTTATATTACATAGATATATTCATGTATTCTTACACGTGCGAGAACCTTAGGCACGGCGCCAATTTGTGATAATGTCTGTTCCTAATACAATAATATTATGCCATTGTTCGAACTATGTGTCACAATAAATTGCTCCTATTATAATAGAGAAAGTAGGTTGTTTTTGTATCTGTTAAATTCTCTCATAATCTCAAAAAGCAGATAGGTATCGTGGTTCCCTGAGGACTGAGATGATATTCACATACGGCACCTAAATTATCTTTAAATTAAAATAACCTCCATTTTTAAAATGTAAAAATAATTCGATCCAATTAAATCTCTCAAAAATTAACGTTCAAAATCCAGAGCGTTGTTTAACGTTCAAAATACCTTTAAGGTAACGCCCGGCACACAAAGCGACGCTAATCATTTACCCAAACACGTGAAACAAAGGCTTTATACACATGAGGGATCGCATCAGTTAATTGCATCATACGTGTATGAAAGCCGGACTAAAAATCAAGAAAATAGAGAATACTGGTTTTAGAGCGGTGCAAACGGCTTTGGTTTTGGTCACAATTTAGCACTTTCACTCAAGTGATTGTTGTGATTTGGTTTTAAAGAATAAGCGCCTGTTTATACTCGTAGTGAAACGTAAACGCTGATTGAAGCGGCTTGCAGCAGCTTGAATCCTGCTAATTTTTCAAAATTTTATATTTGATGGGCCAGCCAGTATAAACTAAATGTGAAAAGATCTAAATATGTTACCATCTATTGTATATTTATTTTACACAATTAGGATAGATTAGTTACTCATAGGCAAATCAAAAGTTTAGTTTAAATTAATAAAAACCATAAACCTTAATATCTAGCATGTTCAATTTTACGTTTGACGAATAAAAGGAAAATCGCCGATCGTTTTTAACTAACAAGCGTCGTTAAATCGGATCCGTCGTTGATACCGCTCCTAGCACAAGCTTTAAGCTTAGTTAGACTTGCTGAGGAGATTAGTAATGTAAAATACTCCGGCTTTTAGGTTTCGGTGACCAAGCCTATTTAGGTTTCGGCCAAATAATGTAGTTCGATTGACCTCTACCCTAGTTTTAGATCCGTGCAGGGACCATGCGGTGAAGTTATTGAATTAGTGTTACGCCCGGCGCATTGCAGTCTTTTCACTGCGTACACTTGGATGCCAGAATTGAACAAATTTAATATTATTTGCTCAGGATTAGTTTTTAGACGTCATAAAAGAAGGGGTAAGTTGGTTACGATCCTTTATTATTCTTGGAATTAGATTAGAACCTACCCGTCAGTTACTTTGTCAGGACTATAGCTCGGGAGTATCTCGGAAAGCATGCTAAGCCATCGGTCTCGATGATTGTACAGGCAAACACCTTGTGTTGTCAATCAAATGGTACAGTCTCACTCAGAGAAAAGAATAAAAGGAGCCTCATCGTGTTTGAGATTTTCTCAAAAACTATAGGACTGCTTTTCAAAATTCTTTTACAATTACAAACTAAGTAGTATTTGGGCTCAAATTTAAGGAACCTTGCCTCTGTCTACTATCAGATAGTCCTTGGAACTATGATTCCATTCTAGAACCAAACGAACGATGGTCTTCAAAGTGGGTTTCGGTTACCTATAATTGTCAGTAACAAAATACAGAAGTTGACTTGTGATCTAGAATCGTTTTGACAGGGCTTGAACATAAAAGTGATCGTGCTTCGGACCCTGCCCCTATACCATGAACTCTAATAGCAGGATTACTTCAATACTTTGTTATTTCGTACAATGACGTCTTTATGAAGCTTACTTTAAGGTCGTCATGGTACGAAATAACAAAGTATAAGTATTCATGGTAGGGGGGCAGAACTCTGTGGCAAAATAATAATGGGAATTAATACCAAGTAGGACAACGTACGAATGATGAATGCCATTAGCGATTGCCAGCCGATAATGCTGTAATATCCGGTCGTAACTAGCTTAATACGGCTGACATGAAAAATGACACTAATGAACTAGGTGTTACGAACGTAGATTGTTATCGTTTATTTATCCTGTGAACGTATTATGGTACTTCAACTCCCACAAAATAAAAGACTGCTAGGTGAAGACACTTCCTTCTTCATTTCCTCTCCTCTACTCTTCCCCGTTCCTCTCCTCAGTTAAAGTTGGATCATTGCAAACTTTAGTTTATACTTATTACCTTGGATATGGTATTATGGTAAATTAAAATATTATTATGTAATAATTGAATCCCTTTCATGTGTACTTGTTCCTTGAATTCATTAAAATAATCATCATCATCAGTCTATTTATATTGCCCCACTGCTCGGGCACAGACCTTCCCTTACATCGAGGGAGCTCGGGCCATAATCCACCACGCGGGCCCAGTGCGGGTTGGCGGATTTCACATGCCTTAGATTTTTTTTTCTTCTACGACATGCAGGTTTCATCACGATGTTTTCCTTCACCGTTTTGAGAGCACTCGGTAAATGTATGTAAGTTTTTCCGTCGAAAAAACCGAGGATAACTCATTGGTACATGGCTGCCCTAGCTGGGAATCGAACCTGGGACCTCCATATTGCAAGTCCATTGACCCAACCACTGAGCCACCGAGCTCTCCTTTATTACATTAAAATAATAAAATATATTAATACTTTTAGATACTTAATATCAAATAGGTACGCTTATAGCAGATCTTTGGAGCGTTCTTATTATCTGCGTCGTAAGATTTAAAATCGTACTGCAAGTGTTACCATTGATCTGCTGTTGTCCGTACATACCATACAGTCAAAGGTATAAATTGTTGTGTTTACAATCTAACCGGATATGATAAGTCTCACTGTGTTCAATGACTAATTTCAAATCGAATATAATTTGTTGTGAAATAGCCATTAAAATAGCGATAAATTAATAACGCGACAATCCGGCCTTTACACGGCTTTTCACAGTCATCCCTCACTGACCTTATTAAGGGGTAATAACCCCATTTCTGCCCCCGCACAAACGCCAACAAGTGCGACAGATGTGTGAATTAAAAACACTGGCCCCTTAAATTTATTTACATCACGACATTCGACTATTAATCCTGGTCTATAGGGTTTTTAATCCGCTAATGCCCATTTTATTTGAATACCGTCAAATGGTACTTCTGTGTGACCAAAGATTAAAGAACTCCCTGGCCCTTCGGTTTATAAAATGTACAGAGTTACTTTAGTGCAGGGACACGATATCGTAAGGTCATGAAATTCTGGTAGATGAACACATTTCAAAACATGGCAATATCATTCTTAAAACCTACTTCTAGAACGCAGTTTTCGTTGACTAGAATCACGCAAGAATTAAAACAGCTGTAGAACATGTGATTCAACTCAGTCTTATTTCCTACTGCAAAAGGATCATGATTCCCCTTCAAATATTCAACATTTAACTAATTAAGGGGGAGTGTAGTGAGTAGGCAGTATAATAACAGTAGGTACAATTGGCCGCACGTAATCCCAAATAATTAGGTGCAAAAATAAACCCTATTCCAATGATGCTACGATTGGCTACACCGGAAGGTTTAATGGTGATTTCGGAAATTATTGCTCGACATGACGTCCGAGGGTCTATGAATATTCATATTCATTTTGAATACAAAATATTAAGCCTGTGATGCACTTTACAGTGCTTTGAGTGATGAGCGTGCATTTGCATCATTTACACATAAATGACGTGCCTAATGTACGGGTAGACAGGCTTTCCAGATGTGTGGGCAAAATACCGAATTTCAACGAGGTATTTGCTTTCAGCGTCGTCCTTTATGGGATGTTTACTTACTTACTATGCTGGCTTAATGACCCAATGTGAATGAGGCCTCCAACACCAAAGCGCGCAACTGTAGCCTGTTTTGAGCTTATGTCTTTTACCTGACTGCAGCTCTCGCAGGTCCTTCTGTATCTCTCGTCCCAGCGGTACCTACGACCGTCGTCCATTAGTCTTCCTTTCATACACTGCGCACTCCCCTCCCGTCCTCTATGACTATGTGACCAACCTAACGGAGTTGGGTTTGCTTTAGTTTCGCCAATGATGTTATCAGTTATGCTCAGCCACTATCTCCTCGATCTCGGAGTTTTCCGAACCAGTTTCGGTCTTCTCTCTCTTGAATTGTTTAGTGGTTATTACTCAAGATCCTATTATGTAGGTACTTTTCTTAAATCCTTTGTGGAAATTTTACTTTTACGCTCTCTCATTAGGCGAAAACTCGAGGGAAGCAAAATTATTCTCGCATATCAAGTTACCTAGCACTTAAGGAACATCCGGGAGTAAGCGCCCTTAAGTGACATGCTAAAAGGCGTCTTTCTGTGTTCAGTGTTGCCGAATTAAATACATTTTATAAACGTGTGAGCATGTGTCCACAGATTCCTTGGTGCAACTATTATAAACCGTAAGAAAAACACAGAGGCAGGTTTTAAAAATGACTGACGATTTTATTGTCGTCACATTTCAGTTTGAAATCGATCAGCAAGTCACAATATCCCAATGGCTACGGGCTAGGGCTTAATACTACGGTGCAAGCGCCGCAGGTTCGATCCCCACCTCTGAAGTACTGTCATGTGATAGTCGCTCCTAATACAATCTATTACCTTATTTGGAGTGGTTGACGAGATAACTAGTAATATGACAGCAACAGCATCGCTAATTTTCTTATAAAACAAAAATACGGATCAGTCCCATAATGTTCTTTGTTGAAAAAATTTCCAAATCCCAAAACAAACTCCCAAAATGTCCAAGTGCTCAAAATGTCTATCCATCCAAATACAAGTTATTTTATACTAACTCAAGAACAGCTAGATGGAAAGAAATGCGGTTGCATAGAAAAACCAGATATTTGTTTTGAAGCATGTAAAGCGAGTAACTAAAAACAAATAAAATGAAATAATAGAATACGAGTAGAACTCCAAATTAACAACAAAAATAAATCACTCATTCAATAAAACATCATCCTTCACTTCACTTTGGCCTGAACATTTTATACAAGGGTCTATGAATACTGATTATAACTCTAACAAACACAAGCTTACGTCGTCATTTGGTACAAAAACCCTCAAATTATTTTTGGAAGCATTCAGTAATAAACTCGCCGGGAAAACGAAAGGACCGATTATTTTCAATCGAAGATTTTTCAGGGGGGAAATATAGGCGACAAAAACATACTTATAACTGGATCGCGTATTATAGGATGTATTAAAAAAATAACCTGTCACAGAATAGTTGCCACTGCACGGTCGCCGGCGAAGGTTAAGACGATCTCACTAGATTCAGGTATGGAGGGTTCCATTAGGCTCAGGACAGAAATAGGTGGAGAAAGAGGGGGGAGATCTTAGCCCAGCAGTGGCACGAGAATGTATATAAGTAAAAATTTACTATGGCTTGAGGCTGCGTGGACGTCACTTTGAGCGATAAGAATGCATTGTACAAAATTCATCTCTTCAATTTGTTTTCTGTGCACTAATGATTATTTAGATAGGCGTTTATCTATCTTTTGTTTGAAACGGAAAGGAAGCATATAAAAAAATCACTATTGTATCCTCACCCCTACAGCACTCTAGAGCGAGAGAGCAAATATTTTTTGAATAGAATCCTTCGTTTGTTTGTAAAAACCTCATCTTTACTTTTTGTTGCGAAATGATACCTATGCGCTCTCCTATAGTGAAAACGCTATGTCTGTGGAAGAAAAATATTCGTTTCCCATTCAATCTGCCCCGGGTTCGGTGTTTTCCTTCGTTCCTCCACCAGGCCTCGCATTGCAGTCGCGTTATGAGAAATATTTATTTACACAACGAAAAAATGCGGTTTCGATATTTGTTCTGAGTAAAATAGACGTACGGAAAAGTTTATTGTTAAAAATATTTCTTATATCTGACATTATAATATTTAGTAGTTTAAAAACGCCAGTGCGTGCAAACAGTTGCAGTTGCAGTTTCGGGGCCTAACAGTAACTCCCGTTTTATCTTATTATTAGCAGTTTTGTACTATAAGGTGTATAAGTACCATATTTTAATTTTACTCTGACTTTCTATTATGTTACCGTAATGATATGAAGTTAAAATGTGTACCTACTTCTTATCTCACTCAAGCTACTGTTTCCTTTGTTAATTTACTAAATGTATATTTTCATTTGTTTCAGGTATTGCTACATCCAAGAAGTTACTTATAAGATTAAAGCTAAATCATAAATTAACTTTTAAACTGAGTTTTTAAAGAAAAATCCTTCACAAACATCCGAGATCAACGTAAAAGAGTTCCAAGCGAAGAATAAATGTAATTAGGGGAAGAATTAAAAAAAATTAGAGCAAAGCGTACACTTCCTCTAAGTCACGTTTTGCGTAATTCATTTTTAAACTTGAGAAATTTTTCATTCTTTATGGTTCTCGAGTGAGGAGTTTCATGTTATCTCTCTGGCCAGTTGGTTTGTGTTTACTTTTCGGCACTTCTTAATTTTTTATTTTTTTCACTTTGCATTTTTCCGGTCGCTAACGATGGTTGATTTTGGAATTGCAAATGGCGTTAATTGCCCGATGAAAGTCGTTCGCACTCTACGCTGATTGTTGAATACAGAATGTTTAGCATTTCTAACAGCCGAATAATTCCGACGCTTGCTGTCAAATAATCAAGCCCTTATTGCGAGGACTTATCTGAATTTCTTATTGTGCCTGTAAACATCATTTGAATTTTAAACCTATTCTGAGGATACTTGGGCGTCGCGAATCGAATTCAACAATTAGATTACAATATTATTGTAATTGTTTTTTGAGAGCTCGGTGGCGTCGTGGTTGGGACACGGAACTTCCGTTACAGAAGGCCCGGGTTCGAAACTCAGGTCGACTATTAGATTTCCTCTTTTTTTGTATGGAAAAAAATCTGTACATTTAACGAAAGTTCTCAAAAACGGTGAAGGAAAACATCATGAGGAAAAGGAGGAGTGCGTGCATGAGTGCAATAAAAAAATCCAAAACCTGTATATATTTGTAATCTATCGACATGCACTGAGCCCGTGTGGTGGATCAGGTAGGTAAGCCTAGATCCCTCGATGTAAAGGAAGGTATGTTCTTGAACAATGGGGACGTGTTAAATTGTTTATTAAGCAAATATACGGACATTGGTGTCCATTCCTTGGGTATCGCACATCCCGCTCTTTCTTATACAGTCTAGTTCAAGAGTGACCGTGACATTTTCTTTTAGGTTTAACTTATCTGGCTGCTGTGGCATAATCGCACCTTAATCATTTTACAATATTATTAGTATTTCAATATCGTAGGAGGTACTTTTAAAAATCAATACCTAAATGTTCCTCATTTGAATTAAAACAATGAATCCCAATCGCTTTCAAGTGAAGCCAAAATTAGATATTATGGCTATACAAGTCCGGTTTATTGTGAGCGAACGATTCTAAACAACTGTACTTATGTTCTCCGATGGATCCGAATTTCTGAACTTTTCCTAAGTGCCCGGAATTCGTCATTATTTGTACTGAAACGGAGGGAAACCGGTGCCCTCTCATTGTGAGAGTTTTGAACTTTCCAAAGATAATATAAATTGCCGAAAACACAAGGCTTCGTGGAACCGATAGCTATTGTGACTGTTTATTTATTTAGCCATACTTCGTGCTAATATTTTCTATACCGAAACCCAAATCAAGTGCCTTATTTTATAAACAAAAACTACTAACTTTTAAAGCTTTTCTGTGATTATTGCATAGTTATTTTTTACATTATTAGACCGGATCACTTTATATTCACAACGATGAACAGGTTCAATCAATTACTTGCTTCAGTGTTACATCACAACAGGTAATTAGACGATCATATTTGTTTACAAAATAAGACACTTGATTTGGGGCTCGAATATAATAGATTTAGATTTCTTTATTTCATTTTTACACAATAAAATACTATACAATAATATAGGCAGTACATTATGTCAAATATAGTCATATTTGTAAAAATGATCGTCAGGTATTAATAGAGTAAATAGTTTAGTCAAAATGAATACAAATTAATGTTAGGTATAACATTTAAAAAGTGTTATTAAATTAATATAATAACGAATAGAAACAATCTAAATTATACTTAAGTATGTCAAAAAGTTTATGGGATAAAATTCATTGAGTACTAATAATGGTCAAAACAAATAACAACTTATTAATAAAGATTTTGAGTCAATAGAAATAAGCATAAATATTAACAATGTCAAGGAATAATAATATTAAAATTTCATGTCCATAAACTCTTTAATCGAATATAATTCTTTATCCAACAAAAGGTTTTTCAGCCGGCGACTAAATGTTTCGTCATTGGTTTCGTTTCTTAGATCAGAGGGTAGTTGTTCATAATACGTGGGACCGATTACGCGTGGGTTTTTAGTGGCCATTGCGGAGCGCCGCTGCACCGTCGCCAATCTGCCTACGTTACGAAGTCCACGTCCACCGCCCGTTCTACGATCAAAATTGGAAATATTTTGCCGCACATACATTATCACCTGGTATAGATACAATGAGTAAAGTGTCATTATATGATGCTTTTGGAAAACAGTTCTGCAAGTTTGCCTTGGCTTTAAACCCGAAAGTATTCTGATTGCTCGCTTCTGAAGAATAAATACACGGTCTGAGTCCGTGGAGTTACCCCACAGTATAACACCGTACGTCAATAACGAGTGAAAATATGCAAAATACGTTTGCCTCTGGACACTAACCGAAACCAAAGGACGCAGCTTACGCAGTGCATATGCAGCGCTGCTCAACCGGTCGCACAGAGACTCGACATGCAGTTTCCAGTTTAATGTGGGATCCAGAGTGAACCCCAGGAACCGGCATCGATCACACAATGGAACCGGACTGTTCACGTTGATCGGTCGAGGCACTGTCTTCCCGGCGAACAGCATCACATTTGATTTCGACATATTCAATATGAGACCATTGCACGAGAACCACTTCTTCAGCTGCTCACAGATACCATTTATTTTATCGTTTAGCTGTTCGTAAGAATGTGCGCACACGATTACTGTGGTGTCATCAGCAAAAATAACAATCAAGCCATCGGATACGTAGGTTGGTAGGTCATTTATGAACACTAGAAACATGGTATTTCCTAGGGCTGATCCTTGGGGGATACCCACCGTAACGTTGCCTGCTTCAGACCGAAACTTTCTACCTTGTATTTTAACTTCGACTGTTTGCTTCCTATTACATAAAAATGATTTTAGTAGATTATGAACATTGTTTCGAATACCGTATTTGTTAAGTTTCTCAAGGAGCAATTCATGTTCTATGACATCGAAGGCTTTCGAAAGGTCACAGAATATCCCTGCGGTTTTGTATTTGTTGTCGATCCCTGTCACAATTGAGTCTATAATCTGGTGTGCTGCAGCGGTCGTGGACTTGTTTTTCCGATAAGCGTACTGTCTATCGCTCAACATATCCCCATCCTCAAGATGCGTCATGATACTTGAAGATACCATTGATTCGACGATTTTTGACAAGTTTGGGACTATCGTTATCGGCCTATGGCTATCGACTTGATCTTTGTCTCCTTTGCCCTTGTAGACAGGGCACACCCGAGTGCTTTTCAGGACATCAGGATATACTCCTTTCGTAAACATCTCGTTCAATAACTTTACCAATATCTCTGAAACAACCGGCCACACGGACAAGAGTATGTTGAGCGATATATCATATATATCAAGTGTATTGGAAGACTTCATCATTGAGCTTAGTATTCGGTCAAGTTTATCACGTGTGACTAGCGGCAAAGAAAAATCGGGAATGGTAAACTCATTCGTCAATTTATTCAAATATTCGATAGCCTTTCCTCGATCCGTTTGTAAAGTGAACTTTGAGGTTACTGTTAAGAAATGATCATTAAAACAGTCGGCTACTTGATTCGTTGGGACGTCAGAACCTAGGTTATCTTTTATAGCAATGGTATTTGAACGATTTTTCGTTGCCACTTCATCATTGACTATGCGCCAAACTTCTTTTGACGGGTTTTTTGCGTTTGTTAACCGTTGTTCTATATGTGTTCGTCTATCTCGTAAGCTAGTAGACTTAATCAGATCGCCGTAATATTTTACGCATTCCAAAATAACGCTGTCTAATGGATACTGCCTCTTAATCTCACAAAAATCTTGAAACATTTTAATATAAGTACCTAACTCATCACTAACCCATGGGGTGTGATTTTTCTTTTTTATTAGTACTTTTTTAATTGGGAAATGAATATTTATGTATGATGTCAGAATATGTATTAATTTATTAAATTTTTTGTTTATATCAATATTAATGTCATTTATAAAAGTCCAATAATAATTTGCAATGTCAAGGTAAAATAGTGCAATAGAATCTTTCGTGTATAGTCGACGCTCATCGTAACGGTTTGGTGTCGATGTTACGCGGTGTGACGTCATGCTGAGCTCGAACAGCTGTGCGTTGTGGTCAGTTATAGCAGTGTCTATCGGCGCGGCCGTGACGTCACCGGCGGCCGCGAGGCTACGCGGGACTACGCCACACTCCAAAGACGTACTACTATTGTCTTGAACGCGCGTAGGAAAATTAACGGTATTTTGCGAGTCAAAAGATTTTAATAGATCGTCAAATTTACTTTTAAGGCTGTTTTCCGTCATGTAATCCACATTTATGTCTCCGACTATAATAAACCTTTTGTTTTCGTCAATCAGTTTACATAGTAACAATTCAAATACATTTAAAAATAATTTAAAGTCGCATAAACCAGTTCTATACATGCCGATTACAATAAATTCATGTTTCAATAGTTCAATAGCAGTAAGTTCACATTCATATTCGACGGAATATAATACTGTTCTTTGATTGATAATCAAAGATAAATGAGTGACCTTTTTCGTGTCTAATTTATTTATACCGACACATCATGGGGGCAAACATTTTCCGAAATATCTAATTCTATAGCATATTTTTAGCGATTTAAGTAGTCGGAAGTACGCTAATTTACGCGATGTGGCATAATGAGTGACAGTGACAGTTGCGTTTAGGATTAGATTTGGAGGCCATGACAGAATCACACCTATTGACTATAGATGTGAGTGATACAGTCAATCCGTTTTAACTTATTTCAACGCCGTTCAAATTCTGTTGTCGTGGAGTGACCGTAAACTTGTAGGCCCTTGTAGCTATAAAAATTGTTAAACAGTGGCTTAATTTGACAGCTGTTGCTAAACTACTGACTTTCACAGCTAAGTCCAGCGAGAAATTCATAGATCATGACCTAACATTAAGTCACATCTATAGCTAACGGCTGTAGTGTTCGTTTAACGTGACACTTCACGTCTTATCTCGGTGAAGTTAGCCTGGCGATTATACCCCGACTCACCCGAATTTCCCGCGAAATCTGCTGTTTGCGCTACATAATTTATAACTTTTATTAAAAAACCGTAATTATTTCTCGCCAATGACAGTTCCAGGCAAGATCGGGCGTCGCGATAAAAAAAAGGACCAAACGCTTCGAACGTCGTTCACCGATATTTTATATTGTTTTCCAAATTTATGGCAGCTTTTATTCAAAATTGTGAATGATTTTTTTTCTTTCTTTCTTCCCTATAAATAATTTTGTTTTGTTTGAATTATACTCATATCAACTGCGTGTAAGTATTATGATCTTTATACGATTTGACATTTTCTTGCATCTTCGCTATGCGAAACGAAATTCTAAATATTAATTAAATGGAGATTTTTTTCTCCTTTTAATACTTTTAACACTTTGCGTTGCACCCTGTAGATAGATGTCTAAATTATCACTAAAACCACTTTCGTTGAAACTTATTTACGACCCTATTCTTGCAATCATCACCCTAAACCGGTTTAATCCGGTTTGATTTATATCTCCTCCGGCATGACATCCCCGACTGATTGCTTCCTATGCATTAGCGCTGATGAATGTATTTGCATTAGAAATCCATGGCTTAGCCACAGATCAGGCTGAATGCTTGATACAAATGTGCCTTAAGACGTAGCTGAGGGGGCCACCTGTCAATAAACAAAGTCTAAATTTGAAGAATCAGTAAATCACTTTATTGCAAGTAAATAATAAATTTGCACGTCAACCTTTTTATCCGACTGCGCAAGAAGGAGGGTTATGTTTTTCGAGTGTATGTATGTATGTCTAATGCTAGCACTTACACATCGTGAGAGCGTCCGCAGAATAGTGTTTCCAAACTATCGATAGTCTCCATCTAAAAAGCCAATGCTATCGATAGTATTTTTACCAAGAACTTTGATAGTATCGATACTATCGATAGTTTGTTAATTACGAGCAACAATACTATCGAGAGCATTGATTTTTTCAGACGAAAACTATCGATAGTTTGTCAACACTAAACTCATATGAAACGACACCCCTCCGTCCTCTTCAGGGAGTGTTGAGGACATATATACCTACTTGTTAACCTAGTCTACATTGAGCCAATCCCATCAACCATGAAGCCATTGCAATATAGATCGTATTACTGTCGTTTATAGTTTAAAATACACTGTAATGCCGATTGTACAATACGCGCGAATAATAAAGATTACTTAGATCCAGAAACTATAATACAATCGACAGCGCATCTAGTGACACAGCAAATCGCTACTCTTTGGGTGCTAATAATTATTTTATTTCTTTCTACAACGATTCGTCGCACTTAGTCAAATTTGCATTTGATCAAATATCCCAAAAAACGCCCAATTCGCGAATGGTCCAAACAAACTTATGTTGTAGTACATGGAATACAAAAATATATTCCATGTACACATAAGACCCAAAATACACCGCCTATTAGAACTTCGTTCGCCCGCAATATTCAGAAAAGTGTTCAAACTTATTTAATTAATTCAAACTTTTCAGGTTAAACTATCTAAGCTCTAAGTAGGTACAATCGAAAACTTTTCCAATCTAGGTCGTATTTCCATCGTATAGAGTGTCCATTTGTTACACTTGACGTACTGTCGGCTGTACTATTCGCAATTTACAGATTGTTCTCAGAAACGGTGATGGAAAATACGTTGAGCTAACTTATACAACACAGGTTTGAATGTGGGTGTGTGATACTATAGAAACTGATTTAGCCACAATAAAAATAGTTACCCTAA
The DNA here is from genome assembly GCA_963506565.1 of Tachystola acroxantha. Taxonomy (NCBI): domain Eukaryota; kingdom Metazoa; phylum Arthropoda; class Insecta; order Lepidoptera; family Oecophoridae; genus Tachystola; species Tachystola acroxantha. The sequence continues at coordinate 7,668,898 of OY735887.1, forward strand.
AAGGGATAAGATAAAATATACTTTATTTCACCAGAAATACAGTATTAATTACATTAATGAGAAGCATGTGTCCATGTACATAACCATCTGACATTTCATGGCTTAATGGTATGTGTTTGGTAATGGATCCTACTAGGATCGTCAAATATAAATATATGCCGTAAGACGTTTCTCACGATACCACTTAAATAAAATAAATAAAACTACAGTATACTCCACAGCCGCTCAGGCTTAACGTTCATAAATATTGTTTAGCCATAGCCTAAATGCATTTAAATCCCTACATGGTTAACATCTTGCACATAAAAAGTTAAGTTCTTTAACATGTTTATCGCAAGCAGATCAAATGTAACACTTTGGACCGTTCTTATTATCTGCGTGGTAAGAGTTGAAATCGTACTGCAAGTATTACCATTGATCTGATAAACATATTTAGCCACATAGCTCACGAAAGCGGCCGTTATTGTCTATCTGGAAACTTTTTTTCTTGCACATTGTTTTAGTTCGATTTTTTTTTAAATTATATTATTCGTGGTTTGATAACTTTTCCAAAAATTCTAATATTGTGTTGTGCCGAAGTTTCAATAAGTGATGTGAGTTTTCGGTCGAGCGTCAATCTCGTCGCTGTGGTGTGGTTGTCGGACTGTGCATCTGAATAGAGCCTAAGCCGAATCCATAATGTGAATCGATTTCCGTCACGTTATACATTATTGATCCCACTGTACCTACTTGCTGTCGCTCCCAGTTCTGCCGACGCAATATTGGTTTGATTTATGGAATTTATTCCATATAGTACGTGTCCTGATTTGGTGTTCGTATGATATGAGCAAACGTAACATTCGGGATCAGTCTCTGTGCGTCTGTCAGTTCGCATGAGTGTCAACGGCTTTATCAAAAGTATACAACGAATAATGCCCTCCACACACAGCCACGACCTTGCCGTGATCTGCGATCAGTTGAAACGCATGCCCCGCCTCATTTTCTGGTCATTTTAACGCCCGGTAGGTAGCGATCTGAGGCCTGCGATCTACGTCCAGTCTGGTAACGACGGCAGAAAATGAGGCGTGGCATGCGTTTCAACTGATCACAGGTCGCGGCCGTGTGTATCCAAGCTTAATAAAGAATTCTTTGATCAAAACAATCTCTATTTCATATATCTGGGTCGTAGAATAATTTGTAAGAAATTACTAATTATTTAAGTTTTAGGAATTCTAGTTTTGAAATCTGACCGATATTGGTTATCAAAAGTTACTGTAATAAATGTACAGTAAACATAACACAGGTAATTGTTTAACCAATGTAAGTTTGTGGGTGCAAAATTGCAAATACTGATTTGATTTCATTCGAAATATAAGGTGATTGCGCAATAAAATAGAATGTTACCTAATATAAATAAGAAATTACAGAGCATGTCATACTGAATATAGATGAAAACGAAGCATGTAGGTTGTTCTTTTAATTATAAAATTTTTCGGGCCACCTTCGACCAGAACATGTTTTATTCTTAATTTACAATAACTTTTAATTATTTTACAACAAGTGTTACGATAATAGTTTCAGTGACGTCATCCTCGTCCCCCATTAAGGTGAATCAACATGTCACCGCATTGACAGCAATCGACAGATGGCGCAACTGTGCCACCAAATAACTTAATCGATTGTATTGGCTGACACATACGACCCCAACAATTGCAATGGATCGAGTGTCCCTCGAGTGACCAATTTAGTGGTTTCCGATAATGAATTTCAATTGTGACGAAACTCGTCATCTATTCCAATTATTTGAATTTATGTTAGTTTTGCGTATGTTGATATGCCAATTGGATTGAAAACTATACTTTGTATTTGGATAATTAACTTTTCAGAAGCTTAATTCTTCTGTATAGTTCAGGAAAATAAGTGTTACTTCAGCATTTTTAAATACAGACCAACTCAAAATGAAAAGGCTAATTAAGATTGAGATTTTCTCAAAAACTACTTGTCAATAACATTTAAAGGTAATTGTAGTGCAGACTCCTCTAAACTATCTACTATTTGTACAATCGGTCAAGTATTTTTGGACATTTCAACTTTATCAACGAGTTAGACTGTACTTTATTTCAGACAACTGAAATATCTGGAATCAATCATAACATTATTAAATCGCACGTAATAATTTTTATCAACCCAAAAGTACAGTCAGAAAATAAAAGTGCCATTATAAAATAAACTTGAACATCGTACACAGTTTAGAAACTGTAACATCAACGGGAGGTATTCGTTATCTCTCCTTTGGACACCGCCATTAATTATTAGACTCTTAATGCTTTAACTTTTTATTCTTGGCCCCACCTTTTTGCAAGCAATTTATTTCACTCTACTGACTGCTGAATTTTACTTAAAGATTGTCTTGAAAATCATATTAACAGAACGTGGTTTCACGACTACTTCTGCAATGTTGTTGCAATAGAGTTACATAGGTACGATTCTGCCATGGCTGCTAAGTCTATAGCAAATTAAACTATCACGGTCACTCATATCCTAGATTGTATAAGAGTGAGTGAAATTTTTCATTTAGTACCAAAAAATTTGGCCTCTCGGAATGAACACCAGTGCCATAAAGGGACCCACCTTTAGCTTTGTTGGAATGTTGTGACGTCATTATTTAAACTGTATCTGTCTAACTTTCCACCTAATAGTAATAGTTAAAGGAGTTTTTAAAGAAATAAAACATATTTATTATCACATTTGTTAGTACTTGAACTCTGGGAGTGCGTGTGAATATGTAGACAATTTTTGGAATACCATACATACCTAAGTATATAAAACTTTGTGATGAGAAAATAAATAAATGAATGATTGATTGATTGATAGTATACGCGAGAATTACGATGGAAAATTGAAAGTATGAATGAGAAGATTTTAAATGCTAATGTAGAAAATTGAATGGAAACTTAGAGGGGCACCCATTAAAGTCGATGAAGAAAAAAGTGCAATGCACTTGTGACAAGTCAAGCATTAGTCAAATCGATTTGTGGCATGAATTCCACGCAACCCCATGACTTTATCGACCACAGTAGATTGGCTGGCCGAGACGCGTGCAGTGATTGCCACCCGCGGCCCGCAGCGATGCTCCAATTAATCCTGAATCAATAATGGCGATTAATTCGGAGGTTGGGTTGATTACCCCGCCGCCGCTTGGTCAGCTACACGCGCTCGATCGCAATCCAGTTCGTTCGCTAATATCAGACCATTATGCCACTTCTGTGGTAACGGTGAGTAGGCAAAATTGCAATACGGACCTAATCGATTATCTCTTCGCTGTGTTTATAAAACTCAAAGTCCTATGTCAATTTGGGCGCATTTGGGAAGTCATGTGCCAACAATACGTAGAAATAGTTATGTAATTAACTAGTTCTTAAGTAAATTTGTATTCTTATTATATTAAAAGATGTGTTGCTGAGAGTTTTTGCCACTTTTTCTCCTCAGCGTTGGCACCTTTTCCTTGCAAAGTGGTTTAGATGTAAGTTCCAAAAAAATATGTTGATGTGCAAAAATGTACACAACGTGCTTACTCGCAATAAAAAGATTTGGCTTTGACTTTTGAAAAGATTTAGTATCAGCTGAAATAAAAATTTAAACAATATTTCTGAAAGATGACTACAAAATTTAAACTATTATCCGCTATTTTCCAAGGCCGTCAATCATCACGGAATTTTTGTTTCGACCAGCAACCAGGTAGAGTTTAAGTGCTAGCGTTAATTATAATTTAAAAATCCAACTCTTTACATTAAATTTGATTTTTTTTGCTCTTCTTGGATATCTTCAAATATCTGACGGCTAATTTTAAGAATAGGAAATCATGCTCTCGCTTTTAAACTCATGCATCAAAACCAGCCACCTTGGTATATCTGGCCAAAAATAAAAATAAAATGTCTGATAGATTTCGTCGTAATTAACAAACTGTTGAGATTATCTAGTACTTTGGTTCATCAAAATCGATGAAAATATCATCAACGAAATAGGTTTCTAATAGTAGATATCCAAGTCAATCTTTGGAGCATTTTACGATGACCCATAAACATCGGTAGGTAGTACTACAGTAATGTCGATTAATTCCGGGATCGGTTGATTATCGCACCGCTCGCTAGTTCAGCAACACGCTTGCCTAATCGAAATCCTGACCACTCGGTAATCATACCGCACTGATTTCGAGTCCATTATGTCATTTCTGCGGTCACTTGTGATGTGATTGGGTTACCAGAGCCTAAAATGAACTATCATGCCCAATTTTTTTTTAAATTCTGTTAATGCAAAATATGTATGATTGTTATATGACTGTCACCTTTACATCGAGGGGAATAGGTCCAACATGATGTGAGTCTAGTGCGATTACACAAATGCTTTTGATTTGTTTGGTTATTTTTTGTTACATCCATTTCGTTAATTTTCCTTCGAACAAAACAATCCGCTTGAAGTATGAAGTTTAGACTGTTAATAATAGGAAGAATAAAGCCTAACACATACACGGGCGACCTGCACGCGGCCTGCGGTCAGTTGAATCGAATGCCCCGCCCCATTTTATCACACCATAGCCCTGCCACAGGTCGTGTGCAGGCCGCCCGAGTATGTGTCAGTCTTTATGTTATTACGTAATAATTACGTGTTATTATTTTAAAAGATGTGCTGCTAAAAGTTTTTTGTCACTTTTTCTCCTCAGCGTTGGCATCTTTTTCTTGCAAAGCGGTGTAAATGTAAATTCAAAAGAAAATCCTGACGTGCGAAAATGTATACAACATGCTTACTTGCAATAAAGAGATTTGATTTGACAAGGCATAAATATATAAAAGGCTGAACATGGGTCGAACCTGGGGCCTCCATATCGTAAGTCCAGTATCCCAACCGCTACGTCATATAGTACACTCGGCGTCAAAAAAAAGCCATTAATTTGGCGACATCGCAACTCTCCCCACTCGCAATATCCATCACCATTCTATTTACATAGAGGGTGATAAATCTCAGCAAGAAATCTTATGCGGAGACGATATTGGTGCTGAAGGCAGCGATGTATCATAGCGGATTCATTTGCTGACTTATTGCCCTATATTCAGATGTAGGGGAATTGGAATCCTTCGATTTGGTTTCGCAGAAAATATACTTCGCGATAAAAATTGTTTGCTTCGTGCTTGTTGACTATGAGTTGATAAATCATATTGCAAATTGTTATGAAAGTCCATGGAAAAAAGTTGTTATACCGAAGCCCAAATCAAGTGTCTTATTTTGTAAACAAAAACTACTAGCATTTTTGTGATTATTACATAGTTATTTTCACATTATTAGATCGGGTCACTTGTTTACAAAATAAGACACTTGATTTGGGCTTCATATTTCTTAGTACAAGACAATATAGATTCCTTTATATTGGTACACATAAAAGCAGATCAAGTGTAAGACTTTGGACCGTTCTTATTATCTGCGTCGTAAGAGTTGAAATCGTACTGCAAGTGTTACCATTGATCTTCTGTTGTCCTTACTATAAGAAATAGGGATTGCCCGATCCAAAAATTATATTGTTTATGGTTTATTTAATAATTACCAGACTGCTAGAAGGAGGAAGGTAATGTTTCCAGATGCCAAGCCTGCCAAACACAGCCGTTGCGATACAGAATCACCCATCTTTAAAAATAATCAGTAAACGTGGCATTTGTTTAGCACATTTTACTTTCCAATCCAATTTCTTCTTGAGGTTCCTTACCTATCGGAGGTTGGACAGCATCATGGATGTATTTTTTTACCCCAGGTGGGTAATGTTTTCAAGTGTATATATCGGTTCGTTTGTGGGTTTTCTGTATCCTAAATGTATTGTTGGATTTCAGATTCTTTCAGATTCATATCATTTATTGAAAGTACTTAAATACATTGTGTAATTTGAGAATTTACATTTACACCACTCACTTTGCGCCGAGAAGAAAAAGTAGCTAGACAATTTGATTTTTGTGTATGAGATATTAGAATCGTCAGAATCACGGGACTGGCATGATACATTTTATGTTAAAAATTGATTAACACGTCCAAGACCAAAAATAAGTTGAATTTTATTTATTTATTTTGTAATAATTATGTTATTATTAGGCCTATGAAATACACTGCTTTCGTAGGCTTAAAAAAGAAATTCCTTTAGTTTTTCATTGCACGCATTTATTGGACACGTAAAATGTTGCAATGCTCGAATTGTTCATTACTGCATTGGAAATTTGGGTGCCAATCGAAAAATTGCATCGAATTCCGTAGTGTTCCGGGTAATATTTAAAATTGTTAAATATTTTATGAAATTCAGTATTGTGCAGCGTCAGACCGAGATTTTTATGGTGCATATCATTTCGTTTTATTTTATGCATCATCAGTTTTTTTTCATTGAACTAATAGTTAATTTTTGTGATGGAATATTTATGATCGACACGATGTATTTTTAATTGAAACGAATGATATTTAACAATGTACTTGTATGTTTATTGTGCTTACCATTAATATACAAGAAAATATCCTATTATTAGTACATATAAATATATTGAAATGTTGGGTGTGATTATGGAATCGACAAATTCGTCATAGCAAATTAATTGACACCATTTCTCTGACATCGACGAGCGTCGAGTTAGTTCAAGATATCCTTAAGAGCATACAAAACAACACGTAGTATTCAGTAAAAGTATTTGCTTACTACCTAATGTAATAACAATAATATTATGGTAATGGACCTTAGAAAAACAGTTATTACTTATTATACAATTTTCGCTCGTGCTACGACCGCGTAGCGCGCGCGTAGCTTATCGTAGCACGTGTTAAACGTGCCTCTACACCACGCTCTACACTTGTTCTACGCCTTCGCTTCGACATAATATTAGATACAGTTGAAAACAGATCAAGTTAAATTCTTTAGATTTTGTACAGGTCTTATTGTCTACTCTATAAGAGTTGAAATCGTACTTATAGTATTGCTGCGTAACCATTGATGCAGTGTCGATTGTACCTATTACTCTTCTTCTTTGAATGAAATTGGCTGGGATTGATATCTCGTGCAAGTATAGTACCTAAGTTAAATTTGAACTTGAATTTAATTAGGTTAATGTATAATTGTAGTTTTAATATTCATATTTGTAATAGAATTAGATTATTTAATAATTAGTATTAGTCAAAATGCCTCTAATGTCAACTGAATATAAATAATGTGTGTAATATTCTTGTTTCAAGATTGTTTAACAATAAATTTCTTCAGTTTCAGGTGAGTGAGTCTTGCCACTTGGCCAAGGACTCTAAGGTACTCAAGTATCAAGCTATAGGAATGGTTGTTGTATCAATTGATTTCTAAAATTATTTATTATCAGTTCACAATTGGCTGAAAACTGAAATATTAGATATTATTAATAAGGACTGGATTTCATAAAATATATACTCTTGAAAATTAATATAAACATTAAAAAGATGGGAAATAAAAGCTTTTGTGTACTACAATTAATATTCAAAGATTTATTCGTTTATTAAAAATTCAAAATAGATTCAAGCTTGCCATTGCTATGCTTACATAATATTCCATTTGAAAATAAGACTTCTTGGAAACGAATTAATATATTCTGAACCTCAGTAAAATGAAATCCGTCCCGCTCAAGCCACTTTAACCAACTTCCATAAATGAGCATACTTTCTGCTCAAAAAAATAAACAAACCATCGAAATTAAATTAACATTTCTTTCATTTATTCTGTCTTTTCTTTGCTGTGTCATTTATAATTATTTTTTCTAAATTTTCCCAAACGCAATAATTGTACTATCTCCTAAAACTTTATGTTTATTTTATTGATTTTTCTTTCCGCCTTAGATGTTATTATAACCTACCTTTGTCTCTGTGTTTGTTCGTTTAGTCCTCAGTTTATCAGTAAGATATTTAAGTGACTTACTTGCTCGTATATAAAGTATTAACCTCGAAAGTTTTCTAGATAATTATATCGTATAAATTGGCACTAACCAATTAAATCAATTTTCAATAGTAATCACATTAAATAAGTATTAGAATTTTATTAAAATTATAGTGAGCTATTATTTCCAAATATTGTATAGAGACGGATAATATTCACTTTTTGGTTGAAACCGGTAATTATATGGACAGTTACGACCGATTTCGACGGTATTTATGTCTTTTACCTAAAATGAATTTCAGGACATGTCTCTTCGTTTATAAAGTCACTTAAAAATCTAACTGTAAAATCTCAATCATTACAGCTTTATAAATTTTACTTTCTGTCATTGTTAGCTATTTCTGTCTTCTCGTGTCTTTGTGAAACTTTGAAGTGAAATTGAATTTGTAACTAAATCCACTTGTGTTTTTAATTGATTTTGCAAAATAATTTATATATTTTAGATTTTAGACAGTACCAAAGAACAATATAAATGTCATATAGACGGGACAGTTTAACCACTCATATTTGCATTGTAAAGTCGAACAGAAAAAAGGATACAACGGGCCACAATAAGGTTAAGATTTTCTCAAAAACTACTTGACCATTTGTAAAAAATATTTTACTTGTAGATAGTTTATAGTGCAGACTATTAATTGTAAAAGAAATTTTAAGAATCGCTCGTGTACTTATTGAGAATATCTCAACCTTAATGAGCTCATTGTATACTTTTCTTTACGTCAGACCGTACCTATCGACTTTGAACTTGTGGGTCAGATGGCCATTGTCTACTTTTTGGCCCCTGATTGTATGCTTATTTGCAATCTTTTATTGCTATAGCAATAAGGTTGGTTTGCTGTCGACTGTAGAAGTAACTACAGTGGTAATAACAAATTCAATTTCGCAGATCCATGCTTGCTATATCTTAGCCCTTATTTAGCGTCAACCAATATGCAGTTGTATGCATTCAATGTTTAGTTACTCGTATCGACTGATAGATATATCGGAATGTGTACGATTAGATAAATGTCTATATTAATCGACATATAAATAATAAATGTGTAATGTTTGTTTATTAGTAGTAATGAGTATCGAATGATGATTATCTCTACACATTTGAACATTTCACACAACTGCATAGCTTCACACATACTATTAATGGGTGCCAAGAGCAGTCATCGAATACAAGTTGTTATCGTTACACATTTAAAGCTGATAGACATTGGTAATCAAAGATTAGTGTAAACCAGATGTGCCCGCGAAAGGATTTCATTTTGTTAGCAAGTTTATACTTAAAAGTAAAGAGTTTGGCTATTCGTACTCAAATAGCAAGAGAAAAAATTTCAGGATTCGGAATTAATTTGTCTGTTATTTTAATGTAAATCAAAAAGGTCAGTTATCAATCTTATTTCTTAATATTCGGCGGTAGGCGTGAAAAAGCGAAAACGTAAAAAAATTCGCTCTCAGAATTTATTAGATTTTATTAGTTTGTTTCATATTTTAATTGTTCATTTACACTAAATTACTTCATAACAGTGAAATACATCATATGTACTAATTAGTTAAAGCCTTACCTGCCACCAACTGCCAGTTCACTAAAGCTCCATACACCAAAGAACACAATGTCACAAGTGACGAGCATACACAACACCCAAAAGGAGCTTGAGACGTTACTTCTGGACAAAATGGAGGAATTCCAGAAGCAGTTGAAGGATGCGGCAGCTGTAGCACCATCTCCACTTCCCAGTTTAGAGAGACTGGCTGGGGAATTTGCAGCTTTCAAGGACCTCGTGTGGAGGATGATGGGTTTGCTGAGGCAGCAGATCTTGGAGTGCTCCAGAACCGTCGATAATGTCGAAATGCATCAACGCCGTAAGATTTTGTTGTTTACGGGGATCCCGGAATCACCAGATGAGGTTATTACAGACAAAGTGGTAGGCATACTAAAGAGTCAATTGGCTCTTCCTGATACTGCCACTGTCATCAAGGCCTACCACCGATTGGGTGCCCCGACCGAGCGTCCCAGGCCAGTTCTTGTTGGTTTCAGTAATGTCTCCGACCGAGCTGCAGCATGGAGAAATAAAACCAAGCTCAAGGGGTCTCCAATCGCTGTTGCCGAGTTCCTCACCAAGGTCAGGCAGAATGTATTCGTTAAGGCCAGGCGTCACTTCGGCATGAGAAATGTTTGGAGCATGGATGGTGTAATCTCCGTGAAGCTGCCCGATCACCGGCGAGTGAAAATTACGACCATATCCGACTTGGAGGAACTTATCAACAAGTTCCCAGCAGCGCATGATGGGGAGCGAGGGCCTCCGGCTGTGCCCAGAGCGCCGCCGTCGACGCCTAGTGATCGTCCGGTTGTATCGCAATCAGACGGAACGGACCGGGCTGCCCATCCGTCAGCACACACGTCGAAGCGCTCGCGAGAGGCGGTTTTCCCTGCCATGATTTCCGGGCGGCCTAAGCGAGTCATTCCGAAGAAATAGTGTTGTAGCGTGCTCGTTAATCCACATCTCCCGATGTAGGTAGGTAACTTCGTGTCTCTTGTCAGCCTGTTGTGACGGTAATTACAAGTTTGAATATCTTGTCACCGTATTTATTCAATAATCTATTAATTTATTTTCTAATTCACCTCCTAATTCTCTTGTTTACCAATTTAATTTACTCGTTGACACTTGAAAAGTTGACTGACAGTGACAGACAGATGACGATGATATATATATTTTTTTTTTTCTGTAAGTTGCGTTCCGAAACTTTAAAATAATTTTTCTTTAAAATATATTGTGGAGATGTGGGTATGTTTATGTTCTATTTTTATTATAATTTATTGTTATCACCCAACTACCGAAGGAAGAAGGGTGATGTCTTTGTGTAATTTACTGGTATAAGAATAATTTTCATGTGAACAGTCAGCTGGAAGGTTGGTACGAAAAGCAAATTAGAGTAGGCCTCACCTACTCAATAGTGTGGTTCGATCTACAGTAATTTATTAAAAATAGTATATTTTATAGTTTAATATATTATTATTTATTTATAAATTTATTATATCTTAGTAATTAAATATTATATATTAACACCTACTTACAAATAATGTCAGATAGTGATGACTCTTTTTATTCTGTAAACTCAGTAGATTCCTTTTTGTCCTGTGCCGATGATGAGGATACACCTGGTAGTCTTGTACACGGGGCATTTCAGCCGTACTCACAGTGCCTAAATGTATGTCATATAAATGCGCAGAGTGTTGCTGGTCATTACACGGACCTACTGGAAACATTTTCTTCCGATAGTATACATGCGGTTCTTATTTCGGAAACACTGTTAAAACCCACCATGGCGTCGACTTTGTATTCTTTACCTGGCTTCGTTTTGGTTCGTAATGACCGCACTGGGAAGGGCTGGGGCGGGGTAGCCATATACCTGCGCAGTAATATTTCTTACAAAATAGTTGCGAAGTCCCCATCGAGTTACTCAGCCTCGGCCGAGTACCTGTTCCTTGAACTCGACCTGAGTGGTGCTAAGGCTCTGCTTGGTGTTGTCTACTGCCCGCCATCAACTGATTATTTCTCTGACTTGGAACGTGTTCTTGACACCCTCGCATCCGATTACGCACATCAACTGATTATGGGCGACTTTAACACAGACTTACTCCCAGGAGCAAGAAACTTGGTTCGTGCGCAAAGGTTACGCTCGATCGTTGGGTCGGTCAGTCTTACCATCCTTCCACTTAACCCTACTCACCATAACATCGATACAAGTGATACCTGGATTGATGTGATACTGACTTCCTCTTCTGACCTCGTCGTTTCACATGGCCAATTCCCTGCGCCAGGTTTCTCCCATCACGACCTCATATTTGCCTCGTATAAGATCAGAACTCCCAAACTGAAACCCGCTGTCGTATACATGAGGAGCTTTGCGAAGATAAATATGGACGGTTTGCTAAGTGATGCCTCTAAGATCGACTTCTCGCCATTAGCTGCCATGAACACGGTCGATGACAAGGTGGCCTTTATCAATGACACTATATTGCAACTATATGATGTGCACGCGCCGGTGCGTAAGGTGAAAGTGAGGAGGCCACCAGCTCCTTGGATGACAGTGGAAGTGCGGAAGGCTATGTCGCGCCGGGACCGAGCATTTCGTAAATTTAGAGATAATCGCACAGATGAGAACTGGTTGTGCTTTAAGAAGCTTAGGAACCAGTGCAATCAGACGGTGCGAGCGGCCAAACGCCGCCATTTCCATGAGTGCATTGGTAATTTGCCGTCTGCTGATGTGTGGAAGTTCCTTAAAACGGTGGGATTAGGTAAGCCCATTGGGCAAGAGCCAGGCCCTTCAATAGGGTTGGATGACATTAATCGTCACTTCTCATCCTCATCTCCTCTCGATCCTATGATCAAATCGGACACGATTGCCGAAATTGCTGGAATGTCGTCGCCCGATATTGAGGCTTTTGAGTTTGCGCCGGTCAGCCAGGGCGAGGTTAGAAAGGTTGTCCTCTCCATTAAATCCAAGGCAGTAGGAATTGATGACGTGAGTCGAAATATGATTGTTAACATTTTGGAAAACATCTTGCCTGCTATCACTCATGTCATCAATTTCTCGCTCGACTCCAGTCAATATCCAACCATCTGGCGAAAGGCCTTTGTCCGTCCACTTCCCAAGATCACTAATCCATCATTGCCCAGCCACTATCGTCCCATTTCAATTCTTCCTTTCCTGTCTAAGGTGTTGGAGGCATGTGTACACCGTCAATTGACGACCTTTCTGCACAAGAATGCCTTACTGAGCCCATTCCAGTCCGGGTTTCGACCCGGGCATAGCACTACATCTGCCCTTCTTAAGGTGACAGATGACATCAGGGAAGGTATGGATAATACAAGGGTCACGGTTTTGGCACTTGTCGATTTTTCCAATGCCTTCAACACCGTAGACCACGACATTCTCCTCTCCATCCTCTCGTACCTCAAAATCTCGTCCTCGGCATTGGACTGGTTTGGTGAATATCTGCGTGGCCGACAGCAGTCTGTACGGTTGGGACAGCTGTCCTCAGATTGGTGTGACTTGGCTACAGGTGTGCCGCAGGGGGGTATTTTATCTCCTTTGATGTTTTCTGTTTTTATAAATATTATCACTAATAGACTTACCTGCGCGCACCACCTGTATGCCGACGATCTCCAGCTGTATGCCCAATCTAATGTTGACAATGTGGCCGAGGCCGTTGCACGCTTGAATTCTGACCTAGAAAGCATTCGCGACTGGTCTAGCAGATTCGGAGTCGCTGTCAATCCAGCCAAATGCCAGGCAATCATTGTTGGGAGTTCAAGGCTGCTGTCGAAGTTAGATGTTTCCACAGTTGTCCCGGTAATCTACAACGACATTGGGGTACCTTTTTGCCAAAGTGTGAAGGACCTTGGCTTGTACATCGACCAGGCTTTGTCTTGGAAGGTGCAGGTGGCCGAGGTGAGCCGTAAAGTCGTGAATGCTCTGCGCTCTCTCTATCGCTTCAAATTTTTCCTCCCTCTCAAGACGAAGCTCATGTTGGTTCAAGCACTTGTACTACCAATACTAGATTACGCGGACGTATGCTACCTTGACTTGACAGAGGAACTTCTCGGTAAGCTGGAACGTCTACTGAATAACTGTATTCGGTTCATCTTCGGTCTCCGTAAATACGACCATGTTTCCTCATATCGGACCCAACTGAAATGGCTTTCCATCAGGCAACGAAGGAATTATCGTATTCTTTGCGTTCTATTTTCTGTTCTACATGATCCTCTTTCACCTTCCTATCTCAAAAGTATGTTTCATTTCCTCGGTTCTTCTCATCACAAAACCCTTCGTTCTTCTAACAATCTTCAACTTGCCTTTCCTGTTCACCGCACTCAATTCTTTTCTTCTTCTTTCACTGTCCAGGCGGCCCGGCTATGGAACAGTCTTCCTGAAGATATCAGGAAGGCACCAAACAAATACCAATTTAAAAGACAGGTCCGACAGCATCTACTAGACTCAAATTGAATTTCTTTTTTCTTATTAATTAACTTCTATTCATCACGTTGTTTGTAGGTAAGAATATTTATTTATTCAAGGTAGGTATTTATTCTATGCATATCTATGTAGGTACGTATAAGTATATAAGTAAAGCCATTCATATTTAATGTATGTGTGGTAATATAGAATTTGTTATATATGTTATATTATGTTAACCATATATAGTCGATATATAATCGTATGTATCGTGTGTGTAATATGTGTATCATCTTATGTATGTAATTATTCATACTATTAGTAGTAGTAGGTAGTATTTTTAGATTAACATTCCTCAACAATGCACCGCCTAATCCTATATGTATAACCGAAGGTTGACTGGTAGAGAATGCCGCATGGCATTAAGTTCGCCTGTACATAAAAATCGTGTATAAAGAATAAATAAATAAATAAATAAATAAAAAATATTCTCATCGAAATAAGTGGAAAAAATTTCACCTTTTGTAAGAAAAAGTGCAGTACTGGTTTTGTCTCAAATAAGTTTTAATCTAACATCGATCATGTTTCAACAAGTGTTGCGATAACAATTTTTGTGACATCACCACTCCAACAGCCTTCCAAATCCTACGCTCAATCACTTTTCAATTCAATACTTCCTAATTAGCTGCTATATTCTTCACTATACAAGTATCCATAATAAATATTAATAACTCTTAAATCACTTGCAATAAAAGATAAACCCCCGCGTTAGCGACCTAACCCGAAAGAAATCATCAGAGTTTTCATCTAACTCTCGGGGGATCTTTTATTGCAGTTGGCCAAACCATACTTATTCATGATATGTAAGTATTGATGATAAAAAAATACTAAAATGTATGGCATTGACTTTGCTGATGAAAAAGCAAATATCTAACATAATTGTCTTTCTATTCTACTAGCGTTAACGACAGTCAAGGCCACTTGGCTAAGCTAGGTTTCAATATGAGACGTCACGTCAAAGGCCTAAGACATAAAGCAGGGTCCGCTTTCAAAACACTGTAACATGTTTTGGTAACCGACCTAACGAAGAAAATTGTTACGCCACGCCCCTAAATCCGATGTTACAGTGTTTTGAAACACTGAAACATGGTGCAGCGGACCCTGCTTTAGGCTTAATGCACGTTATAAGTGCAGTCGAAGACAGAGATAAGTATACAGGGGGGGTCTCAATAAGGTTGATATTTTCTCAAGAACTACCGACCGATTTTAATAATTCTTTTACAGTACATAGTTTTAACTTTTATCTATCTAACAGTGAAATAATTTTTACAATCGCTCAAGTAGTTTTTCAGAAAATCTCAACCTTAAAAACTCTCCTGTACACCTTTCTTTGTATTCGACCGTACTACAAGGTTTGATTGATGTGTACACATGCAAACGAGTGCTTCAACTTCAAACCACTCTTCAATCAAGGGGTTGCGCTGCATCGATTTTTACTAGCCGTCAATGTCAGATTTTTGGCGAAAATTAGTACAAAAATTTCGTTCGCGCCGGCTTTGACAGGACAAAAAAGGCTAGCCCTCCTGACCTCGTAGTCCTTAAATTGCGTGTTACCAAAGCGTGCGCTTCAAAACGTCTACTGTGTACTAACTCTTAATGCACAAAAGCCGCTCATTGTGAAGGGTAACTACTAAAAATTTCATAAGTAAGAGCTTGCGGGCCCCAAAATATTGATCGCGCGCCCTCTCATTCATGGCACAGTGTGACAAAGCTCGCTTTGGCTCGCGTTTTTGGTAAGCCACTCACACATGAACACATATCCATACATGTGCTATTAAAGCCGTTCCAGTAGGCGTCTGCCACGGGGGAAGGAATAACTGGAGTAGAAACGGACATAGCATTGCAGTCTTCGAAATAAGCCAGGTACTTTAATTTTTAGTCATCCTTCTAGGTTTACCTGACTGCTGAAAGAGAAGGGTATTGTTTTTGTTAGTAGGAGTACTTATTAAAAAATTAGGGAGATCGGGAATTTAGATTGACAGTTGATAGTCTTCACTTCTATTTCTGGTTTCGAACCGATATTAACAACAATGGGGTGTTTCTAGTATTGGTTCAAAATTAAGTTCCCCATAAAGTTCATTATTCAAATATTATCCTTATTCAGTTAAAGATCCAGTTATGTTAGTTATACGTTTCATATATCCCTGTCCGCAGCAGCTGTTTTATTTTCATTACATATACATATGTAATTGACGCAGAGGCCAAAGATTGACGTTCGAGTGTAATAGACAGCAGGTTTCAGAACACACAAAAAATTACAGTCGAAACCAACGCTTTCTCCTATAAGAAATTATTAGTTCGTCCAGCTCTACGAACCATCAGCTGACGACAGGGGTGAGGGGGGACATTAATATCGCATGCGCGCTGGCGCTATACGCATCTCAAGCGCTTTATTGCGGTACCGAGTGCTAGACTAACAAATTGCGGTAGCGCTTACAACGCTTCAGGGGGTTAAATCGGCACCCATTCAGAAAGCTATGGCGGCGGAGATATTGTTTGGTGAAATTAGTTCAGTAGGATAACTTTGCCTCTCAAGTTAGACAATTTAGGAATAAAACTGTGTAGTGTTGAAAACAGCTTTTTTTACTGACAAGTTCTTTTATATAGTAGGCCAATTCTATTTCTATATCACATCTGCGCATATTTTAATAGACGTTTATTGAATGTTACCTATGTTCTGTACTACGAATAATTAAAAGAAAATAATTATAAGGCTCGTAATAGATTAGAAGCGTTTTTGAAGAAAAAACAACGTACCGATGTTATCTACGACTAAGTTAAGTTAATATTATAAACTCTTTAAACCACCCAAAAACCTTTAGCACTGACTTTACTATAAGTAGTAAAACAATGTAATGTTTAACCATTTTTAAAGGTTAAAACTTGAACTTATTTAGTTATCTACTATAGCCATAAATGATCTTATTGGCTACAAGCTAGAATTCAGTTAAACGAAATTCTGATAGTCTCGCTAAATCAATCTTCGATGAACACCGTAAACAGTTACATAAGTACCTACACCAGTAAAATCATTGAAATGAAACACCATTTTTCGTCCAGCAATAACCAACAATAATTGCGTTGCACAAGCACGCATGAGCAGCGTTCGAGAGTGAGATTTTAAGAGTTCGTTAATTTCGAGTGGCCGGCCGCGCCCCGTCGACGAGTGGAGCGAACGCGGCGATTTCACACTCGGCTCTCTCCAAAAATGGCCGTCGGAAGTTGACAATTTGTCGCACTTTGGCAATGTAAATCTTCCCGTTATTACTACTCTTAATTGGTCTTTTCAAAGTAGTGACCATCTGATTAAGTCGTGGCATAGCGCCTGGTAGCTGTCCCGAAATCATAATTTTTATCCGCAATATACTATATGTGTTTCTAGCTCACCTTTCAACCATAATCAAACCTAAATAATTTAAGGTTTTTGGTAAAAACCTGGGTTTTCTCAGGTGTCTATTAGGTCATAATTTTGTCTTCTTCCTGTTCTTGATCAAAAGCCTATGTTTCTTATTAAAAACCTGACTTTATCACCTGCGACGTAGACGCATATAAATATGAGAAAAATCCTAATTGTTTAATTCTGTATCTATCTACACTTGGTCACCAAAATACCGAAATATTAGGTACGCAACTCTTTAGCATCACATGACGGCCTGACATGTCATTTTCCTCCAGTGGAACCGGAGCCAAAGCCACTTTCATCCCAATCGGCTTCCAAATGGTTAATAAAATATTCTCACCGTTGGCGCCGCTGTAAAAATGTCAATCGGTATTAGGGGCGAGGCGCAAAACATTGCCCTATTGAGCCCTATGAGGCGTGATGGGCTTTAAGCATTCGTTTAATTAAAAAAGGCCGTGATTTAATTGGCAAAGTATTCATTTACGAACTCTTTTGTTTGGTGTTTCGTTTTGATTTATATTTCGCGGCGTCGACCGGAATTCGGTGAATAGAATTGGGACGATTTGGGTTTTTATTTCGGTCCATTACATACGCTGATGTATCCGGTATATACGAGTATGTAAATGCTATATAGGTGGTTTCTCGTATTGAAAGACTGATTTATGATCAATTTATTTGCCGTGAAACATTTTACTCGGACACTAGAGGATCGGCGCCCGGCGGTTTTGTCGATAGGTACCTAGGCACTATTCTATAGTATCTACATACAAGCACGTGTTTAGTATTGGGTGTTATACTGATGCGTACAGACAAGTGGAGTCCAGAAGTGCACTGATGGCTACAGTCAAAATTAGTTTAATAAAATCGTAAAATATAACGTTATCGGAACAAATCTTTATCATTGCTATAGCGGACACATCTGAGTCGTGATGCCATAAATCATTGTATCTGACTATCTCGCTCGCACTTACAGGTCTATGAAGCAACATAGTGATGTGCGTAAGAATGTATAGAGGTGCCCGACGACTCAGTTGATAACGCGCTACTATAGTTGCCGATTTACTAAAACTAGAATAGCCGAATAAACGATTTTATTCCCACCACCCAATGCAAAATCCACCGCACTTGACACGGCCTTAGGACGGGGCGACGACATATCTAAAAGCAGCCGAAAAGTAATAAATAAGACCTCATAGCGGACCATATTTCAGAAGTTTCCTTCCCGCGACAGCGACAAAATATCTGCAAGTCTAATAGCGGCTGAAGTTGCAGCGGATAAGGGGAGGCCATGCATTACAAATGCAGTGAGACAGGACCTGTTTCAAGAGGTTCTGAAGTGATAAGTGGTGTGGATATAAAAGAAAATATACAGAGACATGTCCAGTCAACTGTACCAGATGAAAAAATAGTATACGCACCATTTTATAGGTATTGCATATTAAAATAGATTAATAAGAGTGATAGCGATTCTGTCTTACGTTTTTAAATATTAAAGCTAATTTTGACATTTCTAAAAGTATGTACCTTTTTATAACGGAAGGCCGCATTTTAGTATTGTCAGATTTAGTTTAGTTTAAAAAATACACTACAAATCACACTAATGTTACATTTATAATTATTATTACATATACAATTTAATAGTTCGTAGTAAATGTCGACATCGAGTGGCGCACTCAGCTGAAATGAAAACGAACTGAACCGGCAGACTTTGTTTGATGGCGAGCGAGCCGACGTCATACCGGTTAGCATCGACACGATGCACCGTACCGATGTAGTGGCGCTCTTATTAGGGAGCGCCCTAGAACCGTCCCTGTAGCAAACTATTCGCAGACGCATGGCATTATCGCCGGTCTGGATTATCCGGCGAAAATTCCGCCTTTGTGAATAAATAAATAGATTTGGACAGTTAAATACCAGAGTGGGTTTTAATGAGTTGGCTGTTAGCTACGTATAGTGAAGCGTATATAAGATTATGGTAACCCTTTGCATGACGGAAACTCATGTCTTATAGTCATAGCTATGGCATAAGATTTTATGGTCATCTAGACGTTTCAGGATTTACTCTACATAGGAAGGTTCGAGTAGTTTGGTTTATTGATGAAGTTGTACATTTACCGTACACAAATGCAATACATTATAACCCGAATATAAAGAGTGATGACTAACTTTAATACAACCTGAATTTTTATCACAAATTAAGCCGAAAATATATATGAAAAAGATATACAACAACTGCCAGAACTGATATTACTTAAAACACTCATACTCAGTTATTCCGTTTTACTAGATTTATTAGCGAAGAGGATATAAAATTAGCATTTTTTTTCCTTCTACGTATTTCTGTTTGCAATAAACGGCTTTTATGTAAGATGGTTAGATGACGTACAATTTCATTTGCCATTCCTCTTTTGTGTTGTCCTTTCGGCATTAGCATCATGTAAAAGAAATATACTGCCAGTTATAATGAAACGTAAACCCAAAATGCACGTTTCATTATTCTTTCTGTGAAACTGGAAAGCTCTGTAGAACTGTAAAACACCGCAGGGCGGACTTTGTCGGACAGAGGCGGCCACGAGCAGGACACAGTTGGGCATTTAGGGATGGGACACAACACAGATGTTGGTTTTGGTTTTATGTACTCCGTTAAATTCATGACTGTCGAATAGTACTGAAACTTTAAGTGTGTGTTATATAGAGGGTATAACGGGCAGGGTAAGCCGAATGGAGTGTACTCAATATCTTTAACTGAACAACTTTTGTTTTACAACTTTTGGAATAAAATAAAACCCTAAATAATGTCTCACACAAATCGATTCGCTGATGGGTGGGTATAAAATGTATGAAAAGGCTGAATTTGGTCTAAGCGTAAACGGCAATATGAATTTAGGAATAGATGAAACTATTGGTTCTTAACTACAACTAAATTGACTCTTTTTTCTTGTGGTTTCCCGTTTGCCACTAACAAGTCATAGTTAAATTGATTAAAGTTGCAATGTAACACAATCATAGTAATAATGCGTTTCCCCCTATTCTTGCTAAGTTTTATTATTTATTTATTCATTAAAACATTGCCACAGAATTGCAGTTAAAAACCAATAAGTACACTGTAAAATTTATACCATAATACATTCTACTAGTCTATGCAATCTATACATAATATTCCAATTAATTATTACGATTATTAGATCTATCAATAATTATTACACATTTATAACGCGAGAGCATGTATTATTGGTTTCAAGTGTTGCCACTTTATTCTTTAAGACCAAGGCCTGAAGCCCAATCGGTATATTCCCCTCACTATAACTGACGGGGTGCAGTTGGACACAAGACAAGCACACAGCGCCCGCGGTGTTCACACGCGTTGAGTGAGAACCCGTGTATGCAACAAACAAGTGACATGTAGAAATATGGAGTTCACTGTTTAGCAAACATACTGGCCGCTGCATTTTTGGGTATTACGAAGTAAAATATGAATGAATATTTGCAGCTGGGTTTTATTTATGTTTCTTTATAATTAACTAAAGCCTAAATCACGTCCAGTGGCCCAACTATAGTTTTAAGATCGCTTAGTTTAAGGCAACGATATACATGACGGTAACAATGATTTAAGCACGAGCTCTACGTACAACTTTTTACTCATTTTGCGTTTTGCACATTCTACGTATTGTCCATTTTGCTTTTTGTACATTATGCTCCGAAGGGTAAGTATCGAACCCAGAGCCCCTTCCAAATAAGGCAAGCGCACTACCGACTATCGTCCTTATAACTGTGTTTTAACAAACAGCGTAGAAACTAAAAAATAGTACACAAAACTGTCGTTTACGTTATTAGCAATTTAATTTAATTTGTCTTCGAATTCATATTCCAAAATAAAGGCGAAAGAAAATGCCGCCTGTCGTCAAGTCATTGTTTGTCGCCGTAGGCACTGCTGCGCTGATGGATGGCCCGGCACAAGGATCAATCTTCGTCGGATCGCCATTGTCGTCTCTAACTCATTCCTTTGCAAAAATCGCGCCGGGAGTCGCATATTTACGAGTATAACTAAATTACTTATTGGGATGTGAAAGTTACGTTATTTAAAGCCTTGTTTAAGGATCATTCATTTTGTCAAATATAAAGTTTTTGGACATCTTAATTTACGACCCCAATAAAGCTTCGTTTACATCTACAACAATTGAACGTGTCCGGCACGTGGCGTGGCAGACAAAATCATATTATTCTACACAATGTGTCTGTCCACGCCGTCTGCGCGACCCGGAACGTTGCTCTTCCTTTTATTTTATGTTGGTTAAAAATGAATTAAGTCGGAGCACAGTTTAACTTACCTGACTGTAGATCAACGTAGTGAGAATTGACGTTGAGGGACTCGCTGCATTGGGAGTCACCGCTATGGGAATTCATCGTAAAGAGAAATCACTGCTACAGGAATAAGTCTCCCTAATAGTATTAGATACGAGTATGAAGGAAGGAAATGAGCATCCTTTTTCCTTCATCGTAATAGGTAACAATGTCAGTTTGCAATTCAATACCTGACATCTATTCCACTAAGTTCAACTTGAAGTTCAACCAGTTGAACTAATTGGACAAAAATATTCCAATTGTTTCAACTTTATGTAATGATTTCTAAATAGTTACCAAGTTGAAATAATTGGAATATTATTTCTACTAGTTCTACCACAAAAAGTAATAAGACCAGTTTTGTGAGAATATTCGTGCCCATTGGTTGCCAAACGAAGGTATGAACAATGTACTACAAATTATCGTCATAGAATACTAAATGTACTGCCGTTTGTCGTTGTCAGCTGTCACTGATCATGTTTATAACCCTGACTGTAGTAAAATTTTGCGTTACATATTTCGCATGGTACAATGCTTAGGTAAGGCTTCTGGCTTCGACAGACTACGTCCAGTACCTGATATCCATTTAAACGACAATGTAAATAAACCAAATTTATTGAAAAATTAAAGAAAATATGCATACGATCAAAGCTTTAAACGATTCTGCTCTTATAGCGTCATCAGTGACCCATTTGTGGAAGAGTCCGACTCGATGGTGGATAGTGGGTAGTTTGATGTTCATGACTGTCGTCACAGCCACGAGGATGCCTTGGTTGTCGTCCTGTTCTGCAGGATCGCCAGTTTTGAAGCAAATGAGGCCACCGCCCTCGGTTTCCTGGAATTGTAACCATGCAGACCCCAATAAGAATATAACTTCCTGTTTGCTATTTTATTTAAAGTAATAGAAAAGAACTGGTAGTATTTCTATTATTATCGCTGACCTTTCAATTATCTATGTTGAAACAATCGACAACGATAATACATCGTACGTTCGAAGACAAAGAAAGGTGTATATAAGAGTTTTAATGTCGATATGTTCTCAAAAAGTACTTGACCTATCTACTAGTAAAAGATGTTTTTACAATCGGTCAAGTAGTTAGTGAGAAAATTCAACCTTATTGAGGGGCCCCTGGATACTTATCTCTTTTTAGTCTATGTTACGATTATGTTTTATTCTCTTATATATAAATAATAGCACGTTGAACGTGACAGACTTACCATACCCCTCGTATTAAAGCCAAACCGAGCAAAATCTATCAAATTGAGGCAGTGAAGTCACTTGGTAGATAAAATCTCTAATTCTTGACAATGAAATTAAAAACAGCTTCACTTTTCCTTACAATCATTTGTTGCTTCATCACTTGATGGATCAGCGTACGCTATTCGATAATTATAAGTTTATGGCAAATATTTGATGATACATACGATGTCCGTCTTGTGAAATATTGGCTTGTAGGCTGTGCAGTGGTACAGTCTGCAACACCTTAGCAGGTCCATCTCGCAAGTGGATCGTCTGAGCACCTTCACTTGCTCCGTGAATAGCGTCCTTACTTTCATCCAACTCTTGAGTATGAATAATATGGAAAACCATTCGAAAATATTACAAATTTTTCAATGTTTATTAGATTGCACTTTAGTGAACGATTATAAACTTAGCGCTCAGTCATGTCTAATAATTTATTACACAGGTTTACATAGATCACGGATAGACTGAGAACTCATGTCACCAAGAGGATATAGAATATGACAATAATTTCAGAACGTAGACAGCAGGTTGCTCGAATAGGAATAATTAAAACAACTGATAAATGCAAGCAATAGTACAGTCGAAGACAGAGATAAGTATACAGGAAGCCTCAAGAAGGTTGAGATTTTCTCAAAAACTATTGGACCGAATTTAATAATCCATTTATAGTTACATAGTTTTAACTTTTATCTATCAAACAGTGAAATAATTTTTGGAATAGGTCAAGTAGTTTTTGAGAAAATCTCAACCTTAAAAACTCTCCTGTACACCTTTCTCTGTCTTCCACCGTACGTAAAGTGTATTTTAACGAACCCCTAGGAGTACATCCAGCGATGAGTATAAACAGTTGAAGGTCAACTTGAGTTTGTACACGGTAAAAAAAAACTTACCGTAGTTGCTTTAGCAGCAGTGAATGTACATATTCCATCGTAATCATAATTTGTTGAAGCATAGGGTATTTTATTTACAAACTGGCTAAAGCTCCAGGGTCTATCTATTTCCTGCAAGAAGAGAATAATAGTTCTAATCATATGCCACAGTTGGACCTACATTCTATATATTTGTGCTACGTCATCTTACTCGCATATCAAGATGTTATCGCTAAACAGAAGAATAGGTAAATAAAACCGACCAAGTGCGAGTCGAACTCCAACTATTATTATTAACTTAATATAAGTTTGTAAAAAGTAAAAATATATTTTTGTGGAGGTGTAATTTCAAATTTACAGTTTTCGGATTTTTTCCTTTATTTGTGCTATAAGACCTATTGCCAAATTTCATGATTCTAGGTCAACGGGAAGTACCCTATAGGTTTTGGTGTTTTTGCATTTTCATACAAATATGCGATAAAGTGCGACTGACATTTTATATTTATTATTTATTTGGCGCATTTGGTATTAATTTCAACATGATCCGTTCAGAGGTTCAGAGGTTGGACAGACGGACAACAGTGATCCTATAAGGGTTCCTTTTTTCCTCTTGAGGTTCGGAACCCTAAAAACACTTTCAGCAGTCTACTTTTCTAAAATGATTACTGTGACATAATTTTGACAATATTTTTCATTGTAATGCTGAACATCAGTGATAATCGTGCATCTGATGAACCATCTAGCCATTTATGAATAGTGACAGTATACACGTCTCACCACGACTGCCAGATTGTATGCCGGGAATCTAAAGAAACTCTGAGAGTAAATATGTTGAATCCTGCGCCATTGCTGAACTCCATCCCCCTCGGGCTCCGGAGCCTGCGACTGTAGGACCCCAGCGACTATCCTTATGCCACTTAAGCTCCTCTTATACCTGGAAACACGATAATAAAATCTATATGACCTTCACACAACAACTTTCCTCAATATTCTACGATAGATGTTATTGCTCTCATCAAATTGATTTATCTGTCCAATATCTTCCCCGCTTTCAGAATCAGAATCATATCGTTTCTTGCAAGTGAATACATTGTGTATTCACTTGCAATAAACATTGCACGCCTTTTTTTATACAATTTACATTCACCACTCTACAAGGAAAACCTGAGGAACAAAAGTGGTAAAAAAACTGTCAGGAGCACATCTATTAAAATAATAAGAATTACTTTTTTTCCACTCTAAATTGGATCCTGACCATCCTCCACTTAGTTGACACACACTTATAAATTGTTTGCAGAAACATTAAGTTAGCTTTCTTTAATTGTCAGTATAAATCATGTCTCACCGTTTCCTGTTAGTAAGAAAGCAATGTGCAGAAGACAAGATTCTATTATTTGTAATTATACTGCCCGCACAGAATGCACGGTACAGTTTTTTCTTCCATTTGTACAGTTTGAAAATGAAAACCTGGCAAAAAAGAAAAGCATAAAATGCATGAAGGCAATAATGAAACGTGGCACATAAAAGAGGTCTCTTCGTTGAATCTACATGGTGTAATTGTTTTATGACTCTACACTGTTCTAGGTTTGATCTAGCTGACTATAGAACTCTTCCAATAGTCCATCTAGCTAGACACTCAAAGATTGTCTATAAAAATGTGAGAGCCTGGACTCAAAGCGAAAATCTATAGTCTCTTGATTATAATAAAGGTCTCAGGATATTGAGGTATATATTTTATCAGGTATTTACTTCGTTTGGTGTTGGAAACCCCTGTAGTTGTAATAGGTCAGAAATATGTTGCAAGAAAGTTTTAATTTTGTAGAACTTACGTGATGTTTGAGTTCACCAAGCTTTACTTCTTTTCCGTATGATCGAACTTTAACCATTGGGAACTGTAACACAATGCTATAAATATTTAGAATTATGAGGTCACAAACAATTTAGGACTCGATAAACTCCAGAATCCTGGCGTAATAAATGCCAAGAAAATATTGTATAAAATGCTCATAAATGAAAAGAAAATTATGAAAATTATGTCTAGATCTATTCAGTAAGTTCTGAGCAAGATAACTTCTACTACCTAAAACATACTGATGAAATGACGATGCCAATTGTGAAACAGGAATACCTGGGATCGGGTTACTTCGAGGGCTCATGGAGAGGCATATGCCAAGCTACAATATGCTGAATGCTGATGATGATGACGAATATAGAAAAATATAACTCCAATTTTGAATGGATTTGGGTTACCTGTTCCAAAGTCACATTTTCCGAAGACACAGTTACGGTTTCTACACAAATGAAATAGATTACTATGATGCTGAAGAGATAAATCTTACAGAGAGGCAGTTTTAAAGTTTTATTTAGAGATCATAAATAATTAAGACTAATATCGGTTATTTTTAAACTAATACTACATATTCACATTGTTATATTTAAAATTAAACCCAGATTACACCTTTTTTTTTGTTAAATACAAAGGTTTTCGTTTGTTGACAATCTTGCATGTATCACATATGTATTTGACACATTTGATAAAAAGAAGAATCTTCGAGGAGTCTATATTAAAAAAGTAGGTAAGGAGAAGTTAAAGTAGTGGGACCACGGGTAACAACTCGTATGAAAATCCATATAGATCTATCTTACGTAAGAGTCCAGGGCATAAATCCGTATAACAAGATTTCTCTACACGAAATTCGTAGGCTTCACGCACTACCTAACTCGAGCAATATTTCATACGTGGTAACCCACCATAGCTGGACACCAATTTAGTACAAGTTTCTAGCTATCCATCAACGAAGAAATGACAGATATATTCAGAACAATATTCTACAAAACAGACTCAGCAACACGATCATTTCTTCCATTAATATTAACACACAAAAATGTCCAAATAGCAATATTTCAAATGATCAGTCGAGTGGAAACGGTTTTAACACAAAGAGTCCTGTAGTTCAGAAGTTCCCTTATATTATGTCCAATTATTCGTCAGAATAAAGTTATTCGATAGCTGTCGTTTGCCTATTCCCTGCAAATTTACATTTATTGAGATACCTACTTATCTTAATCGCAAAAGTAGAAACGTCGTCGTCAATGGTATAGAGAAGCACAATACGTTAGTTTATGTCTAAGCTATACTTCTTTATACGAGTTATATCACGACTCAAATTACAAAACATATTTTCCAAAAATGAGATTCCAAAAGTGAGAGAGTTCTGCATTATAATCAGTATTGCAACATGTGCTATTCCTCAATATGAGTACCTTAATAGGTGCAATTACTGCCAATACCTTAAGTTGCACTCTGTATAAATAGTTCGAAGACAGTACTAGATCCAAGTACTTACCTACTTTGAAACGGTATAAAAGTGTGAGAAAATCCATCTGGCTCTGAACAAAGCAATTCAGGCTCTATTTTTTCTACTACTTGACTAGATCGATTGTGGAATAAAGCTGCGTGCAGACCAAGCCAACGACGGCCTACTAATGGAATTCGCGTCGTTAGCTGTCGCACAATACCGCACACTCGTTGGCCAAAAGATACGTCCAAATACATGAGCGCCTCACAAGTGTCTTTGATTTTCGTTAATGCTAGTAGAATAGGTAAAATATGTACCGGATTGACATTTACTTTTTCGTTAGCAAATTAATGTGAATCCATTTCTTATTTATTTCTGTTCTACTAGCGTATATTTATTTATTTTGTTTAAACTTACATAATATAACAGTTAAGTATAGTTAGTCTAAGTTAAAGTAAGGCAAAGCAAGCCATTTGGCCAGTAGGTCTGGTCGTTGTATTTTGGCCGTATCTTCGAAGGCCAACGAACGTACGGAATTGTACGGTAGCCAACGCCGACTGCCCTTACCTTCGTTGGCTTGGTCTGCACGCGGCTTAGGCGTGTAAGAGGGGCGGGCGGGACGCATTAGGCTGCGTTCACAAGCTGCGTCGCCCGCGGCGTGCGCCCGCTGTAATCAGTGGGGCTTTGTACTGAGATGGGAGTTGCAGATACGCAGTCTGCCCTAGGCTGTAACCTCATGTATACTGCGATAGCGCTGTAAGCGAGTTACAGCAATATATTATTAGACACTAAATAGTGCACTACAGATTGAAGCAAAGATGTCCAACTGATCTGTTTGCAACTCATAATGTATTTACCGGGACAAACATGCACAGCAACAACGGTAGCAATTATGACGTGCTTTTTTCTAATTTTAAGCTAAATTTGACGTTACTAAAAGTAGTGACATCCTATTCATATTGTGAATTTAGTAAAGAGAGGCCTCATTTTTAGACTGTATTACTAAACTCATACACACATTTACCTTCTAGTACCTAATAAAATTATATGTCTATTGTTAAGTTATGATTTCTGTAAATACATTTTTTTATGTGAATAGTTCAAACATAAGAGTTTTCCGCGACACTTATTAGCAGAATTCTATTTTTTTTTATTCTTTAATGTACACAAAGTTGATTACAATACAAGACATGGAATTAGATGTACATAAGGTGTGCTTAACTCTAGATTCTCTACCAGCAAACCAGTGTGAGAGAGAGAGACGAGATCTGGAGCAGGCAGAGCAAGTGTACACAAAATTTATGTTTTATATTAATTTATAAAACTTATAAAATAGTATAGGTACATAAACCGTACCATGTAGGTACTAGTAAATCTAATACAATAGATATATAAATGATAATACACTACTTATATTATTACTTTCAGAACTACTCAATAGATACATACAATACATACATATAATTCGTTACGTATACATGTAAGAGAGATGCTGGATATCCTTCTTATAACCTTACATCAACTGCAACCCAAAATACTCGTAAGACTCGTATTTACTAAAACGTTCCATCAACTCGACATTTTCAGTCACCGAGGGCTGAATCCGAATTCGAAGACGGAGAGTAATCACCCAGTAACAAGTTGTTATCGTAACGTTGAAACCTAATCGATATTGGTTCTATATCGTGTAGTTTTCGGAAGAAAATCCAAAATAGAAAATTGTTTTTTACAAATACAAAAGTTTAAATGAAATTGTAGCTATTTCTGTAGGGTCACCAAGTCGAACCCTAAACCTAAACTCAACTCTCACTGTCTTTTATATGCTACATTGCGTAAGAGCGAGCAGGACGCCTCGCTTATCGGCAACTAATATTAGGGTAATCTGAAATCGCTACAATTGTTTATTGATAAACAAATAAAATGGCATTACTATTTTTTCCTCAACCCTCAACTATGTGCTCTAGTAAGGACCAAGCCCAAAGGCGAGAATCGAAACTGCGATGCTTGTGTAGTCTCACGCCCGCCATAGGCATTGGGGCTAATGTGGCTTGTCGTCTATTTATTTATAGGTTACGGCTAGTGTTTTAATTAAATATACCATAAATGGAGAACATATACCCTGTTAGATATAAACGTGACTTAACATTATTCCACGGTTTGAGCTATCGATCCCTTTCCACCTTAACGTTTTTTAACGAGGTGTGAAAGTGACAGAACACGGTTAAATGGAAGTCAGGCTAATTCACCAATGTCACAATGTACTGGAGAAAGTCTGCGAAGATAGTACAGTGACACTCCAGTGGATCAGGCTCATTAAGAACCTGTTGGCCTTCCTGGCTGAGCTCGGCTGGCTAGAGTAGCCTTGCAGTCAAAGTGCCAACGAGCCCAGTATTCAAGATTCAACTAGGTTTATGGTTCATACTCACACTCATTTATTTCACCTTAGGTACAGTCGAAGACAGAGATAAGTATACAGGGGGCCTCAATAAGGTTGAGATTTTCTCAAAAACTACTCAACCGAATTTAATAATTATTTTACAGTACATAGTTTTAACTTTTATCTATCAAACAGTGAATAATTTTTACAATAGATCATGTAGTTTTTGAGAAAATCTCAACCTTAAAAACTCTCCTGTACACCTTTCTCTGTGTTCCACCGTACTTGTCTTCAGAGACTCACCGGTGGGTCTGCTTGGTGGGGCCCTGAAGACATGCCCGAGAACACTTGGTTACGTCATACATTATAATAAAAATATTTTTAAAATTCATTAAAAAAACAGACCTACTGTATAGTGTCAGTGGTCACTATAACAACCATAGTACGGTTATAAAGGACTCCCACGTCTTCGCGACTACTTATATGCCCTTTTTTTATCACCAAAAAGCAATGTTCAATTACACCCGTCTCGATGTCAATACATGTCGTACTTTCTCGCGACATTTCATTTCATCTATTTATAGTACATTGACGCTTATTGGTATTGTCAAGGCTGAGGCGTGTTTACGTACCGAGTGATGGATGGCGCGGCGACGTGGAATCAATCTTCGTTCTGGCGAAATGTTATCAAACGCTTAGAGTTTGAGAGGGCATTAAAAGTACACAGTGTACGATGTTGATGAAAAGACAACTTAGTAACATTGTGTCATTTTTCAAAACTGTATGTCATCAGTTTTCTCTAAAGCGAGTCGGGCAACGAGGAGGTTACCTTTTTTTCATGTGAAATTTTTTTTTGGTGAAAAATTAAATGTTACTCTGTAAGCACGAACCGAGGGATAGTCAAAAAGAAGAAGACATGATTTTGTTACACACTGTACATTACAGATAACG
This sequence comes from Tachystola acroxantha, assembly GCA_963506565.1. Classification (NCBI taxonomy): domain Eukaryota; kingdom Metazoa; phylum Arthropoda; class Insecta; order Lepidoptera; family Oecophoridae; genus Tachystola; species Tachystola acroxantha. The sequence goes on from OY735887.1 coordinate 7,699,341, forward strand.
CAATCACACACACATAACGCAAACAGATAGTTGGAAAAAAAATGTAGCGCGATATTGGGCGGAATTTTCCCCGGAAGTGCGCTGGGCGGACTCGAACGTCGGATTTATGGCGCCACTTCCGTTTCCGCCCCCGACATACACATCATATCGATTTTCGATTTTTTCCTAGCAACCTAAAAATAAAAGGCTTTTTGTATCTGGATGTATTTAGTTTGTATTTATTCATAATAACAGTACCTTTTGCCTAGAATAACATCCACGTTTAAAAAATGTGTTAGTCAACTCTGTTACTCGTAATTAAAATATCTTATGAGGTAGTGTTTGCACCATCTGAGTAGGTATTCTTTTATTTCAGGCGATTCCAAAGTATCGTACTCTAAATTTAATTATCGCTAGGGGGCAACACGTATGCGGGGCAAACCCACGTATGTGTCGAAATCCGCACGAGGATAAAAGTTGTTGAGTTACCGATACAGAACACCCTCCTTTCGGCTTCATATACCCTTTTCGTTACACCCTGTATATCTACCACTTTTGTGTAAATTATTCGCTGACCCAGCGACACCCATTCTCTCTAAACGAAGTAAATAAATAAAACAAAAGATACGATTAGACCAACGAGTGCAGGTGAACTACAAATAGAAAATCGATCGGTCTCGACGACCGGCACCGGAACTTGCCGATATCTTTAATCCTAGAGAAGTATAAGTAGGTAGGTAACAAACTTTAGAAAAAACAAACTTGTGGACGGAATACTAAAAGTTGTCACATTTTGACTTGTTATTTAGTCATTTCATATTGTTGTTTTCTCTAAAGACAATTGTTGTTTGCGAGGTGGCCGGCCCGTGTCGCTGGTGGTTGCGTTGTGGTTGCAAAATTGTCGGTATTGCCAACACGGTTGAATATGATAGCAAAACTTGGTCCGTGAATTAAAGTATTCATTTTCATACAAATTAACGCCCGCCCACGTATTGTTGTCGTCATGTGGTTGCGGTTGTAATGTGGTTTTGTACAAGCCTTATTTGCTGAAATTAATACGACCACAAGGTAACAGCGATATCTAAGTCTCTTCAGCCCTTCAGAAGACTGCATTGTATCACTCGTTAGGTGTACGTAAATTTTTAAGTTCTGTTTTGGTTAGGTAAGATAAATTATATCAAGTGTCAGTTAATTACCTGTTTAATTTCCTCTGACTATTCATCGACCGGATAAGTTAAAGTTCCTCAATGCTTCGTTAGCTAGTAGATACACCTATAAAATACTAACTCTCAGACTTCACACTCTACACATTATTGCTGTTATTCATAAACCTAGTTAAACCTCACATCCCTTAAACCGTGTTGTTGACCCTTTCACACTTCGTTAAAAAGTTAAGGCAGAAAGGGACAGACTGCCTAAACGATTCGCGCCAATAAGTTCATTGTACTGTTTTGTGCTTTAACATTTTAAACATGACATGATTAATTCATCACAGCACACTAGAATCGCGACCCGATAGCATCGCTCGGGCCGCATTGGCCCAAATGAGCGACATTTGGCGAGCCGCCCGCCCGCGTCATATCCGCGACATTCTGCCTACCCTCCAACTGATATCACAAACGATCTATTTCATGCGGGAATTCCCCGGTTTTCAGAATCCTACTGCATTTAGATAGGCAGTCGAAAACAGAGAAAAATGTACGGGGTGTATGTTTAAGTTATAGGTTTTCTCAAGAACTGCTATATCGATAGTAAAAATTCTTTTAGAAATAGATAACATTCTTTTTGAATACATGGTGTGAACTCTATACAGAAATCTCAATGACGCGCCTGTATATTTTTCTCTGTGTAAGTTGACGCAATGACGTCACCAAAAATTACTAATACAAATAAAACAACGACGAAGTTACATCCTACATGCCCATCGTATTAATGACTTTTAGTCACTCATGGTTATGTCAAGTTAATTTTTGATAACCAAGCTTGACTGACACACACAGCCGCGACCTAGCCGCGATCTGCGATCAGTTGAAACGCATGCCCTGCCTCATTTTCTGCCGTCATTATCTACTGGACGTAGATCGCAGGCCTCAGATCGCTACGTACTGGACGTTAAAATGCCCAGAAAATGTGACGGGGCATGCGTTTCAACTGATCGCAGATCGCGGCTAGGTCGCGGCTGTGTGTGGAGGTACATGGTTTCCACAAAAAATGTAGTTTTGGCAAAGAAAACAAAGAGATTGAGAAGTTACAGCTGCATTTTTCAGGACTGGAAGTCTTGTGTTTTAATTATTACATAAATATGTAATAAGTATTCTTACATAATAAATCCACGATATATGCATAAATATACCACTTATTCATACATAATTAGCTATACTTACATACATTCTAGTATAAATTTCGTCTACAGATTGTAACTTCGCAACTCTTTGTAAAATGTAAAGTATGTTAATGTCATAAGCCGAACTTTATAAAAGAAACCAACTTTGCGCGAGCACCAACTAATGCTGAAGTTTTAATACCATTACACATTCCGACATGTCTCGGTCTATTATGAGCATAAATTAAATTACAAAAGTTACTAATTGTTTCGGAGGCTAACAAAACTCATTATGCGCTACAACTTATACGCAGATTAGATTTCATTGAACTCACGGGATAAGTTTACCCGTAACTCAGATAATCGATTTACCTGTACGTACACGTATAAAAATATTACTTAGATTGAGAGTATTGATTGAGATTTGAGACGAATCCCTATTTCCTAACTATAAGTCAAAGTCAAAATGTTTTATTGCAATCCTGTGGTTAATTCGATTTGTTCTTGTTTCGACCCACGCTTTCGCCCCATTTTCTTGTTTCGACCCACATTATATTTTTTTCTTGTTTCGTCCCACTTTCAGAGTACCTTGTCTAAAGTACAGTCAGTAAAAAGATAATATAAAGCTAGGTGTTACATAAAAGGCCAGTACTCAACATGAACCTGTCAGGGCTATGTATAGGTATTCTTTCCAGAATATTTATTTCTTGATAAATTAATATACCTAAATTCTGAAATATAAGTACAATCTTGGTTTGAGACAAGCACATGCTTTAAATTTATTCATACTAAAGTATTTAAAACAACGTATCAAATATTATTTGGGCCCAAGATTGATCTCCTATAAACTACTAACAATAAGTTGTTTATAGGAGATCAATGGGGCCCATGCATGGTTTTGCCATTTTCTTGTCATAGATAAATCAAGAATGTGCTGAAAATGCGGAAAACTGACTTGACGAAAAAAGGAAAGATTATTTATTGAACGCACGAATACGAAATAACGAACCAATTTGACACTCTAACTCTACTCCACTAAAACAAAATTAACCTTCATTGATTGAATATTCACTGGAATAACAGAACACGCTTCGGTCACGTAAATCGAACTACTTTTATTACCACTCTGTCGCTGGCACGAAAAAATGGCCAGCGCTACGTATTTGATTGCTGGAGTGTGCACATATTTTTTGCCAGCCAGCATTTTATGTTTTGCACCGCCATCTGTCGGACGGACGTATAAGTCCAGTCCAGATGTCGCTCGTTGCCGAAACTAATAAATGAATCCGGTATCCAGCTACCCTCTGGGAATTAAAAATAGTTTCCGTGGAATCAACAACACTTCAGGGCAAGTTTCTCCAATATCGAAGCCAACTCCGGCGTGGTTTCGCTACAGGCTTTTGATAACAGAGACCCTAATTAATATTCTGATAATAAGCTCTGAATTGGCTAAGTTACGTAGTCGCGATCAATAGGTTTTCTATGTTACAAAGACGTTCTCGGAATTTAATACTCGGCTTTTGAATGGAACTGCTGAGTCAAAAGTATTTTTAGCGTACCAAAGTAACAATACAAAGGTTTGTTTATTCTACTTAGAATTTCAGAAATCAATCCTTAATAATATGTACACTTCCCTTCTCCTTACTGAGCTTCGCGAATGAAGTTTATGTTTTATTTTAGGCCCCGAACTGTGAAAAGAAAAAAAACATCGTCATTCTTATCTGTACGAGTATAGGATCTCTATATCGGTACATGTTTCTCAGTGCAAGACCCGATTCCTGCGTCACATCCAAATCTCGCTGTATATAGTACAGAAATTATGTTGAACATCTGCTGCATAATATAATAAATAACCAATACGTTTTAACTATCGAACCCTTTCACACTTCCCAAATTGCTTTAGCGCGAACGTAAATTACGTTGTCTCGCTATATTTAAAGGGGCCTGAAACAGAGAAAATCGTTGTCATATTTAAAGGAGAATTGGCTTTCGTAATCAAGTTAATTTCGCAAGCGAATAAATATTCATATCGGATTCGGGGGAGATCGATATCGAAGCGGTTTCGACGAGAGTTCCGTCGATAATGTCGCTCGTAACATTCCTTCACGATATTTTGTGACGATATTTGTTTAAAATGTTCTTCTGCCAAGCCGTGTCGTTTGTTTACTTTTGCCATGAAATAAAAATGGGAACGATAATATTACATGCCAAGAAAGTTGGCATGTTACCGTTACTTACATGATGCGTAAATCTGGAAAAGGAATGAGAGTCATAAAATTGAACTTCTGCCGTTCTCATACTATTCTGCCAATGCATATCAAACGAGATTTTCTTGGATGACTCTGCTATTCGTATTGGCAGTTAGTTTTTGTACATTTTATTTGCCTATCATATGTACCTATCTAAAAAGTATCAGCCTGTATTTCACAAGAAAATTTATGATGTTTGTCCTTTTTTATGGCCGAACCTTTAGCCGAGTAAATCGCTCAGGCCATATTGTGAGCTACAGCTTTATAAAAGGATTACCCTTTTCACAAACCCTAACGCACATAAAAATGTGTTTTATTTCATATAAAATCTAGACGCACCGTTTATTTCCCACGTGTATTATTAAATTATTATAAATGTATTTATAAACATGAGAGGTATTTTAAATAAACGTAGGTCTCATATTTTCTCTTATTTTTTGCTTCATCGTATTAAAACGCCGAATTTCATCAACTTGCCCATTCATCCTTATGCCAATGTTCCCAGTTTGTTATCAAGACCGTGTCAAACGCCTTAGCTAGATCTAAAAATATGCCTACTCATTTTTCCTTCTATCCAGTTGTTTAATTGTTTTCTGCAATCATAAGAGATTTAAATGAAATAAAAATATGTACGATATAATGCTTTATAACGTCTTTTCGTTGCGGAGGTCAATATACGCGGGGTACTGAACCAAAACGGAGTATTAGTAATTAGACCAAGAGTGACAGTGATTACATAGATTTATGATTGGATTTGGCGGCGATAATACCACATTATACATATTTTGTTTACATGTAGTCAGATTGTGTCCAAACGAGTTTACTATTAAAGGTATTAATAAAGAGGGTAATTCAGGATGCTCCATAACAAGGCTAGGTGTAGACTAATATTTATTTACACAAATAAATCCCGCCGCCCGCGCACGCGCACACCGTACAGGATATTAAAATCGGCGCCACCTGCGGCTAATGAGCGCCTTCGCTCACGCCTGGCCTCGCGCGTCTTACGCGCTAAATTAATGCTATCAGGGAAATCCCCGTCAGAGTTATTTTGTATATATTCCAATGAAGACCGAGGCTAGACCTAATCTAATGTGTTGATTGATACCAATTGATACAACTTTGATGTGTAATACTAATCTTTAAAGTTTTACGGATATTCTGTCAGTTGCAAGGAATTCTTAAATCAAGATAATACAGTTAGCTTTCCTATACACTCACACCGGAAGGTACATTTAGCGTAACAACAAAAATCCGCTAGATGTGTCGGTTCCTATACAGAAGCTAATAAGTAGCGATTATTTTTAGGATAGATATATAACTCTCCTTTATTTATGTGTCAGGCGTATTCGATATCTTGTCTTGTTGTGATCTTGTTGATATACTCGTAGTGATTTTACTTCCTAAAGGTGAACGTATTTTTATATAGGGAAATTTAGTTTAGGCCATGACTATGTTGTACGGTGGAACACAGAGAAAGGTGTAAAGGAGAGTTTTTAAGGTTGAGATTTTCTCAAAAACTACTTGACCTATTGCAAGAATTCTTAACTGTTTGATAGATAAAAGTTAAAACTATGTAACTGTAAAAGAATTATTAAATTCGGTACAGTAGTTTTTGAGAAAATCTGAACCTTATTGAGGCCCCCTTTATACTTATCTCTGTCTTCGACTGTACTATCTAAAAACATCGGAGTATTGCTATTTAAATCGCATAACGATCGTTATCCAATTGTTACATTCATTCTAAAGTAAATATGTGCTTAGGTTCTTATACTCGAAGCCTTTGCATTGAACATATCTTTGCAACAACAGTCTAGAATTATCTTTGTCTACATTTCTAGAAAATCCTTCTTGTTTACACCAAGCACACGTAATTTGTGAGGAAATGAATGCAAAGCTCCTGCGAACCCGTTGATTCACAGGCTTCGCAGCTCACACACAGTAGTAAGGAGAGCCGTGCATTACTCATATGTAACAAAGGCAGTGTTGATATTACGTATGCAACTAATTTAACTTCAATAGAGACTTCAATAGGTGACAAGTAGAAAAATAAATGAAATGGACATTTGTTTAAACATGATTGACATCAGTTGACCATGTATAATGTACCAATGAGTTATCCTCGCTTTTTCGACAGAAAACGTTACGTACATTTACCGAGTGCTCTCAAAAACGGTGAAGGAAAACATCGTGATGAAACCTGCATCTCGTAGAAGAATATAAAAATCTGAGGCATGTGAAATCTGCCAATCCGCACTGGGTCCGGGTGGTGGATCAGGACCCCAGCTCCCTCGATGTAAGGGAAGGTCTGTACCCGAGAAGTGAGGCAATATAAATAGCCTGATTATGACAGGTGAAAATGGAAACGACCTGCATTTAGAAATCACTCATATTTTGGTAAAATATGACGTCTCTGCTTACTAACGGCGTATAAACGGACTCTTATTCGTATTACTTATTGCAAATATAGTTTAACACGTCTTTTTACACCACTTTACATGGATACTAAAAATAGTTTCGATACGGAAAAATCACGACTTTACCAATTTAATTGTTCGATATTACAAAATTAAATATGGATAAATGTTTAAAACAAAAGTGTTTCGTGTTCCCTTTATAAACATCCAGATTAGAATTATAATAACCTGTTTGTCGTCAGCAAATATACGAGTATATATATGATCATGTTACAACGTTCGTTGCGATATAAACTTATACTGGGAGACAGATCTCAAGCCCGTTCTTAAGTTCTCTACAAGATAAGTGCTTGAATACTACCGTAAAATTAGGAGTTCGTAGCTGCGCTCGAGATGCACTCTTGGCATTGTTTATGCATGTGTATCGGTACCACCGTCGTAGCCTAAACTTATTTAAACGCACCTGAGTGCAACACGGTTCTAAGTGTGATAAAATTACCATTGAGATTCTACAACTCTGTCATTTCGAACCAGAACCACTACTATCAGTTGCTGTTATGTTCGCTAGCCAGTACACTGAAAAAAATATATGTGGTTGTTCAGTTCGCAACTGCAGCTAAAACCGTTACAAACTATGGGGTCAGCAAAGTATTCTGCTGTTTTTGCTAACTATTTGTCTTCCTAGCTAGGTTGAATGGATATCGTTAACAATTATTTGCTCTGACTGACAAGGCTGTAGATTAAGGCCGTTGTAACTAGAAATCACCAGCTAAGTCAATTTAGCAGCTACAGGCACTCTGTTTTTTCAGTGTGCTTATTATGCGTCATGCGACGATGTATTAGTATGTTTTTTTCTAACAAAGTACGTACACACATGGTAGGTACTAAGAATCAACTGCTCATTAATATCATACTTTTGTCCTAGAATGTCTGAAGTCTATCTGTACCTTAGATACGGTATTATAAAGTCGTTAGCGAGTGAATTTACTATATAAACTCATGGTAATACTATAGGCAACCTAAGTAAGAGTAGGTTGTTGCGACCAGTGAAATGTTACATAATATTTTTAGCCTACCCTTTTTAGAATGACCTTACGTTACGGCCGAGTGCTAAAAAAATATAACACTCTTGGGGCTTCGAAAAATTTCCGACCGCCTACGTTTTGTCCCAGAAAAGTGTCCTAATTTTTGTTATGTTCCACTAAAGAGTTGGTACGTTGGACGTCGATATTATTTCACATGTCTTTATTGAATGAAGAGTGCATTTTCTATAGTTGACATAGCGGCGCGCGTCTCTGTTCAGCATACCATCATCGTTTTGAGACTGGTAATAGGAAGAGCTGAGCCGTCTTCTTCCAGTCCAAGAATAATTGCAAAGCTAAACCCCACAGACACAAAATCACAAAGCAACAATCGGTGTTCAAAACAGAACATCGAATCGTTCATCCAAAACGAAGCAGGCGAAATGAACCTCCGCCTCCGGGCGTATTAACGATACCACTATTATGGAAACGTTAACGATCGGCTGTGTCGACATTTGAGAATGAGATTTGCAGTTCTATTGACTCAGCGGAGTAAGCTGCAAGGCCTTTTAGGCTCTCAAGTCCTTTCAAAGTCTACGCGAACGAAATTATTGTAATTTTTCGGCAATAATCTGACTGTGACAGGATTTGAGCGCTAATAAAAATAGATGCAGCTGACCCCCCAGGTACAAGCTAAACGCTGGCGTAACTTTAAATCACGTTTATACTCGCCGTCATGTCTAACATGATCATAATACTTAAACCATCGCCTCTGCTATTTGTAACCAACATCGTAAACACGTTTTATTCACGATTATATGTGTGTGTTGCGGAGGCAACGTGTCTGTCCGAGCTCCGTAATAGGCCCTCACAACTTCTTGCCCCAGTGGGAGCAAAATAAGTGCACAAGATTAATTGTCCCCCGGCGGACAACAGTGCACCGGAAGTGCGGCCATGCTGACGCCATTTTGTACGGGCTACTTCCGGTCAGATAGAGTTTGGGGCTATCAACTTGCACATAATTTATTGTAAGGAATTTGATATTTGCACAGGATTAACGATCTTTTTAGAAAATAGTTGGCATCATTGATCAAAGTAGTCACTTATCTATGGTTGGCACGCGTACGCTTATAGCCGTCTTATAGCGAAGGGTATAAATTATTACCACTCTTCCCTAACAGAGTTTATGGTAGATACTTATACATAGATGTCTGAATAATGTATAATATAATATTTGGGTTGTAATCCAAGAACGAAGAAAACGGGCAAAATTAATCTGTATGGTTTTCGTTTCAATATCAAAAGTTCCTACAACCTTTAAAGGTTTCCGATAAAAGTGTTGAAGAGAAATGTTCATTGTCCGACTGAGATAATTTCCTTGTACAGTCGAGAGCACATCAAGTGCCCTCTACGCAACGGTAATACGTCACAGATTGCAATGGTTTTGTGTAAGTAGCGCTGTTGGCTGTACTAGACTATGTAAGCTCTGAAGTCACTTGCAACACTCGACTTACGTAGGCTCAACTCAGCACTGATCACTACGATCTTGCAACTTACTTTCAAGCTTAAGTGTAAAAAGATCAGTGGAACAAGATAAAAGGCTGGCGACAAGTCGCGCAACTCGACAACTGTGCCAAGTTGCTGCGAATGACAGCTCGTGGTAACCCTGTGTGTATAGGGCTGCCAGCACAACTTGTCCCGAAAGTTCACTTGAAAATGTCCCGCCAAAGGGTGAGCATGTTACACTATTGTAAAGGAAAATGTTAGTAGTTTAAATATAAAAGTATTTGATATAAGGTCATCAATAGCAAAATTAGATAGATTTTTAAAGCCAGCAATGTTCACTGCTTGGCGGAAGCCGCCTCCCAATTTGTCCACTCATCTATCACTAATTCATAATTAACATTTCGAAACTTTAGATGTTTGTGCAAACAAACATCACTCTTTAACCGCTTGACCGGATAATATGCACCAAATTTTGCGCGACACCTTAAATTACACAGGCCATTTATTTATTACCACAGAAATATATCTAGTTCCCATAGGACTCTCAAAAACTGCAGACAACGACAGCGGAAAGCTTAATCAGTTATAAATAATGAAACGCCTTTAAGTAAAGCTTTTGTCCCGATAAAAAACTAGTCCTACAATTTTGCAAACTTTGTCCTGAAATCAAGTTTTCCTGCCCATCAACCCTAACCTACCCTCCGGACTACAGACCCGCACGTCTCACCCCCCTGCAAACCACTTTGCACCATCTGCTACTATATTTTACAATGCATTATCGATACAAAATAAGTTTATTCTCAACTTCAATGGATATCGAGAAGTCTCAAGTTTTAAATCCGTCCGGTCCGAAAGTTCGTCCTTTGAAATTCTCGTGGATTCGACGAAATTATTTTCGTTGAAATTTTTGATGTCGTGTTAATTTAATACTAAGCATTTTAATTATTCACGTCACTATTCGATTAGTCCTCTTAATAAAGACAATAAGAAATGGTGTTAACGGACATATTCCTAATTTTACTGTGAATTACTTAGATTGTAATTAAGACCTACCTATGTAATTATATTACACCATTAAATAAATAAATACGCGCTCCAAATTGTACTGCATAACTACGTACAATTGCAAACGATATTCAAAATTATTGATGTTCAGCGTGATCTCGGTCTTACAACTTTAAAAGTGCTATTAATTTTCACAACAGAGTTGTAAGAGTGACTCAAAATCGTCTGAATCTTGGCCTTAAAAAAAAAGTCAAAAGTCAAATTTCTTTATTGCAAGTAAGCACGTTGTGTACATTTTTGCACGTCAAAATATTTTTGAATTTACATTTACACCACTTTGCAAGGAAAAGGTGCCAAACGCTGAGGAGAAAAAGTGGCAAAAAAAACTCTTAGAACATGTAAGCAAAATAATATTTGAGGTATGCCACAGACATCTACTTCTAAGTGCATACCTATTTCATTCTTAGATTGACCTACTTAAACCATCAAGTGGTTATCGTTCAGAAACGTATAGCAGTGATATGAAAAATGGATTTTCAAACAACATTTTGTGAAGATATTCCTAAATCTTTGATAAATAGATATGCATTTCAGTCTAGACGGGATCTGGAGGCGCGTTGGTGATGGTCTCTTTAATCTCCGTCACATTGTATCGCCATATCGTAAATCACTCTACCGTCGAAGTCTTTCGTGGAATATTGATAAATATCCAATATTTATTAATATCATAGGTATACTCAACTGTACATTAAATACCACAGCCATTTTAAGTAAATATAGTACACGGAAAGACAAGATTAGCTGTGGTTTTTAAGTATTCGCAACTCCAACTGTAACCGTTACAGATTACTGACCGGGCGAAGTTCTAACCTGGGACCCATATCGAGCCATCGGTCTAAATTCATAGACAGTTTGGACCATGAGCATAGCGTAAGTTCATGGTCATACTGTTAAACGTCTATGGAATCCACTTAGCTATGCCGAGCTCTTGCTAATACTATATCTAGATCAAGGCATAATTCCAAAAGCTCTCTAAGACAATACTCAATGCTAGGCAGTGTATCTTGGTGCTATCAGTACTTACGCCACGCCAACAAAGGTAGGTTAGATGCGCAAGATTAATCGACAGCCGTGCTCGACGGTCACCGGAAACGCATCCATAACTGTCCACTGGCGACCATTCTGAGTTTCCGTGCCTCGGTAAATATGTATTTAGTTTGTGTGCCAAGCAAGCAAGCTCTTAGCGCCACGGAAATGGTTTCGGTGCATTTGCAACTTGACGCGGAAATGTTTCAGTTTGACATGGAATGTATTGAAATTGGAAATCATAATTCAGGATAACATTTGTGTGACGGGTTTTCCGGTTTAATTACTCCTTAATTTAAGTACTCAATGACAGTGACGTGACATCACATAATAGTATTTCAGCAGGGTCAGTCCAAGCCTACAATTTAGATGAGGTGTTATGCTCATCTAAATTGTAGGGTCACCAAACGTCTTAGTTATGAAATTTTCTCAATCTAAAATGAAATCAATGCTAACGTAGATACTGATTTTTGAAGGCACGACCCCATTGAAACAATGATTAAAATCGGTAGCCAGTTAAAGCATATTTACCTAAACCACAGAAATAACTGAGATATAGGAAGTTTTTATTATTAAAAGTCATAATTGTTCCTTGATTAAATCAGCCCTCAAAAATTATATAAAACTTCATCAATAATGTCGACGTCACTTCTATCGTCATAGGTGGTGACGTCTTGATAATGCAGGTAGGCAATTTAAAATTGATACCTACGATATGGCTACCCTCTTCTTTGCGCTCGAATCACTATAAATCAGTGCATCTGTATTCATAGGAGATGGACCAACTTTACATAGATAATTTCCCATCTCCACCCCAAGAAAGCCACGTCATGAAACACCGTTTAACGATGGTTACCAACACCATTAGACTGCGGATTATTATTCCGACTAGTGATGCCAAAATCTGTTGAGATAACAGGTGATAGACCAAAGACCAAGATTGGAATTCTTCATCTAGCTATGTGACTCAGCCAAGCGCTCTTTTAGAATTAAACACACCTTTGGGACGACCCGAATGATGAAAAATTTTCCGGTGAAAACCCTAAATTATAAAGCAGTGACTACATTTCGATTATATAGTCTTAATTTTCGAATAAGTTTAGAATTTAGAAACACCAAAACCCACAATATATTGAATTCATTTTTTTTCAGTATACTACAATATACACGTATGACAAAAAATCATTTTCCAAACTAGCCTATCATTTGTATAATCTAAGCCTAAATAATATTGTACTGGACTGTATTTAGAAGCAAATAAACATTTTTTATTTATTTTGTAGTTGAGTGGTGTAAAATCAAATAAAGTATGACTTTATATTATTTTAAAAGTACTTTTTAATATTTTAGGTTTTATTTTTGTAAGGTAATTTTAGTTTTTTGTTGTTGTTGAATAAATACTTACTTTATAGTCATAAACTTACTCAATGTCAATTTTAATCTCAAAACCTAAAGAAAGACAAAATAATTTACAAAATCTCAACACCTCAATGACTTCATACTGATAATTCTAAAGTAAACCTTACGCCGTATGGAATATATCTCTTATTTTATTGGTCCAATCCTACGGTACGTGGATAACAGAGAAAAGTATACAGGTTAGGTTTTATCGCAAGAACTACTTGACCGATTGTAAATTCTTTTATATACAAGTAGATAGTTTAGAGTACTCTGAAACTGTAAAATCAGTTAAGTACTTTTTGAGAAAAACTAACCCATAACTCTTCTATACACCTTTCTCTTCGTAGACCGTACTGTCGGTCTTGGTCCGACATTCGTGCATCCCTAGTGTTACCAACACCATTAGGTAGCGGATTATTATTCAGACGTTGCACGCTCGCTACTTCGCAAATCACCTGCAGCTTTCGTTTCTTGCCACGACATTTATTTGTACCGAGGTGACTTCACCCTCGCTCCATCTTAATGGAATATAGTTTATCTGGAAGGGACTTAAGATGACACCGATTCGGTTCGAATGCTTCACTCTCTCTAAGAAGATTAGTGCTTGAATTGATACTGAAATAACTAAAAATGTGAAGTAGAGAAATGGCAAGTAACCTACTAGTATAGTAGGATTATACTACCAGAAAAGAAAATGGGATAGCTACAAATCTTACCTAGTTTCAGTATACGGAATCAAATGGAATTTCTTAGCGGCACAGCTGGCTTTTTGTCGATTTTCAAATAAATTGTGTTCGCTTTGTAACGTCGACAGCACATGGACGATACAAAAACACTGTATGTGATTGTAATACGACATAGATTACAATGGTTTTGATGTGTTATCGAATACACTGAGCAAGTTTGGTGCAATAAAAATATTAAATCACTGAAAAAAAAATCAATATAGACTCAAATCTGTTTTAGATTTCGTGAAACTAACAACATGGAAGTAGTAAGTAGGTAGGTAAGTATTTGATATTAAAAGTTGAAATAATCAAGTATTGCAACTTAACTTTACTCATTTCAACTTTTAATATTTCCTCAATTATTAAATAATTACAGTTCAACAAAGCCTTCCCTATTCTTAGTTTCACGAAATCTAAAAGAGATCGGAGTTTTTATTGATTTTCTAATTCTGTGTACCTACTGCTTTAGAGGAGGTTGGGGCAAAGCGATGCGGTGCAGCGGTGCACAGGAAATTAAATCAGTGCCACCTTACTTACCTACGTAATCGCGTCCCGCTCACGAGTCTACGGCATTGGGAAAAATCTAGGCGAGTAGAAATCAGTGGTTGGCATGTGTACTGCTACTCGAACGTATTTATTTAGTTCTTTCCAAAATACATCTACGGTAACCTGTTTTTAATGTTAGTATTTTTTTTATTTTATTTAATATGCCTTGCCAACAGCACAGCGTCTTACATTAAGTAGAGTCAGTGTTATCACATTATAAACTTTCTTCTTAAGCGTCTTAGAATCAAAAATCAAACCTTATTCTCCATACATAAAGGAGAACGACTAAATTACGAGTAAAACACTAGTGCTGTTATTCATAAACTTAGTAAAACCTCACTATTTTTGCTCCGAAAAAAGTACCTAAATTAAAGGTGAAGACTATTCGATTCGTAAATCTAACATTACAATTCTACTTAGGGACTGTGGGCTCACCCACAGTCCCTAAGTTCCATAAATAACATTTTTATTTCTATCCGGAAATTGGAACGCTAAGAGAATCCATCAAACCTTTCAAAGTACCTGTTTACGTTACAAGTGATTTGTTGAACGAGTACATAACTCGTAATTTCCTCTGAAATTCTCCAACAGCCTCCTCGGAGCCTTTGAGTGTGTATTTAAAGATTAATTCATCGTCCATCGATCGGTCCTTTTGTGAGCTTATCGGAACTAGCCTCCCAACCCCCTTCGCCTCTTCTGCCTCCATTCGGGCCGCTTGATCGAAAAGTGCAACATAAACTTGTGAATACAACCTAACTGATGTTAATTGTATATGGACGATCATTTAACCATTTCATTTATCATCATTCATTTTTCATGTTGCTGTGCCCTACAGGGTGCATATGTCATAGTTTTAAGACCTATTGTATTAATGTACATTCTGACATGTGTATGCAATTGAATAAATTGAAATTGAAATTTATCTGAAGAAAATATTCCTAAGTCACTTAAATTTATAGGCATACAATTTTATTAATAAATAAAATAAACTAATCACATAATAATATCAAAACTTAAAATAAATAGTCAGTTAAATATAGTTCAAGAGAGTAATTTCGAAAAGTAAATTTAAAACAAACCATTTCAAATATATAACAACCACGGTCATGATCTTTTAATATTGATCTTTAACTATCCAGTTAAAATAATATACCTAGTAATCTCCGGGTTGGAACTTATGTTAATCAGCATGTCGAAAACGCTTAATTATGAACAGACTTATTTTATTTTAAATCGTTCATATTTTTTCCACGATTTAACTACAAATTCGAATAAATGTTATATTTTAATCGAGTGGTTAATTGAAGTGGGTTATTTTTAACTTAATAAAAGTTATACTTATAAAACGTACATAGTCTCGAAAGAATTTTGTACGTAAGTTAAACGATGAATATTACCACTGTAAGCAATATTTATTACCTAACATTCCCGAATATAATAGTCCGTGAACCTGAATAGCGTCTGAACGTGAACAATTGCCACTGTTGTCTAAACTCTAACTTACCTCTATAAGCAAGCTAGCACTTACTGCCTCTAATATTGTACATAGCTAGGGAGGGACATACACCGTGGGAGTTTGGCCATCAGCTTATAAACCACTTATTACCACTATCTGGCTGGTGCCGGGCTGTCATTCATAAACCTAGTTACACCTGACTTCCCTAAACCGTGTTATCCCTTTCGCACTTTGTTAAAAACGATAAGTAGTAAGGGACAGACGATCTAAACAGTGGAATATTTTAAATAACGTATATGGATACAAGATATAATGTTCATTGTTATCTTTGTCTCTTTTCGTGAGCTAATGCTTGCACACGGGAACTACATGGTTTCACGAACTAAAATGACTACCACGAATGATAAATATAGGGGGCAACCTTTTTATGGCATTATACCGGTTAGTGCCAAAGGATGCAGATTACTGAATTTGCCAGAACTATACAAATAAATATGCAAAACCATTCCAATCTTCGACGTAATACTGTTGCGTAGACACGTTTCTGATTTTTTTTTTATTTAAGGCAAACATTGCATACAATAATTTAAGTACTTATATACAAGAATTTTTAGTAGAATTATTTTGTCACTATTAAATAAAAGTTTCTATATATCGCGATCCAGCGAGGTAACGCTGCCAGTGTCTTGGGTACTCTTCCTATCACTCAAAATTTTAAATATAATTTAATTTAAGTTTTTATAATATTGGATGTTAATATTTTATATTATACCTTTTTGAAATAAAAACATCCAGTTTCTAATAAGTAGTCAAAATGGAAAATATTTATCTTTAAAAAATCATGTTCGATGGCCAATTCGACCGTGTGTCCCGTTAGACTCAGGTTAATAGCGGCAGACTAAACTATATTAACCTACTCCTGTGCTGCAACTTTGGAACTACTTAGGCTAGGTGTCTAGTTCCATGGAAGACTTGAAAGCTTTGAGGAAGCTCGCTCTTTGTTTAATCAATTGTTTAAGTTTTTTCATTAGAAGATCACAGTTGATCACTAGGAAATGCGATTCAAATAAGTTTCTGACAAAAGTCGAGTTAATTACTATAGATAGAGTATGCAAATAAGAACTTAATGTGATGGTAATAGGATACAGCTTAGCACCTTGCGCTTTCGTCTCTATCAGGGTGAGATGAGATACCTTGATAGATACTGGCATAGTACTCTACCGTTAGAGATAGGCAAAAAATTCTGGTGTCATTATCCCTATCAGCGGGGTTGCTTCCTAGTAGGGAAATCTGCCCGTACTTTTTCATTTATCTCTACCGGTATCACTTTATCCCTACTTTAGACCTATCTGGTCTGAAATGATAATGCCAGATTCTGCCCCACCATCAACCGCATGATGTATAAGATAACGAATAAATGTAAAAATATCTCGGTTTTTTATTAAAATTATAGGTTTAAAATAAAGTTTTGTACATCAAGCGAGTCGAAAAAACAGCTTAATTAACAATTCAGAAAATAGTAAGAAATCGAAGCGAATTATTCATTGTTTTTGTTATTCTTCCATAGGAGTTGCGAGAGTAGTAGAAAATGATACTGATTATGATTATGCAATATGAAACCTGTAATAAGTCCCCAAAAAAATGATAAGTACAGCTTAAATGGTCACGTAGTTTCGTAGGTGGGGCAAAGCTCCATTGAAATGTGGCAACGTCATTTAGGTGCTCTTAGTGGGAATAAATGCACAGTAGTTTTACATCTGCCCCTATAGAGATAGTACGGAAATTCTGGTGATCTTATATTATCTTTACCAGGGAATGTTACTCGTTCATTGAGTTTCACTGTATTTCATAACACTTTTCGTTTTATGTCCCTATTTATTTTAGGGTAAGTTCCAAAAACATGTCACTTCACTAGCTCTAGTTGCCTAGGTTTCATAACAAAGGTTTTTTGGCGCATTGTGTAAACGAGACGGAGATACCATACGAGTGATGCTCAGTACGGAATAGCTGTGACCATTAAAGCTAACGAGCGAGGACAAAATGTCCTGTCGTGCCAACAATAGGTGCCTTTACCTTACAATGTACATAGTATCGCATATTGTGGAGGTTGTTAGCGGGGCGACCCTTTTTGCGTTGATAATTCATCGGTTCGTGAATACTAAAAGGAGTTTTTGAACGACTTTTGTAGGTTTACAGTAGAAATATAGCTAGCTAAGGCTATATATAGGTATGATCAGTGGTAAGAGACAAAGCGTCGAATGAGTTAGCAACCACTTATCAGGTATTTGACAACTTAAATCAAATCCGGTGAGTATTTTGCCCAGCGCCTGAGCCTCGCTATACAGCGGGGCAATGCGGCCAGTGCGCTGGGCACCCTATCGCGCGGGACGGGCCTAGACGACGACGTGCCTAGAATTAGGTAGATAATTATTATGTACTTATATTTGTTTTTTCTGTTTTATATGTCTAAATTGCTTAATAAATTTCACTTAAACCAAATCAATACATTTATTTGTCAGAATACACAGAATACGATATGTTATACAATTTAATAATGATGTCATGGTATTCAGCCTGTTAAGAGGCTTACGGCGTTACTCTTGAGATGTCCCTTGCTTGCCTACTACTGAGTTGATTAATCTATTTATAAAGCTTGTTTCACACACACCACGTGGTGTGATTACCACGACCACAAAACAATTAATAAAAAAATATTACGACCATTTGAAAATTAGGAATCTGATAACCATGAATATCTCTGTTATTAATTGGAATATCGAAAAACTAATAACATACATGTATAGGTAGGTACTACTACTTCAGCATGATTACGTAAAAAAAGAATGAACTGCCTTTAATCTTTAATTACGATTTAAGGCTGCTATTCATAAACCATAGCGTTGCTACTTGCTATCCCTTTCACGCTTCGTTAAAAAAGGTTAAGATAGAGAGGGCTAAACGACGGCGTAACTTTAAATCACGTTTATGAATAACAGCCTTAGATAATAAAACGTAACGTGACGGCCTATTATACCTACTAATTCTTTTTTGAAGAAAAAAAAAAGTATGTATAACGACTTTGACCACGAATTACTCTAATATTAATTTGGGTTTTCGAAAAACTAATTACTACAATAAAATAATAAACTGCCTAATACACAATTCTACAAAATCCTAACTTTCACAACTGTTGCGGTAGTTATGATCATAGTCATTGTTTTAGGCTAAGTTTTTTGTACATTCTTTACTGTACTGAGTTGAATCGGTACACACATTACGAGATCTATTTGTTCCCCACTTGTGCCCTGACTACAACAGCGGTCTGCGCGTAATGAAGACAGATACAACCTCGTTGCGGGTTTTCCGTTTTTATGCCGCCTTGAAGAAACTACCCGTTCGCGTAACAAGATTTTAACGATAAAATATACCGGGTTCCAACTTGTTCTTGCTCCCAGATTTCGAACGTAGTATAAAGGTAAATAGGGTTTTGTAATAACTGTAGTAGAATAAATTAGGAAGTCGTTTTTTTATAGCCATAGAAACAGAGATAATGGAAGTTAGTATTTTATTAACATGTTAGTATGTCGGTAACAGTGTCAATACACTAGAATAAGAATGAAAGTAAATTAAAAAATTTGGAGTTGATTTTATAGTCGACAAAGTCACATTTCATTTATATTTTTATACAAAATTTTAAGGTTAAAGATATCTTAAGTTAAACTTTACCGAAACGCCTACTAACGAAAAACATTTACCGTCCTACCACACAAAACAAGTCGTGTCTAAAAAAATAGTAAAAAATGGTCAGTAGTTCAACTTTATTATGTATTTAGTGATTTGTGTATATACATGTAATACATGGATTTACGTATTTCCAATACTTGCCAAATAACTTATAAGTTAGTAATGATACTAGGTACTCAAACCGATGCATGAATATAAACAATACTATTTTATATACCTGGCTCAAATTACCCGCTTCTCCCCCGTAGCAATGTGGAACGAGAAACTGGTTCTTTTTCTTTTCAGTTCAGCCATTTTACGGTGACGTGACTCCGTGGCATGTCTATTACGAAAGCTTTGGAAAAATGCACAAAGTTCAAATCCTCCAGAAACCCGTAATTTTACGAGGAGGCTGTACAAGCCGTTTTTCCGAACTCAGCTAAACCAAGCGAACTAAAAACGGCGAACGACATCGGATATCATTCTCATAAAACGCGTTATCTCGGCCGTTTCTCTGAAAAAATAATCTCATCGGTCGAACCTGTGCGTAATGCCATGATGGAGGTTCATTGATGTTATAGTCTAGTAACAACTGTTGTATTTGTGTACAATATAACAAAGATAACTGCTCTGGTTTATTCATAAAGTGAGCAGTAAAGATTTCCT
This sequence comes from Tachystola acroxantha, assembly GCA_963506565.1. Taxonomy (NCBI): domain Eukaryota; kingdom Metazoa; phylum Arthropoda; class Insecta; order Lepidoptera; family Oecophoridae; genus Tachystola; species Tachystola acroxantha. Next base: position 7,719,448 of record OY735887.1, read on the forward strand.
TTTACATAATTTTTTTGTCAAATTCCATACCAACTACTTTGGACTATTCTGTGAAGAAACGGAATACTGAGATCATTCCATCCCTGTTTCCTACACATAAAAAATTAAAAATTGCGATTAATGAATTGGTTGGGTCGGTTCTTTATTGAAGAATTCTTATTATAATTCTTACGTCAAGATGTTGTATTGACTTAATATTATTTTTTCGACAAAGTAAGTAGCATAATTCGTGATCCTAACTACAATTATCACAATTACCACACCAAAATGTGTTTCATCTCGTAGCAGTGAGCCCGAGGCCCATAAAACTGGCAAGTATGAATAAGAAGTTGTAAAGATCGCTCTGGTACACGCCGTGATGCGTGTTTGCCGAGTTCCAGCGGTAAAGGAAAGTTTAACTTCTTTGTTCACGTTCAGAAATTACAAGGGACTTGGCTGGACCTAAAGGAGACTGCTTTCTCTGGGCATTGATTTATACGTCTCAATATTTTGTAAAGAAGAACCGTTACATTTTATTTTTTTCATGAAATCCTAATTCAGCATAAGAGTTATATCTGCCTTTGAATTAGTAAATAATACACACGATGAGGTTTTTACTTAGGATAAAAAAAACAGTGTCTTAAATTCCCTGTGTGAAATAAATAGCAATAGTAATCCAAATATAGACCATCAAATAACACTTTCAACGTATATCCTGTAAGAGCAGTGTGCTTAGAACCAACGGTTAGCATGGAATTAATGCTGTGGCCTGTGAGTCCATATACAAAGTCTTACATGGCAATCGAAGTGTGACAAAATTGTCTCACAGTAGTACAATGCAATACCAAGTCCTATAATTATAAAATCCATTATTTCGTCCATAGAACGGAAATAGTAATTGCGGCGGGGATTCGGTAATTTCCCTCAGAATGCGACTTTGTTGTCGATTTCAGTCGTTCGATTTGACGATAATTAGTTTTGTGAAAGCCTTCCCTCGCTTTGCATATTTGTTTCAGCGGTTTTCCGGTTTCTTTTATTAGTTTACTTTTTGAAAGCGTTATCGATAAGCATTTATGTAATCAGCATATTTCGTAGTATGTCGTAAACAGAGAAAAATATGCAGAACCTACCTTATATACCTTTTTTTTTCTCAAGAACTATTTGATCGATTGTAAAAAATACTTATCTCGTAGATTTTTTTTTACATAAATCAGTATAGTTTTACGAAAGTTTTTGTCTTTAAACAATATAGTTCAAAATAGATCAAGTAACACTTGCAAAGGTAAACTTTTGGACTGTGTGCCGTTTATAAGGTTTAAAATCGCACCTAAAGTAAAACAATCCATGTCTATCAAGTGTACCATACACATAAGTAGGTGAATACCGTCAATTTAGTCACTTCTCCGAAAAAGTCGGACTTTTGCATAAATGATTGCTATAGAAGTAGAAAATTGGGTTGTGAATTTTTACGTAGTTAGGGTGAACTCTGAAGTTTACGGTAGCCGTTGGACGTAAAACAGCGAGAAGGCTGCGGGCCGTCAGGAAACGCTCTAAATTAGATCGGAGATAGCTGTACGGTTTCCTTATGATGCATGCTCAGTGCTGCGGAAATTAACTTTGCAGCGTGTGGAGGTCAGGAGGGATTGCAGATTATTTAGATGTTTAGCAGAAATTGAACATTAAGGCAGCGAAGTCGGCGGAATGCCCGTTATCGACCAAATAAGCATGGGTCATCAGCGCCTACAATATTAAACAGTTGGTTCCGATTGTAGTCGTTCAGCAGTCCATGTCAGAGAGTTCAGAGACCGACCGGCGACATGAATTATTTTGGCAATCGATTGATCAACGAGCCACACGGAAAGAAAGGCCAGAAAGCTGTTTTGAAAGTGCAATAACTATGAAATATATTATTTGGGTTTAAATATCTAATTCCATGTAGATTACATTGCATCGACTACAGTTCTAACGAGCAGTTTTCACGATAAAAGGCCGTTCGAGAGCTTATTTAATTTAAATGGCAGATTAGATCTGCAAGAATAGCTAACATAATTATAGATTTCAAAGTTATAAAGACTGTTTTATCAATTGGGAGGGAGGCCTAAAAAGTCGCGTAAGCCGAAAATCCCTCAGTCGGAGAACTTTCTCGAAGTCTTTTTTTATCTGATAACATTTCGCTGACGAACTATATCGGTCGTCCAACTCTTGGCGACCACAAGGACGGGGATTTAAGGCTTTTGTGGTTGAGTTTGGTTCACAGATTTATAATTGGAATCAATGGAGATTCGGCGTGTATCAAGTTTGACACTTTTGATTTGTACCGTTCTTATTGCCTGCTACATAGGAGTTGAACTCGTACTTCAAAGGTTATCGATGATGTATCGTCGAATATTTATATTCAATCTATGCTATAGGTACGAATAACAGCAGATAATGGTAACACTTACAGTACGATTTCAACTCTTACGACGCAGATAATAAGGACGTTCCAAAGTCTAAAGTGTTACACTTGGTGTGTACTATCATCAGCTCTGCGATAATTGTAGATTTTCCTAGCTGCAACTAGTGCCCACTTCGTAATAAAGGTATAATTCGGTAACTCATTAATACACAAAATAAATACAAGTTACAATCAATTTAGATGTACAGTCGAAGACTGAAGAAAAGTTGACATTTTCCCAAAAACTACTGCACCGATTTTAATAATTATTTTACAGTTACATCGTTTTAACTTTTATCTATCTAACAGTAAAATATTTTTTGCAATAGTTCAAGTAGTTTTTCAGAAAATCTCAACCTTAAAACTCTCCTGTACACTTTTCTCTGTGTTAGGTGTGCTTAACTCTATGATAGAGTTCTCTACCAGCAATGTGAAAGAGATGATACCTATCTAGAGCAGGCAGAGTAAAATTTGGTAGATCTGGACAAACCGTGAGGGAATCTAAACTTTCGTATTAGACTCAACTTCGTAATGAAATAAGGCTAGTATTTCACTCATTTGTGTATTTTGTACAATAAAGAGGTAAAGGTAGTTGTGATTATCGTCAAGTAGGAACATCATTATTGAAGTTTATGCCAGTTCTTCGTCCTTCTAATGTAGCAATAACGTGATTTAATTCAATAATAAAATATTCCGAAGTTCCATTGTCTCCAATATCAAGGATCGGGACAAAATAAAAGAGCCGAATTTAACTTAACTTTCTAATTAGCATTTCAGTAGATTTATAAAGTGGGGTGCACAATGCACGGAGTAATGTAATGGCGTCGCGGCACGCTGACCGAACGACTCCTATGGGATGGTGTGGCCACATGCTAATGTTCAGGCCTTAATACTAGATGAGCGATTAGCGGAAAGCGATTCCTATTCAATGTACTGATGAGTGCAAGACTTGCATTAAAATACCCCTCCTACCGCCATCGCCAGAAATATTGCCACCTTTCGACAGAATATTAATTAAGGTTAGAAATATGTGAGATCCCTCCGGCCGCCATCGCAACCGGTTTTCGCAACTAGTTGCGATGTAAAACTAATTATTCTTTGTTCGCAACTGGTACGGACAAAAGTCCATCAATGGTAAAACTTGCAGTAGGATTTTAAACCTTACGACGCAGATACTAAGAACGGTCCAAAGTGTTACACTTGATCTGCTGTTAGCTGTACATACAGTTTTAGTATTATACTTGTATTTAGTCAAAATCTGCGGTAAAAACAGAAACGTTGTCTGGGAGACGGACGAGGAATCGTAAAAAGCATAACCGTATATTTGCTCTGAAACTAGTAAATGCTAACTGGTGTAATTTACGTGAAACTTTAGCATTAAACTAGTAAGTTAGTTACCGTTTATTTTCTACTCTAATGTGCAATGACCTAAAAGCGTGGTTTGTTTGTTTGTTTTAACACTTTATTGCACAACACAGACAAATACATAAATAACATCCAGAAGAAACAAATTGCTACAAAGGGCGAGCTTATCTCAAAAGAGATTTCTACCAGCAAACCCGCGAAAGAGAGAGCAGTGTTTAAAGTGGTAGTCGTTGTGGTGTACAGATAAGATACTATGTTTTTATTTTTACTGTAAATAATTTGTACCATAACTGTGTCACACTTTTATTATAGCCGCTCCCTTATTTCGTACTATATACATATTAATGACATCACGGTAATTAGTTTTTTTAATGTCCCCTCGACGCCCGATTAGGGGAGACCCACTTAACTGGAACGTTTAATATTTTATTTATTGTATTCATTTGTTATCCAAACTCATAAAATACTCTGTTATATTAATGGCGTACCTACTCCTAATAATAGAGTTTGCATACTTCAATTGTGAAATGTGCTTAAAGGGCTGCCATCTGTCAAACTCAAGCGTGAGACAGAAGATGTTCCGCAGCGGCGGCGGAATGAAGAGCACGGCATAATGCCTCCATATTTATATTTTTATGAATTTTGGCAGGGAAATACACCAACAAAAATCAGACTTTTTTAAAACAAGCTCTCATATAACCCTACATTTTGATATATATTTTGTATGAAAAACTATTTCAGTTTAGACATAACTTTCATTTTAAAAGACATGGCATGTTTGCGACTTTTTTCTATCGAGCGAAGTTTGGCCAATCGTGTATCGGTATTCACCAGTCCTAAAATAAATACCCCAAGATTGATTTTTTTTTCAGACCTTTAATTTTAGTAGTTAGTGCCTTCATAGAAAACTGAAAATCCGCACACACCCAGCCCTAAAAAGTAACAATACTCTTGTATATTAAAATGTATAATTAAAACTTTTACTCGTTGTAATACAAACTGCCTACCATCTCTAGCTATTTTTACTGGCGCCATTTTGCCATATAAAGCCATGAACTCATCCATTGACATAAAAAAGCCCTTTTTTGAGTAATCTTTGATTTTATCGTACGTGCCATCGAAGCGTTTCACTTGTCATGTTATTCTCACTCGGGTTTTTATGGCTCACAAATAGGAAACGTAGGCGGTTTTTATGAATATTGTTTCACGCATAAATGAACACTTTTATCTTATATGAATCATTACATAGAGATACTCTCTCAAATCTTTACAGTGAAGAGAGACTTTCACCTCAGCAGAAATTACTCCAATCAACGTCTCTCTATCATTTAGGCATGTGCATACTTTTATTTTATTCGCTTCGGCTGCCTGCCTATGTAACCGGCATTTCGTAACCAGTTGCAAATGCGGAAAAATAATCATAGTACGTAACCGGTTTCGAAGGCAGATTATTTGAAGACGTAACTTAATGATGATGTGATTTTTCAAATCAAATCAATTTATTGCTTCATTCATGTATTTATTATTTATATATTATTTCTCAATAATAATAAACTTATTTCAAATTATGTGCTTGCAATTACACGATGACTACCTGAATAAGAGGTTGTACGGTAAGGTCGATTTCAATGAAGGTTATTCAGCAAATACAGACCAGGTTTTCCCGAAATATTTCAAGTTTCAATAACCAAAAACCATATTTTTGATGCAGCTTTTAAGGTACAAAATTGTTAAGAAGGCTCGAAATCCCGAGTCAGATGTCAAAGAGGTCTGCGTCACGAGACGACAAAAGGGCTTTAATGAGATCTACGCCCATCATTTCAGACCTCATTCAGACGGATCTTTAAACTCTTAGAGAGCGATGTAGAGATGGATTGTAGGTATCTAAGACCAATGTAACAACTACTAATAGGGGCTCATAGTCCAGTTGCGAGTACACGTTGAAAACGGTCGTACAAGTTAAGCAACGTTGGTCGAGGTCAGGACCTGGATGGGTGACCGCTAGTGACACTTTCATCTGAGCCCCTTCGTGCCTCGGAAAGCACGTTAAGAAGTTGGTCCCGGTTGTTGTCGCTTGACAACAGTCACTAGGCCACGTTAAAGGCCTTCGGGCGGCCTTTGACAAATAGGCTTAGTCACTAAACCACACGAAAAAAAAATTAGTTACTTACGTCATAGCAAACGCGACAACTACAATACGTGCGCGGCTGCTAAAGTTGTATGAGAATTAATAGTTTAATTCACCATACAAAATGTGGTATTTTTCCGTCAATTTCAATCCCGTTTTAGATACGTAATCGGCAACTTTTTGTAGCTGCAATGTAGTATAGTTGTGGTACAGCTAACAGCCGATCAAGTGTAACACTTTGGATTTTGGACCGTTCTTATTATCTTCGTCATAAGAGTTGAATTCGTACAGCAAGTATGAGTGATCTGCTGTTGTCCGTACGTGTGAATAGACCGTAAGACAGATTATGTGTTACTGTGCTATTTAGTTAAACAATAAGGGCAACTTGCGCAAAAGTCCGGGTTAAATATTCTAAGACCATGTTAACATATTTAACCCGATGTTATCTCTTAGCACGCGGTTGGTACGGGTTTATACATGACTATGAGTTGATGTTATTATGATGGCGTCTTTTACTGATTTACTGTCGAAAATATGTATTTGGTATTACTTATTAATATTTAACAGAGAAAAGTAAATAATATACACTTATTGAAAACTTGAGTATCATGATTAATTGTTCTATTTAATATAAGGCTTTATGCGAATACCTAGTCTAACTTTAGTATCGTTCAAGCTCTCTGAAAATATTTATCTTTCATTATCTCCTACTCAAAGACAATAGGTATATTTCTCATACTCATATGGTAAGGGATGTTAAAATAATATTATACTGATCTCTTTCAACAAATTCTTACTGACTGCCTAATGGAAATGCAAATTCTTTCTCACACCGTAACTTTATACTAATTTTGAGTTAAATAGGATCGAACTTGTATATTATGGTTTTGGTATTTATTTTGTTCATGAAAGGCGTGTTTTATTATTAGCTGTTATCTCAACTGAAATATTATATTAGCATAACTATATTAGATTATAACTTACTTCTTGATTGATTTTTTGTAAGCTTATGTAATTGGTGTATGGCAATAAACATATTTTCTATCCTATTCTAAATACTCGTATTTTCGGTATTTATAATCGTAGTCCAGATATTGTAATATAACTTAAACATGTACGGACAACAGCAGATCAATGGTAACATTTGCAGTACGATTTTAAATCTTATATTGCAGATAATAAGAACGGTCCAAAGTCCAAAGTGTTACCTACACTTGATCTGCTGTTAGCTATGTACTTTCGATTTTGTAATTACTACTTTGACATATCAAGTCAAAATAAATTGGAGCTGTACGTAATCCAAAATTAGGCCACTGCTTATTCATTGCATGCTTCTATTATTCCTTACATAAGTAATATTGTCAAATTTTCAATCTAAATATACAAATATGTAATACTTACATGCCATCTACTTTTTTTTTTAAATTTATTGTGGCAATTTTTTAAAGTACATTTCATATTCATTTTCCCATCTTAGGCTACACCACGCAGGGTTTGTGTGCTGATGGGGAGTTCTATTATGTACTTACTTATATGTATTATATAAACCTATTGGTAGGAATCACTTATGTATGTATGTAGTCGATGATTTTTACTAAGAAGTCGTAATGATTATTAACAATAATTTTTATCTTTGTTTCAGGAGTTGACGACACGCACAAATTCCTTGGCAATGAAACACACACAGATTACTTCAGATTATTATTAAGAGATGGAAATTATTTACTTGTTGGCGGCAGGTATGTACCTACACACTCACTTTTTTATATACCGTCTGGCCTCAAACTTGATAATAATTTAAAGAAATGAAAGTCGATATGAAACTAATTTATTTGCAAAAATGTATTAAATGAATTCCGAATAAATTTTCGATCCAAAAGGAGGTAGAAAATATGGGATGAATGTGAAGATTGTCTCAATAACAGTATGTACTGCTGTATACAGGGTGGGCCTTGAATTAACATTGTCCATTACAACTTGTTGTTTTAATCAACTTCATGATATTTTTAAAGATCTGTAGTCAGAAATGTATCGCTTCTACTCATGTACGCCTTTTGTAAAAGAGGTTCAGGGTTTGATTCCCGGTTGATAACGATAGGTATAACCACTGTTGCTGAGTCTGGATGTAATTCATCATTTCCCTGGACCTACATTATAGAGAAGAAGTGAACTACATGAGTGTGATTGATATGTTTTGTCTTAAAGCTTATTACAATTTATAAAATTCTCACACTAGTTAATATTAGGTACACAAACGATTTTATTGTTAAACTTTTGTCTTTCATCGTTATTTAAAATATGATAACAATGCCTTGTTTCAATAATAGAAATCGCGTTCGATTCTCTCACATTTCATTTGGTTCCTATCAAAGAATTTTCACATCGATAAAGTCTGAATTCCTTTTATGCTCTTTGTGTAAACCTAACTGTATTTAGTTAGGTACGAGTATAATATAAAATTTCTCTTGAAACTGTACCGTTTAATGAAAACTCTACTTATTCCCGTGAAACTGGAATTCTCAATATTCCAAATAGAAACTTATAGTCACCTATTTCGCTTTAAAGACCCAAAGTTATATATTCAAATGAAGTACTTAGTTATTTGTTTTTCCAACTCCACTCCAATTCGTAGGAAAGTTAGGGTACCCTTAACCGCAGCGTCTGAAGCGGTAAGAACGTGCTGTATCTACCCGCGACCGCAGAGAGCTAACTCGAATGCACCTATCGCCGTCCTGTTCTGACAAGCCAAATCGTGAGTAGCTCCGTCTCGTTTGCATTTATAAAGATTTTTGGCTTGTGTTTGGATGGAGGCAAGACGACTTAAAAACACCCCACGCGCCCGACGGCCTACAGTCGCCATTTTATTACAGCAATAGTGAGACAAGATATTATCGATATCGATTATATGTTTCATTTTTATTGGTTATTTATATGATACAAAATAGAAAAAAAAACTATGCTATATGATACATAGATATATTAGTCAATATAACATAGTATTCTATAACTTTCTGAATGGCTGACTGGGTTCATTAATTTAGATATTTTATTAGGTACCTAGTTGTTTAGTTTTTAGCTACGAATAAAAAATACTTTTTGAATGTATATGTACTTTTCTTACCTAAATGACTCCTAATTTAGCAAAATTATTATTGATAGATTTCAAAAAGTTATAAAAATCTACACCTAAGATTATACTTTGTTGTTATCTAATTTATTACATATAGATTTTATATTTTTCATAAACATCGGTAATTATCGATCAATATCCACACAATTTCTGTTCATTGTTGTTTTCAGTCATAATCCTCCTTTTAAAATTCGATCAACAATTATTCAATTTGCATGAGCGAATAACTGCTCTGTTATCTGTTTTCCTATTTATTTTTATCGACAATCGATACACTTTATTCGTTGTGTGCCCTCTCTACATAGCACGTAGAGGCATGCCGCGACACATCTGCCCACCCCGTATTATGGTCGTCGAGCGGTACGCCTCGCCTCTCTTTACTTTTGCAACGAATATAATTCCTTGTTTGTTTTTATCTAAATATCGCTTGTAATCACTCTAAACCCTTTTTTGTTTAGAATTAAAGAGAACACGAGTTTATTCGGGTTCGACAAAAGACGATCGATGTATTTGATCAACATTCGCAAGATCCTTTGTTAGGTTAGACACTTCATTTTGCCCACCGTCCTCATCTCGATTTCAATCGATCTTGTTATTTTTGGGTCGTTTCCAAAGAAACAGACGAGAACAGTATCGCAATGTTTACTCAATGGAATTCCTCGTTTCCATTACGAGACTTTTCATCTTTTCCCTTAACAAAGCAAAAAGCAATCCCACAAATAAGTCTATAGAAAGCTAGGGTGCGCCAGATATGTAACAAATTGGACAATATTTTTCACAACGCAACTCGACTCGAGTCGGATAATTTGAAATATTCATCCGTTCTAGCAAAGTTTGCATTTCTTTCCAAATCAGATTTACATGACAATGGTCATGTCGCTCGATGAAATTCTCATTGCTGGCAGTTCGCTGTGCTAGGGATTTATTAAAGGGAGCGAACGGCAAGAGGTTCGTAATAAAACCAGTGGCGAGGTCTGAACTCTCATGAAAAAGAACAAGTGAAGATAGCCTCCTTTATTTACTTTTGGGCGTATTTACAATAATGTTCGAGACGTCTTCAGAGTTGGGATAGAATTCGATATTCAAACAGTGTAAGGCCTTGGCCTTAGTAGAAAAGTACTGAATAATTTATATGCCAAGTGCTAGCGGTAAAGTGAGAGCTATATACGTGCTAATGTAACTACATATTTTAGTGGCCTATATTTGGAACATCTACCACTAGCAGTCTAACTGAAAATCTATTATCTTTTAGGAGTTGTGAAGTAGTGAGGATTGAAATGACATGAGAGCTCAGAAGTACTGATATCATGAAACAGATTACGTTTGTGATTTCTAAATGAATAGAGGTACTCTGAATGAAGGTTTTAGCATAGAATAATAAAGCTATAGGTACAAAATTTTGCGATATATTATAAAATAATTATTAAATATGACGACCGTAAAATCAAAGTCCGCCATTTTCCACAGCTGTCATCCACGCTATTCTTTTCTTTTTTTAGGCAGCGTTAGATACACAAAAGAGGTTTAATGCGCGGATTAAACCACGGATAAAAGCTCAAATTGTAAAATCAAACGACAGTCGTTCGATGTAGCCTACCTCCCAGTTACTGGTTAGCGTGAGCTACATGTATTTCGTGAGTGCTCTGCGGGCATTTTATCTGGGAAAAAGGGGAGAGTTTAACTCTGCGGTTTGTTTCTGACGGTGAACTGAAACTGAACTGCTCTTTACCAAAACCTCTGACGTCCATCTCGAATTCGAGCTAGAAACTATTAACTTTGAACTTCATTATTAACGTGTGGACATAATAGCCAAAATTATGACAATACCTGGTAAAATTGAAATCATTGGCAATGTTTTAACTGAGACTCGAATTCGTTTCACTAAAATTTTGAAAATATGAATTACTAAGTATACAGGGCGTCCTACGATCATGCCACACAGAGAGAAAGTATACTGAAAGAAGACATCATTTTATTCTCAATAATAAGTAGAACGGCATTCACAGATTTTGTTAAATCACCTGCCTCAGCCGGGAATCGCACCCGCCAAATGCCCCTCCAAAACAATACAATTAGACCTCAGTTCAATTTTTCAAACCGCTCCGCTCATCTCTATGCTACATAGCTTAATGTTAGAGGTCGCTTACCGGCTACGTTATTCGGTCCGCGTTCCGTGTAATGTTATTCTAGTAAAGGCGTCAGCCTCTTTTGTGCCCTTTTAACTAAATTAACGCTCTTCCAGCCAGCCTCATGTGCACTTATATCAAAGTGTTACTAAACACTAAAGGCTAGCACACATTTCCATTAGGTAGTTGATACCTGTGAATAATGTAGATAATATGCGTAGGAGTCGATATATTCAGATTGCAATGTGTATATTTTGTACATAAACTGTTTTATTACACCACTAAGGGTGCTTTTCCACGAGAGATGTGCTATGGAGAAAAATATCAAATGCACCTTTAAAAAAATACAATTCTAATACAGGTTCTACTATAAATCGCCACGCCATTCATTTTCGTCGTCTTAACGAAATCAACGAACTGAAATTAAACGAAAGGTGTGTTATATTATCTCGAGGTAACAACGAGTATTTACACTGAGTTTCACTCACGCATAACCTCATTGGTAAACCTCGATAGCAAGCTGGATATTGGCCGAAAAGAAAAACAAAAGCAGCGCGGATAAAAATGGCGGTTATTAATTTTATTGAAAACTCTCGCCTCTAATTTGATCACGGTTTCTGTTTGTACTAAAACCTAAACCTATACAACATAGTCACTTGTTATACAGGTTGTAACGGAAAGGTTGCTCAGTGTCGCTAACTGTTGTTTACGACACCACAACAAACAACTTAACATTTCGAATAAAAAATAAAACAAATTGACGTAGATTTACCTAGTGAAAAGTATCTGTAATACTAGTAATCAAAAAAAAATCAGATTATTTTCGCTAAAATCGACAAGTCGCCAAACAAAAGTTGTTCAGTAAACGATACATATGGTATAGGAACCATTTCGACTTACTTATACCATTTCCGTTACACCCTGTATTTGTTAGTATTTCTCTGTAATATTACGCTATGTATTGTGGATTTCACATTACCAACATACTGCGTTATGTAGGCGAGTTGCCTCACAAAATGCCAGGATGTTTTCCGGGCCGAGCAAACTGCCTCGCAAAATAGCCACTTCTAACCTTATCGTACGCAGCCTCACTTTAATGTTACGTATACGTCGGCCACACACGTTATTGTATAAATATCCTGCCCTGATATTATAAATAGTCTAGATAACTTACAGTCCTGTGGTACTTTGAATTCAACAAGAATCTAACGTCTATTTTTGTTTGGTTTACTACCAAAAAAAGTCATTGATGAGAATTTATTTCTATTATTATGTCATGGCCTAATGCCATCGGCCAAAATGTCTTTGAATTCAAATTACAATACGTTTAGTACATTTTATAAAAGAAAATTCCTATGTAAACAATTTATTTAAACTTATGTATAAATGTTTATTGAATAATAAGTAAGTACAATAGGGTATAATAAAAAATTTAATTTTATAACTTATTGTGTATTACTCCGGTCAAATAATGACCCCTAAATATTGGGAAATTGACAAAGGCCTCAATATTTCACTTTCCCGTTTTTGTTTCATCCTTGTACTGCCATCTAGTTCTAAAGATGAGTTCTAAAAGAAAACGGATGGGCCGTTTGCTTCAAGAGACCATAGGTAAAAAAACAAGTGACAGGCTACTACTCGAACATACGTCCATTCTCTTTTAATTCTATTTTCGCTTCACGTAGCTGCTATTTTGCAACGCTAACAAAATACCGGATTCCATTCAAAATCCTGAATAAACTGTAACCTAATTAATCATATTCGCTCCAGTTTTGGTTGGAAAATCAATACTGAATATGAAAACAGTTAGTGAACAAAAAATTCACCCGTTTTTTAAGCATACTCGGCATTGTATACGCAAAAGTGCTTATCATGTTGATACAAAACTTTCGATTCACCCTGTTCATTTATACGCTACATATTGTAAAGAGGCTATTTCGCATGAAAATGATAATAAAGGTACCTATGTATTATCAAGTTTATCTTATATGGCGCTGAAGAAAATAGTTCACATTGAAAGGCGCAAAGATTGTTCCATTTTTATATTCAAAAGCATTTCTTCTGTACATTTTAGACTCAAGTTATGTACATATTATGTACTGATGCTATGTTGATGGGTATTCATTTGATACTCGCAGATAAACCAAGACAAATTACACACTACGTCTTTGAATTGACACTTATCCATTCACTTGACAGTTGATTGGCTTTGAACAAATTTTACAATAATCTCTCTAATCTAAGAAATAAGATAAGATAAGATAAATATTCTTTATTGCAAAGTAAAAGGAATTACACAAAAGAAATATGCTAATACAGTTAGTATCAGAATTGGCGGTCTTATCGCTTTAAGAAATCTATATTTCCTTAAAGCATTTACTAACTAGTACAATTCTTAGTTAGTAATTAGTAGAGTAGGTTCTCAATTCATTTATTTCGTATTTGCTTCGCGACAATTTTCTTTCATGCATGTATTGTTGGCAGTTTGTCACCAACTAGAATTTTTCCTATATTTTATCATTTTGATCAGACTTTTATTTTCTCTCAAATCAGACAACCTAGTGTAAATTTTGTACCTGACCTACCTACGAGTAAAACTAAGACGAACCCTAAACCAAAAGAATGAATATTGTGGCAAAAAGTATAATCGCATTCATCACAGGTCTGTTGGACCCTGGCCAGGCCCAGGGGACCCGTTCGGTGCCCAGCCCGTGCCGTGATTGAGACGCATTTGTTCGACCTTTGCCCTTGCAGTCAAATGATGCGAATCCATAATAATCCCTTGGTATTTTAACGAGTTTTGTTCCGATAAGTGAATTGTTACAAAAACCTAAAACCCGACTGCTTGTTTGGCATATAATGCTAGTCTCGTGATTAAGATCAATCTAACGATACCTCATACGCTTTCGGTCGAGAGTCGACGATATGGGACAGATGATTTTTTACCTCCCGACGCAACATAAAGATGGGGTTACTTTCGTGCCTAATGTCTGTATGTGTGTCTGGCTGCGTTATCGTAGCTTAGAACGGATTGTTCGATTAGAAAACAGTTTTTTTTTTCGTTTGATAGGTGGTTCGAAAAGATTCTTTCTTAAACATCAGGGCTGTTATTCATAAATGTGATTTAAAGTTACGCCACCGCTTAGCCACCCTGTCCCTTTCTATCTTAATCTTTTTTAACGAAGTGTGAAAGGGATATCAACATGATTTAAAGGAAGTGAGGTTTAACTAGGTTTATGAATAACAGCAAAAGGATCTTGGATCAAAAGATTTGATGATGACCAGAAAGATAGCCTCGAGATTTTACTTTATTGGGTCTGGATTTGAAATATTTTTAATTTAATAGTTATTATGTTTATCAGACTAGTTATTTCAATTCAACCTAGATATTTCGCCGGGATGAAATAACGATAGTGGGGTATGCATAGAGAAATTATTTGCATCAATGACAGATAAATTACGCTTTCTTCATAGTGTGTACTTAAATGAAAATTGCATACCTACAAACGCATGAATATATAGAAACGTCTAAATTAGTATCTATTGTACAAACAATGTTAAGGGAGCCACTCCCTCCAAGGGTACAGCCCTTCAATTAGAATTAGCGTAACAGGAGGGGCATGACGTTCTCCCAAGTCCTGGCTAATTCACAAAACAACTTAAATAAAACTGTATTCAACCCCATTATTAATCTACGTCTTACATGTTTATTTGGGTATGGAAATTAAATATCAATTTTCCTTTGAAGCATGGTGACTGCATTTTGACAATGCAGCCACCATTTTAAAACGAAAAAAGGCAAGGAGTCGATGTCGTCTTTGAGTTTCCCTGTCTCATAGCAAGAAAACAATCTAAGATATTTTAGAAAAATGCATTAGGCATGTTAAATTCATTCAAATGTAGCGGGAATGAGAAGAAACCCAAAAATTCGACCTATAACGGTCGAGTTGCTTAGGTAGCCTAAAAACAAAATACCCATACGGTTACATTTATTACAATACAATTTCCCTAGCGCGTTCAACTACTAATTAATACTTTTAATTCCAACCTTAATATACATTTTTACGCCTATGTTTTGATCGCAATTCAAACCAAATATATATTAATACATCCTGGAAGAGACTAGCTTTCCACAACACAGGGAATCCTAGTGTGGGAACTAGAGCTCACATAGTCTCAAATTGATTTAGCTTAATTAATTGTAATGTCTTCAATTTATAATAATGAGATATTTTTGAAATTGTTAATGGTACCTAAATAAAATTTATTATTATTAAAATCTATCTATAAGACTGTAAAAAAGTTGTGTGTGTTTTAGGATCGATACTGATGCCAAAACAATAATTTTTAGAATTTTTGTCTGTTTGTCTATTCAAATTCATTTATTAATTCATAATGCATGAAATATTACAGATTATGCCTAAATCGTCACATACATTTAATTATTTAAGTTCAATATAATACATTATGGTCATTTCATTCTTAATTATTATCTTATATCACAGTTATTTATTGTCTATGACTTTGTGCAATTATCATGCCATAACTAATGAAGGGATTTTGATGGGAGTTTCAATAGGAGATAGCTGAAATATCCGGACAGCTCATAGGCTATAAGCCATGGCGGTATGTGATGTGGAAACAAGGATCCAGAGAGGAAGATCTGACTCCTGATCTCCTCCATCGTCTCCATCCTCCTCCACTACGCAAACGAAGTTGCGGAGTACAGCTTGTATGAAATATAGTAAGAGACTTATTCGCACTATGCATACATAGGCCTACTGTGTAACCTTTGTAGAAGTCAAATAGGTAAACAAACCAACAATAAGTATGTATAGTGTACTTGCCCATACATTTCCCTTCTTTTGATTACACAGTACGAGTGGCGCAATTGGAGGCGATCCCAAGGAACTTCGCTCCACCTATTTGTTGTGGCCTAAACAAATAAAGTTGTTTAGGGGGAAAACATATCCGTTAACTTGTTAAGTGTGAGGACGGCTCCTGCAAGGAGTCCGTGCGAATTATCGAGGCTCACTTGTTTACTCCGGAACCGTTTTTGGGGTAATTTGGTTATGAGAAAGGCCCATGAGATACCATAGTAGCAATTACATGTACTAATAAAAGTTAATTTTAAGCAAGCATGCGATGAAACTTTTTATACTTAGCATTGGCATATTTTCCTTGCAAAGTGGTAATGTATTTTTTTTTTAATGTCGACATTCTTTTTATATAGTTACATACACACAAAGACAGAGATATGTATAGCGTGGGGTCTCAATAAGGTTGAGATTTTCTCAAAAACTGCTGGATCGATTTTAATAATTCTTTTTTCTTCTTTTCTTTTAGTTTTAACTTTTATCTATCACAGTGAATGAATTTTTGCAATAGGTCAAGTAGTTTTTGACATAATCTCAACCTTAAAAACTCTCCTGTGCACTTTTCTCTGTGTTAGACCGTAGGTGAAAAAATGATAAAGTTGCAATTGTAAAAAATTTAAGAACTTTATAAGAACATTTATGTAATACTTACATAAACGAACGACCTGTTGCACAGGATGGGATTAGCTGAATCTCCAACCTGCAGAGCCTGTGGTGACAAAACGGAGTCCATGAAACACCTACTGTGTGAATGTGACTCACTGGCTAGAAAACGAATGAGTCTCCTGGGGTCGGCCTATCCGGAACCAGAAGACTACAGGCTCCTTCCCATGAGCTGCATAGCGGACCTACTGAGTTATATCTTTAGGGAGGAGGAAGGAGCATAAAGGAAAGGGGAGAGCACAAAAGATCCCAATGGGTCGAAATGCCGCCACATTGGCACCCAATCAGGATAAGATAAGATATGTAATACTAATTCAATAAATTCAATTGGTTCTAAACAGTAAAATCTACACGAAGTAAAATACACCTTGTACTGTCCTTTTGGACAAACAATTACCTATATAAAATGCTTATTCGAATTGCCCTACACTCTCAAAAGCTGATTTCAATAAGTATTTACCTTCCTGTTTCGAAGTAAACACGTCAATAGGTATCGAGTTCAAGAAGAGCTTAAATTATCTAATTTCATTATGCTCTCTTTCCCAAAAGCAATGCTAATGTCAAAATCAAAATTCCTTGAGGAAAACATTGTTTCAAATTAAAATATCTTCCGGGATAATGTTTCTACAGTCTTAAACAAACGGTTCACTACAAACTAACTCTGTCCCTAGGCTCCTATTTCCATTGTTTTATCTTATTCGGACCTCTTTCTTGTATTCGCAAACTAAACGTTCAGTTTGGTTTAAAATCAGATTTTGTCAGTATTCGAGAATCGTGCCGAAAATTACTAATTGTTCTACAAATCGCTGTAAGGGTGGATTCATACCGGCGACACGACGCGATCTTTATTGTAATGAAAGCTCCAGCCAGTTTCATGAATCACTTGAAACCGCTCCTCGTCGCCTAACGTCATTCTTCGTAACTAGATACCTTCCCACCTTTCAAGGAGCAGAAGAAGCTGTAGCTAAATTATATATTTGATTCCTATTTTTACCCGACTGCCTTCTGAAAGGAGAAGGGTAACGTTTTTTGAGTATAGGTACACTCGAAATACATACATACGTATTTATGTACGACAAAGCTTCTTGTAGCCAAACCGTCTTGATCTTTTTATGTATTGAGATATCGTTATATTCGCCTTGATGGCAAAAATCAGAGGTTTTTGTTTCTGCAATTCTTAATTATTTAATCTACTCAAAATAAATATACGTTACGTTAAACACGAGGTGTTCTTAAATCTAAGAAAGAGTTATCTACCAGACTAGAGAGGTATGAGATCTAGAGCAACAAGAAACAGGATTTATTTTGTAATATTAGCTTGTTATTCAAAAGTAAAAGCCTGTTGTATCATGTCGCCAGTATGAAGTGAGCCTTATCCGTACCAGGCAATCATAAACTGGTAGGCTGTATTACATTCATTACGTACAATTTTACTATTACTTTAATTTACGAAATTGTCGTCACGCGATTTCCGCCCTGTTTCGTACACGTCCGCTCTACTTTACGTCTACTTTATGTAATAAAACCACAAACTCATAGAAGAGGCAATTCACAGTAATACTACTCGGAAATTAAGACAGATAACAATATTGTACAATCGACAGCACATGAACCTGCATAAAGACAATTGTCTATTGCGAAGAGTGCCGCTGTCGATTGGACCAACAGATCAATGGTAACACTTGCAGTACGATTTCAATTCTTACGACGCAGATAATAAGAACGGTCTAAAGTGTTACCCTTGGTGTGCAAAGCGTACAATAAACCCCAATAACAAAATTACACAGAATTGTGTATAGGAGAAACTGCGTATCTCGAAATCTTACCATGCCTTAAGCACCGCTATCGCAGCTTCCAGGGGGTTGCTTCCAAAGCCGGGGGGATAGCATTCGCACGCCGGGTTTGCCATCTTATGCCTCGCTTACTCACAGATAAGATGAGGGAGAGAGTAACTAAAACATTACTAATCTTTTGCGATAAGAGATTACACTTTCACTATAGTGGTTGATAGTATTTAACAGAATTTGTACTAAGTCTTATTAATGTGGGTATTTCTTTATTAGGAACTTAGATAAATTTCAGTCGACCGTACAGGTTTAGTACGATTATGCATGCATGCCAGCCCTGTTAAGCATATTAATGCATGCAAAAGTTATATAATCGGTTCGTGTAATTTTAAACACCTACAATAAATTTCACGAAAAACAAAAGATACACGAATCTGGCAACATTCCTCAACGAGATCAAATCTACCACAAAAATGACAATTTTAATTTCGTATATTTTCATTAAACTCAACCCTTCTCATTCGTGCATCATAAATCACGCGGACGTCAGAATGAGACAACAATAGAAGCTCAGTGCGGTCGGCATTTTGAACGCTTTTAATTAAAATGTTAAGAATTCGTATTCTGTATGCGAGAGCTTGAAGGAAGACCAGTTAAGTAAGGTCTACGTGTTTACTACAAAATCAAGGAAGTAGAGAAATCTAAAGTATCTTCCTATATTGGACAGCAATACTGAACAGAGGATATTGTTAGAAAGAAAAAAAATCCCATGTGAATTCTTAATTTTGTTAAGAAGAAACTAACCGGAATAGATCCGAAAAATTAAAACAAATGACAGAATTCTAGAATTAAATAAGTTTACAGACGGTACTATTTTATTATTTTATAGGTATTATACAAAAAAAGCACAAGATTATAATATCTTCAACCTAGAACTATCGGCAAAACTAAACGAATGTATTCACAAGTTAAATTGTTTCAACGGCATATAAAAGGAAAGCGTTGTGGAGACGTAGACGTCATGAATGCGATGAAATAAACGATGAATGTTGTTGGTGAACAATCGCAATAAATCTCTGAACATGTGAAGCGCAATTTCTCAGCGCGGAGGCCGGTTGGCGCGAACTTTTCCAATATTGACGGGCAAGCCAGACGCCCGGCATGTAAAAACGATTCAAGAGTGCCTTCCAAAACCTGAGAATTGCTTACTCAGAAAGAATACAGATCTATTTTCGTCTATGATTTTATAGGCATTTTAAATGGAAACTACGGCGAGTGTCGGAGGTACGATCTCCATCCCTGCAATATTGTGGTAGGCTCCTAGTATGAAGAAGCTTTCAAATTAGTCGGAAGTTACGAAGAACGAAATTGTTATAGGATTATTAATATTGTTCAAGGAAAATGGAATTGTAATTCGATCTATATCGATCGTTTGATGATGCCCAAAATCAAATGTTCATACAGGAAATATTTGATTGTATATTCATATTAAACTAAAGAATAAGTAACAAAAAGTAACTATTTACAGAATATTTACATAATAAGCATAACGCCTACGTCGCCCCCATGCGGCAGGGTTCCCAGGATGCTGGCGGCATTACCTCGCCGAACGGCTAAACTCAATTTCTGATTTCTGAAATGTCAAGAAAGTACAAAAATACACGAAAAACAAAAGATACACGAGTGGCAACATTCCTCCACGATATCAAATCTACCACAAAATATCCAAACGAACTAAGATAGACAGTGGCTACTCTATCTGGCGACCTTTGGTAGACAGAGGTGGATATTGCCAGCAACGTGGCAGTGGCGTCACGGTGAGGTATGGCCCAGGGTCTGAACGTCAAGGGAAAGTATTATATGTAACAAGCGTCAATGAATACATTTAACCGACGTAGATTACCGTCGCCGACTTTACTTCCTCAGATAATACGGCGGTGCTCGGCAAGAGTATATCAGCCAATCCACGTGAGTGCCCATTTGGCAGTCAAATGCTGATGACAAACGTCGGCAACTTGCGGCTCGATCCAACCAGAATAAGTAAATCCAACTTTACTGCCGGTGGAGTGCTTAAATATACATTCGGTTCTGTTATTGTCGCCGTATATTTTAGAGTTCGATTGACATGGTGATTTTTCACTTCTTCGTGATCGTCTTTACCATAATTATTACACTAACGAGGACAGTCTTTATCTATCTCGCCTTACAGCTATGTCGCTTTATCCAATTTTGTTAGTCGTCCCTTGGATTCTCACTCTTTTGGATTTATGATTGGGATAAGGACTCTCCTTTGAAATCTTATCTTCTTTTTCTTTTGGTATGGTTTTAGCCAAATCTTAAAAGATTTGTTTTTGCCACTTTTTTTCCTCAGCTTTGGCACCTTTTCCGTTTGGTAGTGGTGTAAATGTAAATTCCAAAAATTACGTTGACATGCAAAAATGTACACAACGTGCTCACTTGCAGCAGTTCAGTGACTCTGACATGGTCTAACGACTTCTGTAGAACGACAGTACAATGAGTTGAAATCTATCCAAAATGTATATGATTGATGCCTAATATCCACGCCTGCCCATCCTCTACCAAACTTTGACAAAATTGATAAATTTGTAAATATCATGCTTCAAAATCAATTTTATCCCATCCAAAGTATATTAGAATGCACACGGCCGTATTTAGCTGAGACAGCAGCGATATGCGAGTATGTTGAGCCGTTGCACGTGCCCCAATGTCCTATTGATATTGTTCTAAGCGGAGCCGTGTGGGACCAGTAAAGTTTTCCAATATCTACGCCCGTGTCGAGTGCATGCAAACGAATTGCATCTGTCGCTGTTTTCGACGGTGAGCGAATTGAAACACTTGACGGGGCCAATTTAAATAAAAACTCATTTCAAATTCGCACTAGATAGGCTGTAAAAAGGGCAAAGGCATTAGGGATGTGAAATGTTATTTATTTATTTCTAGAATATATTTGCACGGTAATTTAAAGTAACTAGGATAACCTGGTTCATCAAAGTTATTACAGTATTACTTAGGAATAAAACTTAACCGGTAATAAATTCCATATGTCTTGCAACTCTCCTGATTACACATAAAAACATGAGTTACAAACAGGGGGAATGTTGTCTTGTAAGATAAAGTCAGTTTGTTAAACTACGACCTGCCAATAATTTATTCTTTCGACGACAATGCGCCCGTGTCTCCCCCGCTGTTTTCGTTGTGTTTTACTGCACCCAGTTAAGAGACATTTTATGGACCCCTGGTAATCCCCCAGCGTCCTTAGGGTCCACATATCCTGCTTCGAATGTTCTGACGAGGAAAAATAAATTCGCAAATGTCTCTCGGAGGATTGAATCATTTATTTTTCACTTCCTGTTAGAATTGTTTGCAGGAAACACGGAATATTTTGTCCAACACCCCTGTTCAGTGCACGCCATCGATATGGAAGAGCACTGACATTATGATTCATAGTTTATTTATGCCATGCCATGAAGGACGAGAATTTTTAACTTCTTATTGCCTTTGGATCTTTTATCTGATTTGATTACTTGTGCCATCAATAATCTTAACGGAGTCGACCAGAACATCAGGGTAGGTATCAGCATTCTTGTACTACGTCGTACAAATGTATATTACTCTATTATGCTATTGCTAATTGCACATTATAGGGATTTCTTACGTACTTACATTTAAGTACTTTATTTTAAAAACAACTTATTTCGTATATTGCTATAGATTGATCTAACTAAACCTTCCATACCAAAAAACCAACCACCAATACTACTCAAATTCAATTACGGCATTACAAAACTGCGTCAACCGTATGCAAATACGTAATATCTCGTGACGCCCTGAAAAAACCGTCAGAATTAAACCAATAATATTGTTTAATATGCAAATATCGTTTAAAAACGCCACCAGGTTTGATGTTTTCATTTCGTTTCGATCATTGGGCGCGTCTGCCATGTATATTGATGAATGAAACTGATTGACAACTGCGACGTTTCCATTCGGCAATATTAATTTATTAACACGTGAATGTGTTACCTTATTTTACGTCATTTACCTTTAAGGCGAGGTGTTGGGACGTTTTTAAGTTTTTCGATGAAGGCTACGGCACTAACTACTGAAATTAAAGGCCTGAAAAAAATATATATCAATCTTGGGGTATCTATTTAGGGACTGTTGGCTCCCGAAACACGATTGGACAAACTTCGCTCGATAGAAAAAAATCACAAACATACCCCTTTCCTGTCTTTTCACCGAGTAGTGTGTCTAAACTAAAACAGTTATTCATACAAAATATATATCAAAATGTAGGTTATTATAAATAGAGGAGCTTGATAAATTAAAAATCTGTTGTTTCTAACGTTTTTTTATACCAGGCAAAATTTAAGAAAACACACAATTTGTATAAATACAAATGCACGGCGCTACGAGCTTCAGGAGGAAAGTTATCGTCGCGAAGTGTTTTTGCAACTACCCGCAGTTCAAAAAGTCACCGCCGCGTTCGGGCCCAACATCGCAGATTCCGGAGGAGCTCACGGCGGCCGCTTGAAGCTGCCCGGACCCGGCCTCCCACCAGCGGGAATCACCGGGATAAGGGTAGCAGCGAGCAGCTGCACATCGTGAGTCCTCCCGAGGGCCACGCGAAACACGAAGCAAGGAAGTTGTTTTTCTCGCCATGAGAAAAGCTAAGGAAAAGAAGATCGGCAGAGCCGGGCTCCCACGCCACGTCGCCGCCGCCGCCGCAAGCCAGCTGCGCGCCGCCATGCCAGCGAGCGCGCACGCTGCACCAACCACACCCGGGGGCGGAGAAGCCTTCTTCGCCCCCCGTGACGCCGCCGCGCTAGCCGAGCGCGTGTCCCCTGCGCTAAGGGGCCTCGCGCCGGGCGACCCGCGCGCGCACAGCTCGCTGGCCGTAGGCAGGGCGCGCGGGAGCGTGACTGCCTGCGGGACCGGCGAGCCACCCGCAGAGGACTGGGGCAGGGCGTGCGGGAGCACGACTGCCCCCGGGACCAGCGGAATCGACGAGTGGACGCTCGTGGAGACCGAAGGCAGGGCGCGCGGGAGCGTGACTGCCTCCGACACCGCCGGCCAATCACAGATGTCCGCAATCGGGCGCGCACCAATGAGCGCACCGCACGCGCCGTCGCGCAGGATCGCGCCGCACCCGACCGCCCCGCCGCACAACAGTGCGCCGACAGAAACCGCACCGCTGCGCGCCTCACCGCACGCCTCGCCGCGCGCCTCACCGCACGCCTCGGCCCGAAACCCCGCGCTCCCATCGGCTGCGCGACCACGGAACACCACGCCGCCGCCTCCGCCGCCATCTGCATCGCGCGCCCCTACGCGCGACTGCACAAGGCAGAGTGAGACGGCGGCGCAGCCGCGAGACACCGCGCTACAACCGCGCGCCCCAACCGGGCCGCCGCCGTACGCGCGCACTTCGCCGACGCGATCCGCACCGCCGCCCAAACGCCCACCAATGGAGGACACCGCGCAGCAAGCCGCCCGGCATACCACCGGACAACGCATGCTCGCGCGCTCCGCCTCCATGCCCGACACCCGCACAGCACTGCCACAAGCGGCGTCGTACTCCACTCCGGAGCCACCCACACCTGACGCCGAGATGCTAGACGCACTCACCACCCCGATGGATACGAGCACCCCCGCTGCGACATCCTACGCCGCAGCGGTGGGATCGTCGCCCACGAGGACAAAGAAACCTACCCCGCCCCCCCAGGCGACGGCACCTACGAGGACCAAGGAGCGCTACCCACCACTGGTGGTTGAGCACCTTCCGGACTGGGCGACGCACTTCAAGAGGCTGAAGGAGTCCTTGGGTCACGCCCCGAACGCACGCCCCTTTGGAAGAGGGGTCAAGTTCGTCCCCAAGAGCGACGAGGAGTACCGCGCAGTGCAGCGGTACCTCACGGCACTTGAGGACGAGCAAGGCCTCTCTTGGTTTTCCTACGCTCTTCCTAAAGAGCGTAGCGTGAAGATCGCCCTCAGAGGACTACCGCCAGACACCAACCCAGAAGACATCGCCGAAGAGCTCACCTCGCTGGGGTACGAGCCGGAGTATGTGCGTCACATCCGAGCACGACAAGGCAGACCTGGATGCATCTTCTTTGCGCAACTAAGGCGCACGGAAAACGCGACGATGGCCAGCCTTCAGGACATCACCGAGCTTCTCTGCATGCCGGGCATACGGATCGAGGCTTGGCGCGGCAAGAGAGGCCCAGCGCAGTGCCACCGCTGCCAACAATTCCGGCACTCCTCCCACCACTGCCACAGGAAACAAGCCTGCGTGCGGTGTGGAGAGGAACATGCCGCCCACGAATGCCCGCGCCCGCTAGAGGAGCCGCCCACCTGCGCAAACTGCGGAGGAGCACACCCGGCCAACCATGTTGCGTGCCCTGTTTTCAAACAGGAGCTGCGCAACAAGAAGGCCGGCACGGTGGCCATCACCGCACCCCCGAACCGCCACAAAGAAGATGCCCAGCGCCCAGTCTCCTTGGTCCCGGAGGTCACCCCGATGCCTCGAGGAGAGACAAACGCCGCCACGACGCTCATGGCTGCTGCAAACGGCCCACAACAGGCCAGGAACAAGAGGCCAAGGAAGCGGAAGAGAAGGCGGGGAATAAACCCCCCCCTTAGCTACGCTCCAGCCCCGGAGAACCCTGAGTGGTTCGAAGAGCCATACCAGCCTTCGCAACCACCAGTACACACGCAGCCGCTTTCCCTGCCAGCGATCGCCGCCCCTTCACAGGGGATGAAGGCGAAGCAACAGGGAAACACCAGCGAAAGGAAGGCAGTAGTCACGGCAGCCATCCAGATCCTGAGCGAGGTGCTCGAAGCCCTGCAGAGGGACCAGGACCCAATGCAGATCATCCTGAGAGGTATCGCCTCGTTACTGTCCACTGACGGGTAGTATACCTCTCAGGACGAGGAGACGGAAATCCGCAGCACTGTGGACAACACATCGTCGGCTGCTGGAGATCGCTCGCTGGGCCTCCCTGAACAGGGTCCCACCCGGCGGGCTTGACGCTCGCGGCCGGCAAGAAGAAACCGGAATACCACCGGTAAACCCGACATCAGTGACCTGCCCGTAGTAGCGGGCAGCGCAAGAAACCACTGAAAGGGGGCTTCGCCCCGAGCAGTATCCCCGCCCCGGAAAGGGGGCGAGACGAAATTCACGTATACGAGCTTCAGTGCGCCGCTGGGCGCTGCCGAGGTCGGACCTGTATCGATTTTTGCCAAATGTTCCACTTTGGTCTTTACCTTGGAATAGTTGGAATGCTCCCACGATCGTCATAACGTAATAAAATTTAAAATAATACGAGTCGAATTTGGTCACACCTATACTTTAAGATTATTAGTTTACTAATCACGGAATGATTGTGCATCGTTTTGAATAAATAAAAGGACTCATAACCTAAAACAGATATTCCTTAACACAATAGATTTTTCGCGAACCATGTTTTTGAAGTCATCATATTACACGCGACACGAACACCAGTGTCGAGTGTCGTATATTGGGAGCGAGCAGTGGTCTGATAATTGCAGATGAAGACAAGTCGGCTAACATTACAGTGGGGCTATAACATTACGGTTCTCAAAACGATCAAATCAAACCATGTCATAGCGGCCGTGAAAGGGACAGTGCTATTGCATTGGTATAGCGGCGTCTCTGGTTGGCGCGCCATGACATGGTATAATTTCATCGTTTTGAGAACGGTAATAGGGGGGCTGATCAGTAACTTCCAAATTGACCAAAGTGGAACAGGCCAAAACAAATGACTATTGACGGTGATTTGTCCCACAGAGCAAACAAACAAACAGCAATCGAACTTAAAATAGTTTATACGTAGTTGCTACTTGTAAAACTATGTACAGTGAACATCACATAAAGTTTGCCACATTTTACTCTACGCACACTCGCACAGTGATAATAAATACGGGCCAGATTTCAATAGCTATGCAAGTGTAGCTGTGGTTTGTAATGTGGTGTGCGATATATACCTGTTTTACTCTAAGCACAGTGATAATACGGGCCAAATTTCAATAGCTACGTAGTTATAGACTGATTCAATATACACTGTGCCTACTTTTAAAAGTACAGTCAACAGCACATAATGTGTGTCATGTTTTACCCTAAGCAGTGATAACACGGGCCAGATTTCACCATCACTGACGTCACACCTGACACCAATAATAATACTTACCTAACATCACGTTAAAAAATTCGTCATTTATTTAGTTTTATTGATATACTTGACAGTTTGTCACTTAAATTTGTCAAAGACAGATTTGTTGTAATGTAATCTCTATGGTTATTACCATTTTTTATTAAATCGCGTGAAAGTACTTTCAAAATATATTCCATTAAATAATTTGATTATTCCAATTTTTCACTTTTATTGATTTTGTTACAACAATATTACCTAATTGACATTCCTATTATAACAGGTCTTTTTTCCGTCAGATTAGTATTAACATAGTATTTTATTCTACTACGTCATACTATCATACGTCAATATAAATAACTTAAAAAATAATTAAAATATATAACCTGTAGACGCGAATTTGATTGCACTGAACCCACTCCGGACGGTCGGTTTAACGTATGTCTGCTTATGACCTTCCGTATAAATAAATACGTTTAAAAGTACAAATTGCTTTACTTTATTGTCAACTAGCTTCTGCCCACCACTTCGTCTGCGCAGGATTATAAATTATAGCCTATGTGTTATTTTGATGTATAATATGAGCTATATTATTGTAAAGTTTCATTCAGCAACATCCATCCATCCATCCAAACTTGCGCATAATATTAGTGGGTGTGGTATGGGATAGTCACGAGCACAGCCCGTGTTAGGGCCAGTGTAGAAGTTGAAGCCTGGTTGGCGGCGAGAGGTGAACAGGAGGGGTGATGATGATACGGTTCCGAGTTGACATAATGTGCGACAACATTTAGTATAGACAAAAGTTCAAGATTGAAAGAAATATTTTCCGACAATCGCGAAAATTGAAATAAGTAACTCCGAAGCTGTGAGACTTGGGATATCCCTCATCATCAGTCTATTTATATTGCCCCACTGCTCGGGCACAGACCTTCCCTTACATCGAGGGAGCTCGGGCCATAATCCACCACGCGGGCCCAGTGCGGGTTGGCGGATTTCACATGCCTTAGATTTTTTTTTTCTTCTTCTTCTACGACATGCAGGTTTCATCACGATGTTTTCCTTCACCGTTTTGAGAGCACTCGGTAAATGTACGTAAGTTTTTCCGTCGAAAAAAACGAGGATAACTCATTGGTACATGGCTGCCCTGGCTGGGAATCGAACCTGGGACCTCCATATTGCAAGTCCATTGACCCAACCACTGCGCCACCGAGCTCTGCTGGGATTTCCCTATTTGGCATTAAATGGGTCGATAATGTTGGCACCGACAAGTGGACTTCGATATATCGTCTATCCGTGGGACATTCTGTATATGTATTATTATGGGTAGCGAGCTGTGACGTCACAGTGAGGACACTGGTTACGCTTACTCTGTGTACCTGCGCGAGTAATGACCCCGATCAATGCGCGTCATCCCTCTCTCGCCCCTCCCTCGCCCCGCACCTCACCCCCTCACTAGGCTCAAATGGCCCAATGGCCTCGCCTTAATATCAACTGCGGGTTGTTGATGGGTTCATTTGTTTTTGCCTTCGCCAAGCAAAAGTAACACTGAACTTTCATTTGTTTGCACGTTGCTAAGTATGAAACTCTGGGCCTACCACGATTTCACGGTTGAAGCCCCCTTGTTGCTTAATTTGGTTTACCCGAGAATAATAAATAAGTAGCATTCTATTGCATTTTGGATAATTTCACGTTTCAACATCAAAATTAATTTGAAATTGAGGATTTTGATACCTACATGATAGTTCCTGTCATATTATACGAAAATTCTATTATATTCTAGTGAGATATTGGAGATATTGAACTCAAGAGTAAGAATCATCTCCTGTCGCGTCTATCGCTATTCTCTTCCATTGTTCTTTTAACTTCTATTGCCGCAAGCGAGATTTCTTGTAAAATTCCTTTTACAAAAGCTAGCAGCGGAAAAAATAATCAGAACATTCACAACAAGCAAGGACGAAGCAACGACATGAAAATAATTGTAACTTGCGATCATCAATCAGAAGCGGGCGACCCACAAAAACATGGGCGACTGTCCGAACAATAGATGGCGCTGACGAGCCGACACACTACCCAAGATGGCCGCCGCCTTTTGGCGGGAATCACTGAAGCGCGTAATTGACAAAGGATACAGTCTTTGTGTTCCTTTGGTCAGCCCGGGTAACGAAATGTTTTGCAACGATATTTCAAAATTATTATCACGCATTATTATGTAAAATACTTACATTGGTTTCCGAAAGTGAATATTTACTTATGCACTTGCTTTTACAATACATTATTAATAAAGGCATCCCCAATATGACACAACAAAACAAACACACACGAAAATAACAAGAGAATCAGAAAAAAGGTTTTTTTGCGTATGGATTTTTGACATTCGTCCTTTTCTCAAAACTTGAAACAGTGACTTCTGAGAAAATTGTCTGCGATGTCCGTATTTAGATGATATATGGTTAGGTATTATGCTTTACGGGTTTGCTCTGTAAGACTACAGAACTTCGTGTTGATCTAAAACCATTCCAAAACTTATGGGAATTGGTAGGTCCTATCCTACTCCACCTACAAGCTAGTACGGACATCAGCAGATTAATGGTAACACTTGCAGTACGATTTTAAATCTTATGACGCAGATAATAAGAACGGTCCAAAGTATTACACTTGATCTTTTGTTAGCTGTACAAACTAGTACGTATTAGTATACTTAGGTACACACACAGTCCCTTTTGGAATTCCATAAAATACTAAAGTACTTACATGTACAAAAAAAGTACTTACCTTCATGTCTACTTTCAGTTTCGTTAATTGTATTTGTTATTTTCTACTAACAAAGGTACTGAAATCATACCTATATCTAGTATCAGATAATATAAAGGATTAGGTAGTTTATTCTTACTGGACAGTTTGATTGGATAACATCACTTTCACTTCGTTAGTCGCACAAAAAACGCATAAAATATGAGGGTAGATGCCCACAAATTGGCTCCCCTATTTTCTAAATTACGTGCGATTCCCATATTCTACGGAACCCCAGGCAATGGCTGACAAAGACATGCATTATTCGCATGCATCGGACGTGAACGAACCCTATTTACAAGATAATGGCACTTAAGAATTTCATATTGAAAGAAATGGAACGCAGCGTGGTGTCATGGAATTTATTGGTTGTTTGACATTTTTTTAATTTATTCAGTTCGTGAATCGGTAATATTTGATGACGTGTAAGTTAACTAAACTGGTTAAATTTGTCGTAGAACCGATAACCGTTGGGGTAGACGAGTTCTCGAATGGAGGCCACGAACGGGTAAACGTAGTGTGGGACGCCCCCCGACCAGATGGAGGGATGACCTTCGCAAGCAGGGATTGGTTGCAGAAGGCCGAGAATAGGGTTGAGTGCCGTGCTTTGGGAGAAGCCTACGTCCAGCACGAGACTGATACGGGCTGATGATGATGATGAAGTTATCAAAGATTTAAATCTTTGTAAGTAACAATAAGATCTTCGATTAATTCGATGATAGCGGCGATTCTGTCGTACGTTTTCTAATTTTAAGGTAACTTTGATAGTTCTAAAAGTAGTGACATCATTTTTATAACTTTGGTAAAGGGAGACATTTTTTAATCTGTAAGATATAGTTTAGTTCTTGAATAATGAACGTTACAATTTTACTTCTTTTATCTCCATAAATGTATATGGATCAAACCACGTAACTGCTATTAAAACTTTGAGAATCACCTATTACCGAGTCTATTGTAATATCAATTCAAATTCTACTCCTGACAGCGCGAACTTTGTTCTGCTAAATCTCAAAAACATTATGTAGGTACTTAATTCACACCGGCTATTCTAGCTTTATAATTGAGAAAGTTTACACCATAATTTCTTTATGAAATTTTCGTGCCAAATATCTTAATTAAGGGTAAGGAGAGTTTTGCAATTATGTCAAAGCGCAGGTATGCTCTGGCAAGTTTAATGAATTGCTGAACTTCACTCACAATTCACGTAATACTGTACACTGGTGACGTCATTCGACATTAGTTGTGAGAACTACTCAACTCGCCAAGTTGTAGAATTAAGTCGTTAACTATGACTAATCGGGCCATTAGTGTCAGACTGCTATAAAGGCACTGGAAATATTTTCGCGTTATATTCTTATCCCTTTGTTACATCAGTCGTAAATCGTAATGACGAGTCAACCTTCAAACTTAGAAGTTAAAAGTGTTTACAAACATTTGCCTAATGGCTTTTCAAAGTAATATCATAAATACTTAATAATAAAAAAATTCGAAGTAAATTACATGGACGCAATTAATTTCTAACCGCTCAGTCTGATCCGTCAATATGTTTATCAACAACTAAAAGATGGACTTCCTTACGAAACTGCAAAACAACCATGCAAAAAGCAGAACTCACAATATTTGTAGAAATGTCCGCCAGATTACAGAAATGTCTAGTCACTTAACGAAACGTTACGTTAACCTTTTCCTATCTATTCTAAACTATACGTACTGTTAATCCTAACTATAGTGACTATAGCGCCAGTAAACCATTCTAAAAACTTGCCCCCAGTCCCCGGCCGCAGATTGCCACGTAACAAACGGCACCAACACCAATTCCGACAAACTTTACCTGAAACCGCCACACAAGTACGATTAGAAGCGCCAACAAACATTCCGGAACAACTATGGAGCCATTCGTTGGGAGCCTAAAATGTACTAGCCAGCTCTCTAGTAGACACGTTTAAAATAGAATAATGAAATTGTTAGAGAATCATAGTCTTTATTTAGTTGAATTTGCTAACCATCTTCTTCTTCTGATACTGTTATCTTCTGAAGATTAGGTATTAATATATATCTGGTGTTATGTCTGTAGCTTTAGCACTTCTTGTTGCATGATATCATTCTTCCGAACCTTTTTCAGTCATAGATGTTTCTTTGTAAAATCAA
The DNA here is from genome assembly GCA_963506565.1 of Tachystola acroxantha. NCBI lineage: Eukaryota > Metazoa > Arthropoda > Insecta > Lepidoptera > Oecophoridae > Tachystola > Tachystola acroxantha. The sequence goes on from OY735887.1 coordinate 7,751,067, forward strand.
TTAAGTAATATCTAGTAGGTACTTGTAAACCACAAGTCTTATAATCTTAACTTCCGAATCATAATGGTGTTTATGGTTCTCAACGTCTTTAGCCACAACAGTTTCGTTTCGGGCTCGCCTAATTTCCGCGTGGTCAAACTGATTAGAGAACAAAATATTGCGCCTTTTCTTCTCTCTGTATTTTACAGAGTTTGTGTACAGACTGCAAACCTAGAAGAATACTACACACGACAAATCCTATATTATACAGATTTACATGTAGTTTGCTTGAGGCCGGACTAAGTAAGATAATCGAGTACACATTACAGGATGATAACACTGGTCTCTGTCTAACTTTATGTTAATTTGTTTCAGGAATGTCGTGTACAATCTCAGCCTGACAGACCTGACGGAGCAGCAGAGGCTCGAGTGGTACTCGCCTGAAAATGACGTCAAAATGTGTGTCGTCAAGGGAAAGGACGAGGTAAGATTTGATGCTTAGAACCTGTTCTCTTCTTAGAGTTCCTCTTCTCAGCGACTTCTTACCGATTACCTACCCATCTCCCAAATAGTATTATATTCTCTTGATTATATTATCAAAATATTTTTTTTTTAAATATAACTAAAACCTACGAAATATATTAAAATCTACTTAAAAATATTAATATTACTTAATAGTATTATAGTGGCTATAATGTCCCTGAAAATATCAAGAGCTTAATTCGAATTTATGTCGAAATTTTTTAATACATTGTAATAATTTGAACATTTTAAATCTACCCTAGTCGTGATTCGTAGACTGCTACACGCGTCCTCGTAGGCAGTGTGAACTCGTAGCAATTTCCAAATTTAACTTACGAGTATATTCGATCGGATTCCGTGTCGCGCTTTTACCTCTATTTAAGGTAATTAAATAACAGGTGCTTTATTTTTCTTAATTTTAGAAATTGATAGATGGCAGTTTTTCAAACGTGTACTTAGATAATCTCTCTAAGATTGATGTAGGGTATACAATTAACAAGACATTTAAATATATCCAACAATAAATTATTTTTGAGATTAGGCAACAGCATAACCGTATAATCCTTGCTCTACTCAATATGCAGCACATTATTATTTTTTAATGAATACCGAACTACCTTCTGCGCAATGTCACTGTTACCTTCCGCCGTCTTGCGGCGAATAATTGAATATAGAACGAGTCGCCTGGCGTATGGAACGGCTCGTATTTAGGGATGTAACCTTAAAACCCGCAATCCGCATCCGGATCCTCATAGTCCTTTACTCTATACACAAAACACAAAAACAAAAAACAACACAGTAAGCAGAAAATTATGTATCGTGCGAATGTCAATAGAAATGTATTATAATATATCACAGAAATTCGTTAAAAATGATACAAGATAAAAAAAATGTAAACTCAGGCATTTTGTGCGGAAGACCAAAGAATCAACCCGAACTTCTAAAGGAAACATTTATATTTAAGTTATAGAATACATAAAGAACCAACCCGCTAGAGGAGCTTGTTTCTCAATAGTTTTTGTTTTTTATAGTAACTCATTTAGCTTAAAATGTCTAAAAAAGAAGTAAATTAAATCAACGTTTACGTCCAATTACCTATAAAACCTTGTCTTATTGAGAATGGTAAGCAGTAGTTCTTTTCAAACTAAACTAAATCTGATAGGGCTAAGAATTCTGCCTCCCTTGTCAACACTAAAGTTATAAAAAGGATAGCACTATTTTAGAAACGTCAAATATCGCTTAAAATTAGAAAACACAGTCTAGAATCACTGTCAATGGGCAATGTGTCCTATGTACTTGTAAGTTCCCTTAGTAGGGCTTAGATAATATCCGTATCATCTTACGAACTACACCTGCACAACCCTATCTCGTATTCACCTAAACGGCTCCACCGAATGCCGGCAAATTAAAACGCAAATCGAGCGGAAATTCCGGCTAGAGTGTACGTTTAAGGGAGACGGTGATTCCCCTGAAAATAAGTTGTTATCCAAAACCTAATCGATATCGGTAATCTAAAATCCGCCAAAAAAGAAACAGGTTGTTTAACGATTAGTTGGGCAGCAAGCCGGATGACATTATGGACGGGGAGGTACCTCTGCAATAGTCTTAAGGACGAAAGACCTGGCTTCCCATAGCACAGGGAATCCTAGTTTGGGAGCCAGGAACATTATGGTCTTATGCTATTTTTGTGAATAACAATAAACATTTCATTTTCATTTCAATTAAGTCATAGAACTTAGAAAAAATTCAACGTATAGAAGAAGTTTTCGGAACTTCTTAATAAACACTTCTTATTATTATTTATTAGATTACAGTAACTTTTAATTATTCGACCAGCTGTCTTGTTCTGGGCCAATAATGATCATGAAAGAACAAAATCGCGGCGCACTATTGGAGAGAGCCTAGAGTAGGTATATATTTTGTATGGCGACTAATTAGTCCCCATCCCTTTTGTTGTCACTTTTACTCTCGTACGTCAGAAAGAGATGTACAGCTATTTATGTTGACCGACGTCTATTGAAAAATCAAACAATTCAAAACTAGAGAGTGGCGGACGTGCTAAAAGCTCAGTTACGCCTTGCGATGTAAATAGGCTCTCTCCTAAGGCTTTCTCCATAGGGTCGTTTTCCTTCATGTTTTAACGCTTATTACGATGACAACTTATTTGACAGGTGACCCCTCTCCCACAGCCTTTTAAGACTCCCCGTGTCGCGGTAACCTTATTTTAGTTCAAGTTAATGAGCGACCTCGTTCCAAAACGGAACGTGTCGGAAAGTTTTGCAGAAGCCGGGAGAATAAAAATATAATTTCGCGATGAAACTAAATTCTTCGCTAGTAAATGAACGTCTTATTTTGTTTTCGAAGCTTCTTCAGAGACTACTTCAATAAGAAGCACTTAATTTAATTAAAATCTTGCGGACTTTTAATCAATGTTTATACCCTACTGACGATAGAAGGGGGTAATGTTTTTCAATGTATGTAAGTAGGTATGTAAATGTGTCCGTTCCTTTGTGACCTCCTGCAACAGAAACGAATTTTGACATAAATAACATTCTATGAGGTAGGTACTTATCGCTAGATTTGTCTATATCGCGAGGTCAGCCCTTGATGTCTATTTTTTTATTTTATATTATACATTTTATAAATTCAAACAAATGGTGAAAAATTTCTAGCTATGGGCAGGCCTTGAACCTGCGACCTTGTCATTCCGTGACATTGTGACATTTTATTAAATGAAAAATATCGTAAGTATACATTTTTGTATAGACGAAGAAAATCCCTAAGTAAATATATATTTCTACAAACTACTTTTCTTCGCATTTTATTAGATATGTTTATATTATGGTACCTCCCTACTCACATATAATATCAATAAACACGTGCATCACAGGCACCAACCCCTTCCCATCTCGTAGGCCGAAGGAAATTGAAAAGAGTTACCTACATCAGCTGCGTCTATATTAAGCTGATTTCTCTAGGATTTGTTAAAAATAGCAATACGGACCTATCGGGGCGTACACGTTTGTTTTACGAGCCGGTCATATTTCATGCGGACGGATAATTAAGACCTTGCCAGGTTAAATTACCTCTCACTTTAGCAGCTACGTCGTTTTAACATTTTTATGCCAGAATGCTCGAGCAATGTTAATTAATACTTAGTTTTAAACTTTAACATTCCAATGGATCACATGAGATAAAAATTCGTTATATCGATGAGCGTTGGCTCGAATATTCGTGCATTGAAAGAAAAGATTAGATGTAGTTGTTAAGTAGTCGTATCTGCAGTTTAAACTGCAGGTACACCGAACGACCAAAACTGGAATTGGAGTCTTCAGTACTGCTCGACATTAGAGCGCAGTTGGCCCCCTTACAATCTTTGGCCGAAGAGGTGAAGGCACTCAGGGCCGAAATCAATGAGATGAAGACCTCTGTTGAAAAAAGTAATGATTCGTTTATGGAATTTCGCTCAAAAATTGTGCAGATTGAGGATCGCCTGACTCAGGTGGAAAAGGTTCAGACGCAGGTGAACTTGATTGTATCTAAGCTGGAGTATGTAAATTAAGTTGCTACATTCAACCCTGTTTTTTCACTATGGGCTCGAATATTTGTAGAGGCGATAAACGTAGAGTAGACAATTCGTCCAGTCGACATTCGTAGACTCGAATTTTCACAGTCGCATGTAATTACAATTTACAATGGCAACACCCAAACGACCTGAAAATAGGTGCCATAAATAACTTTCACCAAACCTAACAGTCTCTTTATTTCATTCTTCATTCACATTCAGAATACGAAATAAAAATATTAACTCAAATTTGTAAGAATTAGGAAATATTGCCACATTAATCTTACTTTGCACGAAGGTACGTTTTTCCTCGGAGGTCTGTAAAAATAGCTGGTCCACGCGAAACAGTGGAAACGACAGGAATATATCTTGAACACTTTATTAATAAAGCTACAAACTGTCGCCCCATACTATTCGATATCTCAATACACGTTAAAACCTGATCGATATCGAAAGACACTGTAAATTAAGAACCAAAAATCTAAACTATGGGTCTAAATTCCAGTTACTTCTCAGAGCGTTTTCAGATAATTAAAAAGGTACAAAGCTAGGAATATCTTTCACACTACAGATTAAGTGCACTGAATTTTCTGATCATGGTAACTTCTGATTTACTTTACGAAATGAGATGTTTTGTTCTTACATACTCCGTTGGCTCAGTGACCAGTTGCATCATTATATAGGCTAATTTCGACCAATTTTGTAGTTTATCGATCTTATATTAAGTATGCCAGTCATTCAAGTTACCGCGCCTATTTGCGTCACAACGTCTCTCGCAACTGATTGTTCAGACACTCGTGGGACATTCGGAAATTCATGCTTCAGTTGCAGAGCTTGGACGATACACGACCACCATATGCAGAACCCTCGAATTGCACGCTCATACCCTTTATCTGCCAACAATAGAAGGTAGTACGGAAGTGGAAGGGTCTAGCTATAATGGACAGGTTCCACGTCCTAAGCAGCCGTCAGACGTGCCACGACTTCGCCGGGTTTCTAAACAGATTTACTCGGTTTAGAGCGGCTTAAAAGAGTTCCGGTGTAGTTTGCTGAGAACTTGAGTAAGCCTAGATTTTTTATACCTTTTTCCTTTGGTCAAGTAAAGGAAAAGCTAAGTTGTTGAATCGAATCAAACGAAAAATACATTATAAACGAAATCCCGAGAGTTTGTGTACTCTTCTCTCTGTCCTAAACAGTATAAGGACCTTTGGTGTATAGATATCGAGATAGATTTAGGGGAAATAATAATTTCATAAAAATCCATAAGATAAATTCTGAAAACCAGTAAACTTAGTTCCTGTTACACGAAAATAAGAAACTTATTCCATAATAAAACCGAGGCACACTGGTCTAAACCCGAATGGACCAGCAATACAGAAATTCTAATGGATTCTAAACAGAGGTCCGAACTTCTATTCAGAACTAAACACTGTATGGAAACTGCTGCTTTCAAAAGTTGTAACTGTAGGTGGCGCAATCCGTAGCAATAGTTAGTTTCTGAAGAGCAGACAGTGCTGTCATGCTGGATAATTCCCACATTTCAGGGATAGGGTGATCTTTGTCTATCGGTTGAGGTAACTGAGTATATTCATTACTCTGTGCTTGAAGTATATTGGAGAATCAGTGAAAAGAACTCTTTCGGAAACAAAAAATCGTCTGTAAGAAGCCTCCAAATTATAACAACAACTATGTACCTTACCTTAGTAAAGCCTTATTGTATTGTATTGCTTTAAAAATCGCAGTAAAGTACTTACAAGTTTTTGAATCTATTTTATTATAGTGTATAAAAAATTCTAAATATTAAATGTAATTAATTAAATGAATAAATTCAATGTCGCCCAATAGATGTCGCTACCGTCCTTAAGATACTAATGTGGGAAAGCGTGCCACGGAATGGCAAGTCCCTGGTTCAAATCCTGTGACGAAAATATAATAATTTAGATTTTCGATTCGCATAGCCGGTATGCAAGGTTCAAATCGTATTATTTTCTATTAATTTATGTAAGTTTGTTGACGATTTTTGAATATTAGTAAAGCAAATCGTATTGTATTATCAATTTATCATATCGTTTGCATACGAGCTGAGTCTGTTTACTGACATACTTGTTAGAAAATACACATATTTGAACCACCTAGTGATTCCCAAATACAATCGTAACCATCAATATGTTTCAATCAATCAATTTTCGTGGAATACTGCAAGCAATATTTATTTATTTATTTATTTATTTATTTATTTATTTATTTATTTATTTATTTATTTATTTATTTATTTATTTATTTATTTATTTATTTATTTATTTATTTATTTTAAGGAAGATTTACAGCTACAATAACTTTAGGTTACTTAATAATGTCTAGAAGCTAATTACAAATCTCCACCTATAGATAGTAAGATGTGTCTCAAAATTTAAAAAAAAAATAAAAGTGACTTAAATATGTACTTATGTTAAATTTTTTTATATAATACTAAAAATACTTTAATGATAACTGTCGTTAAAGAAGTCCTGCGCCATGATGCGTCTCACGGTCATATGCAGAGAATTTGAGCGTTGAGAGGAGATTTGAAGGTTTATCTGGCATCAGTGGCTGTAGCGGGGTAACAGGGTAGATTGTGGGATGCACCCGTCGCCGCTGGGTGTGAAGCAGCTGTCAGTTGAGTGCGAACAGCGATTTGCTATTTAGGGCTTCGAGCTGTTCCGTTACAGACCGATACAGGCACATCTGTGAATTCGGACATATATGTACAGTCGCAAGCACTTCCATCTACACCAGTCTTTCTCAAAGTGGGCAATAACTGGGCTGGAGGCCTAGAGGTAAGGGCTCCAGAATTATTTTAGAATTTAAGTTTAAACTCTAGACCAGACTAATATAGCACAAATTAAATTTATTAAAGTAATAAATGTCATTGTGGTTTTAAAACAATGGTAAAGTAAAAAAAATTGGTGTCGCAGAAAAATAATTGATTTTTAAAGTGGGCGGTAGACGAAACAAGTTTGAGAACCTCTGACAAACCATTGCAAATTATGTATTACCGTTTGCGTGAAGTGCTTATACGTTGCACTTGATTGTGATGTCGACTGTAGATTTAAGTTTGGACTACACATCACAATGACGTCATACAAAATGTCATAAATAGATAAAAAAGCCTAATCCCTAAACTAGAGACTCGTAGCGAAAAAATTTGCTCAAAGGTTGCTGATTTTGTAGCGAAGTCAAGCGAAAATCCTAAACGATAGCGTAAACCACTGTAAGTCGCTTTTATCGCTAAGAGACAGACCGATATTCGCAAAGGTACAATTTTGAGTGCGAGCTGAGTTTGAGTTCCGCCTTACAACTGTCAGATTTCATACAATTTTTACAGTCTTAAAACAGGGCTCACGCAAGCTCCGACTCAAAACTGTCTATGACTATCGAATATAATAAAAATTATTATTTTTATGTATTTTTCGTCTCGCTACACCCGAACGGTTAAAATAGTATGGAGCTTATGTTATTACCATAACCTACCATAAACTATTATATAACCCACAATTTATTGCGAATAAATCTTGACCTAATGCTGTTATTCATAAACCTCACTTTCCTTAAATCATGTTTATATGCATCGTTAAAAAGGTTAAGATAAACGGTGGTGTAACTTTAAATCACTTTTATGAATACGCGCCTAAGGGTTTAGACACTACCCAGGTACAGACGTTACCACAACCTGATAGGGATAGCATATTGTAGCTGTTTAAGTAATGTTCACCTTCTCTCAGTGTTACTGGTTGATTTAGGCATAAACCTATTAGTTTCGAGTCAGTACTTGTGACAGCACAAAGCTAAGCTTGAGCTCGATTCCAGGAAGGCGTCAACAGTTGCGTATATATAATGTGATTGCATTAGCATTTCCATAAACCTGTGCGAGTCCCACGTAATCCTGTTCTGTTACTAGGATTAAAGGACGAAGAGTGCTTGCACCTTTAAACTTGTCATCACAATCCACGACGGAACCTGATATTAGTAGCCGTATAAAAAGTAATACGGAAATTACCGCGTTCAGTTCCTAGTAATTTTGCATTTTAGTACCCTACATTTTGATATATATTTTGTATGAATAACTATTTCGGTTTAGATATAATTTACATTTTAAAAGACATGGAAGGGGTATGTTTGCGATTTTTTTCTATCGAGCGAAGTTTGTCCAACCTATCGGTATTCATCAGTCTCTAAATAGACACCCCAAGATTGCTTTAAAAAAAAATCAGACGTTTAATTTTAGTAGTTAGTGCCACGCCTTCGTAAAAAAAACTGAAAATACGCGCAACGAAGCCTTAAGTTACGTTTATCACTGCCAGCCTCAGACCGACATCTTCTATCGCAACCAATTGCGAACAAAGAATATTTAGTTTTCTATAACAACTAGTTGCGAAAACCCGGTTGCGGAACCCGGATCTCACATATTTCTAACCTATATTAATATTCTGTCTAACTGAGATTTTCTGTCGAAGGGGGCCAACATGAAACAACATTGCCATCAACAAAATTCATTATCAGAATGTACTAATTAATCGTTCTTTTGATACCTTCCAAAATAACTATCTTTAACCGTCTACGATCTCTAACATCATCTTCAACAATATTGGACAATTTTAATTTAAATGTAGAGTTAGGTGGAAGGATTATGTACAGAAGCCTGACACCTTTCCTTTGAGCCCAGTAATCTCTACAATGAAGACATCCACGGTATATTAGATTGAGATAATAGAGATTAGGGGCGGTGGGCATGTCGGGAAACAATAGTCGAGTTAGCTTAGTCTAGCTTAAGGAATTATTGACTTACGAGTTAGGCACGCGTGGAAGGTACATAAAGCATGCATTGGCTTCATTCTTGTGCAATTGGCGGCATTGAGGCGAATCCTCTCGTCTATATTAGGGCTGAAATACAGAAAAGCAACGGCAGCGGAACATCAGCGGCAGTAGTTGTAATATATGAAACTCTATATGAAAGATTACAGCCGGGGGGCGTGCTGCGACGATTTTTACTAAAGTCCTGTCAATGTCCGATTTATGGCGAAAATTAGTATACGCTAACAGCAGATCAAAAAATTACTTCACGCAGGCTTTGACAGGACTTAGCGCCTTTAAAAGGCCAGCCGGCTAGCCCTCATGAATGCCGAATTAAACTATACTAGTACGGATGCTATCGTTACCACATTCTTGAAACAAATGTTAGTATTTGATATATTGATAAAAATCTATACCTATTTTCAAGACGCATTGTTCATTATTGTGTCAATAAAAATCTTTTTATTTTATTTTATTATTTAATATTTTCCTATCTTCCAAGTTTCTAGCATTTCGTCCGGTTCACTGGAGCGTTCCAATACAGACGTTTACCCAAAGACGGGTGAAAATATTGTAGTTTACTTGTGCCACCCGCAACCAGCCGCCTGGAAGACTGCCTAAACTGCCGTACGGCGAGCCAAATTGCCAACGACGGATCGGAGAACGGCCTCGGAGAATCTTATGTGCAACCGAACTATATTCCTGTAACTTTAAAGTGTAGGTAACCTTTCAAATATGAGGAAAAATTGTGTCATAGGATTCGAATTTACGACGACATTACAGAGTACGCTTTCCGACAGAGCCACCTTGATTTCAGTAAATAAATATTGAAAGCATAATTAATGTTCATACGACGAGAGTATAATACGGTCTAATTTAGAAGAAAAATACAGGAAACAATTGACCGATTGTATAAAAAAAAGCTTAGTTTAGAATGACTGTAAAATTGAAAGACAATTTAAAGATCGGTAAAGTACTTAGTTTTAGAGAACCACCCCTTTTCTCTGAGTCAGATTCTGGAAGACAAAGTAGTATATCAAAATATGCAATGATCTGTTTGTATTGTATCCCATAAGTTTATTTCAGGTTGTCTCTAATGCCCTAAACATACCCATAAAATCCCTATACTTCGACAGCAATTTTTAAGTTCATTCATGAAACACCCGCCTTTTCTATTTACAGGAGAGCTGCCAAAACTACATTCGAGTGCTGGTCTCGTTGGGGACGGGGCGGCTCCTGGTCTGCGGGACCAACAGCTTCAAGCCCTACTGCCGGGAGTATAGCGTCAAGCGGGACTCCTACCACATGGAGCGGGAGAAGTCCGGCCAGGCGGTGTGCCCATATGACCCTGAGCATAACTCCACTGCTGTGTATGCTGGTGAGTTGACTCTTCCTCCAATGTACACACGAAGACAGACAAAAGTATCCTCCAGAGGATCCGGAAAAGTCCTCAATAAGGTTGAGATTTTCTTAAAAACTACTGATATTTCGTGCAATAGGTCAAGTAATTTTAAGTCCGATGGATCGAACCACCGTCTGGAGTCTCAAAAACACATGTGAACGTAGTATTACATTATCTTTAAACACATGGTTCGATTAATTGAACCAACTGGAAAAAGAAGTTCAAATGGTCCAATAGATCGAACCATGCCATCGAACCACGTGGCCAGGAGCAACCTTAATAACTATCCAGTACACTTTTATCTGTGTTAGATCGTACAGAAAGGGCTACACAGATATATTTTTATGGTAGACCAAACCCTCGTTAGGCCCCAATCTCACCTGATGGTAAGTGACGATGAGGTCGATGATGAAGCACGCGGGCCTGGCCTTAAAGATATTAAATATATTACAAGAAGACGGTGTGCCTAGTCGAACTTATCTCTAATTCCTGATTTCTATGATCTTATGCCATCATTTCATGTTTGTGCCATTATCTATTTAGTATCAGCATCAGCCCATGCTTGTAACCACTGTTAGGACATATATTTTCCCTTATATCAATGGAGCTGGAGACATGTCCCTCCAATAGGTAGTGTATTTAAATTTCTTATACAAATTCCCAATTACCTCAATTATTATTTTACACGGTCACCAAGCAAGCAATATCAATATTTTACAAGTGTTTACGTATTCACACCTTTTATTGATTTTTCCAAACCAACACCAAGGAAGCAATTCCAATATTTTACTAATTGTCCCAAACAAATACTCCATCACCATTTAAAGTGACACCGGAGCGAGTAATGCAACTAATACCTCTAACACAGAACCACTCCCAGCCAGGCAGTGTGCATTAGTTGACCACTAATGGGATCCGCCGGGCTGGCTGCTGTAACAGTGTAAGCGCTCGTACCAATTAGGCACGGTGTGTCGCTCACACCGCCCGGATATGCACGTGTACTTGTATAGGATATATCCCGAATAGTGGACGAATGAGGCACTATTTGGGAATTTTCCTATACCTACGTGTTTGTAAAGATATCGCCCCTCATAGTTATTCCCTCTTATCAACTTGGTTGTCTTTCTTAATTAGAGGTCTATCATAGGCAGTCTGTCTATAAGGTTTAGACCATACGACAAGAAGATCTTTACGCAGTTAATTGGCTGTCTATCATTGTCCAAATGAATGTCTGTGTCATTTTCCGCATATTAATTCAAATTCGACCACTATTCCATAATTTTACAATACGGTACAGACCCCGTGGCAGCTATTTTGACCCAAATATATACAAAATTTTCAATTTTACAGTCAAATACACATAGAGTTTTGGACTTTGGATAGTTTTTATTAACTGAGTCGTAAGAGTTGAAATCGTAATCTACCATCAATCTGTTGTCCAGTCTATTCTTTTCAATATAGTTTTTGATGAATCTTCACTCATATCCATTCCTTTCATCTTCATCTTCAGTTAGCTATGACTATATCTGTAGTTGTTCAGTTTTCTACATTTAAATTCAATTTTTTGTCATTGTTCATTTTCCCATCGTCAGTCTCGCGCGTAACATCAACAGATTCACGCGTACTCTGCACCCTCGGGATTCGTTTCGTCTACGTTTTGGGTTTTATCGACCGCAAAGCTGCGATTGTTGTTTAATTACGACGTCGCTTATAAAATTGCGTCGTCGTTATGATGGATGAATGTACTTAATCATATTTTACCCGAGTGCGCAAGAAGCAGGGTTATGTTTTACGAGTGTATATATGTCTAATTCTTTGGCATGCCCTGCAGCCTAAATGGTTTGATGGATTTTAACATATGAGTACAAGGTGTCGTTAGATTCGTCTTGATTGTAGGATTGACATAGGCTATAAAAATAATAAAGTTTTAGCAGTCGGTTTTTATTATTATTTTTTGAATTAATTTAATTTTAAATGTGTGATAAACATATTTACGTGTGTGAGGTAGGTACTTCGTGCTTTTTACGTTTATTTATTACGCAATGATTCGTTTCGTTAACAAATTGTATTACTGTGCGAACTCCGTATTAGATACTCTTGAGTCGCGGGAGCTCAAAAAAAACTATTTCAGATAAATGGGACGATGTAAAACTGAAAGGCCACATATACATTGTCATAGCGATGAAACAGTAAACCCACAGGAAAGATTATTTTTACAGCATTGTAACAAGAAATGTTTAAATCATCTATGCGTTTAGACTTCATAATAGTGGCACTGTGAGGAAATTAGAAAAAGAAAATCTTTTTCGTATAACGATCGAGCCCACTTTCACAGTCTAGTGGCGTACAATGGGCTCTCATTGTTGCATTGAAAAGAACCCACGTCCGGAATGTACGTTCACGATCCATTCACACGTACGTAATATCGTCATAGTAGGTGTGACGATACCTTTATAATATAATTTAATAAAATAAATTTAAGAACTGTACCATGCATAAATTGTTTATAATGATTTTTTATAGTTCTTAAAATTGTCAACAAATGCTAATTTTATTTCACTATCTACTGTGTAATTGTCGCGATTTAAATTACCTTCTATTTCAAAAGCCTACCTACTATTTTAAAAGCTATATCCAAGCTAAATCTGTAACATTAACGAATCATATGTTTTAAAATAGTGGAAGTTATTGGATGGAGTCCAGGGTAACAATGAATACTGTTTCCACGGAAGGATATGTGAATGTAGTAACTAGCTCGAGGAGTCGGGTCGCGTACCCCCGTATCCAACTAGTAGCCGCCGGACATACGACTCATAGGAGAATCCTCCTAATGACTAATAAATGGCTTTATGTAAAGCTATGTACGAAATCTCTATTACGATAAATACTATTTGATCGGATCGAATGCTAAAGGCTAGATTCACAAAGGTCTTACTAAAACAATTTTAAAAACGTCCAAATAAGGGTCCATTGTTAACGTCCAAATAATGTTCAATAAAGCAAATGACATTCATACGTTTGGACCTTCTTTGCGCTCGGACAATTTTAGAAGGCAGACTGTGTATCTAGTTGTTTATAGGAGATTAATGTATCTAGTGTATTAAATCGTAATAAAGATTTGGTATTACGTAGTCTTTTTTAAATTATTACATTAGAAGATATGAATTTTTTAAAGGTAGCTCGGGTATGGCCTTCAATGTTACATAGAGGTAAAACTATCTATCCCTCGTCAGTTCTCTTTCCGAACGGACTATAGGCACATTGAGCCAGTATATTCTTGAACAGTCCCCCTAATAAATAACACAAACACTATGCAAGTACAGTGAGCACCATCAATTACCGCCTCGTCCCTTTGTGCAATTTTCTTCCCGTTAGCGCGAGGCGCATCCCCTTGCAAATTCACACCCATTCATCACGCCGAGAAGATACATTCACATTAATGTACAGTTGACAAAATTGTTCGATGATATTATGAGTTTAATAAGTATACATTTGTAATAAAAAATCTTGTAAAACAATTTTAGCCTGTCCGATGCTCTCTTGTTGTTTTTTTTTCAATTTTCAATAGAAGTCGATCAAATAAAAAACGTATATCTTTGAAAGTGTCAACAAGAGCGGCGACCTGCCACATACATGCCCATTCAAAATATGTACTCTTACACTTTATTATACACTCTCCATAGGCCGTGACGAATTTTTTGCCGTCATATTGCAACTAGTTACTATGAAAAAACATTTGTTGTAATTAGTAATGTCGATTATTCAAAAAGAAATATAATTTTACATTAATAGTCCAAAATTCTTTAACTTCCGTTATAATCTTATAACTGACCATACAGGATGTCGACACTTTTATAGTCTGTCCCACAGACCTCTTACCCAATAGACATGAAATCGGCACAAAAGACATTGCCACATTTCAATGGAGCTTTGCCCCACCTACAAAACTAAGTGACCATTTAAGCTGTACCTATCATTTTGTTGGGGACTTATTACAGGTTTCATATTGCATAATCATAAACAGTATCATTTTCTACTACTCTCGCAACTCCTATAGAAGAATAACAAAAACAATGAATAAATCGCTTCGATTTCTTACTATTTTCTGAATTCTTAATTAAGCTGTTTTTTTTAATCGCAACTTGTACAAAACTTTATTTTAAACCAATCATTTTAATAAAAAACGGAGATACTTTTACATTTATTCGTTATCTTGTACAACTTGCGGTTGATAGTGGGGCAGAATCTGGCATGGTCATTTGCAAGCGAAAAATTCTGTCAACGATGAGCGCATAGAGACGAACTGGGGGACGGGGGTGCCGTATTAAAGAGATTCGTCCATGTCGATAATATCTCTAGGTTACACGTGTCGCGAAGCAATGTTGCGCTCATGTGCGGGCAGACACGGGCGCTCTCCTGTTACCAGTATATGGTGTAAGTCGTCTGTGGTCTGTTCCAATCTAATTTTATATGGATGCAGCTGTAAACAAACATGACGTTTAAGTTCACTAAAAACAATATTAATTAATTAATGAGTGGAAACGATCGTTTCACTGTGAAGTGGCTAATGAGCGATACTGTGGTCAAAGCTGGCTAAAGCTATGGATCATGATCATTAGCAAATAAGTAAGTCCGGTTAATGATTTGTTTACCTTCATGGAAAATTGGATTTTGGCAGACTTTACGTTGGACCACTATTAACATAACACCACACCCGGTACCTGCTTAAAATAAAACAAATTGTACGTTGTTACGTTAACAATTTTTCCACCCCCACACTCCCACACATCGCGCACACATCCACATCGCATCCATTACCGCGGCCACGGTTAGTTATCTCCTATTGATCTGTTCCAATTAAACGTAGCGACGCCCAGGGGAGCTATGGGAGCCTGGTAGTGTGGGCTTATAATATTGGAAGTTGTAATTTTATATAATGTAATGTAGCTTTGTTACTATGACGGTATATATTTTATGTACAGACTGTTATAGTGTTTTGTTTTATTTAATATTGGCAATTCCCCAGTCTCCAAAGTAAAAGAGAATGTACGCATAATTTCCCACGAAAAACTTAAAAAATTTCATGAAATAACTGTGGCAATATCATGAAGCAAGGAACCATTGATGGAGGTAGCCAAATTTACCTACATCGCAGACACCTGCAGACACCGCTCTTACATGATTTTTCGCGTCTCTGCCACTCGCAACAATGAACGAGATAGCCATACAAAGCGAAAGAGCGTCTATAAGACGAATAAACAGACAGATTTCGCCGATATACTGTAGCTCTGCTGAAGTCCCAGTACCCTCCCGGCACCACAGAGCTCTATCGCTAAATAACGGACCTTATTTCTATTTTCAGATGGAGAGTTATACTCTGGCACCGTGGCAGACTTCAGTGGCATGGAGCCCATCATCTATCGCGAGCCGTTACAGACAGAGCCATACGATTCCATGACTCTGAATGGTACGTATCTTGATATAAACGGTGGCGTAACTTTAAATCACGTTTATGAATAATCCTAGATGTTTCGGCGCCTTTGAAATCATAAAGGGTTACTAGAACTGTAGCTTCAAATGTAAAGGTCTGCCTTCACATTAATATAATAGTTTTGATGGGTCTAATTTACATTATTAGTACCTTGATAGTTTTTAGCCTTGGTTTTTACTCATACTTCGATACCAACGCACACAAAATTGAAGCGATTCCAGAGTGGGACATACTAATTTTAGTTGTCGCTAAGAGAGCCGTCCCTTTCACTCTAACATATGTAGTATATGAGTGACAGTGGTAGTTCTGTTTAGGTTTAAGATTTGGCATAGTGGCCGCGATAGAATCACATCTACTGTCTTCTTTGTAGACAACTATTTAAAATCGTCATTGAATCAACAGCCTATATAAATCTCACCACAGACTTTCTCTTACATCGAGGAAGGACGGGTCGATATCCACCACACAGGCTCAGTACGTATTGGTGAATTAAGTCTGGGATTTTTACATTAGTTACCTACAGAAACTTACATGCTCACGACGGTTTCCTTCACCTTGAGAGTATGTATGTAAGTTGTCCTTCGACAAAATCGAGGAAAACTCATTGGTATCTATTATATTACGTACATGTACCTAATAGAAATCCAGCTCTCTAACTGAACGAATAATAGCAAACGTTAATTTGTGCGTTCATTGTTGAAAATTCCGTCCTATTTAATTTGTATAATTTAATTGAAATCTTCTATCAACGTTATCTTTACTCATCGTTACCCAGCAATTCATTCATTGTGTCAATGAACAACAAGATTTCCAATATCGATAAACAAATAAATTTTATAGTGACACCCAGATAGGGGTTAAAATGGCCCGGGACAATGTTATCAACGGCAAATATTAATACTGCCAATGTTTAGTTACACGGCGATGTTAATTATCTATGTTTGGCGTCGGGACGGTCGATTGCTCTTCAATACGCCGTCAAACATACATCCGTCAAATTAATTGAATTTAGAGCGGCGCGGCGGTAACTCCCTGCCATTGGTGACATTTGACACGTCAACAATCGCTAAATCGGATTAGTAGCGTATTAGAATTATCGACACGGCAGCGATACGGTTACGTACAAAGTCTTGTGCGGAAATTTTGTTCTATTCATACGTAGATATCATTAATATTAATTAGTGAAATGAAAGGTTTGATATCATAGCGAGACAAACTAACAATAATATAAAATCTGTTTGGGCGCCATTGAAAACATAAAGGATTTCTAGAACTGTAGCTTAAATGTAAAGGTCTGCCTTCACATTAACCCCTGGGTTAATGTTATAATATATTAGTTTTGATAGGTCCAATTTAAATTATTAGTACCTACAGCCAATCCTAGCCATTAAGCACAAGTCTACTCTACAGATTATGTAATAAGTAGTTGCTGTAATGCTTGCTAACTCTTTAACTATGAATTAAATCCTTTGATTTTAATATTGATTCCATTGTAATTTGTTTTTCCACAGCTCCGGACTTCGTAAATTCACTAGTGCACGGCAATTTCGTGTACTTCTTCTTCAGAGAAACAGCTGTTGAATACATCAACTGCGGAAAGGTAATAAACCTACCTACACTATAATTTATAAATAAAAAGCAAATTAAGATAAGATAAATATTCTTTATTGTATAACAAAAGGAATTATACAACAGAAATATACAAATTATTCGATAGAAGAAGGAAAATATTTCATCATTTCAAGGTTGAGAGTGTTTCAGCCATCTTCATACTCAATGTTACTTTTATTTGGCATATGTAGACTCTCTCTCTCTCTCTGTTTTGTAACATTAAACTAATTCTAGTTAAACTTCAAAATAGTGGCAAGTTTTTGAGACTTAATAGTTGTAACCAGTCCAGAATATGGCACGCTAAATTTTATCGCGCGATGTAGCATAGCCGTTATCTCTCTACGAGCATAGCATATGAGTGACAGTTGCGTTTAGATTAGACAGAAAATCACACATAGTATTCCTGTTTTCATCTGAAAACTGTGGCTTACAATTTTTTTAATGTTATAAGTAATACTTAAGTAGGCACATAATTTGATGATGATTGATTGTATTCTTTCAGTCTGTATTCTCGAGAGTGGCCCGAGTGTGTCGAGACGACAGAGGCGGGCCGCACCGCTTCAAGCAGCGCTGGACGTCGTTCCTCAAGTCCAGGCTCAACTGCTCAGTCGCTGGAGACTTCCCCTTCTACTTCAATGAGATTCGTAAGTTCTTTATCCTGCACACAACGGCCTTGTCTAGTCGTGTATTATAAGGGATATTGTGGTGTATTGTAAGGGATTCTATATTCGAATTCTAGTCAAGTTTTGTGTAAGTGACTCCGTGTTCTAATCCCGGTGTGGTGTGTCTTACCACACTCATGAGATGATTAACGTTACAATGAATATTAGATCGGCGTCAATGGGAACCCTGAGTAAATCCAATTCCCTGAACATTCTCGAGCGTTCTTTCTTTGTCGTCTTATATACCAAAGTATCTAAGGTTACTCGTAAAATAAATATTATTATTATGCTAAAAGTTGGACTTTTTGCAGACCTTAGAACCATACCATAATTAACATCTGTCATGAATTGTGTGGTAAGGTGCGAAAGTCGGCACTTCTCTCCGAAATCAGAATTTTGTAGCGTTCTGACTATTTTATTTTTCATGTTTCCATCCCATGGGACAGGTCTTGCCACATATAGTTTAATTTTCTGATAGCTTTCTATAAAAGAATACGAGTACATTCGTTTGTTTAAAAAATGATGATTACCGCAGTGACGACTTTTAGATTTTCCTATACATTCATGGGTTTAAAAGAGCGGCAGTTTTAATTTTCATAAATATCTTTTCAGAATCAACAACGGAGCTAATAGAAGGGGTCTACGGGGGTCTAAATGCTCAACTAATGTACGGGACGTTCACAACTCCCCCTAACAGTATATCCGGTAGTGCGGTGTGCGCGTTCAGCATGCAAGACATCGCTGACACCTTCGAAGGAACGTTCAAGGAACAAAGCGCCATTAATTCTAATTGGCTGCCTGTTAATAGTGCTAAAGTAAGTTACTTTTAACTTGAATCTAACCTTTTTCACTAACTTAATGTCCTTTCGCTTTCAATGCTCCACTTTAAACTATCTAGCTGTCTTCCGCCCCTCAATAAGAGAGGTTACATCCCTAAGTTCTGAACCCATGGTTGCCCATCACAGTTCGTTTTGCGTGAATATCAGTCGATAGATGACATAAAATAAGTGTACAGCAGAGTTTTTAAGGTTGAGATTATCTCAAAAACTACTGGACCTATTGCAAGAATTCTTTAACTTTATTAGATAGATAAAAGTGAATGTAACTGTAAAAGAATTATTAAATTCGGTCCAGTAGTTTATGAGATAATCTCAATCTTATTGAGGCCTCCTGTATACTTTTCTCTGTCTTCGTGTGTACCAACTCCCGCCACGTACGTGCCTGCAATCTGTGAAGGTCCTTATCGTGGATGGACGGATACAAATTAGGATATCGATAATTATATAGACAATTTCTTTTTATTATAGGTACCTGAACCTCGCCCTGGGACGTGCCACAACGACTCCAGGCAGTTGCCTGATCAGACGCTTAACTTCATCAAAACGCACGCTCTAATGGACGAGTCTGTGCCAGCGTTCTTTGGCGAACCTATTGTTATTAGAACTAGTTTCCAGTAAGTATTATTTTGATCAATATATTCCTCTATTATTATGGCCAAGTTCTAATTTTTATTCGTTTCTCTTTTCAGTTATCGCTTTACACAAATAGCTGTAGATCCTCAAGTCAAAACGCCAGGAGGGAAGGCGTATGACGTGTTATTTATTGGTACAGGTAAGTACTTAACATTCTCTTAGATACATGATCATACTTAACATAAATCTCTAGCTGTATGACCTATAAAGTAACACCTATAAATACCTTTTAAATCTTCCGAAGCAAACTTACGCTATATCATTGTCATTTCATCAACCTCCGTTTACTATTTAGAATAACGATAAACCTAACCTTCATTTGTCACTTCTTTCAATAGAAATCTGAATAGAAAATGATGAACCTAACCTCTAAAATTACAGACAACGGTAAAATCATCAAGGCGATCAACGCAGTGTCGTACGACTCTAACAAGCGAGCAGTTCCTGTGGTTATCGAGGAGTTGCAGGCCTTCGCAGCCGGGTCCCCGGTGAGGGCTCTGAGAGTGGCGCGCGCGGGACGCGACGCTGCGAGGTTGATCGCAGTATCAGATCGGGAAGTTCTCAGTCTGAGACTACATAGGTGTTCTAGTGACAAGATCAGCTCTTGCTCGTGAGTATTTGTACTGGCAACAATTCTGATTTTTGTTTTTGTACCCTAAACTAGACGTGTCTAAAAGTAACAGCTCTTTCGTAATAAAGTCCATAATATAATACTGCTAATGAGAATTATTGTAATCCGAAACATTATGTTCTAAAGATCTAAGAACCCAGAACGCTGTATTCCATCTTCTGAACTATCAAGGAACTACTCAATATTGGCTAAACTAAGGTTATGGGCCCAGAAATTCTCCCATTATTATTGTCAACAGCAGTTGTTCAAGTTTTTCACTAGAGTATTTTGCCTTAGTTTCATAACCACGTTCAAATAAATCTACAATCAATTTATTCGTCTGTATTTCAGCGAATGCGTGGCTCTACAAGACCCGTATTGCGCTTGGGACAAACAAGCGGGTCGGTGTCGAGCGTACTCGCATGGAGTGAGTCGCTGGCTGGACGAGAACTCTTTCTATCAAAGCGTCAGCACTGGAAGCCATACTGCTTGTCCTCATAGTAAGTATCTACCTGTTCTGGAGTTATACGAAGGTGTCTATAGAAGACCGGGCCGATCTATCTAAAAAGTCTAATTGTCTTGTATTCTCTTCTCGTTATATCCCTTGAGGGGTCAGCAAGCACCTAACTAGGTCCTAACACATCTGACTCGCTTCATCCAATATTGTATTTTTGGTGTTGGACCATACTACCTATCCGGATGCCATGACGAATTTTGTGAGGTATTCAGAGCCTATTCTGCTATTACAGAACTAATTGTATCAAATCTGAGTGTCGTAAGTGATGAGTCCCACTCTGACAGTTGCGTTTAGGTTTAGGATTAGATTGGCGACCACGACAGAATCACATCTTATATGTGGTCTTGTGTGGTAGGACCAAATTACACACTTATTTCCTCATAGTAAAATAGAACTCTAACGAAAAACTCAAAATTGCAGGTAAAGACGCGGGTGCAGTTGGTGGTCTTAGCTCGGGGCTGTACGATGACGCCCGTGGAGAGACCAAGGGGGAAGTCATCAACATCGTGCAGGACAAAGACGGGAAGGGTGGCAACAACAATAATGAAGGTGAAGAGTTTTATATTACATTTCATGTGGAGTCAGGTGTTGGTTCAATCAAACCTCACTGTTGTTCAATAGTAGTAACCTCAATTATTTATTACACCTGTTATATCTCGCTCTCAAGGCCAACATCCTTCAGGAACATTATGATGCATATCCTTGGATGGCATGGTGTATCCTCTCAAGATTCGACTTTAACTGCGAATAAGGCTATCGCTTTGGATATGCATGGGCGGTTTCTTCTGCTTCACTACCGTATCTACGGGCAGCGTACTTTTTAATTAATCTTTGCGTCTAATTATTAGTGTCACTAATTTCTAAAGCTTTCTGAAATACAGTGGTTATCTAATCGTATCATCAACTCAAAAGAGATTGAGGAACGGTCTTCCAAATAGTTTTGTATTTTGACGCCTTAAATAAGTACGAACAACTTCTGCGCTGAAATAAGGTTTCCTTGGGTACCTTGAAACAACCCTGATTGAAAGTGACGGAATGTTAATCCTCCAGGTCCAGAAGTCTTAGCTGCGGATCCGCCTCCTGCAGCGTACTCCGTAGAAACGTTGGCGTTGGCTGTCGCAGCCGGAGCTCTGGCTGCCCTCGGCGCCGGTTTCGCAGCCGGTTACATTTGCGGAAGGCGGTGTAAGAAAGACGATGATGACAACATGCCATATCCTGATACGGAGTACGAATACTTCGAGCAGCGACAGAATATCAACAGGTATGATAGGTTTTGATAGCAGATAGATACCAATAAGACAATTGTAAGGTACATTTCTAATGTTAGGTTTCCAGAAATCAATAAGCTCTTAGCCGTAAATTACGTAAGTAAGTTCGATTACATTCACACACTCGCTCGATCGCTTAGTAAAATTATCTTTTCTTTTATATTCCGTTATAGAGATAATCATTTGTTTCGTGTCTAAGGATACAAATGGTCTTTTTGGGAAAGCGATAATTTTGTGTTATATATAGTAATTTTAATTGGTTCTAAGGGCATTCGCAACTTCAAAACGACCTTAATTTGTAGGGGTTTCCAACTTTCCATTACAAATCTCATGTGATTTTATACTTGCTCGTGCGGGAAAGGTATCTTTTGCACATTCTCAGTACCATCGCAGTTGTATTCAAAGCACCTTTAATCTGTTATTACTCTTCACAGAATCCAAGCAGAGCCGAAGCTTCTCCAGCAAGTGGAAGAAGTGACGTACGCGGAGCCCGTGCTAGCTCCTCAGCCAAAGCCTGCCTCCCCCCGCGCGACGCTCCGCAAACACCCCCCATACCACCCCCATCACGAGACGCTGTTCCAGTTCCAGCCAGACTCGTACCGTCGCGACAACTTCGGGACCCTTCGTTCGCATCAGGTCAATGTCAGTTGTGCTCCTTTTCTTCTTATGCATGGCTTTTAGTTTTTTACTCCGTTGTAATGCGTGCATATTTTTCAAGGAATGGGGTTCGTAACTATATACTGAAATTTGATAGAAAATATTAAAGTTACCACGCTTTTAAAGGGAACAAAAATTATTAATGCCGTTGGTGACCTTCTAACTAAAACGTAGGTAAACTCTCTACGTTCTAAAATTATTGAACTAATCTAAAAAAGGAGCTCTATTCAAAGAACTTTATAAATAGGTCTCAGTGTCAATTCTGATTGATATCAGAATATTCTCGAAGTCGTTAAGAAAATGATTAATACAACATTGGTCTCCTTCCAGCAAAAATAACGGTAATAACAACGGACCACCGGTCTTTTTCCATTAGATAATTTGAGTCGCTGTCGGTAGATTATGAATATTAATCTTTTTCATCCAAAAATATGGACGCACTATAATTACAGGTTCATACAGCAACGAGTTCTACAGAATCTAGTATTAAAGTAATACAGCGGTGTGATTCTTTCTTTATATCCCATCCAGGTGCTGATCGCGACGATTGTTGTAGTTACATTTTAAGCCGCTCCATTCTTTCTGTGTACTTACTCCGCAAGGACGATAGAAAACATACTTCAATAATGTAATCATCAAACATTACTAAATCTACTTCACATTTTGCATGATTAATAAATGTTAACTTTCAACCATCTCAATGTGTTTTAACCAAGTTCATCTCATAGCCATTAATATATATTATTGTAATGAAACGCTTAGTTGCTGACAACGAACTGAACTTTATTTAAAAAGTGTTTACCACACAGAAAACATAGAGGGCGCCACCATACTCATTTTGTTACGTTCAACACTTCCTCTTAACAAAATAACAATAAATAAGTACTATTTTAACAAAATATTACACAAACCCAAACACTCTAAGAACTTATAATGTTTAATAGAATTTAACCCCTTAGTGAGTAAATCGGCTGGCATTTCTGTAGTAGACAAATATTCCAATTTTACAACATTATTATCAATATTGTCTCTCACAAAATGATAGCGGATATCTATATGCTTAGATCTTTTGTGCAACATGTGATTCTTTGCTAATTTCTGTGCAGACTGATTGTCATTAAAAATGGTCACAATATACAAATTATTGGTGATTTCATATTGCAAATTTCTTAAATATATAGCTTCCTTACAACAATCAGATATGGCCATATATTCGGCCTCGGCACTGGACAAGGCTACAGTGGCCTGCTTCCTAGTTTCCCAAGAAACAGCACCATTAGAAAGACCAAAGAAAAATCCTGTATAGGAACGTCTATCCAATGTATTGCTAGCCCAGTCGGCGTCTACAAAGGCTTGCAACCTAGAATTACCACTAGCTGTGTATTTTAAACAAAAGTGTTTAGTAGTCTTCAAATACTTTAAAACCCTTTTGGCATAAGCCCAATGTTCTTCATCATAACAGTTGTTAAATTGACTTAAGTAATTTACTGAAAATACAATATCTGGTCTGGTAAGTACAGCCAAATACATAAGACACCCTATCAGGCGTTGATAAGGTAGTATACTGTTACAATTTTCACTTTTACTTATATTGAGTTTTGACTCCATTGGTGTATTTACATCTTTACAATCCTGAACATTGAACTTTTGCAACAATTCATCAATATACTGTTCCTGATCTAAAGTTATTATGCCATTTCTCTTATCTACCTTTACTCTCATTCCTAGACACTGCTTTACACAACCCATGTCTTTAATTTTAAACATTGATGACAGATTTTCTTTTAGTTTGTCAGTTTCAGAAGAATTATTAGAAAAAATAAAAAAATCGTCCACATATAAAGCGATTACAATTTTGACATGACTACTAATCTTGGTATATAAACAAGGTTCCAACTGCGACCTTTTAAAACCAATTGATTGTAAGAAATCATTGACTCTTTGGTTCCAGGCTCTCGATGCCTGCTTCAGACCATAGATCGCCCTTTTTAGTTTGAGGACTTTATTATTAATATTATCACATTGAAAACCTACTGGTATTTTCATATAGACAGTCTCATTTAAAAAACCATTCAGAAAAGCAGTTTTTACATCAAGGTGGGTTATATCAAGTTTCAACTGAACGGCCAAAGCAAACAAAAGTCTTAAGGACGAGTGTCTCAACACAGGAGAAAAGGTTTCATCAAAATCAACTCCTGGTTTTTGAGCGAACCCTTTTGCTACTAACCTTGCTCTGTACCTTTGGCTGTTATCACTGTCTACCTTGCGTTTAAACACCCACTTACATGGAACTATAGTGTTACTAACTGGCAAGTCGACAACCTCCCACGCTTTACTTTCCTCAAAGGATTTAAGTTCATCGTCCATGGCTGCCTTCCACTGATCTCTCTCAGGGCCATTGAGGGCCTCCTCAAGACTAATTTCAGCATAGTCCACTTCACTACGCACACCACAACTAGCAAAACCGTACCTCTCTGGCGCCTTGCGAGTACGGCGCGAACGCCCTAGCACTACTGGATCCACTACTGGTGATTGAGCAGGTTCAAAAAACTCGTCGTCCTCAGAACTGCCTGTCACTTCTGGACTCTTCTGGTTCATATCCGAAACCTCTGCTATTTTCGTTGCTTCTGGTGTCCTCACGTCCTCCTCCTCTGGTTTCACACTCGAAACTTCCTCTGTTTCTGGTACCTGGCAATTTTCTATATCTTCTACCGTTTCCTGGCTTTGTCTGAACTTCAACAGCAACTTCTCTTCTTTTATTTCTAAGTCACTGATTTCTCCAGATATACTCACAGGGTAGACCTCACTCTCCTCCTCAATCACAACAATGTCCCGACTAGTTGTGATGGTATTGTTGTTGGGATTGTAGACTCTGTAGCCCTTGACGTTATCTGGATAGCCGACTAAGATACATTCCTTTGCCTTTTTGTCCCACTTGAGCCTTTTTTCTTTTGGTATGTGTACCATCACTTTGCTTCCAAAGATGCGTAGATGACTGACGTCTGGTTTCATACCTGTCCACACTTCAATCGGTGTTCTGTTATTTAATCCTGATGCCAAGGACCTGTTTCTCACATGAACTGCAGTACTCACTGCTTCTGCCCAAAACTTCTTTTCTAGTTTTGCATCAAATAACAAACATTTCGCTTTCTCTACCACTGTACGGTTAAGCCTTTCACACAAGCCGTTCTGTTGAGGTGTATACGCATTGGTCTTCTGATGTATTATACCACACTGCTCTAAGTATTGATCAAATTGCTTATTGCAAAACTCTAATCCGTTGTCCGTCCGAAGAAACTTCAGCTGTTTATCAGTTTGGTTTTCTACCATTGCCTTAAATGTTTTAAAAATATTGAAAACTTGATCTTTTGTTTTGAGAAAATAAACAAAGGCCATCCTGCTGTGATCATCGACGAACAACAAAAAATATCTTGATCCACCAATGGACTTCGTTTCCATTGGTCCACAAATATCTGCATGTACAGTATGAAGCAAGCCATCGCTTCTGTTACCAGTGTGGGAAAATGGTAACCGTGCCTGTTTTCCCTCACAGCACACAGTACAGTTCCTTTGGTAAACTTCAGTTTTATCTTTGTATGACATGCCAATAACAGCCCCTTCTTTCATTTTATCAAGGTCACTGCTGTTTAGATGTGCAAATCTCCTATGCCACACACGTCCTGATGCTGGTGTAAACAGACAATCAACTTCCTTGACATTCAGTTTGTAAACACCTTGAACCAAATCTGCCGTCGCAACTAATTCATTTCTCTGATTATAAATCAAACAGCGACTATTATTAAAGGTCACTTTATTACCTTTCTTTATGAGCTGGCTAACTGACAACAGGTTTGTAGCCAGGCTAGGCACAAACATTACTTCTGTGACTGGTATCTCGAATTCCGTATTATTTGCCACTGTTGTGATCTGAATGTCTCCACAACATTCTACAGGAATCTTTGATTTATCAGCAATAACTATCTCTGTGACACAAGGTTCAGTCGAAACATTTTTTAACCAATGTTTTTTTGTTGTTAGATGCATGCTAGCGCCCGAGTCTATGTACCAATCTGTAGTGTTGAATTTTGCACTAAGAAATATCGCACTAAAAGCATTTGATTGTGTCTTTTTCTGATTTGAATTACACTGATTCTTGTAGTGCCCGGTCTGTTTACATTTGTAACACTTGACATTTTTTACATTTGACTTTGACGTTTCTGGCGTACTGACATTAGCTGCATTCACACTGTTCTTTTTGTGTTGCCAACTTTTAGAAGCAAACGCACTCTGCTGACTGTCACTAACTTCACTTTGATTATCCATGTCGATTAATTTCGATTTAATGGAGTCTGTCGTTATGTCAATCCCCGAATGCTCAATCGCCATTATCATGGGCGAAAACTTCTCAGGCAAACCTGCCAATAATAACGAACCAACCCACTCATCACTGATTTTAAAGCCTGTATTATTCAATCTCTGGCTTATTTCAACAATAGCAGTCACATACTGAGCCATGGATTCACAATTTTCTCTTCTTACCGAAATCAAATTGCGCAACAATCCAATTCTTCTCATGAAGCCGGTGTCATCAAACATTTTTCTGAGCTTAATCCATAAATTTTTTGCACTGTTTTCACTTTTAATATGCACAAAAAGTCCCGGATCGATCGTGAGAATGATTTTTGCCCGCGCCTTTGCGTCGTTTGATTCGCCATCTTCCTTGAGGCACTTCTCCATTCCTTCTAAAATCAGGAAATTTTCGACAGCAAACGCCCATTCTTCATAGTTTTCTCGCCCTTTCAGCTTAGGGATGCTCGCAATGTAGTTTGTAGCCATTATTTACTCGTATAATCACTTTTTTACTTGATAATCAATTAGCCCATAACCTATTGTAATGAAACGCTTAGTTGCTGACAACGAACTGAACTTTATTTAAAAAGTGTTTACCACACAGAAAACATAGAGGGCGCCACCATACTCATTTTGTTACGTTCAACAATCTGCTTATATTTCATAACCAGTTTTACCATCATCATCTTTATGCTGAACTAATAATTTGCATTCCTATCGTAAAATGTCTCCATTATTTTAATAATACCCGGAAAAGTTTGTGAGTTAATGAAAACATCGTCGATGTAAGTAAAACCTAAAATGATTATCATAAACTTTAAATATCATCGGAAGATTACAGAGCCAGTTATAGCTCGCTCTATTATCCCAAAAATAAGCATTTGTTCGCTATAAATTATTTTAATAGTGCAAAATGACGTTATAACTCATGAACTTTTCTTTGACTCATTGTTGCTGATATCACTTCACTGTGTCCATTAACCACTGCACGCATATTCATTGGCGCATGTCAGTTAACACAGGATAATTCGGACCGCAGGGCGATGGGTACCGGCGCGGGAATGACAATGGGTTCTCGACCACACGCTCAGTGAAGAAGGTGTATCTCTGAGAAACAAGCGGGGCGGACTCGCGCGACCAAATGCACCACAAGCATAATACGCACCACCACCATACGTTGGGTAAGTTCAAATTCAAATACTTTTACTTAATTTTAGAAACGGGTACATAGCTAATAAATTGTCTGCACTACGGAATGTCGGAAGTTGAAAATTTCCATGAACGGTATTCCGAAAGTACATGAGTTTGAATTACATGAGTTAGAAAGGATGTAACACCGAATTTCTGAATTTTGAATGTATCTATAGTTAACGAACTACTCAATATCGAATGTTTTCCAGTGCGAAGTACAGAACTGCGAAAGTACTTATGCTAAAACGAATGACTTAATAGTGAACGTTGTTAGAAAAATGTTTGAAAATGAAACGATCACGAAAACTATGACAGTCGCGGTCGATCCCTCTGGACTTTGATCTTGACACTTGTGAAGTTGAAGATATAACTGATCTAAGAGCGATTGTGACTTAGGGTAGTCTAAATAGATGTGTTGTGTACGCACTCGGTCGGCCTATGTTTTGGTCGCCGAGAGACCAAGTCGCCGGCAACTCGACAGTGCGTAATAGTTCTTATCCTGTTGTAGTGTCGCAGCGCAGCAGTGGGTCTGGCTCCGGGTCAGCGAGTGGCATCGGGTCGTCTTCGTCGCCGTCCCCGCCCTCATCATCGCCCTCCCCATCCGGCGAGCGCCCCCCGACGCCGCCGCCGCCAGCGCCGCAGCCCTGCGCGTACATCTACCGCAACTAGCGATCCGCCCCGCTTACACCGCCGCACTGCCACGAGATCGCCCCATCTCTTTAAATCAGTGTGTGCGAACAAAACTTTCTTAGAATAATGATTAAATGACGTTACTATTGTGGACTGACGAGACATTCCAAATTTGAACAGTGATTGTTTTCGATGACGAATGGTAATCTAGTATAGATGATCGCGTTTTGTTAGACGCGAATGATATGACTTTACCTGTAATGAACCCCTCTTAACGCTGACATATGCGTGTCCCAGTGTCGCCAAACAATTGGTATTTTACAGACGTCTTTGACAGTTTTGAGTATTTGAGTTTGAATTCGGTCTTACAGTTAACTACAATTTTTACAGTCGTAAGTGCGAGCTCACTCTGAGTTCGTGCTCAAAAACTGTCTATGTCTATCGGCCTTAGTGAATAGGACCCTCTATAAGATATCAATCGTTCGGCAACATTTTAGCATGGCATATGCCAGCGTGAAAAGGCATAAGGCCCAGCGCACACATCGAAGGCACGACGAAGCGACTAAGACGAACCTTAACATTCTTTGTCGAACGTTAGGTTAGTGTAACACGCTGAATCGATTTGATTGACACGCGATAAACCGTATGTTAAATACGTTAAGGTTTAGTGTAAAATGTTATCGGATTATTCGCTTCGCCATGCCTCTGTAGTGTATTCGCTGGCCTTAAAGTTGTCCGAATGGATACGCTACGTACAAGATAGTTGCCTAAATTGTTTGTATATTCTAAACCAGTGATTGTATGATAACATAGAAGCCCATAGAATTCAGCAAATAATTATTCTCTTTAAATACTACTTAGATGAATGGAGTGACACGAAACGTATTATCAATGAATATTTGACACGGATTTGTATAAAAGAAAAATGATGTCGAAAACTTTTCTTCCATGAATTAAAAATATACGTACTTGTTGTACTGATGGATCTGCATTAACGACCGGTCAGAAATGTGACAAAAATTATGTATTTTTTATTATTAAAAGAAGGAACAATATTATCGATTGATGTATGTAAGATGAATAATGTAACAAATTGTAGATTGTTTAGATATACATAGTTTACTAATAATTTAGGTGAAAATATAAGTTTTTGTTGGTAACATGTTGAATGAATAGTTAATGTGATGTGAGCGTCATTGCAGATTCTTCTAAAATGTCGAGAATTTTTCTATGACTGATTACATGACAGTAACATGAAAAAACTGCAATGAATTTCATAAATCGCTTTTTTACCTACTATTTATAGCATTACGTCATTAATTATAGGGATTCTCTCATTCTAAAATCTAGCGACAGTATACCTAACTCCACAACTTTAGTGACACCGCTACGTAATTCGAATATTTTGTAACAGATTATAAACCGTTTGTTATGGGATCGCTCATTAGAGTTGTGGATTTAGACTGCTTATAAATTAAGTATTATAATAATAATAGTTGAAACCAATGTCATTATGAAACACAAAATATGATATAAAATTATATTTACCGTGTATAAAATGATATGTAAAGTTCTGATACTTATTCATTCATTAAAAAGTGCTTCTTATGGGTGTATCTAGATTATTAGGGGATCGTTTTGATAATTATTCGATAATGTTATAGATTTAGCGATTATGTACTATACATAGATATATAGGGTATAAAGAGGCACTATGTTGCCGCATTGCCAATAGATTGTTGGTGCGCCATTGTATAGTTACAAGTTGTAACTGTGATCATTGTGTACATACATTCTGTTACACTAACGACATTCTACTCCTTAGTCTACTGTCGTTTCTAAATTTAAATTTCCAGAAAAGTGGGCCAAACGTATAAAAAAAACTTTTTGAGGAACGTTCCTGTTGCTGTTACGCGATTGAGAAATTGACATTTCCATCTTCGAAGATAGATGCTTTAACTTTTTTATATCATAGCTAGCGTTTATTTCGAATCCGAGTAATGAATAGTGTTCAAAACTCATCTTCGCTCATCGTTGACAATTGAATGTGTGTAAAGAAAATGTCAATTCTATTTGTAATGACTTAGTGCCTAAGTGTATGTGGCAGGATTGTAATTTGTAATTACAATTACTCACGTTTTCGTTTGGACTGACATTAGAGCGAAAGTTAGAACGCCATTAGAGTAGCAGTTACAATAGAATTATATGAAGAGACCGCGATAGCTACATAAAGATAATTTTATATGCCATAATAATAAAGAGGGCATTCTGGAGATTGCCTTGAATAATACTCATTATTCTTTTCATTTTACATTATGAATAAAATACCAAAGATGCAATGTTTCTTAAATGTAAATTATTTATTTGTTAGTAGTAATTAAAATAACATGTCTTAATCAATTGTTATTTTTAATTGTGAATATAAGTACTGCCAATTTGTATACATTTTTATTAACCAAAGTAAACGCACAGATATTGTTTATTTGTAATTTAATCATTTATTACATAATATAGCATACCGTTAGATAAATGCTTTTGTACTCGGCCAGTCTTATTTGAATATAATTTACGGGCTTTGAAAATGGTAACCTTTGGGGGAATCGTGAAAAAGGCCTCATAAACTTACTTCAGCGATGATACAAAAAAATCAAAGCCAGAATACTATTCACTACTGACATGTCGATGTCATTAAAGTTGTCGCGTAATAAAATAATTTTCTTTAAAAATACTGAGTGGCGTGGTTATCATTTTTACTGTCTGTAAGTACAAAATAATAAAAAATTGTAACACATACGTAAGAGAGGCTAGTTCTTGTAAATAGCGAATTCTGTAATGTAAATTAGTTTGCGTCGAGTAAATAACAAGTAAGCGTTAGAATTTAAGTGCAAAAAAAAGTTTTTGAAAGTGAATTGTTAAGAATTGTTTTTTGTACTACTCGAAAATGATATTGATGAAATGTACAATAACCATTTCTACGTTTAAATAACTGAAACACCTTTTTATACTCGTAACGTTAATTGTAATCATTGACATGCCTAGAGAAGTCTCTTATAAGCGTAAATTATTGATTTATAATTATATTGAGAAGTATATAGAAAGTATGGTACAGTAGTTTATTATAGACCGCTTAATTTTGTTTGGAGACTCGAAGCCTTAGTGTTAGAAATTGAAGACTTTTATTATAAAAATAATGAAGTAACTGTAATTACAAAGGATTTAATAAAAAAAGATCCGTAACTTTTATTAAAGTAATGTTTAAGATATAACGCGTTTATGTCACGTTAATCTCCAACTATCCATCATATACCTATCTATTCTATAGCATGTAAATATTATCGGATTGAGTTTTCTAAGTCTTTTTCTCGGTAAGCGTGCAATATTTTTATACTAATCCCTGGCTGGTCATATTTAAAACTGAAATTCTAAATTAGCGGCCAACAATTTAACAGAGAATGTGTAAGTGTTAGATGTTTCACCATACAAAACCAGGAAATTAATAAAGATTTTAATAAGTCACAATCTCTGTTATCTTGTCATGCTATTTTGATATTTTGCGCTGCTCATTTGGCTAGACATTGGCCAATGGTCATGACATGATAATAGACGGCAAATAAATTATTAGTAATTGCTTGTTCTAAAATTCCTGTATAGTGTTATGGCATACAGCGCCACCAACTTTCTTCACACAAACTTAAGTAACGACTGCGAAATTCTATCGTATTCGTAATGGTTTTCATTTTGAGATTACTACAATATTTTTGCACGTTAATAGACGATGAAGTAATGCAGTAATCTATATCATCCGTGTCAAAATTTAAAATGAAAACGATGGACATTCGTAGACGGTACCCAACGGGCGCTTTTGTAATTTATCGTAGCACGGTACGGTACGAATTTACAGTACAGTCGAAGACAGAGATAAGTATACAAGGGGCGTCAATAAGGTTGAGACAACAAAAACTACTGGACCGAATTTAATAATTATTTTACAGTTACATAGCTTTCACTTTTATCTATTAAACAGTGAAAGAATTTTTGCAATAGGTCAAGTAGTTTTCGAGAAATTCTCAACCTTAAAAACTCTCCTGTACACCTTACTCTGTGTTCCACCGTACAATAGGAACGATTCGTGACGATAAAATCGTACCGTGACGTGCCGTGCTACGATAAATTATAAAATAAAAGCGCCCTTTGTCAGAAATAAGTTGGTGGAGCACTATGACACCTAAGTTACCTGGCCATAGATAATTTATAGCGTGCCTTTAGTCGATAGCAAATCAAAGACATTGTAATCTATACCGTGTTCTCGTCACATAAGATGTTGATGGTCGAAACGACATCGTTTTCGTAATCGTTTTCATTTCGACAAGTGAATGGCGATATTACTGCAATATTTTCGCAAGTCCACGATATGAAACTTAGAGCAAGATATGAAACGTAGTAGTGATGTTATCAACCGTGTGTCAAAGTGAAAACGTATAACGAAAACGATGCAAAGCCTGACACACACACAGAGGTAACGTTCAGTAGGTAGCGATCTGAGGCCTAGACCGCAGATCGCTACCTACTGGACGTTCACGACGGAAGAAAAGGAGCCCCCCCACGCGTTTTAACTGGCCGCAGCTCGCAAGCCGCGTGCAGATCGCGCTTGTGTAGACTTAAGTCGTGCCCATCCTCTGTTGTGTTATACTTATATGTCCTGTCGACTGTTCTATAATACCTACTGCCAATCACGCGTACTTTGGAGTGAAATTGGTGTATTCAATTGTTTTTATTGTTTTCAGACTGCGAAACCTAAAGTTTAATTTAAGTATAATATACGTATCTAGTACCACACACATTGGTTCATTCATTTAGTATGAACAGTAGAAAAAGAAATATTTAGATATTTTTCAATTTGCAATTAATTTATGATTGTGATTGCTAAGTAATATCAGAAGCTCCTACTTCCCTTGGCTATTCGTATTTGCGTATTTCTTATACTTGCCATGTGTGGTTGATGTGTGACAAAATATTGGTCGGGTATATTGACAAAATATTGTCATTCGTATTTTGACAAATACGACAAACATCCAATACGAATAGCGAAGTGAAGTGGGTGCATAATAATATTGACAAATACACTTGCAGCAGTTGACATCCGAATGATTTTGAATACGTTGATGATTGTATAACTTCCATATAAAAACAGCTGAATAATCCATTTTCAAACCAATATTATTTTTGATGATAGTTTGGGGAATCTATTCATACCTACTACTTTCTACTACATAATTATCATCATAAGTTATCTTCTCATTATTAAAATATATATTTTCAATACATGCCAGTTTATTTGAAAAAAAAAAATATTGACACTTTTTGTTAATTATGGAAATTCGCGAAAATCTACCGTTTTAAACAACCTAGTGTAGGTAAGTACCTACCTAACTACTCCATCGTGCTAAGGTCCATTTTTGGGTTTAAAATTTTTAAGTCTTAAATACAAAAGTTGTTTTAAAATTAGTCTAGTTACCTGTAATCTATCAATCGCATAATATCCACAGACTTTCTTCCCAGTAAGGCAATAGAGTCTATTTGAAGCACATAACGTAAGGCCGCGTATACACCTACAAGAAAACTTCTTCAAGAAATGTCCGACAGCGACTTGCAAGTTAAACTTCCGTAGCAATGCTGTCGCGACAACTTGTTTAGCGCTGCGAGTAGTCACAGGGAAATTGTACTCTGTAAACAATATTGCAAATAACTCATGCACAACTTGCGCGAGTTAACTTGCAGGTATAAATGCGGCTTATACGTTAGGCACTGTACTCCTTTTTTTTTCTTCAAATAAACTGGTGTAGGTATCTCAATTATTAAATACCGGAGTTTATTTGCTTCTTAGATACTCCATAGGGTTAAGTAGGAATTTATATGCAGGATGTAACGTAAATTCCCAAGTAAACCGAAAGGGGAGTGTTAAGAGGCGTCTACCACTCTTATAATCATACAAAATTCTTTCGTGTAAGTACTTATTACAGTTTTAATAGGTACTGATTTCCTACACACGTAACCTACCAAACTTGCAGTACAATTTCAACTCTTACGATACAGATAATAAGAACAGTCCAAAGTCTTTACACAAATGGAACAAAAGTTGTTCAGTTATTAAATAGGTAGGTACATACTTCCTAATTAACACCCCCTTTTCGGATATTTACATTACATCCTGAATATAAAAATAATAACGCAAAAATGCAGTGATAGTAACTGTTTCGTAATCGCTGCCCGTATTTATAGAGTGCAATTTTTTATACTAGATACATAATAAATAGATTTGTTGAGCATTGATTTGCAAAATATGAAATAGCAAAGCTCGCAAGGGCAAGATTTTATATTTTACTCATCATTGTGTTATGATCATTTTCTCATTAAAATATTATTAATATTATGCTAAATATTTTAGCAAAGGATAAAATGTATTCCTTTTCTTTAGTAAATAAAATATTGAAACTTGGATTTGGACTCTTATTTTTACTTTATCCCTGAATGATAGGTATGCCATGACATGACAAGCCAAAGTACCGTTCCGGCAGGTAAAATGACATAAATGGCGCCAGTTCGTTATGGGTGATGGTAGCTCGACAGCAGAATAATGTCAATGGCAGCAATTAGAGTATGGTATGGTAAAGTGAGAGTTAGGTATTGTATTAGTGGTCATCATCATCATCATCAGCCCGTATCAGTCCACTGCTGGACGTAGGCCTCTCCCAAAGCGCGCCAATCAACCCTACTCTCGGCCCTCTGCATCCAGTCCCTGCCAGCCATTTTGCGAAGGTCATCCCTCCATCTGGTCGGGGGGCGTCCCACACTACGTTTACCCGTTCGTGGCCTCCATTCGAGAACTCGTCTACCCCATCGGTTATCGGTTCTACGACAGATGTGACCAGCCCACTGCCACTTCAGTTTACTGATTCTATGAACAATGTCAACCACTTTTGTCTTCTGGCGGATATACTCGTTTCTTATTGTTTCTTATTATCGTATTAGTGGTGTATGTAGCTAAATGTAATTTTTTGATGTGACAAAAATATATACGACGGTGCAATAAAGAGATACATTACTTATAGGATTTCAATATTACGACGCAGAAGAATGTCCCACTGATGAGCAAAGGCCTCCCCCAACTCTCCACTCATATCTATTCTGCGCAGATCCAGATCTTTACAATAGAAACATAAAATTATTTGACCGAATGTAGTGACCTGTAACAATTATTAAAAGTTGCAAAGTTATATATTTGAACATCCCGCTGTAAATCTAGATCTGTAAAATACCTATGTGTCCCTTCTATCTTCGTGCCTGTTTAGTCGTTGACATAATCAATGATGAAACGAGATAGCACTACATATTCGACATCATCGTATAGCGTTGTCCCGTTTTGGCATTCCCGGAACCGGAAATAGTCGCTAGTCGTTCTTCCGGTCCAACCATAGACTAAATAGATTATATGAAGAAAAAAAAAATCATTATCTATATGTCACTGTCACACAAACAAACCATTAACCGTAGCCATTAACCAATCAATCTCTACTCTAGTCTGTGGTTCGTGGTGAATGGTGAACATGTGTTTATGTTTATTTTCGCGAAAATCGTTAAAATATGTAAAAAAACCAGTAAAGTAATAATAAAATGGAAATAAATCAGTTTGCATTGAATTTCAAAGACATACTAATCGATGAAATTGCGCTTAGTGGACTAGAAGGCGTAGGATTCGATTTGCTATGGAGACTAACCGAGAAACGTATTGCGTCGCCGGTCACTGAAAAACTAAAAGGCCGATTTTGGAATTTTATAGCGAAATGTAAAGAAATAACCATTTACCAAGTTCCTGAACCAGTTCCGTATGTAGAAATCGTGGATAGGTTCTCAATAGTCGATGAAGTTACGGGCCACATATTAGATCCTGTAAGTACCTATTTATTATTATATTTCTGGTAAAGTTCTATCAAAATGGCACTCTCGACTAATAACGAGCCAGGATCCAAAGCCTTCTGATACTCTAACCATCCGTCATCCGTGTCCGATGTCTCAAGGTCTCATCAAACCCATGTGTATTTCCGTACTTTAAAATGATCATCTCATTGCCCCTCTTATGATACTGTAACCACTATTTCTGATTTCTGATGAAGCACTAAGGTAATATTAAAAAAATATCAGGCTTGCATAAAATTCATGGTTTCCCTTTTAATAAATATGCCAAAAACTAGCTAGTAAAATTTTATATACCTATTTTTCGAATTTATTTCAATTTCAGCCAGATTATTTAGATGGTCCTTACAAGTACTGCCCAATAGATAATGATGATTACGGCTCCTGTGTCAACTATAAAACAAGAATTCGGATTCCAAAAGAGGACTTGGTCTCTGTACCTTATGGACAAGTGGCAGAAATGTATGGTGACCAGTTAGTTATGGTGGCATCAATACAAGAAAGATGGAGAGCATTAGCTCCTCACATGTCTATCACGTACTTGACGCAATTATCTCAGACACATTATTGTATCTTGGAGTTGGTCGGTAGAGGAAGAAATAATGTAAGTGTACTATAGCTGCGGTATTTATTGTATAACATAATTAAAAGCCCGGCTGCCTTTTTATTGTAATGTGTATCTGTACAATTTGCACATTCGACAATTGAGTTGAATTTAGTTAGTTTAGTTGGGCGAGTGGCACAACAGAGAGAATTAAAGTTAAAATTTAAAAGTATAATATATATTACTTAATATATTAATATTATTATGTTCTAGGTTTTAAGTGACAAATTAAATATAAAAAGAGTGAATCTATTATCAGAAAAAAAAATATATAATAATATAGTTAAAGTTACAGTATACTTTATTAGTTTACCTAATAAGGCATTCTACTCCAGAAAATTACTAGAAAAATATCGTAAATTTTATTTTCACAGGGCCAATTTACGATCGGTAAAACAAATCTATTAAAAATATTAAAGGACTCCAAACTACTGTTCTATAATAGAAACTTCTTACAAACCATGGATTTGATCAGAGCACAAAGCGTCACCCAAGTAGTCGCCAATCGAGGACTCCAGTGTATACTTCTACGACTGAAAAGGTTCCATAAACCCAAAGTACAGACAATGCCCACTGTGGGAAAAATTCATGATGTTATGGAGTATCTGATAAAGCAACCTGACTACTTACAAAGAACTGACGTTCTAATCAAACAAGGATTTTATAGTGCGAAAATGATCAAGAAGTTACAGAAAACAAATAATATTTTTCATTTTGTAAGTATCTTATTGTAGTAAGGCTGTATTTCCACCTGCAAGATAATTTATGCAAGTAATGTTCGACAGCAGCTTCCTGTCCGACCGACTGACAGATTACTCGCAGAAGTTTTCTTCCAGGTCGAACCGCGGCCAATTAATATCTGTATCAAGTCCTTATTAAGTTATTATATTTCATTTTATCGCACTTTGTGCACTTTCTTATTGCCAGCCCCGAAAGAGTTATTGATTTGATGACTGCTAGGTTTTCCATGAACAATAGGCCTATTCCATATTTGTATGTATTTTAACAAGTTTGTATTTACTGTAAATTTCTTTCAATTTTCCACAAGTATGGGTTACTGTTCTCCAATCACCACCCTTTGGACAGATCTTCCTCGTTTTGTGGGTCACTCACATATCAGTGAATGATGTATCTTGCTAGTCCATTTCTATTTTCTGGATCTAACCAAACCATGGTACGGACAACAGCAGATCAATGGTAACACTAGCAGTACGATTTTCAATCTTACGACGCAGATAATAAGAACGGTCCAAAGTATTACACTTGATCTGTTGTTAGCTGTACCAGTCAATTGCTATTTGCTCAATTTCCAGGAAGAAAGAACTATCTGTACTGAAGATCCAATCAAGAAGTGTAAATCCAACAATTCCAACCAACAAGAGATCAAACGGAGGTTTATGTGCGTCACTTCTCCCAGTGATGATGAGTCATCTCACTCCGATGAAGAAGCCAATGTGGAACCACTGAAATGCCAATACAAAGTTAAAGTTAACATACTGAGACAAGCATATGAACTATTAGTGGAAACGGGCCTCAAGGGCCTGTCACAGGTTGAATTAGCACAGCTGTTAGGTGTGGAGTTCTACACCGCTCGGGCCATATGCAGGTGTTTTAAACTCAAGAATATTGTAAGAGAATTTATGGAAGATAAAGGAAAACAAAGGATTACAAGGTATAGTTTTTTGTACATATCGAAAATCGTAAGATGGGAGAAATAACAATTCTTATCTCTGCTAATCTGCTCCTTGACATTGCGGTTTTTTTCATGTTTGAATTTTTAACCGACTGCGCAAGAAGGAATGTTTTTCGGGTGTATGTATGTATGTCCATTCCTTCCTGCCATCCTGTAGCCTAAACGACTTGATGGATTTTGGTGTATGAGGTATCGTTAGATTCGTGTTGACGTGAGTGGGGTATAAAAAAATTTTCAAGAGGGGATATTTTTTCTGCAGTCGTGTTTTTGTTATTTGAAATAATTTCTGCTTTTTTAATGTGCTGCTTTGGTTTATATTAAGAGCCTTCATAGAGCCAATCGTAATAAAAATTTCGTAAATAGCTTTTTTAATAAAATTGATTATATTGGAAGATATTATTTTTTTAAGATTGGCGGCGCTAGTGGGCTCTATGAAGGCCCTTAAGTGCAATTTTTTGCTAAGACACCCATTGTATGTTCAGTTGTACAATCACCCAATTTTAAGACAGCTCATCTAATATTACTATTATCTTATCGTAAAAATTACAGATACATTGCTGTGACCTCCACTGGTGAAATGAATGAAGCGTATGAAAAGGAAAAGCAACAATTTTTGCAATACATAGTGGACAGCAGAAACAATGCTGAGCCTCCATCAGTTGATGCAGCAGTTGCAACCGAAAATACCTCGAATGATGAAATTCCGAGTAAAAGAAGGAAACTCGAAGGAAAGGACTCCAAAC
Organism: Tachystola acroxantha; assembly: GCA_963506565.1. Lineage (NCBI taxonomy): Eukaryota > Metazoa > Arthropoda > Insecta > Lepidoptera > Oecophoridae > Tachystola > Tachystola acroxantha. Next base: position 7,790,835 of record OY735887.1, read on the forward strand.
ATGAAAATGTCGTCGTTGACTGTCAAAATCTTCATAAACAAATAACGGAAGTTAAAGTACTTGATGGCTTAGAGAACCATAACATGGATAACTTCCGGTCAATATTCAGTTCAAAGAGAGTGCCCACATTGAGGCAGTTGAGATTTGCCAATGGGATAATGAAAGTCGTCCGGGAGAAACAAGTAATTTCTGGATTTCAAACATTAAGCTGCATGGTGGCCAAAGAAATATGTGAACCGCCAATGGATACAAAAGCACTGAAAGTTTTTGTCCAAAAACTAGTAAGTGATGGGCAATTGAAAGTTATGAAAATGAAGCAGCAGGGATTTAACGGCGACGTCCCTATAGTCATTATATGTGCTCCTCATGTGAAGTCAACAGACCCCGTAATTAAAGCTAAGTACAAAGAGTTAAAGACGAGAGCGATAAACAACAAAAAGAACTTTAGCAAGAAATCAGCTGTCATTGATGTCACAAGACCGATGTCACAGTTTGCATACCCAAAATACATGAAAATCCAGAAGCTTCACGAAGTTCTGGTTAAAGTTGTATTATTAAATGAAGGCGAGGTTGAAGCTTCTGAATTACCTCCAGGATTTTCTTCTTTGGTGCAAATAATTCCGGAATTCACTGTAGAATTTGCACTTGGTAATATAAGCAAATATACTACGACGGAGATACCCCCAGCATCAGCGACAGATCCCTTACTCTCCGTAAAACTTCGGAATACACCAAATGAAATATTCAGATTGTTTTTGCTGTCACCAAGCTTGCAAAGATCGCTCAGAACAAATTTGAAAATTCTAGCCATGCTGGGACTCATACAACTGGTTAAAGAAGCGTCCGCTAATTGCGACGAAAGTGTTGTTCTGAGCTATGTGTTCTATGTTAATCGACATGCTAAAATACTTGACACAAGAGGTGTGTGGCCCAGGCAGAATGTAGATACACAGAAATTAGAAAAATCATATTGCTTTGAATCCTTCCAAGATGTTGAAAAGTATTGGAATGATGTCTATGAAATTAGCACTACAACAACGATAGACCTCGTTTCCAGACCCAGCAAAAAGCTTTTGCCACCCCTACGCTCACAGCACGAAGTCCTTTCCCATGATAATGGGGAAATTTTTGGTGACGGCAAGGGGACGTGCGGATTCGACTCAGTATTCTACATGGAAATTCCACGCCTGTGGTCAACATTTTATTCCAAGGAAAAGAAACAGCAAAAGCCGATGATACAGAATAAACCAAAAATAAATTTACCCAAGAAAGAAGTCAAGAAAAAGCCTAAACAACTTAAGAGAAAGAGAAGAAGCGTTGTACCAAAGCCAGCATATGAGTCCCAAATAAGACTAAAACGGAAAAGGAGAGGGAAGATTGATCCCACATTGAAATGGAGCCGAGAAGAGGATAATATCATAATTTTTTGTAAAGCAGCTATAACCATCATATCTCCCGTCTCACAGCCGGGATGTCTCAGACTCAGGAACTATGTCTCAAAAGATATACTTACACTGGGCGATCCGAAAAAAACAGCAGGTTTTTGTCACAAAAGGGCAATGTATCTGGAATCGAATACCACTCTCGCATACGAAAAGGAATGCATCATAAACGAACTGAGATACCGAGGGAATTTGGTATCTAAATACGATGGCCTCCTGAAGAAACTTCGGCTTCGTTACTCGTGTAACATGTCAAAGCTGATACAGGAAGGCCGGCTACCGATGTTGGAGTTAGTATGGATGATGATGCAATTGGTGAGAAGCAAAAACTACAAGAAGCGAATCCCTTGCGTTGCGATGGACTTTGAAGATTTCCACAAAAACTTCACAATAACCACAGCATCCGCCAATAGGTACCTCAATCTGTACAAAACACCAGAAGACTGTGACCCAGCCATCTGTGCAATCAAAGAAGGTATTATACTGACAGTAATGACGAGCTATAAAAGAGAGTTGCCAGCAGACACTGCCAAGAACATATATACAATGTTCAACATGCACTCCGAGAATAATCTCCGGACGGCAATAGAGCAACTCAGAAAAAGTTCGGCCGTTGCCGCAAAAGAGAAAATTATGAACAATCAAATGCATAGGTTTCATTTTCAGGACATTGTACAGTCTTCTTATAAAGTGTCGGTGGGTTACGAACGCAAATGGATCAGTCGACTGAATGCTGAATTTGTGGAAAGAATGATGGGCACTGTGCACGAAGAACTCCCTCAAAACAGTTTAAAGGGATGTCCAGCGTTGAACTGTCTGTTTTGTGAATTGCACTCATCGAACAAGCTGGACATTATCTCAGTGAGTCTCCCGGTCATCACTGTATCTTCAGGGTCGATTATTCAAGAGGAGCAACTCAATACTTGCGACATGGAAACTAAGTTCTCACTGAAATCCGGAACAAGTGGTTGGAGAAACAAAACTAATGTGAAGAAGTTCTGCGATCTTTACCAACACATTGATGTTGAGAAGAACTTAAAAACACTAATCAGGTAGTTTTTGTACCTATTTATTTTCAATTTTCTTTTTTTTAGTTCATTATCTTGTCGAGTATAATAGACAATACTATAAAGATATCAGCCCTTGTAGCACGAGTCAGCGTTAGCGATCGACGCAACGCCGCGGAGCTGTCAAACTGACATTATTGCAAGGCGTTTGACAGCTCCGCGGCCGGCGTTGTGTTGATCGCTAACGCGACTCGTGCTAGCCCCGCAGTTTATGGGCTGTATGAATCGCATCGAGACTGCTTCCCTTAATTTTTCTGTTGTGTCTATCTTGTACCTCTTATTGATTAGAGTATCATCGAACCATTCATATTCAACTTAAACGGCGAAAACGATCGTAGAAGTTAAGCAACGTTGGGCGAGGTCAGTACCTGGATGGGTGACCGCTAGTAACACTTTCATCTGAGCCCCTCCGTGCCTCGGAAAGCACGTTAAGCAGTTGGTCCCGGTTGCTGTCGCTTGATGGCAGTCGTTAGGCCACGTCAGAGGATTACTTTGACAAATAGGTTGGGTCACTAAACCACACGAGAAAAGAAAGAATAAACTTAGACGACCAATTGGATTGTTTCTAAACTAAATTTAAAGTGACCAAACGTTACCTTTTTTTTAGTCTTTACTAAAGAGACTTCATATTTCCAGAAATACAGTGGTTGAACCAAAGAAAACTCGAAGAGTGGATAAGGAAGACAAAATTATCGCTCACTTGATAAAAAAGCAAGAAACTGGATCTACTTTCCTTGAATTACAGGTACTTTTTCTTTTCACAAAAATATTCGGTCAGACTAACGACTGTCACCTATAAATGGTTACTTACACTCAAAGCTCTGTTTTGCATACTAAAAACTGTCTGATTTAAATACTAAAAACTAGTTTAGCCAAAATTTAGCTTCACCCTATGCTATAAAATGAACTCAAACTATTGGCGTGATGCCATATGTAAAATTCATCTTTTTGCAGGAACTCACCGGCTTCGACTCAAAAACCCTAACAAGCAAACTAACCTCCTTGGAGACTCAACACGTCATAAAACGAGTGGGTTATTATGAAAACGTGATTGTCCTCACCGAATTCACAACAACCTGGAGTTTGACACTAGATGACACGAACGTTATACCCTCCCCGTGGTTGACGATAAAAAAAGATATCAGAAGAGACGTCTTTTTAAAATGGGCTGGTGTTGTATTGAACAAAATATTTGAGAATCCCGGCTGTTCCATCTCATATCTATCGGAGAGCTGCGAGTTTTTGACTGCAAGAAGTGCTCAAGATATGTGCATGTTCCTTGAAAAGTGTGAATGCGTTACGCTAAACGTAATGATACCTCCTAAAGCAGGTTTATTCTCAGACGAAGATATTATGCCAGAGTTAGATGATTTTAACCAGTACGAATCAGTGGAGAGCATAATTGTTTTTCCAGTGCAAGATTCTCTAACAAAATATGCGTGTATTCGGAGGAAAATATTAAATAAATAATATGAATGTTTTGTTGATTTTATTGGAATAAATATTGTGTTAAAAGTTACGGTCGTATACTTTTCAAAGTTTTCAAACCCCCCTCTTTTACATTTCAAAGGGTTACGCTTCCGCCTGGGATTTCATGATTTGCGCGAACCTACTTGTCGCATCCACATGTTTCAAAAAACTTTCTGCAGCCGCCATCTATCAAAGCATTGGAATGTTCACAAATGAATTCGAGAAGAACAGAAGTGACCCCTTCCCTTCAGAGTTCAGCGGGAATGAATCATAATAAAGAAGCTTGAAGCTGACCGAGCCACGTGAAAGTTAGATTTTTCACAGGTTGTAGCCAGAGCCCTAAATTAAAAATATATGTGGATCGATTCTCAAATGTTTTAGCTATGGTTCAATATTTTGGCAACACTGCCTGCCAAAGGGTGAAGTGAGTGTGGAAGTCATGTGGAAGTAGGGCAAAATTATTCGCCATTTTTACTTTAGTGAAGGGAGATTTTATATTTTCTCAGGCTGGCGGACGAAGATAATTTTCTAAGTGTGTCATTGTATTTAATTTCCTGTAGCAAAGACTATTATTTGAGAGAGTCCTAGTATAATAGTGTGGTTTTATTTATTACTAACATTTTGTATGTAGTGCTACTTCCCGTCGTAAGATTGCTCGTTGGTGTGTCGCTTTAGCTAATTCGATGGCTATGATATTGGAGTTGTAATCTAACGAATCGCTCGACGTTCTCCGCTCGGGATAATATCGGGAAAGCGAGGCGACGCCTTCAGAGATGAGCAGGCCTCAAGGCGGACGCATACAAGTCCCGGATGACCTCAGAGAGATCCTACTGGAGTTCACCATAAGCTACTTGCTGGAGCAGCCCGGCGACGTGGTCAACTACGCGGTCGAGTTCTTCACGCGGTTACAGAACAACAGGACCACGACGGTGGTGCGGGGCCCGCAGGCCGGCACGCCAGATGAGTCCATAATATCAGACGAAGAAGGTACACATTCACTGATATCTCTTATACAATCGTTAGTCTCGTCTGTGGAGCGTAGTCGGGCGTCCGAGGTGAGCGCATTAGGGCCGCGCCAAAGTAGCTGTAGGTTCATGTCATTTCCATTTCAATGAACTGAATACTTAATTGCCAAGTCAGTTATGCATTCTATGTGTGACTTCAACGCTGTTCATATGTGACTAGAGCTATTCTTGTGAAGAAATATATACAAGACCCCAAGAGTACAATATATACAAGAGATGTGCATTTAGGTAATTCTTATTAGTAGTACTTGTGGTGTACTGTACAATAATAATTGATCCAGCATCAGATTGGATTGATAATTTTGTGTATGATATTTATCATATGATACTCATTTATTGATAATATTATGACCCATATTTTTAAACTCTGCTCATCTATTGAATATTAGGTACCTAGTTCTCTAGTTTTAAAATACTTTTCTTGCCTTTTAGAAATAATGTCATTCAATTATAATAAATGAGAAATGCTCATTACTTTCTTCGTTAAAAACATGATTCGCATGGTTCAATTTTAGGTGCACAATCATTAGACATGCTGGCATTTTAGTAGACATAGTTCAAGTAGTGGTTTTATTTCAAAGTTCATGTAATACCTAATTATTGCCCTCACAATTTTAATTCTTATCTTATAAGTACGAGTTTTCTTAACAAAGTTTGGCAGAGCGAAAACTAGTTGTGTCCTTTTTCTTCTGCATAATCTAATGTAAGTCACATCAAATTTAGTTTAGTATTAAAACGCAAATCTAAATCAACCTCATACTGTCTTTTTAAATTAAAAAAATATTTAAAAATACACTCGTATAGCTAAGCGTTGTAATCACTATGCTCAACAGTTGGCACAGTGCCATTACAGTTTCAATGATATAACAGAATATAACTTTAATATGAGATTTTAGGTAATATTACTGATGCCAAGTAATAAATAAAGCACCACAGCACATGACACAGTCATTATGTTTGACAGCAAAGATTTACCTTTGTGTTTTTCCTGTTTCTACAACAATTATGATTAATGAAAGGTCAGCTCATTATTGTGTACAAGAAAAAGAACAATGATACAGAAATAGTGACAAAAACAATTGAAATAACTCTTATCCTTTAGCTCTAATTCACACATTTAAATTGTATTTGGTTTTTGAGCAAGTTAAGAATTATGCAAGAAACATCCAAAATTGTGGCTGGTTGTGAATGCATAAATGATGTAGAGATCATAGCAAGCATGTCATCCAAGCTTAAGGTATAAATTGTACTTTGTATTCCAGTACATTGTATATCTTAAGCTCAAGACCCTTAGATTCGAAATTATATTATGTGATGTCTTATTTATAAAAATAAAATGCTAGACCTAGCTAGGATAACAGAAAAGTTAGTAACAGTAATCTCGAGATTTTACTGTCCAAAATTAAGCCATAAATTAGTGTGAAGGAGAAACAAATCAACTTTATAGCCCGCTATCAATCCCTGCAATTGCATTTTGATGAGAGAATTTGATTTGGAAACAACCACTAACACTTCCTGGAACCCAACAAACTAAATCCAGAGAAAACTGTTTGGCTAAACATAAATTTTCTGTGTTTACTACAAGCTGATCCCATTTGTGTGTTTGTTTTTTAACGCTTTGAAGTTGTGTGAAGATGAGATTGGCTTGTTTTTTCACGTCCGCGGCTGACTTTAACATCTCGAACCGAACCAGATGTTGGCGTTTATAACGTGCGTGCGTTACATAAAATTGGCTGAGCCTATGTAATGACAAGTAAGTGTCTTCGTAACGAAATGTACAGGTGCTGCCAGGCCTTGAGTTATATTTGCGTAAGAGAGATGTAACTCCATTGTTAGGTTAAGTATTATGTACGTACATGGTAATAGTTGGAGACATTATAGAGTACATTATCTTTAATGACTCAATTTCAAGTATTCTTGCTTTAAAAATTTTGCTCTTATAAATAAATAAAAATGCCTAAACCATGACTTCCCTTGTGGTATATCTAAATTCGGTTTGATTGCCTATACTGTAGTTTAAACCATTGATTAATTTTACAAAATGCCATTCAGCCCATCTGATAAGAGTCCAAAAGGACTGACGTCAGATAAGCGAAGAAATAGAAAAAAATGCGTTTGTTTATAAGACCCATTATTATACCTACAAAATAGTTACACTAATAATGGCTCATCACAACACTAGCAAATAGGTATAATCACCTCTTGATTGATAGTGATGTCATGGTCACTAATTAAGTCACAAAAGATATAGACATGAAATGTGTAACATAGCTTACTAGATTATCTCCCGAATTTAGTGTGACAGGTATTTAGTAACCAGATGATATCACTCATATTCTGACAAGGTAGCCTATAGATATTAAAGACTCATTTAAAGCTGGTAAATCTTGCTCCACGGTACTCCATAGAAAGTTTAAGAGAAATTTATGTTTTGATCAGTTAAATAGAAAAAAATCACTTATGCAAAGTGGTAAGTGAGCTTTGAATTTGCTATTCACATTGGGTTATTTTACGATTAATTTAAAAAATGTATTATAAATTCATAGAACTGAATTGATTAGATAAACAGACTTAAACTTTACGTTTTTATAAGAGCTTATCAAATTATCATTTTTAAGACTACTTAATACCTATGCAACAAATCAGTAAAGAGTGTGATAAATTAACATAAAATACGTACCATAATTTTACTTATACCTCTCTACATGTTTAATGCTTAAATGTATAGACTTGATACACATTGGATAATAGTAGGTAGTTTGATATAAGTGCTGAGAGTTTTCACTGGATCTTTCTGAAACAATGAGTCAAGATTCGAGAAGGAATTATGTCAAAGTGGTCATTTGCATGTTTTTTATAGGGCTGATTCACTGATTCCGCGTAGGCGAGGCGTCTCAACGCACTCTTAAACTAAACATTCATAATGATAATAATGAAACTAGTGAAATCTCCAGTTATCTTTTACCATTTCTAAATTATGGTTTTGCAAACAAATTATTAACCTTCATTAAATTCTTAAACTTCATTCAAATTATTATCGCAATAAATACGGAAACGTGTGTCTTGATAAAAGTTATCATAAATTAATAACGACACATTTAATTTTCGAAGGAAAAGAGAATTGTTGTATAATTAAATTTGAGAGCTATGAAAATTTCCCATTTATTGAATTTGCCATGGCCCATGGCCTCCAGTTCTATAACGTCTTAACTTAAAGTATCAACAGTTTACTCTTTTTTTGTGTAATCTGCAGAAACTACTTTTTTAATATTAATTCACCCACATTAACTTTTGATAATATTTTTATGACATTATCGGAAAGTTCACAGTCCACTTCTCTCGTCAGTCATGTAAAAATTATCACATGTCATTTTACTGGTGATCTTCTAAGAGTTCGCGTTTTTATTATTATTATGAATGTTTACTTACAGTAATGTACTATGACTACTAATATCAACCAGGTGTTACGGTAATAATTTGTATTGGTTTGGTATTACACTATAACATGTGCTATAAATATCTATAATTTCTCAATAACACCAACCATTCCAGATCAATCTATGAGACCAGTTAGCCACAAGGCCAGCAAGCATTTACCACCATGTTGTGTCCTACTTATGCGGTCATACGCGAACTCGACTCAATGCGACACACGCAAAGAATTTTCGTAGTACACCTACGTGCAAGGTACAGTCGTCAGCACAGCAACCTACGCAAAGTCAATTTGCAGCGTATTACCGTCGACTGAAATGTCCAGATGTGACATGATGCGCTGACTGTACGAATACGCAGGTCATTCCTGTCGCAGATGTGTCAGAGTCACCAATCCAGCTATCGCATTAAGGGAGGACGGGGGTCACGCTCCATATAAGTTGTTATCGCAAGTCAAAATGAAATCTTATCAGTTATCGGAAATTAGGCTAAAACTACACTATGTCAGGTTTCATCTCGCGACTCCAGAAGATCTCAGACCCTGCTCTTAGAATTCGTCACTGATTTGACAAAAGTCACGGGCGAACTTCATACAAAGGCCGATAGTCATAGACAGTTTTGAGTATGAATGGAGTTTGAGTTCAGTCTTACTGATGACAGTTTACATACATGACAGTCGTAAGTGCGAGCTCACGCTGCGCTGAGTTCATGCTCCAAAACTGCCTATGACTTGTCTAAGTATGGAAGTGGTATTTTTTCCGGAAAATAATGTACCTATCTATATATTTGCTTAATAAAAATCTAGCAATGTTTTCACATTACTAAGTATCTCTTTTACAACTTACACGCAACTAAGCTAAGGAGTGGCCACCACAATTGCCAGAGGTGGGGATCGAACTTGCGATATTGGCGCTATAGCCATTAGGTTGTGTTTCTATGATTTGATTTTATTACCAATTCCCTTTGGTACAATCAAATAGACATTGCTGTTGGACCACGGGTAATATCCCCCCATCTATCATGTTTAATTAGATGATTCGATAACACTTTATTTGACAAGTGTCACCTCTCTAACAGTATTAAACGTTCCGCCCGTCTGTCCGTCCCGTATAATTTGACGTTAACACATTGGGGCTCCATATCAAATTGTAGGTAACTCAATTACTAACTCGTGCAATAATTGACGTCGCATTAATTCCACAATATCCAGTCATATTTATGTTTATTTTTATCCCGGCTGTCTGTCACAAAGACGGGTAATGTTTTTGGGTGTAAGGCCCCGTTTCCTCGCGAAACTCGCTAACTCGTTAGGTAACTCGCGAAAGTTTTTCCTGCAACAACTCGCAGGAAGCGCCATACATGCTGCTGTCAGACAGACTGTCGGACATTTCTTGCAAAAATTTTGCAGGTGGAAACGGGGCTAATGTATCTACACATCAAGTGTAACACTTTGGACTTTGCACTGTTCTTATTATCTGCGTCGTAAGAGTTGAAATCGTACTGCAAGTGTTACCATTTATCAGCTGTCTGTTCGGTTCCTTGCGTCCTGAACCTGAACGGCTTCAAATATTATTTCTTATACCTAAACTCGAAAGAATTTTCTACGGAAATTACCTAAGTACATTTCGAAGATTTGCGATGGATGAGATTTATGAATTGTTTTAGTACGTAGTTTTAGGTATTACTTCACGCAAACAAACATTTCCTCTTTTGAATGTTAGCGTACGTAGTTTGCTCCACTGGCGACTTATACAATATTTGATAATTCAATTACTTAGGGCAATTTCGTGACTGTGTGATTTACTTGCACTAACAAATACCTCCCAAAGCTCAGGGCCGCCGTAAGGCAAACTGTGAATTTGTAGCCCCCTTTCAGCACCAGAGATTTCAATGCCACTATTTTTCAATTTCAAATAATTTACAGAGTACCTTATATTGCTAGACCTCTAGTTTGAGAATTGTAGCGATTCTAGAGTATGGTATGGTAATTTTGATTATCGCTAATCGAAACGTCCTGCCCCGTTACCATGAACTCTTATAGCAGGATTACTTCAATATTACTTTGTTACTTCGTGCAATGACAACCTTAATAAGCTTACTTTAAGGTCGTCATTGTACGAAGTAACAAAGTAATATTGAAGTAATCCTGCTATAAGAGTTCATGGTAAGGGGGCTGCTCACGATGTAATATGTGAGTGACAGTAGCATTGCGCTTAGGTTTAGGATTAGATTCATCATATGTACGCATTGTAATCTGTTGGTGTTCCAATAAATAAATAGATTTGGCTGCCACGATAGATGATTTCCCTAAATGTTCAATCTCTCAGAATTCCAAGCAAGAACTATAATTAACTACGTTTAATTTCGCTCTCATGCAAGATAAGTTCTTAAAAGCCTATTTGAGGTCCCCTTGTTCGAATCCGGGTCGCGCCGTAACTTCAATGCAAAGTTAATTTCAAAACTTCAAATTAGTTAGAAAACGCACGGCAGAACCGCTGCCATTAATAGCGATTCTAAAGTGCGCGCACTCATTTTAATCATCTCTAAGCTGGCGTCCCGCTCACTCTTATGCGATGTAGCATATGAGTGATAGTGTAGCTAATTCTGTAGCGACCACTAAGTCTAATCCTAAACGCACCTGTCACTGTCGTTCATATGCTACATCGCGTAAGAGTGAGTGGGACGACTCGCTTACTGGCGGGCGACTAATAATATTAGCGTACGTAATCTTGAATCGTTAACTTTAAATTAGAAAACCACAGAAAACTATTTAAAAAAACTATTTTACCCATCTGCTATCTAATCAACCCAAGCTACATCTCCATCATATTCAATGCTCAGAGCCGCCTGTGGCGCGCTTCAACAACCGGCGCAAGTCTGTCTTCGCGGAGACCTACGACCCGGAGGAGGATGACTCCGACGAGGGCGCGGCCACCGTGTTCCCCAAGTCGGACGCGCAGCGGCAGCGGCTCGCGGAGGCGGTGCGCAGCATACTGCTGTTCCGCTCCCTCGATGCCCAGCAAATGCAGCAGGTAAGGGATCTTTCCCTCAGCGTATTTCAGCCCCCATTCTGCTGAGGTATGTGGATCATCATCATCAATCCGTATCAGTCAACTACTGGACATAAAAGCACACCACTCAACCCGATTCTCCGCCCTTTGAATCCAGTCTCTGACAGCCATATGTGGATAAAAGAGTCGAACCGTACTGTAACCAGTATAAGCTGTATCAGTTTTGTTAACCTTATCATGCTTGTCGGACCAGCTTATACATACATAAACTAACGCCTGATTCCTGAATCATCTGATCCTGGAACACAACTTTCGCTTCCTCCACATTCATTAACCTCTTCATGCACGATCGTCGATTATTACCAAAACATCGCCAATTTGGTCGACGTACGTCCTCGTCGGTCTACCTCTGCCGGCGCTTAATCAATATCCGCTCTATGTATTTCTTTCGTTACCCTTCTTTCATTCTTCGGCTCTAAGTTCCCAAACCAGCGTGACATGCTAGTACTACATTTGTTGGTAACAAGGTTCGACTCTGTCAATCAAAATATCTTAGTACGTCGCTATCAACAGGCTAGAGTTAAATTCACAGTCACAGCCAACAATTACATCTATTTCATGCCAGCCAATCAACGGACTACATTGCCTTCGATCGTTTCATGTTTTTTGAGTTTCTGAATACACCTTCAGCTGCAAACAAAGCGCGGTTTTAGCTGTGAATCTAAAACTCATTATAATGTGTTGCGCAGGTGCTGGACGCGATGTTCGAGAAGCGCACCGAGCCTGGCGAGTACGTGATCCGCCAGGGCGACGACGGGGACAACTTCTACGTCATCGAGAGCGGCATGTTTGACGTGCTGGTCTCGGGAGACGATGGCGTTGAGAAGGTACGATACATTATAAATAAGAATAGATCAATTAAAATTATTTAAAAAACAATACCAGACTGCAAAAATATTTAGCTGGAATCAAAAAAATAACGGTCTAAAAAATGTTTTGGACTGTTGGAACGCAGACCTTTACACCGAGGCGGCTCCGGTCATAATCCACCATCTAGCACCATTTTCAGAGCATTCGCTAAATTACGTGAAATCTTCTTTGAAAAACTGACAAACGTTACTTTAATGAATTGTCACATACTCGTAACATTAATTACTGTTATCCACACTTATAGTCGATGACACGGCCCACGAAGTTGCTCAGTAGTACCTCAGGTAGACAGGAACAACTTCGAGTAAGAGAGTGACAAGTGAATTCAGATGGCCTGAGCATTTGGGAAGTTACATCATATTATCTCGCCTTCAATACCACAATGCCTGAAAACAAAGGTCTTTAACCAGTGCGTCTTACCAGTGATGACCTACGGGGCCAAAACGTGGACACTGACAGTGAGATTGGTCCACAAGCTCAAAGTCGGGAGCTATGCCTGGCGTTTATCTCGTGGATATAATCTCGTAGATTTACCGCCATGAGTATATCCGGCAGAGAAAAATGTGGTTGACATTGCTCACAAAATTGGCACACTGAAGTGGCAGTGAGCTGGCCATCTGTCGTGGAACTGATAAGATTTCATGGTTTGAACCGTAGAATGTATCATGAAGTCCAATGTCACTTGGATTCAGTATGTGGACATAATTATATTATTGACATTTCTTACCCAGGTGGTGCACACATACGAAGGCTCCGGTTCGTTCGGCGAGCTGGCCCTCATGTATAACATGCCTCGCGCGGCGTCGGTGCGCGCGCAGACCTCGGGCGCGCTGTGGGCCATGGACAGGCACACGTTCCGCCGCATCCTGCTCAAGAGCGCCTTCAAGAAGCGCAAGCTGTACGAGGACCTGCTCGAGAAGGTGCCCATGCTGAAGACTCTGCAGGTAAGATGGTCGCAAACACTGGTTGGATGTTACTGGGTTGAATATTACAAGTCTGTATTGTAAACTGTATCTTGCTCAGGAGCGTCTTCAAGAAGGTTAAGACTATACAGGGTGTCCTTGAATTCATTCGAATTGAAACTGGGGCTTGTACTCATGATAAATATTAAATTGGTAAAGTTTTTTTAGTAAATCAAAACTGCAAAAAAAATACTAAGTACGTCACAAGTCACCTTAGAAATGACCATTAGGTCAAATTCCAGTGAAAGAAATCATTTCAATAAATTAAAAATACCTTAAAATGTAAATACTCCAAAGTAACGATGTACAGTCGACAGCAGATCAATGGTAACACTTGCAGTACGATTTCAAGTCTTGCGACACAAATAATAAGAACTGTCAAAAGTAAAACGTGTTACCATTGATCTGCTGGCGACTGTACATCATATTAATAAAAAAATTTGATAGTTGAATTTATTGTAAATATTTTTCCTCAAATTGTTTTAATTTACTTAAACTCTGTGCAGAATTAATGTATGTCACATTGTCACAAGCCTAACCATCCATTTAATTTTGTCGAATGAATTCAAGGCTGTATGAATAACATATCTTCGACCCCATGACATTCAAAAGGCTATTTGATTTGAATATATTTTTTTAGAAGACCAAATGTTCTTTGGCTCAAAGGAATGCGATGGATTTTAGTGGAGCATTGGCACATTTATGTTTAACGTAAACCTGCCTGGAAAACTACGTTTTTGCATTGTCTGACGAAGAAACAGTGAATAGGATTCTATAAATATCATAACATATTTCTCTCGACAAGACAAAATGACGTCACAATTGAACTCATTCTTTAGATTCTGTCTATTTCAAACAACATAATATTCTATTATTCATAATATCTCATTGTTAACATAAGAAAATCGTCATAACCTTCTATTGGTCCAATGTCAGGCATAGTTATTACTCGACTGCCGAAAGGGAGGGTAATGTACTCGTATGACGTGTCGGTTCCTTTGTAGCCTCCTAGTCTAAACTTCTAATTGCTTTCGCTAACGCTAGTATAACAAAAAAACAAATGTCAATCCCTAGCATTAAGGGGCTCTCAAACTCAAGCGCGAGACAGAAGATGTCCCGCAGCGGCGGAGTGAAGAGCACGACACAGTGATTCCAAATTTGTATATTTATTAATTTTGGCACGGAAATAAAAACACGCCAACAGAAATCAGATTTTTTTAAACAAACTCACGTATGTATAATACTCTACATTTTGATATATATTTTGTATGAATAACTTCAATCCTGTATCGGTATTCATCAGTCTCTAGATAAACACCCCAAGATTGCTATATATTTTTTCAAGCCTTCATATAAAAAACTGAAACACACACACCCAGCCTTAACGAAAGTTGGCTATGATGCGATTTGGATTTTTGTAATAATATACTTATTTTACTAACGTATTTAAAGAACGTAAAGATATGCGGTATTTTATGGCATTGTTTTGGATTACCGAATTGGGTAAGGCTTATCGCGGATAATTCAATAATCCCTCACTGTCGGCGATATATCAGCAGTCCCATAAGAAGCAATTGCCGAGTGATAAGAGCCGGACGTCACTGTTACGTAATACCATGAAACAAGGAAAGCTCCATGGAGTTAGCCATATTTACGCCGCGGACTCCGCTCTTGCATGACAATTTTTCGCCTCGTGCTTTTCTTTGTTTGAATAGAATAGAAGTTATGAATTTATAGGTAAATCTTTAAAAATACCGACTGCATCATTACTTTAATTAAATATAGCCTATGTCACTCCTACAATCAAGACGAATATAAAGTAAAGTAAAGTTAAGTCCGTCTGTATATTATATGTGTATGAAGAATACATAAATATAACGACACCTCATATCAATATTAAAATCCATCAAGCCGTTTAACAGGGCAGGGCGTGCCAAGACATGTTTTAAACTCGAAAAACATAACTCCTTCTTGCTCAGTCGGATAAAAATAGATGTCTTTTTCTGACGTATGAGAGTGAAAGTGACAACAAAGTCGGAGACCTATCCATACGAGCTCGGGACCAGTACGGATTGGCGGATTACACATGCCTTAGATTTTCTACGGCATGCAGTTTCATCACGATATTTTCTTCCTTCGCCGTTTTGAGAGCACTCGATAAATGTATGTAAGTTTTTTCGTCGAAATAAACCCGAGGATAACTCATTGGTACATGGCTGCCCTGGCTGGGAATCGAACCTGATCCTCTGTATCGCAAGTCCATTGACCCAACCACTGCGCCACCGAGCTCTCCATATAGCTCAGTGAAATTTTTTCGTTCATGCGTAATACAGTGTACACGTTGTTGCCGGCATGTGTGTATTTTAAAAACGTCATCTTGTTTAAGCTTAGTTGGAGTTTTTAATGTGTTATCTCAGATTCAAGGTTTTGGGTTTGAATGGAAAACATAAGGTATAACAGTAGTTACAATACACCGATGGTATTTGTTCAGTGTTTTTTTAACACGACCGCATTGTAGCGATTTTAGAGTGGCATGCTAAATTTAATTTTCTCGTTCACTTGTATGCGTGTAGCATATGAGTGACAGTGCATTATATTTGGCGACTACGATACGATATAAAGCATTTAATAATACTCACTTAGTTTAAAAAAAATGTGGGGATAATTTTTCTTTCCTGTATGCCGTTTTGACAGGTGTATATCTCCAACCCGCACCGGGACCTCCTGTATGGCCCATGTTGTAGACATATGAAGAAAAAGCTATCTAGGTCTCCAATCGAGAACTTTAAGGCCCGTATTAATAAATCACTCTCAGCTCAAAAGCCAACCTTGAGAACGACATCAAGATTGCGTTCCTATTAATAAACGTAACTTAGGTGTGCGTTTAGTACCTAATCGGGTAACGCCGTATTAATAAACAAAACTCAGTTCTCAAGAGAACTGTCAAACTCACACTTGAGAACGTATTTGCTGATTGCAGGTGAACCGCGACGTTTACTTGAGTTCTTCCACTTGAGAAAGACATCACGTGATGCGCCCTTAAGATTGGTTTATTTATAAATTACATACTTGAGATGGTGATAACGTCTTGAGAGTGCATCAGCTGAATTCGCTCTTGAGAGCGGGTTTGAGCTCAGACTATGAATGGGGGCCTAAGTAAAGAGTACCTACATGTAATGTCTAGGATCTAAATCGTATCAATGACGTCAACAAGCAAAGTAAAAAGATTTTTATTATTATTTAAAAATTATAATTGTAGCAATTCTAGATTGCGTACACTAATTAGTTGCCGCTAAGCGAGGCGTCCCGCTCGCTCTTACGCCATGTAGCATATGAACGACAGTAACAGTTGCGTTTAGGATTAGAATTCGACTTGACTGCTACAATATTATATCTTTTAAATAAAAACAGTACGTAATTTAAGCAACGTCAGCCTATCAACAGGCAAATCGATTAATCCCTCAAATATTGCTATCGATATGATCAATGACTCACCAATCGATACAACTAGACAGCGCAAATTGTTTGTGTCAAGGAAGACTGCTTGATCGATCTCAATCAATCAATCGTTTAGCGAGCCTATCGCATCAGGAAACACCTAGTTTAAGCGTCCACCCAGACTTATGGTATAATAATGTATATAGGGCGTAACGTAAAGGGTAACTCATGCACCAACGAGTTATCTTCGGGTTTTACGACGGAAAATTTTACGTACATTTACCGAGTGCTCTCAAAACGGTAAAGGAAAACATCGTGATGAAACCTGCATGCCGTAGAAGAAGAAAAAATCTGCGGCATGTTGAAATCCGCCAATCAGCACTGGGCCCGCGTGGTGGATCATGGCCCCAACTCCCTCGATGTAAGGGAAGGTCTGTGCCCGAGCAGGGGAGCAATATAAATAGACTGATAATGATGTCCCCGCAGCCGTACGAGCGCGCCAACCTCGCTGACGCTCTCCTGCCGCGCACGCTGATCGACGGCGAGCTGATCATCCGTCAGGGCGACACGGCTGACGGCATGTACTTCGTGGAGGACGGCGCCGTCAGCATCCGCATCGCGCGCGACGACGGAAACGAGCACGAGGTCAAACGGCTGGGTACGTACACTAGCCACAATGTATTGAAGTCACATTAACATTTTCAACGCCATGTGATATACAAATGTTGTCACCGTTACACCAACCCCAACTGTTGCAAATAATACCCTTCCGGCACATAATGTTGGATTTTGGGACATTTTGAGATTCAACATTATGTGCGGAAGGAATAATACTATATTTTAAATGTACAGTCGAAGACAGAGACAAGTATACAGGGGGCCTCAATAAAGTTGAAATTTTCTCAAAAACTACAGGACCGAATTTAATAATTCTTTTACAGTACATAGTTTTAACTTTTATCTATCGAACAGTGAAAGAATTTTTGCAATATGTCAAGTAGTTTTTGAGAAAATCTCAACTTTAAAATCTCTCCTGTACACCTTTCTCTATATTTATCTTTCTATTATATTAAAACCAAACATATGTATTGTACTATTACTAAAGTAAACATTGTAATTCCATCTCTCAGAGGCTGGCGGTTACTTCGGCGAGTTGGCGCTGGTCACCCACAAGCCCCGCGCCGCTTCTGCCTACGCTGTCGGACCAACCAGGGTGGCATGTGAGTATTCGTCATTTAAAACATAAGTTCATATGTGAGGAAGGGACGAGAAATAATAGTCCTGGCGCTTGACCAAAATGGTATTTGTAGTGATGAGGTATGTCCGTACTCGTGAGAGCTTTATGATACCAAATATACAGTTCTCTAACAAGACGACGATTTGGTTCGGATTCGCCACCCATGACGCCATGGCTCACGTTATAGAGAAAAGCGGTGCATTCGTTGCAGCAAAACAGCTTACCGCCGCGACCGGTAATAACATGTGACATGTCACAACGTATACCGAAGCCCAAATCAAGTGACGTATTTTGTAAACTACTTTGTAAGATACTTGATTTGGGGTGCGGTATATATGTATTCACTGACTGCAAAGTAACCTAATCGATCACAACTTCCATAGTCATCAAAATCCACAATGATACTTTATTATATACGTTTGAACTTTGGCGTTTGCGAACCAGTTTTGATTTTGCAAATACTCCATCGACAGGCAAATTAAATAAGGCTAAGGCACACTGTCCACGTAGGTCGCACGTCATGCGCACGCTATCGGCAATTGACGATTGCATTCATCTTGGGTAGAAACAATCATAACTGTGTCCACGGCGCGGCAACATCGAATGACAAAGGCATGACGACAGGCGGCCGATAATCTAGAACCCCTGTCCGTTGCAGTCCTGGACGTGGAGACGTTCGAGCGTCTGCTCGGCCCGTGCATGGAGATCATGAAGCGCAACATCGACGACTACGAGGAGCAGCTCGTCAAACTCTTCGGCGACAAGAGCAATCTCACCGACGTGCGATGAACGCGCACGCCCGTCGCGCACACACGACGCGGGCCGTCGTCTCCCTTCCACACGTAATCTGACCCTTTGAGTTCACTTCAGAAGCTTATATACTTACTGGGTATTTCACATACAATTTGACCTGCGATTGTCCTTTCTAACCTCTTCTAAAAGTCAAAAGAATTGTATACTCTGTCCCAATACAATTTTACATGGATGTAAACAAACATGGCGTTTGAAAGTTCACCAATAACAATATTAGGCAGTTGACCCACCGCCGGCGAGTAACTATTGGCTAAATAAACGTACAATAGATAATTAATTCCGTGTAAACAAAAGAGACGCGTATATTAATAGTTGATCGCTGAGCGAGTATCGCTGCGTCTCTTTTGTTTACACGGAATGTACTATATATTGTACGTTTCTTGAGCGAAAAAATAGCATATAGTTACTCGCTTACTCGCCGGCCGTGGGTTAACTGCATTAGTGATTGCAAATATCGATCGTTTTTCTCGGAACAGACTCATTTGAGTCGTACTGGCCGAAGCTGGCTATAGAAATGGATCGTGATGTTTAGTAAATAAGTAAGGGCGATTAGCGGTTTGTTTACCTCCATGGAAAATTGGATTAGGACAGTAGATACAATCACCGTCAAAAATAACTGTTCAATTTGGTGTTTCACATAATCAGAATCTCTTTATTTCAAGTACATACAGTTCGTATATTTTTGCACTTCAATTTTTTAAATTTACATCACTGCAAGGAAAAGGAGGAGAAAAAAGGGAAAAAACTTTCAACAACACGTCTTTTAAAACTGGTACAGTATATTTAAATTTGCTTCTTAAAATACTGTAATATATAATTGTTATTATAATAGTCGAAACATTTCCTAACAGTCAAAAAAACTGATCAACAAATTGAAATCTGCAAGAAAGAGATGCATGAACTTAACGAACTTTGAAATCATTTTTCAAGTTTCAAATCGATGTTAGAAATAATCTTCAGGGCAGTACATAAGCTTCTCTCCTTTACAACTTTGTTATGTCTGTGACGTTATAATTTTTAATATCTTGGAAGTTGAGATTATGCTGGACATTCTCATTATTGACCGTGTTGTAGCGTCACCCTTCCAAGAGATTTAGTAAAATCAAATATGCTTTATTAATTAGATAAAACGGGAATTACCGTGTACAACATTTATTGATATAAAATATGGAAACTTTCCACTCGACATTGATCTGGCAATTCAAAATGTTTTACCATTATTTATACATATTGCTTAGATTTGTATTTAAACCTACAATAAAATATCTTCAAGCTGTATTACTTATTCTATGCTTTTGCTCGAATCTCTAGATTAGCAAACGGATATAAAGCCAAAGAAACCACAGCATAATCTCACTACTTCACGTTTGTATATCAAACTTATTCATTGCTAAATGGCTACCTTTATTATTGATTAACTTAAGTAATGTTCGAAATATTTTGTTAATTTACCCAAATCCGAACATCCGTCCGCTAAGCGGTAAGATCGACATGATCGTATTTTTTTCGTTACAATTTAAAAATCGTTCAACCCTGACAAATTCACAATGAAAATAAAGCTTCAATTTTATTGTCGCAATTTTCACGCCGACCAATCAGAAGCCAGATCACGACGAATCAAAATAGCTTAAATGTGTGAGAGATCGATGATCTATCCTATTATTTGTTGGCGAAAAAGTTGTGGGGATATACGAGAGCTTCATCTTCACTTTGAATTCTGCTTTATCCGTTGCATTCACAATGAAAAATATCCCTAGAAAGCCACAATATTGGCGACACAATGTTAGCGTTCTCGTCCAACGTTTTAATTAAACGCCAACACTGCGGCAATAAATCACGGTGCTGTCTTTCGTTGTAAATGCAGCTTTAAAAGTATTACTTATATATAAAAATATGTTTTTGTGATGATACAAACCCGTGCCATGTGTGAAGATTTCCCCGGAATGGTTAGAGTTAGTACAGATTACGCGTTGGAAGGCGAAACGATGGCATGCAGTCTAGAGCTCAATAATATTGCATTGGTACAAAAATACGCTTATTTTAGATAGTGAAATGCCTTAATAGTTATGTAAATATAAGATACAATCAAATGATAGTATTGTCGTTGTTAGTCGTAGAAAACAAAACGGAAAGAGCATTGGTTTATTTTATTTTGTCGGCTTTAAAATAATAGGCTGGAAAATACCAAATTTACGCTCAAAATATGTGCCATAATGGTAATTTTTTTACGAGTTTACTGATGAATCTGACTCTGATCTCTTAGTATTCGACTACTTTCAGAAGAACTATTTATAACATAACTTTATGTGCAATATTTTTTTATTTGTTATTATTTATTCTTACGTTTAAGCATTTTGCTTTCTACGACCGTCGACCAAAGGTGATGGGCACATCTACGATAGAGAAATATATTAAAAAGGCATACGTCTTTAAAATTACCGTATAAAAATGATGTTTTCAGTAGTGAAGAGTGACAATGCAATGCTATTCGGCTCGACGACGACGCTATCGAAACTTGGGATATTCTCAGCTGCTATTCTTACTTACATAAGACATTTCACCGACACAAGCTTTTTCTGAGCTACAATTTGTCATACCATATAGGTAACGTATGTAGTTCTATTTTATTTGTGGTTAGATAAAATCTGACGCACTATATATCCTATTTATTTAATAATTTAAAGAAAATCCTTTATGAATTCTATTAATGATATATGTATATGGAGATGTAGTAAATATTATGCGGAATCAGGATATTGAATGCCAAATTAAATGATAGTTGCATTTGTGATCATTACAGGATGTTGCGAATTTACAAGTGTCATTTGGGCGTATTCAATGGTAGGGGGAGTCTAGGAACATTCGGACTCGAACGGGGAATTGTATTACTCTAAAATTATTATTTAATTATTCAGAATAATTGTTTTTGAATATAGGGATTTTTTGTTAAGGAAAGGAATTGTTCTTTTTTTGTTTATCTTGTAATTAATTTATGTTTGAAAGCTTTTTTCTGTTGTAGAGAGTTCCTATTGTTTTGTTTGGGGTTTTTTAACAATTTTACATGATAGATCTGAGGTGTGTTAAGTAATATTTTGTAGTGTACACCATTCACGTCGTGAAACAAAACCTGTAGTCATTGATTTTGTAATGATGTCCTTTTGTACCGAGCGATCACGAATACCTACATCATAATTTTGTCCAGTGATTACCATGATCTGTAGCGAAACACCAGCTGTGGATAACCCTCAGGTAGATTTTTCCAGTATTATTTAAATTAGACAAAATCTACACCTTTATTTGTGAGCCCAGCCAAAGTAGGTGAATACTGATCATGTGTAGCACTAAATGTTTAAGTCTATTTACTATGTAGTAGTTAGTTTTTGTCACTTCTTATCTTATTGTAATTTAAATATTAGTAGTTTAGGAAAATTTAATGGAGCATAGTCAAATCCTGAGGGGTGAGGTGTAATTTAAAAGCCATGTACAAATTTATTTCAGCTGCCATAGAAGATTTTATTGTTTTATTTTAAATGAAATGTTTATTATATGAATTGATTGTTATAGTTCGATCGAGTAGGTAACCTAAATAAAGGTAAACTAATATAATATTATTTCGGGAAATTAATAAAACTATTTTGCTGGTTTACTAGGTGAGATTTTCTAACAATTCTTGCGATAATTTCTGGTGATTTAAATATTTTGTCAGTGGCAATGAAATTGCAAGGAGTAAAGCGCTGTTTGTTTACCTTTAATTACATATCTACACGATTGGATTATAGTAATATTATTTTATTGTTAGTTATACTTCAGACTTCCATTGAGAATTGGTCTGCCAGAGACATTTTATTATACTATTTCGCTATTTGCTTTGCCGCTTCTGTTAACATACATTATAGGCAGTAATATTGTGTTAACGTAGCCGACACATTCCCTCGTTGCTAGAAGAAATGGATTATATTTTTTATTGATTTTATTTTTGTTACTATTGTTGAAATCAGATTTTATTTTGATCTGCCCATCGGTTACGATAAGATTCTCACTTCAAGTGCCTATTTCATACAGTTTCATACATCAGTCAGGAGACAGAACTCTTTCTCACTAACAACCCTAATCTCGTGTTTTTGACTAGTATTGCCTTTTTCTAAGTGAAATTGTGACCGTGTTGTGAAGTGTGTGTATTTTTGTGCAACATTTTGACCCTTAGTTAATTATATCGCGGAAGTCGTTTAGAGACAGTTAATTTAATAGATTTCATCGATTTTCGTGCAGTTGGAGTTAAATTGCCAGCCAGACATATGTATTAAAAAATCGATTTTTCTTCAACTGCACGTCACTACATTTAACTTTGGTACACTTTTGAGGAATTTACCACGTTTGATTGAGTATGCTGTCTTTGAAAGGTTTATATCTAAGAACTTCCAATTTTATCCAAACACTTCTTCTTCTTCTTCTTGACGCGGGCTATTTTCCGCACTTGGCCGCATGAGTGGCAGCCATTGTGCGTGAAATGGTGCAAAACCGCACTAGTTGAGCCAGCCCAGCTCCCTCCAGAACGCCAGCAGCCTGCGGATGCCACATGCGGCCTGGGGGAGGGACCCTGGGTTGTTCAGGATCTGGGCTCGTTGTTCTGCCAGCCCTCCGCACTGCAACAGTACGTGGGCAGGTGTTTCCTCAGCCTCTAAGCATCCCCTGCAAATTGGACTGTCTGTTATACCCATATTGAACAGGTGTTTATTTAGTGGACAGTGGCCTGTGATTGTACCTATCACAATGCGCAGGTCATTTCTACCTAAGCGCATTAGACTCTTACTGAGACGGGGATTTGGAAGCGGTATCGCCGCCTTTGTCTGTTCGCAGTCAGTTCTGTCACACCAGGTAGTATTGTGTTTGTTGGAGGTTCGTTTACGCAGCCAAGTTCTTATTTGATTGAAGGGTATCGGAACGATGGGCTCCGGGCCCAACACCTGTGATTCCGCCCCTCTTTTCGCTAATTCATCGGCTGCGTCGTTTCCCAGCGAGCCACTGTGCCCCTTTATCCACTGGAGGGTGACTCTGTTGGTGTGCGAGATGTCCTCCAGTGCATAATGGCACTCGCGCACCAGCCCTGATGAACATATATTGTTCCTCAGGGCGTGCAGCGTTGCTGCGCTGTCCGAGAGTATCCTGATGCCTAGATCAGATACTCCTTTGTTAAGTATTGCTGTTGCCGCCCTTGTGATGCCGATACATTCTGCTTGGAATATTGAGTTGTATCTGCCCAGGGTTGTTGATATTTGTATGTTCAGGTCTGCGGAGTAGACACCAACTCCCGTACCTGTGTCGGTTTTAGAACCATCTGTGTAGACGCGAACCTCGTCCACTCCAGAGTATTCTTTGTTGTTCTCGTGGAATTGTACTTTATAGTGTCTTTCGAAAATGTATTCACGAGGTATACGATCGCATGTCGCACTCATGAGTGGACGTTCTGACAGAACGTCCTCCAGAAGTTTGCTGTGCGGTGTATGTTCGTTTGTCTTCCACAGACCAAGATTTCGAAGCCTGAGAGCTGCCACTGCCGCCTCCTGTTGTATAAACAGGTGGAGGGGGGGAAGGTTCAGTGCCACTTCTAGTCCTGCCGTGGGGGTGGTTCTCATGCAGCCTGTGACGGCGATGCATGCTAGCCTTTGTAAGCTGGTCAGTGTAGTCTGTGCAGTACTCAGTTTGGTTCTAGGCCACCACACTATTGCACCGTACAGTATTATGGGTCTGATGACCGTTGTGTAAAGCCACATTGTGATGCTTGGCTTTAGGCCCCATGTTTTGCCAAGGAGCCTTTTACACTGAAGCATTGAAATACGAGCTTTGTTTATAGTTGTGTCTAGGTGTTGCTTCCAGTTCAACTTTCTGTCAATAGTGATGCCTAGATATTTGACTTCAGTTGAGAGGGTCAAGGTAGTTCCAAAGAGACTCGGTAGCTGACGTACTGCTTGATTTCTTTGGTTGTTAAAAAGGACAAGTATCGTTTTGTTCGGGTTTACCGACAATTGGTATTCGTCGCACCATTTTTCGACGATTCTGAAGGCGGTGTTCATGATATTACAAAGGATGTTATCATGTTTGCCGCTGATCAGTATCGCTAGGTCATCTGCATAGCCGACTGTGGTGAAACCACCATTGTTTAGACGACTAATCAAGTCGTTTACAACAATGTTCCATAGGATTGGTGAGAGGACTCCCCCCTGAGGGCAGCCCATCTCGACAATTCCCCTGGTGGTGGAGTTCACTGTAATTTGTATTGCCCTTAACTTAAGCATGTTGTTTATCCAGTCACATAGCGTTGGTTGGACGCCATGCTTTTTCAGGGCTCGGCTGATGCTGTTAAATTTTGTTTTGTCGAAGGCGCCTTCAATGTCAATGAAAGCTCCTAGGGTTGATTGTTGTTGTTCTTTAGCGCTTTCGATTTTTGAAACTACTCTGTGCAGCGCAGACTCTGTTGATTTGCCAGAGCAGTAGGCATGTTGTTCCGGGTGAAGTGGGTTTTGTATCAGTGCTGTGTCTCTTATTGCCCTATCGCATAGTCTTTCCAAAGTCTTTAGTAAGAACGATGTAAGACTGATGGGTCTGTAGGACTTAGCCTGTGTGTAGTCACCACGTCCGGGTTTCGGTATGAAGATTACTTTCACCTCTCTCCATGCCTTTGGCACATATCTGTGCGCCAGACATGCCCTTAGGGTGTCCACCAGCCGCTCTACTATGAGGTGTATCCCCCATTGCAGCATGGCGGGGAAGACTCCGTCGAGGCCTGCCGACTTGAAGGGGCGAAAGGATGCGACAGCCCAGCGTACTCTGTCCTGGGTGACCACTGTACTTGCTGTCTGCCAATCTTCATTGCTTGGTACTGGGCTTGGGGTGCTATCCCAGTCGTTGTTCTCAGTTATGAGACAGCCGGGGAAGTGCGTCGTTAGCAGTACCTCGCTTGTTTCTTTGTCGGTTTTTGTGTAGGTGCCATTTGGTTTTTGCAGCGAGCCTATGTTGTTGTCGTGTCCTTTGGCCAGGACTTTATAGATTCTCGCCGCCGTGTTGTTAGACTCAATGCCCTCGCAAAAACGTCTCCAAGCCTCTTGTTTGCGTGTTTTAATCCGTTTTTTATACAGGCGCTGGGTATCGTTGTAATTTTCCCAGTCGGTTGTGAGTCTGGTGTTTTTTGCCCTGTTGAACAGTTTCCTTAGCTTGCGACGTAGACGTTCCAGCTCTGGCCCCCACCAGTGCTTCGAGGAATCCAATGGCTTGGGTGTCGTGAGTGGGCAGGCCTGTTCTTGGCAAGTTTTTAGGATGTTTGTTAATTGGTTTATGTTTCGGTCTATATCGTCGGTGTTTGCCGCCACAACCCTTGGTTGAGCTACTTTCATGTTCAGGGAGAGGAGCTTGCGATACCTGTCTGCATTTGTCTTACGGGGGATGCGTCTAGGTATGGGTGTGGATTTACTTAGCTGTATTTCATAGCAGATTCGTCTGTGATCCGATCCCGAAAGTTCGTTGGACACGTGCCATCCGGTGATCCTATCACAAGCCTCCCATGAGGCCATAGTTATGTCTACTATTGTTTGGTATCGTGTTGATACAAAAGTTGGTTCCTCCAAACACGTTGGATTGCTTTTATATGTGTGGAATGTCATTGCGAGTTTTCCCTTCTATGATACATATAAATAAGGGTGTGATTATTGAAATTCCTGAAACCATTTGGTTGTTGGATGTTCACAATAAATTGTAACATCCTAAAGATTAACCATGAAATGAGATTTGAAAAAGTAAACATTATTTTCACATTACTAATTTCCTTTAACGTGGGTATCGAACCTACGATTCACGTGTCACATTCTCCCACTTTAGTCATTCGGCTATTACGGTTTTATTGAACTTTATATTGACATATATTTTTAATATGTGCACTAACTAACTATTTGAAAATTATTACGTGTGATTTTAATAAAATTAAAATACGATCGCTAAAAAAATGCATTGTATGCTTTATAACGACATTCATTGTGACGTCACATTAAAATTAGTATATCTTTTTGTTTTATAAAAAGATTACATAAGTATTCAAGTAATAACAGTACCTAACACAAAATGTGCCCATAGCTCAGTTTATTGCTATTTGCACCAATTAAATGTGGAAAAATGACATGGGTTTCAGGAATATCTGTGATTACCGCGTGCCCTGTATAATGTTTGTTATTCCCATGTGTTGTATTGTTCCGGTGCGGTGCCACTCCGCGTGTTATATGTCTGTGTGTCCCCCGTGTATCAGATCCAGTAGTAATAGTATCATGCAATAATTAACTGTCATTATCTACGTCGTATACATCAATATCATGTGTAAAACTTTGTCAGTGTGAAATTTATTTATAGATTTTAATAAAATCATAGCATAAGGTACATATTCGTCTTTATACTGATGTCTAAAGCATTCTGAGTAATTGCATCGGTAATTAGGGCTGATTTAGCTACAAGAGTATATTCAGTTTTTGTATTAGGACTTGTATTGCAATTAAAACGAGCACAAATATTGTAATATGTGAATTGGAGATATTAATTCTGTTGTCTTCCAATGGGACGCACAGAAGTTATGCTATATCGGCTCGCATTATGAGCGCTAACATTCACTGTCTGGCATTCTGATGTAATATTAAAATTCAATACGCTTAAACGTAGCGTAAATTTTTATAAATTACTAGTCATTGGTGTCTTATTGTAGATTTGTAACCTGACGGCACGTTGGAATGGATCTCCATATCTGCACATTCACATTAGCTGTAAGTTGTCATACCCAGGGCCCTTGGATTGGTTGGCAGCACGATCGATCGTTTCAATGTACCTTTCATATTTGAATAACAATTTAAAATATACCCACCGTTATAATGTCGACAGTTACATCGGCCGACATCTATTAGCTAATAGATGTCGGCAGATGTGCCTAGCTGCTAGGTACTCTGCGCGCCTATTAGAAATGTTCAAATATTTGTAGTAACTTCACTTCACTGCATACAAATATTTTCAAAATTTGTATTTGAAACATTTTGAGCTTCACGCTATAAAACAAGCCTACTATGAAGACTATCTTTTTAGTCGTTATCGATAGTGTGAATTCCATCCCCAGGGCCCAGTTCCATGTAAAGTGAAGCATATCAGAGCGGCGAGCCGCCCCAAGTCGTCTATGTATTGACTGCACCACATTGTGTACATCCGGTAGCCAGTTGAAAACTAGTACCGCTTTTCCCACGTCATGAGCTTATCCTGTACATTTATAAAAATTATGTATCGTAAAATGTTAGAAAACTGAATTATATTTGTTTGTAGATCTAAATTGTGTTGTTCATTTATAGCCTGTCCTATACGTATGTACAGTCGATAGCACATCCGCCTACATATACTCATTGCCATCTAGACCAGCTGTCAGTGGCACATCAAGTGCAACAAAATACTCTCAAGTACTCGTAGATTCCAATGGTTTGTGCAGGTTGATGTGCTGTGGACTGTACCACCAGCTTCATTCAACTCAACAAAACCCGCCTATCTATTAAAACAGGCCGCTTTTAGCTTTCTTTGAAGTTGTGCCACACTACTCACTACTACTATAATATGCCCCATTATCTAGAGAAAGCATTTACGTAGTTATAGGTATTCATTTTTTATATTCTCAAATAGCTATAACCATGTTGAGCAGAGCTTAGCTACCCGGCGCCAGACATGTGCGCAAGTGTTTGCCAATGTTCAAATTCGATGTTCATTCATCAATGAATCATATGAAATGAAATGAGCCATCGCTTTATATGACGTCGTAGTTATAGATTCTGTACAAAGCTTCCAATGGTAGTTAAGACTTTGCAAAGATGCTCACATGTCTGGATCCTGAGGTCTGGAGCTATATGTGGAGCTAGAATAAAACAATTATGTTAAGAATTACATATTTAATTTGTTTAGAAACACATTTAGTCAATATTATCATAGCATTAAATTAAAATTTTAAATTGGTTCAGGCTCTCTGCTGTACACCTGCATAATTTTCTCCATTATCTCCCAATTCTTCTCCTTCTGCAAGTCTTTGGTGTACACCTGAAACAAAATACAATGTGAGTACATACAATATGACTGTTTGATAACGGGAAAATTACCAAGAAGTAAATTGAAGAATGTACACTATAATTATCTTCCACATGTATTCATTAGAAAACAAGTTGATAGCAAGCATAGAAACTAAGTCACAATACTTACAGAATACCAGGCCGCATCATCATCCAACGTCGACGCTAATGGAACCGACACTCCCAAAACATGCAGAGCTAACGTCAGTGAAGCAACCGCTACGTGTGGTGCTCTGTAATCCAATATAGACGACGAGTGATGGAAATCTTGTAGGAAGGCCATGGCCGTGCGTGCAATAGGCGCCGTACGCCACTGAGGTGACGGGAACCATTCCTGAAGCGAGCGCAGGTAGTGGAGCAAGTATCTATGTGGAGACGGCGCATCAAGGTTGAATCCCAGTAGTCGCAGAACGAGCAATTCCGCCTGCGCTACAGCACCTCGCCACGACCAGTATTCCTCACCAAGCTCCAGAGGACCAGCACCACGGTTGATCGAATTATAGGCGACGTTGACTGCATCCCTCAATTTCACCTGCTCATCTCTCGACTTCCCGGCAGCGCATAGACATGCAGTACAGACCACGTAGCAGTCGTAGTCGTTCTTGTCAGCCTCTTTGAAGAACTTGTGATAAAAAATAGTAGCAGTCGCCACAGTAGCCGGTTGCAAAGAAAGTTTTATGCCACACTCAAAAATGAAATTTGTAGCTAAGCTGTGGCCGGAAGCACTCCGATAATCCGGTAAACGCTTTTCTCGTCTAGCATTCTGCATAGCCATCACGTCTATTACGTCCTTCATGATTTATTTACCTATTTATTTGTATTTTATCGATACTGTAATTGTAGGTTAACCACAAATAATAATAAACAATTCTTATTTTTTTTTTTCATAGACAAGACAAAGGCACGCCTCGCCGCACAAGTAGTGATCGACCGACCGGTTGATCGGACCGTGTGTCACACGATTTATTTGATCTTTATTATATTAGTAGAGCGGGAAAATTTGAATTTTCGTACGAACCATCGCAACAAAACAGCGTCGCCAATTTTGAGCTAACGAACTAAGTGCCGAAATAACTGTGGTTGGTTCGTTCGACCGACTTTTCTAGATAGAGTAGAAAAGATAAAATATACGGCAGATCCTTGCGGTCTTTGCTCATGGTCAATATGTATTGATTGTTTGCAGTGGCACTATTACCTAAGTAATACAGAGGTTCGCTTTCGCATTCAAAATACTTTTATTTAAGTAAGAGATAATAATTAGTAAGTATTCTATTAATTAATTCAAATTCTTTATTATGCTTGCCACATGGTATATAAGATGTTACATGTCAAATATTCATAATTACTTATTACTTCCCTTTTAAAGTACATATCCACTTAATTCAATAACTGGCTCTATTGATGTGCATTTTTCTAGAATGGGGTAGTTTCTGAGGGGTTTGTAAATAAAACTAGGATGATTATTTGAACATAAAAATTAGAATATAATCATTTTCAGTAATTATTTAAAATTATACACTTAAAGTAGGTACATTTATAGTAAATTCAATAAAAAATACCAGTGCAGACGAGATACAAAAAAGAGAAAATATTGTTCAATTACATCGTTGGTTAAATACACCGCTCTCAGTAAATGCAATACAAAACTCAAATGGGAACGTAATGAAATCAAAAGTTTAAGATGTCACTCGTTATAGAAAAATAAAGATAAGATTGAATCACATTCAAAAATTACCCACTAGTGACTAAAATTTTTACTTTCTTAAACGTTTGTTTAGACGGGACCGCTCGGCGCGCGGTCCCTCGCACGCGCTAAATAAATGTTACGTGTCACCAATTCTAAATTAGATATTCAACATTGTACTCTGATCAGTACCATACGACTATACGTATCCCACCGCGAATCCCAGATATAATTTAGTCATCGAAGAACATACAGTAGGTATAAATAGTGAGGTTAGTATTAACTTTGGCAAATATGAATGAAGCATGGTGATATTGTTTTTAAATCGACAACATTGTGACAAAGACTCAGCGTTTAATATTAAAAATTACAACTGAATGTCGCTCAATTCGCTAGTATCTTCACCCCTATAGTCCTCGAACTATCTCACGCCACATCGTAGTTATTATAAGACATCTATTTGATGCAATCACTAAACGCTAACCCTTTTATAAAACTGCAATATCCTCCCTTGTAGTGGATCTAATAAAGCGCGACAACATTTGAGCGGCAACATTTCAGTCTTCAAATAAGAAGCTTACGCACATACCACGTGGCGTAACGTTTGGCCGAGGTGCTTTGAGCGGCGAGACGAGCTCTCGTCGTGGGTTTCATGCGCGGACATCGATCGCGGCCTGTCGCGTACCAAACGAGCGGCCCGCGGGTGGCGTGTGCGTATCGGTCACTGTCCCCAAATCTTATAAACTAAATGTGATTCGAGCGAATAAACAATGCGGCAGTGTACAAAATTTACATCACATTCACTCGAAATATTAAAGCATACAAGTCAATGTTCAGCGGCGGAGGATCGCATTATTAGAAATGCGAAACTGGCGAGTTGGTGCGTTACGCGCGGCGGTCGCGGCGTATGACAAAGCTGCGTATGGCTGGCTGATGGCACTGTCCATAGCCGCTGCCGGCGAGCGCCCGCGTGTACTACCGCACCACCCAACTGAAAGAGTGCCGCACCATACACGACGTAGCAAATCTTGTGCAATCACACAATTGTCATTAAACACTGGTTCGTGTCGAGACGAGGACGCAGTCACGAATAACGTATCTACGAGTCTTGTAACAACCCGCGTAGCGTAGGAAACGGAAGCGTCACGGATGCGATCTCGTTTCGACAGCGAAACTTTCGAATGGATCGACTGGCGTCCACTGCAATTTAGTTTACATTTTAAAATTCTTTTAAATGTATCGTTGAAGCTTACTTAATTGTAGGTTTTGGGCAAATGTAGAACTGCGCTAATATTACTTTTTATTAGTTTTTACGTACACATATTGTTACATAACAGTAAAAAACCTACCTAGCAACAAGCGAGCGGCGGGCGCTCGGGCCGCGGGCCACTCCCGCACATCCGAGGGATCACACAACCCTTCCGCCAGCCTCACTGGCTAACGGGTACACATTAGGAGCGCGGTCGCGCCTCCCTCACACGCGCGCAGGGTTGGAAAACAAAACAGTTTTATTTAAATATTAGGAAAGACTTTTATTTAAAATTGTTTAAGAGTTGAAAAGAAAAACAGTTTGCGACATTGTTTTAAACAATGCCAACCCTGCCCACTGAGTTTCCGGCCCGCAATTGAATCTCGGGTGTCCAACTCCCACTAGTGTTATTGAATACGAATAAATCTTTGGTTTGGAGCGCCCGGCAGTGTGCGACTGTCCGCCGGTGAATGGCCCGCGCGTCACACTGTAGGCGTTACATTTTCATTTAATCACTTTTTACATACTTTTTAAACGTAAAATGAAAACAAATCACCTAACTATGACAATAGTAAAGGTTATGGTCTAATTGCATTATTAATTAATGTTTATTGATACAGTTACGGTCCTAATGCTTAAAAGTAAGATTTTTATTTTTATTATTAATAATAAATTATGTTATATAGTATATATGTATAAGGTTTGATTACGCCTTTTCGCGAGTGTATACACAGTTTATATACTCACATATCTTACACATGTTGCGAACAGAACGCCTGGCGGGACTCTGGCCGGCCACTATGCGCCTCCGCCCAGTAAAGCTGTGCAATAGGAATACATAGACGCTTGCTACTCCGCTCGTGGAGGCATTTAATCGAATGCAAATTAATGAGGCCTCGATAAAAATCCGGTTCACTTTCGCTGTAATAAATACCGGTCTGTTTAAATAAAAATAACTGTTACAGGTTGAATCAAAAATCGTGTAAAAGCCGTTGATATATCAGGAGTTGAAGTCACCTGTTAACGTCTTTTACACCATTTGTCATGATATTTTTGCATAGTTCCCAATCGAGATACTATATCATCCGAAAATCAGAGATAAACCGACATAAAACAAAAGCTGTGATTTAATTACCTCAATTCATTGCATTACCGCACTTTCTAATTTCGCTGTATATTTGTTTACAATTAAACCCCTACGCGAACGGATGTAGACATCTCACCCTGCACAGCGTACATCTCTCAACCCGCCACCACGTGCCGTCACAGTGCCAGCCCCACGAAATAATGACGAAGATTAGATTAACATGACCATAAACATTGGTTAATTACTTAAATTATCAAATTAAACATGACGAGTTTACATACCACCTTTAATACAAGTACGCTAGATAAAATAAATACCTAATATGATTTTTGTTTATAATTGAATATAAGAGTAGGTAGATCTTATATGGCTACACCTTAAGGATAACTGTAAAAAGTGATGTAGAAAAAATATTAACACGAGAACATAATATTCAGAAATTGTATATGGCGTAACGCTCTTAAAGAAATAAATAGTTTGTGCTTAGTACGACGCCTAACTAAAAATCAAAATGCAAGTGTTTCAAGAATGACACAGGACTTAGCTTAAAAATGATCGATGGTGTGATTAAATTAAACGATTCTCCTTAGCGGTTACAGTTTGTGCATTCAAAAGTTTATAAAAAATAATTTCTCATCGTAAGCGATAATACTTAATAATGGAATGATGTTTTGTATCAGTTAAAATAGGCCTGTGAACGTATTATGCATCTCACTACTGAGTTATTCAGTACTAATATTGGTTCCTTTCTGTGTTTGGTCCGTAAGAGAGTGAGTATATAAGCACATTGTTTGCGGAGCTCCCGGGGCGTCGCCGCGCGCGCTGCTACTGTGCGCGTGCGCTGTCCACCAGTGTTGCCAGATGACCGCTTTTCAGCACTCTGAATGGGTCCCGCCAGCAAACTGAAGGGGATGCCAAGAATCCCGCCTTTGTCGCCTAAACAGCCAATTTGGGGCAATAGGAGTTGACTTGTACGACTCAAAGACCCTACCCGTGTTAGGCGCTATGACAAAATTGGTTTTGGTAGGAATTTGCAATTTGGCTTATGAATCCAAGGTCTCAAAGTTCTAATATTTGGATAACCGGATCTGGCAACACTATTCCCCTGCGAGTTGCGCGCGAAGCGACGCCCCGCGCCAGTGCCTCAACTAGACCGCCAAACTACAATTTGCACGAACGAAACGTTACAACTAGCACCAAAATTTAGAATTGAACACTAGAATTATTCACATTCATCAATGTTTTGGCGCGTGCGTTGCATCGGAAAAACCGCACCGCCCGGAACTGAACGGGGAAACTGTTTATTATACACGGGAATATGTCGGGGTCTAGTCGCGCACGGTCGGAGCTTTAAGTAAAACATACACGATGCCCCAAGCCATGTGACAATGATGCGCACATCGGCGGTATCCAGTAAGCTTACTTCCCATAAAAATATATAATATAATACGCGTAGCTGCGTGAGCCTTGGCCGCGGCGCTCACACGCCTTTGCTGCGATGCACTCGTGATAATGCTCGCTCGCGACAGTGTTAAGACGTGCAGGGTGTGAGCGGAGCGGCTTGTAGAGGAACGATTCGAGAGCGCCTAGTAGCTGAATGTCCAACTCGCAATACGTCAAACGTTCGCGTCCAATTCGCAGAATGTCCAAATTCGCGAAATGTGTAATTTGTTTCTTTAATTTTCAATCTCAAGTATAAAGTCGTGAAAAAGTTAGTAATCATCATTGTAATCATAGAATCTACAACATCGCCGTAAATATACCGAATTCCCATTAAATAGTTGATAAATCATGGAAGGGTGAATATTTTTTCGTGAAATAAATATTGAAATCAAGATAATTCGGTGTTTTTAGAAATTATGGTAAGAATGCAAGATTACAACGACGATTATTAGTTTCGGACGTCTTACGAACGTTTGAACGTTTTGCTCATTGTCAATTCCGCGGCGTTACGCGCGACAGTAGCACGGTGCCGCCGGCCGAGTGCGCCGGTTTTGTATTAAAAGTACTATAAATGCTCAGGAAATAGCGCAACATCACTTGCACTAAGACATCAGATAGTGCAATATCTCAGTCGTCACCATCATTTGAATCTGATTGATTTAAAAAATGTTGCTTTTACATTAAACACTCACTTGAACGGCGACGAAGATTCATTCTTACCTTACTATCCGATGTTAAACTGGGATGTTAAATTCGACTTTCATATACAATTCTTTTGTGCATAACTTTTAGTACTGATATCCTACATTTACAATTTTATCACCAAATCGAAATACAAAGTAAATATTGTGCGGAATCGTAGATTATCTTGGACCGCGTAATATAAACATTTCATATTCAAAAACTCAAATAATAAATATTTCGCAATCCTAGATTAACAGAACTTTGGATGCGATTTGAATTGATATTTAGATTGTGAGCGTAGGAATTTAGTATAAAAAGTCATGCCTGAAAGAGCTCTTTATAAGAAATGAATACCCCTGAAGTGTAATTCTCAGTGATTTTGCATGTAGTACTTTTAATAAAGGTCCCGACACATGTGCAGTGCTTTCGCTGTTACGTTTGTTGTTGCGAGGCCCTATGCTAGCCCTCGCGCGCCTAGTAGAGGCCGCAGCCGCGCAGGTTGTTGGCTATGATGACGTCAGTGACCGCGTCGAACACAAACTGTATGTTGTTTGTGTCTGTGGCGCACGTCATGTGGCAGTAGATTTCCTTGGTTGTTGACTTGTTCTTGGCTTCGAACTGCGCTTGGATGTACGCGGCCGCCTCGCCGTACTCTTGCGCGCCTAAGGAATAACACACAAGTTAGGGAGAATGAATCATTCATAGTAATGAACAAAGCCGGGTACACACCAGAGAGCTGTAACTGTATCAGAACAGATACATTTCGAGGTTCTAGTATGTACGCGTAAATCAATCGAAAACCAATGGCACCATATCAGTAGAAGATGTCTTACCGAATAAACTCAAAAACTACTGGACCGATTTCAAAAATTCTTTCACCATTAGAATGCTACATTATCCCTGAGTAACATGAGCTTTTGTCACCCGTGCGAAGCCTGGACAGGTCGCTAGTGAACAATAAAGAGTATTTGATTGATGGATTGATTGGTAAGATAGTTACCAGTGTATTCAGGGAAGCAAATGGTGAGCGGCGACTTGCGGATCTTCTCCTCGAAGAGATCCTTCTTGTTGAGGAAGAGAATGATACTGGTGTCCGTGAACCACTTGTTGTTGCAGATCGAGTCGAACAGCTTCAAGCTCTCTTGCATGCGATTCTGGAATCACATAATGCAATACATGTTAAGGATCGTCCACGTTCAAACTACCTACAACAAGGATCAATGGCAATACTTGCAGTAGGTACAATTTTAAGTTTTATTACGATACTGATAATAAGAACGGTCATGTTACACTTGATGTGATTTTGGCTGTACCAGAGGGAAGAGTGGGAGTTAAAAGTGGCCAAAAACCCTGAAGCGATTAATGGGCTATCCTCCAACATTTTGGTCATATTGGTTTGGTTAGCGTGACGTTTTTAAACGAAATTAAATCTGACAGGTCTTTAGACAATATTTGTAGAGACTTTCCTACACCAAACTTATAAAAAGGATTATTTATTCTGTTATCCTGACAACTATAGTCTAACACTGACCATCCCGAGTACCATCTGTCAAATTGATCAAGCTAGAGTGAAAATATTATAATGCCAATAATGTCAATGTTTCATTTTAACCCTTTCTGACCGAAACTGTATGCACATCACGGCTGACTTAATCTCATTTTAAAGGCCAAGGACCCACGGCCGCTGACTCAACCTGGTAAGTGATTAGACAGTAAGTTCTGTCTTACCGTTGTCTCGTCTTCGTGCAACACCTGGTCGTACTCGGACATGGCCACGCAGAAGATGATTGCCGTCACATCCTCGAAGCAGTGGATCCATTTCTTTCTCTCAGACCTCTGGCCGCCGACGTCGAACAATCTGGAATTGCAGCGCAATGGCGAACGTTACTGTTATGTACTGACAAGAATATGTCGAAAGATGGCGTTTTTGTCTTCATATGATTAACCTGTATCAGTCCATTGCTGGACTTGAAGTAAGCCTCTCTAGAAACCCACCTCTGGAGTACTGTGAAGAATAACTCATCCTCTCTGTCTCATAATTTAAGTCAAATCCAATTAGTTTTACACAAAGAACCAAAACACTATTGCTGTTAGTCATATACATGCCAACTTTTTCACTCTTCGTTTAAAACGTTTCGTTAGAAAGGGTCTGATGGCTTAAATGGTGGACTAACTTTAAATCACTTTTATGGCTAGCAGCCTTCGACATGAACTTAGCATTAAACTAAGTAATGTTTTAAAATTACCAAATTTTCCTGCCACCACTGCCAACTAAGCTAAAAGCTTGTACGGACAATAGCAGATCAATGGTAACACTTGCAGTATGATTTCAACTCTTACGACGCAGATAATAAGAACGGTTCAAAGCCCAAAGTGTTACACTTCATCTGCTGTCGGCTATACAGTCGCCAGCATATCAATCTACACAAAACAATTGCAATTCAGCACCCGTTACCATTTATCTTAGGTTGCCCCGTTATCTTAGGTTGCCCTATGATGTGCTATCGTGTGTACTAGGAGCAGAGTAGCCCAGAAATATGTATCGAACCAGCGACACTTTGCCATTGGACTATTGTGGCTCAAAGTATAATAAATCAATACTTACTTGAAATTAAGGTTTTTGAAGGAGAAGTGCACTTCGACAATACCAGTGGTTTTGACTCTTGTTCTTAGAATATCTTGTTCGGTGGGTTGGTAGTCTCTAGCACCTAACCGGTCGAGGTCGTCAAGGAAACTGGAAACAAAGACAAACATATGGTTACTAAATAAATAAAAAAATATGGTTAGAACAAAAGAAATTAGAGAGGCGACGACAGGGTCTTTTCACCCCTTTCATTTCGGGGGAGAAGTGCGGGCCTTTACGATAATAATCCAACAATGAACATAGACCATATAGAATGTTCCCAGTAGTTTACACAAAAGTGTAAAAATTAAGACTTAGTCATCACATGACTTAATTACCTTCACACGAAAATAATTATTACACTTATTATACCTACGATATGCTAGCTCCCTACGTTTGTAAACTGTATCTGTAGTTTATATTTGTAATTTGTGAGCATGGATAGTTCTGAGTACCCTCACCAAACTTAGCGCAAATTATACTACTATTATCTGGTAAAATAAAAGAATAATAAAGCACGTGTAGATAGACCCTATGTGCCGTAAGGCAGTAGATCCCGATTGTTGTCATTAGTCCATGTCAGAGGCCTATATGAGCGGCCTGAATAACTCTGACAATAGGTCTGGCCACTAAACCACACGATAAGAAAGTGTAGACATAGACACGAGATAAATAAAATTGTTCTCGATCATCGGCACGTCTTGTCTCAGAGCTTATTCCGGAGTCCGATCCATTTAATGTTCCATTTACGTAAGTATATCATACCCGTGAACTTGCCATACATAAATAATATCGAGCCTTGAGCTTTCTCATATTCCCTACGCAAGAAACAATCAATATGCCTCTTGGAAGACACAGTGATATAAGAAAGGAAAGACTGATAAATATGTTAGGATATTGCTAAAAATAAAATGCTAGACCTATGTTTCTTAAGATTGAGCGAAAACTCCATACTATAGTTGATAGAATAGGAACAGAACTATGACGACAATTATGATTTCGAAACTTTATTCATACCAGACCAAAAACAATTTCAACAGAGATTCACACAATGCATCAGAAGAGTAGCATTCTTTTTAAAATGCAGTGGTGATAGCATGATTGGCACGTCGATATCTTCTTCTTTTCAGCCATTCTCTACCAGTCTGGTGTAGCTCTCCTTAAAATTTCTCCACTACCGTCTATTTTGCGCCACTTGGATCCAATTCGAACTGGCCGCTCTCCGGATGTCATCACGCCATCTCTTCTGTGGCCTCCCTGTAGGGCCTATTTTTCCCCACGGCCTCCACTCAACCACTGCCTTACACCAGGAGTCTTGCTTGCGTGCCACGTGACCAGCACATTCCCATTTAAGCTTTGCTACTCTTTTAACAACATCTCTGACTTTGTTGCGGTTGCGCAGGGTTACTCGCGAAGGGGTACGTCGATATAAATTAATAAATTGCATTAAAATGATTGGTAATCATAACTTTTCATAATGAAAGTAGTTCATATTCATGGGCACATTCAACCTCCTAGAGGAAAAGCTGTATAGTATTTAATTTACACGTTCTATTTTATGCCAACTTGACGTGAGTATGTACAATATGTATGTATGCTAAACGCAGATTAACATATCCATGAAACGCGGTATAGTGGCATCTATATTTCATGCGTCCGGTTAGCAACTAGTTGGTGGAAACGTCAGACCCGGCGAGGGCGTCGCACCGCATACATATTAACGAGCCCACATAGACACGCGATTCTTGACTGGAATACCACGGGGTAAGAGCCCTTCACACTGTTTCTGACAAGCGTTTAGGCGGAATGACGATAGGTCACGAGAACTTCCAATGTGAATCATGTATACAGCAAGGAGCCGATGATGGAGTTAGCCATATTTACATCGCAGACACCGGACATGACAATTTTTCGCGTAGATACGGAAAACAGCAGATCAATGGTAATATTTGCAGTACGATTTCAACTCTTACGACGCAGATAATTAGAACGGTTTGGACCGTTCTTATACGTGTTACACTTGATCTTCTTTGATGTGTACCTGCCACACCTTTTTTCCATTGTTTGAATTTTTAATAGAAGACGAACATATAAAACAGATGTCTCTTTCTGACGTATCAGAGTAAAAGTGACAACAAGGGCAGAGACCCGTCCCCGTACAAAGTACACTTTGTGCTCTCTCCATGAAGCGCGGCGAATTTTTGTCCTTCATGGGTACAGCAAACAGCACAACCTACATTGCAAATGTGGCGACCATAGCCTCATTATAAAATTAAATAAATAAAATTCTATTTTTATGAATAATTGATTGAGGCGGATTGCAATATCAATGCAGATATTATAATAATATTAATAAAAGTCTGGGAAATAATAAGTTAATAAAAGCTTTATTCGTGTGGCAAGTAGGAATCGATATAAAGTTAGTTTAATGTTTATTATATCTAAAATATAAAAGCCAAAATTTTAAATATATTTTGCTCATTAATTCCGAAACTAAGTGCCGGATCAAAATGTCTCCATATAATATTTTACTCACATAAAGAGACACTACAAATTGGCATTAAAAGATTAAAGTTTGTTTTTTATGCGCGCGGGCGAATGGAGAAACGCGCGGCGCGCTGGTATACCTGTGAGGTGGGGCGAGGCGAGCGCGGCTGGAGACGAACGCTTGGCGGGCGCCTCTGGATCGCGTAGCTCTGCCGTAAACAGAGTGA
Organism: Tachystola acroxantha; assembly: GCA_963506565.1. NCBI lineage: Eukaryota > Metazoa > Arthropoda > Insecta > Lepidoptera > Oecophoridae > Tachystola > Tachystola acroxantha. Next base: position 7,831,270 of record OY735887.1, read on the forward strand.
GGGACGGTGCGCTTGCGCACGTCCCGTTTATTAAGCATATTTAGATTACTAAATATGTTTGATATTGTTTGGTGGTGTATTGTGCTTCAGTAGTCTTTGTGGTTGCATTCTACGGATTGTAGACCACATAAGTGCGGCTGTTTGCATGATATGCGCCTAGTATATCCAATTAATTCGCACGCAGTGACTTGTCTCTGCGAAACTTTAGTCCGTACGGTCACGTATTGGACTTTGGTTGAAAATATTACTAACAGAGCCGGATCTCTCGCAAAAATGCTCTCTCCGAAGAGTAGAAGTAAATGTGGGAGAGTAAGGCTCGCAGTCGGGCGCGTATACTAAAATACACATATCGTGTTTAGTCTCCGCTCTCTAACACCGTGCTTTAGAAGCATGATAAGGCGTATCTTTTAATTAATTTAATTGTCGCCTTCAGTTGGTTGATCCGCATGTGCATCAGTTACTCTGGCGCTATTACATAGTTGCCTTTGTTCTGAACGGCGCGTATGGATTTCCTGTAAAGAGGTCGTGCTCTGGAGACTCTTCACTTGGGTTTCCGTGTACGAGGGTGGCAGATGCATTTTGGTGACTGTACTAAATGCAGTATGTGGGTAATACACAGCACAGTTTGTTTGATAAAATATTATATAAAGAGCAGCTTGGTTTCTGACAGATAGATATGATCCAAATGAAATGTGAATATCGCTTAAATGAAAAGTTGCGAAGAGCATGTGTCCCGAATAGAGAAAAGATCCAAGGAGTGCTAAACGGTGGAAATTGCATTGAATAAGGTCTTATTATAGATGGGCGAAGTATATATTATAGTAAGGTCAGATCGCTTGGAGACTTACATTGATGGTGGAAAACGAAATTGTGTTCGTGTATTGAAATTCGCATCGCATTTTGGTGTTGTGCTGAATGTATTCTGCTACCGAGACTGATTCGTATTCGGCGTCAGTTACTTTAGCGCTATAGCTAGTTGCCTTAGTTCTGACCTGCGTGTATGGATCTTTCTCATTCAAACGGCTCTTCGAGTCTCACACACTTCCAGAGATACACAGTTTATCAACGAGTCTGATACGTACGGTGCCTCGTACTTAGGCGCCAATATATTGGATGCCTGGGTAATGAGCTGCGCGGTGCGAGTCTGTCTCGGTATGGCGTTAACGTAGTCGCAAGATATCTTTTAGATTGAAGCGACGAGGTTGGCACCATCTCGAACGCACTACGGCTATTGGCGTAAGCCTGATTGGCGATAAGCTGGTAGTTCTCTTAACTCTGCTGAATTTTGTTAGTGATACGGATTAGAGCCGTAGTTCTCTCGTGAGGTAGAGTTCGATCACATTGAACACTCCGGCGCGAGGCGGCAGCCGTTCGCGTGTCTGGAGTGATCCCAGAGGTTATGATTGATCTGATTTAAAGAGCATTCTACCTGTTTGGCGAAAGCTGTAGCGTTCGTGCCACGGTCCCTTCAGGCTGAATGCCAGGTTACGTCGAGCGCTCCGACGCGAGGCGATAGCTGTTCGCGGTCGGAGTGGTCCCTTTTGGTAAGGGTGTCGAACTCGTGAGCGCTCCGGCGCGAGGCGGCAGCCGTTCGCGTTTAGGAGGGGTCCTTCATGATACGGGCGTTGGCGCATCGATAACTCTGCTCGTGGTCGTAAGACTGAAGTATCACTAAACAGTGCTGGCTATTTGCGTTCCTTGATGGGATTTGAGACATTAATATTTTATTACTTCGATTTAAAACCAGCCTTGGTGGGAGGCCAAGAATTCTTCTGTTAATCTATTGGTCTGTGGGCCACTTCACGACATCGGACTTCGGTATGTTCATCGATATTGGATTGCGGCCTGCATCTAACGGTCTCAGGACTGTTCAACGAGACGATAGCCTACATTTAACGGACCCCGGACTGTTCATCGATACTGGGCTCCGGCCTGCACTTAACGGTCTCAGGACTGTTCAACGACATGGGCGTTAGCCTACATTTAATGGACTTCGGTCTGTTCCAAGTGAGTTTCGGCTCAGCCAATGATTAACACAAGGACCTCGGTCCACCATCAGGCTGTCTTCGGACGGTCCAACGATTCACCAGGATCTCTCCCTACGGGGGGTGCGCAGATAAGGAGTTGGCGTACACCGTTTGTGGCGATGTTTTCGTTTGGTCGGAGCCACTAACTCTCCTTTTTCGAGTCATTTTCTAAATGACTTTAAAATGGGGACGATACGCCCAGATTTTCACATTAGTGAAAGGCGGAAACATCCTGTTTTAGCTCTGGTCTCGACTGGAGTTAAAGCAGGAGGATTCGTCAATACATGAACGTCTTTTGATGGTCTTGTATTGTTATTAGGGAGAGATCTTGATTTGAATTTATTATAGTGATTTTATTGCGTTGTATTTGTTAGTCTTTTCCACATTTATTTGCAAGCTTATTATTTCTAAAAGAATCGGTTGCTAATGGACACGATGGAGGGTTCTAAACGAAACTTGACGATCACATGGCTAAATACGACACTCGGTGGCTAACGGTGTTGTAGATGCGTTCGCGGTGCGGGAGAGTTTTAAAGTTAGAGGTTGTCAGGGCGATTTTCATGGGGGGGGTATGTTACAATTTGCGATGCCGTGATCAGGATAATTATACCTGATAGTAATCTTAGAAAGAGTCGAGGACTATGGTCTGAGATTTACGTAGACTTCGGTCTACAATTTGGTTTCCGTGAAAAAGGAAAGAATAATAAGCTTGCTAGACTCTTACCCTTATTTACTGTGGGGGTGAGTAAGGTGTGGAAGGGACTGATAAGTTAGACCTTTAAAAACATTTAAAATATTGTGTTATTATATCAATGTTAAAGGGACCACGACTGTTTAGTAATAATTGGAAATGTAAGCTTTCCCGTTATGTACTGTGGGGGTGAGTGAGGAGTGTGGAGGCGAGTAGTAAATTGAAACACATGTTTTGATTTATTGATCGCTTCTACGCTACTTTTGGAAACATTTTCAAATGGGTAATGGAAATGTAAGCTATGCTCCTATGTGATGAATTTGTATCTGTACGTTTTATAGTGATTTAAGATTAACAACATAGAAGACGAGAGAAACCGCCGGAGAAGGAAATCTACAACAGGATTATATAAATGCAGTAAGGATATTACAAAAAAGGATTTATAGCAAGGTCGAAGTTTGGATTGAGTTACGTAAATTTCAAGCAAAAATATTAAATTGATATCATGGGTGTTTTAAAGAAGTATACTTCGTTCCGAAATAGAAAATCTCTCTAATAAGAAATAGATCGGGTTGCGTAATTTGCAGACGGAGTCAGTGTCGACCAGGATGGCAATATCGAATGGACATAAGAAGACACCTTGTGATGGAATCTGATTAGAATCAAGGCCAAAGTGTTAAACGAGACGAGACAATGAATCATTGGAAGTATTCAGAGACGGGATGTGGCAGGCGCAGGTGCAGTTTTAGTTTCTAGCGAGTTAGAATTTAAGACTTTTAAAAGACAATTCGAGTGTTTTAATGTTGTTAGATGTGTATCTATAAGAGTAACATTGTAAATTGTAAATAAAAGTTGTAAGTAGTCGACGACTACGCGTAGGGTTTCTACTCTATTGTCATTAAGGGAACTTTAAGCAAGGTTTTATTTTAGAAAAATTACATTATGTAAAATAATGAATGTGGAGATGGGGAAAGGTTTGTGTTCTGTTGCGTCAGTTGCGTGTATGATAATAAATGTTTAAGTTATGAGCAAGAATGAATGGCAGAGTGGCGATGATTGTAAGCAGAATACTGCTATTATTATAAAACTATAAAGATGTAAGACAGAACAGAGTGAGGGTGAAAGAATTATGGAGTTTGTTCTGTGTGTGTAATAAATTATGAAGTTATGAGCAAGATTGAATGGGAGAGTGGCGATGGTTGTTAGAGTTGACATGAGTGATGTTGGTTTGCTACATTTTTACATTACATGCCATACTTTAAGAAGACTGGATTGATCCACCTACAGTCTAAAACAAAATGAGATTCGGCTTTGTTCTTCACGTAGAGAAAAATCTCTTCTGTTGAACATCATAGATTTTTGGGGGTGAATGTGGCGACCATAGCCTCATTATAAAATTAAATAAATAAAATTCTATTTTTATGAATAATTGATTGAGGCGGATTGCAATATCAATGCAGATATTATAATAATATTAATAAAAGTCTGGGAAATAATAAGTTAATAAAAGCTTTATTCGTGTGGCAAGTAGGAATCGATATAAAGTTAGTTTAATGTTTATTATATCTAAAATATAAAAGCCAAAATTTTAAATATATTTTGCTCATTAATTCCGAAACTAAGTGCCGGATCAAAATGTCTCCATATAATATTTTACTCACATAAAGAGACACTACAAATTGGCATTAAAAGATTAAAGTTTGTTTTTTATGCGCGCGGGCGAATGGAGAAACGCGCGGCGCGCTGGTATACCTGTGAGGTGGGGCGAGGCGAGCGCGGCTGGAGACGAACGCTTGGCGGGCGCCTCTGGATCGCGTAGCTCTGCCGTAAACAGAGTGAGGGACGGTGCGCTTGCGCACGTCCCGTTTATTAAGCATATTTAGATTACTAAATATGTTTGATATTGTTTGGTGGTGTATTGTGCTTCAGTAGTCTTTGTGGTTGCATTCTACGGATTGTAGACCACATAAGTGCGGCTGTTTGCATGATATGCGCCTAGTATATCCAATTAATTCGCACGCAGTGACTTGTCTCTGCGAAACTTTAGTCCGTACGGTCACGTATTGGACTTTGGTTGAAAATATTACTAACAGAGCCGGATCTCTCGCAAAAATGCTCTCTCCGAAGAGTAGAAGTAAATGTGGGAGAGTAAGGCTCGCAGTCGGGCGCGTATACTAAAATACACATATCGTGTTTAGTCTCCGCTCTCTAACACCGTGCTTTAGAAGCATGATAAGGCGTATCTTTTAATTAATTTAATTGTCGCCTTCAGTTGGTTGATCCGCATGTGCATCAGTTACTCTGGCGCTATTACATAGTTGCCTTTGTTCTGAACGGCGCGTATGGATTTCCTGTAAAGAGGTCGTGCTCTGGAGACTCTTCACTTGGGTTTCCGTGTACGAGGGTGGCAGATGCATTTTGGTGACTGTACTAAATGCAGTATGTGGGTAATACACAGCACAGTTTGTTTGATAAAATATTATATAAAGAGCAGCTTGGTTTCTGACAGATAGATATGATCCAAATGAAATGTGAATATCGCTTAAATGAAAAGTTGCGAAGAGCATGTGTCCCGAATAGAGAAAAGATCCAAGGAGTGCTAAACGGTGGAAATTGCATTGAATAAGGTCTTATTATAGATGGGCGAAGTATATATTATAGTAAGGTCAGATCGCTTGGAGACTTACATTGATGGTGGAAAACGAAATTGTGTTCGTGTATTGAAATTCGCATCGCATTTTGGTGTTGTGCTGAATGTATTCTGCTACCGAGACTGATTCGTATTCGGCGTCAGTTACTTTAGCGCTATAGCTAGTTGCCTTAGTTCTGACCTGCGTGTATGGATCTTTCTCATTCAAACGGCTCTTCGAGTCTCACACACTTCCAGAGATACACAGTTTATCAACGAGTCTGATACGTACGGTGCCTCGTACTTAGGCGCCAATATATTGGATGCCTGGGTAATGAGCTGCGCGGTGCGAGTCTGTCTCGGTATGGCGTTAACGTAGTCGCAAGATATCTTTTAGATTGAAGCGACGAGGTTGGCACCATCTCGAACGCACTACGGCTATTGGCGTAAGCCTGATTGGCGATAAGCTGGTAGTTCTCTTAACTCTGCTGAATTTTGTTAGTGATACGGATTAGAGCCGTAGTTCTCTCGTGAGGTAGAGTTCGATCACATTGAACACTCCGGCGCGAGGCGGCAGCCGTTCGCGTGTCTGGAGTGATCCCAGAGGTTATGATTGATCTGATTTAAAGAGCATTCTACCTGTTTGGCGAAAGCTGTAGCGTTCGTGCCACGGTCCCTTCAGGCTGAATGCCAGGTTACGTCGAGCGCTCCGACGCGAGGCGATAGCTGTTCGCGGTCGGAGTGGTCCCTTTTGGTAAGGGTGTCGAACTCGTGAGCGCTCCGGCGCGAGGCGGCAGCCGTTCGCGTTTAGGAGGGGTCCTTCATGATACGGGCGTTGGCGCATCGATAACTCTGCTCGTGGTCGTAAGACTGAAGTATCACTAAACAGTGCTGGCTATTTGCGTTCCTTGATGGGATTTGAGACATTAATATTTTATTACTTCGATTTAAAACCAGCCTTGGTGGGAGGCCAAGAATTCTTCTGTTAATCTATTGGTCTGTGGGCCACTTCACGACATCGGACTTCGGTATGTTCATCGATATTGGATTGCGGCCTGCATCTAACGGTCTCAGGACTGTTCAACGAGACGATAGCCTACATTTAACGGACCCCGGACTGTTCATCGATACTGGGCTCCGGCCTGCACTTAACGGTCTCAGGACTGTTCAACGACATGGGCGTTAGCCTACATTTAATGGACTTCGGTCTGTTCCAAGTGAGTTTCGGCTCAGCCAATGATTAACACAAGGACCTCGGTCCACCATCAGGCTGTCTTCGGACGGTCCAACGATTCACCAGGATCTCTCCCTACGGGGGGTGCGCAGATAAGGAGTTGGCGTACACCGTTTGTGGCGATGTTTTCGTTTGGTCGGAGCCACTAACTCTCCTTTTTCGAGTCATTTTCTAAATGACTTTAAAATGGGGACGATACGCCCAGATTTTCACATTAGTGAAAGGCGGAAACATCCTGTTTTAGCTCTGGTCTCGACTGGAGTTAAAGCAGGAGGATTCGTCAATACATGAACGTCTTTTGATGGTCTTGTATTGTTATTAGGGAGAGATCTTGATTTGAATTTATTATAGTGATTTTATTGCGTTGTATTTGTTAGTCTTTTCCACATTTATTTGCAAGCTTATTATTTCTAAAAGAATCGGTTGCTAATGGACACGATGGAGGGTTCTAAACGAAACTTGACGATCACATGGCTAAATACGACACTCGGTGGCTAACGGTGTTGTAGATGCGTTCGCGGTGCGGGAGAGTTTTAAAGTTAGAGGTTGTCAGGGCGATTTTCATGGGGGGGGTATGTTACACAAACTATGCCTTATTACTGTCTAGTAATAACGTGTTACAATGGCGACAGTACTGACGTTGTTTGCTCATCTATTCCAATCCAAATATCGTGTGTGTATCAATTTGTTTGGAGCGTTCGGCAAAGAGTGTGACGTCAATTATGTGTTGGCAACGAAATGTAGGCTGGCAGGAATCAAATTGAAGTGACATGTCCGCTGATTGTTCTAACTAGAAGGATGTATCTGAATTTGAGTCTAACTGGTCTTAAGTAAAAGAAAAGTTGATTGTTACGCGAGGTTGCCCTGAAAACTACTACAAAAATAAACAAAAGACGACAACCTTTTACTATAAATGTATCCTATATGCTGCACTATAATGTCGGTCACTTGATCAAGACGAATATAAATATACATCAAAATCCATCAAGCCATTTAGACTACACAGTATAAGGTGGCCACAAAGGAACCGTCATTCATACATCCGAGAAACATTACCCTCCTCCTTCCGTGTGTCGTGTAACTATACAGATTGACATCAAAATATTATAATAAGATATGGATCGACATAGCGACATAACAAATGGACAAAAGAGTTTCTAATAACAAAGTTCATTGCGAAAATTAAGGCAAAGCTGTATTTAAAATGGTGCGTGTGAAAGGCCAATGCAGGGGTACCGTCGGCAACAACTCGGCGGCCAACCCAAATGAAAAACCCACGTTAGTACGTCACGCGACTTTTTTGCTCGCTCGCGTTCACTACACCATTTTTGCGCTAAATGGTCGCTTGAGCCGCCTGACTACATCCAAATGTCTGGTACTACAGGTTTAAAATTGGAATTTATGTACACGCAACTCGATTGTCTGAAAAAAGGATTTTTCGGTGATATGGAACATGCTTACCACCAATACTAATATTGGTTGGTATTGCAATGTACGGACGTGTACTGTGTTTTTTAGCAACTCGTCACTGTCTGTAATTTGGCCGTGTCTGCAATCGCTAACACAAACTTAAAATTCGCTGTCTATTAAAGCAGATACTTTCACTTGGACTTTATATCTGAAAACATTGTTTTTGTACCTAAGTTAAATAATGTCTTTGATGTGAGATAAATAAAGATTTATTTTATTATATCCAAGTCTGCTGAATGGCTGCATAAAAACTTTTGCATCAATCCACTCACGAATCACGATTGATGCAACGCATTAATACAAAAACGCGCGACTGCTTTTTTGGCCTAAAATGGATCTTGTCTGTTTCGTGATCAAGACAAATCTAACGACACCTCATAAAGAAGATTCATCAAGAAGTACAAGTTACAGAATGCTGCAAAGGAACCGACATAGGTAACATATCTAGAAAAACGTTACGCTTGTCGTGTAAAAATTAGTCAAATTCCCTATTGTTAAATGATGATGCATGTAGTATCAGCGGAGTCAGCAATTCAAGGCCAATCTCACTCGGGGTGAGTATGGATCCGGGCTGGCATGGTTGGCACGCTGCCAGATAGAAAGTTAGACAAGTTCATACGGTCTCAATGAGACAGACCTACCAAGCGCTGCTTGTCTGACTCGTGTGCCAATATTATGCTTGAAAGCTATTAAAAGTAGGATACTTGTTCCAAAGTATGTTGACTTGTACGTCCGTCGTAGAAACGAAAAGTGTGGGGCTTAGTACAGATTTGCAGCATGATATTCCACGGGTATAGCCGCTAATTTAAAAGATCCCTATTTGTCACAGGGAACAACTCTTTCGCTGTCTTTGTCTTTCGAGTCGATAAAGTAGTGTGTCTACATTTATTGTAAGTTGTTAAAGGTTTCAAAGACTGTCTTAAATTGAAATTGTCGACAACACATAAAGTGGCAAAACACGGGCCTCTAGGCGATGACAATACGTCCTAGATTGCAATGATTTTGTGTAGGTTGATACGCTGTCGACTGAAAATGTAAAGTCGACACTATGTCAGATACAGAAGAATCACTACTGTACCTAAAACTAATATGGAGGACGATTTTGCGATCAGATGCGAGAAACGGCATATCGCCAGAAGATAACGTTCCACGGAATGGCTAGGTCGAGGTTTCAAATCGTGATGAAAATTGCTCTCAAAATAATAAAACTGTTAGTCGATATTCGCATCTAATGTACGCATCAAGGAGCAAAAATTTCCACATCCCTGTGTGTGGGAGGTTGGAGTGTCTTGCCGTCATGCGTGACAGTCCCAATGTCGGCCCCCACGCCCTCCACCCCGCACCCCAAAGCCCTTGTCTCTGGTTCGTTTGGACGACAGCCAAATTCGCGGAGGACCCTTTCTGCGATCCTTGATTTAGTACTGCAGAACATCGTCGAGTGGCAAAATGCCGCTTGAATAATAAAACAATTATTACATTAAAGTTATCTCTCTGTGGCATCTGTGCAGATAGCCTCTGCTCCAGAAAGAACTGTTACAGTTATTTATGTTTATTTCCCAAAGGCGTACTAACTTTCGCTCTTATTAGATGGAAGAGAAACTTTATTAAAATCAATAGTTATGTACTGAACTTTCTTGCGGCGCTACATCTCTTCTATACTAATATTTATGTCTGTACCCACAAAACCGTACCCGAAAATTTAAAAGAAATGATGCGATGCCCAAATACGAGTATCGATTCGTCCAAAGAAGGTTTTAGTTTAAAATTCATGCCAGAGATGAGAGTTTAAAAAATAATAGTTCAATTCTACGACTGTTAAAATGTCCGCTATTTTCTTTTTTCAGTTTATAATCAAAACAAAAGGGTCTCACTCAGTCCATACGAACCCAATTCCGTCTTGTGCGCAGGTGAATAAATAATGACCGCCATTAGCTTTTGTTGTTGCTCTTCAATTTATAGGCAAAGGATATCCAGTCCATACAGCCAATTCGCGTGAAACCGCGCGGCCACATGCTGGCAAACTAACTCATATCCGACTTACGTCATAAGGAGTTACAAGATAAATAAACTGTGAACCGTGAGCCCTGAGGGACCTCCGAAAGCTACCCGTTCACGATCAAGTTTAGTTACCCTACCTTTCCCCGCCCGGCGGGATTAGCTCCTTGTAATTATTAGCCGGTGTTGTAAAATAATAATAATAAAACCCTTATTTCGAACATAGTTGTCCATAAAATATAATTTAAGAGCTCTGTGATGCAGTAGTTGGGATTGGGATACTGGTCATTGGACTCACGAAACATAACACGAATGTCCCAGTTTCGATCGCCATTTGAGTTTGCCTCGGGTTTTTCGAGGAATCGAAAAATAAATATACTTTAAATAATTAGAGACTCCATCTTGCTCTACAACAGTCATTTCAGATTCCATCCCATTCTGAACACACGTGTATATTATATCAAATATATTATATGCACAATCTATATTCCGGCTTGGTTGTTATGCCAGTACAATAGTATGTACTTATTTCGCGGCGTCCTTAGTAGGTGCTGACGTCAACACTATGTCAACATTAACTGGGTCAGTAGACAAGGATGACTTACATTCGGATCAGTGGGAATCATGCCTCCAGAGATTTGTACTGCAGTAATTATTAACGATTTGAATAGATCTTAGAAGATCGAGATTAATTATTGTCAGGTTAGGGACTAATGAAATTAAAATCTATCAATAACAACGTGTAGGTAAGCTTGATTCTGATGCTTATTGAATTTCATGCAAGAGTCACCAGAAACTGTCGTATTATGCTACCAAATAAGTTCCTTTCGCTGCAAATACAACACTTATGCGATAACTATAATTACAAAGGTTCCTACCACATTTGGAAAGGAAATTTTAAGGAAAAATTTGTCGTAGGTCAACATCAATATTATATTATAAGTACGTACAATGTAACCGAGTTTAAGTGTAATTTGTGATCGTTTCTGTCTCTGGATCCATAGCACAGGGAATCATAGTTTAGGTCATAAGTGTGATGTCTTATTAATTTATTGATTTGACAATGTAGCTGATTCTGTAGCGGGCACTAAACGCAACTCATTGCGTGAGAGCGAGCGGGACTCATCACTTAGCGGCGACTAATATTAGCGTACGCAATCTGGAATCGCTACTAATATCATATTAGAAATTGAAGAGTCGTTACATTTTCACTCCCTTTCTTATAATCGACTTTCCTGAAAAGTAGATATTTACAGCAGTGAATTCGTATCTGCTGAGCATTGCGAATGCCCGGTTGTATGTGAGGTGAGGTTGGTTGGTATTGTCTGTGACGCGGCACGGCGCTTCGTGCGGCCGCCGCCCGGCAACAGGTCCGGCGCGCGATCAATACGCGCCGCGCGCCGCCGCACGCCGCCGCCCGCACGCCGCGCGCACCCAGAGCCCTATTGCCGTACCAATAACCAACGGGAAACGACACCTAAGCCATAGAATACTCCAAAGACTTTCCGTGTACACTCTACAGACCCTTGGCGATAACATTTGTGATGTCATCGACCACTATATCTCTTGCTGGGATGTCTAATGGGTGTATGTGGGGTTGTACAGATTAAAGTGAGATGAAAGCTTATTGGATCCATAAAGTCACAATAAATATTATTGCAGTGTTCTTCTTCTCAGGTGGTAGTCACCAAACAAAAGTTTTTCAGGCCGTCCGTAGACCTCAGACATGACCTAACAACAGCAACCGGGTTCAGATGAACACATGTTAAAACTTAATAGATCCTGATAGTCAAAAGTTACTGTAAATCAAGACCAAAACGACTAGATTTCGTGAAACAAAACTGTTGAGTAAGAAATTACATGGTTTAATTAGAATCTATGGGAAATTCAATGTATGAGAAAAATTTCAATCACTGTAAATGTGCACAAATTACGGTTAGATTTCAAAATGCTTTACGACAACTACTGTTGGAATAGCAGCCTCTTGGTCTCTCTTGACTTGACGCACGACGTCTTATAGCTATAAATAAGAAGGCACGAGTATCATCGATCGATCCTCATTGAACTAGTGCCCGCGTATTGTGCCGCGCCTGTTCGAGGAAGAACTGTGCAAATAATTTGCAAACACGCAACAAAACGATCCTCTATTTCAGTTACAGAGTCTGATTTAACGTTTCAATGTTTATCGATGATCCAGTTAGATCATTGTGATTATAAATAACGAGCCTAAATATAGCGCGACAGAATCAGAATAGCCCACTCGTCCATTGTTTTACTGTAGGCGTCAATTCTGGTTATGGCAACAATTTCGCGAGGACTTACGCCTACGCCTTCCCAATACGTTCACAAAACCTATTTGTCAGAATTGTTCAGGCCGCTCTCTGACATGGTTTATTGGTATCGAACATCAACCAACTGCTTAATGTGCTCTTTGAGGTACGGAGGGGGTCAGATGATAATGTCACTGGCGGCCACATATCCAGGGATAGACCGCGTACGATCATTTCTTAAACGTTCTCGAAGTTTCGACGACTACGAGTTTCTCAATGCGTTCACTATAAGAAAACTCTTGTTGACCATCCGTTGGAGTTTATCTAGTTGGCGGGCGGAGTGTCGCAATATGAGATTAGGTGCTGGAGGGCATAGTTCAGGGCTCAGCAACCGGCTTTGTGGAGTGTTTCCGGAATTAGCGCGGGCGTCATGCGATCGGAGCATAAATCTGTCGCCGACGGCGTACGGCGCCCGCTCGCGGGTAGCGCCGACGTGGGCGGCCGCTGCAATGCCGATACGATCTCAATTGCTGCGGACGCGTGCACGGTGTCTGCTTTGTTTGCTGACGTCACCTTCTATGATTGATTTGCCGAAAGACATTGTTTCCAAAAATACGAATCAGTCTCTTATAATGTTATTGAAATGGCATTGCAACTTTCATTGACAAGAAAGGTTTACGTAAATTCGGTTACGTTACGATGCTAAATAAGTTCTAGAGCGCAATTGGAACATTTCCTAGATTCCACGGGGATTTCATCTGATAACTGTAATGCCAACAATAGTAACCACAGCTCCCAAAATCACAGCCTAAGTAAGTACTTTCATTGTGGTACAGTGTAGAGTTTTGAATATGTATACATAAAAACCATCCAATATCGGCATTGTGCTGGACTAAAGATCACACCATTCAAAGAGGTTGAAAGGATCGGAATTAGTACAGTCAGCGGTGAATCATTTACAATGACACATCATCCAATCCATGAAATAAATTGACCTGTCATTGACTTCCATTTTATTGTAGGCGATCTCGGACTTCAAAAGCCCGTTCCGATCAATTAACACTTGAATAGGTAAAATTCCTGAGGGTTTGGGCTTATAGTCAAAATTTGAATATTATTCGTTATCGCACGAAAGGTCATTCTTCATCAAAATAGGATCTGAGGTATTCGGCCCTCAACGAATCACTACTCTTGTAGCACTCAACGAAAACAAATGTATTCCTCGGCTGGTGTGACGCCTGAATGACGTGTCCATGAATAAAACATTAAAGAAAGGCTCAAACCAAACCCACCCCTTTGGTAGACCGATTCCTGTATTTTTAAATTATGACCCTAATCTGAACAAAGCGACCGAATTAGTTAAGCTCACGCACCGTATTAAAGTATGTCGATAAGTAAATCGGTTATCGGGATGATTTCCTAGTAAAATTGTCTGTACCATAAACTAGTAGAGGCTGAAGTAGTTTAACTTAGAGAAGAAATTTCTCGATCAAAGTAAGGTGCTATTTTTTAAGAGGAGTGTAATCGAAAGACAATAAAGTAGGTAGGTCTTGAAGGTCAGAAGCTAAATAAACATTTTAGCTTAGATATTCTCGAAGGTATAATTTCCTGACATCTGTTAGCATAGCCAATTAGTTGATGTATCTCTTGCGCAAAATGTTACAGGTTCAATTCCCAGGCGTAAAGGCTTACTTTTTCCGAATCTATATGGTTTTCTATTATGTGTGTTATACGATCTAAAGGCAAATAGCACAATGCATTATACGAGGGGCGTTCAATGTATTCTCGGTATCGGACTTATTACCTAATGAATTGGGTAATTTTATAACTTCATTAAATAGTTACTTTATCTGAGGGTATAAATATAAAATTTCATCTAATTATGATCATTAGTTCTCTAATAATCCTCGGTGAAAGACGATCGCAATGACTAACGCGACAATGTTGAAGAAAATAGAGCACCGCGTAGCGAGTTTTTGGAGCTCTGTGGTGACAATCCTATTAATATTTTTGACCGAATTGTTACTGGAGATGAAACATGGGTTCATCACTATGGCCCTGAAAGTAAGCAGGAGTCTATGCAATGTCATAAAAAGGGTGCAGATCACCCTAAGAAATTTAAAGTCACTCCATCTGCCGGAAAAGTCATGGCCACGGTGTTTTGGGATTCTAAAGGAATTTTGATGATCGAGTACATGAAAAAAGTTGAAACCATAAACGCAGCATCTAACGCAACCACTTTGCGTAATTTAAGGGAAAATATTAATGAAAAAAGGCGAGGAAAACTGACCGCTGATGTGTTGCTTCTCCACGACAGCGCTCCGGCGCACACAGCGCGTGTTTCGAAGGCTGCTGTGCGAGGATGTAGCTTCGAAGAACTCAACCACCCACCCTATAGCCCCGGCCTGGCCCCGAGTCATTATTATCTCTTTCAAAATTAAAAAAAAAATCTTCGCGGGAAACGATTTTTCGATGATGAAGAGCTCAAGACGGCCATAAATGATCATTTTTCCGACAAGGAAGAAAATTATTTTTTTACAGGGGATTGAAAAGTTAATTTCAAGATGTAGTAAATGTATTGAGGTTATGATAAATTATATTGAAAAATAAAAAATAATCAGTTTTATTCGCATTGTTTTTCATACTGATACCGAGAATACATTGAACGCCCCTCGTATGTTGTGCGATATGTAGCAATAGTAACAATCTAGGCCTTATTACGGGCACATAAAGTGCCTGCGTTCACTGTGCCGTAGATGCTTGGGTGTAGGTAGAGGAGTATTGTAAATAGAGAACAAATTCACGGGTATTGTGAAAAACTATTACCATAAGTCGTGGAGAGTACCCTCAGGCCTTGAGGCTATTTGTCAATACGCAACTGAAAATATTAGTGTCATTTCGTTCCGCAAGACGATTCCACAACAGGACGGTACTGTGAGTACACAGACGATGACCGGCAATTTTCCGACCTCTTAAACATGCATGGCTATTCATTAGCATTTCCACATTGCATTCGTGGGTAAGGAGATCGACAAATATTGGGTATATTTGTCGACAAAGGTGTATTTCGAATTAAAGACTAAATAAATGTTGCAATATGTTTTAGTTATCGTGTTATTAGAAGCTTAGCGTTTAAATTCATAAATAGATTGGACCAAATTAATACGACGTAAAGAATAGGGAATGGAGTGGCAGAACGAGCTATGATCAGCTCAGGCCAACCACCGTATACTGGCTTCACCGTACCTATACGTGAACAGTCTAAAAGTAGGTTTTTTAGGATTAACTTTTATTTGTTACATTTTCCGACTTACCTATCGCATTTTAGGTATACTCTGATCCATACATCGCTTCAGTATATTTTCCTTCATCGTTTTGAGAAACCTCATAGCTGGAATCTGTTCCTATTCCGCTACCGCTCATGGCCAATACCAAAAACCAGTAGCCACGGCTGATGATCCCCGCACAAAGGGCGCCTTGTCGCTGTTGCAAGCGCATCCGTCGAGCGCAGACAGATTCACATGCAGCGCACGCGCAAATCAAACAACCACTGTCCTTATCGTGTTACTGATGTTCTTTCAATACACGAAGTCTCACTAGTTTTATTTGATTAAGCCTCGGCAAATACTTAGTGGCTTTCGGGTTTTTAGACGCCAATTAATTACTACCAAAACGAATGTATCACCCCGTAATAGAGACGAATCTAACGCTATCTTATGCATCGAATTCCGTCATACCTGCTTTCGGCAGTCTGCTTATAAGAAGGATTAACAGGGTGTCCATTGGACCCTCCCCGACCTGTTAATTCTGGCTATATGTCTGTCTGTATACAAACATAGTAGATGCTTGTAGACTTTTAGGTGGCAGGAGTTATAATATAAATTAAAAATGTGTAATAAAATAATAATGATTTATGAGTTACAGACACTGAAATGGGTTAACCGGTCACCAGCTTGTTATTTCTTGTTAGCGTCTACTCACATTGGTGTGAATTTGCAAAACATTGCATTAAGACAAGTTAGACAATGGTGTTCGGTTCGACAGATTATGCAACACCAACAAGTGACAATACGAGTTTGCATGGGCGTGGCGTCGGGTGCGAATATAGTTTCCAAACATTTACAAATTGCTGAAAGTTCTCCATTCAGGGTCTCCAACATTTGACAGATGGTACGGTGGACCACAGAGAAAGGTGCACAGGAGAGTTTTCAAAGTCGAGATTATCTCAAAAACTACTGGACCTATCGCAAAAATTTTTTCACTGTTTGATAGATAAAAGTTAAAACTATGTACTGTAAAAGTATTATTAAATTCGGTCGAGTAGTTTTTGAGAAAATCTCAACCTTATTTAGGCCCCCTGTATACTTATCTCTGTCTTCGACTGTACCTATCTATATAACTACTACGTTTTTACGCAAATAATTGCTAAATTAATAATTGCTTTTCATTATGAGAGATTTTATTAGGATCTTTTATGATTTTAGTGGATTCTACGTTTTGTGTCAAGCTCATCCCTCATAATATATGAGAGGTGACACAGTCGGTCTTCGTCTGTGCTCTCTATCACACACCAAAAGAATAACCCGTGTGTGAAGACCTCCTCGCAATGATTTCCTTCGTCAAAAGCTATCGGTAAAATTTACCTATTAAATATATGATTATGTTCACCGGTGAGATTGCGGAAGACACGTAAACATAGAACGAATGTCCCGATCCCGAGGCCGGATGAGCCAATCGGCGCGGGCGCACTGCTCCCGGCTCCATTGAGGGAGCAACTAATTGACTGTGACGTAATCGGCATGATAACTGAATAGCCACAATCAGAAGCTGCAAATCTACAGTCGTCTGTCACAATAATCATTCGCGTTTGGCATATTGCGCCTTTTGATCGCAGGCGCATGCATTATTTAACAGATAAGGCAAAATGTTGGCTGGCAAATGAAACTGCCACAAAACTATTTGGTAATTCGAAGTAAGAACACGTTCAGAGATTCATGAGACGAGGTGACATCAGACACATATCGTAAGGGAATTTATAATGTACGTGTCCCCATGGACAGGGAAAAAGAACTGTTATTTTTGAATTCTTTGGGTTACGTAATGCAAACAGAAGCGTTCAAATACAGAATCGTAATAATAACAAGCACATAAGTACGAGTATTTTGCTGCAGTAATTATTCCTTAAAATGTTGAATTTCACGTCACACGCAAAGGGTCACACTAATCGTATTCTGTTAAATTATCAGGTACACGGTTACGTGTGTGGTCCGTCAACTCGGTCGGGTGGCACGGGTTACGACACCCGCTGAAAACGTAACGGATGGTCGCCCCACTGCGTTCTGGTGTCTTTGGGGGCTGCAGCCACTGGTGCCCCGGCCGCGATGAGCAGCGCACGGTGCTACGCGGCGATGCCGGGCCCGAGGCCCTTGCCTTTGCTCGGCAACTCATGGAGATTCGCCCTCGGCAAGAAGCCGTGGCAGACGCGCGCTTTAGACATCACACTATGGACCTTACGCGCGTGCGCAGGCGCCGGTGGAGCGGCCAAAGTAGCTAAACTCTTCGGGCATCCAGATCTAGTGTTCCCATTCTGTGCCGAGGAGACCGCGAGGATATACAGGCGCGAAGACTCCATGCCTCATAGGGCAGTCGCACCGTGTCTCAAACACTACAAGCAAGAGTTGAGGAGGGATTTTTTTGGCGAAGAACCTGGTTTGATTGGAGTGTAAGTTCAGTAGTCTTCAAATCATTAGTTAAGTAATTCAGCAACAGTGTTAATCTTCTAATTATTAATTGGCAGTCACGGAGAGCCGTGGTCGAGATTCAGATCGAGGGTATCAAAAGCTCTTGCGGCTCCAGAGGCAGCTAGAGCCGCGGTGCCAGCTTTGGATGACGTAGCGGACGATTTCATACGCAGGTAACGTTGCAGTGTCATTTACTACTTGATTTATCATGTGTTATCGTGCCACTCTGGATGACAGTTGTATATTTCACGCTTATCTAATACCGCAGTCCTTATATTTAACATACATATTCGACAACTACATAAACAAATAGTACCTACTGGTGGAGTACTGTCATTCATTATATTCAGTACATTTATGTGCATGACTAACAAAGTAGCACGTGCGTGTTCTATCTACCACTACTGAAAACAACAGCACTTAACTGTCTAGTAATTATAAAATTGATACCATTTTCAATTACAAATGGCTGATTTTCAAATACGTCGTGTGATCTTCCTATGCTGTGCCATAGGAAGATCCAATAATAACACTAAAATTGTGCAAAAGTATTGGATATTGTAACTGGAACTAGCAAAAGAAGACCTTAAAATATAACGGAAGGTGCTGCAACAACCATGTTCAGTAAGAGAGTTAATACCAATGTATTTGACTGGATAACAATCTAAAACTGCATCCATTGATGTTTTATTGCTCCAACTAATGATCCATGCGAAACTGTAAATAATTCCAGTCCAAGAACTAAATAAGACTATGTAAGAGATAAAACTGATACCGATATGGTCATAAATTGCTTTCATAACTGTACAACTGTTCTTATGTTATGTATGATAGAAGGTTCAAGCATTCTGGCACTGCTCAATGAAGTTATGCGTCCAGTTATAAGACTTAGTCGACAACTTTTAACTCATATATCAACCAGTTGAACAGTTACGTAATATTGATAATGATAAGCTGTCATACGCTAAGCGAGTCACATAACTTTGCTATGAAAAAAAAATAACTAGATCAACGGTTTCGCGGAATGCGTTCACATTAGTCTACTTTTCATAATTAAAAAAAACAGCAACACGACTATAATACAATGACATAAAACACATATTCTTTTGACAAACGTTACAATTACATGCATTTGCAAGTTGGTGTATGTCTATTGGTCTTTGACTGTAGAATCTCGGTTTAATGACTACATCCCGTTTTCAACGTCGGCGTCTGCGCATCGCATTTTGTTTTGAGCTCGGTCCACTGACTCATTGCGGGGAACAACCAACTCCATTCAATGAACAAACAAACGTAGCGTTTCATTTGAGTAATTTTGGCGTAGAATATTTTAACCGGACCACAACTAAATAATTACATTTTAATTATAATTCTGTAAACGAAGTATTTAACTGATAGTGATTGTAATTCTAGTAGAATACTAATATAAGCCTAAACATTGTTTTACGTTAGATCGATGGAGACGATAAAATGAATTAACATATGAATGTTCTTTTTAAGGATGGAATGCATGGTCGATGACAATCGTGAGCTGCCTAAGGATTTCTTGACAGAACTCTACAAATGGGCGCTCGAATGTAAGTATTCAGCCATTGAATACAAAAACATCAATGACATCATTAATTCTTAAATAGATGGGGAAAAAATTGTCATGATCAGGATTCGAATCAGGGACCTCGCCATAATGTGATGTCAATATGGATGAAGATTTTGCCGATAAGAGACGGTGGCTGTCTGATGGAAAAGATCCTGCCACGAAATGTCGAGGTCCTTGTGACGAAAATGATTATCCTTCTATTAATATTTAGAAATTCATACAACATGTACGTACGTACATAATACAAGATAAATTAAAATCTTTTTGAGGAGACAATCAGCAAAAACTTCACCTTGTGTTTTTCAGCGGTCGGCGCTTGGGCATTAGGTACAAGACTCGGCTGCCTTAGTGATAACGACGCTGACGCCAAAGAGATAATCAGATGCATCCACGGGTTCTTCCATAGCGTTCCTGAGCTGGAACTATCTGCGCCTCTATGGAGATTATACGCTACGCCAGCTTATAAGACCTATGTCGAAGCGTTGGATGCCTTCAGAACGCTCTGCTTGAAAAGATTGACGGACAAAGGAGTTTGTGCTCAAATAGCAAAGCATTCTGGTGGAAAGGTGGCCACGATACTGGCTTTAGATCTGCTATTGGTCGGTGTAGACACCACAGCAGCGGCCGCCGCTAGCACCATGTATCTGCTGGCGAATAATGAAAGAGCACAGAGAAGGCTGCAAAAAGAATTAGATACCAATCTACCGATAAATAGAGTCTTAAACAGCAAGGATTTAGACAAGCTGCCGTATCTGAGAGCTTGTATAAAGGAGTCTTTGAGGTAAGATATAGAAATATGTTTCCAATTTATTTTTATGGTTATGGGTTGCCGTATCGCCGATGACTGCCAATGTCAAGGTTGAATATAAAGCATTGAAAGATAAAAACCGTTCTGAGATTATCTGTAGTGGTTTCCTGTTGAGTTTACCAAAATACTTCAAAAGAAGTACATTTTCAAATGTTTAGTTTTTGCTATAATTTTTAATGCTGCACAACAAATTGGTTTTTAGGTTTTTTAAAGTCACAATTACAACTTGGTGCTAAAATCTCAATTCAATATACGTTTCAGAATGAAAACCGAACATTTACTTCATCTAAATAGAACATTGAATAGTTATTGGATACAATATGTTGTTACAATGTTCAATTCCTCTCTTTCATACAAATTCTTGTAACGAGATGTCGTGATTTAAAATCGAAGAAATCGGCCGAGACCCACATAAGTTGTAATTTCTTATTTACAACAACTTTATCATTTTTCTTTGCTGAATCTAGATGTTATATTCCTAATTTACAAAACTCTTTGATTATGAATATCCACCATATTTCAACTTGTATTGCGATAATCTTTTTGTGACGTCATTGGCCACTCGAACCGCCTTTAAATACGGCACCCCCTTTTCTCTTCAAGCATGAAACGCAAACAGGGTTTCGCTGGCGAGTGCACCTATTTTAACACAATCCCTACTAAATGCCCTGTAAGCTATAAACCCCACAGAGCACCCTTCGTAGCGTTATCTCAGCACATGAGAGTATCTCACGGTAGCAGTTTGCATAATATTTACATTACACAGCCAATGTTACCGACCGAACGGCACAGTACACATCAACCTTTACAAAATAATTTTAATGCAATCTAGACTGTATTACCATCACACAAGGTATGAGTACTTTCGCTTTGCTGGCGTCGGTACATGTGCCGGCGGCGGAGCAAACACACCGACGTTCATATCTCATACCTGTGTATCGATTCTAGTCCCAAAACACCGCATTCCGGACAACACGGCATCATAAACCGACGATGTGTGCGAAGAGATTGATGAGTGAATGAGGAATCTTAATGCATGGAAATAAATTCCACAGTCATACGTCGAAACCACATCAACAATAGTCGAATTTGTAGCTACTACAAGTGCCACAATTGATGAACCATCGACTGTACCAGAATAAATTAATATCCTGAAAGGAAATCAAAAATGATTTCTCGCTAGAGAACGAAATTGTGGTAATGTTGTAGTATCTACTGTTTTGTTCATAATTTACAATAACACATAGTTATTATCATTATCGATCATGATTCAAAGTGCATTACGATAATAATTTGTATTGGGAGACAGGTCTCTGTCCCCACTTAAGTGGTCCATTGATGTGTGGAAGCATTTAAAAATACCGTTTATTTTTTCCCTACCTAATTAAAAACGAATGACGCCTCACACTCTTGAGGCTGAGTTATGACGTCATATCCTATGCACGTTCATACCGGATCGGCCTTAAAAGTTACTCATACTTCCCAAGCCCGACGTTATGCGGTTTAGTCGACCTACATGTCTCATTTACAACGAAAACAATTCAAGTTTTACATACATGCCAAGATTATTCGCATTTGTGTATAATTACAATTGAAGCTTTTAATTAGGAAAGTTTTCCATTGTTACTAAATTGGTGTCTACATCCACTATTCACATATGACGTAGAATTATGTATAAAAATAACTAAACGTTATTTCTACCCACCCGTTTAATTACAATGTTGGTTAACAATTACCGTATAAATAGCGGCTAACATTTTGTAACCAAACTATTAATTAGGTGTTGAACCATCATTTTTGTATCTTTGATGTAAGACTTTGAAACACTTAAACCATTGCAATATAGAACCCTAATAATACTGACAATAGTAGGTGTGTTTTAATGTGTTGAAGCGCGAATTATTAATATTCATGATTTCATACAATAATTGCCTGGAACGGGCAGTAGGTACATGACACACGAGTAACCACACAAAAAGACCTTCATCATGGAAATATTAGTTTAGTAGGCTCTTGGTATAACGCGACCGATGAATGTTCCTCTGCCTCATATTATATGGACTTCCGACAGCGCATCACAGAATAAGTAATAGTGATCCAGCTACTTTTGCTCCATCCAACAATTTAATACTATACTCGACATTACTTGACAATAATACGACACAGAGAGACACGGGGTAAGTTTATGTATGTGATACATTGATTTGTTGGTAAATCAATGATGTAATATGACAACAAATTGGAATAACTTTGTGTAGAAAATATTTTTTCTGGAAAATGTAGTTTTCGAAAATATGATAATGATAGATATCAATACTTCATTACTCAAATTTGTCTGATCGCGAACAATAAAGAAACATCTTGGGCTGGGACGACATGGGTCTTACTAGAGTCTTTTTTCTCTTGTGGTTTAGTGACCAAACTTCTTAGTCAGAGTTATTCAGACCGCCCCGTAGACCTCTGACATGACCTAACGACTGCTGCCGAACGATAGCAACCGTGACCAGCTGCATAACGTGCTGGCTAGAGTCTAGCCGCTAGACAGATTCATATTGTTTATGGAAAGATTTGCAAGTAAATACATGATACTGGTGAAACTATTCTACTGCGCCTGGAATATTCGGCTTCGCTTTTGCCAAGGTAAATTCCAAAGAGCCGCAAAGACACGAGTTCCGATCGCCAATACCAACATAATAAAACCGCATAGTCCAACATCACGCACAACAATATTGTGTAGTTACTCGTATCACGCACTGATAACGCCGCAATGTGAATTAAGATTGACAGGCATATTTCATACGGGTTTTGCTCCATTGCGTTTGAGCATAATGAGGAGGCGTACTGTGCGGTACCCGTTCATTATCACTTGACTTGTAGCTTAGCAGGTGTTACCTTATGTAACGTTTGCGGACCTAAGGTACCTATATTGTATTTAACGTGACGGGAATGCAGAGAAACGTGTTATTTAAAATGTGTTCTTTAAGTAGGACTATAGATACTGGTTGATGATTAAAGCTATACAGAGTGTAGATAACATCTGTAATTGACTATTTACATCCTTATATACATACAAAAAAAACTACATACTTAACTAAGATTTTAAAAAGTAAATATGACACATAATTTAGCGTAACTACTTTACTTTAAGCATAATAAAGAATTTGAATTAATTTGACTTTTAAAAATCTTAGTTAGGTATGTAGCTTTTTTTTTGCTAAAAATATCTAGAACTTCAAGTAATAGAGGTGACAGAATATGTATTATTTAGTATTTACACTCTGTACATAACATTTATTTTAATAATATTTAATTACAGAATAAAACCAGTTATATTAGGAAACGGCCGCTGTATACAATCCGACGCAGTTATATCCGGATATGAAGTACCAAAGGGGGTATGTTCACATAATTAATTACATTTAGAACTATCAAACCACTAAAACCTTACACAATAATCTAATTCATTCTAATTTCAGTCCCACATAGTGTTCCCACACTACATACTTTCAAACGAGGAGCGCTACTTTCCATCGCCAGAAGAATACGTGCCAGAACGGTGGTTAAGAGACAACGAAATTGAGAAGAATGAACTTAAAGAGCATTGCAGTAAAGACCATGAAGAAAACAACAAAAACGAGGATAATGCATGTAAGAAGGCAGTACTGGATGTATGGCGTAGACAGAAGGCAGTGGGAATCCATCCGTTCGCCTCGCTGCCGTTTGGGTTCGGACGTCGTATGTGCATTGGGAAGAGATTTGCGGAGGCTGAGTTACAACTTTTACTTGCCAAGGTAACCTTACTTATTTTCAAGTATTGGCTCAACACACTATCATTACAACCTCACCCCAAAGGCAATGTTGAACTATCTGTCAAAGAGAAACGAAGGACTGACTTTAAAGTCTATAGCACATTAATGGTACTTGTAGTACGATTTGGCATCTTAAGACGCAAAGAATAAGAACGGTATAAAGTCCAGTGTTACATTGTGATTTACGTACTCTCCACTGTACAAGTTAAGCAACCTATGTTTCTGGATAGGCTGGACCGGTGGTGGTAATTTTTTATGAACCCTTCCGTGCCTCGTAAAGCACGGGAAGTCGTCATCTAGTTAGGTCACAAAGGTTCGCCTGAACAACTCTAACAATATATGTTTGGTCACGAAATGTCATGCTTCATGTTTCAGACATTCCACCGATTCGACGTATCCTGGCGATACGGTGAGCTGACTTACAGCGTGACGCCGACCTACGTGCCAAACGAGCCTCTACAGTTCACTCTAACGACGAGAAAACATCAAAACTTGTCCACTTCCGCATAATTAATAAGATTTGCTGTTCCTTATGTAACATATCTAGTTTGATATTCACCAAAGAACGTATAAATGTATCAACATTTATTTTCAACGCATCACTTAGTAATAAAAATGTGATTTAGAACTAGAGATTGATTAGTAGAGGATCCAATATCATATTAGAGTTTGTACAATGTTCAGGTATTGGTTGTTACAATAATCTACAAATTCATATAACTAAAATGCAACCGTATCAAATATTAATTGTAATGTTAATTTTGTAATTATGTACCCATTAAATGTTATAAGTTTGGTGTTCGTTTTACTAATCTGCAAACAAAACGACAAGACTCGATAATTCGTCTAGATGCGCCATGTCCCCAAAACCTCATGGATTTATTTCTTCTAAACACTTATTACCGTATAAAACGCGTATTGAAAGAGGTCCTTTGACCACCCTTATACAATACGCCTGTTCCTCATTCAAGAAAAGGTGTCGAAAGGTGGCGCCGATTTCGTACGGACACAAGATCAATGGTAACACTTGCAGTACGATTTCAACAAGATTTCGCAAATAATAAGAACAGTCCAAAGTGTTACACTTGATGTTTTTTGATGTGTACACGGCGAAGTCCTCAATATTATTAAGCACATTATTCCTGTTTCTATATTATAGCTATAGTAGTAGTACTCACTATTTGGCGGAGTCGTTGAGCTGGTACTCGTTGGAGCGTCCGAAGCACTCCTGCACGCCCGCGTCCGCCCACAGCCGCTTCATCGCCGCCAGCAGCTCCTCGCTGAACGGCTCCGTGTCCTCCATCCGCTGGATCACGTCGAACACCATCTTGCCGTCGCTCTGAAACAAAAGGAACAAGTTTAGTAAACGCAGTCAAAAACTAAGATGGAAAGATCCAGGGCGGAAGGCTGGGTAGAAGAAGAATATCGTGGCTCGGGAACTTACGCCAATGATACGGCAAGAGAACCAGGTGTCTTTTCCGTGCGGCGTTGTCAAGAGTGCAGATTGTCATAATGATCGCCAACCTTCGTAAGAAGAAGCCAAAAACAGTCACTTCATATTATGACCATGAACTCACGTGGTGGGTTTGTTGAATGCATCTGAGCGCTGTATTTCAATCAGGCAGCGCAGTAGAAATGTTGAAAATATGGTTTTCGATTGGGCCAAGAGTTATCGTAGCTTTCTTCTAACACTTCTATACTATTCAATGAAAAGCTGCATTGAATGTCCGTACAATTGTAGTATAAGTTTAGTTCAATGTAAACATTTATTTATCTAATAAATCCTCGGGATTATTCAGACCGGATGAATCACATCACATCAGACGGAAGCACAATTTTATTATCAACGTGATATGCTCTAGCAAAGAGTGCTATCAGCTCTCACAGTTCATTAACCCAGGGTTCAGACAGAATATTCCTGTTAATCCGATTAGCATATCTTTAGCGAAGACGTCTATAAGTAAACAAGCAGAGAGTTTAGCTCACGTTAGGTAATTTGCATGTGTAGAGTCGGTAGCACAACGAACTATACCTACAGAAAAGCTGCAATACTTCATCTAGCTAAGAAATATAAAGTAGGATGACAAATCTACCACAATCACTAGTGGTTTCCTTCGTGTAGTGGCATCTGTACCTTTAGCATTCAATACACTCCTACCTACATAGATTCTTATAAAAGATTCGTGTAGAAAGTTTTCCCCCAGGCTATTTTTACACCCTCATTGCATTACGTAATCACAATAAAACAAAACCCAGCCAAAGATAATGATATTTCAACTCGGAACCCCATTACGGTGGCAATGCGCCGTGAAATAGAATCGTGAAAAGTAAATAATCCATATAACAAGGTTGTGCTTTTAGTGTGTTTAGGTGTTCCTGTGAAATATGTTCTAATTATGACGGGTGTCGCGGGCCGGCCGCGCATGCGTGGTCGCACCCGAAACGCCCGAGCCTCCGTCATTCACTACCCACACCCACCCACCACCCTGTAACTCTGCTGCATTTACATTACAGCGCATTCATGGGCTTGGAAATAAGACAGACACGCTAAAAACGTTTGCTGTCGCTAAATCAACGCACACCGCAAATATTCGTTTTACAATCGTACAGTCGGACCACATCAAGTATCAACGCTTTATTACCAACACATAAAACGTATATTTGTAAGCACTCTTGATGAGCTGTGGAATGTACCTAAACTCAACTTTCACGCATCGTATATTAACATCTCTGTGTATAGTCAACTCGTGACGACCACGACGTCGGCAATATTCGCTCTACATGAATCTTTCGTGTCTCTACAGTCTCTCATTATTATATGTATATATTTCTATATATAAAAAACTGAATACCCTGTAAAAGAGTGACTATGCAGAGCTAACTGTCCTTGTATTAATGAACTCTCTTTGTGTGTTAAAATTAGCAGTTGGTATCGCAACACAACTGCATGGCACCATCATTAATAATGTAAAATCTAGGGGTGCGGCGACAATGACATCAGTGGAAATATTTTATGCCCAATGTTTACATTTCCCCATACCAGGGTTAGGTAGGTATTAGGAAAACCTACCGCTATCATGCATGACGTGTTAATTAAGATAGTACGCTAAGTGGTTGAGCATATTGCGGCATGTCAGTGTCGCCATAAACTCTCATTACGAATATGACACATCTCCCTAATTTGTAAATCTGCGATCCATTAGCTATTTACGCCTAAATAGAACATTGCTTGTTAGCGTCGCTGTAAACTCTAGAACGGTTTAATGATGCATGATGACGACGGAAAGTTTTCCTTACTGTAATTCCATATAATAACGTCTAATAGATGGTCTGAGCTGTATACAATGCAATACAACCAACGCTTCAGAGAACAGAATGAGATGATTGGCACGTTACTGTGAACAAACGTAGAAAATGTGTAGAAAATTAATATCCATTCCCTAAATCTACAAGTGACAATTTAATTTTCTAGTTTTAGGCGTGAAAAATACAGTTTACAGTAGAGTTTTTAAAAATAGATAAATCCAAGAGTACAGTGAAAGTTTGGATATGAAGGAAAACAACACGATAAAACCTGCATGATTGATGAGAGGTTCGGAGGCGTGTGTGATCTCAACCAACCCCTCGTAACCAAGACTCATGCGGTCAAATTGTGCCTGGCAGTGTCCTATGGATTGAGGTCGCTACTTTACTAAAATATTCAGGGTGAATAGGACTTTCTAGACCCGCGTGCTTCGCCTTCAGCCTCATCTTCACTTACATCCGGCGAGATTGAGGTCAAACGAAGGTTACTAAACCTTCGTTTAGTGAAGGAAAACATCGTGATGAAACCTGCATGTCGTAGAAAAAAAAGAAAGTCTACTAAGACTTTCTTAAAAAAAAACATTTAAGCCTGAAACTCATTAGAAAGCAGCGGAAAGGCAACCGCAGCGGTTGTAATGTATGAAACTCAATAAAAGGTGACAGACTGAACGCAGCAACGGAGTGTCAGTGCCTAAGCAAGGAAGCGGCAACCGCGCGGTGTTCACTCTGTCATTTTTCATAGAGTTTCATACATTACATACTGCCGCTGCCGCTGTCAGGCGCTATATGGTTGTCAAAAGCAAGACTGAGACAGAAGATGCCCCACAGCAGGAGTGAATAGCACGGCGCAGTGCCTCAATATTCGTATTTTTATGAATTTTGAATGAATTTTGGCAGGGAATTAAAAATACGCCAAATTTCGGTTTAAATATAATTTTCATTTTAAAAGACATGGAACCGAAAAAGACATACCCCATGTTTGCGATTTTTGTCTATCGAGCGAAGTTTGTCCAATCGTGTATCGGTATTCGTCAGTCTCTAAATAGACACCCCAAGATTGCTATATATTTTCTTTCAGACGGTTAATTTTAGTTTATTTTCAGTAAAAACTGAAAATACGCGCATACGAAGCCTTAATCCGTAAGCAAGTCATGCTAGATTTACAAGGCAATTCTACCAATCTTTTCGTGAGATTTTAAAATAGAGGCCATAAATGCAAATGTAGGCGTGGCAACACTGCCACAAAGTAATAAGTATAAAATAATAAGTAAAGTAGTAAGTGGCTTTTTGAAAATGGCGGGAAACGACGGTTGCGAAATTATTTAATAATTTTCAGTATAATGTCTACAGTGGGTGTTTTGTGTTTAATGTCACGTTAAATTAATCAGAAAATGTTCGCGAATGACAGTATGGTGAAGTTGTTGGAGATTTCAAGCAGGATCTGAAGTTTGGCGCCATGGTCAAGATTCCCACTACGAGCTCGGGAGTGAACGTGACTGTCGAGCTGCTTCGTCCACAGTGATTGACGCTACGGCGTCTCCTGTGGATGAAGACATGAAGACGCTGCTACCCAGGGTGATGACGCTACGGCGACTCCCCTGGAGGAAGATAGAAGACTATTTATACATTGATATTTTTGTAACATGACATTGGCAAATGACGAACTGTCGAGTCCATTAATAAAATAAATAAAGTAGTAAGTATTCAAGTATGATCGTGTACCCACACAGCCGCTCATACTTGAATCTTGTAGAGACTCAATCTTGTATGAGCGATTATAGTACTACCCCGCCCACATTGCATTTCTAGATTTTATTATTGCAAATCAAATTTACCTAAATAAAACCTTAGATAAACAATCTATAAGTGTTGTTTCACAACGTTCCATGATGGACAGTGCTGACAACGTCAGTGTGCGTTTTAATCGCGTCCCTCCAGCAGATAAGGGCGATGTTTTGAAGGGTTAGATTGACGGGGCCATTTGCACGGCGACAATGCATATCGGTCTCTGACTCATACTTAGCCAAACAATTATTATTATAACTGTGCATAGGGGGAGACAAGTTGAAGCCACATTTTCAATATATGCAAAATGAGGAACAACGTCAAACTTGTTTTTACCCTTTGCAATTCGTTGGGGTTGTATGGTCCTACTGCTACTGCTGTGGGCCGATTGATCGGACTATTATAATTATAACTTTTGGTACAGTGTGGCTCGATTGGTCGAATGAAAAGGATTTGAATTCCTGGTAGGTCGATTACTCCGATTAAAATGACAAGCGAATTAGTACAATAATAAAAACGGTGGAACCGCACGACCCTTGCTGCCATTATGTTTAATAAACCACCATCCAAACATGAACAAATCATTTCATCAAATAATGAAATAATTTGCTTCCACAAAGTCTATATTAGTATCAAGCTTTAGTCTAACCAGGTCACGTTTATTAATCACGAGACAAGAATACCTGGATCGATTGTTTCGATTCATACAGTATTTCAACATTGTAGTCAACTTATGTGTCCGGTTGATTTGCATCACTGAAGTGCCAAACGATATGAAGGACATCTTTGCACAAGTCACGCTCCGAGAGGTGAGACAAACATGAACTGAACATTACGTTTCATGACGAGTTATTCAATTACTATGTTTTTGCAGAATATATCTGTTATGTAACGCGAATGACGTTTAGATGACGCGCATGAGTGATTCTACTACACAGAGATGAACGGCATCCAGATATGTTATCTTATAAAACAGTACATACATAGGTAAGATAACCAGTAAAGGCAAATAAATCAATTGACTACATTTGATAGATAGTAGATGTCTCCTCTCTCTATAGCATTATTCGTCTACGATTATTCTGTGCCAAATTGGTTGTAAATAAGTTATATATCGATTTGCACCAAATGGGATCGAAGTTTACATCAGTCGGGTCGTTCAATGGAATGCCTTCTTCCTTCGGCATTATCAATAACCATACTTTTTGAAAAGTAGATATTAGCAATGATTCACAAACTAATTACTCCTCAAGCCACTAATCTGTACTAGGATAGGAGCGGGTCTGCCACATTATTCTAGAGATGAGGACCGAATCTGCAACGTTTGCTACGCAAACTCAGCCCTTGGGATCTAGTGGATTCGTCAAATAAATAATACAGGAAACAGCGAGCAAACTTGAAATAGGTATGCTGTGGGACTATCACAACTTTCATGGTAACCGTTTTCGTTTTCAATAACCCAATTACCATCCATATAATAGATTTTGTTTATACACCAATTGGCAGTATGAAACATGGATTATCGTTTTCAATAAACAATTATGAAAACTATTGAAGTCCCACTGTTCATTTCCTCTATAGTTGATTTGTTGGCATTGAACATGCATTTGAGTCTTTGGCTCAATAAAACAGATCGAAATCTCTATCGCATTTGTCCAAACGATGGCGCAGTGAATAACACACACACGTAGCAAATAAGTGGTATTGCAGCCTAGTCCGGAATATGCAGCGAGCGAGGCGGTCTCATGAATATCGTATACACAATATTGATCTTCATACGGTGCGCGGTACGTGGAATCGATCCAAACATCGCAGTAAATGCAATTTCTGTCGCGCGCAGGAATTTTAAAGTGGTCATGTTGATAGACATTATTGGTTAATAACTGCATTTGAAATTGAAATTCTTGGCTCAGTAGTTCGATACAAACTAAGCACTATTAAATATGTGTGTGTTTTGATATTTTATATTAAGTTTTTCTTTCTTCCTTTTTTTTTTAATTTATTTACTCAACAATAATTTTACACATTTTACTTAGTTCTAAGCTTCGCCAAATTGCATAACAATTTGTTGGCGAATATTTGCACTCACTTAACATGTTAAATTAGTTAAATGTCTCTCTTTTTAAATTTGCATGTAATTTTAAAAAATCTATATTTTTAGAAAACCTGCTAGTTATGAAAGCAGTAATAGATACTTTACTACTTATACGTCATACTTGTATTTGAAAGAAACCTACGTTTTATTCACTCACAACCTATTATAGCTTTTTACTGTGCCTAGAGACCCATACATTGTGATTCTGATTAGTTTCTTTTAAATATTCAAAATAAAACGTTCGATACAGTCGAAAGCACATCAAGTAAAACACTTTGCACGTTGTTATTATCTGAGCCATTAAGTGCTGAAATCGTATTTCAAATGTTACGATAGATGTGCCGTTGGTTGTACATAACGTTTACAGTGCAATAACTATCTGATACTAGCTATAAATTGCTTCGTAATCAACATCTCTGGCAAGCGGAAGTGGGGAGCACTTAGCCAGTGGTTTGGCTCGGGAGATGGCGGTGCAATTGGGATTAGATTATTTTTCACTGACTATTATTTATAGAATACCGCCGACGTAATCGACACAGTTTATAGTTTACGCAACGTGAACATACTCCATACACTTAGTACCTACCATCATCGGTTTTGGTTATTCTGTTATCGTGATTTAATTACTAGCTACAAATTAATACATAATCAACCGCAAAGCTAGGTACGGACGAGATGGACAGACAAAAATCTCGCCGTCTCTGTTTTACCCCTTGAAATATGGCTTTCCGTAAAAAGAAGAAAAGGAGCAAGACAGACAAAACAGACAGATAAAACGAAGTCTCTACTTGATGTCCTTGCCTCAAACCTCTTCCTTACTCGTCTTTTTTAGGAAGTTTACCTCCAGAATTCCAGATCCAAATTGCCATTAGGCGATCGGACTGACAAACACCGAAGACTCGTAAGGTCTCTGTTATATCTCTTAAAGCGACCTCCCATAAAACAAGAATACAGTTGAATAGCTTAAAGCCCGAGAATCGGATTGAATGGTTTAGGAGAGGCCTATGTCCAGCAGTGGACTGAAACGGGCTGATGATGATGAATAGCTTACCTCCCGGTCCTTATTGCCGTAGGTGATGCCCAGGTTGGGCATTGCGCGCAAGATGGCGACGA
Source organism: Tachystola acroxantha (assembly GCA_963506565.1). Taxonomy (NCBI): domain Eukaryota; kingdom Metazoa; phylum Arthropoda; class Insecta; order Lepidoptera; family Oecophoridae; genus Tachystola; species Tachystola acroxantha. Next base: position 7,863,837 of record OY735887.1, read on the forward strand.
GCGACTGGATCGTGTTGCTGTACACCACGGGCCGGTACTGTTTGAAGTCTTCATTCGTGAATCCACTTTCGTGGATAATTCTGTGGACAAAGGAGATTACATTAATCTTCAAGGCTAAGGAAACTCTTAGCTCAACCACGTGTTGTTGCAAGGCGTGGAGCTGGTACACTACTGAGACCAGATTCTGGACACCCAGGGTTCCCTCCCTCCCACAGGCCGTGAGATCCGCGGACTGTCTTAAGAAGAAGAAGTTCTTCTAGCCGTATGGTAGTGGTTGAACCAATTGTCCGAATTGTTCAGATTTTGATAAGGCCTAATTATCATAATAACTAATTTAATAAGATAACTGATGTCTTGCAAACTTCAGAATTGGAATAATTTGCATTTATTTAATTGAAAATTTCAAGAGTAAGGTATGAATGCAGGAAGTACGTGTAATTATAATATTTGACAATACAATCAACGAATTATTAACGTTTCACACAAAAACAATGATCATACCTATTTCTCACGCAAATTGTGGGAACCGCCTGCGGAAGTAACAAAAAAGGTGATAGGGTGCAATTAACTTAGACAGTGAGATATTAGATTTACTGTTCAAGGTAAATTGTAAGGAAAATGTTAGAGATATCAATAACCTACTTTCCATTGCGTAAACATAGTTGAGTCAACAAGAAACCATAATTTATTATACATTTATTATTATTAGACAATTTCCAGTAGAAAGTAGTCACTCGTGTAACGTGTTGAAGTTTGACCACAGTTACGTAAAAGTGTAAATAATATTCTTGTGATGAAGAATAAAATTAAAACAATCTATAGGTGATTAATTACTATTCGGAGAAAAGTTAAAATTAAAACGTAGCGCTATATAATTTTAGTATGGTGTATTTGAATTGAAGTCAACCCGACATTAGTGAATGACCTGAAATCAGAACGACAATTCACATAAATTTTGATAGCAGTAACATTAACCCACCCCCTAAAAGGTTGTTTTAAATTTTACAACCTTCTGACTAAACTACCAGCCCCCACCCAAAGTCATAAAGAGCTGAGCTCGTGGTACCGTCTGCAGCGCATCAAAATTGAAATGAAGATTAGTCTTAAAATGGCTGCAATACAGACTAGATTCTAATCGGTTTGTTTGTAAAAGTTGACGTGCCGTCGACTGTACGCTGGCTAGAACTATAACGGCCTACTTAACCGATGCCCGCTTAGCACGCGCAAAAATGCGGTCCTTCGGGGCGCTGACAATAGTCATGTGACGTCATCATACCGTTTTTGCGCGACTGCGGCACGCGTCTTGCGTTCGTTTACTCTTTGAGAATTCGAAATATTGAATGAACAATGGCAGTGATATGCGTTCGTATTTCGAAAGTAAACCAAATCCGACAGATCTAAAAAATTTGCAAGAGAGGGATAATTCTGCTTAAAGTTAGTCTAGCTTAATATTAGAAAACGCAAGCAGAATCGCTTCCAATAGATAGATTCTAACTCTGGAGGCTGAAAACGTTCTGAAAACATTTAAGTTTTCCGTGACACGTTGTAAAGCCGGCGCCAGACATTTGAATATCTTTGCAAAGTTTTACTTAACGTTGAAGCTTTGTACAGAATTTATAACTACGACGTCATATAAAGCCGTCAATGAACATGGAATTTGTGCATATTTGCCAAGTTTTGCGCACACGTCTGGCCCCGGGGTAAAAGATCAGCCGAAAGAAACTCTTACACCTACGTCGTATTCATTATTATACTATGCCTACGTCCTACATTAGATGGAAATTAATTTTCTTCACAGCCGTTCGACAGATCCGATATGAAAAGTTCAGTGAACTGAATATTGCAAGTCACTTAGAATGGGGATCATAATCCCGAGTCACGCCAGCACATTTTGTCATTTACTTTAATTGCTTGGCATTTTTTAGATTCTTTCAACGTAGTAAAGTTCTTCGTTGTTACCGGGTGAATAAAGAATACAACACACGCTGACAATAAATGAAATGAAAGTTAATAATGACGATAACAATGTTGACAAATAAGAAATAGTCCACATTTTTTGGTTACACTGTTCTATAGCTAAACAAAGTAAGCTTGGGTAATACTCTTTGATTCTGATATACGTAATACATAATAAACTAACAGAAAATTTAACATAATGTGAATGCTTACTCAAGCAAACCTAATAGCAGCAAGCACACTTTATTGCAATTGATCAATAAATTAAGTCAAATAGATAGTCAGAAAGGAGTCATTACCAATTTTAATCCATTACCAATTTAGTCCCCTAAGTATTTATTACAGGCAGCCAGACAAAGCCTATGCGATAAGCAAAACATACGATATGATAACATTTGCATAAGTCCATTCCATTTCAAGATATTTTTCGGGACGAAGTGACGTCACCGGATACCAGAGCAATCCCATATTGGCATTGGCAGGCTAAACCCGACTGGACAAGTGGACACGTTATCGTGATTTGTGAATCCCAAATTGTGATACAACTGGATACAATGCCATTATTGGATTCTAAATTAGAATTTTCGCTTCATGGAAATTGTTGTAGACGTTGTACTGAGAAAATTGTGGTTTTCGCATAATGAAGCGAGTAGAGTGAAGTTGTGTCAACATCATCAACAATATTATGACTTTGACGTAGCTGTTTAGTTTAGACATAACAGCAATTCTAAGCCTTAGAAGATAAAACATTCCTACACATTACTCTTTTGGGCACAAAATGTAAGTGGGTAACATGTTAGACGAATCTAACCTCAACATCAAAATCCATTATGCCGTCGCAGGAGGCGACACAGGGCTCGACATACACCCGAAAACCATTACCGTCCTTGCGGCATGACAGTCGGACAAAAAGCGTCAATATAAATAATATTTTGGCAGTTGATAATCTCACGTTGGATTTACTGACCACGACTAACGATTTGGCACCAAACAGCAGTAGTAGGCAATAGTGTCGCCGTACTTATGACGTCACTACTCGTTACATGCGTAACGAACGACGTTTGGCGCATTGGAGACGCGGAGACGTGACGACAGCAAACTCTCCTTTGTCTCTCAAATAGCCCGTTGCTATTAACAAATCACGAGAGCTGCTAACAGAGCTGTTAGCGACACGCGAGCCAGAACATTTAGGTTATTCTAGATTTTCAGTCCGCCAATACTCGCTAACTACCAAGGCCGTGTAATGGCATGAAAGTAGTGAATTAAAGTGAACAGAAACTTAGGATATGGTTATATTTTCTTGAATAAATTATCTTATCTTTTTTATCTTATCTTTAATAAGCGAAGGTTAAAGAGGAAGAAATTGCTTCTAAAGTAAAATAGTCCAGTTTCGCTGTCTTGGTTGGTCACCAGCTGGTGAAGTCAACTAATGACTCTCAAATAATTTGTGATCATATTTGTATGGACATCAGTGAATTAAAAAACTAGCGCATTGCGCCAGTGCGAAATATGTGCCAATTCTAATACAATTTCCGTTTAGGGCCTTTCCTTACAGGGATATCGTAACTCTTTATCCATAAGTGCCATTGCGGGTTACACTTCATGTACTCTCGACAGTACATTTATTTATCAGTCTTATGTAGTATCTACATTATTCACCTATCTATGGATATCTATTATTATGTTCAATCAATCACTGACAATAATGTTAGGTATAAAACTGTTCACAGAAGACGTTCCATTAACGTGAAAATTGGTCCTGGCTAAACCTAGCAGTTAACCTCGATAATTAGTGTAATTTCATACTCACATATGCACATATTCAATGTGAATTATGATTACCGTCATATTATATCATGATTATATTTAACAAGGATAAGTGATGGGACTTATAAAAGAACCTATGTACGGTTTAACACAGAAATAGGTGTAGGGAGAGAGTTATTGAGTTTAAGAATTTCATAAAAAGTCTTAACAGAGTTGTTACATCGGTCAAAAGTATTAATTGAGAAACTCAATGTTATTGAGGCCTCCTGTTTACTGTGCCTCCTGTTTTCAGAAGATTTAACCTGAAGAGGAGGTTGAAGAATGTGGTGTACCAGGATCGCAGCAGGTGGAATAAAATAAAATACGTGAGGTAACTGTACGTTCGTTCCTTCAGTGTTTTATCGGTACAACGAAAACACTGCACATGTAGATAAAAAGTATATTTTCTATTCTACCTATTAAACAGATATCGATTCGTGTATTGCATAAAGTTTGGTATCAGCCGTAATCTTTTATCGGTGATATGTTAAAAAGCTTGTTGACATCTCGTAGATAATAGATAATAAGATATCGAGCAATTGGTACGTGCATTGTAATAATATTGAGTGGGCAATAAGAAGTCAACAAATTGTTATTGATTGTGATACTACTGATTACTTGATATCCTAACATAATCTAAGATACAAAATACACAAACACACGTCTGTCTCCCATAGGTGTAGAAAGTAACGATGGGCTTTCATCTTCTGTGATCTTTGAAACACAGTTTTCGTTTCTTCGACATTCATCAACATCTTCATGAACGATTTGTGGTAGATATACCGTTGACCTTTTTTACTTGATTGGACACAAAAAGCCGAGAATCGGGTAGAGTCGCGCCTTGGTAGAGGCCTACGTTCAGCAGTGGACTGATACTGGTCGATGATGATGTTGTAGGTACGGTGGAACACAGAGAAAAGTGTACAGGAGATTTTTTAAGGTTGAGATTTTCTCAAAAACTACTTGATCTATTGCAAAATTTCTTTCACTGTTTGATAGACAAAGGTTAAACTTAAAACTATGTAACTGTAAAAGAATTATTAAATTCGGTCCAGTAGATTTTGAGAAAATCTCAACCTTATTGAGGCCCCCAGTATACTTATCTGTCTTCGACTGTACTATCAGTTCTTTAAAAAACGTACGTAATAGAAATATAAAAATATAACTTACTTCATTTGTTTGACTATAGTACTCTTGCCCGACTCGCCAGCACCTGGAATAGAGAAATATGGTTAGTAATTGGAAAACATTCACCGTTACAATAGAGGACGACAATTTAGACGACGTCCTAGCTCAGTCGGTAGTGTCCAAGTGGTCCTGGATTCAATTCCGGTCGGTAAGGTGATTGTATTTCAGATATAACCATATTTACTAAGTTTGGGTGTAATTTGTGATGGTATTTGCATATCTCTGACCTTAAGTATAGGGAGTACAGCCCCCTATTACCGTTCTCAAAACGATGAAATCATGTCATGGCGCGCCGAACAGAGACGCCGCTATACCAACGCAATAGCGCTGTCCCTGTCACGCACGATATGACATGGTATGATTTGATCGTTTTGAGAACTGTAATAGGGGCTGGTTTGGGCCATGAATTTGATGTCATTTAGAAAAAGAGACATTACAACTTCCCTAAAAATCATTTCAAAAATCACAAAAACAGTCGAATACACAGTGAAAATTTACATTATTATTATATGCAATGGAGTGGTTTTAAAAAGAGAGTTAGATACGTAGGTACAGTTGACAGCACAAGACTTGCACTCTACGCAGCGGCAGAAGCATAGATTGCAATAGTTTTGTTGTGATGTTGACTGTACATAAATACGGCCACCGCACCGCAATAAAACATGCAACGATATAAAAAGCCGTTAATTACTGGCTAACATAAACTGTACCAGTTCGCATTATGTATGTCTCTGTCGAACGAAAATAGCAAGGCATAATAAATGAGGAGCGCTGAACCACAAACGAACCTCCAGCCAATAGGCTAAACATCTACGCGAATCAGTGTACAATTTCTATAGGTACGGACAACAGCAGATCAATGGTAACACTTGTAGTACGATTTCAAATCTTACGAAGCAAATAAGAACGGTCCAAAGTCGGTGTGTCTTTGATGTGTACTAAATACCTAGATGGAGAACGAAAATTGTATTTGAATTGAGCTATTTGAAATATTTCGTCAATGTAGTACTTTCTCAATGTAAGACTCTCGTAACTAAGGTGGCTGCAATGTGGGCGATATATCGGAAACTGAATCTTTATAATATTTGTTTACCTACATAGAGTGTAGGTAGGTAAATAAAGAACAATAGTCTTAAACAATTTTTAGCATGAGTGGAGCTTGAGTCCGGTCTTACAGCCGTCAGTTTTCATACAATATTGACAGTCGTAAGTGCGAGCTCGCACGCATTTTTCGTGCTCAAAAATGTCTATGACTGTGGGCATGAGTTTAGAAAGTTGAGTTTGTATTAACACTTTGCAGCGAAACATACAAATACAGACAAAACTGGCACATAGGGCGAGCCTATCTCAAAAGAGAATTCTTCCAGCAAACCCTCGAAAAAGAAGAGTGTTGTAAGTCAGAAGTAAGCAGGCAGTCGTGGTGTACAAGAATAAAAGAGATCTGGTGATGATTACGAAGAAATTGACACAGATTTGTGAATTGACATTAGCGCGTCCAATTCCACAACAAGTCTTAATAACCTGACAATTACGTGGGAGTCGCAAAACGAACCCTGTCAAACACAGGTCCCAAGCAGCCTGACCCCAGTTGGCTCTAATTGCCCCCAGCGCGAATGGCCGATCTCTTGACCTTCCGATACACATATCACCTACATTAAATCCTGAGACTATAATAGTCTGATTTCATTCTACAATTGCACACCATTCATTAAACGACGACCTATAGAAGAAGTACATATTGGCTCTCAGCAATAAAGATCAGCCCCCTTACCATGAACTCTTATAGCAGACTTAAAGTTACCGACGATTTAAGGATTTTCGGCATACAAAATTGGTGGTTTAACAACTGTCAAAATAAGCCACCGTTTAGCAATCTTTATGGCTGCGAGTCAGTGCTAAAGAGATTGATGAACGTGAAAAAAGCGAGGATATGCCAGGACCGGAGCAGATGGAAATCCATCGTCGCTGCCTACAGCTAATGGCTCAGGATTTATTGCGAACTAGCCGGGTCTTTTCACCCCTAACCTTGGGGGAGAAGTGCGGACGTTGAGGTATTACCCTCCATAGAAACCACTTTTGTGTCAAATTCATCCCTGCAACATACTATACTAAGGCTACAGTAAAATTACACAGACGAACTTCATTTCAATAAACTTTCACGAATCACAATAAAATGATCGCGTGACAGAAGACAATTCCCACCAACACCTCATTTAATTGCTTTAAAAATACTCTTGTAAATGTCAGGAGCACGCGTAACCGTGTAAGTTACGTAAAATAAAATAACCACCATTATTAAAATTACGGAAAGATCCACTCCTTACGACGTAACACAAAAACAATCATTTGTACGGATTGGTAGAACACTGGATTACGCACATGGAAATCCAGGTTCTTACAGCCAATATTTTTTTCCCGTCTCTTGCCGAAAACCCTTACCAAATGGTACGATTGCTCTCAAATTCTAGCTTTGACAAAGCGACAAACATTGACACTGGTCATTCACAAAGATCAAGAGGCAGGGTCTATGCCTGTTTGTGCATCCATCTATAACCTAATTTGTATTGAACGTATACCTATTCCTAAATTACTACGTATGACATAACCAAGTGTCCCCTAGAGCTCCTGAGGTTAAATAAATGAAGTATTGAATGTACAAAATTGATCAATTAGAATCAGACCCCTTAGGAATTCAGTCAGGTGGCTGAGTTGGATCTTCCCCAACCTGATTCTTGCGTGCAGGTGGCTTAGTTGAAGAAGAGCGCTCCACGGGATGACTAATAGATCCCAGACTCGAAGCCCGGTCTTGAATTTTTTTATCCGTCTAGTTTGGAATATTAGTATCGTAACGGACGAAATAGGAACTCTGGCAAATGCTACGAGTTAAATATCTGTCTAGCTATCTAGTCAGGTGTGTAGAATTCAATTTTTGTTTACGAGTTAGTGTTCTTGTATCGTGGGTGCGATCGGGCAAGTCGACGTGACTCCGGCGCCTTTTGCCCCATCATCGCGATAAGATCGCCCGTCGCGTGCTGGAGCACTCTCTGATAAACCTGCCTGTGCCCCGACGAGGTAATCTAACATAGTTGGCCATTCATGGAAATGGAAGGCGAAAGAACACATGTTAGATGACGTCACTATGGATATTGAATACATTGGATTACTCGTAGCTCATTTATCAACTAGGTTTTGTCTTCTCTTTAGTTTTAAAACTCAATGGACAGCCTGTCTCTTCGCAACTCAAAAATAGCTAGATAGAAGTGAAATGATTGTTCACTCAAGAAGGCTTTTATAAATCATCGAGCTGTTATAACTCCCTAATACATACATACAGTTAGGTACATAGTAAAGAACTGGTAGATATTTCATAGCCTTAAAGGGCAGAATCATGGCATTGGCACGCAGCGCAGACGCGGTCACGACACCACTGCGTGATGCCTCAATTAACTGAGCTGATTGACATTGTACTCGGGAATCACAAGATCTTGTTAATAATGTATGAAATATTGAGTAACTGTCGAATCTAAATGATGTAAAGTCGTTTATGAAATAAATGTCAAAAAAATCCGGTACAATTGAAGGAGTAGGTACCTAGGTAGTGAGGCAAACATGCATTTTAAGACTTAGTTAAGTAACCTTCTGAGATACCGCAACGGCCATAACCTATGCCAATTCAGGTATGTACTAGTACTGCTTAGTTATCGAGACACCTATCTGTTTTTCTCCATTTATCATCTACTATCTATAAAAGGTAATAAAGGCTCAATCAATGAATGGCATTGAGCAAGTCCAGTGTTATTCAGATTACTAAGATTCTAGGCTACTCTCAGGAGTTAGGTACGCAAGTAAAGTAACAATGATTACTACCTATGAGCTAAACTCAATAAAATCCTATAACAACTAGCCTCAATTAGAATTTGTACTGTAATAGCCTGGTTTACAGATCATAGTCATTATTATTGTACACTTCTAATAATTGACTAGCTAGAATAGTAAACGTTTTGTTAGTTATTTTTGGTCAAGCTAATATTAACATCGGCGACCTTATTCGCGTTAATAACGTTGTCCAAACAAGAACGAATAAACGAAGGGTCGTATCATGTCATGATTGATTGAATTTCTATTGGGGTGGCCTAACTCAAGCTGAGCTATTATATTATGTATGTGATATAACGAAGACTAACAAAATCTTAACATAATTAGGTAAGTACATTCACGATTATCGAAAGTTATATATGATATCGAAAGTCAGGTAAGTTGGTAAAAATAAAACCGGACTAGTTAGGCCGATGGTTATAGAGATTTGGTGTAGTTCACATAATTGCGAAAAACGGCCGTTTCTGGCACATTTGTGAGCTACAACTTACCTACATTGAATCACGTTACAAATAAGCATTTAAAAAATAATATTTATAGCAATAAACAATGTGAACGTAGCTTTTTTAATAAAATTGATTATATTGGAAGATATGATTTTTTTAAGATTGGCGGCGCTAGTTGGCTCATGGAACGCTCTTAACACAGGCTAATAACTCTAGACATTGTTTTAAAATATATATTTTTTAAATATTATATTAATGTACCTACTTCCCTAATTTTATACACCACATGACAAGGCCTCTTTACAGCTGCTAATAGTTTAAAGTGAAACTTGCATTCATGGCAATTGCAATTTTGATTTCGTGTAGATTTTATGAAAAGTGGTTCAGTCGTCATTGTACGAAGTAACAAAGTATTATGAAAGTAATACTGCTATAAGACTTCAAGGTAAGGGGGCTGTTCTGTGTTGCTCTTTGCTCTCACATCACCCGGCCATGTGATATGATATACGAATGTAGAAAGATCATTTATTTCTGTAAAAACTGACGTAACCAAGTGTTCCATAGTGTACGAATAAATAAGGTAGTATGAGTATCAGCGATCGGTGCAATTTAGCCAAAATATTAAACCTAATTAAAATCACTTATGCGTACAGTAAGGCCGTATTACTGTCGCGTAGTATAATGTTACACTTGATGTGCTATCGGCTGTACGTAAAAAAGGTAAGCAATGGGAGTGGGAAACACGCTGAGTCATAGCCGTTACTACGAAATGACTAACCACATGGTAGGTATTGTACTTCATTGGACAAGTAGAATAACTGGTCAATTTTAATTACTTAAGCTGTTGAGCTTGACCTTGCTTGTGTAAGGAATAAAATAAATATGTTGATAAAACTTATACCTATTATAATTTGTTTTATATGTGTGTGTTTATGTAATAGGACCTACCTAGGAAATTCACCATAAACAAGATTTTGGGCTTTTTGTTACGTCTAGTTTTTAGTGTTGGTGAAAATACGACGAGATTAGGGATATACCTACCTACTAGATAAATTCGCACGTTCGCTTTAAATCCCCTCTTTGTGTTATCCTACCAGGACATGGAACATATCTGGTTGTTCCATAAATAAATAGGGGTATTCATTCACACAGTATTAAACTAGGTTTAATTATTAATTCCACTAGGACCGAAAGGTACCTATGTAAGGAAACCTACCTATGTTCCAAAGAAACTGTTCTACTACATCTACCTATTCATTTTGCAGAACACTGTAATCACATTGGCCGCTCAATCTACATCATCTGACCATACAAGTATAAGTTTAACGAGAATGCACCAGTGAATGAATCATCCCACCTACAGCAATTAACATAGCAATGACGGAAGCGTTGGACGAGACAGGTGTACTGTCGCCAGACGCGAGTTGGCAATGTCAACGCTCTCTGAAGACACAGTCAAGATCAAGGCAACCCGTATCCGAACACTTTCGCCGACACGTGACAAACCGGTTTAATAATAGTGGCCTATTTCGGGAAACGAAAAGTACGCTAAAATTAAGCCACACATTAATCGGTTTACGTCGCCAAATGCACACGCAAATAGGTAGGTCAATGCACCAATATGATCTTACATTTGGTGCATTGACCTACCTTTAGGGCAGATTTAAAATAATTACTATAGATGCAAGGTAGAAGTACACCACAAAGGCACAACCACTAAATCTTCAGATAATGCAATCTCGCTTTAGTCATCATCTTGCCTATAAAGGTTTTTAATACCCTATAGCTAGAGGAACTTCGCATATAAGGCGACGATGATAATAGCGCATATTCTCATCTGATGTTTTAGTGCAATTTTCACTAACCTTGCATTTATGGTAGCTATTTTTTAGTATATGCTATAAGTGTTATTTGAATACTGTTTTTTTTTCGTTTTCCACATTTTTTTTTTATATCGCCTTCATGTAGGTAGACAAGGAATAATTAACAATGGCCAATTATTATGCATGTTTATTATAAATATCATAGGCACCTAGTTCTTGTTATCAATATCACACTTGTTAATTTAAATTAAATCAAACCGATAAACATTCATATTATGTACACCAAGTTTATAAACTCAAAGCAATATGATAGGTAACTTTAATGTTTCAATGTATAACTTGCAATGTGTATTGCTTTCAATAATAACAAAAAAGTATTTATCCTTGTATGAAGCCACTAAATCCAAAGCTAAACCTAAACACAATTGTCAGTCACTCATATACCTACTTCAATGTGAAGTGATGTTAAATTTAGTGTGGGACACCTTGGAATCGACGTAACATACCTACCTAGTATCAGTTACCTATTTAAATTAGTAATCATCATCTTTTTATATGTATATAAAAAATAAGGATAACTATTTTCCTGTCATTGTTGCTGCATATTTACATGACAAAGTGTTAGCTTCCATTCATTCATATGAATGACAACAGCTCCAGATATTGGCAATGGTTCAACACAAAGTCAACAAGTTTGCAGAGACGGATAATGTTTGTTATTCAAGAAGAGTGAAAAATGGCAAGCTTTGGAATGAACAGAGACAGTCTGAAGTTTGGTGCCGCAGGCCACACAGAAGAGACATATGACAAACATTGACTTCCACCTACTTAGAGGAAAAAAGAATAAAAAAATAAAATAGGTACCAAACCTATTCCTAGGTAGGTACATTTTTATAGGACAAGGGCCCTTGTGATGGTAAATCTGTCAGTTCTAAAAATGCTGCCTCCGTTTCCTATACCAAAGCTATAAAAAACACTACTTTTAGAACTGTCAAAGTTGACTTAAAATTAGAAAACACATGACAGAGTCGGTCCCACTGTCTCGTTGATCAAAGTCTCCTCTCATTCCCAGCAGATAATTGGGACCTTATAATCATAACTTGTCTAGGTAAAATGCCTAACAATACAATACTACTACCAGGAAACTTTGTCATTGCCCAATGACCTCTGGTCAAATTGCTGGCTAATCTATGTCTGGAATGGACTTCCCGATACCAAATAACTATTGTTTCATGAGGATAATAGGAACACAAACACAAAAAGCATAATTATAATATTATAGGTAATGCCACAAAATAAGTAATGGTAATTGCATACATTTTAGGGTTCGTATGGAATCTAATCAAGAGGAAAAAAGGAACCTTTATACAATTCGTTTGTATGTCGCTCAGTCTGCCAAGATCTTTTTTTGTAAGTAGATATTTGTGACAATAAAAGTGTTGATTACACAACACCAGATTTTTTTTAAACATAAAATAAATATTGTGTAGCCTACACAATATTTATTACACAGTGTAGGGACAACAGCAGATCAATGGTAACACTTGCAGTGCGATTTCAACTCTTATGATGCAGATAATAATGGTCCAAAGTGCTACACTTGATGTGCTTTGATGTGTATTATGTTAGGTAGATGAAGAAGGAACTGATTGATGCTCTCAGTATGAATAAGTACATCACTGTCATTTTCTAGAAATCTTGCTAGGATATCCAGCTTGCGTGGATACCCAACTTGCTTTTTTTGTAGATACTTTATCCTAATAATGGTAGTGATTATGATGTGTGTTTTCTAATTTTAAGCTAAATTTGAGGTTCAAAAACTCTCAGATATGGTTTGCTTTGAAAATATGAAAATAATGAAATCATACCATGTCATAGTGTGCTAAACAGAGACACTGCTATACAAATGCAACAGAATAGCACTGTCCCTGTCATGCACACCATGACATGGTATGATTTGATCTATTTGAGAACCGTAATAGCCCGACTGAACTAAATACTGGCTACTCTTCTGGCTGGTCTTGCAGGATGTTATAATATAATAGAACAGCATCATGCCACATCATTATCATAATACCTGAATGACTAGATAGTGCATGTGACATAGACTTTGGGCAATAACTAAAGATAAGGAATTGAGATAAGATGTTTTTAAGACACAGTGACACTAGACTAGGCTTTACAGCATCTTAGGTACAGTCAGCAGTGCAAGAACAGAACTGTTATAACTTCGGAGCATTCAGGTGCTTCTGTTACAGTTTCTATTGAAATTTTATCCATGATAGCCTCTGCTATAGTCAGGGCTCCGTTTCTTAGTGCCATACGTATTTTAAGGATTACCTACTAATCATATTTTTGTACTATGTGATTATTACTAAATAAAACAGTGATGTTAAAATTATAATGGGCATTACCCATGGTATGTTCAACTGTCTACTAGCAAAGGGAATGCATATAGGTAGTGATGCGATTTCCAATTATTAACTGCATTTCCCTACAAATTCTTCACTTGTACAGAATTGTCATTCTAAAAAGTCTAAAAACCAGGCATGTGTGGAATAGTTTGGAAGATCAGAAAAGTACCTACAGTACATTGTTCTGGCTGATTGAACTGCACAAACTCAGCCAGAATATACAAGTAAAACACTTCCTATGTTATGCTAGCAGGCACTTTCATTGCACGCGGAATTGCTGCACATACCAGCATACTGATGAGTCTCGGGAGAAAGCTGATTTATACCACAATCAATACAATGTTACGTACGCCAATTCAGATTAGAATTCGTAACATGGAAAACCGAGCGCTCGACGCTTTGTGCGTGAAACTTAACGACATGGGTGCGGCCATGCGCCGTACGCGGGGTAGATTCGACTGTACCTAGAAGCAACAGCTTGATATCTTTGGAGGCCTGGATGCCGTCCTCTTTCAGGTTCCTCTCGATCTGTCGGCTGCGAGCGGCGGCGGCGCGCTCCTCTGCCGACTGCGCGCACCCCATGTCGGCAGCTGTCCCCGGGCTGCGGCTCCGAGCCCCGAGCCGGGCGCACTCTCACCGCTCCCTCTGCATGCGCCTCGCACGCGCCCGCACGCCCCGGCCTCGCCGGAGCCACCCTACACTGCACCACCCGACCCGACACAGTAACCTAACTGGACCACTTAGCACTGTTCTCACGCAATCCTGACACGATACGTATCGACGGGCGGCAACACCGACGCGATCGCCACAAATATATACTACACCCGACACTGAAAACGCGAAACTACAGCGCGAAATTTAATTGATTTTATGAAACCGTTTACGAGATAATGGCGGCCGGATGACAAGCGCCAGCTCCGCTCCGTGACGGCGACCGCGCCCCGCTCGACTGACGTTCGGGCACGTTCGGTACTCTTCGTTCGAACTCGCTCACACATGCGTGAAAGCTGTACGTTTGTTCGCAAAAGAAAGAGAACAAAAGATATGCCTAGCATTCGATTCGATGCAAAAGCAAAACCAGCCAAACCCGTAAAATCCCGAGCAAAAACTCAAAAATGAAGTCTATAATTTGAATTTTATAAAGCAAAGTAAGTACCTCTAACTTGCAAATGGCTCTAACAAAACTGCTATGCTAAACGACAATAATAATTATGAATAAACAAAAGTGCCTGCCTGCCACTCTAGACTGGGGAAACCTAAAAAAATATTCGGACCCAATTTTTGCAGAATTGATGGTTAATTCTGTAAAAATTGGGTGCGAATATTTTTTTTTCAACTATTATTTTCACTGTTCTAAATGAAATCGAAATTCTTCTTTCATTACAAAATATGTAATTATCCATCCATTCCAGCATAGTATTATTATAAGAACTGTCACCTTCCAATCCTCTTTACTGGACGGAGAGTGTCGCTCAATAAAAGTTTGTCATCGCAATGCACTTGGAACAACACGAGCAATATGGGCAATCAAAAGTTACCTTTGCTATAGATGTAAGTATTCAGAAAGAATCAAGGTGACTGTTGAAGTACAATAAACATCGATCCTCTATTACATGTTCAAGGAAACTAGGATACTTGGTAGTGTCAACCGCGTTTACCGCAAAAAGCAGTGTTTAGATATCTGATATCTTCTTCAAGATCAAAGGAGATATCTACGTACCTACTACACTATTTATATACCTATTTACTTAATTAAGAATTAGGAGGTGCTATTTTTACCCGACTGCCGGAAGAAAGAGGGTAATGTTTTTGAGTGTATTATGTCAGTTGCTTTGTGGTTTCCTGTAGCCTGAAAATCCTAAAATTGGCGTAGCAGTAGCACCAGTTGTACCATTGTGGGCTAGTACCACTGGAAGAGCCAGGTTGGCTGGTATAACTGGGACTAATTTATCCCATTTGTAGAACGACAGTCTGAATTCGATTCATACGATTCAAAGTGTTACACTTTCCACTGTACCATAATGCAAAATACAAATATTATGTCTGACTAAACTTTCAAATACTTAATTAAAACATTGTACCAGTCATTATCATTGATCAATATCGTAATTTTAAAATACATCTTACTTAGTCCCCAAATATCTTTATTAATGTACGGACAACAGCAGATTAATGGTAATGCTTGCAGTACGATTTTAAATCTTACGACGCAGATAATAAGAACGGTCCAAAGTCTTACACTTGATCTGCTGTTAGCTGTAAGTATACCTATCTAATGTAAAAGTCAAAGTCAAAGCGTCTTTATTGCAATCGGTTACGGGATACAAAGTAGGTCTTAAATTATTACATGTTCATACATAACCTACCCGTTTTGTACCTAATCAACTTGACAACTATAAACAAAAGTTTCAATTGAAAAAATTTCAATTGTAGATTTCGGTGACTCTGTGGTTAGAACTTTGGACTTTCGATACGGAGGTCCGGGATCGATCCCCAGGTACATACTTATTCCATGTACACTACATACCAATGAATTTTCCTCGCTTTTATTTCGAACGGGAATATTTTTACGGAAGTTAGTTTCCGTAAGACAGGTAGAATTTAGAATAGATAGATTTGAGAATAGATTAGAAATAATAGAGTAGGTAGTTAAAAAATATAATTTATTAAAAATAGTGCTCAGGGTCGAGGGTACTAGGTCGGTCTAGATATTTAGCCTAGCTAGGTTGTAGATTGGGTAGAACTGGCCTGCTCTGTGCCGAGGGTGCGAGGGCTACACACATTTTTTTGAATGCTCTCAAAAACGGTGAAGAAAAACGTCGCGAAGAAACCTGGATGCCTGTATGATGCCTGAAAACTATTTTAAAAATCCAAACCGTCTGTAATTCACCAATCAGCACTGGGTCCGGTGGTGGATCATGGTCTGAGCCCTGTCGATGTAAGGGAATATTTGTGTCTCAAGCTAGTGGCGACATAAAAATACACTGATGATGAAATTGGACGAGTTGTGGGTATAAAGTATTCTTGTAGAGTCAGAATCATACTTGCCTTATATCTATTTATTGAACGTGGGTGTGTACATTTTTTGGATTTAAAGAATACTGATGAATGAATTGATGTGCTCAAGATACTTATGTATTCATTCTGCAGTATTTTTAGGGTTCCGTGCCTCAAAAGGAATAAAAGGAACCCTTAAAGGATCACTTTGTTGTCCGTCAGTCTGTCTGTCCGTATGTCAAAATCTACATACGTAGAGAGCTCTCTCTACGTCTACATATCAGAAACGCGTGGACGGATCTTGTTGAAATTAATACCAAATACTATCAGGTCTGCAACCTCATGCATGCAGCCATAAATAATCAAACTTATACGTCAACGCAATTAAAAGATATGGCCGTTTATGTCGCAGTATCTCGCATATTTGTATGAAAACGCAAAAAACTCAAAACCTATAGGGTACTCGTTGACCTAGCTAGAATCATGAAATTTGGTAAAGAAGCTAAGTCTTGCCGCATAAGTAAAGGAAAAAAATCCGAAAACTGTTTTGAAATTACGTCCCCCAAAAATATTTTTTTGTTATTACAAACTTATATTTGCAGATGAACAACTAATCAGGAGTATGTCAATGTATAGACATAATATTTTGATAATGGCAAAGTTAAGTTGGTCTCTAAATCTAGTTCATCTTTTCGTTACACCGAAATTACATGGGGTTAAGTTGCGTTGCACGGAAGCCTCATGCGCGAGTCCGACTCGCACTTGGCCGGTTTTTTTTTATTGTGACGAACGAAACACACAATTATTTATGTACAGTCTACAGCAGATCAATGGTAACACTTGCAGTACGATTTCAAACCTTACGACGCAAATAATAAGAACTGTCAAAAGTAAAAAGTGTTACCATTGATCTGCTGTCGACTGTACCAAGAGAGATAAAAATTATATACACAGGCGTGCTTATTCCCGAGGAGAGATTTCTTCCAGCAATGCCTAGTTAATTTAAAATATAAACGTAAAGGCTGTCGCAGTAGAGTTTTCTAATCACCGCACCGTATCCGTAGCAACATCCGGCGAACGGGAGCTACGGGAAATTGTAAGTAAGTAGGTACGCCAAAGCGTAAGTCGACGTCGTCGACGTCAATTGGGGGAGAATTCCTGTAACTTGGTAATGGGTGGGATTTCTTATTTCATTTATCGAAGGGGCATCCTTAATTCGTGTTACAAAATTCTTTCGTGCATAACAATTAACATTTATTACTGAACTATCACAATCTTACCACCAAATAAAAAAATAAAACCCATATTCTTCGCATCCAAGGATCTATTTCATGCAATTTTTTGCGTGGTCCTAGATTAATAAACCTTCGATTGCGGAAACCGTTATTTGTGTGGTTTATCCTAAAACAGTAAGGTTTATCGATTGTGATGTAGCTAGTTGCGGCGATTTCAGAGTATGGCACGCTAAATATATAATGGTATCGCTAGTGGCTAAGCGAGGCGTCCTGGACAGACTGTCACTGACTGACTGAGTTGCGTTTAGGTTTAACATAAAAATAATTATTGTGACGTCACAGGGAACTGCAACGGCCTTTCATTTCAGTTCAGTATAATATAACACTCTTACCTTCTCACGAAACTATAGGATCTGTCGTCGATCATTCACGTTGCAATCGCAGTCCAACAGTGCTAAATCTAGTTTGTAATTTCAGGTAGGTAGACCGCCTCCTATCTACCTTGTTGGTACTGTGTCTGATTGCTGGTGTCCTTTATGTGTTTGTACGTATTATATGTATCTTATCGGACTTATATCTAAGCACAGGAATGCTAGTTGGGTCTTTTATTTATTTAGGATTCAGAAAATAAAGCAGCATCCATAATTTGTGTACGAGCCACTTCCAGACCGGTAATAGAACTCATAACCAGCAGAAAGCCTGTTCGTAGATGTTAGGTAGGTAGATATCAATATGATGACCTCCTAAGCCTAGTCGGTATATTTGCCTGCCTTCTGTGCAAAGGGTTCTGGGTTCGACTCCCGTCGAGAATATGCTTGTATATCTAAGATATAACCACTAGACGAATATTGTTGCAGTTTTTACGGATAGATTTAGGAAGTCTCACCTCTTAGTAAAAATGTGAACGGAGTAGCAAGACAGAGCTCCTACACTACTAAACGAATGCTCTACCAAGGAATTTACTGTTTTGAGAAGTAGGTACCTTACTTACTTATAAGTATATCCTTTCTCATTTATTTCATGTACTTACTTTGTATCTACTTACTGTGTATTGACTAATTCTGAGAGCATACTGTAATTGACTGACAAAGCATGGGTGCTGAGAACGCCGGCTCGGCAAGTGGTGTCGGCATGGACGCCGCACGACGTCACGGCAGTCGATAGAGCTCAGACGAGCGTGCGCGCGCACATAACTAGAGAGAGACATAGGAAGGCCCCGTTACCAAGGAGCAGCAGCTTGATATCCTTGGCAGCCTGGATACCATCCTCCTTGAGGTTCCTCTCGATGAGCTTGCTGCGCGCGATGGCAGCGCGCTCCTCGGCGGACGAGGCGCATCCCATGGCGATGGCGCGCACGGCCTGGCTCGCTACGCGCGGCAGCGCCGTGCCCCGTGCATGCTCGCGGCCCGTCGTCGCGCGCAGGTGGCGCCGCGCACGCGCTCGCTCGCGCACGCGTGCTACTCCTCGAGTGGGTCGCGCTGAGGCGCCAGGATACCGCGATACAGCCGCGCGATACTCGGCTCGGGAGCGCGGGACTGTCGCGGGACTCGGGGCGATCTAGAACTGGCTGCGAGTGGCTCCGCGGCGTGACCCCGCGAACGAATGACAGGCCGCGCAGACTCGCCGCGTCGGACCCACTGCGCACGCTCGCCCACAGTCTCCGCCTCGACACTCGACTGCGCCCGGTGCCTCCCTGACACACTAATTACTACTACGTCAACCTTGCACAGATCGCCTTTTCTCACTCTTGCCTATTTGCGAAACAAAGGACGTGCAGTCATTGCAATCGCATGCGGATGATCATAGCAATTAACTGACATTATCAAGAGAATAAATTACAATTAATTATCCATTTCGAGGAAAATATAAAGATGGTTAGACATTTTCGATAAGTAGGTACTTACATATCTACCTACCTATCTCAAAAACACATTCGGTTTGTATGTACGTAGGCTCGTCTGTCCCGCCCCCGTTTCTCACTTGTTGTAGCCTACAACTTGTAGGTATAAGCAGTAGGTAAGTACTTTTAAGTACCTACAAGTGACAAACAAATACGTAAAGTCGTTTTTAGTAAGTAGGTAAATACTAATTAATTACATTAACGTATATAATATTTGGAACACACATCTGAACAAATTATACTGAATAACTCTGCAAATAAACAGTAAATACGATAATGTGAGTAGCCAGTAAAGTTTTAACTGCGCAAGTTATCATTCCCTACCTCAGAGAAATAGTCATTATTTCTCTGAGTTCCCTACATTCTATTCTATTTAGGATATTTTTCATAATTTTTAAGATGAGGGTAGACAGGCCGTATAATTTATTTTAAAAAATTAGTATGGTATACGGAAAGTCGGAAACACACACAATACAACCGACTGTAGGTAGTATCGGTGGTTCCGCCCGACAAATCGTACCAAAAAATAATGCGTGACGGATTTTTCCTGCCATTGGCATTACTTTCGCAAAAATAATTCTTCAATCTTCATGCCAATGGCTGGCTGGGATGCAGTCCAGTCAATTGCAGTCTTCCCAAATGTTATCCAAATATCCACTAGTAGAAAAATAGAAGGCGTTGAAAAGAGTCACTTGTTTGGGCTGTGTGGTTATATAGCCAATTGCCTTATTAAATGACAGCTCTTTATTTTAGCTGTCTTGTCTTTGCCTCTGGCGTTCTTGCCATCTTGCTTGACGGGTTTCCCGTCAGCTCCAGCGGATTGGAATGTGGTGGAAACGAGAAAAGTCCTCGATAGATAAATAATAAATAAATTGAAGCATGAAGGAAAGAACTCGTATGTCGCCGTCCCAGCCGTATTTCTTTTTACAAGATGGGTTTTGGCCTACATTACGGTCGATTTTGACAGAATTATTGAGCGACTACCGGAATTCCTAATTATAGTTGGCAACTTTGCCTACAAAAATTGGAAATCAAATAAATCCCGCTCTAATCTTTATTGTTTCGTTTGATAATTTTCATATTATCGGGCGTATTTTTTAGTAAAGTAAACCATGGATTCAGATGACGATAGAGAAGAAACCCCAACATGGAGAGGCGTGCCAGGCAGTGTAATACTTATAAATGTTTTCGACCCTACAAACGAAAACAGCGCTGCGGTTGCTCATGCTGCGACTTGTCGGATGGTGAGACATCATTTGAGGACCTCAGATTCACACCATATTGGCGTCTGTTTATATGGAACTGAAGATTCCAATTCCTCAGCTTTTGGTACAAAAAGTGTCGTAGACATCTTTCCCTTGTCCATACCCACATTGGAGGACTTCATAAAACTTCGGGACATAGATATGGCATCATACAAGCAAGTAAAAGATTTCGAGTTATCAGATGTTTTGTGGCACTGCAGTAAAATGTTTGCAAACTGTAAGAAACAGCTATCAACACAAACAGTTATTTTGTTAACTCGCCTTGATACGGCTCCTATACAGTCAGATCAAAAACCTACATTCAAGAGAGTTAGAGATTTAGTGGATTCTAGTATCGATATACGAATTGTAAATGTTTCTCCTACTGATCACCCAGTGGATAATTTTTATAACAATTTTCTGAGTGAAGTAAATAAAGGCAACAATGAATATATTGTTCCCAAACCGATCTGGGATCCCATAGATATTGAGAAAGTGATGCATCAGCAATCACACCGCCACCTAGCTGTCGCCCGTTTGAACTTCGAAATTGGAAAAGGATTTTCCATTGGCGTAGGGGTTTACAACCTTGTGCAAAAGGCAGGACAATATGTTCCCTTCCAAAAGAAAGTCAAGCTAGACGGGGAGAGCAATGCACTTGTTACGAGTGTGACAAAAACAGTAAAAGTTTCATCAGACACTGTTGCATCAGGTTTATTGGATATGGATGTTGATGAACAAGAGCATGAACCAAAGCATGTGCCTTTACTAAAATCAGAAGTGATACACTATCAAATATATGGAGAAGAGAAAGTACAATTCACAGACAATGAACGGAAGAAGCTTCAAAATCCTTTTGGGCCACCGATGATAAAACTGCTTGGGTTTAAACCTGCATCTGTCTTGTCCAAGGAGAAATGGTTCCTAAAAGCTTGCTCCTTCTTGTTCCCAAATGAGAGCATCATAGAGGGTTCAACTGTGGCCTTCAAAGCTCTGCACCAAGCTTGTGTAGAGACAAATGTTGTGGCTATTTGTGTGTTATGTACCAGAATGAATGCTAAACCACACATTGTTGCTTTATCACCATGCACACATCCATTAGGATTAGATATTGAGATAGGCTTCGACATTATCTCCATACCGTTCATTGAAAATGTGAGAGATTTGCCAGGTGTAGATGAAGATGATGAAGCAGTAACAATTTCTGATGAACAGAAAATTCTCATGAAGGATATATTGAAGAGTATCGAGTTTGACTATAAACCGGGTATGTTTGAGAACCCTAAATTGCAGTCACAGTACAGAGCTGTAGAAGCAATTGCTTTGGAAGAACAGGATCTTGATCCTTTCATTGATACAACAAAGCCAGACCCTGCTAAATTTCAAAGTAAAGATATTCGAGAGGATTTGTTTGAACAATTATTTGGTCCTTTTGGATTAGTTGCTAAAAGGCCTGCTGCACCTAGAGCACCAAGTACAAGCAAGAGAGCTAAAATTCAAGATGAATTTGATGAAACCATACTGAATGAGAGATTAAAATATCAAACAATTAATCAGTACACAAATTCACAATTAAAGGAAATATTGAAGAGAAAGGATGTTGCTAATATGCCTTCATTGAATAATTTGAAAAAAGATGCTCTTGTTAAACTAGTTTATGACCATTATGGATAGATTCGTCTTATTTAACTACTCCTATTATACTAAAATATCAATAAGACTATAGGCTGTTGTGTTTGATAGGTATAAAATGCCTTTTAAGTATTTTAACTCTTTCCTGAATGTAATCATTATGGATAGATTAATCTTGTTCAACTACTCCTATCATATGATGGTAAGACAACATACTGTTATGTTTGATAGGTATAAAATGCCCTGTATTTTATAATGGTTTTCTGAATAAATTAAATTAACGAAATTTTGTATAATTTAACTTTATTGCCTAAATTATCCTACTTAGTACATGAGACAGACTTCAATATAGGTTGTCTAAATGTAAAGTGACCCATCGGCAGGGCCCAAATGATGTATTCCAATAAGTAACGCGTCCACCAGTGTCCAAACTCCTAGGCCACCAAAACTGAAAAGCTTTCCAATGCCTTCTTGCCAATGACCAAGGTAGAATCGGTCAGCCCCAAAGCCTCCTAATGTCAGTGCAAGGATGAGGGCAGTTCCCCATCGCGTCCCTGAAGTCCATGAGCACCGGATATTCTTCAAGAACCTTCTTTTCCCCAAGCAAATCACATCATCTGATACAGTGCAGTTGGTCCTGAAAGATTATTATTTATTATTAAAAATCAAATTATCAAAGTCTCGCCCACTATGTTAAATATGGTATCCCTTGGATTATAATAATTATATCACAAATTAACTAACATAATACATGTTTAAATCGTCAGATGGGCCCATGTCATACATCGGTTGCACACCGTCGTGTCTGAATCTCAAACATAAGTCCTTTGTTCAACCACAGTATGAAATTCACACACTACTACTGCGCACAGCTGATGTATGGCAATACATCAGGGCCCATTTGATTTAAATCTTAGGAATTATGAATACAAATATTATCAAGAAGGTCATCTAATCCCCAATTATGGGATCAGAAAAGAGGATCCCTTAAAATTCTAACGTTATTCTTTAATTGTGCTACGGTCATGGTGGGAAATTGCACCCACATTCCACAAAGATGTAGTATGTCTGCTAACATTTAATTTTCCATCTTTGAATAGTTTTGTGTATTCTTAATTGCACAAAAACAAAACAGTAACTTACGGGTAGTACTTCAATGGTGAAGCTAGGGAATTGCAGTTAGCTTTTTGATCACAACGATGTTCCCATTTTTCTGTTTGATAACAAAATCTGCATGTTGCTGTTTTGTTGAATGTCTTGGAGCCCTGTAAGATTGTAAAATTCTCATATGAATAATAAGTAATAACATCAAGGGCAAAGTCCACAAAATTACAGAGTAGGTAGATAAATTGTATATTATTCGTTCTTTATTAGGTCTCAGGCATATCAGGCCCTTATATCAATTAGGTAATAATATAATAAAGCCAGTACATGCTAAGCTTTAAAGTGATGATTTTGGCACAAAGTTGAACCTACTGGACTTGCAAAACTTACTAACAGAACAGATCCTCTGATTAGGCTGGTAACTGATAAATAGAAATAATGTACTTACGTTACAAAGTATTTTGGGTTTCACAACACACGTGTAGATAGATAGGTTTCCATAGATGCAGTCGATGCTCCTATTGCAAGTTATACAGGGATACAGTAGGTCAGAACATTCTATGCCCTCTTGGTCCACTGTTGGGCAACTTTGTAGGTAATCCTCGCCATCGCTGTGCACTACAAGAATGTCATTTGAATCCTTTTGGCTTTTCTTCCCTTTGCTTGAACTATCCATGTTATTGTTTGCTATAAACATAAGATTTGTTATAAAAACAAACCTGTACATAAGCTACTAAATTTCGTAGCCGTAAAAAGTACTCACCCATGTCAGTAATGTGAATGGTATTGAATATTACTAACAGAACTAAAACAAAACAATCCCTAATATTAATTCTTAGAGGTAAAACTCTCAACATTGTGAAAATTACAACATTTCCAATTCGTATCGTCGACCGTCCATCCATCACATATCAACAAACAATGAAAGGAAATGTCAAACTCAAACTGACATTTTTTTTTTTCATTTCGACCTATGCTTTATAACACACATCCAGCCTCATTGAAAATGATATTGAGATATGAAATCTACAAGTTCATCGATTTCAAAGAAAGTAATATCTCATTTCGCAGTGTTAAAATGTAATTTTAAGCTGAATGTTTGTTTGCCACGTTTGCCTATAATCCATCAACTTGCCGTAGAGAGAGAAGACCTTGAAGTCTTATAGCAGTATTACTTCCATAATACTTTGTTACTTCGTATAATGACGGTCGTCATTGTACGAGGCATGCCTTTTAAGTTTTGTCGTTTGAAGAGAAAAAAACAACTATAACCTTATAGTAAGTTTTATTGTTTTTCAAAGTATTCACCACGAAGTTTAATACACTTTTCCATTCGCTCGAACCAGTTATTATAACATTTATTCCACTCCAAAGTGGGGGTGTTCAAAATGGCTGACTTGAAAGCGTCGACCGCTTCTTCACCGCACAGGAACCTTTGACCACGAAGAGTTTTCTTAATTTTAGGAAATGTAAAGAAATCGTTAGGGCTTAGGTCAGGACTGTATGGAGGATGGTCAAGAATTTCTACGTTTTCCTGCTTCAAATACTCAATCGTTTGACGAGCGGTGTGTGAGCTTGCGTTGTCATGGTGCAGGATGATGCGTCGCTTTGGGCTAGATTTCCGAAGTTCGGCGATGACTTGTGGTAAACAAAGTGTGGTATACCACTCCGCATTAACCGTTCTACGATCTTCAAGTGAAATCGTCGCAACATGACCGGTTTTCGCCACGAACGTAGCCACCATCTTCTTTGAAGTGCTTCGAGAGCGAACAACTTTAGTCGGCTTTGGCTCGTCTTGGAAAACCCAGACTGTGGATTGTTGTTTGGAATCAGGATCGTAGGCATAGATCCAAGATTCGTCACCACTGATGATGTCGTAGACGTGATTTGACTCTCCTCGGTTGAACCTATGAAGAGTTTTCTTACACCATCTGACGCGGGCCGCCTTATGATCGTCGGAAAGCAAATGCGGGATCCAACGGCAAACTAGTTTTCTCACACCAAGCGCCTCATGCAATATCTTTTGAATGGTTGTCCCTGAGATGCCTAATAACGCCCCTATCTCTCGATATGTCACATGACGATCTTCGAGGATTGGTTGTCTCACAGCAACGATGTTATCTTCAGTGAAGGCGGATTTTGGACGTCCTTCGCGAGATTTGTCACTAAGTGTGGTATGTCCACGCTGGAATTCCAAATACCAGCGTTCGATGGTCCGCAGACATGGGACTTCATCATGGAATACAGATGTTAACTGTTCGAAACACTGAAGTCGCGTTAGGCCTCTTCGAAAGTTATAGAAAATTATTGCACGGACATTTTCCTTAGTAAGATTCATTTTCGTAGTGACCTGACAGATTCAAACCAGCGCTGTGACTAAACAATTGCATTAATCCTAATGCTTTCAATTGTATTGATAGTCGAAATTCCAACAAATTTGAATTTTGAACAATTCTAAATTAAAAATTGGCGGCAAATATGCAAACGACAGAACTTAAAAGGCATGCCTCGTACGAAGTAACAAAGTATTATGAAAGTAATACTGCTATAAGACTTCAAGGTAAGGGGGCTGTGGAGAAGACTCTTGCGTATGAAAGTCCGCAGAGGAACTCCAATCACGAACCTTAGAGCTACGTTATTACGACGTAGTCGCTAGCGAGATAATTTCCTGTAGCAACTTATGATGGCGATTGTTATCACATGACAGTGTTGGTGAATATGTCGCAGTAGCTTCCTGTAGGTATCCGTATAATAGAAGACACTACTGTATTTTATTATTTATTTTCACGGCAACAGCGGGCGGCGGTTCAGTAATAACTGCCATCAAAGTCGAGAGAGCAATGTAATAAAATAATATAGTAGTAGCGATAGGGAAGTATCGAAAAATGAGTAAACCACAAACCATATAATATGTATTCATTCACTGACACTTTTAACGACCATTACAATATAATTTCATTTCACATTATTCCAAAACATGTCAAACTTTAATATAAACATCACTTTTACCATAGAATTAACAAAATACCAAAACCATTTTATTTCTAACTACCCTCGAGTTTGACCTCATATTTGTAACACGCAAGTTTAAGGAACATTAAATATAGGTTACATTTAAATATCAAAAATACTCTGCGGGCCTATAAATTCGTTTTGAGTGCTTCCTGCATCAGTGTCAAGCAGTGAAAACTTCCTGCTATCATTTTCAGTATATTCCGTGATAGTTGATAAGTTGGGTATTGAACATGTTATTGGGAATATATCTTTGAGACTTGCACCGACACCGTTGTAATCCTGAGAGGTGGCGTCGAGGAATTGTGCAGTATTCGTTTCGTCTTCACTCAACAGACTCCATTTCGAAGGCATAGGCTGTGTCTGAGACGGCGCTTCGTCAGATAGGTCTTCTGTAAGGAGGCTATTGAAAGAATTGTTGGACCGAGGGCTAATGAAATCTGTGACGGCTAGGGTGCTGTTGATTTCTTGTTCAGGATTTACTGTTGGACAAAATGGAAAAAAATAGTTTGCAGTTTGAAATACATATTAATATAGTATGATGCTAACTGACATCGTGCGGTTTCTAAAATGGGTATCCATCGATTGGGTACCTACAGTTAGGCAGTTGTCTCACCGCCAGCAAGTAAATCTCCGCTATTTTTTGCGAAAGAATACAACAGATAGCACATTCCGTGTAATCAAAAGAGACGCAGCGTTGCTCGCTCAGCGATGAACTATAAAAATATGTCGCCGAGCGAGTATCGCTGCGTTTCTTTTGTTTATCATCTCAGACACAGCCGGTCATGAATTTAATGTAATGTCATTTAGAACCTCGTATATTTTAATGTGCCATACTATTGTCTGTTTGTGTCTTTACGTTTATTTGGGATGGCCACAATCAATTTTTTTTAAACAAATTGAATATTTGGAGGTATCTCAAAGGGTGCTATATAATGTTTCTATGCGTGTGAGTGGCAAGAAAAAGCTAGATATAGCTAAAAGTACGATGCTCTATTATTTTATATGAAGACGATTCCTCAATTTTTCATACCAAAAAGCACAACTTTCAATACTGATTGAACAATTGATTCCTACTCAAATTGTGTGCATAGTATTGAAAGTTATTTATAAAGTATCTCAAGATTCAAAGTTGAGTATCTCGAAATTCTTTCATCCTCTAGGCTTTAAGTTTTTTGATGTGCTGTCGACAGTACCTAACTACTCTGGAATATAATAGTAAAAACTTCTTACCCAAATTGGTCGCCTCCTGAGCGTTACTACAAAACAATTCAAGCATCGGAAATTCTTCGTGGGTACAGTCCGTATGGCAAGAGCATTGACCATCTGATTTCTTTGACGCAGAGTCCACGCAAATAATAGATGTCGACTTGGATTCTATAAACTCCACACTGTCGTCGTCACCGATGCATTCGTTTGCTTGCAGACAAGTTTCGGAATGATTGTGTATAAGTTCGACACTATCATTGCAGCCAAGAAACACGCCAGACTCAGTATCGTTAATGCCACTGTCGGTACACAAAGATAATTTACTAGCGCTGCGCGTTCTTTTATCCCTCTTACGAGCTTCTTTGGGCAAACTTTTATCTCTAGGTTTTGTTATTTTCACCTTTATAACATCTTTCTTCTGTCTTTTCCGATTAACTGTAGTAGCTTTCACATTAGTATCTGAATTTTCGTCGTCTTTTGACATCGGTGGGTAAGATTTTCTGCTTCCCCTAGAGCATGACTCTGTATGTTCCTCTAACACGGGATCAATAACTGGCGTTTTTGATTTTCGTAAATCTGTCTTTTTGCGTGGCGTAGAACATCGCTTCTTAGGCTTACTATTCTTTTGTACTGGAGGCATTGTTGCGTCCACTTCCATTGCACTTCCGTCGTTATTTGCTCTTTGTGCATTTTGTATCTTTTTGGCACTCTCCAACAACAAATTCCGTAGTTGCATGTCTAAAGAATCCGTAAAAGACTGTGCTTCTCCATCTTTGTGAGCCATACCACTGTCTTCAACCTCTTTCCCAGCAGTTTCGTGTAGTTGACAATTCTGCTGCATCAATGGGTGTGACACATCGACAGCAGATATTAAATATTTATCGTAATCTGTATCTCGTTCAATCACATCATTACATTGCGTTTCGTTTATTGTAGGATGATCGTCAGTGCTGCTAAGCATGTCTTTAGTGATAGATATGTTTTCAACGACAGATAATTCCGGAGACAACGGTAGAGAGACATTGCTAGAATTCCCTTCGGTTTTGGGAGAGTCACTTTTGTTTACTTTGGTTAATACAACGCGTTGATTGTCGACTTCAACAGATAGAGGCGAGAGAATATCGTAAGTCCTGGAATCTCCTTGGTTCAAATCGATTTGAAGATGACTAGTTTCATAAATATCGTCCAGTTGTTTCATAGTCGTATGTTTCGGTAACAATAGTTGATAGGATTCTGATCTGTAAACTTCAGTGTTTAGACTCGAATTTGGAATGTTGGTGGTGCTGGCTGGTCGATTTAATGATGGTTGGCCGTCCCAGGAGTCGTCGTCAGCTAGGTACGGGTAGGATCGCCTTTTAATCTTGTTTCTCAACTGTCGCCCTTTATAAATAGCGGTAACACTCAGTTTCCTTCTTCTTTTGACTCGTATGAGGGCAGGACTGGCATCGGAGTCTTGGTAGCCCTGTGAGCTTTCGATCGAGTTCCTTGACAAGTCATCCGGTGATGTCATTATTTTCG
The DNA here is from genome assembly GCA_963506565.1 of Tachystola acroxantha. Lineage (NCBI taxonomy): Eukaryota > Metazoa > Arthropoda > Insecta > Lepidoptera > Oecophoridae > Tachystola > Tachystola acroxantha. The sequence goes on from OY735887.1 coordinate 7,893,197, forward strand.
TCGTAACACTGTGTGAGAAGAAACATTCAAAATAATAAAGCAATGCAGTGCAAGTGCAGGTCAAAAGTGCCAGGGATAAAGAGCAGAAGCACAGACCACTTACCCAATAGACAACGGTACAAAGCAAGCGACACATTCTATCAACGACGAGCGCATAGAGAGGAAGCGGGGGACAGGGGTGCACTCCGTGCGCTCATTAAGGAGATGCGCCCATGTCGATAATATCTCTAGGTCAAACGTGTCGCGAAGCAATTTTGCGCTCATGTGCGGGCAGACACGGGCGCCCTCCTGTTACAGATCTATGGGGTAAGTGGTCTGGGAGCAGAAGGGACTGTGTTTGATAATGATAAAGCGACATGCATTGTGAGTAATGGAAGCAGGTGTTATCAAAACAAATTAAAAAGGCACTCACCAAATGTATCTTAACAATTCTTTAATATACTTCATAAAAGCGTTTAAAATAAATTGAAATTAAAACAACTAAGTTAATTATGCTAATTTGGAGTGGTATGAAATAATACACTAAATATTTTTTAACATATTTATTGATTTAAAAGTATACCTGCTCCCATTCTGTACAACATGTAATTAAAGAAAAAATACCCGTAATGCCGATAGCCATAGACATTTTTGAGTATGAGAGGAGTTTGAGTTCGCTCTTACAACTGTCGGTTTTGCGCTCAAACTGTCTACGAATCTCGCCCTTAGAGACTTTGAGCGCGAGCTTAATCTGAGCTAAGTATAATACAAGAAATCTGACAGTTTTAAGAGCATACTAAGATCACGCTCATAATTGTCTATGGTTCTCGGCGAGTTGGGTCGCACTTGCCATCAAAAAATTGGTTCATTCCGCGATATGGGCTCAAATGAATTGACGAATGTGATGTAAAAGTCTAACTAATCCATTTGATTCAGATCATATTATATACCTACATACAGTTATTTGTAATTAATATGTCTTTCGAAAGTATATGGAATGCACATTATTTTTGACGGCAAATGCCTTGTACATTGCATAGAGCGATAATACATAACGATTTTGTTTAAAACAAGTTTTGTCATTGTTATGATGAAAACGAAAAGTCACTTATAAAGAATTTGCATCTACGGGAGGACACTATTCAATTTCTATATCAATACCGTTAATAGTAAAACATGTTGATTTTTATAATTTGTAGATATTAAAGAAACAATTAACAAAATTAATTCTTTCATTGATCTATCGTATATCAAAAAGAAAACAGTCAAATAGGTAATTAATACATGGTTTTTCAATGATCATCTCCCATTATATTTGATTCGAACTTAGATATAATATTTCTATGTACGTAGTCGCGAAACTTAATATTTTAATATAATATTCACAAAACAATTTACAAATATGAAGAGAAATAGCAATATGTATAGAAAAACCTTAAAAATATTATTATGTAAGTAATTAAACGCTAATAGATAATGTATGTAATGTACATACATAAGGTAAGCGTAGAAAAATATAATTTGAATTTAGGAATCTACTAATCGATTGAAACGAAACAATATCTTGACGACAACGCATTTAAGTATAAATATCACCGAACAGCATGTTTGGGGGTGGAATATTTGCATTGTAAGGCGAACTCTGCATACGAGTATCAATATTTCTCGTGATACGGATCACGATCGGCGATGGGAGTATACATAATATTAATATCAGCCAAAACCCACGTTTTACGAAAATATTGTGGCAATTTCAGTGTTTTTATATATTTTGTATAATGTATAATGGGATCCACGCGGATCGTGATCCGTATCACTATACATATTGATGTGTAAAGTCCGCGTGTATAGTGCACTATACAGCTATACTGCCCTGCCCATATAGCGCATCAAACATCAAATTGTAATGTGATAAAAATGCTACATCAAATTATACGTGGGTAATAATTTGAACTAATGACTGACTATAGTTTTAAATATAAATACTCGTACAGTCGAAGACAGAGATAAGTAAACAGGGGGCCGCAATAAGGTTGAGATTTTCTCAAAAACTACTGGACCGAATTTAATAATTATTTTACAGTTACATAGTTTTAACTTTTATCTATCAAACAGTGAAATAATTTTTGCAATAGGTCAAGTATTTTTGAGAAAATCTCAACCTTAAAAACTCCCCTGTACACCTTTCTCTGTGTTCCACAGGTATTTAATTTTTCTACGAAGTTAAATTATTTTGGTCACAGTTGTCTATCAACTTATAAATATCTATTTTGTATACTAACGTTACTTATTTATTACTCGGTTTGTTTTACTATCTGATAAAAGGATATTATGATTATGGGTCTTATTTGTACGTCGTTGGAATGAAATTTATTATTGTTATGATAATGCTTTCATTAGTAACATTGAAATCGTTTGCACCACAATGTAGCAATGGTTATCAATTTACTGAAATTACGCCGATAAGGCTGATTTTACGTCAAGTCTCTTTTAAATACCTACTGCAAATATCTGTCAATTATTCACAACCTTCAAAATATAAACAATATGTTCAACGTAGGTTCATGAGTGACTGACAATTATTTGCATTAAATAAAAATTATTTCACTTCAATCATATATTTGCCATGAGTCCTTTGAACAAATTCTATCTCTACTCATTTTTAAGTTAACCCAGAAAGTTAGCCTAACAACCCAATTTATAGTTTATACCAGTTAGCCTAGACCGCTAGCCTAGAGAGCTCGGTGGCGCAGTGGTTGGGTCGATGGACTTGCAATACGGAGGTCCCAGGTTCGATTCCCAGCCAGGGCAGCCATGTACCAATGAGTTATCCTCGGTTTTTCGAAGGAAAAACTTACGTACATTTACCGAGAGCTTTCAAAAACGGTGAAGGAAAACATCGTGATGTAACCTGCATGCCGTAGAAGAAGAAAAAAAATCTAAGGCATGTGAAATCCGCCAACCCGCACTGGGCCCGCGTGGTGGGTCATGGCCCCAGCTCCCTCGATGTAAGGGAAGGTCTGTGCCAGAGCAGTGGGGCAATATAAATAGACTGATGATAGCCTAGACCGCTGCCAACTAATATAATCAATCGTTCATCTGTTGATCTAAAGTTTAGATCAGCAGTTAAAGAATGCTCTCATAACGGTGAAGGAAAACATCGTGATGAAACATGCCTGCCGTAGAAAAATCTAAGGCATGTGTAATCCGCCAATACGCACTGGACCCGCGTGGAAATCATGGCCCGAGATCCTTCGGTATAAGGGAAGGTCTGTGCCCGAGCAGTGGGGACATAAAAATAGACTGATTATGATGGTTACTTTATTTATATTAATAGTATTATGTGTCTGCTACCAACTTGTATCGGGTAAATTGGTTGACGGCTAACCTTTATGTTTCACGTGATATGATTATTAGGATGAGATCCGCCATCATTTTGGAATAGCGAATTAATTTTTTATTCGTTTAATTTTCTATTTACATGAATACTGTAAATAACTGGACATTGGCGAAATTATCTCTTGAATAAGAGTAGAAGCCATTCAAATAAAAATAGAATAGATTATTAGGACTCGCGGCATTGTTTTTTTACCTTTGCAGGCTAGTAGAGATTCTATTCTTTTATTCTAATAATATTTTATTCTAACACTGTACCAAGACAATGACAGGTAGCAGCAATCTGATGGCTAGCTTCCCTGCCAACACTCTCTAAGCTATTAGGGTCAGCGCAGGCCGACGGAGTGGCGGCGAAGCGACTAATTTAGTATCAATTTGAATTCAACTTTACTTACAACATACGGCTGTAATCGGTATAGCGAAGTGCGAGCTGCGCTAGGATATCAATATATCGTATGTTGAAGTAAATAAAGTCGAATTCAAATTGTTACTAAATTAGTTGCTTTATTTCCATTACTCGGATGGGTCTTTATTAGATTAACTATCAGCGATTGAAACGTACAATAGATAAATAGATTCCGTGTAAACAAAAGAGACGCATATATTAATAGTTGATCGCTGAGCGAGTATCGCTGCGTCTCTTTTATTTACACGGTCTATTGTACGACGTACGTGTCTTGAGCAAGAAAAAGGCCGATAGTTACTCGCTTACTCGCCGGAGGTGGTACAACTGCTTTAGTATCTTAATACTCACTAGCTACTACCAGCTTTCTGTTCAGCGTTGGCGCGGAGGAGCCTGCCTCTGGACGACGAGCGTGGCTCCGGCGCCGGCGCAGGCAACATGTAGCGGACTTGCGAGTCGTCTTCTGGTATCACCACTTCGTCCTTGCGCGTCGACAAAGAACGGGACTTGGACCTAGCTCTGACTGAAGCTGCGGGCGGATTCAACGTGTTATCTGGTGACAAAGATAAGATGGAAGTGTTTATTTACATTTATTTTACAAGGGAAGACCAACAGCTACATAAATAAACATTTGTGTTGTTACTTGTTAGCCATATCGACTTAATTTATGACGTTTAGAAGTTTCGATGCTACAGAGAAGCGGAACTCGCTGCAAAATCCCTAAAGTTAGTCAAATAACGATATTTAAGTATACTAACTAGTTTCAAGTTGTACACATGAGTGTAACACTTTAGACCGTTCTTATTATCTGCGTCGTAACAGTTGAAATCGTACTGCAAGCGTTACCATTGATCTGCTGTTATCCGTACTAACATTATGGACCATTGTTAAATAAAAAATATTATTATTAACGGTATTGATAAGTCGGGCCGGGAGCCGGTGCACGATTGGACGTCTTAAACGTTTCAGAGGACATGTTCCGTTCCACGAAATAATCGTGTATGGGTTTGACATTTAGCGAAGACATTCGCTAAGCGAAATCTTTCTATATTCTACTAGCATTGACGAAAATCAATGTCATCTGGTAAGGGTCATGTTGCTTCGTCAGCGAAGTAAGTTTGCCGAGAAAAAAAAATTAAGGTGCGCTATTTTCCACAGCTGTCATGCGTTCGTTTTTCCGCCCAGTCCCTGCTAATTACTACGGTTGCAATGCAAGCGCGAGATTGTGGGGAAATGCTCTTGCTACGCAAAATGTCAACATCAGCTAAGAACTAACCGCTATTCCTTTTAATTTGATTTCACTATTTTCCCTTTAGGCCTGAATTCCTGCTACGCTTATGTCGGTCGTACGAATATACATTGTATGCTATTAAGCACCAAACTGTATATTCGTTCGCGCGACCGACGTACGCGACCGATGTCAGCGTAACAGCAATACAGGCCTTAAAAGGACTAGTTTGCGAACATATCATTTCCAGAATGGTGGGTTTTCATAATGCATGCATATACATTTTACAGTATATGGAGCTGTAACTTACCATCTGCCTTATTCACAGTCCGATCTAGTACGCTTGGTGCACCACTCTGAACGTCATCTAGCCAGGGTCCGTCGACTGTCATGGGTTCTTCGCCATTTTTATGAGGGATTGGGGGGTTAGTATAGGAGTTACGTTTTGATTCAATGGATTTAGATGGAGATTTGCGTGTCATTCGTCCAATTTGCGCAGACGTGGGTTCTTTATCAATTGATCTTTGCGCAGTTGAGTTCGATCTAGACCTCATTTTTCCCAAATAAGATTTCGATCTCAATTTTCGGGTATAAGACCTGGATCTTCTCAATTGTTGTGTGGAAGATTTAGATCTAGACCGCGTCCTGCTTTTCAATATTCGCGCGTCAGATTTACGCCTGCCCTTGCTCATACTTCGCAATACGCGTGTGTTAGAATTACGAGTGGGTCCCGTCTTTAATTTTCGTCCGGATGATTTGGACCTAGACCGACTCTTACTTCTCAATACTCTTGTATAAGATTTAGGTCTGCCTCTGCTGGTACTTCTTAGTATTCGAGTATAAGATTTAGTCCTCGTCATGCTCCTCAATCTGCGCGTGTTAGAATTACGCCTGGCCCTGATTTTATTCTTCACTTTTCGCGCGTAAGATTTGGATCTAGAGCGACTTTTTCTCAATGCTCGTGTATAAGAATTAGACTCGGCCCTAGTATTACTACGCAATCGTCGCGTGTTAGAATTAGGCCTGCTCAAACTTCTAAATTTTCGTGCGGAAGATTTGGACTTAGACCGACTCTTACTTCTCAATACTCGTGTATAAGATTTAGGTCTGCCTCTGCTGGCACTTCTTAATTTTCGTCCCGAAGATTTGAACCTGGACTGACTCTTACTAGTACTTCTCAAAACTCTTGTATAAGATTTAGGTCTGCCTCTGCTCATACTTCTCAGTACGCGCGTATAAGATTTAGACCTGGCCCGGGTCATGCTCCTAAGTCTACGCCTGTTGGAATTAGGCGTGATCTTATTTTTTAATTTTTGCGCGGAAGATTTGGACCCAGAGCTTTTGCGTCTCAATATTTGCGTACAAGATTTAGACCTAGTACTACTCAATCTTCGCGTGTTAGAATTAGGTCTGGCCCTGCTCTTGCTTCTTAATTGTGGCGCTGATAATTTAGACCTAGATCGACTCTTGCTTTTCAATCTTCGCGTATTAGATATAGACCTGGACTTGCTGATACTTTTTCGCGAATTGGACAAATTCCGGGCTTTTAGGGATTTTGGGGTATCATAATAGATGGTTTCTGTAGAAGAAAAAGTTTTTGAAATAAATGTGATAACTACCAACACTCAAAGACGGGCGCACAAATAACAAGGCTATAAGATATAATAAGGCCTACAGATTCACAAATACTCAATGATGATAACAGGAATGAAGGTCATTTTTGATACTCTAAATATTGACGGCTTTCATGTTACTAAACATAAGTAAGGCAATCCAGCCAGTCAGTTATCAAAAACGCACGTGTCTGCACGGTTTTACTCGCACATAAAATATATGTCAACCGTAGCTGGTTAGGTTTAAAGATTGTTCATTCTCATTTCAGACAATTAACCAGTCACACGAGAAGATAAAAGTAGAATAAATATAATATACGTTCACTTCGCTCTATAATTATACAAGTACCTAACACCGATTGCTGGCCGAAAAAAACGCAGTTGACAGCTGTACAAAATGGCGGACTTAATTTTATTGAAGGGCACGTAGTGCATTCACAATTAGCCAAAACTTTGGCGTTTCTTGCGTGTCTTTGATTGGCGCTAAAATTGTGGCTACAAAAATTGCTTTCTTGACGGGTTGTGATTTCAGATTTAAGATGGATTTAGAATCAAATCTTTTTTCCGTTTTATTGACAACATTTTATAAACGAAAAATTAGAGAACGTGTGTAGAAAATTCACAATGTAGCTTTAAGCGTTGGCAATAAGGTCCTCTGGATTGGTAGAAAGCTAACATTGTCATCAATATTGTGACTTTTTAGCGAAATTTTCGTTATCAAATGCAACATTAAACTTACCGTCTGCAAATTTCTTCGGCGCTCGAGTACGCCTTTTCGAAGTGGTGCTCCCAGTGTCACTTTGAACCTCATTGAAGACAGATTTATTATCCTCCGTAGCGTCTTTCACGGCTATGTCATCCTTGACTTTATCCCCTGAGTTTTCAGCTCTTGTTTGTGTAGTGGTTCGTGCGTCCTCATCGTTGGACGTTACAGATTTTCTTGAATCAGATTGTTTAGTAACTTCAGACTTCTTGGCAGTTTCAGTTGGTGTTGTATTTTGGACGGAGATAGATGATGACGACCTTGAAACTTTTCTCGGCCTGCCGCGTCTTCTATAAAGTGAAATTTATTTGGCTAGAGATAACAAGAACATCAGCAGGTAGCAAGAACATCTCTCATAATAAATAAATAAACTTACCCAAAGAACTAATAGGGATGTTTACAAATTGAAAAATAAAATAATTACAGGCATTTGTAGGACCTGACGTCATGTCTTGCTAATTCCAAACAAGCTATTCTAAATTCGTTTTGCTTAAAAGGGATGAAATACGACTTTGACCATTAATATCATTGGCGTTGATTGGAATATCGAAAAACTAATTTCAGATGACGTATCCTTAATCCGTGAGTTTATTTACGCAATATTTTTTGGGTTAACATCCCTATTTGTATGAATGTACCTACGGGTATATAATGAATTAAAATCTTGTTTTTGCTATCGTTTTTAGTTCCAAAGTCGTCCTTAGTCTCGGCCTCAGTAATAGATATGTATAGGCCAAAGTACATCATGTGTAACACTTTGGACTTTTCTTATTATCAGCGTAATAAGAGTTGAAATCGTGATGTAATTGTTACCATTGATCTTCTGGCGTTCGTACCTACCTTTTTGTGACATTCGATTCCGGTGGAGTTGGTTCAATTTGAGATTTGTCCAGATCCTCAATTTTTTTAAATATTTGTTCTTCCAATTTGGTCACTACTTCGTGGACTTCTGAAATTATGTGAATTTATGTTAGAAAGGCTCACATTTTGAACGCTAAAGCAGAGAAAGAGCTGTCAAGTTCTCATAATACGAATGGTGAAGCAATTATGGACTAATTTCAGTTAATTTTTATTTTCTAATGGTGTTATTCCCAATTGACACCTGGGGGCGATCCATGTGAGGGCGACTGGGAATATACGTTGACCCGGACAGGTAACCACTAGTGACATTTTCATATGAGCCCTTCCGTGCCTCGGAAAGCAAGTCCTTAGGCCACGTCAAAGGCCTACGAGCGGCCTGAATACTCTATAATACACGAGAAGATGTCAATATTCTGCTTTAAGGTTGTCGCGGACGTTTGCACTGGCACGGGATAAGCGCCGCCTCAACTCGAGTCGTTCAGTATTCTTTGTATGAACCCCCATACTGCAACGCACACTAATCGCCTATGTAACCGCAACACCTCGCATTATTTTGACAGCGAGGAGCGAGGCGAGGCGGTTCTGCGCGGGTACGTGTGCGACAACGCTTAGTCGTGCTTCTATCAGTCTTACCTGGATCTATTGGAGTAACGGGAGTAGAGAGGTCGCTATCCACAATTACAGCTGGCGTCGGTAGCTTGACCGACGGCTTGGCCACCGGCTTCGCAATGGCCTTGGCTTTGGAACTTTTTTCGAACAACTGGACTATTTTGTTCAGCATCATGTCCAAATGCGGCACAGGACATTCCACCTCGATCTATATTTAGTAAGTATTTCAATTTTCAGTGCCGTTAGCCGCATTGACTATTGATAAGTGAGAGTATCAAAGTATTAAGTAAAGTACACAGAGGGCCTAAATAAAGTTGAGATATTCTCAGGTTATTTAAAAAACAAAAAAACCCGACTGCAAAAAACTATCCACTTTTGATTAATATTTTATACAATCACCAGTTTCAATTTGTCGAATGAATTCAAGGACTCCCTGTGTAGTACTCTGCCCATATAGTATTTCAAACTTAGAAATACTATTAGGGTAGTGAGACGCTCGTATTGGCATTGTACGAGATTCAAGAGTGACTATACCACATATGACATTTCTGATCTCTATTATTATTGTTCTGTGGTGCAGATATACGTAAACCGAAGCCCAAATCAAATGTCTTATTTTGTAAACAAAAACTACCCTACCCTACTAACATTTTAAGCTGTTCTGTGATTATTGCATAGTTATTTTCACATTATTAGATCGGATCACTTTATTTTCACGATTATGAACAGGTTCGATCAATCAGTTCCTTCAGAGCTACATCACAACAGGTAATTAGACGAAACTATTTGTTTACAAAATAAGACACTTGATTTGGGCTGCGGTATATATACACATGTATGAATGACTCACCAGTCCGTCGCTATTTGTGAATTTAAGTTTGGCAGTTACATCCTCCTTCACTACTGGTTTAACTTCTTCCTTTGTAACTTCTTCTTTATCTGAAAAGTTGTAACCGGTTTGGTATATTTTAATTTATTGTCAATGAGTTAAGACATCTTCTAATATAATTAATTAAAAAAAGTTATGCACTTAAACTTTATTACGTTAAATACGGTTTTTAAATGCTTATTATCACCGTGATACAATTTCGGTAAGTATTTTCCATAGTTGCGAAAAACGGCCGTTGATGTACTTATTGTTCAGAGATAACCCACCTATTTCGACATGTTTTGGTATGAGGACGGAGTGAAGCGAGCTAAGCCCAATAAAAAGAAATCATAAAAATGTTGCTTACAACTACTTATAGCTAAAAGGTAAGTGTAAGTTTCCCGGTCGGGCCTAAAGACAATCTATAGCCACAAACGTGATTTTAAAGTTATTCCATGGTAGCTACTTTCTCTTTCTAACTTTAACATGGTTTAAAGGAGGGTAAACTAGGTTTGTGGCTTCCCCCGCTAGTGTATGTTAATATATATAACCTTTTGGCGATATAGGTGTGGAGCGACTTACCTTTAGGCAAGTTTTCCGCATTATTCGATGGTATGGGAGGTTGTTTTGAGATATTTTGATCTGATGGGCCCTGGTGGTTCATGTCAGACGACGCATTTCTGTAAATAATTATGTTATTACAACAAGCTGGTACTTATAGGATAACTAAAAAAAAAAAAATAAAGAAAAATACCTCTATTTGACGCTACAGTACTAAGATTAACACGAAGATTAAAACTTAACCAAAAACTAACCATAAACGTAATTTAAAAGGTATTTTATAGTTCTAACGTTTTTTAAACGAAGGTGATAAAACACAGTTTAAGGAAATTAAGGTTAAACTAGTTATTTGGCTAACAGCATAAGATAATAAACATTATTCCTGTGAAAGACTATATATACTTCTTGAGTATACTCTTTCCAATCCTTTATTTTCTCGATGACAGATCTAGTTGGACAGTTATAGTGTTGTGATCAAATAAGTGATCAGTAGGTACGATATCGACAAATGGCCAAATCTTCTAGACAATTTTCAAAAATTCATTCACTATTAAAATGCTATATTATGTCTGAGTAACTACTTCTTATGCCGGGGAAAAAATTACAACGCGTACAAAGTCGCGGCAACACCTCTAGTTCAATACAATATCGATATTTCAATCATAACATCACTATTTTGATTGCCATAGAATGTAACTTTATTAAAACGTTTGGTTCTCTTGAAAATGGCGGGAAACGACGGTTGCGAAATTATTTGATAGTTTTCCTTTTAATGTCTACAGGGACTATTTTGTGTTTAATATCACGTTAAATTAATCAGAAAATGTTCGCGAATGACAGTACGGTGAAGTTATTGGATTTTTTATGCAAGATCTGAAGTTTCAAGCTTTTATCAAGAGTTCCCGCTACAAGCTCGGGAGTGAACGTGACTGTCGAGCTGCTTCGTCTAGAGTGATGACGCTACGGCGTCACCTCTGGATGAAGACAAGAAGACGCGGCTACCCAGGGTGAAGACGCTGCTGCGACTCCCCTGGAGGAGGATGGAAGACTATTGAATATATTGAATTTTCTGTAACATGACATTGGCAAATGACGAACAGTCGAGTCCATTAATAAAATAAATTAAATAAAACGTTTGTTATTTATCGTACTTTCAAAAAACTACTGCATACCTGGAGTCAATTTGTCTTAGATGAATATTATATGGGATCAAGGAACAAAATTAGGCAGTTAACTTTTGCGTAATTTGCGCAGTTACATTCTAAGGGAGCTGTCTTCTATAAGCATAATGTAAATACGAGTACTTACAGCGCAGGTTTTAATTGTAGAATAGGGGATCCAGCCCTCTTTCGTTCAATCTGCGCTTGTTCCAATGACCTGTAACAAGAGTAAGAATACTGCCCACTTGCAATAAAAGATAATCCGAGAGAGACCTGTGAAAAATGTATAGTTGTCATGGGTTAAGTGGCTAACTCTTGGGTTATATTTTTATGGAGGTAACTTATCTATCAATATCTAAGATGTATGTCTAAAAAATACGTAAAAGAACAAAAAAGTGATTGTGGTCTTAAGACTATTTCTCTCTCAAAATTATGAATAATATTTAAATCATATTTGTAAAAAAATAGATCACCTTTTCAGTTCATTAGTTCTTAATTTTTCTTCAAAATATTTCTTCTGCCAATAAGAATCATTAGTTTCTTCAGAATCACCTGAAAATAATAAAATAAGTAACAATTTCTTTATTTTCTTTTAAAAAGTTGTCTAGTTCATTCCATTTTCCAACAACGGCATGCCACATGTCGTTCAAGTAACTCATTATGTGGCCAAAATTAGGTATATTAGTTTGCAAGGCTTACTAAGAAATAATTTCAAAAAATAACTTTAAAAACCGTATCTCAGTACCCGTGGCACTTAGGCAAATGGTCACATGAGTTATAGCCCCTCAACGTCGTGCTTGCCGCGCCTACGGGGTACAGGGGTTGGCGGAGACGAGGTATCTCTATACAACCCGTGCTCGCTTGCTCTCCCGCCACACCGCCCGCAGCCCCTCCTAGACCGTATTCCTTTGTCCTACCAACTCCTGTACCCCGTGGGCGCGGCAAGCACGACGTTGACGAGCTATAAAACCTTGGAATTTACACCACCAATCCACCAAAAAAAATTGTCGGTCCATGTGCCGAACATCCTGTATAATAATTCACACAACAAGAGTTTCATGGTAGTACGAAAAAAAAGAATTTAAGAACTCACTTTTATGCCAGCCAGACACGTATTGCAGTTTTCTGTTTTTACTCCTGACTAAGGAGCACACCTGGTTGTCGTTCAATATGAACAGCCCGCCGTCTCGCGGGTGAGACATTATGTTGTAGGTCTTTGGTTTTCTAAACACAGGAAAACTATGTTAACACTGTCTACCTATAGTTATACATTAGAGACAGACTGATTTACGCTGTCTACTAAACAGCGTAAATCAGTTTGTGACGTTACAGGGGCAGATCATGCGCATTACGACAAAGGAGGATAATGCGGCGAGAGGGCGAAGTGCGTGCCTAACAGCAGATCAAGTGTAACACTTTGGACCGTTCTTATTATATGCGTCGTAAGATTTAAAATCGTACTGCAAGTGTTACCATTGATCTACTGTTGTCCGTACTAATCGCACTGCAATATCTAGCTAATAACTCCTCTGTAACGACGCAGGAATGAAGGAAAACATAGCGAGATCTGTACAGCACACATGGATATTTCTAAGAATACAGTTAGTATGTCCCGCGATCATGATGATTGTAATGGTGTCGAAATATCTCATAATTCAGTCTAAATCTCGATAAGAAATTGACGTTCAACCAGTCAGCTGAGCGTCGTCTAGCTGTAGTGTTGAACGTTGTGTTCAGCCACTCAGCTAATTGACGTATAGATGTTTGGTTGAATGGCGTCGTTCAATTAAACGTCTATTTTAACCAGTTGACTGCGACATATACAATAAAGTGGTAATAAGCTATGAGGCCACAAAGGAACCGACATAAAACGTATGAAAAACAGTACCCCCTGTCATTCGGTAGTGAGGTAAACATACTAACACGTATTTCTTGGTGTGCCGGTGCTTGCGGCGAGGCGGCGACCGGTCGTCGCTTTCGCTCAGTGTAGAATATTCGCTTGACTCGGACTCATCTCTCATAGTGTTGCTGGAAACATGACACACAAGGATTGTTAATATAGTGAAAAAGTATTGAAAATAAAGTTGCTAATATTAAAAAATAGACATTAATTGGTCATCATTAAGTGGCCCTACACATTACTTACTTAGAACGCCGAGAGTCTTTTCTACTGCGCCTGTAAGGTCGCCCGGAACGACTATCGCGGCTGCTTAGTCGTCTCCTCTTGTTGGTCGTTCCGCCTAGAAAGGAAATTAATAAAAAATACCCATACTCAATATAAAACTGATTATTACAACAACAAAAACTTTTCAGCTTTTTCTATGACAGTTCCGTGATCAAGAAAATACCTCGAATTATTATAATAGCGATTAAGACCGACAGTTTCGCCGGTCACGCTCATCGCGTTTTAAGCTTCGTTTACAGCTACAGACACTTGCCTTACCTCACTTCCCTTAAATCGTGATAAGATAGAAAGGGAGTCCGTCTGCGCAGCCCGGAACGGTAGATATAAATACGTTCATACATATTTTATAGAAGAATATTTTATCTGCCACGGCACATGCCGGATACGTTTTCGAGACAGAAGATGTCCCGCAGCGGAGGAGTGAAGAGCACGGCACAGTATAAAAATACGCCAAAAAAAATCAGATTTATTCTACCATACATTTCGATAATTATTTTGTATGAATAACTATTTCGGTTTAGACAAAATTTTCATTTTAAAAGACATGCTTACGATTTTTTTTCTATCGAGCGAAGTTTGTCTAATTGTGTATTGGTATTCACCAGCCTCTAAATAGACACCACAAGATTGCTATATATATTTTTCAGACGTTTAATTTTAGTAGTTAGTGCGTAGCCTTCATAGAAAAACTGAAAATCCACGCACACGCAGCCTTAATGTCTGTAGATGTAAATCAAGCTTTATAACGTATTACGAGACGAAACACTTAGATAGACGACGCACTTAGATTCGAAATCGGTCGAAACAATCAGAGTAAATAGCGGCTTCAACAAGAAAGTTAGTGTTATCCATGCAGCGGCGTGCGAATTATAATAATTTGAAGTAATGGCTCACTATACTTTAATTTCTAAACAGACAATTCCTCATAATTTAAAACCCATGAAGCCGTTTTACCTACAGACGGCGACAAAAGAACTGACAAATATTTACATACGAACACATCTGAAAAACATGACCATGCTCATTCCCGTAATCGAATAATAAATTAGAAGAAAATGAATCAGAATCTATTGAATAGTACCATCATATTGATAGCAAGGAACTATTAGAGAATGAAGATCACAAATTGACTGCACAAGAGTCAGAAATAGAACCCAAAATTTTCTTAAATACTCATTGTATTCAAGACATGCACGGCCCACATTGAACTTACCACTAGTAAATCCAAAAACATTAGCTAAAGCCTTATCTTTTTGTGTTTTAGACATGTGAACATTATGTTTCTTCGTTTGAGGGGCTTCAAAAGAATCACTATCAGTTTCAGAATGTGATTCTAGAAGTACCATATTCTTTTCATTTTTCCTGTTGTCATATTTATCAACTTTGAGGTTCCGTGCATTCCCATTTGTAGTAGGTGTGTGTTCCTTATTTTTTTCCGCAGATTTAACAATTTCTTTTGGTTTTGCATGAACATCCGCAACAACCTTTGATTTCTCCTCGGCCTTCCCTTTCCCTACATCCAGAGTAGTAACTTCATAATCTGAATCTGAGTCACTGTATTTGGACGTGTTAAACTGTTCAGCAAATAAATTGACACTTTGTAAGCAAGGGTTAATTTCAGCAACATTTTTAACTACAGAAGGTCCAGCTTCTTGAGAATTATGCTCATTAGATTTGTTTTGATTGACAGTGATTTCTGTGATGTCACTTGACTTAGCATTATCAGTTACTTGTTGAGCTGGTTCTAGTGTATCTATTTCCTGAGTTACAAGATCTACTTTCGCAATTTCATTATTTGAGTTAAACTCAGGAGTAACAAGATCTATCACTGAATTTTCTTTATGAGTATCTTTAGAAGCTACTGCATCATCTCCCTTCTCTTCGACACATGCAATTGTTGGCAGTTTTTTATCCTTTCGCAATTTTCGCTTAGGTTCTGTAGCCACTTGCGAACTGCTTCGCTTTCGACTTAGTTTCTTCTTACTTCCTTTCTTGGTTTCAGTTTGAAAATCGGAAGTAGAACTTTCATTGGAAATTCGTTTTTCAGTAGCAGATACAAGCCCTTCTTGGTTATTGGGGAGTAATGTGTCTGTGGTACTGTTAGAACAATTTTCCGTTGACTTTTTAGCTTTTCCAGAGACTGGAACATTTTCATCTATATTGGTTGCTTCCGGGTCAACGTTTACATTATCTTTAGTATTACCCGAAGCTACTGTTGAAGATTTTTCGTTTTGCTCTTTTTCTTGGTGTGTTAAAGAATCATCAGCACTGCCAGCGTCTTTGTTTTCCCATGCCCCTTCCTGTGTTTTCATTAGTTTCAAAGTAATTTTAGAAGCATTGGACGATTTATTGGGATCATCGCTTTGTTCATCGGTCTTATTTTCTTCAGATGTTTTTGATGTGTCCATAGATTTCTTTAAATTAAGGCTTGGGGATTCACGTATTCCAATCGGGGAATTAGATTTTCGCTTGACAGGCTGTTCTTTGGTTGTGTCAGGCATTTCTTCTGGATTTTCAACTATTTGCATTCTTGGTTCATCTTCGTCAGTAGCAAAATCATCCAATACTTCTTGTAACATAGGAGTCAATGGTTCTGAATAAGTAATTAGGTCCCTAAGCGTTCTTCTTGCATTCCCATTACCATCGTCAGACTCTAAATCCTTCTGAATTTCCTCAGCAGTTTCATAGCATTGTTCTAGTACAAGAGTATCAGTAGAGGATCTGTTACGTTGTTGAATCTTTGTACATATTATGTCCTCACCTGAAGTCGTCTTTTCTTCATTATTTTTGCTAGTGCAAGGCCGCTCATTGTCTGTCTTGCTTTCACCTAGAAGAGTTAACATTGATTATGTATTATGTGATTTATTAATTGAAGTAGACATGAACAATATGTTAAAGCCGTCTTACCCGCGCTGTTTGAACCATCACTAACAGTTTGAATCTCCAGTCTAGATTTATTTTTTACTTCAACATCATATCTGCAACATAACATAACAATTCTTTGTACAGTCTAAAACTGATATAAGTGATACAGTGGGCATCAATAAAATTGAGATTTTCTCAAGAACTACTTGACTAATTATAAAAATATTTTACTAGTAGATAGTTTCGAGCACACACTGTGGTTGTAAAGTATTTTCAATAACTAGTCAAGTACTTTTTGAGAAAATCTCAACCTTAAAAACTCGCCTGTTCGCCTTCTTTTTATATTGGACTGTACTGTAGTTTAAAATCATTTTATTTAAAAAAAAATTAGCAATTAGCCAAGGAATAAAACAGAGTTAGAATTTGACAAAGGAGGAATAAATGAGTATCAATATGTACATAAGTCAATATGACAAGGTATTCAAGTTTGATGCTAATTTTGTTTCTGACTACACCTAAAATATATCTTGTATCACTGTCAGAAAAAGAATTCCAGGGTATATTTACTTTTTACAATAGGAAAATATCATGTTTGATAGATTCTAATTTTCTGTGGACAGAAATGTGTAAAATCTCTGCTTATGTTGTGTGGTGTACTTCAAAATATAAGCTAAAAATGGAAGAAGTATACTGACCCTTGCCTAAAACTGCATATTTCCTGAATGCTGAGCTTGTAATATGGGTTATGGATGTCCGGCAGGATGCGCTTCAGAAAAGTCTCCTTGAGGCTTTGCCAAGTTCTGTCCGTTAGCTATCATTGAAACATACATAGTAATATTAGCAATACAAATACATACAATAAAACTGGGTTAGCCCTGTAATATTGAAAAATCAATCAGAAAACTGAATTTGGAATTGTATCTATGAGTATTTATTGACAAGTCCAACCTAACAGTTTTAATTTTCTAACTAGATGATATTGGACAATCAAAGTAATATAGTGGGTCCAGTTGTTGTTTATAATTTAATTTTTACTTGAGGCTTTTTGACACTCAGTGAATATGCCAGCAGAGTCACTAGAACCAATTCAACAAGACCAGTGGGTGAGTATTGCCATTCTCAAAACGATGAAAACTTACCAAGTCATTGCATGCTGAACCTACCTCTATACCAATTACCAATGCACTGTCCCTGTCACACACGCCATGACATGGTGTTCATCGTTTTGAGAATGGCAATAGCCCCATAGGGCTCTAATCTACTGGAAGCACAAGAGTGCCTGTTATTATCATTGTTGCTTTTATTTCAAGGTAAATATTCCAAAAACAAAACAAAAAACTGTTTTTTTGGCATGCTATGTATCACAATGAAAATCCTTCAACTCTTCCTCTAATATAAAATAAAACAGATCCCTCAGTGTCTCAGATATGGAGGGTCCGACCGGAATAACTCTGGATATTGTGCATTTGTCTGTTTGTGCAACTGACATACACAGATACACTCAAAAACATTATTTTCTGCCAAGGGGTAAAACACGTAGGTTATAATCTAGTCTGGCACTAATAACTAGTCGTAACTAATACTGACCTTAGAGTTGGCAAAATCCACCCACATTTTGCGTCCCTTCAATTCATTGTAAAGCCGGTGCTCCGTCAAGTATTCCACTATCAGCTTCATCTCTCGCATAGTATATGCTTTTCTGAAATTGCTAACGACTTCAAATATAAGCAGTAGAATATAATAATAGTTTAGTACACTCAGCAGCACATCAATGCACTGGAAGAGCGATTTCAACTCCTATGATGCAGACGCATGCAACGGTAAAAAGTATTGATAAAGTTTTGACTGTATTGTACTACAAATTGTGGATTATTATCAAGCGCCAATAAAGAGGGTAGGTTAACTTACCTACCACTCTTTACAATAGTAAGTGTGCAATGCTTTATTAGTCATTTGTGTAATTCAGCAAGGTTAGTCATGAAAACCATGCTTCTAAATACTGAGAGCACTATTAGGTAAGATAAATATGCTTACCCAGGCATTTTGTGTCGTTCAGCAAGTGTTTGCGTCTTCAGCTTTTTTAAATTACCGGCACTTTCGCCGATGTGCAAAATGCGAGCGAACACAAATATTTTTTGCGATTCGCGTTTACTTTATTATGTTTGCATTACAACATTTATTACTCACTCAATTGTGAGTAATTGCATGTATTTTAACGTGTTTTTACCATAATCCACGAATCTAACAATATTTTCGCAACGCAACACACAAGCAAAACCAACCAAACAAAATGACAATTGACATTTTATTTTGGTAGCGTAGCGTTCCTTATCCGGAATCTCATACTATGACGAGTTCTTTCTAAGTTGTTAGTTGGTTTTTGGTTGGTTTCGAGTTTGCTTCGAGTATTGAGAGCAAATATTTCGCTGGATCAAATCGAGAGTTTTATCCGCGAGAGTCCATTGCTCGTTACAGCTGTGTGCCACGAATCATATTCTTAAATATGAAATTAAGCATTGGTGTTGTGGAAGCTCAATGAAACCCAACTTGAATATGTAAATTCGAAATAAAATATAATTGTTGTCAGTGAAGGAAAATAACAGAAGCATAGAAAAAGAAAATATCAACTAAAAAGTCTCTATTCTACCACATCCTCCCGGGGGTTTAAATCCTGGAAGATTTAAAAGCACAAAAATAAACATAATACTCACAACAACCGACTTGGTAGTTTTACTACACGCCCACAACGTGTCGTAGTTTGTTGCGGTACTACCTTCTGTGGTACTATGATGTTGTCAGGTCGGCTGTCAATATTGTCAAGTCCTGAGTCACTAGTCATAACTGAACTCAACTCTAGAGGATACAATTTCCTAACAGGTCGTACCAGCGAACTCGAAGCAGTCTTAACCTTAGCCACTCTTACTAAACCGTCAACCCCAGGAATTACCTCAGTAATCAATCCTAAAGGCCAATTCATTCTCTTGTCGTCAGTCTCTACAAGTACAATATCACCAACAGTTATACCTTTATGTTGGCTAGATCTAGCCTGTACCAGAAACCCGAGATATTCATTTCTGAATCTTTGACGAAAATCATCTCTTAAATTTTGTAAATATTTATGACGAATGTTTAAACTTTTTCCGTCAATAACATCCAAATCGGTAACATCTGTAGATGGTAGAGATTGAATAAACATCGATGGCGTTAGTGGTGACAAGTATTCGTCATCTCCGGCAACATAAGTCAATGGTCGGCCATTGATAACGGATTCGCAATCGCACAATAGAGTTTCTAACTCTACGTAATCAACTGATGCTCGTCCTAAAATTCTTCTTAGCATTTGTTTCAGAAGTCCAATGAGCCTTTCCCACCATCCTCCCCACCAGGGAGCACCGGGAGGTGAAAATCTCCACTTGATCTTATGAGTTGCAGCTTGAACAGCAATGTCCTCATAATTAATGGTTTCCATCTTATTTCTCATACCCACGAAATTTGTACCATTATCGGAGTACAACACGTTAATACGTCCTCTTCTAGCGATAAACCGCCTCAGGGCCATCATGAAGGCATCTGTTGAGAGTGAGTTCACCAATTCCAAGTGTACGGCACGATATACAGCGCATGTAAATAAAACAATCCAACATTTCTGACCAGATCGAAGAATTAGCGGCCCTGCCAGATCCACGCCTGATACTTCAAAAGCCTTTCCATTCCTAATTCTATCGTCAGGTAGGCCAACTGCTGTAGTTTCACATCGCTTTGTCTTATATCTTTTACATTTCATACAATTGCGGATAACTCTCTTCACAAGACGTCGAATGCCTATGATCCAAAAGGTTTGTCGGATATCCACTATCATTGTGAGAACACCTGCGTGTTGACGTGTGTGTTTTCCTTCTACCAACCGTTGAACAATAGGGTCATTGCCAGGTAAAACAATAGGAAACTTGAAATCAGTGTCATCGTTTCCTAATTCCAATTTAGTTTTAATCCTCAAGATACCCTTGTTGTCATAGTATGTAGAAAACTTCTTATTCGTCAGTTGTTCAGAGTGCTTGTCTTGGATCAACTTGATGAGTACAAGTTCTGCAGATTCAATTTCGTCGCAAGTCAAGTTGCTCTTCGCACGATTAGGTTTATATCTCCATCTAAGGATCCAGCAAATCATCCTCAGTGTTTTTAAGTATGAAGAGAAATACGCCAATCGATCTATGAAATGAACTTCATCTTCATTGTCAGTCAAAAGCATCTGAACTGATTTCTTTTTACGTTCGGCGTTTACAACTTCAGCGTCAGCTGAAAAGTTAGTAATAGGCCAACTGTCATGGTTCATTAGCAGCCATTTCGGGCCCTCCCACCAGCGACTTTGTAACAATCCTTTCGCATTTACTCCTCTTGAAGGCAGGTCTGCAGGATTCAAATGGCCAGGAACATGGTGCCATTCGTGAGCTTTGGAAGACTCTCTTATCTCACGAACTCTATTTGCCACAAAAACACTCCATTCACCGTTTCCGTTTATCCAGCATAGCGCGACACTAGAATCAGTCCAAAAGTGTGTTTTGCAGTTAGGCAAATTCAATGCTTCCATTGCATGTTTCCACAACCTTATTCCCATTAAACAAGCGATCAATTCAAGTCGGGGTATGGAAATATTGTTTCGCACTGGAGTGACACGTGACTTTGCTAACACTAGTCTGACAGTCACAGACTTTTTAAACTTTGAGCGTATAAATATACATGTAGAGTAAGCGGATTTACTCGCGTCACAAAAGACATGTATTTCGATCTCACACTCATGTATTGGAAAACGTGTAAAACGTCTTGGAATCTTGCATTCATTGATAAGATGTATATCCTTTAGCCAGTTTTTGAAATCCTTGAGAAGATCCGAAGGTAACTCCTCATCCCAACTCAGTTTCCTTGTCCAAGCCTTTTGCATGATCATCTTGGGAACTATTGTTGTCGGGCAGGTCAAACCTACTGGGTCGAAAATACTTTGTGTAGCCGAAAGCAAGCTCCTTTTTGTATAAATACCTTTATCAGCCTTTAACGACTCAACATTACATTGAAGATCATCATTGTCCGTATTCCACAGAATCCCTAGAACTGAAACAGTACCCGCATCTTCATCAATCTTGACAGGCGCAGTTACCCATTGTCTGAGGTCGAATTTGCCATTAGACATCAATTCCTTCGACTCTTTGACAAACTTGTGCATGTCATCTTCGGACTCTACACTGGAGACGCAGTTGTCAACGTAGAATGATTTTTTCAACTTATCTGCTGTTCCTTTCAGTTCTTTTGGACAGTTATCCAGATGAAATCTTAATGTCGCAACAAGATGAAAAGGACTTGAGGTGACTCCAAAAACAACTCGTTTATGTCTGTAGGTGATCAGTTTCTTCTCACCATCGCCAGAATTGGTCCACCACAAAAACTTCAAATATTCACGATCTTCAGTATTGAGAGAAATCTGCAGAAAAACTTTAGCTATATCTGCGGTTACTCCTATAGCACCCTTTCTGAAATCAATCAATAACTGAGGTATCAATTCTAGAAGGTTAGCACCTTTCTCTAGACACGAGTTCAAAGATATGCCATGACTGTCCTTCGCCGATGCATTAAAAACTGGCCTTATTTTGGTCGTTAAGCTATTTTCTTTGAAGACAGCATGATGTGGCATGTAATGTCCAGATACTTCTTGGTCGGGCGCTTCTTCTATAATATCTAGACTGAGCCATTCTTTAAATACAGCATCATATAGATCAACCTTACCCAATTGTTGGAGACGCCGATACGTAGAATCCAACCGCTTCCTGGATAGCTCGAAGTTTGTTTGCGGGCGTGGCATGTCGCGCCACGGAAGTTGTACCTCATACCTGCCTTCGTCGTTAACCTGGATAGTATCATTGAAGATTTTTAGTACCTGTTGGTCATGGGTTGATTTTAAACATTGTTCAGCTGGGTCTTTAATACCTAAGGTTTCAAGGTTCCAAAGATCAGACATATCTAACTTAGAAACACAAAATAACATAGTCATTTTGTCAGTGCATTCTGTTATTGGTCCTTGTAAAGTCCAACCTAATCGTGTTTTGATAGCCGTTAGCTCGTCTATTTGGACAATGTCACTTGTCAATAATTGACCTGAAAAGTCAGCACCTATCAATAGGGAAATGTCGTTTGGGCTGTCATCTACATATTCAGTCAATTCTACACCATGTTGACGTAACTTGTCAAATAAAGTCTGGTTGTTGACCTTTGGTAGAGTACCACAGATATTCTTTTCCCCTATTGCCTGCATTTCAGATACAAACTTATTGTCAAAACTTTTTATGTTGAAGGAATATACTAACCGTTCTTCAGTTTTCGTTTCTAAACCTCCAAACAAAGAATGACTTATCTGTTCCCTTGCAATGGGTTTGAGCTTCAGTTCCTTCGCCACGTTTTCTTTCAGAAAAGATCTCTGAGCACCAGTATCTATGAGCGCCCTGACTGTGACACTTCTATCGCCCGAGCAAACTTGTACTTGTAGAGTAGGTAGTAGAGTCGACCCCTTCTTACAAAGTAACACCTCCTTAGACGACTTGGTATCTTCTTCATTAGCCAATTTAGGACACATCAAAGTTAAATGACGCTCTTTACAAAACAGGCATTTTGGATGGCTCTTGCATTTTTTCTTCTGGTGGTTTGTCCTTAAACAAATTTCACAGCCCTGTTTCTTCTTTATATATTCCCTTCTTTCGTCAAGAGACATCTTGGTCGCTTTATGGCAATCCGAACTTGAGTGATTTTGCTTATCACACCAAAAACAACTTAACCTTTCCTCCTTTTGTCCTTTAGGGCGATCTTTCTTCTCATTTGAAGCAGTAAAGCACGCCATTGTAGGTACATTCGACGACGGTGTCGCTACTTGACTGTATCCATTGCGAGCCATTTCGATACGCTCTTCAGACTCTACTTCTCTTTTTAGAAATAATAAGAGGTTAGTCAACTCATCATGCTTCGGATTCCCGACTGATGTTCTTGATCTGTTCCAGGTACGAAGAATTTCTTCAGGTAAAGCTGATTCCACCATGGGTAGCAACATGGCTGCGTACTTGTCTTTGGTGACGCCCAGAGTATCCAACGCTTGTAGTTGCGTCTGGAGTTTATCATACAGGGTCCTCAAATCGTACTGCTGACCTTTTGCTTGTAATAGGACTAAGTTCTGAAGATCTCTGACGTAGCATTCAATAAGTAAATCGTCGCGGGCAAACCTGGCTTTCAGTGCATCGACAGCTTTGGGGTAGTTCTCACCGAAGGGAGGGTAACTCTCTACAAGTTGTCTTGCGCTGGAGTTTGGAGTCATCGATTGCAGCAAATACTGAAACTTGTCATCGTTTGTTAAAGTATCATCATTGTGTATCTTGCGGTACTGACCCCAAAACGGTATCCAGTGTTTAATATTCCCGTCGAACTTTGCTAGCTCTAGCTTCGGCAACATCAAATGTCGCTTTCCACTTTCATCCTTGCCATCTTTACGCTCTGTGGCAGTAGTCATAGATGACGAAGATTTAGAGTCAGCTTTTACAACTTTTTCGTACAACGTCTTCAATAAGACCCACCTTTTTCTATAACTTATGAACTTGTCTTGATCGTTCTGATAGGCTGATTCATTGAAATCAGTTTCCTCCAGCCACTTACTTCGAACTACTTCTTCGGTTGCGAAGAGAGAATCAACAGCTTCAACGAAGTTAGCAAAACATACCTCAATATCGAGCATGTCTGCTTTCACATCCAAGAGATGCTGCAACTCGTCTGCTGAGATCGTAAAATCCCTTCTTTGTTGGGTTCGTTTCCTTTTTAACAGGTCCATCGTGATTTTTCACGCGGTCTACGGTCGCCAGATGTTGTGGAAGCTCAATGAAACCCAACTTGAATATGTAAATTCGAAATAAAATATAATTGTTGTCAGTGAAGGAAAATAACAGAAGCATAGAAAAAGAAAATATCAACTAAAAAGTCTCTATTCTACCACAATTGGTACTGTAAACAACCAGTGCAATCAGCCAAAATCCGCATTTGCACGCCAATATTTTGGCAATTTCATTCGTATTTTGTTTAAGTATTTTGCCATAAATCCACCCTTAGATGAATCCATCCGCCTCCTTTGTTCACGATGTTTTGGAACGCTTTTATAAAAATATGGAATTTTTTTAAAGAAAATTTTATAGCTCTGGGGGCTAGCTATCCGGCTGGCCTTTTTGGACCAAGCCAGCGCGAACAAAATTTTTGTACTAATTTTTGCCAAAAAACTGCATTGACGACGCAACGCACCACAGTGTTCTAGCGGCTGCAACACTTTGCACAAGCAATAAACACATCCACCCCTGAGATTCACCCACGCACACTATATGACACACAAATCACACAAGCAACACTCCCCTCACAATGCGGCAAATTGGAGTGCATCAAAAGTACACAAACAAAACATTATGTTGGGCTGTTGTGGCAAAGTACCTAATGCCCCAATGACTTTCTTTATAATAATAATAAAAAGTTTGTTTTGCATTTTAGGTTATTTTATTTTTGGCCGGCATCGGCAAGTAAAGAAGCAAGTTTTAATTATTACGATGGATAACTTAAGTAATTATTTGTCAATTACTGATATTTTGGTAACAAATGAAAAGGTTCCTTGCAAATTATTACACGATTTACCAAAAATGGGTAAGTGCTGGAATTTCTAAACTTCTACCTGTTCTCGTTTACTAAATTCTCATTTTTATCTGTTTAATGCTGCAAATATGTACCAAGTCGTCAATATCAATTATAAACTCACGCTGTATCCCGCGTGGAGCAGGTAAACAGAACGACTCATCATTTTCTCCACCTAAAAATTTAATGATTGTTCTAGGGTTTCTTGATCCATCAGCTACTGATGACGACCTAAAGTCCGGTACAAATGTGGAGATTCCTCTCTGGCTGGCTGAATCTCTGCACTCTCGAAGACCCCCGCTGGTTAGCGTCGATTTGCCTAAAATATACAAAGATTCTTACAGAGAAATTTTTAATGCTGATGCTTGTGCAGTGGACATGCATAAACTGGGGCCACATTTCTATGAGTTTGGTTGTTATGTAGCAAAACATGATATTAAAGGTGCTGTAGCTTCAACACTAACTGATGTAAGTACCTACATACTAACTGATGTAAGCACCTATATAATATTGAATAAATACATAATAGGTACTCAATCAAACACACCAGCAATATGTTTTCTATGAATAAGACAAAAATACTTGTATCTCATGAGGGAGGAGGATCATTATGTGCTTGAGATCTCACTATAGACTCACAGTACTTGTCCCTTGCCAGATTAAATTAAGATTCAAATATTTTTTTGTGTGAAGCACTCTAAACTTATAAATGCAAATAAATACTTTGTTGCAGACCTTCAGACAACGCTTCAGGATGTTACTCTCAGCGAGTGTGTCTAATGACTCAGTGGGAGCCATGCAGCCGCTGTCAGCCAGCGAACGGCTCCGAGCAGCTGATGCAGCAAGCACTGAAAAGGCTCTTTCCACATGGCTAAAAAAGGGAGACTCACCGCTTACCACAGCTAATATGGTTGCTAACCATTACAGGAAAAGGAAAAGAGCTGAAATGGAAATGTGTTGACGTTTAATAAATAAAGGAAACCTAATATTTTTAGATGAAGTTTCATTTGTTTGCCACCTTAACTTACACCTTATAAATCTTACTATGTACTTACATGTAATACTTTTTTATGGAACACCCTTGGAATAGGGACTCACCTGCCAAAAATCACACCAATGGGTGAGATGCCACCACAGACCACTTACCCCAAGTGGTCTGTGGATGCCACCTTTTTAAATGGCCATCTTTCCTTAAGTATATCTATATTATTCTTTGAGTCCATCCATACCATACCCCTATTTGCTTCGATAATGATCTAGTAAAAGTGCTTATTTGAAAAATCAAACCGAAAAACTTCATAATTTATTCTCCGATCTTAATGTCGTCCTAATCTTTTTCGAAACGACCTAATGCCGCCATTGATCTGCTATAAACAACTAGATACAAAGTCTGCCTTCTAAAAATGTCCGAGCGCAAAGAAGGTCCAAACGGATGAATGCACCCTCATTTGCTTTATTGGACATTATTTGGACGTTTTTTAAATTGTTTTAGTAAGACCTTTGTGTATCTAGTTGTTTATAGGAGATCAATGAATGCCGCCCATTAATCAGTAGCATCCAAATAAGTATACCAAAATTACCTGCTTCGACGACACGAAGTAATTCGATCATTCGTTCTGCTTTATTTATGTACTTTTAAATACCACGGCACGCATAATAAATGCCGTCTATTTATACGCTTAGAAAGATCAAGCGTCAATCAGAGGGATCGATCTTGCAGATTTTATAATGGGCAGGGTTGAACATCGTCAGAAAACAAATGAAAACTAAACTATGTCGTATAATTAATTAACACAACGTTAATTGATCGTTTGCATTAACGTTCAATTTCTATAGGAAACACTAGCAAGTTCAATTTCCGTGTCATATATGCAGTGGTTTTTCCGAGATTCAGTAATCGAACCCGGAACCCCGGCACAGAAGGTAGAAAGATATACTAACGACTAGGCTAGGAGATCATCAACATTGAGTGTAATACACGTGTACAACGATCGTCCACTTTTTATGTGAAAGGGGTGCAGACGAGCGACCTATTGGTAAGCTGGACCGCTGCCGACCTTGAAGGGATTTATTCACGTTTCTCTTGAAGCCTCCCATATCAGCTATGAAAGACGACGGGTCTCATTTGACAATTTGTAATGGCAAAAATCTATTTTCTAACCAGTGGCAACCATTGACGAGTTATAAGGAAGTAGCGGTGTATAAAAACCACTGGCACAGTCCTATTTCTCTCAGTAGGTTCTCGCCTCTGGTAAACTAATCTACTTCCTAAAACATGGATTTGGCACGGCAGCAGCTTTGTACCACTCGATTGCTAGATCAAAGTTTCGGCATGTGTATAACTCCTCAAGATTTAATTCGACCATTCTACAATTTTCACGGCACAAATTACTTTAGACCCTGGAAATTTGGTACAGAAAGTGCTAGTAAAGATATCGGATCTACGATAGACAGTTCACAAGATAAATTCAGGATCACAGTAGATGTTCAACACTTCCAACCAAATGAAGTCAGCGTGAAAGTTACTGATAAAGGGATTATAATTGAAGGAAAACATGAAGAGAGAGAAGATGACCACGGATTTATTGCCAGGCATTTCACAAGACGGTATGCTTTACCCAACGACTGTCTATCAGAAACTGTGACTTCAACACTATCATCAGACGGCGTACTATTCGTAACAGCCGATAAGAAATATGAGAAAATCATGAATGGTAACGGAAAAGCAGTCCCTATCAAAACCTGTGGAATATCGAAAACAGCAGAGAAAACTAAAACTAATGGAGCCGCTACCGAGGTAGCTTCAAATGAAAATATTTGTATGAAAAAAGAAAATGAGTCTGATAAAAAAGACTCTAAAATTACATTGAAAGAGGATCACTGCAGGCTACTGAAACCGGAGCTTTTGAGAGAAGCCGTTTCTGGTACAGAGAAGTTATTAACAGAGAGTAGAAAAGAGACAGATGAACTACTGAAATTGATTTCATCGGATAAATCGGCGCAAATGAATGCTACAAAGGAAACTTCGGGAAAATTGGGGAATGCTCTTGGACAGTGCAAGACAGCTATTGCGGAATTAACTGAAAAGTTTGGCGAGAATGGTGTAACTGGTTCGTCAGAAATGTCCAGTACGAAGAGTAGTATGATGTCTGAAACAATAGAAAGTATGGAGAGTTCATCTTCTATAAGCATGTCGTCTTCGACGTCGTCAACTATGAAAGCCTCAAGCGAAAAAACAAGTGAATTGCTAATTTGCGCTGAACTGAAGGAAGCTGCTGAATTGATATAATCTTTGTTATAGAAAATAAATAAATGAATATTTTCTACTTATTAATTAGAAGAGTGCTGTTATAAGCTTATGATGAAGCATGATATTCTATTTCTAATAATTAATGGGTATTAACCCATGTAAATAAAATGTATAGTCTGAAAGTTATGAAAGAAAAATTATAAACCCTGATTTCGTTAATTTGTCACAATATTTATTACACTAATGTCATTAAAAACCTTTGATTATTCTTACATATATCTAGTCCTAAGTTTCAATTGTTATCAATTAATTCTAGTTGACTTTGTTATAGTAGGTACATGTACATACAACTTCATTAAATATTTAATTTTATTAAGTGACTATTGACTGATAATAATAAACTTGAGATCACTAATGAGCAAATTAAATGTTAATATTTAAAAAATAATATCTAGTGACGGTATGTTAATATTAATTTCACTAAGATTTAATTTACATCAATTAAATAATTACAAAAGTAACTAAAGTTTTTAAAAATGTCCCTGCTTCAAATAGGTCTAAAATTACCCACATAATCTTACCCTAAACTTATCCAATACCAATGTATGTCTCTTCCACTCAAATCATGTTAAACGAGTCTTCATCACAACACTCCTGTACCTCCGCAATGTTTTTGTCACAATACAATAGTTCTGAGGTACATTTGTATGGATGTATTAATTGTTAACACCGGTCATTCTTCACTGATGGGTTGAGGTCGTGGAAGTAGGCGTGTGCCATGGCGTCGTCGGCAGGCATCCTCAAGGCGGGGTTGCAGGTGAGAAGTCGGGCAAGGAGGTCTCGGCCGCGGGCCGGGAGCCGAGGCACAACTTGAGCAAGACCTAGACTTGGCTGGTATACTGGCAAGGGTTTGTAGTCAGGAAGCTGAGTCACTCCTGGCCATGTGTCTTCATTTGGAGTGCCTGTAATAGAAAATATTAAGTTTGCTACAATAAATTGAAAATAGGTGGATAGTTTTATTAATTTGTGGTTACCTTAATTATTGCTGTTTCAACTGATCTAGTATTAAAATTATTAGGGATTCCTTTAAAAGCGCGCCAAATGCTTTTAGCTACTTTTTTGTGAAAATTCTTTAAATAGTTACCATGGTATTTTGTGATTAATGATCACGTTAAGTTAATCAGAATTTTGTGCTCATAGCAAAGATTCCTTGCATAACTCGACTGCGTGGATCATTGAGTTATTTCGTTTAGGGATTTGGGAGGGCTGTGCGTAGGTTTAGGTTAGGTTATCTTCGTATATATGTATGTATTTGGAAGAATTCAGACATCTTTTAACATCAGACCAGATGGTATACCCTAGTTGGCCTTGCCTTTAAAGGGAATTAAAAAAAAAAATATATTAGTCAATTAGCTGGTTTTAAACACAAATTTATCATAAATATTAACTTAAATTAGAAACCTTATGGGTAACAGTGTCACACAAAATGGTGTGACTCAACGGGAACAAACGTAGGGTCTTACCAAGTAATTTGAAAATCCTCTTCAATTGATCATCAACATCCGAGCCCGGGAAGAGTGGCCGGCCCGAATTAGCCAGCTCAGCAAATATACAGCCAGCTGACCACATGTCAATACTCGTGGTGTACAGCTTGGCTCCAAACAGCACGTCTGGCGGCCGGTACCACAGCGTCACCACCTCGGCCGAATAGCACTTCACAGGAATACCGAACGCTCTAGCTAGACCAAAATCAGCCAGCTTCAATTCCCCATTCTTGTTAATGAGCAAATTCTGCGGCTTTAAATCTCGATGCAGAACGTTGTGACTATGGCAGAAGGCCAGTCCCCGAAGCAGCTGGTACATAAAAGACTTCACCACGTCCAAATCTATTTCACCATTCAAACTGTCGAAGTATTTCTTCAAATCCTGGTCGCAATGTTCAAACACCAGCGTCAGTTTCTTCTCGCTGTGCAACACGTCGTAGAGCCGAACGATATTCTTATGCTTGAGTTCTTTGAGCAGACATATTTCTCGTAATGCCGAAGATGGGACCCCTTCGTCGTCGTCGTCTAACCTCACCCGTTTGAGAGCCACAATTTCATGTGTATCTTTATTCTTTGCTTTGAAAACAGTACCATACGTTCCTTCACCGATTTTCTCGAGCTTTTCATATTTCTGCATGTTTTAATTGAATTTCTAATCGTACGTAGCAAAATTAATAAACAGAAAATCGATTGTTTACCTTCTCACCCACTCGACTGACATTGACATTAGTATTATTGTTTAGTAAGTCAGTCCGCGACGTACCACATCGTCTTTATCACGGAATAAATAAATATATATATACCTTTATCACGGAATTAATATTTATTCCGTGGTCTTTATGGATATTTGATATTATACAATACTGCGTAACTTTAACGTTTTACGAAAATATTGCAGTAATATATCGCGTCTTTTGGTCAAACTGAACACGAATGAACTTTGCGCTCGACACCCCATTGTGATTAAAGAGTGATTATTATTTTTATTATGTTAATGATGTTTGCATCCTACCTTTTAATTAAGAAAAAAGAAGATAATACTTTGAATAAGTTTCCGAAGTGAAGTGTTAAAAAACCGAAAGCCACTTCGTAAATACACACAAATTAGCCAAAGTGAACGTCCGTTCAAAAATCTGAATGTATGTTTGAGTAAAGATGTGTGAAAATTGAGAAAATAATAATGAATATCTCTAATTAGAGAAATACATAAATATAAAAGGTTTTATTGTCTCATATACATTTACAAATTATTATCTTATTTTGAGTTTTATTTAGAATCCAAGATATTTTCCCCAAAAAAAGAGTAGCAATAAAATTAAAAACCTTGTCATTGTATATTAAATATTTGGAACGAACTTAAAAAAATATATTTTGTGCGAAGTCAAGTCAAGTCAAATCCGAAAACTTGAAAAATCATTTCACGGAGCGCACATATGTTATGTACTTTTAATTTTATTATAATATAAAAGCGAAGGTAAGTTTTTTACTACAGTTTAATAGTTATCTCCAAGAGTCGAGCGAGGCACATATGTCCACATGTTGATAAACATCTGCGTCTTACATTCGAGAGTGGCAAATCACGAGTGTGTTTACAGATGAGCGACGGTCAGCCCACTTTGGTGGACAAGTCGGAGAGCAGCTCCTTCGAGGACCTGGCTTCGGCCGCCGCCGACGAGATTGAGGAGGCGAAGCTCGCGGAAGCGGCAGAGAAGGAAAAGTCTGTGGAGACACAACCAGACGAATGGCAGGACCTGCTGGGCTCCAAGGCTCTTCTTAAAAAGGTTAGTTTTTGAGAAAGTAGGACATTAATAACTAGATATAAAAAATGGATCTTTATTAGTTTGGGTAAACAAGGGCAGTGAATTACTTTGCAATTTAAAAAAAAAAAAATTCGTTATACTACATCTACCTCGACACTTTTTACTTTCAAATCTTATCGTGGTTGAGAAGTTGATTTTTGGCTCTATTTCAACTATCTATCTATAATCTAATACTGAACATACCTAATCACTAATGAAAATTTAATATTGTCTTAACTATTGAAGAGTTAATCCCACCTATATATGAATTGAATTTGTTATTTTTAACAGATACCGAGAGTAGGGTTGATTGGCGCGCTTTGGGAGAGGCCTACGTCCAGCAGTGGACTGATACGGGCTGATGATGATGATGATGAACAGATACAGAAGCACAAATTTTAAGAAACAAAAAATATTGTCCTTTTTTAAGAGTCTCTTTACTTGCAGATATTACAACAAGGCGATGAGTCTTTTGGGCGACCACACAGGAGCGATGTGTGCCGGATTAGTTATGAAGTCAAAATACAAAAGAGTGAACACATCATAGAGAAGAGAGACCATGTTAAGATATACCTGGGGGACAATGAAGTAAGTACTCAATTAAACATTATAGATATGTAGACAAAATATACCTACCTACTTAGTACAATTTTCACATTTTGAGTTTGGAAATGTAATGCAAACATTGTTAGGTATAATTTTTGTATGTAGCTTGCAAAGAAATCTTATTTGAAAATGCCTGTGATTAACTAAACTTCTGTTCGGAGAAATATTTACTGTAGCTATATTTTTATTTGGTGCTATGTGATTTTAATATTAAAAGTTGAAGTTGATGAAGCAAATAATTATTTATTGCAAAAATGTACACAACGTGCTTACTTGCAATAAATAAATTTGACTTTTTGACTTATTAAAACACACTTTTAATAAAGAATTATTTATTAAAAGTAAGTTTTAATAAATAATTAAACTTTGGTTCATATTGCAAGAATCCCCTTTAATTTTGATTGTTTCTCTACGTTTAGATTGATAGATGACCAATTATTCATTTAAGTGTCTGTATTTATGTTTCTCATTCTCATAAGATATGATCTCTTACATTGTAATGTATTTTGCTTGTGAATGTTCACATAAATTGAGATTGTCAGCTAATGTTGTTAAATTGACAACATTTGTTGCTGATTATTGTAATTATCTTATCCTTATTTGGCTTTTGAACGATGTAATCTTTCTATTATTCTTTGCTTGACCATATTTTATGATGCATTTTTATGCTGTTTATTGATTTACTCACCGTTTTAGATGTTCTAGATTCCATATATTATTGAAATAGAATAATCTTATCAAGCCATTGTAGATTAAACAGGCAGGCATCATGATAGCTTATGTATTCCTTTGTTATGCAGTTATGTATATTATATTGCACAACAAACATGATTCCTACATACATAATTCATAAAATTTCGTCCGTTTATGCAATCTAATTGGCTTACTAAACTCCTTATGATATAAAGTTTTGACTAAAGTTCATACGTCATAGTCTTAGTGAATTCCTAATAATTTTAACTCTTTTTCGACTGCTGCATTTTCAAAGTCAAAATAAGATTATTAAATTAAACATTGTGTTGTTAGCTGTAAACCTGATTTAATCTAATTTCCCTTTTACCCTTTCACGCTTTGATAAAACACAAGAGACTGATGGCTTAAACGGTAGACTAACTTTAAATCCTGTTTATGGCTAACGGCCTGAATGTTTGGATTATACCATAATGTTATTTATTACTACGCAAGCGGCGATACCAATCATAAATCGTATCTTTTTGGACTAGACAGACTGGGCGACGCGACGCTGACGTTATACGATAAAAAAATCAACTAAGATATATAGGTAGTATAATGACGTAGGTAATTGATGCGTTCGTTCTTGTGTCTTAAAGTAGGTAAAATGTATTCAATGCCATATATAAACAATTCACCTTCAGTCACCTATACTTACTTTCTTATTCTGTTAACTCAGTGACCTGAAGTGGATTAATTCATTCATTCAGTGCTATGATATGCGAACCAATGAATATCATCATCATCATCAGTCTATTTATATTGCCCTACTGCTCGGGCACAGACCTTCCCTTACATCGAGGGAGCTGGGGCCATGATCCACCACGCGGGGCCATTGGCGGATTTCACATGCCTTAGATTTTTTCTTCTTCTACGGCATGCAGGTTTCATCACGATGTTTTTCCTTCACCGTTTTGAGAGCACTAAATGTACGTAAGTTTTTCCGTCGAAAAAACCGAGGATAACTCATTGGTACATGGCTGCCCTGGCTGGGTATCGAACCTGGGACCTCCGTATTGCAAGTCCATTGACCCAACCACTGAGCCACCGAGCTCTGAGCCGAACCAATGAATATTAAACGCATCCAGAGCAATGTAACATAGAACATCTCTGGTGGAAAAGCACCCTTACTATATGCGTCTTTACAGGTGCTACAAGGAATGGACTTAGCACTGACTCTAATGTACAAAGGTGAAGACTGTCTCCTACAAATCGCCCCACGCTTCGCTTACGGTGACACAGGCCTTAAGGCCGGCGAGAGTTTGGGCCTGGTTGGTGAAATTGACGGGCCAAAGTATGACGGCCCCGCCATTGGACCAGAGACATGGTTAGAAGTGCGATTAGAGTTACACGATTGGGCAGAAGAACCGGAACATGAAAACTTGCCGATGGCCGAGAGAATGGAAATTGGGTAAGTTCTTTATACATATAAGAACGTACACTAATATTAGTCGTCGCTAAGCGAGGCCTCTCGCTCGTTCTTACGCGTTGTAGCATGTGAACAAAAGCGACAGTTGCATTAGGATTCGACTTAGTGGCCACTACAGAATTAGCTACATTGTTACGATAAATGTGAAACCGCAAGAGATTGAATATAATGTTTTATTGCACTCTTTTTAATAAGTAATAACACATTGAAGAGAAAGGCTCTAAAAGATTTGTTGCGAAACTCATCAGCGGACTAGTCACTGAACTCGTACCGCGCAAGGCAATATCCCAAACTCCTAGACCGTTTTGAGCACAAATTTAGCGTGAGCTCGGTCTTACAAATGTCAAAATTGCTTGAAAGTAAAGTTGAACTCAAAACTACGCTATGAATATCGACCGGCAGAGTAGAGCCCAGAGCAAAATTAGCACATGCGCGCGTAGCTACTCGGTTCATAGTCGTTTGCACGCGCGCGTAGTTAGCGATGGTAGGTAAATAGCGGGCTGCGAGCAGCGAAGTTGAAAGATCTAAGCTGACTGGCTGCGAGCGAGATTGTTTCTTGTCGCCGCTCGCAAATAGTATATTTTAGTTTGATTAGTTTTCTTCAGTGCAGATTCTGTGGTACATTATATTACTTATTCTGTACCTGAGGCATAGAATACTCCTGAGGTTCGAACCGGGTCCTCTGTAATGGACGTCGTAGTCACGTAGTGTCCGACTTAACCATATTATTGATAGTGGGAAGTGGAATGGCCACCAAACCGTGACGATAATAAATAGACACTAATTTAGTCATGCATGAATGTGGTAATATGTCAAGGCTGAATTCCTTATCTATTGTTTTGGTATTCTCGGATTTAGGACACGACTATAATCGTGTGCTTTTTCAGTCGATGTTATATTTTAGTAACAATTCGTAAATGTACCTACCTACATAAATTTTGAATATCATAACCTGGAATGCAAACAGAAAACTGAAATGGTCATCATCACACCGTGATCACATCTATTACGATCAAATTGCTGTTAACCATACATATATTAATACCTAGTTTAACGTCACTTCCATTAAACCATGTCTTTGTCCCTCTCACTCTTGGTTAAAAAACGTTAAGTTAGAAAGCGAACGAAGGTTTAAACCGTGGAGTAACTTTAAATTACCTTTTTGGTTAACCGCGTATGTCATTATTCATTTTTAGCAACGGCGATCGATTATCCGATCGATTTTGCTTATTTGTACTGTAAACGCCAGCATTTTGGTTTAATCCCTGGTTTTGAATTCTCTTTAGTTTTGATAACGCGCGCTTACAACTATAATAAAATGGTCTGCTTAAAAGTTAAAACGTTAGCATGTGTATACCTACCTACCTACGGCTACTTAAGACAATATGCATGTAGTTTTAAACGCGCATTATTAAAACGCGCGCTTATCGCCATTCTTCTGAGAGGATCCAAAAATGTTGCCAGAACCCGTCGACGTGCCCGCGGCAACTGGTGGTACGGTCGCGGAGAGGCC
Source organism: Tachystola acroxantha (assembly GCA_963506565.1). Classification (NCBI taxonomy): domain Eukaryota; kingdom Metazoa; phylum Arthropoda; class Insecta; order Lepidoptera; family Oecophoridae; genus Tachystola; species Tachystola acroxantha. The sequence continues at coordinate 7,929,255 of OY735887.1, forward strand.
CAGCTCGCCGTCCAACTGTACCGGCGTGCGCTTGACGCGCTTGACGAGACCGACGGGGGCATCACGGACCCCACGCCCAGCGGCGACGCGGCGCCGGTGTCTGAAGCTCTGCAAGCGCTGTTTGACGAACGCCTGAGAGTCCATAATAACATGGCTGCTGCGCAACTGAAGGCTGGCGCTTATGATGCTGCTTTGCAGGTAACAGCAGACACAATCCTATTATTTCTACTCAACTTGTTTCGACCATGTACAGGAGAAACTTCTTACTGCAAGCGAGTGAGAGCTTCAATCATCTACAGATTTGGGTCTAATTAAAGCCGATTGTAATAAGGCGAAGCGACTTCTAAGTAGTCAATTTTTTAGACGATTAATCGTTCTGTTATTTGTAGTGATACCTAAGTATGCTTTTCATTTAAGGTGCTGTACTTTCAATGCCTCAATCATATACATGGTGTAACGGAATAGTAAGCCAAAGGGAGGGTGTTCTGTATCGGTAATTGAACAACTTGTGTTCTACGACTTTTCGTGTAAAAATTTAAAAAAAAATATGTGTCATACAATTTGATCAGATGATTAGTATAAAATCATAAGATGTATGAAAAATAAATAAAAATACGCAAAAATGGAAAACTCGTAGAACAAAAGTTGTTCAGTTATCGACCATAATACCCTCTCTTCCGCTTCTTAATTACGCCATGAATATAAAATTATAGTTTGGACCTTGTTTAATAATATTACCGCGATTTTTCATTTCAAAACAGGCAGTAACCCGAGTGCTGAACTGCCAGCCGAACAACGCGAAGGCTTTGTACCGCAAGTCGCGCATTCTGTCCGCCATGGGACGCAACTCCGAGGCGCTGGACGCCGCCAAGGCCGCAGCGTCTGCGGCACCAGAGGTAGGCTTGTTTAAAAAATACAGATACTTCAAAAACCAAACTAGCCACTAGTTTGTCCTAGTCCTATTTTTTTACAGTTTTGATTTACTAAAAAACCTTACCAATTTAATATTGACATTGATATTAAAACTGAAAATAACCAAACCTTTTGAGTTAGTGTAGTGAAAACAATTCGTAGTGATAGTGCGAGAATGTAAGACACGTGAACAAAGTGATCGCCTTTAATAGACTCTAAGTAATTTCGTTGGATAACTGTTAGATATAGGTTTCAATTTATAGAATTTTAGGTCATAATCAAATTACTTATTAGTCTTATTGTGAATAAAATGTCATACTATGGTACTTTATTTAATAAATAAAAAAAGAATATTTATCACAAGTACAACCCTCAATTTGTTCGATTGAATTCAAGGACACCCTGTATAGATATTTATTTGCATTTCTGTCATCCCTACCCGAGGACCCTGGCACCCGCAAGGAGTTGCAGCGGTGCGAGCAGCGCGCCACCAGAGACCGCTCGATGGAGAGGCGCCTCGCTAAACGCATGCTGGGAACCACTGGCCAGCCTAAGGGGTCAGCGCCTGATAAGAAACCGTCCACAGCTAAGGTGAGATATTCATATTCTTTATTATTCTTGCCACATGTTCAGCGACATTTACGTATAGGCAAACAGCGCATTTGACAAGTATCGAAATTTAAATGGATTTCATTATCATTACAAAATAGACACAAATTCATGATCAACAATGACATCAACATCTTTAGTTGAAAAATGAAATAATTAAATGCATTTAGAAAAGTTGTGTTAGAAAGAGACAAAACAGTACACGATGTACCGTGGTCGTGACGTCACGTCACCTCCTAGTAGCGTACATAGTATAGACCGTTTTGCTAAAAATATATGGAACATCCCCCAACCACTCGACTTAACCGCTTAATATCTTCGATATTAATTGAGATATCGAAATACTGATTTCACAGTTCTCTTCAGCAGGAATAAACTCAAACTCAAAATTTTTCAAGATATGTGAATTGATTGATGCAATATTTTTTTGAGTCAAAGTATTTGACTATGGCCCAGGGCGGCCGAATTCTAGGGGCGGCTCGGATGGAGACAATACAACACAATGGGAGACTTACAACACTCGGCAAAAAAAGTGTGAACGCCCTTTGTTTACCCAAATAATGCGTATTGTATGTGCATCCAAGCGAACGTGCGTGTAACGAAAATACTATTTTAAATTATTTCTATAATTTATGGAAAATATGTAAAGAAAAACTATCAAAGGGCCGGTGGGGCGCGGCCAGATTTAAGTGGCCCGCGGCGGCTCTGAACCGAAATACGCACATGGTAAATAAGATGTTACAATATTATATAGATATTAGACGATAGGCCAACATCACATAAACTTTCAATGATGAAATTTTCTAGCCGTGGGCAGGTCTTGAACCTGCGACCTTGTCATTCTGTGACAGCGACCTTGTCAGTTCAAGTCCTGTCATCATTTTTTGTTCGCCTAGCATGGCATAATGCATAATACAAATTCTATCACATAAACTATTTATAAACGCAAAAGTGTCGCGTCCCTGATGCGACAGGTTCTTCGAGGCAACCCTAGCAATATCTGAAGGGCATTGCGGATACCATAGACAGTCCGAGTCTGAAGCTCTGGGCACACTTACATGTCCCGGGCTTCAAATTCGGACCTAAGCGCATGACAGCGCGTAATACACCTCATGTAAACACTAACATACTTTTAAGTACTTACTAACATTTATTGTCTTTGTGACCACAATAAATTTTTTGAATTTGAATAAGATCACACGCATCTATTATTATATCCATGTTAGGGCCGCTTGCACTACTTAACCCGTGAAAAGGCCTTACATTTTTCTCGGGTTAAGTCGCTAACTCGAAGGTTATCTTATATTGCAAGCGTTAGTATCTTAGGTCGATAGTCATAGACAGTTTTGAGTGTGAGTTGAGTTTGAGTTCGGTCTTACAACTGTCAGATTTCATAAAATTTTGACAGCGTAAGACACGAGCTCACGTTGAGTAGTACTCACGTCACATTGTCTATGACTATCGCCCTTAAGACTGTGGAAAATCGTTTACGACTGACTGTTAAAAAATGCTGTAAAATACGTCAATTACGCATTGTAGACCGATCCATCTAAATTATAGGGAAACAAACAGTCAGCCCGCAAACTAATTGCGTGGATTCATCAGGCAAACAGTTTACGGCTGATTGTCAAAAAATACTTTAAAAAAAGCGTCCATTACGCATTGGCAATACAGGGTGTAACGGAAAGGGTTTGTTAAGGGTCCTTACCATTCGAGACGCTTGAAACGCTCTTTATGATTGGCATTCATATCTTAAATAAAACATGTTCAAGTGTATGCAAATACACTTATAAAATATGCGTTCATCTTATCTGCATCAAAACTATGTTATATGACATTATTTGACTACCTTAGAATCTTGTATGCAGTTGCGCTTCGCCAAGTTGATATAAATATAGGATGAGGGAAAGTATGAAAAGGTGGGTACAGTTAAGGGCATATGAAGCTTCACCCGAACGGAACACGTGCAGGAATAATTGGTCAAGCAAGAATAAGAACTTTGGTTGCTTTGCATTTGGCTACATTTTTTGCATCTCTATGGGGAGTGGGAGGGCAGCTGCTCTTGCTCCCCTTTGGCGATGCCCTTGACCATAGGCAATAGGTCCAAGAATAAGGCAGCAACGCATGCTCCCCTGTCCAGGTGGCTGCGCATCGTTCCGAGCAACAAACGCGCAGCGACCAACGTCCACCGACCAACCTGGTAAGCATAAGCATGCTGCTGCTCAATGACTTGTTCTTGGTTAGGTTAGACACAGTGTTACAGAGTATTTCATATCTTAATCTCCTGTCTGATTTCTTCCTCCAGAGGAGTCGCCAGAGCATTGTCTCCCTGGATCAAGGATCTCATCACCTTCATTCTTCCTCCAGAGGTGTCGCAGAAGCGTGTCATTCCCTGCACGAAGCGACTCAGCAGTTACATTCACTCCCGAGCTCTGTAGTCTTGAATCTAGCTCGAAATTGCAGATCTTGGCTAGCATCTCATCATCATTTTTTATTCCAAAAGGCGTTAAACAATAGTTGTTCAATTATCGGTACTAATCACCCTCTTTTCAGCGTTCCGTTACACGATACCCTTTCCGTTACACGATTTTGTTTTGTATTTTTTGGTGTCTTATGCGTACAATAAAGTGTATTTGAATTTAATTGTAATGAGGTCACGATGAATCAATTATTTACACTGTGACATTACTAGAGCTTATCATAATTACGGGAAATTCCCTGGATATGTAAGTAAGTACCGAAGTTTGATTGTGATCGCAACTTTCGGGAAATCCCTTCGAAATGTATATTTGATTGTGGCAGCGAGGATTAAAAAATACTTTCTACTATCCTCCCACCATGTAGTGCAATTTCGATTCGGTTTACTTCAACAATCAATCTAATTTCCAATGCGATTTTGCGTGTTGGGTCATACCATACAATACTTTCATGGGTTGGCGTTTGGGCCTGTGAGTTATCCCTCGTTGGGCTCTGATACTGGGTCAGTTTGTTGGCACAATTGTTAGATGCAATGCAATAATAAATGGTGATCTTTACAAGATCTTTCTCGTTTTTTTTTTGATTCGTATTAGCATAAACTGACAGTAATATTTAGATTAGACGAATCTCACTTTAAGGACCATTGCGGGTTTCATTAGTAGCATTATAGTTCCATGCACAGACACCGACCAATGGACAATTAAATTGGCTTCATGCACACCTACTGACAGTTAAATTATGCCGGAGCTTATTACATTATCTTTGCTATTCCGGTAAGATATTTGGATCGAAAAGAGTTGAATCGCTGTTAAGCAGTAGGTATATGCTGGCTCGGTAAGTCAGGCCAGGCAGGGCAGGTCACGTGAATATTTCGTATTATATTTATCTATTGTGTGAAATAAGTATAATACTACAATTTCCAGTTTTATTCACTTTAACTAACCATTTACATTGTCAGCTTTTAATCTACGTACAGGAGAAGAAAGCTTAAAACAAGGCAAGTAATAAAAAAGGCATTTACAAAATATTTACATTAGGGGCCTGACAAGATTGCTTTTTTTTTTAAATAAAATTGATTAGGTACCTATATTGGAAGATATTATTTTATTAAGATTGGCGGCGCTTGTTGGCTCATGTCAGGCCCTCAAAAAAACATATCGCCTACGTCGTCCCCTGCGGGTTCCCAGGATGCTTGCGGCATTACCTCGCTGAACGGCTAAACTCAGCCGTTGAGTGAAGTAAGCGCCAGCCCTGATTCCCTGTAGCGAGGACCAGTAGTTTCGGTATGTTTTTGCAAAACATTTTTGTGTATTTATTATTATTTATTCGGATTTATAAAGTTTATCAGTAAATCTCATAGGATTTTGAAGAAACAAATTGGAACGTAACTGTCTAATTTCTGTCGCGCGTTTTTATTTTATTTTTGTGCATCAAATTCAGAAGCCCGAGGGCGACTTCAATCGTTTCCGTTTTGTCACTTTGACGATACTCATTGCCGCGTCTCGTTGTCCTTTGTTAAAACTTGCAAAAATATTGCAGTAATGTATAGCGTCCATACGGAAACGATGAAAGTCGCGGCTGGTTACGCCACCAACTGAACTTGATTATCGTAACGTTACTACGTAAGGTTAGTACATCCATCATCATCCTATTCGCTTTTATAACAAGTTGCCAGAAAGTGTCACGACGTTGACTGACAGAGAGGAAATTTAATTAAAGAAACACTTGTTATGAAAGCGTATTACAGAATATATATTTTAAACGATGGACATGCATGGTGTGTGTCGCTGGTTCCGCACGATGTATCAAATAACTGTGTAATTACCTGATTATTAAGTAATTAATTGTTATTATTTTAAAAGATGTGCTACTGAATTTTTTTTTTGCCGCTTTTTCTCCTCAGCGTTGGCACCTTTTCCTTGTAAAGTGGTGTCAAAGTCGAATCTAAGCAAGTAAGCACGCTGTGTAAAAGTAAATTCAAAAAAAATATTGACGAGCAAAAATGTACACAACGGGCTTACTTCTAATAAAGAGATTTGACTTTTTGATATTTTCTTGCACATGCGCTATGCGAAATGATAATTGGAGAAAATTTTCGTCACAACCGGAATTTGAACCAGGGACCTCGCCATTCCGTGGCACGCTCTATTCCAACAGAACTATCATGACTCCTACCCAGGTCGGCCAATTCTTTCTCCATATTCGTCTTAGGGACGGTAGCGACATCTATCGAGCAATAGTATGGGATGGCTAGGCCCCTGGTTGGAATCCAGGTCGTGACGAATTTTTTTCTCCATTTATCGTTTAGATTTAACTTTGACCTTATCATACAGCTATACTGTAGTCGCTAGTTTTGTGGTCTAAGGGCCGAGACACAAAACCTGCGTTGCCGCCCACCGCTACGCAGTATTGGTTGTTTGAAATCCCAAGTTCCCAACGCTCGGCAACGCCGATTTTGGCAGCGGTTTTGTGTTTCGGCCCTAAGTTTATCGTCCGCAAAGTGAGCCGACAGCAAGGTAACGATGTGAATGTTTCAGATGTTCGTGTGGGGCTCGCTGCTGCTGAGCCTGCTGATGGGCGTGGCCAGCGTGCTGGTGTACCGCTACAAGATGCAGTCGCACTGACGACACGGGCTATAGTCACGTGAGTAATAGAACGGTGACGAGTTGGGAGGTGTGTCAGGATTTCGCTGATGGGGATAAATTTATTGTGCTCTAGCTACGCTATTTTTACCTGACTATGCAAGAAGGAAGGTTATCTTTTTCGAGTGTATGTATGTTTCAAAGTAAAATTTCTTTATTGCAAGTAAGCACGTTGAGTACATTTTTGCACGTCAATATATTTTTTGAATTTACATTTACACCACTTGCAAGGAAAAGGTGCCAAAGCTGAGGAGAAAAAGTTTAATTCTTTGGCACGCCTAGTAGCCTAAACGGCGTGATGGAATTTAACATATGAGGTGTCGTTAGATTCGTCTTGATTGTAGGAGTGACATAGGCTATAAAAATTTAATCGAAGGGGCTTAAATTTCATGCAGTCGGGTTTTGTGTTTTTCAAATAATTCCTGCTTATTCCCGTACATTTTGCACGCACGCGTCAAAATTCATGAGATGTTCGTTCATCTTACAGGATAATCAGATTCCAATGGTGTGATTGGATGTGCTGGGTGCGCTGCAGCTTACGGGTCATGTTATATCTTCGACTGTGACCGATCGCGTTTGCTTTTATGAAGAGTACACGCTAACTAGTCTATACTATAGGCCGATAGTCAAACAGTTTTGAGTATGAATGGAGTTTGAGTTCGGTCTTACAACTATCAGTTTTCATACAATTTTGACAGTCGTAAGTGCTCAAAACTGTCTATGACTATCTGCCTAAAATCTAAATCAAAATGTAGCTGTTTATACAGTTTTCGAGAATTAGTTTGATTGAAGCTCCGGTGTCTAATAAATTAGGTTATATTCGTATCAAAATGGCGTGAAACAATTTAGTAACAAACTTAGATCACTGTTGACTGTTAGTAATAAGATTATCAATAATAATGTCAATGACTTCTCCGTAAACTACAATAATACTGTAACTTTCATCCGAGGAGAATTGAGAAACTTATCTAGCAATTACACAGTTTAATAGCTTAGAATAAGATCCCATTTTAAAAATTTCAATACGAATCGAAAGTGATTCGGAGTCTATTGAATTATAGATAGGTACTTTATTATTTTGTGTGGGATTGGATTAGTTGTAACAGTCGAATTAATTCAATGTACGAGACATGGATCGACCCTTATTATTGGAACTATAAATAAGTCGTGCGATCGACATAACGTGACGTAAAATGTAGTTTCCGAGGCCTTTTTTCTGAATTTGGCAACAAACTCGTTTGATTTTACGATTAGGAAAACACTGAAAACCTCCCGTAATTCCGTCAGATATTGCCAGCCAATAGAATTGAAACCATGATTTGATAAATAGTTGTAGGTACTACAGTAGTCTTAATAATTAAAGTCAAGTCAGAACAATTTTTTAGTATAACTTTTATTTATCATAGGTAAAATCATCCTTATTGCACGTCTTTATCAAGGGTCATCCATGAACACTAATTTTCCCATACAAAATAACTGTCATTTTCGATTACAGAACTTAGTCATATACTTGGCATGAAATTGGACAAATAACTCCTTGGATATAGTTAATGTTGTCGATGTTGTTCCCTAGTGGTTGTGGTATTGCAAACTTTATTGTTCTGCGTCTTATTAGAACTTTCATTTAAAGTACACACGACAGCACACCAAGTGTATCACTTTGAGACTTTGCAGCTTATTGTATACACCATAAGAAATGAAATTGTAACAAGTGTTACGCTGGATATGATGTTATGTGTACCTACCTCGCTATGGGCTCTTTTAAAGTGAAACAGATTTTTACATGTAATGTAGTAAAATAGCTTCAAGTGCAAACTATAACAGCTTTGCAAATATCCTTGAATTTCAATCTTTGTCACTCTCACATTAGTAAATATTCACTTTTTATAACGCAGCTTTTATACGTTTTATCGGGGCAGTATACTTAATTCACCTGGAGTAATTCACCCGGTTGCATTAAGTACACTGTTAGCAGACTTGATTTACAAAGTCTACTGGGTATACTTAATGCACAAGGTAATTCCTTTTATTTCGTTAAATATTAGTATTCATTCATGAAATATTCTTATTCCCAGAGGAATCCAGATGAATCCCGTTTATTAAAACTAACTCAAGTGATTTCCTTTCATTATCGAAAGCTTCATGCGAAACAGTTTCATTCATATCGGCGGATTATTTCACGACTATAAGAAATGTTCTCTTTCACCTTTAAATGTAGCTTATAGAAGCACGATTTTTGCTTTCGCGTAAATTTTTCGACTTTGCGATGTTTATATTGGACTCAATGTCCTCACCGAAGAAGTCAGCAACGGCCACCTTTACTGTTGAAACTCTGGTAAGCACTTTAACGTATAAAGCACGGTCCGCTGCGACGTGTTTCAGTGTTACAAAACACATTGGATTTAGGGGCGTGGCGTAACAACTTTCTTTGTTAAATCGGTTACCAAAACATGTTACAGTGTTTTGTAACGCTGAAACACATCGCAGCGTACTTTAAACAATATTAATAATTTTATCGTAATTGTAAAAATGGGGTAGGTTTAGGTTAATTAGCCGTAACGGTGTACCTATTTTTGTGATTTAGGCAGTTGTCACACCGCCGGCGAGTAAGCGAGTAAGTCCCGGCTATATTTTCGCTAAAGAAACGTACAACAGATAACACATTCCGTGTAAACAAAAGAGACGTTCATTACTGAGCGAGTAACGCTGCGTCTCTTTTGTTTACACGGATGTACGTTTCTTTCGCAAAAAAGTCGAGATTTACTCGCTTTGCTCGCTGACGGTGGGCCAACCACCTTAATGTTATCCTTAGAATTCAGATTTTCTCTTAAAAAGTACTTCGACGTAATGTGCATTTATGTCCAATGTTGTTTTTATTTGGCTGATCGATATACATATCTGTTTTGTTTACTTATATATAGTTAGTGCCAAATTGAATATTATGTATAATAAGATGTACCTATCTACGATGATACAAGATATTTAGTAAATATGTATACTTACATAAATTATATTGTCATTATAATATCAAGACATCAAGAGAATAATTAGATAGGTATTGTATATTTTTCGATACTTTATTATTAGTATAAGAACAGATAGTAACATTTTTTTTAAATAATTGCATTCCAGAAGTTTTCTAAATGGTAATTAAATTCCTTCTATTCTAATATTAGATAACTGTGTCCCATGGAAACTATTTCCGATAACAAATAGTCGATTTATGTTCTTAAAATTTATGGTGCTTATTTTAACAACGTATATAATTATGTCGCGTTTCTTATTTTCATATTATGTAAAATTGTAGAAAAAGAAAACCAACAAGGCATTTGTGTAAATTAGATTTATTATTTACGTTAGGACATTGGTTTGGTAATAAGGTCTACTATAGTATGTATAAAAAAATATAAAAAATAAATGAATATGGTGTATCCCGTATAAACTTAAATAATAATAAAGAAAATTGTTGAGAACATTTTAGTTTAATTTTTCTATCAATATGACGTAATTTTGTAAAATTAACGCCTCGTACACACCGAACCAACGAAGGGTAACGAATGTTCGTTGTTGTGGACTCCCATTAATCCGCAACGCATCGCGTCGGTAATCGGTACATTAACCCAGTACGACGCAGTGTACAGCGATTTAAAGTGGGTAAGTTGAGCATTTATCTCAGACATTCGTATGCGTTCGGAGTACACTAGACTCTATTAGACTAGAAGCTAAATCAATTCGTTAGCCTTCGTTATCCCAATTTCAGATGTCAAATGTAATCTTCAACACAACTGTCAGTCATGTGCACATCGCAAGAGTGAGCAAGATGCTTCGGTTAACGACGATTAAATTTAGCGTGTCACATTCTGAATTCGATACTATAGTCTGTCAACGTCGTGTTTACCGCGCCTACGGGGTACGGGGGTTAGCGGAGCCGAGGGTTACCTCTACGACGCGCACGGCTATAGAGTTATCTATAGCCGTGCGCGTTGCAGCCCCTCGGAGACCGTATTCTCTCGTCCCGCAAACCCATGTACCCCGTGGGCGTGGCAAACACGACGTTGACAGACTATAGTACCTAACATATAAATATTAAATACTCTATGCTACAACCACGGCCAAAAGTTAAGGCATCTCAAAGTCTAACTAGTGACATCTTTTTCTACGAACTAGTAAAGGCAAGTGTTCTAATCTTGGACGAATGTTGAAATTGTTTTACAATACTGTTTTAGCTTCACTAACATTAAATATAATTTATTACTAATATTACAAAAATACATTGTTCTTGGAATGACTAACCAAGGCAAGATGTTTGATGGTAAAAGTATAACCTATAAACTGGTACGGAATGACTAAGGAATGCAAAATTCGCTCGCTCTCGAAATTGTCTGATGCAGAGATTCGTAGATAGTTTTAAGCAAAATCTTAAGCTTAATGCACACTTATTCGAGCCGAACGAATCGAAGTCAAGAACTCGCACACATATCGGACGAGTCGACGCGGGCAAACGTGCGAGGCTATATAATATTGTATGGTATGTTATTATGTAAAAGTGAAATAAATAATTCTAAATCTATTCTAAAACTTGTTTCGTTCGCCACGTTTAGCGCGTCACATTAAACTCGTCCTCAAAATTGTCTACGAATCTCTGCCTGTGACATTGAATTCTAATCCAAACTATTTTAAACACAGTGGCACATTTCCTCCACACACAATATTTGGTCCAACAGCTAAAATTTTAAAATCCTATCTAATACTTATATCACAGTTTCGTTTTATAGGTAACAGTTTTAGCTATCCAACTAGTGAAATGCGTTAACAATACTATCTCTGCTATAGTGCACAGAGCCTGTATCGAGAATATTGTTGCTACGAAGTCGTATAGTAGCTTTGGGGAGAATACAGTCCATACAAACAGGTGGTGACGGAACACTGTGGCTACTATACAGTATACGACTAGAGAGTATACTCGATGGAAGGCGAAAATGTTTGTGGCACGCCATATTGATTGTAAGTACCTGGGAAATAAGAAAGTATTGAAATTAGTCTTATAGTAGAGGTCTAAAGAGAGTAGGTTCATCTACTATGAGAGCGCGATAGAGCATATGGGTGCTGCATAAAGGTTTCCAGTACCCATTCAATATATAAATAAGTACTTTATAGTACAAATAAAACCGGCCAATGGCGAGTCGGTTGTTGGACTCGCGCACCGAGGGTTCCGTGCAACTTCACCATAACATTTGCTCTAACGAAAAGATAAACTAGATTTAGGGACAACTTATCTTTGCGTTTTCGAAACTGATAACGTCATACATCGACTGCAGTGCCGCGCGATAAGTCGCGCGGCACTTGCAGTCGTAGTCTCATCAGCACTTGCAGTCGGAAACGGTCTCATACCAATTAATACTGTAAAATAATGCCGTCTGCAGTCGCGGCAGATGCAATTGCCGTCTGCTGTTGCTGTCTGACGTCTGCCGCGTGGATCAGAATCGCACCTTAAGAGCTCTACCTCACCTGGACGTCAATGCAACGACGTCGCCAGCTGCGTATCCAACAATTCATATTGTTTCAAATTGGCGACGTTGCCAAATCGTCGCCACGTGATGCGAGTTAGCCGTCATACATTTATGACTTGTTTGGATACGTCGTACTGGTGTCCTGGTGAGGTAGGGCTCTAACAGTACTTACTGTTGCCAGCTCTCCGCCGCAGCGCTGAGCGTGCAGAAGAGCGTGCAGCCCGCGAGCGCCGGCCCCGCGTACGCGTGCAGCCCCATGCGCAGCGCAACGCGCGTCGGGCAGTACTCGCGTAGGCCCACGTACCCGGCGCCCAGGTCCACGGACGCCAAGCTGTTCGAGTTGCCCTGAAATAATAGGGGACAAGTATTGAATTATTTTCGTTAATTTCACAAGATACTCTGTCGTGGCCGCTAAATCTAATTCAAATCTAAATTCAGATGTATTATCGACAGTGTCACATGTTGATTTAAGCAACTTGTGTTAGTTGCTTAAATCAACATGTGTTTACAACATAGTTTCACCTTCGCATAAAACTTCCTTGCGGATTATGTAAGTGCAGGGGCCCGATTCTAGTAACAAGGTTTGTATTATTTGATTATAAACTTTACAGACCTTTGCCCAGCAGTGAGACGATTTATAGGTTAACAAACAAACAAAAACTTTACAGGTCTAGACTAATGTTGTGACAGATATATCAGCTAATTAGAAAGTAAAAAGCGTTTCCAGAATGGCTACCATTACCTTGTCAGTATACTGAAGAAGACATACGATTTCACTTTATAAACTTTATCGTGCACGCTTTGTATGTCACCGAATAAAAATAATCAGAAAATGTTCGCGAATGACAGTATGGTGAATTTATTGGATAATTCATGCAAGATCTGTAGTTTCAAGCAATTATCAAGAGTTCCACTACGAGATGAGGAGTGAACGTGACTGTCGAACTGCTTCGTCCAGAGTGATGACGCTACGGCAGCTCCTCTGGAGAAAGAGAAGACAATGATATCCTGAATATTGTGTACATGACATTGGCAAATGACGAACTGTCGAGTACATTAATAAAATAAATATCTCACCTGATAAAAGAAGAACAGTGACCCAATCCAGAGATGAACCAACGTCTGACTTAGCACATCGACTGCATCGGTTCTTCTTCCAGGCCGCCGATCCAGCAATTTATGGTCCATACACTTCGACGTCAATACACACGTGAAATATATGCTAGGCACCATTATAACGTTATGCGGCCTCATTAGTAACACAACTATCAACATCAAACTGTTCAACATTATATGAGACAACGATCTAGCCAAATTCAGTTTGACATCCTCCAGATTCCATGGCTCTTCTATCAATGCATCGTAGAAGTAATCCTCAGTCTTAGCCTTAGGTTTGTGGTAGACAAACTTACTAATGTTAACTGTTGGATTCTTACTTGGATTGCTTGGGTTGACCCCGCAAATCTTTAGAATACCCACGTAAGAGAGTATTTCGAAGATAAATTGAGCTGCAATGAGACCCCAGAAAACGTTGACGATGTGTACCGTGTCCCAGGATTTGATTTGAGTGATTGGACTGTCTAAAGCGTTGGTAGCGAATCGGTAGCAAAATATGCAAGCGGTCATTATGATGGTTAATGAGGTATGCATTTGCATCACGTTGTTCATGTATTGAACGTTGTAGAGGCAAATTCCGAAGGTTAGAAGTGTTCCTGGAAAACGGAGAAAGGTTTTTAAAGGAAAAGAAAGTATTTGGGAGTTTTACAATTTGATTTCAAATGCATTTCGAGCGAATATTAGGTATTGATCACTAGATTGACATAGGTTGCATTTTATTCCCAAAAACAGCAGTTTTGTTGGTTTTACAACAAACACATAAAAGATAACGTGCCTCTGAAAATAAATGTCCAAAAAAGTAAAGTATACGTTATAGAGATTTTCTCAAAAACTACTTGACCGATTGCAAAAATTCGTTCACATAATAGTTTAAAGTGCACCACGCTCATATCGTAAAATAATTTTAAAATATTTGTGAGTAGTTTTTTTTTACAAAATCTTTCTTCTGTTATAGGACTTTATGTAGGGGCACATAAATATTTCTAAAGGTGGATATTTGTAATTAGCGTTTAGTTATTAAGTAAAAAGTTAGTATGTGCTGCAAATGTTCCTTAAAGTAACAAAAAAAAAAATACCTATAACTAGATGTAGTTGCAGATAGAAATTGTTTTCTGGTGCGTTGAGCCAGTCAGCTGTATCTGGTAGGAATAGCCACCGGTCGCCCGTTTGGTTCATCGTGCGGAGATACCTGGGACGATAAGGATTTCATATCATTACGGTTTAGGCAGAATTCACTTTTAGTTTATTATGTTTATTATGCCTTGAATTCATTCGACAAAATTAAGCGGATGGTTAGGCTTGTGACATACATTAATTCTGCACAGTGTTTAAGTAAATCAATCAATTTTGAGAAAAATAAAAAAAAAATATTTACAATAAATTCAACTATCAGAAAAACATTTATTAATTTGATGTGCATCGTTACTGTGCTTTGGAGTTTTCATATTTGAAGGTAGTTTAAATATTTTGCATTGATTTCTTTCACTGGAATGGTAATTATTATCATTTCTAAGGTCATTGTGTGATTTGTGACGTACGTTAAATTTTTTTTGATTTACTAAAAATCATGAGTACAACTCCCAATTTCAATTTGTCGAATGAATCCAAGGACACCTGTATAATTATATTAAAATGTATGTCTGTATGAAGTACATCTGTAAAGAGGGCCTCGGAGTCCAGTTGCGAGTACACGTTGAAACCGTACAAGTGAAGGAACTTTGGACGCGGTCAGTATCTGGATGGGTGACCGCTAGTGACATTTTCATCTGAGGGGCTCAGATGACAGTGCCAGGCCCCTCTGTGCCTTGGAAAGCAGTTGGGCCCGGTTATTGTCGCTCGGCAGCAGTCGACCACGTCAGAGGCCTACGGGCGGCCTGAATAATCCTGGCAATAGGCTTGGTCACTAAACGAGAAGAAAATCTGTGGAATGTGTAATCCACCTATCCGCACTGGTTGCGCGTGGTGGATCATCCCGTTACACACACTGACGCTACAATTATTGGCTCTCCGTTGCGATACTATTCTTAAGTCTATTCAATTATGTGGCTCTTAAGGGCCTAACCTAATATGAGCCAACTAGCGCCGCCAATCTTAAAAAAATAACATCTTCCAATATAATCAATATTATTAAAAAAGCTATTTACAAAATGTTTATTACCATAAATACTATTTTTTAAATGCTTATTTATAACGTGATTCAATTTCGGTAAGTTGTAGTTCGCATAATTGCGAAAAACGGCCGTTTATGGCACATTTGTGAACTACATTAAAGTGGCTTCCAATTCGTCGACGTAAAGATGCTCACATTCTTGCTCTTCTCTACTCGGTGCTGTTCAATCCCTCAACTCCTTTATATCTAAAGGAGCGTTTTCAGTACCTTTGCACTACTCATAATCGCCCTCTTCGCTCTTCTGAAAATCTCGTCCTTTACCTTCCTTGTTCTTCTACTAAATTCTATCGACAATCCTTCACGTCTCAAGCAATCCGACTTTGGAATTCCCTACCTGTCTCGATACGATTCGCGGAGTCCCTGCCCATTTTCAAACGACAGGTAAAGGAACATTTTCTGACACTTTGATACCTATACTTACTCTTCTTTTTCCTCACCTCACTTTGGTTGTTGTCGATATCCTGTGTTATGTGTGTTTATTTAAGTACTACTGTTATTTATATGTATGTGTATGTATATATATATATATATTTATTATTAATATATATTTACATTTATATATTATATTTATTAATAGTATTTAATAAAGTATTATATTCTTACAAGTATATATTATATTGGTATATAATAGATATAATTTACATGTTTAAGTATCGTAAATTGTGTTACCTATCTAACGTAGATATTACTATTTATTATATTTACATACTATGCACTTCTACCTCTTTCTGATATATTTTTATAATATCCTCTGCAGTTGGTTGTCTGGAAGAAATCGCTTTTAGCGATAAGACCGCCAAAATTGTACATGCTTCTCAATTATGTAATTAATACTGTATTATGGTGCAATAAAGTGTATTTATCTTTATTTATTTATCTACAACTTAGCTTGTCGAAATTATGCCATGTATTGTATATTGAAAAATAGTATTCATCCTAATAAACATTTTGTAAATAGCTGTTTTAATAAAATTTATTATATTGGAATATATTATTTTTTCAAGATTGGCGGCGCTAGTTGGCTCATATCAGGCACTTAATATTGTAAAATAGAAATGCCATAAATTAAACAATAAACTCACCTATGCAAAGCAATCAGCAGCACCCATTTCGGTACAATCTCCACTCCCACCATCATCCTCTCAGTCAGCTCCGGTTTCTCTTGCACCTCCGTCGCTCCCGTCACCACTTTAGACAAATACATCACCACCACGACCAGCGTCCGAACCAAAACGAAGAACATCAGCGTATTCCACAGGAAATACCACGTCATATGCTCCTCTTCGATAAAACTCGTTCCAAAGAACGACCACGAATGGAACAACGTGCCGATTATAAGCAATCCGTCTATTGCATTCAGATCTTTTAATAGACTTAGGTCTGTAGTCTTTTCTATGGCAATTTTGGCGATGAAATACGTCATAGTAAAAGTACAGGCTATTGATAGGAATGCTAGAAGCCATAAGGAGTCGAATGAGCATAGTTGGCTTTTGGTTTCGGTGATGAAGCACGCAATAGTTTGTATGACGCAGCATATGGTTAGTATTACGGCGAAGGCGATGAGAGCGCCGGCTCTTGAGGTGCGGTGCGGGTGGGTGATGCTGTGCTTGCGACGGTTTTCTGGTTGGAGCGAGTAGAGTATTATGCAGAGGATGGCTGTTGCGATCTGAAAAAAATTGTCTGATTTTTTTATCAGTATTTAAGGTACACATCAAAGCACATCAAGTGTAACACTTTGGACTTTGCACGTAAGAGTTAAAATAGCATGTGTTACCACTGATCTGCTGTCGTCCGTACAGTTGAAAATAGAGAAAAGTGTACATGGAGTCTTATAAAGGTTGAGAGGCGCTTTTAATATATTTTCTACTATAAACAACTGTAGTTGGATGTCAAATACAAACAACTAGCGTCCCGTCCCGGCTTCGCACGGGTGACAGATAAATATAGCCCATGTTATTCAGGGATAATGTGGCAAGGTATAAATTTCTTTTACAGCCTTTATTAATTTTGTATATATAAAAATATAGGTAAATTTAAGGGACCTGTATTTTTTCTTTTATTAAAATAACGTGGTATTAATTATTTAAAAATTAAGTTAAGATCGTGAAAATTAAAAAGGGCGTGACGATGACGTCACATTACTGAAATAGTGTCGTTCCAAAATGGGTGAATACCCATGGTCCGGACGTTTTTGGTATTTGTAAGAGCGTGTTCATTGCCATTTTTCTAAGTGATTTTTTTTTAAAATTGGTCCAGTTGTTTTTGAGTTACTTCGTTACAAACATACAAATCTTTCCTCTTTATAATATTAGTGTAGAAAAGTAGAATGAAATGATGACATTTGTGTGTGGATTAGATTATTTTGGGATCTTACGATTCTAATAACATTCCCCTTTATTACTTACAAAATAAAGCAGAAAGATGGCTGCCCCAATAGCGAACATGTCGAAATCCGCAGACGTCTCTGCTAAGTAGTTGGCCATCTCCGCGAGTGATTCCTCGTAGAACTCGCGCGCGATCTTGGCCGCGCTCAGCTGCCCAGTCGACAGGTAGTGCGCGAACTGGGACTCGGCGCGTTGGAATTGTTTGTAGAACTCTGCAATACCAAAAAAAGAACTTAAAGCGAGCTCAGGCTGTATATGAATCTCGGCCTAAGTGCTTTATGTAATTTTATTAAGAAAACAAATCATTCATTCAATCACACAATCATCAAATTTGAATTATTAATAATTATATAATTAAAATATTATTGTTATAATAATGTTACTTAACAAAAAAATAAAAATTACAATTAGGTAAAAACCTATTCTTATATTGAGTACATCATCAGAGTATCTATGTTACTGGGTGGACACCTACACCATAAAATTCGTCAAAGAATTTGGTAGACAGAAGAGTTAAGGATGATATTTTCTTAAAAAGTACTTGAATGATTTTAAAAGAAAAACTCAATCCAGTATTTTTTGAAAAAATCACAGACCTCATGTATATATTGTCTTCGTGTGTACCTTTGTCTGTGGGCAATGTGGGCAGCCTCGCATTGTGAGCCGCTATGACGTGCAGCAGGTACAGGTGTTGCCTTGTGTCCGCGGGGAGTATGGCGGGCAGAATGCGGCCCGTGCTCTCGCCGGGGATGGGCGCGTTCAGCAGCCACGATATGGTCGGGGCCACGTCCACTTGCGCCACGGTGGGGCCGGGGCCGGCGCTGGAATGTCACGGTTGGTTTGACGAACGTATGTCGCAACTATTAACCTTATTGACATTGCATATATAACATAATCATTCTATCTTACAGTAGATTGATGATTAATAGTAATTTTTTTTTCAGTTTATTTAACATATAAATTATACATTTATTATAATATTATCGCCCTAGCTTAAGTCACAGTGATTTATGCGCCTGGGTGAGGTCGCTTTACATGTCACGATACATCGCCAATGAAGTGCTTCTTCAGCTCATTTTTGTATCTATTACTGTTTACGTACTTATTCATTATTGTTAGTTAAGTTAATACGTACGGATGTGGGCACTGGAAGTCTCTACTTTTGACTACGACGAGGGGTACGAGCACCTCTGCTGGCGTCGCGCCGCCGTGGCCGCCCGCGTCGCGCATGCCGTGGTCGCCGCATATTAACAGCACGCCGGGACGCTCCTACAAGTTAACTAAATGTTCAATAGCAGAAGGTATTGAAGGGTTTTGTAGTCGTAGCCACTCTTAGCACAAAACGCCGATGTGTTGATCATTGAATCGATTGCGAGCTTCGAGCTATCTACAATTTATATGATAATGTAGCTAATTCTGCAGCGGTCACTAAGTCGAACCTTAAACCTAAACGCGTCACTGTTGTTCATATTCTACAGCGGGACGCCTCGTGTAGCGACAACTAATATTAGCGTACGCAATATGGAATGTTAGTGCTCATGCTCAGAGCCACCTACTGGCATTTTGAACTAATAATGGTAGCACAAACCAGTTTTTAGTTCCATAAACTTCCATAAAATTTGTAATTTCCTTACAAATTAGACGACTTAAGTATACATATTACATACACAATGCACAAAAAAGATTAAAATCAAAAGCACAGGTATAATGAAAACATAAAATGGGATATTTCGAGTCTCAAACAGTGAAAGAAAATTTTAATTTTACGACATACCCATTTCTGCATGGCATCGAATATTCTATTGACGATGCTATCCATTTCTATCAGTTTCGGTTTGATTTTAGGGCTGCGAGCGCCTTCCAGGTGCCCAATGTGATCCAACCCTAAGTAGTGTAGCACTAGGAAATCAAATGAGGGTTTAGACTTCTCGTCTGGTGTGAGAATCTTGTCTAGATGCCGCGTCACGTTGTTATCTACCTGGAAATAAAGTTTATTTGAAGTTTTAAAAACTGC
Organism: Tachystola acroxantha; assembly: GCA_963506565.1. Classification (NCBI taxonomy): domain Eukaryota; kingdom Metazoa; phylum Arthropoda; class Insecta; order Lepidoptera; family Oecophoridae; genus Tachystola; species Tachystola acroxantha. The sequence continues at coordinate 7,949,090 of OY735887.1, forward strand.
AAGAACGAGAAGATGGTAGTTTTGGCGAAGTCATGATTCTTTTGTGATTGATAATAAAGAATAAATTAATTGTGGTTACTATCGATTATTTTTTACAATAATATCGTTTTCTGCTTCGAAATTGTCATTGTTCGAAATATACACGAAGAAGTGGAAACACAGGATTGTAAAAATCATATGCTGTTATTCATAAACCTAGTTAAACCTCACTTCCTTTAAATCGTGTTGCTTCCCTTTCACACTTCGTTAAAAAAAGGTTAGGATAGAAAGGGACAGGGGCCTAAACGGTGGCGTAACTTTACGAATAACTTTTAATCGCGTTTATGAATTCGCGCCATGGATAATTCCATCCTACTCCATCTATCGAGTCAACAATACAACTTATAATAGCCGTTCAGGGGGGTGCGCTGCGTCGATTTTTACTAGCCGTCAATGTCAGATTTTTGGCGAAAATTTTGTTCGTGCAGGCTTTGACAGGACAAAAAAGGCCAGCCGGCTAGCCCCCCAGGCTGTTTTATGTTGCGTTGCATTTTTTTTACTTTTAAATATTCATGTCGAAATCGGAAAATTATCAGTAGCTTTTTTTAATAAGGGTGCAGGAGATTTTATCATAAAACATCATTTCTCATAACTTGACCGATAAAATTGTAAAAATTCTGTCACTAATACATACTAAGTTTAAACACACGTAATTATAAAATAATTTTATGAATCGGTCAAGTAGTTTTGGACAAAATCTTAACCACAATAAGACCCCTGTATATGTTTTTGTCTCTGTTTTAGACCCTACAATAATAGGTTCTAGGTATATTCACATAAGTATCGTTAATCTGAGAATCTGCCACATATTATTATCGTTGTAGTGATTAAGCAATTATATAACATTTGGAGGCAGTCGAGCTGAAAATAAAGCTAATTATGTCTTTTCTAAATGCTTGGAAGTAATAAAGCGTCATTTCGTTTCCTCTTGCCCCATTCACTGCAATGTTGATGTTACTTACGTTACGTTATTTATGTTAACACTCGTACTTTGTTAGTTATAAATGTGACTTGAAAGTTATTCCACAGTATAAGGCACAGTCTCTTACTAACTGAAAGGTTTTTAACGAAGTGTGAAAATAAACCACGATTTAAGGAAAGTCGGTTTAAGTTATGTTCATGGCTAACCGCCATTGGCTGTTAGTTAACCATAAACCTATATCGTGTTTTGCACATTTTGTTAAAAGCATTAAGTTAGTAAGATAACCGTGGCACAATTTTAATGTCATGTTCATGGAACATTGTATATTACTAATCATAACCACTGCGCCAACTAGTTCTCCCGCTAATAACCACACCTCTGTAGTCTGTATAATATGCAAAAACCTTGCGAAGGTCTAACCATCTAACTTCTGTATAATCCGTGACGTAGAATGACGTAGTGCCGTCTGAGTCAGCCCACAGTCCCGGGAACAGGCGTAGCCACGTGTGGTCGCCGTAAATGACTTTGGCGACGCACTAAACCGAAGCCCAAATCAAGTGTCTTATTTGGTAAACAAAAACTACCCTATCTAACATTTTAAGCTATTATGTGATTATTGCATAGTTATTTTGACATTATTAGATCGGATTACTTTATTATCACAATGATGAACAGGTTCGATCAATCAGTTCCTTCAGTGTTACATCACAATTAGACGATCATATTTGTTTACAAAATAAGACACTTGATTTGGACTGCGGTATAGGTCTAACCATCTCACCTCCGTATAGTCCGTGACGTAGAATGACGTAGTGCCGTCTGAGTCAGCCCACAGTCCCGGGAACAGTCGCAGCCAGGTGTCGTCACCGTACATGACTGAGCGGCGGCCGCGGGACGCAGCGGCCCGGAGCACGCTGTCGCCGTGGACGGCGGGCGCGCCGAAGTTTAGAGCAACGTCCGCGAATGTTGATACGCTGCCTGTCATCATGGCCTGGATAAGAAAAGATGATTAAAATAAAGAAATATGCCATTTATAATACTTTAATTTTAATATAAGATAATTTATTTACATAAAGAACCAGATAAGGTGAATAATTTAAAGAAAGAAAATAAATAGAGACGGAATAGAAGATAATAAGACCTACATTAGATAGAAATAACCAAAAAAGACTACTACACTAGGTAGGTACGAGTAGATAAGAAGAGAATTCATAGTTTAACTTGCATACAAAATTCTTTCAAGCATAACTTTTAATAGGTACTGAAAGTCTACATACATAAATACCTACAATAACAATATAACCCGGGTTTAGTCATGTATTTTTGTGGTTAAACTCAGGTTAAGATCACGGTTTGGTGCAATTGGTCCTTATAATTATAACAGATACGCCCGTCAATTCTAAGGTATTTATAAATACATTCAAGTACACATCAAATTGCGTACAAAGGGCAATTGTGCAGTACAATAAAAAAATAACAATACACACATAACAAACAAGACAACACAACAGGCAGCCATAACCCAATAAAGCAAATATTATTAAACAAGTGTTCACACACAAAAAAAGTGTTTCTTCCTACAAAAACGTGCGAAGAAACAACGCCTTCAATAAATATATATTTGTAAAGTGCATAAAATATAATACACGATGATGTGTTTTACATTTTATGTGCATATTTTTATGTCCCCAGTTACCACTATCGAGGCACATACCTTTCCTTACCCCGGCGCCAGATATGTGCGCAAATGTTTGCCAAATATGCTCAAATTCGAGGTTCAATGACGGTTTTTTATGACGTCGTAGTTATTGATTTTGAACCAAGCTTTTAGCTAAAACTAGCTGGTAGTTAAAACTTTGCAAAGATGAATTACACCGAGAGAGTTGCGGCCAATTTTTTACCCACGATCGTCATGCATATGCGAGCATTGCATTAGCTGCGTCGAAACAGTATCCTACGTTATGACACAGTATAGTTAGCTCTGTTACCAATAGTCCGACAAATTCTGATTAGAGTAGTCGTGAGGTGAGAGGGGTAAGCCGCATCTGTGATATATGTCACGTGCCATATCGCATGCCTCGAGGACGACTTATCGTTTCCGTTACTTTTTATTTTGACAAATGGACGCGATACATTATTGCAATATTATCGCTAGTTTTAATAAACGATAAACAAACACAGTAGGTATATCATCCATTTGTCAAAGTGAAAACAATCAGTAAATAAAAGAGATATAGTTAGCAAGTCTATCGCCCTTATTACCCGACTGCGCAAGCAAAAGAGGGTTATTCGCAATACTGACATGTACCCTTAGTTGCCAATACAAGGTTCGCTCACTAGCGGCTGCGTAAACCAAAGCTGCGACGTACGGGATTGGTCGTATTTGTGTTGCACCTCCAGCGGCCAGTAGCGGAACTAAAGTCCTACTAATCCCGTGCGTTTTAGCGAAGGTACAGTGCGCGAGGCGTAAGCTCAGGTTTGCATTTGTGTGCGTGCACACAGATAGTGTAGAGTGATATTCGGCCTGAGGCGCGACGCGTCCTACGCATACAAACGCAACAAAATACACCCTGCCGCGCACGCACCGCACTTCACCTCTTGTACCGCTATCACTCACACAAATGTAAACCTGAGCTTACGCCTCGCGCACTGTATTCTTCTGGTAGTCGTTAACTAGAGTATTTGTCAACTCATGGTAATGGTATAGAATAGATAGAGGATAGAGTGATCAAAGGCAACCTTCTGTATAATTCCTGCACTGTGGTTGTGCGTCGCGCAAATCACGCAACCCGATCAGGAACCGGCGGTCAGTAGGTGGTCATTACGGCGATACACGCAATATAGGCCTTGAATTCACGCTTAATGATTGCCGATACATGATCAATGAATTTGCTAATGAACCCAACTGCCATGAGGAGGAGGGTAATGACTTTCGAGTATAAGTATGTCGCCTCCTTTGTGGCCTCCTGTAGCCTTTACGGTTTGATGGATTTTCATGTATGACATGGTATTGACATAGGGTATATTTCATGCCAAAAACAGGTATTTTCCGAATTGCTAAGCTGCTGTTATTACGATTCTGGACATAAAGAGGAAAAAAGGAACCAGCATATGAACACTTCGTTGTCCGTCTGTCTGTCGAGTCCTTTTTCTCAGAAACGCGTGGATGTGTTGTTGAAATTAATACCAAATACTCAGGTCTGCAATTTCACGCAGCCGTTAATAAATCAAAAATTTTACGTCGACGCAATCAAAAGATATGGCCGTTTATGTCGCATATTTTGTAATATGAACATTCCTTTTTTTTATCCGACTGTGCAAGAAGGAGGGTTATGTTTTTCGATTGTATGTAAGTATGTCTTGTTAGTTTCGTCTTGATTGTAGAAGTGATAGGATAGAAAAATTTATTCAAAGCTGCTAAATATTTTGGCAGTCTAGTTTTTGTGTTTCTTAAATTAATTTCTGCTCATTTTGGTTGTGGCACTGGGCATGCGATATTATGGTAGCGGTATGGTCGTTACCAGACGATGAAAACTCATTGGTACATGGATGAACTGGGGTTCGAACCCGGGACTCTGACCTATTGAATGAAATAGATTACTTATGTAACAAAAGATAACATGACAATGAAATACATGACTAATTGCTAATCTACGATATGTCGACTTTTAAATCGCGGGCAAAGATAATCTCGATTTACAATCAAGTTGTAAATAAAATACATATCCCATACAACTTCTAACAACAATCATAAAAGCATATTGAACGTCCAATTAACAAAAGTAATCTAATGTAAGAAAGAAGGTGCTTATAATAAATTACTGAAAAAATATATTATATTAACTTGATATTATTTGTTCACCATATTACAGTTGAAAATAAAAACAAGTTGAATAACCTTCTGTGATTTTTTTGCGAATTGGACATCCTATCTGTAACTATAACAAACTAGGAAGATAGTTTAATAAAAAATAAAAAAGCATGCAATTTTCAAACACAACACCAAAGAAAAAACTTGTCGCTTCCGAAACTTATTAGGTATATTATTTTTATTTTGAGTAAAACTTTCTTCGAGATATTTAAAACAAATAATTGCTATCAAAAATAATGGTTATCTCAATGATTTCGATTGATTAAAAAAAGGTATTTGAATAGAAAATATGTACCCTTATGACAAGTGATATTTGCTTCAATGTTTTTTCTTTGGCCCCATCACCATCACCAAGGGAAGCTAACTAATTACTAAAAAGTGAAACTTGCGAATATGTCCCGCCAGAAGTTTATTGTGCGCCTCCACTGTGCCCTTTCCTTCTTTCGCTCTGGTGACTGTATAAAAATTCACCAATAAATTACAAACAATCCTGATAAAAAAAAAACAATGTATTTGTTCTTTGGTACTGTGACTGAAATAATATAAAATCAAAATAGTATTCCAAGTTTCTAAGCCTTGAGTTAGGTTTCTTGAAAATATTTCATTAAAATAATTGAGATTTTATTAAAAATACAGTATGTGCGAATTTTAGGCCATATCTGAATTCACACGCCCCACTCAATACCTCCCTCAGCTGTATCCAATTTGTACTGCGACACGATTGATGACTATATTCAGATATGTTATAAAGATTGGCGCATATTGTATCTCTCAATCAATCAAGAAATGCCAAAAGATGAAGAGGACTTATTCAAAGAACGCTGATGTCAGCGATTAGTTCATATAAATCATTCATGCCAGTGAATAAAAGCTATTTATTTTATGTACATATGCCTTCTTCTCAACAAGCACACATCTTATCACGTAAGATAGGTGGCACAACCTGTATGTAAACTTTGGTTATAATAATTTTAGTGTTATCCAAACTACCATTCATATTTTAGTATTTGGAGAAACACTAGTTAATAATAGGAGATAGGATTGATACAGAGATATGTACAGTACAGAGGTTTCAATTAACCGGACTAAGTATAAGTGCTCAAGAACCCTTTGATTGAAATAAAGCAATGAGCAAATGCTATCTTACCTTAATCCTAGGCATTGTGACGGTGGGAGGCTCTGCAACAGACACATATATGCAAGCAGATTTGTTCTTTAGTAGTTGCCCGGTGTAGGGCATGTACTCATCGGAGACAAAGTCATAGCGCAGGCCGTCTATCACCATGAGAATCACAGTGTTCTCACCAGAATTGTAGACTTCATGACCATCAATGCTGAAACATTTGTATTTATTTAATGTAAGTATCATATGTTAACATATAAATTTAAAATAAGGTACAATATTATAAAGTATTACAGAGCTAAAATACACTTTAATTTATCAGTGTATTTATTTAAAAAATTCAGACTTATAAAATAAATATCTCCTACTTTGTCAATTAAAAATTGCTTGACAAAAGGCAGCCCCTAAAGATCAGACACAGACCACCTGCATGAAGGTTGAACATGGCACAAAAGTGGATCTAATTAGAATCATATAAAATCAAGAACCTCTGGCTTTGAGCCCATAAGGGATAAAACAAATGCATCTGAATGTATGAAATTAAATCATATAGGTACATACACAGCATACAATATGCATTCCTTTACATCGAGCAATCATGAGCACCACTCGCATGCCTTAGATTTTAATTACAGGCAGTCATGCTTCCTTAAGGTGAAAATAAAAATGCAATCATTACTCACCTGACACCATCAATGAAGTTCGGCAGATCATCCATATGCGCTAACTTTCCTGAATGATATTTTAATGGGAAAAATCCATACAGGAACAGCATAAGCGCTCCTAGAGCCATTATGAGGAGACAAAGACCGGTCCATCGGTGCTGGAGCCACGGGAGCATGGTGGCAACCTTCGACAATCCCAATCCAGTAATAACGAGACGTTTCCTCGTGAGAAAACGAACACACCGGCTGTTTACCAGTTTACACTTTCGCTTTCGAAACACTACATACTAGACACGCTATGCGTTCCTATTAATCAAGCCCGTATTGTGCAATTCGTAGGTTTCATTTACCTTTACAACTTCCTCAGTGTAATAGGCGGTTGCTTACTGAATCGGACAGAATATTATCAATACAATCTGTATGAAACGATAAGCTACTGATAACAGTCACACATTGGGGAAGCGGTTTTGGTTTGTAGTAACCAGAGAGAGAACGTTTATGATATTGAAGTTCTGATAGATGAGAGATACCAATGAATAGTAATTGCGTTAATAGAAATTTTAATTTATAAAGTAAACAAACACGCAAACGAAAATCGACCAACAGTGTCGTGTCGATGTCAGATTTCAAATCTGACTGAATCTGACAGTGACATTGCCTCAGTCAGTGTTGCCAATTGTAATTTTGAAATTCCGTTACTCAAAAATTCCGTAAGAATGTCAGCGTGAAGATTACGTCATTAACTTTCTGTGAATATTACTCAATATTGACTACAGAATTGCGGAATTGAGACAGAATTCCATAAATTATGAATATCAATTGCTTTTATTTGTATGAACCCCACACCGTTAGCCATTACACTTGACATTATGGGTTATTCATTTCCGCAGTTTAATGCCAATCACGCATAGAACCTTCTGTCTTCACGTTTGAGCATCAAATTTTCAGTTTTCACCCTACCGACATTTGCTAGATTTGAAAGGAAATCCGATAATTTGGCAACATTCTTGACAGAATTATTTTGATCCAGCTCCCTGGCCCTGGGTGCAGCTATTTTTGCCCATAATATTGAAATATTTATTTGCGGCTTTGTGTGAACACTTTTTTGTGAAAGAAGACAGAGTGTTTTGTGGAGTATCATGCTCGTCTCCTCGCATTACTAGGTGTGAACGTGGATCGTTTAGGGCGTAGAGGGAGAATAGTTTAGGGCTATGGAAGGTGTGTTCGTATTTGAATATGTATTTAAAACAAAACGTACATTATAAAGCGTCAGACAAGGCTGTATGCTCTGGTTACATTTGCCTGTCCCTCTGGGAGTTTTTTAAATAATTAGTTTGGCGGCAATTTTAAAAAACCAAGCCGATTGGAGGTTGTTTTTAGGATAAATAATATAATTGATTTATGTATAAAAAGTGAGTGTAATATACTTACTATATGTAATATACTTACTGTAATTAGTACCTATATAATAATTTTAAGGAATAGTCACGGTTTAGTAAGTATCCAACCGATTTAAACCATGATGGGTAGGCAAAACTTAATTTTTATAGCGCATTACTAATATATATAGCTCGATTACCACTGACTCACTCACTCATTCACTGATTGACCGTCCCGTTTAGTCTGAAGGAGTTCCCGGAGGTGAAAGTGATGTAGGGGGGAGTTGTATAGTTTAGTGATTGGACCAGAGGAAAACTATAGGGAAGTGAAAAAAACAAAATGGCGGCGGGTCACGTGATGTCATCTCCGCCATTTTCCAACCGATTTCGTTCAAATTTGGAACGCGTGTCACATGGTCCACCTACTTTGTGATGAAATTGAAAAACAAAAGAAAAACAAAATGGCGGCGGAAATATAGCCGATTGAAAATTTGGACATTTCAGACCAAACTTTGACGAATTAGCTGGCCTAGCACGAGCGCATGAGTAATATCCAACCAATTCCACTTCGTAGCATATATGATGTAGTATACCAAAAAATTGACATTTTTGGGAAAAACAAAATGGCGGACGAGCAGTAAACCATAATATTTTCTCCATAAATTTTCCTATACGAAACGAAAGGATTACTGGCGTGCGGTAAATATCTATCAGTAACTATAGCGAGGCCGAAGGCCGAGCACCCTCTCGCGAGGCCGAAGGCCGAGCTCCGCGTAGGGCGAAGCCCGAAGCGATAGAACACCGCGAGGCCGTAGGCCGAGCTCCGCGTAGGGCGAAGCCCGAAGCGTCCCCTTGCCAAGCAGAAACATCTCCCCACCTTCCAAGTAACTTTTGCGAGGCCGAAGGCCGAGCCGGCCTGCGAGGCCATAGGCCGAGCTCCGCGTAGGGCGAAGCCCGAAGCGTCCCCTTGCCAAGCAGAAACAACTCCCCACCTTCCAAGTAATTTTTGTGAGGCCGGAGGCCGAGCTCCGCGTAGGGCGAAGCCCGAAGCGTCCCCTTGCCAAGCAGAAACAACTCCCCACCTTCCAAGTAATTTTTGCGAGGCCGGAGGCCGAGCCGGCCTGCGAGGCCATAGGCCGAGCTCCGCGTAGGGCGAAGCCCGAAGCGTCCCCTTGCCAAGCAGAAAAAAACTACCTACCATCCAAGTAACTTTTGCGAGGCCGAAGGCCGAGCCGGGCTGCGAGGCCACAGGCCGAGCTCCGCGTAGGGCGAAGCCCGGAGCGTCCCCACGCTACTACTACGATAATGTTTATTTAGTTGCGGCGCCTACAACACGAAAACAAAGCAGTCTCGCGGGCCGCGCGCGGCCCGCGCACCATGCAACACCTAGTTTATATACTTATAGGTAAGTAAAGAGAACAAACTATGAACCCACCGAATATCTTTCTATACCTACCTACGCAGTACCTATGCCATACCTGGCGCAAATCTTTGAAAGATATTTGAATGTATGTACAATCTAAACTCGGAACTCTGTATCATTTATTCCCACGAAGGCTGAATAATTTGTTCTCGAATGACACCTACGAGATTTCAGTAAGTAAGTACCTACCTACCTAGTTTCGATTGTTCAGTTATTTATTTCAGCCGCGTGATTTATAAATTTGTAGGTGTCCATGGTTTCAGAAATACAGATTTGCCATGCTTTGCAGGAAAATATCTAAGAATTCCTCTGACTAAATGAGTAGTTAGGAGGCTTATATGGACAATAACTTATAGGTCACTTGAACAATTGGTGTCATGTACTATAGGCTATAAATAAATGAAAAGAAATAAATTGAATTGAACAACCTGGGTTCGTTTAAGTACAAATACTTACGCCATAAAGGAGATGGGTCAAATGTGCCCCAGTCCAGTCCCGGCGAGAAAAAAACTTATATTATAATGTTTGATACTAATATGTATAATAATTCTCAATAGTCCCCATATCCGAGATCAATGGCTAACACATTAATATTGCCTAATGTTTCTAGATGGAGATTTAATTAAGTAATTAATTATTGAAAAAAAAAAACTGTTTTGTTCTGTTTTATGTTCTCAATTGATAATTATCAAAAGTCCTCAATTGATAATTATCATCTCTCTATCGAAATCAATCTCTAAGGAAAGATAACCCTAGAGTTAGCGACTTAACCCTAGCAAAATGTATGATATGACTTTTCACGGGTTAAGTTGTTAACTCTAGGGTTATCTTTTATTACAAGTCACCCTTAGAGTATCCAAGAAAAGTAGTCTCCTCATCCAACAATTAGCTGGTCATCCTATTGCCGGCAAGTTCAAGGTGTGTTCCCGAGTTGAGTCACAGGTCGTGTGGGCAGCTGAAAGTTCTATTTAAATCTACGCCGAATTCAAGTCCGTATAGTCTCGCTTGCACAGAGCGGCGCGCGCCTGCAACGAATACAAACGCAAAGGTGATTGTTTATTTATTATTTTGCATGTTGTTTACTTATCAGTGACTTTTTAATTAGATCGTGTCTCTAAGCTTTAGATAGACTTTCTCTACATAGCATAATATTACCTACTACTTTATCCTGCAATCATTTCAAAATTTTAAGTATCGTGTTTTTGAGAGCCTAATGTGTCCTAACATATTTACTTACGTGTATTGTTTAGTTCGTGTACAATTGAATGTACGGCTTTACTTCTAATAAAATATTTCTTAATTGAAATGTAGCGAAAAATTATATGACGCAAAGATTTAAATCATTGTTATGGTGGATAATAAAATTTTAATCAATCCATTATATCAATGGACTTACGATAGAATACCAGTAAATATCCACCATTGTTAACCACTATTTTATACTTTTCTACCAACTAATAATACTCTATTAATGCATTTAACTCAAATAAGTATAATTAATACACCAACAATGGCGTTTACGTATTTTTTTTGCATAGACCTGAAGTTTTTAGCAGCGCATCATTTCAAAGATTGTCATTTTAATTTTCACGGGTTTGTATTTATAAATGCCGTCTTTTGAATATTTTCTTCAAAATGTGCGGTTTCAAATAAACAAACGGGTCACTTAAATTTAGAGTGGCTATGAGTTAATATCATCTCAATATAACGGACATTATTAGCACGAAGATATTTAGTTCGGTTGCATCAGATCTAAAACAGCTCCCAGGTGAATCACTCGTGGAATCGTTCCAGAACAATATTTCGTGAACACATCAATTAGGTCGACTTCCCACTGCCAGATGATAATCGCAAATTCCTCCATGTATATAATAGTGAACGAGATTTAACTTTTTGCACTGTATTTTTGTCAGGAGACTGAAAGTTAGGTTAAAAATATTAACTAAGAATAGAAAATAATATGCTGGGGGGTGTGATACTACGGCGCAACATTGCATTGCATGTTCAATTCCCATCTTTGTACTATTGCGATGCCAACCGCTTCTAATAACTGGACTATGGATATATAGAGCCTATAGGTAACGGATTCCAGAGAACTCGGAATAACTTTTTTTAAAAGAAGCGTTGGCTCCTTGCAAAGTGGTGTAAATGTAAATTACAAAAAACAATTGTTGACGTGCAAAAATGTAGGGTTCTACGTGCGTACTTGACTTTTTTGACTTTGATGATTATCCTCGTCTGTCCTGCAATGCAATGCAACTATGCTAAAACGAAGAGGTCTTCATAATCAACTATGCGTTTATAGTCTACATCTATCCATTAATTAATATATGTGACCTTAAAAAATTCTGGCTTTGGAAAAACAATACGTACCTATACTAAGCATGTCTGTATAATTTGGTTGGCTGGTGACAAATTCAAAGCGAATTGGACGAATTTAGAACGCGTCCAATGTCGACCAATTCTTCATAATTACCACCGTGAAATTTATCGTATTATCGCAACGCAACGATACAATACGACATAGCTGACGTTGGACGCGAACCGTAATCTCCCAAAATACACTCTTTGAAAATATCCCACTGTTTATCTCGTCGAGTGCTGAATGGCGGACATTGTCGATGATTTATTTTCACTCATCTATTTGCGCTGTTTTATGGACGTTCATATACAATTCGTTTATACATATTTTGAGCTATAATGGTAATTGTTATAGGTAGTAAGGTAATGAATGCTGAAAACTTGAATTATCAGAATATTATCAGAATTCTTTGGCTAAATGGAGTTGTAGATGTCTATCTGCATCGTTACCACTAGCTAGTAATTCAACAAAATAATAAAGTCTCTGTTTACACGTTCCAGATGTCGATAGTTCCGATGATGTTCCGTGACTGGTGGGACGAGTGGGACCGCCCGTCCCGTCTGTTAGACCAGCACTTCGGCATGGGTCTCCGTAGGGACGAACTCCTCTCATCTCTCCCCTCCAGCTCTCTCTTCAGAAACTCCTACTTCAGGCCGTGGAGAGCGAACCTTGTCCGACAGGAGTCTACGTCTACCATTAACCTTACTAAAGAGAAATTTGAGGTAGGTCCATTAAGCTGTGTGATTGACACCCGGCCAGATGGTGCGATGATATATTATGAAGGAAACAAGAGGGTTTAATATTCAATGGCGCTCCTTGGGAGATGCTTAACTTACAGCCAAACTGTTCCATATTATCTACCTCTCTGGGCTTGTTTATCAGAACAACAGGCTGATAATGATGATGGAATCAATATCATGAAAGTTTATTAGAGTTATACACGTAAAATATAAGGCAGTAGTGGGTTTGTCATCAACGTATATATTGTAAAGAGTCTTCATGTAAACCAAGCGGTGCATTAAGTTAAGATTAACACAGTTAATTTTACTAATTTTCTCCTAAATCACTCCAATTAATAAAGCTTTGCATATGGGGTAGTGGTCGCCCACGACAATAGTCCAGATGTGGAAACACACCTGCGATAGTTCGCATTTCACATTGGCGTGGTGAAGGGATTATGTGGGATGCCTTTAGGTTTTCATATAAAACCATTATGTCGGTTTGTCAGCAAACGAGTGTTTGTTGATTGGCAGACTCTAAAGTCCCGCTGCCGGGCGAGAGCGGCAGCTATAAGGGAATCTTGGACCGATAGACTGGACTGGATGACGAAGGTGAGAGAAGATACCGACGTCAACTTTATATACCCTCGCCTAAAGCGTAAAGGGTAGTTGCGAATGGCACATTCATTTATTGTAGTTAGCACCTTAATTTTCTTATTGTGTGGTTAGTCCAAACCTATTGTTAGAATGGTTTAGGTCGTCTCCAAATCTTGGGTAATAACCAGTAGTACCATTTCACATACCTAAGTATTTCAATTTTGTTTATTTCCTAATAACCTGTAGTAAGTACCTACGGTAGACAGTCATCGGTTCATGATTATCATTTTCGGTCATTTTATCGGACAATCCTTCGCTACTAATAGACTAACTAACCCTGTTAGAAGGATAATCTAAAGACCGCCCTTTTATTTGTCTTGCTCCAACTGCCGTGAAGGATTGAAGGATTGTGTATTGTGCTGTAATACTCATAAGCCCTAATATCTCGTGCATGTGTTACGTATCTTTGCAATTCTGTCTCATTAATCAAGTTAAAAGTTGTTTTAATCAACAATCAATCATTTTCCAGGTTATCCTAGACGTACAGCAGTTCACCCCTGAAGAGATCACCGTCAAGGCCTCCAACAACTGCGTGGTAGTCGAGGGCAGGCATGAGGAGAAACAAGACGAACACGGCTTTATTTCTCGCCAGTTCACCCGCCGATACATCCTCCCCGGGGACTACGAGGTCGGTGACCTCGTCAGCACTCTGTCTTCCGACGGTGTCCTGACCATCACCGCGCCGAAACGCCCCCCGCCCGTTGCCGGGGAGAGGATTGTGCCTGTCACCAGAACTGGACCAGCTAAGCAGCCAGAGGCGCCCAAGGCGGAGCATCAGCCAAGGGAACAGACTGTCCCAATTGTCACATCCCCTTAAGTTCGTAATATAATATGCGCTCCCGATTGCTCCCATCCCAGTGTTTTAAGATATCTTTACTTACTTATATTAAAAGACACTTATTTTGGGCATAGGTGCTTTTGAAATAAGGATAAGTTGCAGATCCTCCTGAGGGATACGATTCTATCACTGTCGTACAAAGAGAGTGATGATAAGGATGGGATCATGGGATAGAGCAATCATGAACAATAAATACGGCAAACCTACCCCTTAATTGACCCCCTGCCGCGATACCGAGCACGATCGAATCATAAATAGCATTTATTTTTATCTCGTTCTTGGCCAATAACGAGACGCGATTCGAATATAATATAATGAACGAATTAGGTTTTAAAAAGAGGAATGCAAAACATTATTTATAATTATTAAATACGATTTTTGTGCATTTTGTTTTATTTTACCCGAGATTTTAAAATGCATAACGAAGCCGCATAAGGTGTACCTATGGATACATTAATTCACACCTTATAACAAGAAAGCATTACTAAGAAATTCTTAGCCATATTCCTACGAAGAGTAAACCGCGAGCATACATTAATGTTCAGCAAATGCGAAATGCCACAGAAAGCAATAAGAAGAGAACCTCCTACACGACCAAACTGCAAATAATGAATAATAATTCCTTCACTAGTTAATGTAAAACACAAACTGCGGTTCTCGACACATGTAAAAATGTCAAAGAGAGACAAGCAAGCATTCTATAATTCAGCTCGCAATCGTCCTAGAGAGCAATTCGAGAGGTGTTTGACTAATTTAATTTTCTCGCTGAGTCTCGCAGTCCAATAATATTGTTAATTTATCATCGTGCCAGAGGGTTGGGGCGGAATGACGAATGCCTATGCCCTTTACGTATTGATGATTGTTTTAATTTATTTTAAAAGCGTCCATTTATTTTGTGAAATCTGCGTTTTCGGTAAAATCCAAAGAAAATACCTAACTATATAACCTACCCTATTAATTAACTCTCTCAAAACAATATAATACTTGATGAGACAAAAGTTACAATCGAATTAAAAAGAATATAATTGTAGTTATAGTTTAAACTGGCCAGTTTGTAATGGTATATTTATATTTTTTTTTAGATTAATGACATAATATTGAAATGAGATTTTATTGGAGAATGACTTTTCAACACTGTCGTTTTTATTATTAAAGCGTCATCTACTGGGAATCGGGACTATGATTTACGATGGTTACTTTTTGATCAGGAGCAGTATTTTAAGAGTATACAATTCAAACGCCATCTGTAGCATAAGCCGTGAATTATTTCCTTTGGATCTATGGATCATGAATATTATGATTTCAAGCGAATGCGTTATCAAAGCGATCATTGGGGTTGGGAATTAGGATGTAATTCGTAATGTACCGGGGTCGGTCTGCTTAGCTGCCGAATTGGGATTTAGGCATCACACAAATAAATATATTTTAATAGATAAAAGATTACTTACTTTTACTTAGGTATAACAAAAACCCGTATCCTACTTTGTCAGTCCCGTGATCTAGATGAATCTGAAGACTATCACCTCATTCACGGGCTAGTAGTTCAGTTGCGAGTACACGTTGAAAACGATCGTACAAGTTAAGCAACGCTGGGCGAGGTCAGTACCTGGATGGGTGACCGCTAGTGACACTTTCATCCGAGCCACTCGTTAGGCCACGTCTGAATAACTCTGACAAATAGGTTTGGTCACTAAACCACACGAAAAAAAAACCTCATTCACGAAAGAAAATGTATCAACGATTTGCTTAGTATAGAAATCATATACCTATACGCCACAAAGGAACGGACATTACTTGAAAAACATTGCCCTTCTCCTTTCGACAGTCAGGTAAAAAGTAAGATGAAGGTATCTTATAAGATAGCTTTTACAATAAATAATCAGACGACGACGGATACACGACACTGAAGTATGTATTTATTCTTCAACAAAGTAAGTAGGTACGAAACAGTTATGGTCTAATCTGGCATTTCTTCATAAACAGTTTGAGTTCTGTCTTCCACATGTCAGAGTCTATCCAGTTTTGACAGTCGTTAGATCGAGTTCACGCTCAAATTCGTGTTAAAAACTGTCTATGAATTTCGACATTTGCCTATGTCTATTAAACGATCCCGAGCTAGGTATATTTCTATGCAAATGATCCTTTTGTGAAAAGTAGTATATTGGTACTTCGACTTAAGTTAGCAAAGCAAGCATTGTGGTAATGTAGCCCGAGTAATAGATCTCATAGCCGTGGATCACTGGGCTCTAAACGGTGGAGCCAAGGGGAGGCGGGAGGTTCATCAATCAGCCCCAAGCGATTACTGCGCCTGTGGTGCAAGGCAAGAGACAATAGAGGTTTGTGATTTTTGATTGATGGGGCAAAATAATGGTCGTTTTCATGAGATACTGTGTTTTGTATCTTACTGTATCTCCAAAATAGAAACTTATATTTTTTGGCCATCAGTATCGTGGGAGAAAATATTTCCTGTGTTCGGCGAAACGTTCCATTGGTGAATAAATTTTTCGAAAGATTGATTAACCGTCGGCGAAGAGTAATTTAGACGAAACATTCCATCGGTGAAGGGTATTTAGTACGTGGACCACAGGCAGTTCAAACGGTCCCTTTCTAACTTTCGCTTTCGGGATCAGAAACCAAAACTTTATGAAAACAGTTTGTTACAAACAATATTTGTTGTATTTAAAGGTGCTCCCTCACCGGGAGCATTCGCGTGTAATGTAATGTTACAGATTCGAGCATTACATCAGTGAGGGAGAAAAACAGCGTCAGTCAGGGAGGTAGTATTGTAATGTAATGCTCAAAGTCGAATCTGCAACGTTACATTACACGCGAATGCTCCCGGTGAGGGAGCAGCTTTAGAAGACACTAAAACATATTCTTAAATTACCAAAAATGTATGATGGTGTATATCCCATTAGAAGGCAATAATGCAAATCTTTGACTCACCTGATCGTCAAGTAAAGATAATCGCACTCAGAGCGTAAAGTCACCAACCAACATCAAAGCACACTTTCGTACCGAACTGCAGGATTCTTTGTTCTCTGCTCTCAAACAGAGGATATAGAGTCGAATAGTTACTTTTCATATGTAATAAGCGAGAATATATATGTCACAACTCACAACACAAAATGCGGAATTACTGCATGATTACACTATTTAAATCGCTACAGGAGCTGCTAAAGCAAGACAAGTTAACTGCTGTATTTTCCGTTCTCTGCCTTGAACTTGTGCCGCGTCTCATAGAGCTCAGTGTGCACCGTTCGACAAGCGATTGATCGGCCGTATTAATTGTTGCTGTCCGACCCTATCTCTACTTAGCTATCTAACTATCTGTGTATTGCGTAGCCGAGCTTCTTGTCGTAGATTTTGGTATAGAATCTACTACACGGATCAAAAAGATCCGTACAATCCCTGTTTCATTTAAGGTTTATAATCACCTACCTACTTGATTGAATAGTTTTAGAATTAAAACTATATTGAACGATTACTTAAAAAAATCTTCCATTAATTTTTGCAGCAGATTTAAGTCAATTTGCAGAGTCCATCCTCTCTGCCTATCAGGCGTGAGTTTATAAATAAAGAAATAATTTTCAACTTCTTTCATAAATTGTTAAATCTTTACTCATAGGCAGTAGATAAGGGGAGGCCAATGTTTTTAATAATTTATTCATCGAGGAAAAGTTTTAGAACTTATACCTTTGGGTTTTATTTAATTATAATTTCAAATAGACATTTGTTGATATTAGCGGACTGGAATTAAAAATTAAGATAATATTTCTCATGCACCTCCTCTATGAATGCGATGCCACAAATTGTAATAACAACCTAGATAATTGACGTGGGTGTCAAAATTGAGGTGCAGTATACACCTGGGTTAATTCACCCAGGTGCATTAAGTACACTATTAGCAGACTTGATTCGTCCTCTACTATGTAGAATGCTTAATGCACCCGGAATGATTTCCGGGTATGACACAGTAGACTTTAATTAACTCAGGTGATATCGGGTGCATTAAGGACTTAGGTACATACAAAAATACTATAGTCTGGCTATTCAATAAAATTGATAATTGTAAAGTTGAGCGGTGTGGTGTGTTGTGAACTTGTGACTCACAGATTATATCATTAATACGAAACAAACGGTGGAACGGTGACGTTTAAGTTAAAAGAAACCAGACCTTCAATGGCTGGCACCCCTCAGGATCCCAGAATGTTATACAATTTCAAATCAACTTCAGGAAGACTTAAGGTCAAATTCTGCTTTAATTTACTATTTACTTGATTGCTCTAAATAACTTGACATTTGCGAAATTACCTCTTCAATAAGAGGAGAAGACAGAAGGTACCTAGATACACTTACACTACCGGCTTTGCTGGGTTCCCTACATAATACCTATTCAGAAGTTACAATAGCTTAGAAATTGTTACATTGAATTTTTGATATTCAGTTATAACTTCTTAATTCCTATACAACTTTTAGGCGAATACTAGAGTTTTAATTCTTATTTTATAGGAACTTGTGATTAGGTACTAATATCGCCTTACGTTACGATAACTCTCCGTTTATCTTACGGTTACAACTCCTCGGAATCTTGAATTTTTAATCCAATTTCCTAAAACCTATACTAATATATATTTATGAAATAAATAATTAGTACAAGTAACTTGGGCACGTTTTTAACCAGATTTTACGAAATTTTAGAATTATTAATTAAAACACAAATGGTTAGGAAAAATATTGCAAGAAACCAAGAAGTAACTCTTTCCTTCATGCAAGAGACTGACATTTTTTTTCATATAAAAGACATCAACGCGTCACCTTTCTAATTAAGTTACTTTTGATTGGTCAATTTATTAAGTCTAATTTTACTAATTGCGATCCGGTACATTAGGTACCTTAACTTTTCCATGACCATTTAATTAAATTCACATCCATAGTACCTAAATCAAAAGCTCAAACAGCGTCAACAGCCTCATTAACCATTGCAAACGAATCCAAAAGGCTCGAATGTCGTGAAACGGTTGCTAAGTATCGCCTTTCATTATTGTTATTAATCACGAGCCTCGATCAATGGCACGCGATTACGTTTATATCTCGAATAAAAACAATATAAGCACAGCGGGCGGAGTTATAGCATAAATATCAGTTTGATAGCGGCCGGTTTGATTCGCTGTGACGCGAGACGCCTTGGGGCGGAGCTTGGTCGAGAGGGGGCGCCGAGCAAGAGTGCTCGCCATACCATTGCTAGCGAGCCGCGGCGACGCTCGTATCGGCTCGTTTCGAACGTTTTCGGTGTATCGTCCCGTTGCATGTGCGCGCGCGTGTGAGCCTGTGAGCGCAGCCTGTGCTGGCGTATTGTCGTGGCCCCGTGCTGCAAAACCGCCAAGATTCGGGTTAAGAACCGTGAGCCGGTGCCGGCGTACGCCATGGCCGACGCCGACCGCGACTCGGACCTTGGCGACGACAGTCCCGTGGTAAGTCCTACAATATAACATCCCTTTAAAAGCTTTTGTCGACATTTGCACAACGTTAATCACCTAAATTACTGTTATTGTCTTTCTTATTCGTAGCTGCAAGAGTTGTGATTCCCCACTCTTGAAAGTAAGCTCTTTAGGATTGTGTAAAATGCTTAACGACGATGTTGACTTTAATGTTGAATGAGTTTAGGTCTTTATGTTAAAGTTAGGCTTAGATTGAACTTAGCCTAAGCTTTAAGCCCGGCGGCAGAATGTCTGCAACCTATATTGCTTACAAATTGAGATGTCGGTAGATTTGAAGGTAGGTCGAAAGATTTTTCAATGTTTACATTTAATTGGTATTAGATTCTAGTAAGATTTGAATAAGAATTTGGTGGTTGTCGGGAGAGGATTTGGCTATTCATAATTTTACAAATACATAAAAAGACATTTCAAGACAAAGTTATTTCTAATTTCGGTGGCGGCGGAACTTTTGGTTTGGATGAGGTCAATTATAACAGTGCTAATGAAGACAAACAAATTGCAGCAGTTGATAATGTACACGTTGAACTAGAATAGCAAGGAGGATGTGTATGTTGATTACCATATGAGGATACGAGAGTAGGTATTGGACTAAATGTCAGTAGCCAGGGAAACGTGTTGATAGGATGAGAGACGGGAATGAGAAAGAAGACTCAATGACCACGGCAATAAAGATGTAAATTGCTGCAATAAGTGCATCTTTTAATCAAAAAGCGCACATTGAAGGATATTCATAAACACGCCTTTGTAGCATATAAATTTATTGTAAAAATTGTGATAAAAATACTAAGCTGTAATAATGGCGCTTGTAGGAGCTGACCAGTGAAATGTACTCGTTTAAAAATCTTTGGTAACAAAGTATGTACATTACAAGATCAATATTTTTATACCGCTAGGTAACGTATACCGTGTTTTGGTAGTCTCTAGACTAGAATACTTCAGTATATTGCTAAATTAATCATTTTTTAAGAAGAGAATTACATTGCAGTCAAGCATAATATTTCTACTTACTTATATCTTCGAGTTTGCTACCTGAAAGCCAAAAGCTCACAATAAAAGTCCGTCAATCCTTAGCAACGATTCGTGGTGATTGTGTTTACTGGTACTGACATCGGTTTTATTGTTCTTCCGATAACGATATTGTTGCTGTTCGGCCACTCTTTTTGTTTAGTTTTTTTTTGTGCATGTGGCTCTGGGTTCTGTCTGTGCCTTTCCATTGTATTGAATTTAGAAATTATATTTTTTAGGCGACCATTTTGACTGTTGGGATTGAGATTTGTATTCAGGTAGGCTAGCTAAAGGCTTTTAGATTGGTAAAGAAAAGTAAACATGACTGAAGTTGAAGAATTTTTATGATAGGGTTGTGTTATTTATTTGTAATCTGAATGATATAATTGAAGATGGAATGCGTCTACGATTTTTTGGGACTGATTATAGAAATGCATTACTTAGATTAAGTAATTGAAGCTTTTGTAAAAGCTCATTAAAATATTATTGGTAACCGGAAATAAACTAGGTTTTTCTTTCTATAAAACAAAGGTCCAACACAAAAAGGTTTCCGTTCATCGATATAAGGTTTCAGTTCGCATAATGAATTAATTAGTTTTAGTAACTGCAACTAATAACGTCGTGGTGCCATGTCTCCAATGTTTGCAACACATGTGCTGCATTTGAGCATCATTCGAGCGGCTTTTACAAAATGGCGCCGATATGATTATTAATAACAAATCGGAGTCGCATTTCGTGTCGGTTTTATTATTTTATATTGCAGTTTGTCGGCAGGACCAAGGACCCTGCCATCTGTGTCGCCTCTAAGTTTGACTGAGCATTGTTTATTTAGCGGAACCATTTCTGTCGCTATTTATAGTTTAACAATTCGTGAAAAAAGTCACCGCATTGATTTCGGTGGCGTCAGTTTTTTTCACTATTGCTTTATTTTGTGTGACTGCATAATTTCCTGTTGATCTCAAACTAACACTCGTTCTACGTACGCTAAGTACACAATAGAAACCTGTTTCTTGGTGTTTTGTTACATTTCATATTTCGGTGAGGTTCATTTTCCTTCGAATTGCAAGACTCATCTCTCTGTACCGTTCTGGATCATTATTGGTCGCACAATCCTTTGCATTGGTGTTGTTGTCGTGGTGTTTAATTTCCTTTAGTTATATTGACTGATGATCTACGTTGCAAAAATTGTAGATTCACAGCCTATCAGTTTAGTCTATGATCTTAACAAGATCCCAATTATTTTAACGAGTTAAGTAGATATACAAAGAATATGTTTAGAATTACCTGACTAAAATATCTCACTCACAAAATGTAAAATGGTTGTGGGTTGAAACTCTTTGATGAATATAAAGATATTTCGATACTCATTATCTAAAGGAAATAGATCTGACGACTTTATCCCACCTGTATAACACATCATTAGCCGTTTATTTCGGTCTCATATTTGCGTTGGACTCAATCATTTATTCAGCGCAGGCGACATCTCGCGGGAGGCCGACGATACATCATCCCCACTACACAGAGGGCCGCAGGGCCGCAAATTAATTAATCAAACCTAGCTGTCACTCAGTGCACAATCGACTAAAGTTAGCTGGCTAGGGATGGGCAATGATGATGCCAGACCGTACTCAAAACGAGACCAACTTGTGTCATATTTTCAATACACCGATCTAGTGAACATTTAGACACTATAGGAGACATTTGATTAGTTTTGGTTGTTAAATAATTTATTATGTTTCTGTTCGAATGGTTTGCATTTGATTGGCAACATTGGCATGTAGGTATATTTATTTTCTGGACCATTGTGCGTCATTTCATTAATTTTGTTTACACTGTTCTAAGTTACCTACTACTGATCGTGATTAATGTACTGGCTCCTTCTAAACCTTCCTCTGGCTACTTCACTTCCAGTTTGCTTCAAATAATTTAGTCTGGAGTGACGGCTAAATATTTTACTAAAATCTGGTCTCGAATGTCAAACTATTTCCCAATGTGTATTTCCAATGACAAAACCGGCTTGGCACAATAAGTAGTGCCATGGGAGATTTTTTCCGTGACACTACTGGTAAATAAATTTTATGCACATCACTATTAATTTTGTTAGAATTCTCGAATCTCGCCACTGGCATGGCAGCTTCCTTTTCCTGTCGTCACCGTGTCGTTAATTGAAATAATTGGCGGCTTTCCGATATTATTTTTTGGCGTCGACAACACACTTTATTAACGATAAGTTCTGCTAGAACAATAAATCAAATTGCGCATCTGTCTACTGAAGTGTCATGAAATGAAAAAAGAAATTCGTAGCGTCCTATTTTTTCATTGATGGATTATGTAAACGATATTATATTGGGGATGATGAAAATAATATCATATCATGATAATACCTATTCATTTATAAAACATTCATTTTAGCGAAATTCGGTTATTTGGTTTGTTTGTTTAAACATATTTTCAGTATATTTGTATCTATTGTTGATCAATTATCAATCAAGATATAATAAAATAAATTGATTTGAATATTCTAAAATTGTGCAAATCTGAAACTGTTTCGAAATGGAAACTTGCCTTCAAATTATATTTAAATAATCAGCAATCGTAATCGATTTAATCGTTTATAAATTTTTAACCATAACCAACCAACCAACAGTTTTTACCAACTGTTTTTTTCGTCACATCTCCTTTTAGGTATAACCCGTGTAACGAATCGTTACGTGTGCCCAAAATTTCGGCAGGTGCTTTACCGTGCCGACTACCTGGGCGCGTGCTGGCCTCACAATAGGTTACTGCCTATCGCGGTTCCGAATTGTTCACGTTAAAGCACCTTTCGAACATAACGCATGCGGTTTAGAAACATATCAAGTTCACACGTTTTTGTAGATGAAATTTAAGGTATTGCTTATAAAAGCAGTGTGTCTACCCAATGCACCACACACTCGACAATGAAGTACGATATCAACTCTTTTGACGCAGACAATAAGAACGGTACAAAGTTATACTTGACGTGCTTTCGACCCGTGTAGGTATCTGGGGGAATAATAACATCTAATACTGTCATTTCTTTTGTGACTTCATTGGCATCGGTTTTTTGCACACTCGGCACTGTTGGTCGCCGGCACATCCCTGAAATGAAATGGTTTATTTGCCAGTACATAGTTGACAGAACAGATGTTGAATATGTATATATGTATCATATGTACTGCCGATAACGGCATGCAAAAGTCTTTCAACGAACATCTCAGTGACCATAACAAACGCTCAGTAGCTATTTGTTCTGATCACTAAGATATTCGTTTACAGAGTAGTAGCATTTGTCTCCTAGCCATTGGGTAATTTTTGCTTTAAAATGCCTGGAGTGACAATCCTTGATATGGCTAGGTAGATTATTATATAATATTATGCCCATACAAAACGAATTATTCTTATACAAGTTTACTCTAGACTTCGGTAGATACAGCTGGTAACTGTGTTTAGGTATTTGTAACGTTCACCACGTGGTCACAGGGTAGTTTTTTGGTTTTCAATTATTAAATTTAGTACTAGGTACGGAATTATAGAACCTAGCATATTTATTTTAAAATCATTATTATCACCATCAAACTGGATTATAACTTTTTTCATACAACAATTGTATTTAAATGATAAATGGAGAAACAATTTCATCACGACCGGGATATGAACCAGGGACCTCGCCATTCCGTGGCACACTCTATTCGAACAGAGCCACCGAGATATCGTACCCAGGTCGTGAATTTTGTCTCCATATTCTCGTCTTAGGGACGATATTAAAACAGGGTTCGCATAGCGCATATGCAAGAAAATAAAACATATAAAAAACATTTGTATTCATTGGGATACGCCAAACCATGGACTTCCACCTGCTGCAACTATCTGATGCGATTCATGCAATGCAAGCACGGCGACATGTCTACAAAGATTATCTCTTTTTCATACAATGTCTTCCTCGCCCTACCTCAATCATAAAAACAATAAAATCTACTCGTTTCTATGGCTACCATTCGATCTATGTTTCATTTCTTCACTTGTATGCCATAACATAACCACCGCAACTAGGTGCTCTTTTCAATCCTACCCACTTGATTTACCTATAGTTGTCGATGACTTATACCAAAGTAACATGATATCAGTCGATATCTCCAGCGATATGCCATAGAACCACGTGTCAGTGGTCACATTTTATTGTGTTGATATTTTGATCGCGACTGCCTCTGTCAGTGTGATTTGCATACAAATAAAACGGCTGACTCGACAAAAGCACCTTTGTCACCGATCTTTACACGGGAATCGAACTTGATCGTTTATCTCTCATCTATATTCAATATATATGTTGTAAATAATCGTATTGACATTCAATATTTATAAAGGAAAGGTTGCGTGGGTTACTTTTAGTGCTCCTATTACACCGGAGTGTAATCAGGATGAGATTTCGCTTCGTTTGAATTTTCTTCTGCAAAAAATCTTTTTAGTCTACAGTGTTTTCTGAATTTATTGTAAATACAAATGCTTTTCAAGTGAAAGCTGTACCAATATAGCTTGTCAATTTTGATAATAGTTGCTAATATTTACTGTATCAACGAAAATATCTTAAATTAAAATGAAAATTGTTGTTGAATCCTTAAGATTGAATAGTGCTGTGAAAATACTTAGATGTTTTTGTTCTTCTACGTCAACTTTCCTAATATCGATCGTAGGTCACTCACAACGTACGCTGCGTTAATAATTATTTATTACCCGACTGCGCAAGAAGGAGGGTTATGTTTCTCGAGTGTATGTCTGTATTTATGCGTGCGATTATGTATGTCTAATTCTATGGCACGCCCTGCAGCCTGCAGTCTAAACGGCTTGATGTATTTTAACATATAAGGTATCGTTAGATTCGTCTTGATTGTAGGAGTGACATAGGCATTAGCATAGGCATTTAATCAAAGTAATGTTGCAGTCTTTTTTATTTTTAAGCAATAATTTCTACTTGTTGTGACTCAATGAACTACATCATTAATGAAAGAAATGCTTGCCTGAAGAAGTCACTGTAATGCACTGTACTTCTCTCGTCTCCTTAGTTTACGCTACGGTGTGAGTGGCGTCGACCTTTAGACAGCTTATATTGTTACAATAGAGGTGCACGGTTCTATTAATAATATCCCAGGAGTTATCTGATGCCCATGTGATCAGGGCAATGTATTCGCATACCAATTATTGACATTTGAGTCCCAACTCGATGCTGAAATCTGGATTTTGGATTTGTTATCTGGTACAAATCAAATCTCTTTACTGCATGTAACCACTTTGTGTACATTTTGGCACGTAAATATTTTTTGAATACCTACACCTCTTTGCATGGAAAAGGTGCCAACACTGAGGAGAAAAAGGGGTAAAAAACTTTCAGCAGCACATGTTTTAAAATAATAACACTTAAATTACTTAATAACTAGGTAATTACATAATTATAATAGGACTATCAAGAACCGCATGAAGCATTAAATAATCACCAATTTGGTTAAAAAAAATATTATTGATCATATTTTGATGATATAATAAATATAGCTTTGAAAACAAACAAAAGAAAATGCCGCAAGGATAAAATATAACAAAGTTTAAATAAATAAATATTTAAATAAAAGATAAAAGATGTAAGTCGAAAACAGTAAAAAGTGTATAGGTAGGGGCTTCAATTAAGACTGAGATTTTCTCAAGAACTACTTGATCGATTGTATAAAAATCTTGTATTAGTATAAGATATAATAGTTTAGAATACCACACTACATACACGCTTAATTGTACAGAACTTTCAAAAATCTATCAAGTCTCTGCTCTTCGTCTCATGAGGAGTACTTACTCACCATCAGAATAATTTTGTATTCAAGTCAAATAAATTCGTTAGCACAATTTTATTACATGCACGGCAAGCCCGTAGAATTACCGATTCTAACTAATATGTTATCGCAAACGACATTTTTCTATCAACTATTAAATTATACAATTTCTACATCTATTTAAATACTATACACATCTGCTTTAAAATTTTAATCAAAAACACACTCAACAATCACACAATAAAGTTTATTTTACTAGGAAACAAGTGGAGTTATGTGATGTTTCAATTTACAAGTTATGGCGGTTAGATAGACTGCGCAGGCGCCCGCATGAGAGAAGCAATTTGTACTACAATACCTTCCCTATTGGTTTATATCGCATTCCCATTAATAGTGTGTTGATTATAATTACTACATGTTGGTTAACGGTTTTGTGGTAATTTCGATAGAATGTAGATCACTTTATTGAAATTATGTTCACAGGTCACATTCATCTTATCGAGTACCACAACGAAATCAATTTAGCGTGATAAAAGATGGTCTGTCTAAATTCAGTGTGCTAGAGGCTTTTTCGCAGCCCTATGGTACTCTCAACGCCCCCTTTATTTTCCAATAATCTGAACCGGTTTCTCCCCAAAAAAACATTTTGAAGGGGACTTCGGAATTAATTCAGATTTAACTCGCTGCCACTTTTTGGCTGCAACTTCACATGCGTGGAGTTTCACTGAAATTTTGGCTTTTTATTTTCTCATCACAAACCAAGCTTTTAGTCAATTAAATAGGCGTAAAACTTATATGTAAATAGCACATTTATCTTATTACGCTCCTTAAGGTGGATTCAAAATCACCAGCCAAAACCCACCGCCGCCAGCTAAATCGGACGGCATAACCAACTTTTCACGCAAATATCGTGGCGTATTTAGCATTTTTGAGACTCTGAACATACCTTTAAGGTAGGTCCCTTTTTTGAGGCGCAGTCATATGAAGTTTAATTATAATATAATTAAATGTAATTAAGTATACCACAATTAACACAACAAGTGTAACATACATACAGCCTAGATTGCAATTGTTTTCTGTATATTGATGTGCTGTTGGTCTATCTATATATCTAGGTACGAGTATCTAATATCTACTCACTGTTGTATGTTTGTCTGTCATTAGAAATGTACCGCGAACGTTCAATTTGCATGTTTATAATGTCCTACCAGCGTGTACATTGAAATAAATGAGAGGGCGGCGAAGTCTGAGTGGATTTTATTCAAATTTCCACGCAGAGAAATTAGAGAGAAATGCGATGAATCACTGCCATAGAATTCAAGAAGTCCTATATTAAATATATGCGAGTTGAGGCACTTTGTTTTAATGTAAAACCGTGCTTTCTACAAAGCTTATAGAATTGTGTAGTTTAGTACTAAGGAGCGTTTGAAGAGTTTTTAGATTTAAGTATGACTCTGGTGGTTTAAACGACGGTTAGTCTGTTATGATCCTCAAAACGATCAATTATACTTGATTGATTTTTTGTAAGCTTATGTAATTGGTGTATGGCAATAAACATATTTTCTATTCTACTCTATTCTCTTCAATTGATATCAGGCGTGCGTGACAGGGACAGTGATATTGCATTGGTATAGCGCCGTCTCTGCTCAGAAACCCATCACATGGTAAAATTTCATCCTTTTGAGAACGGTAACAAGAGCGCTTGTATATGACATTACTGGTTTTTTTATACCACAAATTAGGTAGGTAGGTATAAAGGTACCTTTGATTAGGTAGGTAGCTTTGAAGTACCTAGGTAGGTACACTTAAAAGCAGATCAAATTTAACACTTTGGACCGTTCTTATTATCGGCGTCGTAAATGTTAAAATCGTACCAATAATAATAATAATGGTAATCGTGTTACCATTTATCTGCTCTTGTCCGTACGGTCTAACACAGAGAAAGGAGAGTTTGTAGCTTTTGAGAAAATCTCAACCTTAAAGAGACCCCCCGTATACTTATCTCTGTCTTCGACTGTACCTACCTTCACTTCAATTAGTCTGCGTAATTAATTGGTTTTTAAGATACTTATCTCTGTCTTCGATTGTACCTACCTACCTTCACTTCAATTAGTCTGCGTAATTAATTAGTTTACAAGTCATTGAAACAATTGTGAATCATCTTAATTTCAGCTGATTCACAATTGTTTAAAAGATGTTAATTTAAAAGATGATCTTACCGATTCCACTGAATAGCAGTGTTTGTATTGATACATCTTGTTAGTCATACACTATTATTTTAATAGCAGATGCGGACATAGGAAATGTTGCAGATGGTTGTGAAATAACGGTGATACCTGGATTGTGTAGGCTTTTGTTGCTTATACCTAAAAAGGCCTACAGATATTTATAGTTAAGTTGCCATTTGTATCAAGTGTAACATATGGCTATGGTGACACGGTCTAGTTTGCAATGTTTTTGTGTAGGTCGATGTGCTGTCGGTTGTACCTTACCTACGTATGGACATATAAACGGTATTTATTAGGGTAAGGTAGGCACTTATTTAGGCAGTCTGGAGTCTGTGGTAGATAAAGAAAGGTTGAACATTGATGACAAAATATATATTATAGGTATAAGTATAGACTCAAGATCTCATATTTTTACCTACCCGAAAATAAAACTAATTTTCCATGTAGCTTAATCTTATATTGGATCTAAGAAATGCACGTAATTAATATGTACCTATATTTTAAATAAAAAAAATTACAATTTAGTCAGAAAATTTTTAGCGAGTCCAAGATGACACGAGCAAAATAAAAGAAATCAAAAGAAACGTGATCATGACATTCTCTCTCTCTCACCTGTGCTTTCCCCGTATCATAATTTAAAGCGTTGTCAAGGTGCAGTTACAATTAGCTAATATCATTCTAATCTCAGATGTCTGCCGCAAATGAGTAAATACAAACGATGGAGTTATGTAAGGCGACACCGGTGTATCACGGCGGCATCGCATCGGTGAGGCTTCGCGAAGTCATATGAACATTATAATCGCGTTCCGATATTGCGATCAGTGCACGCCTGTCCCTAATTAAACGTGTGACGTCAGAACTCGTGTCACTAGAGACGTACAGACCGACAAGAGTCTTTTGGCACGTGGCAAAAATCGGAACTAACGCCACCATCTCGTAAAACGTCACCTTTCGTTGCGAACAGCGCCCCTCTTTTTATTATTCACTAGCCAAAAGATCCTTGTCGGTCTGTACGGAAGAGTGAGAATGAAGTAAAGATAGAGAATGAATCACAGTAGAAATAACATTAAACCGAGGCCCAAATCAAGTGTTATATTTTGTAAACAAAAACTACCCTACCCTACTAACATTTTAAGCTGTTCTGTGATTATTGCATAGTTATTTTCACATTATTAGATCGGATCACTTTATTTTCACAATGATGAACAGGTTCGATTAATCAGTTCCTTCAGTGTTACGTCACAAACTCACAACAGGTAATTAGACGATCATATTTGTTTACAAAATAGGACACACGTATGACTTTACCGAAAACTAGCCCCGTCCGCCTGTTTTAAATAATAGGTTAGGTTTCGTTTTAGCTGAAAACGCGTGTAGCGTCTTGCCACAAACGTAATGAAGAAAATAATGAGAATGCAGCACAGGAGAAATAATAGTACCTACAGTCTAACAGCTTTAACGAAAATTGACCCCATACGCATGTTTTAAAGGTTAGGTTTCGTTGAAGCTAACCGTTATCAATAATCCTATTAAATGGGTATCATGATAATTAATTAGCTGGCTTAATGCAGTTGTACTAAAAAGAACTAAATAATAATAGTAACACTTGCCCCTAGCAACACTGCTGAACGTCGTGATCGCCTGCGTCTGCGCAGATCCACAAGTGTATCAATCATCCCCACCCCCGCCCACAGAACAAAGCAATAAGACTCGCCATTTGTCTGTAGAATGCAGATGTAGGCCCATTAGTGATGCTTACTAATGTTCAGGTAATGTAAGAACACTTTTTGATGGTCTATACTTTTTGTGGAGCGTTTAAAAATAGTGCAAATGAACTAGGAATAATATAGATGAACAAATCAAACCTTTTAGTTAAGGGGCTTCATGGAGCCAATGCTTATTTGTAACGTGATTCAATGTAGGTAAGTTGTAGTTCACATAATTGCGAAAAACGGCCGTTTTTGGCACATTTGTGAACTACAACTTACCTACATTGAATCACGTTACAAATAAGCATTTAAAAAATAATATTTATAGCAATAAACAATGTGAACGTAGCTTTTTTAATAAAATTGATTATATTGGAAGATATGATTTTTTAAAGATTGGTGGCGCTAGTTGGCTCATGTCAGCGCCTTAACAAGAAACTGTAAATCGATAATCAAGAGTGATGGTAGTAGCGACTCTGGGGAAGGCTTTAGCACATAATGGCAAATTGCCGGAGATTTTGGGTGGTGGAGAATACTTCCTTCCAGAATCCATCCTCAGAAAAAAATGATAGCGGCACCTATATTTAGTATTCTATGCCTAGGAGGGTAGGAGATCACAAAGCCATCCGAAATGTATGAGATCGGCCACTGAGGGGGTTTTAGTGGGTAAAAATCCTTAGGTCTTCTTCCACAAGAATGAGTATCTTTAGAAATGACATTGCCACATTTCAATGGAGCTTTGCCACCACCTACAAAACTACGTGACCATTTAAGCTGTGCCTATCATTTTGTTGGGGACTTATTACAGGTTTCATATTGCATAATCGTAATCAGTATAATTTTCTACTACTCTCGCAACTCCTATAGAAGAATAACAAAACCAATGAATAATTTGCTTCGATTTTTACTATTTTCTGAATTCTTAATTTAAGCTGGTTTTTTCGACTCGCAACTTGTACAAAACTTTATCTTAAACCAATAATTTTATTATAAAACGGAGATATTTTTACATTTATTTGTTATCTTGTACATCATGCGGTTGATGGTGGGGCAGAATCTGGCGTTGTCATTTTCCTCCCATTAAAAAAGACATCAACTTTATTTCCAATACATCGTATCATATGGAAGCTAATGCGGTATCGAAACCCAATACTTCAGTAAGACAGTCACCCTTATCGATTTGGAACTCGATAGTCTTAAGTTGATACTCTAACCTTCTTACATTGATATCAAGGGTTACATTGATACCTCAGTATTTGAAGCAATAATGTGACTGGGGTATGAAAATATGGTGCCAGAGTCGCTGGTTCGATTTCTTTATCTGGCTAGCATCTTGTGGTAGTTGCTCAGAGAAATAATTTCTCTGAGGGTAGTTGGAATGGTCAAGGAAAGAATTAGATAAGTTCTTTATTGTACAGAATAAGTTGCATCTCACCCATGTGATGATTTCCATTTAAATAATAATAATATAATTTAATAAATACCTCTAATATTGTATTTGACACTGGCCACTAATAATGTTAGGCTGATTGGCCTCGAACCTTGGCCTCTCCGAGGGAGATGGGTGAAAAAAAGAGGTGTCATGGAAGAGGGTGAATTCTTGTGACGGGGTTTTAATTGTGAATGTTGTATATAAATGTCTTGGATAAATAAATAGAATACCGAAGCAGATTGGATTTTATTATATTTCAGAAGTGGGATTACTTCTACGCTGAGGACAACAAAGATGGTACGTGTACATGAATGTTTCATTTTTCAAATGCAAAACAGAATGAGTTGAGTAACTATGATGTCCTATTTGGACTATGAAGGGTGATGCTTGTATGATCAGTTAAGTTAATATGATGACATTGATACTCTAATATGATACTGTCAATTAATTCGGATGATGAAATGAAATGATTCGTAGGAATATCCGCCTACATTTTGGAATGGCAGATTGATTTTTATTATTATTTATTTGATTTTCTATTTACATGAATACTCTTAATAACATGACATTGGCGAAATTATGTCTAGAATATGGGTAGAAGCCACTCAAATAGAATAGAAGTGATACTTATAATTATTTAATAAAATTATCTGCTAAAAGTATTGGCTGAGTATAAAATAAGTACATAAGCAATGAACATGTCTTGATTATATTAAAAAGGCTTTATGCGTACTAAGTGCTCACTTAGCGGATGTTTTCTGTTGAGTAGATATGATTTCTACTGGATTTTGAGTGAGTGACTTAGCCGCTGGTTTTGAGTGAGGTTTATATTGGATTGATCGAGCTATGTATGCTGGATACTTGCATGGGCAAGGATGCCCATGGGATTATTGAGCGGAGAATATTTTCCTCACTGGATGTAAGCTGAACACTGATGACAGTGTTGGTTGTGGAGCATATATGAAATGTTATTATTTTATACTCAGACAAGTTAACTTTATGAGATGCACGATGAATATAATGTGTAAATGAACCTTGAATACTTATATTGTCTTCGACGGATTATTTCCCTCTGGAGTGAGAGTTTATTAATATCCACTTACATATACTGGTACATAAAATATTCACTGTTTAGAAGAAACACTGACCTGGTGTCCGATTAGCTTTTTGACTTGGAAATGTTGGCGCTAATTCTTAGTGCAGCTCAAATATAAATGGTTCAATATATAAAATAAATTGTAAAGTGTAATATCAGTCTTTCGGGGCCCTGTTGAGGATGGGGCTCTGGGCACGGCCCTTGTGTGCCCTTTTGGTAAAAACGTTACTGACTGGAGTAGTTGTAGGTGCTATTGATGCAGGGTACAGTGTGTGGTTTGTAGATCGTGATATGAATCGGTTTTAAATTTTGGAAGATTGATGATAACTAAAAATAATAGGTGGTACCTATGTTGATGATTCTTTCAGTATTCTTTCTTGAAGATTACACAGACTGATTTTGAGATTGTTACATATTATAACTCATGATCATTACGTTTGTTTTCAACACTGTTTCAGTAGATGCGCGTGTTTTTCATCGCTGTATCATCACAGGAGCACTTGTCAGTGTCGTTTGTTTTAAAACGATGTAAATAATCTCTGTGATAGAGATGCCCGGTAAGAATGTGGGTAATTTCAAAGGATGTCTCAAAGTGATGTTAGAAATTCACATAAATTATAGTTCCGGGACTTGGTTTAAGCGCCTTGTATTACTGTTGATGTACTCTTCTTGCTATAAATTCATATGTTTACAATTAATCTGATTCTTACCATAAATGAAAACGGTAATTCATGTATTGTAATTAAAATACTGCTAACATCAGCAAGTTTAGTGGCTTCGTCTGCTGCCTGTTACGATGTCTGTTATGGTTTAACCCATAAAAATTTACTGTTGTGAGATTTCAAGTTTGTAGAGAATATTATAGATTGGTACTGCAATGAGATCTGTATTACTATACTGTCTTGTATGGCATTCAGTGAAGAGATAGACTGTCGGAAATAATCGCGGTCTGTTATGTGTTATTGTTTTGAAATGTCCATGAGAGATCTATCTTTATTGCTTGTAGTTCTGCGATTAACACTGAAGTTGATAGTTGGTCTGTTCGCGGGGTGAAGCTATTTATGCACGCGCACCGGTCTACGGAGTGTGATGTCGTCGGGCAGAGCATAGAATGTTTCGGAATGTTTCATAATTCATTTATTGCATAACACACACATATTAGGTACCTACATACTACAAGTTAAAGTTCGCAATACATGCCGGGCAATATGGGAAGGCAGCTCGACATTGTACTATTAGAAATAATCTTCTAAAAATTTCTGCAAATTATAGTAACACTATTATTAACATTTGCTTCAAAATATTTAGGAATAGTTTGTTATTAGTTTCGTTTTTATTTTCAAATTTTCGGGTATAGTTAATACCTATATATTTTTATTGATAAGGCGCATGGGCTCTCACTGTGTAATTTTAATTCGGATTTTGTTGGTATTTCGTTTCGGTTTCGACCGTGTCTTGTTGGATATTGGCGATTGTAATCAAATGTAAAATTACATCTTTTATTTTTGTGTAGGAATTTGGAGATTTTCGCACGAATTTACACATTTCTATTATACAAAGTGTCTAAAATATAAAATACTAACTGTCATCGTTAGTATTTTGTTATCTCAAAAATGTGGTTCAATTCAATTCAAATATTTTATAAAATATATATATAAAACCATGACATTTTAATTTAATTTTATAACATCTCGTATTTTGTGCATTCTAACAAATAAATGTATTTGATTTGTTTAAAATAAATTACAAATCGGTCAACAAATTCAAATATACTGTATTTGCACACAAATGAAAATACATCGGTTACATATAGAACCAAAATTAGCTAGGTACAGACAGGTATTGTCGCTTTAAGCGGTAATAAAATACCTATCGTAATAAAAATAATGTTCAATAAAACTAATACCTACGATATAATATAAAAACTAATTAATAATAATGTAATTAAATTACATACCTTTTATTTTATTTAATAATAAATATATTCCTAAATAACTAAATATATATATATTTACACATAAATAATTAACACACAAATGTAGGGAGGATAAATATAGAAAGAGAAGAGTAAAGTTACTTCTTCTCATGTAGATATCCACATTGAAATTGATAGTTTGGCGCAAAAGATTTTTAAAATTTGCCAGTGACTTGTCGTGTCTGATAGCTGACGGGTGATCGTTCCACAGTTTGACAGCATTGATTGTGAAAGACCGGCTGTAATACTTAGTCGGTTGTGGGGTGTACTGTACTTCAACAGCATATGTGTCGACTCACAAGGTGGATGGATAGAGGGATTGTGGTTCTCAACTTGCACGTATTTATTTGTTAACTATGGTTCGCACACATAACTGTTTAACTTGATGAAGTTCGTAAGCTTCCTGTACCGAGTAGCAACGTCCTCAAGTTGTATTTTTCGTTTAGGATCGACCGAGATTTCAATAAAATAGGCCGAATTTTTGGTCGCACAGAAACTCCATTTTCGGGGCTAACTTGACTTGACGGGGCACGACACGTCATATAGGCTCACAGTTAACATCGTTGATGAGTCAAGGATATGTTTTATATATTATTTAAATGATTAGGTAATGATATTATTTAATTTCAATGGCAGTTATTACATATAGAACGTACATCTGTTTAGTTATATTTTAAGCGACAAATAAAATTGATATATAATGAAGTATATTCGATTCAGTTATTACATGGATTTGCGTGTTTGTATTTTGTAGGTAAACGTTGCTGGATTAAATTCTGTACTTACCCCTTATATAAGTAGGTTAGTTTCGGGTTCGGTTTCGACTTTCGGCTGAAAAACATGTTTCGGTCGGACATTATTTACATTTCATATTTGAATGTAGTGTTGGTTTTATATGATGGTAAATGGTTTTTCATAGATATTTCGAAGTCGATAGCGTTTTGATCTGATGGTGGGCATCGATGAACATTGCATTATTGCACTTGTTCTTGGTGTGTCCATGATTTGAACACTTCAAGTAATGCTTTAAATTATACAAACCTTAAATTATACCAAAAGAGTATTGTTCTAGATATACGGTGCTCTAAAACTGCATCCTCAGGTCGGGCGACACTTCTAGAGCGGTGTTGTAGAGTTTGTCGTTTTTGTTTCTGAAGAGAATGCATATACGGATGTCCGGTTCTGAGACAAAGTTTTGGCGACTGATTAGTTTTACTAATTCCTCTTTCTCTATTTCCTTGTTTATTCCCTTCAGACTAGTGGTAGTCTCAGTTTAGCATCTTCCGTTTCTAGGCCTGAAACGGCGGATACAAGCTGGATAGTTTCAGTGCATTGTTTTTGTTATCAAATTTAATTCGGATCAATTTATTAGATATATTTTGAATTATTGCTGGTGCGTATAAGTATGACTTTTTAAATGAAATATTCTTACGGAATAATTCCAGAGCTTCCTGTGGTTTGGTCTCGGTATCAGATGGTTTAATAATAATTGCACAATTCTTATTTGTTATTTTCTTTGGAGTTGTGGCTGTTGCCGCTGAGTAGGATTTGGAAGTATTGGTTCTTGGTGATTCACTCGTCTTTAATTTGTTTATTTCTTCATGAATGCAGCCAATAATGTCTCATTTGGTACTGGTTCAGCACAGTACCTACTTGATGAATCTATTGTTAGATGAGGACACTTTTATCCTCTGATACGGCAGTGACTATCGATTTACTGAGTTGGTCACAACGCTCAAAAACGTGGGGATGTCTTTGATTTCCTTGGGCAACGCCGTCGGTTCAATCGGATCAGGCGACATCCCGCGGGGACGGGTCTTCAATGTCTGGATGAAGGTCCCCTGGACGTGTGCAAATTATTTATAAATAGGAAAATACTTACAATTATTTTAAAATATATTTCGGAGTCATATTATTCGATATTTCGAATTCCTACGTAAATACAACTAATAATCGAACTACAAAAAAATAAACGAATTGTTTTTGTGACAGCTGACATGACATTCCTGTTGTATGTATTTCAACATATTTTGAATACTTACCGCAC
This sequence comes from Tachystola acroxantha, assembly GCA_963506565.1. Taxonomy (NCBI): domain Eukaryota; kingdom Metazoa; phylum Arthropoda; class Insecta; order Lepidoptera; family Oecophoridae; genus Tachystola; species Tachystola acroxantha. The sequence goes on from OY735887.1 coordinate 7,985,912, forward strand.
ATGGTCCATGTTCAATCGCAATTTATGTTAGGTATACTTAATTATTAATAATGAATAAATAATAATGATGACATTATTTGACAGATCTTTATGCGTGATGTTGTAATTTAGATTTGACGGACTCTGTCGGTCGAGTATGATGTTTCAGTATGATCGTGAGATGGCTTCCGAAGACGGAGCTGCGGTATTCCGCCTGGTTCCTTCACGCCGACTACGGCGGCGGCCAATGAAAGTTAAGTTAAGCGGAGGAGTTCATTTACATCGACAACCTCCAGTGAGGATGTACGTAAGACCCATAAGACAGCAAGCAAACTTTCTATTGAAGATGTGTTGAAGCTACTAAAGGACTGCAGAGGAAACTCCAATAATAACTTGAACAATCAATTCAAACGAACGGGTTGAATTTGACTTCGTCTGGTGCGTTGTACGCCTTAGTTTCGTATAGGTAAATATTTAAGAAGATACCTACTGAATGCAATGTGATGATTAAACGTTTTAGAGTAGAAATTAAGTTCATATAAATATTTATAAACGGTGTTCTTTAAAGTTAGTATAGTATTCGTATTTTTGTGCACAAGAAATGTAATCTGTCAGGAGAAATATCTAGTTGATGGTAGTTATTTTGCGGACTGACTGTTTATTGCGAAAACTCACATTATAGTGTAAGGTGCCAAATCAAATCTTTGTATCGTGACTAAATGATTCAAATGCTGTTTATGTGATTAACCAAACGGCTATAATTTTAATTATGTACTTCTCATTCACAAATTGATATTTGTACCTATAATATTATGATTACGGCATTGTATTAGAACTATCCACTGACTTGTGCTGTTATTCATAACCCTGGTTAAACCTCACTTCCATTAAATCAAAGTCAAGTCAAATCGTGTGGCTAACCCTTTTACACTTCAAAAAAAAAAAAGGTTAAGAAAGCTGTCCCTTTGGGGCCGAAACGGTGGCGTAACTTTAAATCACGTTTATGAATAACAGCCTACGTGCTTTGATGCAAACTATAAACCAGTCAGTTTTAAATGAAATGAAAATAAATCAATAATTAAGGCTATAACAAAATGTATTGTATATTAAGCTTGTTTATTGTCATTTATAACGTGAGCCGCAGCACACATATTATTTCAGAATCAGAATCGTTTATTTTTCAATTTAAAATTGTAATTATAAAACAAAAAGTTTGTAAACAGTTTTGTAAAAAAAAACCATTCATGTTATTATTTAAATTTCAATATTTAAATTTTAATAGAGTTCATATTGTAATACATGCGCCAGGAGGCAGCATGTTGTCTGATGGCCGAATGTGATGATTTCCATTTAAATAATAATAATATAATTTAATAAATACCTCTAATATTGTATTTGACACTGGCCACTAATAATGTTAGGCTGATTGGCCTCGAACCTTGGCCTCTCCGAGGGAGATGGGTGAAAAAAAGAGGTGTCATGGAAGAGGGTGAATTCTTGTGACGGGGTTTTAATTGTGAATGTTGTATATAAATGTCTTGGATAAATAAATAGAATACCGAAGCAGATTGGATTTTATTATACCCATAGGTGAGATTTCTGGAGGGTGAGTTGCTACATAAGTCACATTTTACAGATGTATTTGCACAAGGTAACATTTAAATAAATTATAATAAGCTAAATACTACCTGTTAAGAGCCTTCCATGAGCCAACTAGCGCCGCCAATCTTAAACAAATAATATCTTCCAATATAAGTAATCAATTTTATTAAAAAAGCTATTTACAATATGTTTTTTTACGATAAATACTAGTTTTAAATGCTTATTTATAACGTGATTCAATTTCGGTAAGTTGTAGTTCGCATAATTGCGAAAAACGGCCGTTTTTGGCACATTTGTGAACTACAACTTAGCTTGTCGCAATTATGCCATGTATTGCATATTGCAAAATAGTATTCATCCTAATAAACATTTTGTAAATAGCTTTTTTAATCAAATTGATTATATTGGAAGATATTATTTTTTTAAGATTGGCGGCGCTAGTTGGCTCATGGAAGGCCTTTAATGTGCACAATTTCTAACTAACCTAAAATAACTGCAACCTTTCGTAACCGATGACAATCAACTAACGAAATAGGTGCCTCAAAGCTATCTTATAATAACGAATAAGAAACTTCAGTCTTCCGACCAAACCACAGGACCAAAGGGAATGCAAAAAAGATAAACAGTAGTGCCAAAGAAAACAAGACAAAGTGAGAAGTAGCACAATAAGAGAGAAAACCAAAGTAGTAGATATTATCACCCGAATGGACCAACAAAAATGGAGATGGACAGGACTCCCAAGACAAATGGAGCAAAAGCGTGACTGATTGGTATCCCAGAGATGGAAAGCGCAACAGAGGACGTCAACAAACTCGATGGGAAGATGACCTGAAACTCGCGGTTGGACACAACTGGAGGAGGGTAGCACGAGACAGATCCCAGTGGAAAATGTTGGAGGAGGCCTATGCCAAGAGGCACACTGAACTACTGGACATACTGTGACAAAACCTTCAAAAATACTATTTTATGTAGTTCAGAATAAAAGGCTTATTGTTATTATTATTTAGTGCCCTTTGGCTTTGGTGTCGAAGGCCAAGATCCACTTTAGGTCTTTGAGTTAGTGGACCTAGTAAGTATAATTTATCAGGAACTTTGCGACTATGAATAAATTGGATTATTATTATGTTTGTTAATCACAGCAGGTAATAACGTTTGTTCTGATACAACACAGTTCTAGGGTTTCCCTTGAGACTCTGGTTGAAATTCGAAACTCGATGTGATATCGATTAGATACTTTTACCCGTGAATGAAAACAATAGCTGCTGGTAATAAAATTGGCGACACCAGAAGCGCTGCTTCGCCAACGTCTTCGATAGATGGATGTAATCGATCGGATTTGTATGTGGTATGGACTGCCCAAACAAATTGTATGATGCGGAGATATATTCTGGCAGTTGATGCAGCTGTTATATCGCAAACGGCTAAGTACTTATCGTATAACTTATAATTTTCATTAATACCGGCGAGTTATGCCCACTACTTTCATTGCACAAATATTTTAATTTTCCTGTGCTTCGTCTCTTCTAAATAGATAAAGGAGGTAGCCTGGATCTTTGAGGTTGAGGTTTTTCTTTCTCCGCTGATTACAAGTGGCCCCAACGTCATACAATCGAGGTTTCCTCACATAAACAACTCAGTAATGGAGCTTCCACCGCATCAAATTAGGTGGTTTAATTATTTACTAGCACTAAAACACTACGTTAAACGTAAACAATATTGCTTGACCTGTTCTCCTTCTCGTTTGTCCAATAAAACGGACATTGGAGGGGCGAATTCGAGGTTCCTCAGGGATCAAGTGAAAGTGGTTGGTTTTGGTAGTAAAACGCTGGTGGAAAAATAAAAGTGATGCCAAAGAAATGTCTGACAGGGCAGGTGTTTCCGTAAGGTGTTGGAATTGAGGAGGTACCCTTCTCCAAATTTTTGTTGTAGTTTTATTGTATTCTTACTCTTATTGTCTATGTACATAATTGTTAATGGTTTTATTATCAAGTTGTGTGTGACTCTGTAGCATACAAGATGTTAATATATATTTTCCTTATACTTTCAATGATTGGACGGCTGTGAGGATCTGCAAATGTGAAAATTATAGAGAAAGTAGAAGTATGAAAAGTATGGACTCGACATAGCTACTGTGCTTTTAATTACACGAGTAAATACCTATTATACAATTGTATTCAATTGGATTAGTTAGGACGTTATCTTATCTCTCAGTACAACAGCAGTAGGTATAGTATATTCAAATAAAACATGAAGCGCACTTTACTCTGAGAAACGTTACTCCAAGAAAGTCATAATGACTTGGCTCTGAAATATTTATTCAACCTGTAAGTACTTGTACTATGCGGTGTACTGCTGGACATGGGTATCTAATCTACTCAATCCGATTTTCACCTCTTTGCATCCAGCCCATTCAACAACCTTACGCAGATCATCCCTCCAACTGGTCATGAACACATGCATGCGGTCATTCACTACATTTTCCAGTAATCAATATATTCTATGGGCTAACTAATAAATATTATTTTCTATGGCGTAAAATCTATGGTTTTTCAATTTACCAATTGGTAATATTTTTATAAGATTGTACACATGACTGTAGAATACCTACAGAAGCCACAATAACATTACTGTGTATAGGTAAGCAAACTTGCTAACTTTCAACTCTCTACGCCTTTATCGTTGCGGTTGGACAGTCCGTTGTGTTGACCTAAGTGCCCGTATACACGGGTACCAGTTAGGCTAAGGGGCAAGTAAGCATGTGGCAAGTGGAGTATAGTTACCAGGGTAATAAATTAGTATGAATTATAAATTTCATTGTACATCTATAACAGAAGATATTGAGATATTGCTGTTTTGAGAACTACTCCTAAAGAGCACACTCAATGATGATTATTTTCAACAAATGTCAAGTATACACTTAACATGATAAGGAACATTAAATTGTGAGATGTGAAGAAAGTATTCGATTATTGTCATGTGAACGAACATAGTAAATCTGATGACAAATAGCTCATGAAAGTGGATCTGTTTCGTGACGGTGTCCAAGAACCAGCTTCGGTGGTTGAGTCGGCGGAATACATGTCCGAATTGAGAGGATGTGAAAAAAGCTGATGATGACAAGGACAAAACAAATCCCTGGTGATAATTCTGAAGTCAAAGCTAAGCTTACAATTTATGAAACTCAAGTGCTTTTAATGTATGTTCCGTGATAAAGACGAATCTAACGATACCTCATATATCGAAATCTACCAAGCTGGTTAGGCTGCAGAAGACCACAAAAGAACTGATATACATACACTCAAAAAACGCCTCCTCAATTCTCTCCATCTTTTAGTAGCACAGAGTGGACATTTTAAGTAATTTTTGTTCTAGTAATAGACGAAGTAGTACATAAAGGATATTTTGAGTCTTTTTTGTTCTTCTAAAAGAGGAAGTACTACAGACAGGACTTTTCTAGTAATTTTTGGTCTACTAATAGAACTTACACTTATTAGTAGTACAGAGTGGACCAACCCTTCGTTAGTCGAGTAAAATACAGATCACTGACTGTCCGTCTGTCACTAGCACAGTGTGAGGAGTTCCTTAAACGTAAAAGCCTTAGATTTTATGTGCCCTATTCAAAAGTGCGTCCGTAACAACCATTCAGTCTGTCAATTTTACGATGGGCGCGATTCTCCATCGGCATTCGGCACTGCCGGTTACGCTCAATAAAATAATCATTTATTGCACAACACACATTCACGCGAGGAAATCCGCACTTCTAGGATGAGGTGCGAGTAATCTTCGGAATTATTTTTGCTGTTACATTTGACAACCGGGAAAGTGCTTGTATAGCTAACAGCTGTAGCAGATCAAGTGTAACACTTTGGACCGTTCTTATTATCTGCGTCGTAAGATTTAAAATCGTACTGCAAGTGTTATTACCGTCAGAATGGCGCGGACGAGCTCCCAGGTCCTCGAGGCCTATCCTGGACTGATGTGCCGCTTAAGCTAGAATTAGTGACGGAGTCTCATAATTTGTGACGCAATAGTTTAAAAGTTATAAGCCTTTGAAGGGGGCCGCGCCAAGCTGACGCTTGAAAATCTGACTGATCAAAATCAAATTAATGAACCCATATGGAACAAATTTGATTGAAAAAACAGGATGTGACGCTGAAATGATGAACATGTACCCAAATTTCATGTTTCAAACATAAACAGATAAAAAGATATAAGCGTTCATAGGGGGCCGTGCAGAATCTCGCACCACCCCCCCTGGATCTCGAGAACCAGACAAGCTACACAACAGCGGATTGTATGAGGACATAATGCCGCAGAACGCTGAATTCGTGACGGAAGAACCGACATTTAAACCGCAATAGTTCAAAAGTTATAACCATAAGAACTTTTCGGACCGTCAGGATGGCGCGGCCCCTTACAAACGCTAATAACTCGGTAAATATGTCATCACGGATGACGTGACTACCATCAATATTTCGGCATTCAGCGGCTCTAATTTGTGACGCAAGGTCCGGGGCTCCAAGTTTAATATTTGCTGAGAAAACAAAAAAACAAATTCCTATGGAGGAAGTCGATAGGGCGACAATGTTACTGAGTTTTATCGGACTTGTACTTAGTATATGTAGGTATAACAGGATGACATAACCGTATATAAGTAATTATCAATTAAAAAGTTATTAGCAATACTTAATTTTTTTTTTAATTTAAATAAATGTTACGTTATTATTATGTTTATTATGTGTATGCTGTATATGCTAGGTGGCTTCTACCTTTCGCTTCATATGATTGTAGAAATCGTTATGTCATCATGTTTGACATAGTCTTAGTATAAGTCCGGTAAAACTCAGTAACATTGTCACCCTATCGACTTCCTCCATAGGAATTTGTTTTTTTGTTTTCTCAGCAAATATTAAACTTGGAGCCCCGGACCTTGCGTCACAAATTAGAGCCGCTGAATGCCGAAATATTGATGGTAGTCACGTCATCCGTGATGATATATTTACCGAGTTATTAGCGTTTGTAAGGGGCCGCGCCATCCTGACGGTCCGAAAAGTTCTTATGGTTATAACTTTTGAACTATTGCGGTTTAAATGTCGGTTCTTCCGTCACGAATTCAGCGTTCTGCGGCATTATGTCCTCATACAATCCGCTGTTGTGTAGCTTGTCTGGTTCTCGAGATCCAGGGGGGGTGGTGCGAGATTCTGCACGGCCCCCTATGAAGGCTTATATCTTTTTATCTGTTTATGTTTGAAACATGAAATTTGGGTACATGTTCATCATTTCAGCGTCACATCCTGTTTTTTCAATCAAATTTGTTCCATATGGGTTCATTAATTTGATTTTGATCAGTCAGATTTTCAAGCGTCAGCTTGGCGCGGCCCCCTTCAAAGGCTTATAACTTTTAAACTATTGCGTCACAAATTATGAGACTCCGTCACTAATTCTAGCTTAAGCGGTACATCAGTCCAGGATAGGCCTCGAGGACCTGGGAGCTCGTCCGCGCCATTCTGACGGTAATCAAGTGTTACCATTGATCTGCTGTTGTACGGTACGGTACGGTACGGTGGAACACAGAGAAAGGTGTACAGGAGAGTTTTTAAGGTTGAGATGATCTCAAAAACTACTTAACCTATTGTAAGAATTATTTCACTGTTAGATAGATAAAAGTTAAAACTATGTAAGTAACTGTAAAATAATTATTAAATTCGGTCCAGTAGTTTTTGAGAAAATCTCAACCTCAGTCTTCGACTGTACACAGATAACGGTGTACTGGAGAGTTATATTACACATAAAAATGTACCTACACAGAAATATATATAAAACTACTTGATCGGTCGTAAAAAATCTTGTACTAGGTACTTACATAGTAGATAGTTTTAGAGTGTAGGTAGGTTAATATACAATTGAAAAATAATTTTTAAAACCCTCTGGACGATATTGCTTTTAGTGACCTATTTTTGATGTAAGTAATTCTTTTTTGCAATTATAAAACGTGTTATCCGAAGGCCTAACTAAAAGTAGTGCGTATATGCTATTTGGGCCTAACCTACTAGATCTGACCTCTCTAGAGTGTAGCTAGATCTACAAGAATATTAGGCACGTAGAGCAATATTATGTAGATCTAGCTTTACCTACTTAATAGCGGATGCGAAGATAAACTAAATAAAGTGTTAATAGATAATGTTAACGGAAAATACAGAATCCTGTTTGCCTAAATACAACAAATGCGAGAATATTCTTTTTAACATGTACCATACAAATTAAAATAAAATTAGGTTTGCATGCCGATGCCGCTATGACTTTTTGGTTTATTTCTTGGAAGGGCGTCGGGTGTTCCCTTACGGCACTTTCAATGTCCTTTATAGGAGGCCCTGGTCGTGTTGATGCTTGTAATATTTTCATTCACCATTTTTCTAATAACTATAGTTACCCAACTGCTGAAAGCAGGAGGGTAAGGTTTATCGAATGCATGTCGAATAAAAGGTGAAGCAGTTAGTATTTGCATACCACAACACCGGTAGCGCATCTTGTAGGATAAAATTATCATCTCATTTCATATGTGCATATTATTATTTTCTTATAAACCTTAATTAATTTAGCATGAACTTTTTAAAGTAAGAAATTACATTTTCATGACTAAATTAAGTGGCAATGCCTACATGTGTAATTTATTACGTATTTAATAATTACGTATGTGTACTATCTGCCTATCTTGTCGTACCTACAGGTTTTGAGTTAAATGACTTACAAGGCTGATGTATAAATAATTATATTTTTCGTTTATGTCAGTGCATAATTAATTATTCAAAATTAATTACCATACTTTATTTATAATGATAGGTATTTTGTCAATCATTCTGTCCGTTTCATAAATCATGTCTTTATTCGTCGACAAAAACTGATTTAGCAATAAGTTTTACTAATTAATAGGTACATTTTTAATATTTACAGTAGTTATTATTAATTTCACCTTTTACGTTTTAACTGACTTGTACAATATTATACGAGTTTCACACCTGTTTTCCCGTACACAGAGAAGATGGACTCGATCTGCTGCGATCGATCATGAGTACATACATCCATGATTTTCGATTCATTCACGCTCTAAAGATGTTCATTCTTGAAAAATTTTAAACGACCGTAACAATTGATTTTGTATATATTTCTAAGTAGGTTCATTCCGATATCATTTCATTTGGAGAATTTGCATGAAATAAAGTGATTTCTAAACATCTCTTATTTCTAGCCAAGTTGTGTGTGTTACATTGCCTGCCACTATCAAATCAAGTGGTAGTTTTTTTTCCTAAACCGTGATAGATCAAGAAGGCTCGATTCAGCTTAGCGCTCGCCGGGGGAGGTGGCGGCCTCGCAAATGCATTCATTTGACACCCCGCTTGTCCGTTGGGTTTGTTCGTACCGTTAGTTTTGTTTCGAATATGTTTTAATTTAATTGCTCAATGAAAGTTATGAATACTTAGAAACCTGATGAAATGTTTAAAGTAGAATTTACGCGGTGTTATTTAATTTTTTGCCAAGTCTTATTAGGTCCGGGACGCTTCGAGTCTGATAATCAGACTCTCTTTGGATATGGTCAGGGCTTTTTGAATGAGCTTCTAGAGCATATTTCTAGAGTTGCTTTAGCAAAACAATAGGAGATCTAGTCATGATTTTTTGTTTATACCTAGGTCCTACCAATACTGATACAGACTGACCACGTGTCAAGAGTTTGAATTTTACAACCTCAGTGATTATATATTATTTTGATTTGGTAATCACAAGGGTTGGCGAATGAGATGGTCTGGGACCTACTCCCAACAGATAAAAACAATGAAAAAAATAAACGATTGATCTAATTAAAACTAATTTCGCTAATAAAATATCTAATTTTTTAATCAATTTAAAACGCATTTTTGTATAGTCGTGCTGAGATAGAGATCTCCGTGTGTGGGACGGTGGCTGGGCAGATCAAAGCGCGCGCGTGCGCTGGCGCCTGATGTTTATAAACAACTTCATACGGGAATGAGGACACCAATTTAACCGTGAAGGGGATTAATTGGGCGGGGAGCGTTGTGATTGCCTTTATTAATAATCACATTAAACACTTTGACACTCATTTGTATATGTTCATAAAAAGTGTTGATTAGTTTGTAGCATAGCCCACTTACCCCATCATAGACCTGTAACAGGAGGTCTGCCCGCAGATGAACGCAAAATTGCTTCACGACACGTGTAACCTAGAGATATTATTGTCATGGACGCATCTCTTAATACGGCACCCCTGTCCCCCGCTTCGTGTCTATGCGCTCATCGTTGACATAATTTTTCCCTTACAAATGTGACCGATTTCGTGTCTATTGGGTAATGGTGTGTTGTTTGTAGGTATAGTAGCTTTTTGCCTCGAGGCATGATAGTGGTTTTAAATTTTCCTTTAGAAACCCGAAAATATCATGGATTGTCAGAGGAAGATGATTACAGAGATATGTGGAGGAGGAGTGGGAACATCTTCTAGGTTATATTTTTTGGTATCAACTGTTGATAATACAGTTTGACTTTGAATCTTGTAGGGTACGAAAATTATTTCATTTAAGGACAGTACCGAATGTCAGCAATGAATCCCCTAATGTGTCATTTACGCATATTGAAATTCATAGAGAGGTAACTTTACATACATAGAATCAACGTCGAGACTCCTCGTCATAGACTCATAGATCTATGACGTGTATTAGAAATGAATGTAGTTGAAACTAATAGTAGCTCATATACCGCAATAGAACCAATTACACCGGCTATTTAAGGCCATTTACGCCGCATATAATTCTTGATTCAGGTTACCGTTTCCAGTTTATAATATACAATATTTATATCGCGTTGGGAGGTAGAATGCGGAGACCAGTAGTTCAGGCGACTTCCTTTGCTATATAGGTATTAAGAGACATGTCTTAAGCAATTGGGTTTAAAAGATGATAACTTGCACGATATGCTTTTGAAACTCACTGTTCTTCTTCCAAGGTTTCGAAAGTTCCGAACACAGAAAAAGGTTATGCTATTATTCCTCGCTCTGTGATACCAGTACCTAATTCTTACTAACCAGAAGCAACAAGTATCTACCTACATAAAGAAACCAGAGGCATCTTATCATCGAAAATCGTACTGACCTATATCTTGTGGTCGTCATCAGATATCAGAGATCCAATACACCGATTCATATGCATCCTAAAGTGATAACGGAAGATAGTGAAGACGGAAATCCTGAATGTAGCATTGTACCTAGGTATTGGATCTTGGAGTGGAGAAGTATGTTGATCCTGTAGCAAAAATACCAGTTCTGTACGATTGTTCAGCATGGAAGATATATAGATTTTTCATCGGTGCTCCAACCTACAGAGACGACCGGAAGATCATATAGTCAAAGTCGCTTTAAACTTGCCAATGACGAAGCTGGGACGCGGAAGACGGTGGTCTGCCACCTGGCTGACGACGGTCCAAAAAGACCCTAATGAAGCCGAAATAGACTACAGTCTAGCACAACACCGTGCTCAATGGAGACTGAGGACAAGGAGGGCCGACCCCAAATAAATGGAATCTAGGCCTAGGAGTATGATGATGATCGGTGCTCCAAGGAGAATGTAGTCTAATGATATTACATCTCCAGTGCGAATGCCGGTAGTTCCTAATTAGAGGATAGCAGCAGGTCGCGCGATAACTAGTCTTAATGACGTGAAATCGCACTCCGGTGCACGCCGCCATCTTGAAATAAAGCAGCAATGGCGGGAAAGCTTGCAATTACTCATGTAACTGCTCACCACCTATCACGATATGCATGCAGCTTTCCGAAGAACTTATAGAAACTGTGAAGACATAGCTAAGCAGGTGTTTAGTCTCAACATTTGAACAAATCCATGGTGTGTTTTATAATAAATATTCTAATAAGTAACCTATTTGTTCTTATCTGATGGAGGGTTATAAGATGATATATTCACTTCATATACTTTGTATAGTATATCTATATCCTTACTAAATTAAATTACTTTCGCTCAAGGAACATAGCGTTGTTATGTTTTCTTAGTAAGATTGGCATTATCAATTTTCTTACGCAAGAATTGGCGTGATTTTTTTTAACAACTTTACTCGCACTGCGTTATTACCGACTAGGAGGAGCGATCCACCTCAAAATAGTCCTAGGCGAGAGCAGATAGAACCTTAAAAGTTTCGTTTCGTTTATTCTGATAAAATTATTCGCTGTATAGTTGTAATTATACCTAACCTTCAAGATCTCTATCTCCACTTATTTTTATTTCGTAATGAAAGCGCCAAATTGTATCCCCGTAATGATTGAACAATTAATCACCTCGATTACGCATGCGCCAGATCTAAGCGCCGCATTTATAACGACAGCTACTTGAATAGAAACATTCGGCTATTCAGCGCTTTGTGGGCTTTACGACTATTTCTAAATGCTCTTTTATTATGCGGACTTAATTAATTATATTTAATGTGACCGCAGCTTTTTGACGCGTTTTGTTTGTCGGCGTGGAGTCGTGTATTAATTTATTAGTTGCTATTCGCTTTGTATTTACTGCTTAAATAAGAGAGCGGTATGATCAAACGGTTAATTTGTATATCAAACTTAATGTCTTACGAGATATTTTCAGCGTTATAAAGCGAAATCAGTGTTTCAATGGGGATGATACTTAGAACCCATCCACATCATCGAAGAGCTTGCGTAGCTTTGAAAACAGTAGACAACAATGGTAATAAGTGGTGACCTCTCCAGTCCAAATATTGTGGTGGCTACCTGTGGCCGGAATACCTAATTACAGAATACCTAGCTTTTTGTGTAGTGAAGTTGTCTAGTAATGTTCTACTCTAATTTATTTTATTGTTTATTATGATGTCTGCAATAAATATATTTTTTCTAAACATCTACTTGTAACGTATTTTTCATAAGGTAATTACAGATAAACTATTTTAAACCCATTACTTAATAAAATATGCAAGAAAGGTAACAAATATAATAGCGTGCGCGGGCGCAGAGCTCTGAACTGCCAGAGCGCGTGTCTCGAGGATCGAGATCCGTAATCACTGTTATTTGTAATCAAATCACCTGCTATTAAACAGTAGCCCCATAGAGTATTATTTATTATTGGTGATGATGGTGGACTATGCGCGTAATTTGCGGGACCATTCATGGAATGAGAAACCCTAATTAATTCTAGACGAGAATTTATTTTATTAGGTAAGTACATAAATACATAATATACCCACTTACTAAAAATCTATTACTAGTACATTGGATACTCTATCTATCTACATGAGTACAATAGTAGATCATGATACTTGTCTGACGTCTTTTAGAATAATTATTGAAGACGAGTATGATGTAGAGTCACAGGGATTTCTAGTGTAGAGTCATCACAGTAGGTAATCAATGTTTATTGAAATAATTTATCTTCAGGTTACTTCCGAAGTTAATTAAGTAAATACCTTCTGTACCTATATTTAAGTAGGTACATCAACTTTTGAAAAATGTACAAGTAAGTAAGTACATTATTTAATATTAATATTGAGTCTAATGGCCATGCGTTCTTCAACAAGTAAGGAAAATGAATGGTTTTCCTCAAGGGAACTTCTATACATAATTTTCAGTTCTATGAAAGATAGTACAAAGGATAAGTTAGCAAGCTTTGCTATCGATAAATGAACATAGTTGATTAAATTGGCAAATAGTTGTGAAACAAAGAACACGGTTCTTGCAACTTAGGTAACTTAGATAATAAGAATCTATTGGCTAGCCATTCTTAGATACATTAATGATTACGCTGTAAGTATAATAAGTACGATTTACCGTTTGCGATGGATATTCAGTACAACTTAGACTTTTCGTAGAAACATTAATATCTCAAATCTGTGGTTAGACTGAAATATTAATTTGCTGCTCATTTCCATACATCGAATCGATTTTCTAGAAACAATATACAGTGGAACACAGAGAAAGGTGTAGGTACAGGAGAGTTTTTAAGGTTGAGATTATCTCAAAAGCTACTTGACTTAATGCAAAAATTATTTCACTGTTTAACAGATAAAAGTTAAATATAAGTACCTATGTAACTGTAAAATATTATTATTTAATTTAAACTACAAAATATTATTAAAAAAACAGTAAATATACAAATAAAAACTATAAATAAAAAATTTGCCCTAAATCACCGACCGCAGGGAGTGTCCCCAGAAGGCTGGCTGCATTGCCTCGCTGGATTGCGAGGCTAATGCGTTGCGCGAGGTATGCGCCAGCCCTCTGGTCATTAGACACATCCACCAGGCGCACAGAGATCTCTTTGTGGATGCTGTGTGCGCCTGGTCCCCACGGTCCCAGGGTCTCCACACCAAACGGCACAAATATGCAGTCTCCACTGAGACCTGCATATTTGCGCCGTTTACTTGCCTCTGCGGTGGCTGCTGCAGCGCCGGCCTTTGATGATGTTGCTGGAAGATGAGACGGCGCCAGAGTATCCACGCAGGTGGCGTCCCATACTAGGGGCCGTCCCATCTTCCAGGGCACAAGCGTCATTCCGTCGGGTCTCTTGCCGTCGTCGCGCGCCAAACCGATCGGTTCGAGAACGGCTGGCGCGCGGGCGGAGGCAAGAGCCCGACGGATGATTTCGTTTAAGGCCGCATGGCGAGGGATGCGGCCGGCGCTTTTGCAGCATGATAGGCCGTGGTGGCCGAGATTATCTACGGCGCTACCGCAGCGGCATGTGTGTGGAGCATTACACGGGATGCCCAGACGAATGGACGTCGCGATGCGGAACGTGTTGCGGTCCAGCAGGGTGCCGATGTTGGCGGACGGCAGAGCATGGAGCCAAAGCCCCGACTCCCATTCCCCCACAGCAAGTAAACGGGCGCGCTCTGCAGAATTGGTTGACGTTTCTAGCAAATTGTTCCGTACCAATTTGCAGAGCGGCTCGTCCCATTGTCTTTGGGATGAAGTATTTTCTGGGAAATGGGTGTTGGGGCATGCTAAACACCAAGCATTTGTAGCTTCGGTCAGACATGCGATATTTATGGGAATGTCTGTGGTTGGTGCCAGGATTTTAGTAATTAAGGGCAGAGTGCTATTGACCGAAGATACAAATGCTGGTAAAGAGACACACGACGCTCGACGGATACCTAGACCTCCGTGTCGGATGGGCAAAGTGGCCTGCGTCCAGGAAACATCATTTAAATTGATATTTAAAACCGAAACAAGAGTTGATTTGATGGTATCGTCAATTTTAGACAAAAGATTAGGGAATTTCCAAAGAGGGCTGCACCGAAGAAAGTAAGTAAATTTCGGTACGAAAAGACAATAGCGAAGAATGAAATAAGCCACGTGGGTACTAATTTGGAGAAGTCGGTCCGAAACTAAGTCAAAATTTTGAATTTGATCATCAACGAAGGATGGTAGAGATTCGTCGAGAATCGGAGCCCCTAATAAGCGTAATGAACTATGGTCGACTAATTTGATGTTATGAGCAACGGAATTGAAGTCCGAGATGACGGAATCTTTTTGCAGACAGTTATCGCCGATATACAGCTCGCACTTGGAGAAGTTTAGCTCTAGGCCAATCGAATGAAACTCTCGAATGAGGAGCTGCAGATCGGCAAGAACCGTATCTGCTTCGCCGCCGAAAGTTCCGTCATCCAGGTACCAAATGTTTAATTTTGAACTTAAACGTTTTATAATAGGGTGGATGGCTAAGCCAAAAATTGCAGGCCCAAGAGGGTCGCCCTGCTGACAACCCACTGATGACAATAAGTGGTTACTTTTGTACATAAGTTTCGTTGGCAAGTGATAGCACTGCCAAAGAAACTTATATACAGTCGGCATTTCTGATTTCACTTGTGTCAGCAGGGCTGCCCTGTCCACCGAATTAAAGGCGTTTTTTACATCCACCTTCAGCACGATGCCCCCCTTATGGTGTTGTAAGAAAGTCCTCAGCGCATGGACGGCGGCTTCACAACCACCCCTTGAACCAAATCCTAGTTGGATGGGCTGGAAATAATCGGAGAGGTGATCAGCCATGGCTCTACAACACAATTTTGCTGCAATACGACGGAATGTGGTGCCGATGGCGATCGGCCTGATGCCGCCGTCCTTTTTTTTGAGTGCGCACAGGTTAGCACCATAGATTATGTCAGTAATCGACTCATTGACGCCGCCTGCGAGCATTAAATTTACCAATGAGGTCAAACTCATTAAGAGTGCATCTCCTGCCTCACCAGAGCTGCCACCGATCAGGTCCTTCAGGTGCTGAGGCGTCAGGCCATCTAAGCCGCCTGAAGAACCACTGCGAAACGAAAAAATTGCTTCGCGAACGGCGTCTGAAGAAACGAGTAATGAGGGGTCGGTTGAAATTGGTGCATCGGGAAGTGTAAGGTTCGCTGTGAGTGGAGGGTGTTTGTCGCGTAATGTGGCTAATGTGTCAGGGGTATCTGGGGCAACAGTATCGCTAGAAAAAAGAAGTCTGGCAGCGCCCTTAATGTCACCTTCGCCTAGCTTGGATTCTACGCGCTTGAACAGGTTTCTGTTATTCAGGGATGAAGGGCGAAAATGAGGATCAATATGATTTGGAATGTTACAATTTTGTCTAATTCTGGAAGTAAGTGAAACTCTAGAAGTGTTGTCATCTGAAACATGTAGAATTCTGTAAGCGAAGGTGAGCAAGAGCTCCCATGCGCAGGTAGAGTTCTCCGAAACAGTCTGGTCAATGCATTCGGAGAGTTTATGTGCCACTATGTTCCTAGCACCGCGTGGGATTCGTTTTAAAACCGGAGTGGCATGTTTATAAACGCTGAGCCGGTCGCAGAATGGCTGGCCAGATACTGTGTTCGGAGTGGACGTAGCTTGAGAAGGGACCGAGTTAGGCAGTCCAGCGTGATTTTGGTGGATTTTGCCAATATGGATGTTTAGGCCTCTCTGTCCCTTGAAAAATCGCGGCTGGGAGCACTTCGGACACTGCACAAAACTTTCTAGCGAAGAAGATGGCTGGCTGCTGCTGGATGGCGTCACGTTCCGGTTGTCTGGGCATTGCATTTATGAAACCTACCTAATACTTACGGCTAAAAGAACATTCAAAAATATGTTATAGGAAAAATAGAAAAATAAAAACATTTAAAAAAAACTTCACAAATACACAACACGATGGTTTGTTGTTGTTATGGCACCTAGTCTTGTTTGTAAAATAATTATTAAATTTGGACCAGTAGTTTTTGAGAAAATCTCAACCTTATTGAGGCCCCCTGTATCTGTCTTCGCCTGTACTTACCTAATACAATATGTTTCTTGTCTTTCTTTAATTCTTTACCTGCCAGATTGTTTTCATGACTTTCATACGCGTTTTTCTTTTGTTTTTCTTTTCGGCTAGTATCTAGTTAATTCCTGCTGTTGAGACCCAAGGAGATCTTATATCTTATGCGCGGGTGGGTCCGTTTTAAATAAATATCGCTAACTTCTATCTTATAATACCTATCTACGTGCGTATACTCGAAAGCACATTAAGTGTAACACTCTGGAGTTTGCCTCTTATTCTCTGCACCATTAGTATTGAAATCCTACTTCGAGTGTGCTGTCGACTTTACCTTTGCGTGTGCAAATCGTTGCCTGAGGGGAACGGTAGCTGTGATCGGAGTTCCAAATTGCCGGCTGTCAGCCAGCGATCCGGTGTTCGATCCTGCGCGATTCAGCTGATTCGCCTAATCGTGGGAATCGATTATTTTGATACATCGTACCTAATGATGATTGTTAAATTGAGGTGCCACTGCAAATCTATCAAGTTTATTGTACCTATACAAAAATATGGAAATTGGTAGATACTTACCTACCAAGGAAAATTAGGAGTAAGATAATTCTTAGTTCAAAATAATTAAAGGTTGCCTTTATACGTATGTAATAGGAAAGTAAGTATATTTTGTCTTGCAAAAAAAATATCTTGTTTATTCGTATGATAGATTTATACTTATGTATTACGATCACATTAATTAAATATTATTTTGTATACTACCAAACTACAACACAATTGCTATAGTTTTATTAATTATTATCAACCGTATTTAATCCAGAAACATGAACAATAATATGCCGGTTATAATCGGTGCTATTACCATTTAGTATTCTCAGCTATTACTATCAATTGCGGCAATTATTGCTAGCAATATCGAGATATCACGGCATAAAAATAGTGCACTGTCAATTTCTGATCGACAGTTGATTATTTTTCCAGCGAGAAATCTCGAGATATCGCACGGATTCACACGCCCATCGAACACGCATAGACCGTACTCGGTTACACTTAAACGGTCCGGATTCTCGGAACAGCCACGTGTAACACGGCCTTAATGATACGTTCGGAATTATACACACACATAACAGCCAATATCAAAACGTAACTATGGGTGCTATAGACGTAGTTAGGATAAATGCTCTTGAAATGACACATGTTTAATAAAACAAAAAAATACAATGGATTAAGGTGGGAGGTACACTTACGAGTATCTTTAAAATATAGACGGCAAAAAAATATATTGGATAAATTTCTTAAAAATGGCAAAAGAGATGGTCTGTTCCAAGTCCAAGTAGTTCCATGATAGAAAAGCTGTTAGGAAAGAAATCCAAACTGTTCTACTATCTGCATCTGGTGGTAGAACGATTGGAATGAAAACTTCGAATGTATAAAATCACAAATAAACTTATAAGACAAATTATTATTTTTTCTATAATTATTTAATTAGGATACAAAATGTAAAAGGGGAAATATCTCTAACAACCGAAATAATAATGTAAATTCCAACATCACCTGATTATGTCAAATAAGTTTCTAAAACGTGGAGCCATCAACGAGGGATTTCAGCCGTCGGCGGTCGTGACGACACGCGAATCACTCGATGCGTCTGCGCAGCTAGCCACTGATATTTACCCACTAATTCACCCATTAATGTTATTCCTTTTGAGCTAAGGAATTTTCGAATTTTTATAATGATTTCATTGGCACTCCTGCCCTTGCTTGATAGTAGCAGTTTTGTAGTCATTTTCATATTAGGTAGGTATACATAAGCTCACGCATTTCTTCCATACACGATGGCAAATACAGGTCTAGTGATATGTCTGACGTGCCTTCCTATTTTAAAAAGACTATAGTTCCATCCTGGCACAACCCTTCACTTCGTTCACAGTTATCCATATATTCATCGGTTTGTAGTATGACTTTTTAGTCCTTTTTGTGACGAGAACATGATGCCATGTTCGAAAATCGTACTAAAATTATAAACGCGAAAGTTGTGCTTCCACGCAATAACTACCGAATGGATTTTAATGAAACTTTACAATAATATAGCTCATACATCAGAATAACACATAGGCTATTATTTATAATCCTGCGCAGACGAAGTCGCGGGCAGCAGCTAGTACTTAATAAAACCCTAAAAGTAACATTTTATTTGATATTTTCTTTTAAATCCCATTAATATAGCTGGCTAGTTCAGTTTACTAGGTGAGATTTCTTTTTTGATCATCATATCTTCAGTAAAATATGGATACTTCGTCTTATGCAATTTCTTAGCATCTTTGATGCCTATATTTTTAGCTCAACATCTTAACCTACACTGCAATTTGAGCTATTAGAACTATTAACCCATGATGTATGATTGTGTGATATAAACCCTGCCATACCCGCCCGGGTCCGTTCGTGTGTCATAATTTACTGCGCCAGTAGCTGACACCACAACCTGCTATTACCTCTGATTTATACCTTAAAAGGACGTGATCTCTTAATGGGCCTAAGGATAAAATATAATGAATAAAATTGCGCTAAAATTAGATATGAAATGACATGGTTGCGATTGTAAAATAAAATGACCGATTTCCTCTCGTTAGTTTAGGAGGTTCTAGTTTAGGTATTTGGTTTACGGCAATTGTATGAACGTTAGTAGATGAATATAGTGAGATGAATTCTCAAATATTGATGAGATAAAACACGCTAATATTTATTGCCGAAAGCATTTGGAAACATTAAAAGTTACCGAAGGCCGCAAAGATTAACATAAGTATAATACATGAGATGGTTTGTAGGATAGAGCTATTTATTCCAAACTAGTGCGTCTCCTAGTGGAACAAACAAAGCTTCATAAATTATTTTCGATTCTATCGAGAGACAGGGAGCGTGCGCTCCCGTCTTTAATAATATTTAAATTTAGAACAGCGAAGGGATGGGACATGTGTGTCGTAACGCGTTTGGCGAAATGTGATTACAGTCAGTAATTAACGAGCTGCTATTTATGGCTACCCAACGACAATTTAAATATTTTCCTTTCATATTCTAAAAACAGAATCACGAGCTAGACGACGGTTTCGGAATCATACCTGGAGTAGGTAGGGTTTAAAATAATTATTGTATTTCGTGAAAGTGTTTTACCGTTGGCCAACCGTGTCATGTTCGTATTGTCCGGCCTGTTGAAATAAAGCACGCTTTCAATTGCAGACTAATTATTCCAACACGAGAAACTCATTCGGTGCCGTCCGTTTTTACGTGTAAAGAGAGATTAGTCCACTTTAACGACACTCGGACTCAAAGGCATTGTGATGCGAACCGATAATGATGATACGTTAAGAAAAGTATTACATTGTAGCCATAATGGCCCGTTGAAAAGGAGCGTTTCTTATAAAATTTCATTTGGATTCAGCGCTCGTCGCTTCGGTGTGTCACTGGCTCTCTGCTTATGAATAAATTACGGTTGTACATTAATTTATTGATTGTTATTCAAATTGGGTTTCTCAATCGGAGGTTGGAGGTGATGCGTCTCGTCTCGCTTTTTGTCCCCTGATGTTTTGAGGTTGGTTACCGCGTATCTTCTATTACGGAAAATTGTTTTCGAATGCGTAGTTATATTTGAATAGGCACTCGTTGTGCTCAACATTTGCGTCATCAGGTTTTTCAATATGCTGCATGTATCTAATAATTATACGGATTACCTTTCAAATGAATCCCATTAGTCCACTTCTTTATCATTGATTGACAACCGCCAACTAATCTATATCGTTAATATCTGTAACATTCTCCCATACGTTAGTATTATTAATATCTTGAATTGATAGTTGTACCTTCACTAATTTGAGTTCCGTATCGAATATGATGGTGACGTGACTATATACCACGTAAATGTAGTAGTTATTCTAACCGCCATATTGGCGATATGCTCTCGCGCAGTCTGATTGGCTGAACATCTGAAAACCGATTTATCGGCTATTTAGTTATTATTATTCTCAACGTTATGGTGTTTCTAAGAACGTGTATATTTCATACGAATACGTCGTCGCGACTGTTTGTAATGACAAAGGAACTTTTTATTATTTGATCGCTCGCTCGTTTCTGTTAATTGTTCCGCCGACGTGATTTTAATATATCATGCATGTTGAGTGGCCTCTTTTATCGCATATGCTAATAAGTATCGATTCTTGTATAGGTACCTTAGCATGGTGTGGTGCGAATGGGGCATAAAATGCTCGTTTAATAGTTTCTTCTTTTAAAAGGGCATTTTTAATGAATTAGAGAATGGATCATTTAATTTGGTAAGCATTTTGTGAAGGTATTTTATTAGATATGAACCTACAATCATATCTTCCCGAGATGTTCCTTTGTGAGGATTCAGTAGCTGTCTGCATGTAGAGGCAAGCGCCTTCTTAAGGCCATGGTTCCATAGCTTTAACGCTAAGCTATGTTTTGAAACTATTCAATGGTTAGATATTATCTTTTGCAATTTAGTCGTATTCGATTCTTTTTACTTTCATATGGATTTGGGTTTTAATTCTAATAATGATTAGAAGTTAGAATATTTGTGTTATTACTCAGAATCAGTGACGCTCAATGGTTTCACCGATCTGTGCGAAACTTTGCGCACATATCTATTATTATATATGAAGAACCGGTAGAAGTTAAGGTCCCAGAATTGTATCTTACAACTTCATAACACCTTACTCTTACGGAAACCTAGAAATCGACAACGACAGATAATTTGGAGAATCTTCACTATTAATCCAAGTTAATCACATTTGATCCTTTACAGTAGGTAGCCAACGTCACAGTAATTTCTAATATGTGTTAGATTAGTTGGTTTATCAATGTCTTAATTTATTTGGAAATCCTAAGCTATAATATATCGCTCGCCACGTCTCGCCTGTGTGTTCAACCTAAGGATGACTCGCGTATTCCCCGCTCCATTTGACTTGCTGATGCTAACACCGGTGGTCCCTCAGGACCCGGGCCCCGACCTCTTCTATTTGTTAATAAGCAATAAGCACCCACTAGCTCTTGACGAGATATACGCATCCCATTATGTTAATACTATCGCTAGATATACACGTTTTTATAACACTTTATTGTTAATTTACATTTTGTTTTTGATATTTAATCATTTTAATTGTATACAATGCCTATTGTTGTCTAAAGTTTGGACGTATTTTGATTTGATGATCTTTGACTGATTATTTTTTGTCTTTTTCCTTTCAGGTATGTCTCCAGCCGTATATAAAGAAAGAAGACAGTTTCAAGTATTCTAACAGTTTATTATCCGTAAGTAAATATACCAGTTTTCTTTATTTTACAATATCTTACTAAATAAGTACACATTTATGATGCCCAATATGATGTAAATAACTGTTGTGCATGCGTTACAGGTTCGATTCAAAGGAGTAGTCCTCTGAACTGTTATGGACCCCTAGTACCTTCAAGCTTACTTGTTGGAGTGGTTAAGAAAGTTGTGCCAATTTTCTTTAAAAGATTACACTTATATATAGTGCATTGACACGTTCACAGTCCTACCAAAACGTCATTTCAAGCGTCATTTCTCAGCTTCAATCAAATTGGTTTTAATACCTATGCACAGCAAATAAATCTTTGTACTTTTGATTGGGATATTCGGATTTTGTCCCTTCAGATTATTGCTTGATTCAGGGAGTAACCATGTCAGTGAAAAAACATCCGACGTACATTCAGAAAACAATTGTGTTTTCTTCGAGTGTGATGTCACAAAGGCTACATATTGACAATTCCAACTCTCCCAAAGCCCTCCCAAATCGCGTCCTCCACTGAAGAGTCACTACCGTGTTACGGTTGGATCAGTATATCGCCCCCGCGTGCGTATGCGCACTGTTTGCCCTCTCAACTCCACTCGTTGTCACATAATTGCCTTCTGTTCGACTACGTGTGGTCTGATGGCCGGTGGCATGTACATTTGATCAATGTCTAACGGGGTTCTATTCGTCTTCATGTAATTTTAGAGGATTTTTTTGAAGTGATTTTCGAATAAAGACAAAATGATGTGGCTATGAGGATCTACTAGTTGAGAATTTTCACTCTTGTCGTAGGTAGACGGTAAAGGCCAGGAGAAGTAATTCATCTCTTGCTTCTTCGTTTATCTGGACGAATTCTTAACATTAGCTCTCAATTTGTTCAGGTTCTAAATGGTTTGATTGACGTTGAACACAGCATCCTTTGAGTGAGCAACTTTGCATGATCAATTGTTTGATTACTTTAACCTTTATTATTTGACCATTTCATGTCGTTATTAGTTGTGATTCTGTCGTGGCCGCAACCAATCCTAAACCTAAACGCAACTGTCATTATCACTCATGTGCTACATCGCGTAAGAGTAAGCGGGACGCCTTCCTTAGCGACGTTTAAATACAGGGCGGGCCTTGAATTAATATTCTCCTTTAGCGTACGCATTATAGAATCAGCACAAAAACCTTGTTCATCATTTTTAGAAGAGTCCTCATTAATCGAGTGTATCTCGCAGGTTATATTGAGAACAGGGCGAGATCAGAGGGCACGTGGTTTCGTCGAACGGTCGCTAATGTGTGGTGACCACGCCCCTTCCTGTCGCTTCACCCCTGAACATTAGCATGCGCGCGCGCAGTTGTGCACGATACTTGCAAGTAATGCGCCGTAGCATAATATTTATAGAGTTATGTTTATGAGGTTTTTACACCTTTGTGTTTCGCTATGATCTCGCAATCGTTGAACCTCTAGGTGATCCATCATCATTTGCATTTTTATGTACTGTATTATCAACTAATTTGCCATTGGCTATGACAGATGTAGTCGTAAGCTCTTAGCGTTACTGAAAATAGCAACATTTCATTAGCGTTGGTTGGTATAATCCTCCAGACATCTACTGTTAGTTTTGTCTTTGACAAGTCGTTTCCTAATAAACTAATAAGTTATACCTATTTTATACAATGTGGTACTCATAGCATTTCTTGAGTTTTAGGACCTTTTCAATAAAACTCCTTTATTTCAGTGGCCTTTAGTTTTAGTTTCATAAATTAACTATCTACTTTGTTTTCATGACTAAAAGTCGTACATCGGATAAGTAATTTAAAATAGAGATGAATGCTTTTGCTCTTTGCCAATCTTCATCTCTCTCATCTTGCCATCGAGTTTGTATTGTAAATTGTACTGTGTTCTTTCAGTCTCTGGTAGATGTAATAAAAATGTAAATCCCTGGTGACTTATGGTGCTGGCGTGTCGACGGCAGCCGTATCGTGTGCTACCGGTTCATTGTCGCCCACTCCGCCTCGTTGCCTGCATTTATGCATTGTTTACTATTTAATTCTGTTACCATTTCTTTCATATTGATTTCCTGTTTCTTTATTTGACATCACACTCAACTTTAATCATTGTTGTGACATACCTTACACCATGTCATCATTGTCATCCTTTGTAAAGTCGACAGCACAACAGTCTGGGTACTTTCAAGCGACGGTAATTAGGCGTAGATTGCTGCGGTTAATTGTCTAGGTTGGTGTGCTATTGTTGCTTTTAATAATACCTATGTGTTACTTTTATCATGTAGGTAGGTAGTAGTACATGGTAAATAGGTGAAGTTTTTATCTCTTATTGATTTGCTTGGATATTTTTAATCTGTCCATAACCATCTTCGTTCATTACTATCTCTCTTGAATTTTAAGTGCCTGTCGGTACTTATTTCCTTATTTCTGATATATTTTGTGCTGTTGTTTCTTCTGAACAAAATATGATTTCATTCATTCAATCTTGATCTCTTTTGCTCACTTCTATATGAATATCTAGCATAGTTACTACTCTTTCTCCTATACTAGACGCATAGTGTCGTATGTGCGATGTCGTAAACAAAATTCGCCGTCGTATATCTGTCAACCAAGTAGTAAAACGTATCAATTATCCCTATTAATATTCATAACTTCGATTTCAATCAGTTAACCAACACTTACGCAAGTTCACTTCCTTCATTCAACTAGAAATAAACACGTCAGAAGTGCGTACGCGCATATCAAACTGACGTGACGTGTGCCTTCAAAAGCTACTAGTTTACCTGTAAAGTATACTAAGTGTTATAGTGTTGTTCTAGGGACCGATGTTGACGTACGACCGTGTGTGGTCCAAACCCAGACATAGACGGACATACAAAACGATATAACACACTCTAACGTTGCAGCCATTTTAAATCTTATTAATACACAAAAAGGTTTGGATTCTAAGGAAGCAGCATACACTTTTTAGGTTGATGGTCTCAAATGTTTGGCTAAATAAGACAGAGTTGCCTTCGAAAAAACGAAGGATAATAGCGAAAGTGTTAAGTCTGGTTTGCTCGTTCGTAAACACGGTAATAAACTAATTTATATTTTTAGAAATCAAAACGGGGATGCAAATTACTTGCAAATGGCAACTGATGTGCAGACATCACGACAGACTTTGCGTGGGTGACCCATTGTATTCCGTGTCACTGTTCCACACCACAAATGATGTTACGCGTTCAGTGTGGCAACCAGACTTTAATTGGGTTATTTAGTTTCATTGAATCAGGGACAAAGAGTCACCAAGATTCTTGCCGATTGCGATGGAGATTGTAATCAAACATCAACATCTATGCTTTTTCATTTGTGGCTGCAAAACGGTTATAGTCTGTTATTCATGCAATTTGTCAAGAAAATTAAGAATGACAGATGTCTCATTGTTCCTTACATTACCGTTATTTTTGAAACTGGGTAGTTTTACACAAAGCGTGTATCTAATCGTCTTCTTGTCGTCGGTGTACTGCTGGCTTTAGATAAATAAGGGCACGCGAGACTTATCAGACGTTGGTATAATAAAACTCAAATAAGCTTTTAATCTATCAATATGGCGACCGGCGGCCATTAATAAGCTAATGACAGGTGAGTTTGACAGCTACTTATCGCGCCATCTACCGGGAGTTTAATATAAGCACGTTACTCTACGTCAAAACGTTATGATAGGCGCTCGGTAACTCTTTTTGATTTAGTACCCCGCGCGTCGAGAACTGCATTGATTTATCAATTATTTTAGGCATGCGAGCGTGGTATTTTTAAGGCACGATCTTACTTTCATGTCATACCATTTGAAATTAATCATTAATTATGATGTTTCGTATTATCTGATTTGGATGAGTAATTCTTTAATATGGAGAGAAATAAAATTACTTACAACTGGTTATGATACAGTCGAAAGCTCAAGTGTAGGTAACACTTCGGACTTTGTCGTTGTCTACGACTAGAATAGAAACCTATTGTCAGAGTTGTTCAGCTCACCTGTAGGCCTCTGGGCTCTGACATGGCCTAACGATGTTAATCAGTCGGTCCTAGGTGCTGCTGCGGCAGCAGTCTTTAGGTCATTGTCTGACTTAAGACTTTAAATAAATCTTAATTTAACAATGTTGTTGATGCATTGTCAAATGTCGAATGTACTTCCCAACAAACATGACCTAAAATTGAATCTAGACTGGATATCAAACACAAGACTTACCGTTTTGTTCTGTACATTAGTAGAGATATCAAGAGGATGAGATTAAGAAGATGCGAATGCGAGCGCTCGTGGACCATTGTTTGTAAATGGGTAGCGCCCGCGCAGCAGGGTGTGGCTTTTTATTCGGAAATGACACGACAGCGTTACCGGTGCCAGCGGTGGTTGAATTTATGGTATAATTTGTCGGTTCGTCATCATCAATGTTTAACTTTATCATTATTGATTGGTATTTAATTATCTCTCAATATCTTTCATTTATCGACATTGATATTAGTGATAAATAAAACATATGTAGGCGCGGTTAAATTGTTATCCTATATGTATGTGATTTGTATCGTAAATGATGCTTTGATTATGATTTTTTACCAAGGTATCTCCACTGGTAGTACTCTGTGGTACACTTGGACTCATCGTATTTTTGTACATACAAGTTTATGTTCATTTAGTTTTTAGTCAATTATTTAACTAATTGGTTTTCTATCCCTAAATGTAACTCAATAATACTTTTCATAAATGAAAATATTATTTTAAGTTTCTATTCTTCCATCATTGGATCAAATCAAAGTCATGCGAGAGATCAAATAAATAAAGTTTTTATACACAGATCGATTTATTCATATCGAACTTAGTATCGATATGTAAAATATTAAAATACAATGCCAGTTGACAGATCGGTCGTTCGATTACGACGATACCATTTTTTTACCCAAATGTTTTTTGTCGATTTTTTATTTGAATCGAGAAGTTTATTTGAACTCTATCGAAAAGGGTTCATATTGATTTTTGTGACGAATGTTTATTTTGATGGGTGACTGTTTTGAGTAGTTAAATAGAAATAAGGTTTCTTGCTTAGTTTATGGAGTTTTTATGGAATGTTATCGCTTGAGGGAAGTCGCATTTAGTAATAATTACCTATTATCTTCAGTACTTAGACTTGTATTTGCCTACATTGTTATTCCAAGGCTGTATTCTCTTGTCTGCAACACATGCACTTTTTGCGATTATGTATTCTGATAGATATTATAATAAACCTTTTTGTAACTTATTTTTGTATGGGGAACGTAATCCAGTAGCCCGACCGCGTCTTCAATCGTTTTCATTTTGACACTTGGACGATATACATACATTGCTGCGTTTCGTTGTCGTTTGTTAAAACTTGAAAAAACATTGCAGCAATGTATAGGGTCCATGTGTCAAATTGAAAGCGATTACGATAACGATGAAAGTCGCGGTCACCCCCCAGTTGCGACTACGCGTCGATAACAATCGTACAAGTTAAGCAACGTTGGGCGAGGTCGTACATGGATGGGTGATGAATGAAGCACGTTACCTACGAGTAAGCAGTTATGTTAGTTAAGTTGTATTAAGTTAATTGATGACGTCCGATATCAGTCGTTATGGCAAAGAGGCCGGAGGCCTGAAGAACTCTGACAAGCGGTTTGGTCACGTTAACACGAAACCAAATATTCCTAGCCGTGAAGTATCAAGATTTTTGATGAACCTCAATGACATCGTGCCACTTAGGCGATTCAGCGACAATTTTGAGTGCTATATTAGTTAGCCTTTACAATTGTCAAAATCCATGATTGACAGTGTAGGTACCTAATTCATAATTCATTTCTTTATTTAGTAACATGGTTGTAAGATAGTATCTACATGTAGTGCTCACATAGTAAGGACACCGCAACATTGATTAAACAATTAAAATTCAATGTTGTCAGTCAGTCATATTCAATAGGTATTCAGTTTCAATACAAATAAATAAGTAGGTAATTGTTGTGCATTAAATTCAAAACTAAAATTGTAAGAGCGAGCTCATACTAAGCTTACAATCACTCTGAATCTCAGTTTTGCTAGTACCTAGTGATACAGACCTTGAGTGTCTTCTTATATGAACTAAGATTGTAACGTATTAATACGAGTCGTGATGATGTTATACGTGATAACTTAGTAAATAATGTAACTATAACGATTTGTTACAATGTTGCGTATTTCATCACATGGATATGTAGACAATGGCCGCGTGACGACGTAAAGTAAAACGCAGTTAAGCCGTGCCCTAACCGCTGTTTAATTACCGCGGATAGTGCTGCTCGTAAACCCGGGACCAGGAACTATGTCTAAACCGCAGGTGGGTCAGCTGTCAACTGGAACCGAATGTACTGTTGAAATACAGAAAAGAAAAGGTACAGGGGTCCTCATTGTTGTGATTTTCTCAATGAATCTACTTGATCGAGTGTAAATTTTTTTTTAACAGTTAGTGTGCGACTGTAGACTACTTATTTAATTTCTTTTCAAAATATATAGGGCATTTATTTAAAATATGTACGTACAATAACCTGACAAACAGAAACTTATAAAATAATAGACATAAAAATTTATTAAATACAATATAAACTCTAATAATAATAATAATAAAAAACTAATGCATAGGTACATTCAAAGCACACAGATATACCAGCACCATCTTCACATTAAATCCCTCGCACTCTTCGTCTTGTACCCCTTATTCTTGTCGAAACAGCCCTAATTATTGTAATTGTCTTGACTCTGAGTCAGCCAAGCACTTGTGAATATTTTCTAGACCATTTTATACACAGGCGTGATGCGGTTCTTTTCAGGAATAATTACTTGTTTATCAATTTTATTAAACAACTGCAATAATAAAAACTTAATCGAATAAGCCCCCTCTGATCGTTACCGATGCAAAGGTGCCCATAATACCAACGGCGTTACCGCGCTGTATGGCTATGGACATAATAATAAAGGAATAATTAGGTAGTGATTATTATTATTTCAGTAATTTCTTTTCTCGTGTGATTTAGTGATCAAAGTTAGTCAGGTCGAGTCAGTGTTATTTAGGCCGCCCGTAGGCCTCTGACGTGGCCTAACGGATGCTGCCGAGCGATAGCAACCGGGAACAACTGCTTAACGTGCTATCCGATGCACGGAGGGGCTCAGATGAAAATGTCACTAGCGCTCACCCATCCAGGTACTGACCTCGCCCAACGTTGCTTAACTTGTACGATTGTCTTCAATGTGTACTTGCAACTGGATTATGTAATTATAAAAGAATTTTAAAAGTCGGCCAAGACAAACTCAACATTCATGAAATCTGTATATTTTTCCCTGTGTGGTAAGTGCTAAGAGCCGAAATCTTGTCATTGAATTCCATTGATGTTATGTCGAGTGTACAGAGCGCAAAATGCCCGTCTAGGAATGCTTCCTGACAATAGTAGCATTTACAATGTAACCGTAAGTACATCGACATAAATCAATTCTATATCGATGGGGATCTCGGCTATCAATCAATGTTCCGAGTTGTTCCGATGTTGGCCGAGCATCCCGCACCACTAGTAATGTCACTTATCACGACATCATTAATTTATCCATTCTCTAATATAGTATTCTCCCTGAATATCGATTTGACGTGAACATCTTTATATTCAATGACATTAGTCGCATTCTTTAGTTTAGTGTTGTTGGGTCAATAGGCTTGCGATACGGAGGTCCCAGGTTCGATTCCCAGCCAGGGCATCCTGTAACGGTGAAGGAAAACACTGCGATGAGACCTGCATGCTGTAGAAGAAGAAAACAAATCTAAAGCATGTGAAATCCGCCAATCCGCACTCATGGCTGCCAGCCAGATCCATCGGGCCCGGCCCGCGCGTGATGGATCATGACCGCAGCTCCCTCGATGTAAGAGAAGTTCTGTGTCTGAGCAATGGGGCAATATTAGACTGATGATGAAAGTACTTAACCCGTGTTTGACCCCGATCTCATCTAAAAACAACCTCATATACAACACTAGCATAGAGAATCCTAGTTTAGGCTGTGAGCCTATTATGAAACTTCACGCGTACGGAACACTGAATGATCGGTCAAGCAAATCAAGTGAAAAAGACTTAGGCTGTTATTCATAAACGTGATATAAAGTTACGCCACCGTTTAGGCCTCCTGTCACTTGCTATCTTAACATTTTTAACGAAGTGTGAAAGCAACAACACGATTTAAGGGAAGTGAGGTTTAACTAGCTTTATGAATATCATCAGCATAAAACTTCGTTTGCTCTATGTTTGCCACATCGGGATATCTGATCCCTAAGGACTGACTTTAGTTATCTTTAGCCCCTCTCCAAGCTTAGGCATTTGTTTTCCCAATCATCCTACATTCGTCACGAGCAAGTAAACTCTTCCATGGTAAATCCGATGTCACGTCATAAGGCAACATTATCCATATGAGGCATAATCTATAGGCTTTCCACAAAGGAAATGACACAACTTGGACATCTTTTATTCAAATACCAAGAAAACCACATCCGTTGGCGTGTCCAGCCTGCTCCATTGATTGGATGCTTCACAGTCAATAGCAAACGATTTGACAGAATTAACTAATACGACAAGTATACACTGATGTATTCAATTTTGAACCCTAACCGCGTGTTAAATACATCCAGTACGTCTTGATTGGTATTCATAGTACATATGACATGTACATTTAATGAGCTGGTTTCTGAATTGTGAGGATTCCTAGATGGATACAGTACAGATGTAAAAATGCATGAGTATCGGAAAAATATCATCATGCGTATCTCGTCAAATTAATTTAATTGTGTAATTTTTTAAACTGAAATCAAGTACGATAAGACAAAGTACTCGAGTGCTTTTGTAATACCTCTATCAAGTATGCAATTAATTACACAGTCTAACCGAATTGGACATCGTCGGTACTAATAACGAGAACTTGACGTCAGATAGAGATGAAAATACCAATGAGGTTACAGTTTTCCTTATTATCATTGTTCGTCAATGCAAATCAAATGAATGTCATCGTCAATGTATCGTGACGTCACTTTCCTTAAATTTTCGATATTTCCCTTAAAAGTGAGTCAGCTGAAGTTAAACACGAGACAAAGGCTTTATACGTGATGATGGATGTTTGCATGTTTGCGAAAGCGAATAATGTCAATAAAAGAGAGCCTTGCAGTTTGCATGACACGTTTTACGCCTTTTTAACCCAATGCGTCAGTGATTGACCCCACAGGGACACCTTTATGGTGAGATGATATACATGTACAAAGATACGGACTTCCGTCTGATGCGATCCTGGCACACCTGGATCATTGCTTCTTCCATTTTTATCAATTACTCACGATTGTCGGTTTGTGTAGAGTCTACACAACACATCACAGTATTAACACGTCTTCATTTTTTTCCGCCAGTGACTTCATGACCTTTGCATTTCTTTATTTTCTTCTTTGATTCGTATCATACTCATTTCAATCTTTCTTACTATATCTTCTTACGATAGTATGAATTATTTCTGGTGTGGAATCAAATTCCATCTTTAATCGCAATGAAGGAGGGACAAATGTTACTATTTTGTATTTACATCTTCAATGCTGAGAGTTTTTTTGCCACTTTTTCTCCTCAGCGTTGGCACTTTTTCCTTGCTGTAAATGTCCAATTTGGTGTAAATGTAAATTCAAAAAATATATTGACGTGCAAAAATGTACTCAACGTGCTTACTTGCAATAAAGAAATTTGACTTTGACTTTGACAATACTAATTTCTTTGTAGTTTTACCATTGGAACTGATTTATCATTATCAGCTGCCAGCATCATATTTAATTTAACTAAAAAGTCGTGAAAAGTTAATTCAAATTCCGATCTGAACCTTTGGGAGGTTCCGATGAAATCACAAATAGTTCTCAGCCCCAGTTTGTGGATCCACTTAACGTAGCCGGTTCGATTCGTCGGTAAACGACACGTACATTTTAAAAGTTTCCACGAAATATCACCCGAGCGGCGCGCCTACACACGAAACGCTATAAAAGCGATCGATTATTACCTATTTGTGTGAAAAGCGGAAGGAATGGGCCCTGTAAAGCGACCACGAGGTGTGTTACAAGCACGAGCCGCGTCCGCCGGTGTCGCTCGTGAGAAATGTCAATATTTGACGCACAGCGATGCTACGCTTCGAAATTGTCTCAACGATTTCGATATTTTCCAATCTCAAATATTATCTTAATAGCTCCGATGTCAAGAGCTGGCTCAATTTCTTTAATCTCAATTAACGCTGAGGAATTTGGAGGCTGCTAAGTCGATGACTGCCATTGTCCTTTCTTTTTGTTTGCACCTTCACCTGTGATACTGGTCTATGTCAACTAGCACTGCGCAGAGTTCATTAATTACTCGCGTACGTATGTTGTCCAACTTGCATCACCCGGCCAAATGTCTCCGTAAACATAGATTCATTAACTCAATCGTAATGTTAAGGAACTCGTTTAATATTTGCGCTTTCTACGCATAAATAAATATGGATAAAGGTATATTGATGTCGCGGAATCTGGCACGCGTCAATCAAACGGAACGTACACGAAACCCAACGATTTGTCACTCCGCCATTTTGAGTCATTGACAATAACGGCCGCCATTTTGGTGACAATAATTAACAGATAGGCATCTACGTCTGTCCGCTTTCTAGTTTTTGTTTTCTAAAATAATTATCATCACAATAAGCGACACGATCTCTTTTTACTTACCGCTGTTGCGGTATTTTGAATAAAATTAAACGGCCAAATGATTTCGAATTCAACGGAGACGGTACGGTTGAAATGGGCATCTATTAGAAACCAGTGGAACAAATGCTTATATATACGTTATTTTAAACAATTATCTACAGGCTATCGTTTGCGACATCATTGCATACATTATGAATGCCAAAAGTCATTCACCGAAAGCACTGGTGACGAATAAGCTCTAAGGTATGGTAAGATTTGCAGTTACTTTCGTTAATCAGAATACAAAACGAAACCAAAACTTTGACCGTAGATTGGCTTTGTTTACAATACAAACTTATCTCTAACGCTTCAGCGTTATGTGCTGAAAACATTTCAGTGCAGTATACGAAGCGTTAAACAGCTGTCGAGCGAGTTCAGAGCTGCGCGTACGACGGTCGCGTCGCCGTCACGCCGTCAATGGGTCAGGTTATTTACCTCTCTTATCACCTTTTGTTTTGCTCAAATACTTGGCTCATTTCTGGCAGTTACAGCTTTCCGGCATAACTCACAGTGTTTGTCATCAAACAACTCGTCCGTTGAATAAAGTTGCGGTGAATTGAGATTGTCGGATCTGTCTAGTCTTTACATTGCCAAATGGAAATAATAACATTTGCTATTGTTAATAAATATATAAAGTCACTTTTCAATAGATAAATAATTTAATGAATACGAAAGCAATCACAGCAAAAAACTGAAGAATTCCAAGGAATGTTTGCACAAGATATCGCTGAAGATCGAACAGTGAAATAGAAGCCGTAGCTATTGGAAGAGCTAACAATAACGCATCGGCCGATCGGCGATACAGGTCCTTGTGTCCACATTAGCATCTCGAGGCAGGAGTGTGTGCAAACACCGAGGGTCATCTGATGAAATGTTCAAAGGCTTTTAGTTCCCGAGAATTATTAAATGAAGCCCCAGGATCGTAATGTAAACACGAAGTGTTTGTCCAGCCAAGAACCTGTTGCTTTGTCGACGCATGATGCGTGCGCCGGCTTATTGGCGGTTATTT
Organism: Tachystola acroxantha; assembly: GCA_963506565.1. Lineage (NCBI taxonomy): Eukaryota > Metazoa > Arthropoda > Insecta > Lepidoptera > Oecophoridae > Tachystola > Tachystola acroxantha. The sequence goes on from OY735887.1 coordinate 8,019,894, forward strand.
TACGTGCGCTAATGTTAATGTTACCACAGTGTAATGCGTTGTTACTGTGGCTGTTATAAGCAACATTGTGTCACGCTTCGGAGCTATCCGTCTCACACCCAGGGATATCGCTTTGTGCTCGCCTTTGTTCCGTTTTATTCTGCCATTTGATGACTACTCAAGGAAATGTACAGGAATTATAGGCTTGAATATAAATTCTTTGTTATCAATGGCTCTAGAAGACACTTTGTTGCTTTCATCTCAGAGCGAGCTTTCAAAAGCTTTTCAGAAATCGTACATATATCCAAGGGCCTTTGTAAGTTAACATCTAACTAAACGGCAGAAAATAGTTGGTTTTACGATAGATTAGTATGTTAAACCATCGTAGGTACGAAGAATTGGCAATCCCTCGAATTACGCAATCGCCAACGGCAGATTTCCCTTCGACGTCAACAATACATTGCACAAATGTATTTCGCAAGTTCTGTGAAACACCACATGTGTGGATATCTAGGTAAATACATGGTGTGGTATGTCTAGGTAAATACTGTATAGCCAGGTGCATCCCGGGTGCTAACTCCGTTAATGTGTGGACAAAGCTCAACGTGACGGGTCCTGCTAATAAATGTTCCAGGGAGCGTGGATGCGCGAATATTTTCATCACGTTCCCCGCGGGAACTTGCTCTTTATGCCTCTTGTGTGAATGTAAATAAGACAAAAAACTCACTTCGCATAACATCTCTAATTTTTCGCTGATGATGTTGGATCCTTAACTCTCTGGAACTATAGCAATGGTACATTTTGATCTCGCAATTGTAACAACTACTGTTAAATCATGCGTCTTGCATGTAAAAATAACGTTTTGGATAGTATTGAAAGGAACAGACATTTGCTCTTCGTTAACAATAAAACGAGGAGTCTAATAAAATCAAAAGGTAAGCCAAAGCACCGGTAAGTCACCGTTTCACAAAAATTTCTAATTTCTCCCACTTATGATCTCCCATCTTACTATAATTTTTTGCACTGGTAGTACGCATATTTTTTGTCCACAATTCGACTTGATTAATCATCGTAATGAATAGTTTATTCGTCTCCTAAATGATTTATCATTAACACTTGTCCTCAATATTTTCACCCAGCTTCACACATCCATATCTCCATTGGAATTAACAACTTAATGTTCAATATTTTATTACCTCTCATATTTGCTTTGCATACCAAACACGTTGAGTACACGACATCTTTCATTGCAAGTTTCTATTTGATTTCGCCTCATAAAACATACTCGCATAGACACGATTATGATTTCTATCACAAATATTACTTTGTATAAAGGAGCGTCGTCTTCTTTGAAAGTCTTATCACCTTCTCCAATGACTTTCGACATTATTTCCATGACATAAAGTTGTTTGTCTATTACGACTATCGATTGTATAATAGTATGAGCTGCCACTTCTATGTCATCTACATAAAGTAGTAATTCCTTCAAACTTGTTTTGATTCTTATCTTCATTGATATCAGTAGCTGCAGTTTTAACGTTTGTTTCAAAATCAACTTAATTGTCTTCGAATTTTGGTTTGTATTTTGTCGGAAGGTGGTGTTTTGGTAAAAGGTGTTAATCAATGGTGTGTCCTCCTGATTATATTAGGTGGAGCATAGGTTCGGGGTTCTTCTGAGAACGGCTTCAAGTCCGTGTGTTGTTTGTTCAAATCATCAGCAAGTTGGTTGTTTAATGGCTCCGATGTATGGATGGATTCTTTCACTTTTCCTTTCTTTGTTGGGCTTGTGTTTTAAAGTGTATCAGTCGAGCCAGTCAGCTCGTCGCCTTCGCTCTCATAAAATTGTTACTCGACGCGCACTGTGTTGTTTAGGGTAGGTGCTTAATTTAATTAACCTTGTTTCGGTTCGTAATCTAATTCTTAAGATATCAAAGTACATAAATACACATTAACCTAGTGTTATTTCAATAAAGATTTGACAAAACAAGAAGGTATCAAATTCCGCAATCATCACCTTCAATCTACTCAATATCCAAGTAACAAATAGATTTAACGCATGAATCAGATGCAGATCTTTTTTCTTATACTTTCATCATATTGTCGATAAAGGTTCACTGAAGGAAGGGTTTAATATATTAAAAACCATCAACTTATACAAAATTACAGCCTATTACATACCTACAAGTACATAGGTCCGCCATTTTCACGATTGCCATCCTTAGTTTTTTCCGATCAGCATCAAGCTAGATTTATACCAAGGAGGTTTTAAGCGCTATGAACCGCAAGCTAATATTCGTTTTATATTAAACTCGTACCGATATGACCACAATAAATCACATCTACACGGCTGATGTGTTAACCAGTGGTGAAATTTCGGTCAGATATGTTGACTCATCCAATATCACCTGTGGCTACCTTCCGATCGCACACAAATAACTTACAGTTATTATTATATTATAAAATCACGAGGGGATTTCATAAAGGTGCCCGATTCTGTTTGTGTTGGCATTAGCACGAGTTGTGCTAACGCTATTCTACTTATCGGTACAGTTAGCTGAAGAAAATGATGCACTGGCGACATTTCAAACACCATATTTGTAGGCAAGGAGCGTTGTACGATTATTTGTCGCGCGATATTAGTCGCAGAATAGCAATGTAATGCGAAAACGTCAAGTATTCGGATCATGACACAACTGTACTCGTACAGCAGATCAAGTGCAACACTTTGGACCGTTCTTATTATCTGCGTTGTAAGAGTTAAAATCGTACTGCAAATGTTACCATTGATCTACTGTTGTCCGTACATATGAACTCACGGCATTTATCAGTTGCAGTCTACAGCCAGAGTTTCTACTAACAGTTTTACGATTCTAACAGGATTCACTTTGTGCAAAGCCTAGTCTTCGTGCATAACAGGTGGCAACATCTAGCTCTGGTCCTTTGGGGGATATATTTTTGTCATGTAATATTTAAATAGCATATCCAATTACAGATATAAGAGAATAATCCATGTGTCAAGGTTTTTCTTCACTGTTTTAAGAACAATCGGTAAATGTACGGAAGTCATCTTGAAAAATACAGAAAAACTCATTGCATGGCCGACAAGGGATGGGGGTTTAACCCAGGCCTTCGTAACGGAAGTCCAGTGTCCTATTGTGAACATACGATCAATCGAGGGTCAATGTGTGGTTGGTACCACAGCGTCACCGAGCTCGTTCATGTTTTTTTTTGCCACAACGCGTCTATGCTTTATACGGCTAATACAGTGGATGAAGCGAAAACGGACGTTCCGTTCACTGTACGTAAACTGTTGGGTTTTGACATGTCATATTTACATTCCACAGTATAATAACATTTTAGTGTGTCAGCCTGTTTGCTTTAGTCACTGAATTTGGTCTGAATTCGTTGCTTATAAGGTGGACGAACTTGAGAAAAGCCTTAAGTGGCTCATTTTATTGATATAACGTTTAAATAAAATTGCGGTCACCTTAAAAAGTAATAAAAGGCACACGGAATTCAGTAGCAGTCGGGAACCATGAGAAAGTGAAGTTGAATAAAATGGCTAGCTTTACATATTGCGCGATAGGGTTCCGTATTAATAACGACTTTTGTACGCAGCCTGAGAAAAATTTAATTGCTTTTTTCTCTTCTAACCGTTTATTGAAGCTTCTTCTATCGACAAATGCCGCGTTTTTTTATATTTTTATTTGCTTATTTGCCACAGGAAATTCAACATTCACTAAACTGTTCATGATATAACCTCTGCTGAGTGCTGATCTAAGTTTGAAATTATTATAATAATTTTTGCGTCTTTCATACAAATCTTGTTTACAAACATACCTTGTTTATTTTTTCAGTTTTTCTTATTGGACTTATTACTTAAGTAATGAATTCTTCCGGGTATCTTATGCATACCAAGGAACCCTGAAACCGAGTTATTGAGGGGGTTGCGTGTCGTTCGCCGGCAAGCGTTTATCCGAACGAAACATTTCACCGATAATAACTCCACACAATATAATAATGCGAATAATAAATAAAAATGGAAATAAAATAATAATTTTAATGTCGTAATTGTGGGCCGCGGGCCCTCGGCGGCGCGGGCGAAAATCGCACTCATTTCGCCCAGCGATTTGATTGCCGCTCGCTACTTTTGTTATTGATTCCGATGGGACTTTAAATACTTTAATATCGGGACTGGTTTTCCACTCATTACCATTGTAAGTCGCACGTACTCGTGTTTACAAGTAATCACCGTCCGTGTCTGTACGTAATTAAGTACTCATAACTTATTTTATATTAATCGCAATGCCATTTTCGATTTTTTTAGGCTGATTTGCGCCAATCGCGGATTTTATTTATCTCACAAACATGTATAGGGTTTGTGTTTTCATGATTTAACACCGGATTAGCTTTTATAGCTCTTGAATTATCTCTAACGCAATTTAGTTGATTGTAGTTCGAAATAAACTGTAATTGAATGTTTAACCAAACCAACATGCTTAAATTAAATTAATAGTGACCAGATTTTTCTTTTTATTTAATAATAATTGTAAATGGAATTGAATAAATGAAAATATGACGGGTGACATCATCGGCACGTCCAATTTTCAGTCGCTACAGAAATTGAAGGCCCGAAGCGAAAATTGTGGACACATCGCCATCTGTCGAACGCATCGTTACGTTATCATACTTTTCAGAATTTAGCTCCTCAGGCAATGAACCACCAATAATTCTTATGTAGTTACCAGACCGCAGAGCGAATTACATGAATGTGCTTTTTTCATAAAACGACTTTTCCTCTGCCGATGCAAGTCCAAATTATGTTTTGCGCTCACATACTCGTATTATAATTATCGGTACTACCGTAGTACCAAGTAATTTACAACTTTACTATGGTAATAACGTAAAAAGTTCAGGAAGAAGAGCATGAAAGACGAATGTTTTGGCTGAAGAACTTACGCCAGTGGTACATACACAGATAAAGGTGTACATGACTGTTATTAAAGTTGAGATTTCCTCAAAACACACCGTACACTACCGTACACACTACAGCCCCCTTACCATGAACTCTTACAGCAGGATTACATCAATAATACTTTGTTATTTCGTACCATGACGACCTTAAAGTAAGCTTATTAAGGACGAAATAACAAAGTATTAAATTCTTTACAATTAGTGCGTATTCTAAACTAGTATCTAATAGTAAACGAATTTTTACAATTGGTCAAGTAGTTATTGAGAAAAGTTCAATCTTATTGAGGCCTCTATACTTTTCTCTGTTTTGGAACTTTTGGACTACAACAAGAGTGGATCCGTGTACCTCGTGTAGAAAACGCCGAGAATCGGGTTGAGTGAGTTGCGTGCTTTGAGATAGGCCTACGTCCAGCAGTAGACACATACGGGCCGATGATGATTTCTCGCAACAGAATCGATCTATAGACACCATGTATCTAATTTGAATGACTGAAAGAATGATATTTTTCCATATCAGGGACGAAATATAGGAGGTATACGACGAAATACAGTAGTTAAGTCGGTTCTTTTCTCGAAAGAACGACTGATTTGACACATTTTGATGCCATAAAGAATTCATCATAACTTCGGTCTCCCATTCATCCATTGATTCAATCATTCATTTTGGAGCTATTCACGTAGACCTCTTCTAAATTACGCCCAGTCTATAATGCTACAACGTGGGTACCGGATCCATACAAAATTGCCCATTGTTCTTTCCCTAATGATCGCCAACTTTCGCAAAGACTTCGAAAAGACGACAGGAGGAAGAAATTAGAAATGAGTGTTTAGTGTTTATACTTCAAATTCCTGATAATATTCGGTGTATTCCCATTTAAATGTGATGGATATAGAAAAAAAACAATAGGTAGATAAAATTAGAGATAATGTGCAATAGTTTAACATAACTCTATGTATCTCGGGAAAATGTATAGGTACCTTACATACATGTACATACTTTTCAGTTGTATTTCAGTTGAACACTAGGGTACATGTAAAGGCACATTTGCTTATAATATTAAATTAATTTATTTACATGTACAAAAGTAAACTAACTGCTAGATTAAATTGAAGGTGAAATAATAGATTACTTGGAACTAATTACGGAAGATTACAATGTATGCTATTGAGCTATTAATCTAAATAGATTTTGTTGCTGTTCGTGATTGCTGGTAATATTGTAAACAGCGACGCAGTTTCGATAACAATCACGGTAACGTTTCTTACATTTTGGTGTATGATAGAGGTTACAGTTTTACATCTCTTGGTATTCTATCCGCAGTCCGCACATAAAACCTTTTTGGTTAGATGTACATCAACTAGGAGTAGCTAGCAGTTACTGACCGAAATTAAAAACAAAAGAAAAGCGACGAAAATGTGGATCAACCCAATTTTTAAATATTTCGCTTCTACCCCTCGTCCTTAAGGCTTCAACCATCCTAGCTTTACAACGTTTCCCCAACTTGTGTGTAGCAAACAGCACAATGTGTCGAGACCTTAAGAAAAAAAGCCCTAGCCCAGCCATAAGGACACTTTCGTTAAGGCTAGTAGAAGTAAATACTTAGAATATAAAAAAAATGTATGAGATATAAGGACTTACTAAAAACTTCCTACATTCATCGCAATACTTCCGTTTCTAGGTATGTCTACAGAAAAATGTTGAGTTTTTTTAAATGTAGAGAACAGAAAAGGTTCTTAAATCTGGAGATACCAAGTACTCCGAAACGGAAGACCATCAGTATCCTAACTCATAACACTCTTCCCATCTAAGTGCCATCATAAAATAACAGTATTCTTTTAAGAATCATTCATAACAACTCTTCAACGGATATGAATTTGACATAGCTCTATGATCATCGTAGAGCGGCAAGTCTCAATAATTACTCCACAATTTGTGCCGTCATATTATTCCTTATATTTGCAATCGCCTGACGCCTCGCGACATTCATCTGTAATTATTGGTTCCAGTAGCAGTTCTAGCACCTGCCTTGAATTGCATTTCAAAATAATGCGTAATAATTAATAATTATTTATAACTTATAACGCAAGAATTCCATAAAAGCTGACACATATACCAAAGATCACAAAACCTTCAGTGTTGGTGTCAGCCTAATAAAATAACGACTAGCCGCATTAGGTACTGTTGCATATACATAGTACCTTACCTACTGCCGTATTACTGATGCAAATACATAGTAGTTATTTGATTTGTTGTAAGTACTTAACGTAACTGTCGGTCGACACGGATTCGTTGCACTTACCACACTTGCACTCTAAGCTATTTGGAAATATGTCATACATTTGCAATACATTTTATTGGTTGTAGGTTAATGTGATGTCGACTATTCCTACCTACGCCTCTTCCTCATCAGAAATCTAATCCAGAACTCTTATCGAAGTTTTTTTGCTATGTCCAATTACAGGAACCTCTATTCCGCAAACATTCATTCACGATCTATTTCTCGAAGAACTAAAGAAACTAAACGTATTGTCTTTTCCAGTCCGCCCGGTCCGAAGGCGATTCGTCGGGGGAACAATCGTGCGAGAGCTCCGACGAAGGGGTTGGACGCGATGCGCCTGCGCATCAGCCCCATCAGCCCCACCAACCCCACCAGCCCCATCAACCACACCCGCACCCCCAGCACAATCTGAGCCATCATCCGACAGTCAACCATCAGCCATTGAACAATCATCAGTTAAGCCATCAGCATCAGAGGAATTCACCGAGACCACACGAGAGGGAATTGAAAGTAAGTGACATCGCCAATCAAGTTTAAAATCAGGCTGAATGCCCTAAAAGCACCACTCATACGCACAGCAGATCGTCTTGAAAGTAAAAAGCTAATTTGATAAGAATAAGTGTCTGTCAGATGTTTTTCTGATGTTTTTAAATAATAAAGACTTAAGTGTCTGCTTGCTGTCCATCATGAATACACTGAAAAGGAAGAAATATGACTTGATTATTTTGTGACAGTAGCAACGGCACTACCTATTTTTTGTACCAATCAAAACAATCAAAAGGTTAGCAAGTGCTTTGAAGAAGATGATTCGCTAGAAAACGAACCTAAAAGGTTGAGCACCTGAAAAAGAAAAGACAGGTACATTCAAAGTAAAGTGCCGACCATGGAAGGAGTCATCGAAACGCTTATTGGACCAACTGCTATTAAATCATGTAAGTATGTGACCCAGCAACTCTACAATATTGTTTTTTCTCCTCCAGGTGCGCGACGACTTCGAATCCTTGAAATCCTCGCTGCATCCTCACCTCTCCTCTCTAGCCTCTCTTGCCCAGGGCGCGCCCCTGTCTACGCCTAGCAGCGTCTTCGCCCTGGCCGGCGCAGGGGCCGCAGGGGGATTCCCCTATGCTCCACCTGCGTTCCTTGCCCCAGCACCCCCGCCTCCCGCGCAGCCCGCGGGGTCCGCCTCGTCGTCATCATCGGAAGGAAGCGCTGCTGGGTGGAGCTTTGAGGAACAGTACAAGCAGGTCCGTCAGGTAAGTCAGTGTTTTTGCTACGTTTGTTTTGTGAATTTAGCAAGATTCTGAGAGTATGCGATATTGAAATCAATAGCATAAAAATAGTACATATTAAGGTGTGAATAAAATAAAACTAACGTTTCTATGCAGTGCGCAGCAGGCTCTGCATAGTGCTGATAGGACACGCAGCGCTGATTTTCAGCCTGTCCTTACACATATTTGCTGTTATTCATAAACCTAGTTAAACCTCTCTTCCCTTAAACCGTGTTCTTGTCACTTTCACACTTCGTTCAAAAACATTAAGGTAGAAAAGGACCGAAGGCCTAAACGATGGTGTAACTTGAAATATGGGGTTACGCGCCATTGAGAGTATGTAACTCTGTATACTGATAAGAATGCATGGACTTAATTTCTGCATGACAATTCCACCTTCAGGTACAATACGATGAAATTCATCCACATGTCGGTGATATTCCAATTACCCGCACGAAGCGCTCTTCTTGCGAACGGCCAGGAAATATGACGCCTCTGTTTCAAGTCCTTACATAATAAATAGCGGTAAATATTTACCCCATAACAACATAGTCACTGCAAATCGAACTATTAGATCCTCCACCCCTCGACGAACTATTCAAGTTTGCTTGAACATTACGTGCCTACATTATTACCAGTTTTAGATGAACTGCGGCACTGAGCAGAATTCTTCGCAAAGCCTTTCCAATTTATCAAGGGAATGGAACACAGAGAGGTCTTTATAAATCGGTCGCATAGTAATAGTGCTCGTATATCTAATAAAACGTTGCCATAATCGGTTCATAATGGCCGACATAACCCGTTTTCCTTTTGTTACATATTTCATTGGCGAGGGATTTCACAAGTGAAGGGTCATTCCGACCCCTGTCGGATGAGAAATAATAATCAGTCACCCCTGTCGCTAGAGGGTTAGCAGATTGTCCGTTTCTGTTGTGACTACTTTATTCATAAGTGTTTATGCGGTAGCAACAATTGCTATAAGTTCGTAACTTATATGTTGTTTAAGTTCGTAAAACTACATTTATTTAATAACCTTTATTAGATTGATATCTTATAGGTTCTGAACTAATTCTATTACTTAATATAATTTATACAAACAGACGAAGTACGCGACTACCAATTTTAGTACAACTCTCAATTTCATTGGCCATTCTCAAGGCTACCCATCTAAGGTAGCGTCCAAATCAAATCTCTTATTTTGTAAACAAAAATTACCCTAACTAACATTTAAGCTGTTCTGTGATTATTGCATAGTTATTTTCACATTATTAGGTCGGATCATTTTATTTTCACAATGATGAACAGGTTCAATCAATCAGTTCCTTCAGTGTTATATCACAACAGGTAATTAGACGATCAGATTTGTTTACAAAATAAGACGCTTGATTTAGGCCGCGGTATACAAAGAAACATGCCTTTTTTTTAGGTTACCTGAATCGTATTTTGTGTATCACACCAGTATTGAATAGCTTTTGTGCAGAAGTTCACAACTTTCGGCGCCTTTTTATAAAATTGAAAGGTTTTTCGCGGTTGATTCGCCAATGAGGTCGATTTTTACCATTTCACCTCACGACAGCGGACCAACGGTAACAAGCTGTTAAAGTTTTCGCCAAAGGAGAGAAAAGGTTCAAATTATCGACCTCGGATGATCACCTTCATTACCTCGTTAGGGCAGATTACCAGGGTATTATACTTGTAACTCTTTAAAGGTAAACGCGGTGTTCAAAGCAGGTTTCTTTCACAGTTGGTGTTACTTATTGAATGCACTTTTTTTTGGATATAATATGAACCTTGAACACCGACTGAAGTGGCCAAATATAGGAATAAAATAATTTGTTCGGTTTTCAGTTGAGTAACTGACGGAATCCTTAATTATCTGAGTTCAAAATAGTGGCTTATTTTTGAAAACTATTCAGGAACCATTGCGAAAACTATATATTATGTGTATTGTAAGAACCTGATCGGTGACATAAATTGTTTATCACATAAACCATAATCACCTAAATAAATATAATGCATTTCTTCTAACATAGTTATTTCTTCTGTTTTTATTACTTACCAAATCCGTACCTACTGAAATATTCACTACCTACATACGCTTGTGTCTTGATATTTATAAACTCACGCCTGATTCCCGTAGGAGTAGGCAGAGACCATGGACTTCCATCTGCTGCGATCCTGACACCCTATCCTTGCCTCCTCCACATTAATCAATCTCTTCATGCATGCTCGTCGGTTTGTATTCGACCGTACTTGGCCCTTTTTTGTCTTGATGCTCGTAAAGTCGTAACTTAATGAGATTTCAAGCAAGCCTTATTTCAAGCAGCAGTTACTCAATTCATCCCATTTACCTACTTGTATGTTCTTTATAATAAGCTCCCTTTCCACGTCGTCCCTGACTCTGCATTGTCTTCGTTGAGAAAGGCAACGTGCACATGTTAAGAGGGTATCAGCTGAATGGCCTCATCAATGTTGCATAATTATTGTTATGGTATCGTTTCGCGCCAAATTAACGCGCTAAGTGCTTTTATGTTGCTCGCGCGCCCGCGTAAACACGAACGGTTCAAAGGATACATTGATGTCTTTTGTGCTTAATTATAAAATGAATGCATTAAATTATGTTTCACTAGCGCTCCCCTGCGACTTCTTCTGTGGTTTACCTACGTGTCTTGACATAAAGTCTCTCTGTCACAGAATGGAGATGTAGCTACGTAAACCGAAGCCCAAATCAAGTGTCTTATTTTGTAAACAAATATGAGCGTCTAATTACCAATATTGAAGGAACTGATTGATTGAACCTGTTCATCATTGTGAAAATAAAGTGATCCGACCATTGATCTCCTATAAACAACTAAATACACAGTCTTCTAAAAATGTCCGAGCGCAAAGAAGGTCCAAACGGATGAATGGACCCTCATTTGCTTTATTGGACATTATTTGGACGTTTTTTAAATTGTTTTAGTAAGACCTTTGTGTATCTAGTTGTTTATAGGAGATAAATGGATCCGACCTAATAATGTGAAAATAACTATGCCATAATCACAGAACAGCTAACATTTTATGTTAGTAGGGTGGGGTAGTTTTTGTTTACAAAATAAGACACTTGATTTGGGCTGCGGTATAGGTAGTTATCGATAAAGAAATGGCTTCCTTTGCAATTCATTTGTAAATCGTAACGTACCTTTGTGTTGACAGTTGATTTTTCTGCTAAGAGGCAAACATTAATGTAAGTTACAATTTAACTTCAATAGTAATTTAAAAGTAAATTGCGATCTTGCGGTAAAAGGCTCAATAAAATTGCTTCCGACATACGAGTACCTATAACAGAATATGATTGCTAAAATAATCATAAACATAGTACTTTAATTGGAGGCAGTAACGTGAATAAACTTTAGCTATTGTTTCATGAAACACAAAAATACTTAACAGCAGTTTTTACTTCATTTTGACTACAATATGAGTAATTTTATTTCACAATTCGTAATTTCGCTTACCATAAGGCGTAGGTCATGATGGCTTTTGTGGCTAGCCTTTTGTTAAGGCGCGTGCACACGATAATTCCTCCTACATCTCGCAAATTGCGGCAACTGCCAATAGTCATCGTTCGACAATGAATGAATGCTATTGTAATGAAACAATTGCAGCAACTCTTATAACGCAGGTGTTAATGCATATCGATTTATTTAAACACTCATACTTAGATATAGAAATACTTACTTGTATTCATTGTAATTATGCCACAATTACTTGAGCTTACATCGAGCTATTATTAATTAAATTAAAAGTAATAATAAGACATGAAATTGTGGACGACGAAATCCAATTCTAAAGTCGGTTTTCTGAAAATGGAGGCTGTGTCGCAAACAAACTAAGTTGTAGTTCACAAATGTGCCAAAAACGGCCGTTTTTCGCAATTATGCGAACTACAACTTACCGACATTGAATCACGTTATAAATAAGCATTTAAAAAATAGTATTTATAAACATTTCGTAAATAGCTTTTTAATAGAATTGATTGTATTGGAAGATATTATTTTTTTAAGATTGGCGGCCTAGTTGGCTCCATGAAGGCCCATATTATTTGAAGTTAGTTCTAAGTGTATAAATAAGGTTGTCACCTAGTAAGTATGTGTAATAAATATTTTTCATTTCATTTTCATTTCATCTTAATAACAATCACTTGTGAGTATTGCGACAGCAACATAATTCTTTATGTTGACACAAGAAATATCAAACCACTAAGATTAGCTACAGCCATTACCATAGGTACATACCTACTTACAATTATTGCACTACATAAAGCTAACTAAAGAAGGGAAAATGGCTCTGATTTCCATTTGTTCGTCCCTATGCAATTTGCGCCCTACCACCTCATTCCTCACCCAAGCATTATTATACAAATTAATATTTGCCACGAGTTTCCTTATTCCATAAATATTATGCCATTGGTTGTCGCATACCAGAGTAGACCGCCCCAACCCTTGGCTTGCCTTGAAATTACTTGCATATTTTTACAATTTGCACTCGAAGTAATTTCTTTCTTATTTTTATCTATATAAGTACTTACATATAGGTAATAAGACTGTAAAAAGTTGTGTCTGTACATTGGATATTTTTTTAAAAGAATAATTGTAATGTGTTTTAGGATCGATACTGATGCCAAAACACCAATTTTTAGAATTTTTGTCTGTTTGTCGGTTTGTCTGTGACTATGTTCAAGTATCACTCCTACTACTGAAGGGATTTTGACGGGAGTTTCACTAGGAGATAGCTGAAATATCCGGACAGCTCATAGGCTATAAGCCATGGCGGTATATGATCTGAGCATAGAACTTTCTCTACGCAAACGAAGTTGCGGGGTACAGCTAGTTCTCTATAAGTTTTGTACCTATCTTGTTACAAATAATAATATTTTATGCAATAATAACAATAAAATCTTATTTTTTTTTTTTAATTTTGTTGGGGCGGCTCGTGGAGTCTACACGTGACCGAAATGCTGGCCTGTATTTCGCCCAAAGGATCAGCCTAGCGATCCAGAGGGGAAATGCCGCCAGCATTTTGGGCACGTTGCCGGACAACGGGGATCGGTTGAACTATCTGTAATGCAATCCATTCCGATAGTTCAACCGACCCTTTATACATATAGTTTTTAGTTTAGTTTATGTTTTTTTTACTTTAGTATTATTTAAAATTGTTGCATTAGTTTTTCTGAAGTTATATATAAGTTCGATGACCACTTACTTACCCTCAGGTGGCGCATTTGAATTTTTGCAGTCCGAATATATCAATTCTTGTTTATATTAAATGAACAGAAACGGATATTTATGATAGTATTGTAGAGAATGTAGAAATAAATTGTAAACTAAATTAATATGATGATAAAATGTATAAAATCAAACGTGTGAGCCATAAACAACGGCACCCCGGGGGGAGAGGCATCGCAAAACAAATGTGCAATGGCCGTGCGCGATTACTACGTGACGGAATTGATACTAAATAAAGCCTTCTGTTTACTATACAGAGCCTAAAACAAAACCTATTGATATTAATCTTTTCACTATACACAATCTTTAACTACGGACAGATATTAAACTCATACCTATTGACAATGAAACATTATTGTCAAAAAAAATTGCGGTATCTTTTTTTAGCGGTTTCTGCGACTTGTAATCGCACTTAGACTGGCTGGTTTTTACAGATATAGAGAAGAGACGAATGAATAAAAGACTTCATTTTACATTACATTTCAATTGTTCGGCGTAATGTTTCCTCCTGGATCGTCCTTAAGAAATGAGAAGAGGTCATTGCAATCAAAATTATTGTTTGTGAAAGCTCTTACATTATAATATAAATTATGGTTACAAAATCACGCCTATATCTAGTTTTATTCTGACTACCTTTTTTTCAATATTAAAATTTATACATAGCCAAGTTTGAATTACGTTAGGTATTTTATTTACCTCTAAACAATTATGGCCCGCGACACAATGACTAAAACGTGTTTGTGGCCCGTATAAAAAAACGTTGAGTACCGCTGGTCCAAAGTGTTACACTTCATGTGCTTTGGACTGTACATGTTCGTATTAACTAAAAGGTATAGTATTCGTTAATCCCACAGAGAAAAACAAAGCATTTGTTAACTTTAACCCACTACTGGTCCCTAAAAAGTAAAAGTGTTACAACGCACCACACCCGACGATGTCTAATCTTCAAACAAGCTCGTTTTAAATGCACGTGTCCTATTAGATTCGCCTTCAACCTTTTAAAGTGGCAGTAGGTTATGGGTGCGTTCCGAAAAAAAACAAAGTCTTTTTTTAATGTTTTTTTTTCGAATAACGATTAGCCAAGTGAGCCATCGAGCAAGCATTCGAGTGTTTCGGATATTTATTCCGTCTAGACTGTTATCTGTGGATGCTTTCGATACGTTTATCGTGGGGTGGAATGTTTTATACACTTGAAATACTCATCATTTTGAGTTTACTGTCGAATGCTGGCTTTTAAAGATATCTTTCCCAAAAGTTTGCTATTAAGGAATCTATACTTCATCATCGTCTACGAGGTTGTTTTTAGAAATTAACTGATTAAAGTTCTAATGGATATTAAATTCTAATGATTCGAGCAGAAGCTTTATCCAATTAAACATAAAACTGCGTATTTTATGTCATTACATCTACTGAAGCCACTATTACTTTCTCTCATTACGATCACAGTTTTTCGAACTCGCCCGCTATTTGTAGTTTTCGCAAATTCTGTACACTTTAAATAGATACAAACTTGGAAGTCTTACCTAACTTCCCACAAATTGTTGTCAACTACAGCATATACCTACGTAACATCAACGACGTTTTGAACAAACAAATTAGTTGAACATTAAAAAGCATTCGAGACTTCCGATCCTAATTAAGGCGTGTTCAGAGTCATTATTTCTTCGATTTAGATGCGCCTATTATCGTTAAATAGTCGATTTGTCGTCGCAATTAGCCTTAAAATGTCCACTACATAATACTGGACAATAGAGTTGATCGGAGGTTTATAGAGTCGAATCTTCGGTTTTCTTCACGAACTCACAAACCAAGCCAAGTCCAAACGAAGCCCAATTTGAATTGGACTGTAATTTACAAGCATGAAACATTTATTTCCAATTTCGTGTCGTAATTTTTACTGGAAACTGTAAACAGATTATATTCGCCTTTTTTTCTCATCTAAAATATAATTATCCGACTTTCTGATCGATTCATGACGATTATGGCTTTTGCCAATTTCGTTCATACCTCGCGATGTTGTACCTCTACCGGCCTCTTTTCCTTTTTCACAAACATAGCAGTAATAAAGTGATCAAAAGGCTGAAGCCAAAACCGAGACCGACGCTTTAGTGCGACACTATTTACTACGATTATGTCTATCTGCCTCATAATTAGACAAACAACGTTTCTCATAACTATACGTGAACATCTGACGTATTCTTGCTTTGGTTTTGTTAAGGTTGATAGCTGAGGAAAATTCCTTAACGGTTCGGTCACCGATAGTAGATGAATGCTGTACCGGTCATACCGGAATTACAATAGAAAATACTTCATACCGGAATTACAATAGAAAATACTTCATTTAATTTTCTTTTTAGTTCACAACATTAAAGCTTTCATATTTCCACCTTGTCTACTGAAAAGTTACTGAATTTTCTTCGGTTTTGCATTCTTACATGTACCTAGGTAGGATTTCCCGCCGTTCAGTTTTATAATGGAATGTTCCATATAGGTAAAATTTATTATTTTAGATTATTAGGTAGGAGTTATTTAAATGTTATTCATTTAATTCTGAGATTTTATTAGGGAATAAATCACCCTGTAGTATAAAGCCTACCACATGTAATTTCAATAGTATTGACAATACAACGAGTTTCGACTTTAGTGTAGTAGGAATAAAGCCTAGTTGCCGATAAGTTAATTAAGCCTAATTAGGAGCGTTTTTTGCATAGAGATCACGCCACGACGACACAGGTGTTCATGCGACAGGCAGGCGCCAGTGGTCGATCGTATGATTTTCATTCAATTTTCATAGGATTTTTATGGACTTTGATTTACTATACCCAAGGCCTATAGTAGCGTAGCATTTAATGTTAGTTACGTCTAATTAGGAACTATTTCAGAAAGTCACGCCACTTCGCACAGGTGGCTGGTGCGACAGACCGGCGCCGAAAAGAAGGGGATGAGAGGTGAAGAGAGGAGGAGAAGCAGTGCCTGCTTAAATAGACATGACCGAGCGTGGCGGGGGCGTCTTTTTTGGATCGCGGAACCGCTGCCGGACGTACGTGCGATCTTAGCTTAGTTTGGTGCGCAATTTGTTGTGCAGTAGTAGTCTCTCTTAATTTTAAACTTCTTTCTATTGAAGTTTAATTTGTGTATTCTATTTATTTATTATATTCCCCCGTAGGGCCCCTTAGGTCAAACTCTTCCTATTTCCACTACCTTATACCCTTTTCCCTGACCACAATTCCTCCTAAACCAACCAGCCCGATACAGGACAAGACCCCTTTATCCTGTGTTAGTATTATAACAATCTTGCTTGAGTCTGAGTGAGAGTGTCGGGTAAACCTAATTCCTATACATTCCCTTGTTCCAACTGCTTGAAATCCCAGCGATTTCAAGTGAAGAAAAGTCTTTATTATTTGTGTACGTATTTATTATATCATTTAATCTTTATTATACATTCTTTAGCATTAATTCCCCTTCGGCTGAGCGGACGTGAGTAAGGTTTAAATATTTTGTTACTAATCATATTTTATTACAGCTATTCTCCGTGTTGGGTAAGTGCTACTATTGTCTAGCTCTGTGTGTACATTTTAATGTTTCATTATTTTTATCACTGTTTTGTGGGTAATTGAGATTCGTACTTAGGGTTGTCATAGCATCCTTTCTTGCGAGTTTGCGTAGCTTCATCTCGACATGAAAGACCCGTCATACACGAATTCAATATCACTTTATGTCTGAACCTTTATAACTTGGGACCTCTAAGAGGACCGCTTACAAGACGTAAATGGTTTCGGACCACCATTCATAACACCACACAATCAATTACTCAAAATCCAATTACACAAGATCCATCGAGGTCTTTTTCGTACAGAGACGCCACACCACATGCAGTACGTGTCGCTCATGGAGAGTAGTTTGTAAGAGAACATACGTATTGATGAGTGAGTCTTACGTTCTTTATCGAGTCTGGAGGAAGCAGGTGGCCTGGTGCCAAACATTAGCGTAAGATTCCTCTACCCCCTTAACTGTCTACGGGTCGCGGCGACCTCCTTGGACGAAATAATGAACTAAGACAGACTCAGGGATGCGAGCGATCTAAGCGTATTTTGTAGGGAAAGAACATACGTATTGATGTGTGAGTTTTATTCATTCTCTAGTCTGAAGGAAGCAGGTGGCCTGGTGCCAAACATTAGCGTAAGATTCCTTTACCCCCTTAACTGTCTACGGGTCGCGGCGACCTTCTTGGACGAAAGAATGAACTAAAACAGACTCATGGATGCGAGTAGTGAACCGGAGCAATTCTTGTTGGCAGGCACAGTGTATAACAAATTATTTTAATAAGATAAGTGTCAACTAACCCTAAGGCCGACCTAGAGATTTGCACTGTTTGACTATCATGCTTATGCGAAATGTGTTGGCAACCCTATGAACGGATAGTTGATTTAATTATTTCACTTCTTGAATAGTAAGTACACTTCTTTCACCTGGTATTTCTCTTGTGTGTGTATTTATTATGTGCCTATTCTATAATATTCCTTGACTGACATTTGACTGTTGATGAGTTTATTCATATATTTTCTTGTATTGTGTTTATTGTTGTATACTTGTGTATTCAAACCGCTTAGGCAATTAAGGCGTAATATTAAGGGTGGCGGGACGCAAAGCGAACCTACCCCAAACATAGATTGAATTGTGGCCTAGCACTATATTGGCCTAAAGTTAATAATCATCGGGTTCGAACCCTGATTCATGCTAACGTAACTCTGGGTTGATTGAGACATATTCTCTGATATTATCACGGGTAAGCTATGCTAAACGATGTGACTTGCTGGTGGTTTTATTGGAGCACGCAGTTACACTATACCCGCAGCTATCAAATTTTCCCCACACTGCACACCGAATTGGCTGTGTAGAACATCGCTTGGCCGGTGTTGGTTAAAATCTATGCAGTTGGTGTTGTAAAATTACCTAAGTAAATATTATTTCTCTACATATTGGCGCTCCCTCTCATACACGCTTTCGAAGCATTATCGGTGGAAGTTAGTTTGGACATAGAGTTATTTAACCAGCGGGTCCACAGCCTGCCCGTTTGTAACTCCATGGTATCGTTGCTAACCGATGCTAATAATGTGAACAGGAGATAGTCTAGGGAATGCGGTATTCTGGGACTATCTCTATACTCTACACGCAGCTCGCAAATTTTCCCTACACTATACACCGATAGGGATACACACACAGCAGTGAGAAAAGTGCCAATATGAGCCTTATTAGACCAACTATACTGGGACTCACGACCCCTGGTATTAATGGTCTATGGTGGCATCGCGGAGTTTAATGGGTTACAATACCAGACGTAGTATGGGTTGAGACTGACATTCGGTGATAGCCGGCGAGGTAATACACAGCTTATTCAACCTTCAACCTTCATTCACCAAACTCATTTAGGCCAGGGTTATTTTGGTAATGAGGAAGTGGATTCAACCCACTAGTACGGCAAGCTGCTGGGCTTTAGTTTAAATCTATTCCCTTCAATAATCCTCCTAACAATCATTCTCCCATCTTTCTGAACTTCCTACCAACTCCTTCTGAAAGCATACAAATGCTTATTAAATGTAACTTATGGTTTATTTATGCACAATCACTTCGGTCTGTCTTATTCTTACCGTTACTAAAATTCATTCTATTCTTATTTTATTCCTACAGGAAATATAAAAGGTATTGAACCTACCTTTTATTTTGTGGAAGGGTATTGAACCTACCCTTTCAGTTGTGGAAAGGTATTGAACCTACCTTTCCAGTTGCAAGGTATTGAACCTACCTTTTTAGTTGTACAAGGTATTGAACCTACCTTTGTACGCACAATGTGCAAATACTTCTATCAGTAACTGGGCACTCCAGAAACCACTAGAATGAATCTAGTAACATTAAGAACTTCAATGAGAGGGACTGAAAGATTATTAGTTTTGCGAAATAGCAACTTTTAACATCAGATTCCTTTCCATCATCCTTTCCTGAGGAGACTCGCATTCTGGTTGGAGTCTATCCCCTCTTGGCGTGGTGTTGGAGCCAGGGGCGGTGAAAACATTTTTTTTTAGAGGTTAATCTCTTACAGGAAATGTTCTCACGTCTAACAGTAATTTCTTACAGAGATTCAGATGTCCAGGGTAATATTCTTTACTTCCATCCAGAGTTCCAAACCAATAAATTGTATTGTCTTCCAGTACCTACCTAAATCTATTTCTTTATGTAGTTCCCTTTCTTTTGTGTAAATATTATCTTGAAGTCGATATTAACCTATTTTTCTGTTGCAGGAAAACTCCGTTACGGTATTAATATTAGTTGTAAGAACCTCTCTCGATTCTAATTATTTATTTTCATTTTCAATATAAAATGTATAAGTTCTTTTGATTTAAAGATTTCATAGGGTTAACTCATAGTCATGGTAGTTCTGTAGATATATTGTTGCGTTTAGTATTGTATTCAGGCCTTGGGTATGGTCAATAAGTATGTCAGAAGGTAGGTAGCTAATTAACTTCAAATTCAAATTCGTTTATCTGTAAGTAATCTAATTTAATTCTCATTTTAATTAATAACCTTTTATACTTCTATATAGGGACGTTATTTCGAACTTAAGTAACTTCTTAATAATTGTCAGTACGTTCATTTAGATTTAAGATAACTTAAGCGTAAGTTTTATTATTCGTGCTAGTAATAAGTCTAATAGTTTTTGTATGTTAGGTTATCGCAATAAATATTTTCTTTTCGTTATAAACCTGTTATGCTTTAATTTATATTCATCTACCTGATCTCCGCTGAACCCTTGAAGATTCTGTGTGTTACTACATTAGGAAATAACAACGTAGGGTTAGACGATCACATTTTGGCCTTATTAATTTCTATAGTAATTTAATATTCTATTATTCTTAATTTTGCTTTAATTATGATTTAATATTAGTTCCAATTTACTTTATTTCAATTAGCTTAATATTTTACATAGTAGTATAAAGTCAATTGAGTAGGTACACATAGCTTTAATTGTAAGGAAGTTAGTAAGAGCTTTGGTAAGTATCTTTTAAGCTTAATAATTTTGTAGGTTTATCTAGCTTTCACGTAGGGGTTCCAGAGCTGGCGCTTTTCGTAAGTATTTAGGTAGGTCTCTTTTAGCTTTTTGTAGGTTTTCACCCCTTCAGGGTTGCGTAGGCTTTTCGTAGGAGTCTTTTTTGGGGGTGTAGAGGTGCGTAGCTTTTTAGGGCGGGTTGGGATCGTCACAATATGGTTGCCTGATTCCCAGGATCTGTATATATCTATGTATAACGTATATTATATTGTGTATTTATGTATATTATTATGTATTTATGTATATCTTAATGTGGACTTCGGTCCACAATATGTTTCCGTGTAAACAAATGAGGGGTTCAAGAGATCAGTTGTGGATGGATTGAATTGATGCATTACAGGTTTTACTAGGTTAAATTACAGGTTTACTAGATTAAATTCACGCGGTAATAATAGTCTTAATAAACTAGGTACGTAAAATTACATTTTGTTAGGATTTTCGGAAACTTAAGGAATCGGGGGTGCGTTAGGGTTATGAGGCTAAAGGGCTAAGGTTAGTCGTAAGTCCTAAATAGTACTAGGTAATGTTAGGTGAATAATATAGGGTCTAGGCAGCGAAGTTGGTTACGTATGGAGCACAAGTAGCGATGAATGTGGAGAAGATGTTATGTCATCGTCGCAGTAGACGGAATTCCGTCAGCGCTTTCAGCACTATGGCAGACATGAGTTTATGTATTGGTATTTATTCGCTTGCATTGCGTAGGTTTATTCAGGTAATTCTGTCATTTTGTCATGGTAATCACAGGAACTGGGGGGTGTTAGGACTGTACTAAATGGGGGGTGTCGGGACTGTAGGATATGGAGTGTTCTCTATTTAATATTCTAGGAAAAATATTTTTCCGAATATGTTTCGGTCCCCTAGTTACTTCTGATACTTAGGTTAAGTGGGATAATGTGTAGGTTATCCGACTACAGATAGGAGAAGGGGTAATGTATTTCGAATGTATGTATGTCAGTTCTCTCCTGATTTCTTGTAGCTAAAGTTTTGGCTTATTAGTATAGTGTATAAGTTGAGTAGGGTAATGTTTCGTATGTATGTCAGTCCCCTCGTAACTTCTTGTAGCAATAGGTTTGACTTGCTAGGAATGTGTAGGTTGTAGTTAACCGGTTGCAGATAGGAAGGGTAATGTTTTCGAATGTGTGTGTCGGTTCCCTCGTAACTTCTTGTAGACTAAATGTTTTGATTTGGTCGGATAAATGCGTAGGGTCATTAACCGACTGCAGATAGAAGGTATAATGTTTTGGAACGTAGGTATGTATTTGACTTGCAACTTCTTGTAGACTAAAGGTCTTGACTTGCTCGGATCATGTGTAGGCCATTATCCGACTGCAGAAAGGAGTAGGGTAATGTTTTCGAATTTATGTATGTCTGTCCATTTTTAACATGTTAACTATGTTAAATTGTATTTTATTAACAGACTACCGATAGTAGAAGGGTTCTCAAAGTATATGTATGTATGTCTTTTTGTGATGATAATGTATTTTGATGTATGATCAATCATCCATCCTGATCAAGAGATTACTATAGGATACATAGATACGGGACTGACTAGCCGGGGGGGTGAAACCCCCCACCCTTAATAAGTTAAGTTTAGATGCGGTTGAAAGTTATATTCTCATTACTTACTTAAGTATGTCTGTTCCATCGGAACTTAAACCGATTGCAGATAGGAGACGCGGTAATGTTTCCGAATGCTATGTCGCTCGTAACTCAAGTGTCGGTCCCATCATAGCTATAACCGACTGCAGATAGGAGTAGGGTAATGTTTTTCGAATTTATGTATGTCGGTTCATTTGTAACATGTTTAACTATGTTAATTTGTATTTTATTAACAGACTACCGGTAGTAGAAGGGTTCTCAAAGTATATGTATGTATGTCTTTTTGTGATTTCTTGTAGTTTAAACCGATAATGTATTTTGATGTATGAGTGCATCCATCCTGATCAAGAGATTGCTATAGGATACATAGATACGGGACTGACTAGCCGGGGGGGTGAAAACCCCACCCTTAATAAGTTAGGTTTAGATGCGGTTGAAAGTTATATTCTGATTACTTACTTAAGTATGTCTATTCCATCGGAACTTAAACCGATTGCAGATAGGAGTAGGGTGATGTTTTCGAATGTATGTATGTCGCTCGTAACTTCTTGTAGTTAAAGGTTTGATTGACTAGGATAATGTGTAGGCCATTATCCGACTGCAGAAAGGAGTAGGGTAATGTTTTCGAATTTCTGTATAATGTGTCCTCTTGTAACTTGTATAACTATGTTAATTTGTCAATTATTAACAGACTACCGACAGTAGAAGGGTTCTCAGAATATGTCTCTTTGCGATTCTTGTAGGTTAAATTGCTAGTGTATTTTGATGTGTGATGTATTATTACATTAGGTTTGATCAAGAGATTTCTGTAGGATACATGGGTACCGAGCTACCTAGCCGTGGGGGTGAGACCCCCTCCCTTAATAACTGTCACTTGTATGTAGTTTAGATGCGGTTAAAAGTGATACTCACTAGTTACTCATATAGGTTAGGTACTTATGTATGTCGGTCCGTTTGTCACTTCTAGTAAGGTCTTGGAAAAATAGAAATCAGGATGGCAGCAGATGGATATCAATCGTCGCTGCCTACCACCATGTGAGGCTGGCATGAATATTGTATGTGTGTGAATGGTGTATGTTGGATTCTAAGTTGCTTGAGAGTTTCTCAAAATGAGCGGCTACACAGGCCGGGGGTGAGGCCGGCCGAGTATTTAAAAGGGAGTTAGCCGTAAACTTTTGATCTTTAAACCACGCGTAGTCCTTTTTACATTTTGATAAAAACCGATAGGTAGGTAGGATAGGAACCGTGGTTAGATTTGAATCGTGCAATTATTTTAAGTCGCGTTTATAGCTAATATAGTACGTATTTACTTTAGGAATACTAGGTAGGTTCGTCTGTCTCGTGTCTGTTTCATGTTTTCTCTGTGTATGCGGAAACTGAAGTCAAAATGTGTTGTTGCTTGTTAGCCATAAATCTGGGTTAACCTCATTTCTGTTACTTTGTTCTGACACTTTCACATTTCCATAAAAGTCGTTTTATGTTTAGGAATAGCATTGTTTTAGGAATAGCTTACTAAGAAGGTAGGTGTGTTCATCATATCCGTCTGCGGAGATACGCGGCAGGTTGTGTTGTTAGTCATAAACTTGTTCATCACTTTCTTACATCGATAAATTATGTCTAGCATCGTTTTAGGAATAGCACTAGGTAGGTAGACTATAAAATCCATTTGGATCTTATTTTAACCCGTGGGTTAACGTTAAGCCGCGGTTATGTTTAGCATTGTTTTAGGAATAGCACTAGGTAGGTAGACTATAAAATCCATTAGGATCTTATTTTAACCCGTGGGTTAACGTTAAGCCGCGTTTATGTATAGCGTTGTTTTAGAAATAGCACTAGGCAGGCAGACTATAAAATCCATTAGGATAGTATTTTAACCCGTGGGTTAATGTTAAATTTTGTCTAGCATTGTTTTAGGGATAGCACTAGGCAGGTAGACTATAAAATCCATTAGGACTATGTTTAGAACCATGGGTTGACTTTAAGTCACGGTTATGTCTAGCATCGTTTTAGGGGTACTAAGTAGATACGTCCATCGTCGCTGTCTAGGTACCGCTACGGGAAACAAGTTTAAGTTTATGTATGGGGGTAGGTAGATGTTTGAGCGCGTGCGCCGCGGTTAAGCTATCGTTTTATCCATTACCTTCCATTTTCAGAGGTACGTTTAAATTGTTTTGACTCTGCTTGTTGGTAGGTTTAATTAATAATTGGAGATTCCTAGTCGAGGTGCGATTTGCGAGCACGCGTTGACATCGATCGTTCAAGTTAAGCAACGTTGGACAAGTCTGTATTTGAATGGGTGACCGTTAGGATTTAAATCGTTAGGAAAAAAAATGATTGGTTGTTTTGTCACTAGGTATTTGGCTGAGAAATGACAAGGATCGTTCCAGTTAAGCTAGGGTTGAATAAGTAGTTATTTATTTTGGGTTATGTTATTAGCATTTGTTGACACTAATCGCTCCGGTTAAGCAATTGTCGGCGAGGTCTGGACTTGGATGGGTTTACCGCTAGGTTTTCTTTTTTTATGTTTGTTATTAATTTGTCTGGTTGTTCCCTTTTGTTTTGTTGTTGTTGTTTCAGTTGAAATATATATACGCATAATGCTTCGGTTTTAAGCTTCAAGTTAAAGTTCGTCTGTACTCTGTGCTACGTTAAGATAAGTTATTTTTGGTTGCAGTGCTAGTAGGGTAGGTACGGACTGACCTGGATGTCGAACCCGGGCCTCCGTGACCTTAGTTGTTAAGATACTTATCTTATTGCTAAATTATTCGAATTTATGTAGTGTTGGGCGGCCCATCCAGATAGACGGAAGATCTGCGAGGGGCCACTGTCACTTTGAAGTCTTGTTGTGTAGCGTGTCTAGGGGAGGTCTATGTCCAGCAGTGGAGTACTTGTGATGATGTCGATAAAATTAACCTAGCTAAATGTTATGCGCTCGCACAGTAGGTAGGATTTTCAACAGACCTCATATTTTTCTTTGCTATAGATAGATGTGTAACTGCACTTGTATTAGGTAGGTAGTTGTGCGTGTATCACCACAGGTGGAGCTAGCGTCGCCGTTATCGTTAGTTGTGTGGATATAAACACAGGTGGAGCTAGCGTTGTCGTGTCATTTTTTATTAACAGCGCCATCTATCGGCCTTGGTAAATAGTTTTAGGTTTGTTACCAAGTAGCAGACTTTGCAGACGTCGTGGGTTGTTCGATTGTCGATGTTTAATTGAATTGTAGCAGTTGAGTAAGGTGTTACTTCGATTGTCGTTAGGGTAGTTCTAATTATTTAAACTTGTATTTGGTTGTATGGTTCTTATGACCTTTACCTATCTCCTGAAGTCGAAAACAATGTTGTCGTTTTTGATCGGTGTTAACAGATTGGCGAATTAGTTACAAATTCAGGGGAATTTTTATAGATAGTATATTTATTAGATTCCTCGGAATTGTTCAGGTTTAATTATACTAATTGTAGTGCGTTCAGACATGCAGTAGACAGTCTGATGCTTGTTGTAGGCGTGTTGGTTTTACAGCAACACGTTGTTTCTTAGGTTTCCAATTGAGTATGGTTAATAGGGAGGTCTTTTAGAGTTCAAATTCAGTGAGTCGTTCAGTGGTTCAACATAATCGTTCGATTTCTTAGCTTCGATAATCAAGCTTAGGATAGTATTTATTATCGTGTAGATTTTTTTAATCGACGTCGCGTCTGTTGTCATTCTGTACGTTTAGGAAGTGATATGACGAGAGGTAGGTATATTGTGTGCATAGGGCCGGATGCGAACTAAGCAGTGAATTGTAATTAGCAGTAGAAAGATAATATCTTTCATCGTATTATGTGTAGGTATTGTGATAGGCTGGGAGGTAGCTTATTGTTACGTTAAGTGTTGAATTCTACTTAGAATTCTATTAAGAAGTATTTTCCTTGAATGGTTGGATAATCAAGCCTCAGATATTATAGATAATATCTTCGGTTAATTCTCCAGGGGGTGGTGTACCGGTCATACCGGAATTACAATAGAAAATACTTCATTTAATTTTCTTTTTAGTTCACAACATTAAAGCTTTCATATTTCCACCTTGTCTACTGAAAAGTTACTGAATTTTCTTCGGTTTTGCATTCTTACATGTACCTAGGTAGGATTTCCCGCCGTTCAGTTTTATAATGGAATGTTCCATATAGGTAAAATTTATTATTTTAGATTATTAGGTAGGAGTTATTTAAATGTTATTCATTTAATTCTGAGATTTTATTAGGGAATAAATCACCCTGTAGTATAAAGCCTACCACATGTAATTTCAATAGTATTGACAATACAACGAGTTTCGACTTTAGTGTAGTAGGAATAAAGCCTAGTTGCCGATAAGTTAATTAAGCCTAATTAGGAGCGTTTTTTGCATAGAGATCACGCCACGACGACACAGGTGTTCATGCGACAGGCAGGCGCCAGTGGTCGATCGTATGATTTTCATTCAATTTTCATAGGATTTTTATGGACTTTGATTTACTATACCCAAGGCCTATAGTAGCGTAGCATTTAATGTTAGTTACGTCTAATTAGGAACTATTTCAGAAAGTCACGCCACTTCGCACAGGTGGCTGGTGCGACAGACCGGCGCCGAAAAGAAGGGGATGAGAGGTGAAGAGAGGAGGAGAAGCAGTGCCTGCTTAAATAGACATGACCGAGCGTGGCGGGGGCGTCTTTTTTGGATCGCGGAACCGCTGCCGGACGTACGTGCGATCTTAGCTTAGTTTGGTGCGCAATTTGTTGTGCAGTAGTAGTCTCTCTTAATTTTAAACTTCTTTCTATTGAAGTTTAATTTGTGTATTCTATTTATTTATTATATTCCCCCGTAGGGCCCCTTAGGTCAAACTCTTCCTATTTCCACTACCTTATACCCTTTTCCCTGACCACAATTCCTCCTAAACCAACCAGCCCGATACAGGACAAGACCCCTTTATCCTGTGTTAGTATTATAACAATCTTGCTTGAGTCTGAGTGAGAGTGTCGGGTAAACCTAATTCCTATACATTCCCTTGTTCCAACTGCTTGAAATCCCAGCGATTTCAAGTGAAGAAAAGTCTTTATTATTTGTGTACGTATTTATTATATCATTTAATCTTTATTATACATTCTTTAGCATTAATTCCCCTTCGGCTGAGCGGACGTGAGTAAGGTTTAAATATTTTGTTACTAATCATATTTTATTACAGCTATTCTCCGTGTTGGGTAAGTGCTACTATTGTCTAGCTCTGTGTGTACATTTTAATGTTTCATTATTTTTATCACTGTTTTGTGGGTAATTGAGATTCGTACTTAGGGTTGTCATAGCATCCTTTCTTGCGAGTTTGCGTAGCTTCATCTCGACATGAAAGACCCGTCATACACGAATTCAATATCACTTTATGTCTGAACCTTTATAACTTGGGACCTCTAAGAGGACCGCTTACAAGACGTAAATGGTTTCGGACCACCATTCATAACACCACACAATCAATTACTCAAAATCCAATTACACAAGATCCATCGAGGTCTTTTTCGTACAGAGACGCCACACCACATGCAGTACGTGTCGCTCATGGAGAGTAGTTTGTAAGAGAACATACGTATTGATGAGTGAGTCTTACGTTCTTTATCGAGTCTGGAGGAAGCAGGTGGCCTGGTGCCAAACATTAGCGTAAGATTCCTCTACCCCCTTAACTGTCTACGGGTCGCGGCGACCTCCTTGGACGAAATAATGAACTAAGACAGACTCAGGGATGCGAGCGATCTAAGCGTATTTTGTAGGGAAAGAACATACGTATTGATGTGTGAGTTTTATTCATTCTCTAGTCTGAAGGAAGCAGGTGGCCTGGTGCCAAACATTAGCGTAAGATTCCTTTACCCCCTTAACTGTCTACGGGTCGCGGCGACCTTCTTGGACGAAAGAATGAACTAAAACAGACTCATGGATGCGAGTAGTGAACCGGAGCAATTCTTGTTGGCAGGCACAGTGTATAACAAATTATTTTAATAAGATAAGTGTCAACTAACCCTAAGGCCGACCTAGAGATTTGCACTGTTTGACTATCATGCTTATGCGAAATGTGTTGGCAACCCTATGAACGGATAGTTGATTTAATTATTTCACTTCTTGAATAGTAAGTACACTTCTTTCACCTGGTATTTCTCTTGTGTGTGTATTTATTATGTGCCTATTCTATAATATTCCTTGACTGACATTTGACTGTTGATGAGTTTATTCATATATTTTCTTGTATTGTGTTTATTGTTGTATACTTGTGTATTCAAACCGCTTAGGCAATTAAGGCGTAATATTAAGGGTGGCGGGACGCAAAGCGAACCTACCCCAAACATAGATTGAATTGTGGCCTAGCACTATATTGGCCTAAAGTTAATAATCATCGGGTTCGAACCCTGATTCATGCTAACGTAACTCTGGGTTGATTGAGACATATTCTCTGATATTATCACGGGTAAGCTATGCTAAACGATGTGACTTGCTGGTGGTTTTATTGGAGCACGCAGTTACACTATACCCGCAGCTATCAAATTTTCCCCACACTGCACACCGAATTGGCTGTGTAGAACATCGCTTGGCCGGTGTTGGTTAAAATCTATGCAGTTGGTGTTGTAAAATTACCTAAGTAAATATTATTTCTCTACATATTGGCGCTCCCTCTCATACACGCTTTCGAAGCATTATCGGTGGAAGTTAGTTTGGACATAGAGTTATTTAACCAGCGGGTCCACAGCCTGCCCGTTTGTAACTCCATGGTATCGTTGCTAACCGATGCTAATAATGTGAACAGGAGATAGTCTAGGGAATGCGGTATTCTGGGACTATCTCTATACTCTACACGCAGCTCGCAAATTTTCCCTACACTATACACCGATAGGGATACACACACAGCAGTGAGAAAAGTGCCAATATGAGCCTTATTAGACCAACTATACTGGGACTCACGACCCCTGGTATTAATGGTCTATGGTGGCATCGCGGAGTTTAATGGGTTACAATACCAGACGTAGTATGGGTTGAGACTGACATTCGGTGATAGCCGGCGAGGTAATACACAGCTTATTCAACCTTCAACCTTCATTCACCAAACTCATTTAGGCCAGGGTTATTTTGGTAATGAGGAAGTGGATTCAACCCACTAGTACGGCAAGCTGCTGGGCTTTAGTTTAAATCTATTCCCTTCAATAATCCTCCTAACAATCATTCTCCCATCTTTCTGAACTTCCTACCAACTCCTTCTGAAAGCATACAAATGCTTATTAAATGTAACTTATGGTTTATTTATGCACAATCACTTCGGTCTGTCTTATTCTTACCGTTACTAAAATTCATTCTATTCTTATTTTATTCCTACAGGAAATATAAAAGGTATTGAACCTACCTTTTATTTTGTGGAAGGGTATTGAACCTACCCTTTCAGTTGTGGAAAGGTATTGAACCTACCTTTCCAGTTGCAAGGTATTGAACCTACCTTTTTAGTTGTACAAGGTATTGAACCTACCTTTGTACGCACAATGTGCAAATACTTCTATCAGTAACTGGGCACTCCAGAAACCACTAGAATGAATCTAGTAACATTAAGAACTTCAATGAGAGGGACTGAAAGATTATTAGTTTTGCGAAATAGCAACTTTTAACATCAGATTCCTTTCCATCATCCTTTCCTGAGGAGACTCGCATTCTGGTTGGAGTCTATCCCCTCTTGGCGTGGTGTTGGAGCCAGGGGCGGTGAAAACATTTTTTTTTAGAGGTTAATCTCTTACAGGAAATGTTCTCACGTCTAACAGTAATTTCTTACAGAGATTCAGATGTCCAGGGTAATATTCTTTACTTCCATCCAGAGTTCCAAACCAATAAATTGTATTGTCTTCCAGTACCTACCTAAATCTATTTCTTTATGTAGTTCCCTTTCTTTTGTGTAAATATTATCTTGAAGTCGATATTAACCTATTTTTCTGTTGCAGGAAAACTCCGTTACGGTATTAATATTAGTTGTAAGAACCTCTCTCGATTCTAATTATTTATTTTCATTTTCAATATAAAATGTATAAGTTCTTTTGATTTAAAGATTTCATAGGGTTAACTCATAGTCATGGTAGTTCTGTAGATATATTGTTGCGTTTAGTATTGTATTCAGGCCTTGGGTATGGTCAATAAGTATGTCAGAAGGTAGGTAGCTAATTAACTTCAAATTCAAATTCGTTTATCTGTAAGTAATCTAATTTAATTCTCATTTTAATTAATAACCTTTTATACTTCTATATAGGGACGTTATTTCGAACTTAAGTAACTTCTTAATAATTGTCAGTACGTTCATTTAGATTTAAGATAACTTAAGCGTAAGTTTTATTATTCGTGCTAGTAATAAGTCTAATAGTTTTTGTATGTTAGGTTATCGCAATAAATATTTTCTTTTCGTTATAAACCTGTTATGCTTTAATTTATATTCATCTACCTGATCTCCGCTGAACCCTTGAAGATTCTGTGTGTTACTACATTAGGAAATAACAACGTAGGGTTAGACGATCACATTTTGGCCTTATTAATTTCTATAGTAATTTAATATTCTATTATTCTTAATTTTGCTTTAATTATGATTTAATATTAGTTCCAATTTACTTTATTTCAATTAGCTTAATATTTTACATAGTAGTATAAAGTCAATTGAGTAGGTACACATAGCTTTAATTGTAAGGAAGTTAGTAAGAGCTTTGGTAAGTATCTTTTAAGCTTAATAATTTTGTAGGTTTATCTAGCTTTCACGTAGGGGTTCCAGAGCTGGCGCTTTTCGTAAGTATTTAGGTAGGTCTCTTTTAGCTTTTTGTAGGTTTTCACCCCTTCAGGGTTGCGTAGGCTTTTCGTAGGCCTCTTTTTGGGGGTGTAGAGGTGCGTAGCTTTTTAGGGCGGGTTGGGATCGTCACAATATCATTTGAATTTGATTGACAACCAATTCCATGAGTCATTTTCACTATATCGAGTTGGAAAACGCTATAAGAATATGCAACAATCACTCGTTATATTATGTATTTCTATTATCTAGCTAAGTACGGACAACAGCAGATCAATGGTAACACTTGCAGTACGAATTCAACTCTTATGACGCAGATAATAAGAACGGTCCAAAGTACAAAGTTTTACACTTGATCTGCCGTTAGCGTACATACAGAAAACTCACGTCTTTGCGTAGAGTAGAGACGATGGACTTATATCTTCATTGAGATATATTACTACGTAGTAATAAGAGCTCAACGTCTTCTATGTTTTTTATTGTGTAGACTGTATATAATGATATAGGTACTTGCAATAAATGATATGAATTTGAATCTGTCTCTATAATTAAAAAAAATGTATGAAGAGAGTAAATCTGACGGTATTGCATGTGGCTATACAGCGAAACTGATGCGTTGCTCTATGTTATACCTATACGAGTAAATATGCTCAAAGTTCTCTTTATAGATGATACGAGCGCCTACTCTCCATAAAAGTAGACAGGGTCATGACTCTTGCCTAGGACTCCAAAGTCCTTTTGTGTCTATTAATGTTTATTTGGTACCTCTTTTGCCTTAGATATTTCCCATGTCATCTGGGTCATGTCAGTTTTCTTCCGGAAGTTCGGCCCTGGGTCGTTTTCTCAGATCAGTTAATAAGAGAGATTAAAGAGAGATTGGACAAGGTTGGGTCGCCACGATAATATTTAAAGAGTCGTTCGCCATATTTCGCAATCAGTGACCGTTCCGTCATATCATTATTCCCTGATCCGAGGTCGTTTTCGTTGTCACTTGAGAGTCTTAAGACGCAAGAAGGAAACCCAGGTCCCTTGTTTTTTATATCCCGTTCACGATTTTTCTAGTGGATTATCTTTATAGTAGAACTAGATAGTATACCTACATATGAAATAGTATTGTGCCCATGCAACATTATATTGCGCGTGGTGAGATATCGCTGCGCTGACGCACCCCAGCCGACTAGCTATTTTGGGAGACAAGCAGTGCATGGGGCCTAATCAGATACGATGCAACTTACTATAAACCTTGTAAAAATTTACATAGATTTTATTATCGTTGGTTATACTAATTTTGCTAAATATTAGGACTATAAACTAGTAGAAGATTCATAATCATACTATATTGTTAAAATTCTAGAGAGTGGCATGCTAATCTTATCCTAGCTAAACGACGTTTAGATGTAGGTTTAGATTTGGCGGCCACGATAGAATCACATCTATAACTATATCAATTTTCTAAATGAATTTAATGATCAATGAACCATATGAGATATGAAATTCCATTATACTGAAAAGCTAGCAAATTGACAGGTGTGAAGAATATTATACGATACCGAGGCGAAGAGCATTGTACTTGGCCACAATCGACAGCCTTCACGTCTTAGAGGTCGGTACAATCTTACTTGAGCTGTCAACATCAGCAGGGCTCTACTACCGAGCCAACTTTTCTCAGTTATGATTTCATCTCAGAGAAAAGTATACAGAAAACTTCACTAAGGTTGAGATTACCTTAAAAATTTCTTGACCAATTTTTTAAATTATTTTACATAGTATCCATCTTATTTATACAATCGGTCGAAGTATTTTTTGAAGAAGTCTACCTTGAGAGACCCCCTGTGTGATTTAAACTGTACACTTGAAAACACATCAACTATAACACTTTGGACTTTGTACGGCTCTTATTGTAAGGCAGTTGTCCCACCGCCGACGATGAGCGAGTAGAGCTATGAACTATAAAACGACCACTCGTTTTATAGTGCTCGCCCACGCGAGCAGCGAGTGGCGAGTATAGTTTTGTAGCTCGGCTTTACGCCGGCGAATAAGCGAGTAACCATGGGCTATTTTTTCGAGCAAGAAACGTACAATAGATAGTATACATTCAGCGTAAACAAAAGAGACACAGCGATACTCGCTCGGCGACATAATATTTATAGTTCATCGCTGAGCGATTGTCGCCGAGCGAGTACTCGCCGGCGGCCGGCGGTGTGAACAGTCGGCGATGAACTATTAATATATGCGCCTCTTTTGTTTACACGGAATGTACTATCTTTTGTAAGTTTCATGGGCAAGAAAATAGCCGAGAATTACTCGCTTACTCGCCGACGGTGGTCACCTGCCATTGATGTGCCGTCGAGTGTACGTCTATCTACATGTTAACGGTGCCGCCTGTTTATTAGGTACAAGTACTATGACTTAACAATATTCACATCTATGTGAATTCGAATAACTGCGTACATCCGTATCATGCTCGAATCATATTATGGATTACAAATATCAGATACAAATAAGTTTATTACTTGTTAATTCTAACGTTCCTTGTCACCTCACCTACACATTTGCAAATATCGAAGCTTCCTTTTAAACACAATGTTTGTTTGCATTTAGGTATTATATTTACACACATCCATAATAATACTTATTATCATCGACAGGTAGGTATTTTTTAATATGTATATTATTAGTTATATTTATAAGTACTTGTTCGTTTAAGTCATAAAATACACCTAACTCATAAAACGAATGTTTTAGTTGTTCAAACTCTAAAGTTGACTTGGGGTCGGCGGAATTGTTAAGGTTGGACACTAGTTCTTCAAATTACCTGAGCCTTCTTTATTATTCTTATACATATAGTTGTTGTCCTTTCCAAATGATTGTATCAAAAAGTTTTCTTTTTCAAGAGCTAAATGTAATTTAATTAAACAAGGTTCGGGACTTATACGAATTTCGGTTCGTACAGACCCCTATAGTTGTGCGTCCACTGTTTGGTTATTTTATTTATTATTATTTATTTGTCAGTTTGTAATGTCCCACTTCAATTATCGGCAAGAATATTTCTAAATTTAGACTTAACTAGGTATAGATACATGGCTATATTGTAAAAACTTGTATTGTGAAAACAGCAATAAAGGCTTATTTTATTTAAATGTCTCACTTCTGGGCAGAGTCTCCTCCCAACTCTTCCACTCATCTCTATTCTGTACAGACTCAGACCATGCTCTCCTAAAAGCACCTAGTACGTCTCTAGTCACCATCCTCTCCTGAAAGCGTCCAGTTCGTCTCTACTATTTGGTTGAACTATCGAAATGCCACAACCCGGAGTTTGCAGACAGTAGACGCCGCATAAATATTGAAAACGGCCACTCTAATCCGATCTGCCTGCCATATGTATCGACTCACCGCACATTACCGTCTCGGGTGACCCGTCGACCCGTCACTCCTGCGCATGCGATGCACTCTATGCCACTCTATAAATAAGCTCACGGTTGGATCTACCAACCAGTTGCATTTTGCTGAATAATAGCAACTCTGATTTTATGACGACTAGATTTTGCTTTCGTCTCTATATCCCTTAAATTAATGCCTGTTTTGACCATTTATCTTTTTCCTCGTGGTCAAACCAGTTTCACAAAAATGAGCACAAAGAGGACCCTTTATAATAGAATAGAAATATCTTTATTAGGCAACAAAATCCGGTCTTAAATAAATACAAACATATGTGAGTAGTTAACTGTACAGATATGTTAGTATACGTAAGTATATACTCCACCTATGTGAGTAGGTAGGTATATACATTGTGGTTTTTGATGCTAAAAGGCCCCACGCTCAGCATAATGCTGACGGAGCCGAGCGCTGATTTTCAGGGTTGCCCTTTTCCTTAAACTAAACCCACCCGGTGACCCTTTATTGTGTCTGTCTACATAATGTTATAAGCACCTACAAAGTTTTTATTTTGACCCTCAGACCTTACATCTATGGTGATGGCACAAAACGTAGGTAGTCTCTCACCCCATTCAGAACAAGACGAATAAGGACACGGAACCACATATTACATAACAGTTACTACGAACGAAAGAAACGTAAGTCAGAAGACTCTTGCATCGCACTCCAATAACCCAAGCTCCACGTTAAATTACAGAACATGAGCCAGAGATAATAAGATACGAAATATATTTAGCCCAAACCCATTACTTAATATATAAGCTGCATTATTCTTTGTCAGGAGCATAAAGTAAGGAACATAAGGAACAAAATTGTCCAAATTTTCCTATGGTCCATAGAAATAATCATTCCTGATGAGTGTCTGTTACTCGATTATCTACCACCAAACTAATATCACACTTCTTATGTAACCTCTGACACGCGCAACCAAAAAAACACCCTACGTACATGCATGCACGTACTCGCATTACCAAGGAGGGCCACGCGCAAGGAGGACCAAGCCTCATAGTGAGGGAGGGGGGAGGCTTGAAATAGCCGCGCACGGGACATAGGGAGCATCTGCAGCTTATAAATAGCACCCCCAATGTAGTATCAAGGACGTGACTGTTTATGTCATGCAATTGGGAACTTTGTAGAACTATTTTGCAACCAAAACTTTTAAATCATCAACCCGTATCAGTCCACTGCTTGATGCAGGCAAAGCTTTCTCCCAAAGCTCAACGCCTAACTTTTCGGCTCTTTGATTCCATGTCACTGTCAACCCAACCCTTGCGGAGATTGCCAATCCCTGGTCGGAGTGGTCATACATTAAATTTACCCGTTCATGGTCTTAGTTGAAAACTCGTCTACTACATCAGCTGTCAGTTCTATGATATTATTGCGGGCGGTCGCCCACTGCCACTTCTGCTTACGCGCCTACTTTTTGGGTATCTGCCGGATATGCTGCATGCAGTTAACTTAATATCGAACATACTACATAGTTGCATATATGTAGTTCTTGTTAGAAAAGTTTTCTTATTGTTCACAATGCGAACTAACATGATCTAGCACAGACTTTTCATACCTGAAATATCCAGTGAATGTCTCCACTCTTTCAAGCTTTCTATAAACTAGGTGATATAACTCTATATTTTAAATTACAACTTCCTCTAAACCCCTAAATCAAACCGAACATTTGGTTAGCAGTTTTTGCTCCAAACATTCCTATAAAATGTTTATCACTGCGCGCGCACATGTGGCACCAGCCCTCTTCAGCGGAGATTATTCTAAAATCTCCAGATTGCCACCCCGGGCAAAAAATAAATAAATCCAAAACAACCAACAAAAAATGTCCCGAATCCTTGACATTACATCCCCTTGAAATCCCGATTTACTGTTATCGCACGAACTAACGGATGAAAAATACGTTTCGTTTTTTCAGGATAGGTTGGAAAGAGACACAAGTTTCTCAAGTGCATTATTATTCGATTTTCAAACTTATTTTACGTGTGTAGAGCAGAGTAGAGTGTGGGTAATTTAATTGAATGTTTCAAAGTGTGAGTATTCTTAAGTTCTCCCCTTTTCACTTAACCCGTAGGAAAGAAAGAGATAGCGAAGATTTAAGTATTTTTATACGACTTCATTATTTTAATTTGGAATTCATGAGTGTCGATGTGGGGGTTGTTTTATTGCCTTTAGAAAAATACAGGACGTTTTCAAATGAATCTCTTAAAACAGCGATTTTTTTGCTTCCACTTTGGAAAGTAGTGATACTATTTTCCAATTTAGATAAAAAAATATGATAAGTGGAAAATCTAATAAGGTCCTTAAAACAGCATAAAGACGGGTTCTTTGGGCGAATAAGAAACCAAATAATTAAAGATTGAGAAAAGACCTCATGAGAAACATGGCATCGAGAATCGAATATCTTTTATCAAAATATGTCAAAATACAACATAAGTTTAACATTTGTGATTTAGTAATCTAGGATCGCGAAAAGTATATTCTACCACTATTAATAAAAACTGCCAGAGACGTGGCTTTTCTTTAAGTAGTTTTTTTTTTAACTTTATACATTTTGATTTCTTTATATTTCGAATCCCAGTTTGGCATTGGGCCATCAACATGAGTATGCAATCAATTGGACTACGATATCGAAAATTAATTTACATAAGAGAAATTTTTACGAGTCTCATTTAAGCATCCTGTAATTACAGTACGTGTGTTGTCAGGCTGGTGTGTTTACGTTGCCGTTATTTGCGTGTGTTAGTGCGATGCGCTCGCGGGGGTGGCGCGGGCGCATTCGACCCGCGGGTTATCATTTCCTGTTCACATTTTAAATTTACAACATAATGTTTTTTGCTTACCGCCCTCGGGACTGAAGCTTGAAATCCTGAATCTTTGGGGCGGTTTTAATGAGAGGCGTTATTTTGAGATGATTTCGAATTGAAAATATTTCGGTATTTTTTTTATCAAATATCAAAATTTTATACTCTCTGAATCTACCTTTAATGAGTGTACTACTTAGATTGAGAAAACTCGAGATCTCATTCTTCCGTGGGACGCTCTTACTTACCTACTGATCGGGTAATTTTACACCTTTTTAAATTTCATTGTAATTATTGGTAAGTAAATAAAAAACAAGGTAGGTACTTATTCGAATCTACTAATAATCTACTGTCCTTCCCTACTACAATTTAATTAAAAATATATTTCGTGTATATAGTGACAATAATATACAAAGTTTGAGATTTATTATAATTTAGTCAATATACATTTAAATCTTCATACACTTCTTAGGTGCTTATATTAAATCTTCATACACAATGTCGGCAGCGAGAGTCGCGCGATTCGGTCGATAAATCGCCGAACAACAATTTTACTGTTTATAATCGTAATTGTTTATTAGGTCGCTTTGAGTACCTTTGTCGGGTCTCGGCCTAAGGTTTTATAGCGTGCCATTCGCTACGCGTTCTCCTATGTGTACACAGGCCTTTAAAATTGAACGCTTCACTTGGCTGTTGGAGTGGTTGGTGACGTCACAACACATATCGAAAACTGATTGATATTTACACTTACAAATCAAGAATAATTTTTATGAACTTAGATGAAGAAAAAACACAAATGGAAAATTGTCATAAAATTAAAATTGATGTTTAAAAAAGTGTTCTTGAATTAAGATACCGTGGTTAATTAGATCAAAAATTAAATCTTAAAAGTTCCGTGACGTGCTTAGAACCTTTAAGATTTATTTTTGATTTAATTAACCACGGTGTCTTAAATCAAGAATAGGAGTGGTCCTTCAACCAAATAAATATATTTTCATATAAAGAAACAGGGATTGCTTTTATATCTAATAATTATTTTTCATCCATGTAAGGATATTTCAATTTGCATTTAATTTTCACTTGATCAGATCTATAAAGGATTACTATTTTGATTGCAATTAGAGAGGTACTGAACTGATGACTAAGTAATCTTACGATGAATTGCCTTAATGTATTACTTTCAATCATTGCCTACAACACTCACAATACTATCCAATTAGCAGTAACATCAATCGATTAGGTTCGAATGTAAAACTTGGTGGATAATTAAAATTGCCTTAAGCCACAGTAGCAAACAAACAGTAGTATAACTAATATAATTTTTTTTGTTTATGTTATATTTACCAAACCTATTGTATAGAGTTGTTCAGGTCGGCCGTAGACCTCTGGAATGGCCTAAGGATTGCTACCGAAAGACAGCATCCAGGGTCCGACTATTAAGGTGCGAGTTGAAATATCGAGAAATCAATTTCAGACATACTACGTATATATTTCTTGAGGCAATATACTTACCGATTCTAATTTTGAATTTACATTATAGGAATTACATTTCTAAAGAAAATGGCGAAAATACACGGAACCCTTGGCAATACACTCGAGAGATGTCAAAACACAACCCTTTGATCACAGCCTAATTACAAGTATTCGTGGAAATCACTTAATGAGTTTTAGGTAAACACCCGATGGACTAACATACAATAGTACTCCAAACATACAATCAACTGGTAGGAGATATTTGAGCTTCAAGCTCTTTACAGCGAAGGTGGAAATAAAGATACTATGAGGATTAAAAAAGGGTACCTACCTAGAAAAATATAAATACTTTGCGAAGACATTATCCGAAGTGCTCACATGTCATCAGTATTGAAAATACTCTAATACACATACTAAATCAGTAGATCACTCAATCGAAGGATAACTTTGTATTCATAATTATTACTTTTTTCCCCCTCCAAATTAAAAAATAAAATATTGAAGGTGTAATGTTAGGGAGAAACCACTCTACTTAGTGAAAATTGATTAAATATATATGAAAAGATTGGTCCAATAGCAGCAATTATGTTTTTTGCTGTAATAGCACAGAATATATAAT
The DNA here is from genome assembly GCA_963506565.1 of Tachystola acroxantha. NCBI lineage: Eukaryota > Metazoa > Arthropoda > Insecta > Lepidoptera > Oecophoridae > Tachystola > Tachystola acroxantha. The sequence goes on from OY735887.1 coordinate 8,059,488, forward strand.
AGTACAAGTAATAGCTACGTTGGTAGCATATACGGCAGCCATAAAGATTGCTAAACTGTGGCTTATTTTGATAGTTCCCACCTATTTTGTATATATTTGGTAAACCAGCGAAAATCCTTACAACACCGTCTAATTTTAAGTTAAGGTTTAACTGTAATGGAAATTCAGCTATACTATCTACGATAGCTTTGTATCGCTGGAAGCGCTGCTTGGTCCCGCGCACGCGATCATCATAGCGCGGTGCGCGTGCGCTTGATTTGTTTAGACAGCGGCGATCACAAAGCCCGGGCTGCAACGTTTCCTCTTTACGGCCGCCCCAACTGTACACCACTTTGTATCGTTATCCATTGTTTTATCAATTTCAATAATTTATCTCTACTCCCAACCTAACCGAGAACGGAACACGTCTCTCCGCACATAAAATAACGTGTGATTCCAAGAAGTATGGAGTAAACAGGAATGATTTTTCTCTCGTTACAAATGTTGAATCCAGTGTGATTTGGTACGCATTTTATTTATAATAAATTACATATTTTTTTAAGCTAAGACGGGGGGATTATTTAATTAAAGATATTCACCAATCAAAAATATTTTAGCTGAAGTTGTTGATCTGAATAACAATGTCTCTACCTCTTTCACTTTACTATTTTTAAATTCCATTAGCAGTTGGTTGCCTGGAAGAAATCGCTTTTAGCGATAAGGCCGCCAAAATTGTACATATTGTTTTGTATTTCTGTATTGTAATTGTTTGTGTCTTTTATGTACGGTGGAACACAGAGATAGGTGTACAGGAGAGTTTTTAAGGTTGAGATTTTCTCAAAAACTACTTGACCTATTGCAATAATTATTTCACTGTTTGATAGATAAAAGTTACAACTATGTACTGTAAACGAATTATTAAATTCCGTCCAGTAGTTTTTAAGAAAATCTCAACCTTATTGAGGCCCCTGTATACTTATCTCTGTCTTCGACTGTACAATAAAGTGAATTTGAATGTCAACCGCTTGCGCACTTATCGATTCTCTTTAGTTATACATAATATAATACTAAAAACATAGTAATGTCGCTTTAAAAATATAATAAGTACTTATATTATCGATAAATCAATACTTCATTTTATGTGTAGCTAAATCAACTTACATAGGTACAGTCGAAGACAGAGATAAGTATACAGGGGGCCTCAATAAGGTTGAGATTTTCTCAAAAACTACTGGACCGAATTTAATAATTCTTTTACAGTTACATAGTTTTAACTTTTAGCTATCAAACAGTGAAATAAATCTTGCAATAGGTCAAATAGTTTTTGAGATAATGTCAACCTTAAAAACTCTCCTATACACCTTTCTCTGTGTTCCACCGTACTTAGTCAAAGGCAGAAAGTATAAGACATGGAACTATTAAGAGTGAGTGTGGCAAAATTTTGCAACGTTACTTTCGGTCTCGACTCTACATTTTTAAACTTTGGTTAGTGATAATAAGAATTCAAATATAAAACGGATGTGATTAATTATGAATTTTCATATAGAGTTTTAACACATCTATTTAGAAGATTTTAGAACTATACCAGTGTGAAACAGCCCCATGATTTTGAATAACATGGCGAGATTAACATAATGGTATACTTGCAGTAATGAAGTAAGTGTTAACGTATTAACTGTTTATTAGCAATTTATTTGACTTAAATTAAGAACATAAAAGTTTATAGTGGTTTTACTGACTATTTTAATTAGGTACTGTAAGTAAATTTTGCATATGTTAACTAAGTAACATGTTTTACCGTAATAAGGTTTACTTACATGACAAGTGATAGAAAGACAACAACGTATTGTCGTACCGTTTTAAAATTCTAGTCATTACTTGCGACACTTGGCAAAACTGAGCAAAGACATTCTGCAGAGAATAGCGCATAGCAAATGAATATAATTAGACAATCAGTTGCAATGACGAATCTTGTTAAAGCAATTTCAGGTAACTTACTGTTGTTCGAGAAACGAACATAGGTCCTAGGCCTTGATCATTCCTCAAGCATTTAGGCGCAATATACGTGAAACGAATTTTATTTTACCAATCGATCATTTAACGAACTAATTCTCAAAGTTCTGAGGGTCCTATTGAGAGCTATCGAGGGTCTATTGACGTATAGGGTGTTAATTAAAACTGGCGATAAATCTTAATCCCGTGCGAAACTCAACGTGTGCTGCATCAATAATCGCACCCTGTGTAATTAGGGATGTTTCGAATTATCTGCTCCTAATTGCGGTTAGATGATGTCGTCGAAATTCGGTAAGTAAAAGTGAGGGGTAGGAAATGTTATAATTTACTATGAAGTTTAAAAGTTAAAGAATTTCAAGTTGTTTTCCAAGAGCTGTCTTGATAGTTCTATTCGTTTGTATTTATAATTTAGTGCTTCAGTAATAACATCAATGAAATCGACGTGTGCCTTGTCTATAAAATATTCTTTGAAGACGATTTGAGGGCTTGTTGGGTTGCATTTTTAATGAAGTAAGTACATTTGTAGTTGCATATGTGTAGAACTAATCGGATTTTTTTACAATTAGTCAAAAAAATACGAGTAGAACTAAATGTATTTGGGAACAAGTAAACTGAGTCGGATTAATTTTATAAGCTTACTGCCTGAAAAAAAAGTTAAAGGTATGTATGTACTACGTTGTACAGCTAACAGTAGATCAAGTGTAATGCTTTGGACTTTGGACGGTTTTTATTATCTCCGTCGTAAGATTTAAAATTGTACTGCAAGTGTTACCATTGATCTGTTGTTGTCCGCACCTATACCTACATTTAGATATGTACACAAATTACCGAACTCTAATTATCTATACCTACTTTCATTCGATTGGTGTTCGATAACGACATTACTCACTGATATAGACGTCCATTTCCCCATACACAATAGAATGTTAATTACTAAAGTCTTTAACAAACATACGAAAGGTAATAACAACACAATGCAGCAAATAGCAAGTTTAGAGTATTAAAGGTATATTTGTTTCATAGTTACTGCTTAGAATCCATGAAAAGAATTATGTATGAAAGGACTAAGGACTAATGTAGGACTAAGTATGTAGTATTAAGTTATTTCTTAACCTAGGACTAGAAGTTTTAATGATAATAATAATATTATTATCATTAAAATAATAATATTATTATCATTAAAATAAGTTTAAACGTTTTGAAGGAACCATAATAAAATAATACATCCTTCCATTCTAAACTTTTTGAAATACATAATTCCTTTCAATCCGGCCCACATTGAATAAAGACTATAAGCCCATTTTGCCTTGACCATTTGTTTCACTATTTCACAGGCAATTCGGGGAAACGTGCCCAATAATGCCCCGTATCTATTCACTTCCTTTCTGATAATAAAGAATCTTGCGCGCCTATTGTTTGTACAGTTCTAAAATAATATTTTAATCGTTTGCAACACAATAGTCGTTTTTTCTGCTTACATTTCTGGGCTCGGACCTTTCTATTGTAATTTTTATTGCAGTTAGTAATTGTTGATTGAGTCACCGTTTTTATACTTATTAATGTTTCGAATTGAATATTTTATTCTCAGTTATTCTTGCTGCCCATTTTTCAGTCGGCTATTGCTGTCTATCTATACCATTTCATATATTTAATCTTACTTTACTTACATAGTTTGTCACTTTTTTGTTAGGTACTGCTGATTTTGTTAGAGTTTATACAATTAGGCTACGCTTTAGACATTTCTCTGCTTTGTTCATATATTTAGGATACTAATTATTCCCTAGAATAATTATCTTATTCTAAACAATATAAGAAAAATGGACTTTTAAAAATTCTTAAAAAATCGAAATGACAACAGCTGATACAACTTTATGAGTTATTTTGTTGTCTGTTTAAAAATAATCAGTCACTTTGCAATGCCAAATATCCAGTAAATACGTTGTATTTCTACTGTACTGTACATTTGAACAGCTCAAATAACTTATAAATTCTGCTCATAAAACAACTTTTACCCCACAACACGCATGAAATGCTGTTTCCTAATTCCGAGAGGGACAAAATGACGTCATCGGGCGGGACTTAAAAGTTGTGATTTCATACCAACAATGTTACAAGTTCAATATGGGATCTCCCGTAGGATCTTTGTAAAAAAACATTCTTTATTATTATTGTCAAGATAGCTTTTGGGCACATGAATATATTTTATTACATTTTATTATCCTCGACATATTTAATAAACGTAATATTCTGAAATATTTCTTTAAAATACTCAATTTACCAAAAATTGCAGTTTGCAATTTTTAGGAATATCGGATAATATAGGTAGTTAATTTCTACCGTCTAGTATTATTTAGCTTTATTTGAACTCTTTCAAAATGCGGTTTACCAACTAAGCGTAACCCATTTTAACGTCACAATAGACCTGTCAAAACACCATACCCTGTCAAATCCACCCGTATCAATTCAACCGCCCGTATGGCCAGATTCGCCCACTTTACCCCATTTATAAAGATATCAATAACAAGATAAGCTCTCCCTATGCAATCGCATGGCACTTTCAATAGGCGAATTTTAATTGATTATTTGTGAAAGACGAAATAATTTTGTGCCAAACCAAAATTTATTATTGCACCCTTCTCAATTTGGGCAAGCAACCCTCCTGTTGCTTCGTGGGATCTGGTCAGTTGCATTCGATTTTGGGTACCTTTGATTGCAAATTTTGGATTACTCTCTCTGTCTGGACTATCTTAATATCTTTTATTATCGTATGCCCTACGAATATATATTTCAATCTTCACGATATATCCATCTGGTAAGGCAGAGTTTCGCTTCCTTCCCTGTTATCGGGGCCTTTATTATTTTCATGTCTTGTAAATTGTTCGACTTTTGCGACGTGTGCTAGACGTATGTCTTTATACGCACGTAGGTAGTAATCAATAAATATCCGTCTATTGATTAAATATCTTTTGATTTTTCCTTTCCTAAGTAAACATCACTTTAGTAACCTACTCTACAGTAGAGTCTGTTTCGTTAATCACTCTTCGTTCACACATAAATATGTTAAATAAATGATTTTGTTCGTTGTTTTGATTGTATAATGAGTTAATTGAAATTAATTTTGACCATAAATTAAGAAAGGGTACAAATTATACTTTTGTTATTTTATTTAATGTTAAACAATAATCTTATGGTGTGGTTATTTATCGGTATCGGTATCAACAATAAGTCTGTATAACTATTGGAAAATTACGATTCTGTTAACCTAAATGTGAAACATAAATATTTGTTATAAAGATATAACTTATATCTTGTGATTTTAAGATTCAAGAGAGTACCTCTACCTACGATATTTGCCATTATTCTCATGTGTTGTTTCGCACATAATTCGTGTCAATAGGTACCATTTTTCAATCATCAAAAATTATAAAACCAGCCCAATTCTCAGAATAACCTTGCTCATTGTATCCACGCGTTTGCTATTTATAATTACAACTTTAAATAGCTCCGGTACAGACGTGTTATCTCGTCATATGGCGGAGACAACTTTTAACCTTTGCTGTCAGTAATAAAGTTTAAAGTCGATTGTTTTAGGGGTCGGTTGATATAATGGTGTAGTGAGCAGGTAGGAATTTTAAATTTCGAAGCGATCTCGTCTGGCGACAACCCCTGCGCCGGCTGATGGGGTGGAGCGGAGCCGTCTAGCTTATCATTCTGTCCTTCTTTCGCACATTCGTATCGGTTATCTCTGTCTCGCCTATTATTGTCATATCAAGATTTGAGCATTGCATTCTGTTTCCAATTTTCAATTTAGTTTATATCGGATGTTGGTAAGAACAAGACGTCTGGCGTCTCGCCATCGCGCTCTGTGCACGTGTTCCTCCCGCGCATTTGGATTTCAGTACTTTTAATTGTTTGTGGCATTTTAGACTTTATTGTTTTAGTGCTTTGGTTAAATAAAGTTATTTTCAATGGAATTCATGGAGTTCTTCAGTAACCTGATGGAGGAGCAGCATCAGAACTCGACGCATAACGATCCTCCGAAGATGCCCAACTTTTTTGAAGTTGATAAGAAAAAGGTAGGATTTGTTTACGTATTTTGTTTGATACTTTATCGACTGAATTTAATCGGAGTTTAATTAACTTTTTAGTATGTGAACTTAATTTATTGTTTGACCTCAGGTTCGTTTTAGTTTTATGATCTCGATTTTTAATAGTTTTATTTTGAATTTTTTACCTAGGACAATGGTTGGTTACACATGCAGTACGAATTCAACTCTTATGACGCAGATATTAAGAACGGTACAAAGTGTTTTTTTTTTGTATATTACTTAGTGGAGCAAGGATCTTATATATTTTTATTCAAAGGTATAAGTAGGCTAGCTAGACCAGAGCTGGTAGCTAACAGCAGATCAACTGTAACACAACACTTTGGACCGTTCTTATTATCTGCGTCATAAGAGTTGAATTCGTACTGCAAGTGTTACCATTGATCTGTTGTTGTCAGTACTCTATGGTTACTTCCTTTTAGCGCACACGAGAATCGGCCTCATTGCTAATTAGTTGAGATGACTTTAGTGGAATCGCCAGCACATCATCATAAAACCATTGCAATCTAGGCTGTATTACTGTGGCTTAGAGTGTCAGTGATTTGCTGTGGCGTTTGAATACTGTCATTCAGTTTTACTAAATTTAAGAAAAATATCGCAAGTATAGGTACTAGTCTAGGTTTTAGTCACTTCCTTCATACTGTACAACACACAAATCAGAACAGGGGCCTGTTTAATTAATTATTATACCAATAATGATTATTATCTTAATTTGATAATTGCCTTATGATATCTTGTATTTTAATGTTGTTATTGTTATGAGAAAACAAATAACACCCTTAATGATTTCAAGTTTCCTCTTAATGATTATAAACATAATATGATAGGTAGGTAGGTCTCGGTATATTTAATTTTAACAATGCAATTGATTACATAAAATATTTATTACAAGTAGGTTTGGTAAGTAACCTGGACCTAGGTGTAATGTTAGGTAGCTGTATCATTTATCAATGTTATTTAAAATATTGTTTAGCAAAACTTGTAGCAAAATTTTGACTTACAATACAATGTAGTACCTAATAAATTAGAGGAATTAGGCCGAAAAACTGTATAAGTGGCTAACAGGTTTAAAATATGGAGACACCGAAAATATAATATATAGCATTAAATAGCATATATGACTAGAGCACACAGGAGAAGAACAAGCGCAGAAGACGCGCGATAATTTCAACTAAAACGCACAGCAAACGCAAAGCAGTCAACAGTCTATGTATGAAAGCGCGCGTCCTCTGCGTCTTTAAAATACACCATGCGCATATGATAGGCTCTTAATAAAATCCACCACAGGATGCTTAAGGTGTGTTTACATTGCACTCTACGTCGCATCAAAAACAAAAGAAACGTTCCCATACCGACTCTTCAACAAGTTCTACCGATAGAATAAAAGATAAATACCAAGTTACCTAAACTAATTATTATAATAAATGATAAGCTGAGAGCTTTCATATCATATTGCAAATGCTCGCCTGAAATATAGGTCCTTTAATTAAATTAAATCATATATTTATAGAATTTGAGTTTATAGAATTTCAGAGAAGGATCATTCGCTCGTTAATTTATGTTTAAAATACAGCTTTTAGCTTTTTATGTGGAAGTTAATTATAGTTTTTTAATAATAAAACGATACCGAATTAATATCGTGAAGCGGATGGATTAAAAAAATGGATATCGGTATAAATTTTGATAATTTATGGGTCATTTAATGGGTGTTTAATCTGGGTGTCATTATGAGTCAGGCGTAAACTTGTATCGGCAATCAATTACTCTGGTGTAGGTACCTAATACAATTAATTCGTTGATTAATATAAAATCGGTACTTTTAATTAAGTATATTATAAATCGTAAAAATAAAATTTTGGCTATCTCGAATCTCGATGTCGGCCAAATAGGTATGTAGTTGAATTTGGGTTGAAAATAATACTAAGTATTTACTTATTTTTTAAATTAGCATTAAACAGTATTATATTATACAAGTATCGAAAATAAATGCTCTTTGGGAATTTACATAATAGACATCAACTAAGAAAATAAAATTGAAAATAGTTAATGGCGTCATAAAAACTTGGTTTTTTGGCTTTGCTGAAATGTAATGAAGCATTCCCCTTGTCTTTATTCTTTGAAATATCGCAAACCGGATTTTAGATTTATCTTCACCATGTTGAGTTGATTAATACAGCTGAACTTAAACAGAATTTAAAGTCTTAACAATCATTTTATAGTCTCATCAACTTATCAAATCACACCACTTGATATCAGGGGTGGTCAATCCGGGGCCCCGATTACTTTTATGGACCGGTCGCTCGTTTTATTGCCGGATAATGCGTGAAAAGGGTGATTTTTATAACGACACCATATCGTAATGATCCGATTAGAGCTTTTTTTATCCGTGTTGATTTACACCTTGATTATGTCACTCATAAACTTTTTATAGAGGTGGGTACTTGCTTCTAACCATGATAAATAGTTTAATGAAGTTGGTAGATAAAACACACTACCTACTTGTTAGATTATTGTGTGATGACGTGAGTTGTAAGACGACGCACCTGTTACAATAATTCATTTGTCTTTTATTTAAACCCTAAAATGACCGTCTTCATTCTATTTCAGTAATAATGACCAAAAGTAAGAAATTGCAGTGCATTAATTATATCAACCCCTATTGCACCACCCGTATTATGCGTATCCATCACAGATATTGTATATAAAATTATGACCATTACTTTAATACCACTTACTTATTTTTCTCGAAATGAATAAATGAAATTAATAGCATTTCGCCATAATTAACATAATTTTTTTGTCTAATAAAATAAACCAATCAAGACAATGGTTTGAAAATAGTTCGTATATTGCATAAACAGATACCTATTAAAAAACTGTATGTTGGTCGCAAATAATGAAAAAAAAACCAACCAACAACTTCAAAAAGATAATATAATTGAAAACACAATTAAATTAGTTACTCAATTGACTTACAAACCAACATGAAGTCACAAACTTACAATTTGATTGCATCTTATTCTTCAAAATGATTGTAGGGTAGTAATGTAGGGTTTAAAAGGTTTCAGGAGCGGTCATTTTACACCAGCTATAAACCATACGTGCTGTTTCTTTCATTTAATTAAGTAATGGACGTATTGCTGGGTGTCGTTTAGTGTTTATACGATGAGCGAAACGATTGTTGGACTGTAGAAATTAGCATGTCGCCGCGGTGTGGCAAACCCTCTGTGTGTGTAAACACATCTTTGTTCAATACAAGGGTATGTTTTGCACACAGGGCTGTGTTCCAAGGCTGGTCATTGAATATTATTTCAGTTTCTGTCAAGAGTTTCTAAATAATTTTTCGTTTATAATTATTATGAATGAACATGCAAATTTTGTTTTGTTTATTATTTTTAAGGAAATCAAACTAATACACTATTTATGCAGAAATATAGGTATAATAAATAAAAAACTATTTTATTTCATATGCATATAACATGTACAGTGTTTATTTATTTGGGACATGATATCATTCTGCAAATATACCTATATTATGTAAGTTTTTAAAGAATAGTTGGTAACCCTAACAGCACACAAGGAAAGCATTTGAGTTCGGTGACCGCGCGTTTGTTACACCTGCAAATATACGCGCGGCCATTCGCGCGACCAATAAATGCATGTTTCCGTGTAAGCGTGTGCGCACCTTCATTAAGCGCTTTATACGGTGGAAATCCTCGCTTTGTGCACGCATTAGCAGACCTGTAAGACAAACCTTTAGGTATGAGTAGTTAACATAATTTTCCTTTGACCACCTCTGGCTTACGACAATGTAAAAATAGGTTATAGAACTAATACTTTACTTACGTCGTTACTTGATAGGACCTAACGGTTTTGTGATATAACTACATTTTAAATGATATACTAATATCTAGGCACTGGGTTTCTCTTTTACTTAAAATAAGTAGAATCAGTGGCAATAAATATTATTGAAAATGGGTACCGATAACTTAAATAGTGTAAGATAATGAAAGACAGATTACTTATTAAACAAAAGACAGTTGCATATTAAAGGCTTTCGTAAGCGTGCTCGTACTTTCAGTTCCTATAGCCTTAAAGACTCCATCGTTTTCCCATCATTGTTTCCTAGCAATGTCTTATTGTAGATCTGCTCTAACTACCTAAAAGACGCGTAACGTCGTCGCTGCAGTCCGCGTTGCGCTGGTAATGAATGGATGCGCATACGCAATAGTGTGCGGACATCACGAGCGCTCGCTAATGTACCTGACACGCATTGCCCAGCGGTGTTTGACTTGGGATGTTTCAGTTTAAACACATGCAATATGTAGCCTAAATTGTGGACTAGTGTGTGAATATTCCATAATGATACTGTCACGCTAATACAAGGATATTCGCAAAGATTAAACTACTTATAAATAAAATAAAATTAATTAGATTATAGATAGTTAGGTAGTTGGATTAAATTAGGATATTTGTATGTCTGTTAGTTAGTCAAGCTCTAACCCCTGACTGGATATTCACCGGGTTCATACCTACCTATATGGTAGTATTTTTAATACTTAATGGGAAAATATCCGGATCTCACACAATTCAGTAAACACAATTTTGTTAACAAGAAAGGTTACCTTAGTACCTAGAATACCTTTTATCCAAGGAAAATCCGAGTTCCCATGGGAAACTTCAAATCGCCGAACAGGGCGGAAAACATCTTAGTAATAAATAGACGAAGAAAAGGTTTTGTAGGTTACTTTACTATCATTTTAAATCGTGTATCCTCTTTTCACTGCCGTGATAAGATCCCATTCATGCTACTTCAAGCGATAGCCAATAGACAAGTCCACGAGATGTTGTGAATGGTTTTCAATTTATCGGTCAAACTGATTCCAATGAGCACTCAAAACAGATTCTTTCAGTTGCTTCTACATTGAATCTGATTCATTTATTTCTTGTACAACCTTAAAATTGGATATCTGAAAATGTTAACTAGGTCAGTGTTTATTTTTCGACCCCATGAATATTCGAGCCACGGTTCATCGATGGAATGAATTTCGATACCAAGTGTACGATCAATGTCAAACCGATCCCTTAAATTGAAATGATAAGTAAACGATACGATTATCTATCAGCGCAAGGGATTTAAATAAAACACTTCTAACACCACAAATCAACAGAAGAAATCAAATAATGTTATCTATTAGTTAACGCTTCTTGCTTGACATGTTACCTCTTTCATTCCTCTTTCATAATGCGTTTATAAAATTAATTGTTTTTGTCTGTAAAGCTTGGGCGTAATCTCAGAAGCTCAACACTAGTTTACGTTCGACCGCACCGTTCGTATCGCCGCATCCAACCGGCTAGTATCGTCAATAACCGGCTTAATCCCTAGCGGATAATTGCGGCCCGTAATACAAGCTTTGCGGGCCGCGGATTACGCCCCTTGCGACCCGCCCGCCCTATAAGTTGACCCGTCATGCTAGATTGATTAATTGTGGTTTTCTTTGATTTTATTTTTATATTAATATTGTTACGAATTATTCAAGTAGAATTTATTTTTATACAATGAAGACATTAACGGGGAACCTCCGAATTCCATATACAATTATTTTGTGTTTAACCTTTAGTACCTATTGAACTCCTACACAAACAATTCTACTACAAAATCAAAATATTTTTCTAAATCTAAGATTTCTTAATCTCGGACCACACAATATAAAATATTCATATTTTAAAATTCGTAAGAAAATATTATCTAACATTAAATACACCTATTTAAAAATGCATTTCGCGATCCTAAAATCGGTTCCAAACACTTTTACTCAACCATATTCAAACTGTACAATATTTACCCAACCCATAATATCACCTCAACACAACCAAATTACCCCACACAACACAGAAAGATCCCTTTTATGACAGCATCGCATATACACTAACACCTAACATATTTACAAGCAATCATCGCCCCTGGTCTCAATCGCCCCACGGCCTCGCTCCCCTATCAGCACAATACACGGGGCAGATGATGCGAACCCCCAAAATGTTCATCTAATTGGAGATCAAAGAGAGGCCGTGTAATCGCGTATACTGTGTGTATACTCGATAGTGGAGTGGATGGAGATGTAGAGAGGTGCTGGAAGTGGCTGTAGGTGAAATATTAAAGCTTGCGAGGTTATCTAACCAAGAGTCTATAAACTATATTATGTCGCGGCCCGTGCAGAGTCTATCTATGGAGACAGGTCGTTGCCCAAATCTGAGTATCACGTCAATTTGGGATCACTTCATGTTTCATAAAAATGTTTAAGTATTTATTTATAATTGTTTGTTTAATTTATGTAATGGCTGGACTATAGTTTTCCTCTTATTGTACCTAAGCAAATTGCTAATAGATCGCTAAATGCGCTTTACTTAATGTAAAGGAAAATCTATCACTGCATTTTAAGCGGCCAAATATGTTCATATAAATAACGTATTGGTCTATGCATAGAGTTTGGACATTAATATTTTCCTCTAGTTTCTCTATGTTAATTACGTGTTTGTTGTCACTTCTAGTTGTTCTGTATCGTAGTATGTCCGCGTTGATGACCACCGCCGTCTATTGTTTTTGTCGATTACGCGATTACTTGTCCGGAATAATTCCGCAGGGTGGTCGCCATTCGGGACCATCGGTGTCCATCGGCATACTTGTATGTGTGTACCTATTTATGTAGTTATATGTTGTTAACTTACTAACAAGAGCCGGTATTTTGATGTCTTGTTTGTGGTCTTAGACCGAGATTCAGGGGCGTTTTGAGCGTGAGCTTTTTCTGCCTTAGACTCGTTTTAATGAGCCAGTGATTTTCATACAATAAGATAAGATCATTTATTCATTCAAGATGTCATTATGCAATACAAAAGTGTTTATGACATATACATTGCTTTAAATTGAACTAGTAAATTTTTTCCTAATTCTATAATTATAATAATTTAAAACTTTATTATAATGTTAACTTAATATATCTCAATATACCATTTTCGTGCAATTTCCGATCGCTAAAATTTATCAGAAAACTAATTCGATCCAGGTATATTTCCAACAACTAACATCATGTTATGCATTTATTGCGACTTCGATTGGACGGAACTCTTTTCGAGTGTAAGTTTTAGAGTGAATGACTAAATTCGTATTAAAATGATTTAATCAAATAACAAAATGCAAGTTATCACTTATCAATGTTCAAAGTTTGATCATTAAGTTTAGATCAAATAATTACAGTGATATGTAATTTCCTTAATTATTCCTGGAACATTAATATTATCTACACAATTGTTTATCAACCGTAAACCGTCCAATTTAATAGTTTAATTAACTAATGTATGGGTAAATATAAAAATTATTATCTAATATTATTCATTTATTACTTGAAATATAAAAATAAGTTATGGTCACATCACTTCCCAAGACCCTCTATCGAGCATCATTAGGAAAATTGTGATTTAAACTATATTTATTATTATATTATATATCTTATATTATTTCTATCTACTGCGAAGAAGATATGTTGCGATCCTGACATACCTTACCTTACCTAACCTTCGTCCACAATAGATTTAGATTTCTTTATTTCACTTTCACACAATAACTTAGTCAAAATAAAATTAACGTTAAATATAACATTGGAAATGTGTTATTAAATTAATAACAAATAAAAACAATGTAAATAAGGTAGTAAGTTTATGGAATAACAATTAATAAAGGACTTACATTTTCAATAAAGGTCAAAATAATTATATGTCAAAATTATAATCCACACACTCTTCATCCTCGCAAATTTTAACTAATTAATTCAATTCGGTTGTCTCGTTTGAACTGAAAAATGTGTAAGTAAGTATTTATTAATGAACATGACGAACATTAACGCGAATAGTCATAGATACACGTTGATTTAAAGTTATCCCACGGTTTAAGCCTTCGGCCCTTTTCTGACTTAACGTTTTTTAACGATGTTTAAAAGTGACATAACTCAGTTTAAGGGGAAGGGGAAATTAGGTACTTGCAATACCCATGAAATATTCCGGATTCAGGCGTCGTAAATTGAAGCCTATCCCTATCACAGGTGCGGTTAATGAGCATTGCCCCGACCTCGTAGTTGGCTCTATACTAAACTAATCGTGAGTCCATTAGGTGAATCCGTTGGGTACACTTAGGTTTCGACACTGGTCGCTGCTATCAATCGAGGCTTTGTTTCTGCGGCCAACGCCCTCTAGGCCACTACTATGTTTTACATACAACCATTGTGTGGTGCAAGGCATAAGCGAACGAGAGTGTCACATTTTACTCTGCGTTATTCTACGCCAGGGCATTCGGTAAATAATATGTGGATATATTTACGAGTGGAAATGAGGTTATAATTATCCAACTATTTAAAAAAAAGTATTACTTGTAGGTACCACGTTTTTGTAGGCACGAATAAGGTGATAAGATGACAAACAAACTGCGCCCTCATCGGTTGTTTTGTTAAACATTACGATGTACAAATTAATAATAATGTTATTTAATATTTTAGCATGGACATTAAAACATATTATTACCTGAGCCGTTTACTCTAGCGAACTGTTGAGGTTGTATTTTAAAAAGAAGATTAAGTATCTACTTAGCTATTTTTGACATTAATAATTTTCATAGTATGAAATGTACTGAGTCGAATTCTGGGACAGAGATTACGTGCAGCCAAACACAATTAGTCGAAATGTTTAAATCTAACCGGCTACGCTAGACACGAGAGGTACCAAATTGGCAGAAGTAAGAAATCGTGGCTTTGCTATATAAGGGAGTGGACAGCGATAGCTAGCGTCGAAGAGCTTTTCCGACCGGCTCAAGACAGAGGAAGATATGCGCAGCTGACGGCCAGTCTGCATTAGTGGAGAAGCACTGCAAGAAGAAGAACGCTAGGGCGCTGCAATATCACGCCCTAGGTTGGGTTATTGTGAGTTTGCTTATCGCTGTCGCTTATCAACAGTACCATACACTAGTAGCGTATTTGTTTGCTTCATTACACCTCCGGTTAAAACTGTGTTACACTTCCAACTGTGAAGTGAATCGCAGCGACACCTGCCGCCGTAAGACTGCTCCATCAATTACAATGCCCAATTACGCTACTTTTACTTGTCGCATGACAGTTTTCTTTTGAAAAATCTTTGTCCTTATTGAAAACAATTTTATGCGACAAAAGCTTGACAAAAATACGTTAAGTAACAGTAAATGAGTTTTCGGTACCTATTAATTATTGAGAGTTCGTTTCCGATAATTGTACTTGTTCATTAAAAGAGTTTTGTCTCGATACAAAGTACGAGATAAAAGCAGCTTGAATTACAATAAAAATATAATTTAAAACCAATTAGTTACTTTATTGTAACAATATTTTCGTTTCACAACTACCAGGATACGCACCCGGGATCTCTTATTGCGTGGCACGCTTAGCAATGTCACCGTAACTTAAGTAGTCATTAACACTCTAAATCCGAGATTTAGTGACAATTTTGAGCGCGATCTTAGTGTGAACGTCTCTTAGAACTCTGTCAAAATCCTATGACTATTGACATAGTATTTTGACTTTGACCGACTATGTAACCGGCAATTCGTAACCAGTTGCGAATGCGGATTAAAACAATCTTAGTACCTACGTAACCGGTTTCGAAAGAATATCATTTTTTATTTAGAAATAATCGAGGTTTTGATACAGGAAGAAGCTAAAGTCATTTGCCAACGAGGAATAAATTATTTTCGTACGAAACAGGTTTCGAAGGAAGACTATTTTGTACAAATCTCGTGTTTAAAATTTTCTTTGTTTCTTGGCCTTAATATCATAGGTATAGAAATCATTCCTATTCATTTCCTTCGAAATGGACTCACCTCGGGCCATTACGTACCTATCTGAGTGGATGCCCTATCCACTCCATCTCTTCTCCTCATTACCATACTTAGACCTTTTAAAGGTTATTTTCCCCATGCAAAAGGTTGTTGAAACGGAGCCTCGGGAAAACATGAAAGATTTGCAATAATAGAAATGTAAGGCAGTGACGGTAATGTAGTAAGCTTTTAACATAAACGCCGGCAATCACTTAGAACAAACGTGACTGTGCGATATATTTTGTGGATATGATGACTTTGTAATATTATACCTACGCATTCATACTTTGGACCGTCCTTATTATCTGTCCCATTAAATAGAAATCGTACTGCGAGTGTTGCCATTGATGTGCTGTCGAGTGTGCTGCCAGTGTAGAAGTAAGAGAGCTACGCCAACAAACTGCATTGCAGTTTGGCGACCGATGTAACGTTGCAATTTTGTTAAAAATTAATAAATAAATTTAAAAAAAAATATATAGGTATATATATATATACAAATATGAAATAGGTAACTCCTGCATACTCATAATATAGGGTAAAGATTTGAGTGAAGTTGTAACGGCTGCCTGTACTTTTAATTTACATGACACCCAAAAAAATTCCGCATGATTTTAGATTAATTTAAGTGGGTATCGAAGGCCCTTTGCCCGCGTGAGGGTTGCTGAAACAACAAACAAACAAAAATATAATAAAAAATATTTTTTAAAGAAATTTATAAAATAATTACATAAACAATTAAACATCAATAAATGCATGGTAAATAATAAGTGAAAATTATAATAACAAAATAATAATAATTGTAATGTAAAATGAAATCTAAAATTAACCTCTATTTAACAACGAAATTTGTAATGTATATAATTGGCATGAATAAAGGCTATTTAACATATTTATTCATAAAACAAAAATATCGGGGATCGGTTGAACTATCTGTAATGCAAGCCATTCAGATAGTTCAACCGACCTGTTGTACATATAGTTTTTAGGCTGTTTTAATTATTTTTTTTTATATCGAAGGGTCAGTATTCATTAAAAGTTTTGTCTGATAGCTATCACGTAAGTTTTCTAGAAAATACGGGTAGGATGAATTGAAAACCTTTCTAGCTGTAACAAACTATTAAGGTGTTAAAGTTAATTTACATATACCTACCCACGCACATACGTACCTACTCTACATAGGTAACTAAATTGCTTGTATAAGTAATTAGCGCCTCTTGTACGCTTACAAATCATTTCACGATGTTTTTCCCCACATTTTTCCTGTTAGTTCCACTTTTCATACGATAATTAGTACCCGTAGGTAATCATATAAATTGATACTGTTATTTACTGCTAATTCGCAAAGGAAAGTTTTAACTAAATTGTGTCGATGGATGGTTAAAATAGGTGCAGTAATTTTTGAGAAAATCTCAACCTTATTGAGGCCCCCTGGAAACTTATCTCTGTCTTCGTGTGTACCTTATACTTACCTACAGAATACTGAACGATTTAGGGGCCTATGTACATCACGTGCGTCAAACGTAACTAAAGAGCGAAGCAAACGCATCGCATTGCAGTTGATC
The DNA here is from genome assembly GCA_963506565.1 of Tachystola acroxantha. Lineage (NCBI taxonomy): Eukaryota > Metazoa > Arthropoda > Insecta > Lepidoptera > Oecophoridae > Tachystola > Tachystola acroxantha. The sequence goes on from OY735887.1 coordinate 8,077,034, forward strand.
ATCTAATGACATACAATATGCGTATAAAAGGGTGTCCAATGCACGTCTAAAATTCGCCGCGATGACGTGTGCCTGTGCATAGACCCTAAAAGTAGCACTACGAAATTAATGAAATAAAAAGGTATACGTAGATAAAAACAGGCCCCATAACATTTTACAGACTTTAAAACACATTTTTAGCGGAAAACGTTTGTTATTAGCAATAACTACAATTTTTTGCACTCGGCGATATGCTAGTGTTCGGTAAATAGGACGACTTATCGAAATGATGCACGAATACACCACTATCGTGTAGTTTTTACGACTATTCGAAAGTTACATTGTCTACGAAGTTGCAGGAAACCTACCGATCTACTGACGTAGTATTTTCGAGCAAGCCGGTCGATTAAAGGAGTTGTCCTATCCCGTAAACGCATGAAATGAAGATATTAAATCAATAGTGGTGAATCCTTTTGACACAAAGTGGATCCTTTTAGAATCGCAAAAATCGTAAGTAATAGAATCTGGCTAGCATGAAAGGGGTACATTTCTTGAATCCATAGATTTCGTCGATCCGTCTAGGACGATTATGATTAAAATTTTGTAAAATAATAAAAATACTGGGAAATATTATGAAAATGAATGTAAGCTTGAAATTATTTAGTAACACCATTACTAATATACATTGCTAAGTGTCGACAAGTGTGTTCTGGCCTTAAATAACACTTGTAAAGGACTCGGGTGCAGAGCCTAAAGAACGACCGCGGACTCCGCCGCAAGACAATTTCAAATTGCTAGTAATAACTCAAACGTGTTATAAAGAGGGATGGATTTATAAATAAAAGCGCCTCTCGAAGCCACTATCGGGGTAGAGTAATACGTCGTTTATGGAAATACCATAGAATTTACACTTATTGAGCTTGTCGGGGAACTAATAATGGAATAGACGACGACCGAAGATTCAAATGTAACTCGTATTGCGTTGTCTCTTTCAGAGTTAAAATCATTCGTTTAAATTTAACTGTACGGAACCAAATATTTACTAAATGACCCCATTCGAAGTTCTGCCCCCTTACCATGAACTCTTATAGCAGGATTACTTTAATAATACTTTATTATTTCGTACCACGACGACTTAGGTAAGCTTATTAAGGACGTCATGGTACGAAATAATAAAGTATTATTGAAATAATCCGATATATACGAATAAGAGTTCATGGAAGGTGGCAGATTTGTAAGAAATATTGGTAATATCGACATCTGTATGTTATTAATTTATTAAACCGGCGATTTTATACGATTTTGGAATCGGGCTCTTTGCTCTTGGCTTGGTATATATAATAGTAAATGTAAGTATACTTAAGTAAAAAATATGTAAGTACATTTTTACATGATAGGACCTAGTAGGAGTTAGGACTACCTAAGTACAGTCTCTAAAATCGAATTTGACGATAATAGTCCGACGTTCATTTATGTAACGAAGGTCTTACATATAATAAAAACATAATAACCGTAAATCGATCTAAGTCGCGAATACAATGGTCTATCAGACTTCAGTCGCCTACATCTGTGTCAAAATTACACTTAAGGACGCCTTGTCCTATTTAACGCCGATTCAACATTGGCATATTGATTTATTTCATTCGTGATATATCATTGCGTATTGTGGCTGTATTAGCCTTGTAGACGCGGGTCATTCGATATTTAATTATTCCAGGTTTATTTTACTTACTTACAATTTTACAAACTTAGTTTCGATAGTTTTGTTAAACGATTGTTTTTACTATTTGATCTTTTTCCTACTGTTTGTTAGCTAACCTTCTTTAATGTTAACAATATATTAGGACATTTATTTAGATATACGAACATAAAGTTGATAAAAATATTATATTTTTTTTTCTAGGTACCTAGTTTTAAATTATTTTTAGGTATTATTATTAGTTTGTTTAGTTTAGTATTACATGTTTTATAAGTATTTATCGTAATAAACATAGTGTGCTACTGTAATAATTAATTGCATAAAATAAAAGCTAGTAATGTTAGTACTCATACTCAAAAAAATTATTTGCAAGAATACAATCATACTATAAAATGGTCTTATGGTAAAATTGGTCATAGTACCTATTCAACCTGCATGCAGGTGTGCAGACATAATTATGTAGCTAGCTGTATATTTGGACTTTAACTAAATACACTATACAAATTCAAGTGATAGTCCCTGTCTTGTGATTCATATATTCCGTAACTTTGTAAAAACAGTTTTCCAACAGCCAATTTGCTAGGCTAATCTTGAATTGAGTCCTGTTAAGTATTTTTATATTATCTGGTAGATTATTATACAAAAGCACACACATGTTATATGCATTTACATTATATTATGTATTTCGGGGACCTCGACGACGTGTTCGTTCTTTAGTTTGTAGTTTTATTTCATAAGTATTTTTTTTTGATATTAAGTTAGTTTTATTTTGTAGTAATTTTTTTTTGCAATAAAGACCTATATTGTATTAGCTTATATTATGTAAAGTTTTAATTTAAATCGACTAAAACTTGGCCACATAAAACACTGAAATCCTATGAGAAATTGAAGCTATTTGTGCAACTAAAGTCAGTATGTAAAACGAATAAATATATAAATTATGTTTCATGAATAAAGTATAACGGATTAGTATCTTTCAAATATACTTTTTACAATCGGCTTGCGATCTATTCGTGACCTATACGAAATACCTTTCATATTCCATGGGAACCTCTCTGTTATTTCAAGTTTTTATCTGTTTATGTAGACCAGTGTGATCATGCGCAAGAGCATCCGTGATATTTTACAATATTTATTTATTCAAGCGGAAGGGGAGAGTTCGTAATTGGCACATCACAATGGAGATTAACACGACTTACCCGACAGTTTTGTGATTCAAATATCGACGGCTCGGTGGGCGACAATATCCAGGCCCTGTTATGATAATATTCTGTCATTTCATACAATAATTTGTCCAAGAACTGTTGTCGTCCGTTACACCCTTATAGTTCAATGTCTGTTTTGTTATAATTGGAATGTATAATGTAATGTTACAGTCTGTTTTTGGATTTATGCTGCACTTAATTTTAAAGGCAAGTCAGATTTATAAATGTTTAACGCAATCTCATTAATGTCATAAGCGAAACTTTGGATGTTTGTTAATCAATTAGGTACGGTCGACAGAAGATCAATGGTAACATTTGTGGTACGATTTCACTCTTATGACCCAGACAATAAGAACGGTACAAGGACCTAACAGCAGCAGCAGGCTCTGGATAGTACTGGAGTTAAGCTTTTTTATCGAGGGAAAACATCGGTTCCCCAAGTAATACTTGGAAACGGGACAACGTCTAGAAAATTACAAGATTTCCTCATCAGTAATTTTCAATACGAGCACTTTTCAACTCTTTTACTTCGCTAAAGTACCTCGGCTCCAGCATGTTAAAGTAAAATGTGTACCTACGTACGTATGTAGTATTTACTTTACCTAAAGAAGCGAGTGGCAGAAAGCCAGTGAAGACTAGACTTTAGATATGTAAATGTCTAGCAACTCTATATGACTAATAATCATATACAGTTTTGAATGCGAATTGAATTTGAGTTCGGTCTTGCAACTGTCAGATTTCAAACAATTTTGATACAAATTTGAAATTGTAGCTAACGTTAAGCTTTTGGTCAAAACACTCTATGAATATCGAAGTCCTCCCTGGCTTTCTTCTACTGACATTCTCGTCTTCTGATAATGATATCCTAATATTGTGTTGACGGAAATGTTTATGGCGCAGTATTTGAGTGGTGTTCCCCAGGTGTCGGTGTCGTCATGTTACATTAGTCGAGCGGTGTCAATAGTCAGATCATAAGCATGTTTAGGCGAGTGAACGCTTCGGATAGGTTGAGCGTCCAGCGGTAGCTGTCTTACCGGGCTTCGCTTAGCTCTTAATTTCTTTAGACTGAGACAGATAAAGTTCTTCCCTGAGTGGCAATGGGTCCAATCCATTCCCCCTCCCTTTCCCGTTTCGTCCAATCACTAAGGCTGTAGACCTATTATGCAGGCTTATAGTTTGCGTCTATGAGCTAGCTGACGCAGATGCGTCAGTTGCAAACAATATATGGGAGACCAACATCAACAGTCAGCCGCAAATTATTTGCCTAATGGATACACAACCTTAAATACTTTATTTTGACGAGTTTGATATTAGAGATTGACAATACTGAATCAAAATCCTGGTCGTGATAGAAGTGCGGCCTGCTCCTCATCTCATTTAGGCATTCTGTGTTTTTAGACTTTAGTTTTTAGGCATTTTGATCATGATTCGATTCAAGACTGCTGATTTCAAGTATCATTTGATTAGAGAAGTTTGGAAACATTTCATGACCTCAATTTTCGAAACAAAAAGTAGAGTGTAACTTAGGCCAATAGTCATAGACAGTTTTGAGTGCGATCTTACAACTGTCAGATTTCATACAATTTGGCAGTCGTAAGAACAAGCTCACGCTAAGTTCTTGTTCATACTTTCTATAATATCGGCATTAGACTCATATTAGAGATAGCTGTGATAATTCAGCATAATATATTTTCATAGCACTGCATAGTCGGTGGATGGTGTTCCTAGGTCCAGCAGGCTATCGGCACTCGCATCAATCTTCTCGATCGTCACTGTCGGCGCGGACTCGCCCCCGCGATTAATCACAAGCCAGAACGTTTTCGATTAGCGCCGGATAATATGCTGAAACAAAAAAGAAAGTTCCAATTATGACCCTAAGCTTGCAACATTTGTTTTACGCATTGGTCACATTTGACGTGCATTTGACGCTGTGTCGTTGAACAGGGGGATTAGCTGTAACGATCATGTTAAAGTCAGATTATTGACGAAATATAGTAAGTACAAAAATTTCATTCGCGCAGACCTTGGCAAGACTTGACCGCCTAAAAAAGGCTAGCCCTCCTGGGGGTTTAGGTATAACGATTTTTATTAGGATTTATGCCGAAAAATAGTACAACGTTCGAACTTTATTATTAAAAAAGTAATCGGGCTTATTTTGTTGCCAGACTGTCGGCTAAAATAAAAATCGGTCAATATTGTCTTCACATACATTTTAAAGATAGTTTTCGCACTCACAACACTTTTCTTTAATGAGTCGACTGCACAAATATATTAGACGGAAACAGGAAGTGTCAAATTGCGTTTCGTTGTACCACGGCCCAGTTCTTCGTAGCGCTAAGTGCCCCGATGTAATTGTCCGGCCAATGCAAATAGCTTGGTGTTTGATCGCATGTAGCGCCGCGTAGAGGCTTCGTTTCACTGTGGAACATTTTATCCATAGAGAAAGGAGATCTAGAGAGGCCAAGAACATTTAAAAAAAAAACTATACCTAACTCACTTGCACTGCTGGGCAAAGGTCTCTCCCCTCCTCCTCTACATATCTCTGTCTTGAGCCTCCTCCAACCATCCATTCCTATATCTAGTGAGATGGTCTCTCTCCACCTTCGTCGGGGTTTGCCCCGACGCCGGCGACAGTCCAATGACACCCATTCTGTGACAGACCCGGTCCATCGGTCCGGCTGCATGCGGAAAACGTGGCCCGCCCGGTAGTAGCTGCTTTGCGGGCCACGTCTGCTACGCTTGTCATTGATCACAGGGTTGAAAAATTCGATGTAGTAGCTGTCGGTCCGCCTTCAATCAAACAAACCCGACTTCAATCAAACAAACGAGTTTAATATGTTTACATATATAATAATTTGACCATTTTGTTTTTATACCTAGTCGTATAGACGTTCCCGTTCCAACACAGATGCGAAATACCGGCCAGGAATGTAATGCGTTATTGCGGTATCTTAGTACGTTGAGTTTTTAATCGAGTGTCACCTCCGGTCCTAATTCGTCTGTGTTTGTGGTCCATGAAGGAAAAAAACGTTCACCGCGGCCTATGGAGAGATCCTAAAGAATATTTTGTATGGGGACAGGAGAGCGAGCAAGGTCTTTTTTAAGCGCTCAAGTCCTTTGACGCGAACGAAATTTTTGTACTATTTTTCAGCAAAAATCAGACATTGACAGGACTAGTAAAAATCGTTGCGGCTTACCCTCCGCGTCTCCACTCTTGTTGTCACTTTTACTCTTACATCAGACAGAGATATCTGTTTTTACATGTTCGACTTCTATTGAAAATTCAAACAACGGAAAAACAAATGAGTGGAGTGGCTAAACGTCATGCAATAGCGGAGTCTGCGATTTAAAAATGGCTTACTCCATAGGTAGTTTTGGCTTCATGTTTTGGCCCATACCAATATAAACCGGACTGGTTGCCTCGCGATTTGTTTAACGGGTTTCCCCTTTGTTTGGGTTGTGATGTCATGCTAGTATCGTTCTTTTGCACTTTAACACGAAAGTACTTTGGCGTTACGAATTTAGGAACTTTCTCAGGCTTTTATGACGCTTTCGTCTTTTATCAAAATATTTAAGCAGTATGTATATGTTTGTATTTTTTCGGATAAGTATATCGGATCGATGTATTTTGCGAAATATAAGATCACCAAAATTAGATTTTTTTAGAGACCATATATTACGAAAAATAAATGTGCAAGAATGCGTTTAACAATTGCTAACCTAATTTAAAATAATTATCGTAGGTTGAAAACGAACATTCGACAAAATGAAACGGTTGCCAAAAGTGAAAACAAAGTGTCGGTGATGGTTCGATGAGCGGGAAACATTTGCTTTGTGTTAGTAGCGAATTTTACTTTATGATTCTATATTTGTAATAAATATAGTCTGCTCCTTGCTGGCAACGCTCTTAGTAATTTCCAGTCAGTAACTGGGCCGTAGGTATAATACCTACCTATCCTGACGATGAAATAGTGAACATAATATCATCGAATAGATATATATGTTAAATAGAATCGCGTAAATTACCTACCTATCCTGACGATGAAATAGTCAACATAATATCATTGGGGTTAGGATACACGTATCCAATAGCGGAAATCCCATCCCTCTCCTTGCATGTATTCCATAGAGATTATAGATAATGACCAAAGTACCCTTATCTATTTATTTTACTAATGGACTCAACAGTTCGTCATTTGCCAATGTCATGTTACAGAAAATTCAATATATAATTGTCTTCTATCTTGCTCCAGAGGAGTCGCAGTAGCGTCATCACTCTGGACGAAGCAGCTCGACAGTCACGATCACTCCTGAGCTTGTAGCGGGAACTCTTGATAAAAGCTTGAAACTTCAGATCTTGCTCAAATTATCCAATAAATTCACCTTACTGTCATTCGCGAACATTTTCTGATTAACTTAACGTGATATTAAACACAAAATAGCCACTGTAGACATAACAAAAAAATTCAAATAATTTTGCAACCGTCGTTTCCCGCCATTTTCAAGAGAACCAAAAAACCCAAAGTAGGTACCTACCCTTGCTGTGACATTTATTAAATAGCGAATAATAATAATAATAATTGAAAAACAGCACAAAGTTTTCTATTAAAAATTTATCGGTGGAAGTGGAAGTCGATTATGACAGTTTTATCTGGAATTTGAATTACTGTGCAGTTAAGTGGCGGATATCGCGTAATTATTCAAAACAACACGCACCTCCCGGCGAGTGCACTGCAACTTACAGCTGTATTCACTTATCGATTTCCTTTGTTTACTGTTTCTTTTATGTACTTAGTTATACCTAAGGTATCCTACTTCAAGACTTTTAAAAGTATTTTTTACTATTTTCTTCACGCTTCACCTGTTTTTTAGCAGGTAGGTATAATACAGATATACCTATTTAGTCTGTGCCCAATGTTCCACACGTGCATTTCTTGAAAAAGGCAGTTTTCAGTGGATTGGTAGGTACAGTCGACAGCAGATCAATGGTAACACTTGCAGTACGACGCAAATAATAAAAACTGTCAAAAGTAAAAAGTGTTACCATTGATCTGCTGTCGACTGTACCTATAGTGATTGGTGCGTGCAAAGATGTATAAATCATCAAGCTATCCGTTGGCACCTTTTTCTTTGCAAAGTGGTGTAAATTCATTCATTCATTCGAATTTAGCACACAGAGATCTTGGCATACTATAGCACACATGTCCTGGCATACTATAGCACACATATCCTGGCATACAGTAACACACATACCTCATCCAATTTTATCTGACATCGCTCCCCGTACATTCAATGCAGGACGATGACGAGGGCGACGACGTGATGGGTGGTGTAAATGTAAATTCTAAATAAAATTTTGTTGTGAAATAATGTACACCAATGTATTTACTTGCAATTAAGATATATGATCATTGATTCGGATTCTTAAAAAAAACTTCCTCAAGAATGCACCTTAAGGTGCTCCCTCACCGGGAGCATTCGCGTGTAATGTAACGTTGCAGATTCGACTTTGAGCATTACATTACAATACTACCTCCCTGACTGACGCTGTTTCATAATTCATAATTCATTTATTCCTTGCTTTATGTGGTAACATGGTTCTTCGATAGTACAGGAAGTGCTCACATAAACCCTGTAAGGGCACCGCAACATTAGACACTTAAACATTAAAAATTCAATTTTGTCAGTCAGTCAGTCAATAATACAAATAAATATTCAAGTAAATATAATAATTAGGAAGTAATAATTTTTCTCCCTCACTGATGTAATGCTCGAATCTGTAACGTTACATTACATGCGAATGCTCCCGGTGAGGGAGCACCTTTACACGTTTGCAAACGTCATTACTTTTTGGATTACATCCCAAGACTTGACTGAATTTAGAGAAGATGAGAAGAAGATATACTAATTTAGGGCTACGACGAACAATTGTGCAAATGTGCACCTTATGCATAGGCTTTTCCTTAATTAGTTTATGTTTTGTATGCGAAATTTTTTCCTTCATGTTTGTAAGGCTTAGTCACAAAGCAATCATCACGCATGACTTGACATGAGAAAATTTTATAATGACATTGTAATGTGGTTCCGATGTTTTTCCGGTCATGCGGGCGCACGTGGTCGGCCCGTTACGCTTCCTAGGAATGTTAATATCGTCATTACTATTGTCTAGCCTCAGTATTTAATAGAACTTCATATTATATGTATATAAAACTATTTTATTTGGAGAAAAACCGGGGTTATACAGGATGTAACGTAAATGGTATATGAAGCCAAAGGGAGGGTTCAGTATCGGTAACTGAACAACTTTTGTTCTACGACTTTTCGAATAAATCGATCAGCTGACCGGTACGAAATGTATGAAAAGTCAAAAAATAAATTCGCGAAAATCGAAAATTAGTAGAACAAAAGTTACCAATACTGAACACCCTCCCTTCGGCTTCATATACCCTTTATGTTACACCCTGTAATTTTCCTCCATGCAAGGAAAAATCAAATCATTGAAACTTATAATCGTCTAAGACTTAAACATGAGAGTCCACCACGAATCTCATGGTTTTCGTTACCGTTTTCATTTTATCAAAATGGACAACATCGATTACTGCATTTCTTTGTCGTTTATTAAAACTTGCTAAAACATTACAGTAATGTATGTCGCATCCACTGTCAAAAATGAAAAGGAACGAAACGGAATAAGTCGCGTCCGACCCTCGGTATTCTTTTGTTTCTGACTATAGGAATAATATTTCTAGCAATAGTGGTTCCATGCAAATATTTCACACTTACGTCACTTTGTCCAATACTCATTAAATATGATGATGTTATTATTTGACTGGTAGATTACCAGTAACTTATACAACATCAATTGTAAAACATTTGTCTTTTTGTTACAGTTGTACGAGATCAGCGACGACCCACAAAGGAAAGAATTCCTCGATGACCTCTTCTCTTTCATGCAGAAGCGTGGTAAGTTCATTTTCCCACAATTCGAACTCTATTAAATTCATTTTGATTGATCCTCTGTAACGATTGATATTTGTTGTAATTTATCATGGAGCTAAATGCTCCATTCACGATCAACGTACGATCGAAATCACGCGCAGTACCATTGTATTTTGAACTCTGCTTCGTAATAAATTGTAACAGACGAGGGGTATGAATTCGTTGGATTGTTGATATGAATCGGATATGGGTTAATATCGGTCATTGGTGGTATAAACCGTTTTATATTGTGGAGATCGGTGGTCATGTGATAAGATCGCAAGTGATTGACGACTTTGGGTCATTGGTGGTAGTTAATAGTAGATTCATTACTTATGAAGTAAGAAGATACAGCATGTATGTACGTACTTATAAACCTACTGATTGGCATCGTCCGATTACATACATTAATAGGTAAATAGTAAAATACCTTATGTATCCGCCAGCGGTAAGTAGATACTTATTTAGAATTTGTATTACGCATTATCCGTGCTCGGTGAACAAATTAGAACATGACGAAAAAATTCTTGCCGTGGACAGGACTTGAACCTGCGACCTTGTCATTCCGTGACAAAGATAGTGGTTGTCCACAAATTAACTTCCTATACCAAAGGGGTTTTTACACGAGTATGAAATACATTCATTGCGCCATAACATAACTAATTGAACTTCATGCGAGAAAGTATGACGATCTATTTCAAAGAGACATTTAACAATGATGGAATATTATCAAGTCTATAGAAATAAATTGAAAATACCCACTAACAGATAGACGTCACGCATAATAAATGTATCTGCTACATTTCCAAGAAAACGCAATTGATAATTTTTTCGCCGAAAACTCCTAACAAGCACTGTCCAATAATAACAGCACGAAACAAATTCCCCATCACAAATCTTTATAATGCATTCAATTTATTACTCTCATGTGCGTTCATATAGCACGATCGCTCATTTATTTCACTGTGAATTAATTAGTGCTCAACCGAAGGTGAAATTAACCGAAACCAAAGCCAAACTATCGGTTTTGATGCACCTTTAGCTAAATTCTCGACAGAATCTATCTAAAGCAATTATTGTGTGAGAGATTATATTATGCGTATGATAACGTATATTCGTAGACCGCACATTAAAATGAAGATATAATAGTGGATAGGCCATCTTGGATATGCCACGCGCTGCTGACTGCTGTATTGTGAGTTTCGTGTGTGAACATGAACACATACCGAACCGGGATGTGCTGGAGAGTCCTCCGAAAGTACGACGAACCATTGAGTGGGTAAAAATCCCACATAAACCGTTCTCCTACAGAAGTTTGGGTATCTTTACAAGATTTCCAGCTGGATAACCAAAAAAGTAGATGCATATACCGATAGCCAAATTCAGCTTTCCGCTTTCAGCTTTTGGGACCGAGGCCAAAACCGAAGGTCGGTCGTACACTAGTATTAATTAAGGCTATAGAAGTGTTACATACAAAACGAGTGTGGGAATTTGCTATAGTATAGGCATTAACGTATCAAGTTAATCATTATATTTTAACTATCATAATACAAATAATTAACGGGAGATCTCTAGATCCCCGCCGGCGCTAAGATCGTGCGCGGGCGCATGATTGATAACTATCCTCTGTTTCCTTCGAACTTAGCTATAACATATATTTCGTCTCTATCAGACATTAATTAATCTCCGTTGTAAATGGTGCCATCATTGTCACTAGATAGATCATGTTGTTATTTGACCGCCTGGTTGTTAGAGAAATCAATAGGTTATTGTTGTTTCATGGTTATTCATAGGGATTGCTCATAGATACTCCAATTTTTTATTTATTTCTTTTATTGATTAGGCTATTGTTATACTATGTTTACTGTGCATACATTCGACAGCAGATTTGTATTTATTTACTTTTAGGAATATTTACAGCACTTATCGAGTTATCAAGTAGATTCCTAAATACCTACTCAATAATTAAGTAGGTACTTGTATCTGACTGTCAACCACCACCTACGGTCTGATTGTGACAGTGACAGCTAGCCCATGCTCTATTCTATAACCCATTGCTCGGTTGCTGTGACAAGAATTTTTATGTTACTATTGAAGCGAGCAATGGAGTATGGAAATTGGAATGGGTTTCCTGTCACTGTCAGTTAAACTATCAGACTAGCATCAACTATTTTTATTAGCGCTCAATTTATACCAAACCAAAATTAAATAAATATTTAAATATATTTGCAGAAAAATATAACAAAATGGTCGTTGTCGTAGAATTTGACAAGACTTGGCCGCTAATAAAATCGTTGATGCTCAGCCCGAGTGTTAGTTACGTTGTCAAGTAAATAGTAGGCGACTAATTTTGCAAACATTTTAATTTTAAAGTTAAAAAATAACGCTTATTTCTTCTAAATTAAATTTACGAGTCTTTGTAATGGACGTCCCAACACGTTGAGAGTATCACTGTGCGATCGGGGGCTCTTATCTCTCGGAATAAATTATTATTCAATTTATCACGCGGAACGTGGCCAATAAACTTCTGGTCGTTATTACGCGGCACACGATAACAGCGAACTAATCATTGGATTTGTTTGATTTCATCTAAATCAGTGGTGCTAGGTACCTATTCTGTTAGCGCGAAATCCTTTACACCCTTGACTTCTTTTGGAAGAAATCGCTTAAAGCGATAAGGCCGCCTGTCTGTACACTAGCTAACTTTGGTTTTATATGTAACTGATGTATTTTCATTTGTGTGCAAATAAAGTATATTTGAATTGAATTTACTTCAACGCTGCCATCTCAGATCAGTAAATCTATATGGTTTTCGAACATACGTACTAAGGAAAGGAGGAATGGAGACATGCGATTCCGATACAAAATTATGATTCCGTCTCTTATTTATTGATCTGAAGTTGCAATAATGACAATCTTTGAATTAACTCATTGATTGTCATTATTGCAACGTCGAAGTAAGTTTGCAAGGATGTTTAAGCTTAGAGAATGGCACCACACAACACTTACGCGTCGGCAAATACGTCGCAAATTGCAATCGTGTTTTGTTGCTGTTGACTGTACAATAATGTTAATTGCTAAGCCATTAACGACACTGAAAGCAATCAAAAACTTGTTACGGTGATTCGATCCGTATTGTACATGTCAGATCAAACATCAAACTTTTAATTATGAGAATTAATTTATTGGACTCCGGTTAATCTCGCATATGAGCCGCCATCATTCCGTCTGATCTCTTCGTATTAATAATGTTTTATCATTTATTATTGCCATGAGTAATGAAAGTTAGCCTGCCACGCCCCGCGTCCGCTCCTCACTCAGTCTTCGTCTCCGTTTATAAAAAGAGATTAAAAAATTAACGTTTTTTTCTTAATTTTTTATCAGAGTAGAACGTTTAATTTAATGCGAGCGACAAACGATTATGTAAATGTTAATCAAAGTGTAATTTAGCTATGTGGGTGTTCTATTAGAAATACGGCTTTTGGCCCGTTGATGTTGATCTATTAGGATTGTAAATCCGTCTATTGCGTTGAAAGGAATTTGCATACCGATTTAAATATGGCGGTAAATTAATCTTATATGATGGTATTAGAACGCGATAGTTGAAAAATGAAAAAAAAAACTCATAATACTTACATGTAAATAATTACATTAAAAGAAAGAAATAATAAAAATATAGTTAATAACATAAACTATTAATTACGAGTTTATGTGTTTGTTTCATGAGGATTGCCGTACACTGGGAATTTGTAATTTTGATTCTTTGTAATTTGAAATTATTACTATTATTGATTTTTGCGTCGTAAGACTGAAATATTACTGCAAATGTTACCATTGATCTGCTGTCGACTGTACCTACGTGTATATTTTTGTATTACGAGTAATAAATAACAATTTGCAAGCGTTCCAAATACTTACAAAAATATTGATTATTCACAGATTCTGTTTTTATCCTAATCTGAAATTACAAATGACTATAAAAGCTTACGATAAGATAAGATCTTGATAGTCGTGATAGTTGTATGATAGTGTGATAGTTGTATGATAGTTGATGAGATGAGACTAGGCCGGGGCCGTGTTGCCACGTGATCACCTCGTTAGCAGCTGATTGATCGGCCATCGGTTTGCTCCTGCCCAACCGTATACAGGCTGATTGCGTTTTCAATTTCAATACCGTTTATTGTACAAAAATATACAGAAATTATAAAAATAATTTAGTGCAATCATGCATCATTTGGCATCACTTAACTTGATTGTGTTCTACTGATTGTATAATACGAAGATTGATGTTTGTTTATCTATAGTCAATCTGAGATGACAAAAACTGCCCCAGTATAGATAATAATTGCTGTATTTTATGTTGAGACCATGTAGATAGTAATAGATACCCATGCTTACTTATCTAAAAACATACATTTTCGTTCAAACTTATATTAGATCGGTCTTATTACCAACAATTTCAAACATTATGTTCATTGACAAAGATGTGATAGTTGTCAAGAGTGGAATACCTACCTATATCATTTTCCTCTAAAGATCTTTAAATAACTTTTGTTTAAAAAAATTTAAGCGACTTCCAAAGGAGAAGGTTCTCAGTTTACCTGTATTTTTTGTGTATTTGGTGTACTGTCAATAACTACAATAGATTTTGATCGACTAAGCCTCGTAAGACATCACCCTGTATGTCCACACCTATTGTTTCACTTGTTAATAGCGAGTGTGGTATAACTAATAACATCTCATTCGGATTCATTTCCCATGATTAATTATCTGTTTAATCGATATAAGATGTTGTGCCAACAGCCTTCTCAGCTTACTATACCACCAGAATATGTTGACCTAAGGCTTTGACCGATATCCCTCTTCTGATATCCATCAGAGTTATACACTAACGGGTCGGGGAAGGTCTTCAATTTCCGGTCTAATTGTCGAAGTTTAAATCAAGTTTTGCAATGAAATCTAAGTCTTATTGTAATGACGTAGAGCTTAGAGTTCTGTAGAGGTAGCAGATGATAGATTACGTTAAAGAGTTGATCTATCAATTTTTTTTCGTCTCATTGAAGATAGCCTTTGTTCGGGTTTTAATTGGTGTCTTAAACAGGCTGTAGTTAATTCGATTTCGGGTTGAGCTTTGCCCATTTGTTTTTGTCTGCTGAACGGAACGAGTGAGTTGATTGATTAGAAACACTTCGATATTTTTGGGCGGAGTTCTTGAAAAATGATTGTAGATTTAACTAGATTTTCAAAAAAAGGTAGTCATGTTAAATGTTCAAATTCTATCTCAGTCAATTACTAGGTACTATCGATTTCCTAAATAGTGATTTAGAGAAAATTATAAAATACTAATAATGAAAGGAATGATAAAAAAGTCAACTGCATGATTGTCCTTAGACATAGTTCTTTGAATATAGAATCCAGAATCTGATCTGCGCTTATTGATTTACATAGGGATGTCTTAGTTTTCTTATGATCATCTCCTTCATGTTTTTGAGATCATATTATGTTTTCCTTTAATCACCAACTTTTTACACCAAGAAAAAACTCATTTCTTACCTGGGGATTGAACATATGCCTCGAGAACTACAGGAAGTCCACTAACCTCAGCGCCACCGAGCTACCTTTAATTCTGTATATCCAAAAGCTCTCTCAATTTGCCACACGCCGTATAATGGAGTGCCAAAACATCAACCAATCAAACAGGACCATTGTAATTGCGTACAGTGACAATCACCCGCCCGAGTGTCAGTACAACATTAATCTTCACCCTTGTACTAATCGGAGCGGAATGTACACATCATCAATCTTAGGTTATTTTAAAACACACCTAGCACTGTCACTAGAGTTTTATAATTGAAGTGATGTTTGAATTCAAGACAGCTTTCCTTCAAACGAGGTTATCTCGTAAGGGTCTGGTCGCAGATTAGTCGGAGCGGAAATAGTAATAGAGCGGCGCGTTTTAAACACAAGCGGATGAGTCCGTATCGATAACTCCTTCCTTCCTTTTTGTAAGGAATAATATGTACAATAAAGTGTTTACAAATAAACAAACTCCCATAAATTTTGTTATAAATATAATAAACTCTCTTTTTTTGGAGGCATTTAGACAGTTTCAACCAATTTTGATGATAAGGCGAGCTTGTCCATTGATTGGATATGTCTTTATTTTGTCTTATAAGGAAGTAGGCACCTACATTCAGATCAGTTTCCGATTTACCGGAGCAACTCGTGAAAATGTAGTTTCGTCTCGGCAGCGGCAGTTTTATCCATCACTCTAACAATATTCGAAAATAGATGGCCGTATTTATCCTGTCGCGTCGGGCTCATCCGAAATCGTAAATTTATTAAAAACTCCTTTATTTTTTGTAATCTAATCATCTTAAAAAACAACGTCCGCTTTTTGCAAAGTAATATAGTGGCATATACGTCAGTAGAGCAGACACTACTAAACATTGTGACGGTCATCTCGCGCCAATAACGGTCTGAATAACGCCAGTCATGCGGGGCAACCCGCCTCAACGCCATCGCACAATGCATGAGTGAGAAGCGGCGGCATACGCGGAGCGGATAGCTGTAATCAACTTTAATGGTATTATAACAAGTATCGTCGATATCTTACTATGTAATCCAATAAGAGAATATGCTTGATTTTTATAGTGGATTTGTATGTTAAGTAAAATACTTTATAGAGTATTTAATAGAGAGTAGCAATTCTAGATTGCGTACCTACCTACGCTAATATTAGTCGCCGCTAAGCGAGACGTCTCGCTAGTATGAACGCGATGTAGCTTCTGAACGACAGTGACAGTTTTTCGACATTCGATTTGTGACAATGTAGCTAATTCTGTAGCGGCCACTAACCACTACCTTGGTACAATCTTTCAAAGGTAACGTGGCTATGCTTCCTCGTTTCATCTTCATCTCTGAAGAACTAATGAAAAATAAACCAACCGACCGAGAGGTAAAAATTGTAACGTAGCAAGGAAAGGGTCGTTGCTCTCAAATACATCTATTGTAAAAATATAGGTAGGTATATTCCATAAAAACATTCTACCAAAAAATATATAAACAATATAATCCGCTTACTCTTGTAACTTGTACCAGACACGGTCGAAGTGGTGTCAGTTCAGTAGCATGCAAAGCGCTGACTCCACGCGGTGTACGATGAGATGAATGAATCGCCCCGGAGTGAGAGTCACTGTTTATTGAGAGGGAAGTGATAAACAGCAGTTTAAAGTGTCGGATCCAGGGCAATACAGGACAATGTCACGTCACAAGAGATAGGCGATGGCTAAGTATAGGTTCTAAGCTAGGCTATTTTTGCAAGGGATATCCGAAACTGAGTATTTAGGCTAAGATTCAGAGATAATTTTGAGCGCACGCTGAATGTGTGCTTGTTCACACAACTGTCATAATGCTATGAATTTTGACAGTTGTAAAAGCGAGCTCACATTAAGCTCAGACCCAATACTGTCTCTGAATTTCGGTCTTATAGGCTGTGTTTCGGGAATTATCATCGTCAGCAGCAGTCTATTTTATTTGTCCCTACATACTGTTGAGCACATACCTTCTCTTACATTGATTACATGGTAATTTTAGGGTGGATCAAATTCTAGATTGAGTGCTTATGGCAAGTATTAGGTACAGTCGACAGCAGATCAATGGTAACGCTTTGGACTTTGGACCGTTCTTATTATTTGCGTCGTAAAACTTGAAATCGTACTGAAAGTGTTGAAAATGAAAATTTCTATGTAACGGTACATCCTCTGCTTCCTGAATTGATCTGCTATCGACTGTACTGCAAAATATTAACAGAGTAGTCGCATATTGAGATCTACACTATTGATATTCCGTCTATGATTTCCAACATGCATAAATGAAGCTATCGTTCGTTTTGGCAGTAATCGCAAAAACTTCAAATCTCGCATTTGACTCATTGACCACACTCAATTGATATTCATCGATTTATTGACATATCAATGTGTGTGCTTGTAATATTAGCCGACTTTCTCGAAATACACATATTTAATCATGCGTTTACACAGTCGTTCCTACCAGTAGCGGCTACTGGTTTGTTTGTCTATCCGTCTTCCGTCTTTCCCACCGATTAATGTTGAAGAACTTATAGTTGTTCAACAATTTAGAATTAAGTGGTTGGGATTTCCTTTTTATAGTACCTACCTATTATTCATTCAGGGCTCAAAAATAAGGTACCTTATCATTTTGACATGATTTGATTTTGTCAAGGCTCATATTGAGCTCATTGGCTCAATATCATGCAAGTGAATTTCTACATTATATCTAAGTTCTTATGTCAAGCAATTGTGTGTTGGTTTTGTTGTATATGTTACTTGTATCGAAGAAACCATTACCACTTAGTTAGTAAGGCTTTTGGTACAAGTAAGTACTTTGAGGTCAATACTTTCCTAATCCCAGATAATATGTTTACACACTTATTAAAAGACATGTCGTATAGTTGGCTCGTGCGTGCTCACACCGACATTCATCCTATTTTCTTAATATGAAAAGCGTGTATTGTTCCAATTCGCTGAGCACGTGTAAGTATTTGATAAAATAAACCTGTCTCAAATCCAGAATTCTGGAGATTATGATCGATTATTTTCGTCGTGTGTCGGCGGTGTTTCGTGAAAAATGTCGGGGGACGTTTTGTCGTCGCGGAGTCGTCGGCGTGTCGGGATCAAACGCACGTCGGCAGCTGCTTGATTCTTATACAAATAAAAGTGGAATTAATCAACACTACTAGTGATGGAAAAAGTTGTCTTTAGATAGATGAAAAATTATTTTTACGAATTACTAGTGGAGAATGTTGGCGGAATGGTCTGTAGATTAGGTAGGATGACATTATATTGACCAAATTAGCGATGTTATGAAGGAAGGATCGAGTACGATAGCTTCAACGGGAATCCATGAAGATTGATGAATGTAGCAGACGCGATGTAGTTCCTTTTTACTGAATATTTCTTTTAGATAGCCCCGAAATTGTCAGGTTCCTCTTGACTAAGTTTACCAGGTGTAACTCATATTATGTATTTCGACTTTATCTATTTACTGACGACAAGTTACTTAAAATCAATTCTGTAAGATATTCGACGTTTAGTCCGTTATATTTCGGACAACGGGCCGATATCGATAGAGCTTATGATTGTTCCCATCACTAGTCGAGACGAATGAAACGTCCCGTGAGTTTCCTGTAAAAACGTAGCAGATTCGATGCTAATCTCGCGGCGAAATGAAGATTATTAATATATCAAAGTCCCTGTCGTATGGTGACCAACATATTTTTTTTAATTTACGAAATTGTCTCGCCAACGTTTACGACTCTATTAATAATTTTATCGCGGCTTAAACGTTCCTTTTGTTTTTGTTCCCAATAGAATTATTTTATTAGCGTGGTATGCGACTCTTTGATCTCAGTGGTCCGAGAATGATTTGTGTAAATGAAGACTACATATCAAGTATTTTGGCGATCTTTTGAAATATACATCGCTGGCTTGCTTCGTACGTACCAAGTAAAGTTTTATGGTTGGCTGGCAATGGATGCTGAAGCGACAAAGTTTTTTTTATAATAATTTGACATAAATCGTCAGTATCCCAGACGTTTGATCGCTACTTTTTATGTGAAACAGTATCATTAGTAACTTTTTATTGAGTACAATTTACAAAGTCCCAAAGGGTGTTTGACATGAATTTTTATGATGCTCTGATGAACCGGTTTTTTGGTGTATTAAAGCATTATGATGCTAATGTTTATTGTTTCACAAATTCGGCCCTCATAAAGCCCGTGTGGCTCGGGGTTACCAGATGACAGGAATTCTACTGACATTTCAGGAATTACTGACAGGAAATCAGTAAGAAATACAATTTGTTAGGTATAGGTTTAATTGAGTATTTATTTTGTTACATTATTTTTGTAACAAATTCATCTAACCAATACTTTAAAAATCTCTTTGATTCACCTCTATGTTGGCATTTTATTCTTGAATGGCAAATATGTAACGGCAAGTTAGTTTCAGGCAATCGCCGACACGGGTTTTTAAAATCATTTTCTCAAATAGAATTTGGAGATTTGAGAGTTTTTTGGCCACTTTTTCTGCATTGTAAATTCTAAAAAAATGTCGACATGCATAAATATGCAATGGATTTACTTGCAATAAAGAGGTATAATTCTGATTTGCTTAATAATCAAGAATGTTGTCTCTTTGTCAGGAAATTATTGTTTTTGATCCGGTAACCCTAGACTCTACCAGACGCTTATTTGTATTTATTCCTGAGACGTGAACGAGTTCTCTTTGCATATATTAATGTTCATTAATAAAAGTCAAACTAATGTTAGGGGCCGTGACCACTTGAAAAGTTAATCTTCGTTTAACGAGAGGATTAAAATTGCGATTATGTTAATGTTTATTGTACAAGTAGGAAATAAGTAAGTACTTGGTGATATTCACTTTTGCTTTCCGTGAATTATTTATTATAATTTTGTCAAGTTATTAAAATGACAAGGAACAGATTTGAGGAAATGTAATAGGAACAAATAAACTCGTCTTTAAATAAAATCATTATCATATTATCACAACCAGTAGGTAGTCACATATTTTACGAGATACTTACTATCTCACGGTACATTATGTTGTAGGTGGGTAGTTTGACGATTATGTAGTGATTTTTTTTCTAACTTTAAGATAAACTTAATGTTCCTAAATATCGTTCCATCCTTTTCCTAACTTTAGTGAAATAACCTTTTTTTTCACTAATTCAGATTTAGATGATTTCCTAAAAAAATCTAAGCAAATGGTTTGAAGCAATACAGTCTTAGAGCAAAAGCGTTTAAATATTTCATATTTTGCGATTTAAATGGACCGAAATTTAATTCGGCCCCGAAAATTCATGCGCTTGATTCGACCGCACGCGCGTGATTAATCGATTGTTTTAGGTTTCGAATTCGCGAACTTTTCTTTGATTGTTGTTTTAATTGTCGTTCTGGAATTTGCATCTCAAATATCAAGCGTCAACTTTTTTTTGTTATATTTTGGATGTAATATATGCGAATCTACATTTTCTGACGGTTAACATTTCAACACTCGACTGTATATTATTGAGAGCTACATTGCACTATCCGATATTTTAGACCTTGCATTTATAGTACATATTTTTAATCTAAGATTAAATAAATAAATAAAAATAAAAGATCATCTATTTGCTGTATTATTCAGACATAAAAGATGACATAAATTATGAACTTTTTTTTTAAGAAGTAAATTTATTCAATCACAAAGAGTATAATTAAAACTAAAACATACGAAATATATTCAAAACTACTTAAAATATTCAAAACTACCTAGAAAAACTTTAAAAATACTTTTTAATTATAAACTTATATCTATCGTAGATTGTAGCAAAAAGGCTGAGAGTGGTTCAGTCCTAAATGTAGTATCGATGTATAAATGCATACAAATAGTGTTGATTTTCAGCCACCGCCAGATTGACTATGCCTCATCCTAGTTTCATTAATTTCCATAATAAACTGAGCTCAGCCATCGAGCATTTGTTTCCAAGAAGGCTAGGCAATAAAAATGTGTATTCAGCCTAAGGACTTAAGGGGAGTGCGACCGACCGCATTATAATACTAAAATCATGGCCCAGCGATTCTTTCCACCATTTTGTATGAGCCCATTGTTGTCCGTCTGTCCGTCCGCATCAAATACGCTCATAAATCATATTCGTCGTAAATTCGATACGTGTTACAATGAAATATCTGTTCTTATTTGAATTATTAAAAAAAAGTGAGTGACATTTTCTTTTTTTAATTTCAAGTTTATAAATGCGACGACGTCTTAGTTTATGAAAAGAACTTTGTTATTTGAAGGCTAATTTGGGCGACAATTTCTTACTTTTGTGGTGTGTGTTGTGATGGATTGTATGCTGTGTATTCAACGAATATGTTGATTTAAGGTGAACCCTAAATAACTATCTCTTATACAAAATTCTTTTCTTACTCCTGGAGCAAATTTTGTACGAATACAATTTACCAAATCAAATTACAAATACGCAACAAACCGCCTGTTTTTGTTTTTTGCCATAAAATATATCCCATGTCAGTCCTGCCCATGATCAAGACGAATTCAACCATTATACCTCATACTTACAATAAAATCAATCACCAAAATACTACAGGCTACAGGTAAGGTAACCTACTCTCATACATAAGTTACTACAATCGGACACGACCCATTCCATTACACACGAATTTACCCTAACTAGTAGTAGTCGGGTACCTAAATATAATCGCTGCTATTTTGTTTACATCTAGTGGGCGCTACATTCCTAACTTGACCACCAGCGTAGTACAAACACGAGCCAATAACTTTATTCACACCCCTTTTACAAAATACAAAGTTGCAATTCGACGCAAAGGTTAAACAAATTACTGCAACCGTCCACCTTTTCTGCCCAAATTAGCAAAAGCGCTTTTTCCCCGCAAAATAATTGCACGTATTATAGAGAGTTGAATCACAAATTGCATACTAGCTATTGTTGAGTTGCCGGCCCCACACATCACGCCGTGTTTACGCGACAAGCACGTTCTTCTTACTTTGTCGCGCGACATCTGCTATTCGCACGAGGTCTCGACACGTGTCGCCACTTCTATTGTAATGAAATAGAGGCGGTAATCGATTGATGTGCGTATCAAGTACGAGAGACGCGGGTTTAATTTTAAAATTCGACGTGTGAAGGGAATTTTATTGGAGTTTTATTTAAAGCTTTTACAATGTCAAGGTTTGTGGTTGCTATTTTTGTTGTACAATGTTTCGTCTTGTTACAGATTTATGATTCAACCATGCCTTATGCGCTAATCGTTGTTTTCTTCCTTTATTTATGTAGTGGAGGTGTTAACAGAGACTCGTATCATATCAGATGTCTTGCTTCCATACTCAGACTCACGAGCCTGTCTCTGTCTACCTGTTAGTCTACAATTATTGTACAAAAATCAGCAATTCTTTTTCTTAGTAAATTTTCCGATATCAATCAATAGTCTTCTAAAATAATCAATACCTGCAAAAGCATCATCGGAGGTCTCATAAAGACGACCAATTTGTTATCTAACTAAAACAAATAGGTATGACTACCAACACTAAGTAAATCGCTTTCTAAATTGTACTTTGCTACCTGAGGCTTAAGGTTAACTTTAAGTTTAATTCACAATTGGAGCAAAAAAGGTGATAAGTCCTTTGTAATCTCCCTGACGCCACGGAGGCTTACTCCGAGTTAATTGCTTTGGATTTTTTTTCTCAGGTAAATGCTTTATAATTTTGTCTACCTGAATTGGAGGCAGCACCGCAATAGATATTGTCCAAGTTGTTCAAATAATCCGCTTTTAAGCTAGACTTGTACTGTTCCAATAAAAGGCTATATAGGCGATATCAGAGTCGTTTTATATTAGTACACACGAAGACAGAGATAAGTATACAGGGGGCCTCAATAAGGTTGAGATTTTCTCGAGAACTACTGGACTGATTTTAATCGTAACTCTTTTACAGTACATAGTTTTAACGATTATCTATCTAACAGTGAAAAAATTATTGCAATAGGTCAAGTAGTTTTTGAGAAAATCTTATCCTTAAAAACTCTACTGTACACCTTTATCTGTCTTCGGCCGTACCTAATTGTGTATATTAATCCAATATAATTAAAATTACTTGGTAGAGCCAGAGCTCTAGTGTAAAATTTCTGAAATCTAGAATCGATTATAGAGCTCGGTAGCCAGGCACCTTAATACAACGTGCAGCTAGTTTCTGATCGTGATATATTTTATTACTTTATCGTAAGCTCCAATTATTTTATTTGGAATGGTCTACTGAGTAAAAGAGAGACAGTAAAGGTTCGGACCTTTATCCAACTTTATTAATTCATCATCATCATCAGTCTATTTATATTGCCCCACTGCTCGGGCACAGACCTTCCCTTATATCGAGGGAGCTCGGGCCATAATCCACCACGCGGGCCCAGTGCGGGTTGGCGGATTTCACATGCCTTAGATTTTTTATCTACGACATGCAGGTTTCATCACGATGTTTTCCTTCACTGTTTTTGAGAGCACTCGGTAAATGTACGTAAGTTTTTCCGTCGAAAAAACCGAGGATAACTCATTGGTACATGGCTGCCCTAGCTGGCAATCGAACCTGATACCTCCATATTGCAAGTCCATTGACCCAACCATTGAGCCACCGAGCTCTTTATTAATTGATAAAGTAAAATTAAATAACATTCAAACATAGAAAACTTGTATAATAAAGCGCATCATTCATGAGTCATGCCTCAGTAATGTTATCGGAATATTGAGGAAATATTATCAATTGTGTTTATTTTGGCCCGACTCGATTACAGACTTATTTGGGAGTTATCGGAAAACTATCGATTGTTCGTAGAAATATTTCATTCATGGAGCCTTTTATCACTTTACCCTAGATTTGGTAGATATCTCGCTTAGTAGGTATTTTATTTATAGGTATATTTTGATATCTGTTTGATTAGGTATTAAGTACATGTTTCCTGGAAGCTTTCTAAAACTTCTATAAGTTGTCCATTATTGATAATATTATACTTACCTACTACCAACCTACCTCCATAAAATCACGCTTTTCTCCCTTGGGGTCGTAAATGGTTTCATTTTTCAAAACATTGCCAGTTTCGTACCTAATTGTATTGTCATCTTTATTTATACCTTCCAATAGCTATCAATCGTTCTATTATAAATTATTATTCTTACCTACCAATAAATAATTCTTAGTTTTAAATCCATACAAAATAAAGTTGTAAATTACAAACAGAAATTTAATTTTACAATCTATTTTATATTTTGCTGACCATTCGTCATCTTTACAAGTCCCGTTAGGGTATTTTTTTCTAGAATATTCCACATTGAGCGTTCCTTTATACCCGCCGCTTTTGTTTCCGGCACGTCTCGGACAAATATCCAAATATCTATTCATTGTCAACATCGCACTATAAAGTACTTATTTTTTTCACAATCAGCCCATCGAATTGTTCAGCAGTTTTTGTAACTTTCTCAGTACATGTTATTACACGTTCAAAAGTATCAGTATTGTCTTCGGCTATTTATATTCGCTTATACCTTTCGAACCTGCTACAGCCTTTGATGTATAGACGCATTATACGAACTTTATCGAGTACCTAAACTTTTACTACTATGTACATTACTTAAGAGTGCAGAAGATTGAGTCTAAACCAAAAAAAACAGCACCATAGTTAATATCTATAATGTTCTTTTGAAAATCATAAGCACTGTGAACTAAAGAAATTAAGCACTAACTTCGAAGCCGAGAGACCATTTCCAACAAAGGACTATTTCTTGAAATGGCAACACTGGTTTCCGTCTCAAATTAACCAGGAAACATGCACAAGTGTGAGAACTGATTGGCAACATTGTATGGGTTTTATCTGCCAATTCGCCTTGTAATCCGATGAAATCGGCACATAAATTCTTGTACAATGTAATAAAGTGGATATTATATTTTGTTTGATTGAACATCTTGTAATGTGTGTCTGTGTGCCCTTTGCGTAGATAAATTGTCGATGAAATAAACAAGGCTTTATGCTGATGTATTTATATTTATACATCACTATTTATAACAATAGTGCGTGAATGTAATAAATGTTTGGTGTTAACAACATTTTGTACTGTTATTTAGAGAGAAGTTATCCTGAGAAAAGTTTTTGTAAAGCCATTGAGCTGGCCATAACAAAAGGAATAGAAGCCGAGATATTTGGGTTTAGTAAAACTATTGTTTCGTTCGGTAGTTTCGGCTGAATATACTACAGTTATTTTTCTGATAATTAATATGTGCAACCACTTTTCAATTGGCCATTGTCCACGATCTGCCCCCTAGCCAAGTGGCTTTGACTATCTTTAACGCTAGTAGAATTGAAAAAAAAATATATGTGATTCTCATTTTATTTTCGTTAACAAATGTCAATTCCATATATTTTGATGGTGGTATTAATATAACCATCAAATCCACTATTGTAGGAAAAATGTGGACATACCAATTGCCAAGGTAGATCGAAGGTCGATGGCCACGGAGAGTCTTGTAAATAAACCTTAGAGCAGGAATGAACCATACCCACGTACCAGATTGACCGATCATTGATCGATTAGACGGATTGCCGAAAGTCTAAAGTACAACAGACATCCAAATTGAGCTGCTATGATGAGCGGAATCGGTAGAGAGCCCCATTAAAGACCTACGTAGGTGCTCTAAACATTGATATTTTCCTAGAGTGGATACTCTCTGTCGATATCGATCGTGATCTCGCTGCAATTTACCACGATCGCTAGATGGCGTTTCGCGGAAGCAGCGCGCGGCGTCACGGTGCGCCCGCGCACCTCGCTGCCATTCCTATGTAATTTATTGGTTATTTCGCTGTAATTGTACCCTTGCCGCCCTCCACTAAATGTTTCTAGTACTTGACGTGCAGACCGTGCAACAACATTGTGTTTAGATGAAATTGTCGGTACTTTCCGTTGTTTTTGATCCAACTCTGAGGGTTCGATTTACAAGATCTTTATGATCAGGGCTAATGTTGACTGGTATCGTTATACCTATTTAGTAGCACTATTAACATTATTAATAATATTTATTTACATTTTATTTCAATCTAGTAAACAGAGAGTCATACCTCATTAATTAATCATTATTTTGGTAGGTACTTTTATTTTGAGATGGTTAAGATATTAGTAACTGAAAAAGTTTATATTACTTTCGTATTTTCTTGGAACAGAAGCAATGTATATTAAATATGGATCATTCCATCTAAAACGTGTTTGAGCAGTTGCATCCACAGTCATTGTTTAGAATTCCGACTAAAGGAAGTAATTGTGACAATTAAAATAATTAACTAATTGTCACACGAAGATTGCCACCTCCTCGCTTTGATACGTGCGAATGTTGGCTTGCAATCTTGATTTGTAATTACTTACAGACGACACAACATCAATTCCATATAAGTACTTACTTAGTTACTTGCTATAGATGCTATTGGCAATTGCGTTGTGTGTTCTTTATATTATATTTATCATTATATGCTGCTACAAACTATAAATAGCTTTGTTGAAATTCACAAAGCGATTTTCTCGTAGAACAAACATGATTATTATTTAAACTAAAACTAAACTCGACATTGAAATAGGCAAATGTTGTAATCGTCTAATTCAGAATCAGAATAATACCTACACGTGTAAAGTTGGACGAATTTTATAATGTAGTTTGTGAAATTTGAAACTGATGTTTTGATTAACGGGGATTACATTAAAATTAGCAATGACGGTAGTTTAAAAGGTGTAATTAGATGGCGGTACCATAGGACTGCCTTGCTAAATGCATAGATTTAGAATTCATCAATACACTGATTGATTGAAATAATGAAGGACAAACAAGCATAATTCTTGTATAATTAAGTATCACGGGTTTGCTAATTATTTCGTAACAAATATTGCAATACGTGCAATTGCTTTTCATGTTTTTTATTGAATCTGGATTTTTATGTAGATATACCATAATTCGATCACGTCGGTGTATCTGATACGCTGACGTGATCGAATTACAATTTTTTTCATAATTTTTAAATAAGTAAAAGAGGAGTAGGCAAATATTTTCTGCTGTTTAACAATTGTGTACTTAACATTAGATAATATGTAATGGATATAATGTACAGTCGAAGACAGAGATAAGTATACAGGGTGCCTCAAGAAGGTTGAGATTTTCTTAAAAACTACTGGACCGAATTTAATAATTTTTTACAGTTACATAGTTTTAACTTTTATCTATCAAACAGTGAAAGAATTATTGCAATAGGTCAAGTAGTTTTTGAGAAAATCTCAACCTTAAAAACTCTCCTGTACACCTTTCTCTGTGTTCCACCGTACCTATATGTAATAATATAATTCAAATTTTCATCAATTTGTCGTCTCGTGTTTGTCGGCCATTAGCCTCTTCCCACATAGGTACTCCGTATGTAAGTTGTATCTACGAATCAACCCACTGACCTATTTCAGACAAACGTTTCCCCTGTGTATCTATCGTTAAAAATAAAATGGCACGATTAGCGGTCAACCCATTAATCATCGGTCTATACTGTCACAACATGTCCACGTAGTCTCTGATCTCAGTACTGTCCAAATCTATACGTTATTGTTGGTTACAACAAGTGATTGTGAATGCTAATTGCTTTTAAACTTAGTCTTTTCAAATGAATAATTACATTGGGAACGAAATTAGTTATTTCGATGAGATCGTTAGAAAAAATCGGAAACATACCCCTTCAATGTCTTTTAAAATGAAAATTATGTCTAAATCGAAATAGTTATTCATACAAAATATATATCAGAATGTAGGGTGTTATAAATAAGAAAGCTTGTTTAAAAAATCAGATTTTAATTGGAGTATTTTTATTTCCCTGCCAATATTCATCCAAAATTAATAAAATTACAAATATTGAGTCACCGTGCCATGCTCTTCACTCCGCCGCTGCGATCTTCTGTCTCGCGCTCGAGTTTGAAAGCTGGCAGCCCCTTAAACATTTTTTCAGAAAGAAATGACTGATTTTTGAAAATTCTTTACAATTAATACCGTTAAATATCTAGTAAGTAGTAAAATATTTTTTACAATCAGTCCAGTAGTTTATAGATCGATCTTAATATTATTGACGTTGATATTGCTTTGGGTTTGACTGTTTTAACTACTTCGTGGTGTAATCTCTAATTATGAAGTTTATATCGTTACTGATACAGTTCCTTCGTCACCGGATATTACACTTATAACCCAGACTAAGGCCCGTATTTATAAATTAGGTACTCTCAGCTCAAAGTTCAATCTTGAAAACGACCTCAAGATGGCGTTCCTATTAATAAACGTAACTTAGGTGCGCGTTTAGTAATCGGATATCACGTGAGTAACGCCGTATTAATAAACAAAACTCAGTTCTCACAAACTCACACTTGAGAACGTTTTTGCTGATTGCAGACTAACCGCGACTTGAGAAAGACGTGATACGCCCTTAAGATTGGTTTATTAATAAATGACATACTTGAGATGGTGGTCACGTCTTGATAGTGTATAAGCTAAATTTGCTCTTGAGGGCTAGGGGATTTAGAGTCGGATCATAAAGATGTAAGTGTCGGTAATTCATTATGATGGAACAATTCTCTGGCATTGTTTTGAGTCACTTTGGTCAGTGATGCCTGAAACCATTATATTGGTTGCGCGTGAATGATATTTACTCAAATAATTATAGCAGTCGCGGAATTAACTTCACCAGATTAAATGTCAGTTCACAGAACCGGCTGTCCAATATTTCCTACAATAAACCATTGAGTTCCATTTTAATACAGAAGGCACTAATTTTATGTGAGTGCGTTTACATTATTTTTACTGGCCATTACCTCTGTACACTCGTTTCGCCACTAGTACCTTTTTTTACCCAGGTAAAACATGCAAATCATGTGTCACCACGCCCGGGGGAGCGTGTTGGTTATGTCGGGCTCACCGCCCTGAAGGGGCAGCATACCGACTAAACGTCCTGGGGTGTTCCACCTAGTACCTACAGTCGGCGATATTTTTTCTTCCAATCGTTTCACTCCCTTAATTAAGCTATTTTTATATTATATAAAAAAAACCGTGATATTAATTAAACCGTTGTACGGAAACCGTTGAATAATTACAGTTATATTTTTCATGTAACACACGCACTCTGCGCAATGGAAACACGACCGAGACATAGAATATGACTGAGATAGCAATGGGTTTACACAAAAGATTTACATGCAAAAAAACTACTTTTGTGTATGTTGGTTGGTTTGATGTCGGCTGTTCGACACCGTCCTCTGTACGCACAAAGTTTCCAGATAGTGTCTCTAGTTTACTTGTTTACTCAAAGCAATAAACCGATGAGATTCCAGTGATTTTCAATATATCATTGCTATAAACTGGTCTGGGCAGTTAATGCGTTAATTTCATTCTGTCGCAAGCTCACAATGCTTATATTATGCACTTGGTCTATAGTCAATAGTAGAGAGTTCGGTCCAAGTCTCGGTACATAACATGCTTCTTCCTCAATTTTACGATTTTACGGATATGAAATCAGAAAATTCGCATTTACCACATTACCGCAATAACTGCGCCATTATAATTATATCTGGATTTGGATTGCATCCAATATTTTATGAACGATTGCTATTGTTTGTACGACATCTACTCTTGATACGATATGACTGTGATTCGAACATTTCGACCGCAACAAAAATAAATCACACATTGCGAACTCGACGATCCATTATATTTATATGATCCAAACATCTGCGGCTCGCGTTCACGATATAAAACTTCAAAAATAAATATAACAAAGCAATCAAATAACCCAACCGGGAAACAAGACGACATGAAATCTCCCGCGACGTCTGTCAAATTAGCATCACAAACGAAAATAGCGTCATTCTAATTATTTTGATGACTCAACCGAAATACAATTAATCTTGCCGCTTCTGTGAACTGTTCAAGTGACGGACGGACGAAAATATCGTCGCATTTCGCGATAAATAAACTTGGGAGTCGAATATCGGATTTCGATTCCATCGGTGCTGCGTATCAAAGATTTTATACGCGTGTTAGGTGGCGGGCAGCGGAGCGCAATGCCGGCCGGGTGCGCGCGCGCAGCTCGGGGCAACACCGCATTGCTTGGATACATCATTAATTGTCAAAATGCTATTTGCTACTATTTTAATACACCCATTTTTTGCGTATAATTAAAGAATCCAGCTACCTTATTCTGGAACTGGGTAAAAAAAGGGACATAGTCGATGGACGTTATTTCTGCTTCGATCCAGGTCCACTCTCGCTTCCTCCACACATTCATCATTATCTCAATGCACGCTCGTCGGTTTGCAGTAGACCACACGTGACCCTTTTTAAAACATCGTCAATTTGGTCGACTTATGCATGTCTTCCTTGGTCTATCTTTGCTGACCATTCCACTAGCAGTAGCTCTTTGTATTTCTTTTATGATTCTTCTTTCATTGCATTCGATCTAAATGCCCAAACCTTCTCTTATATCTTCAACCTTATCTTCTTCGTCTTATTATGTCTAACGTTGCTTAGATTATCTAATAAGCGGGCACCACCAGAGGCAAACACTAGTCTAGTCTATTTCTCAGTCAGTCCGGAAATCAGCTGTCGTATCCTGATTCCTACTGGGAGATCGGCCAATGCTACTACATTAGATCGGACCGTTTCCTAGCAAGCGTGATTGGTAAGACGAGACGAGATGTTCACCGGAACACCGTCTAAGTTCATTAGAAATCAGAATGTTTTCATACCTATACTGTATACTTACAGGGCGCAATAAAATATATTATGTATCTGTTTGTTTGACAATAACTGAACAAAATATACTATGCAGAACACCCGTTCCCGAAGGTGACCATGCAAGATTAGACAGTGTGATGCAGTAAAAATTAAATAAAAACCTCAGTTTCGTGATGGGGAATTTTCCAAGCTTTGTAACTTACAATTCGATAATGAATGTGACGTCATTGGACACTGCAACTGCTTTTTCATGCGATTATATCAATTTTATGGCGAACGCAATGAAATAACCTCCAGTTCAAATTAACAGCATCAGAGCTATATTTAAGAGTTATTTTAGAGGGAAAATAAATAGTGTAATCAGCAGTTAGAAGTTATTTTATTATGTCGCATGCCTATTTGATTGAAACAGTCCTGCCACAGTCAATATTCGACACAGTAGGTCTTTGTGCACGTCTGAGTCGCGTCTAGAGGCCGACGAATCATAAATCACATCCCCACAAATTGGATTCGAAGCACACTAGTCGCTATAAAAACCTCAAATAATAACCTCGGATCTAAATGCCATAAAAATATGATTTTTGGTGAGTGGGTTTAATACTTTAATCTGGTTGTGGTTTTACGACGGTATAAAAGTTGATTAATAACACGCGTTGCGGTGGATTTGTGTAGTGTATGGGGGATAGAGGTCGGGCCGGACAATGTTGCGCGATGACGTGACCCAATTTGGTTGCGATATTTTGGCGAGCAGGGCACGCCAGACGAAACACCGCCCTTACAGTGCAAGGAACTTATAGTGACATTCTGGCATTACAAGCACACGTATGCACCTGCAGATGTTTACAGGCATATACAGTAATTTTAATACGTAGGTCCTATACAAAGTTTGCGATAATTATTAAACAATGGCATGCCTGTGAAGACGCCGTCGTTGGTGCTGTAGTTACCGACCCACCCCTAGCGCCTCTGCGGATTTTATTTAGAAAAAATAAATTACTCATTGTGTGTTAGTAACTCATTAAAATAAGGTCAATTAGGGTTAATTAATGTCGCAGTCACATGGCTAAAAAAATTCTTAATTTAACTCATTAAAACATATTTTTATTATAAAAGAAAATTGATAAAAGTCGGTAATAGTAGGCTATCAAAGCAATGCCATATATTTAATAAAATATCATACAAATCTCGATATAGGTACATGTCTGTTTTCCACATTAATATTATGTTGCGTGAACGTAAAATGAAGAAAGCGAAAATTGTAAAAATAAAGCATGTTCCAATTTATAATTCCTCTAAAGATAACAATAAGCCGGGCACACACGCGTCAATCCGTCACGTCATTGTCACGCCACTGCACCGTTTCCATGTCCCGCGTTCTCGGGACGTCTGGAGACGCGTCTCGGCGGATACGTCAGTGTGTCGCGTGCGTTATTTCTCGATCTGTCACATGATTTCAATATTAGCGGACGACAATGAGACGCACGAGATTTACTTTTATTTCTATTTTCATCCATTTTCCGACAGCAAAATAAATTATATGAAACATTTCACATGCTATGACAATATAATGATAGACAATCTTTATAAAAAAAGGTACCTTATTAAAAACTTAGAGATTAAGATGTCAATCTGTGTAATTGATGCGATGAACTTGTGTAATTTTAAAATAAAAAGCAGAGTCAGCAAAAATAAAAATAAATGTTAAATAACTGTGAATATAATGTGTGTAAAATTTTAATTAGTCAAATTATTTCCATTTTATGAGATTTGATAAGTAGTTAAGTATTTCCATTGGTGGTCTTAATAAATCTTAATTAAGAATTATTCTTGTTTCGCCTTATTTTGGAAAATACCCGCTTCGACACACATTTTTCTACTAATCCATATTCAATGTTTTTCCAAACTTGACACGCGAAACCAAAAATTCGCAAACTAAGTGGTAAACCCGCCCGATTAAGGTTTCTTATTATCAAAATCGATCGAGAACATACCTTATTTGATTCGTCCGATCATCAAGCGGAATGCCACACGTAATAATTCTCGTTACGGATCGAATTTATTCATCTGGCACATATATTTTATTGTTGTGGCGCGCTGGGCCGCTCGCCGCGGGGCCCTATAAAATTATACGAATAAATAAGTAGAGCGTGGTAGTAGATACTTTTTGACCGAAGCCAAACCATACATAAAAAAACTGAAATACCGCGCTGAACCCCAGTGTTCAGCGCGGTATTTCAGTTTTTTTATGTATGTTTTATAATTTTAGAATTAAAACTATAGTGAGCCATTACTACAAATTATTATATATAAACGGATATCACTCACTTATATTGTTAAAGTCGGCAATTAGACCGACAGTTTCGACCTCACCTTGAAAAAGACCGTCGAAATCGGTCGAAACTGTCGGTCTAATTGCCGACTTTAACAATATAAGTGAGTGATATCCGTTTATATATAATAATATGTTTTATAAGTTGAAAACAGACGTACTTATGAATATGCATAGTTTATTTACTTATATCTACTAATTAACTGCTTCTTTGAATCAATTAATTAATTAAGTCACAGTAGCTTAGTAATTATGGCTCGATACTGAGGTGCAAACGGCACAGGTATTAAACCCGGATGTTAGTAGCGGAGAAAATTGCAATGCTTTTTTTTCTTCAAAAAATTCCTTGTTTGCTTTTTGGCGTCGCGGGTTTCATCCATAGTGCATACAGTATGGGCCACTTGCAATAAAAATAACTCATTAGACATCTTTCTTATTTAACCCCGGGTAGAGCGCGCAACCGCCTTGTGGCAAATCGTCCTGAGTGTTTGAAACCAAACCCGTAACCTCCTCCCGTCTCTAAAGATTACACGAATAAATAAGCACGAGATCGAGCCGTAATTAAAAACATAACTTATTAATAATCGTTTATTAACGCTGGCGTGTTTCGCGCCTGCGCACTGCGTCCTTAAACATTTTAGGCATTAAATCAAACGACGTCGGAAGATATAAATTCGATCGGACGGATTTTTATATTGTTTTTTGTTAATATGTCATTAATTACATTATCAATAGTATTAATCGTGTTCGATGATGACTATTTAGTGCTTTAATCTAATTTTCACATCAATTACTTGCCTATTAAGGCAATTGACTGAAGGCTGATTGATTAAAATAATGCTATTACTTATTACTTTTATTGGTTTTCGATTTGAGACTAGAACTGTGGTTTGCTAATTAAATTTAAAGATCCCATACATTGTTTTTTGTTTGTTTGTAATTACTTGCTCAGTAACTCTGTTATAAAAAAAACGGAAACTGGGGTTAAAAAAATTTAAGTGACTTAAATAAAGCAATTAAATAGCTTGTGTTCTCAATTAACAATAGCTTTAAATTAGGTGCCAATATCAGTCAGGTTCCAAAATTTATTGAAATAATAACTAATACAGGGCAACAGCTCTCGGTCTCCCTTAAATCACAGGCAACGAGATAGGACCTCAAAGTAACTTGTAATATTTATTGCATCTACTCCAATAATGCGTGAATTACTGCTGTAGTGGGCACGGTGTACCCCTAGGCTTACAGGGTACAGACAACCGGACAGCGCCTGCTAAACTATATTTACAAATTCACAAAAACGAGGTTGCCACTGCGCTGTTGACTGTACTGAATTACGAGCTGATAGGGTTGTTAATTTATTGAAAAAAAATATAATAATTGAACCTCAATTAATACGTCAATTGATTGGACGTTTATATCTAGAAACAAGTAAGATTAAAATTCCATCTAAATTAGTTAATGGAAAACAAATTATTATTCGTTCGTCAGCTTTGCCTTCTCCATCATTTTTATTTAATATTCTGCAATGTCCCACCCACTGCTGGGCAAAGGCCTCCCCCCAACTCGTCCACTCATCTCTATTCTGCGCAGACTCAGACCTCTTAAAAGCGTCCAATTCGTCTCTAGAAATCTCACCTTATCTCATAAAAAATACAATAAATGCAGTCTCATAGTAGTAAAAGTTTAAAGCGTGCGCACACGTAGTCATTCGTCCCAAAACAACAATGGCCAGGCGAGAAGAGAACAATAAACCGGCTGATTTATTTTAATAAACTAATTTATGGGCCCGTACAAATTGGCTCGTGACGGCCGCCTTATCGAGTATCGACACTCGATAAAATCGTTGTCGATATGTCGATACACCATGTTATTAATGGCCGACTTATTGTGTATGGTAATGAGAAAACACTTTCGCTACAACTATGTTATTTAATAGATGCTCAGTTATCTAGTGTTATTTGGACGATAATTTTATCACATAGGAAGTACCTTAGTTATAACATAGTATACCAAATACTTATTGAATGATATACTAGAAAAATATTATAACAGAAACACTGCGTTACTTATAAAATTCCAATAATAAGGCGTTATAATCTCACACGTATCCCTAAAAGATTAATTCCAGCTAACCCGCGAAAAGATACAATTGCCTACAGGAGGACACTTAATCTTCATAATAAATCGATTTAGTCGCCATTTTGATAAGTCTATTGGCAGTAACAGTACCTACAATCCGAGATGGGTTTATAATTTTAAAAAAATATTTATCACATTGCGATAATTGTTAATTAAACACTGGTAAATTCAATAAATGTTGCCAAAATATTATCTCCGTCATCAACGTCCCATCCCATAAATAAGTCCACTACCACGATCCCCGCTCTGATAACTCATCTCTTTCGCTCGTAAATCGAGCTTGTTCATAACTCGCGCGAGTTAATTACGAATAAATAAATAAATAATTGAATGTGAGCGGCCGCGGGCCTAATCGATCGTGTTCGGAGGTGCGAGAGGTGTCCAAGGTGCTAACAAGCGCCCGCCAGCGGTTGTCGCATTTGCTTTGTACCCGTATCGAATAAGGGACGGAAATGAAAATATTCGCTACCGAAATCGTGTAAGATAAGTCGGTTATGGTTGTGTTTCGAGAAGATAGTGATGCGATAATTGCTAGCATATCTGGGAAGATCGATTGACAGGCAGGTCGGGCGTCCTGTAGGCATCGTTAGGTGGACGAGGTCCAGAAAAATCTATACCGACAAGACACACATCTTCTTCTTGAAGCAGTGCCTCTCCACTAATGAAGGCTGGCCGTTAGCTCCGCATATGTCCCTCTGCCTTGAGCCAGTCGGAAAAGCTCTTCAACGCTGGCTATCCGCTGTCCACTCTCATATGTTGCGGAGCCACGATTTCTTCCTTCTGCCAACCCGCCTCTTGATGGTGGACACACATGGCAAGAGTCAATGCCGGAGCAGCATGGTACCCAATTTCATTCTAAAATCGATTTGCGAAATATCCTATATAACCTGTAAATAAAGTCAGCCCCAATAGCTGCAATAGACATGTCACCTGTCTTATTAGATCTTATTAGAATATCACAAGTTTCTAATAGTCTTAGTGAGTACGTATGCTATCCCCAAATGAAACCGATACGCCCACGCCTATCCAAAGATAGTCCAGGAACGCACGGAAACCGATTGTTTTCTCATCCATTTTTCTCCCCGTCAGACGATTGACGCGTATCCATTTCCTTGGACCAGAATAGTCGAGTGCTTATAAAATAAAGGGCATCTTTCATCGCCGACGACCATCGAAATATACCGACGAGATGTCACAGATCGCCGCTCGTTAGAAGGTAATTAGCTCATGGATCACTCAGCGGCCGTCTATTTAAATAGTAGGGGGAAAATCATTTATATCCGATGGAGGCGACCTTAGCGCTTGAGTCACAGTTATTCGCGACAATCCGATCGCAGTGTGTTGACTGTCGTTAGATGTCATTGTGTCAACCTTGCGTGACAAATATTATGCAGGAATAACGGTGTAGCATTTGCACCTGGAATATATTCTTCGACAAACGACAAATAAAAGTACGTTTTAGTATTGTGAGTGCAGTTGAAAGGCTTTTATTGAGGTCAATCGAGCGAGTGAGCGATTTTTAAAGATATACCTAGTTTTAAAAGATGCGCTGCTGAAAGTTTTTTGCCACTTTTTCAACTCAGGGTTGACACCTTTTCCTTGCAAAGTGGTGTAAATGTAAATTAAAAAATAGTTGACTTATTAAAATGTACACAACGTAGTTACATGCAATAAAGAGTTTTGGTTTGATTAAAACGTTCGTTACTTCGTTTCACGTCTCTTAAAACGTGGGGTTATTTCGTTAAATAAAAAGTAAAACTTTAAATAACGTTTATGGCTTACAACTAAGTAGTAAATTGCATTACTTTACACTTGATGTGCTGTCGACTGTACAACCTAAACCAACTTGGCGTTCCACCACATTCCACACTATTCTAATCTCGCACTGTACTGGAAGCGCCTACACACATACTCACAGACAATCATTACGTTACATTTTTAAACTCCGCTTAATTGAAAACAAAATCCAGGTCGGAGCGAAGGTGGACTTGATGGATGAGCAGCTAAATTACCTCCCCCCCTCTCCACACCCTCCCTCCTAACGACCGAGGCCGAATGTGATTATTTACGAGTGGCGATGACAACGCTTCCGACTCTATATAGATATGATTTAGGTACCTCGTGATTGAGATTCAGATTTTCTAGGTATTAATCATAGAACCCGAAAATATCTTTCGTCACTTCTATGTCTTTTCAGCAGGTAATTTGTATTACTATGTAGTTTTATCTTGAAATAGTGATCTCCAGTTTCAGGTGTGATATTCCGAGAATAGATGACTACTTTTAACTATCTAGTTTAGGCTAATTATAACATCTAATTTAAAACACATGTATCTTGTACAACGTCGATATGATTCAAATTATGGATCTATAAAAATATACATTTTTTAAGGAATTAGCACATCATGATGCATTTTAATGATGTAAATAATGTAAAATTTACGTTTTCTTCGATCCTTTTCTGAGGTACATATTTTTAACGAAGTGTGAAAGTAACAAAACACATGTTAAGGGGAGAGTTAAGTAAGTTTTTTTTTTTGATTTATTGAATAAAATATTACAGCATTCTTACAAGTATATAAGTTTAAACCACAGTTAAACCCCAGGTGGGTTTATCTTTGTGGTTGTTTAGAGTTCGTTTGCTAATACATATTATATATCCGGTGATACTATTTAATATAAGTAATATATATTTCAACCTATTATGTCTACTTATGTATGGGCGTATTAATACGTTTCGTTGAATTTAGAAATGAAACCTTAACTTGTAGTTCACGGAAATCAAATAAGGCTTTATATGTGTGTTTACCCGCTATTTCCGCTATTGGCCAGCGGTGTATGGTCGGCGGATACGTGTTATCGCATAGTTACATTATCTGCCGCACATCCGCGACCTATGTGCAATTATGTGTGCTTTTCCCACGGATATGTACCTACTTGAATATTTGCCGCTCTACTATCAAACCAGGAATCTGAGAAATAAAGCAATGTAGAGACCTAGCGATGACGTTATGGAAGCGATGACATGTCAGGGAAAGTGAAAAGTATCCGCATTTAAATTGATCGCATATTAAAAACTTCACGTCACAAAAATTGATTTTGCACAATTTAATGTTAAATAGTCGTCAATTATTTATAAGGTCATCGCTAGGCAGTCGATAGGTCTCTCTCTCTCACTCTCTCTACATTGCTTTATTTTTCAAATTCCTTGTTTGACAGCAGAACGACAAATATTCAAGTTGAATAACTTAAATATTGGTTATTTGTACAGGGTGTCCTTGATTAATTCAAGGACATTCGAAAAATTGAAATTGGGAGTTGTACTCATGATAAATATTAAATTGGAAAGGTTTTTAAGTACTTAAGTTATTAAATTGCAAAAAAATTAACTCAGCACGTCACATCCTTAGAAATAATAATAATTAACGTTAGGTCAAATTCAAGTGATCGAAATAAAAAATTAAAGCTAGGTAAGTATCTTAAAATATTAAAATTCTAAAGCACAGTAACGATGCACATTAAATTAATTTTTATTTTTCCCCAACGCTGTGCAGAATTAATGTATGCCATCACAATCACAAGCCTAACCATCCACTTAATTTTGTCCAATAAATTCAAGGCAGGTGTATATTATTTGTTTGAGAACCAAGGTATCCGAAAAATAAGGCATTATAGGTACCTACCTAAAGACTTTCGAATAGTTCGGTAATTTGTCATCGTCAATGCAATTTAAGCGATATAAAAATTAAATAGTTACAATCTATTGATAGGTAATAATGTGACGTCACAGGAAATCCATAAAGATTAGGGTAACTAGTCTCTATTCCTAATTTAAATATTCGCTTGAATATGCCTAAATCTGTGAACCCACGTTGAAAGGATAATGTATAAAAATAATAAACAAGTGGTAGGCGTCGCCGACCCGCCCTGGGATCGCTGCCCGCCCTTCGCTCTGGGCGGATCTTGAGGGAGAGCTTTTGTGTTGCGACGAATATAAACCAACGATTAATAAATGTGTTACTGCATTTATTTTTTATGTACTCTTTTGTGTTCTCAATATGTTACGGTTAATGTCTGATCTCAGTTTATGTCGACTCGAAACCGATATTTTACAAAAATGTCTAGAAAATAGTTTTGAGATTTTTTAAAGGATTATTATATATTATTATATTATTATCTACAGAATAAGTTTTTAATAACTTTTATTCTACAACTTGCGACTTAAAAATAGAATTAAATACAAATCTTAATTTTGTTCATGAATATGTCATAATAATATTTTATTGCGCGAAATTGGAAAATAACGGGACGGGCGAAAGTTAAAATCAAATTTCGAAAAAAAAAATCTACTGACTAATGATATATTACTAACTTATTTTTATTATTTATTGAACAAAATATCTTTAAGATGTGGGTTTATATTTGTGGCTTGATGTACTGATTTTCTTATTGTATTTATTATAATGTATTGTAAGTATGTCTATACCTAATAGTATGTAACCTACATAATAATTATATTAATACAAAAACTCCAAATTCTGACAGAAAAACCATATTATAATGTGTGGTAGAGTTAGGCGCGGCGGGTGGCAGGAAGTAGATATTAATATACAGATAAGCATAATTCCACTTCAACTATCGCTACATCGGATTACTGTACAAAGGCGTTGAAGATTAATTTCACAAGCGTATTGAACTCTAATTCGATTATCTTAAATGCCAGAGTTCAATGCGTGATTGGGTTTCGTAACGATTTCACCGATAGCTGATATAAGTTTAAGGCTGTATTTAAGGGAGATTTACATTTCGATAATGATTATCTTTATGTGTGACATAATTTGTCATAGGTCCCTATAACATTTACGGTAACACATTAAAACTTGTCGATATTTGTAATTCAAAGTAAATAGGCCCAAATATGTAGTAAGTACGCGCCAAAAATACGTGTATAACTTTTCAGATTTTTTGTTTATTCAAAATTTTGTCAATTACTTATGTAAGATATAATAGATATAAATTAGTATGCCACTCTTGTGCGATCTATGTTTCTCTATGTTTGTAATGACTTTGATCTTTGTGTAGGTTTGGCTGTCAATTAAATAAATTAAAATGGTGACATCCTACAACACAAAGACCTACATATTTATTTATCAATCATTGCACCCCCTTGCCTTCCTCGTCGCCTAGTGCCAGTCTCCCCTCAAACCGTTTATGCTAATACGTCATTGTGGTCTGCGTTTCATTTTGTTCTATCTCCGAGGCATAACGTATTGTCATCCCTGCCCTTTGACTCTATTGTGTGTTTTTTGTCACTCCTGCGACTGGATTATTTGATTTCCGCTATATGTTCATACTCTTTGTTGTCTCATGTTCATATTAACTTTTTTTGTACTTTGTGGTCGAATGAATGTTGAGTGTTTTTGTCAGTTATAATTTTATGTCCACATTAATAGTCTCTAATGGCACTTCACTTGGCTATTCGTATACGCTATTGGGTGTTTGTCGTATTTATCAAATACTATACAAATAAGACGAATATTTTGTCAAGCAAACCAACCACATGGCAATTATGACAAATACGCAAATACGAATATCCAAGTGAAGTGCCACTATAATACTTAGTGTCTTTGACACATAATTATTTGTAATGTCAATTTGTTAAGAAAATTGTACATATTATAGGTCCAATAGGTAAATTATTATAGCTATAATATGTTTAAGATGGACCTATTATTATAAATCGATGACTAATATAATAAGCAACGTATTCTTATATTTCTTTGCTATAGTAGGTAAGTTCAGCCAACATCACACTCTCCGAGTATGCTCGTTCGTTGCTTGCTCGTCTATGAATCTCTTAGTCTAATTTAGAGTACCCTATTATCCACAACCAATATTTACATTTATCTCCCATCTCTATAGAATCTGTATAGACTATTAGTAGCAATCTCTCAATATTATAAAGTCGAAGTGACGCCTCCAATTCCGCTTCGTCACGACCCGGACGCCGTCCCTTATTGTAATTTAAATTGTCATTCAAATGTCCATTGAAACAGGCTCTAAACACGGTGGCAGTTGAATTCTCGACACCTCTGCGACTAGATGTAGATACTCGTAGTATACGTAGCCTCGACGTGTAACGCATTCTGTTGCTGTTACATCCTAATGCACCTCCGACCTGCAACTTATTAACATTTCTCTTTGAGTTAAACTATGAAATTCAACTATTTACAAAAATTTATCTTTCCACGTTACGATTGCGACTTTAAGAAACT
Organism: Tachystola acroxantha; assembly: GCA_963506565.1. NCBI lineage: Eukaryota > Metazoa > Arthropoda > Insecta > Lepidoptera > Oecophoridae > Tachystola > Tachystola acroxantha. The sequence continues at coordinate 8,119,030 of OY735887.1, forward strand.
GGCCCCACATTGGGATAGTTATTTAATATTGCAATTACCCTTTAAAAAAATTCTAACCTCCCTAGACATCATTGCAACGCCCACAACCAAGGTAAATGTCGGTACAGGACCAACATAAACTAAATACAAACATTTACCGTAACATTTATATTTTTAAACAGTTTGTCTAACTAAAGCTTTGGATTTTTTAACATTCGTATTTGATTGAATGATTCGAGTAGGTATGGCCAATTCGTATGGTTATTTGCATTGCATATGTTATAAGTAGGTACGTTGTCAGACGTTGAATGACTCCGCAAATGGAATTGAATGCAACGGAAACGTTTATTACCTTTGCAGTTTCCCCCTTTATCGCGCATTACTATTGTGAAAAGACATAAATTATTTTCCATCACGTACCTACAATGTAGGGCGGCGATTAGCAACTTTGTATTCGCAAAAGGAATGATAAAGAAAATTAAAGGTTTCCAATCATATTTTACGATTCCCGTAAGCGACAAAACCGTGCTCATAAAAATAAGTAAGTATAGGCTTTATAGGAGTAAAGAGACGAAGACATTTACATTTTAATAATATAATAATAGGTATAAGAGTCAGAATTTTGAAAATTGAGGTTCTGTAGACAATGAATGCCATGACTTACAATAAAACTAATTTTGATTTGAAACATACAATAAGACTTGTTGTTATATAATTACAATTACAGACAACCGGTGAAACAACATTGTAAGCAGGCCAACAGACTCGTTTTGACGGTCAATTTTCTCCGCACCCATAAAAAGCGCGAACATGACTACGTTAATAATAAATTACATACATCTCACCCGGACGATACTACCATTTGGAAACAACAAATGCTAATAATTACTTTCCAGATATTAAATGTGCTAAAGGTACCATAATGTAAAGTTCAGCGGACGAAACGAAACAATGCGTGTTATCGATCATTTTTGTAATTTATTGCGGAATAAATTTGAGTGGGCTATTTAGTGAGATTTCTATCAGCCATCGTTGTAGCCACATCTTGGTAGGATATGCAATGTCTGGCTTTAGATTTATTGTCATCGCTTAGCATACTATGCAATTGTTTCAGTAATTGCATTTCTTCCTTAGCATTACTATGCAATTGTTTCAGTAATTGCATTTCTTCATTATATTTTATCTACTTGAATATTTCTTAAAGTTGCATTTTTATGTTTTTCTATGCCTCACCTTCTCATCTACTCATCATACATTGACTAGGTTTTGCCAGAGTATGTTACGGCTCGATTTTACGGTTGTTGATAATGCCACCATATTCAAGGATTCCATTGTTGCATTCATCGCAATGATCATGCGTGTGTAGTTGCATCGTCTTTTAGCCGCATCCGACAGTTCCATTGTTGCAATTTTATTGCCGGTGTTACCGTCCCCGCGAAGATCGTAAACTACGCAACGGCGTTCGATACTATCCACCACGATCCGCCGACATACAAATGGGATCTGCAACCGCAGGACATGTATTATCGCGAGTCGAAGCCACCGCAGCCGCGATTTTCATTCGTTTCTAATAAATTGATACGAGGCGAGGTGCGACGGATTCAGAACCATGCTATTGGCTGAGGCGTTCCCCGAGGTTCGATACTCGAACCCCTGTTGTAAATCAACTTTACAACCTTTAATTACAGATATTTGCATTCTCATGTGAGTGTACGGGATATCGGAGGGCCGTGCTCGCGAAAATATAGCATAATAATGGGTATTGACCAGTAATGGCCCGCCTGTAGGTACTATCGGCCGCCTTTGTCTTGATTGTTGGAGCGAGAGAATATTCTTTTCTGAATGATTGCCAATTACATCGAATGGCCTCCTGAATTCCACGGGCCGATACAAAACTTAAATATGCTCCTCCAATTTTGATTTGCGCCCATACAAGTGATTTATGTGTTATTAAAAGTGATGGTTTCAGAATAAATGTGACGCTTTTTTTAAATATTTTATTGTACGTGCAAGTAATTTTATCAGCGGACTGCGTCCATGTCGTATGATTTATTAGTAGATTGTTTTTATTATTACTTGAAATTACAAAATTTCTAATAGGACAATTTCACTTCTATAAAAGGACTCTAATAAGAAAGTATTGTGCGTGAATGCAGTTGCCACAATGTTGCACCGGATAGGGCGGCCGCCATTTTAATGTCTCTCAGACGGAATTACGCTGGATTGTTCTCAGCTTTACTGCTCCCCCATGATTGATCGTTGTATCCTCGGCCTTATGTCATTCGCGTGCAGTATCTCTCGGAATTTGTACTACAAGCAATAAATACGTATTGAGTTATGGTAACTCTGCGGATTATTGCATTTCAGCTGTGTTGCTTACACCGGTTGTTGTGATTATTAAGCTTTCAGCTAAACTTATATTGGCCATGGCCAATACAAAGACGCCACCAGCGATTACTAAAACGTTTTTTGGGTCTGATAATGAACATTTACAAGCAACTATAGCGTAACTGAATACGTTATGTCTCGAAGTGTAGAAATTAACACTAGGTTGATCGTATTTCTAAATTAAAACTTCCCTCGGCGTCGCAATAAATTCTTCTGCTCATAAAACTCGTAACGACTGTCTAAACAGGGGCTAGCCGCCGTTTATGATCTTAATACACGAATAAGAAATAAACTTAACATTCTGAAATTATAGTTCTAATACGCACAACAAAGCGTTTTCGTTTTTTTACATTTGGCAATGTTTTCATCATTCCATATTTTCTATTAGGTACGTCTAGTGGATGCTCTGTGGTAGTATGGTCTTTATTTATAGGTAACCTCTTTATAATTACGACAACAACGCGAGGAAGAGAGCGGTCATTGTTAGTTTCTTCGTTTTCAGTACCTCTTTCCGGTACTTAATTAGAATTATCTTCTATCGCAGCTTTATCTCTAATATATTTTCTATATCAGATGCTATCCAATAACCACATAAATCTACGAACATAATTTGTTAGGTATTCTTCATTGATTCTTTCATTTCAGTACATACCGTTGGTAACTTCCTTCAGGTGATTCATTAATGATCGGTTATTTCTTGTGTTCATTTTCGTTAATGAAATGTATTTATACATACGTTTCGTGTTAGCCTAGGTGGACTATATTTGTCACTTTAACGGTAATTTATATCCGAAATCGTAAACATTTTATAGTCACATGACATCGGTAAGTTTCCCAGCTTTTCGCATTTCTAACACAAGCTCATTAGTTAGGTAGGTACATCTACATATCTATAGGTTTCTATTTTTAAGTCCTTAGGTAATTATTCTTCTGGTGTCGTAAAATTAATTAGCTCTATGAATCTACTTACTTACCTTAATTATTTGTAAACAAGCAAGTTTATGTGAAAAATAAGATACCTCATAGGTACCTACTAGCTGACTAGTAGGTACCTATGAGGTATCTTATTTAAGCTACTATTTTACCAGAGAAAGAAAATAGGGCCCCTTTATTCTGTGACTCTACCATCATATGAATTCAGTAATTAGTAATTATTTAAATGTACTATTGTTTATTTAATTGGCACAAGTTTGTAAGACAATTACAACTGTAGTTGCATTGTAATTAGACGTAAAGTTCGCCAGTTGAGTATAACAAGCAGCGTAGGCGAGTATAATTGAGATTGATCGAGCCGTGAATCGAGTGGGGCGGTGCAATCAAAAGCGTATCAGACCAATGAGCGACCAGCGTCGACCCACGGCGAGCTTCCATTGGCCGGCCGCGGGGTTGAGGGGCATAAAGGGCCTTGATACAGCTCTCGATAAGCGGTAGGCGTTGATGTCGATTCGATCGATTATCACCCGTTTGTCGCTAGCGAATGTGAACGAAATAGGCGTTTTTTTCCCGCAACGGTTGCAAGAATTACAACTTGACATTGCAATGGCCGTTTTTAATGACTTTTTTATGTTTATTACGATAATTGTCATGCTACTTTACTTTGTCACCCATTCAAATTAATATTTTACGGAATAAAATATTTTTATTTTATTTAGTGTAGATAAAATGTAAATCCTTAACGTAATCTGGCTATAAAGCCACAGATTTTAAAATCAAACTTGCAAACTGCAACACTTAAACAGATTTAAGTGGCTAATCGTTTGTTATTTACAGTCCTTTATCAGCACTCAGGAGCATTCGAGTTCGCGATTTACGACAGTTGTGAGTTAGTTACACAAAAGAATTAGCCCTTCTAAGCGACATCGAGTGCCAATAAACATCGAGTGAGGTGAAATGAAAATCACCTCAGCAACACTGTTCGTATACGAAAGAATTTATCCTCTACAATGGTTCATAAACCACGGGCAACATAAAGTGAAATTCATAATACAAATTTAGCATAAGGTTTCGTAGGAAAAGCAATAATTTGTCACAATTGGGCACGATTAGATTGGCTTCGCGTCGATTTGACATACGTCGTAAATTACGTATTGGGCGGCAAAGTTAAGTGAGCCGTCAGAGTGCATCAGTTTCTGAGTTTGTGAGGGCTTTTGTAAATGGTGGGGTTATGGAAATAGCGTGAGTGTTGCGCTGGGCGCACGCGCATCGAATCTCGCGTTTTCCGCCGGCGGCGTGGGGGAGCGGGGTTTGTGGAAATCGTTATTGGGGTGATTGCTTTCATAAACAATAGCTTTTGTCGGGTTCTCGTAACCGAGGTGCTATTTAGCTGGATAACGGGCCTTTTAGCGCTCGCTGCGTGTGATAACAAGTTTCACGTTTGTACAATTTAGCTTAGAAGCTGTGGCTGAGGGAAATCGTGCCTGCCTTATCGTGCGTGCATTCATTTGTCGCTCGATAATAACTGGCATCCGTTTTCGTTTGCTTAATTTCAAAGAAAATTGCTTTTAGCATGCTAGATTGTTTTCAGGGAAATTAAAAATACCTACGTTTTTTTGTTCATTTCTCTGTTACCTACATGACTTTTTATTTATTTACTAAGTACTTAATATACGCGCCATAAACAGAGCTCTATAATACCTAGGTCAATATGAATTCATAGCAAGTGGGTATCATAATGTATACTTAGATATAATTATAAATAAATCAAACAAGTGAAAAAGCGTTTTTAGCGCCTGGAAGTCCTGGAACATAATTACTGCTTTCACTCGAGTAAAGCTAGTTTGCAACAAAAATAATTCTTTCATTCATAACTCCAAGGAAATCGTTACATGCAATTGTCACCATTCGCGCACCTCGCGTCGCCTGCGCACGTCAAAGGCAAAGGTGTATCGTTAACCTGAGAGCCAGCTTTGCTTGGCGAAACTCCGCCTGTTTAGAGTTTCGTACCATAAAAGGAAAATCCTTTTTGTATTTATTCTAATATTAAAACAAGTTTACTATTTAATTGTTAATCAAACTCCATCGAAGTGCTTTTGGTAGACAAACTACTGATTTTGGGTCTTTATAAATTAGAAAGTTAATTAGTGATATTGGACAAGACAATTAAATTAATGTTTATACGCCAACTATATAGGTAGGCAGAATAAGTTGGATGTGACTGTATCTTTTCATAACTGCGCATCTTACCCTTATTCTACGCAAACAAACTATTAGGACCTAGGTACGGTGGAACACAGAGAAAGGTGTACAGGAGAGTTTTTAAGGTTGCGATTTTCTGAAAAACTAGTTGACCTATTGCAAAAATTAATTCACTGTTTGATAGATAAAAGTTAAAACTATATACTGTAAACGAATTATTAAATTCGGTCCAGTAGTTTTTGAGAAAATCTCAACCTTATTGAGGCCCCCTGTATACTTATCTCTGTCGTCGACTGTACAGCTATACCTAATAGCAGATCAAGTGTAACACTTTGGACCGTTCTTAATATCTGCGTCGTAAGATTTAAAATCGTACTGCAAGTGTTACCATTGATCTGCTGTTGTCCGTACTCCGTCCGTACCAATTTTCTTAATCCTACTAAATAGTGTCACTTCATTTGCTTTAGGAAATCGAACAGGTAAGTATTTATTATTGTTGAAATTGATATCAAACACTAAGGAAGGTCTAATATGTATTAGGTAGCTACCTACATTTTCTTAGTTTGTTCAAGTTCCCCCCCAAGTATATTACTGCCCACCAGATCAATCTCCATGAATAAGCGAATACCCATCAATAGCAACAAATGGACTCGGTTTATTTGCTCCAATTCCGACTCATCACGTTGTACCGTTTCCCTTTAAACATAAACGCGGCAATTAATCTCTGAACGGGTGACGTCACCCCCCTCTCCAGGGCCCCACAGCCTTACCTAACCCCCCTCGGCCCAGATAACCAGGGGAATGATTAACTGCAGACAGGAAGACGGATTGACAAATAGTCGTTTAGGTATTCGCTAATGCCTCGCTCTCATCAATAAACGATCGACGGCAGCAAGGGTGGGTACAGGGGTAATGGGTAGAGGGGGGTGACGACAGCCTTCTAGATACTCTACTTGTTGGGACTTGGGAGATAAATTGTTCGTAACATGAGCTGATTAATGTCAAGATCTGCTTCTACTTGGCCGGCTTATCTTGGGAAATAATTAATTTCCTGCCGTATCTTTGGTGGTGATGAGTAAATGTTCTAACTGCCGTATTGATGCCGTAACTTGTTCCGTTTGTAGATTGGTTAGGTTTTAGTTTAGTTAGATTTTGGTTTTTTATTATACTTAGATATTTTTATATTAGACGTTTGGTTAATAAAAGGAAATCTGTATCTACACAAGATACAGATAGTACGGTCGAAGACAAAGAAAGGTGTACAGTAGAGTTTTTAAGGTTGAGATTTTCTCAAAAACTACTTGACCTATTGCAAAAATTCTGTTTGATAGATAAAAGTTAAAACTATGTACTTAACTGTAGAATAATTATTAATATCGGTCGAGTAGTTCTTGAGAAAATCTTAACCTTATTGAGGCCCCCTGTATACTTATCTCTGTCTTCGACTGTACCAAGGTACTTAGCAGCTATATGGCTCGGAGAGATCTAGATCATCTGAAGAAACTACTTGAAAGCAGAGGAAGCTGCTTTAGACCTAGGTCATTTGAAGATCTTGGAAAAATCGATAGAAAGAGACCGCACAGAACACGACTAAGAAGTTTCAATTACTTTTCACTTTAAAGTTGTGAGTGTAGAAGTGCAATATTATGAAAATTTAGGAATCGTTCCAGTTCCAACCCCAAGCATGAACCTAATAATACTAAAACTTTGCTAACTATCTGCTTAGACAAACAGCTCGTATGATGCTTCCGCGGCCACACTGGGCGAACTACTCAAGCTAAATCTGGTTACGTCGTAAACGCGCGATCTGACGCGCTCACGCGATCGTAAATCATCAATCGTGCGATGCGCTGCGATTTTGCACAGTTAACGTTTGTCGATACTACGTTTCGACACACTTTGAAAAGTAATCCTCGCACGCAATAAATGTTTTTGAATCAAAGCTCTGTATGGCTGAAAAACAGGCTTAGGTGGCAACTTATCCTCCAAAAATCTCACCGATGGGTGTGACTATTTCCAAAATATGAGGTGGTCAACTCACCTTGCTCCAAAGATTACGTTTATGGAGATATCAAATTGATTTATTGTCCACACTATTTAACAGTGATGATCTATTTTATTATTGGTTTCTGGATACAATTTTTTGGTTTATTTACTATATTACTATAAAAATTGTAAAATAAACGATTGTAGAATAAACGAGAAACTTTTCCCGTTACTTATCAAGGAAAATTATATTTAAGGTTCGATCCCCACCCCACCGATGCATGAAATGTCGCCAGAAGACTCAATCTTGTGCGGGCTTCTCACTACCTCAAAAGGAATGCCCAGAGTTCTCCCAGGATTTCAATCCAACTGGCGTTTCTACTACCACGATCATGCAATAACATCAAGTCCTTTCATTGTTGCAGGAACGCCAATAAATCGGCTGCCGATCATGGCCAAGTCTGTGCTGGACCTGTACGAGCTGTACAACTTGGTGATCGCACGCGGAGGTCTCGTCGAGGTCATCAACAAGAAACTTTGGCAGGAGATCATTAAGGGACTGCGGCTGCCTTCGTCCATCACGTCTGCTGCCTTCACTTTACGTACACAGTAAGTCGTCACTGCTTTGCACTCTTCAGAGCCTAAAGCGTATAGTGCACTAGACGACCACGACTCCGGTCAGTGGCCGCAGGCTAACTAAAGAAAATATATGAACGTCGCTCACTTGGCTGCCACTGGTCAACTTGGTTGGTCGTGGTCGTGGCCGTCTAGTGCGCGAGGAGCGTAAATCTAATATCATTTCTTTCAGCAGTATAGTCATGGGCACCATTGTCAAGTCGGCTATGCTGTGCGGTGTGCTTAAATTAGCTTGGTTACCATTTTAATTGCCTTTTCTTCTATTTGTGTATGAGGCACGTAACAGATAATTTTCAACCATCACAACCTTTGTACTAGTGTGCTCTAGATTGTTACTCTTCAATCAGATTTTAATTACCATAGACTCTATTGAAGGCAAAATGGACGCTAATGTTTTTCAAACGTATCCATAAGGTATCCATAGTTACGTCTATTGACACTTGTCAATAATCTTATGTTGTAGATTTTGAAACAGTAACGAATCTTCTTTGGGAAATTATTTTACGTAGTTAACTGGTCGAAACCTTGAAAGCATGCTCTCAATAGGATCGTAAAGGTTACGATTGTTGTAAAGCCCACTACGTATCCTTCCTTGCATCATTTATGTCATCATAAGCTTAGAAAAGTATTGGTTTGTATTGTGTCGTCTTAAATCTGTGTATCGGAGTGGTTAATCTGCGGGTCAGGGTATCCATAAAGAGTTCAATAGGCCATGTGTGGTCCTAGAACAAGTCAGGAGCCGTCGATCCATATTCGAAGCCTCCTCTTTGTATCACTCCTTTTAAATTCTCACGAGTTGGAGACAAAACATCGTCCACAATGGCCCGTACGTGAGCGTCCAACTTGACAATATGACAACTTCATAATTAATAACCTCTAAGTCATCTCGGCCGATATAATTTCCCATTTATCTTTCTGGCGAGTTCCTTCACCTCAACGCCTTTTGTTGGTGTAAAGGTGGCTCACATTTCTAATTCAAACTGTGCACCGTTACGCACGACACGTTGATTTTGAGCGCAACATCTGCATTATGATCACAATCTATGTGACTTGTTTGTGTCTCAGCTTGCGACAGTATTGAAACTTCACAAGCTACAGTTCCATTTACATCTTTACCGTTGGATAATACATTTGTTACTCCTATTTCATAACTGCCTATACTTATTTTGGTAATATTGTGATGCGTTAGAAATTCTCCATGTAACGAACGATTCGGAGACGTCGTCGAGCGTTCATAAAATTAGACGTAGTAATGACGAATGTCGTATATTTAGCTTTCTCATTTGACAGTTTATGAAAAGGTAGCCCGAGTTTTTATGAAGCGTCGCCGGTTCGTTCAAAGTTTCTTATTGTGTACCGCATTAAATATGTGAACGCTTAATATGAGTTATGGTAACGAACGGTTGACAATATGCTCATATAAAATTGACTCTTCGTAAGAATAGGATTAAGAATGTAATAGGATGGTCTTTTATAACTTTGAAGTATAGGCTTTTGATAATAATTGAGCTTGAAATATGATTTATAAGCATGTCATGTCTCGCCACAAGTTCTACGATGGCTTAATGATATTATTAGATCGCTTCGGGTATTTAAAATAGATTGAATGATGACACCTACATGTAGTATAATCCCCTAATTTATTTCACTCTTCAGTGGAATTACTATAGTTGCTCAATACCTTAAGTATAAGTACCGACCGATATAATAAAGATATGAGTGATATTGACCTTTCTGGGCAACAGATTGTAGTCTTGTGGATCGGTCTCGGAGAACAGAAAATCAGTTTCAGTCTTTTGGATAGGTCTTTAACAACGAAACGCATACGTACAGTACCTATAATTTATAGTCTTCTATATATGGTGTTGCGTTATAAATACTACCATACGTACTCATTATTTACTTCTTGCGGTGCGTCTTCCTTCACTATTGTAGGATGGCCGTCAACTCCGCATATCACCCCCCTGTTTTGATGGCTCAAGACGAAAACACAGCATTTCGTCGCTGCGTATAGGTGCCACAATTTTCTCTTTCTACCAAACAGTGTATTCCCCTCAATCTTAACCAGAATCCCATCATAGTAATAACTAGCTGTACCCCGCAACTTCGTTTGCATAGAGGAGAAGGATGAAGGAGATCAGGAGGCAGATCTTCCTCTTATGATCCTTGTTTCCACATCTCATACCGCCATGGCTTATAGCCTACCTATGTGCTGTCCGGATATTTCAGCAATCTCCTAGTGAAACTCCCATCAAAATCCCTTCAGTAGTTATAGCGTGATACTTGCACAAAGTCACAGACAATCAGACAAAAATTATAAAAATTAGTGTTTTGGCATCAGTATCGATCCTAAAACACATTACAATTATTCTTTTCAAAAAATATCCAATGTACAGACACAACTTTTTTACAGTCTTATTATATGTGTAGATTACTAAATAATAATTTCCTTTATTCACAGATACATGAAATACCTGTACGACTACGAGTGCGAGAAGAAGAACCTGTCCACTCGGAGCGAGCTGGACGCGGCCATTGAAGGCAACAAGCGCGAAGGGCGCAGAGCCTCCGGCCAGTACGACGCACAGGCGGCTCTCGCTATGGTATGTTATGTACTGTACCTTGTTCGTTTTGTTACACTCATTACATACACACCTACTGATTATTTCTCCAATTAAATCGCTGGCACATCGATGTTTGACATTGGCTGAATATGTCATTGCTTATTCGTTGAATACACTTCGGTCTCGCATCGGTCAGTGAAGAAACGGTATATTTATTCAGAGGGTAAACTGAGCTTAACCTGATATTGCCAATCGATCGTCACGCTCAATATCACTGTCGTTCTGAAACATATTCGCCATTGAACATCATAGACTAAAAACAATTTACACAACACGAGATTACTTGGCGGCTGCTCTGAAAACACCTTGATGAAGATTTCGCTACCGCTCATTATAAAATAGAATGCGACCGAAACACGATTGTCTCATGTAAGATCTTAAAGGCCTTTGTACCTACCTACTGGTTTTTAAGTCACAAATAGATCGTTAATCATAAGTAGGTACATTTACTATTTAGGTTTACCTATTTACATTCTCTTTGTCGTGTAAAAGATGCAGTCGACCGTATACCGCGTAGATTGTAGGTAATGTTATGCAGTCTACACACCAAAGCCGCCAACATCCGCCAACACAGCCTGTATCTATCCGTCTGGCTGTCGGCGGCTTTGGCGTGTAAACTCCATTACGCTTGATTTGCTGCTGACTAATTAGATTTATACGCCACACACAGAACACAAAAGTTATTAAATATCACAAACCACTTTCCAACCCTAAAATTTACCTGACCATCATTCTTCTATTCTAGCCGCCGCTGAACCGCGGAGTGCCTGCTTCTCTCGCGCAGCTCACCCAGCACATGCAGCCCCTCTCCCTGTCGCTGGGGGGCGGCGTGGCCGGAGTGCCTCGCCTGCCTCCCCTGCCGCCGCACGCGCCGCACCTCTCGCAACACGACATTGAGTACCGGGTCCGGGAGTACATGAAGATGATCCAGCAACAGAGGGAGCTGATGAGGAATGGTGAGTTGCAACTGTGATAAGGATATTGTTATCGATAAAAAAATAAGGTGCAGGTTAAGGCACTCGTCGAGGGATCACGTCCTGATGTGGGATCTACCCTATACACATGTTGCCAATGTAGCTCCCTCAAATTCTAACTTGTTACGAGCACACTAATGGCATAGAATACCTAATGACTCGTACGATACCATACCACTCTATGACCATACATCTGAATCTCAACTATTCTCAACGGCCCATAGTTTACAAAGACGCGACGTCTCGTGTAAACCCGACAAGTATTAAAAATGCATCTGGCTTAAAATATTGGCAGTTTCTCTCGAGACATGAACTTAGACCGAGATTCAGAGTCAATGAGTTTCCACTTGCGACTGTCAAAAGTGTATGAAATTAGAGAGTTGTAACAGCGAGTTCTCGCTAATCTCACGCTCAAAATTGTCCCTAAAAGTCCTTATACAGAACCTACTCCAGTCGACATCACTCGGTTACTTATCTAATCTGTGTCAACCCCACCTTAAAAATCATAACGAATCACAAGTTAGAAATTGGCAGCATAATACCCACTCAATATAGTTCTCTCGTCCCCAGGGTCCGAGTCGCCGCCCGGCAACGGGCCCGCTCCGATGATGTCCCCCCGGGACGCGGCCGCGCTCAGTGCCATCGACGTCTCCCGCCTCACCCTGTGGTCTCTCTACAACAACAACAACAACAGCCCGCAGCCGGACCTCGAGCCGCAACGGTATGCGTCAGTACCAATTTTATAATTTATTACAATTTAGTGGCTTGGCTTAATCTAAGGCATGTGTAATCTGTAGTGGACCCGCTTGGTGGATCATAGCCCGGGCTCCCTCAATGTAAGGGAAGGTCTGTGCTCGAGCAGTGGGTACAAAAAAAATAGACTGATGATGACCTGGCTTGGTACCTATGCTTCTGCAGACCCATGTTCGATGACGTCATGTGGTCTCAACAGGATTTAGTGCTCCAAAAATTTCTCTTGGTACTCCAGATGAACATTTGTTGTACCACCCAACTTTGTTTACATTCTGAAAATAAATGTGAATCTTGACCGAAGTTAGCTCAAAATATGACCTGTGCTGTGGGCCCATAAGATAGAATAGGAAACTGCAGAAACCTAAATCTTCGAATAATGGGATTGGGACATATTGACAATCAACTACTGACCCTGCTGGGAATAGATTCATTTTTCCAGCAGGTTCATTGTCATTTTTCAGAACAGAGAACTAGATAACTCGAACTTGCATTGTGAATTGGTAGATTACACATGCCTTTGAAAGATTTAAATATGCAATCTTGTATGAAATTTTCATTTATTTCTTGTGTCTGACTGAGCCATGAGTAGGTAGGTTACCTAAATGTAAGTTTTTGATGAAACCGCCAGAAACTACACTGTATGGATCTGGACACTCTTTTCCATATATTTACATATTCCATTGAAATAAGTTCTTATAATCAGGTTTTGACAGTCTCACCCATTGAACCAATGATCACTGCTAAAACTTATATTTTCGTTCACAGAGAGGCCTTGAACCTCAGTGAGAGCCCCAACTCAAGTCTCCCGGGCGGTATCAAGCGCGAGGCGTGCCGCTCCCCCCCGCCGCCCGCCAAGCGGCGTACCCCGCACCCGCCCTCGCCCCGCGCACCCTCACCACCCCGCCCCGCGGCCCTGCCGGCGCATCACACGCAACACAACGGCGGTAACAACGCCAATGGGGTGAATGGGGCTGCGTTTAAAATTACTACTAGAGGTAAGTAACAAACCACAAATTATTAAGAGGATATTGTACAAACTCCAGCAGGTAAGTTGACCCAAAATGTACAATTGTGCAGTCAAAAGCATCTCAAGTATACAACTAGTTGGACTTTGGACCGTTTTTATTAGTTATCTGTATTAATTAGTTGGTATTACTTATGTAAATGTCAAAGTCAAATTTCTTTATTGCAAGTAAGCACGTTGTGTACATTTTTGCACGTCAATATAATTTAGATTAATAACAAATCCTTGTTCTCAGGTGACGCAGCGACAGGCGACCAGCAACTAGTAGTGTCAATAGAACTGAACGGAGTGACGTACGAAGGCGTTCTCTTCCCGTCGAGTGGCAACGGACAGAACGGACACAGGCAAATGGTCTCCTAAATACCGTATAAATAAGGACTGTTTTTATTATTGCGATTCACGAGTCCCGAGAAATTTTGTAGTCACAGATCCATTTAAGTACAGTCCAAGACAGCAGGGAGCCTCATTAAGTTGAGATTTTCTCAAAAACTACTGGACCGATTTTAATAATTCTTTTACAGTTACATAGTTTGAACTTTTATCTATCTTACAGTGAAAGAATTTTTGCAATAGGTCGGGTAGTTTTTGAGATAATCTCAACTTTAATAACTCTTCTATACAAGGTGTACTGTGTTAGACCGTAAAATTTTTCTGATATATTTCAAATACATAGACAGTTTTTAGCACAAGCTTAGCGTAAGTTCTCTCTTACGACTGTCAAAGTCGTATTAACTCCGACAGATTTAAGACCTAACTCAAATTCGGCTAGCCCTCAAAATTGTCTATGACATATATACTTAGATAAAGTATATTTTATTGCAAATAAATACCAGAATATCATATAATATATGTGTATGTTAATGTTTACTTAAAATACCGTGGCTTAGAAAAGTGCTAGAAAAGTCGGCAAAATACGGTAGATTTTTACACCTTTACCGATCGTATGTGGTAGGTAGTAATATTGAATAAAGGAAAAATAGATAAATTTACTAGATATCACTTCCAATTAATAAATTCCATCTATTTATCAATCGGAAGTGGTAGTTTTGCTGTTTTCCTTAAAAGTAATTTTTACCCTATTTTATCGATCACAGCTGGCATATCTTTTAAAAGACAAAGCGGTATTTAAGTACCTACAGTAATATGCGGTATAATTCCCAATATTCCTGGCTTTGAAAATTTTCGTTATGTATAAGATCTGTATTTTATTAGATCTCAAAGTTTTTAATTTCAATTGTACACTCGGGGCTTGTTTGACTATAAAAGTATTTAAAACTCAAATTATTCGAGTTAACGGGATCCTTCGTATTCGACTTCCATATAAAAATCTTTTGTTCATAACTTTTAATATCAAACTCCTACGCATACAATTCTACCACCAAAACAAAATATAAAGTGAATATAGTCGAAAGAATCGACGATTTGTTAATCTCGTACCGCGTACCTATATAAGAATATCACATTTAAAAGTAAATTAAAATATAAATATTAGTTTACCGCGATCCTAGATTAATAGAACTTTAAATCCGGGTAATATAATACTTTAATATGTTTTGATTTGATAGCTAGATTGTGAACATACGATAGTAATAAAAGTTATGCATGAAATAATTTTGTATAAGAAATGAAAGCGGAGGATGGCCCTCAAGTACAAATTATTATGTCATGCTGACCATCCATAGTTATAACTTTGTTTACAATGTGATTAAGTTTTTTTATTATTATTTAAATTATAGTTCTCGCCTATTAATAAGGCTCGATTTATACTTGCCGGCACAATAGCGCCGTTTAGTACAACTACTGTACCGATTTTTGTAATCATTACAAGTATCAATAAACGTAATTAATAATTCAGTGAGCTAACTGTTTTGGTTTATATTAATGACAAGTCGAACTGTGCGTCTAAACCGCTGAGTATAAATCGACCCTGAATGTTACGTCACTGCCTAGGGAGAAAGAGAAATTATTCATTAGAAATAATTTCACAATTTTATTCTTAAACGTATGTTTTTGTATAATAATTTTAATACTTTTATATCGTGTCGAGAATGACAATTTGTGTAAATATAGTTTTAAACATAATTTATAATTCGATATGTTTCGTAAACGTGTGATAGTTTCGACAGTGTGTTCGTTCTATGTGACCGGGTTCTATCAGTTTGAGTTCTATGTGTATGAGTTCTTTGTGACTGGGTTCTATGTGTCTGAGTTCTTTGTGACCGGGTTCTATGTGTCTGAGTTCTACGTTCTGTATGTTGTGTATATTTCTGTAAATATGGTCTCGTGTACAAGTGATTTTCTACGCCGTCATGTCTGTTTGTGATTTAGTTAAACTTGCGTTTAAATGGTGAACTATGTTAATTATCGATGACGTCAGTATTGGATTTAGAATAAAATAGACGTAGGTATTTATATAAAGTCGCTTAAGGCAGCTTTCTCTGTGCGAACGAAGCAAACATCAGCATGTTTTTCCATTTTATGTAACACGGTTATTTTGTTGTAACATCTTTTTGGACTAATGCAATTTTTATCAAAAAACTAAATATTGCAAAGGATTGACGAATTACAGCATGCCTATTTAAGAAAGTCCAACTTCGCCAAAACACCGGGCAACTTAGAAGTTTTCACCTGGGGTCGAAATTATTGCGAGCTTTAAAAAAAAGGCGGTCGCTTATTCAACCATAGTTCAAAACAATTTTACTCATTAGTAATGTATCATTTCCATTGTTATGCCACAGGAGGGAAATCGTAGAGTGTGGCAACGCAAGCGAGATAGGCGAGGAAGATAGAGCGATATCGTCCCGGTACATTGGTATCTCGCGCTGGGAGCTTCAGAGTAAAGCCATCGAAAGCTGAGAGAGTCTCTTGATGATCTTGTTTCTTTGCATTGAAGGGAAGATATAAAAAAATATGCAAGTTCATACTTAACGCTCATTGATGGAGTCCGAGGGTCTTTACGTGGGAGTTTCTCGAAGCCATAATGGCAACCAGTTAGTCCTATCACACTGCAATTGCGTTGCCATTCTGCAGAGCGTAGTCTATATAGGTACTGTGTTTTTTGCCATTATAAAAAATCCTGGATTGCCATTATAAAAATAACTACACACATCTTCATATTGGTGATATTTCGCTTCTCATTCGAACAGAGAAAAATTATTTGTTCAGAAAAATTAGCTACATTATGTAGACAAAATCAAGTAGCTCGAATAAAAAGTATTTGAATGTTGATCTGGGTACTGAAGGGTTAGTGAATTCTCGAATAATATGGGGTACAGTCGACCGCGTATTACCGTGTAGTCTTTTAAAATAATAGGTAGGCAGGCTACTTAAGTTAAGATGGTCGATTGACCATTTCGAAGAACGTACGATATCAATTTATGCCATTTCCTTAGTTATAATTATAACATTTGTTAGGATTTATTATTTAAGTTTTGTTATCGACGTTTTTATTAACATAAACGAGAAATCTAAGTTAAAAACGTGTTAACTATTGAACTTGAAACGTGTTTGGCAGAAAATACAATTCCTCTTGAAATTACTTACATCAAAATGTTATTATTTGTAATAATTAAGTATTCAAAATTATCTTGAGGTAGGTAGTGCAATAAGCGATAATCCAAAAAAAATATAAAAAAACAACAGTTTAATTACTATTCTGTAGCATTGTTGTAAAAATATGCTTTGTAAATGACTGATTTAAATTTTATAAAGTACGTAGTTAATTATTTAATTTTAGTGAATTACATACAATGTGTAAAATTTAACTTATAATTCTTAGATCTACATTACTAAGTAGAGAGTAGAATTTAGTACATTCCTGAAGATGTACAATAATTTTTAAGAACAATATACAATGCTGGCCTACTTTTAACATAGGCGTACGGCCAGATGAATTACGCATTATTAGCGAATTTCGTATTACACCAAAAATTTTGATGTATCAAATAATTATAATTATACATGAATAAATAATAATTATGTATCACGAAAACCGACTTTTTATTACTTTTTATAGATAAAGATCAACGAAAATAGATACACAGTAGCAACATAGGTAGATGAGTAGGTACAATCGAGAGTCAAGGGAATATCAAGTTCTATGTTGTAGATTATACAAAAACCATAGGAATGATTTAAAAAAACGACTATCCCCTTTTGATAATTTAACAAAATATAACCAATGGTACAAGTGGTACATAATCAGTTCCGGTTGTACCATTCATGGTAGGTACTGGATAATGAATGGTACACATATGTTCTGCGCCATCTTGGACTCTTGGTCACTTGACAGCACACTGTTGCATCCATACTTACTTGTAAGTTTATAAAATCTTACCTGAAATTCTCGACTCCAGTATGATTTATGGAGATTTTCTTCTAAAATCAGGAACACGAGTCTTTTATCTTAGACATAACAATCTCATCTCAATACTGTATAATATAGGGACTGTATGACTGAATATACCGAAACACCTTAAATGTACTTGTAAGTAATTAAATTAAACACAATGTTACGTCGACTGTACATTCAGCGTCATCTACAATTTACCAATGGAACTTGTTAGTATACCGTTTTAATTATGTGCAGCGCCATCTATTCTGTCACAGATCAACGCCCTCTAAACTAACCAAATCAAACGTAGAAAGCGAGACAGCCCTAAGACCGCGTAGTTTAAAGGTTGTGCGATAGATGGCGCTATAAGATCTTCCTCAGGCTTTTGTGAACTTTTGAAAATCGCGGGAGCGTGACTTGCTAAATTACTTGACAAAATTTTAATTGAATGCAGAAATATAAATTGTAAGTACGGACAACAGCAGATCAAAGATAATTGCGGTACGAATTCAACTCTTATGATACAGCGCAGATAATAGGAACGGTCCAAAGTGTTGTTACCTACACAGTACACTTGATCTGCTGGCGTAGGTAACCTACATAGTTTCGTTTTTCAAAATAAGAAGGAAGGTTTCATGGTTCAAAGTAATGGAAAATAATTATGTTTTTGTAGTTGCACGGAACTCGGTGCGCGAGACCTCACTCTCACATGGCCGATTTTCAATTTATTTTGAGCTTTGTTTATTATCTACAGTCAGTTACTGGGACCAAATTACACTAACTCACGAAAAATGGACTTATGAAATTGTCGTTGTATGGAAGCATATCTCAACGCGATCGTACTTTCTTTTAAAACTTGTTACGCTGAAACTTACGCCCGCAGTGACTTCAGGCCAAGGCAATGGGATTAAATTCGCCTGTACATTATAATATTGTGTATGAAGAATAAATGAAATGAAAGTTACGTTTCGCGGCGGGGTTTCACTAGCTAACAATAAAGCCCATCACACACAATGAAGATACTATAAAATATATATTATCTTCGACATATCGCTCACCATACAATTCAATGGACCACCACACAGTGAATATTAATATATATTTTCATTAGAGTATCTTAAGATACAGCCGATATGCGAAAGACATCCTATTGTGGATCAAAATTGTGATTGAGCCAGGATTGTTGGGATAAGTACTAGCCATTATTCGTAACTTAGTCGTGTCCGCCACTGCTTTTGTGCATTTCAAACTTGACTTCTATAATTCCGGCTTCATACAATAAGGTATTTTGACAAGTATCGAAAATTAAATGTTTCTCATTATTATTACAAATAGACACAACTTCATGATCAACTGTGAAATCAAAATTGAAATTAGTTGAAAAATTGATTATATGAAAGATTGTTACTTTTATTTTTATTTATGTAGGTAGGTACTTAATGTAAGTACCGTTAGTGATATATATTTATTATTGCTCAACAAGCTACCTATTCATACGCTGAATTCTCTACCCAAAGGTTGTCTGGAAGAGATCGCTTTGAGCGATAAGACCGCCAATTGTAATATTAACGATATTAGCCTATTTCTTTTGTGTAATTCTTTTCTTTTTTGCAATAAAGAATATTTATCTTATCTTAAAAATTAAGTAATTACAGTCATTTAGTTAAGTTGTGTTAGAAAGACACAGAAACAGTACACGCCATATTGTGGTTCTGACGTCATACCTACTGAGGTAGCGCCATACAAACTTCATACCAAAGACCGTTTTGCTAAAAAGAGATGGAGCATCCCCCACCACTTGACTTAACCGCTTAATATCTTCGGTATTAATTGAGATATCGAAAAACTAATTTCACAGTTCTCTTCAGCAGGAATATGAGAGTTTATTGATGCGTCAAAAAGTTGAGTCAAATATCCTATTGTTGTCCAGCAGGACGATAGTGTGGAGTTGGACTGTTGGATGGAGCCCGGCATAACACGTTAATACGGCCAAATTACGAATAGTGGCGAGTAGCTCAACAATGCCTTTACTCTTCTTTTCTTTTCTCGTGTGGTTTAGTGACCAAACCTATTTGTCAAAGTTATTCAGGCCGCCCGTAGGCCTTTGACGTGAACCTAACGACTGCTGTCAAGCGACAACAACCGGGACCAACTGCTTAACGTGCTTTCCGAGGCACGAAGGGGCTCAGATGAACGTGTCACTAGCGGTCTTTACTCGACCGTACCTGATTATTTGTTCACCGACACGGTTGTATGTAGTACATATTATATTAGGTATGTACCTATAGTATACATAGGCGTTGTACACGCGGTGTTGGGTTTAATCAAGCGTTAATTAAGAGCCCCTCATTATAGCACAACCACTGTACATTATACGAACATGACACCATAGTGTGGTGCTATATTAATTAGACAATAATGGACATAATTGCTCTGAATTATTGTAGAAATCTATATCGCAAGTCGATGTATGAGATCAATAAGTAACCATAGATACCCACCATTAGCTTAGTTAGTGGCCTTGACTTTCGTTAACTCTAAATTGAAAGAAAAACCGGCCAAGTGCGAGTCGGTTGAAGTTCTATCTTAATTAACTTTGCTCTAACGAAAAGATAAACTAGATTAGAGACCAATGCCATTTGCCATTATCAAAATATTATGTCCATACATCGACATAGGTACAGTGCACGAGGCGTAACCTCAGGTTTGCATTTGTGTGAGTGCACACAGTTAGTGTAGAGTGATATTCGGCCTGAGGCGCGACGCGTCCAATACAAACGCAACAAAATACACCCTGCCGCGCACGCACCGCACTTCACCTCTTGTACCGCTATCACTCACACAAATGTAAACCTGAGCTTACGCCTCGCGCACTGTACTCTTGATTAGTTAATCCTCTGCAAATATAAGTTTGTAAAAAAAAAATGGGGGGAGATTTAATTTCAAATTTACAATATTCGGATTTTGTCCTTTACTTGTGCTTTAAGACCTAGCTTCTTGCCAAATGACATTGCCACATTTCAATGGAGCTTTGCCCCACCTACAAAACTACGTGAACATTTAAGCTGTACCTATGATTTTGTTGGGGACTTATTACGGGTTTCATAATCAGTATCATTTTCTACTACTTTCGCAACTCCTATAAAATAATAACAAAAACCATGAATAATTCGCATGGATTCTTACTATTTTCTGAATTCTTAATTGAGCTGTTTTTTTCGACTCGCTTGATGTACAAAACTTTATTTTAAACCAATAATTTAATAAAAAACGGAGATTTTTTTACATTTATTCGTTATCTTGTACATCATGCGGTTGAAGGTGGGGCTGAATCTGGCATTGTCATTTCATATTATAATCAAACCTCGACTTTAAGCACCCAATTTCGTCAACCGTTTTGCCTAATTCATTTTAGCACTCAATTCTGGTTTGACCGTAACGTAACGTTTACATTAGCCTAATTGTAAACAAACGTTATCAGGCAGACACGCAGCACGTGAACTAGTACACTAACGTATTAACATATTAATGGAAACAGTATTAAAAGTCGTTTCTCGGGTATTAAAGTGGTTATGCAAACATTTTTCGCTTGGGCGGCGCAGCTAGGGCGGGCGGGGATCGAGGTATCTTCAGTTTTGTTCAGACTTCAGTCAGTCGCCATGTGTCTACCGAGCAGAGACCACGCGTTCCGCTATCCGTTACGTGTCTCGGAAACACGCGAGGGGCCCACGAGACTCGGTATCCTGGCTTAAAACTAAAAACTATCAAAGGAAGTTATATACAAGTGTTTATGTAACCGTTAACTGACCTACAGTTTCTGTGTTTGTGATTTACACGTGTCCGCTGTGTTACCGGTTCTTTGGTAAGTTTGTTATTTATAAGCGTCCAAATTAGAGTTCACAGTTGAGAGGAGAAAGGAAAACAAAATTAATTGGGCGGAAACTACAAGAAAACTTGGCTGTAGCTCAGCTTAAGGCTTTACAGGAGAAAGTGATTTATTTGGAGGCATGAAAGTGAAAATTTTCCGGTGTGAATTAATGAGGTCACTTTTAATTTGGACTAGACTTTTCGGTAGTAGGTCTAACACAAAGAAAAGTATACAGTAGAGTTATTAAGGTTGAGATTATCTCAAAAAGTACCAAATCGACCAATTTTAAACATTATTTTGCATTACATAGTCTGCGTTATAAGCTATCTACTAGTAAAATATTTTTTACAATAGGTCAAGTAGTTCTTGAGAAAATCTCAACCTTAGGGACCTCCTGGACACATTTATCTCTATTCGACTGTATCTCAGTATTTATTGCAATGGTTGGTGTGCTGTCAACTGTGCCTAAATGATCTAGAAAGTACTACTTCCTATTTTATATAAGTAGAAAAGTTTCTGTAACTATATTAAACAATCATTTTTAATTTATTTGACACTGACAACCCTACTAAAACAGCCACTTGTTGAGCTATAGTACTTTTCAGAATAAAATGGGTCTCTACGTATAGACTCTATAATATCTACTCTAAGGAAGAGACAATTTGATCTCTAGCTCACACTGATGTAGCTCTTGCAACTCTCTTTTATACCATTTTGACAGCGGTAAGAGCGAACATTAAACTCTCGCTCAAAATTATCTATGAACATCGGTCTAAGTCTCTATATTGTAGAGATAATCGTGATTATTTTTCAATCAATTCGGACTAACTTCATTAACTTAATTTAAAAATATTCAAAAACTCTACTTTTGTAGAGTTTAAAAATCGAGTCATATCTAACATCTCAGTGGCTAATTTAAAAATATATATATATATAGGTAAATAAGAATCGTACGGTGCTAATCATTCGGTCATGTTGACAGCCTGATAGAGTTGACATTAGTGACGTGATTGCTTCCTCAATGAACGCTATTTAGTACATTCCATTGTGTACCACTCTACCTTACTGATTTTATACACTGGTAGAAACTATATCTCACCTAGCTTAGCATGTAGAGGTGACTGAATACTCATTTTATTTATTAACGGGACTTAAATCTATAAACTATAAATTATCTTACTGATAAACATGCAGTAAGGTAATACACTCTACCTTTCACACGATTCTTTACGCTATATATTGCAGTTAACGAGGTGTATATATTTATCTCGCCTTGAGTAGCCTGGAAGAGATCGCTTTGTGCATTAAGGCCGCTCTACTCATACTTTTAGTGCCTATAAATATGTTTCTCAGTGCGATAAAGAATAATGCCTATCTATCTCTATCTATTATTACTTATCTTCAGAAAGAAAAGTCTCAGTTTCCTTTTCCTTACCGAGAATATAGATAATAATAATAAACTAATGCCTAAACACATACCATTTCTATCTTGTTGTTATAAACATAGAGAAAGAAATCATTTATATAAACATAGCATTATCTGAGTTATCTCGGGCTGTTATCTAAATAGTGCTTGTTAATATTTGTTTGGTAAACGCGAATTTTACGCACGATAATCAGATTCGAATATTTTTTTTGGCGCACGTGTAGCGTAGGAATATGTACAGTCAAAGTCACAGAAAACTGTACAAGTCTCATTAAGTCTGCTACAGTTTTCATACATAGTTTGAGTGAAGGAAGGGTAACGAAAGAAATACACATACCAAATTAATGATAACGGAAGGGTCGGCAGAGGTAGACCGAGGAGAACGTACGTCGACCAAATTGGCGATGTCTTGAAAAAGGGCCAAGAACGGTCTACTACAAACCGACGAGCGTGCATGAAGAGATTGATGAATGGAGGAGGCAAGGGTTGTGTGCCAGGATCGCAGCATATGGAAGTCCATCGTCTCTGCCTACCCCTACGGGAATCAGGCGTTAGTTTATGTATAAATAAATAAAATACATAGCTTGTCAACTAATTTGGGGTACTTGGCATAGAAAAGTAATCGTAAAGAAGTCCATTGCGATTGTTTTGGTGTGAATACACCAAAACAATCGCAATGAGTGAATACTCATGTGACCTATTCCATAAAAACAATAAGAAAAAAATAAAACGAAGTATGAGCACCATACATAGCATTTTAAACATCTTCATATTGTCTGCGACGATAACCTCTCGTAACTACATACGAATAAAAACCGGAATTTGAAATACTTATCAATTGCTGTTATTCATAGTTAAATCTCATTAGCCTTAAATTGCCTATCCCTTTCACACTTCGTTAAAAAAGATAAAGATAGAAAGGGGCAGGGGCCTAAACGGTGGGATAACTTTAAATCACGTTTATGTATACGCGCCTATACCTTTAGATATTGATAATTAGAGCTTGTTCCAACTAGTCACTACAGATCTAGTAAATCTACATTAAGACTACTTGGAAAAAAATCTGAAATAATTCTACATTAAACTGGCGTGACATTTTTATAACTGAAATATATCTTACAGACCTAATGCAGGCAGCATTAGGCCTCTTTCCTATACTAAAGTTATGAAAAGGATGGCACTACTGATTGAAACGAATTTTAAAATTAGAATACAAGAGAATCGCTATCATTGTTTGCCCACAATATTCAGGTAGTACCTACTTACTATAGTAGCTACAAGAATTAGTAGAGTCTGATATTTATAGTGGATGATACGTTCATCACTGTTATCAGCGCGATAAGACTCGATAAGGGGCCACCGAGCACTTAGGCCGAGTTATCTCAGGTCACACTGTCACATACTCGCACCTAGCAGTCGATATGTCGTAACTTCGAATATTAATAAATCGGGACATCATCCGTCTGTATCAGTCCATTGCTGGACATAGGCTCATCCCCACGCTACTCAACCCGATTCTCATCCTTTTGCATTCAGTCTCTGCTAGCAACCCTGCGCAGGTCATGCCTCCATGTGGTCGGGGGGCGTCCCATTACGTTGTCCCTTTTGAGCAATAAATGGTAGGTGACGACATTTTTGTATTGCAACATGGATTTTTGTACATGGATTTAGAATATGGTAAAAGTATTCACTGCGATTTGTATCAAGTTTCTAGGTCAAATAGGTGTCCAAAGATTTGTTCCACGACTTTTAAATTTTCGCAAACTTTTTTTTTGACTTTTCATAAGTTTTGTACCGATCAGCTGATCGTAGAGGCAACCATTTATTTTTAATTGAAAAGTCGCAGAATAAATGTTTTTCAATTACTACCTTTCCGGTATATCCTGTATATCGGTATGTAATTTACACTACTCTCAAGTCTCAAGACAAGGCAGTGATTGCTGTATAAAATATGCACAAATGTGTATGTTCTACATTTCTACACAACTTATAGGTAGGTACAGTCGACAGCACATTAACTTCCAAAACCATTGCAAACTAAACTGTATTACCACCGCGTAAAGTGACAGTGTGTTACATTGCATGTGCTGTTAGCTATATTTAGGAGCAGCTGTTTAGAATACATATTCAAAATCTCATTCAACAGGCACAATAGTGTGAATTTGAATTAATGAATAATCTTGTCTGAAGCGTGTGAAATTCTGCGGTTTCAATTGACGTTTCATTTCAGCATAACCTATAAACGATCGTAATAGGGTTTTTACACAAAGGGTTACTCATTTTATAGCAATTTATACAATTTCCTTATTTTGTTGTGTTTGAATAGGTAGGATTACCTGCCTACACCGTTCTTTAGCGAAAACTGAGGAAAAACTGCAACAGTTTTCAGCTAAAAGTGATCTTTTTGATGATTTTAATTGATTTACACAATGATAATTAAACTTTTCATGATAATATTTTGAAAATATTTTATTACTTATAGAAAAACAAAAAGGGCGACTAAAATTGAATATTTAAGTGTTCCGACACGATGTACCTATACTCTATTGCTGTTATTCATAAACCTAGTTAAACCTCACTTTCCTTAAATCGTGTTGCTTTCCTTTTCACACTTCGTTATAAAAGGTTGAGATAGAAAGGGACGGCTTATTCCACTTTGAGGGTGCCTAAACGGTGGCGTAACTTTAAATCACGTTTATGAATACGCGCCTATAGCTATTAATTGGAGTTACATATAAAATGTCGATTAAACAGACTTTAATATAAAAGTGTAGAAATACTTACCTTTAAAATTATATATTTCAGACATACGGCATTTGTCTGAGTACCGCAGCGCATCTTAAAATAGCTGGTCAATTTGTGACGTGATGCGCGTGTACTATTAGAGGGTGCATTAGTTACGACCACGAAGCAAGGAACCGCCGATGGAGTTACCCATATTTACATCGCAGACTCTGCTCTTGAGCGACAATTCGCATCTCTGCCTGTATGTCTCTGTTTTTCCATAATTTTCAATAGAAGTCGAACACATCATCATCATTATCAATCCACTGCTGGACGTAGGCTTCTCCCAAAGCACGCCACTCAACCCGATTCTCGGCTATTTACATCTAATCTCTGCCAGGCACCTTGCGAAGATCATCGCGCCACCTGGTCGGGGCGTCCGCTACGTTTACCCGCTCGTGGCCTCCATTCGAGAACTCGTCGAATATGTAAAAACAAGTGGTATATTTTACTGACATATGAGAGTGAAAGTGACAACAAGAGCGGATACCTGCCTCCATACAAAATATACTTTAGGCTCTCTCCGTGGTGGGTGGCGTTTGTTTCTTTATCTATCTATCTATCTAGCTATCACAGTTACCACCTGCCAGCTGTAAGATTGGGTGGTATTTTTAAACCGCACTCTACGTAGGAGTTTGATAGAGTGAAATGATAGTTATACATTCTAATAGATTCTGGGTGATCAGTGCCACGTTTATGCATAAACCTAGTCTAAACTTCCCTTAACCTGTGTTCTTCTTATCACTTTCACACTTCGTTAAAAACGTCAGGACAGAAAGAGACAGAAGGCCTAAACGGTGGAATAACTTTATATCACGCATATTGGATACGCGCTAGCGACAAGGCCGTCTTTTTACGAAATGTAGGTACAGTCGACGACAGAGATAAGTATACAGGGGGCCTCAATAAGGTTGCGATTTTCTCAAAAACTACTGGACCGATTTTAGTAATTGTTTTACAGTTACGTAGTTTTCACTTTTATCTATCAAACAGTGAAAGAATTTTTGCAATAGGTCAAGTAGTTTTTGAGATAATCTCAACCTTAAAAACTCTCCTGTACACCTTTCTCTGTGTTCCACCGTACCTAACTAAACCGAAGCCCAAAGCAAGCAAGTGTCTTATTTTGTAAACAAAAACTACCCTATCCTACTAACATTTTAAACTGTTGTGTGATTATGGCATAGTTATTTTCACAGTGTTAAATCTTATCACTTTATTTTCACAATGATGAACAGCTCGATCAATCAGTTCCTTCAGTATTACATCACAACAGGTAATTAGACGATCATATTTGTTTAAGACACTTGATTTGGGTTCGGTATATCTGCTTTGATTTTTGTCGCCATATTCTTTGTGCAATAAAGTTATCTATCTATAAGCAAAGTAAACAGCTTAGGGCTTCACGTCTTGGAGACGGAGGCCGATATTCAGAGTTCAGAGACGACTTTGAGAGCAAACTTAGCGTGAGCTTGCTCTTACAACTGTCAACCGAATTCTTCGTTGTAACTGTCAACCGAATCTATTGAATTTGACATTAATAAGAGGAAATTCACGCTAGGTATGCGCCCAAAACTATCTATATGATGCTCGGTTAATCTTTTCAGCTAAATCTCAAACACGTAGTCGATTTATTTCTTGAACAAATGCGAAAAATTCGCTAAATTCTGTCCAGTTATTTATGACGTCCATTTAACAACAATTCCGTTATATTCCACATTATCTGCGTCAGAAATAAAGCTCTCTTGCACACAGGAGTTTATTTACGTTATATTATAAATAACTTTCTCCGTCCGTCCCGTCCGTCTGTCTGTCGATACATACATACATACATTCTGACATGATAAGGAGCTTGTTATGTGCCCGTTTTATAGGGTTGTCCTATCCATATAGTTTAAGCTTTGTACTCACGAAGACAGTCATAATATAAGGTTGAGATTTTCTCAAAAACTACGGGACCGAATTTTATAATTCTTCCACAGTTAGGTACATAATTTTAACTTTTATCTATCTAAAAGCGTAAAAATTCTAGCAATAGGTCAAGTATTTTTTGAGATAATCTCAACCTTAAAAACTCTCCTGTACACGTTTCTTTTAATTAGACCGTACTTTTAACCGCATTTAAAGATGACAACCCTGCAACGGTGACGTCACTGAGCCAGCAGTGCCAGCACTACACATCGACAGTCCGATGTGTATTGCTAGCATTATGCATATCAGCACATTTATCATTCAATTTCAACCTTAAATTCATCACTACTCGAAACTGGAAAGATTTTAATTCTTTTTATTTTTAAGATGAATTTTAACAAAATACCGAAATCCCAAAAGGCTGGGGATGAGCCGCTCTGTCGCAATATTCACAGTCAGCAACCACTGTGGCAGAGCGTGCCCGTCTCCTTGTTGTATCGGAGCGGGAGGCCGGTTACTGGCTCCAAGCAATCCCTTCACCAAACCTAGGAACCCTGTTTGACAAAACGACCCTCACCCTATGCATCTGCCTGCGGCTCGGTTTGAAAGCTAACGAACCTCATCGCTGCCCATGCGGAAGTGTTGTGGATATTTTGGGCCACCACGGGATCGCTTGTCTCCGCAGTGCTAGCCGCCTGTCGCGCCATGTCTCACTGAACCATGTCATCCGGAGGGCCCTTGCCACCGCCAACGTGCCAGCTGTATTATAACCACCTGGCTTGGCGCGTGACGATTGAAAGCGGCCTGATGGCATGACACTCGTTCCGTGGTCTAGGGGACGGTCCCTGGTGTGGGACGCGACGTGTGACGATACCTTGGCTCCGTCCCACCTGCAGGCGACCTCCTCTAGCGCGGACGCGGCGGCGGCTTCGGCGGAAAACTCCAAACGGCGCAAATATGCTGTTATCGGCCAGAATTATACATTTGTGCCGTTTGGAGTGGAGACGATGGTCTTGTGGGGACCGGACGCTCGGCGATTCTTCAAAGAATTGTCGAGTCGTCTGGTCGACGTCACGGGTGACAAGAGAGCGGGTGCGTACCTCGGCCAACGAATAAGTTTGGCCATACAAAGGGGTAACGCAGCCGCTCTCTTGGGCACCCTGCCGCATGGGAGCGACTTGGACGCGGAGTTCTACGTGTGACTGGTAGAGGCCACTCACAGCTGGAATACCGCGTCCAAGTAGGTACTTTTTAAGAATTTTATTTTTTAAGTATTTTATTTTTCCATTTTTATATAATTTTTTTATTTGTTTATGTAAATATGTTATTAGTTTGTTGTAAATAAATAAATATATTATATTATATTTGAACAATATTCAAGTCATGGCAGTAGAACTTCATTATTAAAGCATCTGGTTTAAAAAAAAGTTACCAACTAATTTGTTCTTCGTGAGTTTATGCCGACATAGTTTTGTATGCAGAACGGAACTAGCGTTTCACCTTAATGATAATGAATCGTTTAACCACTAAAGGTGTCAACCCTGCAACGGTGACGTCACTGAGCCAGCAGCGCCCAGGCTTATTGGAAGTGTCTCCGCCGCGCCGCACATTATAGAATGTGTCAACACTGTGCACACGATGTGTATTGTGCCAGTTTCATGGCCATATATCTTCTCCCGTATGTGGTATAGTAACAGTGCCACCTCACTTGGTAGCTAATGCCGCGTTTCCATTACAATGGTGGCACTTCACTTGGCTATTCGTATTTGGCGTATTTGTCATAATTGCCATGTGTGGTTGGTATTATTGACAAAATATTCGTCTTATTTGTATGTACGTCAAGTATTTCACAAACATCCAATAGCGAATATGAATAGCCACTGTGAAGTGCCACCACAAGAATTGTATGCAAAGGTGTCACATTTGCGTGCAAAGTTACTTGCATACCTAATGCATTGGAAGTTGAGCAGATCTACTCAACTTCCAATGCAATGTTTACTAAATGACAAGGAGGTCAGGAAACGCCTGAGGGAGGCGACGGGTGCTCGGACGGACTCTCGTGCTGAGCCTAGCCATCCAGCGCGGGACGCCAGTGTGATGGGCATCCTTCCAAGAGGGCCGAATTTTTTAGATGGTTTTTAGATCGTTTTTAGATAGTTTTAATGTAATTTTAGGTAGTTAGTTTTAATTTATTTTGTAAGTTAATAATAGATTTTGTTATCAGAAGCAGCTAGATATTCCTTGATGATATGAAGTTAGGTACAACCCAAAGCAGATCAAATGTAACACCGTTTGGACCGTTCTTTTATCTGCGTCGTAGGAGTTGCAATCGTACCGCAGTCATGTCAGTGTATCAGCATCTGAATCAAATAACCCTGGATAAATATATACCTTAACCCGGGCCACAAAGGTTAACTTTTGTCCAATTTAGTAAAAAAAATTCGTTACTACCATAATTCGAACCCATTTGTGAATGTGGAAGAGCCATCGACAATATCTACGGTGAAACAACCATGACTGGGTCAATGTATAGCCGCACATCAAATATAACACATTGTACCGTCCGTATTATCTGCTCCATAAGATATCAAATTCTACGTCAAATGTTACCATTGAGTGTTGTCGAGTGTACTAGTCTCTGGTGAAATCGAGACCCTTTTCAATTTTATTAATTACTAAGCGGGAGCATCTTTTCGACGTACAATTAGGGCGAGACCGCCGTCTCGGCTTGATAGAGGTGGTTTATTAATTTTTAATCAGTACTAACAGCGTTTGAATGACTTTGAGTGGTTAGAAGATGGTAATGTCGCCACATTAATGATAACCTCCTCCTTTTTTTGGAAGTCGGTTAAAAACCGGCCAAGTGCGAGTCTTCCGCCGATGCCTCCGTGCAACCGATGCACCGATGCTTCCGTGCAATGCAACTTAACCCCAGTAACTTTGCTCTTGTTTGTTTTTTGTAATAATGTTTGGTTGTAGTTTGTAATACTTAACAGATAACATTTTTGGAGGGATGTAATTTAAAATTTACAGTTTTCGGATTTTTACCTTGTGCTGGTAGACCTAGCTTCTTTGCCAAATGACAATGCCAGATTCTGCCCCACCATTAACCGCAAGTTGTACAAGATAATGAATAAATGTAAAATTAACTCCGTTTTTTATTAAAATTATTGGTTTAAAATAAAGTTTTGTACAAGTTGCGATTCGAAAAAAACAGCTTAATTAAGAATTTAGAAAATAGTAAGAAATCAAAGCGATTTATTCATTGTTTTTGTTATTATTCTATAGGAGTTGCGAGAGTAGTAGAAAATGATACCGATTATGATTATGCAATATGAAACCTGTAATAAGTCCCCAACAAAATGATAGGTACAGCTTAAATGGTCACGTAGTTTTGTAGGTGGGGCAAAGCTCCATTGAAATGTGGCAATGTCTTTTCATGATTCTAGGTCAACGGGAAGTACCCTATAGATTTTGAGTATTTTGCGTTTTCATACAAATATGAGCCAAAATTCGACATATACCATATCTTTTGATTACGTTAACGTAGAAGGTTGATTTTTTCACAGCTGCATGAGATTTCAGACTTGAGTATGTGGTATTAATTTCAACTTGATACGTCTACGCGTTTCTGAGATATAGGTCTTGACAGACAACAAAGTGATCCTATAAGGGTTGGGTTCCTTTTTTCCTTGAGGTACGGAGCGGAACAGCAGCGGCAGTGGTTCTAATCTAATCGAAGCGGCGGCAGCCGTTGTAATGTATGAAAGATGACAGGCTAAACGCAGCAACGGAACGTCAGCTGCCAAGCAAGGGAGCGGCAACCGTGCGCCGTTCAGTTTCCATAGAGTTTCAAAGTCAAAGTTAAATTTCTTTATTTCAAGTAAGCACGTTGAGTACATTTTTGCACGTCAATTATTGTTTCATACATTACCTACAATCATTGCCGCTATAAACGCAGCAGCGGAGCGTCAGTGGCAAAGCAAGGGAGCGGCAACCGCGTGGTGTTGAGTCTGTCATCTTTCATAGAGTTTCATACATCCTATGCGTATATGTTGGATGTTGTTTGTTTTATTGACAAGTGTATAACGCATAATTGTGCTAATGTGTAGGTACCTATTTTAATGTAATATTTTATTGTGACTGAATTTTATATTATTATTATCTATAAGTAGACTAAGTTATTATTATGAATTACACAGCGTATTGGTGTTAACTGTAATATTGTGTAATATTTTTATAAATAAAGAAATAAATCCTTATAAAATCCATTGACTTTGGTAGGTCATTGTGACTCGTCCATCAATATGCATGTAAGTATAAATTAGTAGTAAGGAGTAATCCTTACTACTAATTTATTATATCAATTATTATTGTAGGTACAATTTGTGCTACTTAAGACGTGTCACTGTAGCCATAATATGACAACAAAATTGCTTCAAACTAACACGCCGTTTACTAACTTAAATGCTTTCAATCAGTGAAATAACCAATAATTTAGATAATTGTGTGACATTTTGAGTAATGAGCGATGTTTTACTACAGATGTGTCAAACATAGGGCCCGTAGGCTTGTACAGTCGACAGCAAATCAATGGTAACACTTGCAGTACGATTTCAAGTCTTACGACGCAAATAATAAGAACTGTCAAAAGTAAAAAGTGTTACCATTGATCTGCTGTCGACTGTACTACGAGCCTACTTTGTACGAACTTTCAAGATTTCAATATAAATGGTTTGATATATTATTAAAATAATTATGGGCAAGCCCTAAGCTAATTTAGACCTATCTATATAATTATATGTAGTTATATAAAATATTATAAACTAGTACGGTGTACATAATAAAACTTGCACATACTTGCGAGGTTAGGTGGAACTATGTTACATTAGGTACTACATATTATAATTTACAGTAAATAATATACCTACAGTCTAAAACTCTTAAAATTAAAAAAAATATATACTAAGTTCTTAGTTAGGGAATAGTACTTAGAATCGAAGTAGTAAATAAAATACTAGGTAAGTACTTATAAGAAAAATCTTTTCTTAATCACAGTATTATGAAAAGTTTTTCTTATAAGTAGTATTATACTTCCACTCATAGCTTAGATCGCGCGCGAGTGAAAATTTTTAAGAATATTTTCCCTAGAAAATTTAAAGGGCCGCAAAAACATTGAGTTTAACGCCAATGCTACAACCCTATAAAATGGGACAGATAATATAATTTATACGATATAACTCGTATACGTCGACCTGAGCACAGCCCTGAGGGACACTTATGATAAGTATAAGGACTCTGAAGGTACCTACAGAGAGAACGAAAGGTCTACTTGTAAGTAAATTGAGACTCACGAACATTATACAGGGACCTATATTGGTAGAATTATCACTTGTCACTGTCAGTAATAGGTACATGTTAGAAACCTGCGGTCTAATGGTCATTGGTTAACCGAACATGTGCCAGTGGACGAACTTTAAAATGGGCTTCGTCTAGCCACTCTGTTACAGGATAGCGGGCAGATCGATATTAGAAATCAAAACTTACATACATACATAAAGTCACGCTTTTTTGTTGTGAGGAACAAGGAGAGACGATTGACTTACACCTACTGCGATCATGACACGCAAGCATCAAAAGTTTCTGTAAATTAAAAAGAAAATCGACTCTAGTATCCACAATAAGAATATTGTTGCATTTAAATACGCAACATATATTTTAAGTTACAAGTGCTTGGAAATGTAAATTGAACTTTCCAGAGAGTTCGAGCTCATTAATACACTGAAACCTGATCGATATTGGCAGTCAAAAGTTACTGTAAAAGAAAGAAAAGAAAGAAAGAAAAAGGTTTTATTCACATACAGGGCAGGGCATACACAGGCAACAACAATAAGAATACAAATATTCATGTGGTGTGTGTGATGGAGCTGTGGATGGAGCTGGAAAAGCGCTGAAAAACCAGGTTTGCGTACTTTTTAAAAAAAATTACCAATTCAATAGGTATAATTCTAGTGTCTGTCAATACATAATTGACGTCCGGGCTCCCAATGGGTCGGTTCATTTCAAACAATGTCACAAAGAAAAGGGTTCCAACAGATCACAGATAACAAAAGATAGCATGTATAATTTTTGCTGTTGATTCTAGTGTATTATCGACCAAAACGTGCACATGTGTGTTTAATGCAAGCTCCATCGAGTGACATTCGATACTCCGTCATTAACTGTACCTAATTTTCATAGACTTTGTATAGCCAAAGTAGCTTCTATCAAAAAGTAAACGTGCTTCGCTAAACCGTCTCAGAAGTAATAAAACGTCCTAATGTGACAGGTTGAATGGCTGATAGAATGAGAGATGGCGTCCCAATCATTACCTAACCTACCTTTAACGTACGATTAGGTTACACGTGTCGCGAAACAATTTTGCGCTCATGTGCGGGCAGACACGGGCGCCCTCCTGTTACAGGTCTATGGGTAAGTTACAGTATCTAATTTTAGAACAAAATAATAGTTTCCGGAAAACAAGATAACCCGATTTTTTTGTATAACCTGATAAGACAAGGCACCTACATATATCCTACTTCCGTTAGTACGCTAACGAACGTAACATCTTCACAATTATTTGACCATACAAACAACGAAAGGCAGGGTTCAAGTATAAAAGATATCGTAACATCAGAGCGGGAAAATTGAAAAAGCAATTTTGTGGTTTCGGTGGATTGTCCCAGAGGAGACAGATGAATAACGGAGGAATTAGGTATGACGAAGCGTATCGCCGGTGGCATACTAAGCAGGTGTGGAGGCCATACGCGGCTCAGAATACCTACTGGATATTTGGGAGGGCATTCGCATTTAGCAGAAAGCGCAGTTCAAATACTATTTAACGGAAAATGCAATGCTGCGAGAGTTGACGTAAAGAGAACGCGATGCTCCGGGAATGATTCATAAAAACCTACAGGATCTGTTGTAATACCTCTATGGTGATTACTTTTTTTAATCAAAATTATTTTTTTAGAAGAGTTTACACTCTGTTTAAATTTTATATGTCAACCATATTTAGACTTCCATAATAAATTCCACATGGGTTCTCTTGAAAATGGCGGGAAACGACGGTTGCGAAATTATTAGATAATTTTCCTTTTAACGTCTACAGGGACTATTTTGTGTTTAATATCACGTTAAATTAATCAGAAAATGTTCGCGAATGACAGTACGGTGAAGTTATTGAATTATTTATGCAAGATCTGAAGTTTCAAGCTTTTATCAAGAGTTCCCGCTACAAGCTCGGGAGTGAACGTGACTGTCGAGCTGCTTCGTCCAGAGTGATGACGCTACGGTGTCTCCTCTGGATGAAGACATGAAGACGCGGCTACCCAGGGTGACGACGCTACTGCGACTCCCCTGGAGGAAGATAGAAGACTATAATATATTGAATTTTCTGTAACATGACATTGGCAAATGACGAACTGTCGAGTCCATTAATAAAATAAATTCCCCATAGAAATGACTTGATTTTTAACTTTTAATATTAATTTTACAACAGGATCCAATATCGCCTTCAGTATAAACGAACAAAGTGTTATTAGGCGAATTTTAAACTTTTAACTTTAAAATATTTACCTACCTATATAGACATAAAGCAAGGAACCAACAAAAAAAATTCATTTATGTTGACCTATTCAAAAGACGTAGCTTTTTATAATGCAAAGCCGTTGTCCGTCGTTATGCTTAATGTCATATACCTAGGTATCATAATACTATTTAATCGTATTGAGAAGAGCATTAAGACTTAGGTCTTCTGGTCGGCCATATTAGTATACACTCTACTCTGTGCCAATATAGTCTTGTTTCGTCATATAAGTAATACGGACAACAGGAGATAGGTATTGATATGTATCTAGAGTTTTGTGCTCTTCTTCTTCTTGACGCGGGCTATTTTCCGCACTTGGCCGCATGAGTGGCAGCGTGAAAACCGCATTAGTTGAGCCAGCTCCAGAACGCCAGCAGCCTGCGGATGCCGCCCACGGCCTGTGAGAGGGACCCTGGGTTGTTCAGGTTCTGGGCTCGTTGATCTGCCAGCTCCTCGCAATGCAACAGCACGTGGGCTGGTATTTCCTCAGCCTGTAAGCATCCCCTGCAAATTGGACTGTCGGTTATGCCCATATTGAACAGGTGTTTGTTTTGAGCTCAAAACCTATGACTCTCAGCTTGAAAGCGAAATTATTCTTCGACGAAAAATACTTTATTCATTTATATGACTGATCATCTGAAAATGCGAATAAAATTGGTTCCACTCTGTTATTCTCGATCCTGAGGTATATTTAATTAGAATAAAAAAAATACGTTTCTGTGTAAATAAACAGTCAAATAAATCTGTCAATATAAATTTCGTCTGGTCGTTAAACAAAGCCAGGTGTCGCAATTTACAGGCCACCTTTACAATGTGTCCTATTTTATATTAGCGTGTTATTCCCGTGGGCGATAATTTATCTACTTCTGAATTCCGTGAGAATTGTTTTGCTCTTCATAATACAAATCTAGGGTGTAGGTACCCAGTTATGGTTCACTATAATATTGCCGTGGTCAAAATTATCATTTTTGTTCTCAATCATGAGATATGATTTAATTATTGGACCAAGTTTCATAGACAGTATTAATTGCAAGCTGTGTTTGGGCTCGGTCTTACAACTGTCAGATTTCATACAATTTTGACAGTGACAGTTATATGCTCACGCTAAACTTGCGCTCAAAATGGCAATGTCTATGAAACTCGGCTTTATACAAGAACGGTCGACCGACACCTTTTAGCGATGTATGAAACATTTCTCGGTTGCTGTGCCATTGGATATAATGTTACTATCGAAACCATCAGTGGTCTTTAAAATGGGAATCGTTTTATTGTCACAGACAGTTACATACATACCTAATAGGCCCGCAGACTGGAATCACTTTATGGTTCAATAAAGCCCTGTTTATATCTACAGACATTGATTTTTCTTTATATTCTACAAGTGTTAAAGAAAATCAATGGCACTTGGCTAGATGCCTCCAGGCTTGTTCTTAGACTTTATAATATTAAGAAGTTTTCAATGTTTGTTAAACTGATGAAGAAGAATTCAAATGGAACTAATCGATCGAAAGTTTAATGATGTGTCAAAGTCGGTAAACGTATGGTGGGGCTCTCGATTCACTGACTTTTATAACAAAGTTTTTATAGCACAGCGTTTGAAGTGAAGCTGATACCTAATGGTGTGTGATCAGGGTCGACACTTTCCTTCAATTAGAAGGGTCCAGTCTGATGAAATCATATCATGAGATGGCGTGTTGAAGACACCGCTATTCCAGCGCGATAATAAATCCTGTCATGCACGCCATGCCATCATATCGTTTTGAAAATAGTGTTGCCCAAATTCAGTCTTGGTCTTGCAGTCTTGGTCTTGTTCTTGCGTTTTTGCAAGACCAAGACCAAGAACAAGACCGCGTATTTTTAGCAAGACCAAGACCAAGACTGACCGTGCAAGACTTGAGCAAGAACAAGACTAAGCCTGCAAGACTCTTGCGTCTTGCAGCTAGGACTTAGCGCTATTTCACGGAGTAGTTAGGTGTAACAGTTCGGTGTATAGGTACGCTTAGGAATTCTATGAGACGCAAAAAACTGTATCAAAGAATATGAAAAACTGGACCTATGCGCATTACGACTAATACCATAAACATACCTACATAGCGAATAAAAAAATATCCATTAAAATCAAACTGAGTGCATGCATAGTTATGTTTTAACCATCGGCACTTTGATAATGCGGCATCAAAGGTTTTGTACTTACTTCTCAAAGAAATTTGCCGCTTTTCGGAAGTACATGGTTATAATACACGCGCCGGCGGCTTCTTTTGAAATCATATACAACAATCGTTGCCGCCGCGCCGAAATCACAACATTTGACACTATTAGATTGCCGCCACAGGGCGTAGGTATACTCATGCAAAATAATTTCGAATTTTAAGAGTACCTACAGGTGTTCCAAAGAATAAATAAGTTTCAGAGTGCTCAGTTAATTTGTTTTTTTACATGTTTTAGCAAATGTAAGCTTATAAATCATAAATGTTTATTAAGAAACAGTTACTTCCATGGAAAACGACATATAGGTCAGTTGATTTTTCGACTTTCTTATCAAATCTTCAGTTATTTATTAATCTGATTGATCTTTACTATGGCTATGTTAATTCAAGCTCACAATGTTCCAATTCTAATACGTTTTTCTAAGATTTAAAGTAAACTTTAATAAATAGCAATAGACTAATAGGTAATTGCAAGACTTGCAAGACTCTTGCTGCAAGACCAAGACCAAGACCAAGACCAAGACTGGGAGCGCAAGACCAAGACCAAGACCAGGTGTATTGGCGCAAGACCAAGACCAAGACTGGCTAAGTCTCGTCTTGTTCTTGCATTTGGGCAACACTATTTGAAAACCGTAATAGCCTCTGGACTCCAGACTTATGTGGAGTCCAGAGACCTTATTAAGCCGCTTTTATGGGTTATGTGCGTTGTTTTACTACAAAAATCCTCCATGGCCTCGAGTTTTCGGAGGGATCCGGTATCTCCCAATGGAGGCAAGTGCACCTTCCATAAGCTTACGGTAGGTCAGCGTTTGGTCATGTCATGCTTCCCTCAGGGTATCCACTGCTATCGTGCTATCTATGGGCTGTCAAAGTGGGGTGTCATCTCCTATAGTTTTGTTTGATTGAGTACCAGTAGGTACGGCTATTACGGGAGTGCGCTGCGGAAGTTTGAATAACTGAGTTTCGAAAGTGCGACGCCACTGTAGTCCGACTAAAATGTGACACCACGGAAGTGGTGTGATTCTCAAAACGATAAAATGATATGGCATGGATGGCGTGCGTGACAGCGACAATGCTATCGCGCTGGTAGGTATAGCAGTCTCTGTTCAGCACGCTATATCATGATATGATTTCATCGTTTTGAGAACGGTAATAGGGGCTGGTATGGCTCTGATGGTCACCTGCGAATTTGTTTTCATTAGTGTTGTAATTTTGACAAGAGGAGGCGATACATTACTGCAATATTATCGCAAGTTTTAATAAACAGTAAAGCAACACAGTAATGTAGGTAATATCATTCATGTATCAAAATTAAAACTATATTGTTGAAAGTCTCTGTCGACCTGGTGTATGAGACAAACCGTTTCGAAGTCAAATTGTCACGCGCTCCCGAATTCCTCGCTTCACGATAATATTTATGATCACGTAGGCGTTTGCGTGACGAATTTGAAGCATTTCAGACAATTTTGATATTTTAACGTGACTCAGCGCTTTGATATAGTTTTATCACAGTAAATCATAGTCGACAATGCATTAAGTCTCTCTATTTATATCAACGAATGTAGCTGCTATTTATGTTTGTTTGATTCAAACTGGATCCATTAGACAAACTTTGACGCGGTTTTCAGCGGACATTATAAAAGCGAATGCTCAATTACGCTCCAATTGCTAGACAAATCTTCTTCAGCATTCACTAATTACAAGCACAGGGTCAGGACAGGGTCCCTTTCTATCTTAACCTTTCATAACGAAGTGTGAAAGGGATAGCAACACGATTTAAAAGAAAGTGAGGTTTAACTAGGTTTATGAATAACAGCATAGGAGTCTAAGGAAAGTGTTTGTAATGCTAAGGTAGAATTCTACGCACAAAGTTAGAAGGGCATTCCCATTGTCATTACATCGCTGATTTAGCTAAACGAAGTAGAACTTGCGTTAATGGACGATCATAATATGAGAGGTGTCGCCGAGAAAAAGCTTAACCCAATGAGGTAACATGGGTTATAGGCGACAATTCGATTTATTGGGATCTTTTGTGCATTAATTACAGCAGATCAAGTGTAATACTTTGTACTTTGGACCGTTCTTATTACCTGCGTCGTAAGATTTAAAATCGTACTGCAAGTGTTACCATTGAACTCTGCTGTTGTCCGTACCTACCATCAGACCGGGTTTCCTGATACCTTCCTGTGGTATCAGGAAACCCGGAAACAGGCGGGCAACGTCGATTGACGAAGGGTACATTCTTTTGTTC
Source organism: Tachystola acroxantha (assembly GCA_963506565.1). Lineage (NCBI taxonomy): Eukaryota > Metazoa > Arthropoda > Insecta > Lepidoptera > Oecophoridae > Tachystola > Tachystola acroxantha. The sequence continues at coordinate 8,158,933 of OY735887.1, forward strand.
TATACACAGACCACTTGTCTGTGGTTCTATACGACCTTTGGAAAAATTAAAGTTTGCATAAAAAGCGAAAAATTCACCTATTGACCTCGAAACTTGACACGACTCTCAGTAAAAACCTGTGTAATTAAGGGGTGGATTGTCACCCTTAAGTACACTCGAAATAACAACGGTAGGTAACATTTGGAGTGTCCACTGATAAAGTTCACAGTGTTACGAGGTACCCTTAGGCCCGTAGTAATAAACACTCTCAACAATGAGATTGATCTTGAAAGCTATCTCAGTAGTCATATTAATTAACGGACAAACTTAAGTGCGCGGCTCGTTTAGGATTCAGGTGTCACGTGAGTAACGCCGTAATAATAATAAACTCAGCACTCAAGATCAATCTCAAATTCACACTTGATATTTGCTGGGTGCAGCCGAAACTCGACATGAGTGCGTGTTTTCTCAAGATCAGTCTATTAATTAACGACGTACCTACCTACTCGAGATGCTGATCACGCACTTGAGAGCGGTCTTGTGATCAGTCTATTAATACGGACATTAACGTGCTTTCGACTGTACTGGCATAAGCATTCGTTATGTATGACGCCCTGAGTGCCCTTCCGTCACCTCACAAGGACCTCGTAACTGTTTGATGTTATCATCCATTTGTTTCACTGTCATGTGTCAGCGTACGCCTTTGCTCCAAGTGACAGAGTCCGGCGGTAGAAATCAGCTGTTTAAGTGTTTTCGAGGGGTTTGGTCCAGTTGTTGAAAGGATCCTTCCGATCCGACGTCTGCGTAGATGGATGGGTGATCGCTAATATCGCTATTGACTTATTCAACTGAGCCCCTCTTCGGAAATTACGTTAAGCAGTTGTTTCACGTTGCTGTCGTAAACAGGCCAGTGCGTCCTGCCAGTGATGACCTACGGAGCCGAAACGTGGACATTGACGGTGAGACTGGCCCACAGGTTCAAGGTCGCTCAGCGAGCTATGGGAAGAGCTATGCTTGGAATTTCTCTGTTAGATAGAATAAGAAACGAGTATATCCGCCAGAAGACAAAAGTGGTTGACATTGCTCATAGAATCAGTAAACTGAAGTGGCAGTGGGCTGGTCACATCTGTCGTAGAACCGATAACCGATGGGGTAGACGAGTTCTCGAATGGAGGCCACGAACGGGTAAACGTAGTGTGGGACGCCCCCCGACCAGATGGAGGGATGACCTTCGCAAAATGGCTGGCAGGGACTGGATGCAGAGGGCCGAGAGTAGGGTTGATTGGCGCGCTTTGGGAGAGGCCTACGTCCAGCAGTGGACTGATACGGGCTGATGATGATGATGATGATGCTGTCGGAAAATAGCAGACGACAGGCCATGTCAGAGGTCTACGGAAGGCCTGAACAACTCTCTCAATTAATCACTGAACTATACGACAAGAAAAGGTACTGTGTCTAAACAAGGTCCATAAAGAACATTGTAACATTTTAATGTTAAGTATGTGAACATCTGTATTATAACTTATGGAATGCAATAAATATATTGAGTATTGAGTATTGAAATAGCACTTCAAATGATACCAATGATGTGCTGTGGAATTGCTCAAGCGTGACTCTGAGTGAGTATGCTGATAATGTGCAGTATCAACTCTTCATATGACCATCACCTTCCCTCATATGACCACCTTCTTCATTTGTGCTGAATGCCTCTTCTGACGTTCTGTCAAGGTAGCTCTCACATTAATAGCTTCCGCTTCGAAAGAAAAAAAACATTATCTTGGTGCGTTCTAATACTGAAAGTCTTGTTAGATGTTATCGTAGTTGTACTACAATCCTTTGCGATTACTTGACTGTGTCCTCGCAATGGATCATCTGTCACACAAAATCGCTTCCGCTTCAACGCCCGCTATCTCTTATAACTGGTCCCACTCAAAGGTCGTTGCTACGACCCATTAACTATTCCTCGGTGCTTTCTTGTGCTGAATGTCTTGTCAGATGTTATCACTGACTTTATTTAGCTCGGTAAATGCATGACTATACTGCGAATGTGTCGAGCCTTTGTTTGCGACAGTTGTCGCAATAGTGTCACGTGTATTTTGCGACTTGTGTCACTGGGAAGGGTGACGGACAGATGAAAACAAAACTTCGCTTCCTACTTCTGAACAATAAATGTATTGTTCATTAAAATGTGTTGATATTTATACTTCTCTTTCATATAGGTACAGATTAATCTTGTTTGTGTGAAAATCATGGTAGTAGTGTGATCACCTTTGGCTTTGACACTTGGATAATCAGCGGTCTAATTGTAGGATCTGACAGTGACAACCACAGACCACTTACCCCATAATAGACCTGTAACAGGAGGGCGCCCGTGTCTGCCCGCACATGAGCGCAAAATTGCTTCGGGACACGTATAACCTAGAGACATGGCATCTCTTTAATACGGCACCCATGTTCCCCGCGTCGTCGCTACGCGCTCATCGTTGACAGTTAATTATTCGCATGCAAATTTGTACCGATTTCATATCTTTTAGGGTGGTCTGTGATGACAACAAACCCATTCCCATTTCTACATTCCATTGCTGGGTTTCAATGGTAACATTATAACTCCTGTCGCACGAGCAATGGATTATAGAAATGGGAATGGGCTTGCTGTACCTGTCAGTTATACGGGGGGCTGTATCTTTAATAAAATCTAAAACCGGTATACAAAATGTCATTTAAAAATAAAAATTAATGTCTCATACAAAATGATCGGTACAAAATGTACGAAAAGTGAAATTGTTTCAATTTTTAATGAATTTTTATATCTCTTTTAGATTTTATTAATGATAGATTATTCAATTTTAAGCTTCACGGTGATCACACTGCCACCCTTAATAATAGGTAAGAAAAAAAAAATAAGAAAAAATAAGGCTATAAGAATTGCCTATAGACCTCAAAGTAGCGGCAAAATGTGCCACCTCGGTCGACTATTTGTTCCGGCGAAACTCTTGGTCTCGAATATTCCTTCATCACAAGGTCACTCCTTTACCTGAAAAACTGCGCCTCATCTGTATGCCACGCCGAGTGGTAGCCACGATTGTAACGGACTCGTTTTGAATGAATAAGCAATGATTGCGTACTTATTTAACGCGTTTATTGAATTACAAGCACTGTCCCGGAATGACATCGAAGTGGACGTGATACCCTTAAATGGAACCCTTTGGTGTCTAATAAAGGTTTCCGTATACGTTTTGGAGGGTTCTGTATAAAAGTTGGTAATGACAAGTTTTTGCTGAATTAAAATTGTGGTTATTTTTAATATTATGTAGGTACTTACCTACCTACTTTCTATAAAAAAAATCGCGGTAATATACGGCAGATACAGTTTCATTCAGAGAAAAGTACACGAATAGGTTAGGTTTATTATGTGCTAGGGACTTAGGGTTGACACTTTCACCAAAACAATTTGACCGATTATTAAAATTATTTCTTAATTACAATATCTGCATTTTTTAAGTTGCACGTTTAGAAACTAAAGCGAAAGAATTTATTCAATAGGCCAAATACCAAGATTTGAGAAGTTATAAAGCTCCCTGTTTACTTTTCTCTGAGATATACCTAATCAAGGAGTTATTTATAGTATTTTACCAATCACAGGTTACGGCTATTCCAGCTTAATAGTAAGTTTGTATTCTGAGTACTGGCTTTAACCATTGTTTACAAGCAATGTCTCTGACAGTTTAATTACTAAACGATTGCTGGATGTTTTGTCTGAAATGATAACGCGATGTACGGACAACAGCAGATCAGTAACACTTGCAGTGCGATTTTAACTCCTACGACGCAGATAATAAGAACGGTTTAAAGTTCACACTTAATCTCCTGTTAGCACGCTGACAGTGACAGTTGCGTTTAGGATTAGATTCGGTGGTCATGCACATGAGTCATGACATTGACTGAATCAATATTCGAAAAATTACAAAAGGACAACCGGCCACAATCGCTTCATAATACTGGCAACGTCTCCAAAAAGCTATCGGGGTTGCTTCGCTATATTGGGGAGGTCCCGTTGAGAGAAGTAGCCATCCTTTTGGTTGTATGCAGCGAATCAGACACCTCGAAAGCCTCACAAGGCATTAGACTTTGAGGGTTAGCATCAATGATTATTTAATAGCGTTCAAGTAATGTCAAAGTCAGATTTTTGCCAAAAAAATAGACCGAAAAGGTCGTTGGCGCTGACTTTGACAGTGCTGATAAAAATCGTTAATGGTCACCCCTGATCCTCATGATCCCAGCGCCTCCTCAATCCCAAAGGTTCAAATAGGTACATAGTTTACGTCGAGGCCTGCGTATTTAGGCTTTTCAGCAAATGCGCCCGCATATCCGACCTTATTAACAATCCCTGGAATATGGGGCTCAAGAGTATCGACAAACTCAATTAATTACCAAACACGTACTTCAGGTTATATCTATTTACTCGTGAAACACTGTGCACGCCTGAGAATCTTCGCAGAGAAAATGCGAGCAATAAATCCTAATTGCAGCTGTCAACTACAACTGATTGCTTAATTTATATAACAGCCATGCAAATTGCCAGGCATGTACCAAATCACCATCGCTTCACGGTCTTAATTAGTACACAGAGTACAGACAACGGCGCCAGGCGGCCAGCGGAGCCAAGGTTGACGGTTCCGTAGCAAAATAATTAGGTTTTAGATAGTGATCCGGTTACGTTATGTTATTATGATGAGCACACATAGTACTCTGTAAACGAACGGTGGAAGCATTATTTAAACTTATTAACCATAATATGAAATATTATATCCAAATATTATATCCAAAATGTAAAATAACATTCAGAAGTAACAGGCAAACCTCTGTCGCTCTCTTTACGCATACCAGTATTAATATATATAGGTGTTTGACTCAGTTGCCTAGGTTTATTGTTTTGTAAAAATACCTTTATCTACTAGAATTTAATAGTCTTTGACTTTTATAGTGCTTTTGAACTAAACCGCAAGGAAATTGATACTATAGCGAATTATAAATTTATATAAGGTTTAACCGAAAAATAACCTTGAGGATTTTTAGTATGAAATCCTCAAATGTAGAAACTAAAGTAGAAGATTGTATTAGTTTAGTTTTTAATATTGACCACCTGTGTCAATAATAAAAACTACTCGTAATCATAACTCCTATAACCAACCCGTTTTCGACCATCTCATAAAGAACCCTGAAAACGCGAAAACAACGTCACAGCGTATGGAACGTATGTTGGTCTGTCTTGGAAGCATCTTTTGTCACCCTAGTGTGACAAATTGTTTCTGCCCTCGTGTTTTGGTTACAAGGTGACAACGTTAGCAGATAAATTGGTTTTGGAAGTCGGAAGCGGTCGCCCCACGCCTGCGAATCAGGAGCGAGGATAAGGTTGGATGAGTTTGGTTTTTAAGGTACACTGAAAAAAAACCGGTTTGCCTGTAGCAGCTGTTGTTGTTTGTTGATTTCTAACTAAAACAATTATGGCCATGTCGGTCAGAGCAAATGATTGTAAACAAAATAGCTAGGAAGACAAATTTCAAAAACAGCAAAACACTTCTGGCTGTTCCTATTGTTTCTGTTTTAGCTGCAGTTGCGAATACACGCACAGCTAATCTTTTCTTTCGTGTATTTCTAAATCTAGAGTTAGGTTCTTACAACTAATCTATGATAATAGATAGGTAATCTATCTTACAAAAAGTGTCGTCTCCTGTTGTATTTCTGTGCCTAGACAAGGTCCATAAAGAACATTGTAACATTTTATTTAATATTAATTAAAATAACATTTACCGAGTGCTCTCTAAACGGTGAAGGAAAACATCGTGATGAAACCTGCATGCCCTAGAAGAAGAATAAATTTTTGCATGTGAAATCCGCCCGCGAGGTGGATCATGGCCCGAGCTCCCTCGATGTAAGCATGTCTCTGCCCGAGCAGTGGGGCAATATAAATAGACTGATGATGATGAAACGACTTCTGTATTATAACTTATGGAATGCAATAAATATATGAAGTGAGTATTGAGTATGAGGTGTCAATGTGGATCTCGATGCCAACTTGATCAGGGTGGCAATATCTCTATCGCCTAATGTAGTATGGTGTACTGCGTCTAATTATTAATATGTTTAGCACAAATCAATACAAGGTTACGTACACCACAACAACATCTAGCTTTGTATCAATAAACAATTTCGAAGTTTTTGAATGTCGGCCAAAAATAATAGGTACTTTAGCGTTGAATCTAGTTAGCGTATGCGACTTTGCTCGCTCGAAATAGTTTCATTAAAGAGTCCTATGGCCAGATTCGGAGACATGACTGTTTGAGTATGAGCTCAATGTAAACTCGCTTTTATAACTATCAAAATGCAATGAATTTTGACAGTTGTAGGATCCACATCTCGCGGCCTAACCTAAGAAAGAGCAATACAAGTTGCAACATTGTTGTACATTGCAATGGACTTTGAAAACCTATTTTTAATGTACCACTAATTGTGGCACATACTTTTCCTTATTCGAAGAAACTCGGGCGAAGAATATATATTTTTAACTGCTCGGGCCACGGACACGTGGCCACGGACACGAGAGTTACCAACTCCTCCAACTCATAATGATGGGCAAGATTGAGGGGAAGAGGCGATACGGCAGAAGGAAGAAATCGTGGCTCCGCAATATACCTAAGGGAGTGGACAGAGATAGCCAGCATCGAAGAGCTTTTCCGACTGGCTCAAAACAGAGGGAGATATGGGAAGCTTACGGCCAGCCTTCATTAGTGGAGAGGCACTGCAAGAAGAAGAAGAAGAAGACAAGTCCGTCCTGGGGTTGGAACCTGAACCTTCGTAACAGAGGTCCAGTGTCCACCGAACCAATCGAACTATCTATCTATTTTGTTTAAAAAAACTTTCAAATTCGACCACCGAAAATATTCAGAATAAATAGCGGCTTCAACATTTAAGAGAAGTCATTTCACGCCCTATTATAATTCTATTGCAGTACACAAACAAAATATTGTGAAGGTTTTCTGTGTTAAAAGCCACAAACAAACCCTTTTCTGTAATAGCCCAGTCAGGTACAAGATAAAAGAGAGAAGCACCCTCGTCCTAACTAATGTAGTTTGGGACGGCTTACAAGTTGAAGTGCTGGGTTACTTACCTATACTTATATAGACGCGAAGTTAGCTAGGTATGTACTTATATACTAGCTATTACCAGAGAGAAAAGTACACTAACTAAAGTATAAAAGTATAGAGACTGAGATAAGAGACTTTCTCAGAAAGAACTTGTCCGATTTAAAAAAAAGTGAGATAATAAGTAAATGTGAGACCGGCCCCCCAATTCTGCTAGATATTAGGATCGAACAATTACGGTACGTGCCAGTGGGTCGTTCCCAAAGGTCCATGAATCTATTGTTCTCCTTTTCCCACCAGGTCTACGGCCAATTATATATATCTGTCAGTAAACTTCGTCATGTAATCACTCGATTCTGTTCGATCAAAATATCTTGGCAGAATAGGGGGCTAACCTCAGATCATAACTGATCTGAGGGGCTAACCCTCAAAGAATAAGCCCCACTTGCAATAAAAGATAACACTAGATAAATGTGTGGAGTTTTCACGGGTTAAGTATTTCCCAGGGTTATCTCGATATTACACGGAATAGCTTGAATATTAGAAGAAGGAAGGTGTATGGAAGTGTATCGAAGAATAAATAAAAATAGGAAAATTAGAGAACTATTATTCTAGACCAAAATATCCTTTTAGACAATGAAAGTTGATCGAGCATTTTCAATTGTTTCACCTATAGGACCTTACCTTCCGTATACTACGTTCCTTCTGTATATTCTTGGATATACACATCCATATAGGTACTAATTGAACCTTGATTGTTGTTATACCACCCCTCTAAGAACAACAAAAGTGTCCAGAAACCCAGAAACAGCAGTTTGTTTTCATTGCGCATGGCGGTCGAGTTTACCTTTTCTCGTCAGGCTTTTACATTAATGAAAACGAAGGAATGCCTCGAGGCAAGCAACAACCTTCCTAACAATACACGCCCATTATAAAAGGCACGAGAAACATTTCATAAGTATCAAATTACGGCGAGCCTTAGGGAATTGCGGAAAATATAGTGGAAACTTAATTACATACCTCATGTACAATGTAGGTACTGACACCAGATCAAGTGCAATACTTTGTAGGTACTTTGGACCGATCTTATTATCTACGTCTGAGGTATGGTCTCAGGGAGATGACAATGAATATGAGATTGGATTGGTCTCACCGAATTACAGCTCAGCGCTCGTCCCAAAGCTAAGACACTGGAACCGTCCCACGTTCACACTGCCAGCACCAATATCCTCTGAGTTATGTTAACTAATGAATGAGCACCACATTTATCACCAATTCGATTTTTTTTTTGTAAAATTCTTCCCAGTGGGAAAGACAAAGCCAACTAGGGCATACAGCCTGGTCTGATGTTAGTAGAATGTCTGAATTCTTATAAACACATACTTATAAGAATTCAGACATTCTACTAACATCAGACCAGGCTGTATGCCCTAGTTGGCTTTGTCTTTCCCACTGGGAAGAATTTTACAAAAAAAAAAATCTATATACGAAGATAACCTAACCTAAACCTTCGCACAACCCTCCCAAACCCCTAAACGAAATAACTCAATGATCCACGCTAGCATCAAGTTATACAAAAGGAAACCTTGCTAAGAGCACAAAACTTCACAAACACGACTTCTTTCGAGCACTCCAACTAATAGAAACGTTCGCGGACATCTACTGATTAACTTAACGTGATCATTATTCACCAATAGATAGATAGATACCACGGAAACTATTTAATTAGAATTAACACAAAAAAAGTAGCTAATTGCGTTTCGCGCGCTTAACAAGGAATCCTCACCAATTCGAATACGAACAATCCTTTTTTTTTTGTAAAATTCTTCCCAGGGGGAAAGGCAAAGCCAACGCATACAGCCTGGTCTGAATCCTTTTGGCGGGCCGAACGACAAAACCGCCTTGTCATTTTTTTTGGAAAGGCAAATGCGCCAAAACATCATACAACCGTATAGCGTTTTAATATTTTCTAATACCAATTCCATTAGATTTTACGATTCTTAACACAATGGAAAAACAAGTGAGTGTTAAAGATGCAAAAAATTGTCATACAAGAGCTGAGTCTGCGATGTAAGTATGGTTAACTCCATCGGCGGTTCCTATTACCTACTTCATAGATAGAGCAATGAAAATATTATTATGTATTTCAGACTGCCTTGAACTTGGCCATAGTTTATATGAGTAAAATTGCTTTAAAACCTGTCCATTGGCCTCTATCTTCCTGACAGACAACCAGACAGACGCCACAAGTGATTTATTGAATTAGAGATAGAGCAAAGAAAATATTATTATGAATTTCAGACTGCCTTGAACTTGGCATTGTTTACAAAATACTGAAAGCCAGTTTTACTGCACAGATGTATTCTGTCAGCGCATTTTGGCACACACAGCTCCGACATAAAAACTGATAATTTCACCCGTCACAGTATAAACCTTGACCGACATAAATGCAAAATAGACTCTTTGTCATCTTATTTTAGATTGGAAAATGTAAATTTCAGAATAATATTTTGCGGAGATTTTACGTTTGTGACTGCGAAATTCTTCCTATAAAGAATATACTTCTAGGTATCGTCTTCTTCTATAGGTATGATAAATCCTGATGTATATTGGGCGAGAATCAGGTGGCCCAGCTATGTTTGTCGTTCCTTATCCACTTTTAGATACTTGTTACAAACATACTAAAGTAAGTGTACCGTGGCGGATTTACCAGCAACCTAAGTAGGCTTGAGCCTGGGGCGGCAAATGACCATGCCAGATTCTGCCCCACCATCAACCGCAAGTTGTACAAGACAACGAATAAAATTATTGGTTTAAAATAAAGTTTTGTACAAGTTGCGATTCAAAAAAACAGCTTAATCAAGAATTCAGAAAATAGTAAGAAATCGAAGCGATTTATTCATTGTTTTTGTTATTCTTCTATAGGAGTTGCGAGAGTAGTAGAAAATGATACTGATTATGATTATGCAATATGAAACCTGTAATAAGTCCCCAACAAAATGATAGGTGCAGCTTAAATGGTCACGTAGTTTTGTAGGTGGGGCAAAGCTCCATTGAAATGTGGCAATGTCTTGAATAGCCTACTGGCGGCAAATGAGTAAATCCGCCACTGGTACCTACTTACAGTATTTTTGAGAAAGTTTCAACCTTAAAACTCTACTGAAAACCTTTTTACATTTTCAGTCGTACATGTACATACATAGGATACATCAGAGCAGATCAAGTGTAACACTTTGGACTTTGGACCGTTCTTATTATCTGCGTCGTAAGAGTTGAAATCGTATTGCAAGTGTTACCATTGATCTGCTGTTGTCCGTATACTACTAGTCAAATATACATAGATCAGTTACTTTGTAAGTAAGTACGCTAATAAAGATATTTCAATAGCTATTACTAGTTATTTTACTACCAACCATAAAATTTTCAATCAAACCAATAAGTTAGTAGAGTAATGGTCTGTTAGCCAATTTCGTGAATACAACAGCTGATTATGACGTCAAACGGTTAACACCTGGCAGTACTATCGTAAACACAACGCTGGGAGTTTCTCTGTAACTGACTGAGTGTGAGGTGTTACGTCAGGCTGTCAGGAGAACGATTGATTTAATATTCACTGGAATCGAAGGAGGATACAGCTACTAGAATTAGGTCGGTCAAAGATTTTGCAAGGTGATTTCGAAAGAGTAAGATAACAAACAAGCATAAATTATTTCAAAAAAACAGACTGCAAATAAACTATCCCCTTTTGATTAATTTTTAATACCCTATGACACTCCCGTAATCATGACGAATCTAATGATACCTTATACACCAAAATCCATCAAGCCGTTTAGGCTACAGGATGGCAGGAAGGAATAGACATACGTACACCTGAAAAACATTACCCTCCTTCTGGGGCAGTCCGGTAAAAATAATAGCATATGTACTATTTTATTTATCGTACGGTCGTCAGCTGCCACAACACAGCGTGTATCACGAAGGCAAAACATTTCTTAGCCACGCGATGGCTTCGTCATCCGCCGTGTTTATTCTGGCCAGTCCTCCCTCTATAGGCCAGTTTGGGCAGTCGTTCGCGAGGTGATCCATGCTCTGTATCCAGTAGCGGATTATCCTAAAGGCAAACTAGGCACGTGCCTAGGGGCGCGAGGTCACAAAGGGGCGCGCACTGAAGGCGTATAGTAAACGTTAACCCAAAATAAGTACCTACTTAGTACTTACATAAAATAAAAAAGTCATAATATAAAACTAGATTCGGACTCTGGTAAATCCTGCGTCTCACGCCAGGCATTGCCATGAATTCGCTAATATTATGTCATTTTCAATGTTTTTTTTGCGATTCTAAAGCTTAACCTTTAGAGCTTCCTAAGTGCTACTTCATAACACCTAAATCTTCAGATTCCATAACAGAAGTTGGTTGGTTGGTGGAAGAAGACATAAAAAGCGGGGCGCCGATGAGGTGCTAGCCTAGAGCGCTCTCGACATTTAATCCGCCTCTGTCTGTATCGCTCCGCAGGTGCATGTCAGGTCGTCTCTATAGCCCCATTTGTGCATCAACTCGGCGCAGCGCCCCTGGCCAACCCTTAGTCTGTTGAGTTTGGTCCACAACGTCCTTGGCAAATGGTAGCCATTTATTTTGTCGTTGGGTTTCTGGACCAAGTGACGGTTGGGGGCTGGCGATCTATTGTACTTATATGCTATCATTTCAGGTAGGTACAGCTAACAACAGATCAAGTGTAACACTTTGGACTTTGAACCGTTTTTATTAAAGTACAATGTAAAGTGTTTTTATGTAAAAATTTTGTTTACAATCTAATTAGGGGTAACCTGTATTTGTAAACTTTAAATAAATAAATAAAAATTATCTGCGACGTAGAGTTGAAATCGTACTGCAAGTGTTACCATTGATATGCTGTCGTCCGTACTTTAAAAAAGAAAGGTTGTACGAATTTCCACTGACGAATCGACTGAACCTATTCGACTCGACCCAACAAATGTTAGAGGCTGTGGCATTCGACCCCAAGAATATTCGAGTTGGCGCTTATCGATAGTCGACCCCATCGGGTACTCTACTTACTGCGACACTGACATAACCGTTGGCAAAATCTACTCATAGTAACTTGTATAACAAAGTTCATTGTTAAGTAAAAGCATTTCAAGGATTTAATTCAATTTATCCTGACATAGGTCCAATTTGGAAAGCCAGCAGTGGATTGAAAGCCTCCTTTTATGATTAGGGATACATCACACACTCTCTACCTGCGTAGGTAGAGATAGGTAAAAAATCTCTACAGAGGGTCTATGACAAGTACAGTCGAAGACAGAGATAAGTATACAGGGGGTCTCAATAAGGTTGATATTTGCTCAAGAACTACTGGACCGATTTTAATAATTATTTTACAGTTACATAGTTTTAACTTTTATCTCTCTAACAGTGAAATAATTTTTACAATAGGTCATGTAGTTTTTCAGAAAATCTCAACCTTAAATCTCTCCTGTACACCTTTCTTTGTCTTCGATCGCTAGCGACTCGCTCGCTAGCGACTAACGTAATAATTAAGTGGTGGTATTAATCACGAACTTTGTAGCCAACTTTTTTACATACATTTTTTATATACCACAGCCCAAATCAAGTGTCTTATTTTGTACAAAACTACCCTACCCTACTAACATTTTAAGCTATTCTGTGATTATTGCATAGGTAGTTGTTTTCACATTATTAGATCGGATTACTTTATTTTCACAATGATGAACAGGTTCTATCAATCAGTTCCTTCAGTGTTACATCACAACAGGTAATTAGACGATCATAGGTACTTGTTTACAAAATAAGACACTTGATTTGGGCTGTGGTATAGGTAAGTACCTAATTACAGCAACTTGTGGTAATAGTAAAGGTGGTTCTCTTGAAAATGGCGGGAAATTATTTGATAATTTTCCTTTTAATGTATTTTTTTTTTGTGTTAATATCACGTTAAATTAATCAGAAAATGTTCGTGATTGGATTATTTATGCAAGATCTGAAGTTTCAAGCTTTTATCAAGAGTTCCCGCTACAAGCTCGGGAGTGAACGTGACTGTCGAGCTGCTTCGTCCAGAGTGATGACGCTACGGCGACTCCTCTGGATGAAGACATGAAGACGCGGCTACCCAGGGTGAAGACGCTACTGCGACTCTCCTGGAGGAAGATAGAAGACTATTGAATATATTGAATTTTCTGTAACATGACATTGGCAAATGACGAACTTTCGAGTCCATTAATAAAATAAATAAATAATAGTAAAGGTGTGACATCGTGTCACGATAACTTGTATTAGGCCACAGCGCTGGAGTTCCCCGTTCCGTGGGTAACTCTATATCCACCTCCGCGCTATCGTAGGTGTTTGCACAACGTTACACTAGTAATTCTCCTCGTGGCGAGCAGCAAAATGTGGGTAATTAAAATGATAAAGGTTATGGCAACAAACGTAATGGTTTTTGGGAAAACTCGACTGGCGCCGGCTTCGAGACACACTGCGTGGTGGTTCAGAGAACAGTAAATATTGAACTATAAACAACAACTATTAAATTATAAATATTAAACTCTCTGGATAGTGGTTGCATAAAATTGTAAATTAATGAAGAGAAAGCAAAAACAACAACAACGTATGCTAACTGTAGATCAAGTGTAACGCTTTGGACTTTAGACCGTTCTTATTATCTGCGTCATAAGAGTTGAATTCGTACTGCAAGTGTTACCATTGATCTGCTGTTGTCCGTACCTAATACCCAAATAAACAGTCTACAATCAATTTATTTTACATTAACTTATTGAAAGTTTTTTGTCATGGATTCTTCCAGTTCCAGTTTAAGAATTAATGAATCCTTATAATAGATATGTAGTTTAAAATATATTCTAGGTAGGTATGTTATTTTTTAGTATTCTTCACAAACGTTTTATAGTACTATTAATTCATGCTTATGAAAGTGCCATTAACTCTAGTGAGAAAACATGCTTAAGGCTTCGTATGCGCGGATTTATATATTGCAATCTTGGGGTGTCTATTTAGGGACTGATGAATACCGATACACGATAGAAAATAATCGCAAACATACCCTTTCCATGTCTTTTAAAATGAAAATTTTGTCTAAACCGAAATAGTTATAAGTACGAGTTTGACAGCTGGCAGCCCCTTACGAGCCTTCATAGAGCCAACTAGCGCCGCCAATCTTAAAAAAATAATATCTTACAATATACTTAATCAATTTTATTAAAAAAGCTATTTATAAAATGTTTATTACGATAAATACTATTTTTCAACATACAATACATGGCATAATTGCGACAAGCTAAGTTGTAGCTCACAAATGTGCCAAAAACTGCAGTTTTTCACAATTATGCGAATTACAACTTACCGACATTGAATCACGTTATAAATAAGCATTTAAAAAATAGTATTTATCGTAATAAACATTTCGTAAATAGCTTTTTTAACCGACTTCCAAATTGATTATATTGGAAGATATTATTATTTTAAGATTGGCGGCGCTAGTTGGCTGTATGAAGGCCCTTAACCCCCATTTTTCTGTCACGAGTCACGAGTTTGACTCCACAATTTTAGTTCGCTGTCCTTTGGATCCGTATGTCACATGAGTAAAATGTATAGCCGAGCCGTAAAAGTCTGCCATATGCAGGCTGTAACTGTAAACTACGGGCACACAAACACATTCGTACTTTACCGCTGTAGTTTACACCAGTTTACACCGACAAACAGCGATACCCTCGTATATGTATACGTGAACTTGAGACATCTCAAACTCTAGGGCTCTTAGCCATAAACGTGACTTAAAGTTAGGCGGTGGTTTAGGCCACGATTTAAGGGGTTTCGCCAGACAAAATCTCTCTAAGGTTGTAAGGAACCCTTGGTGCGCAAGAACAACTCGCACTTGGCTGGTTTATAACCATAAAAAGTCACTACCTATCACTTTCTGTAGTACTTGTGCAAATAATTATTTATGTAGGTTGTTTATGTAATTATAAGTGTATGTATTATTTTATCAATTTATTTATAATATATTAGGCTGTACTTAGTGTAGGTATGTAATTTTCATATAACAAACTATTATAGAATGCATTTTGACAATGTATTTAGTAATTAAGTATATTTTACAGATATAACTATGATTTATTTACAGTTAATAAGGAAAATACAAAGAAATAACAATAAAATTACTAAAATCTAACATTAAAAATCTAAACACTAAAACTACCTATAAATATTTATTCATAAAACAATAAAAAATAAAAATAACTATTATAATATTAACCTAGAAAATATAAACTAAACTAAAAACTATATATACAATAGGTCGGTTGAACTATCTGAATGGCTTAGCATTACAGATAGTTCAACCGATCCCCGTTGTCCGGCAACGTGCCCAAAATGCTGGCGGCATTTCCCCTCTGGATCGCTAGACTGATCCTTTGGGCGAAATACAGGCCAGCACTTTGGTCACGCGTGGACTCCACGAGCCGCGCCGACAGATCTTTCAAAATTTTCATCGCTCCCGGCCCCCACGGACCCAGCGTCTCTACCCCAAACGGCACAAATATGTATATTAATTAATGTGTAGGTAATTTGATATTCATTTATAGCTTATATTGTACATGTACGTACCTATGTCTATCTATACTGCATTATTATAGGTATACAAATTCTCGATCCCGAACAGGCCAGGCTGGAAGAAATCTCTTTATTAGAGATAATCTCGATTGATGTACATCTGCTTTCTTGTAATATTTAAATGCTTATTAGTTATTTTTATTCAAGAAATCTTACAAACAAATATAATAAAACTAAACTACTTAAAAATACATTAAATCCTAAACTAAAAATCTACCTAACTAAAAACATTCTAAAAAACTCTTGTAGATAATATTGTATTTGTTTTACTTATCTTAAAAAAACAGATCGTATAAACCACAAAATATTACACAGTATTTATCCCATCGCATACAATTAACTGCACAGGACTTACCATTCGATACGTATTTACAATTATTATTTAAAGTCGCATTTCCCGTGTTTGTGAACTGCAAATAAATATTACAGCGGATGCAGCAAATGTATCGGTGATTATTAATGGCTGCACAATTACACGTCCGACCGTGGAAACTCGTTTACTGCAGCTGAAATACAGCAGGTACAGTCGACAGCACATCAACCTACACAAACCCATTGCAATCTAGCTCGTATTACCGCCGCGAAGAGTACCATTGATGTGTGACCGAAGCTACTTACCTAGATGTTATTGACAAATAATTGACTCATTTCATCAATCAACTGATGAAGTGATATGATCATGCTGAAGATACCTATATCTGTAATTAAGCACCAGCAGATAGATAGATCAATCATCTATCATCTCTTTCTGGCAAGGTATTGGTATAGCATTAGATGTGATGTCATACACGTCTACTGATTATTGATTTTGAAATGCATGTAATACAATAAAATTGTTGGACACGGGTTTGAAATATTGTAAACACCCATTAATGTTAATAATAATTTAATTATCTATACCTTCTTGGCAACAACCTATAAGAATAAAAACATAAAAAGTTCAAATATTGTGCCGTATTCTGCTAATATTATTGCATAAAAATGTGTACAATAGTCATATTAATTAGATAAAACGGGAATTACTGTGTTAAACATTTATTATTGATGTCTCGATATTTCGACAGCATTGCAGCCATCATGGTCACGAGTAGACTTCAGTCTACTCGTAATATGTATACAAACCGTGAAAGTTTAAAAAGTAGATATTTGTACAATAGTCATTGTTCTCCTATAAACAATTAGATACACAAAGGTCTTACTAAAACAATTTAAAAAACGTCCAAATAAGGGTCCATTGTTAACGTCCAAATAATGTCCAATAAAGCAAATGAGAGTCCATTCATCCGTTTGGACCTTCCTTGTGCTCGGACATTTTTAGAAGGCAGACTGTGTATCTAGTTCTTTATAGGAGATCAATGACAATAGTGTTTCATTTAATTTAAAACAAAATTCTACCCATCCATCGTTTTCTATCCATGTATAGTTAGGTAGGGTTTTAATTTAACGCAAGCGAAGTTGGGATCAGAAGCTATAGTAGTCGATAAAAACAATTTAGCCGTCCCAAGGGGCCAAAATACCCATACACCTGAATTTCCAGCCCCGTAACACACCTTTAATGTATCCAGCTGTCCAATAAATTTGGGTAAGGACCCGCTTCGACAGATATACGAAGCCTTGACCAAATATTCGCTGGTGTTCATGGCATAGTAAAATAAGAAGAGTAGGCTATCTCCGCCCCCTAAGCGCCGCCCTGTATGACCTTGCGTCTGTGGCTTGGCGGCCCCGACTGACGGTCCCTCAAAACTCCGAGATCGTGTCGCTGTGTGTGTCTGTATACGACAGGCGCACATTCAACCAGCGCGATATACTTTTCCTTCAAGATACTCTTCTTATTATACTATGTTCGTGTATAGTACGTGGCGTCGCGGCGTGCAACAGGTTAACCCGCTTTGGGGTGGTTTAACCCCCTCTCGGGAGGATGGCGAGGCGACTAGTGCCCAGTTACATGCGATTTTCACAGTTGAAGCGGGGCCCAAAACACCGATGTTTTATATCTAGAAAAGATGATTTGAATTCTTAACATAGAGAATGTTAGCCATAAACGAGATTTTAAGTAAGTCCACCATTTAAGCCTTCCGTCCATTTCTAACTTTACGTTTTTAACGAAGTGTGAAAGGGACAACAAAACGATTTAAGGTACATTGATAGTACTCAAATGGAGATTCGGTATCGGTAGCTGAACAACGTTTGTTCTACTATTTTTCGATTTTCGTGAAATTTTATTTGAACTGTTCATACATTTTGTACCGATCACCTGATCGATTAGTATGGAACATTGAATTCTTTTTAACTTTTATTCGAAAATTTATATAACAAAAGTTGTTCAGTCACTGATATTGAACAGGGTGTTCACTCCTTCCGTCACACCACGTTTATTTCAATTCAAATACTTTTGTGTTCTCAATAAAGTAATCTAAGTTTCTCGATAAAATAATCCTTTTACTGACGTTTAGAATAATAAAATATTGATGTTTCGGCCTCGGTTTCATCAAAAAGCGACCTTTGGCAAAACTCTTGTAGGCCCCTTTTAAGGCAAAGGTCTACGGCAAGGCCTCTATCAAAAATAGTTTCAGTTCGTGCCATCGCATTCCATTATTGTAGATATTCACTCGGCTGCCTGAAGGAGGAGGGTATTGTTTTCCGGCTTATATAGGTACATATGCATTATCGTTTGGTTGCTAAATGGCTTGATGGATATCTTATATTATTGATATACGATATGGCATCCTTAGATTCGTATTGATCACGGGACTCTCATAGGGTAGATATCTACATTTTATGCCAAAAAAATCCGTTTTTTATTTTAAAAATATGTTAATTTATATAACTCAAATATTACGAGTGATATATACGATACTGTATCCTTAGATTTGTATTGATCACGGGACTCTCATAGGGTAGATACCTACATTTTATGCCAACAAAGTCCGTTTTTTGTTTAAAAAAATATGTTATTTTATATAACTCAAATATTACGAGTGATGTTTCTAAAATGATGACGCGCATAAACATACAGAACTAAACGATATTTATTATTCCAAAGTTTAAAATGTTTTGTTGTTGTTTTTAAGTTGTTCCGCTTGTTTTTTAGGGAAAAAGGTATAAAGTATATTTTTCCAATTCGTTTTAACCTTCATCTCAACTTTTAACAATGTTCTATTGAACTTTTTTAAATACAAATACTTAATAATACAAAATCCGTTTCTTATAAAATTAATATACTTTTGAGTTACGAATTGGTATATGTAGGTCAAAAGTATCTTTATAAGTCCATTTTTAGGGTTCTGTACCTCAAGAGGAAAAAGGAATCCTTATAGGATCACTTTGTTGTCCGTCTGTCTGTCCGTCCGTCTGTCAATACCTATCCCTCAAAAACGTGTGGAGGGATCAAGTGAAATTAATACCAAATACTTAGGTCTGCAATCACATGCAGCCGTGAAAAAATCAACCTTCTACGTCAATGCTATCAAAAAATATAGCTGTTTATGTCGCATCTTATCGCATATTTATATGAAAATGCAAGAAAACCAAAACCTATAGAGTACTTCCCGTTGACCTAGAATCATGAAATTAGGCAAGAAGCTAGGTCTTATAGCACATGTAAAGGAAAAAATCCGAAAACTGTTTTGGAGTTTCATCACGAATTAATTATTTTTATGCAATTACAAACTTATATTTGCAGTTGACGCCTGGTATGTCGATGTTTTACGTTATCATTATCGAACACGCAACTTTAAGTTTGTCCCTAAATCTAGTTTATCTTTTCGTTAGAGCAAATGTTATGGTGAAGTTGCACGGAACCCTCAGTGCGCGAGTCCGACAGCCGACTCGCACTTGACCTTTCTGGGTGTATCATCATCATCAGTCTATTTATATTGCCCTACTGCTCGGGCACAGACCTTCCCTTACATCGAGGGAGCTCGGGCCATGATCCACCACGCGGGCCCAGTGCGGGTTGGCGGATTTCATATGCCTTACATTTTTCTTCTTGTACGACATGCAGGTTTCATCACGATGTTTTCCTTCACCGTTTTGAGAGCACTCGGTAAATGTACGTAAGTTTTTCCGTCGAAAAAACCGAGGATAACTCATTGGTACATGGCTGCCCTAGCTGGGAATCGAACCTGGGACCTCCATATTGCAAGTCCATTGACCCAACCACTGAGCCACCGAGCTCTCATTCTGGGTGTATAGATAAAGATAATGAAGCAATTTTTGTCATCATCTACTATCATTATGGCTATATTTTGAGTATATTATTCAAACAGCGTCATAAAAAGTAGGAGTTATTAAAATAAATTCCACCCCACGCTTTTGAGCAATTTTAACAGCGGAAAAGAAAGGCCAGTTTCCTCCCTGACACAACCTAATTAAAATTTAAACGTGGCTTCGTGCCATTTAACTTTGCAAGGGTAATACCGACGACTGCAAACACCATCTTTTATGTTATGGAGCTTTATTAGTTATTCTGTGGTCTCGTGGAAACTTGTTAAATAACTAAATTACAATAAATCTATATCTAGATAAGTCTTGCCTCTTTTAAGAAAAGGAAATTGTGGAAAACATTACTCATTTTCTCCGCTTCATTTTCTTAGGCCGTATCAGTTCACTGCTGGATGTCGGCCTCTACCAATAAGCACTCCACACGGCTCTCGGCTTATAGCATTCAGCCAGTCCATGTCAGCCCCATGCGTAGGTTCCTACATCCGATCGTTGAGCGTCATCCATTACGACTGAAGTCGACTCCATTCGAGAGTCTCTATCGGTTCTGAAGAGATATGTCATAACATAACCAGCACATTGCCACATCAGTTTGCTAATCCAGCAATCATCATCAGTCTATTTATATTGCCCCACTGCTCGGGCCTTCCCTTACATCGAGGGAGCTCAGGCCATGATCCACCACGCTGGCCCAGTGCGGATTGGCGGATTTCACATGCTTTAGAATTTTTTCTTCTTCTTCTAGGGCATGCAGGTTTTGTCACTATGTTTTCCTTCACCGTTTTGAGAGCACTCGGTAAATGTACGTACGTACGTTTTTCCGTTGAAAAACCCGAGGATAACTCATTGGTACATGGCTGCCCTGGCTGGGAATCGAACCTGGGACCTCTGTATCGCAAGTCCATTGACCTAACCACTGCACCGCCGAGCTCACCAATATGTAAACTTTATTTAATAAAATACCTACAAATAGATAATACAACAAAAATTATACTAAAATAAAAGAAATACCTAACTACTAGGTATTTACAATCAAAGCTCGAACACGCCGTCCTCCTCACTGCGATGCATGGGATCCCAGCACGCTGGCGGCGTTGCCCAGTAATTTTTTATTTATATGTAAACTACTTTTGTTCTCTGGTGGATGATTTCATTTGTTATTATGTCCACAAGGGAAACTAGGCCTACGCAGCCTGGCGTAGGCTAAGTAGAAGCCGGAGGTGTAGGGTTCGGTATGATTCCCATCGGTTGGCAGGCAGGTTCTCTGATTGTTTCATCACACAAAGTGTGATATAATAACATCTTTGTAATTGGAGTTTAACTTCAAGTAGGTATTACCTATTAAAAAACCGGCCAAGTGCAAGTCAGCTGTCGGACTCGCGCACCGAGGGTTCCGTGCAATGCAACTTATTTACTTGTGCTATAATACCTAGCTTCTTGCCAAATTTCATGATTCTAGGTTAATGGGGAGTACCCTATAGGTTTTGAGTTTCTCGCTTTTTCATACAAATATGCGGGAAAATGCGACATATGCGGCCATATATTTTGATTAGGTTGACGTAGAAGTTTGTGTTGTTACGTATGGTCTGTTCTCTTGTATGGTGTCGAAACGTGGACTCTCACGCAGGCGAGCATGAGGAAAATCGAGGCTTTTGAGATGTGGATATATCGTAGATTCCTGAAGATATCGTGGCGGGACAAGGTGACACATGTGGAGGTGTTGAACCGTATGGATAAAAAGTTGGAACTTTTAAAGGAGGTCAAGCGACGGAAGCTCCAATATTTCGGTCATATTATGCGGAACCCCCGATATAACCTGCTGCAATTAATCATCCAGGGCAAAATTTGTGGAAAGAGGAGCGTTGGCAGGAGAAGACATTCTTGGCTGAAGAATTTACGTGATTGGTTCGGCTGCAGCACCGGCTCCTTGTTCCGGGCAGCCGTTCAGAGGGTGAAAATTGCCATTATGTTGTCCAACCTTCGATGAGAAGAAGAACGTTGAAGAATAGAATAGAAGTTTGTGCATGAGGTTGCAGAACTGAGTATTTGGTATTAATTTCAACTTGATACGTCCACGCGTTTCTGAGATATAGGTCTTGACAGACGGACAACAAAGTGATCCTATAAGGGTTCCTTTTTTCCTCTTGAGGCACGGAATCCTAAAAATAACGAAATGGCTTTATTTGAGTAAAATGGTGTTCTTAGTGTCTTGTCTTGAGAATATTCTTTGGCGTAAGAAAATATTCATACGCTTTGCCTGGGAAGGTTGGTGTGGCGTAAAATTCAATACACATTTCACTTAGTCATGCCTCCCTCCCTGACCTGTTGCTCGAGACGTGGGTGGACGGGTGCGGGGGGAAGACTGATGAAGTCATACGTAGCATAGTATAATAAGAAGAGTAGGCTATCTCTGGCCCTTTAGGAAGCTTAATTACGTACTTCGTAGGGCTGTTGTTAACGTATCACAAAGAAGTCTACCAGGGCCTTACATCATTATTACTTATAATTTAAATTGCATCGCGGTTGCGTAAGGACTTAAAACAAGTAGGTACAAATGGGACGTGAGCGCCCGGCCCGGCACGAGGCCCCAACTGACGGCCTCTGAAAGCTCTAAGATTCGTGTCGCTGTGTGCGTTTGTATACGACATTCGCGCATTCAACCCGCGCGATATACCTTTCCATGAAGATGGCTTTCTCTTCTTATAATACTATGTACGTAGCCTGGCGGGCCCACCCTTCTTTGGACAAACAGGGACTGAGTTATTGTGCAACATCTTTTAATGCAACTTCACTTCGTCTACCTTACTTTGGGAAGCAGATTCCTTTTAAAGCACAAATCAAATAGTCCTGCTCAAGAACTCTCCTTAGAGTGAGCGACAATTCGTCAGCATCTCCTAAAGTAAAACGAGTAAAGCCTCGTTCGCAAAGAATCGTTAAAAATCAAAAATGAAAATTCAGATATTTTATGCAGCTTTTAGTGACAGAATTTTATATGGGTTTCATTTAAATTGGTGATCATCCTGTATGTGAATTTTAAAACTGTTATTCATAGTCACATCCTGTTTTTGATCGGCGTGTTTAACTTATAAATAGATGGTAGAGATATTTCAACAACGATCAGTCTCCACGGATTTGGGTCACTTGTCTATGAATATTCAGTTCAGAAGGCGTGCCAATAATGATATTCGCTGGAATTTGTAAAAATATGTAAATTTGTTTCAAACAAATTCATTTCTGCTTCGTCTTTTGACTACTTGACACTTAGGCTGAGATTAGTGAGAGCGCTGACGTCACTTCTTAGTAGGTAGGTTATTATTTCTAATTTTCAAATGCTTGTAATTAGTATTTGTTATTTTGAAGTGTATAATTTCTAAAAAAATTATGTATAATTTCTAAAAACAACGAATACGAATAATTATTAAAATTTGACAAATATCCTACTGGGTACGGTGGAACACAGAGAAAGGTGTACAGGAGAGTTTTTAAAGTTGAGTTTTTCTCAAAAACTACTTGCTAAAATTATTTTACTGTTTGATAGATAAAAGTTAAAACTATGTAACTATTATATATAAACGGATATCACTCACTTATATTGTTAAAGTCGGCAATTAGACCGACAGTTTAAATAAGTGATATCCGTGTTAGTGTTTTAGATAAGTGAGTGATATCCGTTTATATATAATAATTTGTAGTAATGGCTCACTATAGTTTTAATTCTAAAACTATGTAACTGTAAAAGAATTATTAAATTCGGTCCAGTAGTTCTTCAGAAAATCTCAACCTTATTGAGGTTCTATACTTATCTCTGTCTTCGACTGTACATTGTATCTTCACCATTGTTATTTTCAATACTTAATTGAAATTGAATCAAATACTTACCCTATTGTTAGATCAGCAGCAAAATGTACAACAATCAAATCAAAAGCTTTGACTGTGTCGACTAGTGTATTCGGCTCAAATTGAATTAAACCAAATTTATTCCGAGCCAGAACAGTGTGCCATGCCACTGTAAAACAAACAACACAGCTATTTCATTGTATCCCCAGACTTACGGTTACCGCAAGAAATGGGCTGAGTCATAAACGAACAGCTGGAAGGTAATGACGCAGGTCTTGCAATGCAACGTCAGGTAATGGCGCATTAAAATTGAAATAAACCAGTCTCAATCAATCTCGACCAGAACAATGGTTTAGAGTAAACGCTGCTATGTTTATATGAGTGTTGTGGTTTGATTTATAATCTAATAGCCAACCACATGTAATTAACAACTCTAATAAAACATAATTATGTTTTGATATTTTCTTGCATATGCGCTATGCGAAACGTAAATCTAAATGATAAAATTGATAAAAAAAAATCCTGGGTACGATATCACGGTGGATCGGCTGGAATAGAGCGTGCCACGGAATGGCGAGGTCCCTGGTTCGAATCCCGGTCGTGATTAAATTTTTTCTCCATTTTATCATCTAATAATACAGATTCTATGTATTGTAAAATAAGCTGTTTCTATGTGCTTACGTGGTTTCACAAACGTTGGTTCACATCAACAATCGATATAAATGCTGGTACAGTTTTCCGTTCGAATTGTGCAATTGAAATTAGATCTTAATGGAACGATGGCTTACCACAATATTACGTGCAGTCATCAAGCTATGTACCTATTCTACTAATTTACATCGTTCTATTAAAATTCAATTTCAATTACACATTTATGCCTGAACTTAAAATTGCACTGCACTATTGTGCAATTTGTGCAGTTCAATTGGAAAACTGTACCTAAGTATAAGAAATAAAATAAAAATAAAAAAACCTTTTTATTTCATAGCCTAAAATTAAATATATAAGTAGGTATAGATATCCCCTTTTAGGGTAAAGGCCTCGTCCAGTTCCTTCCAAATTTTTTTTTTTGCGCCACTTGTGTCCAGTTTCTAGCCGTAGCATTTAAATCGTCTGACCATCTCGCTCTGCGTCTTCCCCGCTTTCTGTTTCCCATTGGGCCAGGCCTCAATATGGTACCTAAGTATACCATCAATTATATCGATTGTTCACGTAGAGGTATGCTCGTGAAGAGGTACCTACTAGAATCCCAAGTACGTACGTCTTTTATACCACTTAATCGAAACCGGTATCCTGTAAAAGAAATAAAAATGGTGAAATTAAATACATACCTACACAGAGTAGCGTTTCATCTAGAAACCTCCACGCAGACAGTTCACAAATATGATCCGCTTCGCTTATGCGATTGTACCAATATCTAATACCACTATGGAATTGTCTACTTGTTCCAGTTGTTTCCACTAGGAACTTAGGATTATTGTTATTTGTGTTCCCTGAGACCCATAAATGTTTAAAGCATTGTAGCAGACAATCTACTACTATTAGGATACATTTTCCTACGGCATACACTAGCTAACAGTTTCCACGCGGTAGCACTTACGGAAGCCTCCTTTAGGGCTCAGACAGACAAGCGACAGTGCGTCGCGCGATAGCTCGCGACACCTTTTGCGGTTGCCAGCTGCCTCCGCGACCCTCTGAAAAAGCAGATTTAAACTTTTATTGTCATTTAGTTTATAGTTTCGTATAGCTTGCTAAATTAAAATCACATTAGGTATCTCAGATACAAGTAAATAAATATCTTTTGAAACACCCTTAATAAATAATATAAAACAATCCCATTTGTAAGCAGTTAGGATAATATTCATAGACAGTTTTGAATACGAACTCAGCGTGAGCTCGCACTTACGACTGTCAAAATTGTATGAAATCCGTCGCTGTAAGACCAAAACTGTGTATGAATATCGGCCTTAGATTAAACATGAGATTCCTGGAATTCCGTCACGTCGTGACCCGACCTTATATTAGATCTCATCTAGAGAAATCAGGACTAGAAGGAAATCTGAGTCTATTCCGCAGTCATTTCTAATCTATGCAAATACCTTCACGTCCTTTCTAAGACGTTGTAAATTGGATAAGATGGAATTTCTAGATACTCTGGAATTCAACTGAAATGTTAGTTTTCAAGCAGGTATGGTTGAGGTTGCCACGTTAAGAGTAGTACCTAATGGAGATTTTTTATTAGGTTACTGTATCAAAATATAAAGTCTGCAACATGAATTATTTTAAGCGACGATAACATTACAAGATCCGAATAATTTTAAATGTTATCGAAATATTTGTGAGAAAATATTAAATACTTTAATAAAGGTACAAATTAGTGATTAAGTATACCCAAATTAAGAAATTCGAACTCGGAAACAGATACAGTTTATTTTAATGTAAGTACTTTTATTTTTATTATTATTATTATGTATCTCTCTAGGTTTCACGGGTCTAAGAAAACCCGGTCCTTTGAAAGGCTTGCACGGAGACATAGGTCCAACGCGTAGAGGCCCCTTAGAGAACTTTAATTTGAAGGGATATGTGATGCACCTAGCGGGACCCGTCTCTGAGCGCATCTGACTGCACTCAATGACAGACCCCGTCAGGTGCATAAACTATTGCAGTGATTGGAAATTACAACTTAATTGGGGCTATTGGTTTGGGGTGTTGGTGGGTCAGTCAGTCTGGTCTATAGAGCGAGACGTCGGACACCTGCCATGATCACATTGTCTCGAAGTTATGAAAAAATTGGCAGGCGGTGACTCGCCCCTCACTAGATGGGCCCTCAACATGGTCGTCAGAAAGACAACTGAGAGCAACACCGGTGTGAGCGGCTAAGGGGTGTCGAGAGGTGTGCTGCAGTTTCACCATTACTGGAATGCCAGAAAGTGGGCTACTCCCGGCTTTATGCCTTTAACACTTCCACCCCTTCGAGCTATATAGATGTAAGTTATAGCTCTAACGACTCCACTCTGGCCGGCTGGCTAAGGCAAGCCAGAGGCGAGAGTCCTGCAGGTCCCCTTGGGAGTCCACTCCGAACAAGCCATTGCGGCAAGCCGGAGACGGGGACCTGGACCACTCTCTGGAGCATTCGGGTCCGTGGTGTCGTTACGCACCAACAGCTCGCCACAAAGCTGCCCTGCGGGCAATTATTATTATTACTTTTATTTTGTAGTAAATTATGTATATGGACCAGGTGTTAAATGTTTTAAATTGTATAGTAACAATTTACTTATAAATAGGTAAGGTAAGGAAATTTATATACAGGGTGTTTTAAATTCATTCGACGAATTGAAACAGGGGGTTGTACTCATGATAAATATTAAATTGGTAAGGTTTTCAGTAAATCAACCCTGCAATTTTTTTTAAATTAAGTATGTTACTAGTCACACAATTACCTAAGAAATGACCATTAGATCAAATTCTAGTGAAAGAAATCGTTGCAAAAAATTAAAAATACCTTAAAATGTAAAACTCCCAAGCACAGTATAAAGCACATCAAATTAAAAAAAAAATGTCAGTTGAATTTATTGTAAATATTTTTATTTTTTATTTTTCCCCAAATTGTGTAATTTACGCTGTGCACAATTAATGTATGTCACAAGCCTAACCATCCAATAAATTTTGTCGAATGAATTCAAAGCTGTATAAGTAGAAAAGGAATTGATAGTTCAATCAAATCTTTACTCCTAGTTTCAGTATTCAGAAATATTACACACCTCGTACCTACTCTACACTGTAAATAAAGGAAATGACGTATTTATTCGACGAAATTTACTTTCCGTTCTCAGCCTTCGGAATAAAAAGTAAATTATATTCCCTCGAGACGCGAAAAAAGTCGAATGGGGAGAAAATTACGGGAGACGAGGGGAAATATGGGGAAATCTCTCGTCAGGAGACGTCAATTCCGCGGTTGAAGTATCTTATCCCCGCAGGCCGTTTTTGTTGTTCTATTTTACATGAAAAGTATTGTCGTTATAAAAACGACAGCCACGTATACCCATGTCGTCAATTGCTTAAAAGAATAAAGTTACATCCCCATTTTACAAAATATTCATTAAAATTAAGGGCCTTACATGAGCCAACAAGCGCCGCCAATTTTAAAAAAATCTTCCAAATTAATCATTTTTATTAAAAAAGCTATGTACACAATCTTTATTAGGATAAATACTATTTTTCAATATACAATACATCGCATAATTGCGACAAGCTAAGTTGTAGTTCTCAAATATGCCAAAAACAGCCGTTTTTCGCAATTATGCGAACTACAACTTACCGACATTGAATCACGTTATAAATAAGCATTTTAAAAATAGTATTTATCGCAATAAACATTTCGTAAATAGCTTTAATAAAATTGATTATATTGGAATATATTATTTTTTAAGATTGACGGCGCTAGTTGGCTCATGTAAGGCCCTCCTAATTACATCTGTTGGAAATGACGAACAAAGACATGATGGGGATGAAAAAAACGAGGAATTAAACCTTATGAACATTTACATGAAATAATAATATTTCTAAGATCATTATTATTCTATAGCTGTTTTTACGATTTCGTAACAGAAAAGGTTTTGCTCTCGTCCTGTAGTCTATAAAAACAAGTTCGTACTCAATATATTACGTATTTATTTATATTATAATGCCACAGAAATTATAGTTCTGAGTTTGCCGTTCTCTACTAAGGTCGACAGCACGAATAGTCGACCCAATATGTATAGACGCAACAAATATTCGAGCCAATGGCATTCGTCCCCACGAATATTTGAGCATCGATCGAATGAATTGCGATTCCATCGGGTACAATCACATTTTCACATGACAGGATCAGAGTTCACATGAATGCGCTTTTCATGCCTTCCTTGCCATTCCTCATTACCGCAGATTGAGCGGAGTCGTGATAACGTCACTCATTACGACTGTATTATATCACTGAGGTAATTTAATTGCCTATCTAGTTTCCCGTCTACTAGTTGTGAACAAAGGGTAATCGATTGAAGCTTCTAACAAGTAATAATAATAATTTTATTCAACCTGCAATTGCTTAAGGTTCCAGTAAATAGCAAATCTATATACATATAATAAGACTGTAAAAAAGTTGTGTCTGTACATTGGATATTTTTTGAAAAGAATAATTGTAATGTGTTTTAGGATCGATACTGATGCCAAAACAATATTTTTTAGAATTTTTTTTTGTCTGTGACTTTGTGTAAGTATCACGCCATAACTACTGAAGGGATTTTGATGGGAGTTTCACTAGGAGATAGCTGAAATATCCGGACAGCTCACAGGCTATAAGCCTTTACGGTATGTGATGTGGAAACAAGGATTCAGAGATGAAGATCTGCCTACTGATCTCCTCCATCCTCCTCCTCTACGCAAACGAAGATGCGGGGTACAGCCATACAATATAATATCTAAATCATTAGATGTAGGTACATAGTAGAATATTACTTACTCCGCTGGTTCAGCGACCCAAAGTGGATATTGTTCTCCGACACCAAAGACCGCCACTGCCCCCTGACCTCGCGCTGTTTTACGCCAGTCGGGCTACTGAAGCTCTCGCATGTCCAGCACCTCGTCGCCCCACAGCAGTGTCACGGACAACAGCAGATAAATGGTTCCTTGCAGTACGATTTCAACTCTTACGACGCAGATAAGAACGGTCCAAAGTCCAACGTGTTACACTTCTGCTTTGATGTGTACCTAGGGCGTCCGACTGGCCGTCATTCAATTGGCTTTCCGACACATATTATGCCTGCTATATTGGAGAAACCAGCGGCTCGACTCCGCTGGCTCGGTCACGTTGAGTGGATGGGAGAATAGCGCGTAGCGAAGCGAGCATATGTCAGAAATCCCAGCGGATGACATAGAAGAATAGAAAAAAAATAGAAGGGGCTGACGAAATAGCAAATGTCAATCCCATACACTTTTCTTTCCCGCCACCGAGCTCTTTTAATTTTTTAGTACAGTCGACAGCAGATCAATGGTAACACTTGCAGTACGATTTCAAGTCTTACGACGCAAATAATAAGAACTGTCAAAAGTAAAAAGTGTTACCATTGATCTGCTGTCGACTGTACACATCAATATATAAGTAAACAAAATGTTTTCGTGTCCTAGACTAAAGGATACTCGAGTGTATTTTATTTACAAGTACTTACCTACTTAAAAGCTAAAGAGTAGCATGTGATTTTATGTGAGAGAAGAACCGATTTAAAATAAGCTTACTTCGATCTGTTACGGGGTTTTCTTACTACCGCCGCCACCGCGCCTCAAAAACATCATTACCATCATTGATCTCCTATAAACAACTAGATACACAGTCTGCCTTCTAAAAATGTCCGAGCGCAAAGAAGGTACAAACGGATGAATGGACCCTCATTTGCTTTATTGGACATATTTGGACGTTAACAATGGACCCTTATTTGGACGTTTTTAAATTGTTTTAGTAAGACCTTAGTGTATCTAGTTGTTTATAGGAGATCAATGGAGAGAAGCACTGATTTAAAGTAAGCTTACTTCAGATCTTTACGGGGTTTTCTCACTACCGCCGCCACCGCGCCTCGAAAACATCATTACCAATATATTAAATCAGTGAATAAATTACCTGGCTTGCCGCCGACTGGGCCGGAACAAAGGGGCGCCAGTTCATTACCAGTGCCTATTGATTGAAACTTCTCTGTTTGCTCACAACCATTCATACAGTTTAATCAACGTACGGAAGTAGAATCTTTTATGTTTTCTTTCTATGTCTACTCATACCTATCACATACAAAGTGTATCTACAACTTACCTATAGGTTTAATATCTGCTCCTCATACCGTGGCAAGTGGCATTAGATTATTTATCTTTGATAATATAGTATATTTTATTACACAACAGCCTAAAGCAGTGTTTTAGTAAGACCTTTGTGTATCTAGTTGTTTATGAGATCAATGCGCCACGCCCCTAAATCGGATGTTACCGTGTTTCGTAACACGGTAACACGTCGCAGGAGGACGCGGCTTTATTCTAAGCAGTGATTGTTATAAAAAAAAATTTTTGGTATCAATTTGATACCGACGAAGCGAAGGTACCATAGTAGGTAATTAAATTCAAAGTCATATTTAGCACTAGCTTATCCGCAACTTCGTAAGCGTACAAGTTCTGTGATCCGATTTATAGATGCGATAGACAGTACCCATTATGCTCACAGGCTAAAGCTATGGACCAGCTACACGCAGAGACGAATGAATGCCCTGCGCGTCCAGTATAATAACGGATTAAGGATGTTGATGGGGCTGCCGCGATTATGCAGTGCTTCCACGGCAAAAATACGGCTTCCTTGCTGAGGCGAATTCGTAGCAGCCCCAACAGCATCCTGGAAGTAATCGCGTGGAGGTATGACTCTCCTATGATATAACACTTCGTTGACCTGTTCATCAGAAAGTGCTAAGTAACTCTTTTTCATATGCACTTCAACGAAGCATACCAAATACATACAAACAACTCACTAACAATAATTTTTAAGATGTTTTACTAACAAAAGTGGATCCATGTTACCTTCAATAAAAAGTATTATTATTATATATTGAGGTAGATCATCTGTCTCCAAAAGTTTATCATATACGATCGTGGGTTTGATACTTTGATCGCAACGTTAGTTACCCATTACCACTTTGAACAGTCAAAATATCTAATTACAAAAACAAAAATACTGAACGCATTACTATTTGACGACTAACACAGGTGGTTACCAATTAAACGTGATTTCCTCTAGTATATCTTATACACCATCAGTTAATCAGCAAATAATTTTTTTTGAGGATTAATCAATAAGCTGATAAGAGATCCCATCACTTATAGAAGATGGCCAATTTGTATAGTTATTATTTATTATTATCATAATCATCATCAATCACTATCATTTCATATTAGGTTAGCCGGAAATCGATAGTTAAATTAATATACTCGTATATAAACGCAGTTGGGAACTAAGCCTCCCATCATTTTCAGGCACTGCATAGCGTCGAAACCTTATACACACATTAATTTAAGGGTATGATTATTACTTATAAATAAACAAGGACGCATTTTTGTTCTGCATAGGTACTTACATAGTGCAAGTTCATCAATTATAACATAACTAGGTATCTACTTATGCAGTAGCTTATGTAAACTCAAATATAAGAGAAGTGTAAATAAATAATAATAAATTAAAACTGGATACACATGAAAGGATCACCTAAAATCGTTTATTTAACAAGAAATTAATACTAAGCTTTTAAACATCATTTTCAATATTCAACAAATAACCATTACCAGATTTTAAAATTAGACAAAATCGGCACATTTTTGTAATAGATTTGTAACAGGTAGATACGATTTACAGATTAGTTAGGTATTTTACATACAACTTAGTTAAAAAAATAAAACTTGATTTTCTATTTTGATCTAACCTTTTTTTTTTTGCCCAGGAGAAATACATAATGTATACCACCCGTCCGGGGGAACGGGTGATTATGTTGGACTCGCACCAACTAAAACTCCTGGGGTGTTCCGCCTCCGCCACCATGGACAGGACCACGGGTACATCTTTCGAAAACTACCGCGGCCCTGTCGGCGGGTGCCCTTTCGGGCCCGACTCCGGGGGGCCTCGTGCCTCCCCCTTCTCCGCTGAAGGCGCTCCGGAACACGTGGAGCGCCTTCCAGCTCGGGACCACTTCATTCGGACGGCGGATCCCCCGATCCTCCGCCCGAAGGTCCCCATTAGGGCGGCAGGCGGTGGGCATATGCCAACCGCCGGCGGCCTGTTCGCCGGCGGCGAATTGGAAGCGCGAGTGGGTCGTCCTCGCGGTCCCTCTCCGCCGCCTCCTTCTGTGACAGGACGGTGTCACAAAATGTGATCACCGCCTCCCACGCTCTCTCGCTGCAGACCATGGCGCGGACGATGGTCGGCAGCGAGAGGTCCGCCCCGATGGCCGCGACTAGCGCCGCGCGCGGCTCCTCCCATTCGGGGCACACGGCGCGGGTGTGCTGCGCCGTGTTCTCCGCCGCCCCGCAGTGGTGGCACGCCTTCGTGGGATTTTGATCTAACCTAACCTAACCTAAAAAGCATCTCCGGGGATTAGTTTAACTAACTGGACACACTAGAATTTCTGCGCGTGTCCAATGGCGAAATAACAAATGACATATTTTTTCGTTAACCAACTGGACACGCGTGAGTCCAGTTCTTCGTGTCTAGATGGTGAATAACCCGGATATTTTTTTTTTTAATTCAATTTTTTTTGGGTCCGTTATGTCCAATGCCAGCCTCATAGGAGCACACAGCCGTGCGCGCTCAGCCTGTCGTGAGACAGCGCTTACCGAGTGCATTACAGTCCTCTTGCTATCTCTGAAGTTGGGTCACTCAGTAGAATGTTGACTTGGCCATTACGCCCTGCCTCGTCTCCCAGTAAGCGCCGTCTCAGGGACGCCGCCCGGCCACACTCTACCAAGAAGTGATGCTTGTCCACTAGGTTGCATGTATTACACAAAGGTGTCTCCGCTCTGCCCATTAGACGGTAAAACTTGTTTGATGGAATATGACCGGATCTCAGCCGGAAGGCCATCACTAGTGTGCTCCTAGGACACTCGACATTCTCAAACCAAGGCTTTCGTGGTGGACGGCTTTGTATGGCTTTATACCCTTTGCTACATCATCATCAGCCCGTATCAGTCCACTGCTGGACATAGGCCTCTCCCAAAGCGTGCCAGTCAACCCTACTCTTGGCCCTCTGCATCCAGTCCCTGCCAGCCATCTTGCGAAGGTCATCCCTCCATCTGATCGGGGGGCGTCCGACACTACGTTTACCCGTTTGTGGCCTCCATTCGAGAACTCGTCTACCCCATCGGTTAATCGGTTATACGACAGATGTGACCAGCCCACTGCCACTTCAGTTTGCTGATTCTTTGAGCACAATCAACCACTTTTGTCTTCTGGCGGACATACTCGTTTCTTATTCTATCTAATAGAGATTCCAAGCATAGCTATTTCCATAGCTCGTTGAGCGACTTTGAACTTGTGGGCCAGTCTCACCGTCAATGTCCATGTCTCGGCTCCGTAGGTTATCACTGGCAAGACGCACTAGTTGAAGACCTTAGTTTTTATGCATTGTGGTATTGAAGACGAGAAGATAATATGACGTAGCTTCCCAAACGCTGCCCAGCCCAGCTTTGCTACAGAGCTCTACTCAAAATGTTTATCCCACAATAACCCAGGATTAACAAATAAGTTATTCTTATGCAGTATTTTAACAGTACGAGTATATTGCGAAATCCAATCTAAGCACAGTGTGTGTCGATTGATTAAATCGAACATTTACCCGCGAGATATACAAACCGCCATATCAAACTGAAATTGCTTTCAGTTATTTTTTCAGGCGCAGTGTCTGCCCGGTATTGATGTTCATTGTTCATGTGGTTTTATGAAACCGCTATTTTTCATACGTGCATGTTTTTGTTGTTACAATATGCAGTTTCAGAAGCGGACGATAATTGGATTTTGGTCCCATAACGAAAATATTGTATGAATATTGTTTGCTAGGGATGTGACGAATTGTTGAATAACTTTCAAAATGTAATACTTACATAATAGAAAATAGGTAGTTTTGACAGACCACCCGAATGCTAAAGACCAGCTTCAAGGCATACGAAGTTGCGAGTCATCATCATCATCAGTCTATTTATATTGCCCCACTGCTCGGGCACAGACCTTCCCTTACATCGAGGGAGCTCGGGCCATGATCCACCACGCGGGCCCAGTGCGGATTGGCGGATTTCACATGCCTTAGATGTTTTATTTTCTTCTACAACATGCAGGTTTTCATCACGATGTTTTCCTGCACCGTTTTGAGAGCACTCGGTAAATGTGCGTAAGTATTTCCGTCGAAAAAAACGAGGAGAAGTTGCGAGTACAGCTAGTTAAACAATGAAATAGTTACAGGCATTTAGAACGAGAAATTGAAAAAAAAACTAATACCAGAATTTTTATCATGACGTCACTAGCCATGCATACTTGCATTCTATAAGATTCAAATCCATTGATCTCATGAAAATTCATGATATTCTCATTATCCTTAGCAATGAAAAAAGTTTCCAAGTGAAGATCACACCGTTGTTGGTTTCTTTGTACACGATAAGTTTATAGCGGCTACAGCAATATTTCTAGCTTACTGCAGTGGAATTAGCAAAGTAAAGAAGCAAGTTTTTTAATTAAAAAATAAGTAAGCTCATGAAATGATTTTGCAGAGGGTAGATACAGCGGTTCACTAATGTTTGACAAAAAACGTATGACAAATGATCATTTTACAAATTATTTTTGAAAAAGTAATCATTTGACAAACTTATCATTTACTAAAGTGATCGTTTTAAAAGTGATCATTTGACAAAAATCCATTTTATAAATATTTAACATAGCAAATTTTGTGAATGCTAAACCGTCATTTTGCAATTGATTAAATGACCAAAGTATTCCTTTTGCAAGGTCGCCATTAGACAAAATATTGGGTAAATAAGTGGGTATTTTATATGTATAATTGTTAATAAATGAACTTGCTTTTTGAATACAAAAAAAAAAACCTAACATCGAAGTCTCTGGCTTGGAGCGAAGCGGCGCTTCGCTCCAAGCCAGAGCCTTCTGAACCTAAACATCCGTGTCGGATCTGGTTAGAGAGTTGGTCGGGGTGTCCCTTCATTTGATAAAAAAACAAATTACAAATTTATGTATAATTGTTAATAAATAAACTTGCTTTTTGAATACAAAAAAAAAACCTAACATCGCCTTCTGAACCTAAACATCCGTGTCGGATCTGGTTAGAGAGTTGGTCGGGGTGTCCCTTCATTTGATAAAAAACAAATTACAATTACCAAACAATGCATTTTGTCAAAGGTTTTTATGCCTTGCGTTGTTTTATCTATTAACGTATATAATAAGTGAATAGTTTGTTAAGTGATGTTTTGAAGAAAGAAACTTTGTCTCGTAATTGTTTTGTCAAATGAATTATTTATAGAACCATTACTTTGTACAAAGATGAACTTATGAATCATAATTTTGCCAAACGTTGTTTGTGAAATGAAATGTTTGTAATTTGTTTTTTATCAAATGAAGGGACACCAGATACAGCCTTAAAAAATATCTTGATTGTTATATATAATAATTTGTAGTAATGGCTCACTATAGTTTTAATTCTAAAATCTTGAATGTTGGTTAAGGACCAACCTAAAAACCGAGATTTACAGAAGTGTTCGATGTATAATGGTACCATTCCGAGACGGGCGGCAGACTGCAAACCGCGACCGTAAGCCGCAGCTGCATCTACGCAATTCTTTGAGCAGACTGTGGTTTACGTTTGCGGTTTGCAGTCTGCCGCCCATTTCGGAAACCGTATTTTCGTGAAAAGGTGAGGTGAACTATCGGATGAGGACGTCTTTCGCGATCATGTGAATTTATTTCCGTATTTCCGCCAGATATATTCGCCTTGAATCTCTGTTCCTTTACTAACGCACCTCATCCCCTTCACCTGTCATTCATCTTCCTCAAGGCACCCGGACTATTTTAAGAGGATCTCTCCAAACATTGCCGTAGATAAAACCTGTTTGCTCCCTGGCTCCGATGAGCCGAAAGTCGTTCCCACAAAGTTTGTTCGGGACCACGACCAAACAAACAATTTAATTAAATTCACTGGGGGAAAACAAAATAAGAATCTATACAAAAGGCGAATTTTGCTGGTAAAAATTATTGAAAAACTCGTTATTATTGTTTGTCGGTTGTTGGAAAGAAACGTAACTTCCAAATCAAAGTACACTTGCGTTCTTGGAACTTTGAGCTTACATACGTGAAGTCTCGTTCTTTTGCTAACCCATGCTTATTATATACTTCATTTATTCAACCTTAGGATTTCTAGGGAACACTTGGTTATGTCATACATAATGTAATAATTTACAATAATATAAGGTACAGAATACAAACTAGGTTATGGCCGGATGCACGAACAGAGAAACAGGGCAAAGAACCGACCCACGGGATATAACAAAATGATCTATTAGCGGCTGTAAAGAGGCCTTGTCATGTTTTACAATTTAGAGTAAGTTTTTAATGGAGTAACAATAATATATTAATTGCACTGAATGTCAAAATAAGTTTCTGTAAAAATAAATGAATTTAAAAATAACATAAAAATAATAGTCGGCTGTAAAGTATATACTATGGCCATAGTATATATTATATACTATGCCAATGCTCAATTATGGACGAATTGTATTCTAAATCCCCTGCCCCCGGGATTGACATTGTTAACCAGAAAGCAAATGTTAACGTTAACGAAAGTCAATGTCACTTAAATAAAGTGGTTGATAAAGCCCAATAAGAAACATTATTGGTGTGATATCATGTGATTGTGTATCTCTAAACAAAAGACATCGTTAGACAGTTACACCTTGAAGCCAGCCATTGTATTTTGTATTGAACATTCCTCTCTCCTTGTTACAGATAACCATGATACCGTTCAGTGTCAGTGAAAGTGCCAAAGTGTAGTGCCAATGTGACACCATGGGCTGCACGCCTAGCATGCTTCTGGACCACAAGAACCGGCGTCGTGACAGCTCCGGTTCCCAGGAAGCCGCTCTAGCGAAGGTGGCCCCGACGCCCGTCTGCAAGAACAAGGCTGTGCAGGCCGCCAGGGCCCCCAGAGCGTCACTGGAGTCCGATGGCTTCAGCATACAACTGTCCAGCAAAAAAGACAGCTATGTCTCGCAAATGGGCAACAATTTTGCAACGCAGCTGCATATTAAGAGGATATCTGGTAAGTTACACTGAAAATAAGGCTGCCTGTGGAAGCTAAATGTACCATAGCTGTTGATAGCTTAGCTAAAACAACTACGGCCTTATCAGGCAAAGCAAATAATTGTACCTAAACAATAACTAATCCCAGTAGTTAGTAAGACAGCAACAAGATGCGCAGAGACGGGTCCCTATATAGGTGCATTTATAGCACATTATATTGTATTATTAAAGCTCTCTAACCCCTCAGACACGACCCTAGTTCCACTACGTATTGGACCTATGTCCCCGTGCAAGCCTTTCAAAGAACCAGGTTCTTTTAAACCCGCGAAATCTTGAAAGATACATAATATAATAATAATAAAACAACACAGGCATTCGAAATGAAGTAGATAGTATTACTAAAACCCTTAAAATATTAGTTTACAAATTAATTAGTCAGATATTTAATAAGAAATTGAATACAGTGAAGCTACTGAAACCTGGTGGTTATTACCTAAGACCTAGCAGTCAGACTAACCATTAAATAAGGTCTAATAGTTTACAAGTCGCTCGGCACGTTTCTAATAATGCTCGAAGAGGTCAATACTGTAGGCAACAGGGCTTCGCTGGAGCTTCGTTCATTACCTTTAAGAGCCTACTAGGGTTGGCAACAGTCGAGCATTTCAAGAAATCGAAAATAGTTAATATCTCTACACAAGGTTGTCTGGGAATTAATCCCAATAAATTGGCAATTTCTTTAAGATATTGGGTAAAACATTTTTCTTTCTGAATTTCTTTTTAAACCTATTAGTTTTGGCATGTTGGCGGAGTACGTGGGTGTAGTACCTATCTCAGTAAAATTAAATTAAACGTAAATAGCATTAGGAGAAATCAGTAAGTCGCTGTTGATCTCTTTCTATTGTATTGCAAAAGAAAGGGAGGTCAGCTTTTATAGTGCCAATGTCTCCACCATGGGAGATACACATGATTCTCTTTGCACTACTGCTTTAAAGACTGGGGTTTCCTGTGAGTTCTTCACAGATAACTCTCGTTTACTATGCAATCATATCTCTTCATGCCCCTCGGTTTTGTAGTAGACGTTTATGTGTATTTTTTAGTAATAACAACTGAAACTAAATGGAGTCAAAAACGCTTGTTACCGAAATTGCCTTCGAGACGGGAGATGTGACCCTCGTTCCGGGTTCTACTTGGTGCAAAGATTGGCCGTGGCAATACAGCGCGGCAACGAGCGTTATCGCTTTGCAGCGGGTATGACAAAAATATTTATTTATTTAATAGCCTGTAATGGCCCACTGCTGAGCAAAGGCCAAGCCAACTCCACTCATCTCTATCCTGCGCAGACTCAGACCACAAAAAGGGTATGACAAAAGACGTATGCTATCCGACGAAGTTTTTAACGGATATTTAGTAATAAGTTTTATTGTATTTTAGTTTTAATTTGGACATCCCTAGCTCGTCCACCTTACTTCAGTAACGATGTTAACTTTCTGGCGACACACAGCGTCACGTCCCGTGGAGTCCAAATGAGTCCGTAGACTGTCTCTAATTTGATTTGCTGTTCAAGAAATAGACAGTCGTTTCTTCCTCTTATGTATGTGAGGAGATGACCCAGCCTCGTATCCACTAGGATAAGATAAGATAAGATAAATATTCTTTATTGCAAAAAAATAAAAAGTATTACACAAAAGAAATAGGCTAATACAATTGGCGGTCTTATCGCTCAAAGCGATCTCTTCCAGACAACCTTTGGGTAGAGAATTCAAAAGGTAGGCAACATTAAAAAAAAAAAATGACTTCAATAAGATTATATAAGTGTTGAAAAGATTGTACAATTAATTTATTTTAAAAATCGATTAAGTATAATATACTCAATTTTATCAAGAACTATATTATAGTTCTTGATAAAACTTTGGCAATACAAAATAAAAACTGAACCTAAATATGAACCCTGTATACATTTTTCTGAGTTAGTAAACCTAATAATAGTTAGATTTGAAGAAAGTTTTACTGAACACCCGCAAAAACTGTGAATAACTTTACCAATCCGTCCAAAGGCAAGCAAGTCAACATGCCAACTTTCTCAATCTCGATCACCGAGTACTTATTACAACTTAGATTAGATTCTTTGCCTGAAAGTATTCATAAAGAACGAATAGATACCGTACCTAGTCATAAATAAATGTCGAGTGGTATTGCCATGAAGCAATGGAGGTCCGGACCTGGCGTCCTAGCCGGGCAGCATCCCGGCCAGGGCCGAACTTCTTTGCTTAATTGTACTTCGATATTAAAATGACACTTTTATTTGAAACTAACTTCTCTCTCTATGAAAATAACAGCTGATGGTAATGACAATGACGTCCATTTTTAAATACCATTGCTGGTTTGCTGTACTTAAAAATATAATGTTATTAATCGCAATGGTCACCAAAAATGAATTTTATTGCCATTATATCATTATTATACAATTTGTAATTACCATCAGATATAAAATGGTCAATGGTCGCTGTAGAACAATTCTTCGCGTCTCTTAATTACTCGTACAACGTATAAAAATATAATTCCGACCTGCATCGTTTCTAAACTCCTACATCAACACTCCGATCACATTGTTCCAGCGATAATAATAGTTAAAAGATAATTTCAGGCGTCAAACTCAGACTTATGTTATAGAAAGAGATTGTTCGAACTTTTATGTTTTATTTTAAGCTAACTTTTACAAAGGCTTCAAGTAAAAGAAAACTTTTGACTAATTTTCCACATGAGGAAACCTTTTTATTAAAGAATCAATACATGACCTAATACTGTCGAAAGCACATATATAATACAGTGGTATGAGTTTGTTGCTTTGGTCGTGGTGACTATGGGTCCGTGGTCGTCCGACACTAAGAGAATGGTTAGGGAGGTATCTATTCGACTGGTCCTCGCCTCGGGTGACTTATAGTTGTTTGTACTATTTTATGAATAAAAAATCAAATTACCCACCATATTATATCTTTAATCTGCCCGTGTATTACATTTGACGTAATAAGGACTGTATCTGTATTTTGATAGAGCTTGTTCCCATTGCTTCTTATGGTTGCATGAATACCGTATACATACATGTTTTACGTACTAAAGCAAAGAAATTACATTTTAACC
Organism: Tachystola acroxantha; assembly: GCA_963506565.1. NCBI lineage: Eukaryota > Metazoa > Arthropoda > Insecta > Lepidoptera > Oecophoridae > Tachystola > Tachystola acroxantha. Next base: position 8,199,755 of record OY735887.1, read on the forward strand.
AACGTACAGTCGAAAATAGAAAAGTATACAAGGGGCCTTAATATTTTCTTAAGAACTACTTGACCGTTTATAAAAATAATGTTACTATTAGATAGTTTAAAGTAAGCTCATTAAGGTCGTCATTGTACGAAGTAACAAAGTATTATGAAAATAATCCTGCTATAAGAGTTCATGGTAAGGGGGCAGGGCAACAACCCAGAGCCTAGCCAATTACACCTCGTCCTCGCCATATTTTCCAATTAAAGCTCCGTTCCACAAAACAACGGTCAAACATTTTATTATGTCCAATAAAATGGGAACAACGTGTAGGTAATGACGGGACAACAACACGACGTGGGACCACCTCATTAGGGCAAAGAAGTTGGCCCTCGTTACTTACCTTCCTTTGGGACATGTCGCATTTACGGGAATAAGTGAGTAGGTGACTGGGTCAGACCGCAGAAATGAGAACATTTTGAGAGATCCCCGGTATAAATATTAAATGGAGAAAAGTCGCGACCGGGATTTGAACTAGACTTCTCGCCAATCCGTAGCATACTCTTTTTCAACAGAGCTACTTACTACCTCCATATATATATTTAGATTTTCGTTTCGCATAGCTTAGGGCTAGCGTACAACAGAACGGCGCCGGCGGACGACGCCGTGTACGACGCCGTGTACCGCGCCAGTGGACGGCGCCGTCCGCCGGCACGAATGTTGTCCGCATGTGACCGGCGCCGGCTGACATCGTGCACCGGTAGACGGTACCGGCAGACGCCGTGACACGCCGCGCCATGCGACGGCACGGCGCCGCGCCGTGACGTTGTACGCCGGCCCTTATATCATGGGCTTTTTATTATATATCAAAATAAATATATTCGACAGCCTGCTATTGACATTGGTAAAGTAACACTCGGACATTTCAATTCTTATGGCGCAGAAAATAAGAACGGTTCAACGTCCAAAGTGTTATCTGATGTGCTTTCGACTATACATAATCCTCTAATGTAGAGAAGCTTTCTACGTCCATCATTTCTACGTCGTTTTCGGTTAGATAATATTGAGGATTGAGGTCAACTCCCATTTCGACCTAAATAAAAAAATATTTAAACCATAAACCCTTTGAGAGGATGCGACAGGTATAATATAATACAGCCTATCATCCCCGTCCATCGGGCTTGGATCTACACGTGCTAAAGGGCCTGTAATTTAATCTTTGATCACATAAACAAGGAGACTCCTGTGACAGATAAAACCTATGCTAATAGCGAACGGAAAGGTAGGTACGAGATCGTAGTAAAAGCCTAAAAATAAAACCAATTTACCGCACGAGCACTGCCAACCATATGACAGCAACAAAAAAGTCGCTGGGTTACCGCACGAGCACCGACAAGCATATTACGCTGACGAATTGCAAGAATTTATATGAAAACATGTACGAGGTACCTATAAGTAGTTTCATTGGGACGAACGAACGAACTGTCGTGTACAATAAGGTAGTATAATAATTTATCTATGTCTATGCGTATGTTAGCTCCAGTTAAACAGTTAGTCCACGGGGAGTAAAGATGCTTAATTGGAGAAAACTGTTTAATTGGAGCTAACATACGCATAGACATAGATAAATTATTACTATTTCTGTCATATTGATCCCTCTAGTGGCTCTTGTCTACTATGAACCCTGGTGAAACGTCACATCTCCGTCTTGTATGATCTATGCGTAATGATGCGCGTAATTTGGTGAACTGGCAACGGTGTCGAAAAAGCGATTTGTTCCGGGCTCAACCCGAATTCGCTAACCATACGAATAGCTCCGAAAGATAAAATATGAGCTACGTATAATAATACGCTGTTTGTGAGAGTTCGTAATTTATTTCACATCCCTTTTCGTTTGCGAGTTGATTGTCATGGGGAAAATAAACAATTGATATGATGACGGACCAAAACCGTTCGGAATCGAATGTTGGCCTTCAAATTGGATGTATCTATCTACTTCTGTTGTAATTGTAACGTACAATGACAGCAGCGAAGCTGACGATGCCTATTTTTCGTTTGTCTATAATGTGACTAATGAAAACCGCAATGTTCTGGGGTTCATGTCACTAATAGTTACATAAAGGGTAGTAGACTATTTATTTAATAGGCCAAAACAACTTACGTTATCATACTGAGGATCCATATGAAATTCATCAGCCCGTATCAGTTCCCTGCTGCACACAGGCCTCTACCAAGGTGCGCCACTCAACCCAATTATCGGCCTTTGCATCCAATCCAGTCCTGCCACCTTACGCAGGTCATTACTCCGTCTGAAATTAGTTTTTCAATACCTATTCCAATCACCTCTGTCTGTAGAGGTGATTGGAATAGTATCGAAAAACTAATTTCAGACATTGATGGTTTAAAATGTCCTTCTTCCTTTTTTGGAAAACGAAATTAGCATGGACTTTGTATGAAATTAAATTAGTAAGTGTGCTATGTTATTTTTCAACTGTTTTCAATTCTATTTCCGCAGCTAATCACATATTTATGTCTATATATTTTTTTAATTTGCAGTTTCTTTTTTCATAAAATTTAAAATAATTAAAATTATAATAATCAATTGTGTAAAAAAAAATTATAAAAGGTGCACGTCGTCGTCCACAGGGCATCGTGCCGAGGACGCTGGTTGCATTACCTCTCTGTATGGCCATGCTAAGCCTTTGCGAGAGGTATGCACCAGCCCTCAGGTCGCCGGAGGCGTAGATCAGTCTTTAATTCTTTAATGTACACAAAGTTGATTACAATACAATACATGGAATAAGATAAGGTGTGCTTAACTCTAGATTCTCTACCAGCAAACCAGTGTGAGAGAGAGATGAGATCTGGAGCAGGCAGAACATGTGCACACAAAATTAATGTCTGGTCAATTTCATGGACTATTTTTTGTGTCAGAGGACCACGGGCCCATGGTTTCCACGGCAAGCGCCGCAAACTCATAGGGTCAGGTGGCAAACACGAGTATTTGCGGCGCTTGAGTGTCTGGGCAATATTGTAAAAATACCGAAAAAAGTTTTATTTTCTCTACCTATTAGACCCCTGATGACTTTTATTCAAGATTAGCCTATATTATATAGACATAGTTGCAGACATAGTTGGGCACTAGTTGGAATTGAAACACTTTAGCCCATCAAACTCGCCCAAACTCGGATCATCCACTTTATAGTTTGATCGACGGCACTCGGGGGTTCATATATTTGTATTCAAAGGGTCTCAGAGGTCTTCAACTATGGAGTTATTTTACAACTCTGCGATGGGTTTAGTTCAAATATCAATTTAATTGACTTTACTGACTTTTCATTTAATTTCCTTTAGTCGACACGCAAATATTTATTTCAATTCCATATTTAAGGAGCGTTGAACCTAAAACTACTACAATAAAATACCTACCTAAAACTAAAAAATCCGTTCCGCCATCATACCCTGTCATACTTAATTTCTTGTAGGTAAAGGTAATAATGAATTGTTTTTTTTATTCGTCATAACAAAATCCACAGCACTTGATATTATATACATTTCAATTTAAGACAACATACTGCCAATGATGGATTTACAATTTTAACCCTAAACAGAAAATTAGGGAAGATAGGGGGGGGGGGGGGGGGGACGAGGGTGTGTAAAGAGTATGTTATGTATTTACTGTAGTACTAATATCCCCCAACAATGCCACGATGATGTGTATATTAAAGAATACCCATTAATCCCATACCCATTATATCGGCTAATAAGAACTCAACTTATTCCGATTTTCCAAAGCACCATTATTTGAATACAAAATTTCGCCTGAAAATAAGCCTTCACAAATTCCAAGAAATCCGATGTAACGACTCGTTTACTGGATTTTTTTAACATTTTTTGTTGACCGAAGGATGTCTTGCGATCATTACCGTCCCTTTTAGGGATTGTTTATCTTTTGTAATGGAATAAAAGTATCTCTCGACAGTAGGGTGGCAATCTATTCCTTTTTACGCAGACCTTCCTCGCTTTTAATGAGCACTCTTTATAAGATCTCATGTTTTCCGAAGGGTGGAGGTAAATAAGGATTTTGTGTAAATATGCGATTTGTTATGTCTACAATATACTTTATATTACTTAATTCGTTATTAGATAGTTCAACCAACCTATTGTATATATAGTTTTTAGTTTAATTTATATTTTTTTAGGTTAGTATTATTTAAGATAGTTATTTTTAGGATTTTATTGTTATTTGAATAAATGTCCTTATTATTCGTTATTAATTTAGGACTTTATTATACATATAGAAGTAAACGGCGATGGTAACACTTTGAAGTAAAATTCTAAATGTTATGAATGTGATGTGATTGTGACGCCTATTGTGTAACTAACAGGAAACAGATTCATACTTTAAAGTCCATTGCTCGGTAGACGTGCCATGTATTTTAATGTTACTAATGAAATCCAGCAATGGTATACGTAACCATATTCTAATGCGCCCCTAGACATATCCCGCTTACTGCATGTATATGTCATCAAAATTAAAACACTTTTTTCGGAATTCTACGCATTAAACTGGAGGCATAAAAGCTTTTTTCAAGGACCACATGAAACCTTCAGAGACACATGAATGAGAATAACTTCATCATCATCATATTCAGCCCCTATTCTATTCGAGCACAATATTGGACATAATATAAGTTTCATCTTTCGCTTCTGTTATCTGTCATTCGATTTCACTGCTTGACTATGAAAAATTACTCATGTCTCATGAAAATTAATTAATTTTACACCATTACAGTTATTGATTTGATTAAGGTTTTAGTAGTAGGTAATATTTGTAATATGAAAGATTGTTACTTTTTATTTTTATTTATGTAGGTAGGTAGGTACTTACCTACTTAATGTAAGTACCGTTAGTGATACATATTTATTATTGCTCAACAAGCTACCTATTCATACGCTGAATTCTCTACCCAACGGTTGTCTGGAAGAGATCGCTTTGAGCGATAAGACCGCCAATTGTAATATTAACGATATTAGCCTATTTCTTTTGTGTAATTCTTTTCTTTTTTGCAATAAAGAATATTTATCTTATTTATCTTATCTTAAGGATTCCCTGTACTGTGGAGACCAGTCTCTTCCTATGAATAAAATAGCACATATCCTCACGAAACCTACCGATGGTTACCGCACAAAGTTTCGAAGTTCCTCTTTTTGTGCAAACTCGTTATACATATTTGAGCTGAATTTTGATTACCTCCCTCCGTTGGCTGTGTGTAACTTTACAGGTTCCGTTAACTTATTACGTACATACTTAATTAGTGTAAAATTTTAACAGTACAAATTACAATGAGTTGCTATAGTAAGCTCGCTCGCTCCGTAAAAAACAGTAGCTCTAATCAAGGGCGTCGCCAAGGGAGCACCTGCCTCCCATTGGAGGTTTAAAAATTTCATTAGCAAAAAAACTGAAGATTATGTTTTTACTTTCATGGTCCGAGCTTCCTCGATAGGGAAGGACTGTGCCTGAGCAGTGGCGACATAAAAATAGATTGACGAAGATGATTGTACTTTTTGATGTCCTTATCCTATTTATAATAGGATAAGGACAGGCTGAAAATCAGCGCTGCGTGGGGCATTGCGCTCTACCAGCACTTGCTGAGCCTGCTGCCTATTGCATGGAATTTTTGTTTGTTTTTAATTCACACTTTTATATGTATTTGTTATTTTTATGCAATAAATAATATTTGATTTGATTTGATATATTTTTCCTTTTTAATATTTGTGGGTACTTACTATATTTCTAATAAGTATAGACTCTATAATGTTCACTGACACTGCAATTGGTTAGTTGAATAATTTGTTTTCGCTTAAATCTACTACTGTGGTCATGCCGAATATGTATCTGAATCCGAATAGAATCGTGTATTATCCTTGTTTAGTCAAACAAACTTAGTATGGAGTTTGTATGGAATTAGTGAGACGTGACGTCACATCCTTCTATCCGATTTCTGACGAATGCCTGTGAGTATTTAAAAAATCTTAAACCTAACTAATTTCAAAATCTGTTTTCACAGTTTACCTACAATATTTGTCTATTTTATAAAATTAAAGTAATTAATTTAATATTGAACACTTGTCTGTGTATTCTGACTTGGTGTAAGTAAACCATTGTTGTGATACGTATTATTTGTTGCATAAAATTAATAAGTAGTACACACCAAAGCACATCAAGTGTAACACTTTGGACCGTTCTTATTATCTGCGTCGTAAGAGTTCAAATCGTACTGCAATGCAAGTGTTAGCGATGATCTTCTGTTGTCCGTACAACCGTTGCAATGTGAATGTGTCTTTGTCTACTTAATTAATATGCATTTTAAAATACAATAGTCTTCAATAGAGTAAAACTACACCTGTCATCATTGTCGTCAGTCACGAGTCACGACCGCAGACACCGCACTCTACATTGTAGCGCTCCGGTTTCAATTTCTGACCAATCAACTGCACAATACAAATAAATATTAAGGGGCTGCCAGCTGTCAAATTCGAGCGCGAGACAGAAGATGTCCCCCAACGGCAGAGTGAAGAGCACGGCACAGTGACTTCATATTTTTATTAATTTTGGCAGAGAATTAAAAATACGCCAACTAAAAACTGATTTTTGCGGGATCGGGAGTCACGGTGCCCAGAAGGCTGGCAGCATTCCCTCTGTAATGTAAAATGTATTGCGCAATACATTTTTAGGAAAATCTCATGCTTATTGAGGCCCCCTGTATACTTATGTCTGTCTTCGATTGTACAGTCGACAGCAGATCAATAGTAACACTTTTTACTTTTGACAGTTCTTATTACTTGCGTCGTAAGACTTGAAATCGTACTGCAAGTGTTACCATTGATCTGCTGTCGACTGTACCTACGCAAAACTGGAAATAAAATCCTACTTACTTGGCTGCTTTTAGGTTCCGGTGGGGGACAGGGTAACCAAACGGTTTTTTTTTCTTCAAAAACTATATGTGAACTTCAGAAAGCCAAGTTTCAATATTTCATTTAGGTCTTATTTTCGGTTTCCGGTCACGAACGAATGCTATTAGGTATATTTGTTCTTTTTGGCAAGTTCTAGACTAAACATTGTTAGTCATTCTAATGTGTTTTTAAATCCGTGCTAAATGTGACAGGTCTAAAAATGCTTCCTCCCTTTCATATATTAAAGTCATAAAGAGGATAGCACTATTTTTAGAAACGTCATATTTTGCTTAAAATAAGAACGCATGCCAGAATCGCTGTTGTCGACTGCATAGGGTATTATATCCCCTTGCTTCGTGACACGTGTAACCTAGAAATATTATCGACATGGACGCATCTCTTTAATACGGCGCCCCTATCCCCTTCGTCTCTATGTGCTCATCGTTGACAAAAAAATCGCTTGCAAATTTTTACCGGTTTCATGTCTATTTGGTAAGTGGTCTGTGGCGTATCAAGACTATACTGCAGTAGGATATATACCTACTATATTACCTATATAGAGCCGTTTATTCCCATCCGCCCCCAAACGCCGTCCCTCACGTGAGGGACAATGGGAAAAAATTCCCATCCTCCCCCACGTGGGAGACGGCGCTTGGGAATACACGTATAGAAGTACCGATAACTAAATAATTATACACATATATTAACATTATGAACTTCCAGTCGAGTTTTACTCAAGGAAATTACAAATATATCCTTATTGTACACCGAATAGAGCCGTAAATCCCCCGTATATGATTACAGTAGCGTCATCCTTCAAACGGTTATCAACCATTATCGTTATCAAGCAATGACGCACGACGCGACGGATACCTCCACTAATTTACATCTACCTGTGCTCTGTCGCCCTGGTCATAGTGTAGAGTCGCGTATAGCAACCTAACCTAAAACGTCATATACAGTGTGTAACGGAAAGGGTATAATAAGCCGAAAGGAGGAGGTTCAGTATCGGTAAATGAACAACTTTTGTTTTACGACTTTTCGAATAAAAAATAAAAATAAATCAATGTCTCATACAAGTAGATCAGCTGACGGTACGAAATGTATGAAAAGTCAAAAAAATAATTCGCGAAAATCGAAAAGTCGTAGAAAAAAAGTTGTTCAATTATCGATACAGAACACACCCCTTTCGGCTTCCTATACCATTTACGTTTACACCCTGCAGAGTTTTTTTTCGTATGGTTTAGGTCAGAGTTATTCAGGCCGCCCGTAGGCCTCTGACGTGCCCTACCTAACTACTGCTGCCGAGCGATAGCAACCGGGTCCAACCTGCTTAAGGGGCTGCCAGCTGTCAAACTCAAGTGCGATACAGAAGAACACGGCACAGTGACTCCATATTTGTATTTTTATTAATTTTGAATGAATTTTGGCAGGAAAATCAAAATACGCCAACAATTTTTTTTTAAACAAACTCTCGTATTTATAATACCCTACATTGTACTGCCCAAGCCTAAATATGTACCTAATATTGGCTGCTATGTATTAAAGATAAGATAAATTCTGTCTTGCATTATTTTGTAATGAATAAGAGTACACAATCATTGTTATAATACAATTGACGGTCCAATCTCTGAACGCGATCTCTTTCAGACAACCTTGGAGGTAAAGAATAAAGAGCACAGGTCTCGCACAGGTCATAGGAAACATAACTCACTGACGTTGAGAAAAGAGGAAAATAAGAAAAAAAACGGCGAAGTGCGAGTTGAAAACGCGTACCGAGGCTTCCGTGCAAACACTAACTAACTTTGCTCTAACGAAAAGATAAACTAGATTTAGGGACCAACTTAACTTTGCCATTATCAAAATATTTTGTCCATACATGACATACTCCTAATTAGTTGATCATCTGCAAATATGAGTTTGTAATAACAAGAAAATATTTTTGGAGGGATGTAATTTCTAATTTACAGTTTTCGGATTTTTTTCCTTTACGTGTGCTAGCCCTTTTTGCCAAATTTCATGATTCTAAGTCAACTGTGGTATTATTTAGGTTTTGACTCTTTGCGTTTTCATACAAATAGCGCCTAAATTCGACATATACGGCCATATATTTTAATTGCGTTAACGTAGAAGGTTAATTTCTACTTGATACGTCCACGCGTTTCTGAGATATAGGTCTTGACAGACAGACGGACATACGGACAACAAAGTGATGTTATAAGGGTTCCTTTTTTTCCTTTTGAGGCACGGAACCCTAAAAATGAAAATTATTACGATCATACTAAAGTACCTATTTGGTTCATCGCCAAATCATAGTGACGTGCCATCTGATAATTTCGCGTCACTCGACACGATAAAATAAATACCTAAGTCATTTTGAAACGGGAAGCACGCGGAATATAGTTTTATTGCATTCGATTAGGTATTGACACGATTATGCTAAATCGTACTTGTGATGTCATGCACTATCTAATCGGCTTAACTGGTTACCTTGCGTCGTAAACAGCTTGTTAAATTAATTTTCATTTAAACTCAAAGAAAATTACCTACTTTAACTCTAACGATTACCTATAAACAAGATTTATTGCCAAGCATGTTACCAATTTTTTCACTACACAATTATTTATTAAGTTTTTAATATGTTTACGCCGAGGTCTCGGCGTAGGTGGAGAGACGATATCGTTAGATACAGGGATGGGTGGCTGGAAGAGGCTCAGGACAGGGATGGATGGAAGAGGAGGGGGGAGACCTTTGCCCAGCAGTGGGACAATTTATAGGTTAACAAAAAAAAAATATGTTTATGGTTTTTATTGATCACCAACTGGCCTATAAGCCATGGCGTCGGTAAGTCACAAACCTAATCAGGTAATAAACATAAAAATCTATCATTAATTGGCAGTAATCAGCTGATAAGGAAAGACGGAACGGAAATACGCAATAATAAAAACATCCTCGATCCGTCCACTGATAAAAGATTTATGTTTTAATTGACTTTAAAAAAAAATTTGTCATGGAAGCGTTAAAATGTTCAGATAGTACCTAATAATACGTTGAACCATTTTCTTTGCCTATAAGTAAATAGGTAATATATTTTTATTGACGTAAAATTAATGATGCTTGAATATACAAATACAAGTATTGTTTTATTTTAAACAATTTCAAACGCTTAAGCGATGCCACCAGGTTTAAAAAAAATTACAGCGGATTCTAACGCGCAAATACCTACATATCAGTCTCCATGTTTTATAATATAATTCTCCATATTACTATAGGCTCATAATATAAGAGTTTGTACGTATTGCGTGTAGTTACTATAATTATATTTTCAGTCAGCGCGTGGTCGGGGCATGCGTTTGCGCTTATCAGTCGTACCTCCAGTCTTGTGCATACCTACCACGCGGCAGCAGTCTCATTCATTACAGTATTCATTATGTCGATAGTTTTAATACTAACTAACGGGCCAACACTATTTTATTAAAACCCTTACACGTCGTTATGTGGTTTATAATTTCGCAATCATGGAACAAAGTTGCGAACATGGGAAAACGTGACTTTTGTGCAGTGTCGTGAAATGTGATACCTACACAAGTTTTATTAAACTATTTTACTACTTAATGTAAAACATTATTACAACTATGCGGGTCAAAGTGCAAAATATAGTTAATTGGTCTAAATACAAAAACAATAATTTTATCTTTGGCATAAAATAAGATGACAAGTACAAATAAATAATAATATATTAACAAACACATTATTCAAGGTTATTTTATATCAGTGAATTCAAGCCAAAGTCGGTATTCTCATACCTAGTTAACTACAGTATATTATATTCAAGTATATTGTACCGGTGTAAATTTTCTACGTCGTTCAATTACAGGCGTAAAGAATGTTAGGTAACTAACCAACTTGTTATAACAACAATTGTATGGGTCAGTATAAAAATAAATTAGATAAACGTCCAACACGCATGCGTTTGCCGAGCACAAACTGCTACCGTTTCATTACTGCTGTATCTCACATTACAGAAGGCGATATATCCATGTTGCCTCGTCGACGTTACTCCAGAGTGACTGGCAGTCGATAACTTATTGCAACACGTATCATGCATGATGCTTTGACCGGAATCGTTCGTCGCGTTCAAATTTCGGAAATTTATCGATAATATTTTGAATTAAATTTGCACGTCACTAAATACCGCGGCCTAATAGATTGAAAATTAAATTGCTGTTGTGATTAAATATTTAATTATAGAGTTATTCGTAAAAAAAATATTTTAACCTATAAAATCATACTTTGCGAATTTTGCAAATATTTTTTCAGCCTGTGACTTTATTAACGCGAAGTGTAAATTCGTATCAAAGAAATCAAAGTGACGGGAACTTTTAGAAAAAATGTGGCGTAATTTAACAAATTAGATCTGAATATGTGTAGTTCAGTTGTAATGATGGATGTAGAGAGCGATGAACTCAAAAAAGATGGCCTTAACAGTGAGTACTATTTATTTTCATAACATTATCATAATTAGCTACGAATGACAGTTGCTGAAGCGATAGAAACGTGTCAAAATCTGTGTGGTATTCCGTTCTCTCTACCTATCCTGTAATAGCTTGAAATATATGTAACGAAAACATTTTACTCGTAAACATTATTTTAAACAAGGATAAATCATAAAACTCAAGCATTGGTATTGTTAAATCATAGATACTTATATACCAGAATCCCACTGCAGGTTTGCCTACCTCGTGATCAAACGACGGTAAAAACGTCAATTATCAGTCTAAACGCCAATTAACATTTTCCTGAAATGTCGATTGCAGAGTAAGGTATAGGTACTTACTATGTACTGAAAATTAATTACCCTCAGTGTTATTTTCTATAACCAATTTCAATTGCATGAATAACCAATTCAAAGAAAACCGTGGCTTACAAAGCTGGCTAAAATAATTTGGATACAAACGAGAGCAACCCTATATAACTGAGTAACCGGCAAGACTCGTGTTTAATTTGTAGGAGTCCAGCCCCCCAGCCCAGTGGGGCTATTACGGTTCTCAAAACGATGAAATCATACCATGTCATTGCGCGCCGAACTGAGACGCCGCTATAGCAACGCAATAGCGCTGTCCCTGTCACGCCCGCTATGACATGGTATGATTTGATCGTTTTGAGAACCGTAATAGCTCCACTGGTGTGTTTTATAGCTAAGGTAATGAGTCTTTTATAAAATGTAGAGATGTTATTTATAGCTGGCCGGAACCATGCGGATCGACTGGAAGTAGGTATTATGTTATTATTAGTAATCAATAAAACTTATAATTAATTTGACCATGGAAATTTCGCTATTTTTGCCAGTTGACTGGACTATAAATTTATCCTTGTAAAAATTAGGTAGGTGACCACTCGATGAGCTCCTGTGTTTATTATTCATGTAAGTACGCATTTTCCTCGAAACTTAAGTAATGCCGTTTTGCCGGTCTCTTCTGTTCTGTTTCTTCAAGCGCGAACTGATTTATGCGTTTTATACGATATCACAAATCGTTATTACCATTATACGGTTTGTAACGAAGTGTAAGCCGACAGGAGAATGTTCTATATTATAGAGATAGAACTCAACATTATTTATTGTAATCCAAATGTTATAAATGTCTATAACAGCTGATGTTCATTTATTTAAAACAATGTTCTTTAATTTTAGAATTAAAACTATAGTGAGCCTACAAAGTAGCGCTCACCTTGAGAAAGACCGTCGAAATTAGTCGAAACTGTCGGTCTAATTGCCGACTTCAACAATATAAGTGAGTGATATCCGTTTATATACAGGGTGTAACGTAAAGGGTATATGAAGCCGAAGGGAGGGTGTTCAGTATCGGTAACTAAACAACTTTTGTTCTACGACTTTACGAATAAAAAAGAAAAATAAATTAATACAAAAATCATACAAATCAATCAGCTGACCGGTACGAAATGTATGAAAAATCAAAAAATAAATTCGTGAAAATCGAAAAGTCGTAGAACAAAAGTTGTTCAGTTAGCGATACTGAACACTCTCCCTTCGGCTTCGTATACCCTTTACGTTACACACTGTATAACAATTTTCTTTAAAAAAAAATATTTGTTTTGATTTTATTTTTTGATTAGAAGAAAAATTAACTTATTTAAAAAAAACTGATATAAGTAGGTAGGTACTTACCTTCGTAGGAATGAGATCAGCGGGCGCAAAAGTTTTGTCAAACATACCTAGTTGAAGCAAATGAGCAGAGCTGGGTAAAGTTAGCTAGAGTTGGGTAAATCTAAAGTTTTCACCTCTGCTCAACTTTGTCTGCACTCGCCTTATTGTTTTTACCCTCGGTGATTCCAACTGTACCTTTTTCCCTTTGCCTTTCCATTTTGCCTTTTCAAAACTTCGCCGACTGCTCATCACATCGTTGATTCGAAGTTTTCTGTAATCATATTCATGTATTTGTATTTTAACCTTACAAGTTTGCCAAAAATATTATTTTTTCCGATTCTTGCCAAATTCGTATCGTTGCAAAATTCGTTTTGTCATTTAATTATTTTCTAAAATGACATTGCCCCATTTCAATGGAGCTTTGCCCCACCTACAAAACTACGAGACCATTGAAGCTGTAGGTACCTATCATTTTGTTGGGAACTTATTACAGGTTTTATACAGAATAATCACAATCAGTAGGAGTTGCGAGAGTAGTAGAAAATGAAAACAAAAACAATGAATAATTCGCTTCGATTTCATACTATTTTCTGAATTCTTAATTAAGCTGTTTTTTGGACTCGCAACTTGTACAAAACTTTATTTTAAACCAATACTTTTAATAAAAAAACGAAGATATTTTTTCGTTATCTTGTTCATCATGCGGTTGATGGTGGGGCAGAATCTGGCATTGTCATTTCTACTCAATTTGATTAAAAAACCTTCCTGCATTTTTTTAAAGTGAATATTTATTACGTTTATTCTCACTAGCTTTCAGTTGTCCAGTTCAGTTGGCTAAACTAGTGATAATTATTTTATACTAAGCCATGTGTAATCTTCCAATCCGCACTAGGCTCGCATGGTAGATCATGGCTCGATCTACCTCGACGTAAAGATAGGCTGATTTTGAATTTATTTGCATTATCGTCATTATCCATCAGCCCGTATCAGTCCACTTTTCTATGAGCAATGTCAATTACTTTTACTTTACCTATGTTATGTACAATTTATCAGTGAGTGAGAGTTAATTTTATTCACGTCACAGAATAACTTAGTACTTACTCCTTACGTACGATGTACCTACTTAGACCACGTATACCGCAGCCCAAATCAAGTACTTATCTTATTTTGTAAACAAAAATGATCGTCTAATTACCTGTCCGATCTAATGTGGAAAATAACTATGCAATAATCGCAGAGCAGCCTAAAATGTTAGTAGGGTAGGATAGCTTTTGTTTACAAAATAAGACACTTGATTCGGGCTTCGGTATAAGTATACCTACCTATTTATTGCATTAATCGGGTAACCATTAAACTCAAATAGGGTAGCCACTAGCCACCGTTGAATGACAGAGACAAATGCTTTTGTGCCTTTGCACATTTACTAAAGTGCTATAGTTATTACAATGACGCGTCTATTAGTGAAATTGCCGGTTAAATTAAGTCAGCAGTTCTGCTATTCATAAAATGTACCTGTGGAATGGACTACTTAGTTACGTACAGTCAAAAAGAGAGAAAAGTATACCGGATGCCTCACTCAATAAGGTCGAGATTTTCTCAAGAACTACTTGCCCTATTGTAAAAGTTATTTTACCAAATCAAGTGTCTTATTTTGTAAACAAAAATGATCATCTAATTACCTGTTGTGATGTAACACTGAAGGAACCGATTGATCGAACCTGTTCATCATTGTGAAAATAAAGTAATCCGATCTAATAATGTGAAAATAACTATGCAATAATCAAAGAACAGCTTAAAATGTTAGTAGGGTAGGGTAGTTTTTGTTTACAATATAAGACACTCGATTTGGGCTGCGGTTTAGTAGATACTAGAGTAGTAGACTACATAATATTATGTAAAGGTACGACCGTAAATTCCGTAGCCGACCGCAGAGAGCAACATCAGGTGACGTACGCAGCGACACTACAGCTAGCTTCTATGTATTTCTATGAAATAGGTATCTTCCAGTTTCCTGGTTCATTGAAAATGGCGTGAAACGACGGTTGCGAAATTATTTGATAATTTTCCTTTTAATGTCTACAGGGACTATTTTGTGTTTAATATCACGTCAGAAAATGTTCGCGAATGACAGTACGGTGAAGTTATTGGACTATTTATGCAAGATCTGAAGTTTCAAGCTTTTATCAAGAGTTCCCGCTACAAGCTCGGGAGTGAACGTGACTGTCGAGCTGCTTCGTCCAGAGTGATGACGCTACGGCGACTCCTCTGGATGAAGACATGAAGACGCGGCTACCCAGGGTGGAGACGTTACTGCAACTCCCCTGGAGGAAGATGAAGACTATTGAATATATTGAATTTTCTGTAACATGGCATTGGCAAATGACGAACTGTCGAGTCCATTAAAATAGCTATCTTCCGCAGGTAGCTAGCTATTTTAAAAATTAAGATGATACAGTTTTCCTTTTAGAAAACAATGTCTTGATATAAGTAATATTTTTATTCTTGTGAGGAATTCCACTGTTTCTGAACAACCGAAGCTGTGGGGTTCCATGAACTATGCCACGAGGTTGTGGTCCACTTACAAACTGTTATACTTAAGCACAAATTCCACCGTAAACTATTTTAAGGCTCGTTCCTTGATGTCATACTGTGATGTCATGTTAGAGGTGAAGCCATATTACACGCGTAGTTCTATCTAGATTATTCTATAGCTAATCTCATTCAAGTTACCGAGTTATATGACTCAGAACCAGTGCCAAAAAAACTGAGGCAAATATTCAGATTTTTTACATAATAAGAAATGATCCTGTATATTCGGCAACTAGAGGTACCTATTGAAAACTCCGATATCAAAAATTGTTGAAAAACAGAAAGGTTACAGAGGGGTAACAATCGCTCCAACGATTTTTATTAGCGCTCAAATCCTTTGAAATTTTTGTACTATTTTTCGGCAATAATCTGACTTTGACAGGACTTGAGCGCTAGTAAAAATCTTTGCACCTAACCCCCAGGCCATAAAGCAATCAAGTTCGGCCCTGGTTTGTCCGCGTTGCCAGGGCCGGACATTCGTTGTTTTATGTTACAGGCATTCTGAAATCAGGCGGGAATAGCACTAGATAAGCAACAGACAATGTGACGCCTAAAACAACTCTATATAGCGTCATACAAACTACATTGGTACAGATTAAAAGTATACAGGCCTCATTAAAGTTGAGATTTTCTCAAAAACTACTAAACAGATATTTAGATCAGTATTCATTCAAAATTACATGGTTTGCTCTCCACACTAGGTACTAATGAAAGAATTTTAACAATCGGTCAGGTACCTAGTCAGAATAGACAATAGTAATGACGCCATCTCTACACAAACACCTTAAAGAGGATTAGAGGACACAGTCAACCAAATCATAAAAAAAATTGCTGAAGCTCACGAATACAGACTTCATCATCATGTGAATGTCGAGGCAATCCAGCTCCTCGACAACGAGTGAGAAAACTGAAAAAAATCAAACCTTTTGAGTGTATTGTAGTGAAAACAATTCGTTTTGATAGTGCGCGAATGTAAGACACGTGAACAAAGTGATCGCCCTTAATAAACTCTAAGTAATGTCGTTTGACTAACTCTTAGCTGACATAAGTGCCAATTTATAGAAATTTAGGCAAAATCCAATTACTTATTAATCTTATTGTATATAAGCTAGATCGTAATTCGAATAAAGTGTCATATTATGGCACTTTATTTAATTTAAAAAAATATATCTATACTTTTCTCTGTGTAAGTAAAAATATTTTAAAAACATAATATGCGATATTGGATAGAAATATTTCCAATATCTGTAATATCATTTTTGTTCAGCACGTGGGCGGCATTGGTCCACCACTCAAACGGCCTTAAACATATTGTTTTACTCGGTTTAGACGCATTTTCGGTTATCAACACCAGACAAGTACTAGCCCCTCGGTCGGAGGGGAAAATCAATAAAACATGTTTACCAGCCAGTCCTGATAACATTCTCGGATTACTATATCTAGATACGTTGTCGGCGGCTACTGTCGCTTTTATATATTCGTATCGGCGGGCGTTTCCTTGATAGAGTCAGCTATGTGTGGGCTCGGCTTTTAAGAGTGAGTGGATGGGTCGACAGAAGCAAATTTGGAACTACGCTCGCATTAGCTTTTGGAACTCAACATGGTATATACCAAATTATACCCTACAACTGTTTAAACCATGTTTACGTACATAACGCTTTGCTTCCAACCCTCAATTCGGCTAGGTTGGAGTGGAATCGCTGCATCACCAGTAAATTAGCCGGGCTTAGGCATTACGACGTAAGCCGAGGCTGGTCAACATACACTAATGATGACGCAGCGGTTCGACTCCGATCGCGCTGAATATCTTAGCGTTAAGGAGCTAGTCTAAGTCCAAACCTTTTTTGACTATGACAACGCACTATAGCATAGTTAACGAACTACAGCAAGAACAAAAGATAAATAACATAAAATAAATAAATAAATGTAACGAACCGGGTTCCCCTCAAAGCCTCCAAAAAATCCATCTTCAATTCATATCTGCACTCGTAAACCTTAACGTTTCAACTTTATCTGAGTGTCGCATTCCACTGAATTTGAATACGTATCACATTATATCCCACAGATCCCCTGACTGATACAGTTACGTCAAATAAATAAACGTTAGTGCCGACACAACTCTCGGTAATTGACGTGCCGTAATCCCAGCAGATGTCATTCCGCTAATGTGACCAGTTTATGGCGGCTGGGTAGTGGATAGATAGAAATGGATTGCAATATATTGATTTAGTAGTGAATTTTCGATATAATGAGCGACATACAGGGTGGAATGAACGAACCGTATCTGAAGGGAAAATACTCTAAAGAGTGACGATAAACAATTTTACTCAAAGGAAACATTATTTTTTTAAATAAGTGATTATTGAAAAATTCCCTTGTCTCAGTCGGTAATCAAACCGACTATGATCAGATTGATGACTTGTACCTACGTGCTTTTCTGGCAACAATCGATGAGGTTAATAATGAGGATCACATCTCTCTAATAAACATCGCATCTCAAAATAAGGCATCTCATAATAAAGTGCATGGAATCTAAGTACGATTTGTGGTAGCACTAGCATGAATGCTGGCAGCTAGAATGTTAGATTCACATTGGGAAATATTGCTAAAAAGCAAACATGTTCAAGACACAATTTTAGCGACAACAATTCCAGAGGACGACATAGCCACGTTCCACGCCAATCAAGCAAGAACTGTCAAAATTGTGGAGTCAAAATCTTTATTCGTAAATTCATCTTTGTGTTTGTTGCTAGTAATATCCACTGTCATTTCCTCCGAATATTTTTACAGCTGTCCACTTATTAGATTGACGTTCTTACGGCGCCTTTACAAGCGCTCATACTCAAGTTTCACAATTATCTTTTGAAACCAGTTTGAAACGAGCACTTTCAACAAATTAGCGACGTCTGTCTTCAAATGTTTCTCGACTGGTGAATAGTTAATTGTGCATAACAGACGGCCAGGCTCGCTGGACAGATGTTTACAACTATAAAAATTATAAATAACATCGACAGTGACGGTTGAATTTACGCAAGCTCTATGAATACAATGTTGTGCTGAGACCTAAACATCTAGGCACGGCTCAAAGTAGAGACGACACTAAATCTAATGGCATTGGATGAAGTTAGAAGAACGATTATGATCGTTCTCTCTACCTCTGTCAAATTAACGGGGATCCTCCAAATCTTACTTCCTATAAATTTATTTTCAAAAGTTTCGTATAAAAGTTGTAAGAAAAAATCCCATATG
Organism: Tachystola acroxantha; assembly: GCA_963506565.1. Taxonomy (NCBI): domain Eukaryota; kingdom Metazoa; phylum Arthropoda; class Insecta; order Lepidoptera; family Oecophoridae; genus Tachystola; species Tachystola acroxantha. The sequence continues at coordinate 8,218,692 of OY735887.1, forward strand.
CAGATAGAATGGTCGCTATTCCATGATTGAATTTGTACGGTGAATATGCTGAGTTCGCTGCTATTTGCTCTAGAAAATCCACCCGTGCAGGAATATCATCCTGGGAAGCTATTCGTGTCCTAAATTACATTTTCCAATAGATCTAGGTCGAGCTCATTTATCTCAATAGGGTATATCTACAACCTATAAGATGAATTTTCCATCGGAACAATTCTATGATTAAAGATAATTTGTAGTCCAACTAACCTATCCTTAGGTCCACTTGGATCCCTTGGTTGGATTCATTAATGAATAGTCTGTAAAATTAGGTTAATTGGTGACTAATTCTTTAATTGAGAATTGTTATGCATAATATACACAATGTACTTTTATGCATAAGATATTATTCTGATTTTGACGAATTTGTTCGAATCGCGTTTTCGTGGTTTAACACAGGGTTAAATATTAACATTAACACGATGTTATCTGCACGAGCTTGTCGCAAAAGGCTTTCAGCTATTTATTCATGCAAGCGTAGGTAACCATAGGAGTCCAGTATAAATATTTTTTTTAATAAGCATTATATTATTATAGGTACTTACAGCGTCAGGATAACATCTATACTGAAATAAAATATTTAGTTACATAGAGTGACACAAAATACATAGTACCTATGTATTTTAATACTCATTCGACTTTTTAGAAAATTATCAGTTAACGCGAAATGATCACTCATGGATACTATAGGCGCGGAATTTTCCTGCATTCCGTATTCATGTACCTAATACTCACAAATATTCAATTGAGATTACAAATCAGAAGAATATGCAAAGAGCTTTTGCATATTTATTTGCTCTATAAGACCCGTTCCCGCAGAGTATCCTTTTTAAACCCCTTGACTTCTAAATTTAATTTCACGATAGACCTAGACCTGGTTACGTTTATTTAGTTGATAAATTTTCTCTTAATCACGTAGATATATCCATCTTGGGTTAAAGTCTTATAATACACCAAGCCAATCCACTACTAAGAAACTTAGAAGGCATTTGACTCTGTGGTTCGGATCATAGAATACTGCACAACTTCCGCTACGGAGGCCCGGGTTCGGAATCCAGATTTATTTGAGATACTGGAAAAAATAAAATGATACTTAAACGACTGAAGCCACGATCGAGGGAAATAGATTTTACTCAAATATCACAGGCCTTTGAAAATCTTAAATGGTTATTGTGGTCACGACAACCCAATAAACTGGCTATTATTCAAACGAATATTGTTGTATTGTGATAGCTACATCGTGCTCTGGTGTGCACCTATATTTCGACTGACATTTGGCTATTTGCCATCCGTCCATTGACACACCAAAATAATAATCTAAAAATAATTTAACTCGGCCGTTTATTGCACCCATGACATACCTAAATCCGTAATGAATGAAAACATCAATCTGTTTCAAATTAATATGAATCAGTATATATTTTGGAACAAATCAATTTAAGTCATAGTAGCCCAATGGCTAGGACGTGAGATTGCAACGCAAGCGGGGCAGGTTCAATCCCAAATAGTTTGTACCAACATTTCGTTTTGGGCTAGTACAGCCCACAATGGGGAGTGCTCGGGGCGTCGCGGATGTATCGCAGTTCCCGGGGCTCGGCAAGAATGGCACGAGGTGGAACACCCCAGGAGGTTTAGTCGGTATGCTGCCCCTTCAGGGCGGTGAGCCCGACATAATCAACACGCTCCCCCGGGCGTGGTGGTACATGATTTTGCATGCTTTACCTGGGTTAAAAAGAATAGGTTCGATCCCACCTCTTCCCAGCTTTTAGAGTTTTAGTTTACTTGGAGTGGTTGAGGAGAAAATTAGCAATGTTAGGAATAATTAAATAATGCCACCTATAACTTACCATCAATTCAATTGACTTTATAATGGTGATGAACAACTATAGGTGATAGTCTGTTGTATCGGTCATTTATGGGGTACGCGAGAGCAGTACAGACAGAGTGCAGAAATGTAGACATGCAGAAGGACGTGTTCCTCTGTTTCATCGTTCACGAGAAGGCTTTTGATCGTGTGCCAAATGAACATGATAGGATGATTACTCTTCTTGGATCCTAAAGACGTTCGGATAGTTAGAACCTATACTAGAATCATCGTGCCACGGTTCAAGTGGTTGGAAAGGACATCATGAATATTGAAATCAAGAGACGTGTTATACAGGGATGTATTCTGTCACCGGTGTTATTTAACCTTTTTTATTTTACAAACTCTTCAGCTTACCGTGTGACTATATCAAATAATCATCAAGACAATAATCAAGATTAATAGACGTTATACTTCATATGTGCATTCACTCATATCATAAGAGTTATTTAATTAACACTTCGGTACAATTTAATTATATTCTCTGGTTTGGAGTCTAAAGAAATTATCTACAATTAATTTAAATTCCCGTTGTGAAACGAATAATTTCCATTAAATTTAATTAAATCTCCTCGTGTGAAGATACTTCGCATGCATTGGCGCGTATTTTAATTACAAGCCCTGAAGGGAATTTAATTTAATATAATGAGAATATAATGAGTTAATAAATTATCTTTCTGTGGACTTCGTTAGTCTCAAATTCTTCGAGTTTCATTTGGAAGTAAAGAAATGTACCTAGAGGGTCTGTTCGCCAAAAAGAACTTAACTCGTTCAAATCTCAAAAGACATTGCTACATTTCAATGGAGCTTTGCCCCACCTACAAAACTACGTGACCATTTAAGCTGTACCTATCATTTTGTTGGGGACTTATTACAGGTTTCATATTGCATAATCATAATCAGTATAATTTTTTTTTTTTTTTTTTTTTTTTTTTTATCTTAATCAATTTTATTAAAAAAGCTATTTACAAAACTAAAAACAATTTAAAAAATTCGGCCCTCTTGGGAGGGTGCCCGTCACACTGGCGGCATTCCCGCGCTGTATGGCTAGGCTCAGCCTCTGTGCGAGAAAGCCGCCAGCACGAGGGTCACCCGTCGCCTCCCTCAGGCGCTTGCTGAGCTCCTTGTGGAGCGCGTGTGCACTCGGACCCCACGGACCAAGTGTCTCGACGCCAAAGGGGACAAAGTCATATTGGGCGCCGAGACACCTGTATTTGCCCCTCTTAATGCGCTCACGAGCCTCGGCCGCCGCGCCCGCGCGACTGGCGGTCGCCGGAAGATAGGTCGCAGCCAGAGTGTCGGAACACGTAGCGTCCCACACCAGGGCGCGACCCATCCTCCAGGGTATCAACGACATCCCGTCGGGCCGCTTGCCGTCGTCCCGCAGGATTAGTGGCTCCAATACTGCGGGTACGCCGGTACTGACGAGGGCCCTTCTTAGGATGTCGTTGAGCGCTGCGTGGCGGGAGAGGCGGCCGGCGCTGGAGCGGCAGGCAAGGCCGTGGTGCCCGAGCCGGTCCACACTCACCCCACAAGAAGCACAGCGGTGGTCGATGCATACCTCTAATTGTAATAGTATAATTTTCTACTACTCTCGCAACTCCTATAAAAGAATAACAAAAACAATGCATCGATTTCTTACTATTTTCTGAATACTTAATAAAGCTGTTTTTTTCGAATCGCAACTTGTACAAATCTTTATTTTAAACCAATAATTTTAATAAAAAAGGAGATATTTTTACATTTATTCGTTATCTTGTACCTACAACTTTCGGTTGATGGTGGGGCAGAATCTGGCATTGTCATTTATTTTGCTCCAAAAATAATAAAGTCTCAAATTCAAGTTAAACCATATAAAAGTAAACTGTGTTAACTGACCGGGTTCAAATATATTTAACCCGAACTTTTGTACACAATGGCGCGTATTCATAAATGTGATTTAAAGTTACGCCACCGTTTAGGCCCCAATTTTAGCGAAGTGTGAAAGGGATAGCAACACGATTTAAGGGAAGTGAGGTTTAACTAGGTTTATGAATAACAGCAAATTGTGTAAAAGCTTAAATAAATAAATAAGCTTTGGGGCAAATGAGCCTTTGTTTATACCCCAAACATACTGTTACACGACGCGATGCGATCCGTGCCAACGCCTCAACCCGCTTCACATCACCTCAGGTCTATGCGTTTCATTTTCAATGAAATTATATGAACAGAGTTAAAATAAATAATGTTGCAGCATCCCTTCATGTTGCCAGTGTGAACTGAGCCTTAAATATCACTGAATCGGTTGGTAATTTGTAGTAATTAAATCAACAATTATAGAGGACTTAGTTGCTTCTAGGGCGAGCAATAAATTAAATGATGTCAGTCATTATCACTGGGAAAGTACCTCTTTAATTAAGGGTATTGTAGTTTTGCTTTGTAATTCAATAACAAATCATTTGTCGAGGTTTACGGTTACGCCAGCGACGGGCGGCGGCGCTACAGAATATACCTTTAGAAATTGTTACTTTAATAAATAATATTTAGTTTTATTTTATATATCTAAATAACCCATATGAATCTACTAGAGTAACCTGTTTATCACAGCAACAAAAGAAGATCGATGGCCAAAGTCCACGAGTGACCAAAACACATTTCGTGACATTTTGTGACGCTCAGTGACGTAGCTCAAGCGATTTTCATGTTTCTGTATATTTCGTGTAAAACCCACAATTTACGTAATTCTCAATATGTAGAATATATTCATCAGATACAGTATAGCAAGTAAAGTTATGACTAACAAAATGGTAAGGATACTATTGATTTAATGCTTTATTATTGCGGAATTAGTTTCATTTTGGTATATTTGGTAATATTTTTTCTGACATTTTCAAAAAATTTAAGTATGACCGTAATATTTTGTGTATAATCTTATGAAAGTTGTATTAATGTAATATTGGGGGAAAGTAGACTCCCACTGTGAAATTTTGCATGCCGAATATTTAGCGAAACATGTACGTACAATGTTTACAACTGCCATCTTTTATACCTTGTTTCGAGCAAATAAACTCATTTCAAGGAACCTTTCCTTCGATTAAAATACCACTTGCTCGGACGGAGCCGGCAAACTAGTTCTAATGGACAATATCTACCTACAAATACTTTTAGTATAAGGCTCAGATTCAGAGAGGTTCTGTGTCTTTAGTTAATTACTGCTGATAAACATAGCACTTTGGCAGCACAAAATTGACACTGACGGTGTAGACAGGTCACAAGACGATTTCCTTGCAATAAACAATGTGAATCTGTCTAGGTCGGAATGCACGGCACCGTTCACATTTCGGGGTCATCAAGACCTTTGGAGCCGCCCGCCGATAGACTTGTGTGATACGGGAGAAGTTGGAACCGCACGCTACCGACTGTTGAACTGTCGTTACCATACTAAAACTGACACTGTGTGTTTAGGTCTCAACCAGCGAATTGAGAATCAAATGCACTAAAGCGCCTATCACGTTATCGCTCGTGACATCACATCGCGTGCTGATAACTCAACTGAGCCAAGGAAAAATCCTGCCGTCTTCAGTTTTTGTATGGTGTTCGTGCTGACTGGCAGGTACTAACCACTAACCACCAGTAAAACCATCGGTATCGTGGGAATAACATGAGGTCAACCCAGTGACGTCAGCATGCAACCTAAAAGACGACGCTGGACATGTAAGTCTTATCTAGAGATTAGGTTTAATTTTATCGTGTTCGTGACCTAATTATGACGGCATGACAAGGTTATTACTATGGAGATATTAATAGGAGCTATCAAATATTAGCGAAGTGCGTTCACAGCTAACACGAGGAGTACTAGACTAATTGAGTTGTTTGGAAATGTGAGTTCTCGGCCTTAACCTTAACGACAATTTTATTAAAGAAAAAATTAAGAGTCATTTTGGATATAACTGCTATGAAGCAGAGTTGCGCCAATATATAACATTATTCATTCGTTAATAACATTACACATTTGGGTAGTTACCAAAAATAAACTTAATTACTACCTGTTCATCTGTTATTATTTATTTATTTATTTAAGTATCAAAAAATATACTTGGCATGGGTATCGCTGGTTCCGTATAAAGAATAAAAGATCGCACTTTTCTCGTGGTTTCGTAGTAAGAAAAATAATTCGTTGTACAGTCGAGAGATAAGTATACAGAGGGCCTCAATAAGGTTGAGATTTTCTCAAAAACTACTGGACCGATTTTAATAATTATTTTACAGTTGCATAGTTTTCACAGTGAACGAATTTTTGCAATAACTCAAGTAGTTTTCGAGAAAATCTCAACCTTAAAAACTCTCCTGTACACATTTATCTGTGTTCCACCGTACAATACTGGTTAAATAGCGTGAGTTTCGTAGGTAACCGAAAGGACGCGTATTAGTCAAAATGTACACAAACCGTAAATTGATATAATCGCCACGCTACGCAAACAAACACTCTCTAAATATATTCGCGTCACATCATTAAGATTATCTTATTTACGCCAGTCTTACCTTGAGCACGTCGTGTGCAGTATTCATTCATACGAGTAGATATACTTGCGATGGAATTAAATCAAAGACTATGAAAGTCACTTTATTAGAAATTAATTTTGAGTCTCGCAATGTTTTATATTACAGTCTTTTGCCTTAATTACAAAAACATATACTCGAGTAAAATAAAATCTATACTAAGCAGTGATGAAGCCGAATCTAAGGCTACCTCATGTTAAAATCTATCAAGCATATACTCGAAAATCATTAATATCCTTGAGGTCAATGAATATTTACTCGTTGACTTTTGAAATGACATTGCCACATTTCAATGGAGCTTTGCCCCACCTACAAAACTACGTGACCACTTAAGCTGTAGGTACCTATCATTTTGCTGGGGACTTATTACAGGTTTCATATTGCATAATCATAATCAGTATCATTTTCTACTACTCTCGCAACTCCTATAGAAGAATAACAAAAACAATGAAAAATTCGCTTCGATTTCTTACTATTTTCTGAATTCTTAGTTAAGCTGTATTTTTCGACTCGCTTGATGTACCTACAAAACTTTACTTTAAACCAATAATTTAATAAAAAACGGAGATATTTTTACATTTATTTCTTATCTTGTACATGGGTATGGCCGTCAAAAACTGTACATTTGAGAAATAGTCAGTGTCCCTCACATTTATTAATAAAAAAAATCCTTTTTCTTTGTTTTATCTTAACTTGTAAAGGTGGTTCTGATTCGCGGAGTTTATGTTATAATTCATATTATATTTGATATGTTCACTTCTGTTTCCTTTTAAGCAGGTGATTAATTTTTTTAAAGAGGTTCATGTTTGTTTCCATACAAAAAGCGTGTGTCCCACTACGACATCTCGAACATTGAAGACATAAAAATACTACAAACTATTCGAAACCTCATAACTTTTGGAGTGGTTAACGTTCTTTATAAAATTTTATATTTCCTATTGAATTCTTTTTTTTAAATATCGCAATAAAACTATTTCAAAGTGAATTTTAAAAATGTGTCTCAACTTTTCATCACGATTGTTACTTCACGTATGTTATCATAATGCAAGACAAATAAACAAGATTCCAGGGCCATAATATTCTCTTTCGCTTCTGGCAACACCACACTACAGGTTAGCCAACTCCTAGAAAAAAACTGTAAATTACTTTTTGACAAAATGAACATTGAGTCGGTTAGCATTTTTTGTCTCGAGAATATTTTTGATTTTTAAAAGCGAATTGCAAGGTAAGAACATAACTTTTTTCATATTTTAAATTTTATGTGTAGATATAGTCTATTCATTTAACAAATACGTACATCGGTGGGCCTTTCTGACTTCAAAACCCGCATGATTAACAGGTTTTAGGTTGTGTCCACAGCAAATTTTCTTCACGAATGATACCATGTGTTACTATATGTGTTACGTAACATTCGTGATCTATTGTTAAGCTAAGTGTACACTCCACGTGGCGCCGCCAATCTTAAAAAAAATCAATTCTTCTATATTAAACCATTTATTTAAAATGTGGCACATAAAGATTGTTCCTCTAAATGAATATTATTTTTTAATTAACTATAAAGTGATCTAGGAAGTGAACAGTAAGAAACGGGTTCTTCTGTTTCTTACTGTTCTAAAGTGAGATCACTTTATAAAGTGTAAATAGTTATTAAAAAATAATATTCATAAAGGGGACAAATCGTTGCCATGATTCGGTCATTCCTAGCATGTTATGTCTTGTTCCGTCCATAAATAAGGGTCTCAGTTTTTTATTTAAATAAGTACCTACATAGGTAAATGTGTTGCATAATTGGTAGGTATCTATTATTTCATACTTATTTATACTTAAATGTATTTGTATATTATTGTAGTTTATGATACTTGTATAGTTTATTTTCTATTTTGCAGTGATTACAATATGTATTTATGAAATATATCATATATTATAAATTATAATATGATTATTACCTAACACAGTGTCGTACTATATACTCTATTATTATATTATATTCTTTCTAAACCTTCTTCGTACTTAAGTGAGCGTCGCGCTGGCAGCCCCCTGGGGGTCTGGACAGGCACTGCCTGAAAACCAGCGTCCCAGTCGTGCCTGGCACGGCTGGTACATTATGCTGAGGCAGCATGCCTATTCCGGCGCTGCACACCACCACTAGTTTTAAGTATACATGTATAATTATAGTTTTTGTGTTTGTATGGTGTGTTGTTGGAATAAATGTCTTTTCTTTCTTTCTTTCTTTCTTTCTTCATGTGCCACATTTGAAATAAATGGCTTTATTTAGGAGAATTGACGTTTTTAAGATTGGCGGCGCCACTTGGCTTACTATGGCCTCTTAAGGATAAACCGAATACTAAACAATTAAAATTTGTTAAAAAGTGGATATAAAATAAAACTATTGCAAAGCTTGAACCTCTCCTTTTATTTTGACAATTGCAAATCATATAAATAATTTTATATCATGTATTCTATGCTTTACAAAGTTCACGAGTGTTACCTTCATTCACGTATGTTACCATGTGTTACCAATTCACGAACGTTATTGTACAATTTTTGACGGCCATACCCACATGCTGTTGATGGTGGGGTAGAATCTGGCATTGTCATTTTGTATGAGGTTTTAGCAAAATTCAAGTGAAATCTTTTATTAAGATGAAAAGTCCCTCAGCTATCTTACTCGTATCTCGCGAAGTCATAGTTTGAAGCAGAAAAAGATTACGTATCGATCCTGGTTTCCTTTCTATTTTTATGCGATCCTCTAGGTAAATGGAAAAGCTCTTATCTCGCATATGTAGGTACTAGTGGTGAATCCTAGTAACGATGGTTAGTGATGGGCACGCTTTTAACAATTCCGTATGTTCCGTAGGTACAGAAAACAGCAGATCAATGGTAACACTTGCAATACGATTTTAAATTTTACGATGCAGATAATAAGAACGGTCCAAAGTCCAAAGTGTTACACTTGATATGCTGTTAGCTGTACGTTCGAAAGGTTAAGCTAGATAAGGATTGGAGTCCACCTTTAATTCGACACCAATACGAGTATTTCGCAATACCACAGTAGGTACTAACAGATCAGTAAATAAGATTGTTTGCGCACCTAGAGTGCCTACCCACTCACCCTCATGCGAGCAGGGTGCAGTGCAGGCGGCGGCAGCTCTGGCTTTCAATGTGCGGTGGACTATTCCACCAGGTGTGGCGATTATCTTCAGATGTGCGCCCAACACAATTAACAACACACACAGTTATTGCCCCAATTTAACCACCGAACTAATATGTTTCCGAATATTTATATCACCGACTGATACCGCCGAATAGCCGAGAAAAGCGTGAAAAGAGTGACCAGAAGTAACAGTAATGTCAGTGGGTTTCACCATAGTTTATGGCATCGACGTCCGCCGTGAAGGTGCATGAGAAATGAGGTGACATGCACCCAGATGCGCCTGAACAAAGATATATTTACACAACGAATATTAAATGCCTATCAAGGTTCATGGAAAAAATAGAAGAGACTGAAATAAGTGACTGAAAATTGGTGACACCTAAAAAAGGGCAGCACTTCTTCAAATAGCCAGGATAAACATAGGACTATCATTTGATTACCAACCAACTAAGTATCTACTATTATCTTTACCATCGTTGAACGATGTCCCATTATTTTCAGAATATCAAGTCTAGATTTAAAATTATGTTAAGTATATTATTTATTCTAGATTCTTCGCCCAGCACCCTTTGCCGCCCCTGTGACCTTTATCTCGCAGTTCGATGGTGCTTCAAAGTAGAGTCCTAACTAAACTAGTTTCTAAAACCGAATCCGAACTGTACCGAAACCAAAACTTCATTTTATAGCAATATGCTACATGCTTTTTTTGCGTTAGTTTAAGCATAACATGAACAGTGCGAGTGAAATCTGTTTTCGAAATATGCAATTTCCGAAAGCAGTTTGTGCGGGTGAAGACGGTGTGGCGCGACGTAGTTTCGGTTATGTCCGATCGAAACTAGGAATGCCTCGAAATTAATCAAATTTCTTCATTTCAAATCAAAACTGCAGCAACAGCAGCCTAATATAACATCACCAATGTTAAGGACATTGGTGATGTTTTATTAGGCTGCTTGCACACATTTTCCCTTATATCGGGAACTCGGCACAATGCGGGTTGGGAATTACATACACCTTAGATGTTTCTTTTTCTCCGGATTTCTCAGGATGGGATCTAAATTAATTCCATCGATGAGCGTTGACGAATATTCGTAGGGTCGCAGACATGAAGGTTGCCTCGCCATATTTTTCTTCGTCATTTTGATCTTGAGTGAAACCGAAACCGTAATTTCGGACTGACACTAGTTCGAGGTATTAACGCCGTAGTGAACAGAGGCAGAGGTGAAGCGAGGTGAGGGCTTATTAGTGTACCTTTTGATCACAATATATGCTCGCCATATTAGGTGCCTATTTACTCGGTCGACTAGTTGGCCAAGTCGTAAATCTAAACAATGTGAAATGAGTACAGCCAACAGTCCAACAAGTGTATGTTTATGCAATGATAATACGGCCTAGATTACAATGCCATTACAGGTCTGCCCTACATCTATTGCAGGTCTATGGGGTAAGTGGTCTGTGCTAGCTACCAACAACGCCGCTCCTGTCAGATACTGCTAAATATACTGCATCTCCTGTGGACAGCGAGCCTAATGCCCTACACGTTGTCACAATATTTGCTGGCTATTTAAGTGATTTACTCGGCCAACTGTACCCGACCACGTCGTAAATCTGTCCGCGTTGTGACGACGACCGTACAATAAAATTATACGATACGTGCTTCGTGTTACGGGTTTATTTATTTATGGGGTTTACTGAAAAATAGAAATTTAATTTGTGAGAACCGTGATCACTGCCTTTGTCAAGTAAATCTCTAGGGGCCTTCCCCTAGCCAAGTAGTTGAAGGTATTTATTTCTCAAAATAATTAACAATTATATAGTGTCCGACCGAACTTTCGGTTTCGGCCTAGTTTCGGCCAAATAATAGGTTTCGGCTTAGTTTCTGTTTCGGCTGCCATCCGGCCGAAACTACGGCGGAAACCGAAACTGAGTTCGAGAGCCTATAATAAGCATATAACGTTATAATATTAAAAACGTAAATAATTTATTTGAAATAAGGGAGTGATAATATTGTAGTGGTTAAGGATTATTTCAAATATCAGAGACTGAATTGTTTAATATGTCATTTATAAATAAAAACTGACTGATTATAACTATTTATTTTTACCACGAAAAAATTACCTTATATGGAAGTTTCGGTTTCGTTTTTGGCCGAAACAAAGACCGTGGCCGAAATTCGGCTTCGGCCCTAAAATCTACTTTCGGTCGGTCCCTACAATTATAAGTAAATTGTAAATTATTTTTAGAAATAAATATAAGCTCATAAATCATAATAACACATAGGTTATTATATAAAGATCCTGTGCAGACGAAGTCGCGGGCAGAAGCTAGTTAAAAATAAATTAATGTCTTTTACAAAACGATCAGTACAAAATGTATGAAAAGTGAAATTATTCTTATTTCTAAATGACATTTTCTATCGATTCATTATCCAGTTTCAAGGTTCACGGTAATCACACTGCCTGTACCTGCCTAAATACCGATGTATGTTTTCATGCAAATGTTCCAATCTATTTATAGACAGAACATGCCGAGGAAGAAAAGACAATTACCTAATGTACGGTACCAGTCATCATTTTGTCATCATGTGCCATCGCCAATTGCTTTGAAGGCCGGGAGGCTAAATTACCGACGAATTTAGCCGTTCGCGGCTTGCAGTAAACAATCAAATTAAATTAGTGACACTGTATGAGGCATAACAACGCATTTACGTGCATTGACAACGCAAATACCTGCACTGATCGTGTGTATTAGATTTTGAAACATTCTGTATGTGAACTGCTGTATCCAATTTATTAATTTATGTTTACAATTTGACATTACAATCTCATAAATTTGACCTCAACTTTATACTAATTAGTCTTTTCAATCTAGGTTACAGATTTTAAAAAAAACTATCTACTCATCGTACGCTAACAGCAGATCAAGTGTAACACTTTGGACTTTGGACCGTTCTTATTATCTGCGTCGTAAGATTTAAATTCGTACTGCAAGTTTTACCATTGATCTGCTGTTGTCTGTACCTTCGTGTATATTTTACCCGGCGACTGTCGAAATGTTGAATATTTTTTTCTAGTGTAATATAGGATATGTAACCTCCTGTATCCTAAAGACATGCACAATATTATTTTATTTTACAATTTACAAGAATTTGGAACGTAGCATCCTTACTAGGTACATACGTACTCGTAGTTATAAAGAGTAAAGATATCGCTTGGTTCTATAACACACTTTGGCATTATAATAAACATGGATTAGGCGCTTTTTTACAACATATTTCACCCAAAACTACATTTGGTTAGCACATATAAAATAGAATGTGTTTTATTACAACAATTTTATAAAACACATCGATCGAAAGAAAGCTATAGATAGGACGCGACAACGTTTCAACTCAAAACATTGTTGCAAATGAAACACTCCCCGTGGGGTTGCACTATAATCAGCAGTATGACGTAAGCAGGCTGCGTTTACTTTGCAACTTTGTTGTCTAGAAAACGGTCAAACGCTCCCAGTATCCATTGTGTTTCTTTAAAAGGCTTTACCTGGAACTATGCACTTCATCTTGCCTCGGATATTGAAGTTCAATCATCTTTATAGCTATAGGAAATCCTCATTTACTCTCAACATCAGTCAGTCCACTGCTGGCCATGGACTCTCCCAAAGAGCGCCATTAAACTCGATTTTAGGCTATTCACATCCAGTCACTGCCAGCCACCTTGCCCAGATCATCTTACCATGAAGTCTTATAGCAGGATTACTTCAATAATACTTTGTTATTTCGTACCATGACATCCTTAATAAGCTTACTTTAAGGTAGTAATCCTGCTAGAAGAGTTCATGGTAAGGGGGCAGGTGGCGTTATACTGAACTCTCATAAATAATATTAATAAGTAACTATGATCTGATGGTTTTTAAGTATCTACCTAACCTAAGTCACATTGATGGGCGGTGGCAAAGGTCTCCTCTTATTTTTCCACTGAATATCCTTCCAGGTCACTTATGAGGTATTTCTCTATTACTAGATTTGCTGTAGGTACCTACATTATGTTGTGTGACTCTCCAGACCCTATCGCAGGTGAATAATGGGACAAAGTGGTCCACCTGTCTATAGTTTCATATTAGTATGTACCTACACCTCTCTGTCCACATTTGTAATGCTCAGATTTCAGTTTCTATAGTTTCTCTTATTATTCAGCGTACAAAAATAATCCGATCAGGCAGATCCATAATAATGTTAACGTGACACAGTGACGCTGACAGGTATGAAATTATGTATTAGGAGCGCCGTAAGCGCAACTCGCTCGCCTAGACGATATCTACGTATGGACATGACACGCCAGTTAAATTGATGGACGATGCCGAGTGCCCTAAATACAGATTGATAGATTGCTCGGGTGATTAATCTGTGTGGAGGGAGCAGGATAGAGTCGGAGACGAAACTCTTTACTTACAGTTAGGTACTATAGGTTTAGAAGTTCAAAGATACTCGTATAATAAACTTTACTTTGTGTGGACTGTGGGTTAGATTGATGTCTAAGGTAGGTGGGATTATATAGTGGCTGCCAAATCTAGTCCTAAACCTAAACGCAACTGTCTAGTATCTCTTAAAATTGTTGGAAAAATTGCATACTTATTTAATTCTTAAAATAATACAATGTAAGTAGTTTATGTATATCTCTATTGTGTGTAATATTTATATAGTTATATATTTATTTTATTTTAATGTGTATTCTTATCCATATTAAAGTACTTAAATAATATTATTTGCTAAAATTGTGCCATGTACCCATTGATGGGTCGTGGAGTTACTTTTAATTATTAAATTCGAAGTTACTTAATTAAACCGCCTTAACATTCTCCGCATCGCCAAAGGTTAACTGGTAGATAATGCCGCAAGGCATTAAGTTCGCCTTTATACAGTTTAATGTGTAAAAAGTTTAATAAAAAATAAAATAAAAATAAATAAACAGAATCTCGGAAAACACTGACTTTAGAGTTTATGTCGTCGTAACACTCATAAACGAACCGTTATGTCGATCAATTCAGCGGAGAAACGACTGTCGTAGAACTGTTTCAGAATCGTTCCAATATAATGTAATTTCTGAAGAAAAAAAGAAATAATATTTTTTTGACATACCTACCTACTGATTTGGATTGTCGACACAACGCAAAACCAATAAGGCAGTTTATAAAGTGATATAGCGGATAATTTTTCGATAAACACCGAATAATCGCTGTTTAGTGTTTGTTTATAATTCGTGTTACGTGACGTCAAATAACTTGACGTCACGATTACGCCACAATATGACCATCTCTATCTGTATGATTAAAAAGATAACATACTAATCCATATAAAGCTATAGTCGGTATAATACGACAACTTTTAAACGTCTTAGACCGAGAATCAGAGAGATAATTATTCTTTATTGCAAAAAATATTCACACAGTTATGTTAAAATGTTTCTCAATAATTCTCTAACCAGAGGTGGTCTGGAAGAGATCGCTTACAGCGATAAGACCGCTAATTGTAATACTAATATTGTAGGTATTCATTCATTTATTCACCTACAACATTAGTATTACAATTAGCGGTCTTATCGCTGTAAGCGATCTCTTCCAGACCACCTCTGGTTAGAGAATTATTGAGAAACATTAGCACAGACCTTCCCTTACATCGAGAGAGCTGGGGCCATAATCCACCACGCGGGCCCAGTGGGGATTGGTGGATTTCACATGCCTTTTATTCTCATTTTTTTCTTCTACGGCATGCAGGTGTCATCACGATGTTTTCCTTCACCGTTTTCAGAGCACTCGGTAAATGCGTAGAAAAAAACCAGGATTACTCTGTACCTGGCTGCCCTGGCTGGTAATCGAACCTGGGACCTCCGTATTGCAAGTCCATTGACCCAAGCCACCGAGCTCTCTAACATAACTTTGAAGTGTGAAAGTGACAAAACGCGGTTTAAGAGAAGTGATGGTAAACTGGGTTTATGGCTACAATCCTAGGTATCTGTAAGTTGTGAATCTGTCGTAAAATCAAGCGATAAAGCGGCACATCGGAGTGTCGTCGCGGTTAAGCGGTTTCTATCGTTAGTTGAGCCATACCTTATTGAAGTTGTCGGGTTGTACATGCCTCGGGAGACTTGGTCAAGGCAGATCATGTTTAGCACTCACGTTCTAATTGGCTCTAGACTTCGATACGTAGAGTCTCCGCGTTAGCTATAACACCGATACTTATGCAATAGTAATAGGACCTATATTGCAATGGTTTTGTTTAGATCGATGTGTTGATCACTGTACAATGGAACACACGAATATTTGCGAACTATGCCATAGGAATTAAAGCTTACATTCCAATTAAATATCACAAGTGTACGAGTGGTATATTGTACTATGCCATACGGAGATATTTTTAACAGTTAGCCTCTACGCGATAGGCGATTTAAACGCCTTTAAATCGAATTCAATTCAAATTACGTGTTTAATGTTCAAATAAGGTGAAATAAGCCTTTTTGGTATCTCGGCGGTCTACACAAAGTTATAAATATTTAAAATTGTCTCTTTTAGATTACAAACCAGTGTCAAAGTAAATTTGTTCAGAGCAATTAGTGTGTGTGAGGCATTTAATAGTAAATAACAGTGATTACTGATTACGTGCAAGTTCATGCGATAATTATGTGCATTTGTGATGTTAATTACGTTAGAGTTGGAATTATGTAAGGTTAGTTGGGTCAAATGGAGGCTTAGATAGCTCGAAAACAAATAGATAATTGATAAAACATCATAGATCGTTTGTACGTATAGATTTGAAACAAAATTACCTATATTAATAATGTGTAATACTGACTTCATACGCATACAATTTGAATCCCTATGCTTCGGTTTTGTTATTACCTAAGTAGCTAGTTAGGTATGTTATGTTTTTTTTTGGATCAATAGTGATTCGACCCGATCGCGTTTCCACCCGTCGCGGCTCCACCCGTCGCGGCTCCACCCGTCGCGGCTCCACCCGTCGCGTTTCGACCCGAAAAATTTTCTCAAAAATATCGTTTAATTATAGTCGCGATTCCATCCGTTTTATGAACAAAGTACAGTCAAATGAAAAAATCCAACTACCGAAATTTAATTTGTAGGTAATGACAACATAGAATAGCGGTAAACTTTTAATTTTGTTATTTATTATTTATCATATTAATCCCCGGACCATGAATAGTAACCTATAACTTCGATTTCTTTTATATTTTTGTATAAAAAAAATTCTATGTTTAAGACATCAATAATATGTTAAAAAATTGAGAGGTCGAAGGACCTGTGGGGCTATTACGGTTCTCAAAACGATCAAAACATACCATGTCATATCGTGCGTGACAGGGACAGTGCTATTACGTTGGTATAGCGGCGTCTCTGTTCGGCGCGCTATGGCATGGTATGTTTTCATCGTTTTGAGAACGGTAATAGGGGGGCAGGTGTACCATTAATTATACAACTGGGAGTAAACTAAACTTGTTACACTTGCACCATAACACAAAATATAACTAAGTAAGTATTACAATATGGTCCATTTTCGAATAAAATAACTTAATTATATCCTAGAAGGATGTTAATAAAACCTCACATCGGATATAAATGACTTAACCACAACATACAGACCGTATTATAACTTAATAAACATGTAGGTACTTACTAGTTACTTAGGTACAAGTTAACTTAATAAATATAAGTAAACGCGAGTTAGCTAAGTTAAACTACCCGCTTCGCGACTAAGTTGCGTGAGTAACGGTCGGGATTAGCTTGTTTGCGGTGCAGGCTTTTATTTATTTTAACAGCGGTATGTAGGAGAAAAGTGTTAAGGGCCTTCCATGAGCCAACTAGCGCCGCCAATCTTGAAAAAATAATATCTTCCAATTTAATCAATTTTATTAAATGTTTATTAGGATGAATACAATTTTTCAATATACAATACATGGCATAATTGCGACAAGCTAAGTTGTAGTTCACAAATGTGCCAAAAACGGACGTTTTTCGCAATTATGCGAACTACAACTTGCCGATAGTGAATCACGTTTTAAATAAGCATTTAAAAAATAGTATTTATCGTAATAAACATTTTGTAAATAGCTTTTTTAATAAAATTGATTATAATGGACGATATTTTTTTTTAAGATTGGCGGCGCTAGTTGGCTCATGGAAGGCTCTTAAAGTAAAGCTTTTAAGGTTGAAATTATCTCAAAAACTACTTGGCCTATTGCAACAATTCTTTCACTGTTCTTTTCTGTCACAATTCTTTCTAGTAGGGGTAGGCAGAGACGATGGACTTCCATCTGCTGCGATCCTGGCATACAACTCTCGCTTCCTCTAGATTCATCAATCTCTTCATGCACGCTCGTCTGTTTATTTATTTATTTATTTATTTATTTTAAAGGAGTACCAACATCACAATCACAAAGCTTACACATAAAAATAAATCTTAAACTATTGTCCTGTGTGACCCTGACAATTACAGGTACCCACAACATTCACATAATATAAATCACGCAGCACGTAAATAAAAAGATAAACATATATATATATATATATATATATATATATATATATAGATATGACTTTACGCACTTGGTTGATCCGACGTGCCGTATGACTAGTATTTTGTTGATCCGTTTTCACTTGTTGATCCGGGCAGTATTTGTTGATCCTTTACAGCTAATCAATACTACTGTGGCTCCGAGTGGATCAACTTATGACAACCGATTAATTAATAATAATTATGGGTTTTTTATACAAATCCACCATTCTGGCATCTTGACACTTGTTGATCCAATTCAAACAGGCCAATCAGAACGCGTCTTTTGCGACGGCCTATTGTCATTGGCTAGCCGTTGTTACTAGCTGGTATTATGATAACATTGTCTATTATATATTCTGTGACATTGTGTAAATCTATTAGGCCAGTCATTAAAGGAGTTGACCCTAGCAGTAACTCCTCTATCTATGAAATTTGGCACAGTGATAGAGTACCATATGTAGATTGGAATTGACATAGTATCCAATAATTTGTAGAAACGGAAGTTAGGTATTTTCAAGGTCAAACTTAAATTACGTGGTATCAATTACAGAAAAATTGCTCTATCCAAAATTCTTTTTTTACAAGTTCTAGTTACCTATAGGCATGTGTTGACAGAATATCCAACCATATTTCCATATGGAAATATATATATTTTAATAAAATGTGTTTTTTTGCCGTACTTTCCAAGGGATAATTACTCACTCCAATTTCTATTTAATTATGTATTTAAAATATTACTTTCGAAAGTAGTTATGAATATCCAATAAAAAATCCAGACCGAAAAGCGTTATCCAGAAATTGACGAAAAATGGGGGTTTCCAAAAATGCTCAGCCCGATTTTTCTTGTCATTATGAACAGACTATCTTATTAAAACTGCTTTTCAAGTTTTCCAATAAAAAATGCAGGCGAAGCATATAAGTATCAAATAGAGTTGTATTCTAATATTTCTAATCAACGCGGCGGTGCATGCGCCACTGCCCGCGGATCGCTACTGCGGCCGATTAACAACCTTATTCCTATTACACGTACAGAACAGCGGGAACGCGGACGAGAAATTGGACGGAGCGGAGGAGATATTTGGAGATGGGATTCTGTTGTCTACACATATACAAATAAGGTTAATTGTAGATTAACTCTTTACCAAAGTCCAGTAAAGATCAATGCGGACAAGCGTTTTCTAGAAATCGACGAAAAATTAGAGTTGAGAAAAATGCTAAGTTCGATTTTTCTTATCATTATGAACATACTTAGTCGAACTGTTCTTCAAAGTCAAAGTCAATTTATAATAAACCTTATTCCTATACAAGTAGAAAATATCTATCGCATCGGTAACGTGGACTGGAAGTTGAACAAATATTTTGGAGATAGGATTCTGTACTCTACCTACAGTCCTACAGTTATACGAATAAGGTTTATTTTAGGTTAACTCGTTACCGAGTGGTGAAAGCTCGACCGACCTACGCCAACATACACAAAACCATTCTAATCTAGCCCGTATCATCGGCGCATAAGTACGACAACATTTCAAGGTTAGTACGGACATAGCAAAACAAATGGTAACACTTGCAGTATGATTTCAACTCTTACGACGCAGATAATAAGAACGGTTCAAAGTGTTACACTTGATCTGATTTTGGAATGTTTTAAGTAAGCTCGACCAACACAACAGTACCTACGCTAACATACACAAAACCATTGTAATCTAGCCCCTATCATCGGCGCATAAGCGCAACATGTCAAGGTTAGTACGGACAAAAGCAGATCAATAGTAACACTTTCAGTACGATTTCAACTCTTACGACGCAGATAGATATATAGATTAGAGTGGTTCAAAGTGTTACAACTTGATGTGTTTTTATGTGTACTTACTAGGTACCTATTACGTGGAATATTTAAGTAAGCTCGACCGAGGCGATAGTACCTACGCCAACAAACACAAAACTATTGTAATCTAGCCCGTATCATCAACGCATAAGTACGACAACATATGTCAAGGTTAGTACGGACAATGGCAAAATAATGGTAACACTTTTTTTTCGCCGTGGGATCTCGTTTGGAGTGCGTGTTATATAAAACCCTACTGTATTGTGATATCATTAGAATCAAAATAGATTATCAGTAGACTTGCAGCAACGAATAGTATATTCGGCCATTGGCTGAATACCGAATATTCGGCAGGTTCCCTGGCCGAATAGCCGAATATTCGGCAAAAATATTCGGCCGGCTTGGCGCCGTTTGTGTCCTCTCCTGTCGAGATCGTAGTTTCTTCCTACACCGCCCCTGTCGCCTGTCGCGACACGTCTTTTGAATTTTACATGCTTAATCTCATTGCTCAACGTAAATATTATCTGTCTTTCGTCGCGTCGTATTGAGTTAAGTAGTTAAAAATTGAAGTTTTGCGCCTAATCCATCATGGCATCTAAGTCACCAATATAGGTGACTTCTTTTTAGAGTCCATATGGACATATTTTGACGACGATGAAAATGATCCCAAAACTGTCGTGTGTCATTTGTGCAAGACAAAAATTTCACGCGGTGGAGTGAGCAAGAAGGCGACTACATCAGACTGGATCGATGCTAATGCGAAAGAAAATTAATAAAACATTTTGTAATACAATAGTCAATCGTTTTGTGTTAAGCATTTATCCAACTACAAAAAATATTAGGTATTCGGTATTCGGCCGAATAGTGCCTAGGTATTCGGTATTCGGCCGAATAGGACAAAAGTGGCCGAATAGGCCGAATACCGAATAGTTGCCGAATATTCGTTGCAAGCCTAATTATCAGTCAATAAGTGATTCAGCTGAACGGCGCGCCCCGTGCAGCATGCGATCGGACCCCCCTCACCCCCTCGAGTAACAAAGACAGCTTGTTATTTTTCAACTCGCTCGCACATCGGTACCCACCTTTGCGTGCGGCATAGGTCTTATTACTTACGTCATACTGACGACTACAGCTAAGCAAATTTAAATTCTACACTTGTACGATGAGCGTGAGACATTCACCTACTAATATGTCATCGCAACTGCAACCACAAAAATCGACAAGTGAGGGTGATCTGTCTAATATACTAACCAAATTCCAAACACAATTAATTTTTCAATTCGACGAATTGATAACCTCCTCCTTTTTTAGAAGTCGGTTAAAAATACAAAATAAAACACGAAACAAAATACAAAACAAAAAATAAACAAAAACAAAAAAAAAATAGCTAAGGATCGAACCCGGAACCGCGTGCACGGGAGGCGACCGCACCAGCCACTAGACCAATTCGTTCGCTGTTTAGCGCGGCGAAATTACTAAGCATATCTCATGCACCAGCGTGAGACATGAACGGAACGCTCCGTCTAGATTTCGACAAAATTGCAAGTAATCTAGTACAGATAGATTCCCAGCTCTCCTAATACACATACTTCGGTATAAATGAGTTCAGAGTTTATGCTCAAATAAAATTCAAAGATAATTACAACAAAATGTTTGATAAAATACTAACCAAATTCGAAACACAATTAAAATAAAATACAAAAAAAAAACACGAAACAAATAAAAATATATATTTAGCTAAGGATCGAACCGGGAACCGCGTGCACGGGAGGCGACCGCTCCAGCCACTCGACCAATACGTCCGCTGTTTGGCGTGGCGAAAATATCAAACACTATCTCATGCACCAGCGTGAGACATGAACGCTCCGTCTAGATTTCGATAAAATTGCAAATAATCTAGTACAGATTCACAACAGGGGCGTTTCTTAAAGCTGGAAGTAACATAAAAAACACTAAGCGCCCAATTAAGTTAAAGACACTCTAAAGGAATCTCTGGGTTAGTTTATCCTAGACCCCGTGTCGCGAAGAAAACACACTCTATATACTTAACTTATACAAGGCAATGCGCATATAACATTTACTGCGTACGTATGTTTCGAAACGATGACGATAATAATAATTAAATTGCGATGTTTAGATCAACCTACCTACTTACATACATACGTATAGTACGGACAACAGCAGATCAATGGTAATACTCGCTCGCATTCGCACGATTTCAACTCTTACGACGCAGATAATAAGAACGGTATTTAGTCCAAAGTGTTGATCTTCTGTTAGCTGTACCTACCAACCTACTTGAAGAAACTCGCCCGCCGCGCGACCGGTTTTCGACGCCCCTCGCCCGCCTCGGGCCCCGCGCTGGCCTGCGCTTGATAGGTATTTCGAAATAATGGTGTTCCGCCTGGATATTTTGTTGGATCCTTTGAAATCAGGTTATTTTTGGGTATCTCATTACAATTGTAAAAAATATCTGATAGAGTAATTTTCCAGAGATAGTTAAAAGACAAATTCTGTATAATGAATTGTTTCATTTGGATTTTTTTGTTGGATTTTCGTACTTATAGTAGAAATAATAATTTGAAGGCATATTAAAAACAGAAACCCGGCGGAGCAATTATCCTATGGAAACTACGGCCAAAAAAGACAATTTGTTAAAATACCTACACTTTCGAATTAAAAAATAGTTATAGGTACTTATGAATGTACAGAAGCACACTAATAAAATACAATTTATAGAAAAAGAATTATGACCATAATATTGTTCCAGAAAAAGATACGGTATAATGTTGAATTTCAATTAAAATAAGTAACTTCCGCCTCGAAATATTATTGGCTTCTCTGACAATTGTTCTTATAAATATGCTATTAAGTATACAAAAAAGTTTCATCGATAGAGGAGTTATTGTTGGGGTCTCCATACAAACGCTCGCCAGAATGACTGGCCTATGGCTCCTCCCCGCACACCCGCCTTTTTATTCGAAGCGGATCAACTAATGTATGAGGTATTGCGAATATAAAATCTGCTGGATCAACTTACGTATGCAATGACAGAAGTATAAATTGGAACCACATAGTCCTAATCAGTTTCTATTATTTAACCGTTATTTGCTTGGAATTGTTTACGGAACCACTTTTGCCCAATAAAATACAAATACCTATTGGATCAAAGTAAGCACGCACCAAAGTGTAATAAGTACTATTAAATGGATCCACTTATGTACCTACTCCGGTTATGAGTCGGAGCAACATAGTCCCTATTATTGGGGTTAATACCTATTCGGTTGGATAAAATTCCCGTTATGGAGGAGCCACTTATGCTTACTAAATCACAAATACATATTGGATCAAAGTAATCACGCAACCAATGAGTATTATATAATTGGATCCACTTATGTACTCTGGTTTTAAGATATATTTCGGAGCCACTTAGTACTGTTTGGTTTGAAAAATTTGGCCGTTACGGAGCCACTTTCGTTGTGCTTTTAGGCGATGAATATATGAGTTTTCCGAAGAATATATCTGGCAACATCGCCAAGCAGAAGGCGACGTTGCCACTCCGGTAGGTAAATATTCAACTGGAGCCAAGTAATATGCTGACAAAGGTGGAGCCACATTTGAATGGACTCATGGCTGGATCAACCAAGTGCCCAAAGTCATGTTTATATATATATATATATATATATATATATATTAATAAAAAACTAAATCTAAATAAACAATTACTAGGATGCCCACTAAATTACTAGTTTGATGTAGATCGGTGCAAAATATATAAAGACTTTTTTGTGATTCAGTTACTGATACTGAATACTATCTCTTAGACTTACCCACCCTTTCTGTTATACCATATAAAACCAGACATGCTACGATTATCGTAGGTCCATTACTCTCTTAAATCATACTCCGTGATACAGTCCATGTTCTGCATTATACCATTCTCACGACTACAGTGTGACGCACAAATTAGTACCAGAGTCCAAATTACGGTTCACAGTGCAGTCGACATAGGCCAGTCATTAAAGGAGTTGACCCTAGCAGTAACTCATCTATCTATGAAATTTGGCACAGTGATAGAGTACCATATGTAGATTGAAATTGACATAGTATCCAATAATTTGTAGAAACGGAAGTTAGGTATTTTCAAGGTCAAACTTAAATTACGTGGTATCAATTACAGGAAAATTGCTCTATCCAAAATTCTTTTTTTACAAGTTCTAGTTACCTATAGGCATGTGTTGACAGAATATCCAACCATATTTCCATATGGAAATATATATATTTTAATAAAATGTGTTTTTTTGCCGTAATTTCCAAGGGATAATTACTCACTCCAATTTCTATTTAATTATGTATTTAAAATATTACTTTCGAAAGTAGTTATGAATTTCCAATAAAAAATCCAGACCGAAAAGCGTTATCCAGAAATTGACGAAAAATGGGGGTTTCCAAAAATGCTCAGCCCGATTTTTCTTGTCATTATGAACAGACTATCTTATTAAAACTGCTTTTCAAGTTTTCCAATAAAAAATGCAGGCGAAGCACAAAATATCAAATAGAGTTGTATTCAAATATTTCTAATCAACGCGGCGATGCATGCGCTACTGCGCGCGGATCGCTACTGCGGCCGATTAACAACCTTATTCCTATTACACGTACAGAACAGCGGGAACGCGGACGAGAAATTGGACGGAGCGGAGGAGATATTTGGAGATGGGATTCTGTTGTCTACTCATATACAAATAAGGTTAATTGTAGATTAACTCTTTACTAAAGTCCAGTAAATATCCATGCGGACAAGCGTTTTCTAGAAATCGACGAAAAATTAGAGTTGAGAAAAAAGCTAAGTTCGATTTTTCTTATCATTATGAACATACTTACGATCTTAGTCGAACTGTTCTTCAAAGTTTATAATAAACCTTATTCCTATACAAGTAGAAAATATCTATCGCATCGGTAACGTGAACAAATATTTTGGAGATAGGATTCTGTACTCTACCTACAGTTATACGAATAAGGTTTATTTTAGGTTAACTCGTTACCGAGTGGTGAAAGCTCGACCGACCTACGCCAACATGCACAAAACCATTCTAATCTAGCCCGTATCATCGGCGCATAAGTACGACAACATTTCAAGGTTAGTACGGACATAGCAAAACAAATGGTAACACTTGCAGTACGATTTCAACTCTTACGACGCAGATAATAAGAACGGTTCAAAGTGTTACACTTGATCTGATTTTGGAATGTTTTAAGTAAGCTCGACCGACACAACAGTACCTACGCCAACATACACAAAACCATTGTAATCTAGCCCGTATCATCGGCGCATAAGCGCAACATGTCAAGTCAAGGTTAGTACGGACAAAAGCAGATCAATAGTAACACTTTCAGTACGATTTCAACTCTAACGACGCAGATAGATATATAGATTGGAGCGGCCCAAAGTGTTACAATTTGATGTGTTTTTATGTGTACTTACTAGGTACCTACTACGTGGAATGTTTAAGTAAGCTCGACCGAGACGATAGTACCTACGCCAACAAACACAAAACGTAATCTAGCCCGTATCATCAACGCATAAGTACGACAACATATGTCAAGGTTAGTACGGACAATGGCAAAACACTTTTTTTTCGCCGTGGGATCTCGTTTGGTGTGCGTGTATCAAATTATTTCTTAAAATTATAATTATCTGTTATATAAAACCCTACTGTATTGTGATATTATTAGAATCAAAATAGATTATCAGTCAATAAGTGATTCAGCGGAACGGTGCGCCGTGCTACATGCGATCGGACCCCCCTCACCCCCTCGAGTAACAAAGACAGCTTGTTATTTTTCAACTCGCTCGCACATCGACTACGGGTATATTTGCGTGCGGCATAGGTCTTATTACTTACGTCATACTGACGACTACAGCTAAGCAAATTTAAATTCTACACTTGTACGATGAGCGTGAGATATTCACCTACTAATAATATGTAATCGCAACTGCAACCACAAAAATCTACAAGTGAGGGTGATCTGCCTAATATACTAACCAAATTCCAAACACAATTATTTTTTCAATTCGACGAATTGATAACCTCCTCCTTTTTTTGGAAGTCGGTTAAAAATACAAAATAAAACACGAAACAAAATACAAAACAAAAAATATATAAAAAAAAAAATATATATATATTTAGCTAAGGATCGAACCCGGAACCGCGTGCACGGGAGGCGACCGCTCCAGCCACTAGACCGATTCGTTCGCTGTTTAGCCCGGCGAAATTACCAAGCATATCTCATGCACCAGCGTGAGACATGAACGGACCGCTCCGTCTAGATTTCGACAAAATTGCAAGTAATCTAGTACAGACAGATTCCCAGCTCTCCTACCTAATACACCTACTTCGGTATAAATGAGTTCAGAGTTTATGCTCAAATAAAATTCAAAGATAATTACAACAAAATGTTTGATAAAATACTAACCAAATTCGAAACACAATTAAAATAAAATACAAAATAAAACACGAAACAAAAAAAAAACATATATTTAGCTAAGAATCGAACCCGGAACCGCGTGCACGGGAGGCGACCGCTCCAGCCACTCGACCAATACGCCCGCTGTTTGGCGTGGCGAAATTATCAAACACTATCTCATGCACCAGCGTGAGACATGAACGCGACTAGATTTCGACAAAATTGCAAATAATCTAGTACAGATTCACAACAGGGGCGTTTCTTAAAGCTGGAAGTAACATAAAAAAACACTAAGCGCCCAATTAAGTTAAAGACACTCTAAAGGAATCTCTGGGTTAGTTTATCCTAGACCCCGTGTCGCGAAGAAAACACACACTATATACTCAACTTATACAAGGCAATACGCATATTACATTTACTGCGTTCGTATGTTTCGAAACGATGACGATAATAATAATTAAATTGCGATGTTTAGATCAACCTCCTACATACATACATACATACATACATACGTATAGTACGGACAACAGCAGATCAATGGTAATACTCGCTCGCATTCGCACGATTTCAACTCTTACGACGCAGATAATAAGAACGGTACTTAGTCCAAAGTGTTGATCTTCTGTTAGCTGTACTATTAACCTACTTGAAGAAACTCGCCCGCCGCTCGACCGGTTTTCGACGCCCCTCGCCCGCCTCGGGCCCCGCGCTGGCCTGCGCTTGATAGGTATTTCGAAATAATGGTGTTCCGCCTGGATATTTTGTTGGATTCTTTTGAAATCAGGTTATTTGTGGGTATCTCATTACAATTGTAAAAAATATCTGATAGAGTAATTTTCCAGAGATAGTTAAAAGACAAATTCTGTATAATGAATTGTTTCATTTGGATTTTTTTGTTGGATTTTCGTACTTATACTAGAAATAATAATTTGAAGGCATATTAAAAACAGAAACCCGGCGGAGCAATTATCCTATGGAAACTACGTCCAAAAAAGACATTTTATTAAAATACCTACACTTTCGAATTAAAAAGTAGTTTTACTTATGAATGTACAGAAGCACACTAATAAAATACAATTTATAGAAAAAGAATTATGACCATAACATTGTTCCAGAAAAAGATACGGTATAATGTTGAATTTCAATTAAAATAAGTAACTTCCGCCTCGAAATATTATTGGATTCTCTGACAATTGTTCTTATAAATATGCTATTAAGTATACAAAAAAGTTTCATCGATAGAGGAGTTATTGTTGGGGTCTCCATACAAACGCTCGCCAGAATGACTGGCCTAACAGCACATATCTCTGCAGTACCATTGCAAACTAGGTAGTATTACGTTGCGTAAAGCGCTCATTTACAATTGGTGTGGTTGTCTGTGCATAGCTCACGTAGGTACATACTCATCGTACGTAGCGTGATTTTAATCAGCTTAGTCAGTTTATTTACACGTGATAGGTAACTACAAGGTGTTGTATTTACTGTTTCGAAAAATAATACGAGCTTTTGCCATAAAATCTCGTTGGTTTACTTAAAGTTTTCCCTCATTTATTTCAGCATTTTGTCATCATTAATTGGTCGTCATTTACATAAAGTTTATTAAAGGTCCGAGCACATTTTGCCGGGCCGCAGCGAGTCGGGGCGGAGCGCAAAAATCCGCTCAAATCGCTTTAATACAATTTGTATGAACTATCGCACACCTTGTCGGGCCGCAGCGACTCGCATTATTGTATATCATATGAACCTACTTAATACAATAACCTGACAATAACAGACAGAGAACAGAAACTTATAAAATAATAAACAAAAACTAATTAAATACTACAGTCCCTCGCACTCTTCGTCTTGTTCCCCCTTATTCTAGTCGAAACAGCCCTAATTATTGAAATTTGAGTCGTGACTCTGAGCCAGTCAAGCACTTGTGAATATTTTCGAGACCATTTTATACACAGACACGATGCGGTTCTTTTGGGGAATGTTTCATATTCTGTGCCAATTGATGGAGCAATTGGCACAGAATATGAAACATTTGAGCACAGGAAATTATCAGTGGCGTAAATGACGCTCTTAGATAATCATATACATCTTAAGTATATCATACTTGAGATGAAGGTTTATATTATAAGTTTGACATAAGACTATTATATATTCTGTGACATAAGTAACTTCCTCCATAAAGTAAGGCAGACCATGACCAAGGCATGACACTGAAATATAATATCTAGGTACTCTCTACATATATGGTTCCTATAACGAAGTATAATATTTATAACTTATATATCAGTTCCGTTAAGGTAATCTAAGTTCTATTGCTTACTTCTTACCAGACTTTTAGATTTTGTGATATTTGCACGATAATATATGATGCATAATAAGTCTTTGTCCCTCACATAATATTATGCCTTAATAGTGTGCTATTATATCTAAACCAATTAGGTATTCACATAACCCCATTTATCAATTTAGGGCAATATGAGTGCCCTCAATTTTGATAATGCCTCATTAATGAGAGCTATCAATCAATGACCCGTCCGACCTGCGAGACGAGTCAAGAGGTATACGTAAAGACCTGTCCACACTATCTCGGTTCCCGGTTCGGACTTCGAACCTTCCGGACTCCGGGACGTTAGATATCGAGCTAAGCTCAATACCCCCATTACGTACTTAACTACTGGGCCAGTAAAACACAGTTCTATTACGAACTTAGTTCGTGTCATTTTACATCATAGTTACGCATAAGTATTTGCTCCTGATAAACTTAAGTTATATTCACACTGATGTACAGTCGAAGACAGAGATAAGTATACAGGGCGCCTCAATAAGGTTGAGTTTTTCTCAAAAACTACTGGACCGAATTTAATAATTATTTTATAGTTACATAGTTTTAACTTTTATCTATCTAACAGTGTAAGAATTTTTGCAATAGCGCAAGTAGTTTTTGAGAACATCTCAACCTTTAAAACTCTCCTTTACACCTTTCTCTGTGTTCCACCGTACCTATGTATGTCCACAGCATAGAAAGCAATGTCCACACATATGCATATTCGTGTTCAACCTACTTTCGGACCACACGTTCGGACTCACTGTGGGTGGGTGTAGTCCATTGTTTTTTGCAACCTTTTCGTATTCGACCATGGTCAAAATTATACTATCCGACATAGGTAATACTATCAAATAACAACACTTGTACCATATTTACTTTCGGAACACTGGCACCGACAAAGTCCGGCAAATCGATTTAAAATGTAGAAAGATAAGTATGCCAAAAAATTCGAAAAAGGACTGGGTCGGAGCAGATTGAAAAGCTCGGGCCGGATAGTGTGGAGAGACCCTAATATATCCTAGGACGTATTTGCACGTAATTGTGACGTAAATCTAAGCCTACTGGATTACGATGGGATAAGGCGGATAATCCATTATTATAGCTTTAACTTTCGTATTTATCGACCGATTAACATTTTTTTATGATACCAATGTGCAACGTTAGTAAAATAATGAAATTCATGTTTGAAATGTTTATTTAGTTCAAATGAGAGTAATGTCCCTGGCTTCCAAACTAGGAATCCCTTCTGTTTATTGTAGTCCTGTGTCAAAGTAGTTATTCTTCTGTGCTGTTATTCATAAACCTAGTTAAACCTCACTTCTCTTAAATCGTGTTGCTATCCCTTTCATACTTCGTAATAAAGGTTAAGATAGAAAGGGACAGGGTGGCTAAACTATGGCGTAACTTTAAATCACGTTTATGAATAACAGCCCGTGGGGCTATTACGGTTCTCAAAACGATCAAATCATACCATGTCATATCGAGCGTGACAGGGACAGTGCTATTGCGTTGGCTATACCAACGGCGTCTCTTTTCGGCTCATGACATGGTATGATTTCATCGTTTTGAAAACGGTAATAGCCCCACTGGTCTATTTCTCGTTATTCATACGTTTTGCCAAATGGCCAGCCCATTTCGATTTAAGTTTTGTGAAAACTGCTTGACTGATTTTAAGGTTTCTTTATGTGTTTCGAAATTGCACGTTCGGTGGCTCTTCAGTTTATGGCAATAAGGACTGGATATGTAACAATTACACTTACTTGCTAGGTCAACAACAATATTAAAACCTCGTTTTGGATACACTCGTAATTATATCGTAACCAATAATTTGTGTAAACGACTATAAGTACTCGTCTTAATCATTCGAGCGAACAAGTGTAGGTTGGAGCACACTTCTATACATATTAGGTACTTATGCAAATTGTTTACTGATTTCTCCTATGGTAAATATCATCCGCGGATGTCTATTTATTTATTTATTTAGGGTGTGCAACAGATGGTACACATTATAAACTAAACGACTATGAATTGCTAGAAATTCATAAAGCTGTTCTTTATCTATAAGTTTCATTCGTTGGGATTGTGCGGTAATAAATTGTGTTTTACACAACAAATGCTATACAGATTCATCGAGCACTACTTACATTTCAAATCTAGCTACGAGTACCTCCGAGATATTCCGTGCTTAATTGGAATCCGCGAAATAACTCCAGCACCATTATGTTCAACTACTTTGAATTCCAATAAATCATTTCGTAAGAGATACCAGCGGCAAGATTAGGCTTAGTGATAAATTATAGCCACCTGGCCACACCGGTTGGCTTGAACCTCAATTGTGCCTTATGGCACGTTTCCATTATGCAAGTAGCTTGCATGAAAGGAGCAAGTTGCATGCGAGTTTTAGACTTGTACAGGCAAACGTGGTTGAGATCTTTTCAAAAATTTATCTCCAATTTTTTTTAAATCTCTTCCAATTACATTAGTCTGCACTCTGAACTATCTACGTTCTATGAGACCCTCGTAAACTTTTATCTCTGTTGGTCGGAGAACTGACGCACAAGGTATGTGATTGTATTTATTCAATAATTACAATTTCTTTACAGAACTTATGTCTAATGACAAATTAGAATTGTAGTCATACATTATAGTGCACAAAAATGATATACAACAGGAAATAATGATAAATGTCATAAAAATAAACATTATTAAATTATTTAGTCAATTCATATTAAAATAACAATAGTGAGTGTGCAGTAGTGGAAATGTAAACCTACAATTACAAACGAAATCTACACCTTATTGTAAGTACATTAATCTTACATTTAAAAACTTACATGTGATAAACGTAAATAATCTTTGCTTATTCCAAAAAAGAATTACACAGAAGAAATAGGTAAATACAATTAGTATCAAAATAGGCCGTCTCATCGCTAAAAGAAGTTGCATGCAAGTTACTTGTATTAGATATATTAATGTTTTGTTGCAACTTTCATGTACATTTTAATTGCAAGTGCTTAACACTGGAAAACATATCCCATGCAACTTGGTCGCAAATGTGATAAGACGTCACATTTGCGTGCAAGTTACATGCACAATGGAAACAGGGCTTTACTGATATCACAGTGATATCTAGCAAGTTCATTATAATGCAACTGAGTTATTGGTTCGCGATAGTTTCGACAGGTTGATTGAAGAAGTATGAATATTAGTCATCTATTCGTCGTTAATAGGTCTGACAGAGAAAAGTATACAACTTTTATCTGTGTCAGACCTACTAATGACGAACGATATACAGGGTGTAACGTAAAGGGTATATTAAGCCGAAAGAATACAAACGTACCCGACCTACTAAAGCTGTACCCAGAGTTTTAACTTTTTAAAAAATAGTTGTGAGCTCCATACAAAACTTAATATTAATTATTTTAAGTCATTGTAAACGGTGCTTTTATTTAGGCGCGCTACTGCTGATATCAGTCGGGCGTAGTCGACCTTCTAAAAAGGTTAGGTATGGCCGCCTGGTACTATTCATTCACTATTCGCGAGCGGCGGCGGGCGGGCGGCACGGCAACCGCGCGCGGTTGCCGTGCCGCCCGCCCGCCGCCGCTCGCGCCGACTTCTGGCCTGCCCCACGGATGCACGAAACGGCAACACACTCAAAGGGTAGGTAATTATTTTATTAACACGTTCATGGACAGTAGAAATTACGAAATGACAGTGAAAATTCTCATACAATTCGGAACTACTGTCATAACCGTGTCAAGACCGACAAAAATGTACCTACAACCTTTATTTTTGACAGTACACATACCTATTTTCTACACAGAATGACAGTGGGACCGCTCCACAAAGAAAACCGTATACGACGCCGCGGGAGATGCCGTTGTGTCTTTTTAAATGCATCAAAATACTACGTCATACGCCGTACTGTCATTTTCCGAATACTCAAAGTACGGCCTATGCCGCCACTGTCCATGAACGTGTAACGGGTTAAATAATACCTGACTATTGTAAAAAACAACATATTCTGACTGACCTGGATAATTTACTTGAATGTTGGCTGTAGTCTCCTGAATCCATGAAATCACATTTTCATAATAGGATTAATAGGTAGCCAAAATCACGTCACTTAATTTACATTCACAATCACATCACATCGCGGATAAACGTTACAGTGTTTAATGTAAAACATGGTAAAAAAGAACAAACGTGTCATTTAATTAAAGTTAAGTTTAGTAAATTGAAATTCAACCAACGAGGGAACTTCTCATCCGCACGAAAACTTTGCAACTTAGATACATAATTCGAAATAATGAATGAACAATATCCGGACAAATAAATTTTTTTACTAAGTTATCTCACTTCCTACGTATTTCTCTTTCTCGCCATTACTACGATACTAACCGAGCGAAAAGGATAGCAATTTTTCGGCAGATATTTTGCAATTTGTTTCCATAATATTTACAGAAAGAGAAAGCATGCATTTGCACATTCTCTGTTGCACATTTTCGTGCGAGTAAAGAAAGTGACGTCATTGCAGGGCAGGGTTCCGCAAACGGTAAATTTACAAGTAAAACGGTATAAAATGCCATCGAGAGTTAAAATTAAGTTTAATGGATTTTGAATTAAAACTCAGTGAATCATTTGAGGTATGTACCTACTACCTAGCCTCTATGGCTGACGCCTAGCACATAGTGACCGTAGGTAGTAGGATAAGTTTTAAAGACAGCATTCTCGAATAAAATAAGTTTGACATCTGGTAGATAACTAACATAATCACTGCACATTATCTACACACCTGGGGGATAGGATTGGCATTTTTTCCTATTTTTCAACGCCCTTTTTTAATTCACTTGCTTTTGTTACGACTTATGTAGGTACCTTTCAACATACCGAGAAACCTCCGTAGTCAGTACACAACAAATGTTAACCACAATCAGTGCGTTTTATTGAAGGTGCAGGGAGAAGTGAAACAAGCCATTTATTTTAATATTCGCATTTATTTGTCAGTATCGAGTTCCAGTGCCCTGAGTACTTGATACTGACTTGAGAAACCGAGAGTTCATGATTATTATTATTGCATTAAACATAAACAGTATTTATTGACCATTTATTTAAAACCACATGTAAAACCAAAACCCGCACAAGATATTTGCTCTGTGACCATTAAAATTCAAGACGTAATCAGTGTTTTTAAAGGTCATTTTTCTCAGTTTGTTAATATGAGATCAAATCCAAGACCGCGGTTCGACCTTAACAAAATTAAAATTAAAATAATGTACGGAGCCGTGTGCGACACAATCCGCAACAGGTCATTCATTTACGAGGCATGTGTGTGTTAAACTTCTATGTAGTTTGTTAGAGTTGTTTCAATACGTACGCTAGCGCCGCTACTTCTCTAGTAGTGAGTAGCGGAACTAAAAGTCCTACCAATCCCAATTTGCACGCAGATAGGACAGTCTGTTCATTCAAATAGGTACTAATATGATCGCGTAGATTCACACTTTTTTCATTTTATCACTATCATTGGCATATTTTACTCGTACGTATCATAACAAATGTAAATATTGAATGAATATCATGCATGAGTAGCATACATACATACACGTGTAGGTAACTATGTGAAATGATGTAATAATCAGACACTAGCAGATGTTTCCATGTGTGTTAAATTCGACTGAAATTTTTCTTTCATTTAAAAAAAGGCATAATCAAACTTAATTTGTTTTATTATTTTCTCCCACAGAGGCGTAGGTAGAAAAAATGTCTTATCCATTAATTACTTAGTCTATGTTACCAGGGGCTCAGAGGCGCTATTCATCGCAAGGTCGGTCATTGCACGGGGTCATTGCCACTACAGCAGCTGTTCTTAGGAATATTTTACACTTGATTTGAGGCATACTTTGTGATCGTATAACTCCTGCATACAATTTTTTCTGGACCTGGGCGTATTTTTCCCGTGTTAGGTGGCATCTGCCCTACCCGCTGTTTTCGGCTTATTATACCCTTTACGTTACACCCTGTATATAGTCATTAGGGTTGAGATTTACTCGAAAAGTACGGGAATGTGTGTACTCGAAACTATCTGCTAGTAAAATATATTTTCACATTTGCTGAGATAATCGCGTACTTAATGTATACTTTATACTTTTTTTTTCTTTTTTCGAATTACGAAACATTCGAATTATTACAATAAAATAATCCCAATCGTGTTCGTATTTAGGTACTACTCGTAAAGAAAGAAAGCATTATAGAATCATTGATATTTCTAAACACTTCCGTAATTTTTTGTTGTTCGAGACATCACAACATTCTTGGTTATTTAACTAAGAGCAGATCAAGTGCAACACTTTGTACTTTGGACCGTTATTATTATCTGCGTCGAGTTGAAATCGTACTGCAAGTGTTACCATTGATCTGCTGTTGTCCGTACACATCTGACGATTGACAAATCGGCTCTATGTATTCGTAAATATATTCCATTTTTTTTAAATAATAATCTATAAAGGACTCTAAAACGTATTAAGATAGTATCGATCGAATGCTCTCGTGACAGAGGCATTAAATATTCGTATTGTAGTGCGATAAGTCGGAGCCTTGTGCTAATTCTGCGACCACGTGTTTCCACTTACAACGAACCGTGTGACGAGTTATTTTTATTTCGATATAGCGATATAAAGTTATCTAATAATACTGCCAGTTACATTGTTTGTCCCTTATCGTAAGCTTAGGAGATGAAAACGTTACATTATGTTTTATTTACACTTTGATAAAGTATAAATAAAATATCTGACTGAATACTTGTACTGTTAACTGTTGTCAAGAATAGAATTAAGGCAAACATATTTTTACCTCTACTTCTTTTTACGCGTAAATATGTAATTTTTGCCAATATCAAGTTGTTTAGACTAACCAAGTAAATGTAAATATAACAAACAGTCAAAAATCAATCGCCCATTCCAAAATGATGACGGCTTTCCTAATAAAAATAATAAAAAAATATCAGGACTTTGTAGGATTTTTCTAAACAAAATCGTAAATCGTCTAGCTAGATCATCAGCTAGGACATCATCATGTCCCCATTGGTAAAGGAGGATACCAAAAATCTTCTTGAAATGAACAAGTAGGTCATACAAATATATACAATTAAGAAACCTCTTATAAAAATATAAATTATCTAAAAAGAACACTTTTTCATATTATTTTCGGAAGGTATCACTTTATCAGCTGGTTTATTTGTATAAATATGAGAAGAAAGTAAAAATACTTCTCTCAAATGTCATTATAAAAATGAGGTTAAATTTACAACCCAAAAATTTAATTTAAACGATTTAAATCCTCACTTATAACAGAAGCCGACTTATTATATCCACGTCACTAATCAGTTTATTACCATTTGCGTGTATTATTGCATTATGTGATTCATTAATAACCATAAAAGGAATATAATCGATAATATTTATCTATTGGATATTCCCATTTATTAAAGATTCAGCGTAATTTAAGTTAACAATATTGATTGTAGGTATCTTTATTGTGAAAATTATATTTTAGTGACGTTATTTTTATTGTGATAGGTTTTACCCAGGGTTCTGAAATTATTTTAATATTAATAAATTGTTTTATTTTCAGACTATAGGTACTATTATCTTAATCATTTTAGTATCACTGAAAACTTCTCCAGTTTTCATATTCATGTCAATGATAATAATAAAAAGCCATCACCTGTCGTAATATATATAAAAAAATCAAAACAGGAGTTCAGAATAAAATTCGTCTGGCGACGTAGACGTGTCGTTTTACAATGCGGTGATTAAAGTATCCCCAGTGTACCGTAAGAGCCTTTTGTCTATGTTTCTCGGCACATCCCCTTAAATTGTCGTCTCGCTAGCGTGTAGAGTTTCTTAATTACACTCCGTGGAAATAACCCCTTAATTAGTGCACCTTTGAACTCAACTGCAGTTCGCCCGTCTGTTTTGCTAGCTCTTAAGAAATTAAAGTACGCTATAGTGTATCTACGTTATGGTTTCCATTTAGGTTCGTATATTTATTTAATTAAAAAGGTTATTTATTTAATATCACTTTCAAATATCTATAATGTATTATTTTTAATGAAGACATTAAATTAGAAGACAATAAAATTTTATTAAACAAGAGTTTAATAAAATTTTATTATTATTAGATTTATATGAGTATGGACAGTCGAAGACAGAGATAAGTTTACAGGGGGCCTCAATAAGGTTGAGATTTTCTCAAAAACTACTGGATCAAATATTATAATTCTTTTATAGTTACATAGTTTTAACTGTTATCTATCAAACAGTGAAAGAATTTTTGCAATAGGTCAAGTAGTTTTTGAGAAAATCTCAACCTTAAAAACTCTACTGTACACCTTTCTTTGCCTTCGACCGTACCTAACATAATAGGTACAATTGGAACTTTAACTCCTAGGTATGGTACTTGGGGGAATGCTTTTTGCATCCTACCGCAGCAATGAGGATTTCCTCAAGTAAAAAAGGCACTCCTATGGTAAACAGACATGAGAAGGTTCATATAAAAGTATAGATACAGGAGGCATAATTATTACAATTTGAGCATCAAAAAATGCAAATTGTCGACTAACATAATTAATCTAAAAAAACGGTGTGTTATTTGTGTGTTTGGGTGTATTTAAGTCAGTTATAAAGTAAATATTACCACAAATTATGGAATGATACAGGGTGTAACGTAAAGGGTATATGAAGCCGAAGGGAGGGTGTTCAGTATCGGTGACTGAATAACTTTTGTTCTACGACTTTTCGATTTTTGCGAATTTATTTTTTGACTGTTCATACATTTCGTACCGGTCAGCTGATCGATTTGTATGAGACATTAATTTATTTTTATTTTTTATTCGTAAAGTCGTAGAACAAAAGTTGTTCAGTTACCGATACTGAACACCCCCCTTCAGCTTCAAATACCCTTTACGTTACACCCTGTATAATTTAGTTTAGTTCAGGTCGTCATACTGCATAAACAATCAG
This sequence comes from Tachystola acroxantha, assembly GCA_963506565.1. Classification (NCBI taxonomy): domain Eukaryota; kingdom Metazoa; phylum Arthropoda; class Insecta; order Lepidoptera; family Oecophoridae; genus Tachystola; species Tachystola acroxantha. The sequence goes on from OY735887.1 coordinate 8,256,478, forward strand.
CATGTTGCGTAGTAGCTGTGGAATATCTATTCGTAGCCGTCTGGAATTTAAACATTATATAAAAGCAATGTACCTACTCGAATTACTATAAGTATCGTGTTACCATTGTCTTGTGGCGGGTTGGAGGCGTTGTGTGGTCGGCCGACACAATAACGTATCGAATGTTGGGTGTTGGCCGTTCACACAGAAACATCACCATACAAATACCTTTGTTATCTCCTGCTTTGTATGTATTTATTTAAGTTTGACACCATAAGCTTGTAACGCGAAATCTGTTAACCATAAACTTGATTTAAAGTTATTCCACAGTTTAAGGCTTCGGCCCCTTTCTAACTTAACGGTGACAAAATGGAACCGAAAAAAGGTGTAAGGGAAGTGAGGTTAGACTAGACTATTTATATAACTAACTACAGCGACAGGACAGATAAATTTTGCCATGTTTATTTTAAAGACCCTGAGTGTTTCATTAGTAATTCATTGCGCAGCGATTCTTTTGATTCTTTTTCGACGCGTTCTATCAAAAGATCGCGTTCTGCCAAAGGAACGCGTTCTGCCAATAGGCCAGTCATTAAAGGAGTTGACCCTAGCAGTAACTCATCTATCTATGAAATTTGGCACAGTGATAGAGTACCATATGTAGATTGAAATTGACATAGTATCCAATAATTTGTAGAAACGGAAGTTAGGTATTTTCAAGGTCAAACTTAAATTACGTGGTATCAATTACAGGAAAATTGCTCTATCCAAAATTCTTTTTTTACAAGTTCTAGTTACCTATAGGCATGTGTTGACAGAATATCCAACCATATTTCCATATGGAAATATATATATTTTAATAAAATGTGTTTTTTTGCCGTAATTTCCAAGGGATAATTACTCACTCCAATTTCTATTTAATTATGTATTTAAAATATTACTTTCGAAAGTAGTTATGAATTTCCAATAAAAAATCCAGACCGAAAAGCGTTATCCAGAAATTGACGAAAAATGGGGGTTTCCAAAAATGCTCAGCCCGATTTTTCTTGTCATTATGAACAGACTATCTTATTAAAACTGCTTTTCAAGTTTTCCAATAAAAAATGCAGGCGAAGCACATAAATATCAAATAGAGTTGTATTGAAATATTTCTAATCAACGCGGCGGTGCATGCGCCACTGAGCGCGGATCGCTACTGCGGCCGATTAACAACCTTATTCCTATTACACGTACAGAACCGCGGGAACGCGGACGAGAAATTGGACGGAGCGGAGGAGATATTTGGAGATGGGATTCTGTTGTCTACTCATATACAAATAAGGTTAATTGTAGATTAACTCTTTACTAAAGTCCAGTAAAGATCCATGCGGACAAGCGTTTTCTAGAAATCGACGAAAAATTAAAGTTGAGAAAAATGCTAAGTTCGATTTTTCTTATCATTATGAACATACTTACGATCTTAGTCGAACTGTTCTTCAAAGTCAAAGAATTTATAATAAACCTTATTCCTATACAAGTAGAAAATATCTATCGCATCGGTAACGTGGGCTGGAAGTTGAACAAATATTTTGGAGATAGGATTCTGTACTCTACCTACAGTTATAAGAATAAGGTTTATTTTAGGTTAACTCGTTACCGAGTGGTGAAAGCTCGACCGACCTACGCCAACATGCACAAAACCATTCTAATCTAGCCCGTATCATCGGCGCATAAGTACGACAACATTTCAAGGTTAGTACGGACATAGCAAAACAAATGGTAACACTTGCAGTACGATTTCAACTCTTACGACGCAGATAATAAGAACGGTTCAAAGTGTTACACTTGATCTGATTTTGGAATGTTTTAAGTAAGCTCGACCGACACAACAGTACCTACGCCAACATACACAAAACCATTGTAATCTAGCCCGTATCATCGGCGCATAAGCGCAACATGTCAAGTCAAGGTTAGTACGGACAAAAGCAGATCAATAGTAACACTTTCAGTACGATTTCAACTCTAACGACGCAGCTAGATATATAGATTGGAGCGGCCCAAAGTGTTACAACTTGATGTGTTTTTATGTGTACTTACTAGGTACCTACTACGTGGAATGTTTAAGTAAGCTCGACCGAGACGATAGTACCTACGCCAACAAACACAAAACGTAATCTAGCCCGTATCATCAACGCATAAGTACGACAACATATGTCAAGGTTAGTACGGACAATGGCAAAACACTTTTTTTTCGCCGTGGGATCTCGTTTGGTGTGCGTGTATCAAATTATTTCTTAAAATTATAATTACCTGTTATATAAAACCCTACTGTATTGTGATATTATTAGAATCAAAATAGATTATCAGTCAATAAGTGATTCAGCGGAACGGTGCGCCGTGCTACATGCGATCGGACCCCCCTCACCCCCTCGAGTAACAAAGACAGCTTGTTATTTTTCAACTCGCTCGCACATCGACTACGGGTATATTTGCGTGCGGCATAGGTCTTATTACTTACGTCATACTGACGACTACAGCTAAGCAAATTTAAATTCTACACTTGTACGATGAGCGTGAGATATTCACCTACTAATAATATGTAATCGCATTGCAACCACAAAAATCTACAAGTGAGGGTGATCTGCCTAATATACTAACCAAATTCCAAACACAATTATTTTTTCAATTCGACGAATTGATAACCTCCTCCTTTTTTTGGAAGTCGGTTAAAAACACAAAATAAAACACGAAACAAAATACAAAACAAAAAATAAATAAAAAAAAACAAAAAAATATATATTTAGCTAAGGATCGAACCCGGAACCGCGTGCACGGGAGGCGACCGCTCCAGCCACTAGACCGATTCGTTCGCTGTTTAGCCCGGCGAAATTACCAAGCATATCTATGCACCAGCGTGAGACATGAACGGACCGCTCCGTCTAGATTTCGACAAAATTGCAAGTAATCTAGTACAGACAGATTCCCAGCTCTCCTAATACACCTACTTCGGTATAAATGAGTTCAGAGTTTATGCTCAAATAAAATTCAAAGATAATTACAACAAAATGTTTGATAAAATACTAACCAAATTCGAAACACAATTAAAATAAAATACAAAATAAAACACGAAACAAAACAAAAATACATATATATTTAGCTAAGAATCGAACCCGGAACCGCGTGCACGGGAGGCGACCGCTCCAGCCACTCGACCAATACGCCCGCTGTTTGGCGTGGCGAAATTATCAAACACTATCTCATGCACCAGCGTGAGACATGAACGCGACTAGATTTCGACAAAATTGCAAATAATCTAGTACAGATTCACAACAGGGGCGTTTCTTAAAGCTGGAAGTAACATAAAAAAACACTAAGCGCCCAATTAAGTTAAAGACACTCTAAAGTAATCTCTGGGTTAGTTTATCCTAGACCCCGTGTCGCGAAGAAAACACACACTATATACTCAACTTATACAAGGCAATACGCATATTACATTTACTGCGTTCGTATGTTTCGAAACGATGACGATAATAATAATTAAATTGCGATGTTTAGATCAACCTCCTACATACATACATACATACGTATAGTACGGACAACAGCAGATCAATGGTAATACTCGCTCGCATTCGCACGATTTCAACTCTTACGACGCAGATAATAAGAACGGTACTTAGTCCAAAGTGTTGATCTTCTGTTAGCTGTACCTATTAACCTACTTGAAGAAACTCGCCCGCCGCTCGACCGGTTTTCGACGCCCCTCGCCCGCCTCGGGCCCCGCGCTGGCCTGCGCTTGATAGGTATTTCGAAATAATGGTGTTCCGCCTGGATATTTTGTTGGATTCTTTTGAAATCAGGTTATTTGTGGGTATCTCATTACAATTGTAAAAAATATCTGATAGAGTAATTTTCCAGAGATAGTTAAAAGACAAATTCTGTATAATGAATTGTTTCATTTGGATTTTTTTGTTGGATTTTCGTACTTATACTAGAAATAATAATTTGAAGGCATATTAAAAACAGAAACCCGGCGGAGCAATTATCCTATGGAAACTACGGCCAAAAAAGACATTTTATTAAAATACCTACACTTTCGAATTAAAAAGTAGTTTTACTTATGAATGTACAGAAGCACACTAATAAAATACAATTTATAGAAAAAGAATTATGTCCATAACATTGTTCCAGAAAAAGATACGGTATAATGTTGAATTTCAATTAAAATAAGTAATTTCCGCCTCGAAATATTATTGGATTCTCTGACAATTGTTCTTATAAATATGCTATTAAGTATACAAAAAAGTTTCATCGATAGAGGAGTTATTGTTGGGGTCTCCATACAAACGCTCGCCAGAATGACTGGCCTACAAAGGGACGAGTTTTGCCAAAGGAACGGGTTCTGCCCAAGGAATGCGTTTTGCCAAGGGAACGCGTTCTGCCAAAAGATCGCGTTCTGCCAAAAGGAATGCGTTCTGCCAAAGGATTGCGTTCTGCCAAAGGAACGCGCTCTGCGAAAGCATCGAGTTATGCCAAAAGGAACGTGTTCTGTGTTCGCATTCTACCACCAAAGGGACGTTCTGCAAAAGGGACATTAATAGAATTAATGATCGATCGACGACTGAGTCATTTCATCGGTAAACCCACAATAGAAGTTTCATATTGCTACAACTTAGTATCGGATAGACTGACTTCTGACAGCTTTAGTTATCGCATTTAAGTTTCAAGTAAACTTTGTAGCTTCGGTGCCGGCAGCCAGTGCAACAAACTTTCCCCTATGTAGTTCTTATACAGGGTACGCAGTAAATGTTTTCGAATATTTCGATATTATCCCCAAATATTCATGTTCAACATATCAAAAAAAATATCCTAGTAAAATGTCACTTTGTAAGGAAAAGGTGCTAATGCCGAGGAGAAAAAATTGCAATGCAATCAATTCAAGCCCAGTTCAAATTATGCCAATCACAATAGTAGTAATTCTGGCTTGCTTCGTTTAACTAACCGAAATCTGACATGTCTTAAAATGCTGCTAGGAAAGGGATTTCCTACACCAAAGTTATAAAAAGAATGGCCGATAGTCATAAACAGTTTTAAGCACGAACTCAGCGTGAGCTCGCACTTACGACTGTCTAAATTGTATGAAAAGTGACATATGTAAGACCGAACTCAACTCCACTCTATTAGTCGGGCTTAGATCTGTCACAGTCTGATATTAGAAAACACATGATATAATCGCTTACTTGAATTGAACGATATTAATCTAAATTGAACTAAATCCTAAATTGAAAGAATCGCTGCATTATCGTCTATTAAAATATTGGAGCTAACTTTTTCAATTAAGGTTTGGTATGGGTACGGATGAGAAGAGAGTCTCGTCCGTAAATGGGATAAGGATTTTGACGCGGGTGAAAGCCAGTAATTTATCACAAGCTTTTATTTTAATCTATCTTCCTCTTGGTGGAACTACGTAATGTACAGTCGACAGCAGATCAACACTTTTTACTCTTGACAGTTCTTATTATTTGCGTCGTAAGACTTGAAATCGTACTGCAAGTGTTACCATTGATCTGCTGTCGCTGTACCTTAGATTAAAAATATCATAGATGCAAGGCCGAAGCGCTGAAAATGGCACAATAAAAATTGCACTGAAATATAAGGAGTACAATGCCGCTGTTGCTATACTCTGTGCCGGTTTTAGCACTACTAGCGCCCTAGGCGAGATGTCCATGGCGCCCCTAACTGCAATTCAAACCCATTGGAAAAAAAGCCGGCCAAGTGCGAATCGGACTCGTGCACCGAGAGTTCTGAGCAACGCAATTTAACACCGTAATATTGCTCTAACGAGAAGATGTACTACACTTGTGGACATACTTATATTTGCGGCTTTATTACTACAGCGACACGTGAACTCGCTGTAATTGCAATAATCGCAAAAACAAGGTTTAGGGGATGTGACTACAATAGTTATCGGATTTATTCCTTTAAGTGTGCTTCTTGCAAATTACATGATTCTAGGTCAACGGGAAGGTTGGTTTTGATTCAATTGCGTTTTCATACAAATATGCAAACCCGATCGAACGGATTGAACATTGCGATCCATTCTAGTGTTGCCAGCACAATGATTTTTGTCTAAAAGAGAATTTAAGAGTAAGTATAGGTATACGCCGAATATAAAATGGCGCCCCTTTATATCCGGCGCCCTGGGTGGTCGCCCAACCGCGCCCTACCCTAACGCCGCCACTGGCTATACTGTTGCTTTTACACTTTTAACGCTCAGGTGAACAGCGATGCCTGAAAGCAAGATTGCACTATGCACTTTTTAGTGCAATTTTTCGACCTTGCCTCTATAGTATTTTTGTTTGGTTTGAACTTGTATTTCTAACTCTTTCTCATTTAATTTAATTTTTTTTACCATTTACACTATTTGCCTGTACTTACACGATATGGCACCCTATGTGACACTATATAGAGCACACCAGTGTTTGTTTAGTTTTTATTTATGTAAGTATATAAACCGAAGCTAAAAGCAAGTATTATTTGGTAAACAAAAACTACCCTACTCTACTAACATTTTAAGGTGTTCTGTAATAATTGCATAGTTATTTTATAAAGATAAAGATAAATATTCTTTATTGCAAAAAAAGAATTACACAAAGAAATTGGCTAATACAGTTAGTATTACAATTGGCGGTCTTATCGCTCAAAGCTATCTCTTCCAGACAATCTTTGGGTAGATAATTCGGAATTTTATTTTAACTATTACTTTTTATAATATAAAGAGGCAAGTTAAAATTATATTTATAAATACGTATCTATAACAATGACTTTTACACCCTGTAATTCATAGATATAGAATTGACTTCAACCAGTGGATGTATAATGTTCCCCTAATTTATTTTAATTTTCTAATATAGCAGCGTCTTTTCAAACCACCATGACTGACAAGTCTTAAACAAACACTTCGAGTAATTACTAGCGTTTCTTGACAGTTTTTGATTGATGTGGTTATTTAATTAAAGTCATAGCGCGTACCTACGCAAGCTTCGTTTGTCATTTATCATAACATAACGCAGTGCATTGAATGTATCAAGCAAAGAACGCCCTATGGAGCAAGCCATATTTACATCGCAGACACCGCTCTTGCATGACTTAGCGTCTCCGCCATTCATTTGTTTCCATTGTTTGAATTTTCAATAAAAGTCGAACATGTGTCTCTTTCTGACGTATGAGAATGAAAGTGATAACTAGGGCGAAGACATGTCCCTATACAAAATGGACTGTAGGGTCTCTCCATAGAGCGCGGTGTAATTTTTTCCTTCATGATCGAATGGCATAAGCAAATAACGTGTTACTCTACTGATGAGCTAATACAAAACAGAATGAGCAAAAAAGAAACCAGTTTGTTTTTTGCCTTTATCTATTTAGGAACTCTACAATACTCATACCTAAATAATTTCTAGTAACTTACACAGTGACAGTTGCATTGTTCTAAGTTCGATATTGTTATTCTAAGGTCGATATTGAAGACAAAATTTTGCCCAAGCTGATAGAGTCTGTCATCTTGGTAGAGTCTGTTCGGAAAGAAATCCAACAGGGTATAATATAATGTTCATAGTTTTAATAAAAAAAGCAGAAATTCCACAATAGATAACGAAATATATATTTTCCTAAATACTTAATAAAAAAATATTTAAGTTTAAAAATTAATTGGAATGGAATTGGTCTCTTATCTGTCGAGAAATTGTTGAAAAAAGTTTATCAATCACTCACCTTACGCTAATTGGCCCCTCGTGTCGAAAATTTGCCATTACGTCTACGGCAATAAGTAATAACCTTCGATTGAATATGCAAATCGTCTCGGCTTCAACACATAATTGGTTAAAGTCTTATTTATTATAATGGTTACTTAATTAATGATACACGTGATTTAAAAATTATCCTTGAGGTCGTCAACCTTCCTCATCCGATTAAGCCAGATATCCCTTCCAGTTCCCATCGTCCTACATTCACTCCCCTTCTTCGATCAACTGTCTCGAGTCGGCACGACTGACGACCATTACCTAACCGGCCGCTCTACAAACTTCTCGACAACACCATAATTATTGCCAATCGCGAAAATAACATCATTTTTTATTACCTCGTATTAAGGTTACAGTTGTCACGAAACTTGTCTCGCGTTCGGTAATAAATAAGATTGTTTCGAATAGTTGTTTGGACTGTCGTCGATAGTCATTTTATTAATTCGATATTCGAACGCTGCATAGAGCTGTCACTTCCTTGGATTACATTTTTGTTTTTCTTTAATTTCGTTTACGAATAGCCTGTGTTTCGCTTCCTGTTTTCGATTGTGTTTTGTTTGTGCTACGTTTATTTTAATTTTGCGATAAATACGCTGTTAATTTGTTCTGGCAAAATCAACATTGTGTTTTAATTAGCAAAAAGTTCTGTACACCGTAAAAATAGCGATAAAATTAGTACCTTCATTGATTGACCATTGGTGAAATGTGAAAAGCAGAGAAACTAGTGATGTGAGAATAGTGGGCACAGTGTAAAGGATGCAGTGTTGATGGAAAATGTTGGCTGGTGAGGAAGCCAGCATAGACTTGGTGCAGAAATGGCTGCAGAGACGACGCAGTAGTGACGACATTATAGAAACAGGTGAATTGATAAAGGCACACCCTATCTAATATTTTTGGATAGGCTCCTTTCTCGCAAGTTTGGTTTATCCAGATATATTTATACGATCGTTTACTAAACAAAATTAAAACCATTTGATTGGATAATTAAATTATTCTGCCATATAATTTTCTCATGATGTTAATCATAGGCCATGATTAACATCATGAGAAGTTTTAATTTCCAGTGGTTATCGCATGTCATACACGGAACACAAAAGTATAAAGGTATATTAATATCATTGTCATTGCACCTATGATTCATAGGTGCAATGACTTTGTTACTGTATATAGTGCCTACGTTGTTATCTATTTAATATTTTACTTGGAAGAAGAGTCTTGGGGTTGGCCCAACAGTATTTGCATAAAAAGGTACCTAACCTAGAGACCGAAAGACGAAAGAAGTAGGTATACTTTCTCTATGCGCACGCGACTAATCTGCGCATGCGAGCACAGTCGTTCCTACCTTAAGATTCTATCTGTCTTATAAGATTCCTAAAATTTCACTCTATAACATCGATTTTGTAAAACTTTGAAACCGTTTTTATTGGATATGATGCGTCGATAGCCTTGCGGAAACATGTTTTCAATGCTACAGCTTCAAGATATTGCTCTACTTTATAATATTTTTATACCACTTGCGTCCTTTCATGACAAGGAATAGGGATATAAAAAAATCACTTTTTGTTTTTACGAATATTGTACGCTTTGGAGAATAAGAGTATTTTTTATCAACTTGTTGAGAATATGTTTTGATATTTTCTTAAATATGCGCTATGCGAAACGAAAATCTAAATGATAAATGAACCCGGGACCTCGCCATTCCCTAAGACGAGAATATGGAGACAAAATTCACGATCTGGGTACAAATCACGATGGCTCTGTTGGAATAGAGCGTGCCACGGAATGGCGATCCCGGTCGTGATGAAATTTTTTCTCCATTTATCATTGTAGAGAATATGTATTTATGCTATGTGAGGTTGACTTAAAATTTATGCTATGTGTTCGTTACGCTAGCGGGTCCCTCTCTTAGCGCATCTAAATGCATGCAATGACAGGTCCCAAGGTGCTTAGACTATTGCAGTGATTGGACAACTTAATTACCAAGAGCACCCTATTGATTTGGGATGTTGGTGGATTTTGTATGTCTGGTCTATAGAGCGAGACTTCGGACACCAGCATCATCATTGTCTCGAAGTTATGAAAAAAATATCATCTACACAGGTTTCACGGGTTAAGAAACCCCGGTCCTTTGAAAGGCACTGGACCATGGGTCCAACGCGTAGATGCCTCTAAGAGAAGCTTTAATTTAAAGGGATGTCACATATATATTATGTGATATATAATATTATTTATAATTATTAAGGCGTGTGTTTGTCTGCAGGCAGCTCGAGTGGGTCTCCCGGCGCGCGCGCTGGCCGCCGCTCCTCACTCGCCCTCACGCCAGAAGACGAGCCTCTAGACAACGTCGCCGTAAGTATCGATAGCCATATCCTATCCAACCATTAGGTCTAATTAGGTCGAATTAGGGCGCATTCAAATATGTCGCGAAGTGTCGCTCGGCTGCCGCGCTGTTTTCGTCCATCCCTTTATTTGACCAAAACAGCGCGGCCGTAGCGCTGCAGCCGCGCGCACACTAGTAGCTATCAGAAAATAAATCAACCATAATAATTTTTTTTAAATACTTCCGTAACTAAATTGTGGTGGGAAATTAGACACAAAATGTTAGAATACATTTATTAAAAAAATAAGTATAATAAGTTATGAATTAATTTTAAAAACCATGCAAAATCAAGTTATCTTTATCGGACTAGAATGCGAGTTTGGGTAGACAACGATACAAAACCACCGTACACACGAAGACAGAAAAAAGTACACAGGGGGATTCATTAGGGGTGAGATTTTCTCAAAAACTACTAGACCGATTTTAATAATTTTGATACAGTTATATAGTTTTAACTTTTATCGTCTCTTTGTCCGTGACATGTAGTTAGCCCTAGCACAGACCTAGGTATTTTTGGGTTGCTACTGAACGCCCTGGCATAGCTCTATGAAACGCTTGCCTGGCTCATAATATATAAATGGTGTTAAACTTAGACTATATATATATGTATGCCGCAAGGCATTAAGCTCGCCTTTTGTACACAATGTGTAAAAGCTTAAATAAATAAATAAATGTATGAAACTTGAATAAATAAATAAAATAAAAATCTATTTAACAATGAAATAATTTTTACAATCGGTTAAGTAGTTTTTGTGAAAATCACAACCTTAAAAACTCTACTGTACACATTTCTGTGTTAGACCGTATCTACATAAAGCTCCGTTTCCACTGTGATTAGCACGCTATACTAGGGGCGCATTATTACACTAGATATTCGCACTTGCAATAATCAAATTGAGGTTCGGGCTTTACATTCTCGTACTTATCAGTTTTATTTTCATTTGTGCCTCTGTAAAATATTATCCAGTCCTAATCAGTCACCGTGTATAGATCATCCCTCCATCTGACCGAGTCACGGCTTAAGTTTACCCGTTCGTGGTCTCCATTCGTCTACTCCATCAGTTAAACTGTTATCACAATTCAATATTTCATGGACTCGTCAAATATTTTTATCAGACTCTACTCCTTACTACTTACACTAAATAATGCCAATATTATTCATAATGATGCAGATTTACAAGGAAGATATGCCCTAAGAGACTGATGCGTTTCGCCGCGATATTAGTTACAAATTACAAACGTAATACGCTATCGTATCGTAATTGCCTCAGATTACAAACTAATTAAAACTCGTTTCTTTTGTACTTTACCGATATCTCTAATGATATAGATCCGTAATGATGTCCATTAAGGCTGTTAGAGAGGCCAACTGTCTAAACTGTACTTATGCCAACATTATATGAAACATCAGTAGAGCACAGAGATGCGATAAATGTGAGCTAAACAAAGCAAATATACACTTTGTATACTTTTATTATTTTAAGTAATATTATTTAATCCAAGTTTATCAACATTTCCTCTCCTTAAAGCGCCGAAGTTTATAATAGGTATAACCTGAAAAACCTTAAATTATATTACATGTTACTTAGACCTAGGAATGAAAATGTATACTGGGAATTAAGTTCTAATGCTCCTTTGTAAAATAAAGATATTTAAAAACAACAAAAAAGTAGAGTAGAGAAGTGACTACCAGGGTTGGTAAAATACTACCCTCTACTTCTGTCAAATAGGAATGAAATCGGTGGTGCTATGGCTACACTGACAAAAATCGGGTTGCCTGTAGCAGCTAAAAATTAGCTATTGATTTCTACTACTACGCCCCCGTAAGTCAGAGCAAATACAATGTTAAACCTGACACATACACGCGCGGCATGCGGCTAGTTGCACCACATGCCCCGCGCCCTTTTCTCTCGTCGTTAACGTCCAGTATGTAGCAAAAACTAGAAGAAAAGGGGGCGGTGTATGCGGTTCAACTGGCCGCAGGACGCAGGCCGTGCGTGTATGTGTCAGGCTTTAAACAATAACCAATCAAACTAGCTAGTCAAAAACAGCGAAACACTTGACGGTATCCCTATAGTTTGTAATGGTTTTAGCTGCAGTTGCGAATACTTAACAACTACAGCTAATCTTTTCTTTCCGTGCAAAACACTGGTCTTACGTTAAGGTGGCGCCTCTCCGTCGACCTTAATGATGCAGCAGTACTCGGTATATGAAAAACAATACAAATTATTATTGTGTAAGTGGGGAAGTCATTGACATTACGCAGTTTAAATGACGACAAATTGAAACTGGCGGTTGTACTCATGATAAATATTGAATTGGTAAGGTTTTTCAGTAAATCAAAACTGCAAAAAAAATTGAGGTAAGTACGTCACAAGTCACACAATGACCTTAGAAATGACCATTAGGTCAAATTCTGGTGAAGGAAATCGTTGCAAACAATTAAAAATACCTTAAAGTATAAAAACTCTACAGCACAGTAACGATGCACATTAAATTTTAAAAAAAATTGTAATGTTCAGTTGAATTTATTGTAAATATATTTTTTTAATTTTCCCCATATTGTTTAATTTACTTAAGCCGCTATATGGTTGTCAAAAGCAAGAGTGAGACACAGAAGTGAAGAGCACGGCGCAGTGCCTCGATATTCGTATTTTTATGAATTTTGGATGAATTTTGGCAGTAAAATAAAAATACGCCTACAAAATTCAGATTTTTTTTAAACAAGCTCTCGTATTTATAGTAAGTACCCTACATTTTGATATATATTTTGTATGAACAACTATTTCGGTTTAGATATAATTTTCATTTTAAAAGACATATAAGGGGTATGTTTGCGATTTTTTTCTATCGAGCGAAGTTTGTCCAGTCGTGTATCGGTATTCATCAGTCTCTAAACAGACACCCTAAGATTGCTATATATTTTTTTCAGACGTTCAATTTTAGTAGTTAATGCCGTAGCCTTCGTAGAAAAACTGAAAATACGCGCATACGAAGCCTTAAACGCTGTGCAGAATTAATGTATAGCCTAACCATCCATTTAATTTTGTCGAATGAATTCAAGGCCACCCTGTAGTGTGGGAATCATCTAGTGTGGCCTGTTAAGTGTAGTGTTTTCTATTTATGTAGATATGTACATAAGAGATAGCGTGAAAGCGTTGCGCGGTCGGCCGGTTTGACAATAGCAACAACGTACAAACCTCACTATCTTAATAACATGTCACGGCTGATAGCGATAAGTTTCGGTAGGTAATTCCCTGAAATGAACTACTGGTTTCGAAAATGGAAGACAAGAAGCGCTTCTTTAGTTAGAGGTTTTGGGATTCAACGCTAGTCATTGCAATAAAAATGGTTCTACATATTTTTCATGAAGGAAAAAATTCGCCTAGACGTAGGTATCTACCAAAAAACACGCGCCTTGCATTGCATTGTGCCTCGTCCGCCGGCCACTCCGCGCTGTTACCATGCTGCGATATCGCGGTGCTACTATTGATTCGCGATCACCATCGAGTTCAGTTTTTCACAGTTTAAACTGTCATTTCTTAATTGAGAAAAAAATAATATTAATAAATCGATAGTATTGCCGAGATTAAATCATCTCGCTGCGGGAAAACAACCACTAAAATTTCACGTTGTATAAACATAATGTAACATGGTTCCCATGATTATTTTTGTTGTTGAACGAAATTGTATTTACCTATTACCCACGCCGATTATTCTGCGTCTACCTTCGCCTCGAACTAAACGTAAGTATCGATTTCGCGTACTTTCGCCAATCGCCGTAGCATAACTGGGTAGGACAAGTTTCTATATATGGAAAATATATTGACAGCACCATCTGGCTATTAAATAGAACTTTACCATATTTGACAATAAGGCAGTTGACCCACCGCCGGTGAGTAAAGCGACTATAGTATGACCGTCTAAATCAGTCTCCTGCGCGGTACAGGGACGCGGGGGTATGACGACAACGGGGACCGAGAGAGGTGCGGGAGGGGGGAGGGGGGGGGGGGGGGGGGGGGCGCATTTCTGTCCGTCCTGACTGACTGATTTAGACGGTCATACTATAAATCTCTGCTATTTTTTGCGAAAGACACACGGGGTCCGTTGGTAATAAATCAAACGTATGTACAGTCGAAAATAAGTATACAGGGGGCATCAATAAGGTTGAGATTTTCTCAAAAACTACTGGACCGAATTTAATAATTCTTTTACTGTTACATAGTTTTAACTTTTATCTATCAAACAGTGAAAGAATTTTTGCTATAGGTAGGTTATCTTATCTTATCCTTATTGGGTGCCAATGTTGGGACTTTTGTGCTTTCCCCTTTCCTTTATGGTTCCTCCTCCCTAAAGATGTAGTTGAATAGGTCCGCTATGCAGCTCATGGGAAGGAGCCTGTATTCTTCTGGTTCCGAATAGGCCGACCCCAGAAGACTCATTCGCTTTCTAGCCAGTTGCTATAGGTTAAGTAGTTTAAAAAAAATCTGAATCTGAAAAACTCACATGTACCTACACCTTTCTCTTGTGTTCCACCGTATATCAATATCACATTCCGTGTAAACAAAAGAGACGCAGCGATAATCGCTCGGCGACATATTTTTATAGTTCATCGCTGAGCGAGTATCGCTGCGTCTCTTTTGTTTACACGGAATGTGCTATCTGTTGTACGTTTCTTTCGCAAAAAATAGCCGAGATTTACTCGCTTAAAGACAGACCTGAAACCAACACAGGCGGCCTGCACGCGGCTTGCGGCCTGCGGCCAGTTGAAACGCATGTCCCGCCACATTTTCTCCCGTCGTTAACGTCCAGTAGTTAGCGATTTGAGGCCTAGGCCGCATTTCGCTACCTACTGGAGAAAATGGGGCGAGGCATGCGTTTCAACTGGCCGCAGGCCGCAAGCCGCGTGCAGGCCGCCTGTGTTTGTGTGTTAGGCTTTAAGCGAGTAAATCTCGGCTATTTTTTGCGACTGGCCGCAAGCCGCGTGCAGATCGCTCCTGTGTGGGAAAGACTTTACTCGCCGGCGGTAGGACAAGTTGAAACTTCTAAAGGTCTATTCAGACACAGTTCAGGCATTTCAAAGCGTCAGCCGACATTTTCAAATGCAAATTATGTCCAATTTGCCGCCAGGCTTGGAACTTGCTTCCAGCGTTTACGCTAAGCGCACTGCCATTTAAATGCTAAGATTTATCTTGCTCGCTAAAAGTTAGATAGACCTAAGCTGTGCCATTAAACTACTACGAAGCGGTTTGTTGGGGCATAGAGAATTACATAATCTAACTTATAGATAAGTACAGGCTGTTTTTATTTAGGTATCTACATATTTTCTTAAAAACTACTTAAGATAAGATAAGATAAATATTCTTTATTGCAAAAAAGAATTACACAAAAGAAATAGGATAATATAGTTAATATTACAATTGGCGGTCTTATCGCTCAAAGCGATATCTTCCAGACAACCTACTTAACCGATTGAACTAAAATTACTGCTTAGTAGTTTGGAATGCAGACTTATAGCTGTACCCCGCTTCGTAGAGGAGGATGGAGGAGATCAAGAGGCAGATCTTCCTCTCTGGATCCTTGTTTCCACATCACATACCGCCATGGCTTTATAGCCTATGAGCTGTCCGGATATTTCAGCTATCTCCTAGTGAAACTCCCATCAAAATCTTTTCATTAGTTATGGCGTGATACTTGCACAAAGTCACAGACATACAAAAATTCTAAAAATTAGTGTTTTGGCATCAGTATCGATCCTAAAACACATTACAGTTATTCTTTTCCAAAAAATATCTAATGTACAGACACAACTTTTTTACAGTCTTATTATATGTATAGATTGTAAATGAATTTAAAAAATAAGTCTAGTGTTTTTTGAGAAAAATCACATCTCGTTTACTTTTCTTTTTATTATTATTATTATTTTCTTTGAGTTAGACTCTATAAAGGGCTCCAGACGAATGGAAACAGTAGGTAAGCAGTTAACATGGTATAATAAATAGTTAGTCATGGCATACTCTATATTTTTATTAATAATTACATAATATTACTTTGTTATAAGTACAAAAATAGAGATATGTACAGTCGAAGACAGAGATAAGTATACGGCCTCTGTATACTTATCTCTGTCTGTAAGGTTGAGATTTTCTCAAAAACTACTGGACCGAATTTAATAATTCTTTTACAGTTACATAGTTTTAACTATTATCTATCAAACAGTGAAATACTTTTTGCAATAGATCAAGTAGTTTTTGAGAAAATCTTAACCTTAAAAACTCTCCTGTACATCTTTCTCTGTGTTCCACCGTATATAATTATGTCTCCATCTTTGAGAATATATTGCAATCTGCCCTAGATCTGCTAATGTTTTAGTATATTTAAGGCTGGGTCTGCATGGATTTACAGTTTTTCTATGAAGGCTACGGTACTAACTACTAAAATATAACGTCCGAAAAAATATATAGCAATCTTGGGGTGTATATTTAGAGACTGATGAATACCGATACACGATTGGACAAACTTCGCAACTACGAGACAAACCATAGTAAAGCAGAAATCCTAGACAGGATAGTAAAATAACTTCATCCTCACACAGCCTTATGATACTCACAACTAAGCTCGCAGGCTTCATCGGTTCGACCTCTGCAGAAATTAACATGAGATAAAATTGAGGTCAAACACACTGCCAAAGTTTTAACTCCTAGCTTATAGTTTTGCAAAATATATTCGTGATAACGAGCCTTTTAAAAGTTATAGCACTTGCTCCGACTTACAGGTTAATTTTGCGCAATTTAGAGTTATGAAAGTTTTGGTTTGAAAGACCGTTAGTGGCCGTATTATTATTACTATAAGCCATGAAGCAAGCAACGCCCTATGGAGTAAGCTATATTCACATCACAGACACCGATGACAAATAGCGACTCTACCACTCATTTATTTTTCCATCGTTTGAATATTCAATGTAAGTCGAACATATAAAAAACAAATGATTCTGACGTATGAGTGTGAAAGTGATAATACAAGGCCAGAGACTTGTACCATACAAAATATACATATAGCTCTCTCCATAGCACGCGTCGTAATTTTTTCTGTCATGCTAAAAGCTTTAGTTCTTATTGTATAATAAAAATATCTTTCTTGTCATGAAGTAGTAAAGTACTTACAAGGAAACTAGGTCAAATTCGCTAACGGGCAAACATAATTAACATAGGTATATTGCGATATAAAATTATAGACCTGCTGGATGATATATCTTATCAATCTCTATTTAAAAGATTAAATATGTGTTTTATCAAGTGGTCTATCTCTATCAACTCACTTGGCTCGTCGTCATCAAAAATATCGGCAAAAACATTTCCGTTACTTGTTATAGATAATTTGGTCTATGAGCGAGCAACTAACGATATTTTAAAACTGCCTTACTGATGTTTCTGTAATTCTTTAATGTACACAAAATAAATCGGTGGGGCATGTACTTAACTCTACGATATAGTTCTCTACCAGCAAACCAGTGTGAGAGAGAGAGACGAGATCTGGAGCAGGCAGAGCACATGTATACAGAAACATAGAGTAATAATATAAGGAGCCAAAATCATGTTTAATAAATTACTTACTCAATTCAATTCGTTCAACGTCAATTCTTAATTTTACTTGTTTACTCTTGTGCAATTAATTGATTAAGTATTTCTATTTCTATTCATTAATAAAATTTAATTACTATAATAGTTTCATTTAAGTGTTATTTCGATTGAAGTTAAATCGCATTAAATAGCTTAGTCACAAGGTTAGTAGATCTATGTTAACTGGTAGTCTGGTATGTAATGTGATATAAGCAAACGAGTAGTAGATGCCACTGGTGACCCAAGAGCAGACAGGCTACCTCGCGCAACGGATTAGCATCGCGATCCAGCGAGGTAACGCTGCCAGTGTCTTGGGTACTCTTCCTATCAGTCAAATTTTAAAAAATAATTTAATTTAGGTTTTTAAATATTGAATGTTTCTTTTTTTCATTTTGTACCTTTTTGAAATAAAAATTTATAGTGGTAATAGTATTATCAAGCAGATTTGTCACAATCAAAATATTCACCCAGAGTATATAGAAGCTATTCTGTATGAGGAACTGTTTAAACTTTTACGTAACATTGTCTCAGTTTACTTGATACAGAACCACATAATATATTCTCCGATGCAATCCGTTCTATATTCTATCATCCTACATTTCTATCCTATTATGTATAGTCATCTCCACATTTGACGTATGTTATTACGATATCCGACGTAATCGATTGGAATCGCGTTCATGTGGAGTTGGATATTGTCGGGAACCGAGATCGATATCTGAGATATCTGTGTTGAATTGTGATCCTAATCTATTGCTATTTGCTATGTAAGTACATACTTACTGCCTACATAATGCAGTGTGATTGAGGCAGATTGAGTCTACTCAATCTGCCGCAATCATACTTTATTGTATGATCAACATTTGGAATTTTGGACTTTCACACAATAATACGAGTAGATCTCTTACTAACGCCAAATCCATCGGTATCTTATACTAGATCTGAGGGTATATTCATTACAATAATGAATTAGGAACTACAAAATCTATAATATTTATTATTGCGACGATGCACGATGTGGCTCCCGATTAAAGTTTTGATTTTAAAAATTAAAATTACTACAAAATCATCACATAAATACGACCACATTTTTATTTAATGATTTCTTTGGCATTATTACTTTACATTTATGACAGTAAAATGTAACGTTATAAAATGACAGTAAAGTGAAATTGTTATATATAAAATACGCCAATGAAGAAGTTGATAAATTATAAAGTTGTTTTATTATAAAGAAAGAAGGTAAAAAAGGTAAATTAGAATAAAAATTGCGAAAAATAATCTTCACCAGAAGCAAGGCACAACCAATTCAAATGGTATAACTAGCTAACTTGTTCTATAACTTTAGAATGTATAAATTAGCTGGTATGTTGTAGAAATAGCATTTTGAATTAATTAATTAGCTTATACAAGGTCTTCCGAATTATATTGAAACGGCCATAACAAGACAAAACAAGAAATTACTTATACTCGTGTATAATATGCATTAATAGAATATGTCTATGACTAAAATATATGCTTCAGTAAAATTAAATATTTAAAATGTCCATAATCAGTGCGACACTGATTGATAAAACGGTGCAAATAACATTGTCTTATCAGCAACAACCTTATCATATAAATAATTATGTGCTAATTTAGTTACGTTAAATTCGTCGGACAGTGCTATCGTCTGGCTCGCGTGTGTTGAGAGAGTGGCAAACGAATCGAATGGGACTGTGAGTGCGACAAATTACAAAGTGACATGATCAAACGAAACATAATGTAGTCGACTCGTTCGAAGTGACAACGAATCATTCGGTTCAATAACAATAAATTGAAAAAGACCAACGGAAGCTTCGAGAACTGCTAAAACGTGAAATTGTGTAGCTTTTAGTGCGTTATTGAACTGTAGAAAAGAACTCTCTTAGTCTAGTTGGATCATCTACTTACCTATACTTATTATAAAAAACAACTGTTTCTTAGTCTAACTAACCACAATTTTACAAATAATTCATCATTATCAAGTAATTCGAACAACAGGAACAAGTATTCTTATCAAATAATCATTGTCGCAAATGTGACTAATATACTTATGATCAAATTACCTTTGATTTGCAGACATAAACAGTGTCTTGTTAGAAAAATCTTCTGATATTCTCGAGATAAAATCCTTTGATCCAGCCAGTCACCTCGTTACAATGAGGAGTATTTCCAATATGAATAATAAAGCTAACAGTAGCACAAACGCATTAGAAAATCTCAAAGACGAAACTGAAAAGAAGAAAAATGGTGGGTGTTGGGCGAGATTTAAGAGTTTGTTTGAAGATAGAGGTTTTGATTTAGAATATGAGTACAATGATAGACAATCGATATCCGCATTGGATACTCCAAATGACATAGAAGGCTACAAAAGATTTGAAGACCGTAAAATTTCTGTAGGCCGAATGAGTAATGTGTCTGAAATATCTGGTAGCCTGGACGGTGAATTGTCTGGAGTGATCAATTTCTACGAGCAGTTCGCCAATTTCAGCGAAGATGATGTGAGGGAATTTGAGAATTTGAAGAAAACTTCGATTGTGCGCCCTCGGATGTCTATGAGGCCAAGTTTGTACCTAACAAATATAATTGAAGAAACGAACAGTATTGGGGATATGGATGAGATCGAAGTGGTAAGTTGACTTTCGTAAGCGTCTGTTTAAATCGTGCAAGGAACCCTTGATGGTGTTAGCCATATTCACATCGTAGACGCCGCTCTTGCTTGACTTTTCAATAGAAGTGACAACAAGAGCGGAGACCTGTCCCCGTACAAAATATATTTTATGCTGTCTCCATATAGCGCGGCGAAATGT
This sequence comes from Tachystola acroxantha, assembly GCA_963506565.1. NCBI lineage: Eukaryota > Metazoa > Arthropoda > Insecta > Lepidoptera > Oecophoridae > Tachystola > Tachystola acroxantha. Next base: position 8,277,059 of record OY735887.1, read on the forward strand.
TTTCATTCTTGGTTCAAGTGAATACGTAACAAATAAAGAAATAAATCCCAATAGAAACTCTGGGTTAAATAAATATCGTGACTCTTAATTTGTCGTTGACTGTCTAGCACTGTCAGTCAATCTTCTTCCAAAAAGCCAGTAGTGCCATACAACAGACGAGGTATTACCGTCAGCATACATTTTACCAAATAGAACGAAACTTTCTCACTAATTGGATTGGTTGGAGCAATCACAGACATCGAGTGCGGAGTTCGATGCGATGTGAATGCCTTCTCCTATATAGCTATAGGTACTCACATTTATTGAATATTTCCGTTTTCGATCCTTTGCATAGATTTTTCAACTTGACCTTTGAAAATATTCCTAATGAGGGGCAAATCTAGGTATGCCGTTGCCTTTCCTCTGCTTTTTAGGGTTCCGTATCTCAAGAGGAAAAAAGGAACCCTTATTTATAGGATCACTTTGTTGTCTGTCCGTCCGTTCGTCGGTCTGTCAAGACCGAAATTAATACCAAATACTCAGGTCTGTAACCGCAAGCAATCGTGAAAAAATAAAACTTCTACGTCAACGCAATCAAAAGATATCGCTGTTTATGTTGCATTTTCCCGCATGAAAATGCAATGGAATAAGTACTTTCCGTTGACCTAGAATCAATAAATTTGTCAAGAAGCTACGTCTTATAGCACAAGTAAAGGAGAAAATCCGAAAACTGTAAATTTGTAAGTATGTACATCTCCCAAAACCTTTTTTTTATTCTTGCGATTACTTATCTTTGCAGCTGGTCCATTACTCGCTGGAACAATCTAGTTGCAAGTATAAGTTTGTCAAAATATCTAGTTTATCTTTTCGTTAGAGTAATATTATGGTGTTAGGTTGCGTTGCACGGAAACCGAGTCCGACTCGCACTTGGCCGGTTTTTTATTATGTTTCAGCCTTTATTACTTCTGCCTACATGTTATTGGACGCGAGCTTACCTATAAATACCCATCGATGGCTGAATAAGTGAATACCCGTCATTTAATGTGAACAATGTAGGCTCGAACAAAGCCTCCTTTGACGTGTCCACGGTGGCACAATGGCCGGCATTTGTACTGGCGCTGCTCTGGTAATTGGATTGGGATCGAAACCCGACTGCTCCGTTAGAGGTCCATACGTTGCGTGCCCAAATCTGCTAATCCAATTACAGCACGAGAGCACTTTGAATAATATACGTTAGAACTTGCTTTGGCACGCGGCTTTATCTACAGGACGTACAGGATAACACTTTTTTTCGTGTGGTTTAGTGACCAAACCTATTTGTCAGAGTTATTCAGACTGACGTGGCCTAACGACTGCTGCCGAGCAACAGCAACCGGGACCAACTGCTTAACGTGCTTTCCGAGGCACGGAGGAGCTCAGATGAAAGACTCAATAGCGGTCACCCATCCAGGTCCTGACCTCGCCCAATGTTGCTTAACTTGTACAATCGTTTTCAACGTGTACTCGCAACTGGACTACGAGCCCCTCAATCAGGATAACACTGAGACAAGTATACAGGAGAGGAGAGTTATTAGGGTTGAGAATTTCTCAAAAATTGCTTGTATGTATGATTACCTAATGAAATTCATTATAATCAGTCAAGTAATTCTTGAGAATTTCTCAAAACTAATGAGGTGGGGATATTGGTCACATCTTTATCTAACATTCCAATATATGTATACTTACTTCATATTACTAATTTATCAGCAAAAGACTACTAGACCGGAAAGGTGAATAGTCATAATCTATATACAAATCAATTAACAAATCAGTAAAGATAGATAAATCGTAGATAAATCAAACGGGTGCCTCTACAAGTTAGATAGGATCGTGATTATAAACGATATAGGTAGGTACAGTAGGTTTATCAAAAACCTATTTTGAAACTATTGACTTAATCAATCTACTAGACAAGTTAATCCGAAATATATCGGAAGTCCTTGAATATTACTACGACTTGATTGTTTGGTAGGTAATTTATACCTCTTGAATATCACTGAATTGCCAAATCGTAACGCATGTGACCCATATACTTACCTACATCGTCTGACATTTGGTTGAGTGTAGTGAGAGACTGTGATATATAGTTGTGAGAAGAACTATAAATTACATTCGTCTATTGTTTAATTAGTATTCTAAGCTTTTCCTTACTTACGTTTTTATATATAATGTATGACTGTCCTACGCCTTGGGGTTATGTTGGACAAAATTTGAAATAAATAAATAAATATTTTCGATAATAGGAATGGGGACTTCAGACATTCACCTGCATGGTTCCTCTGATTTTCTAGGCAAATTACAGTTGTGTTGTAGGACTACATAAAATGTTTTAAGTAAATGTAGGTAGGTACTTGTACTTCATTAGGGTTAGGTAACGTATATATTCATCATCATCATAAACTCATGCCTGTTTCCCATAGACTTCCATCTGCTGCGCTCCTGGCGTGCAATATTTGCAAAATATTTCTTCTTCTCAGCCGTTCTAGTTCAGCTGGATTGAAAATCCTTCATACAGTTTTCACCCAATCTCCTCGATCAGTTTCCTCTGTTCTGTTTTATCGTTAGTCAGTCTCAGGCACAGACCACTTACCTCATACACCTGTAACAGGAGGGCGCCCGTGTCTGCCCGCACATGAGCGCAAAATTGCTTCGTGTAACCTAGAGATATTATCGATATGGACGCATATCTTTAATACGGCATCCCTGTCCCCCGCTTCGTCTCTATGCGCTCATCGTTGACATAATTTTTATCTTGCAATTTCATGTCTATATGGTAAGAGGTCTGTGTTCTCATGGCCTAACAAATTCCTTACTAGATCCTCCCAACGATGCGTGATCAAAATATTTGCGTACTTTAAATTCTCATTTCACAATGCAATCATCTGTCCGAAAGCACAATATTTGGGCTTGGATATGCAAAGATTTACGTGGTATTTAATCTGTTGGCGCCGCGGACGTGAGCCGAATGGATCGCCTAAACAAATCCACGCGCTGTTTGGTATGGTTTGGTGCTAAATTGAAATTTATTTGCCGACAGATCGCTCGGCTCGACCTAGTGGCCGAACTCTCACCGAATGCTTCCGTTTCGACTACGGAGTTTTTCGGCACTCCGTGGTTTCGATCATTATACTACTTAGTCAACCCTTTATTACATTAAGTAATGTAGCTTCTTTCTAGCCATAACCAGCCACATTTTTATATTCACATAAAAGTAGGTGAACGGAACTTTTAAAGGATGCTCTTTCGAATTCGACTTCGATCGAAATTATAAATTCGAACCTCACACGTAGGAACCACTCTAGTGCGGTGTAACGTACGGTTGAATCTAATAGCCGGCCAGTGAACCGAAGATTTATAACAGAACAACACATAAATTGTTTTTAATTCGAAAATAACAAAAGGTATTGAAGATTAAGTACTGAAAATAAGAAAAGAAAGAAACATTTATCCAGATAACACAAAGAACAAAATACAAACGTTCAAATGCAACGCTAACAACGTCATTGAATCGAGATCGATCGCGTTGCAAGCTAACAAATAGAATGTCAGTGATCAGCGGGGCTACTCTCACTCACCTCTTATAGCGATCCAGTTTAGGTTCCTATTTGCTACAATGACGTTTGACGTCATTGTAGCAAATGGATCGCTATAAGAGGTGAGAGTAACCCCGCTGTGCCACCTTCAGGCGTTTGTGGAATTAAAAACCGTTTATGCTACCGTTTTTAGTTTCAAAGCAGTTCGTGGCTCTTGTTAGTGAGCTGCCGCCGCGCCGTGCATAATTTTCTAGCCGTAGGCAGGACTTGAACCTGCGACCTTGTACTACCTGAGCCACTACAGGCTACAGTCCGACCACCGAAATGTTTCTTCGTATTATACATAGGTACTAAATAAGTCCTGCCCACGGCTAGAAATTTTTCATCGTTTAATTTGTTCGTCGTGCATGGCATACCTAATGCATAAAAAATTAAATATGCCGTGCATATTTTGGCAGCCATGAATGACAATCGAGTGATTTCCTTCATGAATGGCAGTCCAATCGAAAGTAATCTATTAAACAAACAAGTGAAGACAAATGGAAATTAATTCTATGGCCTTGCTTATGATTATGATAACGATAGGTAAAATGTTAGGCATTATTAGAATTATCATTGAATTCACTATTTGTTCGATAATTTTAGTATTATACGTAAATCAGATAGTTATAATCTTTTACTTATAGTTTTATTTTATTTAGGAAATAACTTACTTGACCTACTTATTATTACGGTTACAATACAAATTACAACAAAGGTTGATTGAAAATCAGTATTTGTACTAAAATATATAGTTATGAACCATTATTTAGGTATCGCATTATTCACATAAATTATAGACAGTTTTGAAATAAGAAAATAATCGTTGAAATAAGTGTCATTATAATTGACGGAACTACTGCTAATGATTTTGATTTAGAAACCTATTTGTGAATATGCGTTATTCATCATAAACTCACGCCTGTTTCCCGTAGGGTTAGGCAGAGACGACGGACTTCCATCTGCTGCGATTCTGGCACTCAACTCTCGCTTCATCAATCTCTCATGCACGCTCGTCGGTTTGAGAATATGCAGTTTCAAAATTCGAACTCAATTCATGCATAGGTAGTTTCCTAACACAATTCATAATTTTATTATCTATTCGTCGCGATCTACAACGCTATTAGCTTCTGGCATCCCCTATTACGTTTTTCTCAGCTGTCAAACGCAGTGCTATGATAATTTGAGTTTTAATCTCGCCTGACGGTCATTTTAAAGTGCTTGCAGTAGATGAGCAAATCCTCGCGAGCTCTTGTCGTGAAATCTAGACAGCGCAATTTGCCAACGTGATTATTTTTTCAGAACAAACTAATCTTCTCTTCAGTGACTTCAGCCCCTTAGGGCGTGTTCAGACGAGCACGCGCCGACCACGCGCAGGACCCGCGTCCACCCCGCGCACGCCACGCTCGTAGCACCCGCGTTGAAATAAGCTGCATATAATTTGAGTCTTATGACATGACACATCAATAAATCTCAAATTGCATTTATCGAAGTCCACCCGCGCACCGCACGCGCCCGCCCCGCGTTAACCACGCGTTGGCCCCGCGTAAATCCCTCGCTTGCCGCGCGACTACAATCCTTATATGAGTGTTATATCCCCAATTACGCACGCCAGCGCGGGGCGGACGCGGGTCCTGCGCGTGGCGGCTTACGCTATGTACAGTCGAAAACAGTGAAAAGTGTGCAGAGGGTATAATTAAGGTTAAGATTTTCTCAAAAACCATTGGGCCGATTTTAATCATTCTTTTACAGTTACATAATTTTAACTCAGTATTTCTCTGAGCTTTTATCTATCTAATAGTGAAAGAGAATGATCTGAGTCTGCGAAGAATAGAAATGAATGGAAGGGTTGGGGGAGGCCTTTGCCCAGCAGTGGGATATCACAGGTTATTAAATAACAAATAAATAATAATAGTTAAGAATTTTTTGAATTAGGTCATGGTTGAGAAAATCTCCACCTTAAAAACTATCCGTACTAGGTATAATCATCTCTAAGTACATTTATAAAATTACAAAATGCAGCGTTTAACTATGTTTCTGTATGCTATAAACTACTTCCAAGTCTTCCAACAGCGCGAAACCCTAGTTTATGTACCATCAAAGTTTACATAGAGTAGGATAAAGTAGAATAATTATTTCCCTGGATCTTTGTCTACCATCTAACGATCATTAAAACTTGTCTGACATGGGATTTGAACTTGTTGGCAAACTCGCTTTGTGCTGTTGTTTTAGTCTCATTGGAACAGTCAAACAGATAGCTATTAATACCACTTTACATTCGAGTAATAGTTTGAGTCCCTCGAGTGTACTACCTACTCGTAAACCCGGGAGCACATCCCTACTCGTAAACCCGGGAGCACATCAATTAATGAAGTAAGATTTCAACTCTTATGTACTACACAATAAGAACAGACTAATTCCTGAATGTTATTCTTAGTAATGGCGCGAATTCATAAACGAAACATACGCCACCGTTTAGCCCCCCCCCCCCCCCCCCCCCCCCCGGCCCTGAATAGCAATACGATTTGAGAAATGAGGTGTAACTAGGTTTAATGAATAACAGCATTTGAGGCCGCACTAGCCAAAGTGTTTCGATTCGACTGTAAGGACAACAGCAGATCAAGTAACACTTGCAGTACGATTTTAAATCTTACGACACAGTAATAAGAACGGTTCAAAGTCCAAAGTGTTACACTTGATCTGCTGTTAGTGTGCATTCAGAGATGGAACAACAGTATTTTATTTTATTCATCCAACTCGCTTCGTTAGAGTTAGAGGGATTCAATTATGTCGTAAAAAATTCATATTATTATCCCGGGAATTCCTAAAGTCGTTAATTAGGAAATTCTTCAGAACTTGAAATATTAAAAGCGGTACAATTTCTTTTTCCACGGGGTTAATTTGGGTTGTAGAGTTATAATAATGTAATGCAGTAGAGGTTCCAGGTTGAAATGCCGGTCAATAGATTGTTTGTACCTCCTAACGTAGCTTAACGATTTTCTGTCGGTTTTGATGTACTAAATAAAAACCGGCCAAGTGCGAGTCGGACTCGCGAGGCTTCCGTGCAACGCAACTTAACCGTAACTTTGCTCTAACGAAAAGATAAACTAGATTTAGAAACCATCTTATCTTTGACATTAGCAAAACTATATCTTTTGATTGCGTTGACGTAGAAGTTCGATTTTTTCACGACTGCATGAGGTTACAGACCTGAGTATTTGGTATTAATTTTAACTTGATCCGTCTACGCGTTTCTGAGATAGATATATATAGGTCTTGACAGACAGACTAGAAAGTGATCCTATAAGTGTTCCTTTTTTTTCCTTTTGAGGCACGGAACCCTAAAAATATAAAACAGCATCCAGGACCCACTGCTTAACGTACTTTCTAAGGCACGGAGGGGTCAGATGAAAATGTCACTAGCGGTCACCCATCCAGGCACAGACCGCGGCCCAACGTTACTTGTACGATCGTTTTCAATAATCGCAACTCGACTATATACGAGCCCTCTTATTTTCAGCATGTTCATGCGAGTTCCTGATGCAATAAAACACCAATAAAATCATTGAGTCAAATATCCTTATCATTGGCCCACAATTTGTTAGTCTCTCCACGGCTCCCATGCCGCGGCCTCACGTACCGCGGGGGCACGCCGCATACAGAACACCTCGCGAGTCTAACGCAAAGATACCCAAACTGGTATATATCGACCCCTAGTGGTAAAATAAAGAATGAATGGATATAAGCGTTCTCGCACGGACCCACCGGTACACCGCCTCGACTCGGCCATTGCTATCAACCTATTACCGTTCTCAAAACAATGAAATCATACCATGTCATGGCGCGCCCAAAAGAGACGCCGCTATACCAATGCACTAGTACTGTCTCTGTTACGCTCGCTATGACATGATATGTTTTGAGAACTGTAATAGCCCCACAGTTGTCAAAATAATGCCAGTCGATGCCGTTATGTACTAAGTTTAGTGTGCGTTGCAGAGTTTCATACAAAGAATACTGAGCGACTCGAGTTGGGGCGGCGGCGCGGCGCGGCGATCCCTTTCCGGGGCGTTACGTCTGCAACAACATATCGAAATCCACAATAGTTCGAAATTTTGACTTTCTACTAAATTTGAATAACCGACATATAAAATAAATATGATTTGTTATTTTTTTTTTATCAAAAAAATAATACACCGACGATGATTAGCCTACTGTTGTAGATTTTGTAAACAAGCTTTTTTATGCCATTTTATAATTTTAGTAACAAATTAATATATCTCATAAAATTGTGTAAGTTGTGGGATAGCTTTGCGGTCGCAATAAACCAATATTAGCTAATCAGGGTCTGCCCAAATTCGAATAACAGGCAAGTGGTCAATAAAGTTTGGGGAACTCTGGTCTAACATAACATTTACTTTGGCGCACAGTGGATCTCTATTCGATACCTTTCTAAATCCACACAATATCACTGCTACGAGTACGTAGCATGCGTATAGTGAAGTATAGAATAAACCCCGGAAAAATCTCCTTACATCAGTCAGTATCAAGATTTATATAAAACGGAATTTGCCTACCGTGTTTCTTTTTGTTGATTTTAGTCAGCGATTGATCACTTGATTTGACATTCTTTATACATATAGGAAATATTATACCTACATATAGGAAAATGTCATAATATAAAGATGCTTTTACATATGTAAGTAATGTATTTTCCATTATATTCCACATTTCCCCGCCGATACTATGACATAGGTGGCAGCTCGACTGCACAAATCTCGGCCGATGGTCGAGCAGCCAATTATTTACCATTTAATTGGTTTAAACCACGACTGACTGATATAAACAACCAACAAACCTTTTCAATATATATTTCCCAATACCATTAAATATGCATTTATATATGCCAAACACTTGCTAATTTGAGATATAAATCAGATTTTTAAATCTTTAATACTTAAGTACTGTAATTTTTGGGGTAAAATATTTCCCCTGCATTACTTAATGCTAACGAGTTCATTATCACCGAGGAAAAACCAAAAAAAAATTATGCGAGCGAAAACTGCCTAAAAGTTACTTATTTCACGACGGGCCTATCTACGTGACGAAATGACCGTTTTGACGAAGAAATTGACGAGGTGAGGGGATTATGGGATCACATAAAATAGAAGGTACGCCTTGATAGATGTATAAGTACGAGTATATGCGATTATGCGTGTCACTAAAGGAGTAAGATAGAGTTTTATAAAACTACGGAGGTTTTCAATGCATTCGCTAGAATATAGAAGAACTGAATGCATGCATGATTGACAAACGTAGACTGATTATAATAGATAATAATTATTCATGATCCTTAACTGATAATAAAATTGATTAGTTCCAAAGTGTGTGTCCTACCTGTTCATATTACAGCACATTTTCAAAACTAGAGAGTCTGACACCTGTCTGCACTCATAACAACAGAATATTCGATATAAAATACTGAGAACTGGAACAAATGAATGTTTGCATCTTATGTTGAATGTATTAAATTAATTAAACTTAAATGCAAATATATGAGTAATTACTTAATTTAAATGTACTTAATTAAAATAAAATGTAACTAAGTAGTTGAATTTAAAACTAATTGTTTTCTCACGAGTAGCTATTAAATGTCAATAATTATACAAACTTACTTCATGAAAGTTATTATAGAAACATTGTGACTAATTCTGTAGCGGTCACTGTCGAATAACCTAAACGTAACTGTCAAAGTCAAAGTCAAAGTACTTTATTTGCTGTAAATGTGGTGATACAGGATGGTAGTACAGATTAAGTTCGCACATTTAACCCGTTACGGCATGCAAATGTTACACATTATTATTAATATTATTTTACATAGCCTAATTCCAGCAGTACATATTTTTTATTAATATCATTTAATATTACATTATAAAAATATTTAAATAAATAGAAATCAGAAATATTTGTATTTAAAATGTCAATAATTTATACAATACAATGTCAAAAAGTAACTAAAATATTTAACAATAATATATGTCATACATTTAAAAAAAAAAAAACATTAAATTAAAAAATTAATAAATTGATGAAATGTCAAATTAAATCCCGTAAAATGTCAATTTAATTAAAATACATTACTTTCTAAGAATTCTTTAACTGTATAAAAACATTTCTCAATAAGCCACTCATTGTCGTTCATATGCTACATACATCGAGAAAGGCGTCCCGTCGCTTAGCGTCGAGTATCTGGAATTTCTGTGTGAATTTAACGTCACATCTGTTTGTTATTATGACCCAAAGCTGACGGGAGAGGTAAAGGGAGGATGGGACTGAGAGTGGGAGTGTTGCCGTGGAATTTTCATTAAGTCGGATCAAGGGGATATCATTAATAAAGTGATTAGGCCATCGCCTGCGTGCTAGAAAGAATCGGCGGCCAATTTATTACAGGGGGTTTAGCTGATTTTTCTTGGATTATGGAGGAGAGACTGGAGAGAAACGATGCCCCATAAAAGTTATCAATAGATGCCTTTTTACACGCTTCCACGGTCCTTCACGTATTCTTGTGCGTGAATAATCTGTGTTCCCTCCTCCCCCAAACGTGTGCACCCCCACATGGGGGAGAAACGATTTTGTGAGGGAGAAAGGGGGAAAAATCCGGTCCTCCCCAAATAATTTTGAGTCGCTCCTGATTGATCGAAAGCGCGACTGTTCATGTTCTGGTTTTACCCTCATCTGAGGTTTTACCGAACGATTAACGGGATAGCTCTTGTGTCTAACTAAATGGACCTAATGCATGTTTTTGTAAAATATTCAGAGAATTTTTCGGTTTCTAAGATCAAGAATGGCATGTTTATTAAAATATCTCACTTGAAAAAAAATGTTGCATAACCTAAATACTTACAGCTATTATTATTAAAATACCTTGCAGTAAAGAATTTAATTCAGGACTTTCTGTGGAATTTTCATAATAAAATCTAAGTTAAATTCAGTTATTCACATGCAAATAATTCACAGAATATAATTTTACTCTTGCGTGCAAACTTGGTAAATGTACTTGGTAAAGTTTCCAGACATAATTTCAGTGTAGGTAACAAGTGTTTGCGTTTAAGGCTAAAACAATTTGAACTTCTATTAAATACGAGAGTCTGTGGAAATCTTCGAACAGTGACGTCACAGAGCTTGTTAAGGGTCCTCGTACAATTGTGACGCGTAATTACTTAAGGGCGCTCATCACGTAGCCGTAGCGAAGTCGCATATAATTGTTGCCAGGCTCCTGGCCTATAATTAAGGTCAACACTGGCCGAAACAATGACGTAATAAGTTTTGCCGCCTTCGATGTTGAATAGAAGTGGGTACTTAAGACTTATTGGTTAATTTACCGAGCAATTTATCTTTGTGGTTCGGCAGAATTATTTAAAATTATCTTAGAGTAATGATGTAATCAAATCCAATGAACGTTTTCTTAATAATATGTCCTGCGTAAGATAAAAGAGTTATTGATCCTAATATTACTGTATCATCATAATCATCAGTCTATTTATATTGCCCCACTGCTCGGGCACAGACCTTCCCTTACATCGAGGGAGCTAATATTACTGTATACCGCAGCCCAAATCAAGTGTCTTATTTTGTAAACAAATATGATCGTCTAATTACCTGTTGTGATGTAACACTGAAAGAACTGATTGGTCGAACCTGTTCATCATTGTGAAAATAAAGTGATCCTATCTAATAATGTGAAAATAACTATGCAATAATCACAGAACAGCTTAAAATGTTACATCCTACCCTACGTAGGTTTTTTTTTTTACAAAATAAGACAAATGATTTGGGCTTCGGATTTGATTGCATTTGACACTTGCTCCTCTATAACAGGAGGTAGCATAATAGCATTGACTTTCATTAACTCTAGAATAATTGAAAGAAAAATGTTTGGGATTGATGGACATTTATAGCTTTTTCGTTAGCAAATCCAAATTCTATGCATTTCTTTCTAAGTAGTGTCAACGAAAAGTCAAAGACACTTGGCTAGAGGTGCTGATACAATGGTTACGAAAGAAAATGTATGTTCGGTTAAAGGAATTCCAAAATTGTAAGTTGGCAACACTGGAGATCGTCGGTGTCATGTGTTAATCGCCTTATAACATGAAGAGACACGTTTGATCGGCCAGGCACGTATGAGGGCCAAGTGTAGGTAATCCTTATTGATGCATTCCCAATATGACACGGGTTTAAGCCTGATTGATAGAACAAACAATCACGCGGACATTAGCATTTTGTGTGCTGAAATAATGTGGGGTTTTCAAGGTTATATTTAAAAAAGAAAGAAGGCACCGATAGCCCCGGTAGATGCCACTGACTGATCTGATGTCAACATTAAATGCGTTGTTATTGCTTGTAACTTGGGCTTCTCGTATTTTATATCTAGTATTAATTTGTACTGTATTGTTTAAATGACACAAACAAGCCAATAGAAATATATTATTCAGCTGACATTAAAAAAAAATTCATGGTGCTGTTTTTTTACGATGATACAGCACTTCGGTGCAACGCCATCGGCTTTTTTCTCATTATGATGAGTATTTACAACTTTACACGTTGTCGTAGGAAATGGTGGCAGGATATAGGTAGATTAACAATCGCAGATCTAATGCCAAAATATCTTGCGTGCTTGATTAGAAACGTTGGCAATGCCGTCCGCGGATGTTTAGCGTGAAAATTGTGGCGATAAAAAGCTGCATTCTGAATTCAGCGTTATGACCACTAATTAATCCGATTTTACTGATCCGGGTTTTCGTAAATCATAGCTTGTTTAACCTTGTTTTAGGTTTAAATTAAAATCGCGTTAATTTATTTTAATAACAATGGTCCTGTTACGGCGAAGACAGAGATAAGTATACAGGGGGCTTCAATAAGGTTGAGATTTTCTCAAAAACTCCTGGACAGAATTTAATAATTATTTTACAGTTAACATAGTTTTAACTTATATCTATTAAACAGTGAAATATTTTTTGCAATAGGTCGAGTTGTTTTTGAGAAAATCTCAACCCTAAAAACTCTCCTGTACCTACACCTTTCTCTGTGTTCCACCGTACAGGTAAATAGGTATATATAAAGTGGACAAAATGCAATATAACTATGCATAATACCTATACAAGATACCTAACATAATTCAAGACTTACGTTCAAGAAAATGTACAGTAGAAATAGAATAGAAACCCTTTCAAGATAATCTTCGCTTGTATGAAGTGGTAGTGCAAAAAGCATTGGCGCAAACTGCCCAGTGGCCACTGTAATCGGATCAAGTTGCCAACATGCCGGCACCCGCGGGACTGTAAGAACTCGCCGGGATACAGTAGACCCGATGACGTCATAGTAAATTCTCGCAACACATATTGACACCAAGAGCCAAGTGTAAAAATCTTGGAAAAATATTATGGATTTGACATTTATTTAGTTTATTAATGGACTCGATAGTTCGTCACTTGCCAATGTCATGTTACTCATAAGATATAGTCTTCTCTCTTCGTGATGACGTCACAGAAAATTATCACAATACTGATATAAGTGGCAGTGCCCTTAACAGCATGAAGCAATTAAAAGTCATTGCCTTACAGAATTCAACAATATAAATGTGACATCTTATGTATTATCTTATCATCGAGAAATACGAGTTTGATTCACGAATTGTGTGGGTCCGTATCAAAAACATTATGTCTAAATAGGATAACTCATTAGATCTAGGTTTCACGTTTTGGTAACAACTGACGGGTTCTATAAATACCTATATTCTTTTTTATACTCCGTTCAGCGTTTATTAGACGGTATATCTTTCAAAAGTCCAGATTTTCCTCTCACCTTGACGTAATGGCAAAGTAATATTAATTCCACGTAATATTTGATGGAGCTTTTTTATTGGTTACAATTGGAACCGTCCCAAAACTAATTACTCACCACACTCCGCTACTAGATGCAAGTCGGTTCTCTTGAAAATGGCGGGAAACGACGGTTGCAAAATTGTTTGATAATTTTTCTTATATGTCTACAGTGGTTGTTTTGTGTTTAATATCACGTTAAGTTAATCAGACAATGTTCGCGAATGAATTTATTGAATAATTTGAGCAAGATCTGAAGTTTCAAGCTTTTATCAAGAGTTCCCGCTTTGTTAGCTTGTGCTCGGGAGTGAACGTGACGGTCGAGCTGCTTCGTCCAGAGTGATGACGCTACGGCGTCTGCTCTGGATGAAGTCATGAAGACGCGGCTGCCCAGGGTGAAGACGCTACTGCGACTCCTTTGGAAGAAGATAGAAGACTAATATATTGAATTTTCTGTAACATGACATTGGTAAATGACGAACTGTCGAGTCCATTAATAAAGACCGTCGAAATCGGTCGAAACTGTCGGTCTTTCCGACTTCAACGATATAATTGAGTGATATCCGTTTATACTATATAATAATTTAATTATTCTTTCACACGTAGAAAAACTCAATTTACGTGTTAGTAAATAAATAAAGTGTTTTCTGCGATGCAAGATTAGCAGAACTAAAAGCTTTTGAGCTTTTGTTAGCGTTGCACTGCACACCCGCGGAGCGTGTTTTATTGTAATGTTACTTGTTTGTAGTTTAATGTCTTTCTTTCATTATTTCTTCAGCACTTTAAATGCGTAAAATATATTCTCTGTCTCCTTTAAATTACGATTTGGTAGTCATATTGTGTGCGTTGGAGTTCAGTATTTTAAGTAGATTTAAAAAAAAATATGCTAAAAAGTTTGTATGCAAAAGAGCAACTAATGAATTGAGAAACGGTGTACGTTTGGTGTTAATTTTAATTAATTTAATTGATTTATTTAATAAGTATGGGTTATTATTGATATGACACCATGCGACACATAGACAATTTGAAAATCTCAGTAGAAAGTATTCAACGAAAAACATAAAAATGCGTAAAATTTAAATAAAACTATTAAAAATTAAAAAATGTGACAACAAAAGCGTAATTTTGTTGTTCTGAGCAGAGTATTGAAGTTATGCATAGCCAATAATACACAGTGTTTATGCATCGTATCTCCTGTGTTCCTATTCGACCTCAATTTCAACATCAATTTGCCAGCGAAGCATACACATACCAAAATGAGTTACTTAACTTAATTAAATGCTACAACATGGTTTAACGGCACTCCCCCCAACCCATTTGGTTAACTCAATTCGAAACGTAGTTGCTGTCACGTCGCATCTATAGTTAATTGAGTGTTGAGAATTTGTCAATCAAATAGGAGACAGGGGTTTGTTAGTGAGGCATCGAATGTTATGGAACCTTGAAACTTGAAGCTTTGTGACATGATACAATTCAATTTATTACAATATGGATGGATGTTACTTAATCCCTTTTTCTCTTGTTTACATCTAATACTTTTACACTGTACTGTACATATGTATAAATATAGTGTACTTATCAAGGAATTTATTATCAATTTAAATCATCATTCATTTTATTCACCCCGCAGACATGACGCTCGACGACATTTTAATATGTCATGATATCCTGGTACTTTTAATCATACTAGGAAAAACATTTATTTCGAAAACAATGAAAAATAAAAATAACTATTATAATATTAACCTAGAAAATATAAACTAAACTAAAAAATATATATACAATAGGTCGGTTGAACTATCTGAATGGCTTAGCATTACAGATAGTTCAACCGATCCCCGTACTTAATGTGAGGTTATCAATCTATCATGTCGTGCACCTAGTAATCGCCTGAATTAAATCGCCTGACTTTTTCGAAACGAGAACTGTAAGGTTACTCTCACCTCTTATAGCGATCCAGTTTAGGTTCCTAAACTGAACCGAATCGCTATTTGTTACAATGACGTTTGACGTCATTGTAGCAAATTGTCAGTTTTGGAACCTAAATTCGATCGCTATAAGAGGTGGAGAGTAACCCCGCTGGTCGAAACGCCACTAACCCATTACTACCCACGACTAGACTTAAGTCTACGTCTTCTTCTTTTTTTTCCAATTGATTAAATAAGTGAAATTAAGAATACAATAAGCACTGGGTCTCTAGCTAGTGTACCTACTTAATTTTCCCTAAGTCGCGAGCCACACAGAACAGACGCAGGTAAGATGCAGACGCGACGCGGACGGGTGGACGCGACGCGGACGCGGCCTTTCATACAAAATGTATAGAAGCGTTGTTCGGCCCGTCTGCGGCGCGTCCGTATCTGTTCTGTATGGTTTGCGGTTTCAATCACCTTAGACTAAGATCACATGGCTATATTTTGCCCATATACCATACACTACATTTTATCGAATAGAACAGTGACAGTATAAAATATATTTAATCGTTCACACTCACTCTATGTGGGGGAAAATATCGTGTTCGAGAAATATTTGAACATGACAAATCCGTATAGTGTAAAAATCAAATTGAATGGTCGCCGTGTGAACTTAGTCTTTGTGTACTCGTAATGACTGATGGAGATTGATAGAGTTGTATTGCATTTATTGTCGTGTATTACACAGAGGTGTCTCTCTCTGCAGAACAGGTCGCCGCCGCCTGCGCACGTGCCGGGCGCGCTGCTCTACGCGCCGCCGGAGCCACTAGAGGTATGTACGTAACGTAGCATACTTTGACCTTCAAATTCATTATTGCTTTTTGCGCTTTCGTACATTTAAAATTATGAAGCCCCGTCATATGACCGCACACACCCTCACACACACAGTCATTTTACCTGTCATCATCATTATCATCAGTCTATTTATATTGCCCCACTGCTCGGTCGCAGACCTTCCCTTACATCGAGGGAGCTCGGGCCATGATCTACCACGCGGGCCCAGTGCGGATTGGCGGATTCACATGCCTTAGATTTTACCTGTATTTCTCAGTTATTTATCATTTTATTTTTCTTTAATACATTATACCTATGTTTCATTAAATAATAAAACTTACGGTGTAACACAGTTAAAAATATACTAGGGGCTTATTTCAATCTCGTTTCTTTAAAAAATATTAATTTTTCACTCTGTCTGTCTGTATTATTCAATTCAATCATTATCAGAAGCAATCGTTTTATGTATATCTGCATTTAGTATCATTGAATGAACTTACCAAAGTTAATAAGTATTATTTTATATTACAAAGAACACACACCACAGTAAAATAATTATTTTACTTAGAGTTTCCATTTACCTACTTCACTATAATTGCCTGCCTATTCCCTCTACCTAGAGATTCAGAAACTCATAACGTTATTATCAATTAGGGCAGGTAACGAAAATTGCTTTTTTAATACCGCTTTAAGCAACCCCCGCATAATTTTGTTAGGCTCGCCCCCTGTTATTTGGTTAAAGTCATCCTATCACGGTTGTATATTATAATGTTATATTACGTTTAATTTTCGATAATACGCGTAGACATTCTCCGCGTAGACCCTGTAAAATGTTGCCTGTAGACTGACCTTTCATTTATGAGCTATGAAGCTTGGCTCAGTATTTTCGTAGGAATTTACGGACAATTTCTCAATGTTCTCAAAAACGGTTAAGGAAAACATCGTGAGGAAGCATGCATGCCAAAGAAATAAAATCTAAGTCGTGTGTAATCCAGTTATCCAGCCAATATGCACTTAGTGTGGTGTCACACTGGTGCGTCATGGCCCGAGCTCCCTCGATGTAAGGGAAGGTCATAAAAATACTAGAGTGAGGATGAAGCTTGCCACAAAGTGGACTCGATTAATTTGAAAGAAATAATGTATTTCCAATAGAATCTCAAAAAAGATCCCAAAATAAAGGACAACAAACCATATTTCTTGATTTAAATGCACTCATAGATTTTATGATGATGACAATGGTATTCAGAGACTCCATAACTGAAGCACGCCAAACTCTTACATTTACAGACAATATCATCATCATTCTATTTATATTGTCCCACTGCTCGGGTACAGACCTTCCCTTACATCGAGGGAGCTGGGGCCATGATCCGCCACGCGGGCCCAGTGCAGATTGGCGGATTTCACATGCCTTAGATTTTTTCTTCTTCTTTTACAGCATGCAGGTTTCATCGCGATGTTTTCCTTCACCGTTTTGAGAGCACTCGGAAAAAACCGAGGATAACTCATTGGTACATGGCTTCCCTGGCTGGGAATTGAACCTGGGACCTCCGTATCGCAAGTCCATTGACCTAACCATTGAGCCACCGAGCTGTTTAGACAAATATCATCTAAGTATAAATACAACTACAGTCACATGATGTGAACAAAACACACGGACGACACTCTATGCCATGGTAATACAGGTTGATGTGCTGTCGTGTGTTTAATACATTTGCTACAAGTATATTCTAGTTCGCTGACTACACGTTTGACAATACCACATGACGGACTTGTAAATTAGCTTTGATGTGCGAGTAACCTACACGAAATGCCTGAGGACATAATATCCTCAAGTTACGAAGTTATTTAGACACAGAGCTGTATTAAGGACGGATAAATTATGGGCACTAAATGGGATCGACCCCATTCCCAGACGTATTTTGTAAAAGAAAAAAATACCAAGGATGAACTAATATAGTATAGGGAAAACTCGTTTTCATGTGTGATTGCAGCTACTCGTAGCTATGGAATTTCTAAAACCTGGGATAACATTTGGGCGGTTTCGACGGTCAAAATATTAATATAAATACACATGAGATGGCTACTTAGGGAAGCCGAATGTGTACGCTACAAATGTCCCATCATTGCGCAAATTCGCATCTAAAATTCAGGAACTCTTACGATAAATTAAAGATCAAAAATGATCCCCTAAGATAACATATTTTTCAAGGTCCTTCCCAGTCCCAGGTTACTCCTCAACATTACATCATTACCTTAATTTTAGCAAGAAACCGAAACTCACTCTCTGTGAGGAATCCAATCCAAGATTTTTTTATTACGAGAAATTCTCAGATTGCTAATCTTCTCAAAGGACCAATTTTCTCAAATTACATTTCATCATTATGTCATCTGGATAGTACATACGGTTATTGACTTGGGACAGCGACTAATAGTATAATTAGAACCTTCAACGTAATGGTATGCATCCACATGCAATGCGTAATGAAGGCTTGCGATGCGAAGGATTCGAGCTAGCTAGTTAGTTGGCTATGTGCTGACATATATTCCCCACTCTATTGTACTGTACGAGGATGCTTCAAATTTCCGCCTGCTTCTGATTTACTAGTTAAAACAGAAAGCTCTCTGGTCCGGGGCGAGCTCATCCAATCATCCTCTTACCGGTGATGCATACAATTCCCTACATGCGGCTCTGTTCACATCACTGTAGCGTATATCAGTCCATCGATCTGTTAGAGACAAAAGGGTTTCCAGCTCTAGAGATAAAGTAGGTCGTTAAATTGAAGGATGTATGTCGTATGTATTGTAATACTATTCGTAGCTTTAGTTCTTTCGTGATCTTGTTCGCAAGGTTACCTTAAATGTCGATGTGGTTTATGTCAGTTCGATTCGATACTTATACTAACTCTCGGAAAAAGTCTTCCGTTGCGATAAATCAGTTTGATGATGACTTTGCTTATAATTAATTTTACCTATACGCGTCAGACAATATTCAATCATAGTTTAGGTAGAGGAGCATTTGGACATGACCAGCACAGTAAAAGTATAAATATTGTATTTAGGCTAAGCAGCAAATCAATTCAATTTTGATGAATTTAGACAATCACAAGAACTGGGTACAAAATTATCTCCCATTCTTTGATAACTTACACAAAACATTCATACATTCTTTGATTGAACAATTGCAACAAAGTGACTATAACAGGGATGATGTTGCTTACACCTGCCATTTTTTTTGCTAATTATTGCTTGCATTTAAAACCTCCAAAGTCTACAATTCACCCGGTATTTGTTTCCAGTTGCTATGCGTGTTCCCGGAGCGAGCGTCTCGCGTGTGCGCGGCTGCTTGCGGCGCGGCTGCGCGCGCGGGCGGCGAGGCGCGGGCGGTGCGCGCGCCACGGGAGGCCTTGGATGCGTTGCGACGCGACACGGACGCCAAGGTGCCGCACGTCGTCATTATCGACGCGCGGCAACCGCAAGCCCTTGATGCGGCCCTGCTGGCCAGGTAGGTGCAATATCTTTTATTTTAATTTCAATCATTGCGGATCATTATTTTACTATTTATTTTCTAGTTACCTACTTGATTATCTCTGTAATAAAAGTCATAGGTTGGGTTGCAATACAGCGCTATGAGCAGCTTTGCACCGTGCGGGTAGGTATGACAAGGGGCGGGTTATTTATTCGATTGACTAAGTTTTAACTAATTAATACTTAGTTTTAAGGCAGGTATTTCATATAAATAAAATAGGAGAGATATATTTTTGGTGACAGGGGGAAAATCTTATAAAGATTACAGCCTAAGGGGAAGGACAGGTTGTATGGGACTTTGACCCCGTTTGGCGTTCGAGCTAGATTCAAGATTTTCTTGACATCTTCGATTTCGTCGAAAGCTTCTTTTTTCCCCAAAAGTAAGAGAAAATAATTTAATTTAGGCGTAAACGCAGTAGGATAAATATCATTGTCCATCTGGACAGTTGTCAGACGTCGCCATCCAGTTGCTGTAGAGATCGTAATTAAACCAGGTTCAAGTATCCCTTGGACTTTCCTGAAACTCCCTTGGTGCAAAATAGGTATCTAAATCTGTCCATCCCGGACGTCGGCGCCTCCGGCGAAGTCACTCCGTTTGCCGAGTAAGATTGATGTGCAAGATGTTGGCGACTCGCCGTTGATGTATCGATACGAGGCATACTTCCAGCCATCTCCTTCTCCCATATTTTTCGAACCCTCTGTATGAGCAAGCATACAGAAAATGCATCATAAACACTTGCCAAAATATTTAACATATAATAGCAGTACAATACACGCATTCAACCAGAATGGTCGCTTAATTAGCAGACGTCAGACAGATGTCAATTAACATAGTATATCCTACTGATATACCTTATCATAGTCACCAAATGTATGGTGAACTCCATACATTTATGAATACAGAATATTACTTAGGTACAGTCGAAGACAGAGATAAGTATACAGGGGGCCTCAATAAGGTTGAGATTTCCTCAAAAATTACTGGACCTAATTTAATAATTCTTTTACAGTTATATAGTTTTAACTTTTATCTATCAAACAGTGAAATAATTTTTGCAATAGGTCAAGTAGTTTTTGAGAAAATCTCAACCTTAAAAACTCTCCTGTACACCTTTCTCTGTGTTCCACCGTACTAAACTAAAATTCAGATGGTTTTGAAATTAAAATCAAAATATTGCCAAAATTGATCCTGGATACGGCTTAAGATAAGACTTGAACTTGTGAGATTCAAACTAACCTGGAATACGCCTTTTCCAGGCTAGCCACACAATCTAGGTATAAGATTTTTATCTAACATAAAGTGGATCCCATTAGGTTCAGATTAGGGATTGATGGAAGATTAACTATTTACCTACTTATGGAAGATTCTTATAGCATCATGAAAGGCTCCAAAATGTAATCCAGGTTTGTTTTAATTATGCAATGCATGTCGCTGTTCTTTGGCAGTGGGCCTGTCCTATTTCACACATACAATAATAATTCGTGTGTGCATCTCTACTCCATAGGTATACCCAATATACATATTAAACGATTTTTGTTTTTATACATTTACTTACCACTGATATTTACTCATAAGTGCATCGAAATCGTAATCTAAACCAGGGATTTTACCAATAATCCAGTTCAAAATATAGCACTTTATCAAATGGCTTAACTGATTAAAATGATAATGTAGGTGCGAATTAACGAATAATTTCTTATACTATGCATTTACAATACCAGCTAACTGCCAATATATAACACTTAATGATTTATTACATACCAACTTAATCACTGGCTTAAACACGTCACACTTCGTCACCATCGTCACAATTCAGGCCATGAGGCAAAAACCGCCGATGGAGTGGTTATTCCTCTTTGTTCACCTGGCCAGATGAACAAATGGCCACAAATGACCTGGGTGAATAAAGAGGCGTTGTGTCCTCATATCACCTTGAAATCATTTCACCCAGGTGAATTTATTCGATATTATACGTTTCTTTTGTTCGCCGTGGGATAAAATCACTTAGGTGAAATGTGGCGACTTTTCATAATGGACTTTTATCACCCACTATAATTAGTCATATTTATTTATCTCAGATTTCGCTCTTGCATGACAATTTTCCGCCTATCTGCCAGTCACTTGTTTTTCTTTGTTTGCATTTTCAATGGAAGTCGAACATATAAAAACCTTCTTTTTCTCTTTCTTTCTTCTTTAATTCTTTGTCTTTTTCTGGAGTATTATTATTTTAGTAAAAATGACAACAAGTGTGGAACTCCTACCCCCCTTGTTGTTGCCCTTATCCTTGTCGGTTAGTATTAGATTTATATCAATGGTATTAAAAAAAATTGCGGCTGTATTTTTACTCGGTTATTTTCCAATTTCACAAATAATCTTTCACGCAAGGAAACTCTAAATTAAAGTATTTATATACGTACTTACACTCTATGTAGGTAAGTAAATCTGATTTGATATGTTATTTACAGAATCGTCTATTCAGAAATCATGTCACATAATATCGTCCTCTCAAATACCCGCCCTGAGGGCCGGAAAAGGCTGTCATTGCACGGGAAAATATGTATTCACACCTTTGTATAACGTTTCCGCCTAAATTTTTATATTCGGCAAACAAAAATCACATCGGGCCAAAACCGAATAAAGGTCCCATCTTACGCGGAGCTTTTACCGAAAAGAGTATTATAAATAATACTTTCTCATCATGGAAACGTCGCAGTGATAAAGTCTGACAGACTGGAAAAAGCTTTAACCTTTTTGACAGGATAGCAGCACGATAGTCTGAAATTTTAATAGATGTCTAACAGAAAATAGCTACTACATACGACTTCCATTTGAATCGCAAAAGAATGTCTAAAGGTCTTATAGCTTGAAACAGACGTGACAACTACGTAACACAGAAAAATATCTTCAACTGATTTTAGTCCTTAAGTGTTACGTTTTTTTTAAACTGGATAAATGTAATTAGGGCTGGCGCCCTGAGGGTTCCGTCCAAACTCAATTATGTACGTGGATAAATAGTTAGGTATGTACAGTCAACAGCAAATCAAGTTTAACAAATGGGGACTCTGCAACGCAACGACTTAAGCGCGTATTCATAAACGTGATTTAAAGTTACGCCATCGTTTAGGCCCCCTGTATCTTTCTGTCTTAACCTTTTTTAACGAAGTGTGAAAGGGATAGCAACACGATTTAAGCGAAGTAGGGTTTAACTAGGTTTATGAATAACAGCACTAGATTGCAATAATGGTGCTGTCGACTTTACTATAATATATTTAACAAAACCACCCATCGTGAGTTCAGTAAACCGCTTAAATATTAATCCTTGTTGCAGTACCGTCTATAATATTTTGTACTCTGGAATCTTGATCGGACCCACTAACTATTATACAGACAGACAAGCAGACATTCAGATGGATAGATAACTCTATAGACATACTTACGTTTTAAATAGAGATTATTATGATATCTAAAGATTATCCCGTTTTATCTAATTAATATCTAAAGATTGTTAAATTATTTATTAGCTTTCGGGGATTTCTTTATTGCGTCTCAAACTAATACGATTGTTAGCCTAAAACAAAGGAAAAATACAAAATAATATAATAACATACTTACTTACCAATACCAAAACAGAAAAATACTTTGATGGCACCTTATCCAACTGTAAAGCCAGTTTCAATGGTTTTGTGTAAGCTAATGTGTTGTCGACTGTACATTATACACTATTATTTGAATTATTATTTACTATTACCATATATCCACGCTTTCAGTTTTACAAATTTGCAATTATTTCTGTACTTAATAGGTACTTACCTAGTTCACAATCGTCTTTTTGGCCTTTCCTGTCTGATCTTAATTTTAATATGTATAAAACCTTTAACCCTAATCGGATTTTAAACGTTAGCTCCTTTTTAATAAAACAATATAAAAATATGTCATTGTTATCACCACATAATTCCAATCGTAAAATCGTAAACTTTTCGTAGAACATTCGTGTCGTCATTTGTTTAGTTTCGGTAAATCCCACGGTCTATCTGTTATGGCCGTACCTGGCTATACATATAAGGGCTTTTGGAAATGGCGATATACGACGGTTGTGAAATTATTTTGTGTTTAATATCACGTTAAATTAATCAGAAAATGTTCGCGAATGACACGTATGGTTATTGGATGATTCATTCATTCTGAAGTTTCGAGCGATTATCAAGAGTCCCACTACGAGCTCGGGAGTGAACGTGACTGTCGAGCTGCTTCATCCAGAGAGTAACGACGCTACGGCGACTCCTCTGGATGAAGACAACACGACGCGGATATCCAGGGTGACGACTACGCCACGGCGACTCCTCTGAGAGACTATGATTTTTTGTATAGTATGTAACATTACATTGGCAAATGACGAACTGTCGAGTCCATTAATGAAATTTAATTTTCGATTATTGTTTTCAATAGCCATAAATAAGTAAATAAACTTAGTTTATTTAATAAATATGCTAATATTGGATTGCTAAATAAATGTATACTGAGATAGTATAAAAGCTAGGCCGTAATTTATACGTATTTCAGCAAAATATTATCGCAGACGTCTCTAACTCTGATAATGCAAAGTTTCATTGAAGTTTGTGCGTCATGTTTATTCAATTTGTAACTTGAGAACAATAGATCAATTTGAGAGTATTTAATTTGCATTTTGTTAAGCAACCCTATTTCAAGGGGCACAGGTTCGACGCCCACCTCTAGACTAGGAACTGTGGCTGCATTATGCCATGTATTGTATATTAAAAAACAGTGTTTATCCTAATAAAGATTGTGTACATAGCTTTTTTAATAAAAGTTAATAATTTGTAAGATATTATTTTTTTACCTTTCGTTTCGGTCGCAGGTTCAGGGCCTGCCCACGGCAAAAAATGTCATCATTTAAATTGTTGATTTTCTTATTTATTTAATATTCATAATTTTGCGCCCCTATCTAAAAAAAATCATATCTGCTAATATAATCAACTAGGTATACCGATAGTCATAGACAGATTTGAACACTACTCAGCGTGAGCTCGCACTTACGTATGTCAAAATTGTATGAAAACTGACAGTTGTACAACCGAACTCAAACTCCATTGATCCTACTCAAAACTATTTTTTGCAATATTGTCGGCAATGAAATTAAATCCTGGTCATTTTCTTTTCTAGTTATTTTATATAAGTATTTATCAATTTATCTAATTAAACATACGCTTAACGTTTTCGTATACCTACCTAAATAATGCATGCCCGAGCGGGGTAGTCAATTAATTTACTCGAATTGATAAATCAACAGGATATATCATTAAATGCCGAAACTAGGTAGCTTAATTTAGTTAGGATGTTAGTTTAGGATAGGTACTGCTATTCACAAGTTTCCAAACTAAACTGACGTGTCATTTAATCAATACGTTCCCCCAAGACACCTTCCGCTTTAGTTATCAAATTGCTTTGAACACCGTATAGGTATAGGAGATGTACCTATTCGTATGAGAATTAACTATATTGGACGAACGAAACTTGCTAGTGATTTGCCTCACTGAGGATTTGAAAAGTGAGGTTTTCTTTTTATTCTTTTTTCACATATTTAGTCACATACACATACAAACACATTCATACATACAAACACACCCTATGCGACTGAATAAAGTAATTAATCCTTCTTTGGATGTACAAACATAACAAAAAAAATTATGCAACAAGCAAGGTATATTTTATCACATTTTAAACGTTGAAACAAGCAAAGAAAAGCTGCTCCCGGTGGTAATCGAACCCTACACCTTCGGCTTCTTGGCTGCCAGGCGCTTTATCCATTTCGCCACTGCGCGACTGGTGCGGCGAAGAACAATCCATTATTAGACGTAAATATAATTTTTTTAGCGTGTGGCTTATCTTAAACGTAAATAGTCATATTATCATAATTATACCAAGTTTATGTACGTAAGTATTCATAAATAGGAACGGCGTTAGGCAATTAAACTCAGAAAACACATTAATTTCATCGCGTGTTAACTAGACTTTTCAAAATAGGTAGGTGCAAATAAATTAAAAGTAAATGCTGTCAAAGAAAGTAGTATAAATGGCCGAGAAAAAGCGTAATAACATTCTCCCGGCGCTGCAGTGTAATTCACAATGGCACAATACTTGCAAACTTGCACATTGCGTGTCTACTGAAAGTGGTTGGCGCAAGTCACAGAATTTACGCTGTTAGTCATAATCGTGACTTAAAAGTTACCATACATTTCTAATTTAACGTTTTTTTCCTCAGTGTAAAAGTGACTACACATTAAACTGTCTTAGTAAGTGTACTTATCTATACCGGAGCCCAAATCAAGTGTCTTATTTTGTAAACAAAAACTACCCCACATTACTAACATTTTAAGCTGTTCTGTGATTATTGCATAGTTTTCATCACGACCGGGAATTTTTCTCCATTTATCATTTAGATTTTCGTTTCGCATAGCGCATATGCAAGAAAATATCAAAACATATTGCATAGTTATTTTCACATTATTAGATCGGATTACTTTATTTCCACAATGATGAACAAGTTCAATCAATCAGTCCCTTCAGTGTTACATCACAACAGGTAATTAGACGATCATATTTGTTTACAAAATAAGACACTTGATTTGGGCTGCGGTATAGAATGTAGTATGACCATGATGTTAGATATAACGTCACGTCTTACACTATGTGATTTCTGGTTTTCATATCCCTGTAACTTTTATTTTTCAACTGATTTCAATTTTGTTTCCACGAGCCACGAGCGATTTAATGTATGTCTATTGTAAAATTAACGAAAAATAATTAATTTTCAATACTGCTTAACAATCTTAGTTTATGGGCCTAATAGTAGAAATAGTATGCATTCTACATATGCGATAAAATCTCACGACTGACTAACCTTAACATTGTTTTGACACTGCTGTGAAGGTTAGGAAAAATAATTCCGCACTGTTTGTAATAGTTATTTTGTGTGTAAAAAAAATAGGGAAGGCAATGGCAATACGAAAAAAATTCCACATATTGGTTGGTTTGAATGGTTCAAATCATGAATATCAATCAGTGTACTCGTATTTTTGCGCACCTAGACTGCCTACCCACTCACCCTCATGCATGCGGGGTGCAGACGGCGGCAGCTTTGGCTCTCTATGCAGTGGAGAGGAGACGCGGCAATTGTATTCAAATGTTCCACTGAACCACCGTTCATAACACACAATATTATTGCACTTTTAACCACCGAACCGATTAATTAGTTTCCGAATATTTCTAGATTTATTTATTCCGACCGAGACCGCCGAATATCCGAGAAAAGTTCCCCATGACAGTGAGTGTCATAATGCATGGGTTTCACCATAGTTTATGGCATCTCCATCCGCCGTGAAGGTGCATGAGAAAGGTGGCATGCACCTAGATGCGCCTGAACAGTTATTATATTATATAATCACTAAGAACATTTACAGGATTCTCCTACCTTATTGGAAGCAAGAAAGCCAAGTGCTTTCGACCATGTATGTAAAGCTTGGAAATGGCATGCTCAAGTATAGAACTATCCGGCCGCGGTCACCAAACTCGATTTAGCAGACTGTTCAGTTTATTTTCAATAGTATGTCTATACTACACAAAACAATTTTACAAACTGTTTCGGTTGTTCGTAAACTAACGAGAGTTTAATCAAATTGTGTGCAATCGAGCGTTTGTAGTTTGAAGTTGAATTAAACAGAATAAAAGCAACAATTTTAGGTATAGGTACACTGAACGAGAAACAAACTACAATTGAAATACGATTTTAATTCTTATGAAGGTATAATAATAGTACGTTTTGATATTTTCCTGCATATGCGCTATGCGAAACGAAAATCTAAATGATAAATGTGTATCCAATAATCTGGATACGAATCAAGATGGCTCTGTTGGAATAGAGCGTGCTACGGAATGGCGAGGTCCCGGGTTCGAATCCCGGTCGTGATGAAAAAATATCTCCATTTATCATTAAGAATAGTACGGTCTAACACAGACAAGTGTAGATACAAGATAGTCATTTTCATAAAACGGACATCTGATTTTTTTAAATTCTTTACAACTAGGTATCTACTAGTAAAAAATTATTTTTTTACAATCGGTCCAATATTTATTGATAAGAAAATCTCAACCTTAATGACCCTGTACGTTTACTCTGCTTTAGACAAAATAACCTTAATGTCTGAGCTTAATGTGATGCCGTAACCTCTGTACCAGCTCTCTGTCTGTACAAGTACAACTACAGACTATGTATACATATATATACAGTTTTAAACTTTTAAAGCTCTTGTTGGCTTATAATTGCAAAATTCCGCTCCAGCCCTAATGGTTAGTGCAAGTTAGGAAACTCTATTACTAGAGCCCTATTGCCTGGCTGCCGGTGTTCTACGGTATAGGAGAGTGCGGAATTACATAAGTTTGATTCCTGTTAATGATAACTCGGGACACGACTCTACAAGGGCACTCTCGGATCGGATTTTCATATCTTTATATAGAGAATGCTGAAATGGGATTTTAAAAAAAGTGTTTAATTTTTTTTAATATAATTTTTGTTCAGGTTTCTGGGGGGTTATGGTCAATGCCAGCCTCATAGGAGCACTACAGTTAAGTAAGCTTAAATTTGTTATAACAACAACAAAAAACATAAATCTTAAAAACAAATATCATTTGGTGATTTCAGAGTGCGCATTTTCTATTTTAATCGTCGCTAAACGAGGAGACCCAGCTCACTCTTACGCGATTTAGGTAGTACCTATATGACGTGGCATTTAGGTTTAGGGTTAACGAATATGTAGTTATTATTACATTTAGAATAGAATAGAATTGAAAATATGTTTATTGCCATACATAGGCTTACAAAAAATCAATCAAGTAGTAAGTTATAATCTAATATTATTTTAGTTATTTGGTGTCCAATCTGTAAAACCATTGAAACGTGAATGAGAAACAAACACATAAATATAAAATAATCATACTTACGCATTTATAATTATAGGATTACCATTATCACAGGGTGTTTATGGAGGAACTTATAATTTAGTACTTTCTTCTTCGGAGGAACTAAAGCAGAGCAAGTTAATGTTGCCGACTCATTGCACTGAAATTCACAATTCATTTGTTTTGTGACACGAATAACTTGTACCGCAGCCTGAAAGGGTTCTCCGCAAGTGTACTCGCCTGCGTACTTGAAAGAGCCTGAACATAGGCGTAGGTAGACAGTAGACACTAAACAAGGGGCGGCTTTGATGCCAGCGTGATGAAGCTTGTGGGAGTGCTTTACATTCGCGTAATCAGGATTCTGCAGGAATTGGAATTGAGATACTCGTCGGGATGACAACACTGCCATCCTATATAACTACGGATATAAATACTTGTACAATAACGGTGGCCACACGATTGCCCTTGATGTGAATTTATATCAATCAGTATCATTATTAGAATCTAAATCGATATAAGAAATGAAATTAAAAATAAATTAATGTCTCACAAACCGATCAGTTGATTGGTACAAAATGTGTGAATAGGTAATTTATTTTTGACTTTTTTAATGATTGTTTTTTTATATCGATTACAGATTCTAGTAGCTAATTCTGTAGCGGCCACTAAGTCGAATCCTAACCGCAGCTGTCACTGTCACTCATGTGCTACATCGCGTAAGAGCGAGCGGAATGACTCGCTTAGCGGCGATAGTCTTAGTGTACGCAATCTATAATAACGTGACACAACGGTGACACTGTAGAGGTTTTATTTTACCTTCCTTAGGTACGGTCGAAGACAAAGAAAGATGTAAGTACATTAGTGTTTTTAAGGTTGAGATTTTCTCATCATTTGACCGATTGTAAAATTTATTTCACTGTTAGATAGATAGTTAAAAGTGAAAAGAAAATCTCTACCATATTTAGGGGCCTGTTGTATACTTATCTCTGTCTTCGTGTGTACGTAAAGAATATATTGAGCAGGTAAACAAGGTAACATTTCGAACCTCAGCTTTCTCATTTAAATCCACTCTAATTAAATATTCTATTGGATTTGCATTCGTGATTACAAATTCATGTTCTTTCCCCGTTCACATTAACCCTCAAAGAAATCGTTGTGATTATTTCGTTAGATAGTATTAATGGATTCAGTTTTTGTACCTGGTTGATATATTGTATTTTAAATGTAAGGGCAAGGAGGTAAAAAGCTCAATGTTTAGTAATCCTGTTGTATCAGACAAACCATGTAATTTAAAAAAAATTAAGGTCAGATTTTTACGTGCCATCTCAAACAACAAACGCTGTTTGATAAACAGCATTTTTTAAATCCAGGCATCTGAACGGAGTTGTCTAAGACATGAGATTAAATAAATGAAAAAAAAAATTACACATTCTAGTCATCTTTTTTAAAATAATTAAAACCTTAAAAACAAATATGTATAATAAAACTAAACTAAACAATCTAATAATTGTATCTAAACTAAAACTAAACCTGTCTAAAAAGCAAACTTAAAAAAAACTGAACTAAATTCGTCATGATGGCAACTGATTCAGCATATACATTTTAATTTTTATGCCAAAAACGAATCAAATTTTTAATAAACCATTATTATAATGAATACCAAGCATTAATAAACAGCCAGTAAATTTAACCAGTAAATAGAGGTACCAAATACTTACGCCCAATTAGTCAGATATCTGGTTCTTCCTTTGAAGGGTTTCAACCAACGATCATAGAAACAGGAGACGTTGTTGAGTCAAACGCTGCGTTTTGACTTTGACGGTTGAATATTTGGACTGTCGATAGTTACACAATAATCAAAAGTTACAGTCGATGATTTCCACATAAAAATTCATATTGAATCTCATATCAATTAAATTCTGAGCTTTGCTAAGAGAATCATCTCTATATTGATAGAGATGATTCTCGACACGACTTTTTATTTAATTTGAATTAGATGAATTTCGTCAGACTGTGTGATTACGGGTTATTTACATAGGTAGGAATTAGGTTAGTACCTATATGCTCCGTGTCGTTGCGTCGATCGCTAACGCCTGGTCACCATGTAATGCTTTACGACTTTGGTTGTAATTTTCTAATGCGTTTTTTTTAAACTAACACAAAGTTATAAAGGCACTACATTCAGAACTGCAAAAGTTAGCTTAAAAATCGAAAACACACGACATACCTAATTGCTATATCTTATCAAATAACATATTTTGACATCGCATCATATTTCTATGGTCTTTCTTGGTTCTGTCGATAAAAGCTTCCTGCGGTTGTCGGAAGCAACGCGAGCTCCTAATTATGAAATTCCACTTGTTCCGCTAAAATGCGGCCCAAGAAATTGCGGTGCCAGCAGTTTATGTCTAAAATGTTTAAATGTAATAACATTCGTATTTATACGGCTATTACATTGAAATGTAACGTAACATCCTTACAATTGGAGGATTTAAGATTCAGTAGTGCATGATAAGATGACCCAAAAAAACCTGGCTTGAGTAAAAATGATTTTATAGTGTTAAGGAATATCAAATGTAGGTTATGGGTCCTTTTTAAATTCAAAACACTGCTCATTCATTCCGTGATGGTAAACTATACTCTAAAAGTATGGGTGTGATCAAAGTCGACTCGTAATATTTTAATCTTTAATAGGTGTGACGTACGTGGAATCATTCCAAGGTGTGACCTAAGTCTACTATGACCAGGTGGAACAAACCCATGACGTAGCGTTGGGTATAAATAATTGGCGCATATAGCGATTTGGTTTATCTGAATTGAAGTCCATAATTGAAGTCATGGGTTTAAATGGACTTGCTGGATAATTGGTTAGAAAACTAACCATCGAAGTGACAATTTAAACACTGTATTGTCTCATTGTCTCACTCGTAAATGACATAAAAATGGTTTTGGCAGTCTAGTGTTGCCAGTTAATTTCTTCATATTATACTATTTTATTTAGCTATACCTTTGAAAGATATTCTAGACTAGATAGAGGCCTTTGAAATGTTATCAAGTTAGGCGTTTCACAAATAATATTACGGCGCCTGTGCTTTCCTATTTAGCATAACTTTGTAAAGCTGGTTGTTGATGTTATACTGTGTTATCCTACCTCTTATGTAAAACTTTATACACCTTCCCTGGAGGTAAGTCTTCACTCAAATGCATTTGCAATTTACAGAGCAGAGACCATAATATCCTTAAGCACTCCTATTTTTATCAAGACTGGAATATGAAATAACCATTTTCAAGCTATTTTGATTGTTTTAATATGTTAATTCTTGATTTACTTTCATTTATTTTCAATTAGTAGTAGTCTTTTTATTTTATTTTTATTGTGGTATTGTGTTTTAATAGCAACCAAAATGCAACTGTCACACATATCCTACATCGCGTAAGAGTGAGCAGGATATCCGACGATTAAATTTAGCATGCGCACTCTGGAATCGTCACAAATATTTATGTAATTAATCAGCATTGTAAATTATTAACGTTATCATATCACCTAAAATCAAAGCTTTTCCTATGAACAAAAGCAAACATTTCCATAATCTACAAGCTTCTTATAGAATATAACATTTTCATATAAATTATGAGCACAGGGAGATTTATTTGCACGAACCGCTTTGAAGGGCTACTTAGCTCCTTCACTAAATCCCCCATTAAAATTGTCTGAGGCCTTTGACAGGCTGATTGATTCTCGCGATCACTTTGTTTGATAAAATGCCTGATTTTTCTCTTACAAAACCTTATTGGGAGATTTCGAGCGACTTGTCGCTTAAATATTTGAAATACAAAAGCTATCACTTAATTTCCCTGATTCCTTGTTCAATAGCCATCAACGTCTTATTAAAATTACACTTACTTACTCCGCTGACTGAATATTGGCCTCCAAAACGAGAAGACACCAATCGTGCTTATCCTGCACCCACTCCTGCCTCATCATCATAATTTTCAGTCCCTATGAGCGCAATATTAGACAGCCTCCCCGAAATTTCGCCATCCGCTTCTACTATCTCTCATTCGATTCCACTGCTTCCCAGCGACTCTTTATATCGTCAGACCGACCAACTCCCGCCTATGTGCATGTAATTAGTAGGTACAGATGCCTTGTTATTCGTCCATCCAGCCGAGTCTAGGATAGCCACTGACTCGGTCACGCCGAGAGAAGGGAGACGATCTTGCCGCGAATCGAGGATACCTGGAATTAAAATTGTAATTAATTACGCCATCCGCTTCTACTATCTGTCATTCGATTCCACTGCTTCCCAGCGACTCTTTTATATCGTCAGACCTACCAACTCCCGCCTATGTGCATGTAATTAGTAGAGATGCCTTGTTATTCATCCATCCAGACGAGTCTAGGATATCCACTGACTCGGTCACGCCGAGATAAGGGTCTCCCTCATGGGGATCGTAAGCGAACATACCTGGGATTAAAATTGTAATTAATTACATTTCATCGTACCTACCTCGCAAAGGTGCCTTCATTATTCTTCAATACACGTAAAGTTTCACAGTTTTCCGCGGCTTGGAAGGCTAATTTTTATTACTTATAAGCTCTCCTATTTGTGTGCATAGTTTCCTCATGGTGTTTTTGAGAGAAGCCGACGATCTAGGAATCTAGTGATCCTGGTCTTCAGTAGCGGAAGGTCAAAATCCTTAATATTACCTTATAGTCTCAGTAGTTCGATGATATACCACATTTTTTTGTCGTGTTTTATTAACATGCCAAATATACTGAAGCAATAAACTTAAACAGTCGACCAGGGGAGTATTTAACTTAATTCTACCTCGTTGTGAAGCCATTGTTAACTCATTGTAGGGTTAGCAAACATTAACCAAACAAAATATAGCTGTGGAACTGTCGTTGTTTGATGGAATATGCGAGACGTTTTGTACTCTGGTGTACTCGCTTATTTTAGTCATGCAGGAATGCGTCAAATTTGTATGAGATTGAATAAAAAATATGTGGAACGCGTTGATAAAAATATCCATATCATCACAGCACAAAACCATTGTTCATATCATCTGTACTTTTTAGGCGCTATTTGTTTTACGAATCTACATCATTAACCGAACCGTGTATGTTAGGTTTTTTTATTCTATTATTTCTCCTATATTAAAATAAGAATACTTGTATGTGCAGATATGTTGAGAGCTGTTTCAACAAGCTGTGTTTAACCTAGATCTGTGTGACAGCCCTATAACAAAGGGTGTCCCCAGCGGGATTATAATAAGCACCTGAATTTAATATTTCACGCCGCGGAGAAGACTGGTTTTATGATTAATCTTTTATAAATTCTCAAGTCACGTCATATCTTCTCGTCTTCAATACCACAATGCCTAAAAACTAAGGTCTTCAACCAGTGCGTCCTACCAGTGATGACCTACGGAGCCGAAACGTGGACATTGACGGTGAGACTGGCCCACAGGTTCAAGGTCGCTCAGCGAGCTATGGAAAGAGCTATGCTTGGAGTTTCTCTGTTAGATAGAATAAGAAACGAGTATATCCGCCAGAAGACAAAAGTGGTTGACATTGCTCATAGAATCAGTAAACTGAAGTGGCAGTGGGCTGGTCACATCTGTCGTAGAACCGATAACCGATGGGGTAGACGAGTTCTCGAATGGAGGCCACGAACGGGTAAACGTAGTGTGGGACGCCCCCCGACCAGATGGAGGGATGACCTTCGCAAAATGGCTGGCAGGGACTGGATGCAGAGGGCCGAGAGTAGGGTTGATTGGCGCGCTTTGGGAGAGGCCTACGTCCAGCAGTGGACTGATACGGGCTGATGATGATGCTGATGATGAAATTCTCAAGCCAAGTGAACGAGAGTTCTTGGTGTCGAAGTCTAGGGATCTATTCGACAAACCGCCGTAACAGCGAGGCGACATCAACAAACTCAGCATAACTTAGTAAATATATGAATTACCCTATATTTATTAGTACAATACGATACGATGCTATTTTTGTGTAATCGATTCAAACCCATTCGATTCGTATCGTGAATCGATTCAATGAGTTACGATCTATAAGACCGATATTCAAATCAAAAAGTCGAGCATCCCTAATGTTGATGTTGTGTTGTAGAATCGTGACGTAATTCGCTTTTCAAAATCTGTGAGTCCTATTTAATTAAATAAGCACACGATTTTAGAGATTCTTTGGTACTGTCATCATGCCTATTCTTTTACAGTTATATAGTTTCAACTTTTATCTATCCATCAGTGAAATAATTCTTGCAATAGGTCAAGTAGTTTTTGAGAAAATCTCAACCCTAAAAACTCTCCTGTACACCTTTCTCTTTAGACCGTACCTACACTAACAATATTGACCGTTTGAAAAAATTATGTTTCAACACATGGAGGGGTAGAGTTCCCTGTCAATATACTTACATTTTTATCTTCCAAAGCAACTAAAGAATATTTACTTGGAATATCACATTATACGTACAGTCGACAGCAGATCAATGGTAACACATTTTACTTTTGACAGTTCTTATTATTTGCGTCGTAAGACTTGAAATCGTACTACATGTGTTACCATTGATCTGCTGTCGACTGTACATGGCAGTGGCCCTAAGTCCAGGGTTGCGCCAAGTCGGATTATAATAATTATGCGAAATTAATATTTCACGCGCTCACAGCGGACAAGCCTGGCTTAGCCGCTCTTATGTCGACCTTATAATTAATCATTACACCAACCATACAATTCTATAATGATGCTCAAAGGTTAATGTCAGGTGAAAAATGTTTGTGAATACCTAGATGACAATTTATTATTGGTTCAATCAATTATAAATAAATAAATTATAAATCCAGGGGGGAAATGCTTCCAGCATTTTGGGCACGTTGCCGGATTATATTGTACATATAGTTTTTAGTTTAGTTATATTTTTTTTGGTTAATATTATATTAGTTATTTTTAATTTGTTTTATTGTTATATGAATAAAGTTAATTCTATTACAAGTTGAGAATTGAAGTCATAATTTATACAGAAATTCAAAATATACTAACTTTACTTAGTATTTTAGATGATTCGTAGGTATCATATACAGTTGACAATATTTCAGTGATACTATTTGAAGTACAATTTCAACTCTTGTAGCGTAAGAAAGAAAACACATTCGACTGCACTAGTACAAAACCAGCAATCTAGACCGTATTACCATCACATAGCGCGCCAGTGTGTTCCAATTGATGTGCTGTCAACTGTACATAGACGCCACTGAAATGTGGGGTTCGGTATAAGTCTGAGGATGAAATAAAACAAATTTTTCAACAAGTGTTTCACTAGTTTTCTTCAGGCCGAGAGACATGCTGTCATCGCCAAAAAAATATCACACAGATTATCTATTTATTTTATTAATGGACTCAACAGTTCGTCATTTGCCAATGTCATGTTACAGAAAATTCTTCTCTAATAGTCTTCTATCTTCCTCCAGAGGAGGTGCAGTAGCATCATCACCCTGGGTAGCCGCGTCTTCTTGTCTTCATCCAGAGCAGACGCCGTAGCGTCATCACTCTGGACGAAGCAGCTCGACAGTCACGTTCACTCCCGAGCTTGTAGCGGGAACTCTTGATAAAAGCTTGAAACCCCAGATCTTGCTCAAATTATCCAACAAAATCACCATACTGTCACTCGCGAACATTTTCTTATTAATTTAACGTGATATTGAACACAAAATAGCCACTGTAGATACTTATAACAAAAATTATAATTATCAAATAATTTTACAACCGTCGTTTCCCGCCATTTTCAAGAGAACCCAGATTATCTATATCTCGCGGGCAGGCCGCGATAGGTACGTTCGGAAACTGGGCGCTGGTTTACTATAAAGCTCTTTTATTCGAAAAAAATTTATGATACAAAAGGTAATTTGCAAATGCCCCCAGCGTTTTGCGGGCTTTGAAAGAAAAACATTTTCTACCCTCATAGCCTCAATAGGTATGCATGAGGGTAGACAAACTTTTCCCGGTAAACTACCCGGCAATTTCATTAGCAATGCTTTCAGTTTTATATTTCAACTTTTTCGCAATAAAACCAAAAGGGACACTTAGCGAGTGAAATCGTTCACTATAGTTGAACATAACCAGTTGAATCCAAGCTAGGTATAGGTCTCGGCAGCTAAGTTGACCCAAGATGGCGACAGTTCGTGAAGGTAGACTGGACTGCAGATTTTTTTTTTTTTTTTTTTTAAGGAAGATTTACAGCTACAATAACTTTAGGTTACTTAATAATGTCTAGAAGCTAATTACAAATCTCCACCTATAGACATCAAGATGTGTCTCAAGATTTTAAAAAATAAAAGTGACTTAAATAGGTACTTATGTTAAATTTTTTATATAATACTAAAATATACTTTAATGATAACTGTCGTTAAAGAAGTCCTGCGCTATGATGCGTCTCACGGTCGCTGCGCTCGTGTCGTATAGATCCAGTTTATGATTTGCATACATCTTATTGTAACTATCACTACTACGTAATAAGAATGCGTTTTTCCTGTATTTGGTACTAGTGAATGGCACATCCAGCAAAGGAAGATTCCCGCGACCCACTCCATGATGGCACTTATATTACGATTTCAACTCTAACGACGAAGATATCCAAAGTGACACTTGATGTGTTTTTCTTCAATAGCGAGTTCTAGGATTGTATGAAAATCACGGTGTTGCATGAAGAGTTTGTAGAGCGTTTTTTTTTTCATTTAAACTATTTTTCCTTTTTCCACATTGGTACTGTGTGTATAAGACCGATATTCATACAGTTTTGATTGTATGAAATTCACGGTGTTTGTATAAAGAGTTTGCAGGGCGACATTAGAGTTTTTTTCAGCGATCTTTTGATCAAATGCGACGAATCGATCTAACCCATTAAGGTACTGTTGTGTGTCACTATAAGGCCGATATATTCATACAGTTTCGAGTGCGAGCTAAGTATGAGATCGTTCTTACAACCTGTCAGATTTCTTACAATTTTGAGAATAAAGTTGTGATCAAAACTATTTAGGTGTCGCTCTAAGTAGTTCTGGGAACCTACAACTTTATATTTACGTCTCCGCCTACTCCACTTAATCCGCTTGCTACATCCGTATAAAAGGAAGGTACCTATGTACTTACATCATCGCCCGAAATTCGGGGATTCCCGCCTTTTCTCTGTGATTTTCTGCCGCACAATAAGATTTCGCTACCCCGTCCTTGAGGGCCTTTGCAAGTGATTATTCGGGTAACCAATTAGGATTAAAACGAAGAGATATCTAAATAATTATGTAAACTAAGTTTTCATAGCAACGTTTTTATAAGTTATATAACACTAGTAACTCTACAAACTCTATAAAAGAGGGCTAAACCTGGTTTCAAATTATGTTTAATATAAAGTTATGGTAACGATTTATATAGAAAGTGACTATTATTCACAATACAGAAATCGTAGTTAACGTAGTGGTTAACGCTTAATGCCAAGTCCCTTCATCAATCTGAAGCGGTCACAATACGGTAATTTCACATTGACCCTAAATTATACCTATCTTAGAAACTGTAGTAATTACTAAGTAATAGTTATTCTTATTACGAGTATATTGACATCGCTTCTGTTCGCTTAGATATAAGTTTTAAGTTAGAGTTTTCATTCGAAGGATTTCAGAGTTTCCAGAAATTTTCAGAATATATTAATGTGAAAATAACAGTTGCCATCGACTCTATGCGTTTAAAAATCTACTGAAAGATTGTCAAAAAGAAAAATTATCTGAGAGCAATTTCTTCTTGGATAAAAAAGCAAATAGGTAAATAAATTAATAAAATGGTTTCATGTTACCAATCGACTCTGTTCAAATTTTCTAACCTTTATCCTGAAATATTATTTGTGTAGAAAAGAAATATTTATTGAGAGAAACAATTTAAACGATATTCAACATAATATTATTCTATTTGTTTCAGGGCCATAAGAGGAACAAAGAACACTCAACACATAATTCTCATAGCAGTTGTGAAGAAAAGGTATGTAAACGAGCTTATTATTTCCGTACAATGTTTGTTATTGGTTGTTTTCTCAAATAATACGCGGAGCAACGCGATACATTATACTATGTATTCACGACTTTGATATGTTTTAGGAAAATGTTATGTTAAGAGGTACTCGGGTATGTGTATATATCTAAAGTTATATTATATTGTGGATCTACATAATTTATCATACAGAATTATGCATAAATTGTACGATAAACATGTCTCTTTGAAACGCGTTACAGTAAAAAACTAAACCTAGTACGATGGCTAAAAGAGATTGAACTAAACGTAAAGAGCACCTTTCCAAGCAAAATCATGACCTATTTTAAAAGATTGAGAAATTGCTGTAATATGATGTGGAGGGATGAGAAGAGACGTCACATTCACGAAACTATAAAAAATTATTGCCCCGCTCTAATTTGAAAATTTGGAAAGAGTACTAAACTTAGGTGCTAAACAACGCTTGCTGCTGCGACTTTTCGAAAAAAAACAGTATATTAGATTGATCAGCAGATCGGTACAAAATGTATCAATAGTAGGTAAGTACAGAATTCGAAAAAATTTCGCGAAAATCTAAATTTTTGAGAATGTAAATTGTTCATTAGTACCCTTTCCGTCAGGTAGATCTACCTATAGGTACGTTAATACTCCAACAAGTAATCTTTATATCACAAAAATAAAAGGATACTATTACTTTCGTCAGGAAGGAAATATAATAAGACAAAAAGGAAGTCAATCAAAAGAGTATATAAGGGTGCGGTCAACTTTCAGCCTTCGAACTTCAGATCGGAAATAGCGGTCCCTCGATTTGGGACCTCGTTTCCGCTCATGTCACTGCTGGATTTCCGTCTCATCTTCTTTACGTGATTCAATATCAGCCAACTGCTTATTGAAACCCAAGAATAAATATTATTTACTTCATATTTACCATATAGGACACAACACCGCAAATAATGATGTATTGCTTCTTATAGCAGTTAGCTAAAACCAAGTATAACCTAATTTTCCTTACACCGGTTTCGTTACCTGACTGCGCAAGAAGGAGGGTTATGTTTTCCGAGTGTACTATGTATGTATGTCTAATTCTTCGGCACGCCCTGCAGATTAAACGGCTTGATGGATTTTGACATAGGTACCTATGTATAAGGTGTCGTTAGATTCGTCTTGATTGTAGGAGTGAGCAGAGGCTATAAAAATCCAAGTAATGATGTGTCGGGTGTTTGTGTTTATAATAATTAAGTATAGAAGTGTTTTTGAACACTTCGCTAAAACGTTAACTTAGAAAGGGAAGGTAATGTTTAATTAAACCGTGTAATAACATGTGGAGAAACATTATAACACGTTTATAACTAAGCGCATATAAAGGGAAGCTTTAGTACCCACCTACTCGTAGTGGAAGAGTGTTTATTTGACCAAAATAAAATATTCAGGAGGAGTTTAATAATTTTAAGGAAATTTCTTATATCCCGTATACACTTATTATATATTTTCGTATTTTTGTACGAGTATATTGTCAAAAGTTAAGAGCAATTGCTTTTTATACTGAGTTAGAAGATTTACTTAACAAGTTGCTCGCAAGTCCTTTTCGCTGGAGTTTGGAACTCTCGCAAACTTTAGAAGCCGGAACATTTTGTAAGGGAAATCGATAATTGGGCACTGAGTGCTTCGGAAAAAAGTTTTCATGTGTTAGGTATATCGTAGGAGTTATGATGACCTAATTATTATGACTTAACTCATAAATAAATTGTGGAATTTTCAGAATTGAAACTGTAGTTAACAATTACTTCAAATTATTATATAAATACTTATCTATAGTAACACCCGTAGTTTCGACCGTCGCGTCGGTCTTATTTACTGGTCTGAGGTCGGTCTAAATAAAATAGATACCGGCTTTACCATAAAAGTGAGTGTTATCCGTGTTTATGAATAATAATCTCGGGTTATCTAATGAAGGGTCGGCAGAGGTAGACCGAGGAGGACGTACGTCGACCATATTGGCGATGTTTTGAAATAGGGCCAAGTGAGGTATACTACGTGCATGAAGAGATTGATGAATGTGGAGGAAACGAGAGTTGTGTGCCAGAATCGCAGCAGATGGAAGTCTATCATCTCTGTCTACGGTAATTAGGTGTGAGTCTATAAATAAATAAATGAAAGATATACTGCAAGTGGGCGTAAAGCGTCTATTTCCGATAGACCTGCGACTATCACGTGATATATCACATGAAGATAGCGACATACCTAGGTATGCTCTCGACCTGGTTTCCTATATCCTATTCACTACGTCACGTCACTACGCTGGGACTGCCTCGGACGAGTTCATTACTTATACGGTCAACGCTCTCGTGGTGTGACGTCTATGCACTGATTTTATGTAAGCTATAGAACTTACCTTGAGGCCTTTGGAGAGGCACCTGGCAAATAAATTGGTAACATAACTATATGCAGGAGACCTCATTAAGGTTGGTATTTTCTCAAATATATAATTTACATATTTTTTTTACTATACAAGGGTGGCCTTGAATTCTTCGACAAAATTAAATGGATGGTTGGACTTGTGTGTGACTTACATTAATTCTGCGCAATTTTTAAGTAAATAAAAACGAAAACGGAACTTAACTAAACGGAAAAATAATTTTTTTTTTACAATATATTCAACTAAGTATCAAAATTTTCTTAATTTTATGTGCATCGTTACCACAGATTAAAGATATAAGTTTTCTATTCAAAAATCGTTACTGTGCTTGGGAGTTTTTACATTTTATGGTATTTAAAAAAAAAATTCAACGATATTTCACTGGAATTTGACCTAATGGTCATATCTAAGGTCATTGTGTGACTTGTGACGTACTTCAGATTTTATTTGCAGTTTTAATTTAATAATAAAAATACCTTTATTTTTTATTTATCATGAGTACAATCCCCAGTTTCAATTTGACGAATGAATTCAAGGACACTATGTAATTGTAATACAATTTTAAAAATCAGACAAATATTTTTTGGGAAAATCTCAACCATAATGAGTAAACTTTTCTCTGTATTAGTTATAGACCGTACTACTTATATAAACAATAGACTGCCAAAGGTGTCGATTTCTATGTGTCGCGCGCTAAACAGTAGCTAAACGAAACGTCCCACTCGTAACGTGACCGGCAGTTTTGTTAAGATTTTGCTTTAGATTTAACAACCACCGCAGAATTAAGATATAGAACCATTGTCAAAAATCATACATACCAATACTTACGTTGTAAACTCTTAAACATGTAAAGAAGTTTTAAAACAATGTCGTAAGTACCATAAGTGATTGGAAAAAGAAAAGTCATCATTGACCTCGTGTAACATTTACAAAGTTCAGACAAAATGTTTGATGATGTTCAATTATTTCGGAGGGACCCGTAGAATCATGAAATCCCTTCAAGTGTACCTATTAGGTTGCTGAAATGATCACTGTCTTAGTCAAATCTACATATTATTGTTTGCTTGATAGAAGAAGGTATAAATAATTGAAGAATACCGTGAACACAATTATTATAGGCTTTATAAAATATCACTTAACAAGAGAATTAATGCAAACCCAAAAAACGACTTTTTTACACGTATGAAATGTTGGTATTTGTAAGTCAATCTCGTGATTAAGACCCGAACGACGCCTCATAGACATTAGTGAATAAAAGAATATTCAATTAAGCTTTATAAAATACCTATGTGTTCAAAAATTCATCGCAAGTGATACCTATCCACTT
Organism: Tachystola acroxantha; assembly: GCA_963506565.1. Lineage (NCBI taxonomy): Eukaryota > Metazoa > Arthropoda > Insecta > Lepidoptera > Oecophoridae > Tachystola > Tachystola acroxantha. Next base: position 8,319,558 of record OY735887.1, read on the forward strand.
CCAGCTTAAAAGCCACCTACATCATAATTCATGCAATATTAAGACGCTACGTATAAAATCAATAGCACATCAACCTACACAAAACCAGTTGCAATCTATGCCATATTACCATCGCACAGAGTGGCATCATATAGTCGAATGTTAACATTTGTGCTGTTGACAGTGTGAGTATGTATGCAAGCGCTCTCCGGAGAATTTCGAACATTCCCATATTCCCAATACTGGGAATACTCACGTGAACAGCATCGGCATAACGCTATTCGTATAAGTAAACCCATGAGAGACGTAAACGATTTCCCATAGGTACAAATGTTTCATGTTTTTCTTTACGAAAACATTTTTTTGGTTCATCACAGCGCCATAAACTAATTTTATCTTTATTCACTCCTAATTTGCCATTATGAGAATTAGACATTTTGAGAAATTATAGTCCTTTTGCGACCATTTTGCCATTTTGAGAATTGAGCCTTCTACGCCTAAACCATTCCAAAGAGTATTTATGGGACGCTTCGAGAGGGGCGTAAATAGATAGTTGACAGAGAAACAGCAATGTTTCTAGGCGACAGCGATGGACATTTTTGTTTTGAGAACTTGGGGCAAATTAGCAGACAACTCATCCGATGAGAAGCGATCGTAGTCTTTTATGGCACCTTTTCCTTGCAAAGTGGTGTAAATATAAATTTAAAAAAAATTACATGCAAAAATGTACACAACATGCTTACTTGCAATAAAGAGATTTGACTTTGAAACATTTGTAATGCCGTCCGCTGTTTAGCTGTCGTGAAAATTGTGGCGAGAAATCGCGATGTGTCTGTGATTGTGAAAAGTACAAAGGGTTTTGTTCCATCTCTATGCCTGCCTGCGGATCCCTAATAGGATAAATGAGCTACCATTTAGGTAACTAATAAGTTGCGCCATTGTTTCACTGTTGCCAACAATAACTGGGCAAAGTTTGTTAATATGTATTTGTCAGTTCTGCCACAAGTTATGAAATTACCGGCGAAGTTGCGTGCAACCATTATTATCCACTATCCGCTAAATATAGTACCTATCCTCATAATAATACTTCCAGGTATTATGGATATCTATTACTTTGATATTACTTTATTGAATCCCGAGTTTATTATGTCATCATAATGTATTTATTTATAGGTAAGGTAATCTCGTCTACTTAGTTTAAACCCACATTGTCTTTTGAAACATAAACTGGGCAAAGTCTGCTGTTATTTGCTACACTGCTTTACGATTACGAAGTACGGCATGGTTACTGTGACAATACCATTTCACAATCCTCTTCGTCCTTTGTGTGACCTACGTGGAACCATTCCAAGGTGTGATCTAAGTCTACTAAGACCAATGTGGAATAAGCCCTTCAATCATGTTGATGCCTTTCTTCCAAATAATATTAATAAAATAATTATCTGTTATATCACTAGTGTTAGTTTAGTTTATTTATAAGCAATAAGTTAGTTTCCGTATCTGTAACGGAACTTTTGATAACAACCTTTAGATTTCCATAAAAAATTGGTAATTTGCCTTGAAATTTTCCAATTAGCTACTTAGGCGATTTGCTTACTTGATACTTACAATTAAACGTTCCAATCTGGATATATCACTAATTTCCCTACAAAACTCAGAAAACGTAAATTAATTCCAACGCTCATTTCAATTTCAATGAGCCGTCAGTACACAATTTCGGAAACCTTGTTAATTCACAAACTTTCCCTAATGAGAATTTCCGTAACGCTAAATTCTGGGAATCCTGTGTTTATATCGCAGTAAGTCCACTACAGTCTTTTCCAAAGTGACTGTGGATATTGGCTGGGCCCTGAAACTGATAGGACAGTAAATCAACAGTCAACTGACGTGATCATACTAAAGGTACACCTGAAATTAGTTTTTCGATATTCCAAAAGACCTTAGGTGAGTTGTCTTACTACTGGACAAAGGTTCGGAACTCTGGACTCTCCCGTCCTTCTCCAACAAACCCTATATACAACTATACAGTCTGTACATAGAGGTAATATTAATACCTAAGCATGTTATTTCAAGCTACGGTCGGCAATTGCAATTTCGGACTCTGATTGAGTGAAATTGTAGATATACAAATAATAAGGTAGCATAGAGGATTTCGGGTGCAAATGAACCTCTCCCAAAGCCCCTGAATATAAATTTTAACTAGATATCTGTATAGTAGAGATGAAACTAATACGTTCGTTAAAATTATAAGTAAATCTCTCTCGCTCCAGTGAAGTTTCAATGGAAATGAACAGCTTAATTAATCTCTCTGCCGAACAAGTTCAAAACAGAAAATACAAGAGTCGAAGTCATTTATAAAAGTCAAATGAAACCTCATTGAACACATTTACGACTATGATGGTCCTACTAAAGCTAGATTCAACAATCTCATCCAAAATAATTTTCATGTCACAATTTTCATGCCAGCCCATCAGCGCACGGCATTCACTCCAATAATATGGCATTTTCAGCTTCTTTGAGATTCAGAGTCCACTATAAACTTACCACGCGCTAAAATTTAACACGTACAGTCGAAAGCAGATAAATGGTAACACTTGCAATACGATTTCAACTTTTATGACCCAGAAAATAAGAACGGTCCAAAGTCCAAAGTGTTACACTTGTTGTGCTGTCGACTACAAAGTACAAACTACATAGTACCTACAAAGAATAAAAGAATATCTCCTCAATCATCTTAATAGCGTACGTAAGTAAGTATAAGCATTTATTCAACAAGGAGCCTTATTCTGAACCAAAGTTGATCGGTAAAAAACTACCCTTCTCTATTTTGGTACCGAACACATGTGGTAGTTATTTTTATTTCATGAAAAAAAAGTAAAAGTTACCAGCCCCCATTACAGTTCTCATAACGATGAAATCATACCATGTCATAGCGCGCCGAACAGAGACGCCGCTATACCAACGTAATAGCACTGTCCCTGTCACGCACGATATGACATGGTATGTTTTGATCGTTTTGAGAATCGTAATAGTACTGGTATCACTTGCCATCAGTAAATACCTAGGTAAAAAGTGTTTGCCCTCTCTATGGAACGCATGTGCTACTTATTACAGTTCGCGAAAAAAAGCAAAAATGCGAGGTATCACTGTCGAGTGGTATATAGAGACGGACATAAATGATGGAAATCTTTGGACGGGCAAGCAATTTCTCATGGTATTGTACGTACGGCAGCAAACGAATGGTAACGCTTGCAGTGCGATTTCAACTCTTTTGACGTAGACAATAAGAACGGTCCAAAGTGTTACATTTGATGTGCTTTGCGCTGTACCGAGAAGAATAAGTCAGAATAAGGCACCTGAACTCTCTTTTACGAGTTTTACGACGCACTCTAAAGTAAAGTTAACTTATACGGGCAAAATTGGAGTAGATCGAATTCTTTTTACTGCCACCCTGTTGTTTATGTTGAACAGTTTATGCTGCACACAAGTGATGAGATGACCGGCATAATCAAACGTGTATCTGGTGTATAACGCATAAAAACTCGACTTTATGGCCCGTCAAAAAGCCGAAGCGTGTTGCTTGTTTTGCGTCACAGGATTTACGCGTAAAATAATAACTTTTTGATGTTGCCCCACAGGGCGGATCCGTTTATGTGCTCCGTATTATTTGATCATAAAGAAATGAGTAAGGAAATATTCCGATAAGCTAGAGTTATGGGTGTGGTGACACCAGAAAGTAAGGAGCAAATTAGGTCACGATAAAGCAATAGCTATGGTCTGAGACTAAGCGCTAAGCGCGAGGGTATATAGAGGTTATACCCCCCTTTCAAATCTCTTTGTTAACTTCCTGACACTTTCAAAGGAATAGAAGCTAATACGAGGAAAATTAGTTCGTTCAGGGAGTGAACGTTCTGGAAAGTGGCCATAAACGGCGGATGGAACATTCCGAAAAGACCTGAGGGCAAAAAAACGACTACCTTTCGATCGTCTTTTGTTTATCCTACAGTCTTTTGTTTTTAGCCGAATTGAAGCGACATCAACGTCTTCAAAATATGATCTCTTCTAACTAATTTTTAAGGTACCTCCTATTTGAAAGTGGACCAGATTGATGTACAGTGACAAACTGGGATTTGGAGTCGCTACGATTTATAATTTGACCGTTGCAACTGCGCAACTTTACAGAGATGCCAAAATAAAAAAGAGCCAAATGATGTAGCTATGTGATTGTAGCGATTTTAACGAAATTACAAATAGTGGCTCAATAATCCATATTCGTGACTACGCCCTACGAAGCTAAGACACTCTTGTCCGAGTAAAGTCGTGAACAATAAAGGTCAGAGCCCAGACGTCAGGGAGCGTCTCATTGCATTGTTGAAACGCAAACTTGTGACCCAAATTCCCATTTGAATCTTTTTCAACGGAGGATGGCGCACTCTAAAAAGGATTTCCAGCTTTCACAGTTTAGTGTCCATTCAGCTACATAATCCCGTACTGGCAGAGACGGGCACGGAATCAGGGCTGCGAAAACATAAAGCGGTGGACCCATTAAGCAAATAGTTTGCGGGGTGACTGTGCCTCCCATGTATTTTAGATGAAGCGGGCATACTGTGTTTTTTTGACAGTCAGTGCCTGAATGACAACATATTTTTATTATTTACGTGGTGGTTGTTATTTGAAAATTCAAGAATGTGAGACTAAATAATAACAACTTATGTAGGACCAAAAGTCGGATATATCTACCTGCAGCTGTACTTTAGTTCAGGTCTGTCATCGGTAAATGCGTGCAAAGCTTTGCCCCTCTCTATTTACCGATTGCAAGTTTGTGACTATCCTTTTAGCCCTTCTTCACGAACTAAAAGAATTAATGACTTGCGATTAGTAAATAGACGACCAAGCCCTTTTACTGTATTTTCCCGATAACTTATGGGCAAGAAATAAGTCATCACGTTTTATTATACATTTTAAGTCATATGATTTTAAGGTCGTAATTGGGAAACCCAACCGCGAAACGTGATCCCCTGGATACGTGACTGCAAACCGCTCATTTTAGGAGAGTGTCCCTTTTTAGGATGTCTATAAAAATACAGAGGCAAATGGCATGAGTAACGGAAAGCTACATCAGCGTTGTTCTCTCCGTTTGTTATTATCTCATTTTCGAAGAAACATTTCGAAAAGGGATTTGTTGCAGCATGATATCGAGGCATTAGTGTATTGAGAACAAAGAATTTTGAAAAAAAGACAAGGTAACACAGAGGAAGGTGAACATGAGATTTTGTCGCGGAGCGAGCAATAAATATGTGGATACGGGTTTAAACTTGGTTTTATTTATAACAGTGAAATTTTAATAAATCTTTAAAAAATAGTCTGAGAAATAACAAATCAATTCCAAACGAAATCCGGTCAAAAAGTAATGAGTGACTCATTACTTTTTGACCTTTTCTTTTTAAAAATATTCCTATTAATTTTAAATTCAGGCGGCCAACTACAAAATGCGGCCAAAAGAGACCGCATCGTAACAAGTTTTAAAGGAGATTTTCCTACGTAGGTACTTAAGTACCTACCTACTTTTTGAGATTATCTCAAAAATTGATGATTTTTGAAAATTCTTTACAGTTACATAGTGTGTCTAAGCTATGTACTAGGAAATGAATTTTTACAAACGCTCCAGAAGTTCTTGAGAAAATCTCAACTTTTTGGAGGCCACTTATGTATAGGTACTCTGTTTTCGGCTGTGGTTGAGATTCCTTTACCTATCCGAACAACGGATAAATCCTATTGTCCCAAACTGCATTTCGCTGAACAGTGTAACCTCAGCCAGTTAACACTATTGGTGTCAATTTGCGGTTGGAATGACCGCCGAGCGCTGGCGACGGCAGTAAATAGGGGCAAAATGAATAGCGGGCTGCAAGCACGAGGATACGAGATAACTCAGTTTCGCCCGGGATAAATTTAATATAGCACGGGTTGCTCGGTAACTTAATTAGGTCTAAGCGTAAACTCTATCGGAGAAAAATACCCTTTACCAAGGCTCGCCCGCCAGCCAGCCGGGAGGGGGCAAGCAAGGACAAGACAAGTTGATATAAGTGGAGGACGGGGATATTATGAATTGTGGGTACAGGCTATATTTATTAGAAATATAACCTATTATTGTTTATTAACAAAAATGTTTGCAAAGAGTATGTCCAAAAGACTGGTCCTCGCTACAGGGGATCTCAGGGCTGGCGCTTACTTCGCTCAACGGCTGAGTTTAGCCGTTCAGCGAGGTAATGCCGCCAGCATCCTGGGAACCCTGCCGCATGGGGGCGACGTAGGTGATATGCTTATTATGTAAATATTTTGTAAATATTACTTTTATTATTTGTATTATTTTAAGTTTTTATATTAGTATGTGTTATGTAGATATTTAATTTATTAAAATAAAGCCGCATGATCAATAAAATACCAATTATTTCAATAATTTTAGATATACATAAGATTTTGCAACGATTTCTTTCACTGGAATTTGACCTAATGGCCATTTCTAAGGTCATTGTGTAACTTGTGACGTCCTTAGTTCAATATTTTTCGCAATTTTGATTTACTAAAAAACCTTACGAATTTAATACTTATCATGGATACAACCCCCCGTTTCAATTTGTCGAATGAATTCTAGGACACCCTGTAGTCACGCAATAATTTATTTTATCTCAAGACGACAATTTGACGATGGTAGCCCGATCACCACCATTTTTAATAAGTATACTTACCTTAGGTACTTACCGGAACCGGAAAATGTCATTTTTCTTCAAATTAAAAGAGGTTGCCATTGCACAACATTAATGGACAAATCACTTGTTCAGTACATACTTACTTACGTTTTTATTTATTATTGTCTCAACAACTTCATATTGATGGCAAGTTATTCAACCAGGACTTGAAATAGACTGGATATAGATATAGGTAGGTAATATAATATGTGTAACCGCGCTTCTTACATCCGGAATGTTACCAATATGCAAATAAGTTCGTCAAACTTGGATAGTTTTATGAATTTATTAGCATGTACGCAAATGTAAATAAATAGACTTACGTTGGGATGATGCATTAAATAAAATATTGTATGTATTGGACATTTCAATTCGTTCAGGATACTGTGAAGCCTATAATTTACTAAGCTGTATCTACAGCCCATTATACAGAGTGTATAATAAGCTAAAAGTATGGATATCGATAACTGAACAATATTTGTTCTACGACTTTCAGATGTTCGCGATTTTTTTTATATATATAAATTTTTGGCTGGTTGAATTGTATAACACATTAATTTGTTTTACTCGAAAAGCCGTAGAAGTTGTTCAGTTATCGATCGATACTAAATACACTTACTTCGGCTTACAATTACACCTTGTACAACTAACAGCAGATCAGGTGTAACACTTTGGACCGTTCTTATTACCTGCGTCGTAAGAGTTGAAATCGTACTGCAAGTGTTACCATTGATCTGCCGTTGTCCGTATCTGTTAATCAAGCTAGTAGAGTACATATATTTACTTATTTTATTGTGTTTATTTTATTTGGATTGGAATATAAGTCTCTTCTGCGGTTTTATACTCGGGACAATCCGAGTACCGACTAGTATTCATTTAGCGATCGCACCGGAAATTGTCATAGCATTCTCATCATATTGACTTCCGCTCGGGGAAGAAATGAACACAATAAAAATATGACCTACATACGTCATTGTCTTCGCTTCAAATGCTATAAGGTTCCATGCCAATAAGTAATATTTCATTTCAGCGAATCGGATTTTTCTGTTTCAGAATTGCAGAATGTAGGTAAAACTGCGAAATCGCAATCTAGAATGAAAAGGGTACTAGATATAAAGTAAATAAATAAACCGTCTGGAATTGCTATTTGCTGTCGAGATTAGTTCACAGGTAAAGAAGCAAAGCAAAAGAGCTCGGTGGCTCAGTGGTTGGAGCAATGGACTTGCGATACGGAGGTCCCAGGTTCGATTCCCCACCAGGGCAACCATGTACCTATGAGTTATCCTCGGTTTTTTCGACGGATAAACTTACGTACATTTACCGAGTGCTCTCAAAACGGTGAAGGAAAAACATCGTGATGAAACCTGCTTGCCGTAGATGAAAAAAAATCTAATGCATGTGAAATCCGCCAATCCGCACTGGGCCCGCGTTGTGGAGCTCCCTAGATGTAAAAGGAAGGTATGTACCCGAGCAGTTGGGCAAATATAAAAAGACTGATGATAAAAGAAGCAAAAGACTAAAGTTGATTTGATATTAGCACTGACTTTTGAAGCCGTTCATTTTGTAAAAGTTGAGAATACTCTATTTTAACAATCACTACAATACCTAATGCAGTAGGTTTTACACAAACTCGTATAAAACATAACTCTCAATAATACTCAGATGATAGACATTTATGAACTAAGCTCAGCAGAATAGAACGAAAATCGTAATTAATTTATGAATAGCAGCCGATTTAATTAAAATGAAAACGAAGCCGGGATTCCGTTTGTTCTGTTTTATGTAACAAACGTTTATAGTCTACAATTTAAATTAACAATAATTTTGTTATTTAATGTTATTTATCATATAATTATCCTTAAGAAAATGTTAACGTCACAAATATTTGTTTAGTATATTTTATGTAGCGGCAGTTTTGGGAATCTTTCAAATAATCTTTGGAGCAGGTATTATCATACTCTAAAATTCTTGTATTTTTAAGAAGTTACATTTATACATAGCTCGGCATTTAAGACTTAATAAGCAACATTTTTTATTTTAGTAATTGTTGCGAAAACGTGATTTTATTATTGTTATTCTGCAATATCACACGCACAAAAAAATGTAATCTAAGCTAACATTACACCTAAGTTTAATACAATGATTTCCGTGCTAAAGTTCCACATTGTTTCCACAGTCGATGACGTCTTCCTAAGCCTTATAAACTCAACTCTTTTGTTTAATGTAAAGGAGACCTTATAAATTAGAATCTTTTGTCCGTACGTTCGCAAGCTCGTAGCACAACCCAAAAAACTTGAAATTACATATTTAGGTACGTTTTACTTGTACAATCGAAAAAAGAGAAAAATATACTTATAGGTCTAAAATGAAAAGTATACAGAAGCCTCATTAAGGTTGAGATTTTCTCAAAAACGAATTGACCGATTCTAAAAATTCATTTCATTCATTCAGTTTTTGAGAAAATCTTAACCTAAATGAGGTTTCTGTATACTTTTCATTTTAGACCCTGTCATGACGACTTGCCTGTCGAATTTATGATATTTAATGTTTAGTTCCTTTGTGGTCACGTATAGGCCACTCCTTGAAGGATTAGGTATGGTAGGTGTCGTTAGATTCGTCTTGATCGCCATACCTACTGACATAGGATAATAATTCATAATTCATTTATTCTTTGCTTTATGTGGTAACTTAAGTGTGAGTGCTCACATAAACCCTGTAAGGGCACTGCAATATTAATTTTAGAAATCAATTCAGTGACCGATACTGCACATTCTCCTTTCGGAGTACCCTTCCCATTTTTTTACAGTCATGAGCACAATAATAAAATAAATACATAAATATTAGGTCAGGGCAAGTAAAATTCTCATCATCTAATAGGCCGCGGGCCGAGTGTCATTTTATTTGGGCATTAAAACCGCTTTACGGTGAAACTTCTTGTAATATGAAAAGGCTCTTTCGCTAAAGGTTCTGTGGGCGCAGCCTGTGGGTTATAAAACATAAAGATAATTATATTTTGCTTATTCAAGTCTGTGCCAATACTTGACTTACAAAGCAGTGACGACGAACTGGTAAAACATAGTGTGGGACGCCCTCTAACCAAATAGAGGGATGACCTAGGCATGGTGGCTGACAGGGATTCGAGGAACGGTTCGTCGACTAAATGATCATTCGGGCAATAGATTGTCGAAGAAAAAATATTTCGAACAAACGTTCATCGTACAAACGAGTTTCGATAAATAATTACGGGATTGGATGCGACCCGCATAAAACTAATGCCGTTCAGCAGTAGATTGCATGGATGAGGATGATTAAATAGGTACTACATAAAGACTGTGAGCTATTCGAAAAATTATATATGTCCTTGAATTCATTCGACAAATTGAAACTGGAGCTTGTACAAATGTACATACCTTACCTACTCGTGATAACTATTAAATTAGTAAGGTTTTTAGTAAATCAAAACTGCAAAAAAAATTGGACTAAGTACGTCACAGTTACACAATGACCTTAGAAATGACCATTAGGTCAAATTCCAGGTCAATAAATCGTTGCCAAAATTAAAAAATATCATAAAATGTAAAAAAAAACTCTAGCACAGTAATGATGCACATCAAATTAAAAAAATTTTGCATAATTCAATTTATTGTAAATATTTTTTTTCAAAATTGTGTGATCAATTTTATTTTGTCGAATGAATTCAAGGCTACCCTGTATAAAAACAGTATAGGCAGGTGTGGTGTGATAATCCTAAATCTAAATGCAACTTTATCTTATCGACGATTAAAATTAGCGTGCTACACTCTGCAATCACCACAAGTATCTAATTATGGTCAGTCCCGAAACCTTCGCTAAAAGCCACGGAAATGCGAACTAAACACTACTATCGCCGACTAAATAAATAACAGAACTACACAAAACCATTGCAAAGTGGAATGTAATACCGTCACATAAAGTGCCGTATTCGGTGCTGTCGACTATACCACTACCGACTGGAATTTAGTCTGTAATGAAACCCGGAAATTGTATTACTCTCGCCTGTTTTGGAATTAAGCTTGTTTTGCTTTTACCGAGTTTGAACCAGTATTCAGTAAAATAGGGTGGAATAATTTACTAAACCGATCAACCAATTTGTTTATTTATTTTATGTTATCCTCTACCTTTTTATAGGAAACAAACAGCCCTGATATACAGCTAAGTAGGTACAGCTAACAGCAGATCAAGTGTAACACTTTGGACTGTTCTTATTATCTGCGTCGTAAGATTTAAAATCGTACTGCAAGTGTACATGTTTCGATTATGATGATCATGACTAGGTACTGATGATGAAAACTGCCTAATTCTCTCCTAATAACTAACCCACTAGTTACTAGAATAATAATGTAGAAATATGTAAGTAATTAGATATTGGTGCTACTTAATTCTAAAATAGAATGCGTTAGTCGCCTCTAAGCGAGTCGTCTCGCTCGCACTTACGCGACGTTGCATATGAACAACAGTGACAGTTGCGTTCAGGGTTAGGATTCGACTTAGTGGCCGCTACAGAATTAGCTACATTGTGCCCTATAAAGCACAGCTACAGGGCACAATGTACCTAACAACCTGTAACTTAAACCATAAAAATCCGTCGTTCTGTAACTGTAATTCTTTTAGAATCCCACGGGACAGGCTTAGCCTAGTGTGGGCTTCACTGATTCATAAGTTAATGTAAAATACTGTATGGTAAAATAAACATTTCATTTCATGTAGCTAACTCTTCTACGTCACGGTTGTGCAAAGTGGATTTATTAATTTTCTTTCTTTCTTTCTAAGACTTTTAAGGTCTCCATATTCGAAGCTAAAACCAAGAAAGCATAAATACATAGCAATATCTTGGCCATGTTTTAGCGGAGCCCGTCTTTACTGCCCATAAAGGGTCCCCCGCCCGCCCGCCCTGGCTCCGTAAGAATTGAACGCTAAAAGGTTGTACACCCGCTGCCGCCGTCGCCGCCGATCGTACTCTGGGGTCACACGTCACACATTAAGGGCCTACCTAAAAAAATAATATCTTCCAATATAATCAATTTTATTTAAAAAGCTATTTACAAAATGTTTATTAGGATGAATACTATTTTTCAATACACAATACATGGCATAATTGCGACAAGCTAAGTTGTAGTTCACAAATGTGCCAAAAACGGCCGGTTTTCGCAATTATGTGAACTACAAATTACCGACATTGAATCACGTTATAAATAAGCATTTAAAAAATAGTATTTATCGTAATGAACATTTCGTAAATAGCTTTTTTAATAAAATTGATTATATTGGAAGATATTATTTTTTTAAGATTGGCGGCGCTAGTTGGCTCATGGAAGACCCTTAATTACGTCAAAGACGAAGTGACGCCTTGAAAGTACATGTGACAAGTACGGCCTTACGGTACGACTAATCCCTATCGGCTATATCTGAGGGTTGGAGTATAAAGTAATAATATTAATCTAACTTCTGGAAACTTTGTAAGCTGATAACACGGGTTACATTTTCGGACCAAAACGACAATACGTGATTCTATCGTGGCCGCCGAATCTAATCCTAAATCTAAACGCAATTATTTTGTCACTGTCAGTTTTACTTACATCAAGTAAGAGTAACAAGACGCCTGAATTATCATAATTTAATAGACCATACTAAAAAACACATGATATGTTATTTATTTATATGCAAGTAGGTATTTAAATATATTCCTATACCTCACATTAAATTAAATACAAAAATTCCAGTTCGTCTTTATTTTTCTTTAACCCTGCTGGGTATTTTCTTTGCTTTATTAAACATACAGCAACCTTTCATTTTTAATAAAGCTTCATTAACTTGCAGACGTAAGTAATTGCATTGGGCGGACAGTGTTTTGAAGACTTTTACTAAGCTCTAGGATTTACTTCAAAAAATTAAGCATCGAAAAATTCGTTATTGAAAGATTGGGATATTTAGAATAATTATATAAATAACCGACTATTTTATAACTCTCCATAGTTACTAAAACATTATTCATTAAACATTATTATTATCTTAAAAAATACACAACTTATTAGATTAAAACAAATACAATTATAAATACTTACCTACCTAAATCTAGCCAACACTACACCTCGTCCAGGCCCGTCCCGCGCGGCAGGGCGCCCAACGCACTGGCCGCATTGCCCCGCTGTATACTATACAGCTATACAATGTATAGCGAGGCTCAGGCGCTGGGCAAAATACAAAAACTACCTATACAGTTATTAAAACGTAACTGTATTGCTATTTTGTCTCAATAACTAAAATTATCAACAACAAAAACAATAATTAAAAAGTCAAACTGAAAATTGGATTTCTTGTATAGTCCTAATTATCCAACGCCCAGCCAAAAAAATTACATATTTCTATCAATACAATATTTGTTTTAATATTGTTGCACACAAAAAGATTAAAGCCAGATTCACATTGTAAAATATAGCTTCAACAAATCGATAGCTACAAAGCCTCAAAATTTTAACGTTTGGCCAATCAATAGTTTTGTCTGGTGTGAAAATACACATAAGTAGGCACTTATAGAAAAGATAGATATAAAAGTTTCTACTGACCCTATCTTATGTTGAGAGTAAATAGTAGGTTCAATAGCATTATGGCTCTTGATTGAAACATGATTGAAGCGGTCTGAAGTCATCAGACCGAAGATAATAGAAATGCCTTGGGACACACACAATTCTCTTTACCTATAGACATACTAAATCTGTGGCTGTATCTAATCTAAATAATGACATCGTGGCTTTGATTAACATTACTATTTAGCATAAAGTAAACACCAAATAGTTAAATATTTAATTTAAACGCTACCTTCAACAAAATGCCTACTTAGATATTTGTTGATGTCCTATGTACGGACAACAGCAGATCAATGGTAACACTTGCAGTACGATTTTAAATCTTACGACGCAGATAATAAGAACGGTCCAAAAATCAAAGTGTTACACTTGATCTGTTGTTAGCGTACGACTTCCGAATGATACTTAGTCAACAAACATTTTAATATTTATCAGATATGTATAACGTTCTGCCATGGGACTTTTATTGAGACACCACTGTCACTCCGTGCATAACCTAACCTATATAATACACAACATGCTGAAAAAAATTCACCAAAAATGTCTCTGAAAGCGTCGTTGAAAATCCAAATAGCAGACTTCAAAGTTTCCACCCCCAGCAATGTTTGACGTGAGATCAAAAAGCCGTGAAACTTTCGCTGGCACCCGTATAATTAAGCTGTACAGGCTTTGACGCCGGGAACCTATACTAGTGTAATATACTGACGTAGCTAAATGAACTGAAACAACTTGTTTTTGAAGCGTTCTGCCGTAAACCGATACAGAAAGGTAAAGTTTAGGTAAGGTATTGGACTAGTAAATAAAGCACAATTTTCGTTAACATAACACATGCAAAATTTTGTTAAATCGACTTGACGTAAATGCCAATGGGCATTTGTGTATGGACATGGGACAGTGGTGCCTTTTTTTGACATGACCAGATGGGGGCAATTAATTTTATTTTATATTATTCCCAATTGTCACCTGGGGGCTAAGTATCCATGTGGGAATATACTGGGACTGGGAATATACGAATAAAATTTGTTTTAAGTAACATGCATAAGACCGAGGTCTACCTCAGTCCGACCCGAGATATTTGAGTGTTTAAGTATTTACAGTAATTAACACGAATATTTTTTTGTTTGTGTCGCACTTTTAGTACACTGTTATTAAGCTCCCCTGTTTTCTATTGGCTACTACGGGATTCTTGTTTAAGTTATAATCCAGTACGTTTTATTCACACTCCCTGTTAACCATATACGTGACTAACTAACGTTATTCCACGGATTAAACCTATGGGTCCCTTTAATAATTTAACGTTTTTTGACGAAGTGTGGGAGAAACATGGTTTAAGGGAAGGTGAGTTAGATGTGGTTTATCATCATCAGTCTATTTAATGTCCCCACTGCTCGAGCACAGACCTTCCCTTACATCGAGGGAGCTCGGGCCATGATCCACCACGAGGGCCCAGTGCGGATTGACAGATTACACATGCCTTAGATTTTTTTCTATGGCATGCAGGTTTCATCAACCTGGTTGATGCCTAACGTCAACGCTGAGAGTTGATTGCCACTTTTTCTCCACAGCGTTGGCACCTTTGCCTTGCAAAGTGGTGTAAATGTAAATTCAAAAATATGTTGACGTGCAAAAATGTACACAACATGCTTACATGCGATAAAGAAATTTGACTTTGACAATTGTTCTTAAGTTTAACTATACCTATAGCCTGTCAGTAACAGTACCTAGCGTCGGTTTAATTAAATACATAGGTACTTGAAATTCTACCTAGGACTAAATATCAGGTTTCTAGAAGTCATTTAACCCGTTAAAGTAATTTTATTACCCGAGGCAACTCTATCTGCGAACTTTTAGATTTCCCTTGGGAATAGCATGTTTATTTTATTATACTAACGACATTGTGAGACATCAAAGATCGATGTCGCGATGCTCGCTTTGAAACAAGTCTTTTACAAAGGTAGTTCAAATTTTCCTGACTTCACATTACATGCAATGACAATTTTAAAAAAATTGGCTAGATTTATGTACAGGGTGTAACGTAAAAAGTATATGAAGCCGAAGGGAGGGTGTTCAGTATCGGTAACTGAACAACTTTTGTTCTACGACTTTTCAAATAAAAAATAATTAATCTCATACAAATCGATCAGCTAACCGTACGAAATGTATGAAAAGTAAAAAAAAAAATCGCGAAATTCGAAAAGTCGTAGAACAAAAGTTGTTCAGTTACTGAACTGAACACTCTCCCTTTGGCTTCATATACGCTACAGCTGATGCTGACACATAGTGCGTCAGCGCTGGTTTTCAGCCCACATCTTGGCTCCAAATTGGTGATAATGATGTTTATTATAAGTACTTAAGCAAAACAGAATAATCTATGAAATAATACACCAACACGGGAATAAATAATTCCTATCCATTGATCTCCTATAAACAACTAGATACACAAAGGTCTTACTAAAACAATTTAAAAAACGTCCAAATAAGGGTCCATTGTTAACGTCCAAATAATGTCCAATAAAGCAAATGAGGGACCATTCATCCGTTTGGACCTTCTTTGCGCTCGGACATTTTTAGAAGGCAGACTGTGTATCTAGTTGTTTATAGGAGATAAATTTTTATCCCATAATTTTTAGATGTTTGGTAAACGCGTGTCGGTTTGTGTTCAGAAATATGAAAAAAATTACAATGAAGCCTGTGATGAACCAACCGAATGATGCAAATAGCTCATTATAACAACTTATTGGTATAAATGCCTACACCCACTCAACTCTTATGCGTAAAAGCTAAAAAAATCTTTGTTGTTCAGTATTTAGTGTCAGAATGCATAGCTTTGAGTGGGTGTCAAACTCATAATGAAACCTATTAATTAGGTATTTATTTGAAAACATAGTTATTAATATAAAACAATATACTTTATATACAAAACCTCACTAGAGATCTTCTTCTAAATAAGCTGACAAGTTTTAAGTAAACCTTAGTTTCAATTCATTTATTACAACAGTGACTTAAAATCTAAGAAGTAAAAACCACAATGAAATGACCGAAAGTACAGACCCCAACAGCTAAGTTTACCCAAAATGGCGGCGAATTTATAATTTTTTGAACAGTTTTTTATTCCTGTGTCCTGAGTCAAAGATTGATAATAAAAAATTTGCTGTGGAGTCCACCTTCACGAACGGCCGCAGTTTTGTGTCAACTTAGCTGCCGGGAACTGTAACTACATGCTTGGATTTGCAGCACTACAAAATTTCCCACTGGCAACATCACCATAATGTTGCCAGTTTAAAAAAAGTTACATCAAATAAAAGAATAGTCTCGTCAGTCGACTTATCTGCAGGAAATATCAATGCAAATCACACGTGTGACAGAAGCGGTTAACCATCGTGAACAATCTTTGACTGGACTTTTGCCGGAGCGAGCGGCTCGTGCCTCGTGCCCAGCGAATCGGAAACCGTGTACGCTCCGGGTCAACCCTGCGTGCGTGCCTAGACTCAATAATTGTTTTCCGGGACGGGTTTCTCTTGAGAGCGTCTTGAGACGCCTATATTTGGGTACATTCTCTATAAGCAACAGGGCATTTAACTATTTTAAATTGCACAATCAACTCACACGTTATCATAGGGGAAATAATTCTGAAATCCATTTTACGATATTTTATTTAACACCAGAGAATAAAGATGGTAACAGGTGGAGAATCTCTTTTAGGCAAAGCGTTCTTTCTTACTCTAAATTCCCTTAGGTACAGCTAACAGCAGATCAAGTGTCACCGTTCTTATTATCTGCGTCGTAAGATTTAAAATCGTACTGCAAGGCCATTGATCTGCTGTTGTCCGTGCATTAGCTTTCTACAAGACAGAGTATGAGATAAGTATGGAAAACCAAAAATAACTCAAAACTTACCTTACTTACTTCATATTTGTCTCCCCCAACGCAAAAGACCCCATCCATCCATAAATAGAATCTAATTTTTTTATTCATCTGTAAGTGTATTTCACGTCAATCGAATATAAACGCTATTACATTACTCATCCATGAGCATTTCGTTTAAACCCCCAGCAATTTTCCTGTCACGACATAAGCAATTTTGCACGCAAATGGTCGCGATATTTTGCAAGCAACAAGCTTCCTAGAGCGAGCTGGCCCCCGCATATTTCGCGTTGTTCTCGAATTATTTGTTGCCCTGAATAGGCAACCAATGGGAAACCCTTCACATACAAAGCTGATTTTATGCGGGTAATATTGACAGGAAAGAGAATTTATAGTCTGTGACGTACGGTCGAATATAGGTACAGGAAAATTATAAGGTTGAGATTTTCTCAAAATACTGGACTGATTTTTGAAAATTATTTACAGTTACACTTACATAATGTACCTACAATCGAAGACAGAGATAAGTAATACAGGGGGCCTTAATAAGGTTGAGATTTTCGCAAAAACTACTGGACCGAATTTAATAATTATTTTACAGTTACACAGTTTTAACTTTTATATATCAAACAGTGAAAGATTTGTTGCAATAGGTCAAGTAGTTTTTGAGAAAATCTCAACCTTAAAAACTCTCCTGTACACCTTTCTCTGTGTTCCACCGTACTACTACTAGAGTACACTATCTAATCTGCTAGTCTAAGCAGCGGTGAGGGATTTATTTATCTGTTTCGCTTTTGATGTTTCAATTTAAATTGCATTTTCAGTGAATTTGACAACCACTACAATCGGTGTAGATCACTAAAAAGTCAAACCCATAAAACTAATGAAAACAACGCAAAATAAAACTAGGTTTTTACCTTATTTTATTAATTTTTTAAGGGCACGTTGGTTTAAATTCCGTGCCGGTGAGTTTATTTTTGTTAAAAGATAGGTAAAGGTAGGTAATCCCATTCATTAAATATCTCTTGTGAAACAAGTTATTTAATTAGTATAAGTACAATTTACCGGTATCTACCTTCTAAGCCCTAAAATATGAAAGAAAATTTCTTGTATAACTCTGTATTTAATTACCTACGAGTCTTTGTAACATGTTTTCCCTCTTATGTTATTTTTTCTGGAACAATCTGTGGAATAATTCCCCAGTAACCGTAACCGTGGCAACCTGTAACGAACCACGTGTAACCGACGACAATGTGATCGATAGAATAGAGATGGATGGCAAACGTTCGGTTTTTTGGCACTCTATACTGGCTGACGTCTTCGATACAATATAGTTACCTAAGTGGGTTAGAGGGTTATTGATGACTTTTATTAAATTTTCTAAAGGAAAATGCATGCTATAAAATTGTATTCCATTCTGTTTTAATAATAATAATAATAATTTAAATAATACCGTATAATATAATGAAACTTTGGATAACTACGGCGTTGATGGATGCATAATGCATTTCATAGGTACTCGTGACCCATCTATTATAATTAGTGCTTGTGACTGCCGTCCATCCATTACCATATACTTAGGCTCTATATCAGAGGTTCTCAAACTTGTTTCGTGACTGCCCACTTTGAAAATCAATTAATTTTCAGCGCCCCCATTTTTTATTTTATTTTACCACAGTTTAAAAACCACAATGATATTTATTACTTTAACAAAAAATTGTGCTAAGTATATTGGTCTGGTCTAGAGTTTAAACTTACATTCTAAAATAATCCTGGATCCCTTACCGCCCCCCTCTAGGCCTCCAGCGCCCACAAGTGGGCGTTATTGTCCACTTTAAGTAATTATGTTCTATATAGACAGGCGCAGGACAAAATTGTAGCCGGACAGGAATGCAGATCAATGGTAACACTTGCAGTACGATTTCTCTTACCCTTAAGTCGCATATAATAAGGGTCTAAAGTCCAAAGTGTTCACTTGATGTACTTACAGCCTCACATCAAGGTGTAACACTTTGGACCGTTC
The DNA here is from genome assembly GCA_963506565.1 of Tachystola acroxantha. Lineage (NCBI taxonomy): Eukaryota > Metazoa > Arthropoda > Insecta > Lepidoptera > Oecophoridae > Tachystola > Tachystola acroxantha. The sequence goes on from OY735887.1 coordinate 8,338,793, forward strand.
TTATTATCAGCGTCGTAAGAGTTGAAATCGTACTGCAAGTGTTACCATTGATCTGCTGTCGTTGTGACTATAAAAACGTAGCATCAATCTCACGTGGTACCTAAGTGAAAATGCGGTGGAAAATGGAACACGGGGGTCTATTACAACATACGTTCAACTAAACATTGGAACTAAGGACACATAGATCTCGGTTTACAATGCACCCCGGCCCTCCATCGCATTCACAGTTCCACACAAATAGAACCTCACGGAGCACAATAGCGAAATTCTGTAATATTTCTCTCAGACTTACTCGGGCTTAGCAACTCGGATCTCAGTTTACGTGCTCAGGCCATAGATTCAAGGAGATGTAGGATCGATGCCTGGAAAATGCCCTAAAGAAGATAGCAAAGGAAATTTTTATTTTGATGAAAGTCATTGATCTCCTATAAACAACTAGGATACACAAAGGTCTTACTAAAACAATTTAAAAAACGTCCAAATAATGTCCAATAAAGCAAATGAGCATTCATCCGTTTGGACGTTCTTTGCGCTCGGACATTTTTAGAAGGCAGACTGTGTGTCTAGTTGTTTATAGGAGATCAATGATGAAAGTATAATAATTTTACTATTTTGTACTTTCTTCGTGCTTTAACTTACAACCAATTATTATCTATATCTAATTTTTAACCTATGCCATATAACCTCGGTTTACAATTTAAGTAATGTCGAATGTGTACTTACGATCTGCAGAGAAATGTAATCAGCTAGGTTAAGATTTTATCAATAATGGGTAATTTTTTTAAAAATTTATCTACTTTTGAAAGAATGTTTAGGTACAATCGGTCGATTAGTTTTAAAGAAAATATCTACCTTAGTTAGGCATTTGTATACTTTTCTCAGTCTCCTCTATTTTCGACTGTACATACTTATATAATTCACTAAGTTATCGACATTCAATTGACTAATTTAATGGCGATAATCTATTCTATTTTTTTCACATAATGGTGGTTTTGCCAATGTCAAGTTATTTAGAGTATTCATGTAAATAGAAAATCAACATATAGTTAAAACCTCCATTCCGAAATGCTGGCGAAACAATTTTAAAATATCAATAGTCATATTATCTCCTTGTTTGCCTGATCGTAACACACGTTCCTTTCATATAATTCTCAATACAGAGACCCACAAGCGCAACAATTCCTGAATAGCTTGAATAGGACTACTCACTTGTGAATGTGTTGTATACAATATTCGGACACAATCTGCGTTTCTGTAACAATCCAGTCCGTGCCACTGTTCATACAAATACTTTGTATATGAAAACTATCTGCCGCGGAGAATCAATGATGTTAGGACTCCCGTCCAACGCTTTTACTTGCTATTTTAATTGTCGGTATCATTTATAACATTGGTACACACATATAACTTATGGATATACTTATACCTACAGATGACGGACTTACAGATAGTTTTATAAAATTCTACAACTGCTGAACTCGGTTGCAAAGCGTAGGGATTGTTGAGTTGTGGAGACTGGATGAAAGTTTCAATAAACCATCTAGCAATAGTTCTTTATTAATTTTTATAATGGTGTAGGTAATCTTAAGTTAAAAATCTAAGCCCTAACTTAAATGAAACGTCTCTACAATCCACACTCACTCCAATCCTGAATTATATGCGACTCGACAAAACCACTTTACATAATAATGTTATTTTTAGAGATAAAAGTATAGGTCCCTATCTAAAAAGCATATTTTTTTTCGTACGACCGAGATAGGCCCCTAAAATGTAATTTTTTACACAAACAACGAATGTCCAGCTCAGATAAACAAACTGTTTAATCAACATTTTATGTTCAATCCCCTATTTGTATTCATTAGGTAAACAAGCCCAAAAAAGTCCGAACATTTATGTCCATTAACGCATGACATATTTGGGACATTCGGACACCTGAGAGTACGTTAGTGTTGACGTATGAAGCCTGAACGATGTCCACACGCTTGTCAGGAATCCGGATCGTCCTGAATCTGTGTGTTCATTGTGCAAACGGCCGAATAGACAGTCTAAATACGCAGAGAGGTGAGAGGAAACAGAATAGGATAGTTAGGACCCTACTAAGATAATATTGTCTCTTGGGACACGCATTTCCATTAAAGATAACATTCGAATTGTTGTGTTATTCAAATGAAGGCGAATTGTTACTAACTACAGGGTAGTGTTTCTAGGTCGACATTTAGCTAACTAAAATGCGAGCCTATAGAGTGCCTATATAAGTATCGTTTTGCATTGCTCGAATGCTGTGGTGAAACGCTTGGAAGAGAATTTAAGACGATTGAAGAAGATTAAGGTTGTCATAGAAGATCATAGCCAAATATGGATTTCGACGCGGTTGTCAGTGTATTTCTGTCGAAAATAGACTTTAGAAGAATTTCAGTTTGGACAATGCCCTTAAACTAGTAATAACTAGTACCCATAATTGAGTGTGCACGGCATCCCCTGGGATATCCCAGGTGCCCCTCGAATCTAATTCAGGACAGTTCAAAATCCCCAGCTCGCTAAATCGTGATCTGATAAATACTTGAACGAAAAGATAATTGGTTTCTATTCATAATCTAGAATTTTATGATTATGATGATACACTTTACCTGCTGGTTATTTCATTTTTACTGAAAAGAAATGGAATAAAACTGGCATGAATAATAAATATCTTAATTTTCTTTGTTACAGCTTATATCTCAAGGATGATTTCGCCGTTCTCCCCTATCTCGAAGCTGGCTTCAACAGGGTGAGTGTCAGGTTTAATTTAATATATTCAAACCCTTTAATATTCATTTACACGTTTATATTTGCTGAATTTTTCTTTATAACTGCGCTAAATAGGTACTTAGAATTAACTTCTTTTTTCTTCAGTCCTCCGAGCCAAGTGGAGTAGAATATAAAGAAAATGTATGGCATTGTTTTTTTTGGACGTCAAGTGCAGATGTATGAGGCAGTGTAATATAGATAGTTTTTTAGGCGCCGGTGTCCACTTATCACGTGACCTTATGAGAGCGACAGATGAATGATTGATAAACGTTTTGGCGACAAAACGGTAAATCGATGAAGTGAAGCGAGAGAACATGTCACTATAGATAGTATGACAAAACATTATCGACAAACTCTAAAGTGACAATCAAAATAATCGCCGCCATTGCGACAAAGCCGGGGTCAAATAAGGAAAATGTATGACGTTTTCAATCTCGAGGTATCATTTGGCGCGAGGGTTACTTTATTATTGACTGAATACAAGTACTTAGTACCTACCTGTATTACCTAGGTATAATTCACCTTGAAATAACATTGTTTTAGCGTTCTGTACCTACAAGTTCCTACGTATACCTAACCTACCTACCACGTTTTTTAATCATTATCTTGAGATCTTTAGAAAAATAAAACATAGCGTACTTTTTATTCCATTCGGATGAGACAGGGCCGAAACCTTTAAACATCAAAAGAAATAAGATAAACATGAAAATGTTTTTTCTATCTTCTCCCATCTACTTACGAATATTCGCTAAAAGTTCAGCGTCACTGGATCAATGTATAGTCAGCCACACATTAGTACAGTGCCTAGAATAATCAGAATACGGTGTCTACAAAGTTCAAAATATTTACACTTGATGTACCTACTCCTACTGCCGTGTGTACCAATGATGGCAGAGTTCGGATTCTGATTAAATCGCAGATACTCTACAGCACATCACGTGAAGTGCGATTTCAACTCCTATGGTGCAGACAACAAGAACGGTACAATCTTGATTTGTTTCCACTTTTACCAAAAGTTCAATTACTTTTTCGATAGGCAGCCTGCGGATGATCTGTTTTTGTTGTTGAAATGAAAACCTATAAGTAAAGGAATAGAAATAAGTACCTATAGGTTATAGGTAAAAATTTGAAAGCCAGTAATGTTCGAACCACTAGATACGCGAACTTTTATCGTTTTCTCTGAAAAGGAAAGCTTTTCTGTGCCACAGGTCAATTAATACAGAACTTCAACTGGTTTCCTACATTTTTTTCCGTCAGATGTCTATTAGTCAGCAAACTTAGTTTCGGGGGCAATATTGCTGTGGCGCTCACGATCTGAAACTAATCACTCAGCGCTCACGATATAACACGATATACTAACAAATCACTGCTGAACTTAGTTTGTTTCGTTACTACAAAATACACTGACGACTTAACTCCTCCCACTCCCACATATTGTGACAATCGAATGTAAAACATAGAAATATATTCAAATCAAATATACGTTCTTATAAATAATAAATCAAACCTACTTTTATTTGCACACAAAAGAGTACCTACATCGATTCCAGCATGTGACAATCGACAGGTGTATCGTACTCATACGCGATGAAGCATGAGTGACAGGACAGGTGCGCTTATAGGTAAAGAATTAGTTAAGACTTAGTGGTCACGATATAATCACATCTATCGGTTGCATATAAAACAAATAACATTATTCTATGTGAGATCATTGATGTTTCCAGGTGATGGTGGAGACAGTAGGAGCAACTGCGTGGTGCGCGGAGGTGTTGCAAGCGCGCGCGGCGGGCGCGGTTGCGCGGGCGCAGGTTGCCGCCGTGGCAGCGCTGGCCGCAGCCACTGACCGCTGCCGGGACCTGGTCGCAGTCACAGACGACCAACAGAAGATACTTGTAAGTTACACATCTTATCTTATCGTGATAAGCCAGTGTGGCGGTACTTCGATTTATTGGGAGCTTTCGTGCGCTCCCCTTTCCTTTATACTTCTTCTCTTCCTATACGCCAAATATCATTTGGTATGCAGATCTTGGGAGTCTTTAATCTTCTGTTGACTCACTCTCGCACACGCTTGCGTCCCTTCCCCCGGACGTCTGTCGCCACCCAAGGCGCGGCACAGCGCTAGCGGTCAGGTTATAGTACATACATACCGGTGGATGGCGAACGGCGCCTTCCGACGACATGGCACGTCACGGCGCCGTTGTGTTGTGAGCTGGCGCTTACATAGTTATTATAAACATACCAAAAAATTCTAAATATGTTTTTCTTGAGACTTAAAGTTACTTGGGTACACTCTGACTTACGTATAGGATACGATGACCTTATAAATTCCCTTAGCAGTCCATTATCTCGTCAATCACAATTAAACCATTCGGCAAACAGATACAAAGAGAGTAAGGAGACTTAGCAACACGACCCGTGGCCGTATCGTTTACGTTGAACCGGCCCACGCAATCGTGACGGCAATCGATAACACCTTATCGTTAGTTTACGTTACACCGACCTGAATGAAGCATACTTGTTTACCATAATTGAGTCTACTTTTATTCTTAGATACCATCAGTTCATGTACTTTCTTACCTCGCTCGCCTATGCGCGAAGGTAAAACTTTCTGGAGTCGAAAAAACCTACGCATTTTAAGACCTTGCTCCGTGTTCACTCCAAACAACTAAAGGTGCTCCTAAACCCAGACTTCTGGCCAGAAAGGGCGACGTCCAGACGCTTTATGGGAACTAATTCCAAAATTCCAAAACTAATGATAATTAATGAGTCAAATGTCCGACAGTCTTCTCCGACAGCAGGCGACACAGCTTGCAAGAGTAAACTCCGTAGCAAGTGTTGTCTCGACAGCCTGTTTAGCACTTCCTGCGAGTAGTTGCCCGAGTTAACTTGCAGATTGAAACGCGGCCTTAGAACAAAATTATTTATTTATTTGATATTTCATATAAGTACCTATTGCAATGGTTCCGTATAAGTTGCTTCTGTCGACTGTCCCTTTTCAATACGTCTTTCTTTTCCAGCTCACCAACAAATCTTGGTGCCGAGTCATGGGATGGCGAGTCGAGGAAGGTCCCCGGCCTCTGACAGAAGCTGTCGCGGGCGAGGCCCTTCGCTACGCATCCAACGGCACGCGGGACTGGGAGGCTCCGGTGACGCTGCGACGCAGAGCCACGCCTGAACCCTTGCAGTTGCCGTGCAGAGGCACCACGGTGGCTTTGACCAGGTGTGTTATCTAGACTCTATAGGTCCTAGAGTAACCATCCCCCCGAATAAGCGCGAATGAGCTGTGTTGTACTGTACCTAAATGATTGATTTCTTTGAGATAACGTGAGAAATTCGTCATTAAAAACGACGATACACACTTAAATTTTCATTGACACAATAGAATATTGCCTTCAATTCTAATTAAATCAAAATCAAATCAAATATTTTTATTGCATATCAAAGTAATACATAATAAAGAATAAAAAAAATAAACTATTTCATGCAATAGGCAGCAGGCCTTACCTAAATACAACGATTGTTCGATAGCACGATTGGGTTCGAATGAACTCTTGTTCGAAGAAAGTTTGTGTACAAACATGGACAATAATCTCAGATAATTAAATAAGATTTACCTTCAGACCTAAGATTCTATAACTAGTGGTAAGGTTAAGTAACTACTTGTACTCTTTCTTGTGCCAGATTCAATTTCCTACCAAAAATTGCCATATTCTATTGTATTGCCGTTATGTAACGGAGTTACAGTAACTCCATCGCACGCATCATCTTAAAAATATGTCACCATTCCAGGAGCACTTCCCACGTGGTGTTCGTCTGCGAGCCGGCCAACCTCATCGACACGGAGCGCGGCCGGGGGTCCCTGCACTCCATCAGACGCGGCTCGCTGGATGTCCGCTCCGTGGCATCAGACGGGCTGCGGCGCACATCGCTGGCTAAATTACAAGGGTTGCCCCTAGAAGCGCCTATCACTAAGGTATCACTTATACCTACCGCAGCTCAAATCAAGTGTCTTATTTTGTAAACAAATTTGATCGTCTAATTACTTGTTGTGATGTAACACTGGTCAAAAAGTGGTCTGTTTTAGTTGAAGTAAACGCAATCACTTCTTATACTACATCGCGGTATGAGATTGAGGGGAACGTCTCGCTTAGAGACGACTAAACTTACCGCACGTCACTTTAAAATCGACACAATTTTAAAAAAAAACTTTCTTTTAATCATTCTTTTGGCGCCTTTTAACAATTTAGTAATCAAAATTCTCCATATTTCAGGTGATATCCCTCCTGTCGACAGCAACGGAAGGCGCTCCGCCCTCCACCGTGGCTTGCATTGAGCGCGCTGTGGACATGCTCAGGACGTCAGAGTTGTACTCGCCGCAGATGAGAGACGATTCCAAAATAAGGCCAGAGGATCCGATAGCCACTGATCTTATAGGGGCCTTGCTGTCGGTGAGTGATTGAGATACAGATACTACAGAGAAGTAAGGCGGAGGTCACGTGCTTGAATCACTATGGTATATTGATGGTACCTACTAGATATACATAGCTGTATGTATCGCTATGGTACTGCTGAAATATTGTGATACATAAACTTTAACCTATTGTGTAATTAAAGAAAATAATGAGTTAAGAATAATAAGTGTTTGGGACATCCTTTGGCAGTCTCACCCGTGATTAAATTACATTCGCTAACGATACCTTATGACCCATATGAGAGGTATCAAAAGGTTTTCAATATCCATCCAGCTGGTGGCTACAGGAGGTCAAAGATAAACATTATCCCACTCATTTCAGCAGTCGGGTAAAAAGCGTGACCTTCGCCGTAATTTGGTTTAATCAAACTAGGTGTTGTACTTAATGTTGTATATTAATTTTCGATGTCGTGTTGTGTAACATGAATTAATTACACAATCACTAACATAGATATATATAAACTTATTCGCTCTTCATAAAGTAATACTGGATGTATCTATGAACTTGTAATTTCCCTTGGGTCCAAAAGTAAATCCTTCAAATGTCTTCAAAGTTCAAACTACCATCGATATGTTCATTGTTCAGTAGTCAATTTATTTAGTATTCATTATTTATTCTTGTATTTCTATGTATATATTATGTATTTGAATTAATTTTTGTTAGATATCCCTAAGGAATGAAGCCCTAAGCCCTGGATCGTGTATACTAACATGTAATTTATTTTTTTATGATCCTGTTCGACCTGGCAAAGCGGGAGCAAGCGAACACAAACATTATGTTTATGGTAGGAGGTTTGGAATTACCACAGCCTTATCACCTTCTCTTCTAAACAATTCTAGCTACTTAGTCTAGTTAATCGTCGACTAGTCTGCTGATTCTAGATGTTAGTCGCAAGCTTCCATTAGGTCTTATGTCTTTGTTAGTGTTCTTTCAAAAAACTAATCTTCGATTTGGACTCTTGGTCTTGAGAAAATTTTCATTAGAGCTTAAAATCTCATCTATTTACATGTTTGTTTCCTATAACCAATATAGCATTTAGATCGTTGTCTATACCTACATATATTTTCTTATCTATTTTTGTGTTGCTTTAGATATTAATCAAATAAATGCTAAGAGAGAAATTAGTGCAACGCACTCACTCCACTCACCACATATTATTATTTATTCATCACTTTACGTCAATTCAGCATGCACACATTATTTTTTACACATAGCACGTAAATGAGTTTAACTTTGGACTAAACAAAACTGTACAATAATTACTAACTAAACAATACACTGTTTTAAATAATCAGCTTTGAATAAAATATATGAAAGTTAAGTAAAAAGTTTTTTCAATCATTATAGTATGGACCCATTATTTTCCAGCAAGGACCAACTAACGTGCTGTCGTCGCGAAGAAGTAGCAACGACTCCACTGTCGTCAGAGCCCAGAACAATAGAACCAATATCAAACATAAAGTGAGTCAATAAGTACCTACGCAAAACTCAAAAGTAAAACTAGGATTTTCGGAAATAATGCAGAATTTTCGGGGATTTTGAACCCACAATACCAGTTTAATTCAAATAAATATTTTTTAGAGCCGAAATTAAAATGTATCTAAGTATATTTATTGAAGCAACTTACGATCAGTAACAGACGAATAGTATCTACTCAAATACTTTTTTATAAGTGCCTACTTATATTATTTTGAATAAAATTTAGAGTCAAAAGCAAAACGCCTTCGTTACTCGCTGAACATACGGTTTTCTTTAGAATTTGTTTTGACCATGCTTATTGTCGAATAGGTAGGTAATTTTTAACAACAAAAGAATCTTAAGTTATGAAAAGGGTGCGCCAATTATAGAAACGTCAAAGTTATCTTAAAATTAGAAAACGCACGACAATCGCTACTAATCTCTATTTTCGACATCCAGACATCAGGCCAACTCCGCGAGCTCCTGGACACTGCATTGAGTTGGGACTTCGACATCTTCCGGCTGGAGGACCTGACGCGAGGCCGTCCGCTGGCGCACCTCGGGCTGGCCATCATGGGTGGCCGCTTCGACGTGTGCTCCACCCTGGAGTGCGACGAGCGGACCCTGCTCCACTGGCTCACGCTGGTCGAGACAAACTACCATGCCGTCAACACGTACCACAATTCGACGCATGCTGCTGATGTGCTTCAGGTAATTGACCTTTTCAAGATCAGTCCTTCTTGGAGTGCCTCTACACTAATGAAGGCTGGCCGTCAGCTCCGCATATCTCCCTCTGTCTTGAGCCAGTCGGAAAAGTTCTTCGACGCTGGCTATCGCTGTCCACTCCCTTATATTGTAAAGCCACGATTTCTTCCTTCTGCCAACCCGACTCTTCCCCTCAATCTTGCCCATCATTTTTAGTTGGAGGAGTTGGTACCGCAGTTCAGTAGCCAGTCATTTGTTTGTTGGTGATTTCTAGTGACTACAGGGACTGAAGGCATATTTCTTATCATTTACATGACCGCCTCAAGATACAGTCTGCCTGTAGGTACATGCCTGAATAAAATAACTGAATATAATACGTAACTTTGCGCGTTTGACGGTTCGTTTTGAATATTCTAAGACGTCGGGGTCACCTAGTATTAATACAAATAACACACTCTTCCAGGCTGTAGCATTCTTCCTGGAGAAGGACCGCCTGAAGACCATTTTCGAGCCTCTCGAAGCCGTGGCCTCGCTGATCTCCGCCGCCGCCCATGACATCGACCACCCGGGCACGTCGTCCGCGTTCCTATGCAACTCGCGCCACCCGCTAGCCATCTTGTACAATGACGTGTGTGTGCTGGAGTCACATCATGCGGCGCTTACATTCAAGCTCACTCTCAGTAAGTGTTATTATTTATTTTATTAAACTTATGGTGCGGTATAAACCCTAAGCTATGAGGCACTTTAAACTTTAGAGATATTATATTAAGTGTGATACTGTCGCGGACGCAAAATCTAAACCTAAGCGCAACTGTCACTCATATGCCACGTAAGAGCGAGCGGGACTCAACGATTAAAATTTGCATGGCACAGTCTGGAATCGACATTCGACGACACGATTGTGACCACATCTCAAATACCCCGTATTTCTTTCCCAACACTAAATGCATCATGGTCACGATGGTGACCATGATGGCAGCAATGCTGTCGAAATATCGAGACATCAATAATAAATGTTTAACACGGTATTTCCCGTTTTATCAAATTAATATCCTACACTTAATTTTTTCAAGTCTCCATTTACGAAACCTTTTCGTCTTGCATCTTCAGGTAAGTATTAATCCGTTCTAAAGACCTCTCGTCCCTCAACAGTTTGATAAAAACTGACTATCATTTTCAGGCGACGACCGCGCGAACATATTCAAGAATCTCGACCGCGAAACGTACAAGACGATGCGGCACAATGTGATCGACATGATCCTCGCCACGGAGATGACGAAGCACTTCGAGCATCTCGCCAAGTTCGTCAATGTGTTCTACGCCACGTCCAGCGGGAGCAAGGAGGATAACATGCAGACCGACGTAAGTTATGTCTTCTAGTCGTGTGAAAGTAAATCGGGAAGTTCCTAACTTCCCACCTGGTTGGGGGGCCGTTAGGAATAAATATTCCGAACCGTCCACCTGTTTTATTATAACTATATTTTTTGGCCATGGTTGTCCGTCATCAGCCCACTACCCCGTAAATCAGCTTGAAGTTTACATACGTGCTAGAAGCAAAGAAAAGCAGACATAATATTTGCTCTTCTGGCATTCAAATCATCATCAACCATATCTACAGTCCTAACCACTGCTAGATGTGGGTATCTTCTTGATTCTAAGATTTCTAAGTCTATGTCTTTCGAGCGTCGTCGTCTTGTCAGCGCCCGCGCAGCGTCGACGCTGCTCGAAAGATGCTAGTGTGCGGTCTCTTAACCTTTTGAACGCCAAAGACATCGTGACATAAACGCCATGTATGACGACAAGTTATCACGTCAAATTATTCTAAAATGTCATGTATGGTGGCGTTAAAGGTGCATCACTTTCTAACATGACGTGGCGTTCAAAATGTTAAAGGATTATATTATATCATAGTTTCCAGGAACTATCAAAGATTTTTATTTGTACAGACCCCTAATTCCGATAAGATGATATATAAATCGATTAGATTATGAGGCATGCCCGCCCAGTATTGAATGAATTCTTCTTCTGGGGACTGCATGAATATCTGCAGAGAAAAGAGAACACACGTGTTAATCCTAATCTATTTTTACTTCAGGAACCTCTATCGTTGGATACTACCGCACTAGCGCAGCCAGAAAACGTGACGCTAGTGAAGAGAATGATGATCAAATGCGCTGATGTCTCCAACGCTTCTAGACCACAGAAGTATGCTTTTGAATGGGCGCGAAGGTAAGATTTCAGACAGGCTGAAATATCCCCCAAAATAACTCTGGATGGAACCTAAAACACAATGATTCGTTACACGCTGATTTAGGCGACTAACCGACGATGGTGCGCTGGTTCAATCCAAGTCTAGCATAGACAAGTCTAGAATCTATATAGCCCTCTGTCCAGTCACTAAACAAACGGAGTAATCTTGCTTTGTTGTATCGCTCAAGCCAAATGCCTTTGGATCGGTATATAATAGTGTCGCTGAATATCACTTCATATGGTTCTTCGATGATCATGTTTGGCATCTACGAGTATCCCTCAATAACCTCTTTGCTGAATCAAAGTCAAATCTCTTTATTGCAAGTAAGCGCGTTGTGTACGTTTTTGCACGTCAACATTTTTTTTTTAAATTTCATTTACACCACTTTTCAAGGAAAAGGTGCCATCGCTGAGGAGAAAAAGTGTCAAAAAACTTTCAGAAGCACATCTTTTAAAATAGTACTTAACAATTTAATTTCTTAATAACTAGGTAATTCTAAATATAAATTATTCCCATTATTACTCTTGATCCACCATGCGGAACCGGTGGCACACACCATGCATGTTCATCGTTTAAAGAGTCGTATATTCTTTAATACGCTTATAACAAGTGTTTCTTGAAAAGAAAAATTTATAATTTTATAAAAGCGAATTTAATATACTTCATAGTAAGTATATGCTACGCAAAAAGCGATCGCTAACCTAAAAGCTAGTATTTAGATACCAATATGCTTTCAGGATTGCCGAGGAGTACTTCCTGCAGACGGATCAAGAGAAAGCCAAGGACCTGCCCGTGGTGATGCCCATGTTCGACCGCGCGAGCTGCTCCATCCCGCGCTCGCAGATCGGCTTCATAGACTACATCATTATCGACATGATGGAGGCCTGGGCAGGTGAGGAATTATTATTACTTTATTGTACACGATAGAATATACATAAATATTAAATACAAAAAACTTAAACGTGGTGCTTATCACTAAAGAGAGATTTCTTCCGAGCTTCTTTCTTCGAAGCGAATTTTAAAAAGTAGACGACATTACTACGTGTACGGACAACACCAGATCAATGGTAACACTTACAGTACGAATTCAACTCCTATGGCGCTGATAATAAGAACGGTCCAATGTGTTACACTTAATTTGCTGTTAGCTGTACAATCTAATTACTAACATAAAATGAATGACTAAGCACGGACTGTAACAGAGTCAACCTGAAATCGTATCACCCTTTAACGTGTGACTCCACACCAGTACCATTGCCATTAGTTGACAACGTAAATACGCTCGCTAGCGACTACGTAAATACCGAGTATTCCCATCCGCCCCCACGTGGATGGGATTTTTTTTCCAGTCCTCCACGTGGGGGAAGAGTGTTTTCGTGGAGGCGGATGGGAAAAAATTCCCATCCCCCACGTGGGGGAAGGCGCTTGGGGGATGATGGGAATACACTGTAAATACATTCGCTGCTAGGCACGGGATTGGTGGGACAATACAAATTAGACCAATTCCGTACTTCGTGGTTTACGCATTCGCTGGCGAGCAAACTTACGTTGACAACTCATGGTAATGGTACAGATTAATATTTTCGAAATAAGGAGCCAGTTTGGGCTTTTTGAAAATGGCGGGAAACGACGGTTGCGAAATTATTTAATAATTTTCAGTTTAATGTCTACAGTGGGTGTTTTGTGTTTAATATCACGTTAAATTAATCAGAAAATGTTCGCGAATGACAGTATGGTGAAGTTATTGGAGAATTAAAGCAGGATCTGAAGTTTGGCGCCATAGTCAAGATTCCCACTACGAGCTCGGGAGTGAACGTGACTGTCGAGCTGCTTCGTCCACAGTGATTGACGCTACGGCGTCTCCTGTGGATGAAGACAAGAAGACGCGGCTGCCCAGGGTGATGACGCTATGGCGACTCCCCTGGATGAAGATAGAAGACTATTATACAATGAATTTTCTGTAACATGACATTGGCAAATGACGAACTGTCGAGTCCATTAATAAAATAAATAAATAAGGAGCCAGTTTTTTTAAATTGTCTGTACTTTAGTCACTAGCTTCGAACTTCTTTTGAATCGTTTCTACCCTAACATCTGGTTTTACCTAAACCTTACATGCTTTTGAGCTCACACTCCTAGTTCATACATTGCTCGATAGACCTGTTTACAATCATCAGAAAATACGTACGTAAAAATGTAACTGTTCTTCCAGCATTCGTGGACATGCAAGAGCTAGTGAACCATGCAAGAAATAACCACCAGCGCTGGCGAGAGCTCGACGAGGCCGGAGTCACCACCATCGCTGACGTCAAGCGAGCACAATGGCATAACGCCATCCAGGCCCCGCCTACTAGCACCTCGCAACCCACCGCTGAGGAGGACCCTTAGAACCTTTGAACCAGACGCTGTTATCCAATGTTCGCATAAAGCCACTCTCAGATCTGGTCTGAGAAGCTACTACAGCAGAAAATAACCATCAGCTGTTAGCTTAAGTCAACAAAACCGGTGGTATTTACTCAATGCCCAACTGCACAAAACGCAATACAGACTTTCTAGCATCGCTCAAGCTACCAGAAGCAATGGCCGGGTTTTTAATTCAATTCGCATAGGCTCAACGACATCCAAGCAACAGTTACCTCGTTAGTTCCAGTTTGTGAAGTCTTAAGAGGGAGAGAAGAAAGACGGAGCTAGAATATTGCACCAAAAATTACCAAGCATGGGGTTTGACCTTAATAGGACGCAACACCGCTGATCAGAAAATTTAATTAGACTCGACTCGATAAGAAACAATTAAACCGGCCATTACCAGTTTACCAACGTTATTGCGTGCTGTTTATTGCCATCAAGAGCACTTAGTCTATGGAACAGTTAGGTAGAAGTGGTCTAGCACTTGAAGGTGAAAGAATCAGAAATGTTACGGGTGTTAATATGTGATTTGTTATAGTAGGAGCTCATCGCGCGTGACTAGTGTCTGACCAAACGATTCGCGACTTAGAGAAACATCGATAGTGATTCTAAGAACTAAATCTGGGAGGTCTAAAAATGCTGCCTCCCTTTTCTCCAGGACGGCACTATTTTTAGAAACGTCATATCTACCTTCAAATTAGAAAGTCAAGAATCGCTATCATAATAAAGGAACGACTTGAAAATATCCAAATATTCAGCTAGGATGTCAAAACTGCACGTAAACTAGGGAGTCCAAGATTTCCGGTTGCATTTGGATGTCAACGTTAAAAGTCTGAAACGGATCACCGGCATGAACCATGCCTGACGGAAATGTCCGAAAATACGCTTATTTTATACTTATTATATCCGTGTTAGTGTGGATATCATTGAAATTATAATTGTTGATATCTACTTTTTTACGTAGTAGTATTTATTAGAGAATATTGGATCCAAAATATTTACTATATGAAATGTATCAAAACTTGGGATTTTTCATTGATATATCTAATTATTATCCATTGATGAAGACGTATTATTCATAGTTGCCATTTACACGGGTATTCTAGTTTGTTGTATAGGTACATT
This sequence comes from Tachystola acroxantha, assembly GCA_963506565.1. NCBI lineage: Eukaryota > Metazoa > Arthropoda > Insecta > Lepidoptera > Oecophoridae > Tachystola > Tachystola acroxantha. The sequence goes on from OY735887.1 coordinate 8,353,997, forward strand.
TATTGTAATGTTATTCAGAGTCCGTGATAGAAGTGCCATACTAAGCAATTGGCAGTTTTCTTTCATAAATGTTGAATTAGTGACAAAGATATCGTGTTAATATTATCATTATTTCTTTACTCGCATCATTACATCCCATGACAGCTAAGTCTCCATATAATGACCACTTAGTTAAACTATAACTATGCCAAAAATGTTCTTCTTGTTATAAAATTGGTCCATTATACACTTGAGCTTTCAGAGAAATCCTATTTTTTATATTAAACTTTTTGTAGTGTGTTCCGAATCTTTCGGTACCAACGTTATACTTATCAAACTCTAAAATCTAAATTTAACTCTAAATTCGACTCTTTATTTTCTTTTCATTCCTGATGATGTGCTACATCCTGTAAACATGTTGTATTTTTAATGAAAGTAAATGTTATCTTATATACTTATTATTAAATAAATTTTATATACTTAGGTCACTTGAATATTTCGTATAATTTTATATTCGAATAAGGTCTAATATATTAATAACATGTATTCGTCGTACGACGCTGGTATATTGATTAAATCTTGTGTAGTTAAATAAACAATTAATGAGATCATAAGAATACGCTTCCTTGTGCTCAATGTCAATACATAACGGTCTAAAAATTATAATATACATTATGTACTTCAATATAATACTTTTTACTTAGGTATTTATACTTATATACCCTATACACTTACTTGAAGTAATTTTTGGTACTTCAATATTTAGATCCATGGTGTTCAATCTCATATTTTATATTTAAATGCGGAAATATATCAAACTGTATGTATGTTTTACGTCTACTAACAATTTATGATCCCACATTAGGAAAATAATTAGCTAAATATCGAAATTGTAATTTGCTAGGTAGTTAGCTCAATTTTAAATTAATTTCTAATTAGCTTAACCAAGTTTGTGGAATGATGTTGGTTTTTAGAATATAGCGTTCAAAAACAGAATTATAGTTCGTTGAATGTTAACACCGTTCGAAAACCAACATCCAGACTTAACCCAAGTGAATGTTTTATTTATATTGGCGCGTATTCATAAACGTGATTTAAAGTTACGCCACCGTTTAGGCCCCCTGTCCCTTTCTAACTTAACCTTTTTTAACGAAGTGTGAAAGGGATAGCAACACGATTTAAGAAAAGGTTTAACTAGGTTTATGAATAACAGCGATTGATTATAATTTTGATCCACGAGAAGCGATAATGTTTTTACCATCTTAACATTTGACATAAGTAAACTTCTATAAAAACATCATACTTGGAACATGAGGTTTTTATATAAATTGACCAAAGGCCCAGTTGCACTAACCGCGGGGCCCGAACTTAACCAGTGTTAAATAGGTGTTGTCCTTAGCACGAGTTTGGTGCAAGTTGCTCTTAAACATGATCGCTTCTTATGGATAGTTAGCAGTAGATAATGTTCGAGAATTTTAAGTATAAGGAGCCGGGGGCTGGTCCCCATGTTTATGAGGAGTTAAGGTTATTGTTGTGAATTTTATATATGCGGCGCGCGTTCAAGTACCAATTAGATAAATTGTTGAGCGTTTGGGGTCATATCACGCAGAGGCAACAATCCGACGCGATTTGTATAACGCTTTAATCGTTTTCGGTATCTACATCTAAGTTTGGTAAAGAGCAATCAGAATCACACCTATTGTAAACAATTTACTGTTCAAACTCAAGATGCATTTAGATTTAGAGACTAAATTAGAATCGAGTTCATGTTCATCGAAATGTTTTCTTTAAAGTTGTTAAAGCGCCGCGATCTAATTTCAGTGTGATCTGACCCTTAAACTGATGCAGTTCGTCGCTTTAATTAGACATAAACCAAAATATTCTAAAAAGACTTCATTTATAAGACTAATTGACGTCTGTTTTTTGATATTTTCTGGATAGATGTCGCTACCGTCCCTAAGACGAATATGGAGACAAAATTCAACAACCTGGGTACCATATCACGGTGGCTCTGTTGGAATAGAGCGTGCAATGGAATGGCGAGGGCCCTGGTTCGAATACTGGATGAAATATTTTCTCCATTTATCATTTATATTATAATTGACATCATTTCCGCTAAGTAAGGGTTGGACGCCACTTGTCAGCGCGTGAGTCTCTCATGTGAGAGTCTCTCACCCAAAGAAAACCCACTAATAAACCTTAATAATTTTTTATAGTATAGTATAAATTACCATTTGGTTTGTGCTGTATTAAAGCGACGAATTTATTTGACTATGTAATTTACATTCAAATATTTTAGGTAGGTACTTATCCTAAAACATTCAGATTGCTTAAATTTTAATATTAATCACAAACTGATCTGAGTTAATGTGACTACATAAACCTAAGGCTAGAAAGGCGTCTTCTTAAAACTACAAACATTGATTAAGTTATTTTATGAGCAACATTTTTCTATGACAATAAGAATATGAACAAAATTTTATTGAAGACCTCAATTTCCTCTCGCACAGTTTTATAGGTATTTGTATAAAAATACAAAAATATATAAAATGGTTTTCCGCAATGCTAGATTATCATATATCATACTTTCAAACTAGGTATAAAGATTTATTTGGTAGTCAAGTTGTGAGCGCGAGAGTTTCGTAGTATATTGTGGATGTTGCGTTAGTAAAGAATGTAATTTCATATAGAGAGGAACTTTAACTTTCAGATGTAATCCTTCACGTTATGCAAAGAATGTTAAGCGTCCTCTTTTTAATTACTTCCTTTGGCAAGTATAATCATATACAGTCCAAGTTTGCGTTTTAGAGATGTCTTTCTTTACATATATCTTAGAAAGATTTATAGCCACAATATTCTTTATTAATTAAACGAGTGACGTATTAAAACTTAAGCAATTATCGTTATAACCCACTATTTGAATGGATGTCTATGTTCGAATTAATAAATGAATGCAATTGTTAAGTGTTGTAAATAAAGGAATAATTCCAACTCTCCTGACTTTTCATTTAAACCCAAATAGATAAAGTTCAAGTAAAAGGCAGAAGTATCCATCATAAAACATTTTATTATAAACAATAATTAAAAAACATATTTTACATTGTATAACTAATTACAATTCCAACATTGCGCTATAATAAATGCAGTTTATATACTTCAAATATATTATAATCACCGTTTTAATTATATCTCTTAGAAGTTGCAATTACAAATTTACACAATAATGAAATCCTGTACAATAATATTTTTACAGATATTTAGAATAATAAAATTTGAAAAAGTCTGAACTTCTACGGGTATATTTCAAAAAGAGTTCCTGTATACAGCTGGAATGGAAATAATTCAAAAATGTTTCATAATTATTCGAAATTAACAGTAACAATAATAATTAATTAATACCAATAATATGACTCATAACTTCGTACTCTGTAAGTACTATTTGCTGAGAATATTTATTTTATATCTTCAACACGACAGACGTCTGACAAAATGGTAATATGTTTTCGTTTCGACAATAGTGCGTACCGAGGGACTTGTGTTTATAGAAAATTTAAGTTTCTTAAGTCATCCTTGTCTCAGCCCCTGCCTAACCAGGGTCTGTATTAAGATGTACGTCTAAAGCATTCACGCAACGACCGTTGTATGGACAGTCGCTAGGACTTTTGCTACAGAGTCGATCGTGAAAAGATTGGACGCAGAGCGATCTGTAAGACCGATATTCTGGCGTAGGTCCGATGAAAACTTCATAAGACTGTCAGTACGACGATCGCAAAGTGAATGCCTCCCTTTCATTTATCAAAAACAATAACATATCATACCACCCAACAATAAATCGTACATTTCAACTACTTTTACATGTATAGTTCAGTCCCACCCTGTATCTAATGTATCCTCATTGCTACGTGATACAAACACGCTTAAAACCGTGGACCTAACTAACTGAACACATCGGCCATCACTTCACCTCGCAAACGTTGCCACAAACATTATTTTGGTTAACATTTTGCTTCGAGACAGAATTATTGCATTTTTTGTTTCAAATAAGTACTTGCTTTGGAATCCCTGTGCATTCAGTAAAACTCGTGGCACTAAATCCCATTAAAACATTTATCAACACTTGTAATAAAAGATAACCCGAGTTTGCGACTTAACTCGTGAAAACTATTTAATTCCGAGTCAAGCGCCAACTCTCCATATCGCAAGATGCCCTAAGTCTAGTCTAAATCAGTCTAATGCAGACTGTGACTGATAATAGAAGGCATTTTTACGTTTTGTGACTGCATTGTGCTGCCTCACCACAGCCGTATAGATTAGATTCGATAGATATATTTCTGTACAAATCTAAATATATTTTATATTCAAATATTGATGAAGACAAATAATTCAACAAGTTTTTATCTAACAAACATTTTATATCATAAAATGTATTTATCAGGCATTGGATTAGATCGGGCTCGAAATAACATCACTTTCAAGCTTTCGCTCATACAATGCAATAAGCAATGTTTATTCGTAGCCCGTCAAAATAAATTACTATAGTTACTTTCGCGTTGTGTACTTTTCTCGAAGTATAATTTATTTTAATCAACAATATGTGGAATCCAAAGATAAATTACATGGGTAATTTTATTCGAAAAACAGATGTCAGCAGCTCAAGTATAGACCAATCAACCCGTTATCGAAATCTGTTTTTCGACTAAAGTTATAATTACCCATGTAAACTGACTGTATAGACATACTACAGCCCTTATTTACAAACCCCTTTGCACAGGCACCGTATCTAAACTTCGATAATACCTAATGCGATTAAACAAAATAATGTACATAAATAAAGTTGCATCTTTAGTATATAAGGTGGACCGTTCAAAATAACATTAACCCGAATATAATATCTAAAATACGTGCATACATTTTTACAGTAATAGGAATTTTCTTCAATCGTTATAAACTTGAAGAGACTATAATCCTGTTTGCTGTTCCTTAACTATGTTATAGTAAGTATACTTTGCACAGAGGTACATTAGTAGTTGATATTATAGATTGACAAACTTATCTGTACTTAAATTTTCAACACAATAAGTTTGTCAATCTATACCTATTTTGTCCCATACGCCAAATTTAGACCAAAAAAAATCCAGAGGTTCTGGACCATTTTGACCTGGTAAATTGACATCTCCTGGCAATAAATCGTCAAATTTCAAATTCCCGTTCTTAAAAATCTTTATTTGCGACTAAACTTTTAACAATACCGTCGCATATCTTAACTCGACAAATAGTTGTCAAGTCTTCCATGGAGCAGTCATTCAAGCGAACACTTTTACAAATACCGACACGGATCTTAAGCGCTGAAAGATCAGTGTTTTGACGACTGCTGCCAAATGCTCTTTCTGAGGCGCGTGAAATATGCCACAATTAGCCAGCTGATTCTGGTTTTTACTGCGACCATTATCTGATCGTACCTCTCAAACCGAGCTCATATGAGTTAATTCGCGAATGAAAAGACTGACTCCAGTTATTCCTGACAAATAGATAGTAATGTTTTAAGACTCAAGGGACCCATCGCCTTATCAGGTTGCCGGTCAAACTTTTATGTACTCTCTCAATCACAGAAGTCTCAGTGAAGTCAAACTTCCCAAATTGGAAAAATACTGCTTAAGAGACAGTCAACCCTCAAGAACCCTGAGGTCTGTAGTTTCACCTACCCCAAATACTTGAAAAGGCAATTATGCGCTCGTAATGCAAAACACATTGTACGGTCTAACACAGAGAAAAGTGTACAGGAGAGTTTTTAAAATTGAGATTATCTCAAAAACTACTTGATCTATTGAAGAATTATTTCACTGTTAGATAGATAAAAGTTAAAACTATGTAACTGTAAAAGAATTATTAAATTCGGTCAAATAGTTTTCCCCTGTATACTTATCTCTGTCTTCGTGTGTACAAATGCCGTTATAACTCCACTATAATCCTTTAAGTAATTAACGCTACGATACCCCGACGAGGTCACCTGCAGCAGGCGCGACGCGGTCCCGCTAGATGGCCAGCGGCTTCCCGCGACACTGCTCCACCACGTAGCCAGTGAAGCGCTTCAGGAACTTGGGGTACTCGCGCTTGTACACCGCGCGGAGGACTCCGGCAGGCGCCCACCCGCCAGGATTCACTGCAAAAGGATTATTCAAATGTTAATTTTAAGCCTTCATAGAGCCAACTAGCGCCGCCAATCTTAAAAAAATAATATCTGCCAATATAATCAATTTTATTAAAAAAGCTATTTACAAAATGTTTATTACGATAAATACTATTTTTCAATATACAATACATGGCATAATTACGACAAGCTAAGTTGTAGTTCACAAATGTGCCAAAAACGGCCGTTTTTCGCAATTATGAGACTACAACTTACCGACATTGAATCACGTTATAAACAAGCATTTAAAAAATAGTATTTATCGTAATAAACATTTCGTAAATAGCTTTTTTAATAAAATTGATTATATTGGAAGATATTATTTTTTTAAGATTGGCGGCGATAGTTGGCTATATGAAGGCCCTTAAGAGGAAAAAAGGAACCCTTACAGGATCACTTTGTTGTCCGTCTGTCAAGACCAGAAGTGTAAATATCAGAAACGCATTGACGGGTCAAGTTGAAATTAATACCAAATACTCAGGTCTGTAACCTTATGCAGCCGTGAAAAAATCAACCTTCTACGTGCTGCAGCACGCCAGGCACACGGTCACGGCCAGTGCTAGTATCGTTACCTGTGCTGCAGTATGCGATGCTGGTGGTGATGTTGTCCCTGGTGGGGCGCTCGCCCGCCGGGAACGTGCTGCGGCACGCCAGGCACACGGTCACGAATAGACGGATGCACGCGCCACTGTTAGCCTGCACACATAACAACAGACAATCAAATACACGGAGCAAATACAGTGATCCATGTGCATTGTGCGTGCTACTTGAAAATATCTGAATAAAGACTTGTTAATCTCAAGAAATATTACATTTCATTAATATTCAGTTAATTGCATTATAACATGCATAGTGCTGACAAAGTAAACATGGAGATTTAAATAGGCTGCTGATCAGTTTGAAAGTCTGTTAATGGTCATAACAAGTGACGTCCCAAACCTTAAAAAATCATGTCCTCTAAAATAATAAATTTTATTACAAAAGTCTCTATCACGATAAATACTATTTTCTTAGCCAAGCAGTTGTAGATCGCAATTTTTTTTGTAGATTGTGTTTCAGAATTAACTGTTTTTGTTTGTTAGTGTACCCTCGATTTATATTTAATATTTATTAGGTAAGACGGATGAGGGCTGAAAACCAGTGCTGGAAATTAGCTTCATTCGTGAGTCCCTCACCCATTGCCACTCCTTTGTATAGGTAATAGCTTAGCTTGGCGAGGTGCGTGGCTGAGGCGGGACCCTCCTCATCTGTATTGAGAGGGAGGGACCTGCTCCTTTCACGTATCTCGGCGCGCTGTAATCTAGTTTTTTTTAGGTTTAATTTTAAATATATTTATTTATTATATATGTGAAAGGTAAATGAATCTTTACCTGATCTTTATCTGCAGGGTTCGTGTGAGAGTCATTAATAATGTAACACCATGTATGTACCACATGAAGCAATAATTTGATTTGATTTATCTTATGATTTTTAAAGGTTGAGTTCGCCATTCGTCGATGGGCACCTGCACTTACCGGATAGTCGATATTAGTTGTGGAATGGTTGGTAACCGCGTAGGTGTTTCCGTCTGCGGCGCGCACGTGCGACCAGAACAGCGCGTCCCGCTGCGACGCCGGCCAGATGCGCTTGAACGTCTGGTGAAACACCACGGCGTCAGAGGATACCTCCTCCACTATCGTCATCGTCTCCAGGGTGGCTGGAAACAACAAATACATGTTATATTATTACCACTTTATATTTGGGCGAAGATATATTCTTCAGGTTCTGCCTGTAAGGTAATCTAAGAGCAAATTGTCGACCAAGTTTTTGTAGTCATCATCATCATCATCAGTCTATTCAACTAGTGTTAAATAATTACATACATTATGTAATAAAGTAGATTTAAAAAATATCCGTTATCCGTTACTTTTTAACCCACAGTTTGTAAACAACCAAGATAAAACAGTCAAATCTGGGAATGGTAGAGTGACTTTAGTTTTCAAGTATCACCGCTAGATGGCGCTAGTAGTGAAATAAAACGCGCTATCGTTTGGTGTTCCATAAAACGTTACTTCAAATCGGCGCAATGAAGATGCAATGTTGACGTGTAAAAATATACACTATTTTTTAAAGCGCGTCCTGTATAAAACTGGTAATGCGTTTATAAAGCAAATAAACTAAATAAATAGTAGGGCAAATAGTAAAAATACTTACTTTACTATTTACTACCCAATTTGTGTGATATACGAATACGTCATGTGATGTGACAGACACGGTTGTGTTGTATGTGAGGAGTGCGGGTGTGTAATTAACAATACTATCGGTATCAATCGATCGATAGTTAGCCAATTTGCAATAGTATTGACTGATACTATTTGGATTACCGATAGTATTGTTACAAAGAACTTCGATAGGTTGTTATGCGTGGATCGAGGCGCTCCTGGCATCGGCACCCCAGTGTGATGTGTTCGCTGACGGGTGGTGGAGTGTTTGTCGGAAAATTGTAATGTTTTGTGAGAGTATGAATGTGTGATTGGTTGTCTTAATTTCTATTTTTATTCTTTGACCCATGTTGTCCAATATATTGTATATAATTAATTGTTGACGTAGGCTTACTTAGTGAATAAGAATCTATCTGTAATACCGGTAAATCGAATAAAGAAATAAAACTATTTACGAGAAACAACTATCGATAGTATTGCAATCGGTCGATAGTATTGCCACGGTCAAAGTCTAATTTCTTAATTGCAAGTAAGCACGTTGTGATTTGCACGTCAGTCAACATTTTTTATGAATTTACACCACTTTGCAAGGACAAGGTGAGGAGAAAATGTGGCAAAAAACATTCAGCAGCACATCTTTTAAAATCAATACTTACCAATTTAATTTCTTAAATCGTTTTTTGTCTCGGACCTCGATCTGAATCGTTCCTGATGCAAAGGCTGTCCATAGCCATACAGCGCGGTAACGCCGCTGGTATTATGGGCACCTTTGTATTGGGAAATTTGTATCAGAGGAGGATTATTTTTATATTTTATCGTTAGTTATTTGTTTTTAATTATACCGTATTGTACTTACTTATTAATAAACATATATTTCTTAATAACTAGGTAATTGTAAGTCTTGTCTTCGTGTGTACTCACTTTCCCACTCGTACCGGTAGCGCGGATTGAAGAAGTAGTGGCACATCTCGCGCGCGGACACGCCGCGGACTTTGTGTATCGCCTTCAGCGGGTCCATCACCAAGCCGTCCACTTCCATTTCCCTGGGGACAGATAAACTAGGCTTTTATTGTCGTATTAATATAATAAGTATTTAACTTTATTCTATTTTTATTTGAATGACTTCTAGTCTCATTTAAGAGATAATTTCGCCAATGTTAAGTTATTTAGAGTATTCATGTAAATAGAAAATTAAAGGAATAAAAAATCAATCAATGATAGCGGATTATTTAACTTTAATTAACGAACTTCCCAGGTTTTGTCATCTGAAAATGTCAAGTTGCCAACAAACACTAGATACGATAGGATATCAATGAGCCATTTTCTTGTATAACCGTTCTTTAAAACTAGATGGCAGCACAAGTATGAAACAAAAACTTTAAAGCGAACAATTGGAGCCCTCAATTTCCTAATACTCAGGGGTCAATTATTTGACCGGAGTAGTACAGTCGACAGCAGATCAATGGTAACACTTTTGACAGATCTCTTGAAATCGTACTGCAAGTGTTACCATTGCTCTGCTGCCGACTGTACAAAATAAGTTATAAAATATACTAAACGTATTTGTAATGTGAATTCCAATTCATTTTGGCCGATGGCATTGGGTCATGCCATAATAAATTAAAAAAATTAATGACATTTTATATTTGATGCAACCGTATAATTTTACGTTAGATATAGCTAACGTCATCTATATGTGTATAGTATCTAGTATTTGTTGGCAACATTGTTATGTTGGCAGCCCTAAAACGAGGAGGGTGAAGTCACTATAAAGGTAAGAACGAACGACTAGCTCTTGAAAATGGCGGGAAACGACGGTTGCGAAATTATTTGATAATTTTCCTTTTAATGTCTACAGGGACTATTTTGTGTTTAATATCACGTTAAATTAATCAGAAAATGTTCGCGAAAGACAGTGAAGTTATTGGATTATTTATGCAAGATCTGAAGTTTCAAGCTTTTATCAAGAGTTCCCGCTACAAGCTCGGGAGTGAACGTGACTGTCGAGCTGCTTCGACCAGGGTGATGACGCTACGGCGTCTCCTCTGGATGAAGACATGAAGACGCGGCTACCCAGGGTGAAGACGCTACTGCGACTCCCCTGGAGGAAGATAGAAGACTATTGAATATATTGAATTTTCTGTAACATGACATTGGCGAATGACGAACTGTCGAGTCCATTAATAAAATAAATAAAACGAACGACTAGAATATGAGATATTCACACTCGGATACTTTTACACATGTACATAATTCATATGTTACTAATCATACAATATCACATTTGTATTTCATTTGCAATAATCCCTCCTTCCTGTATAATGAAACGCATCCTGTAACGATTGCGTGCCGTATAGAAATTGCAACAACAAAGCGATAATTGCTTGTGGGCAAGTGATTTATAATGATTAATGAATTACCAAAGGCATCCTATCACATAATTATGCGATAGGATAAAAATAATGAAGCGATCAAAGAAACTGAGGGGAGACCATAAAAAGTCGCTCCAATGCCGATATCGATAGTAATAGACTGTTCTGAGCACGAATTCAGCGTAAGCTCGCACTTACAACTGTCAAAATTGTATGAAACTGACAGTTGTAAGACCGAACTCAAACTCCACTCATACTCAAAACTGTCTATGACTTTCGGCCTTTGAGTACGATATCAATGTGCTTTCGACTGTAGGTACAGTCGAAGACAGAGATAGACATGGTGCTCATTAACGTAAAACTGCTGGACCGATTTTAATCATTCTTTTACAGCTACATAGTATTAACTTTTATCTATGTATCAGAGAAAGAATTTTGTAATAGGTCAGTCAGTAGTTATTGAGAAAATCTCAACCTTAAAAACTCTCCGGTACACCTTTCTCTGCGTTAGACCATACAATTGTAGATTTTGATTACAATTTATTATTATCTAATTACTAACATGCACTTCATCGCTGATATGTCCATTTCACAGTGTTTGTAAAGTCTGTCACTTAGTGTAATTATTCTTGTTAATGGTTTAAAAAATGTCCAATTTGTTTTGTTTTTGAATGAGTTATCTGGGATGGCAGAGACAACGTCGTCCGGGAGCGAGTTCCAGGCTTGAACAACTATGTTGCTTAGGAAGTGACGTGCGACATTGGTGCTAAATATTTCGCCGCCATTTTGGGTCAACTTAGCTGCCGGGAACCTACCTCCTGTACATCCTCATATCCCCCTCCTCCGCGAACAGCTGCCAGCCTATCTCGCCGCCGACACCCTCAAAGGCCGCCTGGATCTGTTCCGTTGATATCCGGTCGATCTGAAACACATTACAACAAAATATCACATCAAAGCTCTTTATTGCAAGTAAGCACGTTGTGTACATTTTTGCACGTCGAATTTTTTTACACTTTGCTTAGGAAATGGAGGAGATCAACCAACGCTGAGGAGATCACGTGACAAAAACTTTCAGCATCACGTCTTTTAAAATAATTACAATTAAATTATTTAATAAGTACGTAATTAGATACATAATTATTGTTATTATTTACAAAGTAAACCTGATCCTTCATACGGAACCGGCGACACACACCATGCATGTTCATCTTTTAAATATAAATATGATCGCAGTATGGAGTTCGTAACTTATTAAGGCTGTTTGAATGATCGATGATGTCACAAAAAAATATTATCGCAACACATGAAGCCCGATCGATATTGATAATTACTCTCAAAAGAACAGAAGATCTAGTTTCAACAAACAAAAAATATAAAACCTTAGCATAATTAAGAAGTTCCAGAGAGCAGACTGTAATTTACTATTTTAAGCATTAGGTATTTTCAGAATTAGGCCTACAGAGAATTAGCCATTTAAAGAATTAGCCAATTAAAGAAGTACTTTTGCGACTCTGTTGCCATTTTGAGAATTAGGCCTTATGTGTCTAAACCCTTTAAAAGTCTCTAGACTCAAAAATCGTGGTTATACCTAAATCATACCGACTAGGAATCGAACCAAGAAGAACCCCTCACGCAGAAGGCAGGTGCACTACCGATTAGACTGACGGTCTAATTAAAAAATAATAAAGTGTAAAATTAATTTTACATCCATTGCATAGAAATGCATATGGCACTGAGAAAGCAAAATCAATAAACACCCAGTTAGAGACGTAGCGGTGGAATAACCTTCATTACCCAGTCGGTTCGTTGCACTGTTTTCGTCATTTCTGTGAAACACGCCATTTATGTGGAAATCCATTGAAAATGAAAATCCTCATTCGCGCTGAATTGCTTTCAATTAAAGTAAATCTATATACTTTTACAACAAAGGTTTGGATTTGTCATGCCATGAGGAAGTGTGTAGAATAAAGTTGGTTCTCAATGTGGGTGGTACCGCCCCCCAGTGGACACTGAGGCAATCTACGATGGGCAGTGAGCTCAAAGGCTATCTGAACTAAACAGAAGAACAATAACCAAACCAGGGTTCATGTTGTGTACTGGTCTTTTCATGTAACATTAAGTATTACCACATGAATGCACTAAAAACTGACTTAAAGGGCACACTACTGAAAGCAGGTTCTGCTCTGAATCAGAGGAAGCACCCTATACAATATACGCGAGTACGATACTATTATTCAAAGTACAAGCCGAGCCTTAGATGGCCACTTGATGCTACCCGATGATCTACTCTTGCTGTGCAGGAACGCCGACACATTAGTTAGACCAATGATTTAGTTACCCATGGACTTGATGAACCAACACTTGAACTAGCGATCTTTCGTCTGCTAGAGTGTCAATCGTCTGTGTCTACTACTACTGTTTGTACTCTACATTGTGCTAAATGCGTCTGGCTATAATCTGTCAGTGTCCATGTATCCTCACCTCTGTCCACAACGGGTGCACAGTGAGCCGGTTGTCGATGGCGGGCGGCGGGAGCTCAACCTGGTCGCGTGTGTGCACACTGGGAGGGGCGACGCGCGCACACCTCTCCTCCTCCATCTTGTCGAAGCCTGTCTCGACCGCATCGTAGAACTCGTCGTCTGGCAATGTGGAGTGTGGGCCCTCCTGGAAACAAAAATGAATCATTTATGTGACAACGAATCATGAAATGATTATGATACCAATGATATCTAATATGGCATACTTCCAGGAAGGAAGGTACTCTTTCTTTTGGAAATAAAATCGTGAAGATGAGGTAGTGGTCGCTGGCTCAGAGCCCCAAAGCGGATTTTGGCCTGATGCCAAATAGCACTACTGCAACCTGTATTGAGCTACCTGTCGCCAGCCGGTTGACTGAAGATCTCGCAGGTCCTTCTGCATGCTTACAGAAGGACCTGCAAGAACTTCAGTTTGGACCTAGTAAATGCCAATTCGCTTTGGCCTTGATGAACCCAAGATTGCATGTTTCCGCCCTGCCGTTGGTAACCATTTAATGATCATTCGTTTTGATAAATGATGAAGAAAAGCAAACTCGCATAAATTGCAATGTTATAGTGATATCAATTATGACGCGGGTGTGGTTTCCGTAATGTATATTAGAATCCAAAGCTATTAATAAACAAGTATGGCTGTCGTTGTGTGATTTGAAACCCCCTTAGCATATTTGATCTACTAATCAACTTCCTACGCAACTCGTGGAAAGTTGATTTACGTCACATCTGTCTGGTTGACACGCAATGTGGTGGCATTGCATTGTCACCCCATCCCCTAACATCGATTTAGATAATTTCAGGCGGTATTTTCGTTGGAATTTCTGTAATACTTCACCCTTTCGTAAGAATTTACAACCTTTAAGGTTGTCTTATCGAAAGTATCGTGACCCACTGAATTGAAAGTTATCCGCACATACTGTTATTATTAGACAGTGCCTACATTATCCTGAGCCGTGATATCCATACTAATATGCGAGGAAAGCAATAGCGAATTCCGCAACGCTTATGCACGTACAAATAAAGGACGTATTGCGAAGCAGAATTTCGTCGATTGCGTGAACGGCGGGTATATCAGGCGCGCATAGTAATTAGTCCCTCATGACCTGATTCTCAAGAGAGTATAAACAGAATTACAATTGGTTGTTTAGTCGAGCCTATATTATAATTTAAAAAATTATTTGACTAACTAAAAACCCGACTGCCAAAAATTTAAGCAGCATTTATTAATTTTTATGGCCTATGTCACTCCTACAATCAAGACGAATAAATGACACCTCAATTATGTTAAAATCCATCAAGCCGTTTAGGCTGCAGCGCGTGCCAAAGAATTAGACATACATACATACATACTTACATACATACACTCGAAAAACATAACCCTCCTTCTTGGGAAGTCGGGTAAAAATAACGTTTATATATCCCATAAAATATTTATGTACCTATATTGATTAAATTGATTGCACATTATTAGTCAGCATGTTTTGTCCTACTGTTGGGCAAAGTCCTCCCCTTATCTTGTCAATCATTCGACTAAGCTTATTATATTTTTCAACATTTAACTTACCATTTAGTTGACCACCTTACTGACTATGATCATGATCCGGGGTCTATAAGCGCACATAACATTTATCGAGTAGAGATAAAAATAATGCAAGATGTCAATAAGCCACTCACAGTATAAGTGCGCCAAGTAACGAGACCTATCGATTTCTAATGTGGAATAGAAAAATATAATTTTCCATCATGTGTCATGAAGGTTTTTGTACATTTATAATGTATGCTATTAAATATCAAGTACTGTAATGAAATTAATGATAATGACACGTGCTAAGCTATTATTTACACTTTTACGTTCCATAATTTGACCAGTCCACTTTAATTTTCGTGTACAGACCTATTATTAATAAGTGCGAACCTATACGACGACGGTTTTAATGGCACACGGTATGTTTACTGGAGTAACAAAGTAAAACAGAAATATACTATGTCATCCACAGTATTTTAATATCATTTCCCACAATTAATGGGGCAATTTCAAACTTTAAGCCAATTAAAACTTCATCTCAACTCGGGACTCTGAAAATCCCTCAGTAACTTTGTCCCATCCACTCTAGTAACACAAGATGTGATTTTATTTATAGTAAACCTGCAGATTAATAAAACAACGGAGGTTTGTCGTATCAACATTTACGACAAAACAAACAGTGCCTATACAAATATTTTCCATGCCAAAGTATCTACCTGACGACATAGTCCCGAGGCCGTGTCACCTGCTATTGTTTCCCCGATATAGGTCGCAATGGCTCAGCTAACCCACATTATGGATAATAGGCAAGGGGTATTAGAACAGCTTTATTAAACAGGCCACAAAGAAGTTAACGCCCTATACATTACATGATATAATAAGGAAGGAAAGACTAATAAATCGCAAATAATTTGCTAGCCGCAAGTGAGTCTGCCTACGAGTGACTGTAACACTGGCTGGCTACAGAGTAAAATATTTGTTTTAAGTATACTTAAATGGACAGAGGTGATTCATCAAATTATCAGATCCTCTCCCGCATATATTTACAGCAATACTTTTAAACTTCTATTTCCATATTATGTGTTTTTCGCGATCCTGAACTGACTGCGCAGGCAATGAAAGCGGAGCCAATATAATCGTATTCTATATTTTGATTTCGTAGTTAAATTATATGCGTAGAAATTCATTATTGAAAGTTATCTTGTAAAGTCCGGCCAGGTCAGCCATGTACCAATAAGTTATCGAATACGTTTACAGAATGCTCTCAAAACGGTGAAGGAAAACATCGTGATGAAACCTGCATGTCGTAGAAGAAAAAAAATCTAAAGCATGTAAAATCCGCCAACCCGCACTGGGCTTGCGTGGTGGATCACGGCCCGAGCTTCTTCTATATAGGGGAAGGTATGTGCCCCAGCAGTGGTGACATAAAAATAGACTGATGATGATCTTGTAAAGTCACTCGTATGGAATAAAGGAAGGAAGGATTTCGAATAACTGGACTTTAGAAAAAGTTGGTAAGTGTAATAAATGAGTTAATATTTGTATTTTGTATTTGCTATAATTCCCCTTAAGGACATTGAGGTCACAATCATCACAGAGGAAATGTTACAGTTGTAGAACGGAAAACCCTGAAAGAATTTATGCAAATGTCTCAAGTTTATTACTTTCAGCTGAGGACAGATAAGGACGGCGATAAGACATTTAAATAAGAACAATGTAGCATTAAAACAATACGACGCTACAATAAGTAAAAACTGTGCACACATTCAGTATAATGTTGATAAGCAAGAACAATAGTTTATTTTTATTAACACAAACTATTCGTGGTTAGGAATTCAGTCTATTAAATCAGGGTTGAAAATAAGTGGCAATGAAAATCTTCATTGAGAAATTTCCAATTAATGAAAATCGCTGACTTGATTTTAAAGTTCAGGAATTGCAACAATCTTTTAGGTTTTATCAGATAAATAAATTGTAAAAAGTTAAAAATCATGATTCAGGGTTGAACTTAAGTGTCAATCAAAATTTATATAGGTACATCAAAATATATAGGTACGACGTACCTGATTCTGTATTGGCTAAAGAAATATACGAACCAATGGCGTTCGATCCCACGAATATTCGAGCCCATGAAATTCGAATGAACGAATTGTCGGTTCTAAGTGTATCGATTCAACAAATATTCGAGTATATGGCATTCGACCCCCGAATATTCGAGCCCATGAAATTCGAATGAACGAATTGTCGGTTCTAAGTGTATCGATTCAACAAATATTCGAGCCAGCGCTCATCGATAGAATGAATTTCGATCGCATGGGGTACACTCAAATAAAATTCTACCCGTATGATGTTAAAGATGTAATAAGTATAATAATACTATAACAAAAGAACAAAGGTGTTGTACATTTTCGGGGAAAAGAAATTGCTCACAGTTTGAATAGCAATTCAGTATTTGAAACATAGGGGTGTGTTTACGTGTCAATCCAAATATAACTTCACTTTATTACGACTCACGAAGTAGGACAAATGGAGATTTAATCTTGTATGACCTAGATTCGAAACTAGTTTTCTAGATTATTAAGGTAATAAAAACACTATCAGGGTGCCTATGATCAGTTAATTATAGGGGATAAGCGAGGTCTCGAGTACTGTATTGGTTCAGAACAAAACAAATGCGTAAATACATAGAGCGTTTATTTTTTTAACGGATTGAAAATAAAGATAACCGGCTTCTAGGAACACAGGATGGAACGAAAGGATATAAGCCGGGTGAAGCCCAATTGAGGGTCCTCAAGTATCGTTAACTGAACAACTTTTGTTCTACGAATTTTCAATTTAAAAAAACCTCGCAAAAATCGAATAGTCGTAGAACAATAGTTATGCAGTTATCGATGTTCAACACCCTTTCGGACTAATGCCCTTTTCCTTACGGGTGGGTGTAAGGAAAAGTATACATTAATTTGAAGTAATGGCTTAATATATTTTTAATTCTAAAACTAACATAGGTACAAATTGCTGTTAACCATATACCTAGTTAAACCTCAATTCCCTAAAGCCGTGGTTTATCTTATCACTTTCACACTTCGTTAAAGTTAAGTTAGAGGGCTGGTTTAAGGCTAAACAGGTAGTGATTATATCCGACTGCTGTAAGGAGGGTAATATTTTATAACATAAACTAGCATGTAAGTTTACTACATATTCGAAAGCTTACACTGCTCTATTTCACGTGACCTATCAAACCAACCAGCCCAAATTATATTCCCACCGCTGACATTTGGGGGTCGTCGAATTACTACAAAAGGGTAATAGACTGACACACCCCATTGTGGCGTGGTGGGCATTTGGCGTCGTGACGTCACCTCGGGCACTCCCCATAGCAGCAAAATACACCGGACAGGGTGTTTTTATGTGTACAACTTTCACGTCGCTTATCTAGGTAAGTGAGACGTGGTCTGACGTACACGAAGATATCCGTTTAAATATCGTTTTATATTCTTTCTGGACTATGGTGGACTAAGTGGCTCTTAGGACTAAGCTTTTAGCATACATGGAGTTGTTGAAGAGATAGCAAAGATAAGTATTTTCCGAAAATCCTTCTAAACTTCAATTTGCAAGAAAAAGTTCATTTTGAATACGAAAATGATTCATGCGTATCAGTCGTAGTGCGTGAATTCCATACATTCTTAACATATCAACCAGACCACTAAGAACTGATGTTACCCAGTAGAGTCATTAAGGTTGAAAATTACTCAAAAAGTATTTCGACTATTTTAAAAATTCTATTACATTACATAGCCTGCGCTCTAAGCTATCTACTAGTGAAAGAATTTCGGCAATCGGTCAAGTAGTCACACCATCTTTATGTATCACGAATAAACAATTTTGAATTTTTGAATTTGAGTAGTTCTTGATAAAATCTCAACCTTAATGTGACCCCCTATATACTTTTCTTTGTTTTCGACTGTACCTTACACGAATTCATTTCGCATTCCCCCTATATTCGTAGGGTTAAAATAAGCTCCACTATAATACCTATGATTGCCCCTCGACGACACGTCAAGGCAACGTATGTCTATTTTGGGCACAATCTGACAGTTTCACATTAGTCTGATTTATGGCCGTGTCTGTCTGAAACCTTTATTTTATGATAATATATTGTGTTGCATGATGTTGCTTGATGTAATTACACGAACTTTGTTTATGTTTTGTATTGTACAGTGCCGCAAAGACAAATAAGTATATAAATAAAATATACTTAAGGGAAACAATTTGGCACAATAGGAGAGCTGCTAATATCAAAACTACCACTTACTAACTTACTTAGACTACCACTTTTTAACACTGCTCTCTCTTTCGCGGGTTTGCTGGTGGAAATCTATTTTGAGATAAGCTCGCCCTTTGTACCAATTTGTTTCTTTTGTATGTTATTTATGTATCTGTCTGTGTTGTGCAATAAAGTGTTAAAACAAACAAACAAAAAGTTTGATATTTAGGTTTAGGTGTGATTCTGTCATGGCCTAAACCTAAACGCAACTGTCTCTCATTTATATCAGAGAACGAGAAGCGATAATTAAAATTAGCGTGCCATCGTCGACTACATTGCGTTTGTTGTGCATTTTTTTTTAGCTGCGTCCGAACATGCGCTTAGCGTTTAAAATACCGCTTTTAGTATGAATATTGTTGAAGCAGATTATGAGCCCGAATTTAAGTCTATTTATAGTGAAATAAAGCACGTAATCAGAACTACAAATCGAATCCACAGGTAGTGGAAATTATGGTATCTAAATTAGTTTTTAAATGGTCCATTAAATAAAATGATACGATACACAATAGGACAGTAAACTGTTATGTATTATCTGATATACTATGTTGTCAAAAATGTCCACAAGCAATTTAAACAAAATATTTTATCTATAAACACGGCAAGGTCACAGTTATACCACCGGGGGTACTGACAATGCTGCCTTTGTTCCGGGATGTATGGCAGCGCGGGAATTAGCACATCAAAGCCGGAGACGTCAGTCTACGATTTCTTTACGCAACTTTTGAAGGACATTGCATTTCTAATAAAAGTTACTGAAATTGAACTAAACTTTGATCTTATAAAGAAATCCGCAATCTCGGACAAAAGATTAGTAGCATAAACATAGTTTATGTTTTAATAGACGGACATGTGTGATTCTGTCGCGGCCGCCAAGTCTAATCCTAAACCTAAACGCAACTGTCACTGTCACTCATAATACACCGCGTAAGAGGAAGTCTCGCTTAGTGGTGATTAAAATTATCGTACGCAGCCTGAAATCGCTACAATAGTAATATTCAAGACTAAGAATTCACATATAAACGAGAGTAACTTAACTAAAAGTAGGATGGTAAATAAATTACAATATAATCATAATCCAAGAGACCTTATACAATAAGCAAGAGAAAAATCACAGGCAAAGCTTACCTTAGTAGATGTATAGACAGGTCATTAGTCAAATCGAAAAATTCAGATAATAAGGAAAGGTATACGCACCAAGGCTACATCACGATTCACAACCACTAAATGGCGAGACAATGCCGCAAAAAGCTCTGGGATTAAATGAGCCGATGAGAACATACAAAGGTTGGCTGACGTCATTGGACAGCGTCATCGGAGGGTGGTTGTCGCTATGGTAGTGTCCCATTTGGCCTACATTGGTGACGTCATAAAGCTACCCTAGGGCTGAGGTACAGATGATGCAATGTGATTATATCTATAGGTTGAATTGAAAGAATAAAAGATAGTAGAATCTATTTCTGTCTCAGGAGAATAGATTATCTCTATATTTTAAAGTAGTCTAGTCTTTCGAGGTAGATCTACTTAATCGAATTAGTGGTCAATTTCCCCTATCAGTCAAGATGTTACATTCGGCCGATTTCCTTTCTATCGATTAACTTAAGTATACAAATAAACATTACCTTCTAATGTTGGAGAAATAACTTTAAATCAATAGAACAATTGTGATTTTAAAAAGGATGTCGATGAAACGTAACCTCATTACTTACATATCATTCCAAGACAGCTAATAGAAAAAGTGAAAGACAATAAGTACAGGAAGCTAAGCTAACCACAGAGTATGCTACTATGCCCGGAAAAGAGAGTGGAATAGGTCTAGGGAGGGGCTATGAACAAAGTGGTTTCATTAATTGAGCTTGCCGGTGGAAATTAGCTATCACCTTTACCTATAAACTGCTACCGTAAATAAGCAATAAATAAATCTTTTAAAAACCTAACCTGAATGTAGAAAAAATAATTTGTGTACAATTCCTTGATAGTAAGTAAAAACGAGGTCGAAGATGGAGCATAAAGACCCTAGATTACACGTTACATATATACAGATACAAGATTACCTCTATCTCTCATTCGGACTCATTTTTACAGGCAACCATTCCCAAATTCTTGTAAAATACCTATAATACTTCTAAAACATGAACTCGAAACAAGAACCACTCATAACGAAAACAATATTGAAGTAGACATTACGCTCGTAAGCGTAACAGATAACTACGCCAGATTTACATACGAATGGCTTCATGACAAAGAACTTAGCTATTCGTTTAAGTAGAATTTCATACAGAAGCGCTAAAACAGTCTGTAATGAAGTAAATTAACTTTAATTGCATTAGCGCTAACGCTAGAAATGCTACGCTCCACCTTTCATAAACGTCTGATGGATGATTTAATGAACACAATCCGAGCGGGCAAATATTTGCTTTCGGGAGTTACACAAGTATGACGGATTACTCGTTGGTGTACTGAAAATGTGCGCCTAGTAATAGCGGAAACAACATAAATGAACCAAAATAATCAGTGGAAAATGGTTTATGTTGCAGAAGTGAAGGTCCACCGTATTAGCATGTTTAGTACAGTTGAAGGACTTATTAGGACGTAGACTTGTGTGCAGCTCGGTAACAGAAAAAGATCAACCGTGGACATCTTGCCTGGGGGACATAGGAGCGAAAGAACACGAAATAGGTACATATCACGCGTTCATATAAACGAAGGAGGGAAGACTTTTCATAATTCTTTGCCACAGAAAGTAAAGTATGGACGCCAAAAAATGCGGTGTTTTGAGTTTCACATTAAGTCCCAGGCCATAAACATTCTTCTTATGGTGCCGCCTTTTTGCGAAGGTTAGAAATAATTAGGGCAGTCTGCATTCTCAACAATGTTGCACGGAAAAATGTCTTCTATACCGCTTACGTAAGTTCATAAGACCTCCTTCTTCTTGAAGGCATTCTTGCAATGGCAATGGCAAGAATGAGCTGGATCTTCCCTCGTAATGTCAATTAAAGAAGATCGTCCTCCCCAATCCAGTATCCATGAAGCTATGTCAAGTTTTCGTATTTTAATGGTATGTATGTAGGATCTCCCCGGAATTCGTGGTAGACAGGAGATATTAATAGGCAATTTCGATTACATTTCGAACGCTTACATTATTCACACATATTTCACCCATAAACATCACGGAACATGAGAATGCTTTTGTTAAATATTAATGCACGCTAGCATTCATTAATTTATTCCGTGAAGCCTATAAATTATTGATTGGCCGTCTGTATTCCTTGACACGAGCGAGTCTGACCCCTCGCTTCGGGCCAACGTGTTTTGGTTTAGCTTTAGGCAATCGATTTGAAGCTTCAGAGAAACGCAATTGAGGCAACCACTATGAGTTATCATAAAGGTTTTATGTACCGAATCAACAAACATTATAATAAAATTAATAATGATGTATTAAAAGAAGAGAATAAACGATGACACAAAATAGGCTCCTAGGAATCGGAGGTCATACATTAAACGGGTGTATTTTTGTCGGAAATTATGCTCGATACCAGATTATATACTGGCAATACTAAGAAATTTTATAGACTTTACGTTTTAATAGTTCGCCTTACATATGATTATGACTATCGAACTTCTTACAAGAACAAGCATTGATGACGATGTATTCGTCATCGCGTCGTCATATAAGGTACACCGATGCCAAGATGTGATTCATTAGTACGTGATAGTATAAGCCGTGGACAGCTATGACGACATAGTATGATACAATCTGTGTGACGATACTAAAGTCTTGTAGGAAAATCTTTATGTGTGGGTATTCGAGTTCTGACTCGAATATATCTTTTTGGCAAAAGTTGATACCCAGTATTATTTTGTAAACAAATATGAACGTCTAATTGCCTGTTGTGATGCAACACTGAAGGAAATGATTGATCGAACCTGCTAATCATTGTGAAAATAAAGTGATCCGATCTAATAATGTGAAAATAACTATGCAATAATCACAGAAAAGCTTCAATGTTGGTAGGGTAGGGTAGTTTTTGTTTACAAAATAAGACGCTTCGGTTTAGATACTCATAAATTCTGCAAGATGATGTCGCATAAAAACCTTTTAACGAGCAACAATAGCAAGATCACTGAACCGTTAGTCTATTCAGTAAGGGCAGACGATTCAAGAGGTCATTGTATACTAAACACCTGAATGCTAAACTTAGCCACTGAAAGAAACCCTTTGCATTCTATAAATGGCCTCTATTGTTATGGATAAGCACAACAAATTATTATAATGGATGGAAATATGTCATTTTACTACTAGCTATATAGGGTGTAATTGAAATTATTGACAATATTGTAAACTAAGACCCTACTCGTTATACGCTACAGGCTACAGGAGGACGCAAAAAAACGATATAAATACATATATGTAGACGAAAAACCTTAACTTCCTCCTTCCAACAATCGGGTAAAATACAAATGTCAAAGTAGAATCGAAATTAGTCGAAAATAAAATAGTACAATTTAGAAATGAAGGCAAAGTTTCGAAATATAGATACTGCAAACCTACAACGCATAGGTGACAAACTTCATACTTAAGCTTGCTCGTTTTGCTAAAAAAAGAAACGAAGCATAACCCTATAATCACCTCACTGTAACCATTAATTTACCAATAACCATTGGTAAAATTGAAACTCCAATGTCATGTTGTAACCAGATCAACAATGACCTAGAGTGGTTATTGAGCGGCCTCAATCTGCTACATAAAGAGCCATCTGATGTTCCGATTGCAATCTGGTTTTATAACGCGAAGCAGGAATAATCAAAGCCCATATCGTTTCCAGGCATGTTTTTTTCCACGACATTCAAGTTGCAGTATTAAACAGCTCTTTACAAATGCAAGATCCGTAGTGTTATTGTTCGGTGTAGAATACAAATCTATGTCCATCATGTATTAACATTTGTCGAAGTACTGAGGCATGTAATGGATTATATAGCGGTTTTATTTCGCAACAATACTCAATATAGTTTCAGAAATGCTCTTAATAATCCAAATGTAAGAGTGTAACTATAGTTCATTTTTTTAATTACATATTACTTTCTTTTGTTAAATAATTTGTCTAAATAAATTATAAATATCATAACTCGTTTGTGTCTTTTAGAGTGTAAACTGTAAATATAAATACATATAAGATGTAAAATGTAAAGATAACATTTAGGTTTAGGGAGGTTATCCAACCTTTTATTTTCATAAAGCCTTTTAACTATATTTTAAGTGGCCTACAGTCGAAATAATGAACATAGAATTAACTGCATCTGATGTTTTTAAGACCTCATCCCACCAGATCGTATTGTAAGTGTACTAGAATAAGCCCTGAACTGTGATCTTGAAACACCAAGGTTGAACGTTCGGGGATACACAGACGCCGCTAACAAACGGACAAGTAGTCGACTGTACCCAGACTGGAAAGCGACGCTGAGGGCGTTTCACCACAACCAGACACCGGTCGACCTAGGCACCGCGCCAGATGGGAACGAGTCCCTTCGTCCGCGCACCTTGATATGCGTATTACATTACATTACGCACACGTAGCATTGTTGAGCCATTATTATTCGTCATTTGGCCGTGTTCGCATTTGCTTTATAGACTTGATAGACAGCACATTGAAGGCTTTGTTTCAACGTCATTTTCAATCCCTATGAGCCCAATATTAGACATAAGCCTCTCACATGTGTCGCCATTCGCATCAACTATCCAACATTCCAGTTTCTTTGTAAGTATATCGTCTTCGTCAGACCAACGAGCCTATTATTATTATTTATTTATTCAATTATAACTGACTGGTTTACAGATATCACCAAAGCACCGAGTCAGTGGATACAATAAGTAATTACAATAATTCTATAGTGTACTGCTCAAGATGATATACGGACGTGAAACATGGGACGTTCACAGACGCTGTCTTGACGAAACTCAAAGCCGCACAAAGAGTTAGGAAAGGTCTATGTTGCGAATTTCACCCCGGAACCATATTGACTTTATCGGGGCAAAAACCGGCCACCGATATACGATACCGAATGTCTATATTAGAATGGGATAGACACTTGATGAGGCGTGAGGACGATAAATGGAGCCAAAGACTAACGGAGTGGCGATCTCGAACTGGACTCATCGTGATGGGAAGCCCGGGCGATTAATTTAGCACGGCCTAATTACGAATAGTGGTAAGTGGTTCCACTATCCCTGTTACTCGATCGTATAGTGACCTAACCACCCAATGCCTTACGTAAGATCGGACGCTTTACGACAGTCGCGGTGTGGTGTGGTGACCCTAATGTGGTGGTGCATTTATTTTTGAATCAACTACATTTTTTTGTTTTTTTGCGGATGGTTACTTTTTGACATGAAGCAAATAATCAAAGTCATTGCTTCGTGACGATACTTTCATACTTTGACTAATGTTAGAAACCTTTACATCGAATTCAGTTCACCTTTCTAGGAGAAACCTACTGTACATTTCTTTGCATTTTTAGTATAGAGTGAAAGTTTGTTCTTATGGTATTTATAGACCGTATTAATTTATTTATTTAGAATTTTCCTACATTTTACACCGATTAACTGGCCGATTTGTACCTACGAGATTTGTAAAGTAGTTTTATTTCTTTAATTGAAATATCTTAGAATCAATTCAATACCCATATTACGAACCTTCCTTATCACTTACTATACCTATAGCACGTACATTACACCCATAAAATCTCTTACTCGTTGCGCGAAGCCATCAACAAACCATGTATCAAATATTTTACCATGTTTTTATACCAAGTTGAACTTGCCAACCCAGATATCTGACCGCGATCGTTCGGCCTATCTCCGCAATCTCTCGGACCCTCGTTACTACAGTTATGTCAGACATTGCATCGCCCCATAATCACATTACATAAGAGCAACGGCAAAAAATTGCACTCGAAAGTATGTATTTATATTATTAGTAAAAAACTGTAATGCATTTATGTTAATTGTATAGACACGGAGGCCGTTGGTGATAAATGTGACTTAAAGTTAGGCGATGGTTTAAGGATTCTCGGAGGATTTCGCAATAAAAAATGTCAAATTATTGATTACACACGTTAGTTAAATAAAGCACCTAGGTTACTATAATGTTTACAAATGCATTAATGCCATCCAAATACTTCAATATCTTCGTGGTCTGAGACGAACCAGTAGGTACAATCTGAAATGATTTATGAGATAGATAATAAAACTCGAATATTTCATCAGAAAATTAGTCAACAATAGTTGCAATTTATTTACATTGGAAACATGAGTCAACGGATAGAAGCTGGAAAAATAACAATTTGTTGGAAACGCTATATCACAGCTCTGTATATTATTTATCATATGTTACTGTGTTTATCTAGCAAAGTTTTGACTATGACTACACAATATAAAATGTTTTAGTTACGAATAGTTTAGTTATGTTATTTAAACTCTCACTGCAACGGTTACCACGCAATCTTCAAGTGCTTCCGATAATAAATATTATCTCTGATTCGAAACGCATTCTTGTGTGGTGCGTGATTTTTGTAGGTCATTGTTAATATGCTATAAATAGTGACATTGCAGAAATCAGATAACAGCTCAGCGCGTGAATTTAGCTACGTCTCTCTCTTGCAGAAAAGTACTATGGAGTGAAAACTCTTTGGCGAATATCGACTTTCCATAAGTAACAAAAACGGTTAATGTTAGTTTAAAAGCAGCTTTAATTTGTTATATTTACGTAGTTATTTGTTTGATCTTCAGAACAATCCCTAATAAAGAATATAGTTTCCGTATTTACTGTGACTTAATTGTTACTAAAATAAACATAACAGTTACATTTTGGGAACTCTATGATAACTATTGTATGTATTGTTAAGTTACCGGTCGGAAGTATATATTTATTTTGTTAATGGCAAATGCATGTAGAGTATATTTATTATTTAGTATATTATGAGTATGGGACGACGCGTTGATAGGTTTTAACACACTGGAAATACGATCTAGATTGCATTTGGTTTTTGTAGGTTGTGGTGCTGTCGACTATTCGACGGTACTGTGATGGTTCCAAAAACGGATAGATTTTTAATAAATAGGATATTTAAGATCAGGGTGATCTACTTCAGGACTAATGCAGACCCATGTTCCAGGAACTTAAAATCCTGACAGTGCCTTCCCTTTATATTTATGAAGCATCACTGTTCGTGAAAAATAATGTTCACAATTACATTCCTTCGAAATCAAAACGAGTACTGAATCTCACAAGTTATCAAACAGGTAAAACGGCATTCTATGGAAGAAATGTTGTAGCCATGTCGGTAAAAATATTTAATTCCCTGCCTACAGATTTAAAAAAACTCGACTTCCCTGAATTTAAACATAGGCTCTTCGATTGGTGTCTCGATAGGATGTACTATCGCGTATCCGAACATTTTATTACGAACAAAGAACGGGCTGAGAGGGCGATCGCATCGCATTATTACGGCTTCCAATTACACTAATTTTTTAGTAAATTTTGACATTTTATAATTTAATTGTTGACATCTGACTGAGTATATTGTTTTGACATTTAATTAATTATTGTCTTATGTTGATTTTGTGTCCGAATTAATGTTTTAGTACCAAATTAATGATTTTCGATTCAATTATAATTAGCTATGTAAGTATAATAAATATTGTACGCCTGATATAGGTAGATTGTGGAAAGGATAAATATATTATAAGACCTATGTACAAACTCGCAATCTTGCAATAAAGATATTTTGATTTTTGATTTTGAATGAATCATGAAATTCTCTAAAATTTATAAGGAGTTTATTACCGATGCATGAGTCAATGAAATGTGTCATTTAATTTACACTTTAATACCAAGCTTATATTAGCTAGAGTTGTATGTGTTAAAATTTAAATTCCATAAGGCAATTTTTAATTTAATAAATTGAAGCCTGGGGATCTAGATATGGAAGTAAAAGTTCAACTTCAACTAGACGAGATAAAAGGTTTACTTATATATAGTCTTTGTTCGGAATCCTAAGTAAACTCTTAATGTAAAATTTGACATGCTAACATGGAAAATTTTCCTCTACTCAGAACAACATCTACTTTACTTAAATCGATAGCAAATAAGTTTATTGGCACTGTAAAATATAATATTCTGAAATATTACGATCTACAGGATGTCAATATTTATTTTGGTGATTAACACCACATGTCGTGAAAACAAAAATGAGTGTGGTACTAAATATGTCATGCACGAACGAATAACTAAAGTAGGCACATCTTTATAGGTACTAATTACTACAATCTTGATATTTAGATATAAATATTCTCTCGTAATTCTCTCGTGGCCGGCAAATCTCATCCTAAGGCAGCTGTGCCACCGCCGGCCAGTAAAGCGAGTAACTATGGGTTATTTTTCGCGCAAGAAACGTCCAATATACTCGCTCGGCGACACTCGTACAGCGATGAACTATAAATATTATGTCGCCGAGCGAGTATATTGGACGTTTCTTGCGCGAAAAATAGCCCATAGTTACTCGCTTTACTCGCCGGCGGTGGGACACCTGCCTAAACCTAAACGCATCAGCTGTCAATAAACAAATAACAAGAGAGAACTGGACGCCTCGGTTAGCGACGATTTGATTTAGCATTCACACTCTGGACTCAACACAAATATAAGTTATAAAGGTCTGGAAAACTTCGTAATAAAAACGCAGTAATAAGTGAAGCTGGATAAAAGCTCGTAAAAGAAATGCTGGTTAACCAGAGTAGAATAAGTGACTTTGAAAAACTAGCATCTTTAATATTATTACGTTTGACAGATATAAGGAATGGTACAAGTTGTGGATTTCTCTGAATTCCCAAGAGATAGGGAGTAGATTAATTCAAATTAATTTGAAATCAGTATCATGATCAGGAGGCCACAATTGAACCGATATACATACACGCGAAAAACATAATCCTCCTCCTTTCAATCAGGTATGGTATGATCAACATGACATCTTTATGGCCTATAGCGTAATAGTTATGTATTGCATAGACATACTACCGACTGTACATCATCCGACCAAAGAAAACTGTTCGATTCGATCCAGAGATATTTTAAGCAGCATAAACAGTAACCGTAATAAAGCAGCTGTAACAACATACCTGCCGCATAATTTTCTTAAACAACTTAAACTTCATTTTGTTCGCACCAAATAAAATCCTTAACAAAATAGACAGTCACACATCACTACACTAATTCGGCACTAATTCCGAAACGAAGGCCACAGTTAAAGGCACTGAAATAGCGGGAACGAATACCGCGCGTAAACAAACTAAAATCTAAAGAACACACGACCGGTTGTATCGCGCGGCCGCGTCTGAGTGAACTAAACTACTGACTGTAGTTAGTAGTGCCACAGTATAAAGACAAACTTTCTTGCCTACAGTATGACTATTCCATCAATCTAGTTTAGGAGAATGCACTTCTACTATGCTTTCAATATGTACTTACGTACGCATGCAACAAATGTGATTAGATGTTATTGCAAAATTACTGACTGTCAGTACTGCGTTGGACAAATAAAATTTATTCATACAGCCAAATATAAATAAACATTAAAATTTAAATCACGACTTTCATTCAGTCAGGGAGTTTGGATCACGGACCTAAAGTATAATGTGAAAGATGTTAAGTGGATATTGATCGTGCAGCGAATTGAATGCAAGTTGGATATTTTGCTGATTTGAACTTTTGTGCACTTTTGTTGACAATGGCGGTCAAATCAATCTGTCAATTGATGCAAATCAGCACATTTTCGACAATCTAACCAAGGTTGGTTTAAACTGATTGTCGGATAAAATTGGATACCTATAGAGGATGGAAGCGATACTGACATGCAATGTTGCCTGCTTGACTTTTTCCTGTGTGCCGTATTGTTTCGCTGTATAGTTTCTACGCTGTGGCAGTATCTATCTGTAGTTCAATATATGCGGGGAGAAATATAATGACGCATCATTACGATATGCCGGAATGCAGACCGCGGCTCAAAATATTTGATAAAGGGTAATTAGTGAAATATGGTTATGAACAATTCGTCCGAGAATCACTCGATATTAGTTCCCAAAGCAATCCAATGGATTTTATTGACAGTTGTGGTGTTTCGGAATGACTAGAAAAAGCTACCAGTATTTTATGATTCATTTTTTTAGATTCTTGAACGATAATCCAAAAATATCCAGCAGCATCGTAAAACCTTCCATTCATAAAGACGGGCGTGCACACGTATGTATTTGTATACCCTGTATACAAAAGTATATTTAATTAAATACTTCGATAGCTATTTAATGCGATTTAACTTCAATCGAATTTAATTTATATATTGTAATTTAAAATTGATTATTATTTGATTTTTTAATTTAATTAATTAATTTATTGTAAGTTATATGGAATTTTATTGGAACGAGAAAATGGACAATAAAATGTAAAATTATTAAGTAGGTATATTAAGTTGTAGTGCCCTTGCAGGGTTCGTGTGAGAGTCATTAAAATGTAACACCATGTATGTACCACATAAAGCAATAAATTGATTTTATTTTATTAGCTAAAAGACAAGAGTCTTTCGGTGCGACACTTTTTGGTTGAAGAAAGGTTTGAACTGAAATTACTCTTAAAATGTTGACGTGTAAAAATATACACAATGGCGCGAATTCATAAACGCGATTTAAAATTACTTTAGGCTTCTGTCCCTTTCTATCTGAACCTTTTTTAAACGAAGTGTGAAAGTGATAGCAACACGATTTAATGGAAGTGAGGGTTAACTAGTTTTATGAATAACAGCATATGTCTCAATTCTGATGCTCTCAAATTTATCTTTCTAATCCATAAATAAACATAAAATAGCACCAACCTGTTTCCAATCGTGAAAATAATTATGAACACTTCAAAACTAAACGTATCACACATAAAAACATCCACAATAGCTATTTCCGTAATAGGCCTATCAAATCACATAAATTAATTGTTCAGTCTGTCTGTCAATCAACGTTGCCACACAAATATAACGTTCAAAGTATGTATTATCAATTTGCTGCCATTTGTCACTGATATTTTTAGCGTAACGAGTAATATCAATTATCAATAACAGAAATAATTATTTGCAATAAATCGGTACCATTCGGTACAGACTACAGTTTCAGACCACATATTCCAGTGGACTTTGTCCACCAGGATCCCATTAAGAAATCTATAATGGAATTTCGGAGTTGACAAGTGTCGAAAATTAAATGTTTTTCGTCACTATTACATAATAGACATCAACTGTAAAAAAGGATTGAAATCAGTTGAGAAATCGTAGAAATTTTCACATTTTACACATTCCATACATTTTTCATTTTGCGAAGAAAAGGATGAAGCACGACTTTAAATATTTAATATCATCACCATCATCATCAGTCTATTTATAATGCCCCACTGCTCGGGCACAGACCTTCCCATACATCGAGGGAGCTGGGGCCATGATCCACCACGCGGGCCCATTGGCGAATTGGTGCATTTCACAGGCCTTAGATTTTTCTTCTTCTACGGCATGCAGGTTTCATCACGATGTTTTCCTCCCCGTTATAATAATAATAAATATTTCATATATCTGGTATTAATTAAGATATAAAAAAAAACTTACAGATAACATGGTCAAGTGAGATGATTGATTTGAATCGATTATCATTTTTCAAATTTTTTAAAGTATGTAATCCAATTTTCCTTTATAAATTACAGCATTAAAACGGTAAAAGCTATTTTTGCGCTAATTATGAAGCTCTCTGAAGTATATCAATACAATCAATATATATCAATAACTACTGCAACAACTCTGACCGAATTATTGTAACTCCTTCAGACCTAGTAGCTGAAAAAAAGTGCTTACCTCATGATCTGGTCCGGGTTTGGAAGCAAGCCTGGCTTCTGTCAGCTGAGTTTTCAGTGCCCTAGAACAAAACTGGTAGATTAGTTATCATCATCAGTCCATTTTTAAGGTTCCGTACCTCAAGAGGAAAAAAGGAACCCTTATAGGATCACTTTGTTGTCCGTCTGTAAAGACCTATATCTCAGAAACGCTTGGATCGATCAAGTTGAAATTACTACCAAATACTCAGGTCTGCAACCTCATATAGCCGTTAAATCAACCTTCTACGTCAACGCAATCAAAAGATATCGCTGTTTATGTTGCATTTTATCGCATATTTATATGAAAATGCAAGAAAACCAAGACCTGTGTACTTGACCGTTGGCCTATAATCATGAAATTTGGCAAGAAGAGGTCTTATAGCACAAGTAAAGGAAAAAATCCGAAAACTGTAAATTTGAAGTTCTATTACGAAATACTTATTTTTTTGTAATTACAAACTTATATTTCCAGTTGACGCCTGGTATGTCGGATGTATGTATGACGTTATCAGTTTCGAAAACGCAAAGATAAGTTTGTCCCTAAATCTAGTTTATCTTTTCGTTAGAGCAAATGTTATGGTGAAGTTGCACGGAACCCTCGGCCTCGGTGCGCGAGTCCGACAGCCGACTCGCACTTGACCGGTTTTTTATGTTTATTGAGGCACAGGCCTTCCCTTAGGGCAGACGCACAACGCTACGGCGCGGCGTCAACGCCCATGTATCGCGCCTGTGGACGGCGCTCGTCCGACATTGTGCACCAGTAGACAGTGCCGGAAGACGCCGTGTCTCGCCGCGCCATGCGACGGCACGGTGCCGCGCCGTGACGTTGTACGTCGGCTCTTACATCGAGGGAGCTTGGGCCATTATCAACCATGCGGGTAAAATACGGATTGATAGATCCGCATTTTGTCGTTGTTGATTGGTTTTTTGTCTTTATCAGGTATACAGGTTTCAAGCGATGTTTCCCTTCACCGTTTTGAGAGCATTCGGTGTAAATTTTCCTTGAGAGAAAAAACGAGGAAATCTCATTTGAACCCGGAACCTTCGTAATATATGGATAATGCGCCAATAGATAAGTAACATCAATATTTTTCCTACATAAAGTAACATATTGGCGCAGAACAATTATGTAGGCGCGCGAACAATTTAAGCCAGCGGGCGGGCGAGCGAGCTAGGCGAAGCGAGAGAAGGAAACGTCGGTAGTCGGTAGCTCGCAGTGTGAACCGTAGTATGTAAAGAGGTGAAACGATGTTCGCCCGCCTAGCTCGCTCGCCCGCCCGCTGGCGGTGTGGCCTGCGCCTTATTCTTACTATTTAAAGCTCCACACAAATTCCATATTAAATAATAATAAAACTGTAATGTATTTTAGGATCGATACTGATGCTAAAGCACCAATTTTCAGAATTATTGCTAGATTGTGTCTGTATCGATGTCCAAGCATCACGCCAAAACTACTGGAAGGATTTTGATGGGCCTTTCACTAGGAGATAGCTCAAATATCTGGCCAGCAAATAGGCTATAAGCCATTGCCGTATGTTATCTGGAACCACGTAACCAGAGAGGAAGAGCTGCCTCCCAGTACATTTAAAATACTTCGTGGAGTTCTACAGGGTGTAACGTAAAGGGTATATGAAGCCGAAGGGAGAGTGTTCAGTGTCGGTAACCGAACAAGAACGTATCGTTCGTAGAACTTTTCGAATAAAAAATAAAAATAAATTAATGTCTCCTACAAATCCATCAGCTGACCGGTACGAAATGTATGAAAAAAAAATCGTGAAAATCGAAAAATCGTAGAACAAATGTTGTTCAGTTACCGATACTGAACACCCTCCCTTCGGCTTCATATACCCTTTACGTTATTATTATTATTTGGTATCACGGTGTTGGTACACGCCCAAGGGTCACTGCGACCTCAAAGGTCTATTGTGGCCGCGCACCGAGTTCTTATATCTCGCTCCCAAGGCCAACGTCCCTCAGGAACCGTACAATGCACTTGGGTGAGAGAGTTTTGATATCCTCGGGTGGCACCATGTGTCCACCCAAGGCTCGGCTTCTGCTGTGAATGAGCGCTTCACACTCACAGAGGACATGCATGGGGGTTTCCTCGGCTTCACAGCAGAATCTACAGGCAGTGGTGTCAGACAGGCCCATTCTGTTCAGATGTTTATTCAGCCTGCAGTGTCCAGTTAAGGCTCGTATAAGTATCCTCAACTCCATTCGTGGTAATTTCATCGCGTGCGATGAAAAGTTTTGCGAGTAACCAGTGACAAGTGTTTTTGCGTGCCTCTGGCCAGCCATGGCATTCCAGGTGTTCCTGCTTTGCTCCACGGCCCAAGCTTTCAGCACGCCCCTCGAGGCGCTTCTGGGAATGCCGAGTATAGGCTCCGGGCCTATAGCGGGACCCTCAGCGCCTCGCCTTGCCATCTCGTCTGCTGCTTCGTTGCCCGCAATGCCGCTGTGCCCAGGCACCCACCCAAGCGTAACAGTGTTGTTATTGCCTAGTGAATTTAATGCCTGGATACAGTCCAAGGTTAGCTTGGAATCAACTTCTTCAGCTTTCAGTGCTTTAAGTGCTGCCTGACTGTCTGAGAGAATTATAATGTTTTTGTTTGTGTACTGCCGGTGCAGGTTTTCATGTACACAATCAATGATAGCGTACATTTCCGCCTGGTAGACCGTGGCATGTGGTCCCAGATTGGTGAATTTCTGGAATGGAGGTGTGCACCCACATACACCGGCGCCTGCACGACCATCTTTCTTGGAGCCGTCAGTGAACCATGTTACGTCTCCAGTCCTAAAGGACATGGGTACCGCTTCCTTCCATTCATCCCTCTGCGGTAGGATGACCTTAAATAGCTTGTTAAAGCTATAGGACTTGACCATTGCATCCGTTGGCATTGCCATGATCGGATTTGCCGTGAGGTTACCGTATAAACGCCTCTTAGCAATTGATTTCCATCTCGTTTTGCCTCCCTCAGCCGCGCGAAGCATAGCTGCTCTGGCCTCTCGCTGGACGTGAATGTGCAGGGGTACAAGGCTGAGTATGGCTTCCATGGCAGCGGTAGGTGTTGACGAGATGGCACCTGTCACCATGCGACAGGCGAGGGCTTGAAGAGAGCTCAGGGTATTGACGCATGTTGTCTGATCTGTTTTTGTGTGCCAGACTACACAGCCATAAGAGATAACAGGCCTCACTATAGCTGTGTAGATCCAAAGGGCAGATTTGGGACTTATGCCCCATCTCTTGCCGGCTAGTCGACAACATGTCCCCAACGCTATCTTAGCTTTTTTCTTCACATATTCAATGTGTTGGTTCCAAGTAAGTTTGTGATCTAGCATTACGCCTAGATATTTAACTTCCTTGGAAAACGGTATAGTTTTGCCGAAGAGAGCTGGGGGACCCTTTACGTTACACCCTGTATAGTAGCCAGCGATTTCCATCATACGAGGTTGCGGTAACAGCTAGTAAATGATATAAAACGTATTGATAGCTGACCTATTGAGTTATATCTTTAGGCAAAAGGAAGGAGCATAAAGGAAAGGGGAGAACACAAAAGATCCCAATGGGTCGAAATGCCGCCACATTGGCACTTATTAGGATAAGATAAGATACATTATTGGTAATTATTGATCGTAATAAAGTAACTCACATGTATAGTTCCTCCGCCTTGCTGGCCTGTTTCTCGCGCCTGCGCAGCAGTTCCGCGCAGTGGTGTAGCGTAGCGAGCGTGGCGCCACAGGTCGCACGGAACGAAGCGCTCGTAGCTCGCACCTCGCCCGCGTGCAGTCTCATGTCATTGCCTGGACACATTGACAATGATTTAAAGGCTGAAATAAAACCAAAAAACCCGACTGCCAAAATTTTAAGTCCCTTTGATTAAATTTTAATTAATTTCAATTACACTCCACAGCATAACAGTACTGAGACTAAAGCACTGTGAAATTCATAAAATAACATAATATTAGGACAAAAAAATTACAAGAATTAGTACCTTACTACTATAAATTAAATTAGCATAAATACTAACAAAAAAGAATAGAACCACAGGGTAGGTAAACCTAAAAAATATGTGAAGTTATCGTCATTCATCCATCTCCTCACATAACCTCCAAAATTGTACATGCTTCTCATTTATGTAATGAATACTGTATTATGGTGCAATAAAGTGTATTTATCTTATCTTATAACCTCATGCACTCTTTACACACTCGACCATCGACTAGCAAAAACATCACATGCCGGGTGCTGATGCGAGAAGCGAGTTGAGATACTTCAGCGCGCGAATCAGTGGCATGTTCCTATGCGACACTGTGTGTGCGAACGGCACCGCCAGCAGGACGTTGTCTCGCGCTCGAAAACTGTATTTTGGCAGCCTTAATAGCCTAGTCACTCCTATAATCAAGAAGAATCTAACGACACCTCATCTGTTTAAATCCATCAAGTCGTTTAGGCTGCAGCGCGTGCCAAAGAATTAGACTTACATACATATACTGGAAAAACGTAACTCTCCTTCTTGCGCAGTCAGTTAAAAAGCAGCGGAAAGGCAACGTCAGTGGTTGTAATGTAATGTATGAAACTCGATGACAGACTAAACGCCGCGCGGTTGCCGCTCCCTTGCTTTGCCACTGACGCTTCGCTATACGTCCGCAATTAAAAACTTACCTTTTTAATTTGTTTTAACACTATCATTCAATAATAATACCATGGAATACTAAATATACAAAAATCAACACTCTCCGCCCCACACCGAACGTAAATGCCGCACCTGGTGCAGACCCGAGTAGCTTGTATTAATTTCAACTTGATTCGTCCACGCGAGATATAGGTCTTGACAGACAGACAGACAGACGGACGGACGGACGGATAACAAAGGACTTTTTGAGGCAAGGAACCCTAGCAAATAAATAGGTAAGTAAGTAAGTAATGGCGGCTTTCTCGCGCAGAGGCTGAGCCTAGCCATCCAGCGCGGGAATGCCGCCAGCGTGATGGGCACTCTCCCAAGAGGGCCAAGTTTTTTAGAATGTTTTTAGTTAGGTAGATTTTTAGTTTAGTTTTTAATGTATTTTTAAGTAGTTTAGTTTTATTATATGTGTTTGTAAGATTTCTTGAATAAAAATTTAAAAGGCCACCAAAACCAAAACCCACCATCAGCCAACTCGACAGCATCGATTGCCTCGTTAGCGTCGTCGTTGATCTGCGGGTACGTAGCGACGCACATCTCGAAGTACTGCTGCAGCTGCACCGCCTGCTTCGACAGCAGCTCGTGGTACGTCTCCAGCTCGGAGATCTTCTCCGTGAGACGACGGGCCATGCGGTCTGCAATATACAAACTCTTGTAGTTTGACTTTAAGGACTATTTTAATTTAGTGGGTGTAATAAAAACTAAAATACGGATATACAAGACAGTCATTAACCGATATTGATGTAAGGAGGAAAACGAGCTCCTTGTCACCGAGAGGAAGATTCTTAGGAGGATTCTTGGTGCAGTGAAAAGGAATCACAAGGGCGAGAAAAAATCAGGAAATCGAAGATCTGGTGTCCGAACCAACCATCATCGGCGAGACAAAAGCTGCCCGACTCCGCTGGCTCGGCCATATCGAAAGAATGGGAGACGATCGTGCGCCGAAGAGAGCATACCTGGGACGATCGGTCGGGCGTCCTAGATATCGCTGGAGGGACGAAGTGGCGCGATACGGTGCAGAACCGCAATGACTGGCGTATTCTCGTTTCAGACGCCAAGACCCACTTCGGGTCGCTGAGCCAGCGGAGTAAGTAAGTAATAAAAACAACCAAACCTACAAATAATAAATAAATCTCTTTGTATGCGCATCCATGGCCATACTCACCATGTGAGCCCGTAGACTGTAAAGACGTGACGGAGCCATGTCTCCGTAAGCCGCCGCCGTTGGAGCTACTGTCGGAACTTGTACCATACCCTGATTCCACCTGCAAATAAATATTATAATTTATTGTTCATATTACACGAACTCATTTACTGTTATTCATAATTCTAGTTAAACTTCACTTCTCTTAAATCGTGGTGTTATCCCTTTCACTTCGTTAAAAAAGGTTAAGATAGAAACGGTGGCGTAACTTTAAATCACGTTTATGAATTGAATTTGAATTTTGAATAACAGCCATTGCGATAACCGAAGTCAACGCTAAAGTTCTACTGGCAATAAATACATCCTTTTCATTGAAATACAATGTCTAGTTGTTTGAATAATGAAAAAAAAATCGATAGTAACCGAGAATATTATTTTCTTTCTTTCGTAATTGAAAAAGTTATACGAGGACGATGAATTACGATAAAGTATATTTACGGTATATTGTCGTCATGACACGGGGTTGCGAACTGACTCTATAAAAAGTCAGGGGTCTAGACAAGTTTGGGAGCCACTGATATAGAATAACGAGTTTCATAGCGAACATATTGCCAGACATTTAGTTTTATAAATATACGTAAAGAAGTAACCAATAAGGCGCCTATTCATAAACGTAATTTAAAGTTACACCACCGTTTACGCCCCCTGTCCCTTTTTCTATCTTAATTTTTTATTAACGAAGTGTGATTTAAGGGAAGTGAGTTTTAACTAGGTTTATTAATAACATCCATTTATTAATAACAACTAGATACACAGTCTGCCTTCTAAAAATGTCCGAGCGCAAAGAAGGTCCAAACCCATGAGTGGACCCTCATTTCCTTTATTGGACATTATTTGGACGTTAACAATGTACCCATTATTTGGACGTTTTTTAAATTGTTTTAGTAAGACCTTTGTATATAGTTGTTTATAGGAGATCAATGATAACAGTATAAGAGACAAGTATTTGTCAGGACCAATACAGCCAATGTTATTACCTAACAGGAAAGAGGTAGGTACTAAAAGATCCTATCATCGAGCCTGAAATAATAAACGTAATATTGTCCTACAGCTCTTGCGGAACACATCATATCGGCTTTCCTGTAGCTTATCTGCTTACGTACGTCACATGTAGTAAACTGCCATTGGTATTATAGCTCGCTGATACTTGTATGTAAAGACGTTATCACGTCTACAAACATACATTGCAGTCGCATTTTTATTACATCAATCAACTCACATATTCCTGCTGAAGAGAACTGTGAAATCAGTTTTTCGATATCTCAATTAATACCGAATCCATCTCTTTTTAGCAAAACGGTCTTACTTTAGTACCTATGTAGTTTGTAATTTGTATGGCTCTACTGTGCCATTACGGCCACGGTACATCGTGTACTGTTTCTGTCTCTTTCTAACACAACTTTTCTAAATGCCTGTTTCACATTTTATTTCACAGTCGACCATGAATTTGTGTCTATTTTGTAATGATAATGAAAAACATTTAATTTTCGATATCGAATCTGGCTCATAATTATTATAATAATGTAAAGTCATGTGTTGTTGACTGTACGGATGTGAATGCATGTATTTTAATTTGACAGGTTATTCAGTAAAGCCATTTCTTATCGCTAATCCGATAATAACAAGTAATCTACAACTGCTCTCTACTGATAAGGATAACATTAATTATTGAGCTAAATGTTACAAAAGAAATACTTCAAATGACTAATGCAAAAATGTTCAAGTGCAAAAAATATGACAATAAATAAATCCTACTTACCTATAATTCTACAGGTGTAGAAGGTAAACGTAGGACTGAGAAAAACGGGTGATAGACGGGTCTGGTTACTATTATTTACAAGCCTGTAATATCCCACTGCTGGGCAAAGCCCTCCCCTAACATCACTTCCACTTGTCTCTATTCTGCGCAAGCTCAGACCACATTCTCTTAAAAGGGTCCGGTTAAAAAATAATAATAATGTGGTGGAATGGGAATATGATACTCTGTAACATTTAGTGCAACATTTAGGCACCTACTACTAATACGAATGCTCTTGCGTCATCACTTTCTATGATGGTTAGAGGGGTCTCATGATAGAGATCCGTGGAGGGACACCTCATTAGTTGCTAGAAATATGTATAAATATTTTTTTTTGGTGTGTTCACAAGGATGGCCTTGAATTCATTTGACAAAATTAAATGGATGGAGAGGGTTGTGACATACATGACGTACGTTGTGAAATAAATTCAACTGCCAAAAAAAAATGATTTGCATATTTACACTGTCCTTTGGAGTTTTTTTTACATTTTTGGGAATTTGAATTTTTTGCAACAATTTCTGTCTCGGAATTTGACCTAATGGTCATTTCTAAGGTCAAGTTGTGACGTACCTAGTTCAATTTCTTTTGCAGTTTTGATTAACTAAAAAACCTTACCAATTTAATATTTATCAAGAGTACAACCCCCAGTATCAATTTGTCGAATGAATTCAAAGACACCCTGTATGTATTAGGTCACACACCCTGTATATAAAAGCTACACCTATGTCAAATAAAGATCGGTCTCGTTGCTCCTCAGTTTTTCCCATTAGTTTCACCTACCAACACCTAATTTGGTAGGTGTGAAGAAATCCAATATAGTTAATTTGAGATTCAATTAACAACTAGCTGTGAAATACCTTCAGATAACATAATGCAAGGCAGTGGTATATTTGAAAATGGGTAAATGTATTTTAGTTTTAATATACATAAATCCAAGATAGTAATTAGTATAAACTAAAAATTGATTGACAAAAGCAGCAACAAAAGTGGAACCTATTGGAATGGTAAAAAATCTACTACAATATCTCGCTATCCGGAATACATCCCTTCCTATTCCTAACTCGAATAGACCCAGCTGTTGTGTAAATAAATAAATACTTATTATTATATTATTATGGAACCACAACTGGGAGTGTAGGTATAATATTTAAAAAAACGTAATCTCGCTGAAGTCTGTAATCTTGCTGAAGACATACTTCAGCAAGATTACAGAAAGCATGTAGGTATACCGCAGCCCAAATCAAGGGTCTCATTTTGTAAACAAAAATCATCGTATAATTACCTGTTGTGATGTAACACTGAAGGAACTGATTGATCGAATCTGTTCACCATTGTGAAAATAAAGTAATCCGATCTAATAATGTGAAAATAACTATGCAATAATCACAGAACAACTTAAAATGTTAGTAGGGTAGGGTAGTTTTTGTTTACAAAATAAGACACTTGATTTGGGCTTCGGTTTAGGTATTTAAACCATGATTCATCAAAATTACCATGATAATTAGATTATTACAATTAAGTACATAGTGTAAAATGATGAATCACGCCAAAATGATATCTGTCAATGAAAACAGCTCAATTCGCATCTTGTTTTCAAATTACATTTATAATTGTTACACAATCTATTCACTGCAGCATGAAAAACATTACTGTTCAGCGCAAGTTTCATTACAGCACACTTGTGAATGTTTGATAATTAAATGTAACCATTCACAAACAATGTAACAAACATTTGTTGGCTGAATGTACAGGAAAAGTGTTTTTAAATATTAATTTTAGAGTAGGCCTCCATAACACAGATTCGGAACAGAATTTGAACAAACATTCATGTTTTTACAATTCTCTCTAATTCAATCTAAAACTACTGTGAATATTAAATTAAAACTTTAGAATTAAAACTATAGTTAGCAAATTATAAAAACAATATACCTAAGTGAGTGGCATCCGTTTATATACAATTAGTACAATAATTTATGTTGGTAGTATTAGGAAATACATAAAGAACACCGAAAAGGAAGCAACAGATTATACCTTCATATTAAAAGATATTTAAATAATTAACAATGAGGAAGTTTTCCATCAAATTCATCAACAGAATTGGTAATACAGACCATATTTGATACAAAGAAAAATCAATTTGCATATCAGAACTACTACTCATTTGATACTAGTGAGTATATAGCGCAGTGGCGCTATTTCAGTGAGCTGGGATGTTTGAGCTACCAGGGCAGGAGAAGTGAATAAAACTCATACCTTCGTGGAATAGGTGCAATGTCTCGAACATCCACTTAGGCTCATTTCACAGCTGACCAGGAGACCTGTATGGGCTGCCCATACACGTAAAAGTTAATTGTAATTCGTTTTTTATGATGTCTAGTGCCTCCATTCCGGGATCACAATATGGCCCATACGGGTATCCGGGAGAGCTGTGAAACCAGTCTTAAAGAGTAAAATACTCACTTTAAATGATTCCAAAACATCAATCCACTGCTGCTTCTCCTCAGGATTCGATGCTCTCAAGTACCACACACAATCGTTAACAGACACATCAAATCTGCAATCGTCAAACTCATGGGGCTGAAACATAATAGGCATATCACAGTATGAATCAGGAGCACAAACAGATAAGAATAATAATAGAGATATGTATATAAATCATCTCATTACAAAGTATAACAAATTACGATTCAAGGCCACTCAATAAGCCAATAAAATGCTGGTCTTTATTGCAGTATATCACGAGGAAAAAATCTAAGAGCCGCAAGGGCAAATTAATTTTTTGTTGGACTTTAAACTACACAATAGAAAAAAATATGATGATTTATGTACTCACCTTGACTTTGGCTTTTTTTAGGCATAAGGCACCACGGCATCCAAGATTACTCTCTAATTCGCTTTTGTAGTAAGATAAAGTAGAATCCTTCAAAACAATAAACCTGTCCTGCCATCCGTGAATGTAATTTGTCCATTTGCTTAAATATCCACGGAGTTCAGGATTGATGCCCTCGTCCAAATCAGAGTTGTCGCTCACATTTATATTTTCCTCGGTCATATTTGGATAGCTTTTAGTATTTATTTACATGAATTAAAGTTGAAAAAGAACAAAAATTGATAACGAAAATTAATTTTCAATAAATAACAAACAACTCGCTCGTTCGTTACCCCTGATTCCACAGAATAAAAATCAAAAAAATAAAAAGACGAGCAAGGCAAACGGTTTTTGTTTTAAAATTCCTTCGTCTTCACGGCAGGCAAAGATCGAGACCATACAGCCTGTTCACAAGGCAAGTTGCTTGCGGTTGCGATTGCGAGTAAGAATATATTTTATTTTATTTACAGAAGGCATTGCATACATAGCCGTATCAGCTTCAACCTAAACCCCTATGGTAGTGTTTGACGTGACGACCAATGACGTTAACTAAATAAATCCTTAAAAATCCTGCCTCTTTTTCCAAGACCTAAGTTATGATAACGATCTTGAATACGCTTAAGCTTGTGTAAAGACACGATAGTTTGAGCTACTCAATATTTTAGACCAACAACCAACTTCGAACGAAGCCTGCGAAACAATAGATCCCCTTGCCTTAATTAAAAAACTAATCAATTTTTCATTTAACTGTGTTGCCAAATTGAAAATTTTCCGCCAGATATTAGTGTGATCGTGAAAATTTTAAACATAATTAATATGAAAAAACTATCTTTTGAGTTAAAGATATGGATATAAAACATTGTGACTCTTACAAATAAACGCGATTTAAAAGTTAAACTGCAGTTTAAGTCATAGTAGAGAATGTTGTCCATAATAATTTCGACGGAATTTTCGATTTTAATTATAGTATTTCTAGACGTTTAGTTGGCAACACAGTCGTCACGGGCGCGGAGCGGTATGTTTGATTTCTTTCTTGTTATTTATTTCTTTTCTTTACATAAAATTTACTTAAGAGCCTTCCTCTTATCCATTTAATATATTAGTTTTCTTTTTTTTTTAAACCATGAATCAGTAACTTGACGCTGGCAGTATTGTTCCTCACGCACGACCATTGACTTATACCTATGGACATGGCATACCTACGAAAATAACTTGCCTACCTAAACTTTGTGGGGAACAAATATGGCGGGTTGTCGTAGTGCAGCCTCGATGTTCATCGATAACTTTTATCGATATTGACCGGAGACGGTAAATGCTGTTTCCCCATAGATTTTATATCTAAACTCTATTATCAGCCTTAAATCATCGAAATAAGGTTTAAAATAACTTGATCAGAAATAAATACTGTGCCGTGCCAAGCCATACTGTGCCGTCCTCGAGCGTAGGCCATAACGATCTAGACAAATAAAAAAACAGTTTAGAAATATGATTTATTATTAACTTAATTAGGTACACTACACATCCTTTCTACGTACATGATTGATTAATTAATTTAGATATGTGTTCAAGTACTGTGACTACAATTCATTAATGTTATTCAAGTTTTTTTATGATGTAACTCTGAATAACCCGACAGTAAATCTCGTCCGTAAAATGTTAAATGTAAGAAAAAATGAAGGGTCAAAGCAAATCTTCTACTCTCTGCTCAATATCTTCCGGATATTGTTTTTCCACAGGCAAACCTCTAGATTTTAAGGAATTAATGAAGTCTTTCCTTGTAAATATTC
The DNA here is from genome assembly GCA_963506565.1 of Tachystola acroxantha. Classification (NCBI taxonomy): domain Eukaryota; kingdom Metazoa; phylum Arthropoda; class Insecta; order Lepidoptera; family Oecophoridae; genus Tachystola; species Tachystola acroxantha. The sequence goes on from OY735887.1 coordinate 8,398,404, forward strand.
AATAATTGAAATCTCGTTATTTAACAAATTCCGTTTGCGTAAATCTTTCGTAATATTTTCAAAAAAAAATATATTCTACCTGCGAATTTTCTCAGTTAATCGTTTGATTTTTATTCCTTGAAGCATACATAATTATTGCTTCAATTTCTTATGATTCTCAAAAGAAATATCCTGAAATCAAACAAAACGCATTCGTTATATAATATATTGCATTAGGGTACAAAAAGAGAAAAAAAAATGAATATATCGATATTTCACAATAACAAAAGAACAACACTATCGTCCAACTATTGCTATTTTTACAAAGTCAAATTCTTTTGAAATATGGCTTAGAACAGTAGTTTAGCCTATCTAAAATGTACTTAATTAGGATCTGCTTTGAATTTCGAAAACAAGAAGTGGAAATATATGGAATTAGACGATATATCATAGCAAAATGTCTTGCTTACCGGTGAAATGTTATATTATTAAAATTTCGGTTATTCCTGGTCTTCCTCGAACCACAGCCTATTACACTTCATTTAGTCATTGTTCCTTTACATTAATTTGTACTTTTTATGCGCTATATCACTTGATAACAAGGTTTAATTAGTTAAAAATCACAATCAAAACAGCAAATTGACACATGAAGTACTCAACAAATGCGTTAACAAATATGGCGACTGGGCACTTTCCCACGGGTCGCGACGCCACATAATAAGTGTTGCCAAAATTGTTACTGACACAACTAGCGTCGTCCTTGTCCACTTATTGAAATTCATGATAGTTAAAAAGAGATAGCATTATATTTAAGAGTTCAACGTCGAAATGCATGATATTTGTATAACCAAATAGTAATATAGAAGAATAGGGCATGTCCATAGGTATAAGTCAATGTGCACGACCCACAAAAGGAACCACAGTTGCCAAACTGAGAAAAAAAAAAAAAAAAAGGGCCTTCCTAGAGCCCAGGTAATCTGTGCTAGAGCCAACTAGCGCGTGATTCAATGTAGGTAAGTTGTAGTTCACAAATGTGCCAAAAACGGCCGTTTTTCGCAATTATGCATTGACTTATACCTATGGACATGCCCTATTCTTCTATATTACTATTTGGTTATACAAATATCATGCATTTCGACGTTGAACTCTTAAATATAATGCTATCTCTTTTTAACTATCATGAATTTCAATAAGTGGACAAGGACGACGCTAGTTGTGTCAGTAACAATTTTGGCAACACTTATTATGTGGCGTCGCGACCCGTGGGAAAGTGCCCAGTCGCCATATTTGTCAACGCATTTGTTGAGTACTTCATGTGTCAATTTGCTGTTTTGATTGTGATTTTTAACTAATTAAACCTTGTTATCAAGTGATATAGCGCATAAAAAGTACAAATTAATGTAAAAGAACAATGACTAAATGAAGTGTAATAGGCTGTGGTTCGAGGAAGACCAGGAATAACTGAAATTTTAATAATATAACATTTCACCGGTAAGCAAGACATTTTGCTATGATATATCGTCTAATTCCATATATTTCCACTTCTTGTTTTCGAAATTCAAAGCAGATCCTAATTAAGTACATTTTAGATAGGCTAAACTACTGTTCTAAGCCATATTTCAAGAGAATTTGACTTTGTAAAAATAGCAATAGTTGGACGATAGTGTTGTTCTTTTGTTATTGTGAAATATCGATATATTCATTTTTTTTTCTCTTTTTGTACTCTAATGCAATATATTATATAACGAATGCGTTTTGTTTGATTTCAGGATATTTCTTTTGAGAATCATAAGAAATTGAAGCAATAATTATGTATTCTTCAAGGAATAAAAATCAAACGATTAACTGAGAAAATTCGCAGGTAGAATAGATTTTTTTTTGAAAATATTACGAAAGATTTACGCAAACGGAATTTGTTAAATAACGAGATTTCAATTATTGAATATTTACAAGGAAAGACTTCATTAATTCCTTAAAATCTAGAGGTTTGCCTGTGGAAAAACAATATCCGGAAGATATTGAGCAGAGAGTAGAAGATTTGCTTTGACCCTTCAATTTTTCTTACATTTAACGTTTTACGGACGAGATTTACTGTCGGGTTATTCAGAGTTACATCATAAAAAAACTTGAATAACATTAATGAATTGTAGTCACAGTACTTGAACACATATCTAAATTAATTAATCAATCATGTACGTAGAAAGGATGTGTAGTGTACCTAATTAAGTTAATAATAAATCATATTTCTAAACTGTTTTTTTATTTGTCTAGATCGTTATGGCCTACGCTCGAGGACGGCACAGGGCTTGGCACGGCACAGTATTTATTTCTGATCAAGTTATTTTAAACCTTATTTCGATGATTTAAGGATGATAATAGAGTTTAGATATAAAATCTATGGGGAAACTGCATTTACCGTCTCCGGTCAATATCGATAAAAGTTATCGATGAACATCGAGGCTGCACTACGACAATCCGCCATATTTGTTTCCCACAAAGTTTAGGTAGGCAAGTTATTTTCGTAGGTATGCCATGTCCATAGGTATAAGTCAATGCAATTATGTGAACTACAACTTACCTACATTGAATCACGTTACAAATAAGCATTTAAAAAATAATATTTATAGCAATAAACAATGTGAACGTAGCTTTTTTAATAAAATTGATTATATTGGAAGATATGATTTTTTAAAGATTGGCGGCGCTAGTTGGCTCTAGGAAGGCTCTTAAGTCAATTTTATGTACGAGGAGTCAATCGGTCCACACGAATCAAGGTTTTGTTTGCCCACGACATGACTGCGACAGTCATCTCATGAGCTGTTGATACTCGACAAATCAAACCACTTTGCTGTAATGTTGGGCTGCGTCTCAAAGCATACCGATCTGTGATGGATGTGCCAGCCAGCAAATATATTGTTGGCAACAAATGTATATACTTATACATTACCTGATGAAGGGATAGCAGGAATTTGAGGGTGAGATGGAATGAGTTTTTACTGTTAAATACAATTGAATGAATATGATTGTATATATAGAAATTGTGGATAATTAATTATAGTAGGATAAAAAGTCGCGTAAACTTCATAAAATTGTGTGGAGCAAAGCTGGACTTTGAGTTAAATTGTGATATGTAAACAATAACTGAACTGTAAATTAATAAATTTTATTTAATTAAATAAGGGTTACAAAATGATACATTATAATTGTTTGACTTCTTGTTTAATGTCCAAAGATTTCTTCTCCGGTACCTCGGCACTCCCAGTTTTCTCCACAGCCCAAACACCATTTCCAGTAAAATAATGATTTTTCTCTAGTAAATACAACACCAAGCTTAACTTTTGTGCATTATTCAATTTTGCAAGGTCTAGTTGGTCTTGAATACAGGTGAGCTGATTTGGTTTTTGTGTTCCATTGAACAGTTGCAGTGTAGTCTTTATCTTATTCCATGGGTAGAGAAGAATTTGACAATTTCGATAAATATCATTAGATGTGAATTCATTACACAGTTGTTGATAAACAAACTTTACATGTACCAAAGGTATATTTATCCAAAAAGGATGTCTTTTTATATTATTTCTTATACCATTCTTGCTGTAAGCACTGCCTAATGATTGCGAAATACAGAATATTAAATCATTTCCTTTCCCCAATCTATCTCCTTGTGACTTCTCAAACAGTTCATATCGTGCAGAAGCACCAGAAAGAATATTCAAAGTCATGCATTTCTTGTCATTGGTATACAACTGCATCAATCTTTTAATGGCAGTATTCTTATAATAGATCATCTTTAAAAACCTTGGGTGATTTAAGAAAGCATTAAATTCTGGTATAGTGTTAGCTGTTTCCAATCGTTCTCTTATTGTATTTGAGCTCAGGGTATAGATTTCGAAACACTTTGTCTGTGTTTCATTACTGATGTTATATTCTTTTAAAATATTACTTATTTCAACTAATGTTGAATAATTCCTTGCAGATATTTTAGGGAACTTTCTCAAAATTTCTCTTATATCAATTCCACCAATAGACCGAAAATTGTTTATAATAAGCTTCAAGTTATCAGGATCAGCATGAACTAAATACAAATTGGCCTTGATTTTATGAGATGGCATCTTAATTTGGGTTAGCAGTATTGATAAAGTCCTATTAATCACTTCTAGTGGGCGATGTTTGATTGTTGGATATGTTTGTAACCCTCTATAAAATTCGTCATTGGTCATGTCTAAGGCCAGTTCCAGATATCGCTGAATAACTTTCAGGCGTAATGCATACAGTGTACTTTGATTCACATCTGCATCAATTAAAGTTGTGAGAGACGTTGGCCACTGACTCATATAGCTTGCCAGCCTGTTTTCGACATTTACCAGCTTAGGTATGGCACCAGAACTTTTCAATTCTCCAATGGTTTTGTTTTTTATCACTTGAAAATATGATGTCAGACAAGTAGCAGTTATGTTTTCAATTCCACATTCTTTTAGGACTGTGTGTCGGAATTTGAGTGTTACTGGCAACATGCTGAATAGCACAGGCCTTTCGATAAGTGCCTCCTCATTATATCCCAATTCATGCAAAGTGGCTATTAGACTTTTTAAATTCGTTTCGTTCAACTTATTAATAACTGGATGTTTCAGACACAAATGTTCTGCTTTACTTTCACTTATGTTTAGATGCGTGCACAAGTGATACACTGTATTTGTATCCATAGTCGATAAGTTACGAGCGTTTAGGGCTCCTCGAAGAAGTAGCCCTACGCGATGAAATTTTCGCATACTTTAAAAACAGGTAAGCAATTTGGTAAGTTGAATTAATGACAAATGTAGTTTACCGTTACACTTCCCATCATATGCCACTAGTTTTCACTTAGACCATTACTTTTCAGTGTTAATTACTCCACGAAAAATGTTTTGATTTTTCTGCTCGCCTCCTACTAAGAACGCCAACCAATGTTTACAAAATAAACTTTTTTTTTTTGTAAGATTCTTCCCAGAGGGAAAGGCAAAGCCGACTAGGCATACAGCCTGGTCTGATGTTAATAGAATGTCTGAAATCTTATAAATACATACATATATACGAATATAACCTAACCTAAACCTACGCACAACCCTCCCAAACCCCTAAACGAAATAACTCAATGATCCACGCAAGCATCAAGTTATGCAAAAGAAACCTTGCTAAGAGCACAAAACTTCACAAACACGACTTCTATCGAGTACTCCAACTAATAGAAACGTTCGCGGACATCTACTGATTAACTTAACGTGATCATTAATCACTAAATACCACGGAAACTATTTAATTAGATTTTCACAAAAAAGTAGCTAATGTCGTTTCGCGCGCTTTTCAAGGAATCACGGGAATATAGGTTATCAACTCAGGTTATCAATCGTAGACAGAATCAATCGTTATTTTAAAACGGCAAAAGTAACGAAAACCATACAGCCATATGTGAAGGTGTTCATCAATTTTGATCCCATTTTTTTTTGCGGCTACTTTTACATGTTCATGAAAGGTTGGCTTAGGACATAGGAAGAACTGGGTGCTGGGGAGGCTGGAAAGGGAGCTAGCCAAAGAGGCGGCCCTAGTGGAGGCCTGGGTGGCTGGGCCTGGTCCCGGTCCCTCGGAAAACGTAATGTTGATGCCGACGCGGAGCGGCTCGTCGACGCCCTGACTCGCGTCTGTGACGCGACCATGCCGAGGGCAAAGCCGCTTCCGCCACGGCGTCGGGTGTACTGGTGGCGCGCCGAACTCAACGACCTGCGGTCGGAGTGTCGCGGCGCGCCGCCAGTACACGAGGAGTAGACGACGGAGGGTTCGAGACCAGGCCAGAGAGGACGAGCTGTACGGCGTGTACAGGGCCGCCCGCAAGACGCTGCAGGTGGCCATCGCCCGGGCCAAGGAGTCGGCATGGAAAGAGTGGCTCGAGGATCTAAACCGTGATCCGTGGGGGCGCCCCTATAAGGCGGTGCGGCAAAAGCTTCGCCCCTGGGTGCCCCCCTGACACGAACCCTCAAGCCGCAGTTCGTAGGCCAGGTCGTGGCGGCACTGTTCCCGCGGCGGGACCCGTTCCAGCCGCCGGCGATGGCGCCGCGCACTGACGACGACGACGAGGCAGCGACGCCGGTCTCGGATGCGGAGTTCGGGGCGGCTATCCTGAAACTGAAGGCGAAGAAAAAGCCCCCGGACTGGACGGTGTACCGGGGCGCGTGGTGGTACTGGCGCTGGAGGATGCTTTAGGGGAACAGATGAGGGCTCTGTTCTCCGCATATCTAGCTGAGGGCCGGTTCCCGCGGTCATTGAAGACGGGGAAGGTCGTTCTTCTGCGGAAAGCCGAACGCGTCATCGCAGGCTCGCCATCGGCCTACCGTCCCATTGTCTTGCTGGACGAGGCGGGCAAGGACGTCGACGCTCGAAAGACGCTAGTGAGGGGGGTGCTATCTAAGGTATGTGTTGATAAATAAAACACGTGCGCACTAAACCAAAGAGCATTTTATTATTAGAGGCGGCGCGCGGTGGGTGCGGGTGCGTCAGTCCTGCGCGAGGAACTCCCGCTCGAGCGCGGCGCCCATCAGGCGCCACGAGCTGTCGTCATCGTCGGGCGGCTCGTCGTCCGACGGGGGCGTCACGGGGCGCCGCCGCTTGCGCCGGGGAGACTCGCCTGATACAAAACGTAACGTAATTAAAGTGAAACGTCCATCTTTTTAAACTAAACTCAAGCCCGTATATAACTTAACTGAAATTGATTTTGCGAGTGATCTCAAGTTGGCGTTCCTTTAATAATCGGAACTTCAGTGCGCGTTTAGCAGTCGGGTATAATGTAACGTCGTATTAATAAACAAAACTCAGCACTCAAGACCACCCTCAAGCTCACACTTGAGATAGTAATTGGACCGCGAGTTTGAGTGCGTGTTTGCCCTAGATTGGTCTACTAATTAACGGCGTACTTGAGATGTTGATCACATCTTGAGTGTTACTCAGGAGTTCGCACTTATATTAATACGGGCCTAAATCTGACAGGTCTAAAAATGATTTGTCCCTTTCGTACACCAAAGTTATAAAAAATGCTTTTAGAAACGTCAAATAATTAAATTAATTCTAAATACCCACCTAAGTCTGAATCACTGGAATTGTCTGCTCCCCGCGTGTCCTGTAACCTGTAACATAAATAAAATAAAAGTTTACACAAATGGTTTGGCACATTATACGTGTAGGTACATTTTCCCTCTCCAACTGTAACTCCTCTATTTGTAAGGATCAATAGTGGCGTACTTTTGGGCCCTCACACAGCGACGGTTTTAAGCGACACAATATATGATGCCGTAAGTTACATAGTCACGCCTCGACTATTTAAAGAAAGAAATAAGAAACAGTGGCGTACTTTTGGCCCGTCACACAGAGACGGGACTAAGCTACACAATGGGTGTACAGTTTGTACACTAGCATTTTGATGTTAGTTTAGTTGTAGATTCAAGTTGTAGTTATGTAATTATAGTTATGTTGTTGAGTGTAATCAGAATAACAAAGAGAAGTCAAAGTTAAACTAAGTTTATGAAAGGTTTAGTTAAGTATACAGTTAGTTGGTGGTGAGGTGAACTCTCTCTGTCGCTTCTTAGTGCACACTGAATAGATTTCGTGAATGGTTAAGTGAGGCGCGCACAACGTAGGTTGCACGAGCAAGGCGCGCCCAAAGTGGGTACCAAGCGAAATTTTCGGTGCAAATAGAACTATGATGATGTAAATTACATAGTCACGCCGAGACTATAGAGAGGAAGAAACTATGATGAAGTTGTCACTCACTGCTGTGAGCTAAGAGTCGTAGCAGGCACCTTCTGTACGTAAGACGTACCTGTCGCGCGACTCGTCCTCTGTCTCCACAGTGAGGAGCCTGTCCTCAGGCGGGTTCTCCTCGTCGTCCAGGTCGTCGCCCAGCGCCGCCTTAGACTCCTCGTCAGACGAACTCTCGTCAGATTCGTTGAAAATGTCCTCAACCTGGAATAGGTACAGTATAAAAATATTTAATTACTTATTATTATTAGCTTCTTTAATGAACTCGATAGTTTGTCACTTGCCAATTTCATGTTACAGATATAACTCATATCTTAATCTACCATCTTCTTGCTTCATCCAGAGAAGTCGCTGTAACGTCGTCACTCCGGACGAAGCAGCTCAGCAGTCACGTTCACTCCCGAGCTCATAGTGGGACTCTTGACTCTAGCTCGAAACTGACGTTTTTGCATAAATTATCCGAAAACTTCAACATACTGACATTCGCGAGAATTTTCTGATTAATTTAAAGTGTAACCGTCACTTTATCACCATTTTGAAAGTCCTATTTACTTGCATAGACTTTAATGTACACAAAAATTTGAGGGGACCTAAAAGCTTTTTAACGGCAAAGTGGCTGGCAATGACTGGATGCAAAAGGCCGAGAATCGTGGTAAGTGGCGTGCTTTGGGAGAGGCCTACGTCCAGCAGTGGACTGATACGGGCTGACGATGAAAAGCTTTTTAAGGGAAGCTTACCTCTCTGTCCATATCAGCAATATCATCGCTGGAGAACGAGAGCAGCGGGTTAAGTGTGTCCATGAAGCGTCCCGAGGGCGTGCGCTTGCGCAGCGCCGCGGCGGGTGCGCGCACGCCGGGCGCCGGGGCGGGCGCGGGCGGCGGGCTGCTGCAGTGTGCCGGCGGCCGCCGCGAGCTGCTCTGTGGAGTCAGCGCGACACAATCAGAATAACACTAATTATGTACAGTTCCCAGCAGCTAAGTTTACCCAAAATTGTAAAGAAAATCTACAATTTGTAAGTACAGTCAAAAATCAAGTGCGAGTTAAACAGTTGCCATTAATCTGCTGTCTGCTTCACGAACTGCCGCCATTTAATTAACCGTTCCACTCCCCCCAGCCCCAATCCTCTCCCCCAACACGCATCCACTCCCCCCAGCACCCATCAACTCCCCTCAGCACTCATCTACTCCCCCCATTACCCATCTACTCCCCCCATTACCCATCCACTCCCCCCAGCACCAATCCTCTCCCCCAACACGCATCCTCTCCCCCCAGCACCCATCAACTCCCCTCAGCACTCATCTACTCCCCCCATTACCCATCCACTCCTCCCATCACCCATCCACTCCCCCCAGCACTAATCCTCTCCCCCAACACGCATCCACTCCCCCGAGCACCCATCAACTCCCCCCAACACCCATCCACTCCCCCCAACACCCATCCACTCCCCCCAGCACCAATACTCTCCCCCAACACGCATCCACTCCCCCGACCAGCTATCCACTCCCCCCAGCATCCATCCACTCCCCCCAGCACTCACCCCCCGCGCCCACTGTACCTGCGCGCCGCGCTGCAGCGGGTACAGACGCTCGTCGACGCGCTCCCAGCGCTCGGCGCACGACCACAGCCACTCAGGCGTCACCACGTGCAGTTTGCTCGCTTTGCCCTCTCCCAACCGCCGGCTCGCGTTCACTTTAGCAGTGCCTGCAAACGTAGAAAAGTATCGTAACGCAAACATTATTTGAATTAATAACTACAAACCAGCTAGCGGACCAAGTAGTGCTATAGACACCTACAGAAAACTTAACAGTACACGAGTTTCCAACGCAAGTTCGCTCGTTAGCGACTACGTAAATACCTTTGCCGACATTACGTAGTCGTTAGCGAGCGCGATGAAACCTGCATGCCGTAGAAAAAAATCTAAGGCATGCGTTGTCCGCTAATCCGCAATGGGCCCGCGTGGTGGATCATGGCCCGACCTCCCTCGATGTAAGGGAAGGTCTGTGCCCGAGCAGTGGTGCATAAAAACAAACTGATCATGATGACAGCGAGCGTACAGTCGAAGAAAGAGATAAGTATACAGGGGGCCTCAATAAGGTTGAGATTTTCTCAAAAACTATTGGACCGAATTTAATAATTCTTTTACAGTTACATAGTTTTAACTTTTATCTATCATACAGTGAAAAAATGTTTGCAATAGGTCAAGTAGTTTCTGAGAAAATCTCAACCTCAAAAACTCTCCTGTACACCTTTCTCTGTGTTCCACCGTACATACGTTATCAACTCTTAGTAGCCGTGTAGGCTTTAGGAGCCCCTCTACATGCGTATGAAATCGTCAGTGCGAAGACTATCCTCACCTGCTCTAACCGCCACTAAATGCGTAGTGCTGTCAGTGTAGTCCTGGGTGACTTCCGCGCCCAGACTCTTGGCGACGAGGTATGCCCTGGAGGTCTGCAGCCGCTGATGCGTCGGCACCAGCCCGCTGAACACCAGACTCACACCGGCAAGCACTTCGCCTTTCACTTCAGGTATAACTGTCTTTAGATCCGGGATTTGCTGGTTGCCCATTTTGTCGTAGATGTCGTAGAAGTGTCTGGAAAATAGGGGTTGTGAAAGAAAGATAAAACTTTGAGTAATGAATCTCTGCCTAATTTCTCCACTATACTATAATACTCACTGGTGTATCCTCTTGAGTATGTCCTCCAAGTATATCAAGTAGTCGTCCGGGTCCTCCACGTCAATCTGCCCGTCGGCCGTCTCCACCCACCGGGGCTCGGGAGCCTCCAGCGCTGGCTTATCTTCACTGTCATCTTCACCTGATATCAAATATCACTGTAGTTCTTAACGTGATTTATCATGAAGCAAGGAACGGCCTATTGAGTAGAAGTCGAACACAAGACTCTTTGTGGTTGAATGAGAGTGAAAGTGACAAGGGCGGAGGCGCCCAAAATAGACAATATACAGGGTGTTCGTTGTTGACAATATACATAGACAGACAAAAAAAAATCGGTGGGTTGGTGGGATCATTCGCAAGGTTTAAACCCATATGTGACCATTTGTCCTAAGTGTCATGGGTATTGATATATGGTTATTTTAAATTATTCCTTATTTAGCCTTGCAAACTATAGTCCGTCAACGTCGTGCTTGCCGCTCCCACGGGGTAACAGGGGTTGGCGGGGACGAGGTAACTCTATACACAGTCGTGCGAGTCGCGCTCGCGTGCCCTCCCGCCACACCCCGCCCGCAGCCCCTCCGATACCGTATTCCCTCGCCCCGCCAACCCCTGTACCCCGTAGGAGCGGCAAGCACGACGTTGACGGACTATAGTATCCCTAATTTTGACCACATGAGTTACTTGAACGACATGTGGCATGCCGTTGAAAAAGGCATAAACTAGATAACTTATTAAAAGAAAACGAAGCTTCAGTTGTCATTTCTTTTTTTAAATAAAATTTTCGTATCAAACTCCTGAGCAATCGGACTCGGTGATCAATTGGTCATGCGTCCATTTGTTAATTCGTACTTGGTGGGACCTACATTCTTTGCATCTTACCCTTATCCACAGTCTCCTGCACTATCGTCTCCCCGCTGATCTCCTTGCACACAATCTTCCCGTTGCCGCCTTCGCTTGGCCTCTCCTCGTCCGTTTGTTCCCTCTCCTTGTCGTCTTTTTGTTCTGGCTCAGGGTCTAAGGTAGGCATTTGGTGGATAACTGGGATTTGCGCTCCGTTCTTTCCACTGGGCAGTTTAGGTTTCTCTTCCGCTGAAAATAACAGTTAGGCGACTCATAATTTTTAAAAAGACTATGAGAGGTCTTCAAAGTTACAGTTTAAAAAAAATACGGATAACGATAATTAACGATAAATATACGCGGTAAATGGCAGATTCCTCGTCATGTGTCAAAATTGTTGCACGGGCTGGTAGAGAGAGGTTTCTCTCTCTACGCACGGGCTAGAATGGAATGTGTATTTTTTGTTGTACCTATTAAAAGCTTCAAATTGTATTGTTTAAAATTATGCAAACCAAAAAAAAAATTATTCAGCTGACATTATCATTTTTTTTTCATGGTGCTGTGTTTTCTTTTACTATGACACTTGACTTCTGTGCAACGCCATCTACTCGTATTATTATCGATTTAAGAAAGCTTGGTTTTTTGTTTGTTTTAACTTTGAAAACCTCTCATTGCCTCCCTTTCTTGGATAAGATAATTTATTATTCAGAAAGGTGTTTTTGCCTTAGATGATTTAAATGTAGTCCTCATATCTGTCTTTCTTTTAATGCTTTACAAAAGAAAGTCTTCAGAAGGACAGTTTCTCTCTGGATCATTTGTGAAGTTACTTAATAGTATTGTAAATGTAACTTGTATCTTAAATCCAAGTTTAATTACTTTTTAATAATTCTAAACTAGCTAATCTGCATGTCTCTTTGTAATATGAGAAGGATTAACAGTTTTCGATGCTATGCTCACTAGTGACCATATTATTTTACTTCCCACCCAGAGCATAGAAGCACAAAATAAAGAATGATGTACTACTACAGAAGGTAGGCTCCATAAATGTTGTAGAGTGACGAGAATGCAACGCGCTCTCAGATATGCGGCAGCCCTAGCTAGCGTTGCCGTACGTAGGCCATTTAAATCAAAAACACCGTGATCGCGTGAATCTGTCGCTTCCTTATTTTGTGCTACACACTCAGAGGTTGTCAAAATTAAGCGTCGTATCCACTAGGCAACATTTGACGCGCGACATGTTGCTCATCATGTTGAACGGCAACGAGGAACTTGAGGTACCATTGGCCATGTTGCGCCAGTTGACAGAGTCGCGCGTTGTTGTGCAACGGGCTTCGTATGCGCGGATTTTCAGTTTTTCTACGAAGGCTACGACACTTACTAATTTTTTTTTGTAAACCTATAAATTGTCCCACTGCTGGGCAAAGGTCTCACCCCTCCTCTTCCATCCATCCCTGTCCTGAGCCTCTACCAGCCACCCATCCCTGTATCTAACGACATCGTCTCTCCACCTACGCCGAGGTCGGCCCCGACGCCGGCGACCGTCCGATGGCACCCATTCTGTGACAGTCCGGGCCCATCGGTCCGGCTGCATGCGGCACACGTGGCTCGCCCAGTTCCACTTTAATGCTTTGCGGGCCACGTCTGCTACGCCAGTTATCGATAAAAGTCTTACTAAAAACGTCTGAAGAAAATATAATCTTGGGGTGTCCATTTAGGGACTGATGAATACACGATTGGACAAACTTCGCTCGATAGGAAATAATCGCAAACATACCTCTTCCATGTCTTTTAAAATGAAAATTATGTCTAAATCGCAATATTTATTCATACAAAATATAGAGTATCATAAATACGAGAGCTTGTTTAAAAAAATCTGATTTTTATTGGCGTATTTTTATTTCCCTACCCAAATTCATCCTAAGTTAATACAAAAATGGAGTCACTGTGCCATGCTCTTCACTTCGCCGCTGCGGGACATCTTCTGTCTCGCGCTCGAGTTTGACAGCTGGCAGCACCTTAACGTCACGTGTTCGCGTCAATTGTTGCCCCTAGTGGATTGATTACCACTTTGTACTTACGTTGCGGCTGCTGCAGCCCTGGCGGCGCGTTGATGTCCCCCGTGGACTGGAAGAACGAGTACGGCCGCACGTGGATAAGGTTGGACGCGTGCCGCCACACGTCCTCGCGGTCGTCGATTATACACACCATGTGGTCGCCGCAAGGGAACAGCGCTCTGGGAATAAAGTACGTTGTGTTATCTTTGGTTAGGCAAAATTATTTCTTGGACTGTACAACAGCTCTCTGTGTTGCCATGACCAGACATTGGCAGAGTTATTCAAAGTGGCGCCATAAAGAAATAAAGAAAGATAAGTCTAAGTTTAACCCAGAGAAAGGTGTACAGGACAGTTTTTTAGGTTGAGATTATCTCAAAAATTATTCGACCTATTGCGATCTTTCTTGCACTGATAGATAGATGAAAGTTAACACTATGTAACTGTAAATTATTAAACTTTGTCCAATAGTTTTTGAGATAATCTCAACCTTATTAAAGACCCCTTTATACTTTTCTCCTTCTTCGCTCTACGTTTTCTTTATAATAATTATATTTTTTGTTGCATTTAGTCCAACAGTTTCAACCGATATCGACTGATTTTTTTTCTTCGAAAATTACTATAATTAGTTTTAGTTCTAAAATTACCCTGCAACTTGCAAAACTAGTACTCACTTCAAATTAGCAGACTTCGTCCTAGGATCAAAGCACTCGTCTCGAGACAGTATCCGGTGGGAAAAGTACTTCTTTTCAGGGTCCAGTAGTTCAGCGACCGCATGAGCGTACTGGCGCGCTCCGAAGGTGCACACGTGAAGCTCGTAGTTCTTGGAGGCCGACTCTAGGAACTGCTGTGTTCGAGGGCGGAGCCGCGTGTGGCACCAGCGCCCGGGGCTCCCAGGGCCGCGTAAGAAAAAGTGAAGCACGTCCTGAGATATGAATGCAGTCATGATATACCATACAATATACTACAATAGTGATAATTCTAGAATGTTTATTACGATAAATACTATTTTTTAAATGCTTATGTGATTCAATTTCGGTAGGTTGTAGTTCGCATAATTGCGAAAAACGGCCGTTTTTGGCACATTCGTGAACTACAACTTAGCTTGTCGCAATTATGCCATGTATTGTATATTTAAAAATAGTATTCATCCTAATAAACATTCGGTGAAAAGCTTTTTTAATAAAATTGATTAAATTGGAAGATATTATTTTACTTAATAATTTTAGTTATATAATAGATACGGTTGTGAAAGTAATAAAGTAAACGATAAATAAATAAAATCCTAGCAAAACTCAATGGCGGATGTGATGTTGATTTGTTATTTTACCTTTAGGTTAGGCGGCACATTGTCATTGGTTGTGTGGACAAGTGTCTGATCCAAGTCCACAAGAAGCACCAGCTTCCGGTCCTTCAGGAGACGATCAGCGTCTTCACGACCCAATTTCTGAGCTAGCTCTTCAGAAACCTGCAAAATAAAAATAAAATATATTGCAAATGTGTCTAATTTTCATGAGAATATTGTTATGTATTTATTAATTAATTATGTAATTCTTTCACTAGTAAAATTCATTAGTTAAAAAAATTTAAACTCGTAAACTTTAGAGTACACACTAATTTTCAAAAACAGTCAAGTAGGTGCTTTTTAAGAAAATCTGGTACACTTTTGTGTTAGATGGTACCTTGAGTTCTGGCACCGAGTGCACCATAGGCACCACGGCGACCTCATGCTTCGAGTGCTCATCGGTGCGGAGATCTGCGCCGCACTCCGCACACATCTCCTTCATTACTGTTGGGTGACGGCATTCTTTAAGCTCTGCTACTGGAGCCCTGCAGGTTATTAACCAAACATTAATAATGTTTTTAAGATAAATATTGAAAAATTTGAAAGAGGCCTGCGTCAGTGGACAGACTAACAATATAAAGCCGCATTTCCACCTACGAAAAAACTTCTTCAAGAAATGTCCGTCCACAGCAGCTTGCGAGTGTAAACTCCTTAGCAAGTGCTGTCGCGACAGCAGTTGTTTGGCACTTTCTGTATTGCAGATAAATCTCATACAATACTTATTTCTTATGGCAATCGTCCTATTTGGACATTTCTGCCAGCGTCACGTCAATTTCCTATTGCACAAGTAAGTGGCAACGCGGCCCAATAGTTCACACAAATATAATATGCCTATGAAATAGAGAATGGCAGGGGATGGTGCCTATTCTTTCTGGCATAAGAGAGCGAAGGCGAAAAGGGTGGAACCTATCCATATACAAAATTTACTTTAGACTTTGTCCATAAGGCGCGTCGCGGCGAATATTATTTGCATGCTCGAGTTTGGTTGGTTGGTCCCACACACAGACCACAAGTGGTCTGTGGTCCCACACCACAGAATAAAGATTACAAATAATGACATTTTCTAGGTTATTTCGGCAAAAAACACACTATCACTTTACTGAGTCCTCTCAAAACAACATAGTAACACCGTATTATCAGAATAATGATAACTTTCTTTCTTCATTTCGTCGTAATATTGAAAGTTTGTAACGTCGCCGATTTCGCACAATTTGCATTTTGCCGCGCAAACGCACAAGTACATACCAATAACAATAGAAGCGTATATATAGTACCAATATCAATAGCGTAATTTGAAAAAGCCATTAATATGCACCCAAACTAATGTGTGGAGAGAAATACGTAAATTCTACGATTATTTTATGCGTAAATACAACGTGACGTCACTTACCCAGGTTCTACGACGTCTCCTTCCTTCACCTTGATGGACGATATTGTACCAGCGCGTACGGCTTTGTATTTCTTTATTTCACCACTTTGGCCTGATGAATCACTGTACAAAAATAAAATTTGACTTTGTGACACAAAAGCACCCTGTTTCACTTTCCATTTAACGAGTTTCAAAGGTTTTTCAGATGGAACAAAAATAGGCATAGTTTTGTCAGCCATTTTGAACGGAAATTGCGCGTTATTTGTAGAATGGCGGCGTCCTATTGGCCCAAAGAAAAAAGTTTTGGCGGTATGCGACTCTCCGCCAATCAGAATGAAGGACGCAATAAATCGATATTCAGTAAAAACATGACTTCCGGAAGGCAACGTCACTGCAATATGTCAAACGTTGGCGATGCGTTCATGCTATTTATAAATGTTTGGGTTTGGGTACGTTCAAAAAGATCGTAGAATTGCAATCTAAAATCTCGGTAATAAAAAGTATTTTGTGCCAAGAAAAACGTCATACGAAATTCTTCCATGGAACTCTTTCTTACTTACTAAATAACTACCCAATAATAAGTTTCTTTAGCCCAATTTTTATAAGTGTAAATTTTTTTGTGTATATTTCCATGTCTATTGTATACACAGAGTGGTCTGTGATTGTATGTAATAGAACTCTATATAGTTAGGTAGTAAGATAATTTGTATGTAACTTGTCAAAAGTTACGTGTGTAATAAGGAAAATTCCGCTCTGATTTCTTAAATTGCCTATTTATTACATTTCTAATACACTATATTTATTTACTAAGTTACAATAAGTTAGATAGCATAGGGATCGTTTTCATCAAACACATGAAATTTAGTATAAGTTGGTTTTGAAGTGAAGTCTTTCTTTCCATCTTGCCAGCCTCTTGGCGGTGCCTTATTGTAGTCAAACGCAGACTTTAATTTGCCATACAATTCTGTTTCTCTTTCAATATCCTCTCTATATCTTTCTTTAGCAACCTTCTTGCCTGTTACGGGATCTGTGATATCACCAAATGGGTAAACTACTTCCTTGACTTCATGTGTGATCAATTTAGTGAGTTTCTGCGGTAGGGCCTGGATGAGAACTATATCACCAGTTTTGCATT
Organism: Tachystola acroxantha; assembly: GCA_963506565.1. Classification (NCBI taxonomy): domain Eukaryota; kingdom Metazoa; phylum Arthropoda; class Insecta; order Lepidoptera; family Oecophoridae; genus Tachystola; species Tachystola acroxantha. Next base: position 8,415,570 of record OY735887.1, read on the forward strand.
TATGATCTGGATCATTGCAATAATAGAATTCATCTTTTCTGAAGTACTGAAACAATTGTAAATGTAATTTGGTACAGTAACATTACGAATTATGAATTCTAAATAACAAGTGGGTAGTTACTTAAGAATTATAACTTATTATGTCACACTGCTGGGCACTTTCAAATTTCAATAACAGTTCAACAGTATAATATAGATTAGGTAGTCCAGTAAGACCAAAAAATCAACTAACACCTACACTTGTTTGTAACCGCTGAGGTAAAAACTCACTTAGTTAAAGTGAGAATGCTTAACAATAAAAAACAATATTTTAATTTGTACTACAATTATTATCGCATATAACTTATATGCGATCGCTTCCAATCGTTGATATATATATGATACTTACCATCAGCAAGTTCTCGTCTAATTCTAACCTTTTCACTCTTATTTTGGTGGCATTTTGTTTCACTGTGGGCACGCATTGGCCTAATAGAAGCAACTTTCTTGCGGTCTCAGCTAAATTACGAGCCATTTCGTTTCGGATATTACTATGTCACGAATTCATAGAAAATAAATAAGTAAAATAAAATCCTACTACATAAACCTTTAGTTTTATTCCAATTTTTATTCAGACGATTGACACTGACAGTCTTTCTTTTTTCCATAAAAGAAGGCATGGTATCATTGACTTATACCTATGGACATGCCCTATTCTTCTATATTACTATTTGGTTATACAAATATCATGCATTTCGACGTTGAACTCTTAAATATAATGCTATCTCTTTTTAACTATCATGAATTTCAATAAGTGGACAAGGACGACGCTAGTTGTGTCAGTAACAATTTTGGCAACACTTATTATGTGGCGTCGCGACCCGTGGGAAAGTGCCCAGTCGCCATATTTGTTGAAACATTTGTTGAGTACTTCATGTGTCAATTTGCTGTTTTGATTGTGATTTTTAACTAATTAAACCTTGTTATCAAGTGATATAGCGCATAAAAAGTACAAATTAATGTAAAGGAACAATGACTAAATGAAGTGTAATAGGCTGTGGTTCGAGGAAGACCAGGAATAACCGAAATTTTAATAATATAACATTTCACCGGTAAGCAAGACATTTTGCTATGATATATCGTCTAATTCCATATATTTCCACTTCTTGTTTTCGAAATTCAAAGCAGATCCTAATTAAGTACATTTTAGATAGGCTAAACTACTGTTCTAAGCCATATTTCAAGAGAATTTGACTTTGTAAAAATAGCAATAGTTGGACGATAGTGTTGTTCTTTTGTTATTGTGAAATATCGATATATTCATTTTTTTTTCTGTTTTTGTACTCTAATGCAATATATTATATAACGAATGCGTTTTGTTTGATTTCAGGATATTTCTTTTGAGAATCATAAGAAATTGAAGCAATAATTATGTCTGCTTCAAGGAATAAAAATCAAACGATTAACTGAGAAAATTCGCAGGTAGAATAGATTTTTCTTTTTAAATATTACGAAAGATTTACGCAGACGGAATTTGTTAAATAACGAGATTTCAATTATTGAATATTTACAAGGAAAGACTTCATTAATTCCTTAAAATCTAGTGGTTTGCCTGTGGAAAAACAATATCCGGAAGATATTGAGCAGAGAGTAGAAGATTTGCTTTGACCCTTCATTTTTTCTTACATTTAACGTTTTACGGACGAGATTTACTGTCGGGTTATTCAGAGTTACATCATAAAAAAACTTGAATAACATTAATGAATTGTAGTCACAGCACTTGAACACATATCTAAATTAATTAATCAATCATGTACGTAGAAAGGATGTGTAGTGTACCTAATTAAGTTAATAATAAATCATATTTCTAAACTGTTTTTTTATTTGTCTAGATCGTTATGGCCTACGCTCGAGGACGGCACAGTATGGCTTGGCACGGCACAGTATTTATTTCTGATCAAGTTATTTTAAACCTTATTTCGATGATTTAAGGATGATAATAGAGGTTAGATATAAAATCTATGGGGAAACTGTATTTACCGTCTCCGGTCAATATCGATAAAAGTTATCGATGAACATCGAGGCTGCACTACGACAATCCGCCATATTTGTTCCCCACAAAGTTTAGGTAGGCAAGTTATTTTCGTAGGTATGCCATGTCCATAGGTATAAGTCAATGCATGGTATACATAACATAAGGCAAAACTAACTATGAGCATACAGCCGTGGTGTGAATAAAACATATTATAAAATTCAACTTTGGTATTTCGTATGATTTTTTGTTTTCAGTTTCTAACTAATCAATAGAAAGAAACATAAATTTATAGCGATGAATTAATGCGGCTGCCGGCTTTATAACCTCTCAATTCGACTTTAATCGGTGGTTTAGTTATTCCAAAGGAAGGTATTATTATATAAACCTTAAAACTTCACCCAGCTAAGCATTGTTAGCAATATTAGTATTACATTATCTAGACCGCTCATGCAAATAATTTCAATTAAATATCGACCTCCATATGTACCTTGTTTATTATTAAATTTTCAGTTTCAATAACCATTATAAAAACAACTTTTAAGCGTATTACTTAACCTATGTAAAATAGAAAAAATATAAAATGTAATAATAGGTATTAAACATCACGTAACATTATAAACATTCTTAAAACTTAAGATGGTACCAGTTTTGTGATTGGTTTAACTATTGTTATCAAAGCTGCAAGGGAAGACATAGCACCTAACATACCAACAGCACTGGGACTTAACTTCGTAAACCCTAGTGCAGTCAAAGGAATGAACAAATCACAGGAATTCTTCGCTGCATCTATAAAAATGTCTTTGTGACAATTTACAATTGCGAATATATGTTTTAATGTAACTGTTAAGTCAGTCGAGCCACCCAATAAATCAGATGTCCTTAAGTAAGTGGTTCTATTTAATTCTAATACATGACATATTTCATAGAAGTCTCGAGCTAAGTTGGCTATTATGGAGAAAAGCCAAAATTTGTTTGCTGTACGATTCCAACCATCAGAATCGGTTTTCAGAAAGCCACTCTTCGTTAGCCAGACTACATGGTCTGCGTAGAGATATAGAGCATATGCCAATTTACTTGTAGTCAATGCATATCTTAGAAATGGATCCTCTATATGGATTGTATTTAATGCAGTATAGCAAAAATCTACGCATCTTCCCAGTCGGAGAACTGAAACAAAGACATTAATAAATATAATAATTCAGCAAAATCTTAAAATAAGATCATCAGATCTGATGATCTGAATGATGATGATAAGCTTACTTTTTCTGAATGAACCAAGTGTAAGTTCTAAATTCTTGATACGATCCACTGAATACTTGTTCGCGTTCCTTGCTTCTAGTTGATGCCACACGAGACGGCTTGTATACTGCACCAATCTAAAAAAAGGGCATTACTTAATAATAATAAGGTTCATTCTTAAGGTGCCTGTATTCGATAATGACAATAAAATGTTTATATAAACACAAACAGTTTTAAGAGTAGGGCTGCATGACATCCGGATCTCTAGAGATCATCTATTATTTTTTGGTATGAAGCTGCAGAAGGAAATAGACGTCCATACAGATACAGCACAAAAAAATGTTGTGTGCAAAGGTTATGTTACGGTTCTTTTCTTGCAATCCCAGTTTGAATGGGTAGACAATTTATTTAAGTATTCCAGACTGTAAACGAATAAGAGTATGCCATTATGCTAGCAACAACGGTGAACAATATGGGCTGTGCTGTGGCTATTCCTCGGACCACCAAAAACGAAAGTAACATGCTTGTACAATAACAATTTACTATACGGCAGGTCAGGTACATAATTTGTGCAAAACAATACGTACCTGGCTAATTTATCTCGTCCATTGGACTGATTATTTACTTGAATGATTATATCCATTTGTGACGAACTTTGGCCTCAGGATTAAGGTTCAAACAGATTCGAGTTCTTACGAGTACAACCAGTAACTATAGCATAATAAATTAAACCGTTATATTGAAAATGATTTATATAAGTAAATACAAACGAAAATAAATTAACTTTTTTTTTTTTTTTTTTGCCTTAATGGCAGTGGCAATCGTCCGTTATGAACATTTTTGCCAGCGTCACGTCGTTTTATATATAAAAATCAAAGCGGTATCAAATTATTATTATTAGTGGTAGATCAGTAAACCTGTAAATTAAGAGTCAGAATTGTTATATAGAGATACAAAAAATGATAGGTAATTAGATAACGAATACGAGAAGGATATGGACAACAAATTATTACAATTTAATATCGTTTAGCGTACAAAATTCTACTATACATCTATAGACAAGAGGGTCATTAGACGATAATAAAGCAAGGATATGAGTAGGGAAAGGAATTTTAAGGATGCAGAGGTGGTCAAGAAACAATGAACGGTCGTAATTGGTGCAATTAAAAAATAAATGATTGAGGTCTCCAACATCCAGGCCGCACTCGCACAGAGAGGAGTCGCGGATTCTAAGTTTAGCTAAGTGGGCCGGAGAACTACAGTGCCCCAGCCTCATTCTATTAATTATAGACGTTGATTTTTTGTCGAACTTCCATTTCGAAAACCATGGTTTGCTAGGGATCCCAGGCTGAATTTTTGCATACCAAGAACCTTTTTCCATACTACTGTGACTCCAGAGCTTAGACCATTTTTTTGTTAGGGAGGATTTCGGAAGAGCCAGAAGGTCGAAGCAGTAGTTTATAAACGGAACCTTATCACCTTGAACCACCGCCTCTTTAGCCACTCGATCAACTCGTTCGTTCCCGGCTATGCCAGTATGGCCCGGGACCCATGCAAGTCTGACATCGTAATCCCGATGTTGACACTGTAAAAGGGCTTCTTTGATTTTAAATAAAATAGCATTATGGGAACGGGTAGAGAAGGGGTTTGAAAGTAGAGCCTGAAGAGAGCTACGCGAATCCGAAAAAATTATGGTGTTTTTTAGTTTAGCTATCAATATATATTCAACGCTCTTCAGAATTGCTAAGCACTCTCCAGCGAAGACAGACGTTTCTGGTGGGCATTTCGCTTTTTGGACGATATTATATTGCTCGTGGAAAGAGCCAACTCCCACACAGCCCACAGGGGAGAGTTTCGAGGCGTCCGAGAAGATTGTGTGCCACCCTCGCCATTCTCTGTCTAACAAGCATCGAAAGTATTCTCCGGCAAGTTTGTCATCCTTACTAATACCAAAATTGAGAATTATGTTTGGTTGTGAAATGATAGTATTATAATCAAATTCGTATAGCGGAAGTTTATTGAGACGCTCTGTAGGGTCTTTAATGGATTTAATCCTACGGAAACTATTAATCAAGAGAGGGGGGGATTTATTTTTCCAATATCGGGAGGATGTGAAGTAATTATTCAGTAACGTAAGCTTAGGGAAAATAGGATGGGAAGAAAACTGAAAAGCACGGAATAAAAAACGGTCGGACAGAAACTGTCGGCGGAGGGAAAAAGGAGGATCTGTGCATTCAACCTGCATAGCATTTATAGGACTTGACTTCATTGCTCCTAATATTATTCGCAGGGCGCGATACTGAATGGAGTCCAGTTTTTTAAGACCAGCTTTGTTTGCAGGTTCCAGAAGAAACGTGCCATAATCTGCCACGCTTCGGATCACTGCATTATACAGGAGCCTAAGTGAGAAGGGATGAGCTCCCCACCAAGCGCCAGACAAACATCTGAGCATATTCAGATTTCGCAGACATTTTGTTGCGATATTATCGCAATGAGAGGAGCCGTTCAATTTGCAATCCAGGGTGATTCCTAAAAATTTAAAATCGTTTTTTATTGGTATTGTGGACCCGTTGATTTCGATGTTGATATCTGGTATGATCCTTTTCCGGGAGAATATAACAATTGCACTTTTAGGCGCTGAAAGTTCCAGTCCGTTTTCTAAGAGCCAGATATTTAGGAGACTCAAAGACTGAGACACTGTGTCTGCAGCGCTTTCAATTTTGATGTTTTGGGAGTAAATGAGTAAGTCATCAGCGTATTGTACAATCCTGCTGAGGCCAATAGAAGATTCCAGATCGTGGGTGTAGATGTTATAGAGAATGGGGCTCAGAACAGAACCCTGCGGAAGTCCTTTCCAAACAGATCTAGATGGGCAGATGTTAACGTCATTGCACCGGAAATAGATTATCCTTTCAGATAGAAGGTTGGATATGAGGCTAGCCAACTTCACTGGAATTCTCATTTTTTGAATTTTCTTCCTGAGAAGAGAGAGTTGTACATTGTCGTAGGCGGCAGTAATAAATTAACTTAGTAGCGAAATCTTCAACAACAAAAAAACACTTGCTAAAGAAAGACTCGCATCGCACTTGCCACAGATTAAAGATATAAGTTTTCTATAAACAAATTGACGTTGACTTGACAAATGCGTTTGGTAAACAAGGCTCGTTCCAATTTGGATTTACAGGATTTATAAGGGATTTATCCATTGACTTATTTATCGAAGATAGACGTCAAAAGTTTCAGAGTGTAGGCTGAGTGCAGCGAGTGTATTGAGAGCCAATGACTGTCATTGATTGAGAGCGCACAACAATGGATTTTTGGATGCCAGCTGCATTTTGATTTCGTCTTCTTTTCGAAAAAAGGGTAATATTTTAATGATGATCATCATCTCATCCATCATCACATCATACTATGAAAAATAAAGTGTCGCCGAAAAATAAATCCTTAATACATGTAATGGCAGTGTGGGCTAGATTCCATTTGCCTTTCTTGATGTATCGAACGTGCGTTTTTTTTGACTTTGTTGTTATCCAACCATTGATCCAACCAAAAAAATGGCTTCGTACGAGCAGTGTTGCCAGACCTATGGAAAAATCCGTAGATCTACGGATTTTAGGCCTTGTCTACGGATATACGGAAATCAATGGCAAATCTACGGATATTTTGCCTCAACTAAATTTGCCACCAAGTCATTCAAAAAATACAACGCAGCGTGATTTTTCTAGGTAAAACGTATATCAACTGCAAAAATGATGTATAATCCGACCACGATTCATAGCATGCAGCTCGCGCAGTATAGGCCAGTCATTAAAGGAGTTGACCCTAGCAGTAACTCCTCTATCTATGAAATTTGGCACAGTGATAGAGTACCATATGTAGATTGGAATTGACATAGAATCCAATAATTTGTAGAAACGGAAGTTAGGTATTATCAAGGTCAAACTTAAATTACGTGGTATCAATTACAGGAAAATTGCTCTATCCAAAATTCTTTTTTTACAAGTTCTAGTTACCTATAGGCATGTGTTGACAGAATATCCAACCATATTTCCATATGGAAATATATATATTTTAATAAAATGTTTTTTTTTTTGCCGTAATTACCAAGGGATAATTACTCACTCCAATTTCTATTTAATTATGTATTTAAAATATTACTTTCGAAAGTAGTTATGAATATCCAATAAAAAATCCAGACCGAAAAGCGTTATCCAGAAATTGACGAAAAATGGGGGTTTCCAAAAATGCTCAGCCCGATTTTTCTTGTCATTATGAACAGACTATCTTATTAAAACTGCTTTTCAAGTTTTCCAATAAAAAATGCAGGCGAAGCACATAAATATCAAATAGAGTTGTATTCAAATATTTCTAATCAACGCGGCGGTGCATGCGCCACTGCGCGCGGATCGCTACTGCGGCCGATTAACAACCTTATTCCTATTACACGTACGGAACAGCGGGAACGCGGACGAGAAATTGGACGGAGTGGAGGAGATATTTGGAGATGGGATTCTGTTGTCTACTCATATACAAATAAGGTTAATTGTAGATTAACTCTTTACTAAAGTCCAGTAAAGATCCATGCGGACAAGCGTTTTCTAGAAATCGACGAAAAATTAGAGTTGAGAAAAATGCTAAGTTCGATTTTTCTTATCATTACGAACATACTTACGATCTTAGTCGAACTGTTCTTCAAAGTCAAAGTCAATTTATAATAAACCTTATTCCTATACAAGTAGAAAATATCTATCGCATCGGTAACGTGGACTGGAAGTTGAACAAATATTTTGGAGATAGGATTTTGTACTCTACCTACAGTTATACGAATAAGGTTTATTTTAGGTTAACTCGTTACCGAGTGGTGAAAGCTCGACCGACCTACGCCAACATACACAAAACCATTCTAATCTAGCCCGTATCATCGGCGCATAAGTACGACAACGTTTCAAGGTTAGTACGGACATAGCAAAACAAATGGTAACACTTGCAGTACGATTTCAACTCTTACGACGCAGATAATAAGAACGATTCAAAGTATTACACTTGATCTGATTTTGGAATGTTTTAAGTAAGCTCGACCGACACAACAGTACCTACGCCAACATACACAAAACCATTGTAATCTAGCCCGTATCATCGGCGCATAAGCGCAACATGTCAAGTCAAGGTTAGTACGGACAAAAGCAGATCAATAGTAACACTTTCAGTACGATTTCAACTCTAACGACGCAGATAGATATATAGATTGGAGCGGTCCAAAGTGTTACAACTTGATGTGTTTTTTTTATGTGTACTTACTAGGTACCTACTACGTGGAATGTTTAAGTAAGCTCGACCGAGACGATAGTACCTACGCCAACAAACACAAAACGTAATCTAGCCCGTATCATCAACGCATAAGTACGACAACATATGTCAAGGTTAGTACGGACAATGGCAAAACACCTTTTTTTTCGCCGTTGGATCTCGTTTGGTGTGCGTGTATCAAATTATTTCTTAAAATTATAATTATCTGTTATATAAACCCTACTGTATTGTGATATTATTAGAATCAAAATAGATTATCAGTCAATAAGTGATTCAGCGGAACGGTACGCCGTGCAACATGCAATCGGACCCCCCTCACCCCCTCGAGTAACAAAGACAGCTTGTTATTTTTCAACTCGCTCGCACATCGACTACGGGTATATTTGCGTGCGGCATAGGTCTTATTACTTACGTCATACTGACGACTACAGCTAAACAAATTTAAATTCTACACTTGTACGATAGCGTGAGATATTCACCTACTAATAATATGTAATCGCAACTGCAACCACAAAAATCTACAAGTGAGGGTGATCTGCCTAATATACTAACCAAATTCCAAACACAATTAATTTTTCAATTCGACGAATTGATAACCTCCTCCTTTTTTTGGAAGTCGGTTAAAATACAAAATAAAACACGAAACAAAATACAAAAAAAATAAAAAAAAAATAAAAAAATATATTTAGCTAAGGATCGAACCCGGAACCGCGTGCACGGGAGGCGACCGCTCCAGCCACTAGACCGATTCGTTCGCTGTTTAGCCCGGCGAAATTACCAAGCATATCTCATGCACCAGCGTGAGACATGAACGGACCGCTCCGTCTAGATTTCGACAAAATTGCAAGTAATCTAGTACAGACAGATTCCCAGCTCTCCTAATACACCTACTTCGGTATAAATGAGTTCAGAGTTTATGCTCAAATAAAATTCAAAGATAATTACAACAAAATGTTTGATAAAATACTAACCAAATTCGAAACACGATTAAAATAAAATACAAAATAAAACACGAAAAAAAATATATATATATTTAGCTAAGGATCGAACCCGGAACCGCGTGCACGGGAGGCGACCGCTTCAGCCACTCGACCAATACGCCCGCTGTTTGGCGTGGCGAAATTATCAAACACTATCTCATGCACCAGCGTGAGACATGAACGCGACTAGATTTCGACAAAATTGCAAGTAATCTAGTACAGACAGATTCCCAGCTCTCCTAATACACCTACTTCGATATAAATGAGTTCAGAGTTTATGCTCAAATAAAATTCAAAGATAATTACAACAAAATGTTTGATAAAATACTAACCAAATTCGAAACACAATTAAAATAAAATACAAAATAAAACACGAAACAAAAAAAAATATATATTTAGCTAAGAATCGAACCCGGAACCGCGTGCACGGGAGGCGACCGCTTCAGCCACTCGACCAATACGCCCGCTGTTTGGCGTGGCGAAATTATCAAACACTATCTCATGCACCAGCGTGAGACATGAACGCGACTAGATTTCGACAAAATTGCAAATAATCTAGTACAGATTCACAACAGGGGCGTTTCTTAAAGCTGGAAGTAACATAAAAAAACACTAAGCGCCCAATTAAGTTAAAGACACTCTAAAGGAATCTCTGGGTTAGTTTATCCTAGACCCCGTGTCGCGAAGAAAACACACACTATATACTCAACTTATACAAGGCAATACGCATATTACATTTACTGCGTTCGTATGTTTCGAAACGATGACGATAATAATAATTAAATTGCGATGTTTAGATCAACCTCCTACATACATACATACATACATACATACATACATACGTATAGTACGGACAACAGCAGATCAATGGTAATACACGCTCGCATTCGCACGATTTCAACTCTTACGACGCAGATAATAAGAACGGTACTTAGTCCAAAGTGTTGATCTTCTGTTAGCTGTACCTATTAACCTACTTGAAGAAACTCGCCCGCCGCGCGACCGGTTTTCGACGCCCCTCGCCCGCCTCGGGCCCCGCGCTGGCCTGCGCTTGATAGGTATTTCGAAATAATGGTGTTCCGCCTGGATATTTTGTTGGATCCTTTGAAATCAGGTTATTTTTGGGTATCTCATTACAATTGTATAAAATATCTGATAGAGTAATTTTCCACAGATAGTTAAAAGACAAATTCTGTATAATGAATTGTGTCATTTGGATTTTTTTGTTGGATTTTCGTACTTATACTAGAAATAATAATTTGAAGGCATATTAAAAACAGAAACCCGGCGGAGCAATTATCCTATGGAAACTACGGCCAAAAAAGACATTTTATTAAAATACCTACACTTTCGAATTAAAAAGTAGTTTTACTTATGAATGTACAGAAGCACACTAATAAAATACAATTTATAGAAAAAGAATTATGACCATAACATTGTTCCAGAAAAAGATACGGTATAATGTTGAATTTCAATTAAAATAAGTAACTTCCGCCTCGAAATATTATTGGATTCTCTGACAATTGTTCTTAAAAATATGCTATAAAGTATACAAAAAAGTTTCATCGATAGAGGAGTTATTGTTGGGGTCTCCATACAAACGCTCGCCAGAATGACTGGCCTAGTAATATAAGAAGAGAGCACAAGTAAATTATACAACATATTTTTTTTCTTCTACTGCGAGTCGTAAAGTTTGTTCTAATTTTTAATTTCGTTGCCGGATGTCAGCCACATTTTATGGTTTTATTCAGTCAGACAGCTTATTAAAAAAAAGTCTGTTGAGCTACGGATTTTTCTAGTCAATCGACGGATTTGTCAGCCTCACCCTACGGAATTTTGAAAAACAGATCTGGCGACACTGCGGTCGACCGACAGAAAGATTTCCGGCCGCCGCCGTCGCCGCCATGTTGGATTACATTTTTCTTTCGTTTTCCCTTTGTCCTGTTTATTGGAAAAATACCACAGAAAATTACTTTCCCGTTTAGATTTCGTGAATGTGAAGTGTTTATTTGTGGCGTGAAGGTGTGAGTGTCAGCGAAATAACTTTCAATCGCTAAATCCTTTGTGGTAAGACTGCAAAAACTTACAGTGCGACAAACAACGGTGATCTCTTCAGAAACACAGCGACATTTTGGAGTGACGTGTAATGTTGTGCATTTCAGATAGTGCTCCGTCGTCCTGATTTTTCATGATTGGATTACCGCGTAGCGATAGAGATCGAATCACGGTGAAAATTCGTAACATGAAGCGGAGTCTGTCGAGGGATAGCATGCCGCGTTCGAAGCGGACGCGCAGTAGCATTGGGAGGTACGACGATAGCTCGGATGAGCGCGTGACGCCGGAGCGCGTACGTCGGCGCGTGCGGTCGCCGAGCCCGCGCGGCCGCTACGCCTCGCCGCACCGCGACGAGTACGCGCGCTCGCGCGAGCCGCGCGACGAGGCCGCCCGGCCCTACTACAAGGTGCTGTGCGTCAGCGCGCTGCACCCCAAAGCTGCCGACGAGATCGTCAAAGACACCCTCTACAGGGAGTTCAAGAAGTTCGGTGACTTCAGTATAAAAATTTCTCACGAGTTGGACGAGCGGGTCGCGTATGTGTGCTTCCGCAGCGCTGAAGACGCTAAGGAGGCCAAACACGCCAAGCCGAGGATCATTCTGTATGACAAAGTTGCCATTGTTGACCCTGTTTATGAGTCTGTCAGGTCTGAATACAGAAGCAGACCGAGGAGTGTTACTCCACCTGATTATGACCGTCCGTATTCATATGCTTGGTCTCCAGCGGCTGAAAGGCGTAGGCCGCCTCCGGAGGAGAGAGCTTATGGTATTCCACCTGCTGTGCCTCACCACAGAGATTTTCGTCCTCCTATGCATGAGTATCCAATGGCAGGTCCCCACGGGCCTCCAATGCATCACCGTCCACCTATGCATCATCCTCCGCACCCCCATTACATGCCGCGTCCATACATGCCACGCCCGCATCATCCACCTTTCGATAAAATGGAAAACAAAAAAGACAAGTTTCCTAACTACTTGCACCATGTCCAACCAGAAGATGACCCTCTCGCTACCAGAACTCTGTTTGCTGGTAACTTGGAGATTAACATATCAGATGAGGAGCTCCGTCGCATTTTTGGCCGCTACGGTATAGTGGAAGATATTGACATAAAGCGACCCCCACCAGGCACAGGTAATGCCTTCGCGTTTGTTCGTTACCAAACCCTTGACATGGCTCACAGAGCTAAAGTAGAACTTTCGGGCCAATATATTGGCAAATTCCAATGCAAGATAGGGTATGGCAAAGCCACACCTACTACTCGTGTATGGGTTGGTGGCCTAGGCCCATGGACATCTGTAGCTCAACTAGAAAGGGAGTTTGATAGATTTGGAGCTATTAAAAAGATAGAATATGCGAAAGGAGAAGCACAAGCTTATATTTTGTATGATTCGATAGATGCTGCCCAGGCTGCAGTAAAGGAAATGAGGGGATTCCCATTGGGTGGGCCAGATAGGCGTCTTCGTATCGACTTCGCCGACGTCGGTAATGGCGGCCCTTTCAGGCCAAAGCCATATCAAGCGCCTGTAGGAGAAGATGGACGCCCTGTGGAGGGTTACGAGGGTTATGAAGCAAATTGGGAAGAAGGCAATTATGGTTATGGTGGGCCTGGTTATAGAGGTAGGGGCCGTGGGCGCGGCCGTGGCATGTATCGTGGCGCGTATCACGGTGCAGGGGACTATCGTGATGATGAGTGGAGAAGGGCCCCTGCAGATAATGAATACGATAGTCGCATTCGGCGCTCGGGATCTAGGGAACCTGGAGTGGATAGGTCTCGATCCCGGTCCCCGCGCCGGCGCTCTCCTGACAGCGACTCCGATGGCTCTCCTCGTCGTGGCGGTGGCATGCTTGCATCAGCCAGAACTCTCCCCGAAGTAGTACGCAAAGCATCAACCATCTGGAATGGGGCCCTCATCCTGAAAAACTCATTATTCCCAACCAAGTTGCATCTAACTGATGGTGACTCTGAAATCATTGACAGTCTCATGAAAGATGAAGATGGCAAGAATCATTTAAGAATAACTCAGAGACTCCGCTTGGACCAACCGAAGCTTGATGATGTTCAGAAGCGCATTGCCACATCTAGTTCACATGCAATCTTCTTGGGAGTTGCAGGATCGACAGCCTCCATCACCAATGAAGACACAAGTATTCAAACAAGACCTATGAGGAACCTGGTGTCGTATTTGAAACAAAAAGAGGCTGCAGGTGTTATATCACTATTGAACAAAGAGACAGAGGCCACTGGAGTGCTGTACTCCTTCCCTCCGTGCGAATTCTCTACTGAACTCCTGAAGAGGACATGCCACAATCTGACAGAGGAGAGTTTAAAGGAGGACCATCTGGTTATAGTAGTAGTCCGTGGGGGTTCTGCATAAATATCATGTATAATTACAATGATATAGTTTTACACATTGATCAAGTTTATTGTTAGATATAAGTTTTTTTAATGATTCCTAATGTTTTCAGATTTTAAATTGTCATTGTATAATGTGATGTGTAGTGCTGTTGTGAGGTGTGTATGTAAACATTTACTAAATATGTGAAGGTTTCCCTACAGTAATGTGAGTGGTGTGTTAGTGCACACTAAATAGCCCAGCAGTAAATTGTTATTGCAGGACACATTGTAGGCGAGTTAGTTTTTGCTAGGATAACATTATCAGCAATCAAATTATAACAAAAAACATTGCTTCGAAGTGTATTTATTATGATAACAGTTTAATAATTAGTGTACTACATTATAAAGTGTATGGTAGGGTGATGTGTATGGTAGGGTGATGTGTAGTGTAAGTGTGTGACCATGCAAATAGATTATTTCATCCATGTTGTTGTTTTTTTATACCTTGTGAGGTCACTCAGTGATAATGATGAGTGCCAAGACCAGTGATACAGTTTGTGATAACATGTAAATGTGATCTCAGTAATATATTATACTCAAAAGTATATAAGTTAATAATTTTGAGGGTTTTGTGAAAGTGGTGCTTCAGCAGTTGGAAGCACTCAGTGAGTTTTGGTGTTTTGTGTGTATCTGGTCTCTGAGATATCAATTATAAGGAGTGGTAACTGTGAATGACAAAGTTAAATGTTGGAGGTGCTAAATTTTACAGTGGGAAGGTCATAATATTTACAGTTAATTATTATTGAAAGCAGTAATAATGAGATATATTGAGAAATACCAACATTTTTAAATCAGTTTAAATTCAATAGAACTTGAACCTCTATGTGTGTCAAATCTCAGGTTCACTCCACATACTAGATGAAAGTGAGTTATATGAAAGTTCTTAGTGTTGTTCGAATAATCTTCATGATATCACCTCACCAGGATATCACCTAATTGCCATAAACCTAGAATCTCTTAAGTAAATTACTTTTCATAAGTATAAGTCTGTGAACACATGGTTTATGACGGTAACGACGTCGGGCAACTTCAATCGAGGCAATGATGACAGGCTGACATCGAGTAAGTAAGACTGAGACAGAATAGATAATATTTGGTAAGTTCCTATCTGGAATCAATCTGTAAGTATTTCTACATAGACTTATCCTGAATCAAACATCATTATTAGGGTCCCCAATGCTTGGGCACAGACTTTGCACATGGGGGAGCTCGGGCCATGATCCACCAGACGGGTTCAGTGCGGATTGGTGGATTACACTTACCTTAGATTTTTTTTTTCTTCACCATGCAGTTTTCCTCACGATGTTTTCCTATACCGTTTTGAGAGGATTCGGTAAATGTGCAAAAATTAAGCCAATTAATGTGAAGTAGTTCAGGAACGGAAATGCTTGGTTCGACGGCAATCGAACCGTGTGGTACATGGGATCTTAGCTATAAGAACTGCCTAAACGGTGGTTTAACTTAACAGAAAAGTTGCTGAACCATCGACATTGTATGGCGAAGTCCAGCAATAATCCTTAGACCATGGCGTAGGTATACCACCGACCGCCTACTTTCAGTCGCGTATACCGCTACATGCACTAGTCTAGTCTGACATTTAATTGCGCCGAATAGAAAATCGCAGTTTCTGGATATGGAGTAAGATCACGTCTTTTGATCATAAGGTTAGGCACCATACCACAGCATCATACATACCTACATTTACATAGCGAAAACATCATTTTAAGGGGACTTGCATCAAAAGACAACCGGCGAGTTGGCGACAACCTGTGAAAAGGCCATCATACATTTTTCTCATTTCCCCCTGAGTTTAAGTTACTACCCTTAAATACCCTAATGGCGCTAATTACCCTTCCTTGGCCCAGATACACCTACCCTTAAGAAGTATTTGACAAGTACTTACGCTATCTAACTAATGGATATTTCTTACATAGGTACTGATACATCGGCGAAATAGTGCAGCATGAAGAAGTGTTTAAATCCCACATGAGTGTGTTAAATTCTAGATCCAGTGTAGTTTCCATGAAGATAAAAGTGTCCTTTCTCATAAAAACGAATAGTGGCAGTGATCGTGCGAGTTATGTGTGACATGATAGGTAGTCACCTACTTATTGAATGGATTACCAATAAAAAGAAATGTTTTAAATCTAACTTCTCTCATTTTGATACTATCCCCTCAATTAAACACAAAGTTAGAAACTGGAACCTTCCTCGCTGGTTAGAACCGACGGACTGTTAACTGCAGGAATGTCGTAGAAGAAAAGGGGTTCAGCATCAGCTAAGCACCCTTTATTCTGTTTACTGCCCTTTCAGTTACGTCCTGTACTTATACATATTTTTCGGTTCCTTTATGGCCTCCTACATCATAAACAGCTTGATGGATTTTGATGGTTGTTCACGGGACTGACATTAGGATATGATGGCAATGAAGCGCGGCTGCCACCACTCCGTCACGCTGGCTGTCATGAGTCCATGTCCATGAGTTGCTGTAGTAAGTTTGCTCGCTAGTGACTGCATAAAATTACCGTTTTAGTTGCCCAACTCGGCAAGTTACTCCGCTGGTTCAGTAACCCATCAAAGTGGGTCTTGACCTCCCACCCAAATAGCGCCACTCCTGACTGTTTTGTGCTGTCTGTCTCCAGTCGGACGACAGCTCTCGCATGTCCTTAGCACCTCGTCACCCCAGCGGTACCTAGGATGTCCGACTTGCCGTCGTTCGCTAGATATACAGCTTTCTGACATATGCTCGCTTCGCGGCGCGCTCCTCTTCCATCCTCGGAAAGTTGCGGAACTAAAATCCCACATTCACAAGCTATAGCTACAGTGTTTACGTAGTCGCTAGCTAGCGAACTTGCTACAACAACTTGTCATGGTAATGCTACAGTTGAAGAGACCGCGAGTAAAATGGAGCCGTTTTACTTCAACATTACGAATGGAGAGCTCACCCAATGTAGGTAGGTAAATTATCCTTATCAGTAAGATGCTTGAAGGAGGTTCACTAGGACCCTGATATTTTTTCTCCTCAGCGTTAACAACTTTTACTTACAAAGTGGTGTAAATGTAAATTCATAAATGTTGACATGCAATAATATACGAAATGTAAGTATTTATGCATGATGATGATCAATGCAAAGATAATGTAATACTACAATCATTGGGGAAGGGGAGTCCTTTGCCCAGCAGTGGGACAATTAAAGGCGGGTTCACAACCAGACATAATAGCTATTTTATATCACTTCACTGTCAACGTTTCATCGCAATTGCATTATTGACGGAAAGAAACTATGGCTGGTTGTGAAAGCACATTAAGGCGCTGACATGAGCCAACTAGCGCCGCCAATCTTTAAAAAATCATATCTTCCAATATAATCAATTTTATTATAAAAGCTACGGCCGTTTTTCGCAATTATGTGAACTACAACTTACCTACATTGCATCACGTTACAAATAATTATACCTAATTGAATGAACGTAGTTTTTTTAATAAAATTGATTATATTGGATGATATGATTCTTTTAAGATTGGCGGCGCTAGTTGGCTATATGAAGCCCCTTAAGCTGATATTCATAAACCTATCCCTCTCACACTTCGTTAAAAAAGGTTAAGATAGAAAGGGACGGTGGCGTAACTTTAAATTACGTTTATGAATGACACCCTTGTAAAAGAAGCATGTGTAAAACTGAAAGCAGAAAGATGACATGCGAAACGGACGGAGCGTCAACGGCAAAGCAAGGGAGCGGTAACCGTGTGGCGTTGAACGGGTTCCAAGTATCAAAGAGGATATAGCACTACGTGTAGGTACATACTATATTGCATTAATACTTACATAGAACGACAGTTGGAAGCTCTCATCATCGACCTATTCATGCTATGTTGCCTGTCTGACACATACCATGATGTCGACCACGTAAAGTTCCATCGATTCGTTAACATTTTGACCTAACTTTAACACATTGGTGATATCACTAAGTTTCTTTATTTTTAGTACCTACTTAATATCATGTTCATTTGTCGTCATTCATCATCCATCATGCAATTTAATGAAAACGATTAGATTACGATGGAATTTATTTTGTGCTACTGAATAGATTTTTAGGATAAGAATGTATTGCAATAAAGTTACTATTCCGTAGCCGACCGTAAACACCAGACGACGTGCCGCCGCGACATGCGGTCGGCCTACGTGTCCTGTGGCGCCCGGCACGGGGCGGGCCCGGCCCGGCGGCGGCGACACGGCGTCCACAGACACCGTCCACTGGTGCACGCTGTCGGACGGCGCGGCGCCCACGCCGCGGTTACCAGCGCCGCCGCCGCCGTTCACAGGCGCGGCAGTAACTACACGGCGCCGCGCCGTGGCATTGTTCAACGGCCATACCATACTGTTATAAATAAAATCCATGAAGTAATAGGCAAAATAATTTTATTCAATAAAATAAAATTTAGTAGGTACCTACATTCTTAGCCATAATAATATATTAATAGAGATTGCAGACGTAGCTACCAGTCGTCTGGTGGAACAACCAAATAAGACGAATGGAATCAATAGGTACAGTCAACCAGACTCCGTAAAAGACCCTGTCCTCAGACGAATAGCGTCAGTTTTCGTTGAAGCGGTCTATACCTATACACATACAGGTGTGTATTCATAAATGTGATTTAAAGCTAGGCCCCCTGTCCCTTTCTATGTTAACCTTTCCTAACGAAGTGTTAAAGGGATAGCAACTCGATTTAAGGGAAGTGAGGTTTAACTAGGTTTATGAATAACAGCAACAGGGTGTAACAGATAGGGTACTTATAGTAAGCCGAAAGGGCGGTGTTCTGTCTGTCCCAACAGCAACTTTAATTATACGATCTTTAAATTTTTTCTAATTTTTTTTGCAAAGGGAAGTTTTATACCAATTATTTTAACAAATCGAGCCTAATACTGAAGGTAAAAGAGACGCTTCATATTCGTATAGAAGGTCTCATACTACACTATACTTGGCTGGTTGTAACCATCACCCATCCATGTGGACCTAACGTTGCTTAACTTCTACGTGTGTATGTGTATTGCAATATTTGTATAGGTTGATGACAGGAAAAAAATCGCCCGACCGTTCGCAATCTGTTATCTACAATCACATGGCAAGCGTATCAATAAAACTTGATGTCCTTACGACTGTACTTATTGAGGGAACAATTGATTTTCCATTAAAATGGATTGGGGTTGTTTATTTACCATAACCAGTAACTCGTCTGTAGTCCCTTGGGGAGACCTAAACTGATGCAGATTCCAAAGATTAGATCTAATGTACCTATTGTCGCTTGACAGTTAAAACCACGTATGTTTACAGAGGGATGGGTGGCTGGAAGAGGCTCAGGACAGGGATGGATGGAAGAGGAGGGGCGAGACCTTTGCCCAGCAGTGGGACAATTTATAGGTTTACAAAAAAAAATATTTACAGAGGAAGACATTTTACAGGAGTAAAAAATGTCTGCTGAAAAAGTAAGGAAGAAAATCATAAATTATTCAGGATTTTAATAAGTCTTTATACTTTAAATTTAGTTTGACAAAAATCTAAATGTAATTTGCATAAATAGATAATAATGGACTCATGGGAAAACGCCATACGAGGTTTTCACTCTCAAGCGACGCTATTTAGTCGTATTCGAAAGTTAGACACTGAGATATACATATTTAAGGAGTACAGCTTGGTTTATTATACCTAAAACATAAATTTCTTACAGATTCACAGTTTACTGTATAATGCAATCAACATCAGGACAACCTCTTATTTACAAACCCCAATATGTTAAAACATTTTCGTGATAATTTAACAAGGTAAAATATCATTGATAGAACATTAAATACTCCATTTTAACATCAAACAACATTTTACAAAGTACTTAAATAATTTTGGAATGGAATTTTACAAGAAAATCAACACAATTATTTTAAACAGGATTCAATAACGAGAGCATATACAGATTTTATTGATCATATTGATGTTTTATCTTATTTTAAATGATGAAATGAAGACAGAAATAGCTGCTCCCAGGTGGGAATCGAACCTGGGACCCACAGCTTATACGCAGCCGGCTGCGTTATCCATTTTACCAAGAGTCACACATCCAATTAAGTCACTGCTTGCTTCATAATTTCATTTTGAGCACAGATAGCGCCAATCGGCAATGGTACAAATACATAAAGATCCTTAATTTAGTGCTTATTGATATACTGATATTACTGCTTATTGAAATCGGATTTATTAACAAATTTAATGAGTCTATTTAAAAGAAATTACAACATCCATATGAACATCCCATCCAAACAAAACATCAATTTATAATATCTACATTATTACTTACACAGGAATGAAAATGTTGAGTCCCTCCACTTCCTTTTAATTTTTACAACACATAATATACAAATACACACAGAGAATTTCTATGATTATTATAATTGTATAGACTCTATACAATTTGTTAATATAGGTAATTACATAAACATTTCGTTAATTTTGCTTAGCAAAATCATCTGTTAATCACAATTATTGGGCTAATTCTGACTATATTTGATAGATGACATCTTTACATATTTTGTGCCCTTCTGTGTTGTTTTAGATATCACAAGATCAAACAACTTTCGGACAAGTACCCTGATCCCCTTGTTTTTTTCCTTTATTATGACCAAACAAAATTGATCACAAGCTTTTTTATTTATATTTATTTTAGCTTATCTTGAACAAGCTCTTACAACTGTCAAATGTGTATGGAATTTTACATTCGCAAGAACAAGCTGATGCTAAGCTTGCACTCAAAACTGTCTATAATCTCTGCCTATGTCAGTATTTGATGCCACAAATAAAGTTTTGAATTGAAAGGCATCCTTTTCTTGCAGTAAACTTCAGAAGAAGACAGCATCTAAATGTCATTTCTTTAATGCCAACTAGAATTGAACCCACTTACCTATTTACCCTCCAAATTGTATAGAGCCCTTTAACAGCCTTATTGTCATCTTTAGACAACTTCCAGCTTATAGCCATAAATCTAGGAAAGTAAGAAGTCTTTTAAGCATTTTGGCAACGGCAATGATTTCACTGAGCCATTCTTGTTCAAGTGCTGCAGTATAGTATCCCGGCATACGTTCTGTAGTGTTTTCACTGCAATAAAGACAAAGTTTTATGACATTTTAAATCGATCAAAATAAATATCATAGATGTTCACTAGAGGGAATTGCTTTATTTGGGTTGTAGAGCTTTAGTCTCCTTTTTTTGTTAGAATTAATATTTTAGTAAGGTTTTTTTATCATGAATTAACTGATCCTCTTTTTAAAAGCATTACAGACCTAAATAGTATGAAAACAGCATTAGATTTTTTCGAACATTATTTTAAATCATACCAACCCTGAATCAAAGTAACAAGGCCTGACATAAACTGAAGCCCAAACAAGTGTCTTATTTTGTAAACAAAAAAACCTACTAACATTTTAAGCTGTTTTGTGGTTATTGCAGTTGTTTTCAGATCTGATCACTTTATTTTCATGATGATGAACAGGTTCGATCAATCTATTCCTTCAGTGTTACATCACAACAGGTAATTAGACGATCGTATTTGTTTACAAAATAAGACACTTGATTTGGGCTGTGGTATACTTAAAATGGCTTTTGTTCTTTGATACCAGTTTGATCCAGTTTCTCTTAGTTTAGAATACTTGATATGTTTATTAATTAAATTATGGAGAGGTAGCATAGCTGGTGACTATTTTGCAGGAGCTACCTAGTTATTAAGGTAATTAACTCGACCAATTAAGTACAGTAAAAAGCACATCAAGTTTAACACTTTGGACCGTTCTTATTGTCTGCATCATAAGAGTCAAATCGTACTGCAAGTGTTACATCTGTCATCGTGTGTACCTATATGATATGAACTATAAAGATAAATAAAAACACTTACCCCCATAAAGTTGGACAATTCTAACTTGCTTAGTAGTTCCATAGACATCAACAACTGCATGTAATGGTCCACTATTGTGAGGTATAGACTTAGTACATGGGCCTTGGTCCTCGCCATTTATTATGAAATGCATCTCTGATAGATCTGGGTCATCTTTATTTGCTTTAACACAAGGAACGAACATGACACCTATGCGACTGCCTGCGTCCATAGGTAGGATACCTTGCGGTGTTCCATTCTGAGACAATGTTTGTGGCCTTAGTACCATCTTGGAGATGTAGCCCCGTGGAGTTCGGACGCTGTGCCCGTCGCCTAGAACCGACACTCGCGGCTCATTCTCCCGCCGCCCACTCGCTCCTTGATTGACGAGTTCAATCAAAACATTGTTCTGTGACTTTGAGATTGGGAATATCCATGACATACCGGTGTTGGCGAGGTCTGGGAGAGCATACTGCGGCAGTCCTTTGTCCCCGAGAGCCGCCGTTTGAGGATCGAGCAGCGTCAAACCAAGTCTCATGTGGCCGCTCCAACCACGCTCGGTTTTCTCAATTTCGACCAAAAATATCTCCCCTGGCAGAAGAGGCTTCTCACTGAACGTTAGGCCATGCGCGAAACTGGCTTTTCTGTACGCAACTGTGTTCTCTTCGAATAAAATAATATTTGAGCCGTGGTAGTGATGGAATCTGGACAGCATATTTACTGACTCATTTGGCCCGTTTCAAGTTGTTTATATTTTATTTCGCATAAGTCGAACGACAAAATGATTAGCGTAAACCCCTAAGGAAACTTCCTATTTCATTTTTAAAATAATAAATAACACTCCCTCACTCCACTCCGCACCAGGGTTGCCAGATTGGATTTTTCAAATTTCCCCAGATTGATAAATTTTTTCCCCAAAATGATACGTTTTGCCAAAAAATTCCCCAAATTTGTTTGAGAAATAAATTATTTAATATTTTTGACTTTTGAAGGTTTTTTTTAATAAACGGCGATAGGCGAGACCATCATTACAAAGGCTCGTGTATAATTTATTTAGTTATATACAGGCCTCGACAGTTGGTCATTTGCCAATGTCATGTTACATAGTAATTCTTTGTAATTTTTCATACACAATTTTGTCAATTCTTATTTATAGTGTAAATGTACGAAAAAAATTTACATAGGTCATTTCAATAAGTACGTCTTTTTTCTACCTCCAGACGAGTCGGAGAAGCGTCTTCAACCCTGGACAAAGCAGCTCCGCAGTCACGTTCACTCTTGAGCTCAATAATAGTACTGAATGGGACTCTTGAATCTAGCTCGAAACGCAATTGTTGCATATATTTATATATTTTTTTATAATTTATAAACTCACGCCTGGTTCCCGTAAGGGTAGGCAGAGACGATGGACTTCCATCTGCTGCGACCCTGGAACACAACCCTCGCTTCCTTCACATTTATCAATCTGTTCATGCATGCTTGTCGGGTTTTAGTAGACCGCACTTGGCTCTTTTTCAAGACATCGCCAATTTGGTCGACCGTACATTTCTCCAATCAATTGCATATAATTATTCAAATATTCCAAATTAACTTGTGACATTTAAACACAAAACTATATACAATACAATCAATATTATCGAATAACTTTGCAACCGTATAACGTTCCCGCCATTTTCAAAAGTCCAGAGGTATAAATAATTAGGTATTTAACAAAACATATTCAGAATTTCGGCATATTCAGAATTTCGGCATCTTCTTCGGTGGAGTATGCTGAGTGCTGTAGACGTTTTCTGAACTGAATTTTTATATAATTTTAACAATAGGCTGAAAGTTTGAGCATCCACTACGGGCTGCTAAGTCATATCTCACCCTTAAATAGTGATGTAAATATTCAGGTAGGCAAATATATTGAGCCATGTCAGCCATGATCATATAGAATATTCGCCCCCAAAATTCCCCACCCTGAAATTTTTTTCCCCAAACTTTTCCCCAGCAATGTCATTTCCCCAAAATTTCCCCAACAGCCAAATTTTTCCCCAAAATTGCGAGAAAAAACCCCAATCTGGTAACCCTGCTCCGCACTCGTTGTATTTTTTTTGTTGTTGTTGTTTTTAGAATTTAGATTCGCCTTCGTCACGGCAGGCAAGGATCTGTGGCCATACAGCCTGTTCATAAGTTGTTCCATTTTTTATATTTTTTTACGCTTGTATTTTTTTTAAATGCTCGGTTATCTACCCAGCAAGGCTAACTAGAGTATACAGCCTCATCTGATGTTAAAGCAATGTTCATTGAATGAAGGCTGATGTCCAGAGCCGTAAAACAAGTATGTATACCAAAAAATTAAAAAATGAATAGTCTTGTATTTCGTCGATTGTGTTTGCGGTCCATAATTTCTAAAAACTCTCGAACTTGTTCTAATATTGCAATAAAAGCAGCACATTATTGTGTTGCTAAGAAACAAAGTTTCTACGGGCTTCCTATAACACTTAATAACCACTTCGTTCGGAGGTAAGCAAGAAGCAACTTTATAAAAGTAATTTTCTTCTTAGCTTTCGTATTGTTTGGTGTGGGTTCAGCCGGAAATCGGAATAAACACTGTTTATAATATCTTCCATTCACCATAGTACAGTAGTTTAAAATCAAAACTTACTTAGCTTCGCATTTTACAGCGATTTTGTAAGTAATTACATACCTCATTTCATTTCGAAGTTTATCATTTATGTTCTTACCAAATGAGCACTTTACCATACTTTACTACAAATTGTTTAGATAAACTCTTTCATAACACCTTTAAAAGTTTTCGTTATTCATAACTTCAACGTATAATATTTTGTAATCAATGTGAAAGCTATATAACCTCAACCTAATACACCTACTCACCTACACACACACACTATACAGTGTATACCAAATACCTACATCCAATCAATATATATGCTGATATAACTATTACTCAACTAGATTTTATCGACAACACTCGCTACAATGGGTGATAAACTCAATTCATTGTTGTTCTTATGTATTATTTTTTCATTTCATAGTCAAGTTAGAGCCATGGGTGCCTTGAGTCCTCAGGATCCGTCTTCTTATTCGCGACCAGGTAAGATCCCATTATATTATCATCGAATTTCATAAGTTTCGTAATATTATGGTCAGAGTTTCGCTATGGGGGCCCAATTTTCTTTTTATAATTTCTCTAAAAAACAAATAAGTTCGTAGGTGGGTCAGGACCAAATTTTTTGCATCGTAGCACAACGGAAATCACAATGGAAAGTGTCACATTGGAAAAATTGTAGCACAACTGAATTCATAAAGGTATGTACAGATGTGTAAAAGAAAAACACAGCTAAGAGGTAAAAAGAACTGTTGTAATAATAAAAAAGTATGACACGTATTATTTATAGACTTTTTTTGGCTTCTGTTCTCTCGGCATTCTTTTTCTTCATTTCTTCGAATTTCTGGGGGTTAGACTCTTTTAATTTTTCGCGGTAGCTACTTTCGGCATCTTTCTGCTGACGTCAAAGGCATCTGAAAATAGAAATTTAATATTAATGTACAAAAAAAATCACTTCAAAAATTACAACTAAACTTGCCGTAAATGGGGTATTCGGTTTTCATAATTAACATTTTTGACAACGTTTGGTTTAACTGAAAAAAATAGCTTCATAGGTACATTTTGTACACATGATCTGTATGAAAAGTCGATGTTTGCAAAAATTATGAAGTTATCAAACAAAAGTTGTTCAGTTGTGAACGAGGTAACTTTACAAGTATTTTTTTTTGCATCTAAACATACTGCATAAATTATTTTAATGAAAAAGCATTAGTTTAAATTCAGGGTATTAAGACAAAGTTTCTAAGTACAATAAAGGACTGTACATGATGTGTACTCACCTTTAGAAAATTCCGTTGTGACACGTCGCACAATTTCGTGTCACTCGTCGCACAATGGAATAAAAAACTCCACGACCTAACCTAACAAGTTTCAAATTTCGTAAAGTATAATGGAAAACGAATACACGTTAGTGTATTTCAACACTAGATTAAGTAATCTTGAGGTTTTGAAACTCTAAAATTAAAGAAATAGTTACAAAATGCTTCAAATATCTAACAAAAGTCACCAATTTATAATGACACTCTAATAACATCGAACATGTTCTCCCGACTGTCAGAAAAACAACATGGCGGCAGTATCCCGAAGTTGGCCACGGGCCATTCGTCTGTGTTGCTATCCCAAAAAATCAAAATCCAGATGCCAGGCACTGCTCACACTCAAACTATGGTGTCGCACAACTGAATCGCACAACGGAAGAAAATTTGGGACGTGCGTAAAATATTAAATATATATGAAATTATTGAGCTTACTGTAATATCAATGACCAAAACCATTACATAATAAACACAATATTATAAAACTACAGGCAAAATAAAGGTGCCATCGTTTTTTTTTATAAAAGCCAAAAGAAACTACGTAGGTCGGATTAGGGACATTCCAGTTTTCTATAGGGTTGATGAAGACGCACGTTCATTACTGTATTTAAAAAAAATTAATTATCAAGGTTTAATTAAATAATTCAAATTATAAATTCACCACTGAGACCAGAATAAATTAAAGTTTCATTACCCATTTTGAATAATCGCAATTAGTATTTTTTAAATATATTTTCTTCACCAACATCAAGAGGGACAGCAAATCAATACAGAATATGTCAAAAATTTGGTCCTGACCCAGGTGGCGATTTGTACTTCATCATGTTAACTATTAAGTTTCCTAAATGTAAATAAATAATAATATACCTTTTTATTTGAAGCTAGGCTATTTTAGTTATATATTATTTGTTGTTGGCTGAGCTTTTGCAAGTCTGTTAGCTAGTTGGCGTTGATCTCCTCCGACCTGCTCCATTATTGCCTATCTCTGGCAACTCTACCTCATTTTGTCCTGGCAACCTGTTTAATGTCATTGTTCCATCTTTTCTGTGGTCTGCCACTCTTCGTTGACCTTCTCTTGGGTACCACTCTGTAACAGTTTTGCTCCAAAACCATTTATTTACATTTCAGAGGAAGGCATAATTCCTCTGAAATGTAAATAAATGGTTTTAAAAATAA
This sequence comes from Tachystola acroxantha, assembly GCA_963506565.1. NCBI lineage: Eukaryota > Metazoa > Arthropoda > Insecta > Lepidoptera > Oecophoridae > Tachystola > Tachystola acroxantha. The sequence continues at coordinate 8,442,580 of OY735887.1, forward strand.
TTATTAATGTACCTATAATATTATTCTTATTTAATTATGGACAGGCAGCTCATCGCTGATATGTCCACTTCACAGTGTTTGTAAAGTCTATCACTTAGTGGTATTATTCTTGTTGAAGGTTTTAAAATAACTGTCCAATTTGTTTTTGAATGCGTTAACTGAGATGGCAGAGACAACGTCAATATGTGACTGGAGTGTTTTTAGTTTTTAGGGATACACGAAGGAAAGTGTATTTTTAAAATTATCATTACCGAATAGGGGTGCTAATTTAAGCAATTTATTATACATAGAGTACCTATTTTGTATGTATTGGTTTATTTTTTCTACAGATTTGGCTGTTATCAAACATGTATCACTCACACTGGATGTGGATTTTGAAAACAAAGTGCTGAATGGTACTGCTGTCCTTGATTTTGAAATTTTCAAGGATACTGAGGAACTGGTAGGTGTCATTTAATTAAAATTCGGAATCTTCATGACTGAATGTAACAGGACTAATTGACAGTTTTACTGTGACATACCTACTTACGTATATTAATTTATTTTCGATTTTATACAATATTTTCTTCTGTTTCCTACTTTCATCATCTTCAGGAAAAAATCATTGTAGAAAAATCTAAAATAAATTAAGTAGAACCGAGTCAAGTAATGTTATTAAAAATGTCTCACACATAAGTAGTATTTTATTGTTAGTTCATTTTTGTTTGTATCCCTTCCTCATGTACCGAAAAATCGTATGTAGGCAGGTACAGTCGAAGACAGAGTTAAGTATACAGGGGGCCTCATTAAGGTTGAGATTTTCTCAAAAACAACTGGACCGTTTTTAATAATTCTTTTACAGTTACATAGTTTTAACCTTTATCTAACAGTGAAATAATTTTTGCAATAGGTTAAGTAGTTTTTGAGAAAAACTCAACCTTAAAAGCTCTCCTGTACACCTTTCTGTGTGTTCGACCGTACCTATTTTATACTGTCAAATGTCGACACACACATCCTCTTAAATTGATAAAAGGAAGGTCAAGTGTAGAATATACTTGTTGAGAAAGATATAATATCCACTATCACTAACTATGTGGCAGTTTTCAATGATAGATGTCGAACCTCGTAATCTTAAAATCGTAGACATTATCAAAGTGTTTATTTATATAATAATAATAAAGTGAAATAAAAACATAGCGACGAATTATTCACCCGAATTATTATTTTATGCCGATATTTAAGATAAGATAAATATTCTTTATTGCAAAAATAAAATAAAAAAGTATTACACAAAAGAAATTGGCTAATACAGTTAGTATTACAATTGGCGGTCTTATCGCTCAAAGCAATCTCTTCCAGACAACCTTTGGGTAGACAACAACAATAACAATATGTAAATAGATTTACAGGATAGGTTTTATGTTCTTTAATTCTTTATCTTCATTTTTATATTTTGTGTTGTTTAGATATTGAATATTAGCAAACAAACATTATTCTCTTGTAACTTATGGCAAAGAATTACATGTACCTACTTAGGTAGGTATACATAAAAGACAGTGGTACCTACTTTAGTTAGGTGTTACATGTTTGTTACAGATATTGGATATTAGCAATCAAACCATAGAATCTGTGGAGCTAGAGGATGGTACAGCACTGCAGCATAAAATAGATGGACATGTACCCAACTTTGGGTCCCGACTGACTGTAAATCTCCCAAAACAAGGCGCAAGTGGCGAAAAGTAAGTTAAATATAACAAAACTGTTTCATGTCTTATGCAGCTCAAGCTGACCCTCCACCAGACACTTAAACCGAGATTCAGAAACAATTTTAAATGAGAACTTAGCTTGAGCTCGCTTTTATAACTGTCAAAATGGCCTGAAATTTTACAGTTTACTGAATCTCGGTCTTAGTTGTCTAAAGGTGTGAGTACAAGATGCCCCAAGACCGCACAATTGTAGGCTCTATAAATCAGTGTATTCCTGAAGTCTTTCCTCTTCATCTTTACCACAATTCTCTGTTCTATAAGTTAATCGTGTACAATACGCCTGTCTTTTTGACGAATGTACAGCCTTACCGCTCACGCTCTGTACCCAAGAATCTGTACCGTGACTATATTCCGCTACGTGATAAAGATTGGCGCATACTGCACCCAGCGACAGTGATCGTTGTAAACCACCCGCCGCGTAGCTGTCAAATTGACGTTATTACAAGGCGTTTGACAACTCCGCGGCGTTACGCCGCCGATCCCTAACACTGCGCATGCTAGCCCCACTGACCTACATCATTGTGCATATGTATAAATGTATCTTTGTTTATTTAATTGATAGAATCAAGCGAACCATATCAGTAGAAATATTTTAGTTTAATAACAACACAGTCACAGAATGGGTGCCATCGGACGGTCGCCGTCGTCGGGGCAGACCTCGGCGTAGGTGGAGAGACGATATCGTTAAATACAGGGATGGGTGGCTGGAAGAGGCTCAGGGCAGGGATGGATGGAAGAGGAGGGGGAGACCTTTGCCCAGCAGTGGGACAATTTATAGGTTTACAAAAAAAAAACTACTAAATTCCGAGCTCTCCAAAAAGTTTTTGTTATCATTTTTGCCGTATAATTTAAGCACACCATACTTTTTATTTTATTCTTGAAAAGAAAAGTTGTCACAGACGATTCTAGTCAAACCAGTGGAAGCGAGAGCCAATTATTGAATGAGCGAAAAATAGAAAAACCAGCATTATCGCTAACTTTTTCTGGATTCTTGTATAAACCTATTCTGGTTGACGCGGAGACGGATTCCGAAGACTTGCCTATGTCCGATACCACATTGCTGTCGAGAAGTGAATGCAACTGTTGCGAATGTAAAAGTCGACATATGACATTAAATTTAACGCAGTTTGGAAGTGAAAAAAGTGAAGTTAAAATCACAGGGATTAGGTTAGCCGCATCATTCTTTAAACTTTAATGTAGGTATATTACCTAACTGTAGTTCCATATTAGTTTAGTTACTATTCCGTTTGTAGTGGACCGGTCATTTCAAAACATCGCCAATTTGGTGGGCTCCTTAGTCTACCTCTATAGATCCTTAAATCTTTCCACATTCACACTATGTCCTTGTTTCATTCGTACGCTCTAATGCCGTTATTCATAAACCAAGGTAAACCTCACTTCCTTTAAATCGTGTTAAGATAGAAAGGGACAGGGTGACTAAACGGTGGCGTAACTTTAAATCACGTTTATGAATAACAGCCTAAATGCTCAAACCAGCGTAACGTACATCCATTCCATCAATATAAAACATACTTCTAAATATTTTCTAATATCTTTTAATGATTTTCTTTCAAAGCACGCCATTTGTGCATTCTCTGACCACTTTATTCTTTATTTTGTCATAAAGTTTTACTCCACGCACACTACAAAATGAGGCCTCCATTTCTCTGGTTTTGCATTGTTTGTATTTTTACCCGACTGCGCAAGAAGTCAGGAAGGAGGGTTATGTTTTTCGAGTGTATGTATGTCTAAAAAAAGAAAGAAAGAAAATACATTTATTCAGGCACATACACAAATACAAATAAGTATTACAAACTCCTTAGCTAATCTAATATTGATGTGCAGCGCAAGAAGGGGTCAACTGCCTCAGCATAATGCCACAACCACGCGGTACATGGCTGTGGCGCTGATTTTCAGGCAGAACCCATAGGTCCACTAGGTCTAATTCTTTGGCACGCCCGCAGCCTAAACGGCTTGATGGATTTTAACATATGAGGTGTCATTAGATTCGTTTTGATTGTAGGAGTGACCATTAGGCTATAAAAAATTAATCAAAGCGGCTTAAATTTTTGGCAGTCGGGTTTTGTTTTTTAAATTAAGGCGCTATATGGTTGTCAAAAGCAAAAGTGAGACACAAGATGCCCCGCAGCAGCGGAGTGAAGAGCACGGCGCAGTGCCTCGATATTCGTATTATACGGATATTTTTATGAATTTTGGATGAATTTTGTCAGGGAAATAAAAATACGCCAACAAAAATCAGATTTTTTTAAACACGCTCTCGTATTTATAGTACATTTTGCTATATATTTTGTATGAATAACTATTTCGGTTTAGATATAATTTTCATTTTAAAAAACATGGAAGGGGTATGTTTGCGATTTTTTTCTATCGAGCGAAGTTTGTACAATCGTGTATCGATATTCATCAGTCTCTAAATACCCCAAGATTGATATTTTTTTTCAGACGTTTAGTTTTAGTAGTTAATGCCGTAGCCTTCGTAGAAAACTGAAAATACGCGCATACGAAGCCTTACTTTCTGTTTGTTATTTTTGCGTTATATTATATATTCTATTATTTACATGTTTTATTTTAATGACAGATTAAAAATCCGTATAAAGTACGTGACATCGCCTACAGCGTCGGCGTTGCAATGGCTGGATCCCAATCAGACTTCGGGCAAGAAACATCCGTACATGTTCAGTCAATGCCAGGCGAGTTTTTTTTATTTATTTTTAGAATTTTTCTTCTGAAACTATAGTAATGAAAATGGTGGCAAGAATTCGTGTGAATTATCGTACTAGAAATGTAATGACTGACTACCCACTAGTATACTCAACAGATAGGTAATAAGAGCAGTACTAAATGTTACACTTGATTGATATACTTTTGACCACGAATTAAATATACAAAGGATTCCGCCATTTACCTTGAGGTGAAACATCTTCACTCTCCCTTCATCATCAGCTCGTATCAGTCCACTGTGGGACGCAAGCCCAAGGCGCAACTGGCGTTTGTTACTAGGAGTAGTTTATACATTAGCCTATGTTAAGGGGCTGCCACCTGTCATACTCAAGCGCGAAACAGAAGATGTCCCGCAGCGGCGGAGTGAAGAGCATGGCACAGTGACTCCAGTTTGTATTTTTATTAATTTTGGATGAAGTTTCGCAGAGAAATAAAAATACGTCAACCAAAATCAGATTTTTTTAAACAAGCTCTCGTATTTATAATACCCAATATTTTGATATATATTTTGTATGAATAACTATCTCGGTTTAGACCTAATTTTAATTTTAATATAGATATGTTTGCTATTTTGTTCTATCGAGCGAAGTTTGTCCAATAGTGTATCGGTATTCATCAGTCCCTAAATATACACCAGAAGATTGCTGTATATTTTTTTCAGACGTTTAATTTTAGTAGTTAGTGCTTGTATTTACAATAATACCTAATATTATTATGCTAACCTAGTTGGCGTTTACTTCCAGTATATATTTTAAACATCGATATTGAAAACAAACATAAAAATGGCTGAGGAACAAGACATGATTTTAACAAATACCTACTCGGATGGTATTTATTATATGCGCCTAAACACATGTATTTATAATATTAATTATTGCCGAGTGAGTAAGGAACAGGCTAGATAACAACGACAAAATCTGTTTTCAGTTATCACTGAGAAGATAGCGATGTACCATACACCTTGCGTCATCCCTCCATCTGTATAATTAGTAACCATTAGCTGTTATACATACTCTCGCCTGGCTCGTCTTTTTGTAGTTGACCGCATTTGGCCATTTTTCAAAACGTCTTTATTTTGGATGACGTATATCCTCCTCGGTCTACCTCTGCTGAACCTTCCCGCTAACACTCGCTCTATGTATTTCTTTCGTGACTGTCCTTTCATTCATTAGTATAATTTATTGCATATCATTTGCTTATAAAAATCCCGCTTGTAATCATTCGATTCCCGATCGAGATAGTAATTATTATAAGTCTTTATTAACATATATCACACTCATCTCCTAAACTAGGAATTCCTGTGACATTGGTCCAGCCAGAGAGACAGAAACGACCACTAATTACCCCAGACTCGAAAAGCTTAAAGGTTTACCATAATTATGTACACACGAATACAGAAAAATACACAACAAGGCCTCAATAAGGTTGAGATATTCTCAAAAAACTACTAGACCGAATTTAATAATTATTTTACAGTTACATAGTTTTAACTTTTATCTATTTAACAGTGAAAGAATTCTTGCAATAAGTTTAGTAGTTTTTGAGATAATCTCAACCTTAAAACTTATACTGTACCCTTTTTTCTGTGCTACACCGCACAATACAATAAAAGAAGCACAAGTACCTTACCAACTAGTTGACAGACTATCTAAAGTCTGGCCTATAATCTGATGTCCTATCTACCAATAGCCCATCCACGCGCGCTCCATCCTGCCGTGCCAGGACTCGCCCGCCGTGAAGTTCACGTACGAGGCTGTGGTGCGCGCGCCCGAGGCGTTCACCGTGCTGATGAGCGCGCTGCGCGGCGAGGCGCGCGGGGAGACCACAGCCTTCACGCAGCCCATACCGGTGCCGGCGTACCTGATCGCCATCGCAGTGGGCGTGCTGGAGCACAGAACTCTGGGACCCAGGTGAGTTGTATTTCCTGTTTTATTTAATAGATTGAAAAATAATAACACCCCTTTGTTGTGTTTTCATTCATAAGCTTACACCTGTTTCCCGTAGGATAGACAGAGACGATGGACTTCCATCTGCTGTGATCCTGGCATATAATAGTACACACACAGCTCATCCAAATAGCACACATACCTCATCCAAATAGCACTCATACCTCATCCAAATAGCACACAAACGTCATCCAAATGGCACACATACCTCATCCAAATAGCACTCATGCCTCATCCAAATAGCACTCATACCTCATCCAAATAGCACACATAACTCATCCAAATAGCACTCATATCTCATCCAAATAGCACACATGCCTCATCCAAATAGCACAAATATATCATCCAAATAGCACACCTTCCTCATCCAAATAATCCCTACAATGGCCTACATTTGAAGTAAAACTTATCTTTGTACTCTGATTTATTTATGATGTTTAATAGTATTAAGATAACCTATTTATGTAGCATTGTGTAGGGAAATAGGCAGACAAGCAGGCAATCCACAAAAGTCAAATTTTTGCACATCAACATACTTTTTTGAATTTAGATTTACAACACTTTGCAATTAAAAGATGCCCTTGAGGGAAAAAGTGGCAAAAACTTTCAGCAGCACATCTTTTGGCCACTTGATTGCAATGGTTCTTTGCCGACCTTGAAGGTTCTATTTAGGTGTCTCTCAAAACATAAAAGACGTGATTTTTAATTAGGTAACTTTATTACAGATCCAAAGTATGGTCAGAGAAAGAAGAAGTAGAACGAAGTGCGTGGGAGTTTGCGGAGACCGAGAAATATCTCCAGGCAGCCGAGAACCTGTGCGGGCGCTACGAGTGGACGCAGTACGATCTGCTCGTGCTACCCCCCTCCTTCCCGTACGGGGGTATGGAGAACCCTTGCCTTACTTTCGTGACACCAACTTTATTGGTAAGTTTGATTTAGTTTCATTAACGGACTCGGCAGTTCGTCATTTGCCAATTTCATGTTACAGAGATTTCATATCTATCGTCTTGTTTCTTCCTGCAGAGGAGTCGCCGGAGCAGCGTCACTCTGGGCGAAGGATCTCTTCGTCTTCATGTGTTATTCCACAGGAGTCGCAGAAGCGTCTCAATCTCGATGAAGCAGTACATCAGTCATATTCACTCCCGCTCCAGCTCTGTATTAGGACTCTTGAATCTAGCGCGAAACTGCAGATTTTGCATATAATTATTTGAGTACTCCAACATAATGACTTTCGCGAACATTTTCTGTTGACGTGATAAGCACAATGGAACCACTTTAGACAATAAACTGTCACGTTCATTTTCAAAAGTCCTTCACATGTAGAGATCTGTAGGAGTAGAGCCTCCACGGTGCCGATAAAAAAGAAAACCATTTTGAAAAGTTCCAAGTTCTATTGTCAAATGTCAGAGAGAGAGTAAAAAGGAGTTGTCAGTTAATGTTTGTGTGAAATAACTTCGAAAATATTATTAATTTTAAAACAACAGTGAACACGTTTAATTTATATTTCTTTTAGGTTTCAACGCCTAAAGATCTTATACGATACGGCCTGCCACTCCAATTTATTGTTTCAATGTGCGTAATTATACAGGCTGCCCTTGAATTTATACGACAAAATTAAATGGATGGTTAGGCATATGACATACATTAATTCTTCACAGCGTTTAAGTAAATTAAACAATTTGGGGAAAAATAAAAATAAAATATTTACAATAAGTTCAACTACCAAAAAAAATTATAAATTTTTCGGGCAAGTTCCCCCCTAGCACTTGCCCGAGTCCCGTCCCGGAAGATGTGTACTTCCAGAACTTCCCAGAACCTCCCGACGCGGCAGCGCGCGGCCATTGCGATCCTTCCCCGTGGTCGCTTCTGCCATGGGCGGCCACTTTGACCGCCCGCGACCCTGACGTCCCCTTTTGGTCGCCTTTTACGCCAGGCAGGGGTTACCTCAGCTCTATTCTTCGCCACAGGACTGACGTTGTACTAGCCTAGACATAGTGTTAAGTTGTTGTCTTGTTTATAAGGGCTCGTTCGTCTTCCCATACAGGCTGGTGACCGAAGTCAAGCGGAAGTTATAGTCCACGAGATAATGCACAGTTGGACCGGCAACCTGGTGACCAACACCAACTTCGAGCATTTCTGGCTGAACGAGGGCTGGACCGTGTTCCTGGAGCGCAAGGTCGCCGCCTCGCTCATTGCGAATCAGACCGAGGCGCGCAAAAGCAGAGATTTCCATAGTATACTAGGCTTGCAGGAGCTTAGTGAAGCGGTAAGTACCTTCAACAGAATATAACGGAAAGGGTATACATATTGATGACTCGCCGACAAGTGAGAACGACCAACGAGTAAAAGTCGTATGTTGCAGTAGGTAAAGTTGAATTCCAATTGTTACAAAATTAGTCGCTTCGCCGACCGCCACTCCGTCGGTCTGCGCTGACGCTTAGTCAACCCGGTTCAAACATATTCAAAGTTGAAACCTATTTAATCCGAACTTTATTAAACGATCTGCACATTTGCAGGTCAACGAACAATTCCCTCCCGACAGTCCGCTCACCCGACTGGTGCCCGACTTACACGGAGTACACCCCGACGACTCGTTCTCCCGCGTGCCGTACGAGAAGGGATCCCTCTTTCTACGATACCTGGAGGACCTCGTCGGAGGACCGGGTAAGACTGAATCTATCTTCTTATTTCTAGGTTAACGAGCTCGGGCTAACGAATCCTTTGACAAAACTGGTGGTGGATTTGCAAGGCGTTCACCCTGATGATGCGTTCTCAACGGTGCCTTATGAGAAGGGATCGCTGTTCTTGAGATATTTGGAGGATTTACTAGGAGGACCTGGTAAGGATACTCAAGTGGTAGGGCCGTATATAGTCTTGCCCCTCAATTTCGCTGAGATTTATCTCGAATCGTTGGTCCACCAGTACTCCTACGGGTATTTTGACCCATCCTCGGTTAACTTTGTTGTACCTAGGCCGGGCTTACCTACTACTGGTCGCGCTGACTGTGTACGAATATGGCGGATGGGGGGCTGCCATTCTTCGTGGCTAAACAATAACAGTGGCTGAACCACTGATATGCGAAAATCCATAAACCATGACCGTCTAACTTTGAGTCGCATTTATCGCTACGAGCCCTGCAACTGTGTATAAAGGCGACATTGATAGCTTCATAGCTCGCTTGTCATTCCTCGTCCATAATAATAGTCGTTACGTTGCTTGGGGGTTCTCTGTAAAATATACAGATGTATTATTTTCGTTACTTAATCATTCTTCTCATATAAGGGTGTCTTTGAATTCATTCGACAAATTGAAACTGGGTTTTTTACTCATGATAAATATTAAATTGGTAAGGTTTTTTAGTAAATCAAAACAATCATTTTTTTTTACTAAGTACGTGACAAGTCACACAATAGCCTTAGAAATTACCATTATGTCAAATTCCAGTGAAATATATCGTTGCAAAAAATTTAAACTACCTTAACATATAAAAAACTCCAAAGCACAGTAACGATGCACATCAAATTAATATTTTTTTTGACAGTTTTATTTTTTCCCATCTTGTTTAATTGAATTAATGTATGTCACAAGTCTAACGATCTATTTCATTTTGTCGAATGAATTCAAGGCCACCCTGTAAACTGTAGAGGAATAATAATTTATTATATAAATTATGTTTTTGTATTGCAGAAGTTTTCGATGACTTCATCCGTTCGTACCTGAGCCACTTCCAGAAGCAGTCCCTGAACACGGACCAGTTCAAGGCGTACCTCCTCGACTACTTCAAGGACAGCGATGCACTGTGTGAGGTGGATTGGGACAGCTGGCTGTACAAGAGCGGCATGCCACCCATAATACCGGAGTAAGTTTTGTATCATCATCAGTCTTTTTTGGAGTCTAGATTCGGTCACAGACCTTCCCTTACATCGAGGCAGCTCGGGCCATGATAAGTCACGCCGGCCCAGTGCGGATTGGTGGATTACACAGGCCTGATATTTTTTTTTCACTCTGTGACATAGATGTCATACATACATACACCCGAAAAACATTACCCTCATTCTCGGGCAGTCTGGTAAAAAGGAAGACTGAATCTTTGCAGAACAATTGTACTAAATTTTAAAATAATTTTCAGTTACGACACCTCAATGACGAAAGCAGTCACGGCTCTTCTGTGCAAGATAGACAACGATAGCACACTTAACTACGAAGATGTTCAGTCATTCACACCACATCAGGTTATCAACCTACTCCAAGAACTGATCGACCGACCAGCCTTGTCCATAGACAAGCTGCATGTTATCGGCACAGAGTATAAAATATCGAGCAGCAAGAGCACAGAGATCTTATATAGGTGGCTAAGACTATGTGTCAAGAGCAGAGATGAGGGGAAATTACAAGACGTTTTGGACTTTGTGAACCGCCAAGGCCGTATGAAGTACGTACGGCCGATTTACAGAGACCTTTACGCATGGGAAGATGTTAGGCAGCAGGCCATAGACAACTTCCTGGAGAATGAGAAGTATATGATGCATGTAACCGCGTATACTGTAAGAAAAGACTTGCATCTCAGTGAATAACAGTATTTTTATCCACAGAGTATTATAAAATACTCATGAAAATATTTTATGAAGGCTTTGAAAAGTTCTAAACAATATTTTTTTACAGTATGTAAGTAATATAGTTTATTGACAATATGAAAAGTTATTGAATAAATTGATTCTATATAATTTTATTGTGTTTAATTTTTGACTTCACCTAACCCAAACGTGCTCATTATTATACTATGCCAAAATTTGAATTTTCTATAGAAACCAAGAACATTAGTGTGATAGACATATTTATCAGATTGTCTGGGACAATACTACAATTTAATCCATGAAAATAATTTACATTGAGTTGTTATAATCACGGAATAAACATCTTTATTCCGTGGTTATAATGGTTCTACCAGTAGAAACTGTAGGATTTTTAATTGATATTTTAGGCAGTTGTCCCAACATATGATTTTTAATTGATATTTTAGACAGCTGTCCGATCCTGAGCATAGAAAATAATGAATACCTACTAGATACGATTTATTATGGTAATATTACTTATTCAATGACACGGATAACAAAGATATCCTGCAGTAACTAGTCTTAAAAATGAATAGGTAGGTGACATGATAATCATGCCTAAGCAAGAATAGATCTGCATCTCGGTGAATAGGGCAAATTATCCTTCTTACAAGTAAGGTACAAGTGTTTTGTTGAATAAGCAAGTGATTGTATGTACTTATATACTGTTTCATTGGTATTTTTACATTAAATACATTAATTTGCTACTTATTTAAAATGTTCATTCTGAGGTTTCATTACAATACTAAAGTACATAATTGTGTACAAACAACTGTCCACTGCTAAGAAAAGCAAGCTAAGCGGTGCCCATCTTAGTCATTTGAGAACTTTATGAGTCAAAATGGTGACCTACCTAGTTATCTATAGAATGATTATATAAAGCACGGAATAAATGTATGAAGTGCAAGCAGCACTTCATACATTTATTCTAGATTGGGTTGAATATTATGCTTTTTTTGAATTATACATCACACTTGGCTGTATGGTTTGCTAGAGTAGGTTGAATCCTATGCTTTTTTTTGAATTATACATCACACTTGGCTGTATGGTTTCTGTTACCTTTGCCTTACTTATGGCGAATTAAATTAAACAACAATAAAATAACCTAGAAATCCTTGAATTTGCCTTATTTTATTTGTTTATCCTGTGTTAAAATTAATTTGTGATTAAGTATACCATTAGAAGTTTCGTTAGGGCCATGTCCGCAGCAAAACGAGTACAGGTAATTTTTAACAATTTGTATTCTAAAATACTGTCAGGTTCCTTCGACTATGAAATCCTTACGTTAGTCATAGGAGTGTTTATCTGCAATTATATTGGAAATTCGGCTTTGTTTTCAGCAATGGGCTACCTTCGCTCGCACCTGGCATATATTCGACTGTAAATGGCAGGATCCCTACGAGTCTGCTCCTGTTATAAAGAAGTATTTGATGGGATTACACAAACCCATTTACCACCCAATGAATGACTGTGGCGACGTCGTGGTATGCATTAACAGCAAGCGGATTGCTCTGAGAGGCGACGACTGGCGACAGAGAGCGTACTTCCACCATACGGGATACCCTGGAGGAGCATCTTGGACTCTAGCATGGGAACTACATAATAAGGATCCTACGATGGTATTTTATATGACATACATACATATGAACACCTGTTTCCTGTCAGAGTTCTTCAGAGGTGTCATAAAACAAATGAGATAAGATAGGGGTAGGCAGAAAAATTCATCTGCCGTTTATAGCTGATATAAAGGGTAGCGATAACGGCAAACCTCATTGCATTCTTATTAGAGCACTTTATATTCTCATTATCTTGCAGAGGTCCCACAAGTATGCGTATACCCTGTCACTGTATTGCATACTTCCTATCTGTCTGGATGAAGATCATAAGTTTCTATCACTCTTATGTTGAATGTATATCTCAATAATCTCAATGTTTTGTGTAAAAAAATCCACACTTGAAATATTGGGCGCTTTTATAAAATCATGGCATGGTACGATTTTATCATCACATTACAATAGGAAGGCAAAATGTATGGAATAGACACGCACGGCATGACATTATCGTAGACGGAAATATAAAAGTGTCTTCATACTATTCCATACATTTTGCATTCCTATTGTATCGTGATGATAAAATCGTACCATGCCGTGCTACGATAAATTATAAACGCGCCCATTGAGATTATTGACATTAAGGCAGTTTGATATATATTTCAGATTATAAGAAAAGCTGTGTACAGAGCAATGCGAGGTACCCTCCAGCGGCGTCACACCATGCAGAGGCTATTCATTTATCCTGGAGAAAATATCCCTGAGGATGTTAAGCAGAATGTCACCGGCCAGATCCGACAAATACGCATGGTTCCCACCAGATTAGACCACATACCCGAGGAAGATGTTAAGAACTATCCAAAGGTCATGGAGTATCCTGAGGATTATGTGCTGAAATAAACTGGTTTAATTAAAGAGATTATAGGTGTAATTAGTTAATGTTAGGTTGTTATGTTAATGATAATAAATGTAGAAAAGTAAAGATTGTTTCCATTTCTAGCAACAACCCCTTGGCAGTTTGTATGATAAAGAAAAGGGTGATGTACACGTATGGTATCTGAAATTCTGAATATAGTCGCGTCGCAGTACGACGGGCGGGGCGAGTGACTATATTCAGATACGTTATAAAGATAGTCGCGTAGGTAGATACTAACGTGCAGTAAGTGGAATATCGGCGTCCTAATGGAGTCTACACACCAAAGCCGCCGACACAGCTTGTTTCTATTATAAACACCAAGCGGTCGGATTATGTCGCCGGCGTTGGTGTGGAGACTCCATAAGTGTAATGTGCAAGAATAGTCTAAATAATGAACAAATGAATAGAAATTAGAATTACATAGCTATATTTATAATAAAAAATTGTATATAAGTAATTTCACAGTTATCAATTAGGTAGAGTATCCAATCATTTAAATAGATCGGCAATGAATGACGTACGCAGAAAGTTAAGTTTGTTGTCTAGAAAAAAAAATATAGTCTTGGTTGCAGGCTTTACCGAGCCGCTAACACTTTTACTAAGTGTAATTTATTTACATTGAGCGTGCCATGGGGTTAGCATACACAGGGCGGGGCACCGGCATTTCAACTACCCTCACAGCCTCAGGAAGTACTACCCTGATGGACTCCAATTCTGAAGGAGCGATCTTCTGAAACGAGTCTTCCGCCGGAGACTCGACGACCATCACTGGTTCAACTTCTAATTCCTGGACTGTTTCAACAACCTTGACCGGTTCAGCCTCTAATTCCTGAACTGGCAAATCCTGCGCGGGGGATTCCATAACCCTCACTGCTTCAGCGGGGATTTCTTCAACCATATTTTCTAGCACAGGAATGTACTGTCCAAGGGATTCCTCTATTAACAGTACGTCTATAATCTGAATAGCTTCCTCGACATATGGGACAGGGGCTTCCGGAAGATGGATTGCCTCAAGCTGGGCTTCGACTGGGGCCTCGACAACTTGGATGCTATAATCAGCTTGTTCAATTTCAGCCATGACTTCAGGAGCTACGAGTGCGGGGCTGATGTCGATAGGCATGATGTAGTTAGCTGTTTCGGGTTCGGCATCCTCTACTACTTGGACTTCGGTGCCTTCTTCAATGACTGGAGAATCAACGACGTTGACCATGAATTCTGAGTCGGCTTCGCTGACGTAAGGTACGAAGGTCTCTTCTGCGACTTCCACTTCAATAGGGTCCAGGTAAGGCTTGGGAGCCTCAGGCAGTCGGATTGCCTGAGGCTGGACGGCTGGCGTCGGCACCGCCGAGGCCAATGCGAGGAAAGCGAGCGCTAGGATTATCTTCATTGTGTCTGAAAAGTTTTGTAAGGAATATTTAGTCATACTGTTGTTATTTGGTCATTAATAAACAAAGATTAACGAGTGATTAATTCATTAACCGTATTTTGTCAGGGATTTTTAGAGATAAGAAAAGATAACCATATTTAGTACGATGTTCCTAATATGATTTAAAAATATTAATGAATCAAGCCTGTAGAGTTGCATAATGCCCTATATGGCCCTAGCAGCGAGTAGAGGAATAATTAATTATGAACGCTGTAGCGACGGTTTTTGCACACACGCTAACTTTATACTTTAGCAACTCATAGTAATGATGCAGACCCCAGATGGGCGTAATGTCTCCAAAGTCCACCATGCAAATAGGGGTTGACATTGGAGGAAGCGAGTCTTTGGAGGGATATAAGTACAATGAAAACGTACGGTGGAACACAGAGAAAGGTGTAGGTGGGTACAGGAGAGTTTTTAAGGTTGAGATTTTCTCACAAACTTCTTGACCTATTGCATAAATTCTTTCACTGTTTGATAGATAAAAGTTAAAACTATGTAACTGTAAAATAATAATTAAATTCGGTCCAGTAGTTTTTGAGAAAATCTCAACCTTATTGAGGCCCCCTGTTTCTGTTGTGTGAGGCTCTCTGTCTTCGACTGTACACACACGAAGACAGAGAGGGGCCCTCAATAAGGTTGAGATTTTCTCAAGAACTACCGGACCAATTGAAAAACTTTTTCTAGTAGATAGATTAGAATACTTACACACTATGTAATTGTAAAGAATTTTCACAAATCAGTCAAGTACTTTTGGAAAATCTCAACCTTAAATTAAAAACTCTACTACTTTTCTCTGTCCCCGACCGTAGCTATTCAATCGTAAATAAATAATATTACGTACCTGTTTTAATGTCCAACAACAAGTATGTACAATACACTCTACCTCTATATATAAGCAATCACTGGAACAGCTTATCAACGGCTTATAAGATAATTATTGAATGTTATCAGTTAGGTTTGATTTGGCCACGTATTCTGATTTAATATGAAATAAGCAAACAATAGTTTATATTTTTCAATGTGATTTGTATTTAGACAGATTTATCTTTGTCGTCTGGCTGTTTTATGAATATATTTTTAAAAATCAAATCTAAGCGTATGGTAGTGCGCAGGCCAAGGTTTTAAAACACATTGTTACGTTATATGTGGAGTGTCCTTATTAATAAAAAAGTCTACAAAATAAGTGTACCTACTTATGTTCATTTTTGGTCTAGAAGCTTTTAATGGAAAATTACTTTTCACATAACATTTTAAGTAGGAACTGATTCCATGAACTGACTTCATTTTCTGTCGTATTTAGTATGTACTTACGTACCCGACCAATCAATTCATTACCCCCTATAAGCAAATACGTTATGTTGAATCATAAGATGAATGGCAAATAAATAGGTACTTCACGAATAAAAAATATCGGTATCGCGAAACGCTGTTATTAGATGATTCGCTTTATATGTATATGCCAAGCGTATTCAATGATAATTCATTGACTCATTTATCAAATCGATTAATCACTGCTTAATCTCTCATTTTAATATCGAAAGATTTTCTTTATCCGAACGGATTTCCCAAAATGAAATCCTTTGAAACTATAAGAATTAAAAAGATTAGTGGAATTCAAGATGCGATTTGCATATTCTCCAAGTAGTAATTTCAAATAGTAGGCTTGCTTTTATACTGAATATAAAAGTACAAATTAATACATTATGTTGGCAATGAAAATCGCATTTCGTTTCAGGTTATTATAAAAAGAGTGAATTATTTAAAAGAATTATAATATTTTCATTTAAACAATAACTAAATATGGAATATAATTGGTGTAACCACAAGTCTAAACACGTATAAAGCTGAGTTCACACTTAGTCTGTGTTATATTAATTTAATTTTAATTAAATTAAAACTAATTACTTTCTAAGTTTGAACACAGCTACACATAGAACAATAATAATAAAATTTGCACATACCCACTAACATTTACAATGTTGTTAAGTATTTGTTGAATACTTAAAGATAAAGTAGTTTAGACTTTCCGAAAGGTTGAAGTTGACAAATTAGTAAAGAATGTGCTTGATCTTGAATAAGCTATACGAAATGACTGTATATATTTACATTACACAAATAGAGCAACATATTCCATTTTATTTGTGTAGTCAAAAATATAATATTGACAGTTCAATTGGTGGAACATAGATAAAGGTGTACAGGCGAGTTTTTAAGGTTGAGATTTTTTCAAAAACTACTTGACCTATTGCAAAAATTAGTTCACTGATTCATAGATAAAAGTTAAAACTATGTAACTGTAAAATAATAATTAAATTCGGTCCAGTAGTTTTTGAAAAATCTCAACCTTATTGGGGCCGCCTGTATACTTATCTCTGTCTTAGCCTGTACAACTCCTAATTTCAATTTGTCGAATGAATTCAAGGACACCATGTATAAACTAACAACCTACAAATGTAAAAATATATATATACAGGTTTATGTGCAGGTGCAAACCCTGTATAAATAAAACTGTGTTTATTCCTGGCGCACTCTTTGCTAAGTTGTCAAACTATCGTAGTGTGTTGATAAAAGTGTGTGTGTGTATTTGTTTGGATTGCAACCAGATTTTTGTTATCTAGTAACTGTACAAGTATTTTTATAATTACGGATCAATATTTAAATATGTACGATGCATTTTTCCGGAAGATTACGTTATATACAAACCTTGAATTAGTGTAAAATTTTAGTACGTTACAAATTTTTGGTACAATTGAATTCTAATAACAATTTATTACAAGTTCAATAATAAAACAATCAATGATTGTGCATGGACAATATGAGAAGCGAAAATATTATTTATCAATTCATTTAAGGAGCCGACATGAGCCAACTAGCGCCGCCAATCTTAAAAAAATATATCTTCCAATATACTAAATTTTATTTAAAAAAAGCTACTTAGAAAATCTTTATCAGGATAAATACTATTTTTCAATATACCATACATATCATAATTGCGACAAGCTAAGTGTAGTCCTCAAATATGCCAAAAACGACCGTTTTCCGCAGTTATGCGAACTACAACTTAGCGAACTTGAATCACGTTGATAAGCATTTAAATTAAAAATAGTATTTTAAAGATTTGCTAAGTACCTTTTTTTAATAAAATTTATTATACAGGGTGTAACGTAAAGGGTATATGAAGCCGAAGGGAGGGTGTTCAGTATCGGTAACTGGACAAATTTTGTTCTGAGACTTTTCGATTAAAAAATAAAAATAAACTAATGTCTTATACAAATCAATCAGCTGACCGGTACGAAATGTATGAAAAGTAAAAAAAAAAATTCGCGAAAATCGAAAAGTCGTAGAACAAAAGTTGTTCAGTTACCGATACTGAACACCCTCCCTTCGGCTTCATATAACATTTACATTACACCCTGTATGGTAAGATATTTTTTTTTAAATTGGCGGCGCTAGTTGGCTCATGTCAGGCCCTTAACATAACATTGTTTTTGATACATAACACGCGTAGGTATACTAACGTTTCTACTCAAACAATCTGTAGTATGACTTAACTTTGATACACATTGTTACCTACATTTTAGTCATATACTTACACTCCGGACGATTGGACAAAAAATACAATTCTCCTATTTATAACACCAATCTCACTTATTATTTATACCTACTTTATAGATATTTACCTCTTTCATTCAGTTACATCAAAGTTACCACTAAATATATTTGGCAATATAAAAAATAAGGAATACATTAAACTCGAGATTTATTTTTCAATCACACTACCTAATAATCATATTTGTGACCGAATATCAATGCACATTGGATACGATTTTACATTCGGTCTTACAATCGTAATACATATTGATCATTTTTATTACAATAGATCCACAAACCACTTACCCAATAGAGATGAAATCGGTACAGCATGCGAAACATTCTGTCAATGATGAGCGCATAGAGACGAAGCGGGGGACAGGGATGTCGATGATATCTCTAGGTTACACGTGTCGCGAAGCAATTTGCGTTCTTGTGCGGGCATACACGGGCGCTCTCCTAATACATGTCTATGGGGTAAGTGGTCTGTGCAATAGATCATACCTAGTTGTTCAATCTCACGAAGACTCCAATTTTTTTATATCAATACACGAAAGCCAGTCGAAAGTCGTCCCCAAACTTGGTAATTTATATTTTAAAAGATAAACAGATGTTAGCGTTTATGTGATGTCTTATCATTATCATATAAATAATAGCGTTATTACGTTAAATGAGATGTCCTCGGAAGATGAACCAACTACATATTTAATAATATATCTATTCTTATAGTTACAATAAAAACAAATGACTATAAAAATATACACCGCGATAACAAAATGAATGGATCTTATATCGGGGCCGCAATTTGTTATTTCTAACAAAAAAGACATTGCCACATTTCAATGGAGCTTTGCCCCACCTACAAAACTACATTAATATAAGAAATACGTTTTTTTCGAATCGCAACTTGTACAAAACTTTATTAGAAACCAATAATTTTATTAAAAAACGGAGATATTTTTACATTTATTCGTTATCTTGTACAACTTGCGGTTGATGGTGGGGCAGAATCTGGCATAGTCATTTATACTTACATTGTTTAGATGCATTTTCAAAATCTATTGCATCACACATCAAATCATATATTTATTGTTAGAAATATCAATCTGGGTAAATCCGTCTTTACATTAATATAATATTATCTAGTTGACGCAAAAGATAAGCTAAAGAAAGTATAACACTATTTTAGGAATACAAAATATCTTAGCATATTTTACTGTGTATTTTTGTAACAATTACAAAAATTACGTCAGTAAATTAAAATTATTGAAATTTATTCTACAGTTATGGTCAGGATTAATTTAAGTATTGTTCGGTTTAGAATAAGTATAGCAGAGATCAAATTTAGGAATAAACGATTTAAAACCTTCCGCAAAACAAGATAAGATTGACGATGCTCTAGCCAATTACTATGAAAATGTGATGAAGCCTAATGCGTTTCGAAACGATAACAAATAAATGATTCCTAAAATATAGTACATTAATGATTTTTAACAAATATAAAATCAGTTAGATAACTAAAGGCTGCTACACACTTAATATTCAGTTTGGCACGTAAAGTACTTACAATAACGTGACACAGTGCATCAATAGGTGCCTTTATTTTATACTATCTACGACTCGTTCCAGTTTCAGGAAAGATATAACATGCAGATATAAAGCCCGATTCTGATTTATACTTTCTAATCTTAACTAAATGTTGACTAAATGTAGTTGCTATCTTATTCTTGCAATTGGGGAATGAAAAAATATGGCTGTATTTTCAGAGGAGTAAAATTTAATCAGAATCGACTTCATTATCTCTTATTTTATTTAAGTATACTAATTATATAGTTTTGAGACAGGTCTGTAAACATCCATAGGTTTTGTTCAGTCGAATGAGACCGAGATCGTGATAGGACGATGTAGCGAAATCAACGAGCCAATGGCGTTAAAGACGCCTAAATAAGTGATTGTTATTGGTCGATCGATTATTTCGCATGGCTAAAACAAGAACCGTGTCATCAAATAATGCCTAGCCGAATACGTGTGTGTAGCCACCTGGGCCATATTTAACGAAACTACAATATTATACAATTACAACGGCAACAACTGCCACTAAAAAGTCACATAAGATCACTGCCATTTCAGACTTCTCATGGAGTCGTGTGATCGAGGAGAAAATTAGGAATGTGAAAACATCGCTAATGATAGTCATTCTGGCGTGTTTTTAAAAACTAAACTAAACCTGACAGATCTAAGAGCTCTCTCTTTCCTGCACCAAAGTTACAAAAGGATGGCGCCACTTTTAGAACTATCAAAGTCCTTAAATTAGAAAACACACGACAGAATCGCTACCAATCTCCGAAAACATTACGGTTTTAGAGCAGTTACAATAGGACAATTTACAATATTAATTACGACACCGTCTTTAAAAAGCTCCATAAGCAAATAGTTTGTGAGGAACTGTTTGGCTCCCATATATTTTAGATGGAGCGGTCATAGAACGCGTAGTGTACGCTTTTTTGACAGTCAGCCACAAACTATTTGCCTGGAAGGGTAGTAAGATGTTGCAATATCGTAATTATTAAAAAAAACCGACTGAAAAACTATCCCCTTAACGATACCTCATACACCAAAATCCATCAAGCCGTTTAGGCTACAGGATGGCAGGAAGAAATATACTTGAAAACATAACCCTTCTTCTTGTGCAGTCGGTTAAAAAACCATTTAACCGACGTTAAAAAAGGAATTTCTCATGTTTTGATATTTTCTTGCATATGCTCTATGCGAAACGAAAATCTAAATGATAAACGGAGAAAAAATTTCATCACGACCGGGATTCGAACCCGGGACCTCGCCATTCCGTGGCACGCTCTATTCCAACAGAGCCATCGTAATTCGTATCCAGATCGTGAATTTTGTCTCCATATTCTCGTCTGAGGGACGGTAGCGACATCTATCCAGTAATTGTGCAATTACTCAAAGTCATGTCACGATCTGGATACGAATTACGATGGCTCTGTAGGAATATAGCGTGCCACGGAATGGCGAGGTCCCGGGTTCGAATCCCGGTCGTGATGAAATTTTTTCTCCATTTATCATTTAGGAATTTCTTAGTTCATCGATTTCTCGTAAATGTAAGTATGTTGTACAAATATTGTAGTTTCCTGAAACACAGCTAAATTCACTCCCTACCGTATTGTCGGCGTGTGTGCTCGCGTGCTATGCGTGCTCGCCGGCCGCGTGCTATGCGTGCTTGCCGGCGGCGGCGGCGGGCTCGGGCGCGCGCCGCCACTTCGACCCCACTCATTTGATCGCGCGAGCCTCGGGAAGGAAAGCGTCCCAGTAGCGGATGGCCTGAGGACAAACAGATATATATATTTTGGGCTAAATAGCACATATACTACAATTTATTAAAATGTCAAGCTTAAAACTATAATATACTTAATACAATAATATACTTATAACTAAATTATCCGTTGAACCTTCGTCAATCAATTAACCCGATATATATACACATATATTAGTTGAATTACATATCGACGGATTCGCCGCGATCCTGCGCAAGAATGGTTCTATACTATGCACTGGTCCGCAGCCAGTTAGAATATGCCAGTGTTGTTTGGAATCCAACGTATGCTAAACATTCTCAACGTATTGAGTCCATACAGCGTGCTTTCACGAGACATATATTTTTCATCTCCGAGGGCATCTCCCATAGATCCCCTTATAACCAACGGCTATCATTTTTTAATCATCGCCGGCAGGTGGGATTGCCCGCTGCTGAGGCATCTTATAAAAATTACCAAAACTTGTCTAGTAATTAAGTACTAACATAGGATAAGGTACCTGTTACTAACACAAAATGGACCTAAGTTGTTCGTAAACTAACGTTTTATTATTATTACATCACTGTTGGAAATCTACAAGTTATTCGACATTTAAACAACGGTCTGTGTCTAAATTATAACGTTTTTAACGAAAGTATGAAACAAAAAACAAGGTTCAAGGGAAGCGAGGTTAAACTAGGTTACGGTTAACAAAAAATTATAATACGAGTATAGATAATAAAAAATATGGTATCATCGCTAAAACGATTCTTTCCTAACAACCAACTACAGAGATTTATAAATACATTAATTTACAGAGATTTAATATACAATGTGATAAAATCAAACGAGTTTGGCCAAATGTAGTGTAACCAGGCCGCAGTAATTAAAAAGCTATGTTATATTCACCTGTGCCTGGTGCTTCATATGCTCCTCAAGGTACCGCAGCAACGTGGCGCGCAGGTCAGTCAGGCGCGACTCGTCCCACCGCTCCAATTCTTTCTTTATTACGCGGGAGATAGTGTCGAATTCCTGTTGGCCGCGTTCTACTTTCGATTCCCACTGTAAAATTAGAACATTTTGAGACTCGAGTAACTAAACCTCAAGTACTAGCAAACTTAATCTGTATGACCTCTATTAATCTGTGCATTGACCACAATAATCTGTACATAAAAATCTATAAATCTGTACACATATCTCTGTAATCTGTGCACTCTGACCCCAATTATCTGTACATTGACATCTATAAGTGTGACCTTTTTAAGATATTATCTATTTGTAGCTGTTAACGTCCCAAATAAATGAATAATCTGTGCACTGACCTCTATAATCTGTACACTGACCTCTATAATCTGTACACTGACCTAAATAATCTGTTCACAGTTATCTACAAATCTATATGCAGATCTCAATAAATCTGTACACAGATCTCTATAAATCTATATACAGATCTCCATAAATCTTTACCCTAACCTCAACAATCTGTACACTGACCTCAATAATCTCATTGCTGGCCTGTTCTATCTTCTCCGGCCGGTTGGCGAGCTCGGCCTTCGCTTTGTTCTCGCGCCGCTTCGTCAGCTGCATCTGAGCGTGCTGCCAGTTCTGGAACACCTGCACAACAAATGACAATTCATTTATTCACACCAAATATACTAATAGATACTATACTTAGATAAATACGCAGCTTACTATAAAAATTTATATAAAACAATACAGTGCGCGAGGCGTAAGCTCAGGTTTACATTTGTGTGAGTGATCGCCAAGCTGCTAGCGGTACAAGAGGTGAAGTGCGGTGCGTGCGCGGCAGGGTGGCGTCCCGCTGTGTATAAATTTGTATGCGTATGACGCGTCGCGCCTCAGGCCGAATATCACTCTACACTATCTGTGTGCACTCACACAAATGCAAACCTGAGCTTACGCCTCGCGCACTGTACTTCTATGTAAATAAAAACGGATATCACTCACTTATATTGTTGAAGTCGGCAATTAATTAATAATAAGTGAATAAAAAAAATATAATAATAAAAATAAGTAAAAACAAAAGTTGTATCCACATTTAATTTTAAAGCATTAAGCCATGCTCGGTGAACAAATTAAATGATGAAATTTTTTTTTTAGACATGCACACGACATTTCTAAAAGTTGTATCCATTTATTTTTCTAGGTTTTGACATCTAACACTGGCGGCTATTTGCTAAGAAAAAATCTAAAAATAAACACAGTTTCTATATCTACCCGCACGTATTTATCGCTACGCTAATAGAACTTACAAGCTAAGAAGTATGACGACCGGATTCAACAACAGCATACCTTGAC
Source organism: Tachystola acroxantha (assembly GCA_963506565.1). Classification (NCBI taxonomy): domain Eukaryota; kingdom Metazoa; phylum Arthropoda; class Insecta; order Lepidoptera; family Oecophoridae; genus Tachystola; species Tachystola acroxantha. The sequence continues at coordinate 8,466,742 of OY735887.1, forward strand.
TCGTTCATGGAAGACATCCTTGATGGAGCCTATCAGTCCCAGGTAGTCCTTCACGTGTTCAGTCAACACATAGAAGTCTGTATTCGACTGCTCCACTCGCAGGTGCTCGATCTACGAATAGAAACCATAACATTCTGATGGGATAAGGTTTAGATTACAGCGGAATGTGATACTTTATGACAAGGCTATCAGCCGGCGGTTAGGTATAGGTTATGGTGGCACTTCACTAGGCTATTCGTATTTGCGTATTTGTCATAATTGCCATGTGTGGTAGGTATGCTTGACAAAATATTCGTCTTATTTGTATGTACGTCAGGTATTTGACAAATAGGACAAACATCCAATAGCGAATACGAATAGCTAAGTGAGGTGCCGCCATTAGATGTATTCTGTTTTTGTCTTATAGCAGGATTACTTCAATAATACTTTGTTATTTCGTACCATGACGTCTTTATTAAGCTTACTTTAAGGTCGTCATGGTACACATGAAGACAAAAATAAGTATTACAGAGGGCGTGAATAAGGTTGAGATTTTCTCAAAAACTACTGGACCGATTTAAATTTTTTCAAAAGTTACATATTTTTGACTTTTATATATCTAGCAGATAAATAATTTTTACAATCGGTAAAATACTTATTGAGAAAATCTTAACCTTTAAAACTCTCCTGTACACCTTTTTTGTCTTCTATCGTACAGTAACAAAGTATTATTGAAGTAATCCTGGGTTCTCTTGAAAATGGCGGGAAACGACGGTTGCGAAATTATTGGATAATTTTCATTTTAACGTCTACAGGGACTATTTTGTGTTTAATATCACGTTAAATTAATCAGAAAATGTTCGCGAATGACAGTACGGTGAAGTTATTGGATTATTTATGCAAGATCTGAAGTTTCAAGCTTTTATCAAGAGTTCCCGCTACAAGCTCGGGAGTGAACGTGACTGTCGAGTTGCTTCGTCCAGAGTGATGACGATACGGCGACTCCTCTGGATGAAGACATGAAGACGCGGCTACCCAGGGTGAAGACGCTACTGCGACTCCCCTGGAGGAAGATAGAAGACTATTGAATATATGGAATTTTCTGTAACATGACATTGGCAAATGACGAACTGTCGAGTCCATTAATAAAATAAATAAATAAGTAAGCCTGCTATAAGACTTCATGGTAAGACCTCTTTGCGTACCTTCTCGTGCAAGTCCGCCAAGTGAGACAGTGCGCGCGACAGCGGCGCGTGCGGGTCCGCGCCCGAGAGCGCCGCGCACGCGCGCGCCGCGTCGTGCGCCCGCACGCCCAGCTCGCGCCGCTCGCCCGCCAGCGACTCGCACGCGCCGAACAGACGACGCAGGCAAGACTCCAACGCTTCGACACGAGCGGCGCGCTCCTCGAACCACTGACAATGATGGATTGTTTAGTTTTACCTCACGATGAAGAAACATGGTGGATATGAAGGATAAAATAATTATGTAATTACATAAATTTTTTCATCAATCAACTCTCATATTCCTGCTGAAGATAACTGTGAAGTCACTTTTTCGATATCCGAATTAATACCGAAGATATTAAGCGGTTAAGTCAAGTAGCGGGGGGATGCTGCATCTCTTTTTAGCAAAATGGTCTTTAGTATGAAGTTTGTATGGCGCTAACTCGGTATGACCTCACAACTACAATACATCGTGTACTGTTTCTGTCTCTTTCTAACACAACTTTTCTAATGTCTGCAGTTAGTTCGTTTTTCAACTAATTTGAAATTTGATTTCACAGTTGATCATGAATTTGTGACTATTTTGTAATAATAATGAAAAACATTTAATTTTCGATACTTTTCAAATATCCTATTGTAGTTATTTTAAAAGATGTGCTGCTCAAAGAGGAGCTTGCCACCTCTGATGTACCCATTAGGTCCAACCGACGTGCAGGGCTACCCAGCCGCATTGTCGAAGGCCTCAAACGCAAACGGCGCCTAAATCGTTTATGGGCTCGCACGCGCTGTCCGAGGCTGAAGACCGAGCTCAACCGACTGTCGAGTGAGCTGTCGGATGAGGTGAAAGCTTTTCGCGGAGACGCCTGGGAGAGAGTCATCGACCAGGCGAGCGAAAATGAAACCACGCTCCATCATCTCAACCGACAGCTCACATCCACGCCGGCGCCGGTCTGCCCGCTCCTGGACAGTTCGGGGCGAAGGTGCTACGCGGCGGCCGACCGCGCCGAAATTCTTGCCCAGCACCTGGAAACTCAGTTCACCCCGAATCCCGCTGCACCTGAGGAATCTGTTAACGAGCACCATCTCGCCGTCGAGGCCCGGGTGCGTGAGTTCTTGTCTTCCCCACCGACGCCACTTGAAGGAGATGCATTCATCTCACCGGCCGAAGTCGCCAGAGTAGTGTCCCGCCTAAATAGAAGGAAAGCGCCTGGTCCGGAGGGTATCTCCAATGCCGCTATCCAGCAGCTTCCGAGGAAGGGCCTGGTCGCCTTGACCAGACTTTTCAACGGGATCTTGCGTACGGGTCATTTTCCATCCTTATGGAAAACGGGTAAGGTGATCGTACTCCCCAAACCTGGAAAAGACCGGAGGCTTCCTTCTAGTTATAGGCCAATCACCCTTCTTCCAAATTTAGCTAAACTCTTTGAGAGACTGCTCCTGCGGCGACTGAGCCCGCACTTGCCTATGCGCGAGGAACAGTTCGGTTTCCGTAGTGAGCATTCTACCACTTTACAATTAGTCCGGGTGCTCCACCTTCTTGCGGTCGAGCGCAACTTCGAGCGGCGCACGGTGGCGGTATTTCTCGATGTCGAGAAAGCCTTCGACCGTGTGTGGCACGAGGGGCTCCTGTTCAAGTTATTGGAGACCCCCACCCCTCCGACTATTATTAAAATCATTGCATCTTTCCTCCAAGACCGCGGCTTTTTTGTTTCGGTTGAAGACAAAATCTCTGATCCCCGCCCTATCCGCGCGGGAGTACCTCAGGGCAGCTGCCTCTCTCCCTGCCTGTATGCGGCATATACAGACGACATTCCCACTCTGAAGGGTCACCTGGAAGAGTGGGAACAGGACGTCGAGCTGGCCTTGTTTGCGGACGATAGCGCCTACTTCGCGTCGTCGCGGCGGGCCGATATCGCTGCTCGTAAGATGCAGCGACTACTCGACCTGTTGCCTGGATGGCTCGATAAGTGGAAAGTGGCCGTCAACGTGGGGAAGACGGCCGCACTGCTTACCGGACGCCAGCGCAAACTCCCTCCCCAACTTAAATTGCGAGGGCAGGATATACATTGGGAATCGTCGGTGAAGTACCTGGGATGTCACATAGACCGGTCGCTTAGCATGGTACCGATGGTCGAAGGCCTGGTAAAACAGGCCAAGGCCGCCCGTGCCATGTTGCGACCGGTGCTATGCTCACGGCTACCATTACGTGCTAAACTGAGGATTTACAAGATGTATATCCGCTCTCGCCTCACTTACGCTGCCCCAGCTTGGTACTCGCTTTGCCCCACGAGGCAGAGGGCCAAGCTGCAGGCGCAGCAGAACATTGCCCTACGTATTTGTACCGGTGCAGGTCGGTACGTTCGTAACGACGTCATCGCTCGCGATGTGCGGGTTGAGTCGATCGAAGCGTTCGTGCTGAGGTTGACGCGATCACTATTCGACCGCGCCGACAACAGCAGGCACGCTCATCTCCGCAACCTCGCACCCCTGCACGCGCGCCCTCCGGAAGGCCACCGCCTCCAGAGGGAGTTGCTGCGCTCCCCGTCGCCTTAAGCGGCGGGTTTGAGCTGTGCACCAAACGGACGTGCCGACCTGCATAATTCCCCAACTCCCAAATCCCGCATCGCAGGCGGGTACAATCTCACCATCGGATCAACATCCGGTGAGTTCATGCCCGGGTAGAGAGGGTATACCTCAAGGCCCGCACTTCTCCCCCCAATGTTAGGGGTGAAAAGACCCGGTCGTCGTCGCTGCTCAAAGTCTTTTTGCCACTTTTTCTCCTCAGCGTTGGCACCTTTTCCTTGCAAAGTGGTGTAAATGTAAATTCGAAAAAATATGTTGACGAGCAAAACTGTACACAACGTACTTACTTGCAATAAAGAGATTTGACTCTTATATTATACATAGATATAACTTTTCGAATAAAAAATTATAACAAATTAATGTCCCATACAAATCGATCAGCAGACCGGTACAAAAAGTATAAAATGTCACAAAATAAATTCGCGAAAATCTAAAAGTCTTAGAACAAAAGTTGTTCAGTTATCGATACAGAACATCTCTATTTCGGGTTCCTTTCCGTTACATCCTGTATGGGCGTATGGTGAGACTCACCGGGTCCGACTCGTCCATCCGGTACGTGATCTTGTTGACCGTCTCGCCCACTTTGTTGAACAGCCGCAGCATGCCCGCGCCGCTGAGTGCAGACGTGCTCGTCGCTTTCGGCAGATCAGACTCTGCACAGAGGTAATGATGTTATTTACCTGTACCATGAAACAATGAAGGTCCGGTCCAGGCGGCCAAACCTGAATGAAGATGGAGGTGGCATATGCCATATATTTATGTATATAAAGTATATTATTTATTAAAAATTAGGAAATAATATTTACAAATAAAAACAAATTAAATCTAAACTACCTAAACCTACCTAACGTGTAAAAATATATATATTTATATTTCGACATATGTCGAAGATGGCCTGATAATCCGACGGTGATGTCATATTATTTGGTATATCGGAAGAAATGTTATTGATTTTTTTAAAAATAATTATGACTTGGCCCTATGCCGTCGGCCAAAATGTCTTTGACTTCACATTACAAATACGTTTAGTACGGTGGAGCACAGAGAAAGGTGTACAGGTTAGTTTTAAGATTGAGATTCTTGACCTATTGCAAAAATTATTTCACTGTTTGATAGATAAAAGTGAAAACTATGTAACTGTAAAAGAATTATTAAAATCGGTCCAGTAGTTTTTGTGAAAATCTCAACATTATTGAGGCCCCCTGTATACTTATCTCTGTCGACTGTACATTTTATAACTTATTTTATTATTTTATTATGTACCTACTACTCCGGTGAAATAATATCCTTAAATATTGGGAAACTAAGAAGAGCCATTCTATTTCACTAACTGTTTTGCTTCATATTCGTGCTGCCATGTAGTTTTAAAGGTGAATTCTAAAAGAAAACGGCTCATTGGCATATTTACCCGACTCGAGGAACTGCCTGAAGTCGGGGTCGATGCTGAGCACGGGGTGCTGCGCCACTCGGTTGAGGAAACGCTCAAGTGCCGCGCGCCGCCGCTCCACGAACTGAGACTGCACGCTGCCGGACGGGCTGCTGCCGTTGGCGCTTTCCGTCGACGGGGTTGACGTCATCTTGAGTTTGGTTGTTCCTAAGAGACAAAAGTATTAACTAATATCACTTTTACCCAACTGCGCAAGAAGGAGGGTTATGTTTTTTTGTGTGTGGAGCTCATCACTCCATTTACACATCTGAGCTATGTTGTAAGATTTTTGAATCTCGAAAATGCAGACCTTGTATATTCGAAAACTCCGACATAGTGATATTCGCTATAGTTTTCTTATTAATTAAACGTGACATTAAACACGATTTACACGATACAGATATCGTTCGCCCAACTCATTAATCCCTAGCCTCAGAGCAAGCGTCTTTATAATGACATCAAAAACTATCATTGTGATTATTGCATGATTATCATCGCTCTTTTAAAACCCTATCTCTTTGTTTTCACAATAATGAACACTTACCAACAATACTCTTCTCAGGCGCTTGCGGTATGATCCTGCCTGAACGAAGATATTTCTCGGCCAGCTTTTCATGGAGGCCCAGGAAGTCGCTGAACCGCCTTAGCACCGCAAACTCGTGCTTGGTGAATATTGGCATGTTGGTCTTGGTGAGCACACGGTATGCCACGTATGAGCTCATGCCCTCTCCAATCTTTTGTGGCTCAGTGATGGTAATTATGATGTTGTTTGCACGCTCTGTTGCTATCTGTAATTATGAATTTGGATGTGTCTACATTTTATTGTTGTGCTATATCCTAAGCCCAATTCGCAATAAAAGATAACGCTAGTTAGCGAATCCATACATTTTTCATGAGCTAATTCACTAACGTTCAGGTTATCTTTTATTACAAGTGGGTCTAAGGTTAGTAGCTAATAAACAGCTCAGTGGCACTATGGTTTGAACACTGGACTCCAGATATAGAGGTCCAGGTCTCAATGAGATTTCCTGCGGTATTTCTAATCTAATAATATTACGTATATTATATGAGAAAATGCTGGTTGACCTGATAATAAAATAATAATTATAAGGCTGTGTAATCCATCAATGTGGGAAGACACAATATAAAACACTGCTTAATAAAACTACATTTTAACAATTCATGCCCTATTTAGTCTTATTGTTAAGAACTATACTTTTACAGTGGAAACATAAACAAGCTGTAGTGTAGATGGATGGTGTTTGTCATTTGCTTCTAATACGATCCACTTTACTGGATATTAGATTCTTATAAGATCTCAATTGAATATGTTGGCTTGAAACGCAACCAATGGAAGGTGTGGCTCAATACTCAATATAACTGTGCTTGAAATAGAGGTGAAGATGATCATTAGTGCCTCATTCTAAGCGTCGAATAATTTGGAAGTCACGACGTTCACAAACTTCACGAGTTTGTGTTCAGAAAACACACCTTTCTTTAGATATACGAGTACTAAAGTCTCGTTTCGTTAGTTATCTGCCTTACTTATGAATAATATTTACACTGAATATGGATGAGTCAACCAGTCAATCAATATCTGTAATACTAGGTAGGTATTAAAACATTTGCGAACTGGTGATATTTTTATCTTTGAATGAATTACCAATGTTATCTATGAGCAGTGAAACTGAGACATAATGCCAACTGAGAATGTACTAAATTAAATAGTAAATTGTATACTTATATGTAAATGCAAATGTGCAGGTAATATGTTCGTTCTGCCTGTCGTAAATTGGAACATTTAACATTCTACCATCACAGGGTTAGATCTTGGCCTGATTGAGACTTTTTTTTCTCATTTAATATCGAAAACATTTGTTGAGATTTTCTCAAGAACTACTTAATCGATTGTAAATATTCTTTTACTGGTAGATGGTTCAGAATACGTACTATGGAATTGTAATTTTTTTTTCTTCAAAAATCAGTCAAGTACTTGATGAGAAAATCTCAACCTTGCACCTCTCTTTGTGTTCAGCATAATAATAAATTCATTATGTGTAATATATTCGTATGTTGAATATAAATTGCATAAGTCAGAGCTCTGGCTATTATAAAGTATGAAGATAATTATTAGATTGGGAAATAATGCTCCCATTAATAATAAACATATTTAAATTAAAACATTTACCTCTTCCATGATAGGACTGCTAACAGTTGTGGTGATGGAAGGCACATCACAGATGGTGACCTTCTCCAGGCCTTCCCGTGCTCCGTTCACCTCGGGGTCCAGGCTGACCTCCTGTGCAGATTTATGGTAATTCACTATTTCGCCATTGCTAGAGCAGTGGATGGACATGACAGGCTCAGCCATTGTTATTAGGTTTCACTTTGTTATTAAAACAAGCTTCCCGTGTTTCCAAGTTACTTATGGGAACTCTGACGAATATCTATAAACGTGATTTAAAGTTATTCTACCGTTTAGACCTTCTGTCCCTTTCTACCATAACGTTTTTAACTAAGTGTAAAAGCGACAACAACACGGCTTAAGGGAAGTGAGGTTTAAGTAGTTGTATATGTTTTATTGTGGTAAAAAGTAGCCTATATGTTACTTCAGCTTTATGTATGTAAAATAAATAAATAAAAATGGATATAGATTATGTGTTCTTTCTAAAATTAAACTTTTAAGACTGACCAATTTTAATTTAGTTTTATAAATCACTGATTGTCGTGGTATGCTTTGTGACTTTTTAAAAATTGTTGAAATTTAGAAGTAGTGATATTTCACTGGAGGAACGAGAAATAATGACTGTGTTTAACTAAATAGCATAAAGCCTATAATAGTACCCATAAGTCTTATCATCAAATAATGCTATAAACAAGTTTTTGTGATAATATTTGCTTCATATTTGGAAATTGAAACCAGGAAATAATTTACCCACAAAAAATATTTTGAAATGTTATAAACCCCATTACAAAAAAGAAGGAAGTCATTCTTGAATACTGTTTGTTTCCTGTTGAAACAAATATTTATTTATAACATGCAGGTATCCACATTGTTTTTATTTGCGATTTTGAAAGCAATCTGTAGACAAAACTAATCTGCCTATGATCTTAGAATAATTAAAACACTTTCTAGATTATTCAAATTCAGCATTTGTTGCAAAGTAAATAGGTAGGTAGTTAAATGAATTGTGTATAGGTATATACATATATCTGAACAGCATAATTTTTTTCTAATTTCAATATACACCAGTTTCAAGGAAAAGGTGGAGGGTAAAAAAAATTCAGTAATACTACTATACTAATCTTTTAAAAATAACAACAGTATAATAGTTTTAAATTATTTCATTTGTCATATGTTTTTTCAAACCTGTCCAATAAATATCTAGCTTGTATGCTAGCTTTGATTTTTTTTTGTTCAAATTGGTTTAGTGTCGTTACTTTTAATGCGTAAAACAATGTTGAAATTGTTTACGAACTATAATTTAATTGTATAATAGTAAGACTTTTGGCAATATCAACTTGGGGTAGCTGAGCCAGTGGAGTAATTATGGCTTTTAGCAGTTATTGATATGTTGTAAGAATTTATGACGAGCCAACGAATAGTATTTATAATTGGCAATAATCTAACTACTGAAGTAACAGTTTTTTGCTATCAACACAATAACAATTATATCTTTAGTATTGCAAATAACAATTAAAAGCGACTTATAGTACACCGGCAAGGTATGAAGCTACACTACACACTAAATTAGCAGTCGAGTAGAATAGAAACACTTCACATACCTATACTACTGTAAAGCAATTAACCATCATTTAGCTCAATCATTTCATGGCAGTTACCTTGACCCTGAATTTGTGAAAAAACAACAAATCTTTCTTTGAAACAAACACTCTTGTACATTTAATTTAAGCCAAACCAATGAATACAAGTCGTTAATTAGCCTCCTATCATAAAATTTAGTTATAGAAGGGGCGTTATCAATGATGCCGCGCGGTCAATGGGGGCGGACGCGACCACAACAAGTTAACAAAACAGGATTCCAAGATACCTGGACCGCAGAAGCGAATAGATCTTCGTCGTCCCTGCTGACATTGTTGATGTCGACAGTGCTGAAGGGCGGCGTTTCAGACTCTTCCGACATGGCTCAGCACGTACAATTACGCACGGCCGTGAACAAATTAATGAAACAAAGCACAAACTTCTAATCAAATCCTGAAAAATAGGGAGATAATTTCGCCGATACGACAATCAAAGAGAATGATGATGGTTCATCACGGTTTGACAACTTTAATTTGACAGTTTATTTATGCATGGCTGGCAACATTATTTTTTGGCCATTGTTTACACATTTTGGCCATTGTGAAATTAGAATAAAAATGCTTCTAGACTTTCATTTATGTGGTTTGTGGCGGAGGATTCTCGGAAATAGCCCATTTCCGAGAATCCTCCGAGATCTATTTTAACAAGATTCTCTAGTGATTTGCGTTTAGCTAGTAATTTACCCTTAGGATTTACCCTTGATTTACCAATCAATGACGTGACGTGGCAAAGTAAAATAGTAGCAACAAACACCATTATCAGCTGTCATTCAATCTGTCAAGTGTCAAGGAATTTGTTTTGTTTTTGTGCAAGCGAAGCAAAGGTGAGCAAAAAATCTCTTGATTAAAAACAATGATTTTAAATTGCTCTCTCTCATATAAAATAATTCTATAGAACCTGCCTTTCTCATAAATTGTCTTGTCTGCAAGCCACATTACAGTCGAGACTATGAGAGGAGATGTTTACAAACCCACTTTACGCTCAATTTCAGGTGTATGAAAATGAGTAGTGCGGAGAGAAAGTCCAAGATTCCGGAGCCGCCGGCGCCTGCTGCGGGCTCAGGGAACCTGTTGTCCAGTGTAGCGCCACCTTCCCAGCTGCCCAATTTTATTACCGCTACCAGCGCGCCGAGTGGAGCACCTATGCCTTCAGCAGCGGGAGTATTGACGTCGGAATCAGCGCCGATCCAACCAACAATGCGGCCGAAACAGGAGCCGCCTCCACAGAATGAGAATTTTAGGTGGATTTTATGATATTCAGTTGCTTAAAAAGTTTAGTTAGATAGCTATGTTATTCTGAATGTACTAAGTATATAAACAAGGAGCAAATTGGCATGGTGTACTCATCAAATTAGCAGTGAAACATCAAATTAGCTATTGAAGATTGAAGACACATAATTAGAAATGTTTAGGCAGGGTAGACTGTACCACCTCAAGAGAATAAATAGGATTCTAATCTAATAAAAACTCCAGGTAGACTGCATGGGATAAATGTAATGATCATATACATATGCATGTACTAGAACACCCTGCGCCCGTCATGGTTGACGAGACAAGTGGCACAGTTTGTTGTTGGTAAAGAAATTGTACCTATGTGTTATTTGCTTTCACTACTTTCAAAATGATTTTACAAATCCCAGCCTAGGTAATACTCTAAAAATCTAATTAAGAAACTCCAATAAATATTAATCTACAAAATAGTCTGGATAAAATTATGGAATATTGTGTAAACTCGTGATATAAGTATGTAGGTACTTTCAAATTCAAAACAGGCTAGCTGGCTGGACTTTTTTGTCCCCCCCCCCTTTTTTTTAAAATAGAGCCAACAAATTACCAGATTGCTGCCTGCTAATCAAATAATAAGAATAATATTTTAGAGAGTCAAAGCTATATTTTATTCAGTATATATTTAAAACAAAAACAAATTAATCTACATAAATATTTATTGTTTAGGTTCTGGGCCAGGGGGGGGGGGGGGGGGGGCAAATCAGATTTTTATAAGCTAGGTGCGTATAGAAAGAACGAACGTGCCGCGTAATTTTTAGTTGTAAAAATATTGTATTGCAAACAAATGGCAAAAAATTCGTTTCTGAATTTTTATCGATAAAAGTACTAGATAAGATACTTAGTATACGTCAACATTATCCAGGGGGGGGGGGGGGGGGCAGCTGCCCCCCCTGCCCCTACCTGGGTTGCCCATGTATGTAGGTATCCCCCCACTTTTGATATGTTTTTTATCGACTATCTAATGCTTTTGTTTCAGTCCAGTGATCCCTCTGAGTAAAGGCGAGCCTACACTACCCATAAGGTCACCAGAGGACTCGCAAACAACACAGTCCCCTGAATCTCTCCCTGCTTCCACACCTGAAATAGATAAGCTAGGTTTGTGACTTAGGCATTTATATTTACTTTAAAAAAAACGCCCAAGTGCGAGTCCGTTCCGTGCAACTTCACCATAACATTTGCTCTAACGAAAAGATATACTAGATTTAGGGACAAACTTATCTTTGCGTTTTCGAAACTGATAACGTCATACATCGATATACCAGGCGTCAACTGCAAATATAAGTTTGTACACAGTACTTTGCTAATGAACTCCGCACTAGGTTATACCTATGTCGCGGTTCTAATTTGCGTTACCTGTCATTATATAAACAAAAATAACTCTGTCGGTTTTGGCTCTCTAGGTGACGATTGTGAGGGTGTGTGTGGTGGTGAGAGGTGATTTATCTCAAATGATCATTATGTTGAACATTCACTCGAAAATACAGTTAGATTAACTTAAATTTATTTTCACACCCATTTATAATTAAATTCCAAGTTTGGATAGGATAGTTTGTCATTTTATATCTCCGCCACTCGAAAGTGGCCTGGAAGAAATCACCTAAAGAGATAAGGCTGCCTGTCTATACACTGGGTAATTACCCGACTGCCCCAGAAGGAGGGTAATGTTTTGTGTATGTATGTATGTATGTATGTATGTATGTATGTATGTATGTATGTATGTATGTATGTATGTCCATTCCTTCCTGCCATCGTGTAGCCTAAACGGTATTGATGGTATTTGGTGTATGAGGTATCGTTAGATTCGTCTTGATTATGGGAGTGTCATAGGGTATAAAAAATTAATCAAAAGGGTACAGTTTTATTGCGAGTTTTTTGTTTTTATATAAATGGTGGCACTTCACTCGGCTATTCGATTCGTATTTGTGTATTTGTCATAGTTGCCATGTGTGGTTGGTATTCTTGACACAATATTCGTCTTATTTGTATGTAGGTCAACTAGTTGATAAATACGCCAAACATCCAATAGCGAATACGAAGAGCCATGTGAAGTGGGAGCATAACCGGTGTAGTCTTTTGTGTGCAAATAAAGTATATTTGATTTGTCTTTCCTCAGGCGATATAATGCCCGGAAGTGGCATTTTCACTTGGGTGAAGGGAGCGGTCTCCACTGGCGGCATCCTGCACCGCGTGGCGGAGAAAGCCAAGAGCTCGGTGGACTCCATGATCACCACATTGGACCCACAGATGAAGGAATACCTTAGTAAGTTTGCATTCAAAATCTAGAAACAACAGAATCAGAAACGTAAATCTATATTGCAGGTAAACACATTTGTTGTTAGCCATTCGTCTAGTTTAACCTTACTTCTCTACAACCGTGTTTTTGTTTCTTTCACACGTCATTAAAAACGTTAAGTTAGAAAGGGACCGAACGCTAAACGGCGAACTAACTAATCACGCTTGTAGCATTGTATATATTTTTGCGCGTTAACATTTTTTTGAATTTACATTTACAACACATTCCAAGGTAAAACGACATATTATTTTGCATCCAGTCCCTGCCAGCCATCTTGCGAAGGTCATCCCTCCATCTGGTCATTTATTATTAAGTTTGTCAAAATTATTTGGCGAGTTTAAACTAAAAACATGTCTTACAGAAAGTGGTGGCGATATCTTCATAGTGGTGGCATCTGATAAGGATGTCAAAATATCGCCAATCAGGGATGCCTTCCAAGCTGTCTTCGGGAAAGCTACCGTTGTGTAAGTAACATAAAATAATGTATTGTAGGTACGCGCGAATCTTTATGACGTATCTGAATATAGTCACTCTCCCCGCCCGCTACCTGCCCTCCCTCCGTTGTACTCAAGTATTTACACTGCGACGCGACTCGTACCTATATTCATCATCAGTCTATTTATATTGCCCCACTGCTCGGGCACAGACCTTCCCTTACATCGAGGGAGCTGGGGCCATAATCCACCACACGGGCCCAGTGCGGATTGGCGGATTTCACATGCCTTAGATTTTTTCTTCTTCTACGGCATGTAGGTTTCATCACGATGTTTTCCTTCACCGTTTTGAGAGCACTCGGTAAATGTACGTAAGTTTTTCCGTCGAAAAAACCGAGGTTAACTCATTGGCTGCCCTAGCTGGGAGTCGAACCTATATTCAGATACATCATAAATAAATTCAGAATTCGATGCCATCGTGTTGGCTGTACAGCTAATAGCAGATCAAGTGTAACACTTTGGACCATTCTTATTTTCTGCGTAGTAAGAGTTTAATCGTACTGTAAGTGTTACCATTGATCTACTGTTGTCCGTACCAAGGGAAGCCATATTGGCGCGTACTGTAGAACAATGATTATGCTCTTTCTCTTTCCTAATAATTTATGAATTAATAATTTTCATAATATTTCGGTATAATTTTATCTGTCTAACCGTCTGCCAAATCATATAAAAATATAGTTTTATTTATTTGCACACAAAAGGTTACATTGGTTATATTCATGAAGGAAAAAAAATTCGCCGCACCGCGCCATGTGAGAGTCTAACTAAACTAAAGTAGGTATATATATCACTTTCACTCTGAAAGAGTGTCAGAAAGAGACTTCGAGTTCGATTTCTATTGAAAATTCAACAGTCACGGACACGCTCAAAATCGTGTTAAAGCGGCGTCGTGCGAAGTATACCGAAGCTCAAATCAAGTGTCTTATTTTGTAAATAAAATCTACCTACATATACCAACATTTTAAGCTTTTCTGTGATTATTGCATACTATAAGTACATACGCGTTAAGAAAATAGTGAAAAAAAGAGCACGTCTATCCACGGTTGACAAATTAGATGACTTAGACAAATGTGCCATAAGGAAAGTTGAAATTTTTTTTATTGAACTTTCCTTCTTATGGCACATTTGTCTAAGTTATCTAATTTGTCAACATCTAATTTCTTAACGCGTACGTACTATAGTTATTTTCACTTTATTAGATTGGATTACTTTATTTTCACAATGAAGAACAGGTTCGATCAATCAGTTCCTTCAGTGTTACATCATAACAGGTAATTAGACAATCATATTTGTTTACAAAATAGGACACTTGATTTGGGCTGCGGTATAAATAGAGTTACTCTCCAGCCGTTTCTTCCATCATATAAAACTAAATTGATGGAAGAAACGGCTGGCTTCTTTATATACTTATTTACTCCGCTGGCTAAGTCTGGATCTTCGCCTCCGTCACCAAAGAGCGCCACTGCAGCCTCTCTTGTCCTGTCTGGCGTCAGTCGGCTTCTTCATACGACCATTTGTATTCACATTAGCCTATATATATGGTTACAGGACTTCAAAGGCGAATCAGTGCTCAATAAAAAATTGAAAATATTACTAATTGATTGTTTTTACAATCTGCAAGAGTTTTTCGAACATGTTTTTGCAAATTAATTTATATGTTGACAATTTCAATTTTTTGTTTAATGGATAACAAAACTTCTTAATTATTATGTTTATGTGTATTATTGAATATTTACTTGTATTATTGACTGACTGTCAAAATTGATTTTTTATTGTTTAAGTATCTAGTGTTGCGGTGCCCTTACAGGGTTTATGTGAGCACTTCCTGTGCTATCTAAGAACCATGTTGCCACATATAGCAATGAATAAATGAATTATGAATTAATATCTACTACCCAGCGGCTATCCGGCCCAAAGTGACGTAACGGCCGCCCAGCCAATCGGTTACGCGGCCGCCTTCGCCGCGGCCAAGCAGCGAATCGCGCACATCCGCTCCACGCACGGAGAGCTCACAAACAACGTGCCCGTGGTCGCCGTGGAGGGATTTCTGCACGAGGCGATGCCGGACAGGTGGGACTTCATCATTGAAAAGCAGAATCATATCATAATCATCATCACCATCATCAGTCTATTTATATTGCCCCACTGCTCGGGACAGACC
This sequence comes from Tachystola acroxantha, assembly GCA_963506565.1. Taxonomy (NCBI): domain Eukaryota; kingdom Metazoa; phylum Arthropoda; class Insecta; order Lepidoptera; family Oecophoridae; genus Tachystola; species Tachystola acroxantha. The sequence goes on from OY735887.1 coordinate 8,482,010, forward strand.
TTCCCTTACATCGAGGGAGTTGGGTCCATGATCCACCACGCGGGCCCACTGTGGATTGGCGGTTTTCACATGCCTTAGATTTTTTTCTTCTACGACATACAGGTTTCATCACGATGTTTTTCCTTTACCGTTTTGAGAGCACTCGGTAAATGTACGTAAGTTTTTCCGTCGAAAAAACCGAGGATAACTCATTGGTACTTGCCTACGCTGGCTGGGAATCGAACTTGGGACCTTCGTATCGCAAGTCCATTGACTCAACCACTGAGCCACCAAACTCTTTTATTGAGCCACCGAGCTCTTTTGAATAAACTTTATTATTTGTGTAATAGGTAATTATTTGTCTCACGTATTGTCTCCAGATGGTACGACCTAAGCCTGTTAGTGCTATCGCAGCCGTCTCTGGGCATTGAGCTGCAGCTTCAGTCGCAGTCGACGGGCGTGCCCTCCGCGGCCGTGCTCGCGGCGCGCGCGGCCACGCCCGCCGGCTACGAGCATGACCAGACGGGCTGCAGCGTCACCATAGGATCCATCATGGCAGCGAGCTTGCAGGTAACGGGAGTATGGAGGGAGTGTAGTAAGGTGCCTATAAAATGTCGACCGACAAGAAACTGTAATTATGCTTAGACGGTAAAACCCAGGTAAAACATGGAACCATGTACCACCACGCCCGGGGGAGCGTGTTGATTATGTTGGGCTCGCCGCCCTGAAGGGGCGGAGTACCGACTAAACTTCCTGGGGTGTTCCACCTCGTGCCATTTTTGCCGAGCCACGGAAACTGCGATACATCCGCGACTATGCAAACGCCTCCCCCGGCCAGGCCATGTACCAATGAGTTTTCCTCTGTTTTTTCGAAGGAACTCTCTAAACGGTGAAGGAAAACATCGTGATGAAACTTATATGCCGTCGGAAAATTCTAAGGCATGTGTCCAAGCCGCTATGGGCCGCGTCGTGGATCATGGCCCGATCTTCCTCGATGTAAAGGAAGGTCTGTGCCCGGGCACTGGGGACATATAAATAGACTGATGATGATGAAGCGAGGTGCCCCACTCACTCTTACGCGATGTAGCATATAATGTCGCAGTGACGGACAACGGTTAGGATTTAGGTTTAGCAGTTACGACATACACATATTGTGAATGAGTTTATTTATATCTAATGTTATTATTATTGTACCCCAGGTACCCCACTCGCAATGGCAAGAGATGGCAACTGGTGTCTCTCGGAAGGAGTTGCTGACTCTAGCGGCGCGCTCGCTCGCCGGCTCCTACAAGAGACTGCTGGCGGTGTCGGCTGCGGAGGTTTAGTTCTGGAGGATGCGAACGAACTGACTTAACATGTAAGTGTATTGAGTGACAACTAGGACCTTGTCCCCATCATGGGATACTGGCAAATTGGGCCTTGGGTTGCCCTCGTTTCCCCGGCAGTGTGTCGGCCAGCGTCATGGGGCCTCATGGTGTAGAGGGGTGGCAAATTTCTCGCACACTGGAATCTCTGAGGCCGAGTTTCAGATACAATTTTGAGAGCAAACTTACTGAGAGCCCTATGACAGTTTCAAGAGCGAAAGCTCGCTCTTGAAACTGTCATAGGGCTAAGTAAAACTACTTAGGTTTCCACTTGCAAGTAAACTCGCGCAAGTCTTGCGTAAGTTACTTGCAATATTTAACATACATCGTAAATTTCTGCAAATTTCCAGCAACTCGCAGGAAGTGGTAAACAAGTTGTCGCGGCAGCACTTGCTACGGATTTTGCACTTGCAAGCTGCTTGTGCACGACCGCGGCACACGGACAAAGATGTGACGTTCTGCTGTCAAATAGGTGGTCGCCTAACTCAGGATAGGATGTATAGTTCATAAGTAAAAGGGTTTTTACAGTTCTCCGCGTGCTAGATCGATACGCTCTGATACTGACTAAATAGTAAATACGGCGCGGCTCTGGCCGGGTTCCTCTGGGCAATACGAACGAACGCGCGCGCAACAGGCGCTTTTATATTTATACTCCCGCACGCTAGCTCTATAGCGTGGGGGGGGTACTATATCAGTATCCGAGCGGGCCAATCCCGTCACGGTATTTATTCTCTATCTCTTTCTTACGTTCTATAGCCGTCTAGCTTACACGCCGAGCCTGGACGCGAGTTTGCCAGAAAGGAGAGGGAGAAAGAAGGGAGAGTGCCTCACCACCACGGTTTCTGCTCGTGGAGGTCGGCTGGCCAGCCCACGTAAATAGTGGGGGTTTATGAGACGGGTGGCTCGTTCCAGAGAGCTGTCCCGTAAGCCAGTGCGGCCCACTCCGACGAGGCTATGGTCGAGGTATATGGCGGTCTGTGCCATTACCGTGCGTCTACCTATGGTCTGTCGGGTTGGGCCGCCCTTGTGGGCTTATTATTATTATTTCTATGTTCTACCAAAACAGGGCTCCGGTCAGGTACCTCCGTATACCTTTACCGTGTACCAATACCTGTCAAAACCATTACCATGGCTGACCGGAGTCCTGTGTCGTGGTGCTGACCAGTACCTGGGAGAGGTGAGGAAAGGATCAACACAAGGAGATCGTTTTATTGTATTGTCCTACCTAATTACCTATAAAGTGCGACGGCTCATGTCGACTTCCTGTCTCATTTCTTTATACAGAGTTACTTAAATATCAGATCTAGTAGTTGCCTTACAAAACATGAGTATTCTTACGAAACATGGATATTCTTACAAAACATGGATTTTCTTACTCTAAGCTCTTAAGTAACATCGAGTTCTTACATATTACATTTCATCTTAAGGGCTATGGCTTATAAATCTCATATACAAATTTATCGCGTAGCTTTACGCGTTTATGACGTATTTCGCGGCTGTCGTGAACATCCTCCCGCCGTGCAGGCCGCTGCACTTCTACTCGGGGAGCGACGTAGCCGCGTCGACTGGTAGCACGATGAGCTTCTTCGTAGGTCGGCGAAGGGTTCCGCCTTTGGTTCGGACGTCTACTGCTCGTACGATGCCATCTTCACCGGGGTAGGTTCTCTGGACGACTCCTTTGGGCCATACATTGCGTGGCAGCGATCCGTCGGCGACTATGACGACGTCACCGACTTGTATGGCGGCCCCACGGCCGTGCGGGTCTCGACGTTGTTGCAGTAACGGGAGTACTTCCCGTACCCAGCGTGACCAGAAGGCGTTGGCCAGCTGTTGGGCGGCGCGCCAAGTGCCTCGCCCCACGGTGTCGCCCTCGGTGAAGGTGCCAGGCAGGGGAACCCGCGAGGGTCCTCCCAGCAGGAAATGGTTAGGCGTGAGCGCCTCATCGTCGTCGGGCGATACCGACACGTGGCTTAAGGGTCGACTGTTGACTGTGTGCTCGGCCTCCGTCAGTAGAGTCGCGAGCACCTCTTCTTGAGGGTGGCGCTCGTGCAGGACTGTCGCCAGCGCCACCTTCACGGAGCGGACGAGGCGTTCCCAGGCTCCCCCCATGAATGGGGCGCCCGGGGGAATGAAGCGCCACTGGATGGCGCGGATGCCCGCTTCTTCTGTCGTCGCGTCCAGGGCGGCCCGTCGCAGCTCTGCGTCGGCGCCGCGCAGATTGGTCCCGTTGTCAGACCAGATCTCGCGGGGGCAGCCTCTCCTGGCCATCATGCGCCTGAGCGCAAGGATGGCGGAGTCTGTGGACAGCGAAGTGGCGACCTCGAGGTGTACGGCCCTCGTGGTCAGACATGTGAACAGCGCTACGTAGCGCTTGTGGTGTTGACGGCCCACCGTCACGCTAATCGGCCCGAAGTAGTCAAGGCCTGTGTAGGTGAACGGGCGTTGGTGGTGGGCGAGGCGATTCGTCGGGTGATCGCCTGTGGGCGGCACCGGCGCGGTGGCGCGGCGCAGGCGGCAGGGCTGGCACCGCTTGATGACGCCGCGTACCGTAGGTCGCACCCTCAGCACCCAGAAGCTCTGGCGCACTTCGTTGACGACGTGCTCCACTCCTCCGTGGTGCAGTTGTCTGTGAATCCAATCTATATATAGACGGCAATAAGGATGATCGCCATCTAAGATCGCAGGTCGTTTCTGTGACGCTGAAATATCGTCGGCGCGCGCGATGCGCGACCGTAAACGTAGCACTCCGTCCACGTCTAGCAGCAAAGAGAGTTGGCTCAGGCGGCTATCTCGCGCCGGGGTTCTCCCGCCGGTCAGGCGGCTCAATTCGTCTCTGAAGTTCTGTTGCTGTAAGGCACGCACCCACAGGTGCTCCGCTGCCCGCATGTGTCGTCCTTCCAGCGTATGATAAAGGCGCGGCGGCGGTCGGGGTGACCGTCTCGGCTCTGTGTTACCTTGTCTCTTTTGCGCCCGGGTCCATGTGGGATCGGGCTCGGCGTTCTTCCTGGTGCGTTTATACGCGACGGCGTGAGTCTGGCGGCGGCACAGCTCTAGGAATTGGAGCACCCGGGCCGTGGCGCGTATCAGTCGCAGCCACGAAGAGAAGCGTGGGAGTTCGGGCAACGCCTCGATGAGCTGTTCTGCTGCAATGATTGAAACAATGTTAACTTTTTCTTCACCGGTGGATGGCGTGGGAAGTTCTCGCTCCTGTGGCCATTCTCCTTCGTCCAGGTGAAGAAACTGAGGACCGCGGAACCATCTGTGCTCCGCGTCGAAGTCCGGTGGCGTTTGACGGGTGGCGTCGTCAGCGACGTTGTGACGTGTGGGTACCCATCGCCACTCATTTACCCTGGCGTTTTCTTCTATATCAGCCACTCGGTGTGCGACGAACGGTTTAAAGGCGCGAGGTCCCGCTCTCAGCCAGCACAGTACTGTCCTGGAGTCTGTCCAGAAGTAGCGCTGAGCGGGCTTGATGTCGTGCTCGCGCTCCACGCTGTCAGACAGGCGGGCGCCTAGCACGGCGGCTTGCAATTCGAGGCGCGGGATCGACGTTACCTTGAGTGGCGCGACGCGCGCTCGGGCTGCGGCTAAGTTGAGTGTGACGGTTCCGTCGTCGGCTGTGCACCTCCAGTACGTGGCTGCGGCGTAGGCTGTCTCGCTCGCATCTACGAAGGTGTGGAGTTCTATACGCGCGGCTGTGGCGTAAGCGGGATAGCAACGTGGTAATTCTAGCGTAGCTAAGTTACGTAGATCTCTGATCCAGGCGTTCCATGCCTCTTCTAACTCGCTGGGTAAGACTGTGTCCCAGTCGAGTCCGTGGCGCCACGTTTCTTGCAATATGTGTTTAACTTGTATGGTCACTGGAGACACCAACCCCAATGGATCATAGAGGGACATGGCTGTCTGTAGCATCTCTCTTTTAGTCGGTGTCTTCTCACCTGTGAGTGTCAGCGGGTTGACTTTGGTGAAGTTCAAATTGAAACCCAGTGTGTCGCGCGCAGGGTTCCATATAAGCCCTAATATCTTCTCTGAGCTAGTTCCGTCGCTCAGTGCCTTGGCTGCGGCGTGGGCTGAGGTGGCCGTGACGTCTCTGACGGCCTCTGGTTCGTTTGTAGTCCATTTATGTAAAGTAAATTGAGCTACCTTATGTACTTCGACGACTTCCTTGGTCACTCGCTTGGCCTCGACGGCTGTGTCGAAGCTTTGCAGGTAGTCGTCCATGTAGTGGTTACGCGTGATGGCGTCCGCAGCATCTGGATACTGTTCTCGATGTCTCTCGGCGTTGTAGTCTTTGACATATATAGCCGTGCAGGGCGACGACGTGGCTCCAAAGATAACAGAGGTCATTCTGTACTCGACCGGTTCGGTGGTCGTGTCGTCTCGCCATAAGAAGCGTAGGGCGTCCCTGTCTTGGTACCTGATTTTAATCCGTAGGAACATGTCTTTGATGTCGGCGGCCACAGCCACTGGGCGCTGTCTGAAGCGCCACAGGACTCCGGTGAGAGACTGCAGCAGGTCTGGCCCGGTGAGCAGCAGGTCGTTCAGGCAGACCCCTCGTGTGCTCGCCGCGGCGTCGTGTACGATGCGGAGTTTCTCAGGCTTAGCGGGGTTGATCACCGCGAAGTGTGGCAGGTACCAGGTGCGCCCAGGCGTGGGGGCGGCGTCGGCTACCTCGGCGTATCCGCTGTGAAACATTATATTCATCTGATCAGCGTACCGTTTTTTAAGTTCAATGTTCTTTTTTAATTTACGTTCGACCCCCTCCAGTCGTTTCAGGGTGGAGGCGTGGTTATCAGGAAAGGAGAAGTGATCATCCTTCCACAGGAGGCCTGTTTCGTAGCCGCCGTTCGGTAGCGGCTTGGTGGTCTCCTCTAGCAGTTTCAATGCCCTTATCTCAGGGTCGGCGCGTGGGCGGCGCGGTTCTATACCGAGCGACTCTAGTGCAAAATGTTCTCTGAGCATGCTATCTATAGTGTCATCGTGGGCTCTCAAGTGATTGACTCGGTGAATCGTAGCGTGGGAGGAGTGGAGGCCGTGTAGTACCCATCCCAATGGCGTATGGGAGGCTACTGGCTTGTTCGCGGCCCCTTTCCTTACCTCTGTGGCTATCAAGGCCGCCCAGTTGTCTTGGCCCAACAGTACGGTGGGCGTGGCTTGTTCGTATGTAAGCAGTTCGGCTATGTCTAACAGGTGTTCGCAGTCGGTGACCGTCTCCTTGGATACGGATTGGGCCCCGATATCTAGTTTGTTTATAGTGTGTGCTATGACCTGCATGCCACGGTCTGTGTGACGGCCTCTGATACCGAACTGTACTCGCTGTGACTCTGTGGCGTCGACTCTGGCGCCGGCTACGGCCTCAATGTAAAATGGTTCGCGGGGGCCGTTGACCCCTATGGCCTCAGCCACCTGGGTGGTAACCAGTGTCACTGTGGAGCCGTCATCCATGAGGGCGTAAGTGTCTATCTCGCCCTTGGGCCCTGTGAGGTGTACTGGTATTACCTTCAAGTAAGCGCGTGTGAAACGCGGGTTGCGCGCAGGCGCGGCGATCGTGCCGTATACTGCGCTCCTCTGTGTGTGGTGCGGCGTCGGCTGCGCGTCGCGCGACGCTGGCTGTGCGTCGTTGTGCAGCATTGGGTGGTGCTTGTGTATGCAGCCCGGGACCGGACAGGGCCTTGGGTGGCATTTGTGTCCCCAGGTCCTAGTGCGTAGGCATCTAAAACATAGACGTTTCAATTTGGAAAGCTCCCACCTGTGATCTACTGTAGCTGCTTTGAAGGTGTGGCACTCCGAGGTCCTGTGGCCCTGTCGGTCGCAGACTGGGCAGGTTCGGTCCTCTGGCTTCGTAGCGTCCGCTCTCGGTGCGGGGGCGGAGTGCGTGGCAGCGGCGACCGTCTGGCCGGCGACGGGTGCTGCGTTGGCTGCGTAGGTGCGCTGTGACTTCTTCGCGGGCCCTGGCTGCGCGCCGTGTGGTTTCTCTGGCTTGATCACGTCGAGTCTGGCGTGTGGACGGTTCCGGTCCGCCTCGACGTCGAGAAATCTGCTGAATTTTAACAATTCGGGTTCACCTTGATCTGACCCCAGTTCAAAATCGTACCATCGTGATCGGAGTAGGACAGTCATTTTATCAACTACTGCTAGTACCATCTCATTGTTATATAACAGATACGGTCGCTCTAAAGCGCGCATGGTTGCTACTACGTTTGCGACTTGGCTGGCGACAGTGCATACGTCGCGTGGTTCGTCGGTCATGCGGGGCAATGACCTCAGCTTTTTTAGTTCGGCCGCCACTAGGGCGTTCGGTCTGCCGAAACAGTTCTCCAGTCTTTTCAAAACTTCGTGGTTGTTCGTGTTACCATAGAAAAAGCTTTTTACCTCGTTTAGCGCAGCTCCTGTGAGGCAGTTCTTTAGCCGATAAGAGTTCTCGAGGTCGGAGAAATAACCAGCTGTTTGTTGATAAGACGATTTGAAAGACAACCAGTCCTCGTAGGCCCCGCTGAAGCTAGGCAGTTCGCTCAAATACCGTGGGGCTGGCGTGGGCGGCGGCGGTGCGCCCAAGGTCTGCGGCTGTGCTCCCTGGTTCGTCGGCGGCGGTACGTTCTGGTACCGGCCTGCCGGGTATTGCCCCCGATATTGTTCGTGACGTTCTGTGTCGCACTGTTTAAGCGGCGGCGGTAACGGCTGTGACACGCTCGCACGCGGTTCGGCCGGGGCGACGTCCTTCTGCGGGTCATCGTCCGCCCACGGTGAGTAAACAGTACCTTGTAAATCGTACCTTTGATCTGTCGGCGCCGCCTTCGCGGTCGCCGTAGCTATCGATTCGCGTGCTCTCGGGTCCGTTGAGTGCACGGGGTGCGTGTGCTCTGGGGCCGACGGTTCTGTGTCGTGTTCTACGCTCCCGTTCTTGACTGCTCGGTACGTGGGTCGGCCACCTATGTTCGGCGACGACGGCTCTGTCTGGAGTCGCGGTGTTGTTCTCGGCGGTAGTGTCGGCTGTGACATCGCGCCCTCGTTCCTGGCTGATGGATGGTGACGGGCGGTCGCTGTCTCTGTGCTTGCCGCCGTCCCGTTACGAGGGACACTCCTACTAACACCTGGTGGACCGGTTCGTTCGCTATGTGACTCTGACCTGCGGGCTCGTGTTCTGTGGGCTGGAGTGGACGCGCGTGCGGCTACTTCGTGTTCTCTCATGGTTATGGCAAGCGTCGCCTGTGACCTGTCGAAGAAGTGGTTCAGTCGGAGTGACGCCTCCGAGTCTGTGCCGTCCTGTCGTTCGTCTCCTGAGTCTATGCCCAAAGCCTCGAGGTATTCTACTCGAGCCTGTGCGGCCTCTAGGCGGGCTCGAGCTAGAGTCACTTGTGAAACCGACTGACCTGTGCGTGTGCTCATCGTGCGCCGTGGGCTCTGTCTCGGTCGCAACGTTGACACGGAATCATACCTCTCGAATTCCAGTGATCTGTGTGCTCGTTCTCCTGTGGGTCTACGTCGGGGTGACGGGGGCGCTTCCACCTGGTTCTCTGGTCGCTCCGTCGGCTGTGGCGGGCGTGTGTGTGGAGGTGACGGCGGCGGCAGCGGCTGTGCGCTCGCACTGGCTCGTGGCGGCGCGTCTGTTCTGGGCGGCGTCGTTGCGCCCTGCTCGCTGTCGTACGTCGACGTGATGCTCGATGTGTTCGACGTATAACCTCCTACGGTGGAAGGTGTCATTCCCGACGTGGTGCTCGCGGAGGTCGACATTTCTGTTGTCGGCGTCGAGCTCACTCCTGAGCCTGACGCCTCGTCGTTCGGTGACGGGGTGCTCGTCCCTGAGCGTAGGCTCACCATAATTCACTGCAATCCAATTGGTACGCACAGGACACTTAGCGTATACACGCCCTCACACACTCGCGGCGGTGGCGCGCGTGATCGTCTTAGCGGCGCGACGGCGATGCGCGCAAGACGTATGGACGTGTTCGCGACGCGGTTGACTATAATCCTAAGGCGATCCGCTCTCGAAGGACCAGCTCATGTGCACGACCGCGGCACACGGACAAAGATGTGACGTTCTGCTGTCAAATAGGTGGTCGCCTAACTCAGGATAGGATGTATAGTTCATAAGTAAAAGGGTTTTTACAGTTCTCCGCGTGCTAGATCGATACGCTCTGATACTGACTAAATAGTAAATACGGCGCGGCTCTGGCCGGGTTCCTCTGGGCAATACGAACGAACGCGCGCGCAACAGGCGCTTTTATATTTATACTCCCGCACGCTAGCTCTATAGCGTGGGGGGGGTACTATATCAGTATCCGAGCGGGCCAATCCCGTCACGGTATTTATTCTCTATCTCTTTCTTACGTTCTATAGCCGTCTAGCTTACACGCCGAGCCTGGACGCGAGTTTGCCAGAAAGGAGAGGGAGAAAGAAGGGAGAGTGCCTCACCACCACGGTTTCTGCTCGTGGAGGTCGGCTGGCCAGCCCACGTAAATAGTGGGGGTTTATGAGACGGGTGGCTCGTTCCAGAGAGCTGTCCCGTAAGCCAGTGCGGCCCACTCCGACGAGGCTATGGTCGAGGTATATGGCGGTCTGTGCCATTACCGTGCGTCTACCTATGGTCTGTCGGGTTGGGCCGCCCTTGTGGGCTTATTATTATTATTTCTATGTTCTACCAAAACAGGGCTCCGGTCAGGTACCTCCGTATACCTTTACCGTGTACCAATACCTGTCAAAACCATTACCATGGCTGACCGGAGTCCTGTGTCGTGGTGCTGACCAGTACCTGGGAGAGGTGAGGAAAGGATCAACACAAGGAGATCGTTTTATTGTATTGTCCTACCTAATTACCTATAAAGTGCGACGGCTCATGTCGACTTCCTGTCTCATTTCTTTATACAGAGTTACTTAAATATCAGATCTAGTAGTTGCCTTACAAAACATGAGTATTCTTACGAAACATGGATATTCTTACAAAACATGGATTTTCTTACTCTAAGCTCTTAAGTAACATCGAGTTCTTACATATTACATTTCATCTTAAGGGCTATGGCTTATAAATCTCATATACAAATTTATCGCGTAGCTTTACGCGTTTATGACGTATTTCGCGGCTGTCGTGAACACTGCTGTCGGACATTTCTTGCAGAAGTTTTCTTGCAGGTGGAGTCGCCGCCTAATTATGCTCGCAGTTAAAACTGTTTCTGAATGTCGGTCGTAGAAGGGTTTCTCAGATAGTTTACAAGGACGATTACAAAAAGTTCGCAAAATAAAGGGATTGCAGAGGAGAATACAGTGTTTGACAAACATCGAAAGCTAAGTATTATCATCACGAAATAGACTTAAATTGATGTTCAGCTGAGAAAATTGACATTAGTTGAAATATAAAATAATTACAACATTTCGTAAATTTCGAAAATTTTCGTATTTCTACTGGAAACGCTGTAGAGCGGAAATTAGTTATATAAATAGGTATTTCACTTTACATGGCCATTCACGTCATAAGATTCTTTGAATTGACTTGTGTACTATCTCAATGTAATTGCATGCTTAAGATAACAGGCTCATTCTCGGATTTAAGCCTTAAATCCTAAAACGGTTTAAGTTTGAAACCAGGAAATGAATAAAAAATACGTAGGTAGTATTTTTAAGTATAGGTATTGTATTTTTATATACAAATATATAAAATTACCGCTATAATTCATACACCATTTTCTCTCATTTCTTGCCAAGATAAAGTTAAAAAAAATACTGAAACTAAGTATTATTGTTTCAGGGACTTATAAACGGAAGGCGTTGAAATGAATCTACTCTATTATTTATAAGTGTATCATATAGTTATTATATAATTATTATTACGCAAAATTATTGTATAAAATAAGACATAAGAAAATATAATATAAAAATTATTTTGGGGCCAGCATTTGTTTTTGTTAGTCTCTTAGATATTCAAAATGTGTCCCAATCCAATTTTCCATGGACGTAAATAAACCACTAACCGCACTTAGGTATCTACTTATTTACTTACTAATGATCACGATCCATTGCTCTAACCAGTTTTAGCCAGTACGACTCAAATGAGTCTGTTCAGAGTGAGACGATCGAAATTTCCAATCACTAAATTAGTCTAATATTGGTGTTGGTATATTTAAACGCCATGTTTGTTTACATCCATGGAAAATTCGATTGGGACAGACTATAAGTAGCAAATTTCAAAATAAATAAATAATGAAGTCTCTGATGGTGATTATTATGAAAAATAATACAAAAATATACATACGTCCTCTCGAAAACAATGAAATGCATAGACTAATCAAGAATCTCTCGCACGAGTCGCTTAAGCCTCCTAATCTCAGCTAGATTATTAGCTTATTTATACATAATAATATACAAACGTCTTGAAAACCATAGCTACACTAGACGTCGCCCGGACACAAAACCATTGCAATCTAGGCTGTATCACCGTCGAATAGAGGACGTTACGCTTGAGGTGTGGTCTAGTGTACTACTCATGCGCTCTGTTATCACTCGTTCATATTTTCATCGTAACGAAAGCTTTAAGATTATCAATTCTTATTATTAGATTAGAATTATTGAGCAAAGTCTAACATAACAATTTATTTGTAAATAACCGATACTAATTAGAGGCCATAAAAATATGGTTTAATTTGAGAGGTTTTTATTAGGGCAATAAATTGTAAAGATAATCATGTATCACAATGCACTAAGTAGACAAGAAACTAAGGTTTTCTGTTTATTTATTTATTCAATATATAACTGACTGGTTTACAGATATCACCAAAGCACGTTCGTAGAATAGTTTTAATAAACTGATAAAAACTCCCATTACGGCAAAAGTTACTATTAAAATGTCTGCAAAATTTTTATGTGTAGTTTAAGGCTATTCAGATGTACCACAACCACGTGGCAACTACAATACGTGGTCGAGAGTTAATTTGTACTTGTCTGATTTTGACTGATTTTTGAAAATTCTATACTATACACATTATGTAGTCTATCTATTAGTAAAATATTTTTTAACACCGCTCAATAATCAATTAGTTCTTGAGAAAATCTTAAAAACTCTCCTGTACACTTTTCTCTGTGCGTTAGGCCCTATGATCATTTTCAACGTGTACTCAAATCTGAACTAGCCCCTCATTACCACTACTTATTACACTTAAGGTGAAACGCTAGTGGGGTTCTGCATACAAAACTAAATCGCCATAAACTTACGAAGCACGTTAGTTGATAACTTTTTTAAACCAGATGCATTAATTGTGAAGTTATTTTGTCGTGACTTAAATATCAGCACATTCACCACTACTCCGATAGTACTGGAATGATATTAATTCTTTTTAAAGATAAAATTCAGAAAACGGCAATAGAACTTCACGATTAAAGCATCTAGTTTAAAAAAAGTTAACAATTAACGTGTTCTTCGGGAGTTTATGCCGATTTAATTTTGTATGTAGAACCCTCATTAGAGTTGCACCTAAATGGACATGCTGTCAACTGTACTGCTTTCATTTTAACCCGACCTTTGATCGAATCGAGATATCGAATCGCAAACCCCCTGTGATAACTGCTAGAAATTTACAACGTCCATAAATTATCATGATAAGAGTTAGCGCAATGTCCAGATGATATTTTTAATTGTAATCCAGGCAATAAAGCAGGAGATACTAATTGGTATAAATGGTGTGTTTTGTGGTCAACTTACCAAATCACTCTACGACGACGGTGAGGTAAGTTCCAAGTTCAATACTTACCTAATTCAACTTGTTTATTTTGGAACAACAAATAGTAAGCTACCTACTTAGCTCTGGTATCATAAAGGTACAATTCCGAGACGGGCAGCAGACTGCAAACCGCTGCCGCAAGCATGCAACAATGCAAAAATTTCTTTTGACCAGTTTTTCTTAGAAGCATTATTTGTTGTTTTGTTGTTAACCGGCTGCGCAAAAAGGACGGTTATATATTTTGGGGTGTATGTATGTCTAATTCTTTGGCACGCACTGCAGCCTAACCGGCTTGATGGATTTTAACATATGAGGTGTCGTTAGATTCACGTTGTGTAGTAACATTTCTACTTGTTATAATTTACGTTTGTATCCGCAGCACCAATATTTTCACAATGAAATTCCTCGCTGTATTCACCGTGTTGGTGGCGGCCGCCGCCGGCCATCTGTCCGTGGGCACGTGGACCCTCAACGAGCTCTCGCTGGCGCTGCAAGACCCGGCCACCGACCCCGCTCAGGTGCCATACCTCACCGCTGCACTCAACCAGATGATGAATGGACTCATCGTGGGTGACCAACCGGTGAGAACTAGAAATTAACTATTTACATTAATTTAATTGATTATCAGTTTAACAGATAAATAATGGTGGTTACTACTCTAGGGGGTCTCGTTAAGGTTGGGATTTTATCAATAATTACTTAACTTGACTGATTGTAAGGCCTGAGGCCGATAGCCATAGACTAGACAGTTTTGAGTACGAATGGATTTTGAGATCGGTCTTACAACTGTCAGTTTTCACACAATTTTGACACTCGTAAGTGCGAGCTCACGTCTGAGTTCGGCCTCTAAATTGTCTCTAACTATCGACCTTACAAGGTATGTAATTGTAATTTTTATAAATCAGTTAAGCATTATGGATAAAATCTTAACCTTAAGATTAAAGGTCTTAATGACCTTGTTAGATCGTACCACAGTGGCTAGAGCGGTTCTTGCGATTAATGCCTACAAATAATCTACTAAATCGTGTGGTAATCAAACGTCTGCTATGTAGCGGTTCTCGAGATCGGGACGTCGCTCCAAGATAAGCTTACTCTAGCACAGTCACCACAAACCACTTATAACTAGGCGGCCCCACTTTTCACAAATGGTCCACAATGGTGCGACATCTTTGCTATGTATTCTAACACCGGCGCCAGACATGTGCGCAAATGTTTGCAAAAATGCTCAAATTCGATGTGTGACGGCTTTTTATGACGTCGTAGTTATAGATTCTGTACAAAGCTTTCAATGTTAGTTGAAACTTTGCAAAGATGCTCACATGTCTGGCTGGCTTTATACATTCATTTGTAGGCCATAATCGCAAAAAGTCTAAATGCACAATGACGTAAACCCTCTATAATTCTCCTTGCAGACCTCCATCTTGCTGTCCCTGCCCGTGACCGCGACCATGTCTCTGCACGAGCTCTCCGAGGCCATTCAGGACCCTGCGACCCACCCCTCCCTGCTGCCGTACTACGAGGAGGCACTCAACAACATCATGATGGCTGTGTTCGCCGGAGAGGAGAAGGTATGACAGAGTCATCATCATCAGCCCGTATCAGTCCACTTCTGGACGTAAGCCTTTCCCAAAGCACGCCACTCAACCCGATTCTCGGCCTTTTGCATCCAGTCTCTGCCAGCCTTGCAAAGGTCACCCCTCCATCTGGTCGGGGGGCGTCCCACGCGTATCCCATGTTCGTATGAGAATTTGTAAAGTAAAATGCATCTGGTACCGATGCGAGACGGGTTCTCGAATGGACGCCAACGTCCTTCAGGAATCGTATGATGCACTTGGGTGAGAGAGTTTTAATATCCTCGGGTGGCATTATGTGTCCACCTAAGGCTCGGCTTCTGCTGTGAATGAGTGCTCCACACTCACAGAGGATGTGCATGGGGGTTTCCTCGGCTTCACAGCAGAATCTACAGGCAATGGTGTCGGACTGGCCCATTCTGTTAAGATGTTTATTTACCCTGCAGTGTCCAGTTAAGGCTCGTATAAGTATCCTCAACTCTTTACGTAGTAAATTCATTACATGTGATGAAAAGTTTTGCGAGTATCCAGTGACAAGTGTTTTTGCGTGCCTCTGGCCATAGACCATTAGATACTAATTACAATCTATTTCAACAGGAGACCATCACCTTCAACGTCCCCGCCATGAACGTGAACGTGTGGACCCTGGACCAGCTGTCCGAAGCTCTGCAGCACCCGGAAATCGACCCTGAACTCCAGATCTACCTGGAACACGCACTCAACCAGCTCATGACTGCCATCTTCGCCGGAGAGCACGTCGTATGTACCCATTTATTAAGTTTAATAATGGACCCGACAGATCGTCATCTCGAACTCGGCAGTAGTCGTTAGGCCACGTCAGAGGCCGGCCTGAATTAACTCTGACAAATAGGTTTGGTCACTAAACCACACGAAAAATAATTGCACATTATTCTTCGATAACTCCAATGCATTGACATTCCCGCCATTTTCAAAAATCTATTAGCAAACTTTTAACACTAATTTGTTTTCCACAGACCTCTATCTACGTCATCACCCCCCCTGGTGTCGTCGCTACTGCTCCGATCGTCGTGGACCCCGTCATCGTTGACCCCGGCACCCCCGAGCCCGTTGCCCCTGGACCCGTTATGCCCGAGCCCGTTATCCCCGAGGCCGTTATCCCCGTGCCCGTTGCCCCCGAGACCCCCGCGGTCCCCTCCAGCCCCCTGGTTCAGCTGATCGTGAACGTTAACGCTCAGGTCTGAATTGTTTGTTAAATCCACTTAATCGCTTATAAGAGGAATTTTTGGAAAATATATAGTAGCAAAATTAAGTTTGTGTTTGTTTTGAAAGCCTTTATTTAATATTTCATGGTTTACAAGTAAATTAGCAATGTATTTATATTGTTATTGGCAGCGATTCTGAACGTCCATTTGCTAAATTTAATCATAGCTAAGCAATGCCTCTCGCTCAGTCTTACGCGATGTAGCTTATGAGTGACAGTGACAATTGCATTTAGGTTTATATTTGGCGGTCAAGACAAAATCACATCTCAATTATTAACCACGCCGATTACGCTAAAAGTTTGTGCTAGGAAGGGCTATACCACAATAGTCTAGACTCTAGCTAGTCTCATGCTATAGTCATTGGGCTACAGCACAGACCACTTACCCCGTAGACCTGTAACAGGAGGGCCCGTGTCTGCCCGCACATGAGCGCAAAATTGCTTCGCGACGTGTAATTTAGAAATATTATCGACATGGACGCATCTCTTTCATACGACACCCCTGTCCCCCGCTTGTATCTATGACAGAATGTTTCACTTGCAAATTTGTACCGATTTCATGTCTATGGGGTAAGTGATCTGTGCCCCTTACTAATTAGTAAGCAGATAAAATATCTGGGTAATTAAGATGTAAAGTTGCACCTTTAATACCAGACGAGTTAACACTGAAACAGTACAAGCTTAAATTGATCTTAATTAACTAAACATTGTGCAAAGTCCTTAACTTATTTACTGGGTGAAAATTGTTCATGAGATCGAATGAATTGTAATATCTCTTAAGGTCACAGGTAACACGGGTAGTGTTTAAAAACTAGTCCTTCCAAAAGTTTGCACGGGAACATGGCCTTAGAGAACTTTAATATAATGGGATATGTGATGCACCATTATCATAATGGATAGAGTTAGGTCCTGCTTCATCCCTTTCTATCATAACAACGCAAATTAGCGCTCAATGATTATGTATGAATATCCTTATGTAATGCAGGCTGCCGCCCCTGGCCCTGCCCCCGCCGCCCCCGTCGTTGTGGACCAGCCAGGAGTAGCGCCCCTGCCCGCCGGACCCCCGCTAGTCATCAACCCCGCAGGCATCACAGCTTAAACGTCTCATTAAAAAAAATGACCTTGCAAACAATAATTTGGAATGATAATGTTACGTAAACAATAAAAGATTTGGTATTAATTTGGATTTCGTTATTTATGAACTCGTAAAAGCTCAAAGTTCAAAGTCGAATAGAGGACGTTACGCTTGAGGTGTGGTCTAGTGTACTACTCATGCGCTCTGTTATCACTCGTTCATATTTACATCGTAACGAAAGCTTTAAGATTATCAATTCTTATTATTAGATTAGAATTATTGAGCAAAGTCTAACATAACAATTTATTTGTAAATAACCGATACTAATTAGAGGCCATACAAATATGGTTTAATTTGAGAGGTTTTCATTAGGGCAATAAATTGTAAAGATAATCATGTATCACCATGCACTAAGTAGACATGTGTATTTTGAAGCCACTTCAAAACAATGAGGAACTAAGGTTTTTTTGTTCTTAGAATAGTTTTAATAAACTGATAGAAACTCCCATTACGGCAAAAGTTACTTACTATTACTTGCCTATTTGTTTTCTATTAATAAACTTACTATTAAAATGTATACAAAATTTTATGTGTAGGCTTGATTCAGATGTAGGTAGTACAGCTAACAGCCGATCAAGTGTAACACTTTGGACTTATTATCTGTGTCGTAAGTTTTAAAATCGTACTAAAAGTGTTACCATTGATCTGCTGTTGACCGTACCACAATCACATATCAACAGCAACCACGCGGCAACTACAATACGTGGTCGAACGTTTTTGTATGAAAACGAATAATACACTTCACATGAACCACATTTTGCAGTCAATTTTAAATGGGTTATTCGATACGTGATCGGCTACTTTTTGCTGCTGCTTGTGATACAGTCTAAGACAGAGTTTTTAAGGTTGAAATTTGCTCAAAAATACTTGACTGATTTTTGAAAATTCTATACTATACATATTGAGTAGTCCAGTGTTTTTCGATATGTGGGTCGTGACCCTCAGGGGGGTCGCGAAGCCTTGCTCGGGGGGTCGCCGGCAAAAGAAAAAAGCAAGGTTCTACACTACAATAACTTAACTTTTTGTCTGTCTATGGCCCAAGGGGGTCGCCAGAAATTTTGAACCTGTAAAGGGGTCGCGTATTCAAAAAGATTGAAAAACACTGGTGTAGTATCTATTAGTAAAATAATTTTTACCACCGTTCAATATTCAATTAGTTCTTGAGAAAATCTTACTCTCCCATACGGGTCTAGTTCACGACATCGAAAGTCGCTACATCGACGGATACACTTTTCTCTGTGTTAGACCTTATGATAATTTTCAACGTGTACTCACAACTGAACTAGCCTCTCATTACCACTACTTATTACACTTAAGATGAAACGCTAGTGGGGTTCTGCATACAAAACTAAATCGCCATAAACTTACGAAGCACGTTAGTTGATAACTTTTTTTAAACCATATGAATTGTGAAGTTCTTTTGCCGTGACTTAAATATCAGCACAATCACCACTACTCCGATAGTACTGGAATGATATTAATTCTTTTTAAAGACGAATTAATTTGAACAAAATTCAGATAACGGCAATAGAACTTCACGATTAAACTCCGATTAAAGCATCTGGTTTAAAAAAGTTAACAAATAAAGTGTTCTTCGGGAGTTTATGCCGATTTAGTTTTGTATGCAGAACCCTCATTAGAGTTGCACCTAAATGGACATGCTGTCAACTGTACTGCTTTCATCCCGACCTTTGATCGAATCGAGATATCGAATCGCAAACCCCCTGTGATAACTGCTAGAAATTTACAACGTCCATAAATTATCATGATAAGAGTTAGCGCAATGTCCAGATGATATTTTTGATTGTAATCCAGGCAATAAAGCAGGAGATACTAATTGGTATAAATGGTATGTTTTGTGGTCAACTTACCAAATCACTCTACGACGACGGTGAGGTAAGTTCCAAGTTCAATACTTACCTAATTCAACTTGTTTATTTTGGAACAACAAATAGTAAGCTACCTACTTAGCTCTGGTATCATAAGGGTACAATTCCGAGACGGGCGGCAGACTGCAAACCGCTGTCGCAAGCATGCAACAATGCAAGAATGATGCATTTCTTTTGAGCAGTTTTTCTTAGAAGCATTAGTTGTTGTTTTGTTTTTAACCGGCTGCGCAAAAAGGACGGTTATGTATTTTGGGTGTATGTATGTCTAATTCTTTGGCACGCACTGCAGCCTAAACGGCTTGATGGATTTTATCATATGAGGTGTCGTTAGATTCACGTTGTGTAGTAACATTTCTACTTGTTATAATTTACGTTTGTATCCGCAGCACCAATATTTTCACAATGAAATTCCTCGCTGTATTCACCGTGTTGGTGGCGGCCGCCGCCGGCCATCTGTCCGTGGGCACGTGGACCCTCAACGAGCTCTCGCTGGCGCTGCAAGACCCGGCCACCGACCCCGCTCAGGTGCCATACCTCACCGCTGCACTCAACCAGATGATGAATGGACTCATCGTGGGTGACCAACCGGTGAGAACTAGAAATTAACTATTTACATTAATTTAATTGATTATCAGTTTAACAGATAAATAATGGTGGTTACTACTCTAGGGGGTCTCGTTAAGGTTGTGATTTTATCAATAATTACTTAACTTGACTGATTGTAAGGCCTGAGGCCGATAGCCATAGACTAGACAGTTTTGAGTACGAATGGATTTTGAGATCGGTCTTACAACTGTCAGTTTTCACACAATTTTGACACTCGTAAGTGCGAGCTCACGTCTGAGTTCGTGCTCTAAATTGTCTCTAACTATCGACCTTACAAGGTATGTAATTGTAATTTTTATAAATCAGTCAAGCATTATGGATAAAATCTTAACCTTAAGATTAAAGGTCTTAATGACCTTGTTAGATCGTACCACAGTGGCTAGAGCGGTTCTTGCGATTAATACCTACAAATAATCTACTAAATCGTGTGGTAATCAAACATCTGCATATGTAGCGGTTCTCGAGATCGGGACGTCGCTCCAAGATAAGCTTACTCTAGCACAGTCACCACAAACCCCTTATAACTAGGCGGCCCCACTTTTCACAAATGGTCCACAATGGTGCGACATCTTTGCTATGTATTCTAACACCGGCGCCAGACATGTGCGCAAATGTTTGCAAAAATGCTCAAATTCGATGTGTGACGGCTTTTTATGACGTCGTCGTAGTTATGTAATACATAATTGTTAAATAGGCTATAAGAAAAAGACCAAATAAACTTTATTATTATATTATTATTATTATAGATTCTGTACAAAGCTTTCAATGTTAGTTGAAACTTTGCAAAGATGCTCACATGTCTGGCTGGCTTTATACATTCATTTGTAGGCCATAATCGCAAAAAGTCTAAATGCACAATGACGTAAACCCTCTATAATTCTCCTTGCAGACCTCCATCTTGCTGTCCCTGCCCGTGACCGCGACCATGTCTCTGCACGAGCTCTCCGAGGCCATTCAGGACCCTGCGACCCACCCCTCCCTGCTGCCGTACTACGAGGAGGCACTCAACAACATCATGATGGCTGTGTTCGCCGGAGAGGAGAAGGTATGACAGAGTCATCATCATCAGCCCGTATCAGTCCACTTCTGGACGTAAGCCTTTCCCAAAGCACGCCACTCAACCCGATTCTCGGCCTTTTGCATCCAGTCTCTGCCAGCCTTGCAAAGGTCACCCCTCCATCTGGTCGGGGGGCGTCCCACGCGTATCCCATGTTCGTATGAGAATTTGTAAAGTAAAATGCATCTGGTACCGATGCGAGACGGGTTCTCGAATGGACGCCAACGTCCTTCAGGAATCGTATGATGCACTTGGGTGAGAGAGTTTTAATATCCTCGGGTGGCATTATGTGTCCACCTAAGGCTCGGCTTCTGCTGTGAATGAGTGCTCCACACTCACAGAGGATGTGCATGGGGGTTTCCTCGGCTTCACAGCAGAATCTACAGGCAATGGTGTCGGACTGGCCCATTCTGTTAAGATGTTTATTTAGCCTGCAGTGTCCAGTTAAGGCTCGTATAAGTATCCTCAACTCTTTACGTAGTAATTTCATCGCATGTGATGAAAAGTTTTGCGAGTATCCAGTGACAAGTGTTTTTGCGTGATGGCCAGAGGGCCATAGACCATTAGATACTAATTACAATCTATTTCAACAGGAGACCATCACCTTCAACGTCCCCGCCATGAACGTGAACGTGTGGACCCTGGACCAGCTGTCCGAAGCTCTGCAGCACCCGGAAATCGACCCTGAACTCCAGATCTACCTGGAACACGCACTCAACCAGCTCATGACTGCCATCTTCGCCGGAGAGCACGTCGTATGTACCCATTTATTAAGTTTAATAATGGACCCGACAGATCGTCATCTCGAACTCGGCAGTAGTCGTTAGGCCACGTCAGAGGCCGGCCTGAATTAACTCTGACAAATAGGTTTGGTCACTAAACCACACGAAAAATAATTGCACATTATTCTTCGATAACTCCAATGCATTGACATTCCCGCCATTTTCAAAAATCTATTAGCAAACTTTTAACACTAATTTGTTTTCCACAGACCTCTATCTACGTCATCACCCCCCCTGGTGTCGTCGCTACTGCTCCGATCGTCGTGGACCCCGTCATCGTTGACCCCGGCACCCCCGAGCCCGTTGCCCCTGGACCCGTTATGCCCGAGCCCGTTATCCCCGAGGCCGTTATCCCCGTGCCCGTTGCCCCCGAGACCCCCGCGGTCCCCTCCAGCCCCCTGGTTCAGCTGATCGTGAACGTTAACGCTCAGGTCTGAATTGTTTGTTAAATCCACTTAATCGCTTATAAGAGGAATTTTTGGAAAATATATAGTAGCAAAATTAAGTTTGTGTTTGTTTTGAGAGCCTTTATTTAATATTTCATGGTTTACAAGTAAATTAGCAATGTATTTATATTGTTATTGGCAGCGTTTCTGAACGTCTATTTGCTAAATTTAATCATAGCTAAGCAATGCCTCTCGCTCAGTCTTACGCGATGTAGGTTATGAGTGACAGTGACAATTGCATTTAGGTTTATATTTGGCGGTCAAGACAAAATCACATCTCAATTATTAACCACGCCGATTACGCTAAAAGTTTGTGCTAGGAAGGGCTATACCACAATAGTCTAGACTCTAGCTAGTCTCATGCTATAGTCATTGGGCTACAGCACAGACCACTTACCCCATAGACCTGTAACAGGAGGACCCGTGTCTGCCCGCACATGAGCGCAAAATTGCTTCGCGACGTGTAACCTAGATATACTATCGACATGGACGCATCTCTTTAATACGGCACTCCTGTCCCCCGCTTCGTCTCTATGCGCTCATCGTTGACAGAATGTTTCGCTTGCAAATTTGTACCGATTTCATGTCTATGGGGTAAGTGATCTGTGCCCCTTACTAATTAGTAAGCAGATAAAATATCTGGGTAATTAAGATGTAAAGTTGCACCTTTAATACCAGACGAGTTAACACTGAAACAATACAAGCTTAAATTGAACTTAATTAACAAAACATTGTGCAAAGTCTCAAGCTTATATACTGGGTGAAAATTGTTCATCAGATCGAATGAATTATTATATCCATTATTATGGTATCAAGGTTTCCCTTGTTTAAAAACTAGTCCTCCCAAAAGTTTGCACGGGAACATGGCCTTAGAGAACTTTAATATAATGGGATATGTGATGCACCATTATCATAATGGATAGAGTTAGGTCCTGCTTCATCCCTTTCTATCATAACAACGCAAATTAGCGCTCAATGAAAATGCTTATGTAATGCAGGCTGCCGCCCCTGGCCCTGCCCCCGCCGCCCCCGTCGTTGTGGACCAGCCAGGAGTAGCCCCCCTGCCTGCCGGACCCCCGCTAGTCATCAATCCCGCAGGCATCACAGCTTAAACTACTCATTTGCAAAAAAAAATACCTTGCAAGCAACAATTTGAAATGAAAATGTTACGTAAACAATAAAAGATTTGGTATTAATTTGGATTTCTTTGATTTTGTTATTTATGAACTCGTAAAAGCTCAAAGTTCAAAGTCGCTCAACGAGCTATGGAAATAGCTATGCTATTTCTCTGGTGGATACAATAAGAAATAAGTAGGTATCTCCGCCAAAGAATAAAATTGGTTTACATTGCACATAGAATCAGTCACAGACCACTTACCCCAATAGACATGAAATCGGTACATGCACGCAAAAAAATTCTATCAACGATGAGCGCATAGAGACGAAGCGGGGGACAGGGGTGCCGTATTAAAGAGATGCGTCCATGTCGATAATATCGTGTCGCGAAACAATTTTACGCTCATGTGCACCTATTACAGGTTTATGGGGTAAGTGGTCTGTGGAATCAGTAAACAGAAGTGGCAGTGAGCTGGACACATCTGTCGTGGAACCGATGGGGTAGACGAGTTTTGGAGGCCACGAACTGGTAAACGTAGCGTGGGACGGCCCCCTACCAGATGGAGGGATTACCTGCGTAAGGTGACTGGCAGAGACTAGATGCAAAATGCAGAGAATCTGGTTCAACGGCGTGCTGAAAAATCTTCCAAATTTTTCAGTGTCCTCCATCAACTCATTGATATCACCCAGTAGTCTGATTATGATGAGACTCCTTAAATTTTTGGGAATTCAACATTCTGGGCCGGAAGGTACTAGTCGAACTATTGAGACTAAGAAGGTCTCATTCGACAAAATCACCGAACTACTGAGATTAAAGGAAATCTTTTACCCGGAATTTAAATTTTTTGCAGGTTTAGTGCAACTACGTAATAGTATGTATGTCGTGGTCATATCGTTAAATTGAACATTTCATGAAATAGTCGACCATTTCATGAAATGGTGGCATTTCACGAAATCGTCAAATGTCTATTGGTCATATCATGAAATGGCTTGGCCAGATCAATGAATAGAAAACGTTTTACGATATGTCCAACAAACGCACGGCTATTTCATGATATGGCCAAACACAATTGACCATATCGTAGAAAAATAACAATAACTACCGCGTGAGGCGCTGAGAGCGCGCTTTGTCATTGGTTATGTTTGTGTGCGTAAGTAAATAATGCGGATTCATGTTGAAAAGTGAATAAAAATGTGCAAATTATATAAGAAAGTGTGTTGAAAACTTGAATAAGTGTTACTATACGAAACGGTGTGAATTTTATGACAGTCACGCAAAAACCAACCTCAATTTACAAAAAAAAAACTTGGGAATACATTTCACAGGTTTGTACCTATTTAAATGACAATATTTAGTTTATATCCTTTTAAAATCTCATCTAAGTATCTAAAATGTACTTATTTACTTTTAATAATTGAATTCTAGAAATTTAACATATATAATTTTCATTTTTAGGTTATACAACAAATAAAGGAAAGTAGGGTCACCAGGCAGCGAAAGTCGACGGACTATAATTTACTGGATTACAAAATATTACATCATGGAAAAACTGGAATTACAAGTTTTTAATATACAAGAAGAAATGCATTGATGATCCTACTATTCGTATAATTACGATGGAGAAATATTTTGAAATATTAACGGAATTTCATAATGGTATACCGTATGTGAAACGAAACGTTTTAACGTTCTATAATATTATAATACAATTTTGTACTTATTTTATTAGGTAATAAATATAATAATAATAATAAACATTTAATAAAAACATCTTTATTGTCCTTTTAATTTGTTCAATATGAATATTTCGTATATTTAATTCCAGTGGACAATTGGTTTGAAATGCTTGTAAGAATTTTGTAACATATATATTTATTTAATTTGGTACTGACTAGAACAATAAATAAGTTCGTAATAAGTATATTTAGAATTATTATTACTTACATCCTTAATGGGCACCCTACATTAATGATCTGACCAAACGTCGTTGGACAAATCGACGAACGTTGACGTTTAAACGATATGCCCAGCGCAACTTGACGATTTCATGAAATGCCACCATTTCATGAAATGACTGACGATTTCATGAAATGCTCAATTTAACGATCTGACCACGACATGTATATTGTTACATCATAAGCCATTCTTATCTGTATAACTTAGCATCTAATGAAAAGATATAATTTGAGTAGTTACGTTTAAAATAGTAATGAATAGGTCGATGACGATGCGATTTTGCAATTACCTAAAACCTGACCGTTATTGTGGAAAATTTAACCAAAGTAAACGTTATTTTAAGAAAATACAGTTTGCTGGAGCTGTGGCCAGGACACTGGACTTGTAATATCACGGGTTAGCCATTACCAATGGGCTTTTCGAGATAAGTAAATGGCGGATGAAAACCTCGCGAATAAACCTCTCGTGGTTTAATCTTGTGGCTGAAATAAGATATGTATAGTTAGGCAGGCCTTTGGTCGACATTATTAAAATTGCCTGGCAAAAGCTCCCAAGCGTAAGTGGCAGGCTGTGTGTGCTGTGACATCTGTACAACGAAAGGTTGAGCATGCACAAAATGAATTCTACAAAGCCGGGACCGATGCGACGTGTTACGGTGTTACAAAACACTGTAACATGTTTTGGTAATCGATTTATCAAAGAAAATTGTTACGCCACGCCCCTAAATTGGATGTTACAGTGTTTTGTGACATCGTAACAGGTCGCATCGGACCCGGCTTTAAAAATACATAACGATCATAATAAAAATCTCTGGCTATAGGTAAGTACCGCAATGGACAAACGCCGCCGGGAGTTTATAATGTATAAATGTATGTAAGAAAAAAGTATTTCATCGCAATTTGGGCGCTACTTTGAGTTTTATTGTTTCAAATAAATAGGTAGGGATGTTATCGAAATTAATTCAAAACCGGGGCAATTAACTCGGACGGCTTTCTCGGATGGACACAAGTAAAATTGGTAAGAAAGTAAAAGTGGCATCTTCACGCGAAACGAAAGTCGTTTAGTTAGCAGATGTCATAAGGTCGCGGTCGGTCGGGCTTATAAGTTCGGTCAAGGTTTTAATTAATTTTTATTTTATTAATGTATTATATTTTACTCAATTCGTGTTGTAATAGTGAAAATATTCGCCAGTTAAAAAGTTTACAACTCTCAAAAGAATCGATCGATCTGCTAAGGAAGACGTGCTAAAAAGCATGACATGATTCTGTAAAGTAGCAAATAGGTAATCAGTAGATAGTGCCAAAGAATAAGATATTTTATTAGGTCCGTAAAAACTATGAATTTAAATATTTATATCAGAATAGGCATAAGTATACCGAAGCCCAAACCAAGTGTCTTATTTTGTAAACAAAAACTACCCTACCCTGTTAACATTTTAAGCTGTTCTGTGATTATTGTATAGTTATTTTCACATTATTAGATTGGATCACTCGATTTTCACAATGATGAACAGGTTCGATCATTCAGTTCGTTCAGTGTCACATCACAACAGGTAATTAGGCGAACATATTTGTTTACAAAATAAGACACTTGATTTGGGCTGCGGTATAGGTATATATATAAGACATTTGCTCATTTTTATGCGTGCTCGAAACTATTTAGATACCTAGTTATTTATTAGAGGAACGATCGATTATTTAGAAAATCTTGAACTTAGGAGTTCTGTCACCACAACATGAATGTGCACTGAATATTAGATAGCGTCTCTTTTTTAGGGTTCTGTGCATCAAAAGGAAATAAATAGGATGTTTTGTTGATGACTTTGTTGTCAGTCTGTCTGTCAAGACCTATATTATCTGTAATGTAAATGACATTGCCACATTTCAATGGAGCTTTGCCCCACCTACAAAACTACGAGACCATTGAAGCTGTACCTATCATTTTGTTGGGGACTTATTACAGGTTTTATATAGCATAATCACAATCAGTAGGAGTTGCGAGAGTAGTAGAAAATGATAACAAAAACAATGAATAATTCGCTTCGATTTCATACTATTTTCTGAATTCTTAATTAAGCTGTTTTTTCAACTTGCAACTTGTACAAAACTTTATTTTAAACCAATAATTTTAATAAAAAACGGAGATGCTTTTATATTTATTCGTTGGTGGGACAGAATCTGGCATTGTCATTTGAAATTACATTCCCCAAAAAATATTTTTTGTTATTACAAAAATGTCGATGTATGGACATAATATTCAGTTAAGTTGGTCTCTAAACCTAGTTTATCTTTTCGTTAGAGCAAAGTTACGGGGTAAAGTAAGTTGTTTACACGGAAGTCTCGGTGCGCAAGTCCGACTCGCACTTGGCCGGTTTTTATAACATTGGGATTTAATTAATGCTAAACTAAACTAAAAACTAGGTATATATACAATAGGTCAGTTGAACTATCTGAATGGCTTAGCATTACAGATAGTTCAACCGATCCCCGTTGTCCGGCAACGTGCCCAAAATGCTGGCGGCATTTCCCCTCTGGATCGCTAGGCTGATCCTTTGGGCGAAATACAGGCCAGCACTTTGGTCAGCAATTTTTTTAGGTTAGTATTATTTAAGATAGTTATTTTTAGGATTTTATTGTTATTTGAATAAATGTCCTTATATTAATGCTGATTATAATTATTGTTAAAATATTTCAGTATTGGATTGTCAATTTAGGTACATTCGCATATCAAGCCATAAGTGCAATCGTAAGACGCAAGTGTTTTAAAACCGAACCTTTGGCCTTTTAGCAGTTTTCTAATCTTGTTAAAACATTAGTGGGATTAAACGAATTAAATTAAGGTAGCGAATTAGATAGTTATCTAAGGAGCTAAAGTAGTCACAGATAGTAGGTAACGTAATTTACTTGTATTATGACAGTGTATCTACTGTTTTGGTTAGTTATCAATTATCATTTCTATTACTGCTATTAAATACGTCATTAAATTTTATTTGCTACAGCATTAGCGAAATCGGTATTTTATCGTTTTATTGTTTATAAATATACAAATTGAAGATATCTAGGTATCTGTTCCGGGGTTTAGGGCTCAAATTAACCTACCTCCAATACAAAAACAATACGTACTTATATAAGTATATATTTTTTTACTACTAAATTGTAAAATCAGATTTATCGCCGAGCGAAAGGCGCATGATACAAATCAATAGGTACCTATAATGGATGGATTTGGATCTGCGATATAGCCTGCCTCCTGTGCAAGTGCATGGTTACCTTGTACCTAAAGGTAGGTACGGACAACAGCAGATCAATGGTAACACATGCAGTACGATTTCAACTTTTACGACGCAGATAATAAGAACGGTTCAAAGTGTTACACTTGATCTGCTGTTAGCTGTACAGCCAACACGATGGCATCGAATTCTGAATTTATTTATGCTGTATCTGAATATAGGTTCGATTCCCAGCTAGGACAGCCAATGAGTAATCCTCGGTTTTTTCGACGGAAAAACTTACGTACATTTACCGAGTGCTCTCAAAACCGTCACTTTTTCCGAGTCTGGTGTAATACTTATATGGAAATGTCTCTGGACCCATATAGCACAGGGAATACTGGCTTGCACCATGATTGTCTTATTTTTATTATTACCATTTTTACCCGATTGCCTCAGAAGGAGGGTAATGTTTTTCGGATGTATGTATGTATGACCAATCCTTCCTGCCATCGTGTAGCCTAAACGGCTTGATGGATTATGGTGTATGAGGTATCGTTAGATTCGTCTTGATTACTGGAGCGTCATATCAAAAGGGGATAGTTTTTATAAAGTCGGTTTTTTTTTTGAAATAATTTCTGCCTGTTTTATTAAATTAAATTGAATAAATACCGCTTTTTAAACTTACCTGCACGGTTTTTAAATATATTAACGAGATAAATATATATTACTCCAGTTTATTTATTTATTATTGGTGTGGATACCTCTATAAGTACCTATATCACAAATCTGGATCTTGAGAGTCGCATCAACCGATCTTAACATACCTATCTATTTTTCTTTCTCCACTATCATTCGCTGTCTTAGTACCGCTTCAGTCGAATGCTTATAGTTCTCCTAGTAAGTTTAGTTGGGAAATGAATCGGTATAATTAATATATCTATTAGAAGGTCGTTAATCATTCATTACACGTTTTGTTATTGATACAAATATATACCCTATCGTAATATTTAAGGTTCCGCAGGCGAAATATTTTTAAAATTTTTAATTTAGGTAGGCACGATGGATCACAGAGAAAGGTGTACAGGAGAGTTTTTAAGGTTGAGATTTTCTCAAAAACTACTTGACCTATTTCAAAAATGCTTTTACTGTTTGATAGATAAAAGTTAAAACTACGTAACTGGAAAATAATTTTTAAATTCGGTCCGGTAGTTTTTCAGAAAATCTCAACCTTATTGAGGCCTCCTGTATACTTATCTCTGTCTTCGACTGTACCTACATAAGTGAAAAATTTACATATTTGCTATTACTCGAACTGGTTTTACAAAATCTGTGTCATTTATAAAGGAATCATAAACACATCACTATATGCCACATCGCGTAAGAATGGGAGGGTTAATTAATATGCGTCACTTACCCTACACTCTAGATTCACTACAATTTTAAAACTTTGTTGGTAGGGAACACTTATACCTGGTCGATGATAGTTAAAGGCGCGTATTCATAAACGTGATTTAGAGTTACGCCACCGTCCCTTTCTATTTTAACCTTTTTAACAAAGGGAGAGCAACGCGATTTACGGGAAGTAAGGTTTAACAGGTTTATGAATAACAGCAAAAATAAGTAATTTAGGTCTGATTCTGTCGTGGCCCGTGACCCCTAAGTCTTCTAATCCTAAACCTAAATGCAACTATAACTTGACTGTCAATCATAAATGCTACATCGCAGAAGTGTGAACAAGTGGCATTGACTTTCGTTAACGCTTCTAGAATACTTGTAGAAGAAAGAATGTATGGGATTGACATTTGCTAACGAAAAACCAATGTGAATCCCATACATTTTCTGTCTATTCTACTAGTATTAACGAAAGTCAATAGGTACCACTTGGCTAGGGGGCTGACCGCCTCGCAGCAACGATTAAAATCAGCATGCTACACTCTGGAATCGCTACAATTTTTCACTTATATATACCTTCTAGAATAATATGATGGTAGATAATACTTACTTGAGTTTAAAAACTTTAAATGTAGATACGGAACCTCGGTCGCGCGAGGACTATGACTCTCACTTGTCGAGCCTTTATTGCTGTGTATTATGATATATGGCATCAGATCTTCTCTATGCGAGCGATTCGATATCCATAATCCTTATTCAATAAATTTAAAAGATAAAGTATTTCTTTTATCTCATACGACTAGTATAAAATAATGATTCTCCTAGAATCTTGTTAAATCGTTCCGCGGTCAGGTAAGTGAAAGTATTATATTATTTGAATAAATAATGTAAGCATTTGTATGTTATTTCGTTGGTTGAAATTAATAATCATTTACGCAAAATTACATTAACGTATCCAGGGATTTATTAGCGCCCCAATAAGAAGTTAGAAATTTTTGTGCCCCTGCCTTCAAATTCTTCTGGTATTTGAAGGCAGGAGATATAGTATAGACTATATATAAGACCTATATCCATAGGTCCATAGGTATATTTTAGAATCTATCCCAATTTTTCTAATGCTACCTTCTTATAGATCCACTTAGCTTTATGCTAATTCATCTGACGAATCTAATACGGATTTATGTTTTTAATTGTGGCTTTTGTTAATTTATTAAGTAGTTCCCAGTTCGCTATGGTTTCGATAGTAAAATTTTACTCGCGCTGAATAGCAGCGATTCAAGAGTGCGACACGCTAATTTTAATCGTTGTTTAAGATAGGCCTCACTCTTCAGTGACGTAGCATATGAGTGACGTCACAGTTGCATTTAGGTTTAGGATTATATTTAACGTTTATTGCACACCTGCTATTTACCTACTCGCATGAAGCTACAAGTACCCCTAAATTCCCAAACAAACAGGCATACATATAGCATCTAGGTATAAGAATATTTAATATAACTTTACAATTTCCGCAGAAAAATACTTTACAATGAAGTTCCTGGCTGTATTCGTTGCGATCGCGGCTGTGGCCGTTGCCTTCCCTGCCGCCCCGGCCGTCGGTGTGCCGAGCACCGTCTCCACATGGGATATCAATGAGATCTCTGAGGCCCTCCAGAACCCGAGCACCGACCCCGCTCTGGTGCCATACCTGGAACAGGCCCTGAACGAGCTTATGGAGCAGCTGTGGAATGGAAATGAGGTACCTATATTCTAATTAAGGACAGTTTTATGATAGTTAGGTACCTCTTACTCCATAGTAAAAAATCGTAGAGGAAAAGTTACGGGGTACCCGGTTTAAAAAAATAGTGTCATAATTAGTGAAGCCTAGATACGTTCTTGGATGTCCCTTTGATTTGAAGGAAGTACAATATAAATAGGAAAGGTAACGGTTACAACAAAGTAACTCTATGTTGTAACATTTACCTTTCCACATTTGCTACCTTTACCTTTTCCCATATTGTACAAGGGCAAAATGAAAAAACTTGTCTGGCTCACTCAAAAAATAGCGCCCCAATAATGACACCTAGGTCCGTCCCCGTCAGAATTCTAATTATTCAACGTTTCAGCCCGCTTCCGTCGCCGTGCCCGCCATGGACCTGTCCAGCTGGACCCTGGCTGAGCTGGACGCTGCCATCACCAACCCTGAGACCAACCCTGCCCTGATCCCCTACCTGGTTGAGGCCCTGAACCAGTACATGAGCGCTCTCTTCTCCGGACAAGATATTGTAAGCAAAATGATCGTATTTTCAATTCATTTATTTAGCTATCGAAATACCATATGAATGAACCACTCGTCTCATAATGGTGGGTGAGAGCCAGACCCATGAGTTTACGAATAAACTGGCGATTATTTAAAGCCGTTTGCGGTCTATGGACTACAAACTGAGAAGCGTAATCACGACTACGTGTAATCCTCTAATTCGCATTAGGCTCGCGTTGTGGACCATGGCCCGAGCTCCATCGAAGTAACGGAAGATCTGTGCCCAGTGGGGCAAAAGTTTCAATACGATGGCCCTAATAAGTTTTCCATTCGCAAATTTAACTAATGGGGTTTTCGTACAGGTTTCTGATAAAATAACTCTTGATAGCGTATGGCTTACCTTGGTACAGCCGCCACGATGGAATCGAATTCTGACTACAGAGGCATTTAGGCCATCATTAGTAGCAAATGGTCTAAAAAAACTAGAATTTGTCCAGTGGTTGTCCATAGGTTGTTAACGTGGGCGATAACGCCCCCTTGCAGGCGTTGTTGGAGGCTTTCAGGGGGAATGTACTGAATGGGTGCGGGATTTAAAAAAGACTAAAAAAATTAATCCAAGTATTGTGGCTGCAGAAGTCGATCTCGCTACTGGTAACTTAGGTAGATTGCCTGTTCAACTGTTTCTGATAGCATTCCCACCGTTCTAGTCCAACGTGGCAATAGCTGTTTCAGAAGCACGACAGATATATAGAGAACCTATGGTCTAAATTAATTCCCCTAATTGTCGTCCACAGGAGTCCATCACCGTGGTGACCCCCGCCGGTCTGCTCCCCGTGGTCTCACCGACCCCCATTGAGGTCGGGCCCGCCATCGTGGACCCCGTCGTCCCGGAGATCGCCGCCCCCGCACCCACACCCGCTGCCTCCAGCCCTCTGGTCCAGATCATCGTTAACGTCAACCAGGTATGGTGGTTAATAAATTTTTATTATTTCCAGTAACTTACTCGTAGTTCCCGTAGTAGATATGTTGTCAAATTAATTGACACATCGTAACAAATATAGTTAAATTCCATCGCTTTAAGCCATAAATGTGACTATTTAAAGTTTAAGGGGATCGTAGGCCAGTTGCGAGTACACGTTGAAAAAGATCGTACAAGTTAAGCAACGTTTGGCGAGGTCAGGACCCGGATGGGTGACCGCTAGTGACACATTCATCTGAGCCCCTTCGTACCTCGGAAAGCACGTTAAGCAGTTGGTCCCGGTTGTTGTCGCTTGACAGCAGTCGTTAGGCCACGTCAAAGGCCTACGGGCGGCCTGAATAACTTTGACAAATGGGTTTGGTCACTAAACCACACGACAAAAAAAATAACTTAAAGTTGGTGATCGGTGGTCACGGTTCAAGGTTTAGCAACTATCAAATTAAGTTTCCGTTTATCATTTTTAGTCGTAGCCCATAGGTTAAACCTAGACAAAGACAACCGAACCGAGTGGCAACCAAATAGAGAACCTAGTCAGATAATTCATCATATTTTTTTAAAGAACCACTATTTGTATCCTGTCGTTTTGTAAACAGCATTTAACTCTAATTAATTAAAAAATTAGATACTTCTAGACCTTAAATTAAATGTTAAAATTAACTATACAATCTTGTTATGTTACAGCCCGCTGATGTAGCCTCTCCCGTCGTTCCCCAGCCTATCATCGTTGGCCCGCAGCCCGTCATCGTTGTCCCGGAACCCGTCGTCGTCGACCCAATCATCGTCCGCCCCACGCCCATCATCCCCGAGCCCATCATCGTTGGCCCGGAACCCGTCGTCGTCGACCCAATCATCGTCCACCCCACGCCCATCATTCCTGAGCCAATCATCGTCGGCCCGGAACCCGTTGACGTCAACCCCATTGATGTCATCGCCGTCAACCCCCCAGAAGTGAACCCCGTTGACATCATCGCCGTCAACCCCCCAGAAGTGAACCCCATTGACATCATCAGCCCCGTCCCCGTTGTTATTCCCGAGGGCGCTGGCGTCGATGTCGGACCCATGTAAAGAGAATATTGACTGAAATTAAAAGAAAGAACCTAACTTATAAAAACAATGAATAAATGTTGAAGTTTTATAGTATAGCTTTTGTTTTACTTTTATTCGGACCTAAAGAATCGAAGCGACGTTGATTTGTTTTTATTCGAAAAGCCGTAGAAGTTCTACAGTATGACAAACTTTCTTACGATAGATATCGAATACATTTTTGACTCATTATATCTTTACATCCTGTTAAACTCGTAAGAAATAGTAGTAATGTTAGTAGATAATCTAGAGTGAATATTTATAAACGACCTTGTCTGATGAGATGTGACTCATTGATAGGTCATATGAATGACAGACACAATGTAAAAATATGTATCTACTACACATATTCCAAAAGATAACATTTATCATCCATTCAATTTATCATTATAGACATTGACAGCTTGACATCCGGACATGCATTACTTTTAACTTTATTCAACTCTATTTTATTTCATTTGACATTTATTCTTAGGTAAATGAAATTAGTACTACATACTTAGGTACAGTCGAAGACAGAGATAAGCATACAGGGGGCATCAACAATGTTGGGATTTTCTCCAAAACCACTGGACCGAATTTAGTAATTGTTTTACAGTTACATAGTTTTAACTTTTATCTATCAAATAATGAAAGAATTTTTGCAATTTGTCAAGTAGTTTTTGAGACAATCTCAACCTTAAAAACTCTCCTGTACACCTTTCTCTGTGTTCCACCGTACAGTCGAAAGCACAGAAAAAGTGTAACACTTTTGACCATTCTGATAACCTGTTCCTGTTGAAATCCTATATCAAGTGTTACCATTGACGTGTAGTTGAGTGTATACCTATTGGTTGCTAACTAAAGAACAATACGAGTACGTACGGACAACCAGCAGATCAATGATGGTAACACTCGCAGCACGATTTAAACTCTTACGACGCAGGTAATAAGAACGGTTCAAACGGTAAAATTATTTTCAAATACATAGTCATTGCTCTAAGCCATCTATTAGTGAGCTTGGTGGCGTAATGGTTGGGTTACTGGAATTATGATTCGGAGGTCCCAGGTTATGTACCAATGAGTTTTCCTCGGTTTTCCCTAAGGATAAACTTACGTACATTTACCGAATGCTCTCAAAACGGTGAAGGAAAATATCGTGATGAAACCTGCATGCCGTAGAAAAAACATCATCAAGGCATGTGTAATCCGCCAATCCTCACTGGGCCCACGTGGTGGATCATGGCCCGAGCTACCCCCATGTAAGCGAAGGTCTGTGCCCGAGCAATGGGGACATAAAATAGACTGATGATGATGTTGACAATCTCTGGCAACCGCGTAGTGGTAAAAGGGTGTAGGTACCTACATAAAAAGTATGATTAAAAAACAGGATCTGGTGCTCCGGGCAAGCTAAGTAGGTACAGTCGAAGACAGAGATAAGTATACAGGAGGCCTCAATAAGGTTGAGATTTTCTCAAAAACTACTGGACCGAATTTAATAATTCTTTTACAGTTACATAGTTTTCACTTTTATCTATCAAACAGTGAAAGATTTTTTGCAATAGGTCAAGTAGATTTCGAGAAAATCTCAACCTTAAAAACTCTCCTGTACACATTTCTGTGTTCCACCGTACGTAGAGTACGCTCCTGTACGCCACAGGTGAATCAGGCTAGAAGATATCAATAACATATATTTTATTATCTACACACCTTCAAAAATTCCGCAGTGATGTGCTAAAACCGTTGCATCATGTTGCGATAACAAGTTTGTCAATTGCAAGTACATATTTGCAACATGTCCTATGGTACCTACATTACAGGTGGAACAAAATATCTACTTCCAGGGTGATATTATTTCACCATATTTATATTTTTTTATTTCAATACTTAAATAGAAATGTTGGTGCCTTTTTCTTGCGAAGGTCGGCGATCATCTAATATATCCTTCAAAGAACAATTGAATAAGAACATAGTTTTTGTTATCAACACACTTATTTTAAAAAGTTACCCGAGCTTTAATCCATCGAAATTCGTATTAATAAACGCGATTTAGCCATAACCAACTGTCAAGTACCAAATCGAACATTTTTGTTATATTTATTTATATATAAGGAATATGTAGGTATGTAGTACTAAAACAATATCTAATAATTAAATTTAATTAAATTATTAAACAAGCAGAGAAAAACTGCCCGTCCTGGGCTGATGGGAATCGAACTCTATATCTCCGACTGCGAGATGGCCGGATACGTCTTCGGCAACCTTGCGTCAGGCTTCATTTTCTTTGCTCGTTTCATTTAAAAGTGTGATAAAAAGAATAAATACCTACACACACTCGAAAAACCCAACCCTCCTTCTCGCGAAGTCGGGCAAAAAGTGTAACAAGGAATCATAATTCCCAACACTCTATATCATCAGGACATGCAAAAACCGTGACCGCATCGTGTGAACGCTATCATGGCAGTTTTTCGATAAAATTCGGTCACCTATCTATTTGTTGACACGCCAAGCCCTCGCTATCTCGAGAGTCTCTGATTGTGTGTGATTTATAAAATACCGGCAGATGGGTCGCCCCAGCAGTTTGTGAAGAGTTTCCGAGAGATACCGTGCAGTTAACTTACCTACTTCGGTTAAATGTAAGTACTAAAATGTCGTGGAGTTTATAAGAGCAGGGAAGTAAGAAATAGACCCTTATTCTGTGATAATTAGTTACGTATGTATATGTATAGTGATAAATACAATATACTATAGGTATATGTTACATGATAGGTAGATAAATACACTGCTTGTCTTTTGTTTTGTGTGAATGAATTATCTGATATTGGTAGAGTTAATTGATTAGTTTTTATTGTTCAAAATCTATCATAAGTTATCCTTAAATAAATGAACATAGTAGCTGCTTATCTTTATTGAAAGGCATAAAATGTTTTATTGATGGATAATAAAATAAATTATCAAAATCTTATCGAGAATTCTGAAAAATAGGTACCTACCCGTCGAAAATATGGTTATGTAGGTACCTACCTCTAAGCTGATTTTGTTCATAAAACACAAAATTACAACTTAGGTAACAATATTTAAGGCAAAAGATTCATCATTCGGGGTCATTTGTGTCGGTTTACTGACGATCTGTAGGTTCTAGCATAATCTATTTACTTACCTAATTAAGACTCATAAGTACAAATATATAAATAAATCTCTTAACAATAAATTTAGTTAAAGTCGACTGTGTTCAAAGAATCGGAGGGAAGATTAAAGCGATTAAGATATCTAATTGAATGGTTTTAGTATTTTGGGTATTTAATCCCGACAGTAAGATAATTCATAATTAATTTATGGTAGTGCAAATGCAATCAGCGACATCTGACGATAGCTTTATCAGAAACATTTGTATCTTTCAGTTTATCAGTACAAATGACCGATACAAATAATAATATTTAGTAAATAATAATAATAAAACAAAACAAAAATACAACACTCAAACCACTAGCCCCAATTAAGTTTTAATTTCCAATCACTGCAATAGTTTATGCACCTGCCGCATGCCGGGGGTCTGACAATGAGTGCGCTCAGAGACGCGGCCCGCTAGGCGCATCCATTAAATTAAAGTTATCTAAGGGGCCTCTACGCGTTGGACCCATGTCCCCGTGCGAGCCTTTCAAAGGACCGGGTTTTCTTAAACTCGTGAAACCTGGAGATATACTTACATAATAATAATAATAAATGTTTGCTTTGTTTGTCGTTTTTTTGACGGTTACTAACAATACAATGTGTCGATTCTCGACACACTCTTACTTATCCATGAAGCAATGAAGGTCCGGTCCTGCCAGGCGGCCCCTTATTTATAGATAAGTACTGATAAATAGTTAAGAAAACTAAACCACATAATAACTAATAGCAAACTACTAAACTTTGATTTTTTTGTGTGGGAAATGGAAACCATAGACAAACCACATGATTATTATTATTATTTGATATCAGGATGTTGGTACAAGCCCAAGGGTCACTGCGACCTCAAAGGTCTATTGTGGCCGCTAAACCACATGATGGTAAGTGCCACTTACCATCATGTGGTTTAGCGGCGGCATCAAGTGGTAATTGTCTATGAGACAGTGGGGCTATTACGGTTGTCAAAACGATGAAATCATACCATGTCATATCATATCGTGCGTGACAAGGACAGTTCTATTGTGTGGGTATTGCGGCGTCTCTGTTCGGCGCGCCATGACATGATATATTTTGAGAGCGTCTGTTTCTATAACGAGTATTTACGTTTTTGCTGGTTGATAGGTACTCGGTCTTTTTGTTGAGACACTTACTTTATGTAATTTCATTTCTCTTTATCAGCGTAAACATCATAATGGTCGTCCCAACGGTAACTGTCAGCGAGCTATCCAGCGGTATCAAAGACTCTGCGAACCCCAGCAGCAAGACAGTTCTAGAAGGCATCCTTAACGACTACATGGACCTACAATACGGAAAGGAAACCCCATACACCACGGGAAAGACCGTCATACCCACCGGATCTACTATCGAGGACGTGGAGGACGCAAAAGATGATGATTCCACCGAAAAGAAGTTCAGAGATATATTTGAAAAGATCTCAGATACCTACGAAAATGGTGATCTGACACCTCAGTCGAAGAACGATGGCACTTGGGACTCCAAGCTGATACCTGTCCTAGTTTGTGTTACGCCTAATAAGTAGATTACCGTTTCTTGAATAATTTTGTAATTGTAGCGTTCGAATTTCATAGACTTATAATTTTTTTTAATTAAATTCTGGGGCAACGTTCTACTAATTTCAGTAATTATTAGGAAGAAAATTCATATATCGGATTCGTACTTCAAGAGTTACAACTGATAGTTCTACGGTATTATAATTTATAACTCAGTGTATTTTTTTTCTCGCTGGCTGGCCCTCTTATTCACACATTAGTAAAGGCATGCTAGTAAATTACTATGTTGTACTTCGATACCTTGACCAGTGAAATTGATAAGGGTGCAGTTATTATCTTAAGCATGAAATCTTGCCAAAATGTAAAACTGATTTAATTTATCGCTATTTTTATTGCTCTACAAAAAAAACATTCTATCTAAATTGTCACTTGTTTATGTCATTATTATGATTCTAGTAACCCATGAATCAATTGTCTATTTATTTAATATTTCTATTTTAGTTAATTTTCTATCTGTAAATTTATTCGTTTCGATATATAAAACTGAATCTGAATTGGTTTATTGGTTGGTGCTTTTATGAAATTCCAAAACATCGTTGCCCTGATTTTCATTACAATTAGGTATTATTATAGTATTATATTGCACCGAAAATGGCACGTATCGCGCTACGTTCTTATATCTAAGTAACTCGATTATCTTTATCGCATAAACTTACTTATGTCATAAATTGTAAGTACTTACTATATTAAAATGCAAGTTTACATTTCGTGAAATTATTTCCGTTTTCGTTTGTTTGTCTACTTTAAATTATGTGTCCAATCCAATTTGTATTTTGGCTCATAATATGTGTCACTCTGGGGTGACCGCGGGATCTAATCCTAATCCTAAACGCAACTGTCATTATCACTCTTAATACTACATTGCGTAAGAGTGAGCGGGACGTCTCTCTTAGTGACGATTAAACTTAGCGTGCGCACTCTGGAATATTCTTATGCCATTCCGGGGCCCTTGGGTACACAAGAATATGGGTCCCTGTTGGAAAATAAACAGTGGATGACGAAAAATTAAAATATTCACTGTTTAGAAGAAAAACTGATCTGGTGTCCGATTAGCATTTTGACTTGGAAATGTTGGCGCTAGTAGGTAGTGCAGCTCAAATGTAAATAGTTCAAAATAGAAATTGTAAACTGTAATATCGGTATTTCTGGGCCCCCGTGAACATGGGGGCCCTGGGAACGGGCCCTGTGTGCCCTTATGGTAAAGACGGTACTGTAGGTCAAGACGTTCCTTGTATTTAGGGAAGACTGAACTACATATATCGTACCTACGTACTGATATATAAGTCATAAAATCACTATCGATCCAATCTTGTGGCTACCGCCATTGATGCTTATCTGGTATCATAAAATATGTCTAAACCCGATAGGTGTGATCATATCAAATATTTTTAAAACACTCGTCTAGACTGATTGATATTACTTCCTTGGCGTGAAATTAAATATTATCGTATCCTCGTAGTAATATTAATCTCAAACGCCCTGGAACAAACTCTTAGAAAAGTACTAGGATACTTTCTAGTTGCTACAAACCACGCAGGTACAAACTTTCAATAAATAATCAACACGTCGTATAACACAAGTCCTTATTCGCACTTTCATCGACAGTGAAACTTTTAGAGCAGTTTTTCGATGGTTATTCATACATAAACATAAAAAGCTCTCAAACTTGGCTACCCGCTATTTGAATATCTGCGGTGGCGGTAGTTTTATTTTTGGCCAGATAGACGGTTTTTGCTTTAACCCACGCGCAACAGGTGACCTGATGAAACCGACTGAGTAGTCAGATTTTCTAGATGTTTTCTTTTTTAACGAAATCCTACTGTTAAAATTTGAGATTTGTTTTATTTATTGACCAAAGGTGGGCTTTGGTCAACAAATAATAATAAATCCGATACAAGGATTGACCATACAAATTCCATTCGAGGTGTACTGTGTAACCCAGAGGAAATTATACAGGTGCCTCACTTAGGTTGTGATTTTCGTAATAACACTTGTCCATTTTTTTTAAATCCTATGTCAACACATCATTTTTTACTGAAGATCAAGATGACGTTACGAAGAGGATATCAGTTAAGTAAGTACATCTAGTCAAGTCAAATACTTAGTGTGAACCGGAATCGCTATCGTATTGTTAAAATTTAAAATAAATTCTAGAAATTGTAGGTATGATTATAGTTTTATAAGATAGCTCCCAAACTAGGATATATATATATATATATATATATATTATATGTAGAAGTCTACTTTAGTGATTTAATATATTTTTTCGCGATTAAAGAATGGTTTGGTTTCCATGCCTTTCTTTCAACGAAAGTTACGTAGGATCATACGCTTTGAATTATTCTTGATTCTGATATATCTGATTTATGCGATATCTGCTATGCGCAACAAAAATCTAAATATTAAATGGAGGAGCGAGGTTCCTGGTTCGACACCCAGTCTTGACGAAAATTTATCTCCATCTAATATTTTACGTACTTAGTATCGTTTGCAAGGAAAGCGATTAGACGGCCCTTCGATTAATGACGGCATAAACTGCTCACGTAGAGGACTAATAAAATAAAACAACAACATTAATAAGGAAGCTTTAGTCATTATCGTTTTATTGACCATAAATTTTAGTCAATGAATTTATTGCTGTATTAACTAAATCCAGCAGCATTTGCGTTTATCGCTAGATAGCTGATAATTTAACTTTTGGAAAACAGTTTTGTTTCGCATAAGGCAATAGACCTTCGTCATTTACGCAGGTGAGTGCTTTACATTTTATGTATTTTCTTTATATTATTAATAGTCAGCCATTCATATAAGAAAGATGAAGCTTGCTATGATGCATGCTTATAACTTGACTCGTTCAGGTGATAGGTAGAGTTTGATTATTAGAATTGTGTTCTTATTATTGAGATAACGATATACTTTTCGGGTATGTGTGTTCAAAATGATCTAAGATATTACTTCCTAGACGATATTGTTCCTTGAGAAAATAATATGCAAATGGTCAGCGAGGACCTTACTACTTCGCTGGCAAATGGTAGAGTTTCTATTTCTAAATGAAAACTTTTTTCCCATTGTTTCAAAGAGAATATATGATTGATAAAATGACACGTCGACGAAAATACGGGTTTACATTGTTGCTAAAGTCTTCAATATTTCTTGCAGGTTAGCCAAATATGAAGCTGCTTCTACTAGCCGTGTTCGTGGCTGCTGCCACCGCCAGCCCAATCCCCGACGATGGTGGCCCAGTTGAGGTCATCGTCCACGGAGTGCCCGAAGGAGTACCACTGGAACTCGGAGAAATAGTTGACATCACTGTCAAGAAGAAGGTCGATGGAGAAGTCGTGTCAGCGTCAAATGCTCTCCACCCGTTCACTGCTGTGGGTATCGCTGAAGCACAGGCCGCTTTACAACCAGAGATTCCTGACTATGTAATCAATCCCGAGCCAATTGAACTTCCTGGACCTATTGGGCCTGTGGTCATCCCTGAGCCTATTGAGCTTCCCGAGTCTGCTTTGCCAATTGTGATGCCAGAACCCGTCGAACTGCCATCACCCGCTTTACCAGTAGTCATCCCTGAACCTGTCGAATTACCTAGTCCCGCGTTACCTGAAGTGATTCCTGAGCCTATTGAATTACCCGGTCCTGCATTGCCTGTGGTTATCCCGGAGGTTGTTGAGTTGCCCGGACCTCCTGCGCCTGTAATCGTTGAAGATCCAGTGGAGTCTATTCCGGAGCCTGCACCTCAGGCGCCCAACGGTGAAATCTTTAACGATGGTGTCGTGTCTGTCACTGTGAACAAGGAGCCCGGTATCCTGACCACCCTGCAGTCCTGGTTCAACATGGCCCTGAACTACATCAGCAACGGTGTCACCACCAGCCAACAGATCGTGTAAAATGAGAGCCAATGTTCAAACGTCTTTAAATCAGGTGCTAAATGAATAAATGTAAATAACCCATGTACATTGTATGTATAAAGTTTCAAATAAAAGATGTTTGATTAAAATCTTGGTTTTGTATATGAATAGAATGCTTGATGTGTCGACTGTAAAATACAGTCGACAGGACATCAACCTTTCTATTCGATATCTTAGTATAAGTTGATGTAGGTACTTATTGTAAATTGCATTTGCCCCTGCTTGGAATATTTTAAAGTCTTTATTTTAAACTTATAAGATACCTAGTAAAATTGGTAATTTTTTTAGGTATCTCATATGTCTGTCTTTAACTAAGTTAATAGGCTAACTACACATAGTATAGCCTTCCAGACACGTCAAACTTAGCGGGTCTCTACGAAGATTTCCGTGGGGCCTCCAACTTAGTACATAATTTGTTGGCGAGTTTATGGGCAATAAATTATTGACGAAGAATGAATATGTGAAGCCGTTTGTCTGGTATTTCTGTTCCATCAGGATCTAATACAGCTACTAGTCATAAAGCAGAAATTAGTGTAGGGTCCAAAACAGTTAAAATTGTACAAGGCACTATAAATTGAACAACGCTGAGATTTCTTCAAGAACTACCTGACCGATTATAAAAAAATATCAATAAATAGCTTAGTAACTTTAAAATCGAAGGAACACTTTTTGAGATGTGCCTCCTAATGAAGGAATTAAGGTCCGGCCATGGGGCGGTCCCGGCGGTCCGGACTTTATTCCTTCATGAGCCTCCTGTATACTTTTATTTATGTTCGACCGAAGTGCAGATATTCAATGCCAGTGGTGTAATGTCAATTATCAAATATCGTTCCCTAACTTAACTTTTAGTAGTATTACAAAAACGATGGTTTTTAGTGGGGCCGTTGGTGCAGTGACGTACCTACTCGCTTCATCTTCAGGGACCCACCAAGTAGACCCACCGGCGGGTCTGTGAATACTAATATGCCTCCAAAGACCC
This sequence comes from Tachystola acroxantha, assembly GCA_963506565.1. Taxonomy (NCBI): domain Eukaryota; kingdom Metazoa; phylum Arthropoda; class Insecta; order Lepidoptera; family Oecophoridae; genus Tachystola; species Tachystola acroxantha. The sequence continues at coordinate 8,525,372 of OY735887.1, forward strand.
ACTCACTGTTATGATTTTAAAGGTAATGCATAAATCACTTTAAGTTGTTGCATTTCTTCTTATATTAAGAGCCTTCATAGAGCCAACTAGAGCCGCCAATCTTAAAAAAATAATATCTTCCAATATAATCAATTTTATTAAAAAAGCTATTTACACAATCTTTATTAGGCTAAACACTATTTTTTAATATACAATACATGGCATAATTGCGACAAGCAAAGTTGTAGTTCTCAAATGTGCCAAAACGGCCGTTTTTCGCAATAAGGCGAACTACATCTTATCGACATTGAATCACGTTAAAAATAAGCATTTAAAAAATAGTATTTATCGTAATAAACATTATTACATAGCTTTTTTAATAAAATTGGAAGATATTATTTTTCAAAGATTGGCGGCGCTAGTTGGCTCATGGAAGGCCCTTAAGTTGTTGTATTTCTTCTTATATTAAGTACTATAAAAATAAAGTAAAACAAACCCCCAAACCCTCTACCTGACTACATATCTGCCCGAATACATTAGCTGCGCTAAATACACTTCGAAACAAACTCCGACAAACGATCTAATGACAAACAGGCTGCGTGGGAGGGAAATCTGAGACGGAAAGCGGGAAAGGAAAAGATAGGCTTCATTTTAGATTGGACACCCACGCATACTTTTTCCTGTCTTTCTTCAAGCGGAGCTCAAGGGACAAACACATTACTGATCAGCTTATGCCGAGCGTAAATGTAGAGAACACGGAGATATATCAACAGGAATAGGCATTTGATTTTATTTAAATATTTATTAAGCCGGATTCACATTGGAAAATATAACAATAACACCTACAATTTTGACGGTAAATATAAATTCAAGCGTTTTGTTATTAAGACTTCGTATGCGCGGAATTACCGTTTTTCTATGAGGGCTACGGCACTAATTACTAAAATTAAACGTCTGAAAAAAATATATAGTAATGTTGGGATGGGATGTCTATTTAGGGACTGATGAATACCGATACACGATTGGACAAACTTCGCTCGATAGAAAAAAATCGAAAACATACCCTTAAATTATATCTAAACCGAAATAGTTATTCGTACAAAATATATATCAGAATTTAGGGTACTATAAATACGAGAGCTTGTTTTAAAAAAATCTGATTTTCGTTGGCGTATGTTTATTTACCTGCCAAAAGTCATCCAAAATTCATAAAAACGAATATCGAGGCACTGCGCCGTGCTCTTCACTCCGCCGCTGCGCATCTTGTGTCTCACTCTTGCTTTTGACAACCATATAGCGCTTTAAGACAATGTCAAGCCGTTATTGATATGCGTGTAACAGCCATATATCAGTTCAAATTCCTAGCTTCCATTGCATATTGACAAATGTCTCTGAATCTCCGTCCTCTGACACCATTTTAAGCGAGGGTTACAGTTGGGTCATCAGGCTCTTACACCTGTCAAAATTCGTAGCATTCAGGCTTCATTCACACCACAACCATAATGCGACTATGATTCGTGGTGGGGCGATAATTTGTACGAAAATGAAAAGTTTAGTTCACGCAAACTTCATCGGTCTTTTAGGCCACTTTTTGGTGCTGTGATGTGTGACGATTGAGGTACATGTAAATAGACCTTAAGACCTGTATAATGGTAATTATTAAATTATTTGACTCTTTTTATACTTATATATCTTCAATTCTGTTTTCTGATTATATTTATTTTCTGACTATAATCATCGACACTTGTCAATCCATTCCATGTAAATGTAGCATCCGTGTCTGACCGAGACGAGGTTTTCCCTATTGGTATTAGATGGTCCGACCCCCGGCTGCGGGTGACGCGATTACGGCGACACAATAATCGTTTATCGGAAATGATCCCGAAAATCGTTAGCACCTGTCATGAAACTATTTCGGGGTAACGAGGGTGGCTTCGTCGGGAGTTATTACGATTTGTTGTTAACATGTTCACATTTTATGATTTCATCACCGTTGTCGATAAGAAACCTGAGGACCTTTTACTCGACTGTCTAAGTAATATTTTTGTCAATTTGTGATATCATGCAGCCTCTTATGAGTTGTCGTTAGATTCCTTCACCAACCTACGGAAATTAGATTTAGCGGTCAATGTAGACTCAAACAAATAGTTTATTTTCCACTTTGTTCACAAATTATGTTTGTACAATGACCTCGCACTAGGTAAAACATTTGTATCGTGGGAGACCAAGCAGAATATTTTACCGTTAACAATTGCTGAACCTGGATTGATCTTGTTACCTTGAATATCCCATCCCACTAATACAGGGTGATTGGAAATTCGATACATTCCTTGAAAGGGGTGATACTAGAGGTGGTTTGCAACAAATTAGGCCCTATTAACGAGGTGTCGATAATGAGAAAAAAAATTATAACCTCGTGATTTATGACCTTTTATTTTTGAGTTAAGGGGAATTTAGGCATGCATTTTTTTAAGGTAATCTCTACTTTATCAGATTTCAGAGAAGTATTATTTCAATGCTCAGAGTGGATCAGTTTTCTAACATCAATTTTTTTTGTGAACAAGTAAATAAAATTAAAACTACCGTAACTCAGAAACCACTCATTTTCGACCACTCGTTAATAGGGCCTAATTTGTTGCAAACCACCTCTAATATCACCCCTTTCAAGGAATGTATCGAATTTCCAATCACCTGTATATAAACGCGAAAGTTTGTATGGATGGATGGATATTATGTTTGTTGCTCTTTTACGCAAAAACTAGTGAATGGATTTTAATGAAACTTCACAATAATATAGCTCATAAATCAGAATAACACATAGGCTATAATTTATAAAGATCCTGCGCAGACGAAGTCGCGGGCAGTAGCTAGTACATTAATAAAGGAAACCAGAACACAGTTATTGAGTGAGGCATATACAATTGGATGGTGTGATGAGACTCTTACGGCTTACCTAATGTTACTAGAGCGCCCCAAAAAGTGCGTGTATTGTGAGGCGATAGAGAGCGCAAGACATTCCACACCGGTGCTCTTTGCTGTCGGCCAAGTTTCACTTTGAATCACTGTGCCTAAGGTTCAAATTCACCAAAACTTAGCTGACCGTTAAACGGAGTAAACTGGGAGTTAACTCAGATTGAGAGTTAATCGTGAATAAAATGTCAGGGCCCTATTGCTACCGTGAAAGACGCTAAATCGAATAAACCCTATTTCGAAAAAACACCTAATTCAGTCACCTCGCTTAAATACCGTTTAAAGTTAAAGTTTATGGTGTGGTTAGCAAACCGTCTATTAAGTACCATTTTGGGCACGTTGCCGGACAACGGGGATCGGTTGAACTATCTGTAATGCTAAGCCATTCAGATAGTTCAACCGACCTACAATTTTTAGTTTAGTTTATATTTTTTTAGGTTAGTATTATTTAAAATAGTTATTTTTAAGATTTTGTTGTTATTTGAATAACCTAACCTAGTTTAAGTACCTATTTCATGTGTGTTGAACTCGGGCCTTTTAACACAATTTTAGGAATAGACAGTTATTAACAGCCTTTGAGCCCCGTCACCCGTTGTGGCTGACCAGTGCTAGTGGTGTACATTATTGGTTACTTTTATACGTTTTTCACGAATCTCAAACAGTACGCGGGCACGCACCGCGGTCACGCGACCCGCCGCACGCCATCGCCACTCGTGGTCGATTCAACCGCAATGCTGGAGATGACAATAAAACTACGTATATCAAATAGCCGTATATGAAAGAACGGACACACACGTACACGTGGATTCGGAATCGCGGCTTTTTATTACCGCAATTTTAAAGCCCGGAGATGACATTAAAACTACGTATATAAAAAATACTTATATGAAAGAATTGCGCAGAAAGTGACGATATGCTTTAGCCAAGTGACTTTCGTTAACGCTAGAAGAATAGAAAGGAAAATGTATGGATTTGACATTTGCTAAGGAAAAACAAAGATCAATCAAAACAAAAAGAGAACCAAGATAAATATATGTTATATTTATCTTGGTTGTTCTTTTTGTTTCATGTAAGAGCCCTACCTCACCGGGTCGCCACGACGACGTCGCGATGCCAGCTACGTATAAACAAAATGTATGACACCTAATGTTATCCAACCGTCGCCAAGGGGCTAGCGTACAACGTCACGGCGCGGCGGCCGCCGGCGCACAGCGGCGCCGCCCGCCGGCACGACGCCGTCCGCCGGTGACTTGCGCCGTCCGACAACGTGCACCGGTGGCCGATGCCGCTGGACGACGTAAGGGCTGACGTACAACGTCACGGCGCGGCGTCCGCCGGCGCACGGCGGGCGCCGTGTACCGCGTCTGTGGACGTCGCCGCCCGCCGGCACGACACCGTTTGCCGGTAACTTGTGCCGTCCGACAATGTGCACCGGTACATGGTGCCGGCAGACGCCCTAACACGCCGCGCCATGCGACGGCACGGCACGTGGCGTTGTACAGTCGACAGCAGATCAATGGTAACACTTTTCACTTTTGACAGTTCTTATTATTTGCGTCGTAAGACTTGAAATCGTACTGCAAGTGTTACCATTGATCTGCTGTCGACTGTACGTCGGCCGTTAGTTGTTGTTGTTTCAATAATATTGAAATGTGTCATACATTGACAAGGTCATAAAACCATATATTTCAAAACTTGTATGGAAACTTTTTTTTTTTTTTTAAATAAAGTGCCATAATATGACATTTTATTCACATTACGATCTAGCCTAAATACAATAAGACTAATAAGTAATTTGATTTTGACCTAAATTTCTATAAATTTACACTTATATAGCTAAGAGTTAGTCCAACGACATTACTTAGAGTCTATTAAAGGCGATCACTTTGTTCACGTGTCTTACATTCGCACACTATCACTACGAATTGTTTTCACTACACTACACTAACTCAAAAGGTTTGGTTCTTTTCAGTCTTCTCACTATGTCCGTGTATGGAAAATGAAAAAGAAAATGTTTTTCTGAGATTAAAAGTTACGCATGAAAATGTATTGTGTATAAGAAATGAAAGTGTAGGATATCCAGGTCGCGTCGCTATTTGAAATATCGCCAAGTGGTAATTTAGGCGATTTAATTTTAACGTAAGTTAAATAAATGTATTATATTCATAGCATAGGGAAGTATATATATTTTGATTTCTATGCCCCATAATTTTATCAGATTGAATCGATAAATCTAGTACTTGGTAGAGACAAAGACGAAATTAATAGGTACTCTACATACTCGTTTATCTATGGTAGAGTAGGTATGACCCGAATGGCGGCAGCGATAGCCCAAGAAACAGTAAATAACTAATGACATTTGCCATATCCATCGTTTCAGCCCTGAACCTCAGTATAGGGTCAAATAAAATATAGATGTATAGAAAGGTTATACTACCTTTCTATACAAACAAACAAATATTACGATAGCCTATTGTATGAGTAACTTATCTATACTTTTGTAAATGTACAAAGCCAGACACGCGTAGCACTTTCGTAGCGCTCTGGCGTAGCACGTAGTGTCCCGAGAGTATTCCAATAGTTACGCGTAGACAAAGCGTAGCAAATTATTTTAGGCGAGAAAATGCTACAGATGTGTTACAATATTCAAGGATTTTTACTACTTCGATCTTCGTAATAGTTAAAATTTTGGGGTTATTTATGTAGGAACAGAAGAATTAATATTCTACAAAGGTTCCTAATGTGAACATCTTTCCAAAAGAAATCGTTCCATCCGCTGTATCGAGCTAATAATAAATTCAGGCAACAACCTAAAGAATCAATATGAACTTTAAAAGCCCATTTGTGACCTAGAAAGGTACAGGATCGCGTTACCGATAGAAACCAGCACCGACCGCATTTTATTCGATCGAGTTAACTTTTTACTTTCACGAAACGTGCGTTTACCTACACGAATCGATAGGCTGCCGTCGCGGCTGCAGCGGCAATTATTGTGCCGGCTCTGACGCGATGCGGGGCGAATTTAGGGCAACGAAAGGCGGCGGGCGCGGGCTCCCCGCTGCCGCCGCCGCGCCGCCGCCCGGGCCAGTCCGCTTCGCGCCCCGCTGCGGCCGCCCGTGTGCCCGCTCCGCGCCGCGCCGAGCCGCTCCGTGCCGCGCCGCTCCGTGCCGCGCCATGCGCGCCCCCCGCGCCCCACGCGCCGCACGCGCCCCTAGCGCCCCCCGCGCCGGCCTCGCGTGCCCCACACCGCGACACTAAACTCTCTCGGACTTAACATGAAAGTTCCAAAACGCGATCTCAGGTGAGCAACAATATTTTCACGTGGAACTAACGTAATGTGAAATCGAACGGACTGGCGACGCGACATGAGATCGATATTTGTTGGTGAGTTGTAAAAGCTGCTTCATTATTAACGTATGGTATTTGGACAACAAAAGTATGACTAATAATAGACTGCGGTCAAAATGTCGACGCGCGGAAGTATAATGAGGCAAGGCATCGACCGCGCTTTCTGAAACGGCAAAGCCGCAGGCGACGGACGCCGGTTAACTTATAAAGCTATAACCGTTCAGTGGTCGGATTCTACCGCTACCTACATGATTACTCAGCTAACGTACCGGTTAACACTTAACATGTGGGCTGTCGGCAAATCATATTCTTCCAAATTCATTGTAACCACAATCAATGCAATTAAAAAGTCCAGTTTATGAGGTGCCCAGTGCAATGTAACGATTAAGTTCCATGTAATTATTTACCCATTAAACTAAGCAAGACCAACGTTAGAATTTAAAATAGCTAATCGGCGCCCAGTATGATGGCTATTATAAAAGAAATAACCATGTTTTACTACCTGTATAAATTTTTATACCTTTCATACAGCTAATAGTATACCTAATGAACCTAACGTAATGAATTGTAAGAATGTCCATTCCGTAATGCTTCCACTTCACTTGGCTATTCGTTTTGCGTATTTGTTATACATGCCATGTGTGACAAAATATTCGTCTTATTTGCCTATTCGACAAACACAGCAAATACCAAATACGCGTTTCCGCGCTCTTGTCGTTTCCGACCGACGATGATTGTGTGTTTATATTTGAGTCTTATATGGACGGTCGTATTTGTCTGTATTTGTTGCATATTTGTATGTACGTCAAATATTTTGACAAATACGACAAACATCCAATAGCCAATACGAATAGCCATGTGAAGTGGGAGCATTATAATTTTTTTGTAATTTATTTTATATAATATCTAACTTTAAACTAGGATAACGAATTTATAAATTTTACCTAAAAATATTTTCACAACTTGTTGCCTGTGGTGTGATAACTCCCTATATTTTTATGGATTCTGTCTGCACATTCATGAAATCATACCATGCATTTGTATTATCTGCGTCATATGAATTTAAATCGACTGATGAGTATAGTGTGCAATAAAGCTAAAACGTGTGAAAACATTATCTAGGGTAAAGTATGTAATGGACAATAATATTGATAATATTTCATACATTGCCTGGACGCCAAAGGTATTCTATACATTGTCTAGGTATTGTATAGAATACCTGAATTATACAGATAGCCGGTAACATATATATTAAATAGGGTACTAACGTATGCTGTTACCCATAAACCTAGTTAACCCTCACTTTCCGGCATGGGTACACTGAAAAAATTAAATAGCCAAACTAGTTCGATTATTTCTGATATAGCAAAAATTTGATAGGCCAATACCAAAGTTCACTTGAATTAACCAAAGTGTTTGCACAATTATGCACAAACACCGTGTTATTAATAATAAAAAAATGTATGGGATTGACATATTTTGCTAAAGAAAAAGGAAACGTCAAACCCATACATTTTTCTTTTTATTCGACTAACGTTAACGAAAGTCAATGCCAATTGGCTGTTTTTTTTAAATGCCTTTAAGTTTTCAACTGATTTCAAGTCCGTTTTTGTTAATATTCATGAAAATAATTTTATTTTCAATACTCGTCAATATTGACCCATTAAATGCTCTACCTGTATAACCAATAATTACTGCCCAGTGGTATTTATCGAGAACCTCGTTCCTATCATTCTCGCAGTCCTGACCTACTTCAACAGCAGATCGATCTGACTCAACACTTCACGCCGATACATCCATATGATAGTACTCACTCATCTCTACAATTATACAGGTACACACGAAGACATAGATACAGGGGGCTTCAATAAGGTTGAGATTTTCCCAAAAAATACTGGACCGATTTTTATAATTATTTTACAGTTACATAGTTTTAACTTTTATCTATCTAACGGTGAAAGAGTTTTTGGAATAGGTCAAGTAGTTTTATGAAAATCTCAATCTTATAAACTCTCCTGTACAATTTTAACTGTGTTGGACCGTATATTAGTTTTACGTACGTTGACGTTGTCCGCGGTTTTCGAGTTTCCCGTAGGAATCTGATGATTTCCCATGGTAAAAGGTACTATATGTTATATAACAGAATCCAGTATATATGTGTTAAAAATTTCGTATAGATAGTCAAGCCCTTTAAGAGCGATTAAGGATTAAAGATATTTTACTATTATTATTATAGCATAGTTGACTCAATTATTTATATTGCATAAATCACGTTAAGCTGAAGATACCTCTGAAATTGGTTTATCGATATCCCAAGTAATACCGGAGATATTAATGGTTAAATTCGTGCTTCATCGCTTTTAGCAAAACGAACTTATTACTGAGTTTTATTTGGTTTTCGGGTTTTATAGAAATGTGATGTCACATCTTACTTTATTTCAAAAAATGCTTGTAGATAACTTTGTCTATGCATAATTTGCTGTAACAACAAAAAATACTTTACGATATTTTGTCAACTACCAAATTGACAACATTAGCACGTCCTAGAATCAAAAAGTAAAGACACTCTGAGAGACGTTGAGTTATACAAATATAAAGAAGACAAGGGGAGTATACGTATGGACAAAACAAGCCTATTCTAGCCACCACCCGGTACTGCATTCGAGCATGTTTTCCGGGCGTTCAGTTCGATTTCCTCATGTTTCCCGGCCGCGGCGCGCCGAGCCTCGACTGTGGGATCCGATTGCAAATTCTTCATGCATTTGCTTCACAAAATAGATTTCCTTTCCTTTGTTGACTCATTTCACTATATTTATGACACACAACTCCTGTCTCTACCTTTATATGCCTTAATAATTTATTATTTAATTCGTTTCGCATTGAATACTCCAATATAACGTAATTATTCCTTGTAAACACTGCGGATCTAACAAAAGTGATCGTATTCAAATATCGTTGCAGCAACGTTTGACAGTCGCGATTGGCACGTGCCTATCTCACTTCAATATCCCATCCAACTAATATATAAACGCGAAAGTTTGTATGGATGGATGGATGGTTGTTGCTCTTTCACGCAAATACGATTGAATGGATTTTAATGAAACTTTACAATAATATAGCTCATAATCAGTATAACATTAGGCTATAATTAATAAAGATCCTGCGCAGACGATGTCGCAGGCAGCAGCTAGTACTTAATACAAAGTTGAGAACAAACATGCCCACAAAACGGGTAGGTTATGTATGAACATGTAATAATTTAAGACCTACTTTGTATCCCGTAACCGATTGCAATAAAGACGCTTTGACTTTGAACCACTTAACATTGATAAATGATTGCAACTCTTATGGTGTAGAAAACAAGAAGGGTCTTGTTCAAAGTTTCGAACTTGACGTGTTACGAAAAGTATAAAGAGGGTCTCAGTAAGGTGGAGATTTTTTCAAAAACTATTTGACCAATTGTAAAAAAATATTTCACTGGTAGCTTAGAGTAATTGTAAGAGAATTTTAAAAATCGATAGATACGAGTATTAGAGAAAATCTCAATCTCCTTCACTTTTTTAGGGTTCTGTGCCTCAAAAGGAAAAAATACGAAAACTGTAAAAGACATTGCCACTTTTCAATGGAGCTTTGCCCCACCTACAAAACTACGTGACCATTTAAACTGTACCTATCATTTTGTTGGGGACTTATTACAGGTTTCATAGTGCATAATCATAATCAGTGTCATTTTCTACTACTCTCGCAACTCCTATAGAAGAATAACAAAAACAATGAATAAATCGCTTCGATTTCTTACTATTTTCTAAATTCTTAATTAAGCTGTTTTTTCGAATCGCAACTTGTACAAAACTTTATTTTAAACCAATAATTTTAATAAAAAACGGAGATATTTTTACATTTATTCTATATCTTGTACAAGTTGCGGTTGATGGTGGGGCAGAATCTGGCATTGTCATTTGAAATTACATCTCCCCAAAAATATTTTTTATTATTACAAACTTATATTTGCAGATGAGCCACCGAGGCTTTCGTTGTAACAACCGTAAATTTTCGAGTCCGATTCTCACTTGGCCGTTTATTTTTGTATTGGACCGTACCTTTTAAATAATTCAACTTTAATTATTTTTTTTAGGAATTAGGCCAGGTAATCTCTAATTATACAATCTAAGAAACTTTTAATAATTCAAAGTAAAATTTGCAAAATTACCGGGGAGTTATCTCTACGATGTTCCGCCAGTCTAACTCTTCAAAGGCTCGCCGCGGATTTAACCGAGCATCATAATTCCTCTGGAACAATCAAGCGCCAAAAGTTATGTCCGAAGTTTCGGCGTGTTTGGGCGAATTTAAACTATCCCGGGATCGTGTGGGGATGATGGGAAATACAAGGCGCCATAGAGTTTGCATGAAGTATTCATCATTACCATCAACCTCGAGGGTTAGCGTCAATGATTTTTTATTAATCGTTGAATCTACTGTTAAAATATATCCACAGGGACTAGGCATTTAATGGGCCCACGTGCTTCATCATCGGCCTCATCGTCACTTACCATCAGGTAGGCCAAACGCGGGTTTAGTCTTTACATAAAAAAATATATCTAAAATCCTAAGTCTATACTTTAGCGCAGATTAAGTGTCTTTTACTTTATTTAGGTCCCAACGTGGTCTTAACTTAGTCCTTTCATAAAAATAAACTTTGAAGTAAAAACCGCACGTCAAGGATTTACCCAAGGCACCTAACATTTTTCTCATAGCTATGTGTCGCTTTCACAAATTCTGTGTCACTAAACATATTCCTGGCATTTTGCAGCGTTTTAACATGGTTCCGCAATCCGCAGTACTTTGAACGCGTACATATTTTATTTACCCGCCAAATCTCTTCTTGATTTCAGGCGTGATAAGTTCTTTCGTGCATTGAGTTACATGGTAACAGAGAACACGCCCCGAATCATGGAATAAGTGAATACAAAAAACCGACTGCTTTTAGGCATACAATTCTAGAGTGTGGCACGCTTTTAATCGTCGCTTGTGAGTGACAGTTGCGTTTAGGTTTAGACTTGGAAGACACGAGAGAATCACACCAAATGTTTCAAATATTTTACATAATATGGAGAAAAAATGGACTGAGTGCGAGATTAATATCCGATATATTTCATGTAATTTTAAATCTAAACCACAGAAAAACAGCAGGAGTTGTGTGCCAGGATCGCTGCAGATGGAAGTCCACCGTCTCTGTCTACCTCTACAGGAATCAGGCGTGAATTTATGAATTAATCTAAACCACAAATAAATCGTTTGCTTCATTCTCACTGGTAAGGTCTACCACGCCCTAGAATAGCTTCTCTGGTTTATATATTTACTCAAAGCATTCGTGTGAGGAAATTTTTCACGGTCTTTAAATATGCACAAATAGGACCATTCGTCCCAAAAGAGGGAGCGAAAGGTCACACGTTTTTTAGGTACACACGACAGTACATCAATACAAACAGTTGAAGTACGATTTAATATCTTGCTACGCAGACAATAAGAACGGCATGACCCTTTGTATTTGGATGAGTTTTCGACTGTACCTACTTCTCGTATATCGGATTAAAGTAAGAAAAACTTTGATCAATTCCAAGTTTTCTCTGTTTCTTGTCAATCCTCTTGGGAGGCATCAGTGGCACGCTTTTTTGGAGAATGATGTTAATATGTCACCGAATGGGATTACTTTTCGGTTACATACTTATTTACTACTAGTACCTACGATACGATATGCTCGTATGAGATTATATACCCTGAGTTTTGGGATTTTTATTTAATACCGATTCGGCTATAATTTAATGTACGGTGGAACACAGATAAAGGTGTACAGGAGAGTTTGTAAGGTTGAGATTATCTCAAAAATTACTTGACCTATTGCAAAAATTATTTCACTGTTTGATAGATAAAAGTTAAAACTATGTACTGTAAAAGAATTATTAAATTCGATCCAGTAGTTTTTGAGAGAATCTCAATCTTATTGAGGCCCCCTGTATACTTATTTCTGTCTTCGAATGTACCTACACAGCAATAATTACCGTTACAAGAAATGAGAAATGTGATCTACTCGAAATTAATGTAACGTATTATATGTAAGAGATTTCGCTCTTAGTCTTAGTAGACCGAACTTGGTACATGTTAAAGCAAAACTCATATAATATGAACTCAAAAGCAATTAGTCATAAACCTAGTTTGACTTAACTTCCCACAAGCCTTGTTAAGTCACTTTCACACTAAGTTAAATTAGAAAGGGTAAAACGGTAAAATAACGTTAAATCAAGTTGTGGCTAGCTGCGAAGATATTGTATCCTTTGCTATCATTAACGTTATATTAGGATTTTGACTACCAATCGTGAAGCTACATGACGGAAGCCATATTCTAGCCACACTACTACTACGCCATCATCAATAAGGGCCTGCCAGCTGTCAAACTCAAGTGCGAGACAGAAAATGCCCCGCAGCAGCGGAGTAAAGAGCACGGCACAGTGACTTTATATTTGTATTTTTATTAATTTTGGATGAATATTGGCAGGGAAATAAAAATACGCCAACAAAAATCAGATTTTTTAAAAACATGTTCTCGTATTTGTAATACTCTACATTTTGATATATATATTGTATGAATAACTACTTCGGTTTAGACATAATTTTCATTTAAAAGACATGGAAAGGGTATGATTGCGATTTTTTTTTCTATTGAGCGAAGTTTGTCCAATCGTGTATCGGTATTTATCAGTCTCTATATATACACCCCTAGATTGCTACATTTTTTTTTTCAAATTTCAGTAGTTAGTGCCGTAGCCTTTATAGAAAAACGGAAAATCCACGCACACCCAGCCTTAAGTACAGGAGACATCCACCTACGTCAGAATTTTTGCAAGCAATTTCTCCCAGGGAAAACAGCAAAACAACAATAAGAATGTTTTCAATTTAGTGTATAATGGGGAATGTTTATCTTTTTACCTTGTTCCGTCATTTTTCACCTTCATAGTAGACGCGGGAAAGGGCAAAGGTCGGCCGTGACGTACTGTGACGTCATGAAGCTAGGAATCCTAGAGGACCGAGCTTTGCGGCTGGTGGGCGACTTGATGGAAAGCGTGGGAGGATAGGTTGATACTGTAGTATTTATTAATTCGTAATTAGAATAATAAACGTGACGTCTGATTTTCATTAAAATCTAATTTAGATCTAGGCATGTATTAACTGACATTGATAAGTTATAACTGTCTTTATGGCATCTTTATACATGTTTTAAATAAGAACACTCGTGTCGTAACGGATAGATGATGCGGGTTTGCGCCCAGTTGCTAATTAATAAACTGTATTTTTAACTAAACTTATTTCATAAATTAGAAAAAAAAGAAAAATAAGATGTGTCTACTTGTAACTACTTAACTTAATTCGTATCACAATCAACCAAAAGAATGTTTATGATGCTTTTTACGTACTACTGCCAAGGTAATATTCACCAGGTTGTATTTTCCAAGTTTAATCTAAATGACAGTGACAATTCCTGCCCCAATATGAACCTAAAGCTTCTGAAAGTAGTGCCATCCCTTTCATAACTTTAGTATAGGATATAGGCAGCATTATTAGACCTGTCAGATTTAGTTTAAAAAAAAACTTGTGCCAGAATCACTACCATTGAACCAGCAAAGACGCTAATGCCGATAGTCATAGACAGTTTTGAGTACGAGTTCAGTCTTACAACTGTAAATTTTCATACAATTTTAACAGTCGTAAGTGCGAGCTATCGGCCTAAGATACGAGATCTTTTTGTTCTATTTCGGTTTAGGTCGGAGACTTTTTTCAGCGTACACAGTCTTTAGATTTTTTTTTTACTTTGTGCTGTAGTTTCCTCCTTTTTTCCTATATTACTCACACATAGGTATTTCCCTTTTATCACCTTTAAGATACGAGATCCTACATAGACGCGAGATTTTTCCCACCACCACGTGTATTATGAACAGGCCGGACCATTTGTTAGGGCTAAGCTCGCTTGGGATAAAGAAGCCTTTCTGATAACAAGGCGTCGAGATATTATGTAGATTGTGCTTCAAATCGTGCCCTAATAATCTCGGATACTTTCAGTGCTATAAGAAAAACTGGGCCTAGGTTAGAGTGGTCTAATGTATTCATAAGAAACATATGTTAAAACATCATACATACGGCTGTTTTTATATAGTACAGGGTGTAACGTAAAGGGTATATGAAGCCGAAGGAAGGGTGGTAAGTATCGGTAACTGAACAACTTTTGTTCTACGACTTTTCGAATAAAAAATAAAAATTAAATAATGTCTCATATAAATCGATAAGCTGACCGGTACGAAATGTATGAAAAGTCAAAAACTAAATTCGCTCGAATCTCGAAAACGAGGATGTTTCGGCTTCATATACCATTTCCGTTACACCCTGTATAATAACGAAATGTCTTGGTGACATCGATACATTGAAATTTTCACTAAAGACGTGATTTTTCAATTTATCACATTACAATTACAGCGGTAATTATAGTAGTGTAGTATACTATAAATTGTAGTGATTCTAGATTGGTAATCCATTAGGCTATATGTAGCATATGAATGACAGTAACAGTTGCGTTTAGGATTAGAACTCGACTTAGTGGCTGCTACAGAATTAAGTAATATGTGTCGTATTAGTATATATGTCGTGGTCAGATCGTTAAATTGAGCATTTCATGAAATCGTCAGTCATTTCATGAAATGGTGGCATTTCACGAAATCGTCAAGTTGTGTTGGGCATATCGTTTAAACGTCAACGTTCGTCGATTTGTCCAACGACGTTTGGTCAGATCATTAATGTAGGGTGCCCAATAAAGTTTTAAGTAACAATAATTCTAAATATACTTATTACGAACTTATTTATTGGTCTAGTCAGTACCAAATTAAAAAATATATGTTACAAATTGTTCACTGGAATTAAATATACGAAATATTCATATTTTTTTTTGAGACATGTTGGTACTTACCTAATAAATATAATAATAAAAAACATTTAATAAAAATTTCTTTATTGTCGTTGAAAGTACAAAATTGTATTATAATATTATATAACGTTAAAACGTTTCATTTCACATACGGTATACCTTTATGAAATTCCGTTAGTATTTCAAAATATTTCTCCATCGTAATTATACGCATAGTAGGATCATCAATGCATTTCTTCTTGTATATTAAAAACTAGTAATTCCAGTATTTCCATGATGTCATATTTTGTAATCCAGCAAATTATAATCCGTCGACTTTCGTTGCCTGGTCACCCTACTTTACTTTATTTGTTGTATAACCTAAAAACGAAAATTATGTATGTTAAATTTCTAGGATTCATTAATTAAAAGTAAATACATTTTAGATACTTAGGTGAGATTTTAAAAGGATATACACTTATTGTCATTGAGATACTAACCTGTGAAATGTATTCCCAAATTTTATTTTTGTAAATTGCGGTCGGTTTTTGCATGACTGTCATAAAATTCACACCGTTTCGTATAAGTAGTAACACTTTTCCATGTTTCCAACACACTTTCATATATAATTTGCACATTATTATTCACTTTTCAACATGAATCCGCATTATTTACTTACGCACACAAACATAAACAATGACAAAGCGCGCTCTCAGCGCCTCTAGCGGTAGTTATTGCTATTTTTCTACGATATGGTCAATTGTGTTTGGTCATATCATGAAATAGCCGTGCGTTTGTTGGACATATCGTAAAACGCTTTCTATTCATTGATCTGGCCAAGCTATTTCATGAAATGACCAATAGACATTTGACGTTTTCGTGAAATGCCACCATTTCATGAAATGATCAACGATTTCATGAAATGCGCAATTTAACGATATGACCACGACATATAGATAGATTGTACCGACGTCTTGATGTGCCAGCCGTAAAAGCTTTGCCATTTCGCCCCAGCAAACAGGCGAAGTGTCTGCTTCTAACTCCGGTAAACCTGCATTAGCGATAAACCTCTATCTAAACTTAGTAATGCGTTCCCGCCTAATTCTTTTAGCCCACTATCGGCGCCTTGGGACCAATCGCGGCTAACTTTTAGTTTTATATGCTCTTCCTTAGTTTGTGTATAAAACTGAGCGTTGGAAAACATTTTTATTAAGAAGTTTATAGGCGATTCAGTAGTATTAAGACTCTGCGGTGTAGAGTCCATCGCATTACCTGTGTGCCCTTAAACAACCCCTTAATTATCCTAACCTAACCGAAAGTCATTAAAAAAAATATATGGGATTTTATTGTATTTTTATGCTAAAACATATTTTGGGCACAAATATTGATTTGACGCAATTAATTTGAATTATAAATCAAATTATAAAAAAAGTACCTTTATATTCCGCAATCAAAGTCCTACTCGTGCCTAACAGATTTGTGACCATTTGTAATTTTACAATTTAACTGCCCCTAACAATTGGCTCGAAGGATAGGTAATTAGAGTTGATGGACACCCATATTTTTGTGGAGCAATAAAATGGAGTGTTATAAAACTTCAATCTAACAGGTAATTGAACAGTAACAGCGCTATTACCAATTTCAGGGTAGGAATAGTAGACTAGCGTCTGTTTACTTCCCACAGGAAGTAAAAAATAAATAAATAAATGCCAGTCTACTATTACATGAAGCAAGGCAACGCCAATGGAGTTAGCCTTAGAATATTTACATTGCAGACTCCGCTCTTGTATAACCATTTTAGCGCCACTCACTTGTTTTTCCACTGTTTGAATTTTCAATAGAATTCGAAAATATAAAAACACATCTGGTTTTATGATAGAGAAAGTGACAACAATGGCGGAGGCTTTCATACAAAATATACGTTTATTAAGACAATGATTTGCAACATCAATTAATACGAATACTTAAAATAAATTAAATTGATTTATTAAATTGGACTCATCGATGAATATTGACCCAATTTCCTGTTTTACAGTAATTTGACAGAAACGGAAAATGCAAAGCACAGTCGTGGACGCTAAAATGACAAGCACTAGCCAATGCTAGTGATGTCAGAAAGCAGCAATGTCCGGAAATTAAAAAGCTCTGGATATCACTGCAAATCTTTTCTCTGTTATTGCTTCGCCTTTTGGCTTTTCACATCAGATTTTTTAGTCTGCTCTAAGCCCCACGGAATGGTGCACTCAGGGTAACCACCTCTTTGTCAAGAATGAAAAGTGCATTTGCAACTCGAGCTCCTTTGTTAGAGATGTTACAGCTTTCACGTTTTGAATAACTGGCGAAATAAATAACAATATTATCTATGCCGGATTATTTTATTATGCAGGAAAGCGGGGTTAGTAAAGATTGCAATTTTTATACACTACAGTTGATAACAAAATCACGTTAGTACTAAGTAATTCTAGAATGCGCTCGCTAATACATATTATTCGCCTCTAAGCCAGGCGTCCCACTCGCTCTTACACGACGTAGCGTATAAACAACGGTGACAGTTGCGTTTAGGATTAGGATTCTACTTACTGGCCGCTACATAATATATTGTTGTGTACTTTCTTAAGCTTTATTCTAAACCAGCCGCGATCTTTAAAATATGTAAAAAATTACTTACCCTATCTATTTACCGATTACAAGGGTCTTCATCTAAGACGGTTCAAAGTTACGCATTGGAATAAGCCATATTTTAAGAATCTTCGTTGGATTTCGCCCTACAAAAGAACTAAATACCTTTACAACCGGTAAATATGTAGATCACCAATCACGAATGGCCCAGAACAAAGCTGCTGTTTTCACTTACACGAATACAATTCTTCACACGTTGATAACACGTTGATGATACAGACTTACCCTATACATCACTCATTATTTGCCATAGATTTAAGGGAACCTCTGGAAAGTACAAACACCACGGGATATCAAACTGTTTTACATGAAATTACAGCATCACAATCTCATATTTGAGACTAGCGTCGCTTCCAGGTGTTCTAAGCTCTAGGGCCGTTAGTTTAACTCTGAGTTTAACAAAAAGTTTTTATTTATAGGTGTTAACCGTTTCCTCGAGCGGCTGCGGTATGCAAACAGGCAGCGTCGAGCCAAAAGAGCTTTCCTGTAATAACGTTTTGTCTGTGTGGAGTGCGACAAAAACCGGAAACCGGATCCGCCCTACTGAGTGCCGAATACATGTGTCTTGGTTTTGGTTTAATCTTGGCACTGGTCTTGGAAATATTTAATAATTCCTGACCTAAATCTATTTTTTTTAAATCAAAGATATTTATAATAAATTCTTTTCGTTTGAAATATTAATAAATATTATATTCTTTCACAAAAGTTGTCCATAATTGATTTATGAACGAACGATTCCGAGGTTGTTTTAATGCTAATTCTAGTGAATTGGTTGTATTCATACAAAATTAAATTAATAAAGAATGTTTTGATTTTGTATGCTGATTTTATGATTACCGGTTGATAGTTGTGCTTGTACTTCCAAATGCATATTTTATCCCAGTTTTAGATTATATGTGTATGTGCTTGCACCCACAGTAGTTTGGGCCACGAGTGAAAAGTCTTCCCATTTAACCCGGCTTCGTTATTTTTGAGACGGAATATGGAAATATAAACAACGTGTGCCCATCACTAGTCCGCCGTCGCCGCCCACTTCCGGCGGCGAACTGCGCTGTTTCCATTCGTAATTAAGTTTTTGCTTAACCGAAATGTGAGCCTTTTCAACGTTAACTCGGTAGGCATCGTAACTGGTTTCTTCAATGAACAGCGTGAAAGCAAAAAGCTTCAAGTTACTTTATGAAACTGTACTTAAAGTACTTGGGTGTTGATAAAAGGGAAGCCTTAAAGGTTTCAGAGTTTCAGACAGATGTGACGTAACATCTTACTATCTCTAATTTTCAAATATTAAGCCTCTTATCTGAGCACTAGCGCTTTTCTTAAAGAAATATATCTTCTAATATAATGAATTTATATTAGATTATTACTTTAATAATATTTTTTTAAATTGTAGGGTCATGGTAGGCCCTTACCTGTAGGTAATTATGTTATTTTTCAATAGATTTCAAGTCTGAAATTAATTAAAATTTTCAACACTCGGGAATTTGTGAGTCAAGAACAATCCGAATTCAGTGGTTTTATTTCTATTATTAGGCGATTTAAATGCTACAAATAAATTAAATGAATCCGGAGAAAATAGGGAAAAGCTCAAAGAAAGGACAATAAATAAAGAATCTACAGAAAATAAAATAGGCACGTAAGCTTTCCAAAGCTCGACTTAATTTTATAAAATTGAAAAATACCCGGAATTTTCCTTCTAAAAAGTTGTTGATTTCGTCGTTTTACATCCACTGAAGAATGATTTATTTGTGAAAATGAAAATGTACAATAATTAATTGTCATAAAGTGTCTTTATAAATGCTTAATTAAAAATTATACTTATCTCTAGGGCTAAAGATATATCTAATTATACTTGATGGGCATAGACAATTAATTTTCATTGTGATAAGTATTCCAGAGTCAATTATTACAGAGTCCTGCCTGAACAGTTCTTAATGGCAATGGTTCCTATAAACGTGACTTAAAGTTAGGCGGTGGTTTAAGGCATGGTTTAAAGATTTTCCCAGGATGTCGCCATACAAAATTGATGATTCAGCAACTAAGAAATTAGGCCACCGTTTAGCAATTTTTATAGCTATATGTACGAGCTATGTCAACTACTTTTGTTCTTTGGATAATCTAAGTAAATTATAAGAACGGGCAAGAGAGGTTGACCCATTGTCCGAACGAATCCGCGGCAGGAGAGTCGGGCGGAGGAGGCTGGCGTATGCCCGAAACCTCCCCCCATAATGAGGGCTGCCGGGTGAGTGGACTCGGGGTAGTCCAAGGCTCGGTAACAGGTCCTCGAGTTGGTCGGCGTGCATGTGTTCCAGCACACCGCTAACAATCGGATGGGGTCAAAGACCCCCGAGAAGGGTCCCCCCGGACACACGTCGGCGGAGTCGCGGAAATAATTCGCAAGTCTCCCCGTGACTCCGCCATAGGGCGGCGAGACGGAACACCGAGGGGTTTTTAGTCGGTAAGAGTCCGACATAACCATACTCGCCTCCCCGTGGCAAGGAGGTATCATATTAAAAGATGACCCCCCCCCCCCCCCCCTAAAAAATGTAAATTATATGAATCTAATAAGAACTGATTATTATTTTCATGATATAAGTAGATCCTAAGTATAGTCAACTTACGTAATGGCAGTTTCAGACTCTGAGTACTCACGTGTAACAGCGACATAGAAAGTGGATCTTGAGATCCGGCTTATGTAGGTACTAATAAGGGCCACTTCTCGTGGTGGCTTCCTCAGTTTCAAAGGGGTCGTTAGATCGAACGTTAAGCTGGATTAAGTACCTACTTACACCCATATTCTTGTTGCTTCCTAGCAGCTTCGTAATACATTCTTACGCTGTTAGCCATAAACGTGACTTAAAAGTTATGCCACGCTCCATTTAAAATTTTACTTTTTTAACCAAGTGTGGGTGATAAAACACGGTTTAAGGGAAGTGAGGTTAAACTAGGTTTATTGCAATAAACCTGCTAATAGCCTTAAACATGGTATAAAATTGTATAATAGGCTTATTCAGTGGTTTAGTTAAATCCGGTATTAACGCGTTAAACCACAGTTTAAGCGAATTCGTGATTAAACAATGTATTTAAATCAAGCTAAATTCCGTTTTATTAAAAATTAAAAAACTAAATTAAAAAGTTTCGAAAACTTGGAGATGAATTGAGTAAATATTAAAAGAAGAATTAATTGCGTTTATTATGCATATTTCCTAAACCATGGATTAACTTTTAAATTGGTTTGTAAAATCACTTACGTACTTATTTTATTTAAAATCGTAGGTTATATCAAATACGTTACTTTAGAAATAGAATCATATCTCTTTATTCATTGCGTAAATTTTGCCCCGTATTTTTTTTTTTAAATTTACACGTACCAGGTAAATGTCGGTTCCGGGCGGAGGTAAACTGTGGACGGACATTTCCCGTCACAATCGTCTCGTTGGGTTAATAATGGTGTGACCTCAGCTTTAGAGCCGTACCGTGCGAGTCAATTTTCCGGCTCCATTGACGCTAAGCCAGGCAAGTCGCTGGATTACCGGGATTTGTGCTCATCTGCCATATCAGCTTTTTTGTTATTAACCTATTCCCATGGTTAGGGGATCTACATAGGATCAGACGTATTTTTGTTTCAATGTGATGGATTTTCTATTCATGTCACAGCTGATTAAGGGCCTTCCATGAGCCAACTAGCGCCGCCAATCTTTGAAAAATAATATCTTCCAATTTAATCAATTGTATTAAAAAAGCTATGTACATAATGTTTGTTACGATAAATACTATTTTTTAAATGCTTATTTATAACGTGATTCAATGTCGGTTAGTTGTAGTTCGCATAATTGCGAAAAACGGCCGTATTTGGTACATTTGAGAACTATAACTTTGCTTGTCGCAATTATGCCATGTATTATTAAAAAATAGTGTTTATCCTAATAAAGATTGTGTACATAGCTTTTTTTAATAAAAGTTAATAATATGTAAGATATATTTTTTTTAAGATTGGCGGCGCTAGTTGGCTTATGGAAGACCCTTAAGACAAATTAACATAATATTAGGGATGTTTGAGAGGCGTAACTTGTCATGAATATTATCCGGATCGGATAAAAAATCGTTTATTAATAAGTGGTATTTTTAAAGATTGCCGCTTATCTTTTAAAATAGTTCTATTTTTCCACTAACACAACGAGTATTGATATAGTTAAGTATGCCATAAAGTTACTACAAGGAGACTTGCCTCCATACAAAATATACTTTAGGCTCTTTCCATGGCGCAGCGAAATGATTGGTTAATGATTGATACAATGAAGGAAACTTAAACAAAAAAAAAAGGAAAAACAACACCTATGTGGTAACACATAAGGCAATGAATAAATGAATTATGAAAAAAAAATCACTTATTTGATATACTTACCTAAACATGACTAAATCTGTTTTAATCCCTAATCCAACCGAGCACGAAGCACAGCGATGAACTTATCTGCCTCCCTTCCCGTTCCGTCCTCGCATCCCGTCATGACATGACACCAAATGACACCCTTCGTCATTAATCATCGCATTACGTCCCTGTGCGGGTGTCGAATGCTCTCAGCTCTCACTTGACACTACACACAATTAAACATACTAGGCAAGAGAGCATCTACGATTTTTTGTCGCGCGATAAGTTTGTCGCAAAAATGCATCGTTTGGAGTTTCTATGGAAATGCGCGCACATACGAGACGCCAAATCTATACCCTACATTTATTACTACGAGATTTTAAAATTTTGTGGTCAGTTAGTAAGAGTGTGTCAGGGAATGACAAGGTCGCAGGTACAAGTCTTGTCTACGGCTAGAAATATTTCATCATTTAATTTGTTCGCCAAGCATGGTATAATGCATAAAAATTAAACCTGAATGTTGTGGTTCTTAGTGTTTACTTTGATAAAGCTTATCGAATAAATAAGTCGAGCCCTGGATCCGGCACTGCTTCCAGTACCCCGTTCCTCTTATGAATATGTACAGCCACAACCACCTATGATCATAATTTTTTCGCAAGCGTTGCGCAGTCACGTCTCCGTAATAAGGTGACTGTCTCACGTTAATACTCTGAGAGCTTATGATGGGCAAACACCTTTACCGAAACATATTATCCTATGTTTCGGTAAAGCGTTATTACAGTTTTGTACAGAGACCTGTGCGTGCAATGGGATCGCTGCATATAGCTCGTAGCTAAAAAATACTAAATTGTGGCTTAATTTGACGCTTGCTAAACTACCCATTTTGTATGGCGAAATAAAGCGAAAATAATTAAATAATAGTTTAAACCACCACCTAACTTTAAGTCACGATTATACCTAACGGCCCGCGAAACTGTGAGCTCGGTCTTACAACTCTGTCAAATGACATAGTTTCAATAAAGCGAACTCATTGCACAAAGTCGGGCTCAAATTTTTTATATGAATCTCGGTTTTAAAGGTTATTACATGTTGAAATAGACTCCGGTTTCTAATATCCCCAGATGATATTAATTTAATTAATATTACCTTTTGGCAACCAAATCGATCTGGTTTCACTCGGTTTTGCGAGAACAATTTTTGTAAGCGGCCCTCTCTTCTTCGTTCTGAAACTGGATGAATAGAGCCACGTGGGCTGTATAAGGGGTCGGCTTTCGGCCCCATTCAGCCTATTCAGCGCCTGAAAGGAGTATAACGATTACTTTCATTTGGAAAAACCTCGTTCCTGTTAACGATAGGTCATTGTTTAAGGTCGCTAATGGATTCCTATCAAAAGCATTCAATTTATGCTCAAATCTCTTTTACTGTGGATCAAACGATACGCGATTTACATAATTACAGCCATAATCGGAAGGTAATTAAATAACTCTTATTTATGACTTCCAAGCAACCACTTCCAGCAAGGAAACGTAGATGGAGTCAGCCAAATCTACAGACTCTTCTCTTTCATTACATTTTTTCGCCTCTAATTATCAAGTCGAACATAAAAAAAACAGATACCACTTTTTGACGTATGAGAGTGAAAGTGACAACAAGGGTGGAATTTGTATAGGCAGAGGCCCCTATACAAATTATACTTTAGGCACTTTTAGTCTCTCTCCACGGAGCGCGACGTTTTCTTCTTCTATACATATATTCTTCTCGTAATGTCTCGATATGTTGTTTTAAAGGAAATAATTATTGATGTGAGAAATCTTGATTAAATTACTTAAATCAAGTATAAATTCTATATTAGATCCCCTGAGATTAAATCTATCCCTGTTTCCTTAATACAAGGAAAAGTGTATTTTATAAGAGAAAATCCGAAAAGCATTATTATTTAAAATTGTTCGCCAACTCGTATTTAAATTCAGTTTCATTTGGAATGCAGTTTACATTGGATTATGTAAATGTAACAGATGGTATCCACACGCTGTCTGGCGGTCGATGGAATAATCAATTTTGGTACACATATAGACGAGAAGTCTACTTTCTTGTGTTACGTACTTATTACGTTTGTCGAAGTTAGAATTAGAATTATCCGTGATCGATAAATCTCCATTCAAAGTGAAAATAAAAGCCATAATGTTATAAATCCAATTTTCACGCCAGACAGAAATATCCATGAAAATTGTAGCAATAAAAACGCAAAACCGAAACGAGCCGAAACGTGGACATTAACGGTGAGACTAGCCCACAAGTTCAAAGTCGCTCAGCGACCTATGGAAAGAGCTATGCTTGGAATTTCTCTGGGAGATAGAATAAGAAATGAGTATATCCGACAGAGAACAAAAGTGGTTAACATTGCTCATAGAATCAGCAAACTAAAGTGGCAGTGGACGTCACATCTGTCGTAGAACCGATAACCGATTGGGTAGACGAGTTCTCGAATGGGTTAACGTAGCGTGGGACGCCCTCGACCAGATTTAGGGATGACCTTCGCAGGATGGCTGGCAGAGACTGGATGCAAACGGCCGAGAGTCGGGTTGAGTGACGTTCTTTGGGAGAGGCCTACGTTCAGCAGTGAACTGATACGGGCTGATGATGACGAAAACGCAAAAAAGTGCTGTGATTTGGAATCCACCTTACATCGTATTCACAATGTAATTGCTAATAAGGTTGATATAACAATATGTTTGTTGATTATCCCAAGAACATTCCCACAAGATTTGTTCTTTAGGTTATTTTTCTGAAATTATTTCAAGGTTTAACTAAAATAGGTCAAAAAATTATCCAATTTCGCAAATGAGAAAAAAGGAATTCACGATTTCGCTCGCATAAATCTGATTTTATTCGCTTTTATTCGGTAAGAGAGCGGAACGTGGGAACCCCAGCCTAATGATAATGGACGCGGCAACGATGGACCGACGACACCCTCTGTTTTATTTTGTTGTTCCATGGGAATATTATATAAAAAAAGGTTTATTAATTTATTTGTTTATTATTATTACTATCCTCCAACATGTAGATCGGAGACATTTTGTAACTGAACTGAACATTCTTGCTCTTTACTAACGTGGTCACAGTTGCACAAGGTGTGCACTGTGTAAAGGTGGGATTTGGGGGGGGGGGGGGGGGGGGTGTCTAGGGCAACATGTTTTTTTTGGGTAATGCTTTGTTTTTTAATGGTTCGTGTTTATATTCTTTTTTTATCTGTGTTGTGTTACCTTCGCCTATGTATGACTTACCTAGCGCAAAATAGCTACCTATTACCACTTGCGATTGCGAACGGTAAGCTATCAATTCCCGAAAATATCCTTTTACACCAGATCCAAGGATATACGAGTATCATGATAATGATAAATATTAGTCCGGCAGGTATTTATATAAATAAATGTCGGTCATATCATAATCCTTGTCTAGATACTGACAGCTGGACTTTAAAATCCACTCGGAAAATACTTCCTATTAGAATTTGATTATAAATATCTCGTTGTTTGTGTTATCTAGGGCTTTACAAATTCGTTTTCATCAGTCAAAGTCCCGCTTGTAAACCTCCCTTCACAATACTTAATATACAAATTAGTAAAGGTTACGCCGCATTACAATTTCCCTTTGATGTTTGCATTCTGACTGAGGTTTGTAAATTAAATTGTAATTATGTTCGCTTTGTTACAAAGGAATAAAACGCTTACCTACTAATAAATTAATGATTTTAAATCAAAATATTATAGCTACATTGATAACGATTAAACCTATTGGATCATGGTGGGTGTAAAGAAATTACAACAACTACGGAACCGCTAGACTTAAATGATGCATTGGCAGAGAAGTTGCAGAGTTTAATAGTTCATGAAGAATATAGGTATTACTAGACGGAACCGCTACATGGAAAATGATGCATTGGCAGATTACACCTATTTATTGCATTGGGTAATGGTTGCATAGTTTGAATATTCTAAAGAAATAATTGCAGATAAGTACTTACATAAAATTAAACTGAAATGAATGACAAACATCTGATATAAGTATTACTATAATTACCAACAAAACCTACAATAAACCATCTTTATGTAAAATATTCAGTTCAAATGAAGCACTTAAAATCAATCTGCATAATATAGAGGTTTGAATTTATGATATTTCAATTAAAATTAAATGCCGTTAAAATGTAGTGTGGCCATGAATTTTAGGTTTTCTGAAAAATTACAGGCTGTGAGTTTGGTTGTCAAAATAATTATTATTTTCATTTTGGATATGATTGAAGATAAATATAAATGTATGTCAATGTTTAAACTTACACGATTTGTAAAAAAATTAAAACTACCCTGTTTGTTTGACAGTAGAACTCGCGATATTTAAGCGACAATGCAGTCAGTCACCACACGAGAAAGCATATAGGGATCGGGAATAATTAACCAATTAATAGTTGGACACGCTATTTTCCAAAAAACATTATAGCAGAATTTGCTTATTTGTGTCAAAAATTTATCTTTAGGATATGTACCTACAACATTAGTTTTAGATCTACAATTTGTGTTAGAATTACCTATATTAAATTGTTTGCATTGCTGGACGGAAGTTCCGTCCGACGATTAATTCCGGTCTAATTCCTACATTTCATTAAAAAAGTGAACGTTGATATATTTATTGCATTTTATTACGAAAAATTTCAAATCTACGTTTGACGGCTTCATTTCAACCTACACAAAGCTTTTGTCGTATCAGACAGTGACAAAGGCAATATTCAATAGATATGTAAGCTGTAAAACCCGCTAAATCACCCATCGCACTGCGGTACATGTTTTATTAGCTTTTTATAATAGTTATTTACGAGTAAGTAGAATATAAAGTTATATTCTGTCGAAATCAACTAGGTCTTATCATAAACTCGAAAATATGAAACATCTGACTGAAATAAGTTCTGACATGGTAAAGTCAGTGATGTAGCTTTGTGAAAGTAATATATAAAATCCGATTTTTCTCTTACAATATGCGGATTTCTATATAAATAATATATTATAATCTGCACCGCCGGAATATAGTTTTACTTGTTTTCGATTACCTGAAACAGTTTAAAGGGAACAATATTCGTAATTATTATATGATTTTTTTTATCAACGATGTTGCTGAATCATTACATAATCCTTTTTACAGTATCTTGAATTTTTTTACGGACCGTGGATATTAAATATGAATTTAAGTTTGATAAACGCAATTATTACTGAGAAAATGGGTCTTTATGCCTCGTAACATGGACAACAGAGTGAAACTATAAGGATTGCGGTTTTGCCTCTTGCAAACCAAAAAATTAGTCAAAAGCGCGTTGCGGTGTCGGAACACATCTATGGTCAGTTGGTCACTAACAAATGACGATCACCAAATAATCTAAGTAGGGATTGGTGATCGTCACTTGTCCCGACCGCAGCGTGGCCACCTTACTTGCACTAATGTGTTCTGCATGGGCGCGCGGGGTAGCCACGCGATCGATAATTCCCACGGACGCCAAAGCTGCGACGTCACTAATGTTATAATTAAACACGGAGATAGCATACTTTCAGTAACGAAGGGTTTGGCGTAATGGAATTTAACCCGACTATTGTTTAACTGACAGATTATAAGAGTGAAGTTCTAGTAACCATGAATTGGCTGGATGCAATGACTCTAATGAACCCCAATGGCTTTCAAAAATTATGATACTCATTAGAATCTATCACTCAGAAGCATTGATCTCCTATAAACAACTAGATCTCCTATAAAGAACTAGATACACAGTCTGCCTTCTAAAAATATCCGAGCGCAAAGAAGGTCCAAACGGATGAATGGACCCTCATTTGCTTTATTGGACATTATTTGGACGTTAAAAATGGACCCTTATTTGGACGTTTATTAAATTGTTTTAGTAAGACCTTTGTGTATCTAGTTGTTTATAGGAGATCAATGCTCAGAAGATACCTATAATTATTTAAAGATTAGGTCGCTAGTTAGCTAATGCTCTTAATTAGCAACAAATAAGAAAAGTACTTGAAAGATGAGCATGTATGTTAGCCGCTGTATATTTACCTACATTATTTATGTAGGTATATTATCTGAGTTTAAAAGGATCTCTCTGACGCCACAGTAAAGTGCACCTCTCACATCCATATCGTCGCTTGTCTCGGCGGCGGACGTGACGACACTCGCACTTAAAAGCCTTTTCCGTAGACTCCAGAGGCGCACTAGGCCCTCAGTTAAATGCGACCAATTTGCCGGTTCCATGATCTCCTAGTAGAAAGAGTTCTGGGTATATTCTCGCTCTTTGACTGTGGACCCATGAAGTTAATAGTTTGATGCTGATTAATTGCCTCTACTAATTTAGATATAACGGTAATACAATGCGTACCTACTGTACATTTTTTTGGTATTCAACTGTAAACTGTTTATCTGATGGGTCCACCAGCTTTAATCTTAGGGCTCAGACAGACAGTGCGTTGCGCGACGTCGCGCGATAGCTCGCGACACCTTTCACGGACGGTTGCCAGCTATGCGCGACGTCGCGCGACGCTGTTACGTCGCGGAGTGTCGCGGGGTGTCGCAGAGGGTCGTGGAGGGTCGCGACTTCGCGCGACAGCTTACATCCCTCCGCGAAAGGTGTCGCGAGCAATCGCGCGACGTCGCGCGACGCACTGTCGTGTGTCTGTGCCCTTAGTCTTCTATTGAGTTGAGAGCTCGATGGCAGTCTAGTTAGGACACTGGACTTCCGTTTTGGAGGCCTTAGGATTTGAACCCCAGGTC
Source organism: Tachystola acroxantha (assembly GCA_963506565.1). Lineage (NCBI taxonomy): Eukaryota > Metazoa > Arthropoda > Insecta > Lepidoptera > Oecophoridae > Tachystola > Tachystola acroxantha. The sequence continues at coordinate 8,554,471 of OY735887.1, forward strand.
TACCATGTACGGACAACAGCAGATCGATGGTAACACTTGCAGTACGATTTTAAATCTTACAACGCAGATAATAAGAACGGTCCAAAGTGTTACACTGTTACCTATACCAATGAGATTTTTCTCGGTTTTTCTAAACCTACGTACATTTACCGAATTCTCTCAAAAACGTTGAAGGAAAACGTCGTTAGGAAACCAATCTGCATACCTGAGAATAATACTAAAATCTATGGTGGATCATGGCCTCAGGTCCCTCGATTTAGGGAAGGTTTGTGCCCTAAAAGATGGGACATAAAAATACTGATAATGATTAATGTTCTTGTATTCCAATAGGTTAGGTTAGACTATTTTTCTGCAACTCAATCAAAGCTTTTAAAACCCGTTTTTGATCTTTCAACTAACACCAACAATATTAAAGGATTTAAATTACAACATGCATTGTGCGAATGTTGCACTATAACGGGATCTAAGAAGTAACGGAATGTCTCTATACCACGTCCGTAACGTGAAGATACTTTCACATAAAAGGCTTTCCACATTTCTCGGGACAATTCCAAGAATGCAATACGGCGAACTGCGTTAAATTAAATCGTACGTTGTCGCCTTTATGCGTTCTTACTTCTTGCTTACTATTCATTGAAATATCTATGCAGGCTTCTTAATAGTCGAATATTGAACTTATTCCGCTGGCTCAGCTACCCAAAGGATCTTGCCTGCGACACTAAAGATTGATGTCTGTCTGTCGCCAACTCGTCTGACGTTTTTGTATGCAGTTTTCCTCAGGCTGTTTCTGCATAGTTTTGAGAGCATTCAATAAATGTACGTATTTTTCTTCATACAGAAAATATCATTGGTACAGCTAACAGCAGATCAAGTGTAACACTTTGGACTTTGGACCGTTTTCTTATTACCTGCGTCGTAAGAGTTAAAATCGTACTGCAAGTGTTACCATTGATCTGCTGTTGTCCGTACATGACCGAATTAGAGCCCGAGCCTTTATAACAAAAGTCCAAACATCTTATAATACCAAGTAGTAATTATTCGAATTGTTCGAAATTCGAAAAACCCTACCGATTGGCGGCCGAGCTCCTCTAGATTTGCTGTCCCACCCACGCATAAACCCTCCTTAGTATCCAACGCAAGTAGGAATTATACTGGTCGAAAGAAAAAAATACATAGAAAAGGAAAAAAAGTGAGAGAAATTTTATTTATTTAGTAGTGTTTGTGATTTTTGAATCATATTTGAATTTTGCACATTACCAATTTTGTTCAAAAATGTACAAAGTGAACAAAATATCTGTTTCTGGTTTAGACTTATATGGCTATGCACACCATACATTTAATAAAAAATATGTGTGACAGACATACTGTCTTTTGTTCAAAATCCGTTAAAACTCCATGAAACACAGTAATCAAAAGTTTTCCAAAGACAATTCCGTTTTAATCAAACCAACTATGAATACACACGAAAGCACACTTTGATTAAAAGCCTACCAATAAAGTATCTTCTAGGGTTCCGTTAAAAAAAACTATGGGAAGCGGAGCTCCATTGACACTCGAAAATATTTATAAGTCGCAAACTGATTATTTTAAACTAGCTGCTGCCCGCAGAAACGTATACTGAAACTTAAAATTAGCAATATAGGCAATGAATTTAGTACAGCAGGGTTACTCTCTCCTCTTATAGCGATCCAGTTTAGGTTCTAAACTGACAATTTGCTACAATGACGTTTGACGTTATTGTAGCAAATTGTCAGTTTAGAACCTAAACTAGATCGCTGAGGTGAGAGTAACCCCACAGTTATGTGGTCAATTTTCAGACTCAATTTGTACACACTTACTTTTGTAAGAAATATAATTATTTAAGTCGAATTTTCCGTCTAATGCTAGGATCCCTAAAACATTTTCAAATATTCGACACACGAGAGGTTTTTTTACAGCTCTATCATCATTATCAATCACTCAAAGTAATCTTTTGAGTCCCACTCTCACCCCGCTTTCGGCCCTTCCTGATGCAAAACCGCTAGCATAGAGTCTAAATTGACTAAAATTTGAATATTTCTTGCATATACGAAACAAAAGTCTAAAGTTAAATGGAAGACAGTCTGGGGATCCAATCTAACCTAACCTTTAATTATCATTGTCAACCGTTATTTAACTAGTTAAACATACATTGTAAGTAATAGTGAAATGTGATAAGAACGGAACCCTTCATCATACGAGTGCAACATTCACTTTGTCCGTGTTTTTATTCAAAGGTAGATTTGTTTTCGGTGGCCGGCGATGACTGGCCATAATCCCCCTTTTGTACGGTAACCGGCTCTTTGTTTCGCCTCCCCTTACAAATACAGCTTGACGTAGCACTTTGGAACTTCATAATTAGTACCAACCATCACAGCTAGGGCTGCGTGAAAAATGGAAGGGTAAGCGCTTTATCAACTCGCTGCAAATTCGGTCCGCGTTTATTTTTTAGAAGCAAGATTTTTATGTTGTCGGACATGACGGGTTCAATTTGTCTAATCTATTTATCCCGGTATTATAATAGTCATAGATTCATAAGACTTAATCGGGTTAGGTCCTGGGGATGCATGACACCCTTCAGATCCCCAGGTCCACACGAAATGGCTGTCAAATCCAGTACTTGAATCTTGCCAGATAGGTAACATAAGAAAATAATATTTCGAATGATGTTAGCCATATTACCTAGTTTAACTTCACTTCCCTTAAACCGTGTTTTTGACACTTTCACGTTAAAGACAAAGTTAGAAAGGGTCCGAAGGCTTAAACAATGCATTTTTTAAAATCACGTTTATGGCTAACCATTTGGTTCATAACAAAGCTGCGCCTATGTTAGGCGTTCAAAACAAGCCGCAGACAAAACAATCATCTAAAAATACAGTACAAACACCCCTAATTAACACTAGTTACTAGGATAGCATGAAGTCGAGTGACATCGAAGGGAGTAAATAGTACCATTCATGGGGAGCGAAGGTCGAGCCGCGGATCGATGCGACGCGGCGGACTGGCACGCACGACGCATCGTCGCGGTGCTGACAGAATGCGGGTATTCTTGTAGACCACTTGTATAACAACTAATAGACAATGCTGAGATATGGTGGCGGTCGGTGGCGTAGTGGTTGAGTTACTGGACTTTTGATATGTATGTTCCAGGTTCGATGCCCGGCTAGGTCGGCAATGTACCAAAGCGTTTTCCTCGTTTTATTTAAAAAAAAAATCTTACTTACATTTACCGAATGCTCTCAAAACGGTGAAAACATCGTGATGAAACTTGCATACAGTGGAAAATATCTAAGGCATTTGTAATCCGCCAATCCGCGTGGTGGATCATGGCCCGAGCTCCCTCGATGTAAGGGAAAGTCTGTGGGGACATAAAAACAGGCTGATGATGAGGATGATGACGTTGAGTAGTATCGCAAAGTGCTAAAGATTAACTTGGGAAAGTTGAACTTACGTATATTATTAGTAGACCGATACGGGTTGATGATTATGATTTCATCAATATTTAAATTGACAGTGTAGCTAATTCTAAAATAAAATAAAAATAAAATTCTGTAGCGGCTACTAAGTCGAATCCTAAACGCAACTGTCACTGTCGCTCATATGCAACATCGCGTAACAGCGAGTGGGACACCTCGCTTAGCTACTAATATTAGCGTACGCATTCTAAAATCTACCCAAATGATATAATATACTGAATCCAAATTCATATGTGTTAACATCCTTTACTTAAGCAAGAGAGAGTCGCAGCTGAACCCTATCTAAAATGCAAAGGACTTTCCCACATTTACAGCTTCGGAGAAAATACGATTTTTCCGTGACGGGCGAACACAAGCCCTTTGCTTCAGGCGTTTTTATCAGGGAACATTATGTTTTCAATTCCGAACGCGCCTTTGTCTGAATTTCGTTGAAGGTAAGACAGTCCAAAGTCTACTTATAAACGATTCGCATATTTGCTTCCCCCGCGTTTGCTGAAATTGTGCTCTCATTAATGTTATTCCTTCATCGATTTTTATTCTAACATCAATGAGCAGGGGTATTGATCAGTCGTTTATTCATTCATTCAATATCGCGAAGAGAATCTGCTTGGAGCCAAACTTCCATAGTCGGGTTACTACTGGCGTTTCGTAACCAGTTGCGAGGGAGGAAAAAATAATCCTCGTAACTGGTTTCGAAGGAGTATCATTTTTTTTTTACTTTTTAAGGAAAAACCTAAAATCAATGGCCAATGAAGAATAAAATGTTCTTCGTATGAAACCGAGTCTATACAAACATAATTTTGTCCTATAACACGAAAGAGCGCCACTGCTTGCACTGTCTTCTCAGGTGTAAGAACGTAAATATATTATGTATGCATAGCACTTATGTTCATAGTTTTAAAGTTGTAGTCAGTTCGGGTTCAAGTAATTTTCGCTTACGACCAAAATTACCACTTTCCCAGGATGAACACTTCCTAAAAGTTACCACTTTCCGCTAGCAACATCACAAACCGTAAACTATCGTTCAAAACCTACACACGATTTAAATCATAAGCATGCCGAAATACGCAGCCATGCGTGCCATAAGCTATTATTATCCGGGAATGACTGATGATTATTACCCTAACTGCCGTTACGTTGGCCAAACTGACGACAAATTGCTATCAATCTGCTAAGGTGACTTTATCCTGTCCGTAGACCTATTTAATTTACCAATGCAAGGTGATGTCAGTATGCAGTAATAGTATATTCTCAGGCAGGTTTTTTCCTTATGATTAGAACTTTAGGTACCTAAAACATAGGTAACGAACTGAGAGAAAACAGCCCCTAGCTTTTGAAAATGGTGGGAAACGACGGTTGCGAAATTATTTTATAATTTTCAGTTTATGTCTACAGTGGTTGTTTTGTGTTTAATATCACGTTAAATTAATCAGAAAACGTTCGCGAATGACAGTATGGTGAGATTATTGGAGGATTCATGCAGGATCTGAAGTTTGGCGCTATACTCAAGAGTCCCACTACGAGCTCGGGAGTGAACGTGACTGTCGAGCTGCTTCGTCCAGAGTGATGACGCTACGACGGCTCCTCTGGATGAAGACAAGAAGACGCGGATGCCGAGGGTGACGACGCTACGGCGACTCCCCTGGATGAAGAGAAGACGATATGATATTTTGAATATTCTGTAACATGACGTTGGCAAATGACGAACTGTCGAGTTATTAATAAAATAAATAAATAATAAGAAAGCCCCTTCAGTTTCTAAAGCGATTGAAAATCATCGTCATCGATTCATTGTCCATAACATTTTGATAAGAACCGTTACCGATAGAGTTTGCGATCACGTCGGAAACTTGACTAGACGGACTAAAGTAGCTTATTTTCCCACTACGGAAGTTATTCTGCTGTTTAGTGGCTCTGACGGCAGATACCGGTAGAAAACTTATTAGCTAAGTAGTTGCTTATTTGTTGTATCTTAATACGTAACACCTACTACTTGCCGTATTTATTAGTGTCCAGAATTAGTAATCTCTTGGGTGTTTAGAAAGGTCGTATTGCCTTATTTGTGATATAACATAGAGTTTGAATAATGGGTTTTGTTAAACAAATCCTTCACGTATTAATCTGTGTCTGAACTAATTCTTATTTATCAAAGCACACTACCTAAAACATTTTTAGCAGCAACGAGAATTTCAAATGATGATTTCCTACCCCTTGTCTCCACTTTCGTACTGCAATAAGTTCTGCTGTGAATACGCAATGATATTAAACCGTAAACAATGGGTGCTAAAAATTAAAATGTAATTACTCGCACTGCTCATGAATAGTTAACGCGACGTGGATCTAATTCGGCTACCTTCGCCTTCGTTTGTCCAAATAAAGGAAGATATCCCTCGTTTATTTTCTTTGTTTATCTAGCTTTAATTTATTTGCCAGATTCACACTATATTTCTGTGGAGAAATTCTCGACTACTAGATTGGATGTCGTTACAATTGGTGCCGTGACCAGGATTTATTTACGTTTGATTTCGTGGACTGTAACAACTAAATTCATAAACTGTTTAGGAATAGACGTAGTACCTGTGTACTTCTTTATTGTGTCAGTGAATGATGAAGCTTTATTTTTTTTTCTTCAAATTGTGTCAACTATAATTGAAACTGAATTAGATATATAATCACAATACATAATGAAGCATAATTTATACTTTTAGATGTAATTATACACGTTTAAACTGTCAACTAAAACTATTCATTAAACGTATCTATCAAACACAAACTACTACTTATGTTCAACTATATGCTAACCCAGAATCAAGATTAGATATCAGTTTTCGGTACAGTTGCTATTAATCCGTTCCCTCAAAGGCAACTGCAAACAGAGTTTAAACAACGATCTGAAACGGGAAACAATTTGTACTGTTAGGTTAGTTTGAATGAGATTTTGGTGTTTAGTGGTCTATCTAACGGCCGCATTTTGCAGATAACGTAACATATTAAATGTAGATAGTTCGCGCGGTGAGCCGCTACAATATGATAAATGTAGGATTGAGTGAATACTGAATATAATTGATGTTAAAATTTATGTTTCTTAATTCAAATAATACTGACCTTTATTCAATAATTTTATTTTAACTTCTAGTTGACAATTGAATGTACCGTTTGCTGCAAAAATCATTGGAGTACGTAAAGTGCCGCACTTGTGTTCTCATTTATAAGACCTTTTATTCTCATACTAAATAATTATTATATCCCCTTTAGTTTCTGCCAAATTGCAGGGCGAGTGTGGCTGTGTGCTAGTATTTTGATATTGCAATATTATGTTCCCAGAATTTCAAGGTTGGATAAGCAAGGCAATATTTCGTGATCTGTTTAGAGATAGGTACACAGAATTTAATATAATGCCTAGATCTAAACATTAATTTTATTATTGTCGTAAGGTTGCTTGAAAGGTATCTCTTAGCGGTCAGATTCAGCTATAGCAGGATCACAGAGGAGACAGGAATCTATTAGTTTTCCCTGTCCCTCATACATACGGTCAGCACACGTATATTCGAGCTTAATATAGTACTAATACGATTTAGATTGTAATAGATATGTGAAAGCCTATGTGCTCTCGAAAGTACCTCTTACAGATACCTTACGTATATCCCTTTTTGTACAGAGGCTTTGTTTGTAGATTCAGGTTTACGAAGAGCTTTTTGTGCCCATTGAATTCAGAGCAGATAATTCTTGTATATTCACAAGCTTTAGATACAAGATAGGCTTTACTAGAATTGTCGGGAATAGTTCATTGAATATTTGAACCTATTCTCACTGAGCCTTCTATAGAACGTTCAAGGAATATCCTAAACGTGATACGTCATCTAGGGATCGGTTAAGTTGCAGGTTATACCTGGTGTTCTCTATAAATCGTTTTAGATAACTTTTTGATAGAAACACTGTTACTTTTATGACATCAAATACTAAAGATAAATGCAACATAAATAAATTCATATGTATGGTATGTTTAAGGGTTCTTTACATTACCAAGTGGAGGGTTGCCTCATTAGATGGAACAAACATCACCAGTGTTTATTGTGAATGTCAATTCGGTGTCTGTTTACCTTGTAGCCGTTTAATTGTTAACGTTACAAATATACACTAATCTGCGGATTTAACAAGACGGAAGGAAACCCCTTTACGACCATTCCATAATATTTAAAAAATTAGGAAACATTTCATATTTTTGGAGATAAAATGGCAGCCACGCGTGTCATTACTATGAATGAGTTAGCTAGAAGTTCTAAAAATTTAATTCGATACAAATTAGCAGCTGTTTTCGGCCAGTGGCGTTTAATTTATTAAAATTACTATTACCGAGCTACGATCGCCGACAAATCGCCCGCCGGAGGGCAACATTTATCTTGGGGCCATATTCTCTGAGTCGCTCGGAACGTGAAATCTTTTTTATGGTAGACGCCTCCGATTAACTGGATGGAGTGATGAATGATTGGAGTAAAGTGGTAAAATGGGGGAAATTCGAGAAAAATGCGTGCGATGTACGCAATTATGGTGCGGTTACGGGGAGATTGTTTGTATTCACAGTTTATGAAATGGGATGAATTGAGCCAAACGTAGGCTACAGCCTACAGATGTATGAATTAACATTGCAAATGTGGCAGCCAATACAATTTTAATTTTGCGAACCCGGAGTCAGTAATTGTCATTTTTGTTACTAGGGGAAAGAATGTCAGTGACATTTGACCTTTTTATTTTAACTTGTTGTACAGAATCGTTAATTGGAATACTACGATATTAATTGTTTCTAATAGTCATGTATGTGGCTAATGCGAACGTTAACCTTTAACTTACCATTCTCGGACATTCAACTACTGTCGTTAAATAAGTAAATTAGTCTCAATATTAAAATTATGACGCTGTATTCGCAACCAAAGATAACACCGTGATTTGTCGCTGCAATTTTCACGCCAGTGATTTTATAGAACGTGGAACTGGGAATCTAACATCATGCCGTCGTTGTGCCTATATTCCGCGCTAATCCTGTCACAATGACCATCTCGACCAATCACAAGCTAGTTTATGAGTGGAAATTAAGTGCCTAAACAACGCTAACAGTGATGCTGATTGATTTGATAATTGTGGTGATTATTCGCGATTTTGTCTTTGGTGTGAATCTAGCATAACGTACTGTAGTATAGATTTCAAATGTGAATACAGACAAAATTGCTTCGAAAACAGCATTTCCTTTTTAGATTTTAGATTTATTATGAAAATAGTAGGTCTACTAATCATAGGTAGGTATTTATCTGATTTATAGCCCTGCGTGACTCCAACCATTTCTAAAAAGTGATTTTATTGCCACTTGCCCCCACGTTAAAATAGACTCTGAGCACTTCTCACTTAGCGTTCAAATTGAAATGGGTAGTAAAACAAAATGGTGTCATGTTTGTGCTGTGTAACCCTGAAATTAGAAAGGGCCAAACTAATCAAAAGATCATTATTAATTCGTTTGGAAGCCGTATTTTTTGTTTTACCTACTGCAATATGAAACATATGGTATGTAGAGCCCAGAACACCGTAGTTATGTGGTGATCTAATCGAAACTGTACAACAATACATAGTGATATTATTGGTAGGGACGAGTGGAAATGAAATTCCACTCATCCCAACCAGTGATGGTTTAGTAGGGATGGGTGGAAAAAAAATTCCACTCTTCCCCCCTAGGGGGGACAGCTGGTAAGGACTAGTGGAATATACCATTTTTATATGGTAGGTAAGTAGTATTTTGTTCCATTCAATTCAACTCAAGGGTTAAATAGGTACTTACACAGGATATCCTTTTTTGTATTTTGTAAAAAAAAAGTTTCGTCATACCTAAGCGCTATAGCAGCCGTGAAAGTTAAGGAAGGCAGTAGTAGGTCAGCGTCTTTCAGCACTTAGGCTCCTATCTTAGCTCGTATGCGGCGTCTGAGATACGGAGCGCCTCTTGACACAGCGCCCTCTAGCGGAGGGCACTCGTCAGCCGTGAGGGTCAACACTCAACGCGCCCGGGGGGAAATACTGGCTATACCTAAAGAATTTCCTAGCAAATCTGGATGTCTTAACGGTTAGGTACGAAAGGTTTGAAGATAATTAGACATAAGTGCCAACTACATAATGCGTCGATTGAAATAAATATTAAAAAGAAGTATTTAAAGACAATGAAGCACTTCTCTATTTGCGATGCCCTCACAGTTGTATGTATACTTGTAATATTTACCATGTGGCAAGCATGATAAAGAATATAGAAGCATTCGCACAAATTGGATGTTGACTCATTGCTTTTTGCTACTGGACCGAATTTAATAATTCTTTTACAGTTACTTACATAGTTTTAACTTTTATCTATCAAACAGTGAAATAATTTTTGCAATAAGTCAAGTAGTTTTTGAGAATATCTCAACCTTAAAAACTCTACTGTACACCTTTCTCTGTCTTCGACCGTACATAATTAATTTCATATCACTTATGCAATACATATAAATATTCAACTTCTATATTGAGCCAGCAAACTACAGATATCAAACCAACTGAATTCAAAAGCTCACATAGCTTTATAAGCGCAATTTGAAAACCAATATCTCAAACAATGCTGCCACGGTCACACCCGTTTTAACTGGGCCGTATTCAGGCGCACGCGTTCGCTGCTCGGAATAAATGAATGTCCATTCAGCCGGCCAGCGCTGTGACAGCGCCACAGATAATGGAAGTAACAAGTAGCTTATATACTACTGTAAATTGCACCTTTTAAATGCGCTTCTATATCCTCCCACTGGGTTCTCCCCCTGGTTGGGTCTGGAAAATTATATACAGAGAGTCCTTGAATTCATTCGACAAATTGAAATTGGTAGTTGTACTCATGATAAATATGAAATTGGCTGGGATTTTAGTAAAACTAAATTCGCCTCTCTCTCTCTATGGAGCGAGCTTAAAGTATATTTTGTATGAAGACACTCTTCGCCTATGTTGACACTTTTACTCTCATATATCAAAAATAGACATCTGTCTTTATACATTCGGCTTATATTGAAAATACAAACAAGGAAAAACAAACGAGTGGCAGAGACGCTAAAAGTTATGCAGAGCGGGTGTCAGCGATATAAACATTGCTTACTCCATTGGCGTTCCGTGCTTCATGGTTATGTCACTTATGATGATATAAATACGGACTAGCTAAAGTAAGTCACTAAAATACTACACCACTATTTTATATTTCGCTAGCATTACCATGTGCTCTCTGGCAACTTAGATAAATTCGGCTTAAATTTCCCAGCTCCCATTTATATGTGCAACGTGCACTCCGAATACCCGGCTCTATTTTATACTATCTAGCGGAAAGAGACGGGTAGATTGTACATCAATACTTCTCTTTCATACAAGTTAAAAAACTCAAGAAAAAACGACTGCTGTTTGGAATAAAATATGTCAATTGAGTAATGTAAGTGAATTAAATTTTTATGTGAGACCCGTGATCAATATAGTTATGTATTAAATAAAACAAAACTACGTCTAAAAATATACACATTACTTATAAAATAAAAATAAATACTAAAGAACGAACACGTCGTCAAGATCCCCGTTCTGTGGCATGCTGCCCAGGACGCTGGCAGCTTTCGCAATTCTCAGCCGCTGAGCGAGGTAGCTGCCAGCCCTGGGATCGCCCGAGACATGGACCAACCGGGTAGACAGCTCATGGATGAGATGTTTCGAGTCTGTATCAATATTAATCTTTCAAAAAATGATTTCTTTTTTCATCGACACCGTGGGGGCTCTACTCCTACAAATCTAACGACACTCTACATGAAAATCCATCAAGCCATTTAGTCTACAGGATTACCATTTACACTCACACTTGAAAACGATCATACGGTCTATCTAACACAGAGAAAGGTGTATAGGATATAATTATAGTATAACTCTATTAAGGTTGAGTTTTTCTCAAAAAGTACTCGACTGATTTATAAATAAATAAATAGTGTGTAGGTATAAACTATCTACTACTGACAAATATTTTTTTTAATCAGTCTAGTAGTTCGTCATAAAATGTCAACCTTATTGATGCCCCTTGTGTACTGTGTGTTTTGCGATGCTGGGCGTGGTCTGTAGTGTACCTAATTTTCATCTGAGCCCCTCCGTGCCTCGGAAAGCACGTCGGATGTCGGTCGGCAGTAGTGAAACAACGGTGACCTGAACAACTTTGAGAATTACTTTAGTAAGTAAACCACACGACAATAATAATTAATTTTCAGATATTTATTTTCAAAAATCCAAAAATGTTTTAAATATTATAGTACCAGATATGAAACTCTAGCTCACCGAATCACCGCCGAAATAACGTTACAAATATTTAGGTAAAATACAATAGGCATTTTTATATAGCTACCTACATAAAACAATATCTACAAACAAAACCGATCTCCCGGTTATGATGGATGGAGGAAGTCGACCTATTTACCGCAAAGCAAATAACTGTTTGTATTGTTTCCACCTCTGTCGGGGGAATTTGCCTAAATTGTGGGAAGGCTCTGCTGAATGAGGAAGTATGGCGGTCCTTTCATGTCGTTAACTTTGCCTTTCACTTTAGCAGTTTAACTTTAACGTCAATCGAAATATAACTTACATACAGCATTAAGTAAATAGGAATTCAAAATTTGAATACTATATGTGTCGACTCAATAAATATTTGAGACCAAGGTATTCGACCCCGTGAATATCTGAGCTTGCTAATTTCGACTGAGCGAATTGTTACAAAAGATACAGCCTATGACATTCAACCCATCGCATAGAATTAATTTTGGTTATTTGGGGAGCAATAATCTTTATTTATATTTATTTAGTACATTTAACATCTTTGGGGGATATAACTAAACTATGTATGTGTTTCAATTTAATAAAGAAAAACCAGTACCCGTAATTAACCATGAACTTGACAATGAGCTTTACTGTCGCATAATTCACAAGAATCGTAAAATAAAAATCTTTATTCTGGGACGAATTTAAATTCAGTGACTGCGATGTAAATCTTTTGGCGTTAAAAGGCAGCTATAATGAATTTTATTGCCTACGGTACCGCCCGCGATGGTTTTCGTGGTTTTCCGGTTTTCCTGAGGAACCCTATACTCTTGCCAACGGTAATCACTCCATTAGGTATAATCGACAAACGAATGTGGCTGTTGGTTGTGTATTATTTTTGGTACTGGACAAAAGATTAAAAGCTTATTTTCACATAATCCAATATTTAAAATTGTAAACAACAAAACATAAAAATATAAACACTAGAAAGAAAAATCAGACTTAGTATTCCCAGAAGATTACATCGATTATATCGATGACCGACCGATGGTTCGAATTTTCGTGGGGATGACTGCCTTGGGTTCGAATATTTGTTGAGCCGATAACACTGATTGAATTGCCTCGCAAAATTACGAGATTAATAAGTTACGTGATTCCTCTGTGTGTAAAGTTAAAAGTGGTACTAAAAGTTTTAGTATTCTATTACATATGAAATGAATGTGAGTAGACATTGCAATAGAATAAAACGGCAGAAAGGAAAGTCAATATTATTTCGATTGTTAAATTAATCACGCAGTAAAAACTAGGGTATGTGCCTAAGTTAGTTTTACCGCTGGATTGTCCGAATCGTAAAAAGTGGTTGTTGAAACCCTCGGCACATGAATAACGTTCACATTTGACTTTTATTACCGAAGTTGGTAAACTGCTTTACTTGAAGTGTGCATGTAGAGTAGACTGGCGTAAATTGTGTGAGCATAAAATATAACGGACATAAATATAACATATTGTACTGGAGTGGTTTTGTACATAATTAAGCATAGACTGCATTTAGATATAATATTTATTATAACCAGAAGTTTGAACAATTTCACACAATTATACCCGTAGGTAAAAATATGTGTCCTTTGTGCGCAGAATGTCGGTGACAATTGGACATCATCAAAATAATAGGAACAAACGGATTTCGTGACTGATGTTATATATATATAGATGTTAAACGAATCATTATCGTTACCGATTTATGGCAATTTATTATCTGCACATTTTTATTTAACAAAAATACTTATTTGTCAACATCCGATTCCCTCACTCGATCAAGTCAAAACAACGCCACTTACCGCGTTACCGCGGGTGTGAGCCCATCGTATCGGAAAATTGCTCGAAATGCGTCGACAGCCAAGTTTCCACTTGCATAAGTACCTACTCGAAGGGTCGTTACGGCTCTGAGCGGAGGTTTTCGCCCAGAATTGTGTTGTCGATGGCTAATGACAAGGTTCGTGAGAAAGTTGGAAAGTCAATAAACTTTTACTTTTGCGGCGATAACGTGATCATTTTAGTAGCTTAGAACACCTTCATCGTCAAGAATTGTGTGAAACCCACCACAGTAACCCAAGACGGCCTCTGGATATAAAAAACGCTAGGAGAGTCTGTGCTGTTCTCACGTTGCTTCCCCATAACACCACCAAAATGCCCCACCGGGCGGGCAATAGCGATTCCCCATGACACCCCTGTGGTGTCATTTTGGGTGTAATGGGGAATGAACCCATTCTCGCGCCTTTCAGATTTTCCAGGAGGTATGGACATATTGTCAGACCATTGATCATACCTACAACAGACGAGGTCATGACTCCTAAACTTTGTATAACAATATCGTTATCTTCAAGTTGGCGATGTCAATTATTATGACATTGCCGAAGCAGAGATATCGAAGTAGCTTACCAGGTCTGATAATATGTCTCCGATGTTCATCTCAGCAATTCTTTCGTTCGTAGACCGGGCGGTATGCTGTTACTTCACCAATGCCTCTTCTCGAAGGCACGTGGAATATGCTAATTCTTTGATTGCACTTTGCAGATGCTATGCGCTATAATGAGAACAGCATAATAAGCTAAATGGTGTTTGATATCAGCGAGTGATCATTTTGTACCTACGATATTTAAATTCTCAAGTATGAGAACTAAATCCTTTTAAAAATTGAGATAAATAATTCAGTTTCCTACGAGGAAAGTTTATTTCAAAATAAATAGGCCAATTTTAGTTTTTTAATTACTCATTGCATATTGTGGGGTTGATTAAAAAACTTTAGCAATATTTTCGCATTGTTTCATGTTTGGGACCGTTTTCAACATTCATTATAAGAGCATGTGTGGGTATTTGTTTTCAGCTGAAAATACATTTTGTTGTTACCCACTTTTATACTTCACTATACCCTTGTAAAGCGTCCATCAATACTAATTGTTCTATACAGGGTGTCCTTGAATTCATTCGACAAATTAAAACTGAAGGTTGTACTCATGATAAATATTAAATTGGTAAGGTTTTTTAGTAAATCAAAACTGCAAAAAAAATTGAACAAATTCACACAATCGCCTTAGTGGCCTTTAGGTCAAATTCCGTGAAAGAAATCGTTGCAAAAGGTTAAAAATACCTTAAAATGTAAAAGCTTCTAAGCACAGTAACGATTCACATCAAATGAAAAAAAAATTCTGAGTTGATTTTATTGTAAATATTTTTATTTTTATTTTCCCCAAACTGTTTAATTTACTTTAACATTGTGCAGAAATAATATAAATCACCAGCCCAACCATTTATTAATTTTGACGAATGAATTCAAGGCCAGCCTGTATATCATTTTACATTTACATAAAATAGCTTTCTGAGCCACCACCTTCCAGGAATGACACGAAACCGAACCCGGAACCTAATCTGAAGTCAGGTACAGCACCGTCTACGTTATAGGTCGTCTGCAAATCTTTTAGAGCATTATCTTTCGCTTGCTCAAATGAAATGAGCGTGAAATTCAAATAAGCAACAGTTAGCCAACCCTACATGGCTTATCCTCGGATTAATCTGTAATCTATGGCCGGGTCGGCTGAGCCCTTATCTGAAACACGGTCTGCAAAACAGTAAGTCTGCCACGATGGACGTTCATTGTCCATTGGTACAGCCGACAGCTTATCATTCTATACAAATCATTGTAATACAGGGATTGTTATTAAAAATGATACAGTTAGTCATTGTCAAAAATACACTGCAACATACATCATACAGGGAGTTTTGTTATTTTTTTCTCTTGTGGCACAGGCGCGTATTCATAACCGTGATTTAAAGTTACGCCACCGTTTAAACTCACTGCCCTTTTCTATCTTAAGCTTTTTTAACGAATTGTGAAAGGGATAGCAACACGATTTAAGGAAAGTGAGGTTTAACTCGATTTATGAATAACAGCATTAGTGATCAAACCTAATTCAGGCCGCCCGTAAGCCTCTGACATGGCCTAACGACTGCTGCCGAGCGACAGTAACCCGGACCAACTGCTTAACGTGCTTTCTGAGGCACGTAGGGGCTCAGATGTAAATGTTACGAACTCACCCATCCAGATACTGACCTCGTCTAACGTTGCTTAACTTGTACGATCGTTTTCAACGGGTACTCGCAACTAGACTACGAGACGAGTCCCTGTTTATGTTTTGTACGGGTCCGTGTTGTACGGGCTTGATGAAGTTTTGTTAATATTGTTATGCACGTTTTTCCTCTCTAAAGTGAAATCCGATGCTCAACCCGTGAGAACCCCTCGTCCAATCCATCGTTGCCTGGCCTGGAGTACATCACCCTTAAGCTTATGACCTCACCCTCAATCATCAATCGCTCGAGGTTCTGACACATGATATTTTGTGGTAAAAATGGCGGTCCAATATATTTCCCTTATTTTGTTAGATATTTTTATTTCTCCGTAAAAAGAAAACGGTGTTTACGCTTCGATTCACTCTGATATATAATGGTATCGATTTATCTTTGGTTATATTCTGTTACTTTTTTGCTGAATATTTTAAACATCGTTACCTAAAAGTAATTGTTACGGTCAGGGTTTCAAGCGAAATCACTTAATTCATTTACGAAAAAAAAATCCTAATTAAATGCTTATTTTCTATTTTTGGTCTAATAATATTAGTGTCGATTCCAAGATGGCACACTAAATTCGTCGCTGAACGGTCCGTCCCGCTCAGTCTTACACAATCTAGTATATGAGTGACCGTGACAGTTTTGTTTAGATTTGGAATCCATACATACTTAGGCATTACCGCAATTCTTAGTAGATCCGATAAACATACAGACGAAAAGCTAAAATAGGTACATTGGAAAACAGATTTAAGTTTACAGAGGGCTATACAATAAGGTTGAGATTTTTTCAAGAATTACTTGACCGATTTCCAAAAATTATTTTAATATAGATAGTTTAAAGTACGCACTAGTAATTGTAAAGAATTTTCAAAAATACTTTTTGAGAAAATTTCATTCTTAATAACTCTTCTGAATACTTTACTCTGTGTTTGACTGTACCTACATTCTCTTAGCGTGTGGGAATCGGAATCCGGATTGGAGTTTGGTAAATAACATCGATTTATCCGACATTCCTTAGTCGCTCCTCGCCCGACTTGATTGCGAGAAATTGATGGTGTTTACCGGGACACAGATTGGATTCTACGACTTGCATGCTCGTCAATTGTAAACCAGACAACCGTTAAAGTGTTTTTAAATGAAATAAAACAAAAAAACTAAAAAAAATATTGTTGTGTGAAGTAAGAGGCTACAGCGGGGCTAACACGCGCATGCAGTAGTGATGGGCGTAATGCGGGCGATGGGCGGAGCTGTCAAACCAATGTCAAACTACTAGTATAACGTCAGTTTGACAGCTCCGCAGCGGGCGGCGTTTACACCAATCGCTACCGCAGGTGCGTGCTAGTGGGGCAGCGTTCAGAAATGATGAATAGCGAAATGAGTAAAATTTCAAGGTATCATTGTTGCTACATAACTAATTATTAAATTTTAATTAACATATTTATCAAGATTTGCACGTTTGTTAAGCTATTTTCGCATGTGCTTAACATGGCGCATATCGCATGCTCAATTTAAACATGGCGAGGCGTCCCGCTTTTTGTACGCGATGTATGTAGCATATGAGTGACAGTTGCGTTTAGGTTTAGGATTAGATCGTAGCCACCACTACGACAGAATTACATCTATCCATAAAAGCTAGGCTAGAACCATAAAAATAATATCTTTCAGCGAGCAGCGCTGAAAAAGAACTTTTTCCTGTGTAAAAATACTTCCTTCTGTGCCGAGGGTTAGAGCATTGTCTACGGTGAATACAATGGACGGGGAGGCGGGAGGGGGACGGGTGATTTCAATAACTGTAGCTACTATTTGTACGAAGATAATATCACAATGTAGGTACGATCTATAATAACACAGAGAAGTTTATAGTACAGTTTTTAAGGTTGAGAATTGAGATTATCTCAAAAACTACTGACCTATTGCAATATTTCCTTCACCGTTAGATAGATAAAAGTTGAATGATAAAATAATGATTAAATTCGGTCCAGTAGTTTTTGAGAATATCTCCTTATTGATGCCCCTGTATACTGTTCTCTGTTTTCGACTACACTCCACACACACACACACACACGCGTGAGGGTTCACACACAATCACAGTTACATACCTACCTACACATAATGGTCCATCCTTTAGAAACGAATCCTATATTTTAGTAAGTAATTTCGTCGTCTTTAAAAGGAAGAATTTATATTGGACATTATTGTGTGTAAAACAGGATTCTTTTTAACTTTATCGCGAAATTCTTTAACTGTGTCGGAGAAATTCTAAAATTCTTTTTGCGGCAAAATCCTTAAGAGGGTTTTCAATATTAATAAAAGACGCAGCGTGGAGTTAACTTTTCGTTAAAAATACTCTACAGAATTTCTCCGGGGAAACTTCGGTTTTGTTTTATCACTTCACTGCTTAACATACCCCTGAGGCTTTCATTAGCCGTGCATGCATTGTTGTTGTACAGTCGAAAACAGAGACTTGTATACAGGGGGTATCATTAAGGTTGAAATTCTCTCAAGAACTCTTGACCGAAAGTAGTATGCTTATTACCAGTTATTACTTTCATTATAACCTTTCCAATCATTTATTTTCTCGATGACAGCTCCCTTATAATGTAACTACGTCATGTTACGAAAAAGTTAAATGCGACGTACAAAAAAAAACTGTCTATTTTTGTTCTTTTACCCCATATAATATTCATCTAACTAAGACAAATTGAGTCCATATAGTGTAGTAGTTTTTTTTTAAAGTACGATAAATAACAAACGTTTTAATAAAGTTACACTCTATGTATCAATTAATGTTATCAAAATAGTGATGTTATGATTGAAATATCGATATTATATCGGTATTTATATTAAACTAGAGGTGTTCCCGCGACTTTGTACGCGTTGTAATTTTTTTTTCAGGGATAAAAAGTAGACTAATTCAGACATAATGTAGCATTTTAATGGTGAAATAGTTTTTGAAATAAAGCACTATGTATAAAATTGGATCGATATCGTACCTACTGATCACTTATTTGGTCACAGCACTATAACTGTTAAAACTAGATCTGTCATAGAGAAAATAAATGACTGGAAAGAGTATAGTAGGATGAATTTTAAAAATCGGTCCTGTGCCTTCGTGAAAATCTCAACCTCCATGACTTTCCTGTACATTTTTCTCTGTGTTACAGGCATGTAATAAGTAGATAAGAGGTGGATGCAAGAAATTAGGTTTAGCTAGGGTCATTCAAGGATATTTATTCAAGAATTAAGTAGGTATCTACTCTAAAACAGATCGAGGATCCGAACGATTTATTCTACGTTTTTACCACATCTGCGTAAAGTTTGCAAGTCTTGCAACAAAAACTTTTAGTGGTTCTCAATTTCTGCAATATACGACTTTAGGGAGATCACTGATTTAAGAGGGTGGTTCTTACCCAGCTCCCCCTCGTTACGTGCCTGCTTTCGCTCGGTTTATTATCAGTGCGCGTCGGCAGTTTGCTTACAAAACAGCGATCGGATTTGTAAATAATGTCTGGGAGATTTTTTAACGGCGACTTTTACTGCACCATGTGCCGTATTATTGGTTAAAAATGGATGCAAATGTATGTAAACACCATTTTGTATTCGTACTACTATACCTGTCTAGTGTTTACAATGAGTCATTACATTACTAGCAACTAAATATGAAACGTTCTTTTCATTTACGGTTTCTAATTCCCGTTTACGGCCACAATACATCACTGCCCAGTTGTTTACCATCAGTGGCATTGAAGCTGATCTTAAAGTGTACAATTTGATTGTTGCAGGTGGCAGTAACAATCGGGTATGGCGTCATCTCGTAAATAGTGTGTGAGTGTGTGTGGGGTGGCGCGGCGATGCGCCGGCGCACGTAGCCCGGCCTCGTCGGCATGGAGGAGGACGAGCGGCGGCTCTCGTTCCCGCCGCCGGCGCCGCTCAACTCGCCCGGGGAGGAGATCGACGGGTCGCGGCTGCTCGGCGAGATAGTGCGCACGCTCGAGGCGACCAACCCGGAGGCAGCGGCGCCGTTGGTCGCATCTCAGTCGCGGGACGCGCTGGACGCGGAGTGCGATGAGAGGCCGCGCCGGGACGAGTTGCGTATCCCGCTGGAGGGCGTGACGTTCGCGCGGGATGCTGCCGGTGCTGGGCGCGCAGATGAGCCGCGCGCCGCCGTGACGCCGTTCACGCGCGAGTCTGCGCGTCGCGCGGGTTCGCGCGGCGCGCAGCTGGTGCGCGAGTTCGGCTTCATGCCGCGCCGCCGCCTCAGCGTCGAGGACGGGGCACGCCTGCCGCGCAAGTTCGAACCATTCCCGCCGAAGCTGTACGGACGACCGCTGGAGGAGATAGACAACTTTATTTACGATGAGGTGAGTTGTAGAGATTATACTTGATATTATTTTCTATAAGTGCGTAACAATCGAAGATTTATGAAAAGTTAAATAGGTAGAGGGACCGTAAATCAAAACTTGAAAAGTGTGATAGAAACTGTGTGCAATTTTCTATAATATCGATACAAAGTTTTATTGTGAAAGGTATGTACGTTCGTGGGAATTGAAAAGTCACGGTTGCTATCAAACAAGTAGCAGCTACTTCAGATTGGGATTGAACGGAGTTCCATTCCATCTGCGGCTTCATAGATAACGACCCGACACCGGCAGGCTTGTTTGTTGATAGAACCGGTTGCCGGTAGGGTTACAAAAAAGGTTGACACATGCATTTGTGCCTGAACTTAACATTAACAACGTGGCGCGGAGAGGTGACCTGTATTGTATAGTTCCCCTCATTTTTTTTAAACCGAGATCGCATCCACCTAACATCTTTTTAGGTGTTACTCGGAGGTTGAATTATATCTAACTATCTAACGAGCTTCGTTTTTAGGAGTCAGCTTAAGTCAATTATATTTTAATTAATTTCAAAATCAAATGTCCGCTAGATTTTACCCATGAAAGTTTGCAAAAAATACTTGGTGTATTGTGTATGGCCACGACCATGACGTCACTGCGACCCTGGCTTGGCCTACCTATAGCACTGTAGAATAAACAACAGTACACGTCGTATTTTTTCAGACGAAAGTTTCATAAACAAGAGCTCCATTTTGCATAGTTATTTTTCCGAGTTCGTACTCGTATTTCAATATCAGAAAAATTCACAATCGTAAAATGTCAACTCATAAACAGCGATGCCTCGTAGTTTCTCTAGTGTCAATCCTCTCTCGTCATAATTCCAAAAAGTTGTCGGCTCCATAATCGTAAAATTCTTTGTATGATCCTCTTTATGGGGACCCCGGAAAATTATTACCCTATCCCGGAAAATGACATGATTCTGAGTTTTGCATAATAACTTTATGCATTCTGTTACTTAGGTTTATTTATGGGCTGTGGGTAGCTCAGCTGCTGCTGTCAAGGCATCTGCATCGGTCTACTTTCCAAATAATAATGAATCTACATATATACTACTTGTATAGTTTTCGAATATTCCACTTCATAATATAATTTTCTCAAAATTACTCGGCCGACTAGTATCCTTTGAAATATTTTATACTATAATGGGTATTTTAGATTGCAGACGATGTATTTATTATAAATGAAAGTCGGTTAAGTATTTTATACAAAAAATCATTAATATCAAACTCAATGAGTATAAAATTCCTGTATATATTTTTCTAAGACAATACAATAGATATCACAACTCAACTTTCCCATAACCTTTGCAATCTAGGTCATATTACCGTCACATATGATGCCCATGAGTTAATGTGCTATCGACTGTACGAGTAAATGCGCATTGCGTAGTCCTTTGATAAAAATAATCGATTGAGTAACTTGCCGCCTCTAATATGAGTATTTTAAACAGGGCTTAGCAGGTACATGTTAGTACAGGAAAGTAATTAGTAAACCAAATGGGGAGTGTTTATTCTACATTTCGATTAAAAAATTAAAATATCTAAGTAGCACATACGAGGACAAATCGATCAGCTGATGGGTATAAAATATATCCAATTTCGTCAATTTTTTTCCTCAATCACGCTCAAACGTCTTTAAAGTTTTGCCTAAACGAAATTCTGTATACAGACGGTCCAGAAATGACACACAGAGGCTACCTTTCGCTCTGAAAATCTATCTCTCTAATGGCTCTCTTTATTCTCCTATCATAAGTCTAATTTTCTACCGCCGCACCACTGAGCGCCTTTAATTTATTTCTAACTCAATTTCGATGTTTTTTAAACGTAGACTCTACATTTGACCTCAACGTCACCTGATGGAAAACGGCCTTGAGGTCGAAACTAGAACTCGTGGGCGTTTTACAAAACAATCAGTTAACTGTGACCTATTAGCGGTTTTATGCCGCCATTAATACCGTGTTTAACCTCACCATTACGGCCGAGAGAATCTTCAGGTAGCTTTAACAATAAAGTCTGGATTTTGATGTACTACCCATTAACCAAACTTGTCCGACCCATGATTATGTACTATCATCCAGCTTTCCTAAGTAATTTTGCCAGGAATTTAGAAGCAGAGGGATCTATACAAGTTGGTTATGTCGAGCAGTTGATGGGTGCACGTAACAAGTGGTACGAATGACATCGTAAAAAATAATGACTCAAACATGAAACACGTCTGAAATATAATGACGATGTTATTGTTTTTTGAGTATCACAATATATGTAAACTCTACATTTCAGTTAGCTAATTAAATATATTCAAATGTAAGTACATATTTTTTTAATAATCTGTCACCATATTATTTTAATCCTGTTGGAGACCACAGTTTACAAGTCTCGGAACTCTCTTTGTTTAGGTTTCAGTTATGTAGGCACGTAACCATCCTGGTCACGGCACCAAATTGAAGCATACGTTTTAATCTTACAAGGCCAAAATATTAAATAATCAAAGCAATAGAAACACATTTATTATCCACAAATATTATAAAATTATATATCTATCCAGCGGTAGAACCCTTTGCACTATCTACATTTGCAGACCCAAATTTTTTCCAAAATTTAATTAAACGTAGAGTATGCCGTGGAACGACGTTTGATTTCTTTTCTGGTCATCCGCCTTCGGTTCATCAGACGACGGGAGGAGTTCCTCCTATTAACTCCTCACTCGCACTTCTTCCCTTATCTTTCTGACGTCTAACGAATGGACGCGTCTGAGTTTCTCGAAACCTTGGGGCCTTCAAGGCCAGAGAGAAAGGACACTAAGGCTCACGTGCTCTATATTGGATATTATCTTCAGGTAATCTCGAATTAACACGCGCGTTTATTGAAATACAATTTCTACCCCAATGTTGAATTCTCTACCTAAAGGTTGTCTGGAAGAGATCGCTTTAAGCGATAAGACCGCCAAATGTGAGACTAATGATGTTGCAATAAAGAATATTTATCTTTCTTTTATCTTTACAATCTTAACTTCATCTTTCAAAGGCTAGTTTACATGTAACATACATGGTCTTCTGCTCTTAACGTTTTCATGATGTGCCATTTCTCTATCTATATAAATTAAAAAGAAATGAGTAAGTATAATAAATCAAAACACATGCGTACTTCACAAAATCGCAACACATCAACAGAAATTCAAGGATAATACGGTCAACAAGGTTAAAAAGTTTTTATGGTTGTTTAATAAACTAGTGACGTGTCATGAACATCAAAGATTGCGAAAGTATCTGCGTGACTCAAATAATAATTTGCAATTTAATGTGCAAAAATCTTTATAACCAACGTTACTACGTAGTTCTTTACGTCAGCTTGTAATTATTTTAACACCCGGATCTAAATTTCGTACCGTATTGATTAGATAATTAATGAATTGAGTGCTCTCGCTAGATAAACTACTGAAAAGATGTGAGAAAAATTATGCCAACAGCAATGCTGGAAATAGGTAATTTCCAAGGCCAGCCACTGGTCCGATCTTCGATTATCTTCAACCCGCATCAGTCACTGGCTTCACTGTACAGATTATCGCGATAATAACCATCAACTCGCTAAACCTTTGAGCCAGGTTCCTCTCAACAAAGTTGGTAACTTTCCTTGTGTAAAGGACTGATGAATGAACAAGTATCATCCATACATATAATTCAATTGTTTTGTATAAGTTACGTCATTTATACCTTGCGCCCGTAGTCAAGTTAGCCAGTAATACCATTAGAATGATATAAATTTTACGATTCTAATAGGAATCACTTTGTTTGTACCAAACTCACTTCTCATGAATTTAACGCAATACATGCAGAGGTGAACAATGTGTCGATGTTTGATGCTCAATGAGACTTTGAACTGAATTTTGTCTTAAAAAAACTGAATTAATACCATTGTCCCCGGTGGCAGGTTCTCATTATCGGGCCTAAAGGGGGAAAAGTGTCATCGTCCCCTTTAGCATTGCCGCACACGTACCAATCCGGCACCGCCTCGCCTTGTTACCTCGCCTGTCAACCAGTTGTCAAAATAGTGCGACACGATGCCGTTACGTAGGCGATTAGTGTGAGTTGCAATATGGAGTTTCATACAAGGAATACTGAACGACTCGAGTTGAGGCGGTGATGATACGGTGACGGGTTGGTACGTGTGCGGCAACCTTCGGGACAGACCCACCAACACCATACGCATTGATATGGTAATATACAGTATACACCTGGAAGTGGTCCACGATGGCATTGGTCATGTCCTCCAATTCAGTTTTAGGTACATTTGAAGTGAAGTGAAATCCATGCTAAACTTCATTACCTATATACGTCAAAAAGCGAGTTCGTTTTGACAAAAAAGCCAGTGGAAATATTTGCTCACCTGCAGGTGACCGGCTGAGCGGTTCGACTCGACTTATCTGATAAGTCGAGCTTAGTGCGGACTTGTTGCGCTAGCATGGCCTTTCTAGAGATCACCCGGTTCGATAATGTTAAGGAAAAGAGATTGTAATTCTATTTACATTGCATACAATTTAAACTCTTCAAACAGTGGTTAAGTACTGTTTGAAGACTGAAAATATAATTACGGTGAACCATGAAATGCACAGAAACACGAAATATTTCTGGAATGGATGGAAGTTCAGACATTGTGGTCTAGCAATAACGTTATCTGTGAATATATATTACAAGCGAGAGTAGATACACCTCGGGAAGTTCGTTTACTCAATATTTTTTATAACAATTGCAAATGTGGTAATCGAAAATCTTGTGATCGATGATATTTTGTATAAAAAACCTTCTAAGGTTAGTTTACAAATTACAAGACATATCAAACATTGTGGTCTAGCAATAACGTTATCTGTGAATATATATTACAAGCGAGAGTAGATCCACCTCACGAAGTTCGTTTACTCAATATTTTTTATAACAATTGCAAATGTGGTAATCGAAAATCTTGTGATCGATGATATTTTGTATAAAAAACCTTCTAAGTTTAGTTTACAAATTACAAGACATATCAAAACATTAAAATACGTATTGTTTAGAAATAGAGCTTATAGTAGCACATTCCCATTTTCTGGGTGTTAATTTTAATATTCACTCACCGACAAAAGGTTCAAGAGAGCGCGAATATTATTTCCATATGTAAAGCGGCCAATTTAGGCTTGTTACCAAATTGTCCTTTATGGCCAAGCCCGTGGCTTATTTCGCTAATTTTGATTTATATGCCTTACATACGTAGGTACTAAATAATGTGTGAATATTTGAAAAGGTACAGTCTAACTCACATAAAAGTATAGATGGCCTCATTAAGTTCGAGATATTCTGCTTATGAAAGCCACAAACCGTGAGCTGTTTCTGAGAATTTGTCAACGTAAATTAGAATTTAATTCCCTGTGCAAAGGCTGCCTGGACAATGACGAGACAGACTCTGTTTAACTGTCCCGCTACCGAAGAAACTCGAATGAGTATGAAGTCGAATTTTAGCCGTCCAGTATCAGAAAGCCAGTAACAGTGGAGCTGGGAGACCCACCGCCCACCGGTGACCCACTACTGAGTCTAGGGAGACATACTAGTCTTCAGAGATCCACCGGGTTTGGTTGGTCGGTCCCTGAAGACATAGCGGAGCTGTCAGCCGGCAACCCTGCTGCCGCTACTTCAGTGAGCTAGGATGGTTGAGCTGACAGCGCGGGGGAGATGCACAAAACTCCCACTTTCGTGCAGAGTTTCTTACTCCCAACTAAGAATAAGAAGAGATCCCCTGTAGGTATACTTTTATCTGCTTTAGACAGTACTTATGTAAATCTGCGGTCTTGACTAACATGTCTTTGGACCATAGCCAACCGATTGAGCCACCTGCGGTTGTACATCTATCCAAGTGGGTACTTTACCACAAACCTAAGTCCATATTAGAGCATTGGGTAATCTATATAGGTAATTGGCTATTTGCAAGCCAAAACCGATCGATGACAAGCTGTTTGCTAAGACACCAACAGCTGTGTATTAATAAAAACTTCACAAACTGTGCTGAACCACCGACTTCAGACGTCTTTGTATGGCGAAATCCAGCTATAATTATTCTGTTTATTAATACGAAAATCTTTTAACCTTTAGGCTTTAAAACAGCCAAGTACAAACATTGGCATATTCATAAGAGAACAGTATATAATTCTATGTTCAAGGGGAAATATGTTAAACGCCAGGTAAAGCTTTCCCGAAGATGGTGTTAACAAGGCGGCGCGGCGGAACCTGTAATTTTCCATATATTTTCAGGAAATATTTCATATTGACTGTAATGTGGCTGCAATAATAGACGCACTTATAGGTGTAATTATATGGTAAAGTTTACTACAGAAACGTGAAACGCAAATGATCTGTCCCCATATTCTTTACTTTCCGAGGTTTGCCCATTGGGAACAAACAGAGTTCGTTATAAGGAAATATTAATAGGGTCTCGTCGCCGTAGTGTCCCTGGGGCGGCCGGCGTTAACCGTTTATCACGACGGGCGGTGGAGACTCTCGGAATAATAACAAACTTTTGTGTACCACCGAAACTGGGTTTTTGGGAAATCTAAACCGAATTTAGGTCATTTTAGTAACCTGGAATCTTTCAAGACGAACAATGTCACCTTTTTGTAAATGTAAATCCTTTGTTAACTATTTACCTCCATTTTTAGTGCGCAAGCAACACATTTAATGTAAATAGTAACTGTAAACTTTATGGAAGCATTATGTATGCCACCTATGGTTACGGAATTCTTAAAGTGCTTTTATACGATTTTAAGGTTTAATAGTAATTGCTATTTCTCCTAGTATGTTGTGGTTACGATATGAGATTGAGGACATAAATACTTGCTTGGCTCTAAATAATAATAAAATACTCGTTCTTCATCCGTGTGTTTTATTTAAATGTACTTAAATAAAACACACGGATGAAGAACGTTTATTGGATTACAAGAAGCGTACATGCTGCTAAAGAATAGGTACGGGTTTATTCTTTAGCAGCATGTACGCTACTATATGTAAGTAAGTACATCAAATATACCGGACTCTGGACTTTGTACCGTTCTTATTATTTTACCACAAATGATCCAACTGGACTCGGGGTCTAGACGACCAAAGGTTCGTTGGTATGACGACATAGGTACCTACATAGGAAGCAGTGGAACCGAATGACAGTAGAATCGAATGGATAAGTTTGGGTCAGGCTTATACCTAATACTGGGTTCATTGGGGCAAATGACCGTTAAACAATCGAAATCGCACTTCAAGTGTTAGTGTGGCTATTGCTAGTTGAATGCTATTGTCGAGTGTGCAACTTTCATTCATGTTCACGTGCTTTATTCTCGACCCAATAGCCAGATAATCGACCTACCCGTAACATATTGTAACTGTCGCATCACACAAACGCCAACAAATTGACACCCATTATCCGAGTCTACGACAAATGGCAACCAAATTTCCTCCAGTCTAGCGCATACAGCGTTCGTCCCGTTCAAGAAATATTACCACTATCGGTCGCAGATAAACTTCGCCGCTCTAAATGAACTGTGAAACGCTTTGGAATGGATCCAGATATTCAAAAGTTGAGCTTCGGCTTTTAGTGTCAAAACTCGGTTGGGTATAAAATATCGCATAGGTACTATATTTTATAAAGTTGCTGTTTTTTTAATGAGCATGTCCATTGGCTGATAGTTCATCAAAGTTAATTACGATAGTGTTGTAACAACACGTTCACGGGTTGAAAAAACTATATTAAGGTAGATATTTTTTTTAAATATGCAAGCATTGTACGCGTTGGAAATACGATCTGACGTTATAATTTTGAGTAGATGTAGGTTGATGTGCTGTCTACTGTACCACATACACTATTGGCGACTGCAGGGTTGTGCAGCGGCATGTGTAACGATTACGCAATGTATGTATGAATAAAAGTATATACAAATGGATAAATCTTTGATTGTAGTTTTTATATATACTTAGGTACTTTTAATAATGTTGTATACCTAACAGTTATAGATGTTTACAACGAATGGGTTATAATAATATTTCATAGATGTGCATGGCAGCCGCTTTTCCAGTCAGTAAATAATGTAAGGTATTTTTCACACGAGAACGAGTCAATTTCGGTTGCCAACAAAATATCGGAGCACAGAGCGAACGCTGCCGACTGCCGCAGCAAACTTTTTAAATATTGAAAAATATTTACCGTTTGCGTTGCGACTCGTGGGATCAATTCCATCTCATATTATATTTTTTAAAGGAAAATAGCTTGAATTCTACGTATTAAGATGGCGGTAGAACTACCAATTTAAAGCACCTATGCGCTGGTAAATTATGTCTTACATAAAGATTTCATTTTATTACAAAAAGGAAGTTGATAAAAATGGCGCGCAAAAGTTGCCAGTTGTTGTTGTTTTTAAATTCGCCTTTAGTATCACAATATCAGAGACCATACAGCCTATTCAAAAGTTGATCTATTGTAACAAAAGCTGCCAGTTGCTAAAAAGGTAAAATTTTAGAGCAAATAGGTTTCATATTTCTTGTTTTATATATGTGCTACATTGTTATAGATATTGATAATATCTATAACAATGTATTTATATGGGTTATTGCCCGTGGTTCACCTCGGCTGTTCATCTCGGTGTACCACGGGAAGGAATTTTTTCCCGTGTTACACCGGAAGGTCCATAACAATACACATTGTAATACTAATGTATTTGTATACTTTATTAATAACGAGTAAATAAACTTTTGACCTGTATAACTTATAACGTTCAATTTTGTTTGTATTGTAATCTAGCCTTCTCTCAACAGTAGCGTATTGTATTGTATAAAAAGATTTATGGCGCCATTTTCCCAAGTTACACCTCCGCACTCGCGTGCACACAGAAACAAAACAATACAATCCTTGCAGCACATTGCACTCAGACTGCACGAATGAAAATAAAATATTCTATTTACGTACATTCACGTACGTTTAATAGAAAGTTCTAAGAAGTGAAATAAAATTTTATTAGTTTGATTAGTCTGGTTTGTTGCCAGAATTGTTGGTTAAATTTTTAAACGAAATCCCTAAACGAATGTAATGCTATAATGATTTGCATGCAATGCATTTCTTATGGGAATAAATATACTTACTTTAACTTCCGTATTTATTTCTCATACTTTCGTTCAAACCCTTCACACAATGTAATTATATATGATTGCTATTATCACAATGATCATTGTGTAGTTGTATGTATGTACGGTCTAACACTGAGAAAGGTGTAGGTACAAGAGAGTTTTTAAGGTTGAAATTATCTCAAAAATTACTTGACTTATTCTAAGGGGTAATAATTTTAGTTTTTACATTCTGTATTTTATATAATTGTTTATACATAATTTTATGATTATTATAAAGTGTATATCCTAGGTAGGTACGTAATGTAGGATCGCAGTAAATATTTTATTTATTTTATACTTTTATACAATTAAATCATAAGGAATGAGTATATTTTGAGTGGTCCGAGACTAATAAATCTTGCATTCTATTCAGATCGGACTAGAGCAAAATGGGTTCTGAATATTAGGTACATGACATTACCATGACCTTCCATTAAAATGTGTTCAAAAAATAACTACGTTTATGGCGACGTACTAACGTCGCCGTATAACCACATTAAGGTAGTCCTTAATGTGGTTATACGGGTAGCTCTAGCTGGCCACATAAAATATGGTCAGATTTCGGAATTCTAGCAAAACAGGTCACATATGCTTGCGAGAGCATTTGTAACCTACTGAAATGCAGAAACCCGATAAAATTGCATGACAGGTGCAAAGTTCATGTGTGTAGTCGGAAATCCTAGGGGATGCAGCAATATTGGATTTTCTACAGTCAGTGGCTGCCTTGCCTTTGTGTTGTTTATTGAATCTTGACGGTCAAGATTTATACAGTTCGGTATTTACCCACATACGTATACCGCAGCCCAAATCAAGTGTCTTATTTTGTAAACAAATATGATCGTCTAACTACCTGTTGTGATGTAACTGAAGAAACTGATTGATCGAACCTGTTCATTGAGAAAATAAAGTAATCCGATCTAATAATGTGACGCAGAACGGGGACCTCGACGACGTGTTCGTTCTTTAGTTTGTAGTTTTATTTCATAAATATTTTTTATAGATATTAAGTTAGTTTTATTTTGTAGTAATTAGTTATTTTTTTGCAATAAAGCCTATTTATCTCTAAAAAAATAATGTGAAAATAACTATGATCACACATAATAATCACAGAACAGCTTAAAATGTAGGTAGGGAGGTTTTTGTTTACAAAATAAAACACTTGATTTGGGCTTCGGTTTAGATATATTCGATAGTAGCTATTAGCAATTTAAGCGTTTACAGCGGAAAAGATCTATCTTCTTTAAACACGTTTTTGGCTCTCCTAGTTCTATAGATAAAATATACCTTCATGGACATAAATAAATATTGGTTATACTTATCTTAAACTTAAAATTATATACAAGGAGGTTTTCGCTGAGAGCGATCTCTACCAGATAACCTTCAGTATTTATGCTTTAGGCAGCTTATGCAATTGCGAATAAAATAAAACATTTGAAGTTCTTGAGTCTTGGTCCATAATATTAAGTAGGATTTTGTTATATGATTATGAAATAAGATATTGTAGCTATATCGTTACGTTAACACATATTTGCCGTAGGATTAGAAAATTATACCCGTAAAAGTCATTTTCATGGCTCACAAGCGGTCCTAAGTTTTCTTTAAATTTAAAGTTAGCGGTAAGCTCCCGAGGCTTTACGGAATTCAGCGTTACTGAGCTTTTAAAGCGATTTCGTGGCCGTAAAGTTTAAAAGATAGTTTTATTTAATGATGAAATTTTATAGTCTTAGCTTTAATAAAAGACTATTCAAATAGTGTTTATTATAAAAGCTTGAAGTTGTTGAGCTTTTGAAAATACATAGTTACATGAAGAGGTTACTTATATCTGGATTTTTTAAGAGAACAATTTTTTTATTTGTAATTTTTTATTAAGTTTACCATAGTATCATTTTATTTAAATAGATAATAAAGGTTAAGGAACCAATATAATTCTAGGAGATGTTGCGGATTTAGACATCCCACTAACCTACAGATAGACAGGTAAAACATTTGCTACGACTACTTCTGTTAGATTTTTGGAAGCACGAGAATCCAAAAATAGTTTAATCATGATATGGCTATTAAAACACTTTTCTAAAAACATGAAAATGAAAAGGACAAAAAATATTGTCAAAGCAAATATGCTATAATGTCTCTAATCTTCTATACCACCTAAATACCTGCTAATGAGAACCAAAGAAACAAAGTATTAAAGGTTTCAATATTATATATGAAGGATTATACATAATATAGTGTGGGCTTCACTGATTACTATTTATTTATTTATAAACTCACGCCTGATTCCCGTACTGATTACTAAGTTAATGAAAAATAGTGTATGGTAAATAAAACATTTCATTAGAAATATAAATACTTCAATGGAAGCTAAAGTTAGTCAGCGTAAAATCTTCCACTTTAATGGAACAATTGTGAGGAAAATAGAAACTAAACGATTTCAAAACAAAAGCTGTTCAGCGCTACAGCGACACCGGAGGTGGAGTCTTGTTTTAATTCGTTCCCCAGAGTAGCGGACACTGGCTGAATATTGAAAAGCCTCTATTCATCATCTTCGTGATCTAGATATACACTTTATCACAGACTTAAATTAACCAACTGGATATAAGTAAGTTTTAAAAATTAATGCTTTGAAAACAAAAGCTCTACGCGGCTGTAGGGAGCAGCGAAGCAGACCGGAGCTTGCGAAGTCTTGTTTTAATTCATACCGCGAGCAGCGAACACCTCTGGAATATTAAACAGCTTCTATTCATCATCTTCTTGACCTACTTGCTACTCAGTTCAATACACTTTATGATACAAATAAAGACAAAAGTAATGTAGCACGTAAACTTCTGAAGGCGTTGCCGCTAATGAATAACTTTTAGAGACAGACAACATAATGTTCAGAGAGGTAACTGTACAAACAATATACAAACGTAATGGTTAAGTAAATGTACCTGTAAAAATTGTTCGTAGCACGAGTAGGTATTGTTTTTGTTTATTTATTTCCAGACTACCTGCTGAATTACGGGTTATTCATAAACTGGACACGAATGACTGGACTCACGCGTGTTCAGTTGATTAAACGCAAAAATGTGTTAATTGTTATTTCGTCATCTGGACACGCGCAGAAATCTTAGTGTGTCCAGTTAGTTAAACTTAAATTATAGCACTTCTTACTTACATATTCACACAAATAACAACTTACTAAGGGGTAACCATAGCTACGAAGTTATCCGCAAACCATATTGGATACTTTGAGTTACGTGGTGTTGTCATTGGCTCAGAAATGCACACAGTGCGGTGTGATATGATAAACAATCTCGACATTTGCGGTCAGCTGTGATATTGTGTGTAATTAAATGCCGTTCGGTATAACCGCATAATATTGCACGATGCAGCCTTATATCACTGTTGATCCAGCAATAGTGATCGGTAGGATACCGTACAAAATTAGTTGCCCCTCTCTTTTACCGATCGCAAAGTTTAGTTAGTGAAAAACGACGGACTTATTTATTTTATTTTATTTACAATGGATAACCAACGGCACATTAAACAATAATAGAAAAGTACAATACACTTCGGATAGCCAGGTCTTCAATGAAAAACTTGTCCTGCAATGCAAGTTGTCTGAATGAATAAATAATATTATATTTTTACTATTATTATAATGCTATATTATATCTGCCGCAAAATGCAATCTCAATTATTTCCATTCTCTTAAAAAATCCAATTATATCAATTATTCCTAAAACGTATCTATCTAGGCCTCTCACCAAATTAAATTATACTAAAACCTATTTTGCATTCAGCCTGCATTTACGTACAAAACTAGGCAATGATTGTGACCCCCATCCTGTGCTGCGACACCTTAACACCTTAATTTAATAGTCTCCCCACTGACTCTTTATCTCTGCCCACACCTGTTTATTTAATTCCCGAACTCAGATCCTAAACTTAAGTGTTATAAAGCCATTAAGGTTTAAATCGCACAGAAACATGCAACTATCGTAATCAGCCATTGTGCAGCTAGTGCCAAGGAAGCAGGAAGCGTTGATGTGTTCGATACGATCTAACAACCTGCCTGACATCCGCTACCCTAAGCTTATCTATGGTGTTAAATTCCCAACACTTTCCTACCTTTGTTCGAAATTGTTAGAAAAGTAAATTGAATTATCATCTTGTAGATAGGATGTTGAAGGGGCTTGTAGTTTAGCTGCTACAGTTTGAAAATGATCATACAATTTAGGCAACGTGGAACATAATCTATTTTGGATGGGTGATCGCTACTGATACACTAAACCCCTGCCTTTGAGAGAACGTCAAGCAGTCGGTCCTAGTTGATTGTCGCTCGACAGCTGTCATATCAGTGGCCACAAGAGCGACTTGATCCACTTTGTCAATATATTTTAGCCACATGTGGCTATTAAGAAGAATATTTATTACTAGGTTAATACTACATTTATCCGCGTATCCGCTAGCGCAACACGTGACGCTCAACAAAATCGGCAACGTTGCACAACAACGCGCGACGTTACCAGCAGGCGCGCAACATGACCAATGGTACCAATCATGTCATGTCATGAAACATGTCGCGCGTCACATGTTGTTTAGTGGATACGAGGATTAAAACCTATTGGCGCCCAACGTGGGACTTTTGGGCGCCAGAAGACATCGATGATTTAATGAATGAATTAGTTATTCCCAAAATGAAACGGCATAATGTTGCATGTATTTACAGCTTCATTTAAAATAATGAATGTGAAATACATGTCGTAGTGGTATGTGAGTGAGATACATTTCCGGTCCGTTGCAGTACGAGCACTGGCAATAACATCGTCCAGGGAGATCGCAGCCGCATGTCGGCTCGCTTTTGACATATCCGCATGTGCATTCGCAATTTGTGCTGCAATAATTTGCAATTTATTACTCTCGATGGAATGCAACTGTTGTGCGCGGTGAACTGTACTTGCTGTATTTTATAGGTTTAATTCTACGGACTAATGGTTAGAGAGGTGGTATTAATAAGACCGAGATTCAGACCATTTTAAACACGAGCTTTGCTCACTTTATCATAAGGTAGATATTATAAATATTGTCATTGATATCAATTTATTTATTTAGAGGCTAGGAGAAGAGCACAATAGCGTGTCTCCTGGCGCCAGTTCCTACATGCCGAGACGGCACCTGCTGTTGATAGTCACGATCCTCAGCACTGAAGCAACGATTAAGGAGGAGGATATCAATTTATCCAAACAATAAATCGTTATTAAATGATAATAGATAACTCGGGAACACAAGGAAATTATTCAAAAGCCGTAAAACCATTAGGATTATCTTGCGTGGGCGCGACACAAGATAAGATTATTATTGTAATAAACATTGAAGGGAGAGTTTGAGAGATGTTTTAGTTTGGAGTTAAGTTACTCGCCCGAAAGTATTTTATGTAGGTCATATTGACTTTAACAGCTTTTAGGGGCATAGAAAATAAGATATTACATTATAATTTTTTGACCTCTATGATGTTATGTAAAATACGGCAAAAAGAGTTTTAATATGATTTTATATGGTATTGTATCGTTCCCCAATGGTCTATAATAAGGCAGCTGATTTAGTTAATAAACTGTAAAACTTCGTGAAATGCGTTCAACAAACCCTTACCAAACGAAGAGTCAATAAACCAGCAACCGAGACGTCCGTTTCGCGTGTCCACGGCAACTAAAATACCCGTGTGGTTCGAATTAAAAACTACCCACAAAAAGCCCGACATTATAATTGGCCTTCATTATTATGAAAACTGACGATTCTGTGAATACAGGCTACACGTAGGCTGGTAATAAAGGACGGCTATC
Organism: Tachystola acroxantha; assembly: GCA_963506565.1. Lineage (NCBI taxonomy): Eukaryota > Metazoa > Arthropoda > Insecta > Lepidoptera > Oecophoridae > Tachystola > Tachystola acroxantha. The sequence continues at coordinate 8,589,803 of OY735887.1, forward strand.
AAAAAGCGACGAGGGGATATTATATCTTCATTTTGTTTTCATTACGTAGGCGTTTGACCGCTAATAGGAGCTTTTGAACCTACTGATGCGTTAAATTCCTATTTCCGTCGAAAATGTAAGTAGATATATCACTACGTATATTATTTAACTCGTAAATCCAAAGACAATTAATTATAAATAATGTTTCGCGAAACCTGACTCAATTATTATTTATTAGTTAGTTAATAAAGGACTACGTCTTACAAAAGCAATTATTTCAGTAGTGTAATAGATATCACTAGAAATAATTTGCTTTTAACTATCGATGAAGTGGTCCCAGATTGAGCGCCCATTTAACGACCCATCGAAAGTTTGAATTTATTAAGTTATGACTAATTTACTTACGTTGGAAATTGTGTGATTGATTCTTGTGATATAGCAATTACCAAGATTGTATTAGAGTTATATTGTTTAGAACACTGTTTTGTAATAATCTAGAATATGTCATAAATAAACAGTAATGTACGTACATATTCATAATTCCAAAACATAGTGTACTTATGTTCATTCAAATTATACCTAATATAATAAGGACCTATTTTGGCATCATTCAATTTATTCATCTTATAAATTGATTGTCTCAGGTTGGGCGCCATTTAAATTTGAAATTTTGTTTTCAAATGGCACATGAATATCGTTCAGTAGAATGAATTAATGAAGTCTGTTCAATAAATTAATTACACGGTTATACATTGTTATAGTGATTATCAATCAATGCACATTTCTCAATGTAAAGCATCTCGCTGTATTATGTGAAATTATGTATTTGGAACAAAAACTCCGATCCAGGTCGACCATTGTTTGTCTGGTATTGTCTGCGAGTCTATGGTTGGCCGTCCAGTGGCACATATTTTTAACAGAAACAACCTCTATTTTGTTTACCTTATTCTGTTTACCGACAGGTACATAAGAGCTAGTATTGTTTATTTGTTAATTAAAATTGCAGGTTAACTTCTATTAATTTTGAATGAATAATCATAATACAGAAAACTCTACATTGCCTTTTTTGTCTGCAAAATCGAACTACCTACTAGTTGTATAATTATTTGCAATTTTGATTGGTAGGTACTTAATGTTGTCAATTGCGATGGCTGCTTATTTACCTATATTTAATCAACTCGGTTTATATGGAGATGAAACAAAGCATTTATGACAGACGCATTGTCCTATTGTGCGACTATCCAGTGTGCGACTTGTGTTAATCAACAGATTTGCTGAAATCTGACACGTTAGCGATTTCAGCAATATGTGCTTGCGGTAGTGTATGTAAAGCGGGACGGGTATATGACATTAGCATTGGCGTGAGTGAGTGCGCGGCGCTGAAACGGTATGCATGTTTTATACGCTGCAGTAGATACTAGTCTGGCTAGCAGTCTCTACAATACTCTACATAATATCTCTTACAATGGGATCCTTCTAAATTACTTTGCCCACCGTTTTGAATTTTATTCTTCCTTGTAGTGTGGTTTAGCAACGAAACCTTGTTATAAGTGTTGCCAGTAGTGTATTTTTATTTTGACATAATATTGTGTGAAGTAGATATTATGGGCCTGATTTGATTTGACTGACTATGAAATTACAAAAGCTGTATATAGTATATCATATCATATAGTTGCCTCTTCTAAGGGCATTTCTTATCTTTAAAGAGTTGTTGTTATTGAAATGTGGTCAACTAAAACAAATATACCTACATGATTAGGATACATAGGATATCAGCTAAGTTACCTATATTTTATTCATAAAGTCCATATAGGTATTATTTTATATTCAAATATCAAATGACATTTTAATAACCAGAATCACTAATATTCAAGAGATCGCTTAATCCGATGTATATACAAGAAAAATCGCAATAAGAGTAAACTATAAATTAGAAATGTACACAAACCATTCTTATACCTAAGCCACTTACCACAGGAAACAGAATCATTAATTCCTATAGTTGAGTAATTTGTTCACACAATGAAGTAAACAACGCCGCCAACGCCGCCAACTCCGCCATCTTTATTTTCTGTTTCTCAAGTCACAATAAAGAGTTGCCGGCTTAAAAAGAGTGTTGCCAGCGCCCAGTGCGAAATTTTCCCCCGTACGCTACGGGGAGAGAACGAATAAATAATAAAACAGTTGTGAACACGATTTGATTTGGGTTTCTTTGTTCAGAATGAAGGCCAACGGAGGAAGGTAAATTAAATTACCTATCGAGACAAAGGCGCACCTATTTCATTTGTGAATAACAAATTATTTACACAAGAATATTCCCCGGGATATTGACTAGTTGACTTGAATTGTTACTCAGCACTCAACTATAACGAGTGCCTCGGTAATATTTGACAGAAACGATAACATAGTTAGATTTTAATGACGTTATTTAGGTAAATGGAACTGTGAAAATATTTGCAATAGGTTCATCGCCGAATTAATACGAGTACCTAAGCATCGATTTTAACATAAAAAAATTTTTTTTTTAATATCTACGTAATATTTATAAGCGAAACATTTTTTCGATACCTTCCTCATCACATACAAATCAAAATCATGTATTAGCCTTTGTTCTTGTATAATTTGTGTTATTTAATCGATAGTATAGCGAACGATGAAGTAAATTGCCTATTAAAAACTTGACTTGAATCAGATTTAATTTGCCTTTAAAATAATCATATGTACAGAAACTACACTACAGTTTTATCCTACGTTACTGCGTCAAACCATATAATTATGTCGTAAAATCGAGTTACAGTCGTGTTAACTGTTTTCCTGAACGAGTGTCTGATGCGACATAATATAACATAATACGGTGTCAACGAATTTTCTGTTATGTAATGTAATGTCGTAAAAATATTACAAATTCTATTTTATCTTTTATTACAATTTGAACTTGTTCTGAAGAGTATGCACTTACCTAGTCACCAAAATATTGTTAAAAAAATACTTTTATTTTCTTAATTTGCACTGACCATCATCATTGCGTTCTAAACACAGGAACGTTATTTCAAATAGTATATCTACTTGTTACGAAAAAAGCGTAGAGGAAAATAGTGTACTACTTAAGTATCATGTACCTACAACATACATATTTTCATCCCGACACTTTAAAACGTCGTTATAGATAGGAATGTGTCGCTATAAAAAAATTCTTCCATTCGACCTTTAGTTGAGTACTTTTAACATGCTCGCCTTAAGTAAAATGTACGGGTAAACTGCAAGTTAGACTAAGTTAAGACAGTGGCGTGGAGTCACGTTACCCTAATGGTTGTAAATGGACAGAGGAAGGTGCTCGCTGGATGGATCAGTAGAAAGAATTTTCGTATTAGCTACGTGAGTGAATACAATTTCACGTGCAACCTAAACTGGAATAATTTTAAAATTTTGAGTTTCGAAGGATGCAGTTCTGCCACAATAACAAGCGACACCCGCGAAATTTGGGCTTTGTTGCGTTTAGGGCTAGGATTAGACTGGCCAGTTTTTGACTTTCGTTAATGCTAATAGAATAGTAATAAAAACGTATATCGCTATAAATATAACGAAAGTCAATGCCACTTGGCTAGGGGGCTGGACAGAATCACACCTGGTCATACTAGGCCACATACCACTTAACCCATAGACAAGAAGCATCAATACCTAGGTGTTGATGCTTCTTTGTGCAATAAAGAAAATCTGTAAATCTAGTATCGATCCTTATGCTCTTTCGCTAAAAGAGTTCCGTTCTACTAAAGACGTAGGATTTATTTAATAGCATTTGCACGTGGCTCGACGGCCGTAGGCTCCGTAGCACTCCTTCGGTTGGCATCCCTGATTTATGTGTCGGGAAATCACGCTCTTTGTTTTAGATTATTCTTTGTACTAATAAGCCTGACGTTTTGCTTGAGGTTTAACAAGATCGGTGGAATTCCTAGTAATTAAGATTGTTCCACTTCAGAATATCTGAATCTTATCGATGGGATTCGTCGATAAGGTTCATACATAATTAATACGTCTTCATATTCATACATTCGGGATGGGAACATAGGTACAATGCAAGACGAGCGGCTATGCCTTACCCACATGGCATATATACCCTCCAATATTGTTCAGTGGGATACAGGTTTTAACTTAATGGTTTAGTAACTAAAAAAATTCGGACAGTATCAGTAATTTAACGAAATTATATATAAAAAACAGCCAAGTGCACGCACCGAGCCTTTTTTTCCTTTTGAAGCACGGAACCCTAAAAATAGACTGTAAAATATACTACTAAGTATAAATACTTCTATAGTTCTGTACCCAATCTGGATTATGAATAACAATAAAATCCCTCAGGTTCGATAGGTCCACTTCTGAAATATCCACTCGGTACGTCTACTGAACGTCTATTTCGTATTGTAATGTATTTTTGTAATAAAGAATAAAAAAAACTTTATAAAGCCACTGAAAACCGCTGAAAGCTACCGAATGCTTTCCAATTTATAGTTCTCTGCATGTGGCAGTTTGGAACTGAATTTGAATAAGTTATTCTTCAACTTGCTGACTAAAGTATTAGAAAAAGCATATTTACTTTAACTCTCCCTCTCTCTTCTTGTGTGGTTTAGTGACCAAACCTATTGTCAGAGTTATTCAGACCGCCCGTAGGGCTATGACGTGGCCTAACTAACTAGAGCAGTCACATGTCCTGGTACGGACAACAGCAGCTCAATGGTAACACTTGCAGTGCGATTTTAAATCTTACGACGCAGATATAAGAACGCTCCAAAGTCCAAAGTGTTACACTTGATCTGCTGTTAGCGTACATACCAAAATTTACTTTAACAAAAGCCAGAATAATATCCCAGATGTCTAAACCCGGTGTCGTCTGCTTGCGGCATGATTGAACTGACGAGCGCATTTGGCGTGAACTCTGTTACATCCCCCTCTGTTAATTTTTGCTCGGTTTTAGAGACCTACAGATAATTTGGCTTCGGTCACGGTCTCATATCTTTAGTGTCAATTTACGGTCTATTCCAGTCTCTTACCTAGTTCAGGCTTAAATTCCATTTAATTACAAGTGTATTGCAGTGTTTGTGATGAGTAAATAATTTATTATACGGATAGGTAATGTATTAGCTAGCCCCCAAGAGTAGGCTGTGTCATGCATGACATGACATAGTATGAGGGATCTTGGTACACAGTTACATTAGGATCAGAATCGTAAATCTAGTAGATATAGAAACTCTGGTCAACGCGCATTGATAAATATCGTGAATCAACAACAATGTAGGTATTATATTCAAATAAATATAATGAAATGAAATTGAGCTCCTACAAATTAGAGTAGAGTTTCTGTAAACATTACCTAACGCTATTTCCCGATCGAAAGTGGTAATCAAAGTTGCTGTTATACATAAACCTAGTTAAACCCCCTACCCTTAAATCGTGGTGTTATCCCTTTCACAATTCGTTAAAAAGGTTAAGATAGAAAGGGACTGGGGGCCTAAAAGGTGGCGTAACTTTAAATCACGTTTATGAATAAAAGCCTAAGATTTTACCTGAATATTAACTCAATGATTTCTAATAAGTACAAAAAGCCGACCAAAACTTCCTGTTGAGTTGCCGCCTAAAATTAAAACAATTAAAAAGTATAAATATATTTTGACATAAACCAAAGATTGTTAGACAAAGGAACCCGGTTTCAGGTTTCGGTTTTAAAATAATAAAATAAACAAGTGACTCCCTGAGCCCTAGTCGTTCCCTGTGAAATTGAGAATACCCATCCGTCACAGCCGGCGCGTCGCCTAATTCGGATCTTTATCGCTAAGATTATCGACGCAATTTCGACAAATTGAGATCATCGTTGTGCATACTGTAACATTAATACGTTACAGAAAGTAGACTAAAGTAACCGTAAGAAGGGTGTTAAAAATATTGTATTTTATACTGATGTATGAGACTTTAATTTTTTTTTAAAGTCATATTTTTACTTGTATACTTTTCTCTGTTTTCGACTGTACGAGGCACTCGACTCGCCCTCATTAATCAATATCTTCTTCATAAATACAGTCGTCGTTTTATTATACCATAGGTATTTGGACCTTTCAAAAACATTGTCTAATTGGTCATTATAATGCCCTTCTCGGTTTAACATTCCACTAATGCGGTCTACGTATTTCTTTTGTGTCTCTTTTTTTCATACATTCGATCTAAATATACCAGGGTAACATATACGAGAGATATACTCCTTTCAATCCTCCTTTACTACTTGTGGTAGATATTTACAGTTATATGCTTGTAAATAAACAAGAGGATATACCCAATGCGAGTAGATAACTTTTTCTTCCCGAGTGTGTTGTGTACTTAGAACTTTTTCTCTGATAGTATTATCTTGTTCAAAACTTTTTATAGGGAAAAAATACTACTCTCGCAATAAGTATTTACTATAACTTTTAGACAAACAAAAAACGGTCTGATATAACTTTCTGTGATACTGTAAGTAGTATGTATTCTGTTATGGTACATTCAGCCGCAAAAGTAAAAAAACACCGTTCATTCCTAAATAATCTAGATCAAACTATTTAGACCTAACTTTCTAATCATGAATCCTAATTTCAAAACGTTCACCAGTTACAATTGTTCCATTAAAATCTTTCCCGTCTTCATTACATGGTATAACTAGCACCAATGGTATAGAGCTATGCGTGAGAATCTATTTAAAATATTTTTAATTTTTGTTAGGTAAAGACGTTTATTTCGCTATTTATCCTAAACACACTGATTGAACTAACACAGTTACAATATTAATATATTGTTACTTTGACAGTTCGATAAACGCATAGAAGAACTTAATGATATGTGAGATGGAGGGATGACCTTCGCAAGATGACTGGCAGGGACTGGATGCAGAGGGCCGAGAGTAGGGTTGAGTGGCGCGCTTTGGGAGACGCCTACGTCCAGCAGTGGACTGATACGGGCCGATGATTGTTTAGGGGTTTAAATACGTTTAGGCTACTGCTAAACATTATTTTAAGAACATTATGCAATTATCGTTCTCTCGTGAAATCGTTAAATCTAAAACAAATTCGTTTAAACCATATTTTGATATATTAAAAATAAACTGCAAGCTATTATAAGTACCTAACATACCCGTAGTTTCCATTACACTTGTTATAAGTTCTAGAAACTTAAGTTACAGAATTTGCACTAATGTCAACTAGATAGCTCCGTACTTTGGAACCAGTGGAACACAAATAACTCTATCAGAGACATTTCTACAGACTTTGTATTAAAACGAAGGGTTATTTCCGGACGCGAGGCGACGCGACGGGAAGCGACTTCGACTCGAAGACTTGCCAAGACAAAGAACGTTTCAATCACAATGTTTCCCTTCTGTAACAACGGATTCTAGTTTGCAAAGTTTTAATAGACAGGGAACTTTAAACTTGTCCCCTATATAGATGTGTTCGCAAACCATGGGAGTATTCAAAATAATGTCCAGGTTCTATATGAGTAAATCGCAAAAGGTTGTGTGCTACTTTATTAGTTACTTAACGTTCACAGTCCCCGTACAAAAAATGTTTTAATTTCCTTGTATGTCCGCCTATTATTTCAATCTCTATACAAGGCGAAATACGTCACTACAACATTAGGTGTAACACACTGGAGCACTCTTCCGAAGACTATAGGGCGAGAATGTACATCAGCAAGCAAGGACATCGTATTTACTTACCTTCAGAAAAAAATACCCTTAGTGCGGATTACTGCGGATCTGGTAGGCACATACTTTTTTCATCGTGCTCTATATATGGGGCATTGGACTGTGAACGTGTTAACTTAATAATGTTTCAGTTTATGCATAACAAAAATTTCATGATGTGGGTCATAAAATTAGAAGTATCAACTGGTATAGGAATAAAGAAATTGGAATTATCAAAATGAAATTAAAAATGGACGTCTATCGTCTCTGCCTCAACGGGAAATTTAAAATGAGATAAAACATCACTATTAGTATTTGTTTACTAAAATAATTTTTTTCCCGGTATAGATAAGAATACTATACACGGATTTCTTATTGAAATATCATGTTCCTTCCTTATAAGGCGTTAAGATGTAGGTACATCATCCTTGAGAGCGACGACATCGTGTCTCTTCTAAGCTCCCGCTTAGAAGTTTGTTATACATATCTACACTTACCAGGAGGTGAGCCGCAACAATTTTTACTAGCGCTCAAGTCCTGTCAAAGTCAGATCATTGTCGATATTTTGAAAATGGCGGGAAACGACGGTTGCGAAATTATTTAATAATTTTCAGTTTAATGTCTACAGTGAGTGTTTTGTGTTTAATATCACGTTAAATTAATCAGAAAATGTTCGCCAATGACAGTATGGTGAAGTTATTGGAGAATTCAAGCAGGATCTGAAGTTTGGCGCCATGGTCAAGATTCCCACTACGAGCTCGGGAGTGAACGTGACTGTTGAGCTGCTTCGTCCACAGTGATTGACGCTACGGCGTCTCCTGTGGATGAAGACATGAAGACGCGGCTACCCAGGGTGATGACGCTACGGCGACTCCCCTGGAGGAAGATAGAACACTATTATACATTGAATTTTCTGTAACATGACATTGGCAAATGACGAACTGTCGAGTCAATTAATAAAATAAATAAATAAAAACTTTGACAGGATTGAGCGCCTCAAAGGCTTGCATCTAACCCCTGGCACCGTCAGGTGACCTGCCAGTTTGCGGTTCTTTAATTAAATAATCCTAACCAAACAAAAAGGAATTTAACAAAATATCAGCAGCTGTTTTATTATTAATTATTATATATAAACGGATATCACTTGTTGAAGTCGGCAATTAGACCGGCAGTTTCGACCGATTTCGACGGTCTTTTTCAAGGTGAGCGCGCCACGCCCGCGTCGCCGGTGACGTTTCTTCGCGAACTTCTTGTTTTATTATTGTAATGTGTCGATTAAACCCGTCACTGTATGACGGTCCAATACTCAGATCAGTTAATAAGATGACTTGAGGCAATAGCACGCCACTGTTGATCCTTATCAAAAAATGGAGTTACAGTGGGAGAGGAAAAAAGCTGTCTTATTAATAAAACCGAGAATTACGCATGGTAATTTGCAAGACTTCATTTACCAACATCGAGTGGTGTCTGAATAAAATTTACGACGGGTTTAACTTTTATGACGGGTTTACATTGCTCTGCAGTAGGGTTATGTTATGACGGGTACAGCGGAAGTAGGTTTACTACGCTTTGCACTTATTTGCCACCTGAGCGGCAACATCCGCGCAGCAAATAAAATTGGGTTCTTTTGCGTCAATTTCCAAGATAACAGTTCGCTGACATTTTGCTGTTTTTACAGGACCACTGAAAGATGGAGGGTAATGTTTTTCGGATTATGTAAGTAGGTAGGTAACAGTCAGTTCCTTTGTTGAAATTTTTGCCTTCATGGTGAAAATAAAGTAGGTATATAGGTACGGTGGAACACAGAGAAAGGTATACAGGAGAGTTTTTAGGTTGAGATTTTCTCAAAAACTACTTGACCTATTGCAAAAATTCTTTCACTGTTTGATAAAAAGTGAAAACTATGTAACTGTAAAAGAATTATTAAATCGGTCCAGTAGTTTTGGAGAAAATATCAGCCTTATTGAGGCCCCCTGTATACTTATCTCTGTCGTCGACTATACCTAATCCGATCTAAAAAAAAGTTAAAATATTTATGCAATACTCACAAAGGAAAAGTAAACATTGGTGAAAGCTTAGATTAGTAGTCGTTTTGTTTACAAAATAAGACACATGGTTTGAGGGGTCGTTGTCCGTGGTCCACCTGGGTGGACTACGGGAGTTTTCACCCAGGTGAACCCCGGGAAATAGATTAGGTGTATGTATACAGTTTTGCTTTCAAACTTGGCCATATTTTTACAATTTTTCCGTGGCAGTAATGAAAGGCAATGTTCCGAGGACGTCATCAAGGCAGCTCATTCCGGCCGCGCTCTGGCGTGCGTGGCGTGACGTCATCGTGGCGCATTGCTGTGAGTGCCCACGTGTCACCAACATTGTGTGTTCGAATACATCGAGAAATGTACATATGTTCTTATATTTTTGTAACATGGAATCTAAATGTTATTGCAATTTAGATCTTTTTACCGTCGCATAGAGTACCCGTATGTGCAGTTTATTTTTTTATTGTAGAAGATTGGCAAATCTGCTGGGCCACCTTATGTGTGGTCACCATCACGCATTGCTATTTGAGACGAGGCGGCAGGAAGGCTATTGACACTGTATACAGTAATAAAAGAAGATCTAAAAGTCGTAGAACAAAATTGGGTCAGTTACCGATATTGAACATTCTCCTTTCGGCTTACTATATACCTACCATTTACGTTACACCCTGTATACTTATTCATTTTTAATTTATTATTCCAACCAGAGAAAATCCCATTAACCCACTGACTTCAGAACTGTAGAGATCGGACTACAGAACTGTGGGGATCAGACACAGACCACTTACCCCAATAGACTTGAAATCGGTACATATTTGCAAGCGAAACATTCTGTCAAGGCCGGTAACCTAGAGACGAGGCGGGGGACAGCGGCGCACTCGGTGAACTCATTTAAAGAGACGCGGCCATGTCGATATCGATAATATATTATCGATGGGGATTGTTGAACTGTTACCTACACAGTTTCAATACTTAATGTACTTAAATATGAATTTGAAAGTTAATAAACGATTTCTACTGAGGCAATGCTATCTGTTTAATATTAATATAATAAAACAAGAACTTCTCATTATTAACGTATCACAAAATTTAATAATTACACATTATTTATAATTTAATTATTGTGAAATAATAATTATGCGTAACGAACATCATGATTGTAGTCCAACCAATAGGCATTGATGAATAAACATGGCCATAAAATAATGTAGGTCGATATTACATTACGTAGGCTTTCTATAAAGGTTTGTATTATGGTGTTTTTCTCAAACAAAGCGCGGCTATTTAAACAAGTTACGACTGACGATTCGTGATCATTCCTAACGATTGCTTGCGATTCTTGTGATTTTTAGCGATTCTTACTCACCCAAATACATTAAAACAGAACCTGACTTTTAAAATTTCTGAACGCCTATTTGTTATTTGTGTCAGCCATAAAGTTTATGTTTAGAAATAGGTAAATTCAGTTAAGAACAAAAATTAGTCGATGCTATTTTTATTAATAAAAAAAATTAAGCTTTAACTAACTTTGTTAATTTGCTACGTTTACTTATTATGCTATATATACTCCTTACTAGTCGCCGACCTATTATTTTTAACACAATAAAACTATTATGATATTATTATGATTATATGAATATTATGATTTCTTGAAATCCCGAATTCCGGTTAGAATGCCGCCCCGTTAAATACCTACCTGCATTAGAATAGGTACCTTAGCTAGATAGCATTAATAAAAATATAAGATACCTGTACAACTGGTAGGTATAACGTTGGAATTGCAGTACTATGGAGTTTTCTTCGATAGTTCATATTAATAAAACAATCCGCCGTAAAGTTACGGGAACATATTGTGGTGAAAGAAGACAGCCACCAATTTTCACGCATTGTCTTTATTATCCATTCACTTTTAATGTCTGGATCAACAGGAAAGCTATTTATAAAGAAAGTAAATGAAATCAAAACTCATAAATCTACACAAACTTATTTAGGTGACGTAAGAATATCGATGATTGTATACCACGTCTCTAGCTTACACGTGCCGCGAAACGAAAAAGTGAGATAGGGCTACAATTAGTAGGTGGGCGAAAGAGAGATCTCTCGGAACTACTCGTAAGACACGACAATCGAACCAGTGTAAGTTGAACTCCTAATTGATTTGTCGGATTAAGTAATGAATTGATTTATTAATCAGATACTTACCGATGAAATGTGATACCATCCTTTTTGTAATTGTTCCTCCTACTGTCATTACCACACAACTTTATAGCACAGTTGGGCATGTTAAAATATTTTTTTCTTCCTAATTTTTACAGCAGTTTATGGGTCGAATATCTGGTCACTACTAATTTGATAGGCGACGTAGTTCGGTTTGTATAGAACTTTTGCGCTCATGTGTTGGCAGAAAGCGGGGCCCTCCTATTACAGGTCTATTGGGGTAAGTGGTCTGTGGGATCAGACCACAGGGAAGTGAGCCGCAACGATTTTTACTAGCGCTCAAGTCCCGTCAGTGTCAGATTTGTGGCAAAAAAGTACAAAAATTACGTTCGCGCAGACTTTGACAGGACTTTAGCGCCTGGAAAAGCATTGCAGCTAACCTCCCAAAACTGTAGACATATAGAGGTCAGACTACTTAGATCCGACTAGAACTGTAGAGATCAAACTAGAACTGTAGAGATCAGACTAGAACTATAGAGATCAAACTACAACTGTAGAGATCAGACTACAACTGTAGAGATCAGACTAGAAGTGTAGAGATCAGGCTACACAACTCTTAAGGGAGACTTACTAAAACACTCCAAGTAGGTACCTATACACGTAACCACCAATAACTTTTCTATAAATCTCTGAAAGGGACCGAGCAGGGACCGATCACGGACAGAATCGTTTTGTCGGAGCGACATGTTCAAATGACCGCGAACCTGCCGCACAGAATTGATGACATGACGGATTACCCTTTCTGAGAATACCCTTCATTATACGGGGTGCGGAATTACCGCTCAGTTTGGGCGGTGTAGTTATCATAATTTACGTATACTCGACACCACATCAAAGGCACTTAGTAGAAATGAGGTTTCAACTCTTATGACGCAGATAATAAGCACGGTGCAAAGTCCAAAGTGTTGCACTTGATGTGCTTTGATGTGTACATTATCATGGCCAACCTTTGGGTCCGAACCCGGGACTTCGTAACGGAAGTATTTTGAGCTTCTATCCTTTTTTACGAATTCGAGAATTCGAATGATGTTGAGTGAATACATACGTATTGGTATTCTGAATTTACAAATGATAGTTACGCGATTTTGAAGTATTCATTTGATAAAAATATTGTCCTTAGGATGGTCCCTATTAGTGCGTAAGTATATTACAAGTACCCAACTAAGGAGAAAATACTATGCCAAGGCAGGGTAATGTATTGTGGGGAAAATGGGAAAAGTAGATGAGAAATGTGCCGCTGTTATAGTGGACATGGGATGGGACGGACCGCTGTCCCTAATAGGAATGTACCTGTAGACCGTGCGGCTCAGATTCAAGTATACAGAGTGATTATAAATTATTAGAAACTGACAATTCCCGCGAGGTTGGTATATTCCTGATTGTTACAGTCTCTACCGCCACCGCTGTTTGAAGAAAATTATTCCTCATTGTTTGATACGCTGCTGGGTGTTGTGAGCTAGGAAGGCTGGTTAATGTGGGCGTTCAGCGGTAACTCGTGTAATAAACCAATAAAATAACGTAAATTGATAAAATCGATGTAGGTAATAATGAAAACAAAAACAAAAGAAGAATGACAACAAAGAGAATATATGACCGTAGACTAAAAAAGCTAAACATTTGAACCAAAAAGGATAAATGTAAAAGAGATTTTATGTTGCAAACACTGCAGTTACAATTTTTAGATCCAAATGGAAAAAAACATGCACAGTCATTTTGGATAGTTTCCTAAATAGGTACCTTGTACAGACACAATATAATATAGTAGGTATCTACGGCAATATTCAACAGTAACTACTCGTAGCCGAATAAGCCACGTTATGTTATTTAAAAGATCCATGGTCAGTTAATAGGCTTACACGACTTAACATCATCCTGTGAATTTTTCTGTAGAGTTCTATTCCGCCGATCAACTCAACCGAAATAATTTAATGCCGGGCGGTCACTGGCCGACAGAGGAGGGAAAATGTAAAAGTAGGTACAACCACCAACAACCTAACATACGGGCACTCTACGCAATACAGCCTATAATAAAGTGTGTTTATGTATGTTGTTCAGTCGACTGTAAGTACGCGAGAGTTTATTATATCACCGAGTTTTTAATTAGCAATTATTTTTTTATTTAGGTTATTAATTTTCATGTGTTTTGTAACAGATTAATTAAGTATGCCTTGAAATAATAAATTTTATTTTAAATTGTGTTTGTTTTAGGATTGGCGTATCCTATTTCAAATACAAGAATAACAATAATCCGTGTGCGCAGATTTACTCAAAATATTTTCCTTCGCCTTTTTAAAGTATAAGTAATACCTAAGTACCTATCTCGAATAAAACCGGCCAAATGCGAGCCGGACTCGTGCATCGAGGCTTCAGTCAAATAATCAGTCTTCATTGTTACATCACAACAGGTAATAGACGATCATATTTGTTTACAAAATAAGACACTTGATTTGGTCTTCTGTATCGGTATAATGAAAACTTAAAACAAATTCTACTAAGTCCCTATAAACACTGACAAAAATGTAAATTCGTTATTATTCGTCCCCATACAATACGTGTCGTCGGAAGCCGGGGGTTCCAGACAGAATATTGAATTAATCAGGAAATGCGGTTGGATTACCTGTCTCCCGTTCCGTTCCGGGTCTCGACATTCCATTATTATTGCATTTCGTTTTCGCACAGAATAAGTACCTGTAGCGCAAGATTGTCTGCGTAAATCGGATTTCGCTGATGATATCTTATCTATGACAAGCGTCCCGCGCCTAAAGTTGAATTCACACTGAAACTGAGGAAAATAACATGACGCAAGGAACGATCAATGGAGTAAAGCCATAATTTACACTGATTTTACATCGCATACTCTATTCTTGCCTGACAAGTTTTGTATTATTCTCACTAGTTTCATTGTATAGTTCCATGATAGGACTAGTGAGACTTTTTATTCTCATTAGTCTCATTAGATTTGCAATGGAACTAGTGAAACTATTTTTTTCTCAATAGTTCCACTTATAGTTTTACTACCAACTACGTAGGTAGGTACGTAACTGTCAATAACTGACAAGTACTGTCAAAACTGACAAGTACTGATAAAACAGTCAAAAATTGTTATTATTTTGTTACTAATATTATGAGAGGTTTTCTTCATATTGTTTTAGTTCCACTTTATAAGGATTTCAGTTTTTATCAGCTCTCATTTCGGTCCTGGTGTTTCATAATGATGATTTCATTCAACGTACACTGTCGATACCAACTTGTGGTGACATCTATCGATCCCCCTAAGAAGGTAAGATGACTGCGGCTTTTCCCTCACACACGCGTATAAATAAACCTGTGGGCCAAAAATATAATATTATGAAGAATATAAAAGTTCTATGTTTGGGCAAATTCAATGAACCCGCCCTTTCTCGTGGAACGACCTTTTCTTGGTGGCTCGTTACGGCTTTATGCTGATCCTTAAAATATCTGAGCTAATAAAGGGGCCCGGAGCTCATGGACCCTCGGTTCAGTGTCTTATGATTGTGATCAAAATATTTTATTTATGTCATTTACTCATTCGTACACGGATTTTAAAACCAGACAGTACCTCTACAAGTTAAATTGGATTGGAAAACTTGGTTGAAAAATAAAATAATAATATGTATTCTTGGACTATTTAAAACACCGTTTACTTAAATCAGACAGCGATTTCACACCGTAGTCGCATGTCATAGCACATAATAAACCCCATATAACCACTAACATAGTTATAAGGTACCTAGTACTTACTAAAATATGATCTTTGTGACTGCAGTAAATAATTTAAATTAAATCAAGAATAAATTAAATAACAATAAAAAACCGATACTTTTCGTAGATCATGTTTCTTACTCGTATAATTACATATGTATAAAGAAAACTATATTATATTAGGCTATGTATGCCATATGCAATGTATCTAGTCGCGCGTAGAGTGACCGTATGTAACACTTGATCTTCGTCTTTAACAATACGTTGGTTATAAAGATACACTGAAATTATTAGAAATCTGCGCAAGAGCAGATGTACCATTGGCCAGTATCACTAATAGTACAATTGTGACTGATTTATCCCATTTCTTATCCAATAAGTTATTCTGGTCGCAACGTGTACGGCCTATATTACTTTTCACCGCCGTTAGGATAATAGACAAGGGTACAGAAAGGTGTCATTCGCTTCGCTTCAACTCTGAACTTTGAATCGGACGACAAGGACCACTATTTTTAAACGGGTCACGCGAAAGCAAAGTGGAAAGTCTGCGAAAAATATCAAATTGGTAAGTTGCAATAAATAGTTTTCGCTCACAATACTCGAAGAAACTTTATACGAGAGTAACAAAACAGTGTCTAAATGTTTCTGACATTAAAAGTTAAAGACAAAAGAAAGTTTAGTGACACCTATCTTCACGTTTGCTCTAGCCTTGCTGTTGCTTTGTTTCTTGTCTATATTTTGTCCAATTGTACCTATATACTTTAGAGTTTGTACACAGCTTTCTTATTGTCTTGCCCTATTTGAACTCTTAAAATCTGTCGATGGCACACATCTTTTATCTAATTTACGTGGCTAGCTTGACATCATGGCGTTTTTGAACTCATTGATAAGTAGGATTTTTGCCTTTTGTCAAAGTCATATTTTGGTGTAATTAAAATATATCCTTTTTAAAGATGCAAGTGAAGTATTTTCCCAATGAAGCTGTTGAAAATAAATAAAAATATGTCTTCTATATTTCGAAATCCAACAAAAGTAAAGCTGATAACGTCATATTTACGTATTCTTACCATGTAATCGTAACGAAACGACACCTTTCTGTTTCAATGCCCATTCATCATAGAAGCACACCGCCACTCGTCTCTTATTCGCGTCGCTTTTGAAATCAGTTGCTGTTGAGTGCGTGTGGGCGGACGGCTTGACCTACTTGTTTGATGTTATGACCCCCTGGTACTGCGCTATTGAGCGCGCTTAATGTCAACTGCATTTTCATAATAATTTTTGAGGAAGGTGCTACCAGGCTAGCAGCGTGAATGATGGGGTAGAAAGCAGGGGTGAAAACTAAAAGGAGAAATCCGTTTTCCTTTATTTCTGGTTGGGTTACGGCGCGGCGGCAACGGCGATTAGACGTAGATCGGCTATGAAAGAAGATTGATCTGTCGTGGCCGAATCGTTAAATTGTTCATCATAAAATGGTCGACGGTTCATTCATGAAATGATGGCATTTAATTGTGGCCACATCAATCTCTATTCACGTTACACTAACGGAATGTGGAGAGTGGTATACACAGCCCTCTTACTTTATTCAATATCAGGGATGTTTACACACGGGAAGAGTACACTCTGGTGGTTTGAAAAAGGTGAAGCTTCTTTATAAATACGACGAGTTTCTTTATTATTATTTATTACACAGTGAGCTGTGTAATAAATAATACATAATAATGTGGTACAATGCTGAATCGGTTATTGCGATGAGTCGCAATAACCGATTCAGCATTGTACCTCTCCGTTACCGTTTTCACGAAAGAAGCGAATATTTTCGCAAAATAGCGCATATTTGAATCCAGGCCAAGCACATTGTTTTGTTTGAATAACAAACAAGTCGGACAGACAGTTTATACAAACAATTGTTTTATTCTTACTTACCTACTGTTTATTGTACTTTTAATTTAGGGATGTCATAATACTTTCTCGTCGCTCGTTCATAGTCTTTTTTTAATGAAAACCAGACAGAAAACATGGTTGGGATATAAGTTGCCATCTCTCTGATCTTTACTTCAATATAAATAAACTGAAAACGTAAGCATTCGGGAACATGTTTGCTATTGATAATTAAAAGCGACTTTAAATTAAGGACATAAATATAGTCTAAGACCATTTTTGAACTTGAAGTTTACACTCCTCTTCGTTTTTTTAATTTCTATTTCGGAAGATGATTCAGATAAAGTGTTTTACGATACCGAACCTACCTCTGACGTCGTAACTCTCCACGCTCGTCGCAAGTCACCCCTAGAAGCCTATTTATTACTGTTACAAAATTAACCTTTCAAAGTACAGGTTTCGTGTGTCAGGGGCCGGGGCCAGTAACAAATTACGTTCACTAACGCGGGGCAATCCGGCCGGTCAGCGCCCCTTAAGCCAATAAAACAACATGTTAACTCTGTATCCATTTTAATTTGCGCCCCTACGGACTTGAGTCACAGTAAATCTAATGAAACAGTATATTTATTCGACGACGCAAACCCTGAGAGGAAGATAGACAAGATATCGGCTTCGGCTACTATCTAAAATTGAGTGCAGGTTCCAGGCAAAGACACTTGGAAGAAATTGGAAGAAACCTCGTAGAGATCATAACTAAATATAATATTCCAGATTGGTTTTTTTTTTAAATCGCTACTAAATTTCTTTTTAGAGTTTTTTTGGAGTTTACTTTTTGTTTTATTTACCTAGTTAATTTAGGTAAGTTTATTCGATACAAATATTATTGAACAAAAATATACCTTCACCGATTTGTTTCAAGACCCAGTCACGTACATCATATTTTTCGGTGGTTCGTATTTTTAGATTTGGCTATTTACTGTAACTTCGATCACCAATATCGATCACCTTTCTATGTTGAGCCTGCTGCGTATTGCATGTAATTTTTGTTTTTGATTCACACTTTATACATACCTGTATTTTTATTGCAGTAAATAAATATTTGATTTTATTTGATTCAATCGAGCTTTGCGACTTGTAATGGATGACAACCCACTTCAAGTGACCAAGTTGAACCACTGATTGTCATGTATTCTGTGTCCTAGTTAAATACTTCATCTAATTGTTACGAGTCTTCAGACCTTTGTCAAACAGAGTGGAGCTGAAATAGGTTGCTCTGCTACTCTCGAAATAATTCAATGATTTCCTCTAACACAGATGTAAGAAAGTAATGAAGAGTTTGAAGGATTATTTTATTACTTACCTAAATACAGTCAACAGATTAGGCTGTTATTCATAAACGTGATTTAAAGTTACGCCACCGGTTAGCCGTGTCCCTTTCTATCTTGACCTTTTTTAACAAAGTGTGAAAGGGATAGCAACACGATTTAAAGGAAGTGAGGTTTAACTAGGTTTATGAATAACAGCATTAGACTACAAAATTCACACTGTTAGTAAAACTTAAAACTACATTAATATCTTTAAAAATAAATTTTTTTTAGGGGATTTTATCTTTTTAGTCGCTTCCCTATAGCGGACGGTAAACGCCCTCTGGCCAAAACTCGGGGCTGACGACACCTCGTTGGTGTTTAGACAGAATCCTGAGTAAGAAGGTCTTAAAATGTATAAGCCATCTTGACTCGAGAAGTTATATCTTCCCCTCCAAGAGTTGCTCCCTGACGTTATGCCGGAGTTTCATACCCTCGATATGGCGCACCATGTCATCGGGCGTAATCGTATCTATATGACGGCAGAAATACGGTACACCACCAGCAGTAAGTAAGTGGTAGTACCGTACAACTTGATCACCGGTGGTACAACTAACAGCAGATCAAGGGTAACACTTTGGACCGTTCTTATTAACTGCGTCATAAGAGTTGAATTCGAACTGCAAGTATTTGATTTGATCTGCTGTTGTCCGTACTAACCCTGACGGGCCCCGCATTGAATCTTACCATCCGGTGAAAATCAAATAAGTCAAATACGCTATATTATAAGAATTATTGAAAATTTGGAGAAACCAATTACACAATCCGACTCAAAACGTCTATCGGGAAACAGCGTATTCATGACACAGCCAATAAAAATATATGCCGATATGTAAACCCGGGGCAAGGACGGGCCCTTCGAATAAAAGTGACTTCCCACGACCCTCCGAAACATTTACATACAGTTTCTGTTCGGAAATATGGGGAGATAAATTTCTTGTTGGACGTAGCATTGTGTATTGCCAAGAAATATTTACTGTGTTGGGTCAAAATTAATCTAAAAGATGGCTCCAATTTAAGTATTAACAATGTAAAATGGGGTTTTTATTTATAGTGTTTACACGTTTTGTAGGTTTAGATAGTTTAGATTTAATTTGTATTTATTTGTAAATTATATACTTCCTCAATAAAAACTAAAATAGTTTACTACAATGTAAAAATAAGAAATAACAACGATTTGTAAATTATCTTTGTCTCCATCACTCGCAGCTTCTAATAACTAAATTAGCGATAGATTGACGGTGTTTTAAGTTCAAAATAACGGCCCCTGTAGACCAGGTGTATGCTTTTGCAGAATTGCTAATAAAATGGTAATGTAAAATAAGTTCTATCCATTGACGTTACGTCAGCCAGAGTCGAGCAGAGATTGGAAGTGCGACGTCAGAGTCCAGCTGAATGGTAATTTTTTTCAGCATATTTTTATGCTTAATCGCGACTACCAAAGCCCAATGTAGTCCTTTGGTATGTTAACAAAACCTAAGGTGCGTGTGTCCCATAAGGAAGTAGCTCTATATTTTTCCATAATAGCAATATATACTTTCATGCCGGCAGAACGATTGAGCGAATCATCTGAAATGATTGTGATGTGACACGAGTCACATCCCATGTGACGGCGTGGATTATTGATTGTCGATTCATCGTGGGAAAATAATAGAAATAGTACAGTACGGATGGAAGATTTCTCAACTCATAATAGCGCTCTTTTCCATGATTCTGTGCAGTGTGTGTGTTTGTTTTCCCACGGGAACATGAAGCAACGGCCGCAAACTTTAAACCCGCGGGCGACATGTCTACAACAACATAATCACAACATAATCTAGTATCATTATAACTCAGTAAAATTAACTTGGATTTTGACAAATATAAATTGTGACGAATTGCGAATAGGCCGAATTGCGGTTGTGTCCGAACATGAACAGAAATTTGTTATACTTTCGATCGCTATTTGAAAAGTCGCTTGAAAATAATAATAAATTCTTAAATAAACCCAATATTATTATTATGTCAAGACGATTGATTCATACACAAAGGATATATTGTGTTGTATTTACCCATGATGAGAAAAAAAATCGTCAGTTATTTCCTTATTAAAACATCATAGGTATGGAAGGATTTCTTCAACCTGCAATCGCTGATGGCTCTAGATCACGAGCTTACGTATGGGTATAATGTTCAATGGGATCAGCACCAGCTAATTATATTAGCTCTTTATCCTGGGTCGATGTAAACGCAAAGTTGGCAACATTAAAGTTTGCCCCTTTGTTTAATACTGCGCTTTACAGCCGTTTAATGGCCGCCGCCCGACATTATTATAGGTTATTAAATTCCGTCCCGGCCCTGTAGCCGTATCCGATACTTTACGACACAAATATTTGATCTTTGAGTGGCATTTTAGAAGTGCTTTCCAGTTTTCTTAGGGCAGGAATGACTGAAGGAGCCGAGATTCGTCAAAGTCTGCGCTAATTACCTTTATAAATTTTATTTATATATAATTTGCACCTTAACAGCTAGTAGCCAAATAGTACAAAAATAAAATTATTATTACTACTAAACACTCATTCAGTCAATCGAACTTTTAGGCATTATTCTTTCTGCTACCCTCTTACATTCTGCCATCAAACATCCCGGCGCACTCGCATAAATGATAAATGGAGAAAAAACATCACGACCGGGATTCGAACCAGGGCCCTCGCCATTCCGTGGCATGCTCACCGTGATATCATACCCAGGTCGTCTAATTTTGTCTCCCGTCTTAGGGAGACGGTAGCGACATCTATCCAGTAATTGTGCAATTACTCAAATTCATGTCTAACATTGCAGTTGTAAATCATGTTTTTAATTGATGACGCATTCCTTTTTCATATTTTCTTGCATATGCGCTATGCGAAACGAAAATCTAGATGATACGACCTTTTTGTTCAGTTTTTGGCATAAATCTGACTTCGACTTGAGCGCAAATTAAAATCGTAGCTCCAGATGAAGGCCGATGAATTTTGACAATTAAAAGAGCTAGCTCACATTGATAAATTGTCTCTGAATCTTAGGCCGATTTGTACTAACATAAATTCAGAGTATTAATGACTAAACCCGAGTTAAATCACAAAAATATGACCTTAATTTTGGATTGAAGTAATATTTTCAAATGTAGAGAATTATAATATTTATAATGTAGATAAAAATTATTATTCTCTCCATTAGGTATATGCTCTGAAAATTTTAGGTATACTAACACTTGCAGTACGAATTCACCTCTTATGACGCAGATAATAAGAACGGTCAAAAGTCCAGTGTTACATTTGATCTGCTGTTAGACCTAGGGTATATTGTAACACTGAGTAATTAAAAAAAACTGTTTATAAAAGTGTCTCTCTGTTACTTCTTTCGATGGCAAAATCCCAAAAATGGTTATATCTTTCACCTATTCAATCAAATGGCATTTCGTGAGGAAGCATATACTGAATTCCAGTACTAAACACAAAGTCAAATCGAGGCATCTGTACAAAGGTAACGTACTCGCTGAACAAACTCTAAAACACACACATTAGCGACCTTTTGCTTAATTAATTCGCCGCCTACGAATGTTCCAAAGTTTACTTATAAGTCCATGTATTTACATTTACCTCACAATGTGTCAAATTCGTGTAACCTATTTTGAACTCTATATTCTGTAGCATAGGAACGTGTGGTTTATTGTACTTTAGGACTTGATATAACTGCTTATTAGGTAGATATAATTTTTGTTCCTTCATTTTCTTTTGAATGTATTCTTATGTCGCCCAAATAAGTGCTGTTTTGAAAAAAGATCAAAGTTTTTATAAAAATACAAGCATTCATGAAGAGACGGCAAATGTGGAGGAATCTAAGTGTGCTAGGATCGTAGCAGATGACAGTCCATCGTCTCTACCTATCCTACTAGAAACAGGCGTGAGGGCCCATAACCAATTGGAATTATGCGCAGGATTAAATACATTTATTTAAACTTTAAATAGTTGTTGACAGGATCTTTTAATTCTGACATAGTTTATATACATTGTATATGACAATTTTACAAACTTCAAACTAATTATGAAAAGAGGTATCTAGCTACGTCATACAACCTTGTATTTTATTTTTATTTCATTGTCTTAGAAAGGTGAGGAAAATACTTGTTAAGGAAAATGCGACTTTAAACAAAAGCGTCCCCGAAGCAGCAAATTCTAGTCTACGTACCCCGCATAACATAATGTGCCACCTGTGACCACCAAACTACATTCAAACTAGCTGACATAGTTTATTTACACGGTCGAAAGTTCGAAAACAGGTCAGTGGGATTTTTCTCGACTCATTGCGCTTGAAATTCATAATACTAACCCAACTTTTAGCTTGCAAATACTTCGACTGTTATGAGGAAAAATCTACACAATCTGCTTTAAGATAACGGTTTTATTTTAAGTTCAATCAAAGATGACGTATGGAAAGTATGTAGAACCAATTTTAAATTATCTCTACTATTGAAATAAGAAGTAAAACATAAAAATCAAAACTTAGACAAGTACAGTATAGTATATTATAGTAGAGATATGTTTGGTTTTGTGTACTAGTCTAATTTATGTACCTACTCTAAGTACCTACGAGGGCCGGATCTGACCTTTGCTCAAAATAGCAAATCTTCATTTGACTATTATAAGTAGGTACATATACAGAAGAAAAAATAATGGAGAGTTTCCGTTCTCTAAAATTAAGCTTAAACGAGTTTAAAAATAATGTCATTATATTAAAACTTACTCATTCTAGTTTAGTCACGTCAACATACCGTTAGTTTTGGAAAACGCAGGTCATAAACTCAAAAGTACATAATTTTAAAAAAAACTTACCTGCTGCTAAATTTAAACTAAATATGCTTGTACGCTTGCTAACCCTACTACGTACGTTTGTTAATTACATTTCGCTTCTGCAAAAAAACATCTGCAGTCATTCTGCAGGTGCAAATATCAAATTCAAATGAGACTGAAAAGTGTACGCCAAGAGCTGGGCAGCCGTGTTAAAATTTAATTAGTTGCATTAAATTAACGTTGGATGAAGTTTGCAAAAATGAAAATGTCAGTTTTAGCAAGTTAACAAGTGCATGGAATATTTTTTTTAAATAAATGTATTTGCCACAATATTTTCCAGGTGCATCGACGTCTATGAGTAAGTAAAACTCATTGTATAAATTAAAACGAATACACTATTTTATAGTTACAAGAATTTTCAAAACCACACACACACACACAGTCATAGGACAGTGTCACTGACAATACATCGAGTTCTCAAATCATTTTCTTCGAATTTAAACATTTTTGTCTTGAAATAATTTCTTGTGGGAATGTTCTTGGGATAACCAACAAAAATATTAACTGTATTACATTATTATATCAACCTTTTTAGCGATATATCACATTGTGAATACGATTTAAGGTGGATTCAAAATCACAGCACTTTTTTGCGTTTTCATCATCATCAGCCCGTATCAGTTCACTGCTGGACACAAGCCTCTCCCAAAGCATGCCACTCAACCCGATTCTCGGCCTTAACCCAGTCTCTGCCAGCCACCATGCGCTCCATCGTGTCGAGGTTACACCACGCTACCTACGTTTACCCGTTCGTGGCCTCCATTCCAGAACCCGTCTACTCCATATCGGTTCTACAACATATGGCCGACCTACTCCGAAAACATATGCAAATAAACCCAAAACTTAATCATCAAAACGCTTCCGCAGTCCCTAATGCTGTAAGGTTCCCTATTTCTGTGCATAAATTTTTATGTCATAACATAACATGGCATACCTTAAATTGTACTAGTAATAACTACGCATAATAGTCATTAGGCATAACTTTATAGGCATAATATTATTAAGCATAACTACAAACAGCATAAAGATTGTTAAGAATAATATTATAAAGCCTAAATAAACTTTGTCATAATGATATTGAAACATAATTGTAATAATCATATTAATTACTCGCCGAAAAATATACTCCTGAAGTTTTAAAAACAAAAATTAAACCAAGGGCCACCCCCGCCGCACCGTAACCAACTATTACACTATAATACCTACTTTTTGATTGTAGGTATATAAAATAAACATGTTGGCGGCTTACGGGTGGCCCAAGGGCCACCCCCGCCGCACCGTAACCTACTATTACACTATGGTACCTAACTTATATCTGATATACCTACCTAATACCTACTTTTTGATTGTATATAAAATAATCATGTTGGCGGCTTACGGGTGGCCCAAGGGCCACCCCCGCCGCACCGTAACCTACTATTACCTAATACACCATACATACAACACCAATACCAACAAAAAAGAAGAAATACACAAACAAACATTATTTATGTATAATATCTATTAGACGAATAAACAATATGCCATAAAACAATATGGAAATCAAAATTAGGGCAAAAACGATTAGCCCAAACTAGAATTATGCTTAGTTAGATTGTATGCCCAAAAACAATTATGACAAAATATGATTATGACAAAAAACATTATGCCTAACTCATTATGCTAAATTAAAATAGGACAAAAAAATTATGCGAAAAAAAGGGTTCCCATGCTGTAACTACTAACTCGTAAGAGTTACAGCTTAACTTACGCAGGTCTACGCCGCTGGGACTAGCGTAGACCTAATTAACTTTAATTGCCACTGTGCAATTCGCTCTGCCGGCAATTAGCGAAATAGCTACTCTAAAGACTACTCGGAAATACTTAAAGGACTTGTCAAGCATAACACAAGTAAAGTTTTCAATCAACAATGTTTATGAGAATTAAAAAAGGACATCCTTTATTTATTAAGTAGGTTACAAGTAATGATGGATGGGAAGCAAACTGCGATTGACGATTTATATAAATATGCTAAAATGTTTGGCTTAATTTTCGAAATTCGCAGAAATACTAAGATTTTCAATACCTGTCTGAAAAGGGTCCCGAGGTATTATAAAAGACATTGCCACATTTCAATGGAGCTTTGCCCCATCTACAAAACTACGTGATCATTTTGTTGGGGACTTATTACAGGTTTCATATTGCATAATCATAATCAGTATCATTTTCTACTACTCTCGCAACTCCTATAGAAGAATAACAAAAACAATGAATAAATCGCTTCGATTTCATACTATTTTCTGAATTCTTAATTAAGCTGTTTTTTTCGAATCGCAACTTGTACAAAACTTTATTTTAAGCCAATAATTTTAATAAAAAACGGAGATATTTGTTCATTTATTCGTTATCTTGTACAACTTGCGGTTGATGGTGTTGGTGGGGCAGAATTTGGCATTGTCATTTCGAACTTCAACAATGTATTAACAACAAAAACACAATTTATTTATAAACAGTTCAGAAAACAAATATTTCAAAGCACGAAATGATTCGCATGCAAGAGTTAATTTAAAAACAAAAGCCAACTATAAAATGTGTGAGCAACAACGACGTCATGAATAGAAAATCTGAAATGGCAATAATGTAAGTGTATGCCATAGTTTTATTCAAAAACCTCACATATAGCAGCTGTTCTTTATTCAGCTGAAGTCAGACAGAGCGGAAATATCCACAAAAGGCCTTTATCCCGACCTACGTCTACACCTGCCTGCCTCTACAATACAACGCGCTACGCCCCGTCTACACGTCTACATGACCACCAGGGACGAACTCAGTCGTACCGGGAGGTCTTATAAATTACATTATCCTAACCCAGACTTGCTATTACTTTATCGTCATAAACTCATGTCTGTTTCCCGTAGATGCAGATGGACTACCATCTGCTGAAATCCTGGCGTACAACCCTACATTATTAAATCTCTTCATACACACTATTGCTTCACACACGCAATAATGTCAGGTTGTTAACTTATGATGACCTAGATAAGCATTTCTTCTTTATCTTCGGATATTGATCAAATGTCAAAAATGTACAAAATAATATAATATCAGGATAATAATTATTATTTTGATATAATCCTAAAATATTTTCCGAAGGTAGTGTAGGACCAGATGATTATGCTCATTAATACCATTAGTAAACAAATGTTTATAAGAAGTCAATTTTCCATGTTATTGTTATTTATTTTATTAATAGTCCCACTGCTGGTCAAAGGCCTCCCCCCAACCCTTCCACTCATCTCTATTCTGCGCAGACTCAGACCACTCTCTCATAAAAACGTCAAGTTTTTTTTATGTTATTGATAAAAAAATAAAAAAATCTAATTCCAATATCCCGATAATATAGATAGACTGGCCTCACTATGACCACAAAATTATTGGGGGGTCAATCAATTCGCGTTCAGCATTCCCTGAATACATCCTGGCGTCTACAACCCCTACAGCATATGGCCGTGAAAGATTCCGAAATAGGACCATGTTTATTTATACTGAAAATACGTGACTTATTTGTGTTTTGCAACTACGTAGTTTTCAAATTAATTCAGAACCTAATCCTATATTGTGGAGCAAATGGAAGGTGTTACCCTAATATGCTAAGCAGATTTCTAAACTTCGACTTGACTAAGTGATTTAGCGTTGCCTTCAAATGCAAGTACGAGTAAAACGAAAGTAATTACGAATTTAAACTAATTCAATTAAAATGGTTCTCAGTTCAATTAGTTTACTCCCGAGTATAACGAGGCTAATTAAATTCAAATTGTTTCAAATACGTGTACTTATTTGATTTCTATAAATATCAAGCAGTGTATTGATTATTAATAGGCACATACAGTTAGAATATGACAGATATGTGTGTAATTTCAATTCCATATAGAATTATAAAGATATAACAGTAAACATTAAAAAAAAATGTACTTCTTACTTTCATGCACAAAATTTACTTCGGCAAAAATTCGTATGCTTTTCTAAACTATACAATCTTACAATTTTTTAAATGTTTATTACGATAAATACTATTTTTTAAATGCTTATTAATAACGTGATTCAATTTCGTTAAGTTGTAGTTCGCATAATTGCGAAAAACGGCCGTTTTTGGCACATTTGTAAACTACAACTTAGCTTGACGCAATTATGCCATGAATTGTATCTTACGAATAACATAATTATAAGTCGAAGATACTGCAACAAGTGGAAGACAAGATTCCGAGAGCCAGTAACCCTGGTACACCTGGTGAAATTGTATAGAAAAATGAAAAGAAAGTAGGTAAGGTTTGATAGTCGACAGTTCATCTGTTCACACAAAACAGTTGCAATCTACTACTTATATCGTATTTACAAGTGTACAATAGACAATTATTTTAATTTAGTTTACATTTTACTTGAAGAATTATTTTATTGCTGATTTGAATTATTTTACGGACAAATGGGTCAGCAACCCAAACATAAAACCCCTCGCTTACTCTTTACTACGGAACTCGGAAGGCGAGTGCCAAATGGGACACGAGATAAGCCGTTACTACAAACTCATTAATTATACAAAAAAAACGCAACCCTACCCAGGTGCAAAAAGAAGTCTTTTATACTCGAAACGAGGCGAGGCAATGGGGGTAATTTGGGCTAAATGCATGTCCCACGTACCGTGGGACCCGAACGAGCTCCAATTTATGGAGGCAATAAAAAGCCGCGAACAACTCAAATGGCAATACAATTCAAATGAATTGGCAAACTTTTACAAAACCCCGAGTTCCTGATTTGCGAAATTGTGGAAAACTCGCCCGTTCTCGCTTGATTGTGGATTATGTCATTGGAGTACATTACAGCATTAATTGTTATACTAAAATCGAGAGGGTTTTAGGGCTCGTTTGTTATAATAATATATATAAGGACCACTTTTAAATCTAAGTACATACAGGATTATACAGGGGAAACGTATTGCGATATTAGTAATAAAAGTACTTACTGTAAATGAAAAGTTTGGTCGGGGTTAGACACATTCTCGATTCGTCCAATTCGCGTTCTGACACAATTTATTCACAATCATCTTTTGACACAATTGTTCTGCCTAATCGTAACTGGACCAAGTAAACTAAGGTATAATTAAAAAATGACAGAGATCCTTCAGATTTCTATACATAAGTATACAGGGGGACCCAATATGGTTGATATTTTCTCAAGAACTACTGGACCGATTTTAATAATTAATTTACAATTACATAGTTTAAACTTTTATCTATCTAACAGTGAAATAATTTTTTAAATCGGTCAAGTAGTTTTTGAGAAAATCTCAACCTTAAAAACTCTCCTGTTCTTTGTCTTCGACCGTACCGTACATGGTATCTACGAGAATTTTCTGCTACAGATTCCATTCGAGAAAGCGTAGTAGCATTGTTTGCACGCAATTGCATTGCGGGTAAGCCGACGGAGCGCGGCAGTTCAGTCGCTGTGAAAACAATTATTGCGATGGCGAGATTAATCACGAATGTAATCAAACTTGTTACTGCATCCACTGTATTTAAATAAGCGTATTTGCGTGGTCTGCAAACGAGAATTGCGACGGAATATTGCATATTAGGACCCTGTGATACTATTGTTAGCTTCTGTATGAAAATACTCGTAGATAGATTATTATTATTACGGTCTTTTAAGCTGCGTCCGATGCGACGTGTTACCGTGTACACGGTACGGTTTCAGTGATATGCTGTTGTTGTAGCAACCCAAAAAGACCGAAGTTTGCGTCATAATATAAGTGTCGAGAACGACCGTACACGATTCGAGGCGTATAGAATTTGGTTAACAAAATTACAAGTATTAAAGCAATGTTTCAATTGTCCACAGACATTCTGCGTGGTATCGAAGCGTTTCCGCAAGAACTACATCCACCGGTTCACTGCGACCCGCTCGCTGTTCTGGTGGTCACCCTGGTCGCCGGTGCGCCGCGCATGCGTCTACCTCTCCACCAACCAGTACTTCGACTACATCGTCATGGCCACCATACTGTTCAACTGCGTCTTCCTGGCCATGTCGGAGACAGTCGAGGAGGCAGAGTGAGTATTCATGGTCTTTTGGCTTCCTGTTTCAGTCGTTTTCATAACGTCTCTTGGATGAGAAGGTAACGCCTCATCCCCCTTCGTTAACTAGTAGAGGTCGAATAAGTATGAGCCGCCCCTCCTAAAATCTGAAGTCCAAAAGTGTCCCAATGCCTCATAAATGTGTGTCAAATACATTGATCTCCTATAAACCACTAGATACACAGTCTGCCTTCTAAAAATGTCCGAGCGCAAAGAAGGTCCAAACGTATGAATGGACCCATTTGGATTCATTTGCTTTATTGGACATTATTTGGACGTTAACAATGGACCCTTATTTGGACGTTTTTTAAATTGTTTTAGTAGGACCTTTGTGTATTTAGTTGTTTATAGAAGATCAATGGTCAAATGTAAACAAATAGACGGTACTTACAACTACATACAAACTCCTTCGTAAGATATAATTACACACATTGAAACAATATTTTAGAATGGCGGGCCACGCCCTCGTAGACGATCTCTACCTGTAATTCGATACTACATCGTTATGGCCGCCCTGTTCAAAATATTAAAATTTAATATTAAAACTTATACACATAAGAATATTGTAACCACATTAGTCAAAACTCTCATTGTTCAACATTTACTAACTCGTATACTCCAAAGTCCGCTAAGAAACAGTTTGTGTAGTGGTTGCGCAACTATACTTGACCAGACACTACACAAACCACTGCTCGAGCCAAAGTAATTGCTAGAACTTTCCTATTGTAAGAAATGGAACATTTTTGCTTTCCACTAAATGAAAACCTCACTCTTCCGATGAAAAGGCAAGATATCACAGAAATATGCTGATTGAAATACAAAAATAGAACCTGGTTTTTTTATGATTTCCGTAGATCTGACTTAATTGATAAAAAATTTAATTTGTGGGTAAAGCTGCACTCTTTATTTTCTAAAATAAAAAATACGTAAACTAGATTTTTTTACAATTAAAACCATAACCTTCGATGACCAGAAATTTACAAATGGCAAAGGGCAACATTCCGAAGATTGTAATAGTCGACAGAAAATATGTTTTATAAGTTTCATCACATCTATACTCAATATATTTATTGCATTCCATAAGTTATAATACAGATGTTAATTTAATTAACATTAAAATGTTGCAATGCTCTTTATTGACCTTGTCTAGACACAGCAATACAAGAGAGAGACGACATTTTTTGTTCAAATAAAATGTAATTTGCAGTAACTAAGTAAGTAGTAGGTAACGATTGTTTATTATTATTATTATTTTCTCATTTAGAAATTCCTCTACTGCATTTAGCATGTGTTTTAGCAATCGTATGGATGTTTTTTCATATTTTTTTCATCTACAATAGTGGACCTATATTTCCAGAACCTTTTCACCTCACTTCACCTCAATACCCTTCTTCTCACAAATGATAGCGAGCCTATGAAAGCTAACAAAGGAGCATCACATTTCCAGCCAACATCTACGTAATGTGTAATAAACGCCCAGTCCGTTGGCGCCCCCTATCACGTCATAACGTCCCTATTAGCGCCCCTCTCACGTGCCAACACTTTGCACCCGTCGCTGAGGCTCTGCATACTGCATACTTGATTACGTATAACAGCAGATCAAGTGTAACACTTTGGACCGTTCTTATTATCTGCGTCATAAGAGTGCAATTCGTACTGCAAGTGTTACCACTGATCTGCTGGTGTCCGTACCATTAGGCTGTTGCTGCTACTGTTGTGAATACCTTTAAGAATAGAATAGTCTGCGACCTCAATCAAAGGCAAGGACATGCCTGTGTCGTAATTGTAGAATACATACAGGTAACTTAAAATTATTATATGTACCCGGATTAAATTCCAATTCCAGTTGCCAAAAATTAAAAATACCTTAAAATATAAAAACTCCAAAACACAGTAACGATGCACATCAAATTAATATTTTTTTGATAGTTGAATTTATTGTAAACTAGCTGTACCCCGCAACTTCGTTTGCGTAGAAAAAGTTATATTCTTAGTTCACCTACCACCATGGCTTATAGCCTATGAGCTGTCCGGATATTTCAGCTATCTCCTAGTGAAACTCCCGTCAAAATCCCTTCAGTAGTTATGGCGTGATACTTGAACATAGTCACAGACAAATAGTCACAGACAAACCGACATACAGACAAAAATTCTAAAAATTGGTGTTTTGGCATCAGTATCGATCCTAAAACACATTTCAATTATTCTTTTCAAAAAATATCCAATGTACAGACACAACTTTTTTACAGTCTTATTATACTTATGACATAGATATATTATTTTTCCCTAAATTGTTTAATTTACTTACACGCAGTTTAGTTACAGTTTAGTTTAGGTAGGTAATAATAGCTTGTTATTTACTTATATAATTATATTCTTTACTGTGCAATAATCACAGAAAAATAGCCCCTGTAGACATTAAAAGGAAAATTATCTTACACGCTGTGCAGAATTAATGTATGTCACAAGCCTAACCATCCATTTAATTTTGTCGAATGAATTCAAGGCCATCCTATATACTATATGTTATATGTGAACTTTAGCGGCACACTCCAACAATTTTCCATTTCTCGAGATACCCACATTCTCA
Organism: Tachystola acroxantha; assembly: GCA_963506565.1. Classification (NCBI taxonomy): domain Eukaryota; kingdom Metazoa; phylum Arthropoda; class Insecta; order Lepidoptera; family Oecophoridae; genus Tachystola; species Tachystola acroxantha. The sequence goes on from OY735887.1 coordinate 8,622,267, forward strand.
TCGTCGATGTGTGATTCAAAACTAGCAATTTAATAGAGTAGTTTGTGCCCCAACGTGATTGCTAACTTGAAGTTTGTGTTTGACTAGCACGCCACGTCCGACGTTAATTAACACCGAACTAGTACTAAGTTACTGGACTTGACAATCTTGTTAGTCGAAGCCAATTTTCGACAATATTATAGAGAATATTGGAAATGAAATTTTTTATTAGATGTTTTGTAATACCTAGAGTATAGTATTCAAATAACTAAAAATACAAACTAACTTAACTAACTTGCTAAGCCATTCAGATAGTTCACCCGACCTATTTTGTACATATAGTTTTAGTTTAGTTTAGGGAGTACTTTTATTTTTAGTTTAATATTCCATTAGATTGTTTTATCTAAATACTTATAAAATTGAAAATGTGCGGCATGTATTTTTTTCCATTTCGTCCACTGTCTACTTAAGTTTCCCGACGTAACACTAGATAAATCATCTTCAAAATAAAATGCCGAAGGCGGCTGCAAAAGGGAATCCATTTTAATGACAATTAAATTATCGTTTTATTACTCCGACTGCGCCATGTAAAGAGCGAGACAATCAAACAACACGAGTGCTGAGCTTAGACTGATTTATTCAAGATTCGTAACTACCTACAATACAATAATAATGAGAAATATATGAAATATGTAGGTAGATGCCATACTCCACAGTAGTCTTATTCAGATATAACTAAGTATATAGATAATTTTCTCTAAAACTGATTGACTAATATAAATTATTTAAGTTCTCCAATGGATACCACAAACGGTTAAACGTAGTGTGGGAGAGATAACCTGCGCAAAGTGGCTGGTAGGGACTGGATGCAAAAAGCCGAGAATCAGGTTGAGTGGCGCGCCTTGGGAGAGGCCTACGTCCAGCAGTGGACTGATACGGGCTGATGTTGATGTAGAAAAAATTTATCAATTTTGAACATTTCCTTTTCGATACTTGTATAAACTAGGTTATTATTCTCACTTTAACTTAAATGTATGTGTATGTAGGTATAGGTAAGTGATTTGTTGAAGTAAAAAAAAATAGTTGACATTTAATAATAATAATGAAAAGCATTTAATAAGCTGCTATTAGTATATACTAATGAAACTTGCAATTATGACAATTGCAAATTTAAATTCAAATATAGTACTAGGTTTATGAACAGTGCAGGTACTGGTGCTGCTCTTTGCTCTCCTATCACCCAGCCATGTGATTTAAAATATAAATATTACATACTGGAGAAAAAAATCTCAAGTATAAATGCCCCACTCGTTCTGTCTAATGACCGCCTGACTGCGCATAGGACACCTACTACTGAGTAGTCAGCCCAGGCTCCGGGCACAGGCTCCGGCCTATTTGGGCTGCTATTATTACACGCCAAAATTTACATTTTATGTCGAGTGCTTTAGTTCATATAGCGTTTCCATGTCAATAAATTTGTTGTGCTAAATAAATAATAATAAATAAAAATAATAATTATTATAATATTAACCTAAAAAAAATATAAACTAAAATATAATAATTAAACTTTGCCTTTTGTACACAATGTGTAAAAGCTTAAATAAATAAATAAATTAAATATATAATTAATATGTAAAAAAATATTGTTATGTAAGAAATGTGACGTAACCTTAGTGTACCTAAGTCAGAATAAATGAGTAAGAGTATTGGCTGACAAATAAAATTTCTATCCTATTTTAAATACCCTATAGCGATCGCAGGCCACTGTGTAGTTTTGAATCATTAGTTAATTAATAAATTACATAAACCGGACACAATCACAAATGATTAATACAAGTGCTCATTTCGAAACGCATCGCGGATTTCGGTGTCGGTGGATTTCGACAAACACAAATTTTGCACATCCATCGTGAATGCGAGCCTGCGGTGCATCGATTAGACCTCATTAGGTCTCGCACTAATAAATTTATACGGGAACGTGAGCCGCATGAGTAATTTCAATTTAGACTGTGATATTTTAGAGTTTAGTATCGCATCTAATTTATGGATTGGTTGGTACTTTTTACTGTAGTGCTATGGATATTATAAATGTACTCAGAGCAAACGAATAATTAGTCATGAACATGAAATTATTGCTCTATTTCCGGATTCAATAATAAATATAAATAATTAAAATTTCTTCCCGTGGTACACCGAGGTGAATAGCCGAGGTGGACCACGGGCAATAAGTGCAATATAACCCATTTATCACATCATGAGTTGGCGGCGCTTGAGGTAGCAACAACGGGCCCATGGTCGACAGACTCTAAACATCTCATCTACTAGCTGTCTACCCGGTTTGTCCATGTCTCGGGCGATCCCAGGGTTGACAGCTACCTCGCTCAGCGGCTCATTGCAGTATTGCCATACAGCGAGGAAATGCTGCCAGCGTCCTCGGCAGCAATCCAAAGAACGAGGATCTTGACGACGTGTTTGTTCTTTAGTATTATATTTAGTTTTATTTTATAAACTCTACTATATGGAAATATGAACTAGATTGCTATGGTTTTATGTTGGTTGATATGCTATAAATGGTACATTCTTTTCGTCAGACTAGTAATGTTTTGTCTAAGAAGCAGTAGCTAACTATTGTGTCAATTCCAAAGTGACGTACGGACAACAGAAGATCAATGGTAACACTTGCAGTACGATTTTAAATCTTACGACGTAGAAAATAAACTCTTGATCTGCTGTTAGCGTACGATAAAATTAGTCAATAAGCTTGCGTCCCTCATACTCTTACGGGATATAGCATGTAAGTGACAGTGACAGTTCTGTTTAAATTTTGGGTTAGATTTGGAGGTCGCAATAAAATCTCACTAAAAAGAAAAGAGTTGTGAATTCAAAAATTTTAATTAAATTTTTAAAAATTTCAAATTTTTAGTTATCACTAAAAACTTGTCGCTAACATTTTTCTTCGCATTTTTTGTCAACACAAAGTCAAAGTAGCGCGGTATTGTTTTAGAAGGCGACATGTTATCGCTTCGTTCGTTCAACAGGTTATTGATTAAGTTCAGTTCAGCGCCGGATGCCGGAGACGGCAGCCATATTTAGTTATACCAACAACGTGCTATCTACAGAATGAGCTAGTTTCAAACACTATTTATTTGTTTTGTTATTTAAATTATTAGGAGAGCCTTATTATCGTTCGTTTGACAAACAACTTAGGATACTTTAACTTAAAGTTCAATTCAATTAAACCGTGTTATGTCACTTCATTAAAATCGCGTTAAGTTAGAAAGAGACAGTTTTTTATACCATTGAATAACTTTTATAGTCACAGTCAATTATTATCTAAATACCGCTATTAGCCATAAGGCTAATAGCGGTATTTAGATAATAATTAAGTTTAGGCCGGGACGGGAGCCATACTTACTTGGTTAAAGATAAGATAATTCTTTATTCCAAAAGTATTACACAAAGAAATAGGCATACAGTATATACAACTGGCGGTCTTATCGTTGAAAGTGACCTCTATCTTTGTGTAGAGGAATCCATTGATAAATAGGCAGGTTGATGTGCATCTTAAGTTTTCTATTTCGTTAATTACTTAGATTATCAGTAACCTGCTCGTTAAATTGTAGACGTTTCCATATACATCGTATATTGGGAATTAGACCCTTGTGTATGATGTTATGTACTAATTTATTATGTAAACCGCGAAGTTAATGTTTTATCGGATCCATCAACAGGTTATTGATTAAGTTCAGCGCCGGATGCCGACGACGGCGGCCGGTGTTTAGTTGTTCCAACGGCGCACCTAGGGCTGTCATGTCAAATAATGTTTATAAACCCACGACGCAAAAGAGGGGTGTCATAAATTTAACATATCTTGTGTGTGTTTTAACTTTTAAGCCGCGTACAGACATAGCGAGGCATGCGTCGCGAATGGTTCGTCACGAATGCCTCAACCTGAGGTACATTTATGCATGCGTCCCGAACGACACATGCTCAAACTGAGCACGCAAACAACCACGCACGGCGTTCGTCAGTTAAAAAATGGCTCCAGCAAGGCGAGACGCGCAGATTGCAGCTGCGGCCCATATAGTGATTCATTCAAAATGAAGAAAAAAAAAGTCGTTGGGAGGCAAAACGAATTTTTACTTTCGGTATCAGTCACCATGACGCAAAAAATACCCGTCCGTCCACACGGAGCGCACGGCTCGCACTGAGGCGGCGAGCGCTCTCAACGATCGTATGCGGCGAATGCTCACAGTGAGCACACACGTCCACACAGCCCGAGGCATGCGTGACGAACCATTCGCGACGCACGCCTCGCGATGTCTGTACGCGGCTTTAAGCGGGATAAACCCAAAGCGAGATGGTCAAATAACTCAATAGCTACGGCCAACAGTTGGCTGCACGGGGGTGCTTAATAAAGAAAACTAAAGGACCTGGACGCCCTAAAAGAAGTTCGTAGCTATTAAGTTCAATAAATTACTAGTTGTCTCCTCAACCACTACAACTAAGCTTTAAAGCTACACTTTTAAGTGTACTAGAAGTGGCCACCACAATAGTCCAGAGGTGGGTAATGAACCTGCGACGCTTGCGACGCAGTCTCGCGCCGTAGCCACTAAGCGGCTTCTAAAGTTACTTGTATATTTTAAATAACTTGGAAATTGCAACCCTAGATATTATGAAAGCCTCACCTTGTGGGCGAATTACTTATACACTCAAGATTTACACAGTTTCTGTTACATAATGCATGAGGTTTCATACATTTTTATTCGGTAATAAGAATAAGTGAAAAAGCGTAGCACTTTTCGTAGACCATCTACACCTCTAACGTAGCTCTAACCAACGAAGGACCGAAAAAAAGAATTATCAGGATTACGTTTTTATGTTTTCTATTTTTTCTTGTACAGTCGACAGCACATCAAGTGTAACGCTTTGGACTTTAGACAGTTCTTATTGTCTGCGTAAAAAGAGTTCAAATCGTACTGCAAGTGTTACCATTGATCTGCTGTCGACTGTACATACGACACCATCTTATCTCATATACTATCATTGTATTGTAGTTTAATATATGTTTAAACAATTAGATTTAACATCTCATTGAGCAGCTTTGTTTGTTAATAGTGGATACCAATTTCGGCTTTATAGTAACCTATCAAAATCTGAAAGTATCAGCCAAGGCTACTTATATTTAACTCGGGTTAACTCTAGCACGCGAATGGTGCTATTGTCCTATATAAATAAGACTTTGGTAGTCTATTATTTTATTTGTTTTGTTTTTGAGTCATGTTGATAAAGATAAAACAATCTCAGAACCAAAAGACTGAGGATGAAGTTATTAGTACCTAAGGCGCTACTGATTACTATTAGAAAGAGAACATACTCGTAAAAGTTTATTCCCGTGACCCATTACTAGCTAGACATAAACTGTCCGGGATATCTCCTCACCTCATAGACAGACGTGTGGTTTTTGTAGGGGCTAGCAATAAATTTTATAGCCCCCGGGGCAGGGTTGCCAATCCTACGAGGCCGAAAAATAGCAAATTAACCGTACCTAATAGTAAAGTAGAAAATATTTTAATGTTTTTGTTATTATTTTTCATACATTGACATTCTTGGATTAAATTTTTGCCACTGATCACCTTAGTCTACTATTTAGTACCTACCGATATTGGAAACAAGCTAAATACTGTCGTCAATTATGGTTTAGTTGCTGTAATCACTTAATATCTGTATGGCGTGATACATGGCAGTATAAACAGTGGAAATACAGACTGAAACTGAAACAGGCAAGGCATTGAAAAAACAGCAAAAATACTGTTAAAGCAGTAGGGTTGGCAACACTGCCCCGGGTCACAAGTGAGGTGTCGCGGACGTGACTCGGCCTGTCTGTCCCGGGCGGATTAGCCGCGATCCCGGGATAAATGTCAGATTATAACGTCAATTGTTATCGTCCGGGCAGTCGTCACGCGTTTCAAAATGTTCGACGTTCCGTAATGTGTGAATGGCTTTATGAGATTGCTTTGTGGGTGTTAATTTGTATGTGATTTTTATAATTATGGAGGTGGGGTTCCATAACTGTTATAAATTAATAAAGGGACATTTTAGTCAGAATAGTGAAGTATGTAAATTAAAGCGTAAAATAACGTAATGATTAATATTCCAGATGAATATGAAAGGCCTTAGCGACACGCTACTTTTCAGGCCTTTTCTACTCTCGTGTATTCTAATTAATATCGCTAAAATCAGTTTAATTGCAGTCCCATCCCATGCCACTAATATTATTAGGTCCTTACCATTGATCTCCTGTAAACAACTAGATACACAAAGGTCTTACTAAAATAATTTAAAAAACGTCCAAATAAGGGTCCATTGTTAACGTCCAAATAATGTCCAATAAAGCAAATGAGGGTCGGAGAGATTATAAATAAATATATTATATTCAAAAAAATCGACTTTATGTTCCTCGCTTACAAAACGCCAAATGCAAGGACCTAATAAACGCGAAAGTTTGTATGGATGGATGGATGTTTGTTGCTCTTTCACACAAAAACTAATGAATGGATTTTAATGAAATTTTACAATAATATAGCTCATAAATCAGAATAACACAGATTATAATTTATAAAGATCCTGCGCCGACGAAGTCGCAGGCAGAAGCTAGTAGTCAATAATTACAAAAAAAAACATGTCTAAAATAACCGAAATATGTTATTCCCTTTTACAGGCAGAATTTATTCGATTCGTTCAATTATCTGTTGTAGTGTACTTATTAGTTGTAATTCAGTTCGTTCTCGGCTGCGGTAAGTTCGTGCTTGAACGGGAAATTGTTTTGTGAAGTTGGCAAGGCGGCGGCGGAAAAAAGAAGTTATCGACTGCAATTATTTACTGGAGAAAATTAACTGCGCTCGCTTCGCGGGAATATTTCTAGAATTGTACGATAAAAAAAACGTAAAAGTTGGTAGATATATAGGTACTGCTTCTTATTCTGGCCCTATTGACAAGGTCTAATTTTTTTTATCTCCCTTGATTAAATATTTTTATGAAAATATAGGTAAAATTCAGGGACCCATATTTTATTCTTTTATTTATATAACGTCGTGTTCATTATTTAAAAATTAAGTTAAGATCGTGAAAATTAAAAAGGACGTAAGTGACGATGACGTCACATTACTGAAACGGTTTCAGTATTTGTAAGAGTGTGTTCATTGCCATTTTTCTTGTGGACTCGCCAAATATGATTCTGACTACCTAGAAAGCATTGAAAAAGTGATACAAACAAAAATACAGTGTATTAATTGACTTGGCTGTATGGGTTAGATTCCCTTTGCCTATTACGTCAGAGCCACAGTACTTCCGGGATGCCTAATTTTACAGAAAACCTTTTTTTTTTCTCGGAATGTATCTACGAAAAAATTCTGAAAAAAATCTACGTATTCAGAGAGACAAAATCTTTAAAGGGTTATTTTCTTTTAGCATGTTAAAATGATTAGATGCTACTTGTGAGAAATTTGTGGCGCTGTGATCACTATAAACTTCCGTTACGGAAATTTTGGTCAGCATATATGGAGTCTGCCGCCAAATTTATCTTCTCCTCGGAGTTGATGTGTTCCGACAGTCTTCACAGTGCCTCCCTTCAAGGTCGGCAGCGAACCATCAACCCCGTTGGTGATTGTTTTTAGGCGACATTGACAGCTTACCGTCAGGTGGCCCGCCTTCTTTTCTACTTCTTATTTCTTTTCTCCCCTCCCTCATAAAAAGTAGAAAAAAAATGCATTGCAAGTAACCGTCCATATAATACCTGTCCCAAGACTTATGCTGCACGATTTCTCTAAGTAATTATTCAATTGCCCGCCCTACAATTATCGCTATTCTACGTAATTACAACGTCGAGGCGCAAATCTTGGCAGCTGTAACTGTACAATATTGTGTAAATAAATTGTACAACGTTAATCGGGAACTTTCGATTCTGCGCTTCCCGGCTTGTTATAATTGGATATCATGCTAGAGTACACAGATTGTTACAAGCGAGTTATTAAATGTTGTTGTAAGGCAGTTTGCTTTTGTAAGTAGGTAGAAGTTCAATTGTTTCTTGTAACTTTTGGATAACTTAAATGACAATGCCAGATTCTGCCCCACCATCAACCGCAAGTTGTACAAGATAACGAATTAATGTAAAAATATCTCCGTTTTTTATTAAAATTATTGGTTTAAAATAAAGTTTTGTACAAGTTGCGATTCGAAAAAGCAGCTTAATTAAGAATTCAGAAAATAGTAAGAAATCGAAGCGATTTATTCATTGTTTTTGTTATTCTTCTATAGGAGTTGCGAGAGTAGTAGAAAATGATACTGATTAAGATTATGCAATATGAAACCTGTAATACGTCCCCAACAAAATGATAGGTACAGCTTAAATGGTCACGTAGTTTTGTAGGTGGGGCAAAGCTCCATTGAAATGTGGCAATGTCTTTTAACTTGGTCTACAGAGGCTAGTGCGGAGTGTCCAGAAAGTACAAATGTAACAAATTCAGAATCTTCTTTTTGAAAGTCGGTTAGTAAAGGGTATCCCTAGTTTCACATTTCGATGTCTCGAGTCTAGAACCGTTTATGAGAGTTATTCTGAAAATAGTTATTTTGAAAAAGTAGTAATTTAAACCTGGAAACTCAGATTAAAAGTCCTTTTGATTAAGAGCAATGTTTATAATAATAAACAACTATCTGGAATGTTAAAATACATCAAAATGAAACCCGAATTTGATAGACTTTTTTTACTAGCCTATAGAAACAAACGTTGTTGCTGTTAGCCGTATATATACATAGTTTAACCTCACTGTCCTTAAGCCATGTTATTGTCACTTTCACACTTCATTACAAAACGTTAAGTTATAAACCCGAAGGCTTGAACGGTGGACTAACTTTTAAATCACATTTATGGCAACCTACGAGTCCCTATATTAAAGTACTCATTTAAACTCTATTTCATGAAGGCTCTATATTTAGTGCAACGTCAATAAATTACCCCCCACACACGACATCCATAAAGCCGAGCTATTTGTCACGGGGCTCGCGACAAAATCCCTTCTGACAGCCCCGCTTCATGCCAACCAGTGATGATAAACTCACAATTCGGAAGGGTCATATCATATTTTTTGTCTCAATGAATATCGAGATGGCGTCGTTTCCGATCTCGCATCGGAAAACGAAATCTTGCAAAAGAATGTCTGTCTGGCGTTTAAAATATGCAGAGTGTAAGGGATTTTCAGTACTTATTGAGTTATTGATAATTGAATAAACTTCGTTCTAGGAATTTTCGAATAAAAAATAAATGTATAAATGTCGTTGCGTGGCAACAGCCCGAAGCGGAATGCGAACGAGGCGCAGTGCGAGGCAAGTCCTGTTTGGTAGGTAACTACGTCTAGTGATTTACTATCGTTTCTTATGTTTAGGAGTTTAAAAAAAAATTTTTTTTTTAAATTTTCAAGTTAAACTCTATAATTCAATTCAAATTCTTTATTATGCTTGCCACATGGTATATAAGATGTTACATGTCAAATGTTCATGCATGTGGCACCCCGTGGGGACACCGCAACAATACAGAGTGTGCTACATTTAAGTACTTAAATAAATTAAATATATTTTAATTTTTCATTAAACTAAAAAAATAGATACAATTTCGATATTTAATAATTAAAATTAATAGTTATAATTGGCTCCCCTATGTCGAATTGTCTTCAAACAGCTCACTTAATTTATAAAAGTAGTACTAATGAGGGCTAATCATTTATGCCACGGGAAAGCAAACCCTAAAATTTCATGTTGTATACCAGGTCCTGCGAAATCCTCCAGGGTGGACAAAAACGAAAACAATACTTATATACCCGATCATCAATAACAAAAGTCTGCGTCTACCTACCCGCCGAGCGTTACTTTAATTTAGTATCCTCACACCTCTTAATTACAAGGTGTAAAAGCCGATCTTCGGGCCATAAATTTCACAGCCCTGCTCAACGCATTGTCAAGTCACTTACATAATGTAGCTCGAAAATGGACTGTTAATATTAAAACAAGTAATAAAGTTTTGTAAACGTCAACGGTTTAAAATTCGGAGAAGTTATTTCTACCATCGAATAGCTGTGCATTGTGCGTTACTTAGAATTAAACCTCGTATCCGGCAACATTTGACGCGCGACAGGTTGCACAACATGTTGCTCATCATGTTGAACGGCAACGAGGAACTTGCGCATTGGTCATGTTGCGCGCCAGCTGGCAACGTCGCGCGTTGTTCTGCAACGTTGCCGATATTGTGTTCAACAACGTCACGTGTTGCGCGTCAATTATTGCCTAGTGGATATGAAGTTTAATTCTAACTAACGCCCAATGCACTGTTATTCGATGGCAGAAATAACTTTTTGGAATATTAAACTGTATACTAGCGAAACCGAAAGTCCTAAACCACTTTTCTAGGGGGCTGGAGTTGTTTATAGAAAACGGTGACCACTTACCATAAAGTTATAGTAATTTTTTTTTTAGTAAGTTATAGTAAGTTTATTAGTAATTTTTAATGTTTAAGTGTCTAATGTTGCGGTGCCCTTACAGGGTTTATGTGAGCACTTCCTGTACTATCGAAGAACCATGTTACCACATAAAGCAAGGAATAAATGAATTATGAATTATTAAAGTAGCCGGGTAATTTGCCTTCCCTATGAAGCATAAAACGTCCTATAGAGTAAGACATATTTACATGGCAGACACTGCTCTTGCATGACTTTTCACGTCTGTCATTTGTTTCTACATGGATTGAAATGTCAACAAAAGTCAAAAAATTTACAAGCAGAAATTATTTTTAAAAACCGACTGCCTAAAATTCAAGTGTTAATTCTCCTTTGATTAAATTTTTTTAGGCTTTATCACACAAGACGATTCTAACGACACCTCATAATGTTAAAATCCATCCATCCGTTTAGGCTGCGGCGGGTGTCAAAGAATTAGACATAAAAAACTCACATACCTACATACACACACTTGAAAAACATAACCCTCATTCTTGCACAGTTGGGTAAAAACATAATTTTCTGACGTATGTGAGTGAAAGTGACAACAAGGGCGGAAACCTGTCCCCTTACAAAATATACTTAATGCTCTCTCCATAGAGCGCGGCGAATTTTTTTCATACCCTTATAATAAAACAAAAGTCTCATGCTATTTCAATCGATATATGGCCTTTTATGTCCACCGCTATTCCTCAGGTAATTACTTCCGTTGTTCGAAGACGAGTAGCGAGGGTCAGTTTCAACACGGGTTCTTGAATAGGTTATTTTAAATTGAAGTAGAAAATGCCATCCAATATATGTTGCCTATTTAGACTTACGAATACGAAATGTAAGGTCTCTCAGAGAAAGGTGTAAAGGAGAGTTATTTTAAGGTTTGTCTTCCAAAAAGTATTTGACTGGTTTATGAATTATTTTATAATTATAATTCTTTATAGGCGCGTATTCATAAACGTAATTTAAAGTTATTCCACCGTTTAGGCCGTCCTGTCCCTTTCTACCTTAACGTTTTTAACGAAGTGTCAAAGGGACTAAACACGGTTTAACTAGGTTTATGAGTAACAGCATCATTATTGTGTAAGAGGTACTCTAAAGTATTATACAAGTAATCTTTACAATCGGTCAACTATATCAATGCTTGAGAATTATAGGTCAATGCTTATCTTCACCAATTTATGAATATCCTAGCGATTTAAAACGCTGTCATAAAGAACATGCATTAAAGGAGTGTTTTATTTTAAATAATAACCGATAAAACAGCCCCTCTGAATAACAATGCGCCAATGATGAAGCACTTTGGGCAAAGGTTGGGACGCTACAAAGTTTTGACGCAACCCACGGTAAATTTTATTGATCACCTGAAGGGTAACTCAAGTTTTAAATCTGTTCTGTTTTATTTTCGTGCTGTCTCTCCTTTTTATACCGTCTTTGTCCTATCAAACAGATATTTTACCTTTATTATGTTTTTATTTGCGAACGTTTAGACGTTAGTTAGTCGAAAGTACCTATTGATTTAAGTATAAATCATGTATAAAATAAAGTATAAATATAAATAAAGATCTAAAAATTACAGGTTATTAAATAAATACATTAAAAACTAAACTAAATGAAATAAACTAAAACTATATGTACAAATAAAAATTAGAGGTAAAAAACTTGCCCAAAATAAATAAAGTATATTAATTAACTTTTATTTTTTTATTCGAAACGTCGTAGAACAAGTATCGATAAATGAACAAATCATTTATTTAGTTGTTCATTTATCGATACTGAACACCTTCCCTTCAGCTTTTCCTTAAACCTTGTGAAACTAACTACACCATACTACAGTTCTAACATTGCTTGTATGTATGTAGTGTTTTAAATGCTTTGACCTCAATCTCACCTTTGTAAATTGAAGAAAATGAAAAGTAAATAAATAAGGAAAGCAATTTAGAGGAACACCAAATATTTAATATGGGTAAAACTGTCTGTAAAATATTTTATCATCAAAACAATCTTCTAAATGAAGGCCTGAAAACTCGGACCTCTGAAATTTTTGAAAACCCATTCATAGAACTCCATCGCACCGAATTAATTCATAAAGTATACTGAGCTGAGACACTTGTACAGAGACGTAATTAGAAGGTATTGTGGCCCGGGGCTCAAGTGGTTGCCTCGCCGGTCAATAGAGAGATTATTAAAATATATTTTACCGTAAAATGTATTTTAATTTTACTATGCCACCTGTCATTCTCGAGGAATGAATTTCGCACAAATGGATCATATTAGAATATTAAAAGATCCTAATATAATCTCTGACCATCTCTCCATATTCTATACAATGTCCATATAATATTTTCATGACTATTTCTTCGCATCGTAAGCTGTACTGAATTTGTACCACGAAGAATTATTACCATTTTAGCTATGAAGTAAAAAGTTAGGGTATATAACCCGTTAGGAGTTCCGACAAATGGTAGTGTAACAACATGAGCTTTAATGATTTTCTTTTTTTGAACAGTTAAAAAAATCCTGCCTTAAATTTCAATAAAAATATGACGTTTTTGTGATTTAATACGGGTTATTTAGATAGCCTTGTCTATTTACAGCATGATTTATCGAGTGTCAGTAATATCCTACCCACCCGGACGGCTATTTTGGCTACGAGGGGGGTGTCACCCAGAGTCACCCTAGCCTCCTACCGCCGTCTCTGGTTACTTTACATTATTGTTAACATCCACCCCAAGTCGGAACCTCTCGATTTAACTAATGATCCCTTCATTAGTCCCAAAATAAATTGAGCAAATTGGAATTGGGTATCGATAGCTTATGACGTCATGAGTTTATGTTTAGGACTGAACCCTGAAGGTACAGGTATAAACGCCCAAGAGCTTTAAAATCATTTAAAACAATTATCTATACATATAAACATATATTCTGTAAAAAAGTTGTGACTGTAAACATTGGATATTTTTTGAAAAGAATAATTGTAATGTGTTTTAGGATCAATACTGATGCCAAAACACTAATTTTTAGAATTTTTGTCTGTTTCTCTGTGACTTTGTGCAAGTATCACGCCATAACTACTGAAGGGATTTTGATGGGAGTTTCACTAGGAGATAGTTGAAATATCCGGACAGCTCATCGGCTATAAGCCATGGCGGTATGTGATGTGGAAACAAGGATCCAGAGAGGAAGATATGCCTCCTGATCTCCTCCATCCTCTCCATCCTCCTCCTCTACGCAAACGAAGTTGCGGGGTACAGCTAGTCTCTAAATAAATTACGTTGTTATTCAACTCTGTAATGTAAAGAAGTAACTGTTAAAAAATAAGTCTTCAATATTATTTCTTACCGGGTATATTTTAAATTGGAAAATATTTAAATTCCTACTAAGTATCAATGCATGAAAGTTTAGGCACATGTTGACTTTAACTTTACTAGTAAAATAACTTGAAAGTCGTGCAAATCGAAATCTTTTATTCCAGTTCCTGAAAAGCGCATAAGGGAATTTCTTTCTACTACAGAAAAGCTACAAACAAACTTTAACAAAACATCAACTTTTTAATTAAGCCAGGATCACTTAATTGCGTCGAAACAAAAACATTGGACTTAATGAAGGCAATTTTTTGGCACTGATCCTTTTAAGAGAAGGACCTTCCGCCAATTAGATAAGCCGTTTATGTACATTTACGTTAACGTTATAGCCAACGCAAAGATAAGGCTGTAATTTATAGGGAGGTAGTATAATGATTTTAATAGAAAATATAGAAAACATGAAATAGGGAAGGCGATCCTCAATTTATAATTTTACATAAAGGTATCTACTGGCGTAATAAACGATATTTTACATCTTAAACATTGGTAAGGTAGCGATCGGTAAACAGATAATTTTAGTTCGCGTAAATGAACAAAAATTGCAAAAATGTATAACCATTTGCGATTGGTAAATAGACCAAGCCATTTTTACGGTACTTTAGATTAGCTTTAAAATACTATAGGTGATATAGAATGCGCTGGAAATGCACTAAAAATACCGCATAATGCAATCTTGCTCAAAGCCGCCACCATCCTTTTAGCTGGATATAAGGTTGTCTTTACGTTTTTCAACTCTCACATCCCGAGATATTAATAGAATCTCTATTCTGGTAGGGATTGAGTCCTAAATATGTATGTACTTATATCGTAAGATTTTTAGTGCATTTATTTCGCAGTGCTCTTTCTTTTCATATTTTAAATTTAAGCTCTGAGTATATTTTAAATCTAAATAATATATAATATAATATGTGCTTATGATGCGAGTTCCATCAAGAGGCCTTCACAAAAAAAACCTGTCACTTCTATAGAAAGTTAAAGCCCATGGGTCGCCCATGAACCTATAAAATGACTTGGTAGAAGATACGATTTTTCATCCACGTGTAGGAGAAAAGCTTTCGTGGGTGAGTTTGGGGAAAAAAATTCCCATCCTCCCCCACGTAGGGAGGTGAACGGGAACTCAACGAGGATACTCGATAATTTTACGTAACGCACCCAATTGTACGTAACGATCGAAAAGTAAATTTGCTCGCAAAAACTAAAAACCAACAGGCGGTCGCTATTCTTGCATAACATTACGTAAGTATTTTATGATTAACGGTGGCGCTGCATCTTCTTGTAGCACTTAATAATGTTAACAAAGATTTAGTGAGCGTGCAATTTGATTAGCGGGCACTGGCTCAACGTATATAGTGGTTTCGAGGAACCGACTAAGATATGGGTGCTATGTAAATTGTCGGCTGTTTCCTCGTTACATACTATTGTTTTCTATAGGACTACGAGGAAGTTATGCAAGGAAACCTTGCTAAGAGCACAAAACTTCACAAACACGACTTCTTTCGAGCACTCCAATTAATAGAAACGTTCGCGGACATCTCCTGATTTAACGTGATCATTAATCACAAAATACCACGGAAATTTAATTAGAATTTTCACAAAAAAGTAGCTAATGTCGTTTCGCGCGCTTTTCAAGGAATCCGTTTATTTGTACTTATAGGCAAAGTATATCAGATATCATACAGCCGCTATTCTAAAGAGTTTTTATAAACTCATGAGAGACCGCTCATATAGCTAATATAAATAAGATATTTAAGTAAACCGTAACTGAACCGAATCCTGGCCAGAGTTTCTATTTCTGTGGCCGCAGTGCTCTCGGGCAAATGAATTAGTTGTGTCATACTGGGCGGTGGATGGTCGCAGAGAAATGCAATTAACTCGGGCTACGGGGTAGGGACTGTCGACAGCACATCTAAGTACATACATTATACAACCATTATGCTCTACGCGTGAGGGTTGCTGAAAAATAAATAAAAAGTAAATAAAATAATAAATAAATATTTTTAAAAGACATTTATAAAGAAACACAAATTAAACAATTAAATATCTATAAATGCATGATATCTAATAATAATGAGTAAAAATGATAATAACATAATAATAATAATCTTAATGTAAAACGAAATCTATAAATAATCTATACTTAAGAGCCTTCCTAGAGCCAACTAGCGCCGTCAATTTTTAAAAAATCATATCTTCCAATATAATCAATTTTATTAAAAAAGCTACGTTCACATTGTTTATTGCTATAAATATTATTTTTTAAATGCTTATTTGTAACGTGATTCAATGTAGGTAAGTTGTAATTCAGATAATTGCGAAAAACGGCCGTTTCTGGCACATTTTGCTAGTAAATGCAAATTCCCTAAATTTAGCGAAAAATCATTATGTTGGCAACACTAGAATGGATGTGTTCAATCCGTTCGATCGGAGCACTGTATGCATATTTGTATAAAAACGCAAGGGAATAAAACCTATTATAACCCTATAGGTATGATTACCGTTGACCTAGAATCATGAAAATTGGCAAGAAGTTGGGTTGTACAGCATAATTAGTAAAGGAATAAATCCGAAAACTGTAAATTTTTAGTCACATCCCCCCAAACCATTTTTGCCGATTATTGCGATTACAAACTTATCTTTGCAGCTGGCCCCCCTACTCGCTGTAGTAATCGAGCCGCAAATAAAATTTATTCCATCTTTCGTTAAATATAGCAATATTACGGTGTTAAGTTGCGTTGCACGGAACCCTAGGTGCTCAAGTCAAAAAAGTCAAGTCAACTTTTCCTATGAGTCTGAAATGCCGTTAGGGGACGCCGTAGAAATCTCGCCCAGGGCGCTGGTGGTGCTAAAACCGGCACTGTACGATGGTCTAGAGACTAGGGCGTTCAATTCTATATACCTACTTTCTTGTACAAAAAACACTATGTACCTACTAGTACTTACTAAGTAATAAATTACGATCGTCTTTCGAGAGTTGTCATCCAATTCAAGAAAAATGTGACGGACGACAATGCTCAAAAGACGCCTCTCTGGCGCGTCGGCGTCGCTGCGCAAGCGTCTCGTTGCCGCCGCGCGGACGCTGACAAGAAGTCGTCGCTCGAAAAACGCTAATGTGGAGGATATCTAAGTCCAGTACACCGCAAAACTGCTGCGGTTACAATCTGTATCTACGTTACGTTCGGTGGAACACAGAGAAAGGGGAACAGAAGAGTTTTTAAGGTTGAGATTTTCTCAAAAACTACTTGACCTATTGCAAAAATTCTTTCACTGCTTGATAGATAAAAGTTAAAACTATGTAACTGTAAAATAATTATTAAATTCAGTCCAGTAGTTTTTGAGAAAATCTCAACCTTATTGAGGCTCCCTGTCTATTTATCTCTGTCTTCGACTATACACCGCATGTTAAATAAACATAAATTATTAAACAAACATAATTCGCGACTACATCATTACTTTGATTAAATTTTAATAGCCTATGTCACTCCTACAATCAAGACGAATCTAACATCACCTCATAATAATATGTTAAAATCCATCAAGCGTGCCAAAGAATTAGACATACATACTCACATACATACTTACACACATACCCTCGAAAACATAACCCTCCGTCTTGCGCAGTCGGGTAAAAAGAAGGGTTCCATTTCATCATTTCGTACATATTTTACAATTACAACAATGCGAGGTATTCGCGTGACTGTAGCAGGAATGAATCCCTGCCGTTCTGTCGGGCGCTCCGCTTAAACGAATTAGTACTATCATAGTCGACACAAAGAGAAATGCAATTACACGGAAAATGGGTTCTTTTCTAGCCTTTCTTTAATTTAAAATGTGCCTATAGTATAGAAAGAGCTCGGTGGCGCGGCGTGGTGTTAAGGTGGATTCACAATCGTAGAGTTAACTTATCGTTGATTGTGCGATACAGTCTGAAACAGGGAAAAATTTACCTCATTAAGATAAAAGATTTTTTCCATACCGATCATACATACTGATTTTTTTTTAAATGCCTTTTTAAACTAAAGTAAATCTGACAGAGACCTCGAGGTGAGCCTCAACGATTTTTACTATACTTTATTATTTCGTACCATGACGTCCTTAATAAGCTTACTTTAAGGTCGTCATGGTACGAAATAACAAAGTATTATTGAAGTAATCCTGCTATAAGACTTCATGGTAAGGCCTCTGACCGAACCCGAGCCTCCGTAACGAAAATCCAGCGTACTAATTGTTCTAAGTGCGCGCCACCACATATTATAACAGTATAGAAAGTTCTAGAGCTCCTTACATTCCAGAACAGTGTATAATCGAATTAGTTCTGACATAGTGGACCGGGGCGGGAAGTGGATAACGTGAAGCCTAATGACGCATATCGAATCAGGAAAGCTTCGCCGACTGCCCAATCACTTACACACTGAGTGCTTTTGTAACGAGGCTGAAACTTCGCTATCAATACATTATTGGACCATCTGTGGTCGATCTTTAAATTGTCATTAACTCATTCGATTAAAAATTATGTTTTCGTAACATTATAAAATTGATACCTATGCTGTTATTCATAGACCTAGTTAAACGTCACTTCCCTTAAATCGTGTTGCTATCCCTTTCACCCTTCGTTTAAAAGGTTAAGATTGAAAGGGACAGGGGGCCTAAACGGTAGCGTAACTTTAAATCACGTTTATGAAAACAGAATGGATATTGGTTTGAAAAATTAAACAGTTAGGTACACTAACAGCAGATCAAGTGTGACACTTTGGATTTTGGGCCGTTCTTATTATCTGTGTCATAAGAGTTGAATTCGTACTGCAAGTGTTACCATTGATCTCCTGTTGTCCTACGGCCTACGGATTATACCTACGGCATTCATAAAAGTAGAGATCTCGGTTTGTGTAAAAACAAAAACGCCTGATCCTAAACTTAAACGCAACTGTTACTCATATGCTACATTGCGTAAGAGTGAGCGAGAATACCTCTCTTAAAGTCGATTAAATTTGGCCTGCCATAGTCTGGAATCGACACAATAATACAACCCTTTTCACCTTAGCAGGTAATTATGGGACTGTTCAATGGAGCTACTGGAATTAAGAGAAACTATTTACGTAGCAATTAAGTAATTTTTTTGTTTATGTAAATATGAAAAAAAAAGAATATTAATAAAAAAATTGGTATTTACTAGATTTTTAATTTATTACTTAAACAGCAGTGACCTACATTTTAAATTATAATAAAATCAGAAATGTAGCTTGATTTAAGCCGAATCGTTAACATTTATCAAACTTGTGAAACATGCTTTAGTTTAAAAAGTCATTAATAAAAACGTAGGTATTGTGTTCACATCAAGGTAATAAATTACGACTAGAACCTTATTATTGTATGCATAGAGAGCAGGTAACGATTCAATCAAGTCATTATGCTTATAGACAATATTCTATGGGTCTAAAAATAAATAGATTTTTTTTGCAAAGTTGCTATTCTATTCAGTTGAAAATCGTAGACTTGAACATTCTCAGAGTCGAAATTAAAACAGCTTTACGTTCGACAGCATGACTTTCGATCCTGAGAATATTAGAGTCTAAAAATTTCGACTGAACGAATAGTCGACCTGATGTTTATCGACTCGACAAATATTCGAACGTTTGATATTTCCTTTAACCCCACAAATCGATAGAAAGAAATTTCCGGTCCCGAGGTGTACAATCTTATTCCTATATAACGCCTTGGCTTTATCTTGTATTATTGAGAATAAAACACTTACTACACATTTGTGTCTATAAGGATAAAGAGTTTCGACGCTAACGACGCCTTTGCATGTTTATTTACTCTGCTCGTTTGGCCAAGTGAACGACACACGAACGACTTCATTATGCCACTCATTTAGCCTTTTTCTTACAATATACTTACACATTACAAAACTTGGATTTACCTATCATGAAATTAATATCAGCAATTTTTATACTAATTTCGTCAATAATATCAGCGCCATGGAGTCTATAACCAAAGCCGCCGACAGCTGCCTACACGACCGGCTGTGTGTGTAGACTGCAATAGATTCTAATAATTTTTGAATCGATACATGTGGGGTCGACTATTCGTTCTGCCGAAATTCGTAGCTACGAATCGCCCGACTTTCGACCCTGCGAAAATTCGAGCCTACTAAACGAATTTCTATAATTTCCACCGTAATCGTTTAAATAATACTTCATTGTGATGTAATGTCGACCGTACTATTCTTTCGCAATAGCAATAGGTATTAAATAATTATTTCTGAAATGATTGAATTGCAGGCAAGCGATAGTGCACAGCTGTGCCTTCGCAAACCAAGCGGAAACTGTAAAGATTTTCAATTTATCTCTCCCTCAGTAAATTGATAGCCTAGACGCTTGTGCTCTAATTGGATCTATTGCATTTCGTTTGAATAATATTTTCTCGGTGTCTATGCCAGTCTGTTAATATTTATTTATTTGAAAAGAAATAATGTACACTGTGTATTTAAATAATTTCACTGGTTCCTGGTACTCTACGTTACCAGACGTACCGATTTTGAAATCAAAATTATACGTCTCGACAAAGACAAATATTTATAGACAAATATATATAGGTACGTTTTTTACTATATCCCGCTTCGACGGAAGAATCCCGCATTTTTCACTCCAAAAGTTTCAAAATCCCGCTTTGCCAAAAAAATTCTCGCAACGCCTGCTGCTTATATATCTTGGTAACCAATACTTTCCAGTTCTATAGTTTATTCGTGTATTTGTGGTGTACGTAGGCGCACATGTGTGTGTTTAGGAATTAGTGCGATTTTAGGTCACAAAAAAATCCCACCAACCTTTATTTTCTTTTCGGCCAGCAATCAGCTTTCTAAAGTTTACCAAGGAGGCTTTATGCCCCGGTAAAGCCGCAGGCAGTGCTCTTAAAATAAATATTATATTTTTACAACGTTACCGGCGTAACTTCTACCAAAATGAAAACAACAAAATTGAATTATGTGACGTCACAATTGGGGCCACTAAATCGCCAGGGGACCGCGGCTCGGTCACAGGCCGCTATTCTTCATTACTCCCTCAAGGCGTTTTAATAAACCGACAGCGATCGCGGTGACTGTCGGCGACACGCTTGATTAATGGCTTACGGTTTGGGGGTTTAAAATTCTTTATGCATTATTTAAAACCGGTCAGCGAACGAGTTTAAGCACGATGAAGGTTCCATATTGTAAACATTTTCTTAGTAGGTACAGTACAACAAGGAGAAAAGTGTACAGGACATTCAATTGGGTTGTGATTTTTTCCAAAAGTACTTTCTGATTTGTAGAAATTCTACAAAATTACATAGTGTAGGTACACTCGAAACTATCTACTAGTAAAACATTTTTTTACAATCGGTACAGTAGTTCTTAGTATTTATAATAATTATTCATTCATTCATAAGCTCACGCCCATTTTCTCCGCAGGGGTAGGCAGAGACGATGGACTTCCATATGCTGCGATACTACTGCACACATAGCGATTCCTATGCTAATAATTACCTATACTTTTTTAAGAATTTCGACTGAACGAACAAATAGTTGACTCTGTTAACAAATATTCGAGTCAATAGATCGAATGAATTTCGATCAATGAGACAACTAAGATTTAAATCGTTCTCCTCAGTCAGTGACATGCATCGACCACGCTGCCATTTGGTGTTAACTTCATACATCAGTCATGACTCATCCGTCAACCGATATAATTACTTACATAATTCTCACCAAATTTTTAGGGTACATCAATCATATTAACCAGAACCAATCTCCATCTTCCCCAGGTACATATTTCTCGCGATCTACTCGGCGGAGATGATCATCAAGTGCATAGCGAAGGGCTTCATCCTGAACAAGTACACGTACCTGCGGAACCCGTGGAATTGGCTGGACTTCGTGGTGATCACCTCGGGGTACGCGACCATCGGAATGGAGGTCGGCAACCTGGCTGGCCTGCGGACCTTTCGCGTGCTGAGGGCATTGAAGACCGTCTCCATTATGCCCGGTAACGTATTCATAATCGATATTTAAACAATCGTTTTTATTGTGGGGATCGTCAATGTCTGAAGCATTTTCTCGTGATAATTTCACGCCAACCAATTATCACGTCCTCTGATTGGCCGGGCGGTAAAATTGTAGCGAGAAAAAAGCTGAAGACTATCTCTCTTGCGATAAAAATCACCAATTCCTAATACAAGCAAGCAAGTAAATTACAATAAGATACTTAAATATTATATTTATTGCAAAAAGTATTACTTACACAAAAAATAATAAGACATATACAATTAGTATTATGATATACATGTACTTAAAATGAACGATAAATAAGTACAGTTACTTTAAAATAAAAGTTCCATACTCTACCTGAACTACCTTATATGATAAAATTATATAATTAATATTATACAAACATTTTATTATTATAAGTACAAGTATTAAAGAAATTATCCAACAAAATATACCTACAGTAGGTATATTTTGTAGGATAATTAGGTAACCTACTTATATTTTAATAAATAATTTTAGCCCATTAAAGTCGCCTGCTAACAGCTGTACCTACTAAGCAATAATGTAGACTTCTAAAACAGTCGTATAAAGCTAAAATCTTTATCACATCAAACTCAAATCTGTTTCAATTTCCAACTCGTTTATCTTTACACTAAAAATTCGGTAGCATTAGTGTAAACGTAAACACGAGGCCAAGGCCACCATTTTGTTTTATTTGGCTCATTAAGCTCATTTCCCCGGGCTATCACGATCGCATCAAGAAACATCGTAAAAACATCGAATGGCATCGTCAATGCGGGAACGGAAAATCTCAAGAGTTACCTACGAGTACATTCACTGTGTATCATTGTATGTGTCAGAGAATATAGTATGGATGCCTCATCAAGGTTATTTCATTATTTTTTAGGGTTCCGAAACTCAAGAGGAAAAAAGGAACCCTTATAGGATCACTTTGTTGTCCGTCTGTCTGTCAAGATCTATAACTCAGAAACGCGTGAACGGATCAGGTTGTAATTAATACCCAATACACAGGTCTGTACCCTCATGCAGCCGTTAAAAAATCAAACTTCTACGTCAACCCAATCAAAAGATATGGCCGCTTATGTCGTCTTTTCAAGCATATTTGTATGAAAACGCGATAAATTTAAAACCTATAGGGTACTTCCCGTTGACCTAGAATCATGAAATTTGGCAAGAAGCTAGGTCTTATATAACAAGTAAAGGAAAAGTCCGAAAACTGTAAATTTGAAGTTCTATTACGAAATATTTTTTTTTTGTAATTACAAACATATATTTCCAATTATTGTTGTAATGCGGCCGGCACTGTGAAACCGGCTTGAGAAATTCCCAACCTAATGAGGTTTTTCTTTGAAGTTAGAATTTACCAGCTTGTTTTCATACTGTATTAACAAGGCATACAAGATTTAGGCGGTAGGTACAGTCGACGACAGAGATAAGTATACACGGGGCCTCAATAAGGTTGAGATTTTCTCAAGAACTACTGGATCGATTTTAATAATTCTTTTACAGTACATAGTTTTAACTTTGATCTATCCAACAGTGAAAGAATTATTGCAATAGGTCAAGTTATAAACCTTAAAAACTCTCCTGTACACCTTTCTCAGTGTTCCACCGTACCACAAAAGAAATAATAGTATATGACATGTACAGGCCATGGGGGGCTAGCCGGCTGGCCGTTTTTGTCCTGTCAAAGCCTGAGATAACGAAATTTTTGTGCTAATTTTCGCTAGAAATCTGACGGCTAGTAAAAATCGACGCGGCTCAGCTCCCAGTGCCAACCTGACCGAACTCGGGTCTCCGTAACAAAAATCCAGCGGTTTTCCGTAACAAAAATGACGGTGTTTTCCGAAATCAATTATCTAATCTTCATCCCTTTTTCAATGTTTCTAAGAATCTTTTGAAAACCATTATAGTTTATCTTATTTCAATTATCTACTGATACTTGACTCTTTTTTTAGAGACTGCCAGGAAAGCCATTAAAAGAGACCTGCTTTCTTTTTAAGATGGTTCTTACCGGCGAATCTCGCAGTCGTAGGAAGGTCAGCCATTACAGATTTTATCGCGACAAACGTACAGTGCTGAGTCACTAATGTCCTGCCCTTTAGACCTTTCGAAATTCTTTTTGACTTTTGGGAGAAATTAGGTACGGAACTCTTCAGGCTAACATGAAGGATATAGAACGAGATCATCATCACCAATCTATTTTTATGTACCCCTTGCTCGGGCACAGACCTTCCTTCCTTCCCAGACATTGAGGGAGCTCGGGCCATGATCCACCACGCGCTCCCAGTGCGGGTGCCTCATGCCTGCCTTAAAAATTCTTAGACATGCAGGAACAATAACAAAACGAAACGTTTCACAACGAAAATTACAATGCGTACTTAAATTTGAGAAAATGCATTGGGCTCTCGATATTTCGGCGACGTTGCAGTCACATGAATGAAGATATCCCACAATAAACCGACAAACACACATTTACATATCCATTCATCTCATTAATGTAACCAATACTGTATTTATAAGTAGGTATAGTGCATTAAAGTGTATTTATATCATCTTATATACAACTAGCTGTACTCCGCAACTTCGTTTGCGTAGAAAAAGTTATATGCTCAGATCACATACCGCCATGGCTTATATATAGCCTATGAGCTGTTTCATTCAGAGATATTTCAGCTATCTCCTAGTGAAATCCCTTCAGTATAACGCCATAACGGCGTGATACTTGAACATAGCCACAGACAAACAGAGAAAAATTCTAAAAATTTGTGTTTTTTCATCAGTATCGATCCTAAAACACATTACAATTATTCTTTTCAAAAAATATCCAATGTACAGACACAACTTTTTACAGTCTTATTATATGTATAGAAGATAATATATTTAACGCTAAATTAGTTGCTGAATGCTTAAGCCATACTGTTAACATTATGATTAAAGTTTGAATCGAAGTAATCAACATCTTAACAAACTATTGCTATGAATGGTTCGAATTAAACCACATAGCGAAATAGCTGCTTGCGCACTTGATTAATTGTACCCACTTCTCCGTCAGATCATTCTGTAGGTCTCAATGCATTGCCTTTTCAATGAAAAGGCTTTCAAAATCCCATTCAAGATTATGTTTATTCAAGAAATTGAATCAATTGATATAATTAGTAAGTAATCGATAAATATATAGCATAATTTTATTATTTATTTTATTAATGGACATAAAATGTTACATAAAATTCAATATATCATAGTCTTCTCCAGAGGAGTCGCCGTAGCGTCGTCACCCTGGGTAGCCGCGTCTTCTTGTCTTCATCCAGAGGAGTCGCCGTAGCGTCATCACTCTGGACGAAGCAGCTCGAAACTCACGTTCACTCCCAAGCTTGTAGCGGGACTCTTGATAAAAGCTTGAAACTTCAGATCTTGCTCAAATTATCCAATAAATTCACCATACTGTCATTCGCGAACATTTTCTGATTAATTTAACGTGATATTAAACACAAAATAACCACTGTAGACAGTAAAATAAAAATTAACAAATAATTTTGTAACCGTCGTTTCCCGCCATTTTCAAGAGCTCGCGTCTATCAATCATTTGGTTTTCCTTTGTTTGAATTTTCAATATAAGTAGAACATATAAAAACAGATGTCTCTTTCTGACGAATGAGAGTGAAAGTGACAACAATGGAGGAGACCTTCGCATACAAAATATACTTTATGCATTGATCTCCTATAAACAATTAGATACACAGAGGTCTTACTAAAACAATTTAAAAAACGTTCAAATAAGGGTCCATTGTTAACGTCCAAATAATGTCCAATAAAGCAAATGGGGGTCCATTCATCCGTTTGGACCTTCTTTGCGCTCGGACATTTTTAGAAGGCAGACTGTGTACCTAGTTGTTTATAGGAGATCAATGACTTTATGCTCTATCCATCAAGGCCGGGCAGGGCCATTGCTTCATGATATTTAGGTAACTTATAATTTATTTATTTCCAGGTCTAAAAACCATCATAAACGCGCTACTCCACTCATTCAAACAACTTGCCGAGGTGATGACGCTGACCATCTTCTGTCTCATGGTGTTCGCATTGTTCGCGCTGCAGGTCTACATGGGGGAGCTAAGGAACAAGTGTGTGAGAAACCTTGTGGTAGCACCGGGAGAGAATTTTACCGATGAGCTTTGGTTACAGTAAGTATAGCTTTGGTTACAGTTAGTAGAGATATTATATAGTCAGTTAGTAGAACTTTGGTTACAGTAAGTAGCACTTTGGTTACAGTTAGTAAAGCTTTGGTTACAATTAGTAGAGCTTTGGTTACAGTAAGTAGAGCTTTGGTTACAGTGAGTAGAGCTTTGGTTACAATAAGTAGAGCTTTGGTTACAATAAGTAGACCTTTGGTTAATAATTTTGAATTTGAACAATGACTTTTAATAATTATTGACATTGAATAATTGTATGCCTGATAAGGTACTTTGTGAAACTGTGATGAATCATTTATACCATCTGTTTATAACCATGTTCATACAATAAAAAATTCTGATTTATGATTTATGATACAGTAAGTAGACTTTTAGTCACAGTGAGCAGAGCTTTGATTACAGTAAGTAGAGCTTTGGTTACAGTGAGTAGAGCTTTGAATTCAGCTTCAATCGTATTCGTTATCGTTTTCGTTTTGACACATGGACAATATTACTGCAATATTTTTGCAAGTTTTAAAAAATGCCGTAATCTTCAATGTGTCAAAATGAAAACGATTATGAATTAGATAGAATTGTACCTCTTCGTAAATATGACGATCTTTACGATGATGCCTAAACGTGCTCTCTGCTTGTGGCTGACCTTTCTTCGATTTCTCGATAAGAAATGAGATGCTATTCAATTCGATCACCGGTCCTATAACTTCGACACGTGACTCATCTATTCTCAACTCGTCTAGTCTTAAATTCCCAATGCGATTAAAATCATATTTCGAAACCCAAATTCTTAATTTGTTACCCATAAATTCCTTTTCACACTTCTTTAAAAATGTTAAGGTAAAAGGGGACAGTTTATACTTTTATACGCGCCTAAAACTATAAAATCTTAAACAGCGGAGGCGCGAACCGATTGTTTTTACGCAATAATGCGCAAGCGAATAGCATCCCTGATGTTCAGAGTGAGAGGCAGCCCCAACAGCCTCCTGAAGTTAATTGTCGACAGGTGAGACTTTCCATCCTGCTAATAAAAATTATTTATTCATTGTTCTTTCATTCTAGATGGATCAGAGAGCCATCCAACTGGATGGTGGACGACGAAGAAGTGCCTATAATCTGCGGTAACCTGACTGGGGCGCGTCACTGCCCGGCTCAGTTCACCTGTCTGTGTGTGGGACCCAACCCCAACCACGGGTACACGAACTTCGATAACTTCCTGTGGTCCATGCTCACAACCTTTCAACTTATCACGTTAGACTACTGGGAGAATGTTTATAATATGGTGAGTTGTTTTAAAATCTAGTGACGTCGAATCGAGTATTCGTAGAAACAATGTTCGATGCGAGCTCGATCTCGATTTTTTTTCTACGGCATGCAGGTTTCATCACGATGTTTTCCTATTCATTTCATATCATATTTTAATTTTGACATTCAATTTCAAATCTTTTTTCGTAGAAGATAGGAACGATACAAAAATGTAATATTATTTTGAACCAAAAAAAACTTTAGAATTTACAAAAAATCACCGGATATTCTCTAGATTCCTTTACTGAAAGCAAACTGAAACTAATACAAACTTTGCCCATTTAGATGGCTACAAAATGATAGGCAAACACCGTACTATTTACTTAGGCACATTCAACATGTAGGCACCGTCCTACCACAATACCACCACTTGTAACCCTAGATACTCTCTTGCCCTGAGAAAATTAATTAAGGGTGAGGCCAAAACGGCCCTTACATTATGAATACGGAGAGAACCGAGCCCAAAGTTCATTTCGTACGGGAGGTTATAGAAACTTCCAAATATCCCATACAAAGATGTATGTCAAAACAGTTTTCAAGGTGAACTATAAAGATACGTATAAGCAACTACGACGCATTTTACATTTATTCTTGGTACGAAATTGTATGCAACGTAATAGAATTTTGTATACGCATAATATGCATATAACTTTTAAACTATTGCATCACCAATGGCAACTACTTTTACAATCGGCTCGCGGAACTACTTCGCAGGATATCAATCAAATCTGTGATGCTCGGTGGTTCTATGTTGCTCATTATGCTTTTCTTGTACACTGATACCTCTTTCTGCAATAAAGTGTTTATGATCACACAATCACAATAATTCTGGAAATTCTATCAAAGAGCTGCATGCGACGTATGCTGCTCGATTGCAAGTAACATTCGCCAACCTTGAACACATGATAAAACTAAATCACATCTGTAATGTTTCTGTTATCTGTCCTACATTAGACGCGACGGACCCTTTATTAATAAAATTGAGAGAACCCCGAATCGTCGAGCCATTTCACTCGGAAATTATTCTGACATGCACAGAGATTATTCCCTTTGTAATCATTTAATTCCGAATATTAATCCTATACGCCGTTTCACACGAGTGTAATTGTTCAAGTGTTGCATCAGAGCGATCAACTATGAAATTTACAGTGAAATAAAAGAATTGGGCCATTTCTTCGTGGTCCTACGATTTTGTTCGCGATCTGCACGCGGCTTGCGGCCTGCGGCCAGTTGAAACGTATGCCCGCCCCATTTTCTCCTGTCGTTAACGTCCAGTAGGTAGCGGATTGCAGCCTAGGCCTCAGATCGCAGAATGGACATTCGGGAAGTGGATCTTCGAAAAATAAAGAGTAGAGTCGAACTGCTAAGCATATACTCATAATAATCGTAATATATTATTATAATTCTAAAACTCATTGGTTCATATGCTACAAATTAGGATTCAAGATACAAATCCTATCACAAATTATAATAATATCTAACGCTCTCAGCGTCACTGATTTATGCATGACATTAATCAAAACAGGTTGCGGAATCAATCAGCTGATCTCTCGCTAAATACACGTCGTAATACGCTTATCCTTCTACTGCAGAACTGATTTAACCAATAGGGATTTGATTTCAGAAGCAATTAAATATTCCAACTTGGCATAGGGTTGCCACCTTCACAATACATTAGTGTTGTGATAGGAGCAAGCGCATCATATATCCAAACGATTTTATTTATTTATTTGGTACGCAAAACAGATTACAATCACTGTATAATTGAAATATCAGTCTTAAATGTATGGTCTAGACAGTAGGTAATCCAAAAATATGTGTACACATTGAGATTTGTATATCGTGGAACACAAAAGATAATGCAGGCAGAGTACCGCATTTATGTTTGTTTATGTTTGATCGTAGAGAGATGAAATAGAGATTTGAAGGAAGAGAGAAAACAGTTTTTGAATTTGCTTCTAAAAAGGGGAGATTTTCAATTCAGACCAATGAAACTATTAGTCCCCTATCCCCGAGATGGTTTAGCGACGCATATTCTCTCATTCGTTTAATGATTGGGACATATTTCAAATTGGATTCACAGTTTTCCCAAAAAAAACTTACAACAGGAATGTTTAATCGTAAGTATGTGGTATAGATCTTCTACGATAGCAAGGCCCGCCCCTTACATCACTCAATAAATAATATTACTTATATTATCGTGAGTTATTAGGTATTCTAATGACCTAATTTACTGTTTATGTAAACATAAAATTGAAATAACGTATTTACCTTTCCGGAAAAATAATGTAAGCTAATAATGACCGTGAAAGGGTTGAATACCAACCATTACAATGAAGTCAATTTGCATGAAAATCAAATAACAATAAAAATTTAAAGTGCCAACCCTAAGTCTATGAAATGAAAGGTTTGGTTGAAACCGCCATTGTATAAAGCTAAATGTAAGCTAATTCCAGCTTTTACTGGTATTATTAGAAATTCAGAGTTCGTGAAACAACGTTTAGGAATTAGCTTTTTACAAGTAGACTACCCTCGAGTGGAACGAATATCGACTTACCTACCTTTTTTTAAATTATTGATAATTAACGTCGTAAGCAAACCTATATTCCTGAGAATAATAATAAATCTAAGGCGTGTGTAATCCACCAATCCGCACTGAGCCCGAGTGGTCGATCATAGCCCAACATCGCTAGATGTGGAAAGGTATGTGCCCCGACAGTGGATAGGCTGATGATGATTATTACACATTTAAATAATAAAATAATCAAATACAGGGTGTAACGAAAAATGGTAAGCCGAAGTGAGGGTGTCCTAACTAAACAACTTTTACGAGTCGTATACGACTTTTCGAACAAAAATTAAAAAAAATTCAATGACTCACACAGATCGATCAGTTGACTGCTATAAAAGTGAAAAGTCATGAAATAAATTCGCGAATATCGAAAAGTCACAGAAGAAAAGTTATTCTGTTATTTATACAGAACCCTTTCCGATTCCTATACCCTTTCCGTCAGGTACATTAGTATAAAAATGAGATGCATGGTCTAAAAGCCAATTTGCCTGCAGGTGCTGTCATCCTGCGGTCCGATGTCGGTGTCATTCTTCACCGTGGTGGTGTTCTTCGGGTCGTTCTACCTCATCAACCTGATGCTGGCCGTCGTGGCGCTCAGCTACGAGGAGGAGTCGCAGATCACACAAGAAGTTAGTAGCTATTTGTCGAGTTTATTAATGGCATCGAGTATTAAATTAAAACTTTGACAGTCCTGGGTACAGTCGAAGATCGAGATGCAGGGGGCCTCAATAAGGTTGAGATTTTCTCAAAAACTACTAGACCGAATTTAGTAATTCTTTTACAGTTACATAGTTTTAACTTTTATCTATCAAACAGTGAAAGATTTTTTGCAATAGGTCAAGTAGTTTTTGAGAAAATCTCAACAAATCGCTGCGGGAAAACAACCACTAAAATTTCACGATGAAGGTATACATGAATGAAGTTTCAATTTCCAAATGTGATAAGTAAATAGAATCTAGTTCTATTTATAAATAGAACCAGAAAACCATATATGGTTTGCTAAAACTTAGCACTATATCCCAGACTTTCACTGAACCCTATGTTTTGAATCAAGACAGCAGACTAGACCAATATCGTTTAGACTGAATGCCGTCCATTCCATTCCATACCGACGCGACGCTAAATGGCATTGTCTCGCTCAAGTCGCTCGATGTCTATCGACTGCGATTTATCTACATCACACGCTTGAGAATCGATTCACCCACCCAAGATACTGTCTGACTCGCTCGCAGACAATTTGGAATTCTAATACGAATGCGTATATTTAGAAAAACAAACTCGAATATAAATAAAATAAAAAAACCTTTAAGTAAGTACCCAAAGTGTTAACAATTATCCGGAGTGTGGTCCAAGCTCAATAACTTATTACTACTTACAATAGTAGGTACTGTCTCTGTCACGCACGACACAAACCTACCGCAGCCCAAATCAAGTGTCTTATTTTGTAAATAAATATGTCGTCTAATTACCTTTTGTGATGTAACACTGAAGGAACTGATTGATCGAACCTGTTCAACATTGTGAAAATAAAGTATTCCGATCTAATAATGTGAAAACAACTATGCAATAACCACAGAACAGCTTAAAAAATGTTAGTAGGGTAGGGTAGTTTTTGTTTACAAAATAAGACACTTGATTTGGACTTCGGTTTACGTCATTTCATGATACTCGTATCATTTAAATTGTTTTGAGAAGTATAATAGTCCCACGTTTCAAACTTTCAACGTGTTTTGTGATAATATTTTTTGAAATCTACGTTCATTTCATCTTATTAATATTCAAACATAATTCTTTGAGCCTTTTTCTCGGAGTTGCAGAATGTTGAAATATTGATAAAATGAAATGGGTAATTGTCTGCGTATTATTTTTCTTTTGTCATAACACTAACTAAATAGGTCATCTGTTGAAGATAATGTTAACGAACATTGGCCTACGACAGTGGACTATACGAACGATCTAGCTTATCCTAATTTACTAGGATAAAGGATATCTGCTAAACCCCGGAAAGTAGCAGTAAGATATATCCAAGTAAATATGTAGAACAGAGGTTCTGGAAGGTTTTATCCTTGCCTCATCCGGCGAGATCTTAATCGTGATTAGTCGACGAGGCAGTTTACAATAATGAGGATGTTATGGTCACAATATAACCCCTTAAAGCCATACCTAATTGCATGGGTGAGCTAATGGCTCGCACTCGAATTAATACCTATATAGGGAAGATCTAAACATGCTTAAAGACCGGTTATCTTTATGCATATTTAATACATGAATCTGCTGTGTCTATACAAGACTGTTCATTTGACGTACGGCAAATCAACCTACTATATAAACGCCTTTATAATCTACACAAGTTTCAGAATTAGGAGTTTCAATTTAGTGTCAGTTTCGGTGGTAAACCAGCCGAAACTAGGGCAGAAACCGAAACTTCGTTCATGAGCGCCCGCCGCCGCCGGTGGCGATAGGCACAAACTGCATTCGTAAATTCACAATTCACAACAACATAAGTACAGTATATTTTTTATTTTAATATAAGTAAGTAGTATATTTGATTAACGAAACATTTTTTTATTCAAACACATATACGAATAGCCATAATATGCATCTGAAACAAGTTAGATACAATTGACTGAAACCGGCTCATGCAAAAAACATAAAATGATTTTGCTGCGGAAACTGATTTGAGATTAGGTTCAGTTTAGGTTGTAAACATTTGTTGGTAAGTCACAATGGTTATAAATACTAGTTTCGATCGGACACAAGTGCTCATATCACACTTGATGGTCTATTCACCCATCACACGCTTGAGTAGACCATGACGGGCAAAGCGCTATGGGCAAACGACCGGCAAGCGACTAGCGAGACAGCCCGTCATTTGCAGGCCATTGCGAATTCACATCACACACGCTCCATATACCCTTCCATCATGCTAATGGCAAAGCCGAACCCATCGGGGGTAGGATTTTGAGGTTTTAGCTGCATATTGGCATTTGATGCAGATATTGAAAATGTGCAAGAATATTTATGTAAGAAAATCCGAGTAAATTAATTTTGTTGTTTGAAATAAGATTAAGATTTATTTAGTTGTTCCATGTGGTGGTTAAAATTGTCTTTCTAGTTTACCTAACGGCTGAATTTAAATTTTTTGTGTAAGTAGTAGAAGAAAAACAAGTGAACTAACAAACAAAGTACCTAAGTAACAAAAACAAAACAAAAAACTACTGTTTTTTTGGCATTTACAATGTATACTAGTTACGTCCCTCCACGTGGTATAAATCAAACTATTTAGGTCAACATGACATCCAATGGAATCGAAAAACATGACCTCCGCGATGTCGAGTCGGGTAAAAAATCAATATATTTATCAAATATGTATAAGGGTTATTGCGAAAAATACTATACACTTTTCGATTTCTACAGTTCATTTGCTCTACAATATTCAGTCTATTAAACGAGTTTTGTTTTCGCTCAGTATAGAATCTAGTATTATTTCTTTCAATTTCCTCGCTTGTGGCTGGAAATTCTCAGTTTAAATTGAAAATTGTTCTTCGAAGGTGCAAGCAGTTTGCTCTGCACCGACTTTGAAAAAGAATTTCCGTACAAATGTCGAGCTGTTGCGGTTTAGACAACATTACATTCGAATTGTCACGGATTCAATTTCAAAGCTAGCTATAATGGTTTTAGTTTTGACGATAGGATTACGTTAAGAAATAAAAGGTTTTATATTCAGCTCAATCTAAATCAGTGAAAAGTCATTTTCTAAAAGAAACTCTGTACCGTGTTTTAACATTATTTTACTACCTATTTACCTAGGTAGGTAGGTATCTTTTATTGACACGGAATATTCTGGTCAATTATTAATAATTACCTAGGTACCTTATAGGTATCTTTATTGACAAAGAATATTCTGGTTAATCATTATCAATTAGGTACTGTTTTATTGGTGAACAAGTTTTAAGAAAATCTCAACTTTAATGAGGCCTTTTTTAAAATTTTATTTTTAAGTATTTTATTTTTCCATTTTTATAAAAAAAATTTGTTTGTTTATGTAAATATGTTATTAGTTTGTTGTAAATAAATAAATATTATATTATCCTTTCCGGCCTTTATCTTTAAACTTTTCCCAAGTTAGACAGTTGTAGTCAATTAGCGGAATCACATGCCAAGTTAAAGTATCGCTAAATCTGGCTAAGAGATGCATCCCTTTCACTCTTACGCGATTTAAGTAGGTAGTAACAATGACAATTTCGATTAGGTTTAGGATTATATAGGGTATCCCACGGATAGACTAGCTATATGCCGAAAAGCAGGGGTCGGTGACATCAATATCTACCCATTGAATGCCAAATAAGGTTATCCGAAGTCTAACGGCTTCCAAGTTATTTCAGTTTTAACGATTTTCCGAAATTCCTTGTGGCACTAAAACTAGCACTGTGCGAAAACTAACCAATGAACTAAGCACATTATAGGTACATTAGCAAGACCGTCTATCACTTTTTACTTTATGACGATAGTTTATTTTATCAGAATTTATTTTATACCATGCTCTGCAAACAACTTCAAATGATGAAAAAGAATTTATTTATTCTTCTCTTTCTTTTCTCGTGTGGTTTAGTGACCAAACCTCATTGTGTGAGTTATTCAGACCAGTCGTCAGGCCTCTGACGTGACCTAACGACTGCTGCCGAGCGACAGCAACCGGGACCAACTGCTTAACGTGCTTTCCGAGGCACGGAGGGGCTCAGATGAAAATGTCACTAGCGGTCACCCATCCAGGTCCTGACCTCGCTCAACGTTGCTTAACTTGTACGATTTATTTGTTAATGCCTTATTTTTCTGACACAGGAAAGAAAAAAGGACCTAAACGAGCACCGCGATGATTCGACCTTCAGTTTCGACCCCTCGTCTCTGTCGGTGCGGACGCTGGCCAAGGACTCGAAGAAACGCATCGACGCACGGAAGGGACTGCTGCTCGCCTCGTACTCACGGAAGAGGACCAGGAGACGCAAACGGGGCAAGAGTGCTATACATCATGCAGCTGCTGTAGCCGCCGTGGCTGAGAGGTGAGGCTTGATCACGGAGTATGTAGTACACTACTCGAAAAAGTTTTGCAACACTTACTCTTCCCAACACCTCGTTCGAGATGGTAGACTCGTGGTAACACTTAGATTAGATTTCAACTCCGAAAATTATACTTTTAGCCTCAAAAAAGTTTAGATTTTCTGAAGAACCACTTGACCGATTGTAAAAATTATTTTACTAGAAATTTACAGTAGAACGCGACTGTAAAGAATTTAAAAAAATCAATCCAATACTTTTTGAGTAAATCTCAACCTTAATAACTCTCCTGTACACCTTTACCTGTGTTAGATCGTACTTCCTGACAACTTTAAAAAAAAATAAACGATGCATCTTAACCTTGCAAGTGTTGAAATCTTCTAAATCCAATTAGTTCTACCAGTAACTAGATGTCCTAGACGTAATTATCAAATAGTAACACGATTTGATTACACAATGCATCCCACTTTACTACGTCCTGACAAGCACAATGCAACGTCATCGAGATACCGGTATACACGTAACAGAACATGGCTAATTCAATTAACAGACTCCCGGATTTGACCTATTTAGGACATATCGAACCAATACGTATGAACGACGTGATTCATGCAACAACTAACATACAATGTTAAACGTTAATGTTTAATGTTATGTTTAACTTACAATGTATTTTCATAAGTAACACTAGGTTTTTAAAAATAATTTACAATGTGTAATGCTTTGGATATATATTTTTATTAGTTATAAGTAGTTTTATTATTAAATTATAATTTAAAAATAACGACTACGGCCGCCTACGGGGGTTGCTTGGAAGAGATCGCTCTGAGCGATAAGGACGCCTTTTGTACAATAAAGAGTATCTATCTACGGCTTCAACTAAAAGGTTAGTGTGGTCGTGTTCATACAATAATTTAATGAACTTCTACACGCGTAAATTAACACAGAGGAGTCTTTAATATTTTATCTACTTATATCTTCTTATTTAAAAGTTAGGCTAGCATTAGCAACTCCATCTCAACCAGTCACTCTGCATGTAATAATCGTACATAAATAGCCTAATTATTACTAAAACAAAACAAAAAACAACTTCCTTTTGGCATAAAATGTATCCTATCAGACCCATGATCAAGATAAATCTAACGAGCTCGTACATCGACATCCATCAAGCCATATAGATTATAGGCTACAGAAGATGACAAAGGAACATTCGAAAACTTGCTATCGCTCGGCAGCAGTCATTATGCCACGTCAGAGGCCTACGGGCGGCCTAAATAGCTACAATTGGTTTGGTCACTAAACCACACAAGAAGAGAGACCCTCTTGAGGCAGTTGGCCCAAACCGAACTCTATTAAGAGTTCCGGCAAAATAACAATGTCTTCAGTTTTGACAACGAATAAACACGTGAAACTTTTATGTCACGTACCCGTAAGAGGTGAGGTGGCACAGGTAATAAAATATCGATTTTTGTGACGTATAGGGCATCCCTCCAATTGAATTTGCCAACAACGGACGAGTTCCCTCGAGGACCGTGTGTCTATTTGTGTTACAATATGAACCAGTGGGGGATTTAGGGATGTAATGGACTCTGAGTTGGTTGAAGTCAGGGGCCCCAATAGTCAAATCCAAAAATTAGTTAAACGGCCATAGCTGTGATTGAAGTGATAGGAAGGATAAGAAAAAATCGTAGAATGTCATGTCATGATGCAAACAAATTGTGGATTTGCACACATCGGTTTTGGTTACAAGTTTGCAAGATGTTTGGCAATGGGTTTAATTTTATTAAAAAAAACATAGGGCAATAATTTTAATAAAATAATAGGCATACTATTGTACACCATATTGGTAAGCTACAGCGGACTTAGTTATTACCTTAATAACTATTATTATAACCTGTGGTCATGCAATAAATATCTTTGACTTTGACAAGTATGGCGGGTAACGGGTGAGTTCTTTCCTTCATGTTAGTTTGCAAAACATCTGTAACCCTTCGAACGGGTTTACAAATAGATGGATAGATGGGATTAATAAATTACTTATTTGAATTTTATAGTTTTATTTAAAACGGGGCACCCGACAACCTTAATGTGGCTCTGGTGGACAAAGGGTAAGATGTAAGGCGACAGTAATCGTAAGAAATGTTCGATTTCCATCGAATAGAACAAGAATGGAGATGCGGTGGTAAATGTTATTCAAATTCACAACGGAGTCAATGTAACGACCCAAACTCGTGAATGTCACGATAACAAAAACATTTTTTGTAGGTTAGAGCACGGGCAGTTGTGAGTACACGTTGAAAAAGATCGTACAAGTTAAGCAACATTGAACGAGGTCAGTACCTGGATGGGTAACTGCTAGTGACATATTCAGTGAGCCTCTTCGTGCCTCGGAGAGCATCCCGGTTGCAGTCGTTCGGCAGCAGTCGCTAGGCAACGTCAGAGGCCTACGATACTAACTCTGATTAAATGATAAATGGAGAAAATAAATCAGGACCGGGATTCGAACCAGGGACCTCGCCATTCCGTGGCTCGCTCTATTCCAACAGATCCACCGTGATATCGTACCCAGGTCGTGAATTTTATCTCCATATTCGTCTTAGGGACGGTAGCGTGATGAATTTTTTTTCTCCATTTATCATTTAGATTTTCGTTTCCTATGAGCGCCATATGCAAGAATATATCAAAACTCTGATTAATTAACCTCCCATACACCCGAGCTAGTTTAAAAGAGAAATAACTAGATTTCTATGTTAAAAACACTAACTAAAGTGCACCACACTTTCAATCCATGTCAGTGCAGTGAACAATGCTGAGTTGACTCCGAACAAACTACAATATCTAACTGAAATGTGTCGCTGTCATGATTGGTCGCTATCCAGCTGACGCTTCGAATAGTCATGCTTCTGTTGTATCATTCGACAACGAAGCTATTCGCTGTAGAAATTATACGGTTAGAATCGATAGTATGGAGGAGGTAAATAGTATTCAACGATACACTGTACTATATACATAATATACAGGGTGCAACGTTAAGGGTATATGAAGCCGAAGGGAGGGTGTTCAGTATCGGTAACTGAACCACTTTTGTTTTACGACTTTTCGATTTTTTCATACATTTCGTACCTGTCAGCTGATCGATTTGTATGAGACTTTAATTTATTTTTATTTTTTATTCGAAAAGTCGTAGAACAAAAGTTGTTCTGGTACCGATACTGAACACCCTTCCTTCGGCTTCATATACCCTTTACGTTACACCCTGTATAAAGATAGAAAAGACTTTTTAAATCGTTTATCACATTTCGAAACATGGGATTGCCTAATAATGTTTTAAATATTATTCAAAAAAATATTGGTGCTTATTAGTATCACGATATCCGCAACCAATTAAATAAGTCTAATATTTATATATCATCCCCCAATAATGAGAATATAATATGGCAGATGAGGTTTACTTTTACACGACTATGTACATTTTATATAAAATATATTTTACCAAAAATGTAGAGTATTTACTCTACACAAAGGATAAATTGTAACGAGAGCGCTGCAAAGACCGTGAAGAGAGCTAATGAGATCCGCGCTTACTTAGCTCCGAATCGCGGCTTCCTAGTTAAGCCAGCGATGAAATGCATTCATTTATTAACCATTTTCAAGTTGGAAGATTCAGAATTTATTTATTATGATTCTCCAACAACCTATTTACATTTAACAAGTCATAATTGACAATCTAACAAGTGATAGCAAATGTACGATTATTTCCAAAAACTCGTGACGACTTAATTCAAGAATAAATTTTGAAATAACCTGCTTATAGGTATTATTATTAGCTCATTCAGCGATTTACTTAAACACAACCCAGAGTTTACCTAAATTGTTAAGCATTTCTAGAGGTAACTTCAGTCCGATAAATCAAACATTTACCGACAAGTCGAAGCCACAATTCCGAACTTTGCTCGAGCATCTGTTAAATTACATACGTTAGTATAACTACAGGCATACCTCAGCCCCGTTACCCAAGAAACACCTGTTCAATGGAAATTCAATAAACCTCGATGACGCAATGAGTTACGACTGTTATCGAATTCGATAAACTTTGCTACAGTTAGTACTCTCGGCATCATATCAAGGTAAGCAACACTTTGTAGTCCGATTTCAACTCTTCAGGCACGGAAATAAAAGATTAGCTGTGTTGTTATGTATTCGCAACTGCAGCTAAAACTGTTACAAACTAGTAGGGACAGCCAAGTATTTTATTGTTTTTGCGAACTACTTATATCTTCTTAGCTAGTAGGATTATTTTTTGTTTATAATTATTTGATCTGACGAATAGGGTCGTAGTTGTTTTAGATGTTACAGTCAATCTTGTTTTTAAGGTTCCGTGCCTCAAAAGGAACCCTTATAGGATCACTTTTTCACCTATATCTCAGAAACGCGTAGATGGATCAAGTTGAAATTAATACCAAATACTCAGGTCTGCAACTTCATGCAACCGTGAAAAAATCAAGCTTCTACGTCAATGCAAAGGAGTATCGATGTATGGACAAAAAATTCTGATAAAGTCAAAGATATGTTAGTTTCTAAATCTAGTTTATCTTTTCGTTAGAGCAAGGTTACGGAAAGTTGCATTGCAGCCTCGGTGCGCGAGTCCGACTCGCTCTTGGCCGGTTTATTTCAGTGGGTGATGGATCTATCTCCAGTAATAAAATTAAATGACAAGGTCGCAGGTTCAAGTCCTGCCCACGGCAAGAATTTTTTCATCATGTTCTAATTTATTCACCGAGCATTATCCATTAATGCGTAATTCAAATTCTAAGTTATAGTGTATCAAGTGTTTGATTACAAGAACAAAAACCAGTTTGCTTTGTTGGTATAAATCAAGATCCATCAAGCCGTTTAGGCTATAGGTCATAAAGAAACAACCAACAAACACAGACAGTACTTACATGCACTGAATATGCATTACCCTCCTACTACCACTAAATACTAGAACATATGCATCGATATTCTCGCACACCTCTCTCGCTTCGTCCACTACTCGTATCATCCATCACACATGCATGCTCGCCTTTAGAGCCATATACTCTGCACAAAGAAGATCGAATTTCCCCAAGGGCGCTGCATTCCGGTCTCCGTGGCTTCGCATGTTGAGAGGGACGGAGATACGCCGCTCCATAAAAAGTTGTTTTCGCTACCCTATTTAGAAGCTGACCGATATTGGTGCATCAAAGTTTCTGTGAATTAAGAACAAATAATCCATTTTCCCTATAAAATATGTACGGTGGAACATAGAGAAAGGTGTACAGGAGAGTTTTTGAGGTTAAGATTTTCTCAAAAACTACTTGACTTATTGCAAAAATTCTTTCACTGTTTGATAGATAAAAGTTAAAACTATGTAACTGTAAAATAATTATTAAATTCGGTCCAGTAGTTTTTGAGAAAATTTTACTTTTTAATTTTAAACCTTATTGAGGCCCCCTGTATACTTATCTCTGTCTTCGACTGTATCCAGATACAGTCGAAGACAGAGATAAGTATACAGGGGGCCTCAATAAGGACCCAGGTCCGAAGTTATGGAGAGTTATTATTAAAAGTACCTACTGCTACAAGCACATACATTGTTAGAACTGTTTGGAAAAATATTCGAAACATTCAGTAAAATGCAATCAAAACACATCAGGTGTAACACTTTGGATCGTTCTTATTATCTGCGACGTAAGAGTTGAAATTGTACTGCGAGTGTTACCATTGATATGGTGCTGTCCGTACAATACAAGCAATGGTATTAACAAATACTTACACAAAAAATTGACCCAGTCCAGGGTAAGCTTAAAAAGTAAGTAGTCCTTTTGCAGAAACTAGATTTTTTGAAATTTCCATTAGCTTTAGCGAACTCTTGAATACCAATATCGATAAAGTTTCATCACGTGCTGCGATATCAATTTATTAGATAGGTTACCCAAAGCCTCGATCAAAGTATCACATCTATTCTATGTATAATATACTCCTATAGTTCGTAGCTTTGCTTCGTAAGTAGAGACCTGACCTGCCTTTTGGTAACGCGAGCTTGTGGGCTGCACAAAGCCTTCCCTTCCTAGACTTTTACAGAGCATGTGACGTCATGTGTGACGAATTCTTTTAAACTTTACCAACACAAAGGCTCTTTTAGGGACTAAAATGTTTTAAGCCCAGTCAGTACATGGATACTT
Source organism: Tachystola acroxantha (assembly GCA_963506565.1). Taxonomy (NCBI): domain Eukaryota; kingdom Metazoa; phylum Arthropoda; class Insecta; order Lepidoptera; family Oecophoridae; genus Tachystola; species Tachystola acroxantha. The sequence goes on from OY735887.1 coordinate 8,663,512, forward strand.
TTTGGATCGGTTTTTTTAAGTCAAGTATCCTATTATTTTTAAGAGAGGGTGGACCTGAAACTTTATAAACTAGGAATGAGTGGAAGAGTTGGGGGAGACCTTTGCCCAACAATGGAACATTGCAGGCTAAATAACCCCATAGTCTTAAGGACGAAAGACCTGGCATAGCACAGGGAAACTTAGGGAGCCAAAACATTACTGTCACTTACTATTTATGTGAACTACATCAGCCCGTATCAGTCCACACTGATACGGGCTGATGATAATGATGTTTGCTGGATGAAGGACTTCCAAAGCACGCTAATCAACCCGAATCTCGGCCTTTACATTTTTCGGCTACAATAAATATTTCATTCTCCTATTCTACATAACGAAAAAGATATACATACTACTAGGATGTTCATGTTCACTCGTCGAAATGATAAATGATGCGGGATGTACCGACATCGTACCAATCGTCCTATCTCCGTGATAAATGGTTGACAGATGCAGACACGCGAAATCGTCCTACATACTCGTGCGCTCAATCGGGAGATCGGTGATTGATTATTTTTGCACATATTACTTTCTATGCAGAATATTTACAGAAGTTTGGTTAATGAACCTGCTACTGGCATTCGTCGGTTCTTATTGTCGTGTAGTGTATCAACAGCCTATTTTTATGTCACCATCGGTTGGGGCACAGACCTAAGCTTCCTAAAGAAACTCAACATAAATAAATCAGTGCTACGGTAGCAATTACTCGAAAACAGATGCCCAGGCTGTGTATTGTTGGCCTTGCCTTTCCCTCTGGGAAGAATTAGATTATTATAAAAAAATGTTCGGTTCGGTAGGTAAATCGATTTTTGACTATTACATAATTTTCTTTAGTATTACAATGTGTATTGTTATGAACCTTCCGGTGTACCACTGGAAAAAAATTCTTCCCGTGGTACACCGAGATCCACCTCGACCACGGGCAACCCTCTTATATCGAGGTAGCTGGGGTCATAATGTACTATACCGCGAATACAAAATAGGTTATGTTATAAGTTAAAAGCTATACGATTTTATTTTAAAAATGTCTTCGCCGCCTGGTTTCGAATTCCGAAACTCATTGCATACTCTATTTAAACGGACACCGTGCTTAGATATGGTCGACAAATATTATCTCCAAGCCACTTGCACAAAAAAGCGGATTAAAGTTCCCGAGACTAAGGCACTTAACCAAAGTAATATTTTTTAATGCAAGAGTCCCTTAGACAGTTTCGGTACCTGAAAAAATTTGCATCCATTAGCACCAAACTCCAATGAACTTTACTTTAGCTGTTATTATTCGCCTTTTTATTCGCGATACAAACATGAAAAAGCTCAAAACTCTGTGCAACAGGCGGTTCAATTGCATACGAATGATTCAATTGAAATTATACCCATCGAATGCTCTCTGAACATCATCGTCAAAAATTTAATATCCGCAGCATAAATCTTTTAAAACGTTAAACTCGAATATGGATACAGTATTATGAGAGTTAAAGTTAAATCGTAAAAGCGGCAGATCCAAGTTTTGGACTGAATATTTAACTTTGCTTCATTATTTTTAAATCGTTTTAAACTGGGGTTGGCTGAAAATTAGGGACTCAGAACAGGATAGTCGTATTTGTAAAATGGATCAAGTCACTTTAAAATACAAGGATGTTTGCTTTGAACTACGAAACTTGAAAAAGGAAAAGTCTCACTAGGTCCATTAAAAAGTAAAGGAATATCAGTGAAATGTTTGCCCAAATCTCACTTTGAATTAAATAAAAGTGAACACTTCACTTTGTCATACAGTCGCACTGCTCTGTGAGTCGCACTAATAAAGGTTGCGGCGTAGCGCGTAGCATTCACGTAGCAATAGCTACGTGTGTAGAATTTCTACAACAAATCGTAGCATGCAAATTGCGCACACACATTGATGATTAAAATAAATATAACGTAAACTTTGCATTCAAAAATTTTATTTGTTGGTAAAATCAATATACAATACAGGCTGTAGCGGCAAGGGTAAGGTAAAAGTGTTCAATATCAATAACAGAACAACTTTTGCTCTTCCTCTTTCGAGATTTTATTTTACTTTTCATAACACGTTATACCAATTTAACGAAACGTTAATTTATCAATTATTAAATCAAGTAGGTAATACTTGATTTAATAATTGATAAATTAACGTTTCGTTAAATTGGTATAACGTGTTTAATATTTGATAAATTAACGTTTCGTTAAATTGGTATAACGTGTTATGAAAAGTAAAATAAAATCTCTAAATAAATGAAAAGTAAAATAAAATCTCTAAGTAAATTTTACTTTTCATAACACGTTATACCAATTTAACGAAACGTTAATTTATCAATTATTAAATCAAGTAGGTAAGTATATTTGGTGAAATTTCGCCTGGTTACGAATGTACATTTAGTAAAAGATTGATGAATATTGAGGAAGGAACAGTGAAATGCAAGGATCGCAGAAATGCAAACCCATCGTCACTGACCTCCATGTCAGACTTGGGTGAGTCTTTTTATATGTATACAAATTCGACAATAACATTCGAGCAATCAAATCAAAAATAATCTCTTATATTATACCCTCTATTACACCTACGTGCTACGCCGTGGTGCTACGTATACACAAATAAATCAAAATGCCAGTCTTCAAGTCTTCACAGAATTACTAGCGTCGCCAATTTCTAAAGAGAAAACACCCACACCCTTAATGTTGAATGAAAGTCAAGCGAATCGTTACATTCGAGGTTGAATAACCGAAAGTAATAATGAAAAGGCTTTGCCAAGGACAGGACATTTTTCTCGGCGGCCTTTCTGTCTGATGCGAATTGGTCGACAACCTCAATACGTACGGTCAAACACAGAGAAAGGTGTACAGGGGTGTTATTAAGGTTGAGATTTTCTCTAAAAGCACTTGACTGATTTTTGAAACAATTACATATACAGGATGGCCTTGAATTCATTCGACAAAATTAAATGGATGGTTAGACTTGTGACATACATTAATTCTGTTAAACAATTTGGGAAAAATAAAAATAAAAATTGCAATAAATGAAACTATCAAAAAAGTTATTAATTTGATGTGAATCGTTACTGTGCTTTGGTTTTTTTTTTACATTTTAAGGTATTTTACATTTTTTGCAACATTTTCTTTCACTGGAATGGTCATTTCTAAGGACGTGCCTTGTTGACGTACTTAGTTAAAAAAAAAAAGTTTTGATTTACTAAAAAACCTTACCTTTACTTTATCTTTAATTTTTTATTATTATTAGTTTTTTATTATTAGTTGAATGTTGAAAAGTAAAATATAAAAACCTTACTAATTTAATATTTATCATGAGTACAACCCCCAGTTTCAATTTGTCGAATGAATTCAACACTCTGTAGTGTGAACTCTTCTAGTAAAAGATTTTTTTACAATCGGTCAATCACTGAGTTATTGCCGTGATTTTAATAAGTGTTAGAAGTAAAACTCTGTCTTTCCCACGCTCTATTACTTTTTACTTGATATTTGCGAACTACTCTATTTTAGAATTAAAACTATAGTGAGCCATTACTACAAATTATTATATATAAACGGATATCACTCACTTATATTGTTAAAGTCGGCAATTAGACCGACAGTTTCGACCGATTTCGACGGTAACTCCCCGACAAGTGAGATCGATCAACGGATCCAGCTACAGCCATCGAACGCACCGTCGTCGTCGGCGGGACAAGTTATCTCGGAGCGCGCACAGAGGGCGCTCATCCGCAGTGCCCGCAGTGCGCGAAGAAACGTCAACGGCGACGCGGGCGTGGCGCGCTCACCTTGAAAAAGACCGTCGAAATCGGTCGAAACTGTCGGTCTAATTGCCGACTTTAACAATATAAGTGAGTGATATCCGTTTATATATAATACTCTATTTTAAACTGAAAAAATAAAATACCCAAAAATAGAACAATGCACGGAGTAACACCGCAGGCAAACACAAAAGCGTAGACCTGTGAAAAAAACTATGTAACTTACACGATTTTAATTCTGCGTCACTTCTGAGCTCACCACCTTTGCATGACCTAATTTCGAACTCGCAGTCAACACGTAGGTGAATTTGCATGATAATAGTGTTTGCGAGCGACAATTTAGCATAACCAGCGCGGCGTTTAGCGTACAGCGGGAAACGTGTATCGGCTCGCATCCTCGCCCGTGGATTTATAGTCCACTTTCATTATTAGCCTCACTCAGCCTTGCAGCGCAAAATTTACTAATGCAGCGCTTTCATTCCTGGTTGTATAGTCGACACATCTGCTACACGAAACATAGGTCGTATTACAATCGCATATGATCATGAGATTTCGACTCTATAATCTGTCGTAATAAAATCGTAAACGATATCGTTTACTAGACTTAAATGTTATCTATTTATCAAATAATGATGTAGCTAAGCGAAAGAGCTTTATGTTTTTAAAACTCATTCGCTACATCAGTCTGCCTTTGTATGTACAAATTGTTTCACTTACTACCTGTTTTCTATGTGTATACTATTCTTTGTGCAATAAAGTGTTTAACTGTATATCTATTTGAAATTTGGTTCTGACGTAGACTTGTTACACTCTAAGCGTCTATTCCCACCAAAAAGAAGGCGGTTAACCATAAATGTGATTCGTCGCCATGACACGCTCTATTCCAACCTACCGTGACTCGGATCGGATCAGCGAAATCTTTCTCCATATTTGCCTTAGTTCGAATCCCGGTCGTGACGAAAAAGGCATACTGAAAGAAGTTGCATTAAAAGTACTAGGAGACCATGGCTACCCAAGAGTCTCAATATGTCTCACTCAGGACCTACCGTTTCTACTTGGCCGGAAGCCCCAGCTCTTTAAGTATCATTAAAAGTACCAGGAAACTATGACATCCCTAGAGTCTTATTGAAATGCTGTCCCAGTTATAGCTGTGTGGGGCAAATGACATTTCCTCCCTCTCTATTGTATTAGTCGGTGGTGTCAGATATAAAAAGAATACCCATGGCCCACCGTTGGTTTCATGGGGATTGAAAAATACCCTTGACACTACCGGGTGCGACTGGGTGGTGTAACGGGTCCGCCACGTACAATATTAGTTACGGGTATGGTATTTCCAGCATAAAAATCTATACTAGACTATGTTCCAGGTCTCGTTCGCGGTCGCGGTCGGTGACTCCGAGCACGTCGCCGCCACCGCTGCCGCCCCCGCCGCCTCCGCCACCGCCCCCTCACACATTACACCCCGACAATGCCTTAGGTAACCTCTCTTAAGAATGTTGCAAAGGAAACGATGTTTTTGACACTTCTCAGAAGTTACATAGGTACTTATATTTCTAGGAGTAGAGCCTTCTCGGTGCCTCGGTTAAAACCTAAATATTCACTAGAGACTATTGTAGCTGGAAAAATGGTTTCTCGCATTTTTATTAAAAACAACAAGTAGTCACAGAGTTTATCTTAAATTAAAATGATTATTTTATTAATTAGGCAATCAGTACCGTTATCCACAACAGAGTTTGAAAATAAGTACTACCGAGTTGACAGTAGAACATTATGATTCTTATACAGATAGACTGTGTGACACCAGAAACCTAGATGAGGTTTTACAAAATGTTTGAAACTCAAGTAAAACCTCACTTTATAATATTTGTCTCTTAGCTTAGGCCGAGACCTATCTTTCAAGACTGTCAAAAGAAATCTGACAGCTTTGTAAGACCGAGCTCAAAGTCAGGTCAAAACTTAAAGAATCTCGTCCTTAAACATTCCCAGTGACATAATGAAAATATTGACATCATTGATATAAGTATTACGTATTGGATACAAAGACTCGTCATCGTATTCAATCTATGATAGGCTTACATTAAGTAAATAGACATTCATTTATACAGGTCGAGGTACTTTAAGTGCTGCTGGTCGCCAGCTAAGTGACCATAGCAACAACCGGGAGTCATCCCTGGATGACTCCGGCGTGGTCGACGACCATGACGACGGAGAACACACGTCTGATGACCAGGCACCACATCCGCACCCGAGGAGGGCACACCTGTTACCGCCTCCACCTCCACCGATTCACCCGCCTACTACACTACCCCTCATACAACAGGTAAAGACTTGCCTACGATAAAATCTCCAAACATTATTTAAGTAAAATAAACCTTAGATCTCTGTTCATTTGGGAGACAATAGCAATAAGCAATAATGTATTTAGTATTAAGATTTAAAAAAACAACTGTTTGTCTCCAAATATATAAATAAACTGTCGTAGGTATTCCGCAAGGAACTGTTCTAGGACTGCTTTTATTCCTCGCATATAAAACATTAACTAAAGATTTGACGTACCTACAAATGTTTTAAAGTGCTCGCAGTACCTACAAAGACGAGTATACTTTTCGATTAAAAGTCGAAACTATCCATTTATATAGGCCTCAATTACAGGTGTTCCGCAAGGAACTATTCTGGGACTGATATTATTCATCGTCTAATACGTTTCAGCAAATTCATCTTTTGAAAAAATAAGTTGTTAATGTAATGTTACAGGCGAGCCAAACACAACAGCCAAAACAAACTATCGTTTCTAACCCCGAGAGGCAGCCAGAGAAAACTAAAGCAAAAGAAAGGAAGTGTGATAAAAGCATAACATGCACGTCGTACATTCAGGACAAGTATCCCTTAAACCCAGATTACCTCAACCAGATCGTGGTGCTAGGTAAAACAACATTACTTTCACTTACTGCACAGCTTTTTAATCTTAATAAGATGTGCAATGCCATCAAATTACAAGTAGGTATAACTGGATGAGAAAACCATAGCTAAAATGGTAATAAACAATTTGAATGAACATAATTTGATTGCATTACACGAAAAAATACCCAATTGGCACGGCTTCAACACTAAAAAGCACAAAACAAGTCACATAAAAGCTACTGAATGAAAGCTTCGCAAACACAACAAAATACACTTCAATCCAACAGACTAAAATATCAAGTGACGACTTACAAATTATTCATTTAAATTACGTAGATTACTTAGATTAAACTTGAATGTGAGATATGGCTATCAAATGATTGCATGGTAGGTATACATATTCTACTATACATTTCAAAATTCACTAGGTTTAGTTAGAACATGTATTTCTAATAGGCTATCTTTCTAATTCTATTTCTAATAAGCTATCTCTCTAATGAATTTCAATGCCTGCTAATCTACTCATTGAAATACAGACTATGTAAAAAATTCTTCCATCTTTCTATGATTTGTCTTGAATTATTTATTCTATAATCTAACTATTCGCTCTTTTTCAACTTGCGTTTGCAAAAAGACATTTTCTTTAGATTTCAGAAGCATTATGTAAGGTTTTCTTTTATTTAGAACAATATTCTTATAATATTACCTACGAATAATCGTTTGATATTAGATTTATATTTGATATTTTATAAGTTCTTAATCAAACGGTTAAATACAACTTTCATCCTTCTTCGGTAGCTTAACAAAATGTTTATTTTTATAGATCCATTGGTCACATTTCTAAAGCTATCAGGATTATCGTCACTGCAATTTCATTTTACAATTATAATAATTAATAGATGCTAAGCCATTAGGTATAACCATTCCTCGTTTATCGTTAACATTACTGACGATTACGTTCATTGCGGTAACGCAATCATAGAGATGAATGATTGTATCTAATAGTTGGTTACGTTCACTATTAGCTTCACTTCTCAATGGGGCAATGCCTTATTGAGCATTTTGATACGACACTATTGCAATCTCGCTTCTATCCTCATTAATATCGTCAGGGGCGGACTGGCCATACAAGCGCGCGCCCGACCTCCCACCAGCGGAGACGACGAAAATTAATGAGCTCAGTTTATTGGCAGCCACGCACAAAACTCATATGGGCAATTACGAGCAAAATTGCACTTTCTTCACAGGTTAGTAAACACAGACGCCAACGCTTCTGCCCCCCAGTCCACCCCTGTTCCCCACAGGAAGACTGCAGGGTGACTTTGCGATTGGTTCATTTGTTATCGTCTTGTCTATACAATCGCATTCAATTCTATTGACGTCAACAACATATTTTACTGAGTAATTAATTTTACATTATTAATGTTACTAATTCAACATGCAACAGATTTTGTATGCGATTCAAGTTAATGGATACATCAAAAATTAACCTATCACAATTGGGCCACAGCTAATCCGATACTGATTCCACTTTACTGGTTCACGGACAGTCCTTACACGTATTGGCATTTCTAAGACAAGTACCGTGCATTTTCCTGCGTTAATTTTAATCCCAAATTATCCGCTTTCCAATGCATGCACAATTTTTTCAATACCTTGAATAATTTAATAGATTTAATATGCAAGCGGGAGCTTTGCATCAAAACGACTTGTATAAGCTTAACTATGCTTCTGCTGTTCTGATGCCACTAGTACTTCTTTCCAAATCTTTCCTTCTTCTGTTTTCAGTGTGATATCTTCTTGATTGGTGTTACCTTTAAGATTTCCAATAATTTATTCAATTTGATCGCAGATGAACTCGTGGACAGAAACTGTGAATGCTGCGTGACCTGTTGCATAGACTACGAAGGCTGGCTTCAGTTTCAGAACTGCTTGTATGGAATAGTCAAAGATCCGCTATTTGAGTTGTTTATAACCACATGTATAGTTCTCAATACTCTTTTCCTTGCTTTGGAGCATCATGGCATGAGTGAGAACGTTAGGCAGGCCTTAGATATAGGAAATAAGGTAACTTCTACCAGAGTCGTTATTTTTTAAATTATTTTTATGCTTCGTTTATTGAAATTATTATCTCCGTTTCTAGGTGTTCACGTCAATATTTACATTAGAATGTATAATGAAAGTGATGGCGATGAGTAAAGATTTCTTCGCATGCGGTTGGAACATATTCGACTTGATCATAGTGTCAGCCAGCCTTCTAGATCTAATATTTGAGCTCGTTGATGGCCTATCTGTGTTAAGGGGCCTTCGTTTGGTAAGTTACTTGTTCCTTTTGTATTTGTCTTTTCTTTACTATCAAAATCATTATCAGACATTTTGACTTTGATTAAAATGTATATTTTAGGTTCACAGGTTTTATTGACATTATTTTGGGTAGTATTTCAAAAAATTCGACCCATTAATCGTATTCCGTTAAAGTACTTTCCGAACCGCTGGTAGTTGTCGTTTTGTTATTAGTCAAATGTTTGAAATATATTTTATTAAGTATATTTTTTTTCTTACAGTTACGAGTGTTAAAATTAGCTCAATCATGGACTACAATGAAAGTGTTGTTGAGTATTATAATATCGACAATCGGTGCTCTCGGTAATTTGACGTTCGTGTTAGTGATAGTTATATATATTTTCGCCGTTATCGGTATGCAGTTGTTCTCCAAATCATATACTCCTGATAAGTTTGAACCGGATCCTGTGCCCAGGTATGTACTCAACTACTTATATTTACAAAACCTTCAAAATTTAGTTTAACTTGTGATAAAGATGGAGCGAACGTTAATGGAAGGGGTAGGCCGAGGACGACATACGTCGACCACATTAGCGATGTTTTAAAGAGGAGTCACGTACGTTGGAAAGATACAGAGAAAGGTGTATAGGAGAGTTTTTAAGGTTGAGATTTTCTCAAAAACTACTTGACCTATTGCAAAAATTCTTTCACTGTTTGATAGATAAAAGTTAAAACTATGTAACTGTTAACTAATGGACCGAATTATTAAATTCGGTCCAGTAGTTTTTAAGAAAATCTCAACCTTATTGCGGCCCCCTGTATACTTATCTCTGTCTTCGACTGTACGTTACTAGAAATCGACGAATAATGAATATGGAGAAAGCGAAAGCTATGTTACAGGATCAGTAGATGGGATGCCAATGTCTCTGGTTATGAGAGTACTCGTATGTATGTGATAAAAGAGGCAAAGAATTATATTGTATGTGCTGTTGTCGGTATGCGTGTGGAATTTTAATATAATCTATCAACTTCTGTAGATGTATGTTTCTAAATGATTTTTTGATGTTTCAGATATTTATTATTGAGCGGTACTATAATTTTTCAACTGACTTTATTCTTGTACATGTGAATTTAAAAGTTTATGGTATCTGTGTCTCTATACTTGGCTTAAATAGTTATGTACTATATTTGGTAGAATAAGCTGATTCTACTACATCAGTATATGTATTTATTTATTTCCCTGCCGTAGGTGGAATTTCAACGACTTCTTCCACTCATTCATGATGATATTCCGAATCCTCTGTGGCGAGTGGATCGAACCCTTATGGGATTGCATGAGGGCTGAGCAAGCGAGTGGCGCAGAGAGTTGCTTCTTCATATTCTTACCCGCGTTGGTTATGGGGAACTTCATGGTGCTCAACCTCTTCCTTGCCCTGCTCCTTAATAGCTTTAATAGCGAGGAGTTGAAAAATAGGAAGGAGGTAATGGTAATGTCGTGTTGGGTGTTGTTATGCACGTTTGAGCTTGGGTTTGTCATGCAACTGCAACGTGTGTCCGTGTTGTTTGGCAAATTGTTTTGATGTTGTCTTGTTTGATGTTGTTTTGTAGAAGTAGAACATCCTTGATAAACAATTGGACGTATGATTTATTTAATTTTGATACAAATTCAGAAAACTAGAATGCCTCAGACAAAAATCTTTTCCTGCATGTGATTCATCAAGGATATTCTTTTGATTAGTTAATAATTTACGTAAAAAAAACAAGTCGACACTATATGGTCGATCACAGATCCAGTCTAATAACGTAAACTAAATACAATTATGATGTTCACAAATGTAAGTCTGTGATCGACTGTAATATAGCTGACTCAAAACACTTGAAATTATTCAAAAAACCAAACAAATGCTGATTAAAAAGTTTATGTTTTAGGAAGTTGGAGAGGATTCAAAATTAGCTAAAAGTTTCGATAGAATACGTTCTATAGTAAGAAAAAAAGGTTTCCTTATATCGAGAAGTAAAGAGACTGAAAAAAAATCTAAATTAGAAGAGCTAGTTAACGAATTTATGTTACAACAACGCGCCATGAAGGAGGCGAGGCAAGAGGCGATACCCGATGTGCGGTACTCTGTGTCGGTGCAGGAGACAGTCCTGTTTCCACACGACAATATTTATAGTCATAGTTATCAAGAAGCCTTAAACAGGTATGTATTCGATTTAGAAAGACTATCCAAACCTTCCCTGCAATCTATTAACACCACTAAGAAAGAACTTTTGCAGCACAACAATTTTATGGAAAAGATCCATCTTAAAACTAGAATCAACAGAAAAAAAAACTACGGTTTCATAAATCGTCACATGGAATAATAGTAAACATGAAATTGTTAGAATTGAGTATTGTATTGGAATCAATCAATAATACATCTGCAATTGTTTTCAGGCCAATTTCAGTAGGTTCAGACTTCGCATATCCACAACTCTATCAAACTGGTAATAATTTTAATCAGGGTAGTCAAGAAACTCTGAAGGACGTGCGTGACTTAGCAACTGAACATAAAATCACTAGTATTAGGGAAGATTCGAAAGAAAACCTCGACGACACATCGCCTACAGAACAAGTTACGGCTCAGCGGCTATTAAATCAAATGTCTTCGGGGTACCACACGCAACCTTCAGATTCTAGAGGTAAACGGCAGCATGAACAAGCAATAGAATATACTTACTTTATAAAATTAGGTATTATTTAATACAGGGAAATTTAAAAAATAATATCTATATTTTTAGATGAAAATGAGCATTACGAGATGGCACAGATATCGAGCAAAACCACACCTGAGAAATCCAGAAGACAGGGGATGGAACCACCGAATGTTTTAAGTAAGGAACAACCGAAAAAACCCGGTGAACCAGAAATGCGGCATCCATGGCAAACTTTAGTTTCATATGTAGATGAATTAACCGTAGGTGGGAGAAAGAACTCTCATGGCGAATATGCTGACACCGCAACGGGGAATTTTCCAGGATTTGGAAAGCAAAAAGAGCCGAAAGTACCTCAAGACTGCTTTCCTCGTCAGTGTTATGACACGTAGGTATTCTTCCATTATTGAAATTATTTAAAACTGTATTAATTAATTATATGTGTGTTCTGTGTTACATAGCTATCATTTATTTTGCGCACCAGTAGAAACAACCCGATAGCACAAACGCCGCATATGTGTGTAAGTAGATGTGATTGGAAATCCTTAGTAGATGCTAATCTTGTTCTTGCTATTACAGGTGTTCGTGCTGGGACTCTATGATTGATACAAAGATGGGTCAGCGTTGGATGGTAGTCCGAACATTCATTCTGCGATATGTTGATACGCCAGCATTCGAGTGGTTCGTTTTGGTGCTCATTTTCGCCTCCAGTATTACCCTGTGCTTCGAAGATATTCATCTCGAAAAGAATAAGCCGTTGAAGAAAATCCTGTACTGGACTAACCTGGGCTTCTGCATGATCTTCGTAATAGAAATGTTTCTCAAATGGATAGCATTGGGTTTCTTCAGATATTTTACGAGTTTCTGGACATTGTTAGATTTTACTATAGTTTTTGTAAGTATTTTGTATGTTTATCTATTTCAATTGTATACTGATTTTGAAGATAGATCAAATATTGATTTGAGTTTGTTGGTTGCAGGTGTCAGTGTTTAGTTTATTAATAGAAGAAAATGAAAATCTGAAAGTGTTAAGATCGTTAAGAACTTTACGTGCATTAAGACCACTCCGCGCAATTTCCCGGTGGCAAGGAATGAGGATAGTAGTGAATGCTCTGATGTATGCAATACCTAGTATCTTCAATGTGTTGTTAGTATGTTTAGTGTTTTGGTTAATTTTCTCTATTATGGGAGTGCAGTTTTTCGGTGGAAAGTTCTTCAAGTGTGTTGATCAAGAAGGGGAGTTACTGCCCCTAGAGGTAAGCAATATTGTCAAAAGGCAACCAGTGATAATTTTGATGTAGACTAAACTGACCATTTCCTTTCAGATGGTGAATGATAAATGGGAGTGCTATTACAATAACTTTACTTGGATAAATTCCAAGATATCATTTGACCATGTTGGCATAGCATATTTAGCGTTATTCCAAGTGGCAACTTTTGAGGGGTGGATGGAAGTAATGGCTGATGCAGTGGATGCACGAGGAGTGGATTTGCAGCCAGCGAGAGAAGCCAATCTTTACGCTTATATTTATTTTGTAATTTTCATTGTTTGCGGCTCATTCTTTACTCTTAATCTGTTCATAGGAGTAATTATAGATAATTTTAATATGCTCAAAAAGAAGGTAAGCATTTTTTATAGATTTATACACACATGTAAGACTGTATTAAATAATAATGTATTACAAATCGATAATGTTTGCTTTTCAGTATGAAGGTGGAGTATTAGAAATGTTTCTCACAGAAAGCCAAAAGCACTATTATACAGCAATGAAGAAACTTGGCAGGAAGAAGCCCCAGAAAGTAATAAAAAGGCCAAGAAATCAGTTCCTTGCTATGTTCTACGATTTGTCGAACTCGCGACGTTTTGAGATCGCTATCTTTGTGTTAATCTTTTTAAATATGCTCACGATGGGCATAGAGCATTACGATCAACCGCATTCCGTTTTCTTTATTTTAGAAGTTAGTAACGCATTTTTCACAACCGTATTTGGTTTAGGTAAGTTTACTCAAAACCAAAATATATTTTTCAAAGGATATTTGCGTAATTTCTTATATCAATATTTTCCTTTTTCAGAGGCCATAGTGAAAATAGTCGGTCTACGATATCATTATTTCACGGTGCCGTGGAATGTTTTTGATTTCCTCCTAGTATTAGCTTCAATCTTAGGCATACTTATGGAGGACATCATGATAGATCTGCCTATATCGCCCACTCTACTTCGGGTGGTCCGTGTTTTTCGGATAGGGAGAATTTTAAGACTGATTAAAGTGAGTATTAAGTTCGTCTAACCGAAGGGCTCTAAATTGAATGTAATCAGATAAATTATGAACAATATTCATTTCAATTATGGTTATATGAATCTTGATCCAATTGAAAGTCTGCATTTTATTAGTATCATATTTTATCAGCATTATTTTTTTTATTCCAGGCCGCTAAAGGCATTAGGAAACTCCTGTTCGCACTAGTAGTATCCCTCCCGGCCTTGTTCAACATCGGCGCGTTGCTGGCGTTGATAACTTTCATCTATGCCATCATCGGCATGTCTGTGTTCGGCCATGTGAAGGAACAAGGGGCTTTGGACGACATAGTCAACTTTCAGACTTTTGGTCGGAGCATGCAGTTGCTTTTTCGGTAAGTTACTTTTCCATCGAATACAATTGATTTATGGCCAGTGTATTACTGATGCACCGCTCTCAATCAGGTAGCAAAATATTACTTCAAATAAAATATGAAATAATGTAGCTAATTCTGTAGCAGCCATTAGTCGAATTCTAAACCAGAACGCAACTGTCACTGTCGTTCATATGCTACATCACGTAAGAGCGAGCGGGACGCCTCGCTTAGCGGCGAATAATATTAGCGTGCGCATTCTACAGTCGCACTAATGTCAAATCAGGACGTTGTCGAATATAAAACAATTTCGTTTTAAATAATTACTAATATAACAACGACCAATAGAACAATCGGTTCACTGGTTCAATATTTCCAGTCTCATGACATCAGCCGGTTGGAACGACGTGTTGGAGTCCCTAATGATTCAACCTCCCGCATGCGAGTTGGGCGACCACGGCCACAATAACGGGAACTGCGGAAGTCCCCTTTTAGCCATAACCTACTTCACCTCCTTCATCATCATCAGCTATATGATCGTGATTAACATGTACATCGCTATCATCCTCGAAAATTTCAACCAAGCTCATCAGGAGGAAGAGATTGGAATCGTTGAGGATGATCTCGAAATGTTTTACATAAGGTGGTCCAAGTAAGTTAATTATATTGTTATAAGCCATATTTTTTACTGAACCTAGACGACAAACAAGTTATCATTGATTTGATTTTAAGCGTTGTTGGTATTTGTAATCTTTTCGATTTCGCGTTTTTCAGGTACGACCCCCATGCAACACAATTCATAAGTTTCGTTCAACTATCAGACTTCATAGCATCCCTGGATCCCCCATTAGGCATATCAAAACCAAATACAGTAGCTTTAGTCAGTTTCAACCTTCCTATAGCCAGAGGAAACAAAATCCACTGTCTAGACATTCTCCATGCTTTAGTCAAACACGTGTTAGGTCATGTAGAAGAAACAGACACATTTAGACAGCTGCAGGAGCAAATGGATATAAAATTCAAGAAACAGTTCCCCACAAGAAAGGAGTTGGAAATCGTTTCTTCGACGAGAATATGGAAAAGGGAAGATAAAGCTGCCAGAACAGTACAACGGAGTTGGAGGGAATACGTCAAGTAAGTTTATTACTAACATTTTCATTGTCAGACATGAATACGAATGCCTCTGGCAAACTGCCAGGGCAGGGTTACGGAATCAAGACGGAACAAATGTTGGTTATCAAGAACAGTCGAAAGCTAATTAGATAATTCTGTTTTATTCGTTTTATCTCACTGTGAATATTTTCTTATTACAGGCGAAAAAACCGTAGCCCTTCTAACGAAGAGGAAAGCACAAAATGGTCCCCAGGCGGTGGTTGGGGCGGACGTCTGAGTGCTCTGTTACATGTGAGGAGAGGGTCACACGCCTCCAGTCGGAAGTCATCGAGAGCTTCCGATGCCTCTGATATGAGCGAGTTGGGAGGAGCATGGCTTAACTTACCGCTCCTGTTGCTACCAGGCGCGTCGCCTGGAGACCAGGTAAATTTGAATCTCTATTTTTAAACATCTTTAAAAAGGAGGAAGATCTCAATTTGTGATGCGATTCATTCTCAGTTTAGATGATGGATTAGGAACCCAGGGTGGTGCCTGACGACGCATTTCCGAGGAGGACATTTGGATCTCCTTAGAACAGTCTAAATAAAACCTATAATAACGCTAAATGCAGCTGGAAATACAGAAATGAATTAGGTTTTTGCTTAACTGTTGAAAGAATGGTATTTTTATGAAATATAGGTGTTTCCGTTTAATTTGAAACACGTTTTCAGGATCATTTATATTAAGTGAATGTTCTGAATAGGTTCCAAGCGGGTCAGAGTCAGCGCCTCCAAGACGAAGATCCGCGTACGGTTTGCCATTATTCCTGCGGCATCAAGATGCAGTCGACGAGGACGTCGGCCCGAAACGTGCAGGTTCATATGTAATGTTTTGCTTTTCGTGTCTTCCTCTATAGATAGCATTGATCCCTTGTTGAATTGTTAGAGCTTGTAATAAGTAGTCACAAAAGTCCCAATGTGGACGCCAGTTTCATAAATGGCGCCCAACTAGGGATCTTTCCAAAAAATTATGTTATCATTTAATTCGACTATAAATAAGTTTATTTTTAATGTATTTATTCATTTTGTAGAATAAACGTGTAAAATGTTTGTGCGAAATTTCATCAAAGCAAGAATGTTGACTGCTTAATATAAGTTCGCTTCTAGGGTGAGATTTATTTACAAAGTTTGTGTTCAATTTTAAGTTTTATAAACAGACTTTGTTGCAGTTTAAACTTAGCTAAACATAAACTTCTGCTTTCATATTTTTTATATTTAGTATTTGATGTATTGGATCGTTTGCCTAAATTTCACCCTCAGTTACATTCATTTGATCTTTGGCAATATCTTTAAATTCTGGTAACACTCTTTAAGCTATCAATTGATATGCATTGACCTTGATTGGCCTTTTATTTTTCAGGGACAATGTAGTATACTCCCTGTCTAAATTTTACAGGATTGTTCTGGATATTTTGCATGGTTGCTTACTGTATTTCCTTTACATTACTTGTGATGTCAGTAGACCTCTATAGTTTTGGTCCGGGCTTGTAAATACATTGTAGAATGTTGTAAAAATCGTTGTTATGATATGCAGCCCAAATAGACCAGCTGCATGCTTACTTTTCCTGTCCTGTGAAGGATTCCTGTGTAAGTAATCCTATGCTTAATGTGGTATACTAGACCCTGATTTATGCAGTAAGTAAATTATTTTATTAATAAGTATTTTTAATATTTCTATCAATGGTTGTTTAATCTCAAAGAGCCACGACTTTTATTCAAATTCAAAGAGTTACTAATACAGGAGGGGCAAGCCTAGAACCAAGACAGATTTTAATAAAGCCTGGTCCAGCAGGCTTCAGATTACATGGGCATGACATTTGGGGGAAGCTCTCCCGAAGAAATTAATCGGAAAAATAAGGGTAAAATCTGATTGACGATTGCTGATAATAACAACTCTATTGTAAATAACCAACGTGAAAATTCAAGTTAATTAATTCAAGAGTGGTATGTAATCGACATAGTAGGCCCACTGCAATGCAGTAGAGGGCCGAAAACTAACTTAACTCGCCGCAGGCCATTCCGGACCCTAAATTGTTTTATGAACTTAACAAGAACATGTCAACCTCATCCATCATGCAACAATACACTACGTAACATCAATACTAAACATTCCAGGTTCCCTTCGACTAACTTCTCGGCGGAGTTCGGCGAGACGAGCTACCACCCCCGCTCGCGCCCGAACGCCTTCCCCTCACGCCAACAGTGAAGTGAGCATCCTCGTCACCGAAGCGTCACCCGACGCCGCGCCGCCCCCCTCTGCTCCCCCCACCGTCGTCCGCGTGCTCGTCCACCGTGAGAGCGACGAACAACCCAGCTGATCCACAACAAACGAGCACGATGAGGCTCCTACTAGTTAAATTTCTAAGTTAAGCTACGTCAACAAACGGCTAGATTAGACACGCGGTGTGTCAAAGATCGAATATTGTGTTCACAGACGACCGTGCACGGTGATATAATATAACGGGTAGGTTATTGTGATTTTTAAACCAAATTAATTATAGCATAGACACGTATATTCTAAAAATGAAAGATTAAATTGAAAGCCCCTAAAGTAGATTTAGTATTTGACACGGAAAGAGGTGATGCTACTTTGCCACAGCAAGAGATAAAAGGAAATCAAAACGTACTTATTAATAAGCATGCTCCGATATCTCATTTATGTGGAAGAAAAATGTCCTCCTGCCATGTCCACCTGGGTGGATCAAGGGATATATAAATATACCTACTTTGTTAGTTTGGGAAGTGCACATAATAGTTTTTTCCATACCAATACGCATGCTCGTAATAGAAAATACAAACATGGATTGCGATGAGATCGTGACTTACCCAGAAGGATAATGATTACTAACATTGACTGTGGCAGGGAAGCCTCGCCAGAAGCTTCCAAATTGTTACGATAAAGTTTTAAAAATTGTCTCATCGACTACAATAAGCTTAAATTTATTAATCAAACATAGCAAAACATGAAAAAATGCTACTATTATAAGATTCCTTTTAACATTGTGCTTGATTAGAAGCTACATAATTTGTACAGCAGATTTTATGATGTTTAATTATTTTTTATTTTAAAATAAGTAACGATAATTATTGAGACTTGTCTCAGAGATGGTTGTAAATTTTGTTGTTGTAAATATTAGATATTTGTATATGAGAACGACTGATATTGTCATCTAGGTCGATGCTACAGGAAGAATGGATTCTCGATACCGACAGTTTAAACGCTAAACATATATACAGTTATATAGTAATCGCCGTAGATTTCAAAAATAAATTAGCGCAGACTACTCGGTCTGTTTTGAAATAAAGCCAGTATTTCCCCACTGTAGTGATTGAGACATTAACATGCTAATTGTGATAAAGCATTCACATTTGATATCGAAGTCATGCCTCGATATAGTTTGAAGCGAAAGCTACCTTAGAAGAATTTATGAAGACGTCAATTTTCGCCTTTTAATAAATAGGTAGAACTTTAAAAAATGTTTTTGTACATTAGGAAAACATGTATTTTTAGATGTAGGCATCATCTCGTATCACAAGCAGCCACATACAATACATTTGATTTTTTTGGTATCATGTTATGCATATATTTTATCTATTACAAAATGCAAGGTTTAGGACGTGTTGGCCAACGATGCACAAATCTCAATAGGCTACTTGCTGTATTACTTCAATTCTCAAGCTCTAAATACTCATTAGTTAAATAAAAGACAATATTCAATTGTAGGCTCTTGTAGGTACAATTTATTTGTGACTAAGGCTTTTTGGCCCAAGCTTAGTGCTTTAATATGCCTGTTATTTCATCTGTCCTATTGTTTATTTTAGAATATTGCGCCCGTCCATATGTTGTTTTGTTGTAACATTAGCTGCCATAATAGTGAAGTTAGTGCTAATTTAGGTGCACGAAGTGCTTTTAACGCTGTTTAATAATAGATTCAAAGGAAGTTGGTTTCAGAACTTTCAGAGACATTGTAGAATTAGATAATTCATTACGAGTATAACTTTTAAAAATGGGTTCCATTGTGAAATGATGTCTAAATTTAATTTAATCCTGTCTTACTTACTCAAATGTTGGATTGGAGGAGAGTGATTGCAATTTTGTAATTTAGAGACCACTTCAGATGTTAGGCGATTCTATAATACGTAACTATGTCTAATAGGTACATATGTATCAAAATTTTAAACCCCCTTTAGTAAGGACCAACTTCGTCGATTATTTTATAACTTTTATCTGAATTTTACTATTCAATCTTGACCAAAACCCTTTTTGAATTCATTTGTATGTAGTTTTTTGAGGCCTGTTCCCAATAATTGTAGTATTTTAGACCCTGACACCTTAAAATGTATTAACATTTATATCTACCACATCGCTTTATATCAAACTTTACACGATTTGCTTTGATATTTCAACTAAAAGCCCACGAATCACTATTGAAAGTTTTGAAAAATTGAGAGAAGGTATCCTAATAAAATGTTCTAATAGAATAGAAGTATTTCTCAATAATATTGTTCATTATAATCTGTAAATAAGTGAAAGAGAATGCAATAATTTTTTCATAATTTTTTCTATAGTTATATCTAAATAAAGGTTGTTAGAAGTTACTTTTAAAGCTCTAAAATTTATAATGATGTACGATGTACATGTAAAACTATGGTAGTTAGTGAAATTGCAATATTTAATGCATGTGTTGAGCATGGTTCAATTTTGTGTAAGATGTTTAAATTGTATCATATGTAAATAAAGATTTAAGTGAGACCTGCGAAATATGATTTTCTTCCGAGGTACAAAAGAATATAAATTAACCATGTTGAAGACTATGATTAAACGAAAAATATAGAATACTGGATTTTTATTTTGAAGCCCTTGAATTTAGAAAACCTCAGTCCAAGGACCGTAGCGATAAATGCGACTTAAAGTTGGTGTCATAAGGTAAAAAAAAAATCACCATACTAATTTGGTAGTTCAGCATTGTCAAATAAGGCCGCTGTTTAGAAGTTTTTATTGCTAAGAGCATAAAAGATTATTGCCACGTACAAAGTATAAGTCAAACGCTTAAGGACCTTCCATGAGCCAACTACCGCCGACAATCTTGAAAAAATAATATCTTCCAATTTAATCAATTTTATTAAAAAAGCTATTTACAAAACGTTTATTAGGATGAATACTATTTTCCAATATACAATACATGGAATAATTGCGACAAGCTAAGTTGTAGTTCACAAATGTGCCAAAAACGGCCGTTTTTCGCAATTATGCGAACTACAACATACCGAAATTGAATCATATTATAAATAAGCATTTAAAAAATAGTATTTATCGTAATAAACATTTTGTAAATAGCTTTTTTAATAAAATTGATTATATTGGAAGATATTATTTTTTTAAGATTGGTGGCGCTAGTTGACTCATGGAAGGCTCTTATTAACTAAGTAGTGAGAAGGTTCCTACAGTAGTGGAGCGGTGTGGATGGGTGTTTTACTACTACTAGAGTATTGCACTGCTCCCGCACCGTTCCACTACCACATGAACCTATTCTCAAACTATAGACCTTATTTGCGGAACCGGGATGTTGTATCCTTAATCCACAATAACCTCGGATCAATATCAATCAGGTTTCAACACAAGAAAACATTACAGAACAGCTTGCCAGAATTTAATGTCCTAAATTAAATCATAAATCAGAGGAATCCACTCTCTATTTAGAAACTAAATAAAAGTAAAAACAACAATAAACATACTAACGTAACAGCACGGCACTACTTCGTAGACACCCTGGTGCGACGATTCCAGGAGAAGTTAAGTCCATAACTCTTCGGCCTGACTTCCTTCTCGCCTTGGGGAGCATCGATATACCACCTCCAGCCATTCTTTTCACAATGCTCAATTGCATCGTCCGGAGAAGTGAATTCTATTTTCATATTGGATAGCGGATCACCGGTCGAGGTCCAGCCCATTAGAGGGTTCTCCCAGCGCTCTCTGGTATCAAACTCCATCTGCCAATGGTGAATGTTGCTGGTACCGCTCTGCATAGCGTTCTTAGTAGGTTTGTAGATGCGTACACGACGAGTGATGATGTGCTCCTCCGGAACTCCTGTGATTGGGGTTAAATCCACCTGAAATAGAAGAAAAGATACGATTATTTAATTTTCAGATACAAATGTTTGGTTTCTTACCCATAGTCAAATTATTAGGTCCACCTTTTCCTGAACCATGGAAAAATGTTACTTGTACATTCATATTTTCTACAAAACTTGATGTGCGAGGTAATGACAGATCTGCCAATAAGTAACTTTCATAGATAGAAACTGAGTTTTACAGATAGTTGTGGTTTTACAGACTCCGCTAAACTTATGTTTTTAAATGAGTATATGTATACATTGAGAGCTCGGTGGCTCAGTGGTTGGGTCAATGGACTTGCAATATCCCAGGTTCGATTCCCAGCTGGGGCAGCCATGTACCAATGAGTTATACTCGGTTTTTTCGACGGAAAAACTTACGTACATTTACCGAGTGCTCTCAAAACGGTGAAGGAAAACATCGTGATGAAACCTGCATGTCGTAGAAAAAAAAATCTACAGCATGTGAAATCCGCCAACCCGCACTGGGCCCGCGTGGTGGATTATGGCCCGAGCTCCCTCGATGTAAGGGAAGGTCTGTGCCCGAGCAGTGGGGCAATATAAAATAGACTGATGATGATGATATGTATACAGCCTGATTATAAGCAAAATTCCATTTTGATTAATCAAAGGGCAAGTATGAAGAAATAAAATTGAATGCTATATTTGTGGCATCAAAATTACCAAATAATAATAGATGAAGCCAAAGAGTGGAGGTGTTTTCAGTCTGTCTACAAGGACCTGACATCCTCAGTCGTATGATACTTGAATATATTTTAAAAGTATTTGTACAGTTATATACCTTGGTAGGAACCTGGATTGTAGAATCCATAATATTCCTTAGTTTCGCCTCTTCTGGCTCAGCTAATAGGGCGTCATTGTCGATTTTGGGTGCCTCTTTGATGAAGGTTGCTTTGTCCACAGACGCCAGTTGTGGGCTACATGTTGAGAAGGCAGGGAGCGACCTGAAATCACAATCGAAATGAAAATAGTACATAATAAATAACACTTAGTGGGTTATAATATAATAACAAAAAGTTGACATAATACCTGGATAAATGGGTTTTGGATAGACCAGCTGTACGACTAATTAATTTCAGCATTGCTATTTAGAAAAACCTCTGTATAAATTAAGCAAAACCAAAAATCGCGCATACAATGATTATTCAACATTCAACAATCGTTCGTTCTTCGAATTTTTTGACGTTTGTCATGGGCGTGTTGCCATGCTACAAGAAAATAGTGCGGCGCCAATACTGTATGTTAGATTTATCGATGTCGATATGAAAAGCAATGAATTGAAATTATAATATTTGAAGTACGATTTAAACATCTTCGATGCATTCAGCATTAGAAATAAATAAATGTTCAACCTTTCTCTTCAGCAAATTGGTTCGCAGTAATATGAATGTTTTAATTTCTTAGGAACAAAATATCGATTTGTAAAAATCGAATCGGTTTTTATTTAATCTAGCAACATTACTAAAGTGTCAAAAAAGATTCATTCGTTCTAGGATTTCATTCATTCCGTCAAGTCCAGTGTTGCTAAGTGCCAACTTAACAATTTTCCCGTATAATATAGCGAAATTGTGTAGGAAGTGAGAAAATTCCGACCGATTGTCATAAGATTGTTGCTCTTTACAAATAAATAAGGCAAATAATAGGCAAATTAGCATATTCCGACCGAAAAACCCATGTAGTTTTGAAACTCGGTACAGTTGTTCCCTGAAGTCCCCTGATGAAAATACTAAAATCCCCGGGGGTGCGGGGTGCGCTGGGGGGAAGGGGTTTAAAGGCTCCTTATTTCAGTTTTGACGTGACAACGTCTTATAAATTGGTTTGCCGGGTGACACTTCAAGAAACTGCGTTACGCTCCGCTCACGTTATGCGCTCACAATGAGAGCGAGTGAGAGGCACGCGTCCCTTCCACTTTCCCTTCGTCGTTGTCACGTAAAACTTTCGCCCGTATACCGACTTTACAGGCAACCATTTTTTTTGACGTGACAACGTCTTATAAATTGGTTTGCCGGGTGACACTTCAAGAAACTGCGTTACGCTCCGCTCACGTTATGCGCTCACAATGAGAGCGAGTGAGAGGCACGCGTCCCTTCCACTTTCCCTTCGTCGTTGTCACGTAAAACTTTCGCCCGTATACCGACTTTACAGGCAACCATTTTTTTTTTACCTATATTTCGAAAACCATTAGGAATAACCTTATCATTACTTCTAATACTACGCGTGTCTAGTAATATTACTATTTTTGGATTTAGTCAATATTGTATTATTAACAAATTGTCAAAATTCCAAAATTACAGTTGACAACACTGCACAAATTCTTCAATTGTTCTCTTCATTCATTCGTTGTTGTTTTTTTGTAGATTGCGAATTTGTTGGAATAAATAAAGTATATGTATTTTCGAATTTATTTCATTTTGGCCTTATTTTAATGTGATATGAATATTTATGACGTATATTTATTAAATATATTCTTGTTTTACGATAATTATGGCATGTTACATCGCCTCCGAGTACTCCCCTCTTCATACAGCTGTTTGCAACTTTGCATGTAAAGGTAAATAATTCAATATTTTAACATTTTATACTTACGCGTAGCATGCAGTCACCTTCCGAAAGAATTATCATCGATTTTATGTGTTCAAACTATCGTCTTTATGTGTATTTTTCTACAATAAAGTATTGCATACATACTTGTAACTGCCGGGAGATATCGCCTAAAGCCGGGTCTGCTGTGCAGTGTTTCGAAAAAAACTGGAAACATGGTTTCCCGCGACGAATGGGAAACATCCCCCGCGTTCGCCTGCGAGAGTGGAACTTACGCAATTTTATGTTGCCGCTCACTAGACTTCACATCACAAGAGGAAGATGTATGTATGTTCGTTCTACATTTGTGATAATTCTCCTTAGTTTGTGATGGAGTGGAATACAGAAAATACGTCGGAGAACTCATTTGAGAAATGAGATAAAAAACCTCTTTTTTTTTAAATGAAACAAACAAGCAACTGGCTGTTTTGGTAACTTGTTTTGAAATTACGTTTGGAAACACGGCACAGCAGACCCGGCTTAACATTTGACCTTGAAAAGTTGTTTGATTTGAAAAAGTTGCTATTTTTAAACTAATGACCCTACAGTATTACTTTCTAATTTGCTATTTGTCTGAAAATATACTTCATAATGGTGTAAAATTGTTCCAGATTATATCTCATGCATTAAAGTACAATTAAAAATACCAAAGAGTTTCGTTGACATATCAGCATAGTTTTATTTATATTACATAAGTACCAATACCTGGTACCCATCTGCTTTTATTACAAAATTACATTTTAAGAATACTTGTCAGTATACTCATTCTTTTAACCTAGACCTTCTGCAAAGTGAATCTTTGTCTATCGACAAAAGGACGGCAGCGGTACCAGTCCTGCAAAGAATTTCTATTTTACAGCATTTAATTTAAAAACATTAAAATGAGTAAGAATAATGTGGAGGTGGACTGCACCCGAAGATGCAAGTCCAGGAGTCATGGGCAAGCACTTACGAGTGCCATAACAAAGAGATCTGTCACCGATGATTCTTTGGCCAGCTTCATAAAGGCTACTTGCGCCAATTTCTCCAAAGCATTTGATTTTGAGGTAAGAATCTTTATTAAAAACATTACATATTTTCATTCTGTATTTTACTTTAATATCCTTAGGCTAGTAATAATGGGATTGAAAATTTGTATTACGCATTATCCATGCTCGGTGAACTTTAAACATGATGAAAATTTTCTTGCCGTGGGCAGGACTTGAACCTGCGACCTTGTCATTCCGTGACATGCTCTTACCAACTGAGCTACCACAGGCGACGGACAATAGTAGTATTACGGAATGACAAGAACGGAGTGTGTCACGAAATGACAAGGTCACAGGTTCAAGTCCTGCCCAGGGCAAGAAATTTTTCATCATGTTTAAATGGGATTCAAATTAGAATCTAGTCCTATTATACTAGGATTAACACAGTAGATAATAAAATATGAAACTTAAAATACAGAACTTTGGTATCTCGACTTTAAATTTTGCCTGTCCAATATTTTATTAAGCACAAGCTATCATAATGCAATTAATAGCTTCATTTAACAGAGATAACAACAATTAACTTATCTATTTCTGTTTCTACTCAGGCTTAGTGACTATTTTCTGAAATAACTTTTTGATAATGCTATTACTTTCTTTATCATCTTTCATTTGAATTGCCTCAGTATAGCATGCGTGTTTTCCCTGCTCGGGCGTGAGATTGTGCGCTATCTATCACTCTGTCTGAGCATGGAGGAATGAGACTAAAGACTACCAACAGGCCATATTTATTTATTTATTTTATTAATGGACTCGACTGTTCGTCATTTGCCAATGTCATGTTGCAGAAAATTCAATCTATTCAATAGTCTTCTATCTTCCTCCAGGGGAGTCGCAGTAGCGTCTTTACCCTGGGTAGCCGCGTCTTCGTGCGTTCATCCAGAGGAGACGCCGTAGCGTCATCACTCTGGACGAAGCAGCTCGACAGTCACGTTCACTCCCGAGCTTGTAGCGGGAACTCTCGATAAAAGCTTGAAACTTCAGATCTTGCATAAATAATCCAATAACTTCACCGTACTGTCATTCGCGAACATTTTCTGATCAATTTAACGTGATATTAAACACAAAATAGTCCCTGTAGACGTTAAAAGGAAAATTATCAAATAATTTCGCAACCGTCGTTTCCCGCCATTTTCAAAACAACCAACGGCCATAATGAATAAACTAGTAGAGCAAATATCTTTTGTTTATCACTTTGAAATGAAAGTGTGTAATTTGGTTCCACTGTATTTTATTTGTTAGTCAGGGCTTCCCAAACTTATTTTTACTAAGACGCATCTGGGAATTTGCCATTTCTATGCGACGCCCCACACTGCCAAAAATGTATATACCAAAGTTGTAGTTCCAGTCTTGTAACAATAACAAGTTATCAGATAAACTACAAATAACCTTATTATAATTTAATTATAAAATAAGCAAAAAAAACCTAAGAACGCGAATGAAAGAAATGTCTATTTTACTTTGCTGGCTGGCTATTAATGAGAAGGATGTGTATGCTTTTCTGAGCATAGCTTCTCAAAATGGGGCTCAAGTTTGGAAATTGTGAATGTAGATCGGCTCCCGACGCCCCGGGATAAAGGCGCGGCGCCCCAGAGCCTCGCGACGCACAGTTTGGGGAGCACTGTGTTAGTTTATTCACCTCTACAGAGAGTTGTGTGTGACGTATTTAGTTAATTTTATTGGCAGTTTAGACTTACTAAAAACCTTACCAATTCAATATATATCATGAGTACAACCTCCAGTTTCAATTTGTCGAATGAATTCAAGGACATCCTGTATAAGGACAAACATGAATACAATAAGAACCTCAGTAAGATTATTATTAAGAACTGGTAAATAAGTTTACAATGTCATTTGAATATATTGTAGGGTCGCACTGCGCTGCACATGGCTGCGTCCCGCGGCCGCGCTTGCCTCACCGAGTGGCTTGTGCGATACTCGTCCGAGGCGTTCGCCAACGCGCGCGACCGCGAATCAGGCTACACACCACTGCATAAGAGCATCTTCTATGGACAGATACATACTGCTGTTGCTCTCATGAAACTTGGTAAATAACCTTGAATCATATTATATTCTAATGGCGGCCACACATGCTACGGTCTACCTGCTAGTGTACCTACCTGCACAGGTATGTAGGTTTTTGAACCTGCGCAGGCGACCGGCGCAAGATCGACAATCAATTCTTTCGAGTGACACCGTACGGTGTACCTGTAAAAGAACTGAAGACCGCTCCGGTACACCGGAACGTCCCCGTACACGCGGTTGACCTGCGCAGGCAAATGACATTGCCACATTTCAGTGGAGCTTTGCCCCACCTACAAAACTACGAGACCTTTGAAGCTGTACCTAACATTTTGTTGGGGACTTATTACAGGTTTTACATAGCATAATCACAATCAGTAAGAGTTGCGAGAGTAGTAGAAAATTATTACAAAAACAATGAATAATTCGCTTCGATTTCATACTATTTTCTGAATTCTTAATTAAGCTGTTTTTTCGACTCGCAACTTGTACAAAACTTTATTTTAAACCAATAATTTTAATAAAAAACGGAGATATTTTTTACATTTATTCGTTATCTTGTACAACTTGCGGTTGATGGTGGGGCAGAATCTGGCAATGTCATTTGCACAGGTAACCTCTCCGGTAGACCGTAGCGTGTATGTTTACTTTAGGCTCTAGCTACACAGTCCGCATTTCGATTTTAACTGCACTTTAATTTGCAGTTTGAATTCGTTTAGTATGACTTTAATAAAACTGCAAACCAATCGTGCAGCCCGATTGCTGTTGGTGTGCAGTTCCAATGACGGCTAGCTTGTAGTCAGTGTGCGTGCAGTCGTTGGAAATGCATGCCAGCTGCAATCAGACTGCACCGTTGGTATCGATATGGTTGGTTGGCGGTCGATCACTATCTTTTGTTACTAACTGACCAACCAGTTGGACTAGTTGGGTAATCAAAAATCACCTTTGAAAGAAACCAACTGAATAAACAATTTTTACAGGTGTGAACACCGACATTGTGGACAAAGACGATTACAAAGCACTGGAGCATGCTATGCTCGATCGACAATACATGTATAAGCATGACGGCGACCAACCGAGCGACGTGTATGTGTGGGGCTCGAACTCGAATTACGCCTTGGGCACTGGCACTCAGCAACAACGCAATGCGCCTGACTTACTGAGCTGCTTCAGTCGGACGAACACTTGTGTTAAACAGGTAATAATTACCTCCTTGTAAGTTATGATAGCCTAGTATGTTGCACGCCAGAGAATGGCACTCAACGGCTGATCCAGTAGGTTGTGGTAGACGGATAATAATGACCTCTTTGTAAGTTATGATAGGTTATGTTGTAAGTTATGATATTGTACTGTTTATACCTTGGGGAATGGCATACAACAACAACACAATGCGCCTGACTTAGTTGCTTCAGTTGGACGAATACTTGTGTAAAGTAATAATGACCTCTTTGTAAATTATTACAGCCTAGTACACAGCATAATGGAATTTGGAGTCCTTTGCTTCATAACTGCGACAGAGGATAACCAATAACTGAATTAATCTTATTTTTGTTACACAAGCTACAGTAATATTCTATCAAAAAAAATCCGCACTATATAATCTTTGACAACTTGAATGTGTTGAACAAAGAGTATGTAACACTGTAGTGTAAAATAAAATGTCATTGTCAAACGAAACTGTTGACAAAACACCAAACAAACCGATACTCTAAATTAAATCTAATTAATTTTAGTCCAAAATGCATACAATCGGTTTACCGCGAACTTGTCTCGGCTTCACTAACATGCTATTCTTCCTACTGGGCGGTCTCGGCTGCGTGGTTTGCGTGTGGTGTGCTATCAACACCGAATTCTTCAAAGACGTCAACTATACCATCACCAGAAGCTCAATAGTGTCTTCTGTAGCCAGTTTTGTTAATTTGAGACTCTGGGTGACTCCGTTGACGTCATTTCTCATTCCCGTGGCGATTGTCGTGATGCTGACGTCATGCTGCGGGATTTTAGGAGCTGGATGCAAAATTCATTGCGCTCTGAAAACGTATATATTTCTCGTAACCGTCCTAACTGCTGTCTCGTTTTGGCTGTTCTTTGTATCAGGAGTCTACAGCATTTACTCTAAAAACGAGAACACGTGTAAATATATGCAGTATACTATACACAACTACTATGGAAAAGAGAATGATCTGATAACTTTTACGTGGGACTATGTTATGGTGAACTATGAATGCTGCGGTGCATTGAGCTACAGAGATTTCATAGGATCGAAATGGCGGAAAGCGAACGCCGATAAATTATATCCGGTGCAATGTTGCAAACTTTCGAATAGAACTGGATTGGTGCCAGTTTCAAAACTTTGCATGGTGACCTTGGATCAAACAGTTGAAACTCATAAGAATGTTGGCTGTTTCTACGCATTGAGGAGGGCTATAATAAATAATAGAGTGATGTTGATTTTCTACTTCATTCTGCTTGCGGTTTTTTATTCGATTGTCATTTTATTCGCTTATTGCATCGTCCGGGGTGTGCCTCTGCTCGGGGCTATGGCTGGAAGGTTCACTGCTTTACGTTCAGCGTCACAAATAGATGCAGATAAAACTGAATCGGAGTCGTCTCTACAAAACATGATGTTCGTTGAGGAGCCTCCGAAGAAAATAATGAAAGTGGTGTCAGCAGTGAATCCATTCCAAACGTACAAGTTTTCACCGAATACGTACGGTAGTGGTGATACATCGCGTCCTCTACCGCATAATATGAGAGCTCATGTTTAATTTTGCAAATAAAATGTTTATGTTACGTTTATTATTTTCTTATACTGACTGACATGATGAGAATATATTTCTAACAAAAAATCAATTGTTATTGGTTAATTGCATTGGGATATTTTAAAGCTAATAATAAAAAATAAATTAACTGCACTTTGTACTTGGTTGAGATGTCATCAATTTCGGCCCTTAACAAAAGCATACATACATGCACTCACCCCCGTCTCCTATGTAGACAGAGACGATGGAATACAATCTGCCACGATCCTCATAGCTCATCATTACACTCACTGTATCTCACATACATCCATTCATTGCAACTTGCTTACCACACGAATTGCTTACCACCGCCCGCTCTTCCCCACTACATAGGCCATGGCGTGACCATTAGAGCACTTTAGATTTACTTGGTATCATAGTGGTACCACGAGTCCAACCCCCTTATCATGAACTCTTATAGCAGGATTACCTCAATAATACTTTATTATTTCGTACCATGACGACCTTAATAAGCTTATTAAGGTCGTCATGGTCAGGGCGCTGGTATACTTAATTAGTGTGTTGTGACATAAAGTATAGTAATTCTAATTCAAAAGACTTCCACAAAATTTGTACGCTTTCGGGCTGAATATGGTGGTACTAAGACACAAATATGATATCTGTATTGTTTACCCATATTTACAAATAAATGACATTTCATTTCATTAGAATCTCTACAGAAAATCGAACCATGTTTATAGCCAAACGTGCCAAAGGGGCCTTACTGTTGGTGCTGGACTATTGTTCCTAATTCCCTACCTATTCCCATCTGTCTGGCTGGACAAATAGCATTCAAATTAAATTTCCTATCACAATAACTTAAGGCTGAAGCCGAAACCAAACAAACCAACTGCAAACTAGATGGCGTACAGGTGAGTAAGTGTTTACATTGCATAATTATATTCCAGGTGTGTCTAGGCAAATTCCACAGCATATATCTCTGCAGCGGCGCAACTGACGGCGAGGTGTGGTGTTGCGGGCAGACCGCGCGCGCCGGCGGCCCCCATTCGACTGCGCTGCGGCCCGCGTTACTGCGCCTTGGGGAACCCTGCGTGTGCGCAGCGGTCACGCTCAACTCCACTGTGCTACTGATGCAGGGGGGCACGGTTAGTAGTACCTTCTTCTTGCAATACCTCGCTACTGCGGAAAGGCCGTCAGCTCCGCAATTCATTCTACAAAATTATTTGGGGAAAAATAAAAATAAATATTTACATATTTGATAAAATCAACTATCAATTTTTTATAAATTTTATGTGCATCGTTACTGTTCTTGGGAGTTTTTACATTTTAGGGTATTTTTAATTTTTTTGCAAATATTTCTTTCACTGGAATTTAACCTAATGGTTGTGACGTACTTAGTTTTAAAAAAAATTGAGTTTTGATTTACTAAAATCCCTTACCAATTTATTATTTATCATGAGTACAACTCCCAATTTCAATTTGTCGAATGAATTCAAGGACAAACATGAATACAATAAGAACCATTCTAATGTATTTTATTGTATTTGTCTCTAATCGGAAATCTATAATACTTGCCTCCTAACCAATAGTTCATATCATTCAGGTAGTCCAATACACACTAAACAGCACTGACAACGTGAGCCAATCAGGCACCAAAACCCCGACCACCATCAAACTACCCAACGTCAAGCCGTTAATGAAGCTCTCGCAGCCGCTCGGAGTATGCGCTGGGAGGTCGCACGCGGTCGTATGGAACGCAAGGGCGATTTACACGTGGGGCGTGAATTTGGGACAGCTGGGACACGCGCAGGAGGATAAAATAGTGAATGCACCGAAACGGGTGAGTTTGTGGTCGGTAAAACACACAGACCACTTACCCCATAGACCTGTAACAGGAACGCAAAATTGCTTCGCGACACGTGTAACCTGGAGATATCGACATGGACGCATCTCTTTAATACGGCACCCCTGTCCCACGCTTCGTCTCTATGCTCTCATCGTTGACGGAATTTTTCTCTTACAAATTTTACCGATTTCATGTCTATTGGGTAAGTGGTCTGTGGTAAAACAGCATTGTAGGTAAAACAGTACTGACCGCGATTTTCTTTCGTTTTCATTTTGACACATAGATACATAGATTTAGATACCGTTTTTTCCCACAATAAATGCGATCAGGTGTACAACGTTCACTTCCTAAAATGTCCACTTCCTAAAATGTCCACTTCCTAAAATGTCCACTTCCTAAAATGTCCACTTCCCGAAACGTCCACTTCCTAGAAAGTCCATTCCTGAATCGTTTACTTTGTAAATCCAGTTCCCAAAACGTCTACGTTTTAGAAATACCATTCCTAAAATGACCATTCCGAAGTGGTCCACTACTTGTTTCCTAAAATGACCCTAACATCTCTCTCTCTCTCATTCGAAAGAGACAATAGGTTTGCAATACTGATAGTGTGTTGTGTTCTTGTAAATTTTGACAGTGTTTGACAGTGCTGTTTTTTTTTTTTTGAAAATTCTTAATGTAACTATGGATTCCTTGAAAAGCGCGCGAAACGACATTAGCTACTTATTTGTGAAAATTCTAATTAAATAGTTTCCGTGATATTTAGTGATTAATGATCACGTTAAGTTGATCAGGAGATGTCCGCGAACGTTTATATTAATTGGAGTGCTCGAAAGAAGTCGTGTTTGTGAAGTTTTGTGCTCTTAGCAAGGTTTCCTTGCATAACTCGACGATTGCGTGGATCGTTGAGTTATTTCGTTTAGGAATTTGGAAGGGTTGTGCGTAGGTTTAGGTAAGGTTATCTTCGTATATATGTATGTATTTATAAGAATTCGGACATTCTATTAATCTCAGACCAGGCTGTATGCCCTAGTTGAATTTGCCGTTCCCTCTGGGAAGAATTTTACAAAAATAATAATGTAACTTTAGATAAAATGTGTTAGGTGCCAATATCGCTGAACAACAAAGAGGAGGCTGGTCTTCAACTGGTGGGCGCTGCGGACGCGGCGACAGTCCTCACAACCAGTCGCGGAGACGTGTACCTTCTACACAAGTATATTTGCAAGAAAATCGCTATCAAGTGAGTTTTTGTAAACGAAAAATAGAATACTACTTGTAGTTCCAGTACTGACCGCTTGGGTGCAACAAAAGTCCAACTAATCCTAAATAGATGTTAAATCTGCGTGCTGTGCCTGAGTAAATCCAATGAAAAAAATCAGATTAAACACCGAAAAATATAATTTCGAAAAATTTTACGTGCTCTTTTTTTATTTTATTAATATGGTCTCGACACATTGTGCCATTTGCCACACACAAGTTGGGGAAACGTTCAATGACAGCTACTCCCTGACACAATTCTAAACAAAATTACAAATTCAGAATTTGAATTACGCATTATCCATGCTCGGTGAATAAATTAGAACATGATGAAAAAATTCTTGCCGTGGGCATGACTTGAACCTGCGACCTTGTCATTCCGTGACCAACTGAGCCACCACAGGCCACGCCACGCCCACCGAAAATCTTCATCGCTTTATACATACTTAAAGGGTATGTTACGCAATTCCATCTATCGGACAAGAATTAAATAATAATTAAAGACACGGCAAGAATTTTTTCATCATGTTCTAAAATTACAAATTGTGCTTAAAACTATTATAAACCCATGGAAATAGAACATCTCTGTAGCTGTGGTGTTTACATACTCGCTATTGAGCGAACTTATGATTTGCCAGACGTCTACTGTTTCGATACGATCTTAAACTTCGCCTTTAAGGACATAGCGGATTGCATACGGCTACGTTCTTCAATGGAGTAATGAAAACCAAATGCATATAATGTGGCAAAATGTAAACTTATGTCATATTCGCGGGCGAAATCGATTAGATCTAGATTTTAAATTTCTTAATTCACTTTTACATAATAACATAATATACAATACTAAGCATTATGTCAAATACATCAGTCTTATTTGTAAAAATGATCGTCAGGTAGGTAATAAAATAAATAACTTAGTCAAAATAAAATTAATGTTAAATATAACATTGGAAATGTGTTTTTAAATTAATAACAAATAAAAACTTACGCCGCATTCTTTCTTGAAGAAGAATCTTGTTGAATTAAGAATGTGATCTGTTTATACGATTGTGTATATTTCCCGATATAATTACTATCGTCTCTATTTTAATTGTAGTAAGTTAAAGTTGAAAGCTCGGTGGCTCAATGGACTTGCGATACGGAGGTCCCAGGTTGGACTCCCAGTCAGGGCAGCCATGTACCAATGCGTTATCCTCGGGGTTTTCGACGGAAAGAATTACGTACATTTACCGAGTGCTCTCAAAACGGTGAAGGAAAACATCGTATAGAAAAAAATCTAAGGCATGTGAAATCCGTCAATATACAATTGGGCCCGCGTGGTGGATCATGGCCCCAGCTCCCTCGATGTAAGGGAAGGTCTGTGCCCGAGGATGGGGCAATATAAATAGACTGATGATGACGTTAAAGTTGTACTTTTTATTCTCAGGCAAATCAACTTGCGTCAAGTGTGCGTAGACGCGAAAGTGACTGAGCAGGGGGCGTATTCGCGAGTCACCGTGCTGCTACTGACCAACGTTGGCCAATTGCTTATATGGCAGGACTCCACCAATAAGCTGACCAGGTAAAATGACATTAGTATTAATTAAATTCATTCATGTTACCATGTGCAGGCTGCAAACCGACTAGCGTGCATGTAGAGATTGATGAATGTGGAGAACGTGAGAGTAAGACGAATATGGAGACAAAATTCGACGACCTGCGGTAGCTCTGTTGGAATAGAGCGTGCCACGGAATGGCGAGGTCCCTGGTTCGAATCCCGGTCGTGATGAAACTTTTTCTACATTTTAACATTTAGATTTTCGTTTCGCATATATAAGAAAATATGAAAACATAGAACATAATTATTGTAACAATTATAACTAAACCATTCATTCGCCATATTTATTTTAGTCTACAAAGTGTACCTACTTATGTTTATGTTTTTCACATCTTTTAGCGACCTCTCGGGTGCAACATCCAATTTACGAACCGATGTAACATAACCAATCATTT
Organism: Tachystola acroxantha; assembly: GCA_963506565.1. NCBI lineage: Eukaryota > Metazoa > Arthropoda > Insecta > Lepidoptera > Oecophoridae > Tachystola > Tachystola acroxantha. The sequence goes on from OY735887.1 coordinate 8,698,571, forward strand.
CTATTTCAAATAGATGCGTATTCGGGCTCGCACACCAAACAGTGATCACACACGTGACTCTAACGCACGATGCTCTCTATTTCACCACCAAATACGGCGAGGCGTTCATTGGCCACGTGTCCCGCAAGGCCCCGCCCACCCAGCCGCAGCCAATCAGAAAGGAGAAAGAAAAGGACAGCAATAAGTCTGCGCTCGTCAAGTTTTTGGAGAAAGACGACTGTACGTCGGTGAAGATCACACGGATACCTAATATTCATAGAGCGGTGCAGATTGCTGTCGATGGTGAAGGACTTAATTTTGCGTGTTTACAGGTGTGTACTTCGTATGCGTAGAAGTCGCTGGTTACTGTAGACCGCCACGAAGTACTTTCAATGTACTGGGAGGCAGCTCTTCCTCTCTGGTTACGTGATTCTACATCACATCCCGCATTGGCCTATGTTCTGATTAGATATTTGTGTTATCTCCTAGTGAAAGTCTCATCAATAACCTTCCAGTAGGTTTGGTGTGATGCCTACACATTGACACAGACCGACAGACGAACAGACTAGAACTCTAATTTTTTTTGCGATAATGAAACACTTTACAATTATTCTTTTCAAAAATATTTAATGTACAGACACAACTTTTTGTAGTCTTAAGCACAAAAAAAACAAATTACATATATTTTTAGATCCAGCCAACATGCGGGCTAACGTCTATACCCGAACTATCTCCGTCGAGCCTGCCTAAACACATGGATTCTCTATTAGATACTGCTTCCGAAGATGACATATTGCATGACGTGATTTTTCAGGTAAATAAATATGACTCATAAATATACATGTGCTTGAATTCATTCGACAAATTGAAACTGGGGGTTGTACTCATGATAAATATTAAATTGGTAAGGTTTTATTAGTACCTAGCTCAAAACTGCAAAAACAATTGGTCAAATATCAGCGACAGAAATCATTGCCAAAACTTTAAATACCTTAAAATGTAAAAAAAAATCCAAAGCACAGTACCGATGCACATCAAATTAATAGTTTTTTTGATAGTTGAGTTAATTGTAACCATTTATTTTATATATTTCCCTAAATTGTTTAATTTACTTAAACCATTTCATTTTGTGGAATGACTTCAAGGCCAACCTGTATTACAAGCCTGGAATAAACGTTAAATGATGGCAAAGTGCAAGCAGGATTTTAATCCTGCTTAAGAGTATGTTACTCTTATTTGGACATTAAGATTGCTCATACAACTATAAAAATTAAAAGCATTTTTGATAGTTTTAAGAGTGGGCAGAGATTTTGAACAAGCTTAGTGGGATACCGCGCTTACAACTATCAAACGTCTGTTGAATTTGACTTTGCAAGACCGAACTCACGCTGAGCTTCAGCTCAAAACAGTAATATCTTTCTAAGAGCGAGCGTACACTAAGCTCACCTCAATTCCATAGTCTAATCAGGTTCCATTTTCGACTTCATTCTGCTTTACAATAACGTAGGATACTTTTAAAAAATCTGTCTTATAACGTTATCTGCCCCCTTACATTTAACTCTTATAGCAGTATTACTTTCATAATACTTTGTTACTTCGTACAATGACGACCTTAAAGTAAGCTCATTAAGGTCGACATTGTACGAAGTAACAAAGTATTATGAAAGTAATACTGCTATAAGAGTTAAATGTAAGGGGGCAGTACGTTATAAAATATCATTTATATTCAAGGTCGGTCCAAAACTGTACCCAGCGCACATTTTCATCATTGCATCAAGCAGCGAGCATCTCTACAAACTTTACCAAGAGAAACTAACGGAATCTGTAGAAAAACCGACCCTAGCCCTCGATAACGTGCATCCAGAGGTATTCGAAAGGGTTCTCCGGTTCATGTATACCGGTACATGTGATGTGGCGGAGTTGGGACCGTGCGGGTTGAAGATAAGGAAGGAAGATCTGATGGCGGGGAAGAAGGAAAAGGATAGCAGTATCGAGGTTGATGATGAGTTGATTGGTGAGTTTTCGTTTCTGTTTTAGTATACTGCCAATTATTTTCAATAAATGTTCAAAATGCAAGAGAAAGGACCTCAAAGGCCTCAAAGGTATATAGCGCGGTCGCACGGAGTTTTTACATCTCGCTCCCAATGCCAATGTCTTTCTGGAATCGTATGATGAATCAATAATTCCCAGTAATTAAACAGCTTATAGGCGTACGTACGTGTGGGGGGGGGGGGGGGGGGGGGGGGGGGGGATGCGAGAGAGGGTGTGTGTCTGTCACTTACAGAGACATCATTCGAAATACCGTCAAAATGGAATGCATTGCCGATTTCTTTAGTGACGATAAATAACTGAAATTAAAGGCAAATTCGCTAAATACGAGTATATGGAACTGAATCGCTGTATTTTCTATCAAAAATCTACAGGCAGTATTATCGGACAAATTCGATGTTTAATTTAGCCTGCAGTCAATCTCTTACAGAAACATCATCAGAAATATCAGCATTCGAAGTGTACAAGAACCAAAATGAGAAGAGTAAGAAGCGTGGTAGCCGACGCAGCATGGCCACTCCGCCGCGGCAACCGCACTTGTACTGCGATCCGGTGAAGCTGGTCCAAGCTGCGGCCAAGAGACTGCAAGTAATGGCTCTGCACAAACTGCTCGATAAGTTCTAGTAAGTAGCTTGGATATGCCTAGATACATAAGAAACGTGGTCATTCCGCCATGTCACTTCAGCAGCACTTGTACTGCGACCCGGTGAAGCTGGTACAAGCTGCAGCCAAGAGACTGCAAGTGATGGCTCTGCACAAACTGCTTGATAAGTTCTAGTAAGTAGCTTGGTATCCTAGCGACATAAGAAACGTGGTCATTCCGCCACGTCACGTCAGCGGCACTTACACTGCGACCTGGTGAAGCTGGTACAAGCTGCAGCCAAGAGACTGCAAGTGATGGCTCTGCACAAACTGCTTGATAAGTTCTAGTAAGTAGCTTGGTATCCTAGCGACATAAGAAACGTGTTCATTCCGCCACGTCACGTCAGCGGCACTTACACTGCGACCTGGTGAAGGTGGTACAAGCTGCAGCCAAGAGACTGCAAGTGATGGCTCTGCACAAACTGCTTGATAAGTTCTAGTAAGTAGCTTGGTATCCTAGCGACATAAGAAACGTGTTCATTCCGCCACGTCACGTCAGCGGCACTTACACTGCGACCTGGTGAAGGTGGTACAAGCTGCAGCCAAGAGACTGCAAGTGATGGCTCTGCACAAACTGCTTGATAAGTTCTAGTAAGTAGCTTGGTATCCTAGCGACATAAGAAACGTGGTCATTCCGCCACGTCACGTCAGCGGCACTTACACTGCGACCTGGTGAAGGTGGTACAAGCTGCAGCCAAGAGACTGCAAGTGATGGCTCTGCACAAACTGCTTGATAAGTTCTAGTAAGTAGCTTGGTATCCTAGCGACATAAGAAACGTGGTCATTCCGCCACGTCACGTCAGCGGCACTTACACTGCGACCTGGTGAAGCTGGTACAAGCTGCAGCCAAGAGACTGCAAGTGATGGCTCTGCACAAACTGCTTGATAAGTTCTAGTAAGTAGCTTGGTATCCTAGCGACATAAGAAACGTGGTCATTCCGCCACGTCACGTCAGCGGCACTTACACTGCGACCTGGTGAAGGTGGTACAAGCTGCAGCCAAGAGACTGCAAGTGATGGCTCTGCACAAACTGCTTGATAAGTTCTAGTAAGTAGCTTGGTATCCTAGCGACATAAGAAACGTGGTCATTCCGCCACGTCACGTCAGCGGCACTTACACTGCGACCTGGTGAAGGTGGTACAAGCTGCAGCCAAGAGACTGCAAGTGATGGCTCTGCACAAACTGCTTGATAAGTTCTAGTAAGTAGCTTGGTATCCTAGCGACATAAGAAACGTGTTCATTCCGCCACGTCACTTCAGCAGCACTTGTACTGCGACCTGGTGAAGGTGGCACAAGCTGCAGCCAAGAGACTGCAAGTGATGGCTCTGCACAAACTGCTTGATAAGTTCTAGTAAGTAGCTTGGTATCCTAGCGACATAAGAAACGTGGTCATTCCGCCACGTCACGTCAGCGGCACTTACACTGCGACCTGGTGAAGGTGGTACAAGCTGCAGCCAAGAGACTGCAAGTGATGGCTCTGCACAAACTGCTTGATAAGTTCTAGTAAGTAGCTTGGTATCCTAGCGACATAAGAAACGTGTTCATTCCGCCACGTCACTTCAGCAGCACTTGTACTGCGACCTGGTGAAGGTGGTACAAGCTGCAGCCAAGAGACTGCAAGTGATGACTCTGCCTGCACAAACTGCTTGACAAGTTCTAGTAAGTGATGATTTGGTATTCATAGATTCTTATGTTTGTGTCAAATTCATCATGCAGGAAGGCCTGTGGTTGTTTGAGGTCTATCTTTTTGTCAGGAAATCATGGCTGAGGAATGTGCTTGGAATACAGTATTATAATTATAAAAAAATTCTAATAGAATCTCTGGCTAGTCCGTCAATGAAATAAGTATTCAAATATAAAATAAATAAAAAATGGCAATCTCCGCCTTAGTAGGTTTAGTTTTCCTTCTAAAAATGCTACCTTCCGAAGTTAGGAAAACGTATTACTTTTAGCGACGACTTTAACTTAAAATTGTTAGACCTCTAACAATAAATATGAAGATTAAAGTTAAATTAAGTCTTTATTCTAAACTACATCTTAAACACCCACTTCAAGGTGCTTTATTAATCAAAAACGCATTCCAGTTACAAAGACGGCAGCATCTGTCTGAAGGACAGCGCTACATACACTAAGAGCGCGCCTCCGCTGTGGGATCGGGCCAGCTTCCCCGAGCTGGTGAACACCAGCGTCTGCTCCAAGGAGAAGCTGCTCGTGCCAGCGCATAAGTGCGTGCTTGCGGCCAGGCTGGAGTACTTCCAAGGGATGTTCATGCATTCTTGGACTGAGGTGAATTGACAGTTTAAAATTATTAATATTGTGTACTCAAAAATAATAAAATAATTTTACAATCGGTCAAGTAGTATGCTGAAGTAAATAAAGTTTAATTCAATATGTTACTAATTTAGTCGGGTCTGCGCTGACCCCTTACAAGGAATCCTAGTATGGGCCATGGCGAGTTGGAGGGCTGTAAAAAAATTCAAGCATTGTTGGTAAAGTCAGTGTCGGTAGAACGTTCTCAGGAGAAAATTGGTGCATTTACAAAGTATATTTAACATTGTCCAGAGATCAAATGTTTAAAAGTTTTACACTGCATGTAATATATTTTTTACAGAGTAAACTACTATCAACAGTAACTCTACCGATAAGCCACGGCATCCTCCTGCCAGTAATAAACTTCCTCTACACAGACGCTTGTCCTGAAATCCAGAATTCTGACTCCATCGACTTCATTTGCAGCATGCTCGTAGTTGCCGATCAGCTGTTCATAACCCGCCTTAGAGAAATGTGCGAAGTCGCTCTCGCCAACTTGATAACACTAAAAAACTGCGCGGAGTTATGCCAGTTCGCTCACACATACAACGCTACCCAACTAAAACAATGCTGTATGGAATTCATATCTCTCAACTTATGCGGTATTCTTGAGAACAAAAGTCTAGATCCATTAGAAAAAATCCTCGTAGAAGACATTTCGAAGTATTACTGCAAATTCAACAGTATAATGTCATCGAGAATTATTACACCATTCTTCAATGCACCAACTGACGAAGTCGTTGATGAGTTTGCGAAAAATTGTCCAGTCGATTTGGAAATTATTGATGAGGACTTCATAAAGGACGACAGCTTAATTGAAGTCAAAAAGAAGAGGTCTTCGAAGAAAATAGAATACACAGACAGTGAGAAAGCTAGAATGATATATGAATCTGTTAGTTCGGTGGCCGGATTAGATTTTTCAAATGATAACGGTGATATAACTCTGTCGTTAAGTAAAATTCCGAAAGAATCTGAAAAAGGAACTTCTAAAAAGCAAGATAAGTGGATAGAAGTGCCATCGACACAGCAAAAGCAACAGAAAATCATTCAAGCTCGATTGAAAGCCATAAGTAGTGCGAAGGACATTATGAATGAAACTCCCGTTGATTCGTTCACTAAGTTAAGCTCTTCCAGTGCCATTAGTAGTGTTGATAATACGCCATCGACTTCGCGAATGTCAGTTTCTCCCAAGGATTCTCCGTTAGCTGATTTTGCTAGGAGCCCTCAAGGAAACCTGGTAATCAGCCATGTGGGCCCGAAGTTGTCTCAGAAGCAAAGGAAGAAACTTGCTATGCAAGGAGAACCTTCTCAAAGCTTTGAAGATTATTTGGCCGATAAGCCGACTATGGGAACATCTCCAGAGAAACCAAGGAATCCGTGGAAGATTTGTGAGATGCCAGCGGCTAGTAGCAGCCCTAAAGCGTTGAAAGCAATGGAATTCAATCAGATCTTAGCTGATCAGAAGAAGCAGAAGGATAATTTTTCGAGAATCATGACCAAACCATTAAACATGACACAGGTATGGTTTTTAATTGATCCATAATTATTATAATTGATCTTAATCGACTCTTGGGTGTTGCATCATTATTGATAATAATTGCCAGACATACCGTGCCTAGGTCCTAGGTTCGATTCCCAGCCAGGGCAGCCATGTACCAATGAGTTATACTCGGTTTTTTACGGAAAAACTTACATTTACCGAGTGCTCTCAAAACGGTGAAGGAAAACATCGTGATGAAATCTGCATGCAGAAGAAGATGAAAAAATCTAAGGCATGTGAAATCCGCCAATCCGCACTGGGCCCGCGAGGAGGATTATGGCCACAGTTTCCTCGATGTAAGCCGAGTCTGTGCCTGAGCAGTGGGGCAATATAAATAGGCTGATGATGATGATGTCTACACATTTCACGACTATGAGTAGTATTTAAAATGTCTCGAATTAAGGCTATACATACAAGTTTGAATTTCTGGCAAGACCCCATATCACATTTAAATTGAATGATATAATTTCCACCTTAAATATCACGGTTTTATCTACGATTCTTTAAGTTTTTTTATTCTATTTCCAGCTTGAAGACAAAGCAATAGAAGAGTTGGAAAGATTCTACAATGTCCACGAGATCGATGACGAATGGATAACGGTGAGGCGTATCGAGTTGCAGGTGTCTTCTCCACAATGGTTCCACACCGCTCCGAAGTGACAACTTTATTTTTTTAAATTAAAATAAAATCTTTATAATAATTATCTGGGCCTGACATGAGCCTACTAGCGAGCGCCGCCATTCTTAAAAAAATAATATCTTCCAATATAATCAATTTTATTAAAATTAGGATAAATGCTATTTTTTTAAATGCTTATTTATAACGTGATTCAATTTCATCAAGTTGTAGTTCGCATAATTGCTAAAAACGGCTGTTTTTGGCAATTATAATACATGATATAATATACAATACATGACATAATTGCGACAAGCGAAGTAGTAGTTCGGAAACTACTACTTCGCTTGTCGCAATTATGTCATGTATTGTATATTGAAAAATAGTATTCATCCTAATAAAGATTGTGTACATACATAGCTTTTTTTAATAAAAGTGGAAGATATAATTTTTTTAAGATTGGCGGCCGGCGCTAGTTCGCTCATGTAAGGCCCTTAAATACTCCATCTATTTATTTTAACAGCCAGCGGGCGGGCGAGCGAGCGAGGCGGGCTGGCGAAGCGAGAGAAGGAAACGTCGGTAGCTCACGATGTGAACCGTAGTATGTAAAGAGGTGAAACGATGTTCGCCCGCCTAGCTCGCTCGCCCGCCCGCTGGCGGTGTGGCCTGCGCCTTATTCACTAAGTTAATGTTATTTTATCAGTAACATAAACTTTAGGTACACCTGTCTTCCTCTGTTTCCAACTTTCCATTTTTATCGGGTCAGCTGGAAGAAATCTCTTAGAGATAAGTCGCCCTTTGTACAAATTCCTTTTATTAAGATGTTTTATATTCTGTTGTGTGCGTACAATGAAGTGTTAAATAAATATCTTCAATGATATTATTTTAAATTAAATTAAAAAAAATCTTTATAATAATTTATCTTCAATGATATTATTTTAAATAAATGTATTTATGATATTCCTAAATTCAAAGTTTTATTTTGTATACTCAGTTTTTCTAGTAGTGGCCGTTTGCATTGATGATGAATATTCCAGAAAAAAATAATTTATCGATAATACTATGTAATTGAAATTTTATAAATAATGATCAGGATTCCAACCTACGACCTCTCGCGCCATTCCCTGCACACGCACTCCTTCCTACATCTCAGTGGGTATTTTTACCCAACAGCCGAAAGAGCGTTTTGAAGACCTCTGTCAAACTACGAGGTAAACTATTATTTGATCAGAAAAAAAATAGAGAAGACTAAAATTGTGTCATTTATTGAAAAAAAATAGAGAAGACTAAAATTGTGTCATTTATTGTTCAAAAAAAGGCAATTCACGAAAATCTTCGAAACAAACTCTCACTTTTGTCCCTTCTTCGCGTTCTTCATTGATACTAAAATCCTGTGGTATATGTATAGAAAGTACCATATAGGGCTCTTTATGAATGTTTGCCCATCGTACTGCAGTTTCCCTATTCAAAGCTTTCCTGAAAGCCATGCAATGCATATGCTTCTCCTTTGCATATTTGATTCTTGTAAATCCTATGTGTGCCAAGGTATACCTCCAACATTTCATTATTTTACAATTTGCACCCACATGTTTCGAATCGGGTGTACTGATCAGTAGTAAACCACCCGGTTTTAATATACTATAAGCCTTCTCGCAAGCGTTTAGCCTTAACTCTGAATTAGGAATATATTCAAGCAAAAAACAAAATGTAACAGCGTCAAAATAACTATGTTGTAACTGTTTTACTTTGGAGCCCACTATTTCATTACATAATCCAACAGTAACATGTAAAAAATCACATTGTAAAACATAATCGTTTGCGGGGCATAAATCAATAGCGAGTACGTCTAAAAAGTTGAAGTTTCTAAATGGATTATAACAACTGCCAACATCAATTAACTTAATTGGTGTAGAGAAACATTCTTGGACATTTAATGTGATATTTATTTTATTACATACATTAATTTCTTTCTCTCTGAATTGCATGTAATGGTTGTTTAGGAAATAGTCTTTACAAAAGTCTACTGCCCATTGAATACGGGACACCACAGCACTGGAATCATTAGCACAGTTCTTCTCCCAGTGTGTCGTTGCTAGTTTCTCCATAGAGTAAGCGTAGGTCTTCAAGACATCTTTGTTAGCACAGTGGTCCTGCCATGCTCGATTAGCTCCAACTTCCGAGGAAGCTTTTCTTAAAGATGAATGCACTTTTTTAAGAAACAAAGCTAGTGCTTTATGTTCCTCGGTGGCCATTTCAAACTCAGGTTTTACAATACAAACAATACAAATCGTCACCGTCAGTGTTGCCATATGGTAGAGACTGAAAATCTGTACTTCAAAGTCTTCAAACCAATAAAAAAAACGTACAAATTCTGTACGTGCCATAAATCTCTACCTCCGTACGAATCCGCACGTAAAAAACTTGAAATTAGAAGCATTAGAAATCCGAACACACTATGCGACTTTTATCCGTACTCTACACTCAATTTTCCGTGCGTATACGGACAAATCCGTACATATGGCAACTCTACAAATCGTAAACAATGCACACAAAGTGTCAAGTTGACAGTTTTAGTAACGTGCCGTGTCGATAATTTCACTTGCCGAATTATCGATAAAATAATCGATTAATTCATAATCTTCGATCAATTTACATTCGAATTTCTGAGAAATATTTCGAATTTCGAAATATTTCTCATTCTCTGTCAAACTAGTCAAAGGGTCTCGCTCGCCTGATTTTACTTATGAAGATCAGTAATTTTTAGATTAACTTTTATATAGAACTAAAGTTTCAGTCATTGACCACATGAAGACAATGAACAATTATTTCTCTGAGGAACAAATCACAAAGCACTGAAAAAGTGCCATTGTCAGTTATGCCCCACATTTGTAGCACAGACTTGCTGGGTTACATTCAGTGGCACAGACCTTCCGTTACATGAAGGCTTAGGCCATGACAACCACACAGATAGTTACCGAGTACAATGCCTTCGATTTATATTCTCTATTTAGGCAAGCGGGTTTGGTGAATGAATTAGCATCAAATCCTCTTCATCTTTATGCCCTCTATATAGGAATGTCACGTTTATTTCCAGCTCAGCTTCCTACGAAGGGTTTGGCTAGGTAACAAGTCGGCTAGTGAGGAATTCCATTTAAATTACATATTTTTAATTATTAGCTTTGGCCCGAACATTGGCCATATTTTTAAAATACAAGCTAAAACAAGACAAGTATAACTTCCATTTAATCAACCATAGCATGAACTTCTACAAATGAAAGAAAATGCATTTAACATGTCTATCTTCTATTATTCAAATAAATACAAACTATTCACAAATACTTAAAAACAGTTTTTAACTGTCCAAATAACACTAACAGTCAGGTTTATTTGCTCGGTGGAAACCCTTTTAGCAATTGATTCAGCTGTTTATGTGTAAGATCCTTCTCTCCCGGGACGAGAATGCCTTTCCTTCCCTGTTCTCTATGAGTCTTCATTCTTTCGCTAAAGTTTTTATAACAGCCCTGGAAGGCAGTGATCTCCTTCAAGCACTGTTGCTGGTCGAATTCGTTCTTCTTGAAACAAGCGAACATCACAGCCATCTCTTGCATACACGCGGATTCTTTGAGCTTATCACCCTTTCCTGATACCGTTTTCTTCAGCTGAAGAGGCAGTAACAGTTGAAACGGCACAGGCTCCCGCTGCGGCCTTCTAGCGCTACGTTGGTTAGGTGCCCCGAAGAGGCCCGGAGAAAGCCTCATTTTGTGAGCTCAGATGCGCTTTTTGTCAAAAATAATTAGAATTATTTGGAAATTAAACAAAAACTATACAAGATATTTTGTTTGAGGTTATACCCAAAGACCAAACTTTTTTTAAATTAAATTCTTCCTCCTACAGAGGGAAAGGCAAAGCTAACTAGGGCATACAGCCTGGTCTGATGTTAATAGAATGTCTGAATTCCTATAAATACATACATAATTTGAAATAAATAAATAAATAACACTGTAACCCGTTTCTACAAATAATTATTTTTGAATTTGAAATAATTACATACGAGAATACCAAAAAATTATACACTAGCTCGGTTACATGTTCCAATGGCCCCTGGCAGTTCGTTTGGCATTGCCTTTCCCTCTGGGATTTTTTTTACAATAAAAACTTAAGGATACGCCCAACTACGTTATGCTATGAGATGAGATGAGAATATCGGTGCGCGTCTCGCCCGCGCACCCGCATGAGCCAATGAGCCGAAAGGATGGCCATAGTGGGGTTGTCTCCATCGATCCCGGGATCCGTTTGGATTGGAAACGGATCCCGGCAGTTTGTCTCCACCGATACCGGGATCGGTTTCCAACACAAAATCAATTAATGTTTGTATCCACCGATCCCGGTATCCGTGGCTACAAGAAATAAATTATACCGACACGTTGCGGTGCCTCATCGCATATCCTAATAAGTATTTGAATTTGTATCGAATTTAGCGCGGTACCGCAACGCATCGTTTGGCATACCATCGATATTTGTATCTATCAAATACAAATGATGCTTAGGCGCCGCACCATCATCGCCGCAATGCACCGTGGGGACAGGCTCTACCTACCAAACTCTACATACTACCTACCAAATGAAACTACTTAAACCGAAACCCAAATCAAGTGTCTTATTTTGTAAACAAAAACTACCCTACCCTACTAACATTTTCGTGATTATTGTGTAGTTATTTTCACATTATTAGATCGGATTAGGTTTATTTTCACAATGATAAACAGGTTTGATCAATCAGTTCCTTCAGTTACATCACAAAAAGTAATTAGACGATCATATTTGTTTACAAAATAAGACACTTGATTTGGGCTGCGGTATACCTACCTGCAGTAGTCGTGTAAAGTGCTTTATCTGCCAATATCTGATAGAAAATCGGGGATTATAATCGTCAATAATTTTAACAAGCTCGCTGTAAAAGTTATCAAACATAAACCTGTCAAATAATATCAACAACACCCGTTTGCGGAATAGATAGGAAAAATACCTACATCTAAGAGCAACACAACATCTACTTAGCATATTTTGAGAAACTGAATAACTGTCCACACAAAGAAAGAAAGATATCTGATTTCCTCATCGTAGATAGGTTGATGAATTTGCAGGAAGCGATTTTAATGCCATGATCGCAGGTAGATGAAATTCCATTAAATTAAATTTCATCCTTCGGTTTTATTATAAAAAGAAACTTAATGTTAGTAGATTCTAAAAAGAGCATAGTTAGGACTTAAATGTAGATACTTAAGCAAATACCTAGCAGTTAAAGTTAAACACTTACTTACATAGGCGCATATTCATAAACGTGATTTAAAGTTACGCCACCGTTTAGGCCCCCTGTCCCTTTCTATCTTAACCTTTTTTTTGATGGTTGTTATTTTTTTAATTCGCCTTATCAGGCAGGCAACAGCCGAGGTCTTTCAGTTTTTTAAATCTATCGTAAGTAGACGAAAAGCGAAGTAGGTGAAATATTCGGAACATTCATCGTCTACGAATAAGTATTTAATGTTAAGTCTAGGCTAATACCGTCTTTCCTTAAATCGAGATTTAAGGAAATTATATATCACGCGAGGCGAGCCCATGATTTGGATTAGGTGGTCGAAGACAAAGAAAGGTATACAGGAGAGTTTTTAAAGTTAGGATTTTCTCAAAAACTACTTGACCCATTGTAAAAATTCTTTCACTCTTAGATATATAAAAGTTAAAACTATGTAACTGTAAAAGAATTATTAAATTCGGTCCAATAGTTTTTGAGAAAATCTCAACATTATTGAGGCCCCTGGATATATTTCTCTGTCTTTGTGTATTTTAAGTATTAAGTATTTTCCTTCGCCATTTTTAGAAATCTCTAAAATTGTTGATTGATTTTTATACTAAGTAATAATAGGGACAAATTCATTGGACTTGAGATCGAACCTGGTAGCTACCTATTCACACAGTTTACGATTTCTAAAACATATCTACACAAACAAAGGTCTTACAAAGTTATTGTGGGTTGTAAATTATTAATGGTTTAGCTATTTTATTTGTTAGATTATTTTTGAACTATGAGTATGAAATAGTACAATGAGGAACTGTAATTATTTATCAAGCAACGGCCTATTCTTGTATACCAGGGCCGGCTGCATCATTTTGGTAAAAAGGGGCCACTCAAGTCGAGGCATTTGAGTTGATCTGAGGCGCCAATTCAAGGGACTGACAACAATAAATGGGCAAGTAACCGTTTAAGCCACCTTTAAAATTAGAAATCACATTCAGATCTATCTACACATCTTACTAAGTAATTAAACCTGCTACTTAATTGAATAAACAACGAACCTATGTTATATACGTAATATAATGTACCTACTGAAATTGTGTATTATGTATTATATAGGATTGTCCTTTTGTAATAATAAAACAATTACGAATACGATGGATCTTCGCGGTAGGTACGGACCGTACGGTGGAACACAGAGAAAGGTGCACAGGAGAGTTTTTAAGGTTGAGATTATCTCAAAAACTACTTGACCTATTGCAAAAATTATTTCACTGTTTGATAGATAAAAGTGAAAACTACGTAACTGTAAAATAATTACTAAAATCGGTCCAGTAGTTTTTGAGAAAATCGCAACCTTATTGACTCCTTGTATACTTATCTCTGTCGTCGACTGTACCTTCCGAAGACTCAGGAGGTTAAATTTTTCAAATTTCTTAAATCGTTCGCATTGATTGTCGGTTTTTATTTTATTTTAACTACTTAGACTAATTACCTACATAGCAATAATAATAAAAATAATTTTATTTTTATTTTATTTTGTTTTGTTTTATTTGGAGACAAACAGTTTTCTAAAATACTTAATTCTAATTACATTTTTACTTATAAACCTATAGCCTCCCATATTAACAAGTAAGGTTATATATAATGTGCACGTTAATACAAAAATAATAGTCGCTGGAGACGGTACTGTTAGCGGTCATAAAATATAATAGGGTAATAATGTCAAATTTACGAATTTATTACTGAAATATACATCTTTCAAAGGATTACCTACTCAATTGATTAAACTCAAGATAAGTGAATCAAAATCTAATAAAGATAAAAATTTATTATAAAAAGTGATCGAAAAGTGCAATCAGCATAGTCAGTTATTAGACACAGGCGTAAAAAAGTAAGTTTTTAAATCATTGCCCAATTTCTTTAATGAAGTGCTCATAATTCATCAGTTCCAAATGAAAGGTTTATTGGTAAATTACGTACTACTCCAGCAGCGCCCCGGAGTTAAAAATGAATTTGGTGTCATTGATAATTTGCGCCCCTTTCGCCACATCCAAAATAGACCGGAAAAGTGTGATATTCCTTGCTTTTCCCAGCGCTCTCTTTGTCATCTGTATTCCATATCTATAGTAGGTAGTACAGTAATTCTTATTTACGTGTACCAAACTAGTTACAAGTGACTGACTGATGTGGATGTGACTGACGACTTTCTCGTCTAGATAGTCGGTTAGTGTACCTCCCTTTTGTGCAATGGGGTTCCAAATCGGAATCTTGGTAGATATGATACGGGGTAATGTAACTTCCCAGTTACTACGGCATTATGGATCTCTGTGTAACCTGTAATCATGTATTTGTGTAGAAATAATATAGGTATTAATCACGATTATTATTATTATTTACACTGTGGTGGACCATAGTCCCTGTAACTGCCCTGTAATACTTACCTGGGAAACCTAGCTTAAGCTATTTATTATGGCTTAGTCTCATCCCTTCCTATTTAGTAACAATCCAATAATTTTCTTTCCAGATCTATCAAGATGAAATACTTCCTTGTGTTCGCACTCATCGCCGCTGTGGCGTCGGCCGCCCTGAAGCCAACAGCCCTCCCCGCCGAGATGGCCGAGATCGCCGAGATCGTGGCAGCCATCAACCACCCCAGCACCGACCCCGCCACCGCTGCTCTGTTGGAGCAGATGCTGATGGACGCCCTCGGTTTCGTCCCCGAGCCCATCGCCGTCGGACCAGCTATCGTTGACGAATTCGAGCCCATCGCAGTCGGACCCACTGAAATCGATTTCCCCGTTCCCGATGGTGGCGAGGTTACCGCTGTTAACCCCACACCCGTTGAGGTTGGACCCGCTATCATTCCTCCCGCTCCAGTTGAGTCTGCTGCCAGCGCTCCCCTCGTCCAGATCATCCTGAACATCAACGCCGGCAGTGCCTCCGTCGTCGACATCCCCGCCGTCAACCCCGCTGTCCCGGAGATCATCATGCCCGTGCCCGTGGACGTCGTTGAATCTGCCCCCGTCCCTGAGGCCGTTGACGTCGTTGAATCTGCCCCCATCCCTGAGGCCGTTGACGTTGTCGAGAGCGCACCCATCGTGATCCCCGAACCCGTGGTGCTGCCCGAGGCCCCCCTGCCCGTGGTGATCCCCGAGCCCGGCGTCATCGGCACCCCCACTCTGCCCGAGCCCGAGCCAGTGATCGTGCCCGAGCCAGTCGTGCCAGTCATCCCCGTCCTCCCCGTCGACCCCGCAGTCGTCCTCCCCGCAGACCTCAACTAAATATTAAATCGTGATAATTATAATAGTACCTACATAACATACATTTTGTATCTATAAACTGTAAATAACATGAGATGCAAACAATTTTTGTATCTATAAACTGTATTTAGCAAGAGATGCAATAAATTATATCTACTTTACTACGAATTTTTTATACCTACCTATCTGTGTTCTAATCTATTTTCCTCGGTTTGTAGTTTGTGTACCTATCTAGAATCTTTGGGTCCAGAAAATACTTTATAAGGTCTGTGTCTGACAAGAGAACTCAATAGGCCATAGAGAGAGGTTCAATTCAATAGGCACAAACTACATATATTTCTCATCTGGATATGCACATTCTCTTCTCACATCGTTTTGTGATCAGTACAAACTCCAAAGTGCATTAGAGCACCGTACGAGTGCACTACTAATCTTAAAGAAGAGGTAAGTAAGAGTGTTGTGCAATTATCGAACTTAACATACTCGATAAATAATGATTATCTTAACTTCCGGTTAGTAATGAATTAAAACTGTTACTTTGATGATAATTTGTCGCTTGGAATCGGAGCCATTTTTTGTTAGTTCGCTTGCCAATACGAGCGAGTGCGATACAAGATCCTCGTAGTGGTACAGAGATTATTATTCTTATTTGATATCAGGATGTCAAGCCACTGCGATCTCAAAGGTCTATTGTGGCCGCACCGAGTTCTTATATCTCGTTCCCAAGGCCAACGTCGTTCAGGAATCGTATGATGCACTTGGATGAGAGAGTTTTAATATCCTCGAGTGGTATTATGTGTCCACCTAAAGCTCGGCTTCTACTGTGAATGAGTGTGTAATGTTGAGATGTTGCATGGGGGTTTCCTCGGCTTCGCAGCAGAATCTACATGCAGTGGTGTCGGACTGGCCCATTCTGTTAAACCTGCAGCGTCCAGTTAAGGCTCGTATAAGTAAGTGATGAAAAGTTTTGCGAGTAACCAGTGACAAGTGTATTGTTTGCGTGCCTCTGGCCAGCCACGGCATTCCAGGTATTCCTACCTTACTCCACGGCTCAGGCTTACAGCACGCTCCTCGAGGCGGTTCTGGGAATGCCGAGTATAGGCTCCGGGCCTATGGCGGGACCCTCAGCGCCTCATCTTGTTATCTCGTCTGCTGCTTCGTTTCCAGAAATGCCACTGTGTCCAGGCACCACCCAGCGTAACAGGTGTTGTTATTGCCCAGTGAATTTAAGGCCTGGATACAGGAAATTGATCGGTTCGGTAGGTATATCGATTGGTGACTATTCCATAATTTTCTTTAGTATTACAACGTGTAATGTTATGGACGTTCTGGAGTACCACGGGAAAAAAATTATTCCCCTGGACCACCGAGGTGAACAACCGAGGTGGTCCACGGGCAATAACCCTATTATATTGCCACTCTCTGGAATCAGTACAAGTATCAGGGTTAGGGCATGTTACAGCTTTTTGAAGGTAATTGTGAAGGTGGGATTGTGCTATCAATGTGTCTGGGAAACAAATATTGCCTACTATAAAAAGATGTGATAGTGTGAAGCAATCGAAAGTAGGTACCTACTTCCGTTTTATCGGAGATGACTAGTCAATTGGAAACTAGTAACTAAACTATAGCTATACTAGGTTAGGTAAGCACTTACTATAAATTATTTCCTCCATTGGAAGTGTGCTAATTGATAAGTACGGAGAGGTACCTCTCCTTAAAATACGCAACGCAACAAAGTAAACTGTAGATGAGTTAGGGCTAGCGTACAACGTCACGCGGCGCCGTGTACCGCGTCTGTGGACGGCGCCGCCCGCCGGCACGACGCCGTCCGCCGGTAACTTGCGCCGTCCGACAACGTGCACCGGTAGGCGGTGCCGGCAGACGCCGTGACACGCCAAGCGACGGCACGGCGCCGCGCCGTGGCGTTGTACGCTAGCCCTTAGGGACAAAAAAACGAGTACCCTTTGTGTAAAAATATTTGTAATTAGGTAATACCTAAACTATAGATAGAGCTTTTTTATATAAATAATTCACTATTGGTACTTGACCTACTTAATGTGTCATTCTACATATCTATCATTCTCCAACATGTGTTGCGATAACAATTGTTTGACAGGTGAGACCTCGTCAACACTTTTAAGTGCTAAGGAGGTAGTTCATCTGTAAGTGTGAGAATCTTATACCTTCTCTTTAGCAAATACGGCATGATAATTTAGTCATTAGTAAGTAATAAGTAGGTAGCGTTAATATTCGATGTTTAGTAGATCTTATATAATTGTCTCATTAAAATAAATACACGTGCAGTGAGTACAACACAAAGTTTATTCGATATAAAACATTAATCAGTCAAGTATACAAGGGAGAAATTAAAAGTTATAAATTCGGGTCAAATCACCAAATTTTATTGAAAACATACAAAGATCTCTGAGATGTTAGCAAGCAAATTCAAGCTTAGCCTCTAGGGGTGGGGGCTGCGCCAAGCAGCTGCTGCAGACCAGCGGGAAGGCTGGAGAAGTTGGGTAGAGCTCCGACCACCGAAGCGACGCCATCTTTGTCCGTGAAGAAATTCAGGAGCACGTTGATGAAATAGTTGTTGGTAGTTCCGCTTTGTGGTGCTTCTGTGCCGTCGACGACTGCAACTGGCCCAGCGGATTCGGGTCCATCAACAACGATAACTGGCTCTGGGGCCACGCCAACGACTACTGGGCTTTCAGGAGACTCAGTGTCAAAACCTGGGGCAATTACAACGGGGGCACCAGGAACTACAGCGGGGGATTCGGTGTCAAAACCGGGGACAATCACAATAGGAGCAGGGGACTCAATGTCAAAACCGGGGGCAATTACGACGGGGGCACCAGGAACTACCGCGGGGGATTCGGTGTCAAAACCGGGGACAATCACAATAGGAGCAGGGGACTCAGTGTCAAAACCGGGGATAATTGCAATAGGAGGACTGGGGCCAGCAGGGGACTCAGTGTCAAAACCGGGGGCAATGACGATGGGGGCACCAGGAATTAAAGCGGGGGATTCAGTGTCAAACCCGGGGACAATTACAATAGGAGCATGGGACTCAGTGTCAAAACCGGGGACAATTGCAATAGGAGGACTAGGGCCAGCAGGGGACTCAGTGTCAAAACCGGGGGCAATGACGATGGGGGCACCAGGAATTACAGCGGGGGATTCAGTGTCAAACCCGGGGACAATTACAATAGGAGCATGTGACTCAGTGTCAAAACCGGGGACAATTGCAATAGGAGGACTAGGGCCAGCAGGGGACTCAGTGTCAAAACCGGGGGCAATGACGATGGGGGCACCAGGAATTACAGCGGGGGATTCAGTGTCAAACCCGGGGACAATTACAATAGGAGCATGTGACTCAGTGTCAAAACCGGGGACAATTGCAATAGGAGGACTAGGTCCAGCGGGGGACTCAATGTCAAAACCTGGGACAATGACGACGGGAGTTCCTGGGGCAACAGGTTCAATAATACCGGGAATTCCAGGGATTACAATGGGTGCTTCGGTTTCGAATCCAGGAAGCACTAGACCAGGTAGGCCGGGCACTGGTGTTTCCGGGGCAATAAGATCTTCAACAACCACAGGAGAGTTGTCAGGAATGCCCTCGACAGCGACTAGGTTACCGAGACCCTTGCTGATATTGATGACCAAGGAGAGGAGGGAAGATGGCACTGAACTGCTTACAACCCCATCGTGTCCAACTTCGATGGTGTGACTGATTGGCACAGCTTTGGCTGATGCTATCACCAATAAAACGGTGATTATTGTGAGCTTCATATTTAGACCTGAAAACGATATTAAATTTATGAAACACTAAATAATTGGAAATCATTTGCCATTGCGAACATAATTCGAAAACACAACCTTGCCGTTTATGGGGACTAATCTTTTCCTACAAAGAATATTATGACATGTTTGCACAAAGAAACCACGTGTTGGTGTTTGTTAGAGGAAATACAAAGGCCGTATCACTCCGACAATCTTTACCGGTAAAAACGCTATGTTAATAGATAGAATAACAACAATATTTTGGTAACAATAGATAACTTAACGATTTATTTGTGCAATAAAAATTATCTACCGTGTAATTAAATAATAAAATTAAATCTACGTTGTACAACATTTTAATTATTTTTTCTTGTGAAAAAGTGACGCAATTACCTTATAAGCTCGAATTCTAATAAAGAACTTTGCAAATTCAAGTCATAATTTACTTTTATATTTGTTTTTGTTAAGATTACCGCTATCTTCATAAAAGTTGATTAAAGTAATCCACGAATGAATATAATCTTATATCTTAGTTTGAAGTTAATCCACTTAACAGTATAATTAAGACTACATAAATTATCTATTAGTGATTTACAACTGTATATTCTAACTTTCCTAGGTATAAATACATTTTTTCTATGATCTTTATTTCGCAATTAATAATAATATTAATTTAATAACAAACTAAATTGCACTAATTTTCAGTAAATTCAAACGTATCTTTCCACTATAAAGAAACATATATATTTATTCATAAAACAATAAAAATTGCACTAAGTAATAGGGTTGGTGACATCATTGTTATTTTATTAGTGGGCTCGACAGTTCGTCACTTGCCAATGTAATGTTACAGAAAATTCAATACTTATATAATTTTAATTCCTCTTCTATCTTCCTCCAGAGGAGTCGCAGTAGCGTCTTCACCCTGGATAGCAGAGTCTTCTTGTCTTCATCCAGAGGAGACGCCGTAGCGTCATCACTCTGGACGAAGCAGCTCGACAGTATCGATAAATTCATAATACTGTCACTCGCGAACATTTTCTGATTAATTTAACCGTGATATTAAACACAAAATAACCACTGTAGACATTAAAATAAATATTATCAAATAATTTTGCTGAAATATCCCGCCATTTTCAAGAGAACAATAGAAAACTTATATCTAAGAGAACCGACATCATTGTTTCGATTTGAATTGTGTCTACGAAACTTATTAGACATTAATGTATTTAATCTTCACTAAGCAACTTATTTTTCTTGTCCAAATTTTTCAAATTTTTAAATAAGGTAGATATTATACGGGGTAATGGGCGTACCCAGGTAGGGGTAGGGGGGGGGGGGGGGGGGGGGGGGGGGGCAGCTGCCCTATCTAATTTTACAATAAGTAGGTTTAAGAGAATAGCAAATTGAATTAGACGTGAAGAATTCTCTAATTTTTAGTCAGAAAATGCCAACATAGAATTGGCCCCAATGTCTCACTTCTCAAAGTGGGTCCCGAAAGATTTTTATATTTATGATTGCACTTCGCAATGTGGTGCTATTTGGCTATGTATTGAAATTGATAAGATTACATTTGAGGTTTATTTTGTAATAACCATAAAAATTTAATTCAGCTTGGTATACCTACCTAATTTACTTATGAATGAATGAAACTGATAACGAAATCTATAATTCATCAAAGGCGACAAGAGGCTTTTGTTGCGTTCTCAAGGTACAATACCTAGATAAATGTTTGATACCATACAGCTGACAGAGAATCCTCTGACTTGACATAAAATTATCAAAAACGCTTGCAGCATGTACGTACCTTTATCTGTCTTGCAACCATCTCTACAGCCAAAAAACTAACCTGAAAGATAAGACCATAAGAGGTTCATCAATCCCTAGGCTATTTCCTCTAAGATAGGTAGGTATTTGAATCAAAGTCGAATCGAATTAGCCCGATTAGCATGATGAAGTTAACCCAAGACCAAGCCGTATTTTCATTCAACCACATTCGGTTAAATTGTTAACGTCCTAATACGTAATACGTAATTTAATAGGTTACCTAATAATTTTTATTTAGTCGGGTAATACAAAATCGTATTAATTTGGAAGGGGGATGGAGTAAACGTATCCAATAGCGGAAACCCCAACCCTCTCCATGCATATATTCAATAGATATACTTATTAGAATAACCAAAATACCATGTTGTTATATATTTCTATATAGTGAATAAATAAATAAATAAACCATGTGGTTAGTTTAATTAATTAGGAATAGCACCAACCGAATGTTCGGTTGGTGCTATTCCTAATTCCTTGCAAATTACCCGATTTACGGCATAAATGGGTAGGTACCTATCTACATATAAATACCCACTACAATATATTGTTCCGCTTCGTCAATATTCGTGATAATTTCCAACATTATCATGAAACTTGGCATCGAGGAGACCAAAACCAGAGTACTAGTTACTCTGGTTTTGGTCTCCTCGATTGAAATGTCGAGTTTTTCTATGATTTCCCATTGGTCTTACCTGCCACCTAGTATCTCGGTGCATAGCATAGTACTTTAGTAGTAAAGGGGTCGGCGAGGTCACGGGCGGCCAAAATGGGTTTTCCAATGTTAGAGAACCTGCAAAAGGTGTCTCTTGAGTGTCCTGGAGATGATTATGGAGGAATACACCTCCCGGGACGGACCTCAGGATCGTCCTCAGATAAGTGCTTGGACCGACATTGGTGTTCCGTAGGAGCACCACCAGGGTATCACAAGGGCCGAAGAAACAAGGTGGTCCATCAAGGGGGGTTTCATCATCATCCAGCCCGTATCAGTACACTGCTGGACATGACATCTCCCAAGGTACTTTGACCAGATGTAGTGATGACAAGGTAGCTAGCAGGAACTGGCAGTACTGACCCACTAAACCCCCCTTCTCGGCCTTTTGCTGCCAGATCGTGCCAGGATCTGGCAGCAAAAGGCCGAGAAGGGGGGTTTAGTGGGTAATAATCCCGCATATATAACCCTGCATAACCGCAGTAAGTATCTTCAAAATATTTCCCCTGTTAACGCAAAAAGTATTTATGACGACAATTTGCAAATAATATGTAGGTACCTAGCTACCTGAATACTTACTTATTAATTTACCAATATCGGTTGTTTTATCATGTATTTTATTGCTTACTACTAGACATCATAAATTAATAATGATTATTGTTACTATCTAAATCATAGGACTAACTTCTGTTAACTAATCTTAATGGAATTGCTGGTATAAAGGGATAGTGACGTCAATTCGCCAAACAAAATACAATTTCCTGTTACTAGTCGAAGAATCTTAAATCAAAGGCAACAGCATTCATGAAAAGACATTGCCACATTTCAATGGAGCTTACAAAACTACGTAACCATTTAAGCTGTACCTATCATTTTGTTGGGGACTTATTACAGGTTTCATATTGCATAATCATAATCAATATCATTTTCTACTACTCTCGCAACTCCTATAGAAGAATAACAAAAACAATGAATAAATCCCTGCGATTTCTTACTATTTTCTGAATTCTTAATTAAGCTGTTTTTTCGAATCGCAACTTGTACAAAACTTTATTTTAAACCAATAATTTTAATAAAAAACGGAGATATTTTTACATTTATTCGTTATCTTGTACAACTTGCGGTTGATGGTGGGGCAAAATCTGGTATTGTCATTTAAAGTTACGCCACCGTTTAGGCCCCCTGTCCCTTTCTTCATCTTAACCTTTTTTAACGAAGTGTGAAATGGATAGCAACACAATTTAAGAGAAGTGAGGTTTAATTTAACTAGGTTTATGAATAACAGCAAAAGAGGTTAACTGAGAAAAACCTAACCTTTAGTAGCTATATAAGGGACATCTATAAGGAACTTATCTAGGGGCGCAAATTAGATGGTTGTTCTGCTATAGTAAGCGGTTCCTATGGAGAGTGGATCAGACTCGATCTAACAATTTTCCTTCAACATCTGCAGCACATTAAGTATTAGGCTGCCGCCAGACATGTGAGCGTCTTTGCAAACATTTACCTACCATTGACAGCTTTGTACAGAATCTATAACTACGGCGTCATAAAAGCCGTCAATGAACATCGAATTTCAGCGTCTTTGACAAAGACTGACTAGCTCCGGGGTAATGGATGCAGATGTCTGTTAATAATAACGATGATCCTGATAAAGAAATTGGGTTGTCATGTGAAAAGATAGCATTTTATTAACATACTTAACAAACAGTAATACACCTAGAATCTATATTTTTGTACCTACAAAAAGAGAGGGTGGTTATTAGGTACCTAAGTACCTTCTGAAGACAATCATACCTACTACTTTTCGTAAAGGCAATTCGGTACGTCATTGACTATTCAAAAATACGATTTATTCCAATATGTTTTCTACATCTTGGACCTGCTGAACCGTCTACCAAACCAAAATATTATGGTACCATACCTACAATGGCTACAATCCAATTGATTTCTCCAATAAAATACCTTTAACAGTAAACAAAGCATTTCCGTGTAAACTATTATCGATTAAGACCATTTAATCTGATTTATATATTGGGATTAAGTTCGTAATTATCGTAAAATATAACCTTTACGTGAAATCATTGTGCAAAGATAATATTTGGGTATAAAACGGTAATGAATTTGGAAGAGGAACATAGTTTGTTTATACAACTTATACTAAACAGGTAAGGGAACAATTAAAATATTTAATTAATTAATATTTATTAATTATTAGGCTTTTGGAAGTATATTAAGTTTGTAAAAAATATCAGTAAATCTCTGAGTATCAGTTAATCCCTCTTTATAAATCTTCGTCTGATAATCGTTGCTATCCACACGGTTCCTATATCTGCCTAAAATCATCTTTATCAACTTCACGGAATTGATTTTTTTTTTGTATTTCCACAGTAAATATGAAATTCCTGTTGATCGCTGCCGCCGTCGTCGCCGTGGCCGTGGCTGGCCCATACCACCGCCTGGTTCACCCTGGCATCGCTGGCCCGGCTCCAATTGTGGACTTCGAGCCCATCCATGTCGGACCCGCCATCGTTGATGGTTTCGAGCCCATCTCTGTTGGACCCGCCGTAGTAGACGGATTCGAGCCCATCTCAGTCGGACCCGCCATCGTCGACGGTTTTGAACCCATCTCTGTTGGACCCGCCATTATCGATGGATTCGAGCCCATCTCTGTTGGACCCGCCATCGTTGACGGATTCGAGCCCATCTCTGTTGGACCCGCCATCGTCGACGGATTCGAGCCCATCTCCGTCGGACCCGCCATCATTGACGGATTCGAGCCCATCTCTGTCGGACCCGCCATCATTGACGGATTCGAGCCCATCTCTGTCGGACCCGCCATCATCGACGAATTCGAGCCCATCTCTGTTGGACCTGCACTCATCGACCACGAACATGTTGAGCCAGCCGCCGCTGCCAGCGTTCCCCTAGTTCAGATCATCCTGAACATCAACGCCGGCGGTGTCTCCGTCGTCGACATCCCCGCCGTCAACCCCGCTGTCCCGGAGATCATCATGCCCGTGCCCGTGGACGTCGTTGAATCTGCCCCCGTCCCTGAGGCCGTTGACGTCGTTGAATCTGCCCCCATCCCTGAGGCCGTTGACGTTGTCGAGAGCGCACCCATCGTGATCCCCGAACCCGTGGTGCTGCCCGAGGCCCCCCTGCCCGTGGTGATCCCCGAGCCCGGCGTCATCGGCACCCCCACTCTGCCCGAGCCCGAGCCAGTGATCGTGCCCGAGCCAGTCGTGCCAGTCATCCCCGTCCTCCCCGTCGACCCCGCAGTCCTCCTCCCCGCAGACCTCAACTAAGATAAAAATTTGAGGATTTAGTATAAGTTAAATATGTGTAAACATGTAGAGTTTGGGATCTAGGGACTTTCTACTAAGATCTTGAAACGCTTGTATGTCCAATAAAATGTTTATTGCAATAAATATCTAATCCCAATTTTCATACATTTTATTTCTTACATTTTTCAAGTAAATAGGTAAGCCTGCCTACAAAATAAGACTTAGTCTTGGCTAAGTGCATGCAGGTAACCTAAAACTACATAGGTAGGTACCTACTTAAATTGATAAGAATTTTCAGTAATTTATGTTGCTCTCATAAATTATGTTGAAGATAAGTATAGAAATGGTAAAACTCTATCAATATCATCTGCGTAGCACTGCTACGGTAGCAGATAAGACGTTGAGTTTTTACGACTGTAAAAATGTTGAACTTGTGCAGCGTGTGAATTGTGTGAATTTCAGGTTGATTTTGATATAAGTATCTACTTGCTACTATCACCGAATAACTAAAAAGTACTTACCTATACCTACCACTGCATTAGTAGCATTAAAAAAAATTCTATGTATAAAGTAGATAAAGAAACAATCGTCCTTGTAAAAAAATTTTAGATTATTATTATTTCGGTCTTAGGGCTCAGACAGACGAGCGACCGACGTCGCGCGATAGCTCACGACACCTTTCGTGGAGGGATGTAAGCTGTCGCGCGACGCTGTTGCGTCGCGGAGTGTCCCAGAGAGTTGCGGAGGGTCGCGCGACAGCTTACATCCTTCCACGAAAGGTGTCGCGAGCTGTCGCTCGACGTCCCGCGACGCACGGTCGCTCGTCTGTCTGAGCCCTTATCCCACCGAAGGAATTATGAATGAGACTGAGAGAGGATTTACCCCATATTATCTAAGTCATGTGCCACCTTACGAGTATAGGTACCTAGGTCGTGACGTGACGGGAAATAGGCCTGCGACTGCTTGTCAAAACTCGGTCCTTGGTCTACAATCATCATCTTGCGGCAGACAATCATCTTGCGGCCTAAAAGAAGATGTTTATTACGCACTTGTGTAACACAGTTTCCTACGTGTTCCTTCCAAGCTAGGTTCCAAGAAAAGTCATCCCAGCAGGCAGTTCTGAGTATGTTCTGAAAGTGACTGTCAGGTTGAGCAATGTTGAGTGCAGTCCCACTCCCATGCAGGCCGACTAGTAGCATTTTTTTGTTTGTTAGGGGCGGTAGTTTTAAACCGCCCTTACTATAATATTAATATAATTTATTTTTAAATCACTACAGACATTTGAATCAGCTGCCGAGCGACAGCAAATTTTTTTCTTGGGGAAATGCTTGCTTTGCGCATCTCGCTGCGGCGCGGTGAGTATGTGGGACTCCGTCCAGAATACGGTTCTATACCCACCAAAACCCCAAGGTGTTCAACTAACCGAGTTTGGACGAGGTTGTGGGAACGCAACACTAAATACCACAACCTCGTCGGCGGCCACCCGCGAGGGTCCGTCTTCGGGTTTATACCCCAAAACCCCAGCTTAAGGCGATTCGGAACACAGGACGAGACGCCTTACAGTTCGGGACCTCTAAGCGGACGCCGGACCCCCGACCCCTCGCACAAGTGCCTCCCCAAGTAACCATGTCCCGTCAGGACCTGCGCGAAGTGGTAGGTCATAGACCCGAACTTCCGTTCAACCCACGTAGCACATGTCGAACGGTCTCCAAAAGTTCCCAGCTCACCACCGAGTCGACCATTCTCTCAGCCCAGTCTCGAAAGAGGTCATCGCGAGCCAACTCGCCAGCGTTTGACCTCCTCTGGGAGAGCCCTCCTCTCGCGCCTCCGCGAAGCGCTGGTAGGCATCTCGGGAGACGGGGCGTTTTGATGAAATTTGTACTACTTGAAAGGATATCCTCAGCCTATCAACCTCAACCTTGTATATGTGATGCCTCTCATAATATTCAATACATTTTAAAGAGTAACTTATCACTATATTTTAAGAAATATTTATTTAGACTATGTAGGTACTGAGCTTTCATTCGAAGTTACTTGTACTATTATATATTCTGTGGTTACACTAAACTTACGGTAGGTACACTAAAATCTATAACAATTACTTAAGTAGGTATGTACAGAATAGAAAATAAAGAGTATACTTATAAGTTTAGTATTAATAATCTTTTATTTATTCAAAACATAATATCTGGAGATGTGCTTCGTAAATGTTCCTCTTGAGTATTACAAACACTCAAGGTGTTCCTGTACACCAGTTGGTATTTAGTTGAGTTGGTCAGGGAGTACCACAGCGGGTGCGACGGGGAGGGTGGGCTCCACGACGAGGACGGGCTCGGGGATGATGGCGGGGGTGGGGGGCACCTCCACAACCTGCACGGGCTCGGGGATCACCACCGGGATCGGCAGGATCACGGGAGGAGGGAGCACGATGGAGTTGTCGGCGTCTTCGACGACGAGGACGGGCTCGGGCACAGCGATGGGCTCAGGCACGACGACGGGCATGGGGTTCTCGACGGCGACCGCGCTAGCGGGAGCGTTGATGTTCAGGATGATCTGGACCAGAGGAGAGCTCTCAGCGACGGGAGCGACAGGGAGGACCACGACGGGCGCGGGCTGAACAGCGCTCGGGGGCTCAACGGCGGTCACCGCACCACCGTCAGGGACGGGGAAGTCGATGACTGCAGGTCCAACGGAGATGGGCTCGGGCTGAGGGTCGACGACAACGGGCGCGGGGGCCGCGACGCCGAGGAGGTCCATCAGCTGTTGCTCCAGAAGCAGGGCGGTCGCGGGGTCAGTGCTGGGGTGGTTGATCGCGGCGACGATCGCTTCGATCTGAGCCACCTCGTTGCCCACAGGCTTAATAATGCCGGCCGAGGCCACGGCGGCTATAGCGACGAATGCGATGAGGAATTTCATCTTTATTCTGTAAAAGAAGAGGCTTGTAAGTGGGCAATAATATAAAAGAGTCGGACATTGGTCGGTAGAAAAAGGTGAGGTTAATTTATAAAATGATCCGGGTCCACATAAAGTCTGAGTCGTATACCTGGCAAATAAATACTAAACTTTTGAATTCTAATTATTGGCCTGCTTGCAAACTGTTTATTTAAGTAGTTCCTTATAAATTTTATAAGGAATTTAATATTTTAATAACTTAATTGTAGTGACATAAAACAAAGTTAAAACAAATCGGAGTGCACCTAAGTAAAGCAATTGAGTTAAATATTTAAACATGATGAAAATTTTCTTACCGTGGGAATATTATTGTCATTTAAATCAATTTATAAATTAAAGGTAGGTAGGTATTTAAGTTACTTACAGCTTCAGGAGGACGTTGATCAAACTGATATCCCTTCATAAGAAATAACTGCTCTTTTATACAAAAAATCGTTGATACCTAATCATATCAGATTGAATTTTTATGACAATAGGACACTGTAAATTAATAAAAGTTCAAGATATTCGCTACTATCGTAATTATGGCATCAATTTTTAAACCTATAGCCGTCAGGGAAATAGGCTTGCGTGGCATTGATCTCCTATAAACAGCATATAAGTTTGCTGCGTGGCTAAACTCGGTCCTTTCGCAGATACTCATCTAGCGGCGTAAAAGAAGATGTTTAACCTCTCCCCCTATTACGCACTTGTGTAACACATTTGTACTAGTCGCGGCTTAAATATACTACATGTTCCTTCCAAGCTAGGTTCCAAGAAAAGTCAACCCAGCAGGCAGTTACATGTTCTGAAAGTGACTGTCAGGTTGAGCAACGTTGAGTGCAGTCCCATGCAGGCTGACTAGTAGCATTTTTTTGTTAAGGGCGGTAGTGTTATATTGCCCTTACTACGGCCCTGTTCTTAAAAAGATATCTATTAATAATATAATTTATTTTTTAAATCACAACAGACTATTGAATCAGCTGCCGAGCGACAGCAACCGGGACTAAATGCTTAACGTGCTCTCCGAGGAAAAGAGGGGCTCAGATGGAAATGTTACTAGCGGTCATCCATCCAGGTACTGACTTCGCCCATTTGCTTAACTTGTACGATCGTTTTCAAAGTGTACTCGCAACTGGACTACTAGCCCCTACGCTACGCTACTGAACGACTGTGGTTGCTATATGGAGTCTCATAGTAGTCCTGGCGCTTGCGGTGGAAACCACGGGCCCATGGTCGACAGAGAGATAAATAAGGTGATCCATAACTTATCTACCCGACTGGTCCACGTCTCAGGCAACATTAGGGTTGGCAACTAACCTTTTTTTACTTGGGGAAATGTTTTGCGCATATCACCGCGTGACCGCGTCAATAAGGAGGGGCGCGCGGTGAGTATGTGGGACTCCATCCAGAATACGGTTCTTTACCCACCAAAACTCCAAGGTGTTCAACTCACCGCGTTTGGACGAGGTTGTGGGAACGCAACACTAAATACTACAACCTCGTCGGCGGCCGCCCGCGAGGGTCCGTCTTCGGGTTTATACCCCAAACCCCCAGCTTAAGGCGGCTCGGAACACAGGACGAGACGCCTTACAGTTCGGGACCTCTAAGCGGACGCCGGACCCCCGACCCGACGCCAACAAGTCCCCGTTACGCTCGCCGTCGGCTTCCGTTCCGCCGACGCTTTCACCGTCATTATTGTGGCTCAGAAGTCCGCCACCATCTTCCATCCCTCCTCGCTGGCCATAGCTCGGACGATGGCGGGCAGCGAGAGATCGCCTCCAGTGGCGGCCACGATGACTCGCCGCGGCTCGGCCCAGGCAGCCCTGGTGTGATGCGCCATGTCCACGTCGGTACCGCAGTGGTGACATCGGGGGTCCAGCACTCGACCCAGCACCTCGCACAAGTACCTCCCCAAGCAACCGTACCCAGTCAGGACCTGCGCGAGGTGGTAAGTCATAGACCCGAACTTCCGTTCGACCCTGGGCGCAGCACAGGGCGAACGATCTCCAAAAGTTCCCGGCTCACCACCGGGTCGACCATTCCCGGGAGTGGGGGAGAGGCCTCCTATCGCACCTCCGCGCAGCGCTGGTAGACCGCCGGCAGGACCCCGGCTTCTAGGACCCATAGCGGGCTATCTGCCAACACGCACGCCGCATCTCTAGGGGGACGGTGCCGTACACTCAGGCCGCTCTGACGTCGCAGCAGGGCCACTGTTCATCGCAACAGATTTGCAGCTAACCTAGCGGCTCAATTTCGCGATGCAGCGCGGTACCTAATGCTGCCAGTGCAGTGCCCAGCATACATGTAGTACAGATCTCCCTTTAGATTTAAAGGTCAACTGAGGTTCGGGTTAACGCCTGCCATCGGTATTCAAGCATGCGCGGATTCAGTCCTCAAAAAAGGTTGTGGTCGCACGCAACCACCCGACAATCGGCCACGTGCGAGTCGGAGTATGAATTCGCTGATGATCTAGGGCATTCCTACAAAGGAAATGTTTACAAAATATATGACGCACTGACCAAGATTTTGTACAGTGTAGGTACCTACAGTTCCACGTGGACAAAGCCATGGGGCGAACACTAGTAAATTAATAAACCTGTAAAATGTTACTTTGTTCGCTCATACCCTTTACGATGAGGCTTGGCGTGGCCTGTGGTGGCTCAGTTGGTAAGAGCTGTCACGGAATGACAAGGTCGCAGGTTCAAAACCTGTCCACGGCAAGAAATTTTTTATCATCTTTAAAAGTATTCGTGTTTGTTTGCACTTCACAATATCACATTTAAAATCTTAACTACTGAACCGATTTTCACGATTACAACTTCAGAGGATATCCTCAGCCTATCAACCTCAACCTTGTATATGTGATTCCTCTCATAATATGCAATACATTTTGAAGAGTAACTTATCACTATATTTTTAGAAATATTTATTTAGACTATAGCTTTCATTCGAAGTTACACTAAACGTACTGTAGGTACACTAAAATCTAAAACAATTACTTAAGTAGGTATGTACAGAATAGAAAATAAAGAGTATACTTATAAGTTCAGTATTAATAATCTTTTATTTATTCAAAACATAATATCTGGAGATGTGCTTCGTAAACGTTCCTCTTGAGTATTACAAACACTCAAGGTGTGCCGACATGTTCCTGTACACCAGTTGGTATTTAGTTGAGTTGGTCAGGGAGTACCACAGCGGGTGCGACGGGGAGGGTGGGCTCCACGACGAGGACGGGCTCGGGGATGATGGCGGGGGTGGGGGGCACCTCCACAACCTGCACGGGCTCGGGGATCACCACGGGGATCGGCAGGATCACGGGAGGAGGGAGCACGATGGAGTTGTCGGCGTCTTCGACGACGAGGACGGGCTCGGGCACAGCGATGGGCTCAGGCACGACGACGGGCATGGGGTTCTCGACGGCGACCGCGCCAGCGGGAGCGTTGATGTTCAGGATGATCTGGACCAGAGGAGAGCTCTCAGCGACGGGAGCGACAGGGAGGACCACGACGGGCGCGGGCTGAACAGCGCTCGGGGGCTCAACGGCGGTCACCGCACCACCGTCAGGGACGGGGAAGTCGATGACTGCAGGTCCAACGGAGATGGGCTCGGGCTGAGGGTCGACGACAACGGGCGCGGGGGCCGCGACGCCGAGGAGGTCCATCAGCTGCTGCTCCAGAAGCAGGGCGGTCGCAGGGTCAGTGCTGGGGTGGTTGATCGCGGCGACGATCGCTTCGATCTGAGCCACCTCGTTGCCCACAGGCTTAATAATGCCGGCCGAGGCCACGGCGGCTATAGCGACGAATGCGATGAGGAATTTCATCTTTATTCTGTAAAAGAAGAGGCTTGTAAGTGGGCAATAATATAAAAGAGTCGGACATTGGTCGGTAGAAAAAGGTGAGGTTAATTTATAAAATGATCCGGGTCCACAAGTCTGAGTTCGTACCTGGCAAATAAATACTGGACTTTTTGAATTAAGGTTCTTGGCCTGCTTGCAAACTATTTATTTATGTAGTTCCTTTCAGATTGTAATGAAATAAATCAAAGTTAAAATAAATCTGAGTGCACCTAAGTAAAGCAGTTGAGTTAAATATCATATTGCTATTTTAATCAATTTATAAATTAAAAGTAGGTATTTAAGTTACTTACAGCTTCAGGAGGACGTTGATCAAACTGATATCCCTTCATAAGAAATAACTGCTCTTTTATACAAAAAAAATCGTTGATACCTAATCATATCAGATTGAATTTTTATGACAATAGAACACTGTAAATTAATAAAAGTTCAAGATATTAGGTGCTATCGTAATTATGGCGTCAGTTGTTAAATCTATCTAGGTAGGTTGTAGGAAGGTACCTACACTGGTAATGTTAACTAGTTTACCGGGTGAATTGTACCTACCTACTTAAGTAGTTAACTAATAGTTAGGGATTCCTTATCGGAATTTTGGTGCCCACTTCGGACCTTCTGGAGCTTCGTCGCCATCGTCGCCTCTATTTGTCACATTGTGACGTCTTGCGCCATTTTCGACAGTACTTTAAAAAACGGCCCTGACAAAGTTAACGTACCTATACTTAATTCTCATTCCCAACTAGGGGGTTTGAATCCCGGTCGTGACAAAAAAATCTCCATTTAGATTTTGGTTTCGCATTCGAATTTCACGTGCCAATTTTTTTTTGAAAATGCGAATTGGAATATTTGACCTCGCCATTCCGTGGCACGCTCTATTCACAGATTAAAGATATAAGTTTTTTGCTTTATTCCAACAGGGGGCTGAGCCGCACAAAAATTTCGTTCGCGCAGGCTTTGACAGGATAAAAAAGGCCAGTCGGCTAGCCCCCCTGAGCTACCGTGCCTCGGCTCGGATTAACCCAAAACCACGTTTATGCATAGTTACAGTTAGTGCGTCTTCATCAATAAAGAGAACCCTAAATATAATGCAGGAAGTAGCGAAGTAGCCATTTTTTTAATCTTTATTGGACTAAACCGCCATTTATTGACAAATAAGGTAGCTATTTAATTTTAAGCTAATCATGAATTGTAAAGTAGTCAATAAAAATATCGAATATCGCAACCGTTGTTGTTATTGATAACATTCTGAAATATTTATGAGCGAATTAGTTCGCTTAGATAAGTTAGTTAAAATCTTACTAACTTCGACACCTCACTTCACTTCTGCACAGGTAGGTAAGATCCTTTATGCAAAATAACGATTTTAATTTTTCTTGTGTGTTTGCGAAACGAAATTCAGGGTGGCGGATGTGCAAACAGCTCATGGAATGTCTACGTCATGGAATCATACGTCTAAATAAAAAAAAGGAAGGATGTGCTGGCCAGTTTATACTTAGTTTTAATATTTCTTACATGTTTTCAAAAATTGACGTTTTGTTCGATTCTAAGTTAGATCACAATTATATTTCTGTTATTATACGTTTTTACCTACGAAAAAGGCATTTTCTATTGGCTCTAGTCCGTAATATAGTGGTCCTTAATATATATTTTTTTTAAATTTAATATCGAATATAAGTACAGGTAAGTAGTATTTTTTTATTAGCGATTAGAGTATATTACTTTCTTTGATCAGCGACCTCTAACTTAGTTCCTAAAATTGTGTTTTATTATAATAAAGGCGCTGTCATTATACGGACAACAGCAGATCAATGGTAACACTTGCAGTACGATTTCAACTCTTACGACGCATATAATAAGAACGGTCCAAAGTGTTACACTTGATGTGCTGTCAGCCAGGTCTACTTTTATATTTTTTTGGCATCAGTATCGTATTTATGAGTCGCTGGTGGTTAATCAAAACCACACCCTGTAAAAATTTCAATCCGATCGCAAATAAAAGCTCAGTTACGCTGGACATCGGATTCCATTAGATCTCGCTTCGTACCTACGGATTGAAAAAGTTACACAAACAGACGAACAAATGTGCTTTTAAAATAAATATTATTTAAATATGTTTTATTAAAGGATGTAGGTATCTAGGTACACACTTGTTGTCAGTATGAATGACAATGATAGGACCTAATACTCCTATACATTATCATAACACAACAAAAGAAGTATCGTAAATGGTAAGTTGTGTTTTTAATTTCAACCCATGCAGGGAGTCAACATTATGGACCGGATGGGCGAGATGTGTAATTGTTTTTGGAAGGGCACAACTCGCGAGAAAGCAACTTTTTTAAGATATATTGACATAAAACAATATTGCTTGCTGTCAAAATAAGCTCAAGGTACGAATTCTCATACCTCATACAAAATTGAGTGAATGCTTTTGCGATGACGTCACAAAACGCCTAAGGAAACAAAACCGCAGCAGTATTACAATAAGCTTACTTTAAGGACGTCATGGTACGAAATAACAAAGTATTATTGAAGTAATAAGAGAGCTACTAGAGTTACATAAGAGTTCAAGGTAAGCCCCCTGGTATTTAAAGTTATTCGGGCGAGTTTACCCATAGCAGTTTCAAAAAGTTGACATCTCGCCCGCGGACCAAATTTTTCCCGGGGCGAATTATATCTACACTAACCACAGAATATATAATATCTAGTACATGGCCCTAACCCGAAGTCCTACTTAGGTAGGTAGTAGTCCTTTTAGGAAATTTATGTAGTACTCACGAAGACAGAGAGATATAGGGGGCCTTAATAAGGTTGAGATTTTCTCAAAAACTACCACATAATTTTAACTTTTATAAGAATTCTTGCAATGGGTCAAGTAGTTTTTGAGATAATCTCAATCTTAAAAACTCTCCTGTAAATGGGTCAAGTAGTTTTTGAGATAATCTCAATCTTAAAAACTCTCCTGTACCTACTACACTTTTTTTGCGTTAGACCGTACCTGACTGCTGCTGGAAGGAAACGGGTAATGTTTTTGAGTGAATGTGTATGTATGTCGGTGCCTTTGTGGCATCCTGTAGCATAACCCGTTTGATGGGTTTTGTTTGGTGTAGGTACAGTCGAATACAGAGATAAGTATACAGGGGGCCTCAATAAGGTTGAGATTTTCTCAAAAACTACTGGACCGAATTTAATAATTCTTTTACAGTTACATAGTTTTATCTTTTATCTATCAAACAGTGAAAGAATTTTTGCAATAGGTCAAGTAGTTTTTAAGAAAATCTCAACCTTAAAAACTCTCCTGTCCTACACCTTTCTCTGTGTTCCACCGTACGAGGCAAAAATCATTGGTACAAGGTTCCTCGTTAGTCTAACGTGAAATGTAAGTATGATTCCTTTTGTTGCCTGTCTATTTAAGGAAATAGATACAAAAGGAAATCTAAATCTAAAAAAGTTTTGTAATGTTAATCGGCTAAGTACGATAACATTACTTAACACTAACATAAAGAAAATGCATTGTTTATGTCACGATTGTATCGCAATGTGACGCACAGATGTGACGTTCTAAAGACAGTTATCCGGAGGCATCGACTAACAGGAAATGACATAAGTTGAGCTTGAGGAAACAGACATATCTACTTATACTTATTTTACGTAAGTACTTAGCTCGTGAAAGAGGCCACGTCAAGGTCAAAAATTACTGGGCCAATATTTAAAAATTATAAAATTCTTTTGTAATTGCACTTTACGTTATTATTATCTATTATTAGTAATCAATCACTGAAACCTGCTGAGAGTGAGTTCACCAATTCCAAGTGTACGGCACGATATACAGCGCATGTAAATAAAACAATCCAACATTTCTGACCAGATCGAAGAATTAGCGGCCCTGCGAATTATCACTGAAACATTTTTTATATTATAAGGCCTAGTTAGTAGTTACTACCTTTACCTAGTTGTTTTTTGAGAAAACTAATTACTTACTTATAGATAGCATTTTTGATAAATGTTCGTGAAGGAGTTCTTTGTTAATTATCCGAAATTAAATTAGATTAAGTATACTTATACGAATATTTGAGGTTTTTAAACATAATATTCTGAAAATATTTAAGATATTTTGAACTAAAAAATACGCGTGATGTTGAGTTAGCCGAAGGCCGTTATTCATTGACAATTTTGAGTGCGCGCTGAGTTTGAGTTCGGCCTTACATCTGTCAGATTTCATACAATTATGACAGTCGTAGGACCGAGCTCACACTAAGTTTGTGCTCAAAACTGTCTTTGAACCACAAATTACTTGCAATATAAGTTAACACTATAATTAGCGACTTAACCCAAGCAAAATGTATGGAATTTTCTCGGGTTAAATACTTAACCCAGTGTTATCTCGACATTGCAAGAGGATATTCTACGAAACCTCTTTTTATTTTTTTATTTTATTAATGGACTCGCTGGACAGCTCGTCATTTGCCAATGTCATGTTACAGAATATTCAAAATATCATAGTCTTCTCTTTCTCCAGAGGAGTCGCCGTGGCGTCGTCACCCTGGATATCCGCGTCTTGTTGTCTTCATCCAGAGGAATCGCCGTAGCGCCATCACTCTGGACGAAGCAGCTCGATAATAGCTCGAAACTTTAATTTACCGTGATATTAAACACAAAATAACCACTGTAGAGATTAACGAAAATTATCAAATAATTTCGCAACCGTTCGTTTGCCACCATTTTCAAAAGCCTTATAATACCACAATATAATCACCAGAGGGTGAAAAGCACAGATTGGGGTAAGTGGTCTGTTGTGAAAAGTAACCATCATTGGACGAACGATCCCTTAGGTCAAAGAAGTCCATCAAACCGCTTAGGTTACAGAGGAACCGACATACTACATTAGCTTGAAAAACATTATAATTTTCTCGGCATTAGGATAAAAAAAGTACATCCATTCGGTCTCTATTTTTATGTCCCCACTGCTTGAGCAGTCTTTCCCCGTACATCGTTGGAGCGCCGTAATCCACCACGCGGGCCTAGTGCGGATTGGCGGATTACACAATTAATTTAAAGTTATTATCAAGTAAATTTCTTCATCGTCTCTGCCTACCCCTATGGAAATCAGGTGCGAGTTTATTATTTATTTAGTTATTTCATTTAAAACTGATTGGTTTACTTTTTCTTCTATGTACGTACCTATGTATGTAATGTATGTTGTATCAAGTAAATAATGAGAAGGAAATTGAAAGATTTTTTTTGTATTCTTATGTAAATTATAATAACAAAATTATAACATTGCACACATAAAATTTAAAATAATAAATTACCTACAAATACCATACAATAAATATGTAATACATTCACATCAAAAGTCAAAACGATAAATATACCTTTTTATTTCAAATAAATATATTTGAAATCAAATAATATTAAAGAACTCATTCATATTAGTGGAGATTTATTTTTTATACAATTACAAATTTTATAAAATGATGTCTAGAAAATTACTTTTATCAATGTCCTCATATTAAAAGTTACACATATTATTATGAATTTGAACAAGATACACAACATATGGGTAGATATTCATTTAATACATGGAATGAATATTTGTTCCATTTTCAGCTATGCCTACATATTTTTTTGGTCTCTGGCTTTTTATTTTAAAACACCTAGATTAAACAGTTTAAAACTGTGATTGTATAAAAAATACTAAAGAAATTACTACCCAATTTCAATTACCAATCCAGCACCAGCCACACAAACTTAAACTATAATTTTAGGTACGAACAACAGCAGATCAATGGTAACACTTACAGTACGATTTCAACTCTTACGACGCAGGTAATAAGAATGGTCCAAAGTCCAAAGTGTTACACTTGATCTGCTGTTAGCTGAATATTCGAAAACAGAGAAAAGTATACAACCATAAGGTTGAAATTTTCTCAACAACTACTTGACTCATTGTAAAACATTAGATAGTTTAGTTAGAGAATACACAATAATAATTTTCAAAAATCCGTCAAGTACTTTTGAGAAAATCTCAACCGTAAATACGGTATAATTTTCTCTGTGTTAGACCGTACATAAATAAATGCTCAACATTTCCTATTATATGTACGCCTTCTTTGGTCATCAATTTTAACGAGGTAGTAT
This sequence comes from Tachystola acroxantha, assembly GCA_963506565.1. NCBI lineage: Eukaryota > Metazoa > Arthropoda > Insecta > Lepidoptera > Oecophoridae > Tachystola > Tachystola acroxantha. The sequence goes on from OY735887.1 coordinate 8,736,797, forward strand.
GATCCAGGGAACAATGCTTCTATAGAACCAGAAGGCTCATAGGGAGCTGTATGATAATTCTGTGTTCGCACTTCCATAACGTCAGAAAACACACTAGGCTCTACACTTTCCCTTTTATCTAAGAGAGAAACTGTGTCATGAAGAGAGCTTATCAGTTTGGCCAACTTAGAGCCAGTGCTCATGTCCTTACAAATATTTATAGAATACATTGTTGAAGCCAATCCAGACCCATATGAGAACAATGCAAACTTTTTTCCAATTAATTGCTCTGGAGATTTGCTCACAAGGTATGAAACAAGACCACCATATAAAGATGCTGTGTACATATTACCTACATTTCGTGCTAAGTGAAGAGATGGTTTTGTTTTCTCCTCAAATAATTCTTGGCTGTAAGACATAAAAGCTTTTTCTACGTCACGGTCAAAATAGGTATCTTCTCTGTTATGGTCTTTGAAGTTTGATAGTCCTGGAAACTGCTTCTCCTGCTCCTCTTGCGAAGCATTTAAGAAGTCATTGAAACACACTCGTGCTAAAGATTTCTGAATAAGTTTACAGTATGGCGAATGGAATAACATACCATCTAAGCTCATAAGACCCTTGAAATCTGGGTCAACCTTTCTCATTTTCTTACAGAACAAATTGTAACAATTATCTAAAGCACTGAGATAACATTGTATAGATAATTTTCCATCCACATAAGGGAATTCAGATGATAAATCTGGTTTGTAGAAGTCATAAGCGTGTGTCATGTACGAAGCACGAACACCACAGTCAAACACTAAAGGTGCATCAGGTCCGATAAGCATTGCTACTGCGCCAGCACCTCCCGTAGGCCTTGCAGGGCCTTTACTGTACACAGCAATGTCACCGGCGATCACTATCGCTTTCCTGCCATCCCAAGATGAAGATTCGACCCAATTAATAGCATTGAAGAGAGCTGCCGTGCCTCCATAACAAGCATTGGTAGTATCAATGCCTTCTATATCTGTTGCACCTTCCTTAGCAAACAAGGTCATGAGGTAAGTCTTTACACTTTTGCTCTTGTCAATTATAGTCTCAGTGCCGACCTCCAAACGACCAATATTGTGTAAATTAATGTCATTTCTCTCGATAAGTCTATGTAGGGCAGACATACAGATGGAATTTATGTCTTCTCTGTCGGAACAGAATCCCATTTTGCTCTGGCCGAGTCCGATAGTGTACTTTCCTGTGGCGACACCTTCGAATTTCTCCAGTTCAACCTGATCGACGTACTCCGACGGGAAGTATAGCTCCATGGCTAAAATGCCGACGTTCTCGACTTTATTGCCCATTGTGGTATTATGTGTGAGCAATAACTTTCACGATCAAGGTGAGCGCGTCGCGTAATAGCCGTACGGTTAGTGGAGCGGCTAGGCTGAGATACCGGTGCAAACTGACGCTCCCCGCCGTGAGGCGGACCGACTGGTCTGCGGCCGACGTCAGCAGCCGCTTCCTCACGCTACCGGCACGCCCGGAACCACCATTGACCTACTACAGGCCTAATAACCAGCTTTCTTTCGCTCGTGAATGTACACACGATAACAATGGACACGTTGCGCGCAATCGATCCAAACTCACATACACGTAAGATGTAATAATCACTGTTAAGACTGTTAAAGTGCTGCACCGGAATTTTATTACTTTTATAAATAATTTCTGATAAATTTGCAGTAACCTAAAATCACCTGACTCGGTGACCGAACTTTTTGACAGTTCAAAAATGAAAATGAAAACGTCAGAATAGGGAAACGTTCAGAATTGGGAATATGTAGGTTAGTTAGGGCGTGTTCTTATTATTTTTACAATTTTGCACATGTTATTTATTTACTTAATATTATTTATTTACTTATTATATAGGTAGGCACTTCTCTGAATTAATGCAATATAAACTTATTATAATCGTTTTGAAATTGATTGCCAATGCGCTTTATGCGAAACGAAATCACGATAGCTTTGGACAGCTTTGGAATGGAAATTATGGAATAGAGCGTGCCACGGAATGGCGAGGTCCCTGGTTCGAAATTCGAATCCCTCCCGGATATGACGAAAAATACCTACTTATATAATCCTTTTCTGTGTAGGAAAGTTATTATCTATACCGCAGCCCAGATCAAGTGTCTTAATTTGTAAACAAATATGATCGTCAAATTACCTGTTCTGTGTAACACTGAAGGAACTGATTGATCGAACCTGTTCGTCATTGTGAAAATAAAGTAATCCGATCTAATAATGTGAAAATAACCATGCAATAATGACAGAACGGCTAAAAATATTAGTAGGGTGGGGTAGTTTTTGTTTACAAAATAAGATACTTGATTTGGGCTTCGGTTTAGTTAGTTGTTATTAGGTAGGTGAACATCTATCACGACTAGGCATGATGTCGACCTACCGATTACTCTTTGATGTCGACTCTACCTGTCCGCCTGTTCAAATATTTAAAATACCTTCGAGCACGCCGTCAACTTTCACCCACTTAACGGTCAGCAAGCATAGGACGAGTCACCAGATAAACTAGTTCCGAGACCTTGCGCTCAACTGTTGTAAAGTCATTGACCCAATCAACATTTTTGAAGGCGACACGTTTCGACGGTCTCAAAGGATCATTCCGATGGCTCGACTCTATGTGGAATCCGAGACCACCGGTGGACGGGTTACACCGTGCTGACAGTTTGCAAGGCGGACCTAATGATAATGAATGCTTAAGTAAGGTTGTTGTGTAGACCACAGATTACCCCGGTGTAGACGTGACAAAAAATGCACAACTTGCACAAAAATACCAGCACGGAAAGGAAGCTGTTAAGATACGGGGTGAGACAGCCCACCATACCACCCAACCCATAACTACATACCTACCTATATCATCCTATATTGAGCATTGGGATATCTGCTACCTAAGTACTTCTGTTGGCAATAAAATAAATGACTGTCTTGCACAGAAGCGTCCGACTAGGCTAGACTAATATCTTCGGTATAGATAGTCAAGCATGTCTATAAATAGCTGTGAAAATTAAATAACACAGATTATGGAGCTATAGTTGGAAATCAAAAGTTGTCCAAAATCCAGTAGCGGATTAAGGAAAATACTTTGGCCACCAACATCCTTGGGTCCCCCTTTCTGATCTAGAAACAATTTAATCAAGTATTTGTAATCTGTATTCATAACACTTTGTTAGGGAATAAAAATAATATGACACTCATTTTTATTGATCATTTTAATTTATGTCATTATTTACATCTAAATTAATATTCACACTATTCTTCATATTTTCGTTATCGCTTTTAAATCCTTTTCTCGGGCTTAAAGTGTAGAATTTTACACCTGTGAAAAAGTTGATCGTTAAGTAAATATTACTTTAAATAATTAAGCTTCACTTAGGTATTACTTGAGAAGGTATTTCTTGAGTAAGTATACACCAAGTCAGCCACTTGTTAAATTATACCTACGAACTACATCTTGAGTCTAGGGTACAGGTTAATAAGCAGGTAAGTATTTGCCTATGTTTGTACATGCAATTGACTCACTACGTCGTCGGTCGGTCTAATGCTCAGCTGAGTTAAACTTCATCAACTATGCTTTATTTAATGTTGTAGAACAAAAAGTATATCTTACCTGGAACATTGCTAAACGCAACTGTAAACTTTGTTTGAGAGCTCAAAATCAAAGATCGATCGTTTTTAATATATACGTCCTGGGAAAAAAATATTAATGTTAACAAGGTGTTGTCTACAAAATACTAGGAATATATTTCTACCAAAGTGATGTCTACTCGTCTCCCATCTAATGGTTATTATTCATGTTATTGAACTTGGGTGGGTCTAACTGAATAAAAATTGTACATCGAGCAGGGTTTTATAGATGTTCGGTAGGCTAGTCTAGTTACGTCATTGGGTCATCGATAAATATAATTAAAATTATAATAGAACAAACCTGCACATTGTATACTTCATCGGGTATTTGTAACTCACTGAAGGTTATATTTACTTCATGTGGCGTAGTTACCCTCTTAGCCACCAGGGCTATTGCGTAGCGATTATTGGATAGAGTACGCACCCACACGTCCTATAAAAATAAGTCAGCATTATTTATTTAATTACCGCATACTTTTATAAATATTATTATCATATATTGTTATATACTAACCAAGTTCTTACTGTGAGATACCCTGCGACCCTGCTGCCCGAGTTTGTCCTGGTTAATGGCTATAACATCACGGTCCAGCAGGATCTTCTTATAATCAGGCCGTATGGTGTTCAAGTCAACGCTCATAATAAGCGGAGCTGCCAAAATCGCCCACACTGCCATTTGAGCCCTTGCCTGGTCTATAGTCAACTCATCGTGTCCTACCACTAACTGTAAATTATCGTACTAAATATTAGGGGACTTGCCAAGGTATTGTAAGAAAAAGGTGTTTCTCAAGTGAAATCCCAAAAAATATATGGTATTTTTGTGATACCCGAGTGAAGGTCTTATCTTGTTGGTGCGAATGGTACTAGGGCATTTTCTATAATTTGACGCGGGGGCAAGTACCTAACGCGGTGTTATCTCTTCGCACGAGCTTGCTGCATGTAATTTTAGTGCGAATTTCGCCCTAAAGGCATGGGGGCCCGGATCATCATTGTATTTATCGTCGGTAGATTAATCACATAATGACATTATTATTTTCCACTAACAATTCAAGTTGCAAACTTTTCAAGAAAACTTATTGAACCACATAAACGGTTGAAACTATAAATTGAAGTTTGAACATTTACCATGTCGGGATCATTCCAACGCCCTGGGCCCGCGTGAGAAATCAGACGATCTTGATTGTCTCCAAACCAATCCATTATCGAAAGTACGGACTCCCACGACTTATAAATATCATCCCAATTTCGCCAAATGTTGCATGTCTTAGCGATTGCCTCGTAGTCTACCTGTCAACGACAATTTGAAATAAAGAAGAAGAAGGCAAAGTCCAATGGTCATATTATTATACAATTTAATTCAAAAAATATTCACCTCCATATTTCCTTCCTGGTAGGCTGGCCAACTACAAGAATATAGAATAAGACGATCACTTTCATTCAACAGCTTCCCTAAGGCTGGATAACCTAAAATATATATTTTCTATAAAAATACATTTACAGGTTGGTAATTAATTCTTAGAATTAAGTGAGTGAATTAAATAATTATATAGGTATCCGTTTATATATAATTATTTAATTCTTTTTACAAATGGAAATGTTCACAATCGACAGAACACCAAAGTTTTTGAACATAGAACCTTGAAATAACCACTAACCTAACAGCATAGGTAGAGTATATACTGCATAAAGTGCTCGTAATCATAACTTGATGTGCTGATAATTGATACCTCTATTGAAACTAGTCATATTTACCTTTGTCCATCAGTTTAGGTACTGAATAACATCCATCTACCTTAAGGTAATCTATTTCCCACTCAACAAAAGTTTTTATGTCAATCTTTTCATGTTCTAAGAGGCCTGGTAAACCCTGACATGTGTAGTTGCCCCAATCTTCATACATGCCGAATTTTAATCCCTTACTATGGATCTAAAATTATAAATAAGTAAATAATAAAAAGTAGCTCCATAAAATTGTATAGCCGAAATATAGAATACTCGTCACGGCACGAGTATATGTTTTCTGGGGCGTAAAATGCTTCCTTAATACATCCCTGAAAATAGATACGAGAGAGCTATGAAAATATTAAATCTTTTAGTTTCCCCATATTACCTTTGTTACGTATGGTATGGCGCCGTCTATTCGCCCATGGTTTCTGAACTAAACGTAGGTAGGTACTAAATCCTGATCGTCCTTTATACTTACATAGTCAGCAATCGCCTTCATTCCACTCTTAAACCTCTGCCGGTCAGGAACCAGACGACCATTCGAATCACGTTTAGTCTCCATCCAGCAGTCATCGATGATCAAATATTCGTAACCAGCGTCTAAGTAACCGTCAGATACCATTATATCCGCTGTTCTTTTTATTAAGTCTTCGCTGTGAAAGAACACCAACTACTCTTTAAGTTGCGGCAACAGAAACAAATGCATGGTTTGAGGACTTAATTAAAGATTCATCGAGTCCATTACCGACCAACAAGCAGTCTCAAGAGTATGGAGGCAGATTTCAGCCAGAGGGCACATGATCCCGACTCATTTTTAAATAAAGGTAAGCAAACTCACCTTATACATGTTTTAGGATCTTGTTCACAATCAGTGTTGCACTCAAAACCTAGCCAGGTTAACCAGCCCATTGGAGGAGTTAGTGCCATCCCATTGTCTAGTGCCAGAGCAGATGATATAGTACTCATTAGCAAAACCCATAGTATCAGCATGCTGAAATGAAATGTGTAAGGCTTAGTTCATAGTGGTGACACCTTCATGATCAAAGTACCTAATGGCAACAAATATAAAAACAATACAAAGATTTACGAAAGTATAGCTATGTTTTTTACTTATTGTAGCAATGAATATTTAATATGATTTATAAATGCATCTTGATAAGGTGGTAATGATTTTGGAATCACATTGGAGAAATTGGCACTTGCAACAATGAATATATGGGAGTCAGTAAGTACTCACTCTTGCAACTAACACCTTCGAAGAAAAGATGCAAAATGCAAACGTTTACATAAAGTAATTAATTATATTGACATGGTTCTTTAAAGTTATTATTTACTAAGGTACTCAATACTGATAAGCCTCAAGTTACAAGTATGCTAACACTCCATTCATGTACTTAATTTTATCTACAATTAATTGGTTTAGCCTTGTTCTAAATTACTGTAAGACACACTTGCGCCAATAAAATATATGTAAGTACCTATGGCGTTTTTTTAATATATTAGTCAGTAACACCCATATTATCTTCGCCACGATAAATATTCATTATTATTATTAGGGACCACTAATAAGTAACCTTAGTGCATCTCTGAACTTGCCCCTCTCTCCATTTCGACTTCAAACGAATTTTATTCGTAAAATATACACTCCGTTTTACGCTCCGCAGCCACACAACCGAATATGTTTTCGCATCATGATATTATGAATACAAATTATCATATATTTTTCAATATATGCCTATCAACATCCTATCAAGCGTTAAATACACTTAATTGAACTAATTACTTAATATTTTGTACATAATTCTTAAATAATCTGATTGGACCGCTGCTGTACCACGAAACGTAGAACGAAACGCAGACCAAACGTAAACAAAGGACATTCGCCGAAGTGTGACGTTAATTTGAAAATTTAATAAAAACAAACGAATAGAAATCGAAATGTTTCGAAAAAAAGTTATTTCGAACTTGATCGTTAGTGCAAGGTGTAGGTTTTTAGCTGAATAATTAAGTTCTTCTATAAATAAACGTGATATCGTCAACAGGAAACCGTACAGGAAATGGTCACCCATAGCTTACACTTCGCGAATATTTTAGTTTCTAAGTTTTAGAACCATGGGTACGACGTATAGAGAGTTATTCAAGTTGTATGACTTGATTCAAAGTGGGGATGTGAGGTAAGTTTGAGAATTTTCTTAATTTTATGTCTACCAGCATTTGAAAAATCTCGGAACCAGCTAGCTAGCCCAACCTTCCAACAATGTGGTACGGTCGACAGCAGACCAACCTGTAAAGTAAAGCCATTGTAATATATTGCAATAGTTTTATTTTATTATACTGTCTATTAAAAATTATTTCAAAAACAAACAAAAAACGACTGCAAAAAACTATTTTGATTAATTTTTATACCCTATGACACTCTCGTAATCAAGACGAATCTAACGATACCTCATACATCCAAATCCATCAAGCCGTTTAGGCTACAGGATGGCAGGAAGGAATCGATACATACATCTGAAAAACATCTTCCCTTCTGGGGCAGTCGGGTAAAAATGAGGCAGATATTTTTTTTCTATTTTTTTACCCTACTTATTTAAGAACTGTTATTATAGATAGTAGTTGTCCAGAAAATCTTAACCATAATGGAGATCCATATACCTACATTTCTCTGTTTTCGACTGTACCTAAAATCTTATTTCCAGATCAATGGAGCATTTCATGACCGAGACTTCAATAAACATTAATGAGATATTACCTTGCAAAGGTATTGGAGTTTTACATTTAGCAGTAGGCATAGAACCCGTTGACAAATCGAAAGAATGCACAGAACTTCTATTGAAATGTGGCGGCGATCCCAACTTATGGTAAGACCAAAAGTCATGGTATCCCATCCCACCCCACTTCCACTAATACAAACATTAATTGATTTTTGTGTTGGAAACCCATCCCGGTATCGGTGGAGACAAACTGCCGGGATCCGTTTCCAATCCAAACGGATCCTGGGATCGGTGGAGACAACCCCAATATATGACCTATTCCTTAGTCTTGTCTAATTTTAAATGCAAAAGTTTGATTGATGGATGTTTGTTGCTCTTGCAACAACTAATGAATGTATTTTAATTAAACTTTACAGTAATATAGCTCATAAATCATAATAATCAGGCTATAATTTATAAAGATCCTGCGCAAACGAAGTCGCAGCCAGAAGCTATTAATAAATACATAGCTCTGTATCAGATATATCAGAGTTGTTGTGAATATCAGCCGAAGCATCCAAGTTAATTATTACTGAACTTTGATGCTGTTTGGCTGATGACAATCATTCAATGTTTTCCATATATTACATATATATTCTGTGTGAGCTCGGTGGTCAGTGGTTGGGTCAATGGACTTGCGATAGGAGGTCCCAGGTTCGATTCCCAGTTAGAGCAGCCATGTATCAATGAGTTATCCTCAGTACATTTACTGAGTGCTCTCAAAACAGTGAAGGAAAAACATCATGATGACACCTGCATGGCATAGAATAAAAATATATAGTGCATGTGAAATCCGCCAATCCGCACTAGGCCCGCGATGCGATGATAGTATGTAATATTGTGATATATTACATAATATACATAATAGTTTCTACTGTCAGTATTACAGTGAGATAATGAATTAGTGTATGCTTAATTTGGAATGGAATTTGTTGGGCAAATCATGAATCACATTTTACTGAAAATAATTTGGGAAATAAAGCTACGTCTTTGTACAAATTGTATCAGTTCAACTGTTTTCCATGCAAGTTTGTTTGTGCAATAAAGCGTTTATCTATCTGCAATATGGTGCAATTTTCCCTACATAATGACTCACTTGGGCTTGGTTGGACTACCAAACCCAAATGAGTCATTCTAAACTTAAACCATTCTCTACAAGGTCAGTCACTATCTGATACATTCCTTTGCAAATAGGTCAGCCAACTTTTTTGTAGTATCGTCGAGTTGAACACAGAAATGTATCATAATCAATCAGTCTATTTATATTGCCCCAATGCTCGAGCACAGACCTTCCCTTACATCTGGGGCGATGATCCACCACGCGAGCTCAGAGCGGATTGGATTGGCGGATTTCACAAGCCTTAGATTTTTTTCTACAGCATGCAGGTTTCATCACGATGTTTTCCTAATGTAAATATACGTAAGTTTTTCCGTCGAAAAAATCTAGGGTAACTCATTGGTAATGGCTGCCTTGGGAATCGAACCCGGGACCTCCGCCACCAAACCCTCTTTTTCTTATTGAGGCCTGCGATCTACCTCCAGTAGGTAACGACGGCAGAAAATGAGGCGGGGCATGCGTTTCAACTGATCGCAGGTCGCGGCTGTGTCAAGCTTTATTCAGCATCTGGACAAACTTCTCAAGTTTTAAGATGCTGGTGGCCAATCAAAATATATATTTTTTTTTAATACCTAATTATTATATAATTAATAATAATAATAAAGTCTTTATTTCATCTCACATAAAGAACATCGATTTCTTATGGTTAGGACATAAATTAGTTGGTAGGTAGATTACATTCTTTAATGTGAGAGTCTGGTGTCTGAACTAGGCAGAATATATTAATGGTGATCTGTATCACAGGTATTCTGCCTAGTTACTATTCTAATAATACATTATAGCATTATTGCTATAATGTATTATTAGAATAGTAATGTTTTAAATAAATAAATAATAATAAATAACTGTTCATTCCAGTAACGACGACGGGGTGACCCCAGTGCACATAGCAGCCATATGGGGCCGCTTAGACAACCTAAAGCTGTTGCTCGGCTGTGGAGGCGACCCCGTGCGCCGCGACCTCGACGGACTGTCTGCGTTCGACTACGCGGCGCGAGAGGAACAGTGGGACGTGTACGACTACCTTCACAATGTCGTGGACCAGCGAGAGGACTTGATGGGGTCGCCGTGTGCGTACTCTTTGCGTTTAGGTAAGTATTTTGTGTGCTACGGTAACCCCTACCTGTCGTAAAAGGCGACAGGGTCGCGGGCGGCTAAAGTTGGGGCTTTGCCCGTCCTGGGCAGTAGCAATCCTGGGGAAGGTGGCAGCGCGCCATGGAGATAGAAGATTAGAATTGAAGATTCCCCCTTTAACAAGAAAAAGTCTTTCTTAGTGGTTTCGAAATATACGTGAAGTGCCTGACATTGCGAGCGCTGAAAAAACAAATCAAGTGTATCATCATCAGTCTTTATATTGCCCCACTGCTCGGGCACAGACCTTCCCTTACATCGAGGGAGCTGGGGACATAATCCACCACGCGGGCCCAGTGCGGATTGGCGGATTTCACACGTCTTAGAATTTTTTTCTTCTACGGCATGCAGGTTTCATCACGATGTTTTCCTTCGCCGCTTTAAGAGCACTCGTTAAATGTACGTAAGTTTTTCCGTCGAAAAAACCGAGGAAAAATTGCGTAATATTATAATTAATTAACCACAGCTGCAAAAAAAAGTCAAACATGTCTGTCTGTGGCATCGTAAGTTCCAAGGAACGGATTTTTTTTTATTTATTTGTGATTTGATCGAGAGTATTCTTATTTCACATTTTTCTTTTACAGAAAGAATATTAGTGACTACAGACCAAATGGTCGCCGAATACGAACCAATCGCTGACGATCGGACATGGAACGCGACGTGTAGGAAATCAGAAATGGTACGAGAATGGTGCGACAAAACCAGTTTGGTTATGAACAAACTGTACCCTACAATTCTCAGCGAAACATTCACTATAGACAGCGATCCAGCACCTTGGAGAAGTATTAATATAACCAAAAACATGACCCTAGATCTCACTAATGCTAGCTTAAACGAAACAACTAATACTTATAAGACATGTTTAACGAAACCGCCTGACGTAGAAATAAGTGGAATTCAACGGTTAGAAATAACTGCAGACGATTCCAAACACTCGGATAACGCGAAACATAAGCAAAGACACAGTATTTACAAGAATTTCTCTTTACCGGGATCTCCGAACAGTATTACGCATAGGAATTACGATTCAAAGGACAGTTTGAAGAAAAAAGGCCAAAGTTCAAGCAGTGATAATCGTATAACATTCGATTCTTCATCGTTACTAACCAGTGACTGTACAAGTTGTCAAAACCTGGACACGGCTTTGATAATGGCTCAGAATAAGACTAACGAGAGGATATCCTCAAGTACCAGGAGCAGTGACTGTGTAGTGACTGATGTAGGAGCTTGCAATACCAGGAGATCATCAGCGAGCAGCGGTGTCAGCAGCAACTTCTCTGGAGGCAGTATAGTGATAGCTAACGTTCACGAAGAGTACAAATACGAGGATAAAGAAGAGAATGTGGTTTTAATAGAGAAGAGAATGCTTGTGTCTTCAGTTGTGTGAGTATATCAGTATTTGTTTTAAACTTATTCATAAACGTGATATAAAGTTACGCCACCGCTTAGGCCCCCTGTCCCTTTCTATCTTAACCTTTTTAACGAAGTGTGAAAGGGATAGCAACACGATTTAAGGGAAGTGAGGTTTAACAGCAATGGGGTCTTGGTTTAAAAAAATAAAAGAAACAAGCGTTGAACAGATCTTCAAATATATGTTAAAATTTCAGTGATTTTTAAGACATGCGTTCAGCTTCAGACGGATATTATGGTTTGTAAACGTCTATAAAGTGACTTCGTGGTGTACATGCCAACCCACACATCATCTCTGCCATGTACAGAAAGTCGTATTTTTTTTGGCAATAATGGTTTATTTATTTATAACAAAAGTAATTTATTTGTCGATACTCATCCCACAGGTTACAATATAAACAATTCATACATAAAGTTATGTATAAAAATAAAGTTATACATCTTTGCTTACACCTAATAAAATATATCCTTATCAACTGTTATCATTAGTTCATTTGGAATTATACAATTCAATAATAGTGATTAAACAAGTGCCCAAAAGCTTAGGCCCAAAGTAAGTCAAGTATGTATTATGTAGGTTGAGTAGATTGAGTCAAGTAGCCAGTTTAAATGGAGAGAAATACGACTTAAATTACGTCCATGTTGTCTATGGTGACATTGGATAATCGTAATGAATTTATGATAACAGTTGATAAGGATATATTTTATTAGGTGTAAGCAAAGACGTATATCTTTATTTTATTAACAAAACAAACTACATATGTAAACCGAAGCCCGAATCAAGTGTCTTATTTTGTAAACAAAAACTACCCTACCGTACTATCATTTTAAGCTGTTCTATGATTATTACATAGTTATTTTCACATTATTATATCGGATTACTTTATTTTCACAATAATGAACACATGTTCATGTCCGACCAATTAGTTCCTTCAGTGTTACATCACAACAGGTAATTAGATGATCATATTTGTTTACAAAATAAGACACTTGGTTTGGGCTGCGGAATAGAGCAATTAGAACAAATATTTTTAATTGCCCCCACAATATCAGGATAAGATAGAATAGCAGTTTACAAAATATTTCAGATTGCCCGTAGAAGACACTGCCGATTGCAGTCCGGATCAAACGATCCTCTCCGTAGCGTCTTCTCTTCCTGCCTCCATGGAATACGATAATAACACCCTCAGGAAGGAGCTGCAGCGGCTCGGGTTCAATCCCGGCCCCATACAGGACAGCAATAAGACATTATACTTGAAGAAGTTGCAGACTTTGAAGAAAACTCCGATCGTTGTCTGCAAACAGGGGAAAAGTAAGTTTTACTTGTATATTTTAAAACAGAATAACACAATACTAAAAGTAAGTATTATTATTATTTCCGGAAACAGGCGTGAATTAGTTTTTATGTATTTTTCCTACCTCTATTATTCGAGGCGTCCCGCTCGCTCTTACGCGACGTCGGATATGAACAACAGTGACAATAGCATTTAGGATTAGGATTCGACTTAGTAGCCGTTACAGAATTAGCTATAATGTCACAGACAGACACAAATTAATGATTCACCATACAACTTATCGTTTAGCGGTTCCTAAATTACAAACGCATAGACAGACGTTGAATTTTATAAATGAATGAGCAAAGAGAATATAAGACTACAGTATAGATATATAGGGAAAAAAGAGACTTATCATTATTTTGACATATTATTTCTACAGTTATGTTTGGATTTTTGTAACTTTTTTCGATTAATTTACATTTCAAAATGGTATTGAAAAACATAAAAATTACTAGTAAACTATCCAAAATATTATTGGATAAAGGTCAGTTCAATGTCTTACATTCATCAATCCCTTCATACACTCTCGTCGGTTTGTAGTAGACAGAACTTGTCCCCTTTTTCAAAACATCGATCCTTCTACCAACATTCATCATCATCAGTATATTTATATTGGTCCACTGCTCGGGCACAGACCTTCCCTTACAACGACGGAGATCGGGCCATCCACCACGCGAGCCCAGTGCGGATTGGCGGATTTCACATGCCTTAGATTATTTTCTTCTTCTAAAGGTCCGAGCACATTATGCCGGGCCACAGCGCAGCGCAAAATGCTTACCTAGCACATTATTGACGGACCGGGGTCGCAGCGCATTGACGGATTTTGAGTACAGTGTACTGTAAGAAATCTGCCAGAAATCGTAAAATGAACAAACTTGCAAACTGTGTCGGGGCGCAGTGGGGCGGGGCGGTCCGCATGGCACGGACGCAAATCTGCCTCGCAATAATGCGAGCCGCTGCGGCCCGACACAGTGTGCGATAGTTCATACAAATTGTATTAAAGCGATTTGAGCGGATTTTTACGCTCCGCCCCGACATGCTGCGGCCCGGCATAATGTGCGCGAAACATTAGGCTGCATCACGATGTTTTCCTTCACCGTTTTGAGAGCACTCGATAAATATACCAACATTCGCTCCGTGTATTTCTTTCGAAACTTCTATTTGATATTTTAATACATTAATCCACAGCCTACAGCATAGAATTAGAAAAATCCCTTCGATCGGACGACTGGATGAAGGATCTTTCGCCGTACATTGAACTTGAGAGTAAAGCGCGCGCCGACTTTGCCAACCCGGGCAAGAAATGGCGTGAAGGCACTGCAAAGACGTCATTCACGTATTTGTTGCTCGACCCGCGCCTGACGGCTAATTTACCGGTGCGGGCGGGCAAGCAGAGCCAACAGGTGTCCTGGACTACCTTCGTTAACTCAATATTTTATGTTGGGAAAGGTAATTTTTTTTTAATGTATCAGGATTGCAATAATTTGACAAGTATCGAAAATTAAAAGTTTTTCATTATTATTACAAAATAGACTCAAATTCATCATTGTGAAATTGAAATTAGTTGAAAAATAAAGTAACTGCAGGCATTTAGAAAAGTTATGTTAGAAAGAGACGGAAACAGTACACGATGTATTGTAGCTGTGACGTCATACTGAGGTAGCGCCATACAAACTTCATACGAATACGTTTTGCTAAAAAGAGATGGAGCATCCACCACCACTTGACTTAACCGCTTAATATCTTCGGTATTAATTGAGACATCGAAAAACTGAGTTCACTGTTCTCTTCAGCAGGAATATGAAAGTTGATTGTTGCAATAAAAAATTGAATCAAATACTTTATTTAAAAAATTCTTTTACATTTTAACTTTAATCTATCAAACAGTGAAAAAATTTAAAATATGTCAAGTAGTTTTTGAGAAAATCTCAACAAATGTATCCTCAGCTACTCCAACTAAGCTAACCGAGATTGGGAATTTAAAAAAATCTCAATTATTTTAGATTTTACAGTCTTGATACCTCTAACATATTTTCTTCCTTTCAGGCAAACGCTCAAGACCGTATTCCCACTTATACCAAGCCTTAACACTATGGAAACGCGACTTCACCACGTCCAAAGACCAGAAAGTGCAGCACATCCTTGACATATGGCGTGATGAGGTAGGACTAGGAGTAGTTTGCCTTCACATCTTCCAAAACGTCATTCCAGCTGAGGCTTACACTTACGAGGCAGCCATGATCGATGTACTAGGATTGCAGAACTTGAAGAATCTAAAGTGTGGTAATTACTATGGGGCAGTGGCGTCGTGGCCGTTGAAAGATAGGAGGATGTTGGGTTTGTATTTGCTGTATAAAGCTATGCTGATATTCCTCAATGAGGGTGAGAGGCAACTGAGGCCTGACGATATTGACTGAATGGTAAATGGAGAAAAAAATCATCACGACCTGGATTCGAACCAGGGACCATTCCAACAGAGCCACCGTAATATCGTTCCCAGGTCGTGAATTTTGTCCATATTAGTCTTAGGGGCGGTAGCGACATCTATCCAGTAATTGTGCTATTACTGGATACTGTGCCACGCAATGGCGAGGTCCCTGGTTCGAATCCCGGTCGTGTTGAAATATTTTCTCCAATTATCATTTAAATTTTCGTTTCGCATATCGCATATGCAAGAAAAAATCAAAACAAAAGATATTGACTGATATGAATTTTTGACAAATGATTTTAAAAAATTATCAAATTCGGTCTATAGCAACAAATCGACGAGTGTGTATGGAGAGATTGATGAATGTAGATGAAGCGAGAGTTGTATGCCAGAATCACAGCAGATGGAAGTACATCGTCTGTGCCTTCCCCTAAGAGAAACGTGAAAAATCGTGATTTTATGATGATGGATTTTTGTTAATTTTTGTAACGTGTGATATTTTATTTGTTTTGAGAACAATGTTTGATGTAGAATTTACTTCATGGCTCAATGTAAGGTTGTGCGATTTTTGGATGAATTTTTTTACAAGTAATAATAATTTTAATTACTTTTGAAATTGCTCGCCTACATGTTTTATGGTCGTTTTCAAATTATGTAATTAATGTTTTAACCCCCATAAATTAATAAAATATAATTAATGAAATTATAATGCAAATGAAATTCTCGTTAGAAATTATGGATTGTAAGTATTTTTGTGATATAATTCTTGCTATGATATTCTAAAATTGTGTATTTAGTGAAACTTTTAGACATAGTTTTTGTATTATATTTATAGTTTACTACTTTTAATTAATTTTCCTTAGTGTTTATTTATATACGAGATTTAGATAATTTTAGTACCTGTGTGTCCGTACCTAGACTTTTAGGTATTTACCCTGAAACAGTATTTTACAATTTTACGATGGAATACCAACAAAAGTAAAAGCCAAAGAAAATGTCCGTAAATATTACTTATTTAATTTGTATTACTCAATGACGGTTTTATGACTATTGTCGTAATCTTATTTTACGATCAACGATGCATTTAATGGAATTTATTCATATATGAAGCATTAACCAACAGATTTATTTACAGACAGATCTAAAAGTTACCGAAATATTCGTGTTGGAAGGTTTTGTAGTATTGTTAGCGCCGTCGTCGAAGTAGAGTCAACCTTTAGGGTGACATACCAAGGAATACTGCATATGTTATTAACTTATTAAGCTTCGTTTACATCTTCAGACATTGAGCGTAGCCGGCACGTTCCGTGGCAGACATATTATTCGATATGATGTGTATGTCTGTCCGCGTCTGCGCGGCCCGGTACGGTAGATATAAATACGTTCATACACATTGTATAGAAGAATATATTGTCTGCCACGGCACGAGCCGGACACGTTCAATGTCTGTAGATTTAAATCAAGCTTTACGCTCTTTTTACGTATGTCTTTTTTGTCTTAATTATACGCGATCTAGAGTTAGGAAATCGATGATTTAACTCTAAATTACAGGTCAGTAAACCATGTTAACTGCATTTAGCTAAACCTAATAAGCCAGTTCAGACATAAGATCCTCGGTCTCTATCTATTGGGGAATGCTTCGATGTGAAAACTACTGTATTTGTAGTCCTTTTGACGTTAGCCAATATGTTAGGAACAACTTGTGTGAGGAAATGTAATTGTAAGCTTTAACACTTGTACAAATATTTATGTGTATTCTAATTTTAAGTTACCATGCAATTTTTTGACTTTTATGTACTTATTTAGATGTTTAGTGTACCTTCCATGTATTTTATTTGTAAGATAACTACTTTTAGTGGTGCAACTTTCCGGGATTTTACCAAGAGATTTTATTTATTATAGTGCGACCGTCGCGTCGGAATCAACAAAGCCTTATCAGGTTTCTCAATTTAGTTTGCATAAAATCGATATAAGTATTATATTCTCGGCAATTGCCAAATAGTCTGTTCGGATCCCAGAAAACAATATTTTTGGCAAAATAACGTACCTATACCTATTATATTTATATATTTCAAATATAAGTGTCTACCATTAATTTAGAACCCCAGCATAGACGAGATGACGTCGCTCTAGTTATCTCGGCCAAAATTAATCGTTTAAAATCAAGGTTGCCAACGTTCATTTACCAGTAGGTTTGAATGGTTTCTTAACATTCCTGGTCATGAATAATAACAAGTCTTTATTTCATCTCACAATAAAAAATAATATTGAGACAACAAAGGCATTTATTTGCAGTAAATTAGTGATTAAAAATGTTGACGCAATCGGATAAGACTTTACAAATACATCACTCGTGACTTATTAAATGTTCCACAGGGTTTCGGAACTCGCTAGTTGTCACCACAGCTTTACAACGTTCTTCCTAGTCAATCATCACAATTTTCAATAGTTTTAAGTTCTATAGTTCACAAGCATGACAATAGTTCTAAGCTCTCGCTAACTTTAGGAACCAAGTAGAAAATAAAACACATTTTAAGAAATAATGTATCTTTATTATTCCTTTTTTTCCAACGTCTCGAATTCTTTTCTAAGAAAAATCAAACTTGGCTTTAGTTACATCAAAAAATACACAAATGTTCACATTATATATAATATATATCGACACATTATAAATACAATCAAGTCATACCAGCCACTGGTACGAATAGAGATGGGTAATTTTCCGATACATTTAAATAAAACAGATATAAAGGAACAGAAAGTGAAAATATCAAAATACCAATCCGATAGATTATCAACAGTAAATTAAATGTTACGGAAATTACGCGATGTAAAGTTGAAGAGGGGGCCACCTGTCAAAAAACTCGTATTGGCAATCAATACTTACAGGAAATTAAGAACAAGACATCATTGTTATCGTGCTTTAATTCCACCGTTTAAGCAAATGTGTGTTAATAAACGAATTCTTTTAATTTACTACACCTTTTGAATGCCAATATTGAACAGAATTCAACATGTTGCTATGACAACTTATGTGGGGCTGCCCCTGTGCTTAAAAATATATATTTTAATTAAATAAAGAAATAGGTAGTAGGACTTTTTCTTAATATTTAAAGGAAAAAGTCGTGAAATATGTTCGAAAAATTGCCGACCCATCTCTAGATGCGATGTATAAAATTAAGGAAAGCGTAATGTCGATTAGGAGTAACATAAAGTTTCAATCAGTCTAATGCATCCGTCGACATGACAATGCACCGAGCGCTCTGAGATCAGGTTAGCTACATTCTGCCCATGCTCGCCTGTTACATTCACACTACATTACACGCGGTTGTCACTTTGATCAGTGCCAGTGCGGTACAGTGATAAGCGCGAAGTGCAAGTGTCCCAAAGCATTAGCGACAAAACATACAGCCAAACACAAAGAAAAGTATAAGTACAGGGGCCTCAATAAGGTTGAAATTTTTTCGAAAACTACTTCACTGATTCCAAAAATACTTTTGCTAGTAGATAGTTTAGAGTGCTCATTATGCAATTGTAAAAGAATTTTGTTAATTGGTCTGGTAGTTTATGACAAATCTCTCTGTATAATTTTCTCTGTTTTATAGCTAAACTATAGAACACGCTTGGTTAGATTGATATAATCAGTGTGATCACTAACTGTTCACTATTGTTGTCCAAAAGGGTTCGGTACTAATCACTTACTGCACTTGTCACTCGCACTAATCAAAGTGAAAACGGAGCTTTACTAATAACAAAGACAACATTTCAATTAAATCATTTCTAGATACAAAATATGCTGTTCAATACAATATTAGTATAACAAATACAAAGTTTTTATCAAATTACTCATTCGTAAGTTCAAATTATAAATATTTAGCATATAAACGAAAACAAATCAAGTCTAACACATTTGACTTTGTACCGTTCGTTCATATTACCTGCGACATAAGAGTTGCATTCGTATTGCAAATGGTATTATTATTGTGCTGTCGAGTGTACTATCAGGAGCACTGTTGCTTGACCACATTACAGCTTAATATTGTTTGCAGCAACCAGCCCGACCTTTTTTTTAATTCGGAGATTTTTGAACACACTAATGACTCCCAAGAAGTCGAGATATTTAAGTTATATAAATAGTGGGGCAGGATTTAGAAGACAATTTTAAAAGTCTCAGGCGGCAGTATTTCTCGTAATACAATGAAGTTATTTAATCATTGTATAAATAATCAGTATCGTTTTATCGAGCGATAAAATCACTCGACAGGTTAAGCCAAGACATGATAAGTTCAGAAAAACCAACTTTTGCTACAAATAGTATGATTATTGTGTACATTATAAATTGAACTGCTTAATGCTTACAAAAACAAATTATAAATAATTAAGTAGACAATCAAATTGAACCAAAAGCTCCGTGACTCGAGTTAGGCCCTGAATTTTGCCAAGATTAAACATATATTTTCATTCACGATACAACAGGTACACGCGTAAGACTATAATGTCATGAAATAAAGTAGGTAGTCTTGATAGCTCTAAAATGTGTTTACTAGAAATGCATTCAACGTGGTATTCTTTCATCTGAATTCACACAATCAGATACATGAAGAACAGAGGTAGTATATATAGTGAACTATGATAATTTTGCTGAGAATAGATCTTTAAAAATGGCGATTACGAATATTAGATGATCCCTAATAGTTTTCCCCGCCAAATTTCACGTCATTGCTGTTTTTGTTATTTATTACTCCAGCAACAACGTACAAGTTGAGCAATGTAATACAAATTAGCACACAATGCAATGTTTAGGATTGTACATCGTACTCTTAAATCGCCAGAATAAGAGTTCAAATAATGACTTGGCAAATTAACAGATGTGTTAGATTGAGTTAAATCTATGGGATAGACGAATAACCAAATTGTATGCAGAGTTTAGTACTGTTTTACACTTTATGTGCTATGTCAATTGTACACTGATTTGCTTCAATCACAACACAAGCATACAATCACAGCGCTGGGTGCATTTTAGGTGAACAAATTATAAATATAGCGTGGTTCACTTTAAAATACAATTTTAAATATTCACTTCTTGACAACCAAATCGAATACATTATCTATAATAATTACAGGAACAATATAAAAATAACCGACGACCGAGCATAAGCGATCTCCAGTCTTATGTTATAGCGACTGACTAAAATAACTTACGATTTGCACTAATTAGGATTGCTTTTAAGTTTGGGACTTACTCGCATTCAATACAATACCGAAAACTCGACTCCACCTCACCGAAAACACACCCCACTGTCAACTCAAACAATCCAGGAGTATAAATGCACACATGAGTTTTACAAGCGTTTCAAATCAACCAATTGGAAGACTTCTTGTTTGAAAGATATTAAACATTCTAATATGGAAACATTAAATGCAACTATCGACAACGAAGAATGCAGCTTAACTATTGTGCATTAAGGTACAGAACACTAATCCCTTGTATTGGAGAATATCGGACTATGAGATTTTATAGTTAAATCACCGAGGAACAAATCAATGGATACACATTGCATGAGCAATTTGGAGGCGTTGCATTAAATTCCTAATGAATTGGAATACACAATGACCACTCCGGATAGACAATATGACTTGTTACACCTTTTGTAATGGAATGAGTTATCCATTGGTTTAATTCTCCGTGCAAAAGCCAGACATACACACAGCGATGTTCAAATTTCAATCAAACACTTCACAACTCTATAGGATGCTCTCTACAATAATATAATTAGTCGACCCCATGTCGACCCTCACTAATAATCGAGACAGATTACGATTTGTGCACGCTACGACTCATATTGTAATGATCACATTGACGCCTTTAAACTTACGCTACTTAAATATTAATCAATTAGACTTACGTTTACATCTAGGTACGCTCGCTTTCGTTCTGTGGAATGCTGTATTCATAAATAGATCTTACTACGCTGTTTTGTTGGTACAAATTTATATGAGGGGCCTTCAAACATCAGTACAATGCCCAGTAGAGAATCGGAGAATTCGATGTTTATTTTTATACATTTAAACCCTTAGGAGCACTAACGATTGTAAAGTAATTTACATATAACACTAATATTTACAAAACTGTTTGTGCTTTCACTAGTAAACAATAAACATACAAAGACATTAACAGAGAGCAGCTTCATCGTCCAAGGCTGTCTCGGGGTACACAGTTCACAACATCCACATTGGAGTCTTTAAACACAACACTCGCTTTACTATAAAAGAATTCAGGTAACTATCGGTCCGGTCACACTATAACATTCAAAGCACATCACGTACACATATGTGGGTTAGGCGAGATCACAGTGTTTAAATTATGGCTACTGGCATAGTTTAATTGGAGAAACAACTATCGTGTCTTTACACTTTCACTAATCACATCCGGGTTTATACGATTCCGATTCGCTAGAATACGGCTCGGTCACGACCGAAGCCACGAGCGACTCGACTCTTCTCAGGGCTGGTTCCACTCGCGGGCTCGGTCCGTTCATTTGGGCGGAGTCGGGAATGAGTTGACCACAGCCTGCGTGCTCGCGAGTACCGCTGCCGCTGCAAAACACAGTCTCATTAGCATCTCTGTACTAATCTCCGATACTGTGTTATCTCATCTGTCTCTCGAATGACATATTAGGGGGTGGCTACACGGGTTGGGCGGGGCTGGCCCGCTTTTCCGCGTGCTATCGGGCCCCTGCAACCAATTATATGAGACACAAGTTAAGACCCGCTAACGGTTGCATTGTATTCGAGAGTGACATGCAATGAGATAACGTAACACAGTACTAAAACCCAAGTGAGTAATACCATGATGCAAAATGCGCGATAAAAATATAATAGGAGAGCCAACAAGTAAAGTGTGTCAGGCTTGCAGACTGGAACTTCTGCCAAATCCAATGGTACTTCAGCAGTTATCTTGTAGATACCTGTGGCTAAAACTGATTAGCATAGTGAGTGTTTTGACTTTCCGTGGCAGTGGCGACCTGGGAAAGCAGTTGTGAATAACGTCTGGGAGGTGGGGAACTTCACTCCAAGGACAGACCTTTCTAATTTCGGGAGAAGGTTGGTGTAATATTTAGGACGATGGACAGAAAGCCTGCTGCGCTACAGTGAGCTGGGGTGGTTGAACTGTCAGCGCGGGGGAAATGCACAAAACAGTCGGTGCAAAGTCTCTCACTCACGAAGAATAGGACGATAGTGAACAATTATCATGAACAAGCAATTTCATTGAACAAACAAAAAACTAGAAGGGTATCGAACTGGTAGAGGTCGGTAGGGGCGGCCAGAATAGCCTACTCGCATAGTATAATAAGAAGAGTAAGATATCTGCAAGGAAAGGTACATCGCGCAAGTTCAATATGCGCGTGTCGTATACAGACCCACACAGCGACACGATCTCGAGTTTTCAGAGGCCGCCATTGAGTGTGAATAAGTATACCGAGTCCAAATCAAGTGTCTTCTTTTGTAAACAAATATGATCGTCTAATTACCGGTTGTGATGTAATACTGAAGGATCTGATTGATTGAACCTGTTAATCATTGTGAAAATAAAGTGATCCGATCTAATAACAAGCAACAACCATAGAAAAGCTTAAAATGTTAGTAGATTTTGTTTACAAAATAAGACACTTGATTTGGGCTTCGTTATAGTATGTTCCGCACCTGGATACGGCGGCGGGTACAGCGGGTAGCCTAGCCCCACGTGCGTGTGATGGTGTGTGTGCACGTGCCGCTGCGGCGGCGGCGAGCGCGCCGGCTCCTTGGGCGGCTCGGGGCGCGGCGGCTTGCCTTGCGGGCTCTTCGCGTGCTCCTGCAGCTCGTGTATCTTGTGCGGCGGCGCGTGAGGCGGGCCGTAGCCGTACTGCGCGCCGTGACCTAAGAAACACAAGAACAATTAACCCCCACTTGCAATAAAAGATAACCTGGCAGTAAGTCTTGAACCTCAGCATGTCATGCACGAGGACAGGTCTCAGCACAATGTGACACTGTCTTATGACTATCGGCCTAAGACAGCTAAGTTTGGTCGGAGCACCAGGGGGCGATACGTCCTCAGGAGCGTGGTATAAGGGCACGATCCATCCGCCTCCGAAGCCGCCTACGAGCATCGGCTGAGTGGTGTCCAGCTCGCAAAACTGTCGTATGACTATCGGCCTAAGACTTTTTTTTACCTGGCTACAACAGCTCAAGTTTTGTCGGAGCACCAGGGCGCGATAAGTCCTCAGGAGCGTGGTATCTCGGCACGGTCCATCCGAAGCCGCCTACGAACATCGGGCTAAGTGGCTTTGCATTAAAAACTGTCGTATGACTATCGGCCTGAGACTTATTTTTACCTGGCGGCAACAGCTCAAGTTTGGTCGGGGCACCAGGGCGCGATAAGTCCTCAGGAGCGTGGTATCTGGGCACGGTCCATCCTCCGCCGAAGCCGCCTACGAGCATCGGGCTGAGCGGCGCGCGGTACACGGGGTCGAACGGCAGCGCGCCGTAGTGCGGCGGCTGCATGTACGGCGGGAGGTAGTACTGTGAGGTGGGCGGCGGGGGAGGGCCCTGCGTCTCCGTTGTCGGCTTCTGGCCTTCCTGTTTCACCTGGAATAGGAGTTGGGGATGTAGTAACGCACTGGAACAGCGCTACGGTAAATATTATAGCTAAAATGTGGAAACATTGGGATTTTTATTAATTAGAGACACAAAACAGACATTGACATTTCTTTCCTTCATGGAACAATAATACCAGATAATACCTATCTAATCATGCCGTTAAATAATAAGTTTTTGATTTAGGGGAGAATGCTATAAATAATATAATTAGTCAAGTTTTAAAATGGGAGTTCAAATATAACTTGCTCGACGATACATGCACTTATGAAGGTTGATATTTTACCGAAAACGATTTTTAAAAATATTTCACATAACTTTGAAAACCACAGAAGCGAAGAAAAGAAGCTCCCACTGGAACTTCTATTGTATAATATCTGTTTTGTCAAAGTGCAAGGAATACGTGGCTTGATTGATCATGCTGCGTGCTTCATAGCATTCCTTCCATACCTTGACCTCCTCCTTGGGTTTATCATCCTTGTCCTTGTTCTGGCTGGGCTTGTGCGCGGGCGCGGGCTGCGCGTGCGGCGCGTGGTGCGGCCGCCCTCCGCCCGGGCCGCCGGGCGGGCGCGGCCCGGAGTCGCGCGACTCGCCGTCTTTACGACGCTGCTCGAGGCTTAGGTAGTATCTGGATAGAGAACTGAGGGTTAATATCGGACGACAGAATATGGGATTCATTTAACAGTCTGTCCACGGCCTTTGTTGCTGGCAGCGGAAGTTTGGCGCAGCGGCAAAAACAACGTACTCGTATGAGCGCGCCTTGTCGCTTTCTTCATTCACTCGTGACTTTCTTCATACATTTTTATCCAATTTCTATGCCAAATTTCCGCTGCCGGCGTAAGGATGGATTCAGAACCTCAAAAACTGTTGAAATTGACACATTTTTGGCTTGAAAACGCGGTTTTTTCTGATAATTCTGAATGCACTCATCGGATCGTGATAAATATTTATGTGTATGTGATCAACATCTCTCCCCTCTGGGGTCTGCACTATAAGGATAAAATCACAATATTTCTGATTACAAAACGAGTTATTGCATCACCAATATAAAATGCGAAATAGTAAATTAGGTATTTTTTTTAACATTAGACCAAATCCACGTTTGACCTCAATCTCCCCTAAATAACGATGACCAGTAAATACCTATTAAAATCCCAAGGTTATAAATGTGTCGGGAAACACAGACGCCTGTAGGTCAAGATTGTGTAGAAATCTTCACAATGACATCACCGTCACTACTAAACTAACCTCCTCAACTCCTCTTCCCTCGAATGCGGCGGCCGTTGAAACGCGTACGGTCCCATCTGCGCCTTCATTTCAATGCTCTCCTTCAATATCTGGTGGTTGTCGTTTGGTCTGGCCGGGTTCTCTTTGCCTTCCTGCGGCCGAGGCTTGCCCTTGTCCAGGGGGCTAGGGGTCGTCTTAGACCGGTCCGAGTCTTTGCCCTTGTCCTCCAGGGGAGGCCCCGGAGGAGGCCCCCCGGGGTCCACGTTGTAAGGAAAATTTGGAACGTAGTTGTAAGGATAGAAGTGCTGCGGAAGAACTTTTGGTGGCCCACTTTCTGGTTTGGTGTCCTGGAAAAGGAAAGTTTTTGAACTGTTTGTTTACGATGAAGGAAAATTGAGTTTTGCACCTTTGAATCCGAGTTGAATGTCTTAGGCCGTGTTTACACCTGCTAGAAAGATCGCGCAAGTCTTGCATAAGTTATTATTATTATTTAATTATGGACAGGCAGCTCATCGCCGATATGTCCACTACAGTGTTTGTAAAGTCTATCACTTAGTGGTATTATTCTTGTTAATGGTTTTAAAATAACTGTCCAATTTGTTTTTAAATCCGTTAGCTGAGATGGCAAAGACAACGTCGTCTGGAAGTGAGTTCCAGGCCTGTACAACCCTGTTGCTAAGGAAGTGACGAGCGACATTGGTGCTGAAGATGGTGCAGTCTAATTTCATGTGGTGTCCTCGCAACAAGTTATTTGCAATATCCCTTACACACCGTGCTAATTCCTGCAATTTGTTACGGAGGTTACACTTGCAAGTTGTTGTCGGACAGACTGTCGGACTTTACTCGCAGAAATTTTCTTGCAGATGTACAGGCGGCCTTATGAACATAATATCAGGTAGGAACAAAAATTCTTAAACATTTCAAAATGATACTCAATTTAATATTTGTTTTACCACATCCCACACCCGTCACTTCTTGTTGAAAGAAATCTTCTATTGAGGTTATAAAGAACATAATATTCTTACCTTGAGTTCAGCCTTGAGGTCCCCTTTAGACAGCTCTTCTTTCCCCTTGTCTGCAGACGGCTGCGGGGCGGGGGGCGGGTGCGCGGGCGGCAGGTACGGAGGTTGGCCATAGTACTGCAAATAAACACGACATTATGCCACACAATCACTGATATTTAAGTACATCATAAATGAGGATAATTTATGACGTACTTAAATATATTTAATTTATATTATATATTTTTAAATATATCAGCGAATAAGTTTTAAGAGGTGCGTAACCTGACAAACGATTTAATTGCTAATGTAAGACTTTGCTGTTTTGGTCTACATGTAATTGTATCATTTATGCAAATGAAAAACTTTTAAAACTGAAACTGACTTAAATATCAGGGTTTGGAGCAACTGAAACGTTTTTAGAAGTGGTATTATTTCAGTGGTTTGCAACTCTCTGTTTTAGTTCTTAAAACGATCAAATACCATGTCCTAGCGTGCGTGACAGGGACATTGCTATTGCGTTGGTATAGCGGCGTCTCTGTTCGGCGTGGTAATGAATTCATCGTTTTGAGAACGGTAATAACGGCTGATCTCCTATGGTCCTGGGAAATATCCATCATGATCAAGGTAAGCAAGGTGACTAAAGCGACAAAATGATTAACTTTTAGAAGATCAAAATATCTCATAAGTTTTATGGCGATGTAGAACCCTAACAAACTATTCAACAAACCTGATGATACACAGGGAAAGGTCTGTGTTCCGGATCGTTTCCTCCCTCCGGTGGCGCGGCGTCATCTGATATGTCAGAGTACGCGGGCGAGCGCACGCCGGGAGTGGGCGAGCGCCGGGCGCGACGCTTGCCAGGCGACTCGTCCGGAGGGGAGTCCGTGGACTTGCGCTCTTCGGATGGCATTAGAGCTGATCTCGGCTTCACCTGGAACGTACGAGAGGAGGAGATTAGCTATCAAAGTTGAGACATTCACGCAAGCTGTTAGAGACCTTGAGAAACCTTTTCAGTGCCCTGCTGATGTTTATAATAGGCTTATAGATCTGCTTTGAAACACTTGACGGGACTCAAGCTTCTAAATAACTGATATTTGTAATTGCCATGTATTTAAGAAAGGTTTTAGGCCACACAAGATGCAATATGATAAAGGCAGGTCTACTCGTCAAATAGGCGGTAAAGTTATTTTCTTCGTGCCTGAAGGGACGTTAATTCAATAGTGTGAATCTCACCTTGAACTGTGTTGGTTGTAACGTGGGCAATACTTCAGGTGGGGGTGTTGCAGGCGCGGGGGGTGTCTGCGGTCGCTCCGGCTGCGGCTGCGTTTCGGGCGTCTCCGTGAATTCTTCGGGGAACCTCGTCTGCGGCGGAGACTCCTCCGCTTCGGGCTTTTCCGGAGATTTCTCCGGCGACTTCTCTTTAACTTCGGGAGATTTCACTGGGGTGGGTGATTTGACTGGAGTAGCCGGTGTGGCCGGTTCCGAAAGAGGTCTCGCGGGTGACGCTGGCTCCGCAACCGGTTCCTCTTGCTCCGAACTCGAACCATCCTTATCGTATTCATCTGCTGTGCCGTGCGCGTGCGATCGGTGGTATTTGAGTCCGTTTGCGTGTTTGTACTTTTTGGAGCAGTTCGGTTCGGGGCATTCTAGGAGGACGGGATCTGGAGGGGGCGAGGTTGGTGTAGGTGGAGGCCGCTTGGCTTTGGGCGTCGGTGGTCTTTCTTCCGCCTCAGACGTCCGTTTTCTCTTCGTCTCTGGCCGGGGTGGGGTGAAGGGAGTAGGGGACGGGAGTGCTCTCCGCCCTTTGGCGCCGCCGTTGCGTAACTTGCTGTGGACAGAGGACCGTGTCTCCGTGAAGTTGGTCATGTCGGTTGGCGCGGCCCCGCGGCCACGTTTCGCGCCGCGCCCTTTAGGCGTCCGCGCGTCTAATTCTTCTGTCGGTGAGTCGCAAAATCTGAAAGAATATCCGTCACATTTATTACCAATGGCATGAATAGTTCCATGACGCTTCTGATCAAACTAAAACCAGTTTAATTACATCTGATAGACAAAGCCACTCAATTTTGACAGTTTTCCAGATCTGTGAGCCTCGTTCATTGTTCGTCGGATTCATCAACTATGCATAAGCTCATTTAAACGAAAATGAAAGAGTCTAGTAATCTAATTCGTTGGAGATTCAGTGCGGGCCGGTGAATCCGGGGTCTACATTCTTAATGAGCGCCGTAGCCCGGGGCCCCATGTTGTGTCGAGTATAATCGCCTTACGTCCCCGGCAGAGGATTAGGATCATTAGTATTCCCTCCCCGCCCTCTCGCGGATAATTTAGGTCGCCACACGGCTGGATTTAAACCGGACATAACCGATTTCCGGGGAAATTTGCAAGGGTTTTGTTATAAAATATGATTAATGACGTAGAATTTCCACTAGAAAGTTGCCGTCAATATAACATTTAAAAGTAAAACTTCGGTCGAATAAACCGTTGCTCATTTTACTCACATTTTTAGTCGCTCTTCTAATATTTATCTCTATTTTAAACACAACCATAATGGTAATAATTTGGAACCTGTCCTACTCTGGCACTTAGGCCGATGTCATAGACAGTTTTGAGCACGAAGTCAGCGTCTTACGACTGTCAAAATTGTATGAAATCTGACAGAAAGACCGAACTTCATTCATGCTCAAAAATCGGCCTTAAGTATTCTTCTTTATTTTTTCCGTTTTGGAAATATTCTTCACTAAAAGAAAATATTCGCAACTGCAGCTACAGCCATAACCAACTACAGGGTGGCCTTGAATTCATTCGACAAAATTAAATGGGTGGTTAGGCTTGTGACCACAGAGCTTGTGACACACATTCTGCACAGCGTTTAAGTAAATTAAACAATTTGGGGGGAAAATAAAAAAAATATTTACAATAAATTCAACTATCAAAAAAAAATTAATTTGATGTGCATCGTTACTGTGCTTTGGAGGTTTTTTTTGACCTAATTAATGGTCATTTCTAGCTGGTTTGATTGGCTAGGATAACAAATAGCAACAACAAAAGCCCTTGATTGTCCTGTTTGTAGCTGCACGAATACTTAACAATCACAGTTAATATTTTCTTTCCAGGTGGCAAGTATAAGGTTGCGGCAGACTTATCACCCCGACACGGGATAACTTCAGTTCAGTACTCTTTGTATGAAACTCAATACTGCAACGAACACTAATAGCCTACCGGCATCGCCTTGTATTATTTTGACAACTGGTTGACCGCGAGGACATTGAGGCGAGGCGGCAACCTATAGAGGTATATGGTTGAGTCATACCGTGGCGGCGCCCAGTCGTGTCTGGTGCAGTCCAGGAGTGTGCCAACGTAGGTCTTCCCTCGCCACGTCACGTTCACTACCAGCACACCTGTGGACAATTTACACGAGCGTTATAATTACTGCGCTAAGCGAAGTCTCTTTGAGCGGACTGCGATAAGCGAAGGCAATAATCATTCATCTCCTATAAACAACTAGATACACAGTCTGCCTTCTAAAAATGTCCGAGCGCAAAGAAGGTCCAAACGGATGAACCCTCATTTGCTTTATTGGATATTATTTGGACGTTAACAATGGACCCTTATTTGAATGTTTTTAAAATTGTTTTAGTAAGACCTTTGTGTATCTAGTTGTTTATAGGAGATCAATGGCAACAATCGTAATCTTTTCATTTCATTTCAATTTATTGTAAAGGCGTATCTGTGTTTTCTTGGTTAAACCAAAAGCGGTTAGCAATAAACGAGATTCCAAGTTAATTCACGATACATTCTGTCTCTTTTTAAATTTGACGGTTTTAGGGAAAGTGACAAAAACACCGTTGAAGGGACGTGAGCGGGACTCGGCCCTATAGCCAATAAGTGGCATTGACTCTAGTAGGATATAAAGAAAAATGTATGGAAGTGACATTTGTTAACGAATAAGTAAACATGTTCCTTTATATTCTACTACTAGAGTTAACTAAAGAAAGTTAAAGCCGCTCTAGGTTCTCTGTTATAAATAATATAACTGAACATTGCGAAATATAATCGAGTTAACAACGACTTCAGCACCGGTGGTAGCCCATGACTATAAGGCACAGTCGAAGACAGAGATAAGTATACAGGGGGCCTCAATAAGGTTGAGATTTTGTCAAAAACTACTGGACCAAATTTAATAATTCTTTCACAGTTACATAGTTTTAACTTATATCTATCAAACAGTGAAAGAATTTTGGCAATAGGTCAAGCAGTTTTTGAAAAAATCTCAACCTTAAAAACCGTTGAAATTGTGTTCCACCGTCTTATAGGAAGTGAAAGAGTTGTAAAGGAAACCTCTGTTTTAAACTTAACTTTAGTTAGAGGGTGCAAAGAAATCGACTAGCGTTAATGAAAGTCGGCTTTGACTTGGCTGAGCCCTCTGTTATAAATAATAAGTGAACATTGCGAAATGTAATCGAGTTGATAACGACTTGGGCACCGATGGTAGCCCCATGGCAGGCGCGGCTCGTGCCAGGACGTGACTCTGGCCGCATATTTAGAAGCGCCCGCGTGCCTCCCCCACCCCAGCCCCCGCTTATCACGCTCGCGTGCTAACTTATGCAAATTTAATTAATCAATTTCACCCCATCTATTCACGACGCGTTTTTTGCTTATTACGTACGAAATTTTCTGCAACAATTTTTGTATCACAGATCAGAGATAAGTATTGGTATTAAAATAACACGTCTCGTGTTTATTTTGAAACAAAGAAGTCTGTGTCTGCCGTTTTTTTTACCTGAATGTCGTAAAGAGGAGGGTAAAACTTAGAATGTAGATAAGTACCTACGTATACTATATATGTATGTGATGAATGCTTTGTAGCCAAAACGGCTGGGACGGATTTTTAATGAAGGAATCGTTAGCTTCGTCTATTTTGTTTGATATTTTGTGCCAAAAACGCAGTCTGTTTGGGTGTATAAATTTATGGACTGACTATGTATTGCTATGCCAAATTACAATATCATTGTTTATTTTTCTTTGTACGTAGAAGGCAGTCAAAATGCATGGAGGAGTTCCGTATTATTATTAACATAAATTACTACATTGCATGCACAAATACGACAAGATTTCTACACCAAGATAGAGATCAGTAACATAAATTATAGTCACAATACAACTATACAGTTAAATACATCAAAAATTCTCGACTACGTTCATGAAACAATAAATTCATCGATATAACGATTGATATGTTAAACAGTCAAACCCCGACTGCCTCAATCAGATATTGTTTATTGTCTCACGAAACAATGACACATAAAGCGTTTCTCTATAAGCCATTAGCATGAAATGAACAAGTTATAAAAGGTTGTGTAGGATAGTATCTTAAGGTCATTGTAATATATTAACTCGTCAATAATGATGTCTGTTTTCTAAGGAACGTCGGTCGTTTATCTTGATAACTAGCCAATTAGCATTAGCACCACGATCAAAGTAGTTTATTGCCAATCTTAAGATCAATTCAATTAGGTATTATACACGTAAGGCAATAATAGGTATTAGGCCTTTATCACACCTGTAGTACATAGGTAACTAACTTAACAAGAAAATACTTAAATTATTCATGTCTATTACCTGCTTGTAGGTGTACTCATTATACCCATAACGTTACGTGATAAATAATACCTACCTACGAGTAAGGACCGAAAAATAATTAAAAATAAGATCTGTGGAATGTGAAACTCCTAACTTAACAGCTTTTGAACAATCTGACACTACTATTAAACATGTAGGTACAAGGAAAAGAGAAGACAAAAGATCTAGGAAAAGTACCCAACTAAAATCCAAGGTACCAGGCTGTGAGAATATTCAGAAGGTTCGCAGTACCGCTCGCACAACTTTCCGACAACTCCGGGACAGGAAATGGTTGGGCGCACTCACTTTTATTATTTAAGGGTAGATTTCCCTTGTAAATGGTTAATACGGAACCCGGTCACGGAATAGTTAAATTAGAGGTCCGTCCGGTTGTTTGGTCGCGTGTAATCGCTTCGATTTGACGACTGTCTGTAATGGGTTGGTGGAGTCGTTGGATTGGATCGTTAAGGGAATATTTAGGTAACTACAGTCATATATCAAAGACTTTTTAGTATCTTTGTAGTAAAAGGAATTAGTGACAACAAAAGATCATAGCTACGATAAATACTCGTATTATCGAATTAAACTTGAAGGGTTTTGTAATATTGATAAATCATGCGCTGTCTCGCTCGAGCCATTTCGACGCCATAAAATGCGTCAATTGTTTATATAAGAAAACGACTGCATCATTACTTTGATTAAATTATTATAGTCTATGTCACTTCTACAATCAAGACAAATATAACGACACCTCATATGTTAAAATCCATCAAGCCGTTTAGGCTGCAGGACGTGCCAAAGAATTAGACATATGTACTTACATACACTCGAAAAACATAACCCTCCTTCTTGCGCAGTCGGGTAAAAACTCTATTGTCGAATGTGTCAAACTATGTGTCAAGCAAGTGTCAAACCGACATGCGACTACAGATCATATTTTCGTACTAAATCAACTAATAGAGAGATATAATGAGTTCAACAAGACCCTGTACCTTGCATTTGTTGACTACACTAAGGCTTTCGATTCAATAACACACTCACATCTCTGGGAAAGTCTGGCCGAACAAGGAATCAATAGCAAGTATATAAATATCCTGAAAATGATTTATAGGAATAGCACAGCAAAAATTAAGTTAGAAAGAATAGGAAGCTCATTTGGCATAAGACGTGGAGTGAAGCAGGGAGACCCAATATCACCCAAACTTTTCACAGCCATATTGGAGTCAATATTCCGAAAATTAGACTGGCATCAATACGGAATCAACATCGATGGCGAGAGGCTCACTCACTTAAGATTTGCGGACGACATTGTTGTGGTGGCAGAAAGTCACGAGGAACTTCAATTGATGCTCGAATCACTGGATAGAGAAAGTCGCAAAGTAGGTCTTTCCATGAACCCATCAAAAACGAAAGTGATGACAAATAGAGAGGAGAAAACCATCAAAATTGCACATGAAAACGTCGGATATGTCAACGAATATGTATATCTCGGGCAAACTACTTCCTTCCAAGATCCCTCAAACAAGGAAATTGACAGACGAATTGCAACGGCATGGAAGAAATACTGGTCACACAAAGAGATTTTTAAAAGTAACCTACCCATCCAGCTTAAAAAGAAAATAATGGATAACACGATTTTACCAACACTGTTATACGGGTGTCAGTGTTGGCCTTTCACGAAAAAAATAATACAGAAACTTACAACGTTCCAAAGAGCTACGGAAAGATCTATGCTGGGAATCAGACTGAGAGACAGAGTACGAAGCTCCAACATCAGAATGACCACTAAAGTTATAGACGCGGTGCGTATGGCTTGCCGACTGAAGTGGCAATGGGCTGGTCACATTGCCAGGACCACAGATGGGCGCTGGAGCGAGAGAGTCCTACACTGGTACCCAAGAGATGTTCCGAGAACGCGCGGTAGACCGAAGAGACGGTGGTGTGACGACATAGTGCAGGTGGCTGGTCACACATGGACTAGACTGGCGAAAGATCGACAACATTGGAAAAGTATGGAGGAGGCCTATGTCCAAACTTGGGCGCCCAAATAACAATATTTTGAAAACCAACTTTGAATTTTTTTAATTATTAATTTTTTTAATTTTTTTTTAATTTCATAATTTTATTAGATAATATGCATGAATTTATTGTAATTAAATGGATCCAATATTTTATTATTACTATATTATCAATGTACATATTTTGGGAATAAAGGCTTATATTATTATTATTATAAGTGTCAAACCGCTATCATGTTGGAATGGCGGGTCAATTTTTATAATTTTTTGGTTTCATTTTCTATTTACTTGTTACTCCACATTAGTTATTATTATTAATCATGAAATATAATATTAAAAACCCTCTCAGCACGTGCAGAATGCAGAATAGTATTATCGGAACTGTTATTGTGGTGTACGTTGAACATTACGGTGCAAGAAATAAGGAACGTGTGTAATAAAAAGAGACTATTTGCAAGATAAATGGCCAGACGCCGCAATTATTGAAATTCTGCAACAGGTAAGAATAATGTAGAGTTGGTTTAATAGAAAATAAATATACCTACATTGTAAAGTACAAATACAGCTTCATTTAACGATACTTTAGCAAACCAATAGTTAAAAGAACACCTAATCCCTGAGACTATGAAAATAGGAATTGCTACCTGGGAATTTGCTCACGGATCTCCCAAAAAGAAGAGTTCGTAATAAGACAAACTTAGTTATCAACCTTTGCTACCAGCGACTAACTCTAGAAACTAAGTACTAATGTAAGAGACCGCTAGTAAACACATCTGAAAAGAGAGGCGAGGAGAATATGATTAATGTGTGAATAGGATACGCAGTACCGACTATTAGTAAAGTTATTATGTGACATAGGCACAAACAATTGAATGCCAAATGAGAGTAAACCTTGAGTCTGATTGGTAATGCCTGAAAGGTAAGTAAATCGAATCTCAAGCTAAATACCTTAACGAAATCTTCGCAACAGCTATCCCGTCTGAACCAATTCAATTAATTTATCAACAGTGGAATTTAGCTAACTAATGTTTACGCGGGTGATTGAGATCGCGACGGTCATACCAGGAGAGCAGCGGTCCGGAATAGGTTCATTTAGGCGTGCTAATTACGCCTCGGGCGGTGGTAATCAACGGCTAATGGTAGTCGAGCCAACGTGGAGCCCTTAGCGACCCACGCCTCGCCCCAGATAATTTCCTCGCTCCTCTGAAATCCTTGTACCTCTATTGACTTTTCTATTTTAATAATTAATCTTCGAGCTTCACGGAGTTTTCGGGTTCCTTAAGAAAAAATAAACATTATTATAGTCGACTGTAGCGTACAATATCCATTCGAAAAGGTTAAATACCTATAGGTATTTGATAGCTCAGTTATACTGGATAAACTTCCGTTACGGAAGCCCATGTTCGATTTCCATGTCAACCAACAGCTATTGTGAAAGGTACTAGATACTAGTCGCAATTCCAAATTGCATGCGCTAATACTATTCGCCGCTAAGCGATTCGTCCCTCTCGCTCTTGCGCTATGTAGCACAGAACGACAGTGACAGTTGCGTTTAGGTTCAGGATTCGACTTAGTGGCAGCTACAGAATTAGGTACATTGTGTGTGTTAATAAGTAGGATATGGGTTTATTAAAGGTTATAAAAGAAAAGCGACAGACGTTTAGACCGCAATCAAAGAATACTAAAGCAGCGTTCATTGGAGTTGAAGGCCAAGATCCACTTTGGGTTGCTGAACCAGTGAAGCAAGTATACCTCTCTGTACCATGTCGGTGCCTTTGTTGACTAAACGGATAAAGTCAGTCAGTAGTAAACGAGTGGGTGAGAGAACGCGTTTGTCCGAGGGTTCTAATCAGCCCTGTCCATTGTTTCCCAGCGAGACAACTTCCAGGGACTTCGTTTACGCCCATTCAAAGAACAAACTTTACTGTAAAAGGTCACGAACGAAACTCATTTTTAGTGAATTAACGCCTGGCTTAATGGTTTTAAGATGGGTACGCCAGTATTTTTAAAATAAACATAGATGAAGCTGTTTAAAAAGTACTTTAAACATGTATTTACATAAATTCTGTTACTAGTCCGGTTGACCGAACTATGAGCCCACCCAGTAATAAGTAATAGTGCGGTTGATACAAACTGAACTATCGAATACCTATCCATAGCCTTGAGTGACAAAACTCTTCTCATCATTCCGACAGTCGAATAAAAAGCAACTCTTCTTATGTTATAAATAAAACACGTAACGTTTTCGTTACAAACCAATAGTTAAAATAACACCTAATTCCTGAGACTACCAACTAGGAACTATAGTGCGTAAACTGCGTCTTTTGACTGCCTGATTTTTATATTCATTTCTTGATGTAACATCTTTTTAGGTTTCCGAACCCCGAAAGGAAAAATCCTTATAGGATCACTTTGTTGTCCGTCTGATTGTTGTTGTCTCAGAAACGCGTGGACGGATCAAGATGAAACTAATATCAAATACTCAGGTCTACAACCTCATGCAGCTGAGAAAAAATCAACCTTATACGTCAACGCAATCAAAAGATATCGCTGTTTATGTCACATTTTTTAGGGTTCCGTCTAAGTAAAGCCTCAAAAGAAAAAAAAACTTATAGAATCACTTCGTTGTCCGTCTGTCTGTCCTTTGTTCAGGGTGTCGTCATTATGAAACATCATATTAGTATTCTGTGGCGGCTAAATTAATAAACCCAATACTACACGAGTGGGCGAGATAGGCTCCGGCCGAGGGCTCTAATCAACCCGGTCCATTGTTCCAACAGGACAAACAAACTCCCGGGTTTCCATTTACATCCATTCAACGCAACGTTCAAAGCAAACTTTATAATAAAAACTCTCGAATGAAACTCAATTTGCTGAAGTAATTATTTAACTGACGTGACTGTGTTGCCAGACACAATTTTATTTAGAGTTAATTAGAAGGTAAAAGTATTTATCGTTAATACCTGCGACGTTGGTAATCAATATTATTGTCAAATATAATATATACCATTCTGATACTGTCTTAGTATAAGGTTTACTGTAAATAAAGAACATAAAATATAGAATCAGTCAAAAAAGATAAAATTGTTACACTTATTTATGAAGTTATAGAGCTCGAAAATCCAGAATTTTCAGCTTACGTTACCAGTAGGAAATAAGTTGTTAAAAGACACGTAAAATGAAACTTGATAGTAATAACGTGTGTGTTTATCTCATTTATAGTCTGGCAACATAGTTTTGTTTTAGTATGACAAAATTGAGTTCATTAATGTTAATAGTAGTAGGTGGAGAGACGATATCGTTAGATACAGGGATGGGTGGCTGGAAGAGGCTCAGGACAGGGATGGATGGAAGAGGAGGGGGGAGACCTTTGCCCAGCAGTGGGACAATTTATAGGTTTACAAAAAAAATGTTAATAATAATTAAAGAGTTAATAAAAGAGATGTAATACGAAAATTGATAGTGAATAATAATACGAGTTTGTTAATTAGCGGAATGGTACGCAGTCTGCTCGTTAAGGACCGTTAATTGTGGGCGTTACACAGAGAATCGTAAATCACGTACCGGCTTTTTTTTTTAAATGTCATGCGACATTTTTATTTATTTTGTGCGTCTTTCTCATGTTTTTGGTTGTTTGTCTAAAATGTGAAACAACTCGAAAGTTTACGTTACGTTATAAAACTTTTGGTTGTTAATTAGTTCGTAAAAGCCATGAAATGATTTTGCCAATTGCCATCATTGATGGAAAATGCCTACATTATTAAATGGCCAATTACTTATTTGGTTATTTACTTCACAATCATAAGACAAAATACTGACTTTAGCTGCTTATAATTTATTTTAAATAAAGTTGTAGGTATCACAGTGTCGGTATAGAGTTTTCATCATCAACAGTCTATTTTTATGTCCCCACTGCTCGGGTACAGACCTTCCCTTACATCGAGGAAGCTCGGGCCATGATCCACCTCTCGGGCCCACTGCGGATTGGCGGACACATGCCTTAATTTTTTTCTACGGCATGCAGTTTTCATCACGATGTTTTCCTTCACCATTTTGATAGCAATCGATAAATGTACATAAGTTTTTCAGTCGAAAAAACCGAGGAGAATTCATTGGTACATGGCTGCACTGGTTGGGAATCGAACCTGAGACCTCCGTATCTCAGTCTATTGACCCAACCATTACGCCACCGAGCTCTCCGAGTATAGAGTTTTAGTTTATTGTTAATTATACTTATAAAAACTAATAGACATATGTCGATGTAATTACATACGTAACATGAAAATCGATAGTGAATAATAAACACGTAACCTGTTAATTAGTGTACGGACCGGAACATAATATGGTGTATTGTTAAATACAAAACACAAATACAGGATCGTAAAGCTGCCGGGCGGCATTTTTCAAGCGAACGGGGGCAAATGCCGCACATTACTCGTACAGTCAAGAGACCGAATATAATTATGTTCCAAACCGAAGTCAAAACGGTTTTTATTCCTACCGTAAAAGTCTTGGTTTCCGTTTTTAAATTTGAGCAACCAGAAATGCAATTAATTAAATTAAAGTGCAAAGTGAACATGGTAATTGTGAAACTACTAGTAAAATAATTTATACAATTGGTTAACTAGATTTTTTAGAAATTCTCAACCTGAGGCCTTCGTTGTGTCTCACTGTCCACTACTGGGGGACATCGGAACAACTTTTTTTAAATGTGTTACTGTCCACCATGTGGGCGACAAAGGGAATAACCATACAAAGTTGTGCTGCTGTCCCCCAGTGGGGGACAAGCGAGTGGGGGACAATGGGAATATACCCTTATCTACTTTTCTTTATGTTATATACGACGCCCTATTTGGGGATTTTCAAGTCCTTGTGGCTTATCAAATAAATTGTCAATTCGTTTTAAGGGAATATTTATACCAAGCTTCTGTAAGCGAGCAAAACTTCATAACCGTCGGATTACACGCGAGGCCATGATAAAATTACAACGCGGTCGCCGTCGCACAGTAAACAGTATTTAATTTCCGTAAGCTCCTCGGCGCCATTAGCCGGGAATAAATAAGCTTCAAGAGGAATGGCGTGAATTGCCTCCTATCTCACCCCTCTAGCCCCTTCGTCCACCAACGGGAGGACAAATTCGGGAAGTGGCAACAGAACGAGGGCTTATTGTCAAGGAACTCGCAATTGAGGCACCAAACATAGATCATTTCTGTGCAGCCAATTTAAAAACGTTGAATCATTTTATTTTGGCGTTTCCTCGTGGTTCTACAAACTCTCGCTTTTATTTAAAAGAGCATCACGACTAGTACAGTCGACAGCAGATCAATGGTAACACTTGCAGTACGATTTCAAGTCTTATGACGCAAATAATAAGAACTGTCAAAAGTAAAAAGTGTTACCATTGATCTGCTGTCGACTGTACGTCTTAACACTCCTATTGTACAGTAAATTACTTCCAGAGGTATTGATGGTTAAAGTTGCACAACTTTTGGTCGAACGAAGGAGTTTGGAGTTTGTATAAAATTAAACGTCCCGTCCGGCGTCCCTTCTCTGGTCTTATTTCTGATTTTCAAATGTCTACAACTAATTATTTTTCAACTGATTGCAATGTTTTCACAATTTGCGACTCTCGTTACGACTGGGATTCGAACAGAGAGATAACACTTTTTCCAAAAGAGCTACCTATTAATATTTTGATTTCCGTTTCGCATAACTAGTATATGCAAGTAAGATTTTAATCCTAGCTACCATATTCCCAAAACTGAGACTTTAATTGATGCGGCAGCATAAAGTAAAATGATTTGTTACCAGAGTATCATAATAATCTAGGAGCATTGTTGGAGGTGTACTGAGCACGTGGCTGGACCCTCTAATGGCGACCGTGTTGTGTGCTCATGTTACATGTTCCGTTACATTTCCTCTGTTAAGCCACCGTATATCACGGGTAAACATTAAATGTAATATTTATTTATAGAGCTACGATCATATTAAATGAGAATTCACGTGTAATGGGAATTGGGAACGTTAATATCTGGCTTTAATAAATATAATCCTTCTTGAACGATCGATGCTTTAAAAGTTGCTGAAACCCCGTTTAATCCATCTTTGAATGGCAAAAAACTGATTTTATTTATTTTTAGAACGAAGGTAATGGATATATCGAACACATAATAAGTCGGCAAGTATTTTAAAAGTGGTGTTTATTGGTTACAATGTGCATATTACAAAATATATCTTCATTTTACTTTATAAGCCTCATGAAACTTGTATATTGCCTATTTACCAAATAAAACTACTGTTCTGGAAACTGCAACAACCACCGCACACCAAATATTATCGAATTCAACAAAACAGACCCAATTTCAATCACAAATCAGATTTTCAATAATGATAACAACGCACTAATGACGGTTCGAACTTGGAATTGTGGTGAAATCAATTGCGGCTGCTTAATTTTGGCATAATCATAAAATATGTAAATGTGGGCCAATCAATTTTCACATTTATTTACTCAACCCGCAGCGCTGGGTAATATAAATATTGCTATAGAGTGCTACAGAACATCGGCCGAAGCCGAAAATTTAAATCCTTTGTGTAATTTAATTACACTTTTCGACACGAAATAACACCCATAGCATGATTTCAAAGCTCGTGTCCAAGACAATAAGAATTATAAAGTTCACATGTGTTACATGTTGTTTTTGAGTCTACATTAAGTAGGTAAGTAATCCTTCGGTATACATAATAAAAATAATCATTACAGTTCCAGCATTGTTATTGGGACCAGTCACATTAAAAATATCCCATAAAATAAAAGACGATGACAAGTTACGCCATCTGTCGTGTATTACATCCACCATATACTATTCATGGCCATGACATACCTATCCTTCTGTTTAATACAAAATCGTAATACCTATTGGAATTCTAAAATACTCGTAGTAAATAGTGAGTGAATTCCTGGCTGGGATCGATATAGACCTTGCTACTAATTACCTAACCTTCGTCGAAAGTATGCAACATACGAATTCCATTAGAATTAGTATCAAGTGGTTCTCATTTTATTTGACATGTGTACGTTGGAAGCACATCCAATCTCCCTTTGGGCTATTCTTATTGTCTGCGCTGTAAGAGTTGAAATCGTACCGCATGTTAACGTTGATGTACTGTCGAGTGTACGAAGACGTTATCTCGAGACAAACAATTACAGTAAATATGATTACTTAACATGCTAAAACGATATTACATCAATTCAAGTTAATGTACGTGCTTACAAAGACACTAATCACTCACACAACATCAGTGTCTTAGATACAATTTTATCATTTTTACTAATATTGAATTAATCATATCACAATAGTCTAGTGCCAACTCTATTAGTGAAGTGTAATAATACCTAGGTACTTGTATTTCTATAGCTAGACATGAACGCATATTTTTAATCTAGTTTTTACCTTCTTCTCGCCTGAAATAAGTGACTTGTAAAAATTGTCTGTAATGAGAATAAAGAATCTTTAAACCCAAGCTGAAAATACGGGGTCAGTCTAAAATCCACAGCTGTTCGGTCTCTAGTAATTAACCAGGTTAATAAAAGGTGTAAGCTCATATTGATGGGACCGGCTTATTAATATTCTCTGATGCTATCAGCGGCTAATAAGAGCCGGGTAATTATATTATGCCCCATGAATATTTTAGCATTTACATAGCTGGAGATTGCGAGCTGTAAATATAAAAATAAAATATAAAACGAGATGGTTATGGCGGCCGTGAAATGGGAATGACGACGCGAAGGTTCGAATTACAATAATCACTGAAAGACAGGTGTCGTAAATTGTTGCTTCGGCTAAGTGGACGTAATTGCACGTTTATGAAAGCGCAATCGTTTAAAATAAGGAGACGATTGGTTTAAATGAGGTCCGAAATTAAGTGGCTATTGATTTGAAAATGGTATGCAGTTAATGTTTCATGTCGACATGTGGCCATAATATAGCTTTTAAGGTAGAGTAATGATTGATTTAATTAAGGCTTATTATCAATCATACACTCAAAATATCGATAATATTTAAGAGCCTAGTGTTCACAAATACATTTTTCTATCTTATTCGAAAGGTAGAATCTTAATCTGGGCTTTTAATGATTTGTATATTGTATATTACGTTGATATTGTAGGAGTAGAGCCTCCACGGTGCCGATGAAAAAGAAAACCATTTTGAAAAGTTCCAGATTCGATTGTCAAATGTCAGAGAGTAAAAATGAGTTGTCAGTAAATGTTTGTGTGAATAACTTCGAAAATATTATTTATTTTAAAACAACAGTGAACACGTTTAATTTATATTTCTTTTAGGTTGACCCCCTTATGTCCAAATATAATTTAGAAGATTTCCGCAAAATATAATTTCAAATATTTAGTTTCGAACATTTTTCCATTTCAAAATTCATACAAAGATATAAAGAAAATATTACTAGACGAGCCTACCAACTACGCTCAATATAGAAAATGGAAGAGACAGACGAACCCATCCAAAACCTAGAAGTGGCATCTTGTGCAATTAAAATCCCGACATTTTTCAAGGAAAAGCCCGACATTTGGTTCTACCAGGTAGAAGCTCAATTCAAAATTAATCGAATTACTACCGAAGAAACCAAATTTAACCACATTCTTGCACAATTAGACCCTTCTATTGTAGAAAACCTTTACGATATCATCACATCAGCGAGTTCAACCAAGTACTCTGAAGCCAAAAAACGTTTACTTGACATTTTCAAAGAAAGCGAAGATAAGAAAATCAAAAGACTCCTTACGCAGATTGAATTAGGCGACTCCAAACCAAGCCAGTTCTTGCGACGTCTACAACGTCTCGCAGACAAAGAAATTTCGGACAAAGCTCTTAAAACTATATGGCTAGATAAAATGCCTGACCAAATTAAAAACATTTTGGTAGTCAGCGACGAAAATTTTGATAAACTAGCATTAATGGCTGATAAGATTGTCGAAATATCACAAAATACAGCATCTATTTACGCTGCTGATTCACAACCGACGTCTTCCAAATCAAATAGCACTGACCTTTATGCTAAAATTGATGCGCTCGAAAAGAAATTAGATGCATTAACATTTGATCGCTCTCAAAATTACCGAACGCAGTCAAGATCACGTAGTCGTTCGCGCAGTCGCAGCCGTTTTAACCCAAAAGGCAAATTTTGTTATTATCACTACAGATTTGGCAAGAATTGTAAGCCTGATAAATGCCAACAACCTTGCAATTATGGCAAATCGGAAAACTCCAGCCGGCAGACGAACTAGCGGCTCATTCGACTGCCCCAAACATTTTACCATGCCGCAGATCACGACTATTCGTCAAAGACAAATTCACTGGTCTGCCATTTTTAGTCGACAGTGGCGCAGACGTATCGATTATCCCTGCTGTCAAATGTACAAAATCAGAAAGCCCATACAAATTATATGCAGCAAACAACACAGAAATTCAAACTTATGGCATAAAGTTACTTACTTTAGATCTAGGACTAAGACGTAAATTTACATGGCCATTCATCGTTGCAAAAGTCACAAGAGGCATACTTGGCGCTGATTTTCTACAACATTTCAATCTTACAATCAATTTACATGACAAAAAGCTTATCGACGGTGTTACTCAGCTTAGTACTACAGGCGACGTAGCATCTATCGAAGTAAATGAGATAATTAACTCAAAAAACGAAGCATCCAGATACCATAAACTACTAGCTCCATATCCTGATATCACTAAACCAAACTTTCTTCTTGGCAAAGTGAAGCATGATACAAGACACCATATCCAAACAACCGGTGATCCAGTACATTCACGAGCTAGACAACTTGATGGTAAAAAGCTACAAACTGCAAAAGAAGAATTTCAATTTATGATAGACAACGGTATCATACAACCATCTAAATCTCAATGGGCAAGTCCATTGCATATGGTTAACAAGAAAGACGGAACATGGCGTCCTTGTGGAGACTATCGCAGATTAAACGAACGAAGCATACCAGATCGATATCCTCTACCACGCATGGAAGATGCTCAATTTATTCTGAAAGACAAGAAAATATTTTCAAAAATCGATTTAATCAAAGCATATTATCAGATTCCTATGGCCGATGAAGACAAACAAAAAACAGCAATAATTACTCCATTTGGTCTATACGAATTTAATGTTATGAGTTTTGGCTTACGAAATGCACCTTCAACCTTTCAAAGATTTATCAATGAAGTCGTACAAGGCTTAAATTTTGTATTTCCTTACATAGATGACATTTTAGTGGCATCTATCGACGAAGAAAGTCACGAGAAAGATCTACAGACACTATTTGAACGTCTTGATAAATATGGACTAAGAATTAACTTGGCAAAATCAACCTTTGGCGTAAATCAAGTCGAATTCCTTGGTTACCTTATTACTCCAAGTGGTTCTAAACCCCTTCAACAAAAAGTTCAAGCTATTTTAGACTACAAATTACC
Source organism: Tachystola acroxantha (assembly GCA_963506565.1). Lineage (NCBI taxonomy): Eukaryota > Metazoa > Arthropoda > Insecta > Lepidoptera > Oecophoridae > Tachystola > Tachystola acroxantha. Next base: position 8,781,344 of record OY735887.1, read on the forward strand.
TGAAACATTGCAAGATCTACGAACCTTCCTGGGTCTTATCAATTTTTACAGACGACATATTAAAGACGCAGCTACAACCCAAGCCATTCTCCATGATTATCTAAAAGGTGCTAAAAAGAAAGACAAACGAAAAGTCAACTGGACAGATAAAGCAATTGAAATGTTCAACAAATGCAAAGAAGATTTAGCAAATGCAGCATTGCTCACATTTCCAAATTCAGATAAAAAAATAGCTTTATTCACAGATGCATCAAATAACGCTATTGGATCAGTATTACAACAATATGAAAATGATTCATGGAATCCGATTGCATTCTTCTCGAAAAAATTAAACGATGCACAAAAAGTTTATAGCGCTTACGACCGCGAACTCTTGAGCATATATTTATCAATAAAGCATTTCAAGCATTTTCTTGAAGGAAGAGATTTCACTATATTCACAGATCATAAACCACTCATGTTCTCATTCCAACAGAAGAACGAAAAAGCATCTCCAAGACAACAAAGACAACTACAATATATCTCACAATTTACAACTAACATTCAGCATATCAGAGGAAAAGACAATATTGTTGCCGATACCTTATCACGTATCGAACAAGTTGATTTTATCAATTATGACGAGATTGCCTCAGAACAAAATGAAGATGATGAACTGAAATCACTAATTACGAACAGTTCACTCAAGCTGAAGAAATATTTATTACCTTCCGGTAAAAACCTTTGGTGTGATACATCAACGCAGAATATTCGACCTTACATACCTTCAAAATTTCGAAAATTGATATTCTATCGCATTCACAATATTCATCATCCTGGTGTCAAAACAAGCGTTAAAGAGATCACAAACAGATTCATTTGGAAAAACATCAAAAGAGATACATCACTATGGTCAAAAACTTGTCTGGAATGTCAACGCAACAAAATAAACAAACATACAAAATCAGAATTGTCTGAATACAAACAACCAGATGACAGATTCAGCATTGTGCACATAGATTTAATTGGTCCCTTTCCTCCATCGGAAGAAATGACCTATTGTCTAACATGTATCGACAGATATACAAATTGGATGGAAGTAATACCAATCCCAAATATAAGTGCAGAAACTGTTGCAAAAGCATTCTACAATAATTGGATTACAAGATTCGGTGTACCTCATACCTTAATTACTGACCGTGGTACTCAATTTACCTCAGAACTTTTTAAGAAGTTATCAATCATTTGTGGAATTAAGATTCAACATACTACAGCCTATCATCCTCAAAGTAATGGCAAGATTGAACGATTGCACAGAACATTAAAAGCTGCAATCAAATGTTACAATACTCGTAAATGGACTGATGCCGTACCAACGATTTTATTGGGAATGCGTGCAGCCATGAGAGAAGATACTAATCATTCAATTTCACAAATGGTCTATGGAAAAACAATCCGAATTCCAGGAGAATTTTTCGACAAACCATCAACTGAAAACATCACTGAAAATTTTGTGAAAGATTTGCAAAAGCAAATGGAGAATTTAAAGCCCATTCCAACTTCTCACAAATCAACAAAGAAAATTTTCATACATAAATGCCTGTCTTCATGCACACATGTCTTTGTGAGAGTAGACAGAGTTAAGAAGCCATTGGAACCTGCTTATGAAGGTCCATTTGAAGTAATTAAAAGGGAAGATAAATATTTTACAATAAGAATAAAGGCTAAAGAAGTGAACATCTCCATTGACCGACTGAAGCCAGCATTTACAATGTCTGAAGAAGTTGCATCGGATGTCGGCCAACCGCCTACAACTGCCAATCATCAACGCAACCCGAATGATCCTCGACAACGTCGTGTACGGATCATTACTTGAAAAGGGGATGATGTAGGAGTAGAGCCTCCACGGTGCCGATGAAAAAGAAAACCATTTTGAAAAGTTCCAGATTCGATTGTCAAATGTCAGAGAGTAAAAATGAGTTGTCAGTAAATGTTTGTGTGAATAACTTCGAAAATATTATTTATTTTAAAACAACAGTGAACACGTTTAATTTATATTTCTTTTAGGTTTCAACGCCTAAAATATAACCTACTCGTATCATTTACGAGTAATATATTTAAATGAAGTATAATAAATGTGCACAGTAACAGATCCGCTAAACTAGCTCTGAATGTACGCAAATTGCTATTTGCTTTGAAATGGATATTAGTTGTTATTTGCTTCAGAATACGATATCATAAACTTATATTCTGACTGCATTCTGATACTAGACGATAAAATCAAATAGAATTTCAATAATGTAAAGTTAGCACAGCAATTTTGAAGTCTGATGTTAATATAACTACATATTATATTATTCTAGATTTTCATCAATGAATGTTAATTACATTCATTGATGTATGTATACTTTGATAATCCAGTGGTACAAGAAAGAGGAGGTACTTCTAGCAGTTATCGGATAGATTGTACTATAGATTCTTCAACATCCCAGTATGTAGGATGTCCAGCCATCATGTTACTAACCTATGACACTGATCTTATCTAAGAAGGTGACTTTTATTGCATAAAATAATAGGATAAGATTATCCTGATAGGGTGTGATCTATACTTACTAACTTGCATTGATATGTTAAGGTCATTTGAATTATTCTAAAGCTCATTACCAAGAATTAAAGATATTATTTTTCTTGATACTATTACGGCATTAGCATTCACAGAAATATAAAATTAGAATACATATAAAGTTCAATGCTCTTATTCGTGACGATCTTTTCATTCGTTCGTCACCCCTCTGAAGATTTTCCCGTTTTGTTTGCATTTTGGGGTGGCAAATGCAATTATTTACTGCCGTGACTGCAATAAAATATGACGCAAATCTCATTTAAACGTCTTTATAATAGTCCAACATTGTGAAGTTACTACTTATTACATTGTAAGAATGATATGCTAACTAAATCTAGTATATTATTAGTCGAGGAACAAATAAATACATACACTTAACATTTACGCTTGTTACAATATTTGGTGTTAAAGGAATCAAGAGCAATAAATAAATACCTTATACGGAGTTAAATAAAATATGATAATAGCACTCAAATTATACACGTTTCCCAACAAAATATCAAATATTTATTCGTTGTACAAATAAGGAATGTTACTTTAGGTCTGTTTGATTTTATTACTCCATGTATGAAAACATTTTAATAACATTTGTCTAACAAATGATGAAACTTTGTTGGATCAGGTGTTGTTTTAATGTGAGGCGTAATGAAACCTGCGAGTAGACGTTTGCTTGTTTTGTATTAGTAAAGTTTACCTTTTATGAGCCTGTATATTAGAGCACTAGTTAAAAAGTTGTGTAAGTCACTTTATGGAATTATTGGTACATTACAACTTCATGAATTTTTCATATACCGTGTCGTTATAAATACGGTAACCATTATTGTTTTCGTTATGTGATGCTATAGATATTCAAATATAGTCTCTTCGACTCATGAATTGCATCGTCGTCGTTGCACGTTTACTTACTATTAGCACAGAATAAGTAATAGTACGGTGGAACACAGAGAAAGGTGTACAGGAGAGTATTTAAGGTTGAGATTTTCTCAAAAACTACTTGACCTATTGCAAAAATTATTTCACTGTTTGATAGATAAAAGTTAAAACTATGTAACTGTAAAAGAATTCTTAAATTCGGTCCATTAGTTTTTGAGATAAGGCAACTTATCTCTTTATAATTTGTGAACAATGAAATGATTGAAGAGAAATGAATAAGCAGATTTTATAAACATGACAGAACGATTTCATTATTTATAGTACAGATGAAGTAATTGTTTGCCAATTTGTAGTATCATAGCATAGTATAACATGAACGAAGCACTTCGTTTAAATTAAATATAACTTTTATAAAGAAAGTTCTGTCATGTTTAAAACATTGTTTCTAGGGGCCAATAATTAAATAACCAACCCCTAAAAATATATCAGTCCAGTATGCGTATTTTTAGTAGATTTTAGTATAGTATAGTTAGCATATAGCTACCATGTTAGCAACATACATTATATATCACATACCGTTTGGTGTAAAAATAAACACCGAAAATAGTGTTCAGTTTAAATGAAAAACTAATGCTCAATAATTTAGAAAATTAAAAAAAAAACATTTTTTCATTTACAAATACTGAACACCTTACTTTTGGATTACACTTTACACATACAGAGGTTAAAAAACGCATACTAGACCGTCAGCGGTGAATTGCGAAGCAGTCACAGGTACCAGGCGTGCAGAAGCGTGCGATGGTATGGGAGCGCTACAGTGCGGCGTGCGCTAGTAACAACTCACCACCTTCCGTCTCGTGCCACACGATGCCCTCCAGCGTGACCGAAGTACCAGGCTCGCAGGGCCCCAGGCAGTCCGGCTCGGTGATGGTGCCAACCGAAGTGCCGACACACACTTCTGCAGTTTCCTGCAAAGGAAAATGATTCTGTTATGTAGGTACATGCATTTGAATAAGATATTCGTGTTACTCGTATGAGTAAAAATCCCTCATTGAAAGCCTTTACACAGCTTTTTCATTACATTAGTATAGTAGTTCCAGATATTGCATGCTCGCCTTTGGGGACGTGTGTAGTGTTCCGCAAGTTATACTACGTATCCAATCCGTTGTGAGAAGTTATATTGAAAGACGCCATATTATATGCCAGAGTAGGTTTATTATAATCTGTGTGCTACATTTCGATTCATCATATTTAACTAACGGTTGTCATTAAGTTCGCTTGTAATACATCCATTGTCTGTGTATGGAAAACAAATGAAATGAGATACTTATTTGTAAAGTGTTGAAATGAAAATCTAAAAAAAACGTTTAGAACTCTCATAAAATAAACGGTTTCCATAATTCTTCACGCAGAAGTAAATTGCCATGGAACGAGAAACAAGCAATAAAATATAAAAGGGTATAAAAAGCATTTGCGTTGGACAATATTTTCACTCGACCTAAATCTCAAAATACTAGTAAACTACGATAACAAATATGCAACATTATGTAGGTATTTTGTGGCTAGGAATATTGCTAAGGTTAGAGTGATTTAAGTATTTGTGGATTTGCCTTAAGAAGCAGGGTTGAAGGTTAGGCAATTTCACGTTGCTTAGCAAGCTATGGGATTAGCTACATTCAAATCTCTAGCGGATAGTATCTCCAATGTGACGTAAAGAACTAAGATAGACGTTTTCTCATCCTGGTACTATAATACAACCGGTTGGGTAGACAACTTCTGAAACCAAACCAGGTATCTAAGTGTGGAATCCCAGACAAAACACAACGATCAATGCAGCCGAATAGAAACTGTAAGCGAAGATATGATAGGACATTAGTGATACCTTGTGAGGGACCTATTACGAGAGATGAACAGATATGATAAAAAAGCAGGTGCCGCTTTATAGGTATTATTTATTATCGATAATGTCAAGGGCCGGGAATATGATAATTTAATAAGAGAATTGTTTCAATTGCACTTAACAAGCCTGTCACGTCGGCGGTGTAGTGCCTGAATATTTTACAACTTGATAACTTTATTACCCGTCGCATTAATAAATTCTCGTGTGTCCTTTCATGTAGAACTGAGTTTAAAAATACATATCTGGCTTCTTGGCATATCAATTTGATGGATGATTCGCTGGATTGACTAATGGTCGAGTACGAATACCTAACTAATAACAGTGGATATAATACTGGAAATTTCACGATTTTAAAGGATAATAAGCTACAAAAGTCGCGGCAATGCACTTCTATGTTTAAAAAATGTATTAATTACAATACCGCTTCTTCAAGCGAAAGTTTTTACATAACAAAAGTAGAATCAGCTGTTACGGCTTATAACATTCACGGTCAACCATATTCGTTTAGATTCTAAGTTCATTTGCAAAGCAATATTCATTGGTTCAGTCTCTCTGCTAATACTGGCTAATTTTTTGTGTACAAACCCAAATCCATTCTGATTGGAATTCCGAGCGAGATGGCCAAATATAAATCCGTAGTCAACAGAGAAGGATAACAGTTTTCGACGTACACAAACCGATTAATCTCTGCTGGCACCTCGCTCCCGGTTACACGAATACAATGAATATTCCATTCGGCGAATGTTATTAATTACGCCTCATTGTTGCCATACCATTGCCAAGTATCATCGTAACAATAAATTGCTATTTATCACAGGCGTTCAGTTCAGTACTTGATTTAATATCAACTTAATTACTCGCAAAATGAAATATTTTTCTGAGAAGTATTTTAATTATACGGTTATTATTTATTATGTAGTTACCTATACCAGGGAAAGATAAAGAGCTTCGTATTATGTGCTTATACCTGGCTTATACCAACCTAATACCACAGTGTATGAATATTTAGAAGTTTCGATTGTGTTAATATTAGGTAGGTACATATATACTAATCATATCAAGGTAAATACTCTGATCAGTAAATCTTGAGGGTAAATATGTACCCAAGTCCAATAATTTAAAATACTTGTTAATTAGCTAATGTGTGTGAAATGAATGATTGATTTTTATTTTATACAAATATAAAATGATAACATCGACTAGCGATATTCTTATTTTAATATTTTTACTTAATTAGAAGAGAAGATAGGTATGTAAATTTATTTAGGAAGAAGATAATTTATCCTAATCTCCATACCCAATAACATTTTATTATGACCATCATTCAAAGACCATTCCGTATCTATATTACCTAATCTACTACAATATCTGACACTGAATAAAGCGAGTACAATGTCTAGACTTAGATAAATCTAGATATAAGTAGGCGATCCGTTTTCTTGCGTCAGACTTTTCCATTGTGAGGAAAATAGTAAGAATTTGTAGACATTTTGTAGATACGAGTAATAAATTATGTTGTATTCTTTCTTTCACATATTTCGCTCTTTCGGGATGTTTCAGGAAGGACAGTAAGTGGATCGCTTATTTGAAGATCTTAAATATAAATTTTAAATTATTTTCATTTGTTCGGAATAGTAATAGCTCCGTTTTCCAATAAATATATACAAATGTGTTAATCTTAATAAAATTGAAATATTATTGTTTAAAGTACAAGTGCAAAACTCTTGTTTGGTGCAATTTTGTTGTCCGTTTTTGCACAAAATACTCCAGGATGTCAGAAAAGTAACAGATGCGCAAAATGAAAATCTTTATTAGCTTTGTTTACATTTCCTATCGCATTGATTACAATAGCCTGTGGACGCTGGCTTCCTAATGTATGACGCCATTCGCCTGCGGTTCTGTACCAGGACTGCATATATGCACAGAGTAGCACACCGCGTAACATAGTCAAATAGAGCCATTTACATTCAGCGCCCGCAATCAGACCAGCCAACGCGACTATATTACCGTCCCCCTCACGCACGCGGGTAATGGCTTCACAAATTGTGAACTAAAGCACTCGGAATCCTCGGAGACGTCGACTGCCAAAGTGTGCTACTTATCGGAAAAATAACAAAATTTTATGTGAACGGTTCAAGTTATGATAGGATTTCACGGTGTTTTCACGTTTCTGGTAACAAGCAGAAAGCTATATCGAAGGCCATTGCGAATCGAAGATAAGTACGATACGTGTTATTGAAATACTGTGAAACCTCACATGGGCGAAATGGTTATGATTACTCATGTATATTGTAGAATTTATATTTAGATCGAATCTAAAAACATAATAACGTAAATACCTAAGCACAAAAACGAAATTTTAAAATTTTGTTAAATATAGGTAACCTACTTACGTAAAACAGAAAGAAGAAAGAAAGAAAGATTTATTTGACGCCACGATTCATACGTCATCAACCATCTATTAGATGATATTATAATTACAATATGTATTATACAGATAATACTTAAATCAATTAAATAGGACGGTACTTACTTTGCGAATTGATTGATCAGTCGAAGACAGAGATAAGTATACAGGGGGCCTCAATAAGGTTGAGATTTTCTCAAAAACTACTGGACTGAATTTAATAATTATTTTACAGTTACATAGTTTTAACTTTTATCTATCAAACAGTGAAATAATTTTTGCAATACGTCAAGTAGTTTTTGAAAAAATCTCAACCATAAAAACTCTCCTGGACACCTTTCTCTGTGTTCCGCCGTACCGTAGCAGGTCGTTTCAAATTGAGACAATATCCAATTATCTAAAGTGTCGTTTGCGTAACTGATTAATAAATCAATTGAAGTAGAAGTTGCTGAACGTTGTGTGTCAAATTACAGAGAGAGTAATTATCTTAGACATTACAAGATGAAGTCATATGCCTAGCTTTTAGCGTCTTAAGAGCGATAACTGCAAATAATCTATTATCTCACTCCCACGCTGACTATAAATAAAATTAAACGCTTTATTGTTACTCGGATGACAAATGTTCTGAGACTCACGCCCACTTCGTCCACCGTTATATTAAATAACATAAACGAGAGGCAATGGGACCCATTCTATAGTAGTAACGTCGTTTTAACTTTACTAAGTGAAGATTGCATTATTTTTAACACGAATACCCTCATCGTCATTTTCATACACGAGTTTTATGATAGCTATCTAAATACAAATCTAGAGGAATGTACAGTATAAATCACAGAAAAGTATATAGGGGGTCTCATTAAGATTGAGATTTTCACAAAAACTATTTGACCGATCGTAAACATTCTGTCACTAGTAATATTTTGGAGTGCAGGCTTCGTGAATTCCCATCCGCCCAAGCGCCATCACCCACGGGAGAATGGGAAAAAATTCCCATCCTCCCCCACGAAATCGCAGTTCCCACAACTAACTTTTGGGGAAATCGCAACCATAATGATAGACGCTTCCATTATACAGTTACAAGATGATTAATAAGTTTTTTAACGATGAAAGGTTTAGTTTACTTGCTTCTTATTATCAGTTCATATGTTTCCATGCATTTGAATTACTGCAATGCTTTTGACTTTCAAGTCTTGAACTTACTCGATGTCCATTGTCCAATACTAAGCCACAAACATATTAATATATCGACACGCCACATCGCCATTAAATCCTGGAACGTTACGAGAGGGTGGCATGGCACCGAGGAGCTATAGGCTATATACGCGAACCAGGAACCTCTCCCTCCCTTGTTAAAGTGTGTGACAGACCCCCGCGGGGGAAGGCCGGTCAATACCGGAGCTCATAAAATTCTGGTGGTTATAGTTTTGTAGAGAACTCTGGGGAGGAAGTTATGAGCCCGACTCGTAGTTGACTGCAAACAGAAGGGGACGTGCCAGCTGCCGTTTTATATCTTGACAAACGTACATATATAAAAATATAAAAAATTGTAAAAGCGTATAGGTATCAGACCAAAGCTGTTCCTTCATCACATCGTGTGACGGGATGCGATCATCGAAATTTACTGAATAAAATATGTTTGTGTAACAATTTTGTAAGGTAAGGAAGGCAAATATGCAGATGGTCATTTGATGGTACGCGGTAATAGTGGGATTTGTTTACTTTAGTGATATCTGTATATCTCTGTAGACGCCGAATCTGAAGACGCCATGAATAAATACAAAGATTTAAAATCTTTGCCTAAAGCATACACAATAAAACCGATATTGAACACCTTAATAGCAATTTTCCAACTATTCATTATCATAATACCCATTCATTGATTACATTATACGAGACATTTGTTATATCAGTTCTAAGCTAAAATAATAGAAACCCGATTTTACTATTTTACTATTTCATCGAAGCGGTCGCCGTCGCCGGCGGGTATATTGAACGCAAATAGTCGTATAGTCGGCGAAACAATAGGGTGTAAATCAATTCAGTGACACGAACAAAGCGAGTGGAATGTAATGACCGCGACGAAGACGGTAGCCTTTGAAGATGAAAGTCGAAATTATTTGTAGTCACCGGTGAACTACTGCAAAAAGAAAACGTATTCTGCATACCTAATACATTTACATATTGAAGTAGAAATTAATGCGGGACTCTTGGAGATCAATATATGAATCTTAGCACAAAAGAAGAGCTATGGAATCTAGCCAGTCTTTCAGATCGATCAAAATTAAAAATAAGAACAGGTTACGATAATAAAGATAAATTTCTGCTTCCTAAAGATGTACGAGTATGTCGTCCGCCAAGTAAAACTGATTGCTGTATAAGACAAGAATCTTGACTATAGAACAGCGACTTAGATAGGAATGAGAATACTACATGTACTCACTCCATTTGTGGACCAGGTCAGGTAGGACAGTTTGTTTTCTATCCAATTTAAAAGCCGCATAAATAAATCTCATTAAATCTACATAATAATGACAGAAAATGTGGCATTAAAGTCAAAGGCAAACTGAGGGAAACAGTAATTACGTGCTGCCATTACAAAGAGCTTTCTTTCAATTCATCTGCGGTCTGGAAAGTTCATTTAAATGTTAATTTCCTTGCCCTAAGTGGGTCAAGTAGGCAGCACGGTTTTCCTTACAGGTTTGTAAGAAATAGAAAGGTACTGGATGTACCGATAATTAAGCAACATGTAATATTCATTATTTGCAAAATGAAAGGTGTTGGGGGTTTATTTGTATTATATCATTTTCGTAGAACCACTAAGAACAAAGTGGACATGTGCGGAACACATTGTCAGGATGAATGAGAGTCCATGGGAGTGGCAAATCCTAGATTGATCTAATCTAGACGAGAGAGCATATTATGACCGACCGAGCGTAGATGCAATATTTAGCGAGTCCATTTTGTACATATCAAAGCATACTAAGTTGGACCTTGGACTGTTCTTATTATCTGCGTCGTTAGAGTTGAAATCATACTGCAAGTGTTACCATTGATCTGCTGTTGTCCGTACATAGTGATAGGTGTTATCCATTAATTATCACCACTGTGGAAAAAAAGAAAAGATTACCCAGAGGATAATAAGATAGATGAATTGATGCACTTGACAATGACAATACAGAGAAAGGGATTTGGACAAAACAGGTTGACTAACGTGATTGGAAGACGCCTATATCCGAAGTTGTACTCTTTCTTGTTCCACTTTATGACGAAAAGCCATGACTTTGTCTCGCAGTATGTTGTGTTTCTTCATGTAATATGTAAATCTACAGTACTTAATGTGGCGATGTCTGTACTTGGCAAATGTTAGTCGTAATCGTAGGTCGTAATGTTGAATGTTCCCCGCCATTAGTTGGCGCGAGCACTCTTTGTCGCCACTTATTCCGCATAGCACAGAATTAATGTACCGTCTCCGGTGGCCAATGTATAACAAGTACCGCAAGGCTGACTTTACAATAGTAAGGTTTAAACGAGTTTAAAATCTAGATGTGGGTGCAGTATTAGAAAACACTACAGTTAGGTGCTCACAGAACTTGTCAATCGACGTTATTTGTATAATAGTGATACCGCGGGTTAAGTGGTTGTAGGTGTACTCATAAACGGAGTGGCAACAACAAATACGACAGGACTGCGAACGACTAGATAGGTACTAGGTACTCATAACATATTGAGACATTTAAAAGTGATACTACAAGGTTTACCTCTTAACTTATCTGATGGAATCTGATAATGAAGTCAATGTAAACTATAAGACAGAAAAATACGTGTATGTAGCACTATTGCTAAAGGACCCACTTATCTTTATTTGCGGAAGTGTATAATATAGTTTTGTGAAGCTTGGCAAGTAGGTGGTGTATAAACAAGACGGTGGGTGGGTGCCGCCCCGCTGTTTATTGCTGCTGGCACGTCCACCATCTACCAGGCAGCCATAAATGCGAGCAGTAAAACGTGCCATTTCCCTAAATTATTTTAATGACGTATGCTCGCCCAGTTTAGTGGATTGTAATTCGGTTACTCACAATCGTTTGTACAGGAACTTGTTGCCAAATTCTCGTATATGTAACACTTATGCTGTTATTCATAAACCTAGTTAAACTTCACTTCCCTTAAATCGTGTCGCTTTCCCTTTCACAAGGTTAAGATAGAAAGGGGCAGGGTGGCTAAACGGTGGCGCAACTTTAAATCACGATTATGAATAACAGCCCTAGATGTTTGTTTCCGGTTTATGTCGGTTACAATCGAAATAAAATCCATTGAAATTGCTAATTCCAACTAGGTACGTATCCCCAATTTATGATACGTTAGTGTATCTTTTTCCACCTATCCTAAATACCTATACATCGTCGCAAAGTCGGTTTACTGCAATAAATCGTAATTTTTCATACAGTATACAAAATAAACAAGTGATTGCATTTTAGTAACGGAGTTACGTTAGCAATGTCACATCGGGTCGACATTTCCTGAAATGCTCGCCAACGAATACTACACGCTAAAGGTCAAACGTTTGCAGAATGAATTCGATAAATGTTCAAACTTGCGTTTAAAATACTTTTTCTCAATAAGTGAAGAAAAAAAGAAGAAGAAAAAGGTGAATAGGTACATAATATTCGTTGCATTGCAATGATGAGTTGGAGATACATACTTTTTTGAAACGGAAAAAGCTACCTATCTGGAAAGTGAACACTGTCCTTCCCATAATGTTGGACCGAACTTTCCCTTCGTTGAGAAGAGAAAACACCGACGACCATTTTTTTTTTGGAAAATTCTTCCCAGAGTGAAAGGCAAAGCCAACTAGGGCCTGGTCTGATACTAATAGAATGTCTGAATTCTTATAAATACATATATAAAGATAACCTAACCTAAACCTACGCACAACCCTCCCAACCCCCTAAACGAAATAACTCAACGATCCACGCCATCTTTGCAAGAATCCTTGACAAGAGCCAAAAAATTTACAAACATGACTTCTTTCAAGCACTCCAACTAATAGAAACGTTCGCGGACATCTTCTGATTAACTTAACGTGATCATTAATGTCAAAAACCCACTATTTAATTAGAATTTTCACAAAAAATTGCGTTTATGCGCGCTTTTCAAGGAATCCCGTTACTTCCCCAATAACAGAATTTTTTTGTTGTTTAGCATTCGCTTCCGCTAAGCGTTCCAAATCCAAATAGTTTGAAAGATAAAACACACACCAATGAACAAAGGCCCATATAATTATTATGCATAGGATAACCGACCGTAACCCGTCCGCGTAACCGGGTCGCCCGGACCCTACTCAACGCCGACACCGCCTAATTAACTTTGCCATTCGATACCGACTCAACTGTTTCAATATTCGTTTATTCAACCCCTTCATTATGCGAAGTGATGCCACACTCAAAATCATGCATTTTAATGGTTTAATAGGTTTTTGATGTTATTTCTGTCCTTGAATAACACATCTTGATTTGATAGTACAAAATACTGGCTACATTAAAAATTAGTTTTAGGGTAGAACAGTTGAAAACCAAAAAATCGCCCAGATGTTTTAAAACCAACCTAGGAAAATTTAAAAAAAAAATTGAATTCTGTAGCCGAAATTCAGAAAAAATACTTCATGAAAAAAATAAAAATTTAATATTCAAACATTTTAATAATATAAAATAAATCTGGTAACTCTGAAATCCCCAGATAGTAGCAATCACTAAGTTAAATAGCATAGCACGATTGATACTTGTAAACTCGAAGAATATTAATTAAAAAATAAAAGCTCCTCAGCAGGCTTTACTAATTAAACTTTTTGGCGAAATTGTTAAAGAAGAATGACATTTTTAACAAAGAAATTCTCCAATTCAAACACAAAACGAGGGATTCGTTAGCTTGTCGTTTGTTTCTTCGTAAAATAAAACAGATTCTCAAATAGCGAAATGGTAACAGTCACAAAGCTTTTCCCCGCAGCACAGAACATTAATAAAGGTTAGAAATGTCATGTGATTGGATCGTAGCCGCTCGTACTTGAATTCAGAAGGCAGCACACCAACTTACATAAAACCATTGCAATCAAGTCTGCATTACCATCGCATAGAGTGTTGCTCCTGTATTACACTTGATGTGCGGTTGACCGTACGATATTCAAGTATGAGCGACGCTGGGTATTTTTACCTATCTCTATTATTGTTCTGTGGGTCGAGGAAAAGCTTTGGACGATTGTTCTGTGCTCTCATGTCTCCCTGGTAGCTCGAAGAAGATTAATTAAAATTAAAACAGCCCTCCCGCAGGCCTTTCCAATTAAAATTGAAACAACCAAAACGAACTTTCAATTACGATTGAAACAGAAAGATGGGGATATAGCCATGAAGCAAGAAACGCTCTAAGGAGTAAACCATATTTACATCGCTTTTGAAAGACGAACATATAAAAATGATGTCTCTTTCTGACGCATGAGAGTGAAAGTGACAACAAGACTTTCAACAACAAGTTTCCGTACAAAATAAAAGTAGGTACTTCAGTCTTCAGGTGATTTTTTCCTTCATGGATTTAGTGTTTTTAATGTGCCGTATATTTCAGTCTTTACAGCTTCTTCCAAGTCCCTCTTTTAATGAACGGGCTCTAATTAGCCGCTGAGTCATGACAATGGTAAGTCATGGGTAAACAACTTACTCTCAAGGAGATTCTCTGTCTTTCGTGATAATTTTGTGTAAGTAAAAGACGAGATCTTACTTTGGATCTCATAAAGGGAACTGTCACAATAACCTTTTAAATTTATTATTATCTACTAATTAACCAACGTTTCAATGTGGTTTTGCCAGTTAATTGGTAGCTAAAATTGTACCAATTTTCATATTGTTGCAAAGAAAACGAAATAAGCCTGTTAGTTTTAGGGGGTACCAGACGAGCATTGGTACACCGACGAGTATATGTTACCTTACTTGATGTTTAACTCTAACACAAAGATAATATTTATCACATTTTTAATCAACGCAAGTCGACGCAAGATATTGTGTCATTCCATAATCGCATAAATATAGAATATCGACAGACTGAACTGAAATACTTGTTACCCATAATTCTAGTTAAACCTCACTTTGCTTAAACCGTATTTTTGTCCTTTTCACACTTCGTTATATATGTTAAGGTAGAAAGGGAGAGACGACGGTGGAATAACTTTAAATCACGTCTATGGCTACGCGTTCTATTTAACTCACATATAATATTTATCACATTTTTAAACATCGCAAGATTCGCAAGCCGACGCAAGAATTCATCCCAGTAGAATGTCAGTAGAATGAACTGAAACATTCTTGTTCTATGCGAATAAATGATTCTGATTCTAAAGCGTTGTCGACTGAACAAGAAAACAAAAGCTAAATCCAAAAGCCTCCTAAAAGTTTGTAACAATATTGATTACCCGACCCGAAACTCCGTAATCCGGCGAGCCGCGCTCATGAAATTGTTAACAGTTCCCGCGACAAATAACTAACGCACCTCCAAATTCCATAAAAGCGGTGAAATTACCAATGGTTTTCCCGGAAACTGTGCGGTTAGGTCGACTAGGCTATTCGGCTATGCGTTAGTATTTCCAATAATACTAACATTTTCGTGGTATAGGTATTATGACTGTCATCGATTGAATGTAGTACGCGTCAAAAGCTGGCCCTTTATACTTTGTCATGGTGGCACTTCACTTGGCTATTCGTATTTGCGTATTTGTCGTAATTGCCATGTGTGGTTGGTATTCTTGACAAAATATTCGTCTTAATTGTATGTAGGTACGTCAAGTATTTGACAAATACGACAAACATCCAATAGCGAATACGAATAGCCAAGAGAAGTGCCACCATCATATTGACATATTTGTAGGAAATAACGAATATACCTACAAGCCAAATAAATTAATGTGACAAAGTGCGAAAGTGGTTAGCTACTTTTGACTTGACAATATTTTTTTCTTTAAAAACTATAATTAAAAGAAAACAGTTTAATAAGTGAATTAGGTATTACGGAAGCAATAAACTACTGATTTTTGGCATAAACTCGTGGACGAATCGTCCATGCATAAAATGTAGTTACAGTGTAGTCACAGAATATATAATAGTACAAAGTTCTACTATGTTAGTCCCGATATAAGAACGTTATTACGTGACCAAGACGAATTTCTCGATACCCCATACATCAAGATTCAATCTATGTAAACTCGATAAACCCTCCTCCTTTCGGCAGTAATAGGAACAAACACTAAAACTAGTTTGCAGTTTTGCACGAGCAGAACTAAACGTATGTAACTTTCGAGGCCTTTGTAAATGTGAAGCGAAAAGCGTGTAAAGAGCAACGGAAATGCTCTTGGATTCTGGATAACTATTGTACAATCTTAGCAGATGTAACATACACAAGCTATTGCAATGTCATCCGTATTACCACGACGTAGAGTGCCCCGTGCACTTGATATGCCGTCCTATACAGCATTTGTATATGTTGTAGTACTTTTACATACTCATGCTCTCCTGGTATTTACGCAAATCTATGTCCTCGCACAATGGTACTAAAACGGGTCGTTATTTAAATTAGGGACGGAATGGAAGCATGAGGGCTATTCAAGATCTTGTTTAGATTAGAACCACACAGTTCTGAATATGTACATTAGCTCAATTATGTTTTTTTACGATAAATACCTAGTATAATATGCAAGATACTACGCTCTACTAAGGCTCGTTGTAAATAAAAACTTTATATACCTAGTATATTGCTATAGTAGAGTTAAAAAAATAAGTTTACTTAATTATATTAAGTATAACAAGTAACGATGCAAAAAAATGTTAATCTGGTTAGCTTAGCACTACTTTATCGATTAAGATTTTAATGGAAATAATAATAAAGTTGTAAAGACATCGTAAATAACGATTTACTTCATGATATCAAACAATTCAGCACAAACGATGAAATATAGCTATTTTAACTCAGGCATCGGGGAAAATAAAATATTTACGAAAGATATATTAACCAACTGTCAACATGCGTTATTAATCACTTCGGATAAAACATTTCCAAGTTATTTGTTTAAAATGCGTAGATTTATCATAAAAGAGGCTAATGAGTTCATAAAAAATGCTAATCTAAAATTATTATCGCAGCAACACGATTATAATTTGGCGTGCTACGAATTAGCATTGAAACATACATCAAATACAAATAAAATACATATTTTTGTAAGCTGCAATCTAATTTGGAATTCGTGAATAATGCTCGGCGGGCCTCGAAAAAGCAATCAAGTTAAATAGCACGAGAAATAAAGCAATAAAAAGAGGGACCGCGTCTTAGTTACCACTTAAATTTAGAGGTTAATGGTTTATAAAAAATATAATATTCTTTGAATGACTAACAAGATACGTTCGTATTTAAGTTCTTATCAATTTACTGAAATTAAAACCTGAATACCTACGCCATGAACAATTTAATTTGTAGCAACATGTTTCAAAGATTAAATTATATACGATGCTGTTATCTCCCTAAAGTCGTTTTTATTTCAATTACGCGTCACAATATATGAAATTCTGTTCACTTGTTAAACAACGCGAGTAGTAGGTAGGTACTAATGAAATCATTTTAGTATCTGGTAGGTATATGTTTGAAATAAATTGAAATTGAATTGAAAGTCATAAAATTAAAGGATTGCCATAACGAATTTACCAAAATTAGAAAACGAATGATTCACTGCCATTATTAAACTATAACAAACTCGCATATAAAAGCAAAACCACACGCAGGCCTAGTGAGTAAAATAAACAACAAAACAAAATGTGTTTGGAAAACATCGTAATTCCCGTTCAGATAGAGCCATTTAATTCAGCACAGTGCCGCGCGAGAGTATAACCTGATTTATATCTTTTCGCCGTATTTCTTCTTTATTCGCCATTTGCCCCTCTGCACTATCAAGCGTAATTTGTTGAATCACACGAATTTTCTTAAGTGTTTTTGAAGGTAGACGGCGAACGAACGTCGGATTTCTCCACGGACTCATTCATATACGAAATTGAAAATTACCATTTAAATACCATTATTTGGTGCATAAATCGTTTTAATAGACACTAATACTAACATAATGTCTTAATTATCTTCTAATAGAATCAACGGCATTTAAGTGAATTAAAATTACTCAGAGCCACTCAATTCTGAAAGGATAAATTCTACAATAGAATCAAAGTGAATTAAATTACCAATATTTAACTCTGATAAGGTAAATAAACCAATGGTTTTCCAGTAACTAGCAGAATATGACCACTAATCTAAGCGATCAGTTAATTGATATTTTACTATGAATAATGTTTTCTTATCAGATTAGTAAGTATACAATAATTATACTAATATACCTTTTATGCGTAAGTTGGGATATTTTAATGCTTATTAATTACTCAATCACGGCAGCTTAAAACTGAGAATTTGAATTACGCATTATCCATGCTCGGTGAATAAATTAGAACATGATGAAAAAATCAGCTCAGTTGGTAAGAGTGTGTCACGGAATGACAAGGTCGCAGGTTCAAGTCCTGCCCACGGCAAGAATTTTTTCATCATGTTCTAGTTTAAAACTGCTTGAAATTTTACCATAGGAACATATCGTTTTCTTCACCTACGGGAAACTCTAACACCGCGAACAACTTCCCGTGGACAGCTTAGTAATGAAATAAAATAGACATAACCCACGATGTTATAAAAGAGAAAAATAAAAAATAAAGAGGGAAGCAAACAGTAATTTTGTTGAAATGTATTTTCCGTGTAGCTCAATAATCTGTGTATTGAGCGATTCGAACCCTCGTCGCGAGGCGGCCCGCGGGCGCGGCCTGCCTGCCTCGCGACCCGCTCGGCGACAACGTGTTATTTATCCCTGGCCAGCCGCTCTTTACAGCCACAATATCGACGCCCGGCTGTTATCCCGCCGCCCGAGAGATAAAGGAAGCTCACCGAACAACGCCATTGTGCTGTAGCGCGCTCCGACCGCAAATAAAACTATCCAATTAAATACCATTACGCCGCAACTTCTCAACTTTAATATTAAATAAACCTCCGACGAAATTTCCTCTTTAAAAGCGAGGAGCGCTGTAAATATTCATGATCCGTCATATAAATATTACTCGAGACAGTCGCCCGCGTTAATGAAACAAGATGCTAACTCCGAGAGGCTTACTCAAAGCTTAAATTATTCCAGCCGCGTCTCGCCCGCACTCCCGTGTCTTTGTGCCGTGGCGTAGCTATTATTTCAAATTATTTTTAATTGAGTAAAAACAGGAGAAAAACACGAGAACAGCTCTCAGTTAATTACCGGCGCTTGCAAAGTATTCAGAAAGCTCTTTGAGACGCAATAGCGTAATGCAAACATTAAAAGCACGAAAAGTGGCTTTTACAGTTCTTAAAAAGGGAAAATGGAACGTGGAAATCATAATACAACAATAGCTCGTAATGAAATCTCTTTTTTACAGCTGTGCGGGCTGAGCAAGCGATTTTAACCTCGTTTTCATTGAAATTCACATTTCATCCGAATAACAAAGGGTTTTGGGCTCTTTGCGAAATGTCAATTGTGAGGAGGGTTGCCGGCCGGGCGATGTTATCCCGGTAGTGGCGAGCGAGTATTGGCCGTGACAAACACACAACACTACGCGTGTGTATGTACGGTATCACTTCTGAATAATGCATGAGGAGCCAACGAATGCTTTAAAAAGTTAACAAGGTTTTCCGAGCTTTCCTTTGTTCTGCCACTTACAGAGAAAAACAAATTGCTCGTACCCGAGCGCCAGCATTGTGAAATTATGATTTACTCGTGTTCTTAACGACATACCTACCCACGTAATGTTTCAGTTAATAGAGGTAAAAAGTTACATAGTATTATTCCAAGATTCTCGCGATATGCTGTCGGCAAATACACAGATAGTTATCAAGCTAAGCTCCTTAGAGGAACAACAATTAAGCGCGACGGGATAGTGGTCGGCAAAAGTTGTAGTTTCCACCCACGAGACAGAGAGGCTTTGGAACGGATATCTGGCCGATAACAGGATTACCGCGCCCTCCGTGTTGTTGGCTAATTTGCACGCAAACTTCCTACACGATACTCCCCGCACACTAATGCTCTCCTAGTACATTTGGTACGATATTCACTTAGTAGTTTAGTTTCAGGAGGATACTTTCTTTAGACCAGTAACCTAAACCATAGCAAACCAAAATTCCCAAAGCAGCGAAACATGCTTTAGAAAAAAATTATACTCTTTAACCAAATTGGAAGACCTACTCCAACCTCATTACCATGATAATAATTACGCTAATGAAGCAATTTTTTTAACAAATGCCCATTATAATTTGACGTTTAGCGCCTACGTGTCCCTACTTTCTAACTCAATATAGATTATTATAACAATTATAGCAAATAAAGTCAGAACAGTTGACGGCAGTCGTGAAACGTTTACGACGATATAAAATTGTAATGGATTAGCTCGATCGCGGCGGTGGATTTAACGAGCGGCCCGGGGCAACTTCCTCAATAAAATAATAGTCTCCAATACCTCAAGGATGTATGGCCTTTAAAACTTTATACGTACATTTACATTTTAAAATCATAACTCAGTTTTAACGCTCGACAGAGACTTGTTAGCGCATCCATATAAATACGTGTATCGTAAAATATGGTTTTCTTAGGGCCACTTGCACTAAAATATAAACCGAGTTTTAGCGATTTAATCCGTGAAAACGCTATAAGAGATTGATGAATGTAGAGGCGAGATTTGTGTGCTCACTCAACAGATGGAAGTCTACCGTTTTATAACTCACATGAGTACCGATATATGTATGTAAAACGCTATAAAGTTTTCTTATTTAACGCCGGAATGGACGCTAATCGGCCCTGGTGCAAGCCACCGTCTAAGTCTAAGCTAATATGTCTAGAGAGGCTACGTATCGATAGACGCGTGACCTAAAAGTTAGGCGGTGATTTAAGGATTTTTGCTGGACTTCGACATACAAAATCTAGATTAGTTTAGTTAACTGTCGAATCAAATCACCGTTTTTATACCTAAGGGCGAAAATATCTGCTTAGTTAAACCTTAATATGAAAACAAGCGGTCATCATTGCGTACCAGAGAATTATATTAATTAATAAAGGGCATTCTACCTGCGCTCATTTGAGAACACTCCCGACTTTGTATAGACGAAACTTATTAATAATTACAAATAAAACTTGGTCCACGAGCGTAATTAAGAGTCCATTTTGCGACAACCTCTTAAAATTCACTCCGCGCCGCCGAGGGGCGGCTCAAAGGCGAAATAATTAAGGAGGGTATAAGAAAATGCCTCGAGGTAGAGATCAAAGTACGAATTCCCCCTGTTGAATATACGAGCCATTATGTTGCTGGCTACCTCGGTAGCTACAGTTACAAGTTACAAATCAAGTTACAATTTCAGATGTCCGTGCAAATAATCACCAAAACAGAATATTGCAAAATGAAACTACGTACGAAACGAAGACAGAGATAAGTATACAGGGGGCCTCAATAAGGTTAAGATTTTCTCAAAAACTACTGGACCGAATTTAATAATTCTAGTACAGTTACATAGTTTTAACTTTTATCTATCTAACAGTGAAAGAATTTTTGCAATAGGTCAAGTAGTTTTTGAGAAAATCCCAACTTTAAAAACTCTCCTGTACACCGTTATCTTATTATGGTCAGAGAATACTGTACAAACCGTAAAAAAGAGTAAAATATTGATGAATCGGAGAAGTTACATTATGCCCTAATTTACGTACCCGAAACAGAGATAAAGACATCGGAAGAAAGTTAGAGAAAAACTTTTTAATAATCTAGGATAATAAAAATCTTAAGGGGCGGCGAGCTGTCAAACTCGAGCGCGAGACAGAAGATATCCCGCAGCGGCGGAGTGAAGAGCACGGCACAGTGACTCCATATTTATATTTTTATTGATTTTGGATGAATTTTGGCAGGGAAATTAAAATACGTCAATAAAAATCATTTTTTTTTAAAACAAGCTCTCGTAATTATAATACCCTACATTTTGATATATATTTCGTATGAATAACTATTTCGGTTTAGCAATAATTTTAATTTTAAATGACATGGAAGGGGTATGTTTGCGATTTTTTTCTATCGAGCGAAGTTTGTCCAATCGTGTATCGGTATTCATCAGTCCCTAAATATACACCCCAAGATTGCTATATATTTTTTTCAGACGTCTAATTTTAGTAGTTAGTGCCGTAGCCTTCATCGAAAAACTGAAAATACGCGCATACGAGGCCTTAAGATATAAAGATGATGTAGCGGATTGAGTAATCCTCAACTGGCCTACTTTTTAGGTCTCGCTTATAGGCTCTACTTTGCGAATATTAGAAATAACATTGCAACATTTACTAAAATGTATGTGTAACGGCATTTCAATAAAATGTTAGCAAAACGACATTAAAATTATATTGTAGTCGTAACATACGTCAAAGCACTTACGCTAAACGTTTACTAAAACATTGAATACTTTAGGATATGTACATCCATTTGAAAGGATCTATTACAGACGGAAATGTTAGTAAATCGATGTTATCGTGCTACATTTAGGTATAATGAATTCGTGCGGTATTAATGATGATTTACAACACGAAACGGACGCTTCCCACGATCTGCTATAATTATATCGATGATATAACACAACACTATTATAATAGGGTTGGCAAGAGACATCGATCAAACTGGACGGTTCACTATAGACGAAATTCATGGAGAAAAACAGCAAAGAGAAAAAGGACTAAACCGAAGCCCAAATCAAGTGTCTTATTTTGTAAACAAAAACTACCTTACCGTACTAACATTTTAAGCTGTTCTGTGATTATTGCATAGTTATTTTCATATTACTAGATCGGCTCACTTTATTTTCACAATGATACAGGTTCGATCAATCAGTTCCGTCAGTGTTACATCACAACAGGTAATTAGACGATTATATTTGTTTACAAAATAAAACACTTGATTTGGGCTGCGGTATAGGTAAGTACTACTTACGATCACTTAATAGAAAAGGGTCAACAATTTGCTAGAATATTTTACCAATCACTACCGAGTAATCGTGACCGTTTGTAAACACGAATGGCGTAAATGACAATGCCAGATTCTGCCCCACCATCAACCGCAAATTGTACAAGATAACGAATAAATGTAAAAATGTCTCCGTTTTTTATTAAAATTATTGGTTTAAAATAAAGTTTTGTACAAGTTGCGATTCGATAATAACAGCTTAATTAAGAATTCAGTAAGAAATCGAAGCGATTTATTCATTGTTTTTGTTATTCTTCTATAGGAGTTGCGAGAGTAGTAGAAAATGATACTGATTATGATTATGCAATATGAAACCTGTAATAAGTCCCTAACAAAATGATAGGTACAGCTTAAATGGTCAATGAGTTTTGTAGGTGGGGCAAAGCTCCATTGAAATGTGGCAATGTCTTTTCGAATTAAAAATAAAGAATTTCGAACGTTTTTGGGGTCCAATAGAAGTGTAATATAATAGGTATTTATTTACATGTTACAGTCACAGGTGACAAAACACAAGTAAAGGTTAAAAAGCATCACTCACATTACGTAAAATGGTGCATTACGTATGCAAATTACTTATGAATATTAAACACCACCAGTAAGTGAACTCGGATGTTTTTGTCTTCTACGCGACTAAGAAATTCAGTAGCTAATTATGTTTTTCCGAGTATCCTATTCAATCATAAACCCAATGAATTCTATTTGAACCACAAGACTTAATTTACAGAAGAACCGTTCCGTTTTAAAGGAATATTTCTTACAATTTGAGAATACAATTTGTAAATATCTTTAATAAAAGGTAAAAGTTTATTAGACTGCGTAGATTCTTGAAAGATTTTAATAAGTACTATACCTCTTGCCCAACAATATAAAATAGAGATAAAATATTATGATGATGTAATTTAAATAATTACACAACTTTGAGTGTTCTTAGGAGAGGCAAAAGGTATTTTTAAATACCCATTGTTCTTACTAGTCGTACCCATATAACGTATTTTACATCACTCACCGTACGTACGTACACTCACGGTGCTTACGGAAAATTACCCGATAAAAGACCTCTTCGCGTGGCCTCTTCACGTACGATGTCGACGACTTACCTGCAACGAATAATAAACAACCATTAAACGTAGCTCATGCTTGTAAACTATACTAAATAATACTTTGGTTAAGATTCTATTTGAAATCTTGCATCTGCTATTCGAAACGAAGATCTCAAATTAAATGAAGAATTCGTCACTACCGGGATTTCTTTCCATAATATTTAGTATTTGAACTATTTGACATATTATAAAGTAAAGATGTGTAAAGCCTGACACACATATAGGGGGCCTGGATGCGGCTTGCGACCAGTTGAAACGCATGCCCCGCCCCATTTTCTCCCGTTGGTCCCCTAAGCAGCGAGTAGGTAGCGATCTGAGGCCGCAATCCGCTACCTACTGGCAGTTAACGACAGAAGATGCTCATTATTTACTATAAAAAAGTTTAAAAGTTCTTGGAATGTCAAGTTAGCATTACAAAACTCATAAACAATCCTGCCGTCGATTGTTTCTCATTAAAGATCCTTTCCATAAACTAATTCTTCCTAAAATAAAATTCAAGTGTAAATTGCCTGATGCAAATAGTGAAGTTAGTGTATTAATTAAAATGAAGCACATGAAAGACGGATTTGCTGGGCAGTTTTAAATTAAAAACACAAAAGATTAGGACACATAACGATCGTAAAATAGCATGATTACGCGGCTGCGAAACTCCGCGCGTAAATCCGCAATGAATGGTCCGCGTTACGGTATAAACTGGGTATAAAGAATTCAACATAAGCCTCTAAACTCATAACCAAGTCACTAAATTGTTCTAAATTGTTAATTTACATTCAAATTGGAGCAAAGTGTCAGTGCTAAGAATAGAAAGGATTATAGGCGTGGGGCTTATAAGTACGTCGACAGACTGAAAAGATATGAGTGGTACAATAGATTCTCGCCGGGGGCATATATTTGTATGACGAGCATTAATATTCTTGTCAAGTTTGATCTACACCTAGATATTTAACGAATACATATATATGAATATCTATATATGTATATATATATAGCATGTACGATAAGTATTAAGCAGTATCAGTGTGTCAAGTTTGGAAACTTTGGGCTAAAATCAACAGTTTCAGTATCTGACCATTTGAACTTTGTATAACTTCAATGGCCTAATTGGACGTTAAATTAGTTGAATCTTTTCAGATCTAAGCTATGCCTGAACAATTTTGTAAATATTTGTAAATAACTGTAATGGTGGCACTTCACTTGGCTATTCGTATTCGATATTGGATGTTTGTCGTATTTGTCAAATACCTGACGTACATACAAATAAGACGAAAATCTTGTCAAGAATACCAACCACAAATGGCAATTATGTCAAATATGCAAATAGGAATAGCCAAGTGAAGTGCCACCATGACAATGATTAAAAATACTAAAATATTTGTATCAATAAAATTAATATCCATCATTTTAACCGCGCTTTGCTTTAATTTTCTTTAGTTTTTCTGTTCCAATGGCGAAAAACAGCTAATTCGTCCCTTCTATGGTATTCGTAATGTTATGAGCGGGTGAAACTGCAGGCTTATTTAATAAAATAGCGATAATTAACTGAGTACCTATACAATAACTTAAAGAATAGTCCTTAAATCAGTTTGTCAAACCCAACGACAAAATCTACAAAACGAGCGAACTACATGTTTAATAGGTAAGGTAAGTGTACATATAGCCGTCAATGTACGTATGCCCGTCAAGTCAACTTAAATTACCTATATCTCACGAAAATGGTAGTTTATTTCGTTTTCTCTGCAATATTATGAAAATAAATACTGTTTTGCTGCTAATTAACTGGCAAAAATACAATAAAACATCAAATAACATAATATAATATCACTTTATAGTTTGTGTTCACGTTTTTGTAAAAAAGTTACGAAGTTCGATTACTAAACTGCTGTTTTTACTGACTACGGTTTTTTATCAACGCTGGCTCATGTATTTACTTATTTGTAAGTGTTGATGTTTAAAATGAAACTTTATTAATATTAATATCATTCTGTAATTTGATTTGATGCCTATTTGTTTTAATTAATTAAATAATAACATTTTAAATTCGTTGACGGCTATTGGTTCAACCAAACAGCAAAATGTACCAGTACCCGTCATCTATATGATATATAGATAACTATAGAGATATTGCTTACTTTCCACACCAGTACTCGTAAAATAATATTTTTTAAGTTCCCAAAACACACAAAACATCCCCAAATGCACAGAAACGTCCCAAACATTACAATGTGTTTTCTTATGGTTTAGGACGTTTTTGTGCATTTTATTATTATTATTATTCATTTGATAGACAGGCAGCACAATGCTGGTGTGTCTATATCACAGTGTTGGTAAGTTCAGTTTATGTTGTCTAATGTTCATATGATTCACTACACATATTGCTTATTTATATAATGTTTGATTTTAACCACATGTTGAGGCGATTTTTAAAAGAGTTCAACTGATGGTGCAGATACTACATTATCAGACAGTTTGTTCCATGCGTTGACAACTATGTTACTTAAGAAGTGATGAGCAATTTTGGTATTGGCGATAGTGCGGTAGATTTTCATATGGTGTCCTCGCAATGGACGTATGTCTTTAGTTTCAAAGAAACGGTGGAGATCTGGGAGGTTATATTTGTACGTGAGAATTTTATATGTCTCAATTAGATCACCTCTGAGTCGACGTTCTGCCAGGGTTTGAATACCTAGGATTTTAAGCCTTTCTTCATATGATTTTTTGCGCAGGTTATATGGAATCTTTGTTGCCTTTCTTTGCACGCTCTCAAGTAGGCAGTATGTAGGTAGGATATCCTTTATGAAAATATGGGTTCCATATTTGAAATCCATATTCCAGAAGAAGCTTAATGTATGTTTTGTAGATTTTGACAAGAACCTCGGATGTAATATATTGAAAGGATCTCCTTATAATGCGTTACCTGTGTTATCGCTTAAAAGATAACTACGACTCGGCTTTTTATCTTGACCTGTGTAAGAGGCATCATCTGCTCCCTCTTGTTAAACGACGAGAGATTGCAGACTTGATGTTTCTATTCAAGATTGCTTCTGGTGAATTGGACTGTCCTGAGCTGTTATCTCATATATCACTCAGGGCACCCGCCAGACCGTTCAGGTTTAACCCTCCCCTATATCAATCACCTACACCTACCAAGTATAGGAGGAACACGTATATGTGGCGAGTGAGCAACAATTTTAATATCCTGGCGGAAAACCTAGATCTAGATCTATTTGCAACTAGTCCCGCGTCGGCGAGGCGCGCCATGAATCTACTGTTCTTCGACAGTTAGAGCACGTACCTTAGTTTATGTGTATTATGTGTAGATATTATTTGATGTAAGTATATGTATGTATGACTATGTGTATGCAAAATATATAATTATATATACGTTAATATGTATGTAAGTATTTGTATGTATATATTTGAATGTATATAATATTATGTAGGTATCGGTGTAATTTATTATAGTTATATTCATATGAATGTGTTGCCATAGTTGTCGAAATTTGCTGTATTTATTATTATGTTGTTACTATTTGTGAAAACCTGTAATTGGCTTTGTGTTACTATTGTATTTTATGTATTCTGTTATAGTTGTGCTGTTGGTTTTCCTATGAAAATAAAATAAAATAAAATAACATACATAAATGAATTAGCCTTCTTGACAATGCCATTAATGTGTTCTCCCCATTTTAGATTTTTTGAAACCACAATTCCAAGGTCCTTTTGGGATTCCACAGTGTTTATATCAGTGTCATCAACGGTGTATACCACGCCAGGATTTCTACTACCTAGATGCAACACAGCCCATTTCGATATGTTCAACTTGACTAGCCACTGCTTCGTCCATTCCTGGACCTTGTTTAGACCGCTCTGTAGTTGTCCAGACACTAAAAGTGGGTTGCCAAAGAATTTCCCATCGTCAGCAAAAAATGCAGATTGTGAGTCTATCAGCGCAATGAGGTTCGTGATGAAAATTCCAAAAATAGTGGGGGCTAAAACAGATCCTTGGGGAACTCCACTCAGGACGTCCCTCTTCTGGGACAAAGAGGAACCGATCCTGACCTGGAACGTTCTTCCCAACAGGTAACTCTTTAGTCTTTACCCAGTCTAAAAGCCGACCTCGAATGCCAAAATGCTCCAATTTTATAAGCAGGCGCTGATGCGGGACTTTGTCGAATGCGCGCTCAAAATCGAGGTAAATAACGTCAACCGGGTTGCCACGGTCCACGTCCATATTCCACGGGTGCACACATGACAGTAAGTTCGTTATTGTGGATCTCTTCTCGCAAAGCCATTCTGCTGGACATAACATTTTCTCTGATGTGTAAATTCTTCAGTTGGTTGCATATTAGTCTCTCCATCACCTTTCAAGTGTTTTGATGCAGTTTATTAGAATAATGCTGGGAATGTTGTGAGGTCCAGGAGCAGAGCCTGTGTCGAGTCAAGTTGTGTTGGGTGTAAAGTCTATGCCACAGATCGAGTGCTCCACACGGGCTAATGTAGTCACTTGTTGGCATATGGTCACATCTAGTTCACGACAATAGGCTTTCTGAAACTACTGCGCGAAGGTTTCCGCTATGTCGGTGGGGTCTGTAACTTGGTCGCCATTATGTTTCCTCATTGCAGGTGGAATGCTCACTTTGGATGACATGCACCTTCGCAGATGGGAATAGAAGGGTTTTTTAAGTCTGTGTTTATATCCACTATGGTTTTAAGCTGTCTCCAAAAACGCTCCACGTCAGTAGTAGGTTCCAAGATTTCGAGGTCCTTCTCCAGTTCCTCCATGTAGTTGTCAATGTAATGGTAATATCATTTAAGTTTGGGCTGACTGTGGACTCTTTGTATCAGAAATTGGATGCTGAACTCTAGTACGCAATGATCAATATTTCCTATAGGTGGTTTTATAACATATTCCAGTGATTAAGTTTTCATCGTTTGTCATGATCAGATCGAGCAAGGATGGAGTGTTGCCTGTGCGGAAACGTGTCCGCTGGGAGACCAATTGATGAAGATTACTGTTGAGAAACATGTTCTTAAACAGTTCCTCGGGTGCCGTGAGGTCCTGTTCGATGTCTTGAGGCCATAGTATGGCGGAGTAGTTGAAGTCAACAGCGATAACTATCACATTGTTCGTTAAAGCAGCAGCCAAGTTAGCCAATAATTTAGAGTCACGTCGTTTCCATATATCTGGTTCCCTATCATCGGGTCGATAGACCCCAACAACAAGGAAATGGTGAGAGTCATATTGAATATCCAAAAACAAGGCTTCCGTAAGATCACTTACATACTTCTTATGAGTTCTTGCAATAATGGGTATACCGTTGATACGGCCTCTGACATATATGGCAACACCGCCACCACGCGTTTTGCCACCCTGCAACTTAGGTCGATGTTTCCGGTCTTGTCTAAATATAGTATAATTAGGTATGGCAAATGTGCTGTTTCTGTCCCTGCTGTTCAGCCAGGTCTCCGTGACAATTATAATGGATGGCTTGTTGGTGTTTACATATAAAAGAAATAGGTCGAAGTTTAATGACAGCGAGCATAAGTTGGTGTATAGGAAGGTAAGGTCAGTGTAGGGGTTGTTGGGGTCAAATAGTTTTTTTGTTTGATTATCTTCGGCACACCCCTGACGTACTTGAGGTCTTCTTACAGAGGTTCTCTTGTGAGGTCTAACTCACCACTCTCGGTACGTAGCTGGAGACGTTGCCTCAGCTCCTTTAGCTCGTCCCGCTGCATCGGTGTCTTGTCATCATACACTCTTACCTCCGTGGCTCTATTCTTGTTTTTAAGGACCTTCACTGCATCATGCCGAGACTTGAGGATCACTTTCATGGGGCGCGGTTTACTGTTGTCTCGTTTACCAAGTCGTAACACTTTCACCAGTTTGTCAGAAGATATCTGTTCACTCGTAATCTCCACCAGGATCCTTCTGACAGTGACCTCATCAGTGGGCCCTTGAATAGGTGTGTCACCCGTATCCATTACAGGGAGACCAACAAGGATCACGTTATTGGCTCTGCGATCACGCTCCGCCATCTCCTCCGATATATTGTTAGTGTCTAAGGAAGTGGCCGGAGTAGCAGTAGAAACTGCATGAGTCACTGGTGCAGAAAACCGTTTTTTTTATTTCGTCCAATTCCTCACGTACACAATCATATGCTTGGATCAGTTTAGGCACTTGAAATAAGGTCTTGCGGCAAGGCGAACACAGAAAGATGAGGGTGCGTTTGGATTTCAACCCCATGGCACGAGCCTCGCTGCTTGTTAGATTGCTGCAACTAAGACATACGTTCCGTTTACAACCATCGCACTGTATCAAATTTTCATCGCTATGATCATTCTCGCACTGGAAGCACTTCATTTTGGAAACAAGTTTGCCACAAAAAGTCGTTAATTTTTCGTAAAAAAAAGTCAATTGAATTTTACACTATGTAATGTCGTAGTTTTTGCGAGATAACACTTGTCCATTATTACAATGCACAATTTCACTAAATAACGTGTTTTTGGCGTAATTTAGACACATAAACTAATTATTTAATTAATTTAATACAAGACACAAATTCTAACACTGTTCACTTTTTGAGGGTAGAGAAAAAAAACTTTGGGATTTTTAAAACATCTTTGGGTGCATTAGTAATTATAGGCATAATGACCTGAATTATATATACTGGCTGGAACAGCAACAATGAATATTTTGACTATTTTGGTTTGAGAAATGTCGAAATGTCGAAAACATAAAGCTTGTCCAATCAGGTGTTCCATTTACACTATAACACTTTTGATCAATCATATATATCCGTCATACATTACCTACACAAAAACTATATACATATATGACGGCTATTGGGACATGGGTATGTCGGATATCTGTACAAGGACATGCCGGATACCGGGCAAAGGGGTATTATTTCATATAAGTCTAAAAATAACTTATTTAATCTTAAAATTAAATAAACATTATTTAATTAAATAAAATATAGATAAATTGTTTATATCTTTGCACCATTTCAGTCCCTGTGGGTCTTATACTACGGCCGTGGCTACAAAATCAAAAGTGAAAAGTTCAAAAAGTGACGGTTATTGGGACAGTTCCCTTACCTCTTTTCTTCTGCACTACTACGAACTTCTTGAACTCATAATAAACTCGCTAAGAAGCGTTAAATTGTTAAAAATTAGCATTCAAATCGGGGGAGCGAGCGGGTAGTGGAATTAGTGCGAGTTCCAGTCGTAAATCGTCTGCCAGGGTAGTCGAGTCGAGTCACATAGAGTACCTTAAGCTATGGTAACACGACCTAACTTGCAATGGTTTTGAGGTTGATGTGCTGTCGACTGTAGTGGCTTTATTGGCTGCTCGGCGCATCGCGCTAACAAATGAAGCAGAAAACTTTTACGAAACTTGGGGTTCTCAGGTTCGTTAAACCCCCTATCGTATAGACGAGACATCTCACAGAACACGAGAGAAGTTTTCTTTTGTGAAGTTTCTACTGCAGCTAGAGTCAAGGGTTTACATAGAACAACAAGTAATATTTAAACAAGAAAGAGTTACGACATAGATGCTACAAAATATTTTATTAAGTTAATCATACTTAGTGCGCTTACTACAAGTTACTTATTATAAGCTGTTTTATCATGTTAGTGAAGGAGTAATTTAATTCTTAATAATTTCCAAGTCATATAAACAAGTTCAATTATTTTTAAAAGACTTGGTGGTCCTTATAAAGTATAATATCAGCATGATTATGTATGTGTAAAATAAATGCGAATTTTCTGATGATGTCATGGTATTTGGTACGATTGTCGACACACAAACCTATTGCAATCTATGCCGTATTACAATCGCTTAGAGTGCCCGTGTGTCAACCATGTGTAATGATGTACGATCGACTAAGTATTGTCGATAGAGGCAAACCTAATAGTTTTTTTGCATTGTCGGTGTAACTTAAAAATTTTGTTTTTATTATGTTTCGTTCCTTCTATCCATCTTAACCTTATTTTTTACCCAACTGCGCAGCAAGGAAGGGTTATCTTGCGCCATAATCACAGATAGGGGTAGGCAGTACGCAACTATAACAATAAAAATTTATCACTATCCCACATTTCAATAATTTGTTATGGTTGCCTATCGACATAACAGCAGCTTGATAAATAACTGGATTTTAGCAGCCCTATTCACAGTACCAATCCAATGGCGGAAGGCACACCTAACCAAACAAAAACTGTTTTACCTCAACAGTTCCAGGGTTCAAAGTCCATTGCATGGTAACTTTATGACTGTTCCCGTGCTGCTCTATCATTCGGGAACAAAGGGGACAGAGATACCGCATTATGGGTTATGAAATGAGCGCGGCTGTTACCCCCGCGGAGAAGATGGAATTACGGGCGTGCAAAGAAAGCGTGCACCTACTATCTGTCGGCGCGGCGTACAAAGCTTTGTTGGAGATAATAATATATTAAATACGACGTATGAGGGGAAAGCAATGACTATTACACCTCTCTTCTGTGCATACTTAATTAATAATGTACAAAATTGAAACAAAAGAGCTGAAATTCAAAAGAAACTTCTATTATAGTACGTATACGCGTTAAGAAAATAGTGAAAAAAAGAGCACATCAGAAGGAAAGTTCAATAAAAAAAAATCAACTTTCCTTCTTATGGCACATTTGTCTAAGTCATCTAATTTGTCAACCGTGGATAGACGTGCTCTTTTTTTCACTATTTTCTCGCGTACGTACTATAGTAACGAATAGGCATGAATAGGTACATTCAACAGCAGATCAATGGTAACACTTGCACTTTAACGAATTCAACTCTTATGACGCAGATAATAAGAACGGTCTAAAGTACAAAGTGTTATACTTGATCTGCTGTTAGCTGTACGGTGGAACACAGAGAAAGGTGTAGAGGAGAGTTTTTAAGGTTGAGATTTTCTCAAAAACTACTTGACCTATTGCAATAATTCTTTCACTGTTTAATAGATAAAAGTTAAAACTATGTACTGTAAAATAATTATTAAAATCGGTCTAGTGGTTCTTGAGATAATCTCAATCTTATTGAGACCCCCAGTATATTTCTCTCTGTCTTCGACTGTACGTTAAAAAACCCGCCTCGCCTTCATTTTTGAAGAAAAAAATCATACTCTTACCGAGGTTATATTGACAGTCATATAGCTCACAGCTTTAGCTTCCAAATTCCAGACAATCTTTTACGATATAAAACGGGAACTATCGTGTCTAATATTTAGGTTTGAAGAGTAGAGATAAATGTTAAATTAAAACAAGATAAGTAATGAATTAATAATACCGTCTTTGATAGGATTGTAGCTATTAATACCAATCTCGGTCCATCAATTACGGCAATCAAATTACCTGTCCTAGATCTGTTCTCAAATAATTACAAATTGAAATGCATCGCTAACACAGGTTAAGAAACATGGTGATATTAAGAATTTTACGATATTAGAATGATATTTAAAACTAGTAGCCATAACTGGAGGGTATAACGCAACAACTAATTAACTACTAAATAAATGCAGTCGTAAACGTCAAAATTAATATATTTATGGCTTGACTGCTATTTTAAGATCGTAAGCCAAGTAAGTATGCATCTACAACATGTCTATGCAATGAAATCGAGGAATTGACTAATACTTGGGACGGACGTAAGCGTATACGACGCTAATCAATTAGGTACCAACTTTATACCATTGAATTACCAAGAAATGTGAATCGATACATCGTCGTAGAATTCCGAGTCGTGCCAAGTTGTCTGTGGGACATATGTAACATAGTTTTAAGACCCAAACTCCTCAATATCATCTTCCCTTCCGGAAAACAACGGCCGACTTAAAATCGTAGAGATAATAACTAAATAAATAAATAACGCAATTTTAATTTTTATGTATTTTTTAAACTTAAAAGTAGCGAAAATACATAGAAAATCATAAATATGTAATATCTTGGCGACTATAAATTATTCCTAAAGAGAGGCAGCCTGGACTCTAGGACTAGACCAGAGGCACAATATAGAGAATATACTGAGGATCGTACCTGCGAGGTACGGACAACAGCAGATCAATGGTAACACTTGCAGTGCGATTTTAAATCTTACGTCAAAATCGTCCAAAGTGTTACACTTGATCTGCTGTCAGATATATGAGCCGCAATCTCACGCTAAAGCTAGGCTAATGTAGATCTATTTGAATCTAAGTGTAACTTTGTATAATCTACAATTTGTATCACAAAGTCCCGTTATCGCAATCAAGACTCGCTACGCTTCCATTTTGGGTTAGACGCGGCGTTCCAGCCTTGATACAGTTTGAAACTAAGTATTAAATGAGATACACTCATAATAGACGTTATCTCATTGTTTTATCATCTTATTATGGCCCCGTCAAGAACAAGCTTCAAGTCGATTCTCTTTAAACACTTCAAAAGGAAGAGTAATGGTTATAAGCCAAAAATGAGGGACGGACTTTTACAAAACTTGGAAATGTAGGCCGTTTTCATAAATCTGCCATCATTAATAGTTTTTTTTTGTGTTCCCACCCCAACATATAGGGTACAGGTCTTATTACTCGTACATCGGGGGCAGGCCGACCTAAGATATATCTGAAAACCTACATATTTTTTTATTATTATTCACGGGGATATGCAGATTTCCTTTCCACGATATTTTCATTCACCATTTTGAGAGCATTCGATAAATGTATCTAAGTTGTTCAGTAGATATGTTTAGAAAGACTTAACTAACTCAAACGACTGTACCACTAAATTAATTCAGTTAATTTCAAAAGCCAAGACCATCTTCTCGCAGCGTCTCTTCAAATTAGAGACTCACGATTATGACATACAATTCAAGCCTATGTCTAGAGGGACTAAACGATGGTACCATTATACTAATTCAGTTCACAAGCCAATACCATATTCTCACAGCTCTTTAAGTAGCTTAGCTTAAGAGCTTTTCTCAGCCTCACGATTACCTAAAGTTTAAACTAAACCAGGGAGACTAAACGAAGTCTAAACGACTGTACCAATTACCGCTATGCTAATCCAGTTCCCAAGCCAAGACCATTTATTGGGAGTGATTTTATCGTTCAAACTGGAGCACCCTTCCTCGCGCTAACTAATGTATATTTATCAATTACCACATATTATGTCACTGCGCTCGCGCTGCGCACCACTCGTGCTATCTATTTAATTCATCGCGACCACGGAGTACGGAAAAGAGAGGAGACAAGACAGTGTCGTTGCATGTCGTGAAACAGCCTACAGTTCAAAGAACATCAAGTGTAACACTTTGGAAGTTTGGACCGTTCTTATTATCTGCGTCGTAAGAGTTCAAATCTTACTGCGAGTGTTACCATTGATCTGCTGTCGTACAAGTGAGTCATGACGTCAACCAAGGCTGATGTAGGCTTTGCTGACATTATAAGAGCAGTTGCCGTAACGATCGCGGATAAACAATAACAAAATGACAGGATTTTGACTTCAAATGATTCCTGTCAGTCCTCTCTGTCATAAAGATACTTCAATGCTTAATACCTCCAGAGCCCATGCCGTTTAAGCTACAGGTGGCAACAAAGGAACCGATATACACACATACACCGGAAATCTTGTCCTACTCTATTTTATCGTCTTCCTCTTTTCGGTAGTAGCATCTATCGCGAATTAGCTATAGCCGCGTAGTTTTCACCTCTCCCCTCACCTGTGCGACACTTGGTTTTAAAGAACGGCAGCTCCTCCATTATTTTGTACTCCGTGATCTCGACCAACGCTTATTTAAAGCGAACTCTACGCAGATGTAGGGTTACCGACCGGAATATTTCAGTTGCACCTGCATGACTGCATACGAACGTGAAAATCGTTTGCCTCTCTGATACACTGAATATGTATCAAAATATTTTTGAATGAAATACTTTTACTCATGGAGGTATTTCAATTTTCAATTCTCTTCGTGATTGGTAATCCGTGGGTATAATAGTGAATGATATATTGCAATTTAAACAAATATTACATTTGGTACTGTAGTATTTAAAGGGCGTTCAGCTCAGCATAATGCTGTGACACAGCTCACATGCGCCTGGTATTCAGTTACCTTCATGGCTACATGCAATACTACCGGATGTATACCGCAGCCCAGATCAAGTGTCTTATTTTGTAAACAAATATGATCGTCTAATTACCTGTTATCACAACAGGTGATTAGTTATTTAATTTAACACTGAAGGAACCGATTGATTGAACCTGCTCATCATTGTGAAAATAATGTGATAATAACTATACAATAATCACATAACAGCTTAAAATGTTAGTAGGGTAGGGTAGTCTTTGTTTACAAGATAAGACACTTGATCTGGGCTTCGGTTTAGATGTAGGCGACATTGTGTGAACGTGAGTGTTCTGTGTGTGAGGCCGATATTCATTCACGGACAGTTTTGAGCATTTGCTTAGCGTGAGTTCGCTCTCACGACTGTCAAAAATGGATCACAGGCCGTACGACTTTCAAAACTGTCTATGACTTCGACCTGAGTTCGTGTGAGAGATTCGAACCTGCTACGTCGGTGCTGCAGTCACACCATAGCTTAAACCTCGATAACTTGTGATTCAATAACTTTTGATCGACAGTTTTTGATGATTATTGTCAGTTCTTGTCATTTTTGACAGTTCTTGTCATTTTTGATAATTCTTGTAATTTGGACAGTTCTTGTCATTTTTGACAGTCTTGGTACGTTTTATCAACGTCGGTCAAAAGTTATATCGGCCATATGTCTGTCGGGCGAAAGTCGTGTCGACCATCTGTAGTTGGTCAAAAGTTATATCGGCCAAATGTTTGTCGGGCGAAAGTCGTGTCGATCAATTGTAGTTGGTCAAAAGTTATATCGGCCAAATGTTTGTCGGGCGAAAGTCGTGTCGATCAATTGTAGTTGGTCAAAAGTTATATCGGCCATATGTCTGTCGGGCGAAAGTCGTGTCGACCATCTGTAGTTGGTCAAAAGTTATATCGGCCAAATGTTTGTCGGGCGAAAGTCGTGTCGATCAATTGTAGTTGGTCAAAAGTTATATCGGCCAAATGTTTGTCGGGCGAAAGTCGTGTCGATCAATTGTAGTTGGTCAAAAGTTATATCGGCCAAATGTTTGTCGGGCGAAAGTCGAGTCGATCAACTGTAGTGTCGGTCATATGTCGTTCGGGCAACAGTCTGTCGTCAACCCTAATTTAGAAGGAGAGCGCGTGCTGCGTTTGAGTGTGACGGGTGTACCAGTGGGTCTGAACTGAACATGTCGCGTTTAGCGGTGTTAAGGTTAATGGCGCTATTTGTTCGGAGTGGAGATGTTATCGCCCGCAGGCAGCAGGACGCGGACACTTTATTGTATACCTACATAAGCCGTAATAAGATATAATAGTCCTATAGTCTGTCCCAGTACAATTTACCATGGATCGAAACAAACATGGCGTTTGAAAGTTCAACAAAAACAATATCAAACTAATTAGTGATTGGAATTTTTCGATATTTCCTGTCTGAACAGACTCATTTGAGTCACTGGTCAAATTTGGCTAAAGCAATGGATCGTGATCATTAGTAACTAAGTCCGGTTAGTGGTTTGTTTACCTCCATGGAAAATTGGATTGGAGTAGGGTATTATTGGGCATTTCAAAACACATTCCATTCCTTCGCAAACGTTCGTTGACACTCACGTTGCTCGGATGATCATGCGTTTCGAAAAACCCAAAAACACGCTACCGTAGTATGACAATTTTCATGGGATCGTAAAAATGTTACGAATGTCTGCAGATTAACGGATATCGTTTGCGTTGCATACGCTATTATGGAACATGTTCGTTAACGTAACACTGTTAACAGACGTGTTGGTTGTAGGATATAGGTGATAGAAATAAATAAAATGTTAACATACCCAAATTTCTCTGCTGATTGATTCACAAGTTCATAACTACAACATCTAGATCTTTTTTTTTTTTGCTTTCCGTGCGAGGAGAAAATCCTCATGGATACACCGCGCCCGTACGCGATAGCATGCCCGACTTCACTGAGAAGGTGACTCAGTGACCTACGGACTAAAAACTCCCCGATCTAGATGGAGTGTCTATAAAGTCACCGAGACCCAAGTCGATGATTACCATATTAGTTTTTTCGTCAGAATGCGAATAGTCTAGAAATAACAAAGGATCATTCCATCATGGACTCGATATGCCAATGTCTAAAACGCCATCTGACTACTCAACCTCAAGGACGGTCATCTTCTCGAGTTGGTTGGTTTTAGAACTCTGCTCTTGTCACACAACACAAAGTTTAGAGTTCTATAAAGTAACTGTTTTGTTTCACTAGATCTTTCAGAATGTCTATAAAGTCACCGAGACCCAAGTCCATGATTATCTTATTAGTTTTTCGTCAGAATGCGGATAGTCTAGAAATAATAAAGGATCATTCCATCACGGACTCGATCTGTTAATGTCTAGAACTCCATCTGACTACCTCAAAGACAACCACCTTCTCGAGTTGGGAAGAGTTAGACCTATACTCTAATCACATAACACACACTTTTATAGTCTTATTCGTATAACATAACTGTTTTGTTTCACTAGATCTTTCACAATGTCTATAATGTGACCGAGACCCAAGTCGATGATTATTTTATTAGTTTTTCGTTAGAATACGGATAGTCTAGATATAATAAAGGATCATTCCATCACGGACTCGATCTGCCGATATCTAGACTTCCATCGAACTACTCAACCTCAAATACAATCACCTTCTTGAATTGGTTATGATTAGACCGTCGACTCTAGTCATACAACACAAACATTTCAAATTATCTAATTATTATTTTAAGTTCTTCATCCTGAGTTAACTGCACTTTGTAAGCGGACTATACACTGAAAAATTAAAAATACGATTCAATAACCAGTTTGGTTGCGTGAACGTTTTATACAATATTTGTCTAAAAACACTATAGATATTAGCACACTGAACATTGCACTAAAACATATGGTAAAATATTACTGTGTATATGTGAGGGTCCTCAAATTGTATGCCATCGACATTAATGCGAAAATCTGCAAAAATGAATGTTGAAAAGCTGTAACAAGCATCACATTGATATGTACTAGGACAAGTAGATTGCACTATCAGAGTTTGGAGTGCAATTTTTGTTATACTATCCCCAGCTCCCTAACATTACATCTATAGTTAATGTAAGCATTGTCACTGACAACAACAATTTGTCAGCGATTGTTCTAAGTACAGTCAAACGTAAAAATGTATAAACAAGGTATATTGTTGAATACATTTTCAATTGAATACGAGTATATACTACATACAACAATTTATTTGACTACATTTTAAAATCATTATAAATGTATTATGTATATTTGCAATAATACTTGTAATAATAATATTTATTTATTTATTTCATTAAAGATCAAAATCCCAGCGCCTTTACAGGTTTTCACCCAAGTCGACGATGGTAACTTAATTAATTACAATTCACCCATTCACCACTAGATTATATAAAGCAAAGAGTTAACTATGAAGTAGTAAACTCAATTAGATTCATAACATCAGACCTATCCTAACCAAATGTGCGGTAGGTTAGGCTGCGCATAAGCTGAACGTCTTGAGCGCGATTCCCACAGAGAAAGTATTTTTTATGCTTGACATTTAAAGTGTGATAATAATAATAATCAAAATGAATCAAAAAGTTAAATAAAAACATTGAGTTTTTATTACAAGGTTACATATTTTCCCAATTGACTGTACATCCTTAGATCAAAATTGCTGACAGACATTATAATAAGTAAGCTGCCTATACTATTTTTGCTGCATCAACATTGGCGCACCTCGTGTTAGGTACGTGTAAATCATGTCGTGCAGTGGGTGCTATAATATATGTCTACATTAAGATAATATACTTATATACGATACATAGCTTACTATAGGATTTAAATAGATCATAAAAGGTGAAAACAATTGTACATTTTCATCTTACAGAAAGTAAGTAACCATCTTCTGATGAGCTGTCTAATAAATCTAATAGTGAAGTCGTATTACCTGTATTTATATAAATCGATCAAAAAGTTTGTACTAGTAGTATTTGCTTTTATGAGACTGAAATGATTTCATAATACATTAACATAATCTTACCTGTTTGTGATACTTAAAATATATAGTAACAGAAATATTATAGCATCACCATGTGCGACAACCTTTTGCCACGCATGTTGCGCAAACCATTTTTGCTAAGTAAAAGGTTATGCATAAAGCATGTTGTACAGCGGATGTTATAATTATTTTTACCTTAAGATAAAATATCGCTTACTATACAATCCACATGAATCATCGCATAAATGGTGAAGACAATGTACATTTTCATCTTGCTGAACAGAATCATCATCTGATGAGCTGTCTAATGCATCTAATAGTAAAGCGGTATACCTGTATACTATAAATCAAACAAAAAGCGTATTAGAGCAGGCTTTCAAGAGACTGATAAGATTTCATACCTGTTATCTTATATTATCTGTTTCTGATTTCTTAATATATTATCGTAACATAAAATATTATAGCATCACCATGTGCGATATCCCTTAGGTATTCATGTTATGATATGTAAACGGTTTAATCATTGCAACATATTATAAGTACAGTCAAACATAAAATCTTTTTATAGCATTCTTGCAAAATAATTTTTTTTATTGTTATTCAGGTTATTCAAATGCAGACACAAATTCTTCTATAATTAATTACCTATCAATAATGTTTGTTTCATAAAGTCTTTCAAAGGACTGTATATAATTTTTCGGTAATAACACAGTCATGTTTGAAACATTTGTGAAGATTGATTAGTGACGATAAAAGTATAAAATACATTTCACGAATTCTCTAATAGATCTATAATAGGTAATATACAATTTCTGCATGCCTTAAGGTAAACTGGAAGAAAATGCCGCAAGGCATTAAGTTCGCTCGATACATAAAATGTAACAAAGATTAAATAAATAAATAAATAAATAATATATTATTTTAATATTTTATACATACATAATTATGTGCTCGACTGTATCCTCAAAGAAAACGCTGACGGAAGTGCAATACGATGTGCGTTTAGTGTACGGTTTCAAATTAATTAGGTCATTGCGACACATTTTCCTTAAATATATTTAAAATATAAATTATGCTTATTTAGCACCATGTAAGGTGTAGTAAACCTTTTATTCATAAAAATGAATTCAGTCAAAGTCAAAGTCAAAGTCAAAATAATTAAAATATTAGAAATGAATTATTAAGAAGTAGAAACGAATGAATAAGATTACTCGACTGGTTACGATATACGGTTGTAACATAACACGTTTATCTGTTCATTACTTGTTCTTAATATTATTAATGAGCTCTATGTTGACCTATAAATGAATATTGTATCAATAAGTTATTGCGACATAAGGAAACATCGTGAGGAAACCAACAAAACACAGCATATTCTTGTGTGCGTGCAAAATAGGGTTGGACTTTTTACAAAGTGGATCATCCCTTTAGAATTATAAAAGATCCTAATAAATCTCTAGCTAGCAAACTCGTATGTAATATCTGCCCTGAGTTAATTAACCATTCAAACGCAGAAAAAATTACGCGTATAATAAGAACGATGTAAAGTCCAAAGTGTTACACTTAAAAAAAGTATGATCAATAAAATGTTGACGACCCCTGTCAGCGTCACCCGAAATTCGTGTTTAAATGGTGCTAACGAATTAGCTCATCCAAATTGTCTTCAAGTGAACTTCAGCAAGGTTACTCTACCCTAAAGTGAAGAAGTGCTCGACCTAGTACCTACCTAACTAAGTATTTTTTGTGAAACTCAGAATCCGGTGCATCTAAATCATGTAAGTACGTAAATCCTACTACTGTTACTGATTTATTTTTTTATTTCTTGTAAATATGTCGCTGACGAACAATCAGGGATAACTCATGGATCGAACACTGATATTCCTAATAAAACACAGCACCTCTCTGAATGTAGAGATTAAATTATTTATTTTACATTTTATTTCATTTTACAGGTCTGACTCTGAATATTACGTGCGCAAGAACGTGAACACAGCGAAGTCAAGCCACGAAGAACCTGCACATCGGTTCGCAACCCTCGACTCCGATGACGATGAACGAGTGTAAGTTTACATTAAATATATTAGGTGCTATGTTAATGTAAACATTACGTGATCATCATTTCGATATGCTCTATTCGAATCCATTATGTCTAATTAATTTATTGTTACCCCTTTCAGAAGCATTCGCGGAACACCCAAGTCTAAATCGGTGACAAAGAAGATCGCTGCTGCTCCGAAGCGGAAATCAAAAGCAAGCAACGCTCCTGCTCCTGCTCCTAAACGTGCTACCCTTGACAACGAAAGACAAGCCTTCACCGAGGTCTTTGACAGCGGTGACGAAAGTGAGGCGAGGAGTGCGAGAAGTATCGCGTTGGAGAGAGCGAACCTTACGTCAGCGCTGTCGCGGAGGGTTGCCGACGG
This sequence comes from Tachystola acroxantha, assembly GCA_963506565.1. Taxonomy (NCBI): domain Eukaryota; kingdom Metazoa; phylum Arthropoda; class Insecta; order Lepidoptera; family Oecophoridae; genus Tachystola; species Tachystola acroxantha. The sequence continues at coordinate 8,823,877 of OY735887.1, forward strand.
GGTTCTGCGGAGATACCAGCAACTGGAGGGCAATTTGTTTGTCGAGGTTCGGGTGTACAACACCGCGGATATTGCGAAAGTGGACCCTAGGAACCGACACGAAAAAGCGAGCGTAAGCCTAAAATATCGCGTAAGTGATGACAGCCCAGAGTTGGAATCACTAAGAAACTTTTTGAAGGAAGTGAAGAAAAAGTTTACGGAAGAAGGAAAATTTTTTGCAGATCGAAAATAGATGAAGAACTCTAAAATTACTATAATTTATATTTCCGTACAAGTATTTATAAATTAAAATTCAAATAAATATTACTTCATACTATTTGTACATTATAATATCATTATATTAAACCTATACCATTATGGCCCACAAATCCGTTTATTGTACGGTTTGTGATCAATCAATTAAAAGCAAGGCTTTTTCAGGTCATCTAAAAAGCATACAACATAAGAACAATAATGCTGTACAAATAAATGAAAACATTGATAAAATTCAATCTGCATTTAGAAATCGCATTGCATCATACCGTTTGCGACATCCATCACCTACTAGACGTGGGAGTGAGAACGAGACAACTAGTTGTTTGCCAGTTGAATATCTAAATAAACTCAGTTCGTTAGTACGTCAGCTATTCGACGCTAGAATCAGCTCTTACAATGCGATAAAGGTAAATTTAGAGCTGTTTTCTGAATACGCTTTACCAAAAAATGATTCAAAGGAAACAAAGTCTTTCAATACGGAAAATATAGTTCTATGTCGAAATTATGATTTTAAAGAAGTATTTCGGAACATGAAAAATATTATTTGTAAAAAAATGGATGAGTTTCAACAACGAGATAGCGGTTGGACTTTTCTAAGAAATCTGTATCTTGAAGTAAATATTAACAAATACACTCCGCTGAGGGCTTCTAGTTTTATCGCTTTGCCGAAATTTTTAAAACATAAGCGATCATGTGTCAATATAAAAAATTATGATAATTTCTGCTTCTTATGGAGTGTGATAGCATCTCTTTTTCCTGCAAAAAATAACCCGAATAGAGTATCCTCTTATCCTCATTTTAAGGATATACTAAATGTGCAAAATATGAGTTTTCCGGTTTCCCTTTCTGATATAAAAACTTTCGAAAAAAATAATCGTAATGTGAGTGTGAACGTGTATGGTATTAGTAATAACAAACATATTGTCGGACCGCTTTACAAAACGCACTGTCGGCAAAATCATCATGTTAATTTATTACTGCTAGAAAACGGATCTCGTTCACATTATTGTTTAATTAAACATTTGAACATTTTATTGAGAACACAGTTAACTAAACATCATGGTAAAATATACTTTTGCGATGACTGTCTGATGTTTTTTGACAGCGAATGTAAATTAAATTCACATGTATGTGGTAGTGTCGCGACAGTTCTTCCGAACAAGGGGACCATAATTCAATTTAAGCATTTTGAAAGGATGCAGCATATACCTTTTGTTATTTACGCTGACTTCGAGTCATTTTTAGAGCCTTGTACGAGCGACACTTCCACCTCTACATTCACAACTACAACTCAAAAACATGTTCCAGCAGCTTTTGGTTATTACATTGTGTGCTCATATGACAATACCCTCAACCGATACAGATCATACAGAGGTCTTAATTGTGCCGAAAAATTCACTGAGTATCTTCAAATCGATATTATAAAGATTCATAAGATATTGAACACTAACAAACCAATTGTATTTACCGACATCGATTTACAAAATTTTAATAACGCAAAAGTCTGTCATATATGTTCGCAAATGCTTTTTGACGAACGAGTCCGCGATCACTGTCACCTGACAGGGGTGTACAGAGGCGCAACGCACACCTACTGTAACATTCGATTTGCTTTACCTAAATTCATCCCGGTCTATTTTCATAACCTATCAGGCTACGACTGTCATTTATTTATAAAGGAACTAGGTGATATGAAAGGTCCATTGAAAGTGGTAGCTAAAAATAAAGAAAAGTACATATCGTTTACAAAACTATTCATTACAGAGGACGGAGGGCTAGTACCTGTTCGTTTCGTTGATTCATTCAATTTTTTAGCTACTAGTTTACAAAAACTCGCAGAAAATTTAAACAAAGAGGATTTTATACATCTATCACGATTTTTTTCAGATCCACTGCAATTTGATTTAATGCGATGTAAAGGGGTGTATCCGTATGAATATATAACTGGCTGGAACATATACAAAGAAACTTCTCTACCACCGCGAAAACGTTTCTTTAATAAGTTAATGAATGAAGATATACCTGAGTCTGACTATAAACACGCCTTGAATGTATGGAACATATTTGGTTTACGCAATTTAGGCGAATATACCGATTTGTACTTAAAAAGTGACGTATTATTACTAACAGATATCTTCGAAAGTTTCAGGAAAACTTGCACAAAAAATTATAAATTGGACCCATCGTTTTACTTAACAGCTCCAAGTTTAAGTTTTGATGCTATGTTACTTAAAACTAAAGTTCAATTACATCTTATTGATGATTTAGAGATAATTCGTATGATACAGAGCGGTATACGCGGAGGAGTTTGTTTATGTTCAACTCGGTATGCTAAGGCAAATAACAAATATTTATCTCACTATGACCCGGACAGTCGTAGTAGCTACTTAATATACATAGACTGCAATAATTTATATGGATTTGCTATGTGTGGTTATTTACCACATTCTGATTTTGTTTTAATGAACCAGTTAGACATTAATAACCTCAACATTCTAACAGTGCCAAATGATTCCATGCATGGTTATATTTTAGAAGTGGACTTAGAATATCCAGAATACCTCCATAATTTACATAATGATTTTCCTTTTTGCCCACAAAAATTCAAACCTCCAGGCTCAAACTCTTCTAAACTTATTCCAAATTTATACGATAAATATAGATACGTAATTCATTATATTCATTTAAAAACGTGTATAGCAAATGGATTAATATTAAAAAAAATACACAGGGTAATAAAATTCAAGCAAAGTCCATATTTGAAGGAATATATTGATCTAAATACAAAATTAAGGCAAAGTGCACGCTCGGCTTTCGAACAAGACTTTTTTAAATTATTGAATAATAGTATCTTTGGCAAAACTTTGGAAAATGTAGAACATCGGGTTGATGTAAAGTTAGTCAATCAATGGCAGGACAGTACCAATATCACCAAAAAACAATATACAGCCAATAGATACATATCGAGACCGAATTTTCATAGTGTGACAATTTTCTCAGAAAATTTCGTAGCTGTTCAAATGAAACCTGAACGAGTGGTTTTAGACAAACCGATTTACATCGGTTTCACCGTTCTAGAGTTATCCAAAAGCCATATGTTTGATTTCCATTACACTGTTATGAAACCATACTACAAAGACAATATTAAATTATGTTATACAGATACAGATAGCTTTCTATATTCTATAGAGACAGAAGATATATATAAGGATATTAACATGAAATTCAAACCATATTTTGATACCAGTAATTACTCGGTTAATAATTTGTACGGAATCAAATGTGACAACAACAAAATTCCTGGTTTATTTAAAGATGAGTTCGGCGGAGAAAATATAGCTGAATTCGTAGGCTTACGATCCAAATTATATTCTATAAAAACCGAAAATTCCGAGATTAAGAAAGCAAAGGGTGTAAAAAAATGTGTTGTTAAAGGTTTAACACACAATGACTATAATAAAGTTTTAAAAACCAACGATGTCATTAGAAGAAAAAACATTTATTTTAAATCGTTGAAGCATGAAGTATTCACACAGGAATTAAATAAAATAGCGCTTTCAGCTAACGATGATAAACGCATTATATTAAAAAACAAAACGTCGACCCGTTCTTGGGGTCATTATCAGAGCACATTTTGAATTCGCTTAACGTATTTCACTAATAAAATTGTATTATAATTATCTAAGATGGCCGAGGGATATTTAGCCGATATTATAATTCTGAAACATTCTTATTATTACTCTAATATTGAAATAACAAGCGGACTCTGGCCAATTAATGACTTCTTACCACAAATTTATGTGAAGCTTGAAAATTACTGTATATTTTGGTCTCCAGAAGAATGGGAAACTATTTATAATGAGTTTAAAATGATCGGACAATATAAAAGTAACTATGACTCATGTCAGTATAAGTTGTATAGACTCATGTATTGTGATAAACGATGTCCTGATTATTATGTACACCAAGTATTTTCTGCTATTAATATGTATGGTCACTGTATAGATATAAGATTGAAAAGTCTAGAAATAGAATACCTAAAGGTAAAGCCAACTGTGAACAAAATTCAATCTGTGCTTACGAATACGTATTTATCGCCATCCAATATTGAGACGTTATTGGATTATTACACTAACGATTATTCACTGGTTGAAAAAGAAATGGCTATTCTAGCAATTGATTGGTTCACAAAATTTGTATTCAATTGACTATAATAATTATAAGTACTTAATTTAACGATAAGATTTCTATAAGTATTACTTAAATAATGTAAAATATGGTTGATAAATATATTATTTTAAAGGGTACTCAGTATTTTTTTTCGTTATATAAACCTATTCTAAACCATTCATGACATTCAGTAATATAATCACACACAACAATAATTTGCAAACCACATCAAAATAAAATCACTGACGCTTTGCGAAGAGCCTCGCTGCGAGTACCTTGGCATGTCTAGACAAGTTTTTGATGACGAAGCTCATTCGCGCGATTGGTGTGTGCTAATAAATTAATTTAAGTAGTCAATATTTAACACTCGAAGAGACGATACAGAGAGACGATAATTAATAATGTCGGCTAACTCAACTCGGAACTATTATCCAAAAGCAAACTATATAACAACACTGTCAGATACAAGACTACCTAAGTTCTCTATAAAGATTGAAGTGTGCAAATTCACGGAGAAGGAAACAGTTATTGAAGACCGCACCGTAACCCGAGCCAACTACCTCGTCTACGATAACGAAGACCAAGTAATGCAGTCCGCCACGCATACGTTATTTTTAATAACAAGGGAATTGGGAGAACGTGCAGACAGCAACTATGTAAGTATCCTATTTCTAAACTTAACTTGTTTTAATAACGGAAGTATTGTTATAGATGCTATTGCAGGTTTTTTATATGAAGCGATGTGGGTTGTAATGTTTTATATAGTAATTGTTAATATCTCTTGTTTCAGGTAGCCACAGTCTACGAACAGCAGTGTGAAAAAAAATAGTTCGACATTAGCATTAATATGAAGTGATATTCTGTAGTAACTAATTAGTAAAAAATGTAAGAGGTAATTGTAATTTCTTAGTTCACTTAAATGAAATAAAATGTTGTTAAAAAATTGGTTTTATTATCTATACTTAACTTAATATAAGAAAACATACAAAGTTAAACTTACGCTACATTAAACATAATAATATGCAATATTGGTATTTACCAAAGATAATTGTTATCAATACACCATTTTTTTATACATATTGCATTTTTTAAAGCACAATATTTTTTATGAGTTAAGCAGTTTAAGTAAGTTGTAGAATTACAGTATTTTTTATGCAACGTTAATAAATTAGGACATCCATTTTCACCCACGTCTGTAATTATTGAGCAATTTTGACATAAATCAGCAATCCATTTAATTTTCTCTTCACCCTTAACTATTATCTTTTTATAAGCTAATACAGGTGAAATTATTCTTTTAAACTCACGATAGTCGATGTAACCTTCTCTCCATAAAATACCTCTGTTTCTTTCTAACCAGAGAATACCCTTTTTTTCTTCACAAGATAAGTTACAAAAAGAATAAGGAGGTTTAACTAGAAATACCTGGGTATATTCTTGTGTAGCCAGAGCCAGTTCTTTAATTATAAAATTATTATTGCAATCAGAAAAACCTTGTATATCAACAATTATGCAATCTTGATTCATGATATCTTTTTTACAATATTACTTAAGGGTTTATATTCAATAATACAATCGTTTAATATAAGACAGTAAGCTGTAGTTTGATCTGGTAAGGGAGTATCTGTTTCCAATTCCAACCGTATATCCACACTTCCTGTTTGTATTATTTCAGATTGTCGACTACAATCTATTAGATATAAGGGTGCCTTAGTTTTGAAATCGTTATAACTTAGCAACGGATCAGGTCGACGTCCATAATAGAACTGTTGAAATTTTGCGTATTGCTCATATATTAAAGCATAATTATTATTAGCATAATCAATGTTTAAGTTTTCATATGGAAAATAAGTTGAATTCAGAAATACTTTAACGTTACGTAAATTACAATGGTCAAATTGAGACATATCTTTAAGTATCTGATTTTTACGATCAGTTTGTAAGCCTAAAATTACAAACCTAGGTTTCTCAATCTGTGAAGATGTTTTTATCGACCAAGTATGTTTTGAAGTTTGAGGTAATAAAGGATATTCGTACAAATCCCAATTTCTGAATACTAAATTAATTGCACGGTCCTTTTCTAAATGTCTAAGCAGGTTAATTCTTTCACGGTCGGAAACTTTTATGTGAGGAACACGCCATACTAATTTAGTAATCTCAATATCATGAACATATTCTCCAGCGCCTAATTTTAAACAATTCAAATTAGTATTACTACGAATTAGGATGAGTTCATGTTTACAATTCATAATTATTTTATTATAGTCCTCAGCGAAACCTAAAACTTTGTTAAGAGGTAATGATACCGCAAATTTATTTCCCGAGTTTGATGATCCATCGATATTCCACCCCCAACATTTAGATATTTTAGATTCCCCTTCGCTCATTGACAATAGAGCTTTCATAGTCGTAGTAACTCCAGGTTGGCGAACTGTGTCAATTACAACTCCATTGATTTGGTATGAAATCGATTGAAAAAGAAAAAGTACATGATTGTTTGTAAAATTAATATGACTTAATTTTGCTTTGGATTCTCTGTTATAAGCCTGTACATTTCCTTCTATGTATAATGTACTGGCAGAAGGTAAAACATATAAGTCCTGCTGATTAATGGGTATGCGGATCTCATCGTTAATATTAAAACTGGTGACGTATGGATTATACGAATGAAACTCATAACTTTCGATGGAATTGTCATAAGTTGGCTGCTCTGTTATATTTAGGATACTCATTTTAAACCAATAAGTTTGAGAAATTTCACGTTTTCTTTTGTAAGACCTTTTTTAGGTTTTATATTTTTCTTAATTTGTTTAGAAGGTGTTATTCCCTCAACAGCACTATTTGTACTATATTTTTTAATGACAGATCGCGAGTATTTAAGAAAATCGATCATTGTTTTTTTTGAGATGTAAATAGAGTTGAATTTCTTCGTTTCGTAAATTAACTAAGTTATTGTTTACATCCAATATTCTAATATTGATAGAGCTTATGTTTTTACGATTTACAGGAAAATATATTATATTTTTAGGTACTTCGATAATTCTATAACCTGGAGGAACATTTGGTGCAAATTCGTGAATAATATGGCTAGTTTTTCCATTCACATAAGATCCACTAACTATATCACAATCAATCCTCAGCACGGTTGTCGACAGAATGCATACCGGATAACTAGATTCGTGTATTATATTAGCTTTTAGAGTTTCTTTTCCAAAACCTAATATTTTATTTAACGATCCTTCCTTTTCAAAATGTATATCTTTTGAACAAAAAATAGTTGTTTTTAATGTGTTGTTATTGCATTTCAATTTAAATACACAATCCTTAATATGTTCCTTTAAGTAGTCACTAATATCTTGAAGTTCGTACGAACCTTCTGGAATTTCTACGACTCCGTTTTCACCATACCATACTTTATTATTTCTGCTATCTATATTTGGTATTGAGTTGAATGCCGAAAAATATAAAAGACCGCACTCATAATCACCATCGAGTTGTAAAGCAGGGGAATAATTAGTTGTCAAAGATGACTTGGTGTCAGATATTGATAGCGTGAAGTTCATTTTTGTAATGATAACTATAAATATGATAACTTCATTTTAAATGTCTTTTCCAAAAGTTTTTTAAAAAATTTAGACATAGATGACCACAGTTGACGGAATCGAAACTTTGGTAATTATTGTAATTATAAAAGATGTCACTAATATTTTCTAAATACTTAACAAGTTCCAACGGAGGTTTCAAATCCCCAAAACTATCAAAGTACTCGCAATAATTATTTAGTTTAACATAGGCTACCCAGTGCGTTCCATTATTGTTATGATCATCTAAATTGATGATAGCACACTCTACTTTCTTTGGTTTATGCGGCAACTTATCTCTCATATAAACACCTCTAAAGTATGGGATTTTTGTAGCATGTTCAATAATATCTATATTAGTAAGAGCACGCCTAGGTAGCCTATGATTCAGTTTTTTTTTAAATTGTTTAGAAATAATCCACTTCCTTTTTTATATGGTTTGATATATAGACCTTTTCCTAAGGCAATAGATTCCATCATTTTATTATGGCGTTCCGATTCCCTTAGGTTCTGTTTAGATGACTTATAATCATTAACAGCTTTCGCAACACCTGCCGCACCTCCCGCTAGCGCACCTAAAGCCGACAAACCAGCAAATATGGGGATTAAAGGTAGTATACCTCCAGTTTTTGGAATGGGTATTACACGAGGTAACCTCACTCTTGATGTTTTTGAAAGTAGTTTTTTAGCTGCAAGATATGCATATTTTATAGCAGATCTGTGATTCTTAGGTTTCTGCTTTCGTAATTGTTTACGTATTTTTGATACGGCGGTTTTAAATCCCGTAATACCTGCACCTGCTTTTAATTTAGTTTTCATTACTTTGTTTACTAACCACGAGGCAATTTTTTCTCCTGTGCGTGAGTCTTTCGACTTAACCCTTTGTTTAGCCATGTTTAGTAGTTCTAAATCCGCCTTATGACGGTCTTCTAAATTCGAATACTTGGAATATGCTATATCGTGTTGCATACAAGCGTTATCTAACGGATTAATACCTTTATCACCCCGTAACAATCTTTCTTTTAGTCTAGTACCAGGTCCACAATAATTGTATCCAGGTAAATGTAATTCAAATGGCAAATTATTAATTACACTATTGAGAAGTCCTCCTCCTTCAATAACCATCAAATATAATGATCTTACAATAAATACATACACGTTATATAGGTTTCATACAATAGATTTTTTATTAATCCAACTATTTTCAGTATCATTAAGACCCAACCATTTTACAAACAATTGATTACCCTTCCTTTTTAAAACCTTTTCCACCAAGTATATGTCACCATTCATCGTTTTTTGAAGCTCCTGTTCATAAAATGTACCCAAAATCATTTGTTTTCGCTGATCTTCAATTCGGTAAGTAATCGGATTAGTATTGTTTACTTTTGTAATTGTAAATATTTCAGCGGACCAATTTGGAGTATATCCTTTTTGAAAATCTCCTTTATATTTGCTAATACGAACATGATCTCCAACATTGAATTTACTACATTTTTTTATGATAGACATCTTCTGTGACAGTTTAATGTTACTCATGATAGTAGATTCATTGTTGTAGTTTACGTCTATAGGTTTATAGTGAGTTATTCGATGTACAGTATTATTATAGGAGTTAACAATGTTTTCTAAAGGTTTTCTAAACCAATTATAATTACCAATATAACTAAAATACTTATAAAGCCTGCCTTTCAAAGTCCTAATCACTCTTTCCACAATGGAAGCTTTTTTAGTTGAGTATGTAGAATAATGATTAATTTTGTTTGAAGCCATCAGATTTTGAAATATATTATTATAAAATTCTTTACCTAAATCAGTCTGCAAATTAACAGGTATTCGACCAGAAGAAACAAGTATTATATTAAATAAATTCGAAATTTCCGACTTAGTTTTCGTTTTAGATGGCATTGCCCAAACAAATTTAGAGAAGGCATCTATTATAACTAAAATGTATTTATAACCTTTGTTATCCTTTGCTAAACTTTGCATATCAATTAAATCAGCTTGCCATAAATCATCAATACCTTTTAAACACACATACCGTCGAATGAAGTTTTTTCTTGCTGCTCTATGAATTTCATCTACAACTTGTTGTTTACTCATTTCATTACCTACACTTTTGGGATCTTAATGATTGAATCTATATCAGATTTCGTATAATAGTAAGTCTGCAGATATTTTTTGATTGTAAATGTTAATTTGTTCAGTTCGTCTACTATTTTCTGACTTGTCCAAAATTGATTAATAAATTTATCAACATATTCCTTATTCACAGCATCGTCAGCTTCTAATGGGATGCTAACTCCTTTTAATCTCACTGAATTTATATTAATTTCGCCATCTTCGATTTTTAATAAATCATCAGTTTTCAATTGTACTGATGTACGCAAACGCTTATGAACGTGATGACCGAATTTATCGATATTCATTCCCCTCAGAACTGCATTAACCGATAGTTGATAGTTGACTGTCTTAATATAGAAAAATCCGACATATAAATATTTATTTAATTAAACCACTTTCACGTAATTCTTCAATGATGGATATTATTTCATTATCTAATCCAGTGTTACCAGCATCTCGAGAAGCTACCAATAACTTTAACCGATTAACCAATTCATTGGGATCATCCCAATAAACATAATCCACGTTTGGATTAAGTTTCTTAATTACAGACAATCCGGATCCTTGCGACATGCTTTCCGTGCTAACACAATTTTTAGCTAATTTTATGAATAGAGGTCTAATTATCTGCGTATACTTTCTTCCCTTGTTACTTTTAATTGGTTTTGAGGGATCGTAATCACGACGATGAGCATTAGTAACTATTAACATTTTCTTATAGTTAAGTCTGTCATCTTCTTTTATTAAACTTAAATCTGGTGATTTTTTAAATAACAGTTCCATTAGCCCTAAAGTTTTAACGTATGGTTTTCCACCAACTATAATATGGTAATCATTTAAAGACACTGATGACATTCCCATCATAAGTTTTCCTCTTTCTCTTCTGACACCGAAAGGAATATTTTCATCGACGATATCTGACATTGACCATGATGAAGGACGTGGACTAATACTTTTGCTAGTTTTGAAAGATGTACCGCTTGTATCATGTTTGGAATCATCACTATCACTTAACTCGTCATCCTCCTCAGTTTGAAGATCAGACGTATTACCTTTTACAGGAGCATCATAATAATTGCTGTCATTAGAACTACTATTTCCATCATAAGGATAATCATCATCTTCTGATACATGATAGCGAACACCTTTTTTTACTGTATGTGTAGGGGTACGACTGACCTTTCTCTTCATAATTTTATTTATTTTTGGAGTTACTATTTCATCGCATGTCTTAGAATTCTTAATTGATAACTGTTTTAATGGATCTGTTATCGGTTTTAAAACGGACTCCATGACTATATCATTATTAGTTTTGATGTCGCGCATTATTTGAATTTTCTTTTTAAGTGATTGGGTAGATTTCAGAACCTGTTTTTTCAACTCCTTCTCTTCGTTCATACTTTATACTTTAGCACTATACTTTACAGCGTTGAAATTATCAATGACCGTAAAAACCATAACATGTTTATTATAAACATCTATTGAAAATTTATGAATGTATCAAAAGTCTTTCTATAATAGCCTTTATTCTTCTCACAGTCCTTGTTTATTACTAAGTAACTGTAAGGGTTGCTCCATATTTCCGAACACATATCTCGGAACTGAGTCCATGTCATATCTGTATTAACATGTTCATCGTATACATGATGAAGGTTAACATCATCTTGCTTGAAAAGAATAACGAGGTTAGCATTGTCACGAATTAACTGCTTCGGAATTTTTGAATAGGTTTGGTTTAAGTAAAAACAGTCTATATTTTTATGTCTGCCCATAGCAAAATAATCACGTATGTTGTTTTGATTTTCACATGCAACATCGTCAAAAATTATAACTGAATTAGGAGCGGCTTCATGAGGACTCAAAACTTCCTCGTTATCACGATATTTTATAAAAGATATCTCTGATACATTTTGGAACACCTTTTCTAAAAACACGTACTTTGGTTGAAATAAAGTCTTGGAATACAGGTACACGTTTCGAAAATGTAATCCATTTTCATGTAAAAGTAGTCCAAGCATTAAATTAGTTTTACCGCAGTTAGAAGGTCCAGAAATAATACACCGAATTGAATTAGGTAAAAGTTTTCCATGACGGGCTATGCTTCTGTTGGCTTGAACACAAATTTTCTCCAGCTTCAAAGAATGAGGTTGTTTCACAAATTTCATGTTTGCATTTAAACAGATAGCTTACGTGAATTAAGTACGTAACAGCTTGATGATCTACGCAAAATGATGGGAGTGTAAATTTCCGAATGTTTTTATACATTAGATAAGAATTTTGTGTTTATAAATCATAACGAATCCGTTATGTACTTGTATTTTTATTGTCTTATTGTGTTACGTTAACCTGCAGACAGTCATGACATGTTGCGATACTGTGCATTAGCGTTTTCAACGTGAAAATTGTCACACTACGGTAGCGTATTTTTGGGTTTTTCGAAACGCATGATCATCCGAGCAACGTGAGTGTCAACGAACGTTTGCGAAGGAATGGAATGTGTTTTGAAATGCCCAATAATACCCTACTGATTGGGATTGGGACGTACTAAGTTCAGAATGTTTTTATTAATTTTAGCTTCAACCACTTCAACTAAGCTGAAAGCTTGTACTAGATTGAATGTCAATATTTGTTGCCCTTTAATACGTATTATGTTTAGTTTTCAAGATCCTATGTCTCACCTCTTGTATGGTGACAAACCTCTGTACGCCGTAGTCTAACCGCCCTAGTCATTGGGCTTCATCATCATCACCAGTCTATTTATATTGCCCCACTGCTCGGGACATGATCCACCACGCGGGCCCAGTGCGGATTGGCGGATTTCACATTCTTTAGAATTTTTTTCTTCGTCTATGGCATGCAGGTTTTATTGGTGGCACTTCACTTGGCTATTCGTATTCACTACTGGGTGTTTGTCGTATTTGGCAAATACTTGATGTACATACATACAAATATGACGAATATTTTGTCAAGAATACCAACCACACATGGCAATTATGACAAAAACGCAAATACGAATAGCCAAATGAAGTGCCACCATATCACGATGTTTTCCTTCACCGTTTTGAGAGTCTCGGTAAATGTCCGTAAGTTTTTCCGTCGAATAAACCGACGATAACTCATTGGTACATGGCTTCCCTGGCTGGGAATCGAACCTGGGACCTCTGTATCGCAAGTCCATTGACCCTACCACTGTGCCACCGAGCTCTCATTGCCATTGGGCTTAATCTGGCTGCTATCGTAAGTTGCTATCGTAAAATTGCCAGCGAACTACCAGTCACGCACGATCCCATAGATCTGGATGTTATTAATTATTTCAAAATTAATATCTAAAGGTTAATTATTACTTTCGATTAACATAATATTACAAAAAAAAACTTTAAACTTAACGCGCCTACTTTAAATTAGCATTAATTTGTGTATTTATCATACTCATGTTTAAATTACCACGATCCGTTATTCTAATAGGAGATCATTTATTTAATTTTGCCTTAAAAGCTCTATTAACTTTGAATTTAAAATTAGTTGGGTAGCTACCAGAGTTTCGCAATAAATCACGAGATTAATTTATTGATTGCGTTCAATAGACTCTATCACTCAAAATGTCTAAGTAGGTAATCTCAATTTCTTATAAATTTTCTATAAAATGTGTAGTAGGTCCATGAAGGGAAGAAGCGCTGATGGAGTTAGCCATTTTACATCACAGACTCTGATTTTGCATGATAATTTTTCGTGTAAACAGAAACAAGTAAATGTCAGTCACTTGTTTTTCCATTGTTTGAATTTGCAATAGAAGTCGAACATATAAAACAGATGTCTCTTTCTGACGTATGAGAGTGAAAGTGACAGCAAGGGCGGAGAGATGTGCCAATGCAACATTTACTTTAGGCTCTCTACATGAAGCGCGGCGAATTTTTTTTCTTCAAGTGAAGTCTAGGGCATAAATATTATTTGTATTCAAAAACCACTGCTTTGCGGCAGCTGTTGTCTAAACTTCACCGGCATCGGCTGTTATTCATAAACGTGATTTAAAGTTACGCCACCGTTTAGGCCCCCTGTCCCTTTCTATCGTAACCTTCTTTAGCGAAGTGTGAAAGGGATAGCAACACGATTTAAACGAGGTGAGATTTAACTAGGTTTATGAATAACAGCGATGGTAGATATCACACAGTTTCAAGAGTAATCTGACTGATATAAATTAAATGCTAATACATTATGTTCAATCTTCATTGATCACTAATACGAGTGTCTCGCAATCTACATAAAGACGGAATTAACTTCCGCGGTCCGAATAAAGACGGAAAGTAATTTGCATATGCAAATAACGTGTCGTTGTAATGCAAATACTCACTTGGTTTGGTTTATTAGAAACGGCTTAATGATACTTATACTGCCTTCAAGATCCCCTGGGTGTCTACGTGATGACTATTTGACATTCAATCAGCGGAATGCAGTGGGGCGATGATATTTTAAATTCTATTTTGGCAATTTGGGTTATTTTCACTCTGAAGTATAACAAAATCAGTGACACGAAATCTAAGACCTCTTTTAACCTTTTATCTACAGGGTATAACGGAGAGGGTATATGAAGCCGAAGGGAGGGTATTCAGTATCGGTAACTGGACAACTTTTGTACTACAACTTTTTGATTTTCGCGAATTTATATTTTGACATTTCATACATTTCGTACCGGTCAGCTGATCGATTTGTATGACACATTAATTTACTTTTATTTTTTATTCGATATGTTCAAAAGTTGTTCAATTACCGATACTGAACTCCCTCCCTTCGGCTTCATATACCCTTTACGTTACACCTGTATATTATTTAAGTATCTACTTATCTTGTGACGATTCCAGAGTGCGCTCGAATAGTATAGGTTTAGTTTGAGATTAGACTTGGCGCCTACGACTGAATCACGACTATTATCTGTTTATGTCACATCGTAAGTATATTTTTCTTCTGTATATTGTAATGTAGAGCGGAGGCAAATGAATAAATATTTTACTTACAATACTCGCATCTACCTACATATTTAAAATTTAATTTAAGTAATGTATTTTAAAATCCATGAACAATTTAGTACCTACATTAATAATTTCCAAATTTTAAAAGCCATAACATTTCCATTTCCCGACATTGGAATTGATTTTAAATAGCAGCCGATATATTCATTGGTACAAAATGGCCGTGTGGACTGTAAAAGAGCTTGCAGAGCTATTTAAAGCAACTGTCTCCATATCGGGAGGCAATACAAGTGTCAATCACTCGCTCAATAGCAATATATTTTTTACCACTTCAGCTTGTCGGCGGGAATATTATCACTTGGCGTGCATATCATAATTAACATATACATAAATACCTACTTTATGTACAGTTTAATTTAGAAAATGTGTATAGGAGAACACATTGGGTTTACATTTTCTCAAAAATTATATGAGCGATTTTGAAAATTATTTTACAATTTCACAGTGTCAACTCCAAACTATTTATTAGTGAAATATTTTTTAGAATCGGTCAAATAGTTTTGGAGAAAACCTCAAACATATTACATAAGTACAAACCAGGCCATCAACGAACGGCATTCGGGGTTGGCCGCACAATCCGCACTTTCGTAGGCCTTCGAATATATGTCATTGGATAATATTGTAAAGACGTAAGACGCCTTTCTTCCGTAGTAGGTACGGGTGCTCTCCCCATGCGTCACAACTAGCCCCTGGTTAGGGGCACCCAGGGTCGCGGCCGGTCAGATGAGGGGATCTGGCCGTCCAGTCGGATAAATCCGGCGACCCACGGAAGGCAGCGGGTACAGAGTGGTCCTGTCCCGCTGCAGCCAAGCGCTGCGGGCGTGCTGGGCCCGCCTCGAGCGGCCCGGGGAGTGCGTAATAGCAAGCGCGTGGGAAACTCTGGTGTAGTTCAACAGAGATCCCAGAGTTCCCCACAATGCGCGGAGGAGGCCACCGTGGGGTTTTAGTCGGTGCGAGTCCGACATAACCCGTCGCTACCCCTGAGGCGGCGGGTATGCAAAAGCATTTCCCCACGAAAAAAAAAAAAAAGGTACGGGTAGGCGAGACACTCCATCTATTTATGTAGGTATCTCAAAATAGTAAGAACTGTCACTCTAATAACCTTTCTCCTCAAGTACCACTATCATGAAATTATACTATTTTTTCTGCACTTAAGTATAGTATTCGAAATCTATTCCGAATCCCTAAAAACTGGTGTTCAACTGAGCGTGTCAAATGATCTTTCATCGTCATGTTCTGTTCTACAACAAAACAATTACGGAATTGTTTACGAGCGTAGTTGGACAAAAACCAGATGTGAATAGACCACTAACAAGGCAAAAAGCGACCATTACCGCGTTTAGTAATGCTATTATAACTATAGTGGTAATAAGAAATCATTTCAGAGCAGAAATGTTCGTGCTTCTGTTATACTTAATATTATTCTTGATTGCACCACAAGCCTCTTTCGAATGAATACATAATCGATTGACAGTGATGTGATGGCAACTTTTGGTTGTCTGTAAGAGATCGCTGTCATCAAAGTTAAAGTTTACGCGTAACATTTATTAATTATGTTCTATAAATAACAATTTTACTTAATGGCACATAATGTAATTTTCATTTAAATGTTAACTGATATATGGTTAACAACCAGAAATATTATTGAAACACATGTTATTGAATAAGTTTGAAGTAACAGTATTTGAAAGTTACAGGGTTTAAAAATTATGGTCAGAAATCAATGACATCGAGACTACTCTCCATACCGCGTAGCACTGTGGTAACAACATGTACCTACTTAGTACAGTAGAGAGGGAATAGATATAGTGGAAATATAAGGTCCGAAAGATGACTTGATCACAAATAATGATAATATGGATAAACTGAAAACTGTGTAACACAAATCTTGAATTATAAACCCACAAAAAACTGAATTCAGCATCTAAATACCCATCTGATGAGCAAAACATACCAGGAGAACATAATGTGGAAGGTAGCAATTCAAAAGAGGTTGAATACGAGCATTTATTGCTTGAAACAAACAGTTGCATGAACCGAAAACCCCTAAAAGTGCTTCAACTGAACAAAACTAACACAGACAAGTGAACAATGGCGTCGACGGAGTTCATTTGTGTAGTTCCGAAACAATAAAACAAAGAACGTAAAAACGACACCGAGCACGCAAAGCGCGGCTCTCGAAAAATAGCTGGGCACACGCGACGCCGCCGCATTGTTAGGGTTGCCTTTTGACATCGCGTACGGCATCTGCCGATGATAAATAAAAGGATATGCGGTGAAATTCAATTGCTCTCCGTACCTCAATTTCTTTTTTTAACAGCATTTCGGGTTCGGGTTCTCTTCAAAATGGCGGGAAACGGCGGTTGCAAAATTATTTGATAATTTTTGTTTTATTGTGTACAGTGGTTATTTTGAGATTAATATCACGTTAAATTAATCAGAAAATGTTCGCGAGTGACAGTATAGTGAATTTGTTGGATAATTTGAGCAAGATCTGGTGTTTCAAGCTTTTATCAAGAGTTCCCGCTACAAGCTCGGGAGTGAACGTGACTGTCGAGCTGCTTCGTCCAGAGTGATGACGCTACGGCGTCTCCTCTGGATGAAGACAAGAAGACGCGGCTGCCCAGGGTGAAAACGCTACTGCGACTCCCCTGGAGGAAGATAGAAGACTATTATATGTTGAATTTTCTGTAACATGACATTGGCAAATGACGAACTGTCGAGTCCATTAATAAAATAAATAATACAGCATTTCATTCGACATTAATGAGCATAATAAAAAACTCATGCTCTGTTTCTAGCAAGTTTGTTTGCCACATTTCCCTATCAATGTGGTGTACATTCTATAAACCAATAAATTAAATATAAAAATGTTGTGTACTCCGAATAATATTAGCGAATTTAAGCTTCATTATTTCCATTTGGTAGTCAATTGTGTAAATAAATATGAAAGATGAACTACAGCATAGATGCATACAGCTACCTAATCTACAACAATATTAGCGATAATGACAAAGAAGGATAACCGTCAAAACAACCTCAAGCATACACAAAGAAACAAACAGGCAATCTAGGTAGTTTTCTATTCGAAAAGCCCGACAATATTTCCCAAAGATGAATCTAAAATAATTTTCGGAGCAAATTCCTGTCTACGTATCATTGAACACACAAATCGGCAATTTTTCATTCCAAGTGCTTAAAAATACTTGCACAGAGGTTTCAGAATTGAAATTTTTCTCAAATGAGCGCCAATCGTGGCGTGCAACGTACTCGTACCCGAGGCAAGGGCATTCATGCGTGAACCCGGCTCGTATGGTGCGGACGTAAGTACCCACGTGTCTATAGACCTCGGTACGTATATGATACCGGTATCCATTACAGCGTGGAAAAAGCGCGCAGCGGCGTGCATAATTGATTAACAGTTTGAGAGCCGACGAAGTGATGGTTACAAACAATAACACTTTATAAAAAGTTATGGCGTCAATATATTTTTGAAGCTATACTCGAACGACAGCTTACAGCACAAAAGCATTGCAATATAAACCATATTATGACCGTAGAGCGTGTGTATTAGTTTTGATATGTTGTCGATTTGTCTACCTGCAAATTGGTGAAGAAATATAAGTTAGGGGACAGAACAAACGAAGTTCTGATATAGGATGACTTCATCGTGTGTCATATCTGTGATTTTATAAACTGACGTATATTTACAGTTATGCATTGTAAATCGCCTCTATATTTAGGTATTCCTAGCTTTTATTAGGCGATTTGTAATCGAGTCTGCCCTATTTCAAACGATGAAAAATAACTCCGTGTGTACTTTTACTCACACTTCCTTGCGTATTCCGTATTTTTAGATAAGTTTTCTCGTAATCCCGAGCAAATACAAACAACACTCACTGTGTACCGCTGTCCAACACAGAGAAAGGTGTACAGGAGAGTTATTAAGGTTGATATTTTCTCATAAAGTGTTTTACTGATTTTTGAAAATTCTTTACAATGAGTGTACTCTAAACTAACTGCTAGTAAAATAATTGTGAAATCTCAACCTTATTGAGACCCTCTGTATACTTTTCCCTGTTTTCGATTGTACATAGGGGATCCAAGCTAGGCCTCCATAACGGAAGCACAATTTATAGCGGAAGTTAAACCCTAACTACTGCGCCATTGAGCTCACAGTTGTGTGGTAGTTATTTTATAATAAAAACTTGAGCACTTCTGCTCTCGTGAATGATAAAAAAGCTGGGTACCAGTCCTTTGAAATGCTTTTAAAACGTTGAAATCTTAATATATGCAAAACATTTCGTGTCCAATTACGGGAGACGTGCTTTCAAGAATTTAACTTTTGAAATATCTCTCACAACACTGTTATTTTCGTAATTCACTTTAATAACATGTTTATTGGACGAGTTTCGACTGTTTTTATTGTGCATAACATATTTAAAAAGATATGCTTTTATGACCTTGTATTGGCACGATTTCAATGAAATATTTATTAGACAAACCTAACAATTAAACTACACTGGATATAATACATATTATTATAATTTTTTTTTCACAAATAAAGTTTTATTTTAAAATAATAATTAATTTAGTTGAAGGTAAATAATTAAATATACTAAAACTAATTATAATAATTATTATTATAATTGGTCATAATAATAAGAAATACACTTACATTTAGCCATAAACCTAGTTTAATGTACTTATCTTAAATCGTGTTTGTCATTTTCACACTTCGTTAAGTAATGTTATGTTAGAAAGAAATCCGTGGAACAACTTTTATGCTCTGTTTATGGCTAACAGCAATATTGAATACGTAATAAAAAAATATGGTCGGATAGAAGTTATAGACTTGCTATAAAATAAAATAATAAAAATACAATAACGCAACTACTGCTAATAAAGGTAGAAAATAGCTGCTTGGGCAGGTATTTCTAATTTACATCACAGGGAGGTGCGCTGCGTCGATTTTTACTAGCCGTCAGTCAATGTCAGATTTTTGGCGATAATTAGTACAAAAATTTAGTTCGCGCAGGCTTTGACAGGGCAAAAAAGGCCAGCCGGCTAGCCCCCCAGTACCTACAACTTCTGAATGTGTATAACTAGAATACTCGACGATAGATACGCCATTAACACAGTATGTGACGAATGCCTAGACTCCCAATGAAGATAAGGTCTGCATTAAGGTACCGGCTGCCTACGGGTTATGAATTTATGATATAAGTACTAATATAACATGATATCGAGTTGTGGATCTATCATTGTTGACGTTGCGTTCCGTATAACTCACGGTCTAGTGTTGTGCCGTTAAATCTCGCGACTGTACCTGTAATAGAAATAAGAACAAAATTAAACACTGTATTGGTGAAATCCGATTAGGACACCAAGGGAATTGGTTCATAAAAGTAGAATATTATGAACTTAGAAGGAGACATTGGTAGCAATTCTGGTTTGCGATTTTTAAAACTAAATCTGACAGGCAATGCTGCCTCCTTTTCCAACACCGCAGTTAGGTATAGACAAGAAACAAACAAAAACGACTGGCAAAAATTTAAGCCGCTCTGAATAAATTTTTATAGCCTATGTCACTTCTATTCAAGACAAATATAACGACACCTCATATGTTAAAATCCATCAAGCCGTTTAGGCTGTAGGGCGTTCCAAAGAATTATACATACATAATACACTCGAAGAACATAACCCTCCTTATTGCACAGTCGGGTAAAAATATGGTACTACTTTTAGACCTGTTAAAATTTAGAAAACAATACAATCGCTACAATTGTCGCCGTCAAACAAAACTATGACAACATGGTCTCATCCTCGAAACCAATTTAAAAGTTAAAGTAAAATTTCTTTATTGCAAGTAAGCACGTTGAGTACATTTTTGCACGTCAATATATTTTTTGAATTTACTTTTACACCACTTTGCTCCTTGCAAAGTGGTGTAAATGTAAATTGCCAACACTGAGGAGAAAAAGTGGCAAAAAACTCTCAGCAACATTTCATCTTTATTCACAATTACACTGGTTATTTCCGCATACATATCAATTGAAATGGTCGAAAAATAGTGGAATAATTTACGACAATAAAATGGTGTGTCTGCGACATTGCGACCGCGTCCTCGCTCCCCGGGCATCAATAATTCATGCGCCATCGCACCATTGAGAAAGTGCTCTGTGATCGCAATACTAATTCCGAACGTTGAATCACTAGGATATTCCTTTGTGTACACCTCAATAAATGTACAGGCAGAACTTTATAGAAGGAACGTAGCGAATGCGAACGAAAAAACGACATGACACGAAACGATATGACACAGATCACAGAACGAGTAGGGTAGTTAGATTAGACGTTAGATTATTGAAATCGACACACCTTTTTCATTTGTTTATGGTTATTTTTTAGTGTTCCTCAAAATTTTATGTCCATACATCGGACATAAAAAATTTGATAATGGCAAAGATAAGTTGGCTTCTAAATCTAGTTTATCTTTTTGTTAGAGCAAAGTTACGGAAGCCTCAGTGCGCGAGTCCGACTCGCACTTGGCCGGTTTTTACTTACAAGTAACAACTATTACATAATATTTACATTAAAGAATTTAAAAAAAAATATCTAAAAAGTTTCTCATTTACCTAAACTGTATCTTTTATACGGAACTTAATTAATATCCAAATTCGTCCGCGGATGTCTAAACTTTCACATATACAACATCTATTCTACCTTTATTTGAATGGCTTCTAATCTTATTCAAGAGATGGAGTCATTCATGTACATATAATATTTAAAAAAAAAAACAATAATATACTGATGATGAAAAAAATCAATCCGCCATTCCAAAATGATGGCGGCAACATCCCTGGAACGGTTAACGTCTTAAAGAGGCAAAAAAGAAGAGATGAGCTCAGTCACAATGATCAGAAGAAGCTCATGACAACTATCTATAAAGTATAAATCAATTACTCAGTATTGAATTTTTTTTAAATAAGTAGGTATCATAAAAGACAGGAAACAATGCCGAGCATTTACATTATACGAAAGTGCCGTTGATTGTGCTCGCGTGGAGTATGAAATTGGGTAAACTGAGCCTGAAAACGGAAATGATGGAAACTCGCTTCCAACCTTTTATAGGTTTCCATTATTATGATGAATTATGTAAAAACTGCTCTTAGCAAAGAAATGGCAACATTTGACAAGACGCAATGACAAACTGAAACTGGAAGAATGACGATTCCTTGAAATAACTTTTCTGGAAGTTATCAAATATTAAAACCAAACAATTGGATTTGTTCAAGATCCTTGGGACGTACATAAAATATGAATGAGAGACTCGCAAAGTAAATAACCAACGTCAATAGCAATACCTATTCAACAGCAAACAATAAAGTTTTTTGTAATAAATAACTAAGCAACAAACATTGCTACATTCACTTTTGTAATATTTATTCAGTTTATTGCTATAAAGTGAGTATAAAATAAATCAGTTGCACAGAAAAAAATACCACTGAAAGAGTCCGTTGCACATTCATCCCTCGGGGCTTCGAGAGAGAAGTACCCTCCTGGATTAATTCGTATAATTTAAACTCCAATACCAGGAGAATACGACGCTGAGTAGATATTCAGCTCGTCTACAAAGGGACGAAGTAGACTGGCGACTAAATTACACAGTCGTCGCGTTTATGATGCCTTAATTATTTTAGAAGAATAGGTACCTGATACATTTGAATTTAATTCCAATTGTTTCACTAGATCACTTATTTAAAGAGTAAAAGAAAGCAATATAAAAAGATCTATAGTGTAGAAGTGAAATGACGCCACCGTTTAACGTTCAATGTTCATTCAATAGGTTTTGTCGTGTAAAAAGCTAATAAGTAATAACAGCATAGTATAACTAACAGTATTAATAAGACACAAACGTAAATAAATAAACACAGCAATTAGGATCTTCCTACTTTGCAAATAGAAAGTGACTAACAACCATTGACCGCGAGAATGCGACACGCGTTTCAAAAATTAGGACCGGAATTCGTGATCGATTTGCGGCCAAATGACGCTCGTGTGTATCCCGTGGGGTGGCGGGAGATGTCTCCCCCAGGGTGTGAGGGAGAGGTGGATATTTCATCGACTCCCGCTACAAGATGGCAGACGTTTGCGGTTGATAGTTTATAGTTATTGCGAGAGTGCGACGTGTCCGGAGCGGGTTTATCACGTTGTTAGCGCTGTTATCCGCGCACACAGGATTAAGTGGATAGCACTGACTCGGACAATAGCTTCCGTAATGGCTTTTAACGCTTATCACGGTATCGATCATTTATTTTTTCGATCCTTTTATGTTTCATTTATCTCGGTATCATTCATCAGATGAAATCTGAATTGATCTTCTCTTTGGTCTGTTATTTAGATATTGCACGAAGTAGACTATGAATAAACTTAAATAGGTAACAGGAGTTGGGTACGTCTTGAATACTTTGGTGAGCGCAAGCCCCCAAGTCACACTAAGATTACTTGTGTTGTCCTTTGGTCTAGCTAGTCTCTCTATGGAATACAACTTTGCTATCTAATACAAGATTTGCGCAACAGGTTACATGAGAATTGGGCTTTCTGCTGTAGATGTTAGGTAATTGGGTTTATGCTTTCATATAATAACTATTATTACTGTTTTAAAGTCGACTTTTATTGTCTATTTAGTTGCCTTCCTTGTCGTTTAGGTATGTAAACAAAGTTTACCTTGATACACTTTAATAGCTAACTATTAAATAATTACTCGTAATTACATACTTAAATGCTAGAACGGTCGATTACACGTCAATCAGCAACGATTTTAAAAATACATTCCTTCATTTGTTTCCTATTTCAAATTCATTCCAAAGTTTCGTTTAAACGGACGTTTTAAATATAAGCTGTTAAACTTTATGGTGTTTTAATTAAAAACAACGGCGGCGCGCGGCAGGA
Organism: Tachystola acroxantha; assembly: GCA_963506565.1. Classification (NCBI taxonomy): domain Eukaryota; kingdom Metazoa; phylum Arthropoda; class Insecta; order Lepidoptera; family Oecophoridae; genus Tachystola; species Tachystola acroxantha. The sequence continues at coordinate 8,847,986 of OY735887.1, forward strand.
ATTTATTCCCCCCATCTAACCGACTTCAAAGGGCCAGAGGTGTCGCGCTTGAATATAAATCTTCCCCTGGATAAAAGTGGAAAAACTCGCGATGCGAATTTACAAAACCTACCCCTCCACAACCCTCAAAGAATCTACAAAGACATGTAGGTACGTCTATTTTTAACATTTGGAAGAACATATATCATTAATTGGATCGAATATTATAGTCATATTGCCAGAGAGACGGTTACACAAATCCATGAAATGTTAAAAGATCTTGCAGAGTATATATTTTGTACTCATAGCTAGCCTAAAATATTAATTACTATACTTAGTACATCACTATTCAAAATGTGACAATCTCATTAGCCAGGCCATCCATTCCAAGGTTCTATATATCTGCATGAGTGAACAGTACGTTTCAATACATTGTACAACATTTACTAAATAATATTCAAACGAAGCTACACTTGATAGTAAAGTCGATACTAAATTGGCTAGGACAGGAGCATTCTGACAAAATGACATCCTAACGGGATTAAAATAATAGCTCCCAATATAGTTTGTAAGATCTTATTCAATAAATCAGCCAGGTATCATAATGTATGTTATGCATGACTCAAATGATAAGCATTTGAGTCATGCATAACCTCATAGACTTTGTAAATTCGTTACGGGATGAATGCGAAAATCCCTGGAGTGGATCTATACAAATGTTGCAGTTCCGTGATAGATTTCTCTCTATCATAGCACTATTTCAAGTACAAGACGTCTCATTTATTCCTGTCATATTCAAAGCACTACTGTGGCGTGAGAAATGTTTTGTTATGATTTTATGAAACAAGATGGAATTTTTATTATGTAGGAACACAAATTATTAATAAACGCCCGTTTACGCCTAGCCTGCTTACAGAATCTTACAACCAGATTATTAATCATGTCGCAACACTCGCTTCAAATTACTAATTTTATTCTCGACCCCTCCAAATAAGATCCACCATAAAATTGTCCAGAGGTGGGGTTAGAACCTACGATATTTGCGCCTATTCTGGCCTTTGGACTAATTGTGGTAACAAAATGCAAGAGGTAGAATACAGATATTATTCAAGAGTATAAACTAATAATATTGTCTATTCTATACCAAAGATGCAGACATGAAAGGCACACGGCGAAGTGTGTCGTGCCTTCCGCCATAAATCGAATGGAGCAAAGAAAGCGTTAACTCTGATTTACTGGCATTGGCATCAACCGTGCGGGACTAATGGTGAGCGCTGGAATATTGAGAATTTTATGCTTGAAGTGCTCTTGGAGGATATGAATTCCTAGTACTTGTACTGTATTTCTAAAGCCAATAGCGCGGCGCCCAACACAAGTTATTATCGCAATGTACGTTGAATCATGATGAATATTGGTAGTCATAACTTATTTAGAATAAAAAAGTACTGTGACAAAAAATGAAACTTAAAATAAAACTTCTTTAAAACCAAGCATTGGAAGAAGGTATAACGACCCCTTGATTAGAAGGCTACTTAACGTCTTCAAACATTAACAATCTTTAAACTTAAATTTAGTTCGAAATATTAGAGTTTTCTGTGAAACTATCTCTGTGACACTCCAGAGATAGTTCCAGTTGCAAATAATGTAGTTACCATAGAAGCACTGAAGCAACACTGAAGCGTAATGTCAGATCATTTTATCGAACGATTATATTGTGTTTGATTTTACCGAAGTATTTTGATATCATACCATCTACAAAATGAACAGAAGAAGCAGTAGAATGCGATTAGGAGACGGTTGAGTGGCCATTGTAGCTGATTTAGCGAGAAATGCTTCACTGGATAGCTATCATGACGGATCGCGAGTCGAGAATGCTTGTCATACGAATACGAACAACGGCAACGTGACTTGAACCACCAATATTACTTCCATTTGTTCTCTACGTCTCTCTGTATGAGAAATCCTACTTATACGAGAAATAAATAAAAGTACTTTTACGAATTCGTACACCGATATGTATGAATTTGACATAAACACCTACAAATGATTAGTCAGTTAAATCAACGCTTTTTCAACCTGAACATTGTACTCGATATGGAGAAATCTTTGGAGGACTTTTGAGTGACAACTACCGTAAATTAAAGAAAAAGTTTTCCACAAACTAATGATACAAGAATAGAATAGAATAACATTTATTGCCTATTAAGTATATACATATAAGAAATAAAAACAGTCTTAATAAATTACAATGACAATTAACAAACATATAACTTAGGCAAAAGGTTTAGGCTTCAGCTGATGCTGACATAGAGTGCGTCAGCGCTGGTTTTCAGCCCACACCTTGGCTCAAAATTGGTTATAGAGGAGCATCGTATCGTACAACAGAGTTTATGCGAAAGGAATCATGAAGAAGGTATCTTAAAGACTTGTTCCTTGCAAATCGAGGTGCCACCAGTTGATCCCCAAATAAATCGGCACAATATTTTATTAAACCATCGTCCCTGACAGATCGTCAATTTTGACATCTCCCCAGAAAATTGCGTTGCGACAGGATTCAATTAAAACTTTATTAATTTCGTAAAACAACCGGCGAGACTCGTCCAATTCTGCGAAACGGTTACGGTGCCAAAGTTGAGAGAAATTCAACTGATACGATTTATAAAGAGATAAAACTTGACGCAGTTCAAATTCAGATTCGGCAGGAAATACTCGAAACAATATCAAATTTGTTTTTAAGAATCTTTGATAATTTCGTTTTATAAATCTATGTAAATTTTACCAAAAAATACCAATGCATAATGGCTCTCATCTAAGACAGTTAAAACTGAAAGGAAGAGATCTCTAAGTGACATATTGAGTTCGTATTTGTACATTGTAAGTGTTAGTTTCCAAACTTTATAAAATTTGTAAATAAATACAGGTGCAAAAGGTTCCTTCTCAAAGTTACCGCAAGACTCAAAGAATAAGACAAATGTATTTCAAAGCATAAACTGACTAAACGTAGAGTTATTAAACGTTTCGTAACACACGTGGTAACCGAAAATAGAGCGAGCGATTTGTTACAAGTAGAGTTCAAAGCTTATGGTTTCTGTTGAGGAAATAGGAACCAAAATAAACTACCGCGTTAACTTATAAAGTTTTTAGAACATTTGTTGTGTTAAGTAAATATTTCTACAAAAAAGTCAATTCTCAATTCTTATTGTAATAGGTGAATGCAATTGTATTATAGCGATTCTAGAGTTCGCACGCTAAATTTAAACGTCACTACACGAGTCGTCCCTCTCACTCCTACCAACGCAATGTAGCCTATGAGTGACAGTGACACTTGCGCTTAGGTTTAGGATTTTAGGATTAGATTTAGAGCCACGATAATCACATATATTTATGCACCTTTAACAAGAAGCCCTGAATTAATGATTTGACGAAAAGATTCTTCGTCGAACAGGATCTTGACCACTAATAAACCCAAATTCTAGACTAAAGAGGCCGAAACCAAAGCACTAATGAGTGACACTCTAACCACCAGTAGTGAGTTATTAGTCAAAAGTAGGGCTGTGTAATTAGAAGCACATTTGCTGGAAGGCGAGGCGGCCATGTGTCCAACGAAGGTATACGTTGCCTAGCCTCATACACGCCACATTCATTAAATAATTAAAACGTGCATGCACTTACGCTAATAGCTAACTTGCCGAGGTAAAATTTGTAGAGAAATAAACTAAGAACGTGCTGTAATAAATATAAAGAATGCTCTTGATAAGTGTTTTTTTGTTTAAGAATACGATGCAACGTAATAAAATTTATTAGTAATTATTTTACCCCAGCTCTCGCACCACACCGTGAAAACAGTAATGTTAGGAATGTGATGAAAATCACCTCAGTGGCTGGGCACAGCATTTTAGCTGATCACAGCATTTTAGCTGATCACAGTCCTATTACGTACATTATTTTAAGTTAGTTCTAAGTGGATAAATAAGGTCACCTTGTATGTGTAATATGTGTAATAAATATATTTCATTTCCTGTGAGTGCTCGCCGGCGCAATGCTTTGGAGAGGATTTCCGCTAGGTACAGAAGCCCAGATTTGAATCCCGGAGTTTTCCTCGCAGGAAAATTTAGGTACGAACAACAGCAGATCAATGGTTACACGTGCAGTACGAATTCAACTCTTATGGCGCAGATAATAAGAACGGTCCAAAGTTCAAACTTGATCTGCTGTTAGCTGTACTATAAATAATGTTATTAAAAATTGGTGAAGGAAAACATCACGAGAAACCCGGCCATGTGATGAGAAAAATAAATGTCCGATAGATGGAGTTGCGCAACATACCCTTTAGTATGTAAGTGTAATACGATGAAGATTTTCGGCGGGCGTGGTGTGGCCTGTGGTGGCTCAGTTGGTAAGAGCGTGTCACGAAATGACAAGGTCGCAGGTTCAAGTCCTGCCCACGGCATGTTTTTCATCATGTTTAAAAATAAATGTGCCTTCAAAAACTCACTCTAAGCCCTTTGTAAATCTCGTGAACGCAGGACGACAGGACGTACGATACGATCAGTAACAATCTAATACATAAAGAGAGCTCATCTATCTTAATCTGTGCAACAAAATCAACGATTTAAATTACATCTTCCCATACAAGGCTGCGCATTCACCGCGACCTGTTCGCAGCTCACAAATAGCTGTATTAAAATTTTAAATGCACTATTATAAACAGTCTTGGTACGCAAAAACATTGTTGTTTTAGTGCTAACTCGGATGGCCCATAAAACGTTCACTGTTCGTGCATATTCTACATTCTAAAGCACTCGAAACTCTCAATGTGACACTTAAAAACTTTGTGTCGTGAAAACATAGTAGTGCGAGGACTGTTGATGGTTTACAGTAGATAAAAGTGCTAGTTAATGCACTGTCTAGCCGCTGATAAACGTTGCTTAACTATTCTGTGTAATAAATATAACCAGGTGTAATATAATCACTTTCATTCGCTTAGTCTAACGACCGGATGTTCATCATCATCATCACGTATAGCCTATCGCGGTCTATCTAGAACTAGGACCTACAGGTTAACTGCGGCACATAACATCCTGGAAGATTAATGGCTGTGATTGGTCACTGCTCCCAATAAGGGTTAGAGTTGGTTACTATCGATTAATGTAGCAATTTAATCGAAATTCGGATAATCAAAACCATACACGTAAATGCACAAGTTCTTATCATCATCGACCGCCACTTCACTATAACACCTCATAAATACAGTCGATAGAATAACAATAGTAACACATCAAATCTTCAAAATGTAATTTCGTCACTTCTCAATTTGGTTGAGATATAACTCAACGTTTGTTTTGAAGGTTTTTACGCGGTTGAAGGTCGACCAATACAAAACATGAGAACGTTCACGTTTATAAACTAATTCATAAATAGTAACGGTATATTCAACGAAAACTGATCATGTGCGCCTGTTTTAAAGGATGGGCCGGGTCAAGTTTCTTTGAAGCTGACCATACACTAACAAAGTTTTAAGAAAAATATTCTTGGAAACTGCACAACCATCAGCTAACAGCGTGACAGAGAGCTGGTTTGACACTATTGGAAACACGTATCCTACTTATCTGGTTGAATTAATCTTCAAGTTTTTTAGCAAAGTAATACTGTGGATATTGATACAAAAACAAAAGAAGTAGCCATCACCGAGGCTAAACAAAGTCGTGTTTATATTCCGCGCTCGGCACGATCCTCGAGATAACAGACAACAGTAATAGAATAAAATTGTAGTGTTCGTTGTTGAGTCGTAATTTCGTAACGGTTGATGGAGTACGCGTCAATTTTATAACGAATACACATAATTATAATACTATAAAAGAGGTCAGCCGACGTTAATGCCCATTCTTATTACATTTACAATATACCTAATTCAAAAAGTATGCAGCCTTATTTTCTATAAACAACGTAAACTTTGCTCGTTTCGAAGACGAAACCAAACCAGTCCAGAACCAGTTGCTTTTAGGCCTTACTTCTTATGATTCACTTCTTAGAATATCTGTTGGACTAAAAAGTTCAACTTCAACAGTAAAAGATATTCTTCTAGCACCAGGAAGCTATAGATTATGTGTCTATTTCACAATCTCTACGGATCTCAAATTAGGGACGTTTCTAACATTTCTGGAGTGAGGTGTAAAATTTGTCAAATGTTTAATCAAAAGAAACACTTGTTAGTTTTTTTAGATTCTCTTGTTAGTTTCCAAATTCCTTATATCAGAAACTGTTTAAATTGTGCTTATCTAAGGAAGATAAATGGCCTGAGACATCTTAGCGTGCAGACCAAGTCCCTGGCAAGCGATAGTTGAAGAAATAACGCGCAAGCTGTCAGCCAACATGCTAGCCTGGTATAATTTCCATTCATTTAATAGATCAGATGGATTTTATCTAATGTATTTCACAAGCGAGAGACGGATTTATCTGATGGATTAAACTAATTGCATTTTGTAATGTTTTCGAGATACATTATCATGTTTTATTGCAGATTATTGCTACAGGAAAATTTGTTGACAGCTAAATGTATTTTAATGCTAAACTATGTTTGTTCTGTTAGAGATTTCTCAGGCGATTTCAAAAATGTCATTAGACTACGTTCCCACGGAGACAGGTAGTTGAGTGTTAATGTTACATGTAAAGGAGGCAACGTATTACCTGTTGTTGATCACCTGTCATGCATGAGCGGTGTGGTTGGCCGAGTAGATGGCTATTAGAATCATGTAAGATCTTAATTAGATATCTGGCGAACCTGCAAGGAAAGAAAAACAGGGCCGTGATCTCTATGCGTTCCTGGTATTGTACATAATTCATTTATTGCATATCACACACATATTAGGTACATAACACAGTTACAGTTCACAATACATGTGAAACCCCGTCTGGCACAGCAATATGGGAAGGCAGCTCGACATTGTAGGTACTATTTGAAATCATCGTCTAAGTATTTCTGCAATGAATAGTAACACTTGTTTATTAACATTTGCTTTAAAGTTTTTATGAATAGTTTATTATTACTTTCGGTTACATACCTTTTTGTGCATTTGATTTGACGCCCTTTTACCACCATTTATTGAACTTGGGATGATGGGCCGATTTTTATTTAAAACTAAAATCTAGAAGCAGCTGCAATTTTCTGAATTTTATCGATATAAATATTAAATATATATGATACTAATTCTAGAACCGACTTTAGAAAACTCGGTTTACGATCAGCCACACTATAAAGACAGCTATGTTTGTTATACGGTCCTCTAAGTAAGTATTTTCTTGTGCCGGTTATTACATAACGAGCATTCCGATAAATGACTCTATTATTCAACCTTGTCTGGTAGTACGAAGCCCCCCTAATCATAGAGTAGTTAGCATCCCGGCTGCGTAGGCTCGCTCCTGGCAATTTCCTGGGCGGCCGCCGATGCAAATGACCGGCTCTCTAATAGCGGAACCAGTCGCTTTTTGTCCTCGCTTCTTATGTTTTATTATCATTTCCTGTGGGCCACATCCACTGACTTTTACATCGTCGCAAACATCGATATTTGGTTTTTCATATGACCTTAAGTCCATGTTATATTCAGATATATCTTTCTTTAAAAAATTCTTTCTTTAAAGAAGATTCAGATATAGGCTTTCCCGACGACGACGCAAAAATGACGTCTCCGAAATAATGAACAGTCTTACATTTAACTTAGCTGTTGATTTCTTAGCAAAAACAACTACGGCCTCATTAGTCAGAGCAAAAAAATTGTAAACAATAACTAATCCCACTAGCTAAGAAGACAAATAGCTTTCCGTGTAGAATGTTGCCACTGTTTTAAGAAAGAATACTGAGGTTGCAGAAAAGACCAGCAAAAAAGATCCAGATTTTAGTGTTCAGCGCTCTGTGTCTATTTTGGGTAAATCTAAAGTAGGTAGTTGTACCTATGTAATAGCTACTTTGAACATTCTTTCCGCCTTTGTAGAGTATGTTTCAATTAACTTTATATAACCAACGGGCTTTTATGAACCTTTTACTTTATGACGAAATAAATCACCATAAATGAGAATCAAACAATCATTCAAGAACAAAATGCAGCTAAAGCTGAGCAAAGCATCCACGCCCTGTTGTTTTACGAGCGACAACCACCATTTATCATCAAGCAAAATGTCTGCTTTTATCGTCTTTTTAATTCTCTGGCCAAAAATACAACGTTTTTTATGATTTTCGTACGCCACTAATTAAAACCAACGACAGGAGAATTTTAATAAGCAGATAATTAATTAAACAGCAACAATTCACCGCAAAAATATTTCAAAATGGCGCAATAAAAGCTAAGGCCATTAGGAGATACGTCGGTCGGCGGTTTGGTGCTCTTTATGTCCGCAGTGAGACAATAAAAAGCTTCCCTCAGACTGTAGCTGTGAACAGCGGGGAAACGTAACGACAGCAATGTAAACTAGAAGAATCGAAATTGAAGAAGAATTGGTCCGAATGGAGCTGATCTCCGCAGCTATCCGAAGCGACGAAGCTAAAATCTCTGACTATTGCGTCCTTTCAAAATATACATTGCACTATCATTTTTATCAGAGTTTTACTAACCGATATGGACCTTTGTCGACCGAATTAAATATTGTAATTCGGTATGATCATCGGTACCTACCTACTCGTAGCACGGTCCACATACCATGTGAATGAATGAGCACAGTACTGTAACGAAGCATTAGAGCGAGCGAGAGGACTATATAGGTAGTTAGCCAATTATTTAGACACAGTATAATTTAGTTACAGTATAATTAAAAATAATACGTGCAAATTGAGTACATATTTGATTTTACGTACTGTGTGACGAAAATTGGCATTAAATCTATATACAGTCATCAACATAAATAGCTGTAATTTGAACTGAAATGTGACTGTTAATTGAACAGGTTTTGTTGTTCTACCTTACCATTTTGCGAAACTTGAGCTATTTTGCGACAAAGCTGTCTTGCAGGAGCCGCTATGTTTCCGAATCGTGTGCCACGCCATTGTAAAGGAAGCAAACACACGAGTAGGTACTCGGCAATAAAGCCAGTCACACAACGCGTCTTTATCTACACTGAAACGAATCAATCAGCCATCAACTGTTCATTGCTGGGCTTTTATTATCTTGCCATATTCTCAGCTTAGGATTTATGAAAGATCTCAGTGGTATTTTCCTACTTTATGATCTCCTAGTAGTATTGTAGTATGTAATTTTATGAAAATGGATGAATTGCGTGCTCCAGTGCTATCAGGTTTGTAGTCAGTAAAATAATTTATTACGCCCATCGCAACTGGTCTTGAAAATGACAGAGCTCAACTTTAAACAAAAACTTCTAATGATAAAGTGATTTTGAAGCTAAGCAAATGGTTGAAAATAAAATCGGAAACAAGTTTAGAAACTTCATCAAGTAAAATAACGCTATTTTCTTCGATTACTTTGAATTTCAACGTATCCTTGCCTCACATTTCAAAAGAAACTTCCAATGCTAAAGTGAATTTCAAACAAGGTTCAAAATAAAATCGGAAACGAGCTAGAAACTTCAATCGCAAAGTAAAATAACCCTGTGTTACTTGATTACTTTGTATTTCGACGACCTCACCTTGCTTCACATTTCAAATGCACTTAGGGTCTAAAGAATGTACGTGTAATTCAACAAATCTGCCTTCGTCGGTCAATTACTGCCCATTAGGAACAATTTGTGTCAACCATTCAACCATTACGACGACATGTAGGTTAACGTCAATATTACCAGATAAGAAATGCGCGCAGCAGTTTAGAGTCATTTACGAATAGCATGCAATAAATAATTATTTAAGTTTACCTTAGTTAAGTTAAAGGGGTTATCTATGAACCACTTGTCGTATAAATTGTTCGGTAACAGTTATAAACCAGAGGCTATGCGAGAGTAGTTGCTAGTTTAATTACGAGTATGCTTTGAAAACTATTTGTAAGTTGGGCGAGGTTCTCCAATACCAATGTGTGTGATCATGATCACTAATGACATTGTCATCTGAGCGCGTCCGTGCCTTGAAAGGTAGTTCATAACCTTTTCAAAACAAAATGAATATGATGGCGGACAAAGAGGGTTCCTATTGTTCTCAGTCAGTACACTGTTGGCAGAGTTATCGGTGTCGTTATTACAGTCTCAGCGACTTGCTTAACAACTCTTTGCCCTATTATCTCTTACCGTTCGCTGCCCTCCTGGTGTAAACGTCTTAGGTATCAGCTGCTCTAATCTGATATCCAAGCGATATCATTGGTAGCATACCATGTTAAAAAAATACGTTTAATTAAATATTTAACGAATAAGGTAGAGATAATCATTCAGTATTCCAAAAAATACCTATGCAATCTGAAAGTAAAGTTTAAATTACATATTTTGTCTACCTAATGAAGCGCTTAGAACTAATAACGAGTATTGGAGTAACGGTAGCGTGGTTTAAGACCGACCCTCATTGTAACAATAACAAGTGTCGATGTGCTAAGCGGTCGCTCGCTAATGTCGGCGCTTACAACTCAATAGTAACTTATGTAAGTCGATTACAACAATGTTGAGCATTGTCGAGTTAAGTTCACACGCTTAGCCGACCTCATGAAGAAGCGATGTGGACCGGTTGCCGTCATTTTATGACAATTGAAAACGCAAAATTCGACTCTCTTTATGACAATAACAATTGAGTGGAATGAGTAGCACGCTATTGCATTGTTAGGTTGTTATCGTAGTCAGTTTAGAAATGATGTTGAAATAGAAGATCTATGGGAGTCCAATATGCGTGACTATAAGGCTATTACGTCGTATACGGCAGCCCAAATCAAGTATCTTATTTTGTAAACAAATATGATCGTATAATTACCTGTAGTGATGTAACACAGAAGGAACCGATTATTTGAACCTGTTCATAAAGCCTGACACAGGTAGCGGATTGCAGCCTAGACCTCGGATCACTACCTACTGACGTTAACGACGGGAGAAAATAGGGCGGGGCATGCGTTTCATTCAACTGGCCGCAGGCCGCATGCAGATCGCGCCTGTGTGGGAAAGACTTTATTGTGAAAATAAAGTGATCCTAATAATGGGAAAATAACTATGCAATAATCACAGAACAGCTTAAAATGGACTGTATTTCATGACTTCGATGTTCATTACAGCGAATATTACCAAAGCGAAAGTTTGTGACCGCGACGTACGTTACAGCGAAAGTATACGATTGCGATGTACTGGACTTCGAAAGTTTATAATCGCGATGTACGGTACAGCGAAAGTATGCGATTTCGATGTACTGGACTTCGAAAGTTTGTAATCGCGATGTACTTTACTGCGATAGATGCGTCTATATGTAGATGGTTTCATATCCGCTTATACCCACTGCCACTGCGGCGGTTGGGGTTTTTTAGGCCAGCCCAAGCACACCAGCAGATAGGGTAGGTAGGTAGGGGTTTAAATAAAAAGATGAGTTAGGTTCACCAGTTTATTGATTTAGATTTAGATTTCTTTATTTCATTATTACACAATAAAATACTATACAATAATATAAGTAGTACATTATGTCAAATATAGTCATATTTGTAAAAATGATCGTCAGGTAATAATAGAGTAAATAGCTTAGTCAAAATGAATACAAATTAATGTTAGGTATAACATTTAAAAAGTGTTATTAAATTAATATAATAACGAGTAGAAACAATCTAAATTTTACTTAAGTATGTCAAAAAGTTTATTGAAGTCGTTATATCACACTTCCTCCATACGCCCTAGGTCTAGACTAGAACACAATCACTGGCCTCGAGTCTTCGAGCATCGGCAGCTCAGAACCTGCAGATCCGTGTCCAGGTGGGTAGATTTAGGCTGGAACTCCAGCCAGTCAGCAGTAAAAGTAGGCCAAGGTGAGCTCGTGCCGTGGATCCTGGGGACCAAGCACAGCATTAGCTGGCTGTCCTGCAAGTGCTTGGCCTACTTTTACTGCTGACTGGCTGGAGTTCCAGCCTAAATCTACCCACCTGTACACGGATCTGCAGGTTCTGAGCTGCCGATGCTCGAAGACTCGAGGCCAGTGATTGTGTTCTAGTCTAGACCTAGGGCGTATGGAGGAAGTGTGATATAACGACTTCAATAAACTGGTGAACCTAACTCATCTTTTTATTTAAACCCCTACCTACCTACCCTATCTGCTGGTGTGCTTGGGCTGGCCTAAAAAACCCCAACCGCCGCAGTGGCAGTGGGTATAAGCGGATAAGAAACCATCTACATATAGACGCATCTATCGCAGTAAAGTACATCGCGATTACAAACTTTCGAAGTCCAGTACATCGAAATCGCATACTTTCGCTGTACCGTACATCGCGATTATAAACTTTCGAAGTCCAGTACATCGCAATCGTATACTTTCGCTGTAACGTACGTCGCGGTCACAAACTTTCGCTTTGGTAATATTCGCTGTAATGAACATCGAAGTCATGAAATAGAGTCCTTAAAATGTTAGTAGGGTAGGGTAGTTTTTGTTTAGAAAATAAGATACTTGATTTGGACTTCGGGTTAGGTTACTTGTAAGGTCCGAGTTCGTCAAAACTTAACTGATCGTTAAACGATTTAAACTGGCAGTTAGCTCAGAATCAGTGTTCTTCGTAAATAATATGTCAGTTAGCTCGATGAAATAACTCTTAAAGTTAAATCTAACGGCCTGGTCGATTCGATTATTTCATATTTGGTGAACTCGGGACTAAATTAGGTCATCTAACGATACCTCGTACATCGACCTACATGAGTGCACAAAGGAACCGATATACATACAACTCGAGAAACATCACCCTCCTTCATTCGACAGTCGAATAATATCACATCACCAGTCACAACGGGTTACCAATGACATTCATGATATCGATATCGAGACGAGTTTTTCTGTAAATATTCTTGTTACGGTATATGAACATAGATTTACAAACAAAAGCCAGTCGTTTTCGAGCCACAATTTATGATAAATTTACCGCGCGAACCCGTTACTCATGCGTGTAAATTTGTACTGCGATAGCATAAGTAGAAATGTAAATAATGGCCGCGGCTCTGCGAACGTGGCGCGGATTGTAGATAAAATAACGTTGGGACTTGTTTCTTTTTATTTTGAGGATCGGCACCAGCATATTTGCGCAGAAATCCAAAGACCGTGCAAAGCTTTGGGTTTGGTTCAATATTTAACAAGTAAGTAATGAATTAACTGTTCCTAGAAGTCTACCAATGGGCGAGATGATTGTGCTGGACAGTAGACCTTTGAAAATATGTGTGTTAGGTTCAGTTGTTTGTTATTTATTACTTGTACAGCTAACCAGCAGATCAAGTGTAACACTTTGGACCGTTCTTATTACCTGCGCCATAAGAGTTGAATTCGTACTGCAAGTGTTACCATTGATCTGCTGTTGTCCGTACGTTATTAGTGTACCTAATTAGGCAGATTTTCAAAATTACAGAACAACATCATAGAACAACAACGTTTAAGTTGTTACATTATTATAATGAAAGCACGTTAATTTGATTGTGATCAATACGTCTTTATTATTAGGTTAAGAAGTCAGAAAGATAAAATTGGTTACAAATACATTGAACGTTAACTTTCCCTAGTTGATGGTTATGGAGAAACCGCCATAAAAGTTACCTCAGCAAATGTAATTTGTACTAGGCTCGCAGCGCCATTATGCAGTCCTTTAATATCCGACATTAGCGAATCCAGTGTCATTAAAACGCCGCGGGAGAGCGAGTGACAAAATGCGGCCGTGGAGGCGCGTCGTTTATTTGTCCTCAGAGGGAGAGTAGGGTTGCCATAATGCAAACACAATTAAGAAGAGTAAATCGAAACGAACAATTCGTAGTGACATGTTGTTAACAGCAGTAGTAACAACTGTTGTAGTAGCATGTATCCGCCTTTGTTAGATCCGAAGGGTAAAATTTAATGCTGTCATTGTTATAAGGCCAATAATAATCATGCATTTATTATTTGTCGCTTACGCAAAATTAAACAGGATCTATCTAGAATCTAGATGATAAGATTGTTCTGTAACCCTCGATAATTATTACTCACCATAATGACGTGTTTCATTAATACACACTCTATATGCGTATAAAAATATTCCAAAGACGCGTTTTCATTAATGCATCGCTAGGAAAGCGTACTTGGAATGATTGACTAAGATCTTGAATTTTTTATAAGAAATAAGGGACCGCAAACAGAGCCATCTCGCATCTCAGTTGAGTGTTGGCAATGGCCAACACAAACAAAAAGAGCTCGTAGGTAATAAAGTTCACACATGTCGCCCGACCGCAAACAGAACAAAACTCTCACCTGCCCGCCCCGTCCTGTCTTACCTGCAAAGATAAAAATATACGGTTAGTATGTGGTGCATGAGACGCTGAACGTGACTCGAACGTACTTCGAGCACGGACACGATAGAATAAGTTTTTGTGGTGGCAACCCTAGACACAAATAGTTACATTGTAGAAAACAAATGAATAAAAGTTCTTGAAAACAGTTGACTGCTGACACTGTACTTGTTTAAAACTAACAGAGACTTTATGTAATTATTAATGTTTTATCGAAATGGCTTTTTTAATATTAATAGACGGCAGAAAGTCTGGCTGGCCCTCTGGTGGTTTAACGGAACGTTCATAATGCCTAGAACCCGGTCATATTCATACAATTCTCAAAATCTCAGGGCTGGCGCTTACTTCGCTCAACGGCTGAGTTTAGCCGTTCAGCGAGGTAATGCCGCCAGCATCCTGGGAACCCTGCCGCATGGGGGCGACATAGGCGATATGTTTATAATGTAAATATTTTGTAAATAGGTATTTTTTTATTATTAATAATTATGTTATGTATATTATAAAAACTTCTCAAAATGCCATTTTCTCATACCTAAGGAATGATTGCCGTTTTGCGAGCGGTTGTAATTTCAGTATGTTGGCATTATGAAGAGTTACGGGGATATTGCTGCCCGAAGATAAAGTCAGATACTTATAGGTGAGTGGGTTACTTACCCAAGCGGACTATGCACCACTCTATATCATCAATAACCAACGTCAACTAATATCTGGTGGTATCTAATCCAATAATAAGTACTGCTGTTCAAACGTAGGAAACAATTGAAATGTAATCCAGAATCATAAGCAAAACAGAACGTTCAGAAAAACATTGAATTGTACCGTTACAATAACTCAATCATATTTATGGCAAAACGTTTTCAGATGGCATCAAAGCGCGTGCTTTATACTCAGCTAAACGACAAAGGGATTGGAACGAGAACATAAAGCGGGTGCATTTGCATCGCGTCCAGGATATTGCAACGAGAGTTGAAATAAAAATATCCTGCCGACAAATCGACTGACGTTTGGGCACCCCTTTTGTTGTGCATGTCTTTAGCGTCTTTGGAATATACATCTTTATTACAAACTCTTTAAGGGTGTGATGTTGAGGGGTCATTGAAGGAATCTGATTGATATGGGTCACAGACCCCAAAGACCTGTAACTGGAGGGCGCCCGTGTCTGCCCCGCACATGAGCGCAAAATTGCTTCGCGACACGTGTAACCTAGAGATATTATCGACATGGACGCATCTCTTTAATACGCCACCCCTGTCTCCCGCTTCGTCTCTATGCGCTCATTGTTGACCGAATTTTTCGATTGCAAATTTGTACCGATTTCATGTCTATTGGGTAAGGGGTCTGTGATATGGGTAATCAAACGTGAATTATCCGTTGCAGACAAATGGACTAACGTTTGGGCACCCCTTTTGTTGTGCATGTCTTTAGAGTCTTTAGAATATACATCTTTATTACAAACTCTTTAAGGGTGTGATGTTGAGCGGTCATTGAAGGAATCTGATCGATATGGGTAATCAAACGTAGATTGTCCGTTGCAGACAAATCGAGCAACGTTTGGGCAAATGTCTCTAGCGTCTTTAGAATTGACATCCTTATTACAATCTCTTTAAGGGTGTGTGATTGAGGAGTCATTGAAGGAACCTGATCGATATACCTACCTAATCAAACATTGATATAAAATGGACTAAATATTCATTCTTCTTCTTCTTGAAGTGCCTCTCCGCTAGCGGAGGTTGGCTGTCAGCTCCGCGTACTTGTCCCTGTCTTGAGCGAGCCGGAACAGCTGTTCAGCGCTCGCGATGCCCGTCCATTCACGAATATTACGGAGCCAAGATTTTTTCCGACGTCCAGGGCCCCGTTTGCCCGCTATTTTGCCCATCATAATCAGTTGGAGAAGTTGGTATCTGTCGTTCCGGAATATGTGTCCTAGATACCCAACTTTTCTCTTTTTGATGTCTAGCAATAATTCACGAGACTTGCCCATCCGCTCCAATACTCGAATATTCGCGACTTTGTCGATCCATCGAATTTTGAGCATGCGCCGGTAGCACCACATTTCAAATGCCGCTAGTCTTGAGTCCATGCTTCACATCCATATGCATATACAGATACACATAAATATTCATTAATGGATCTTTTTAGACTGAGTTTCAGAGATAATTTTGAACACGACCTCTCTCTTAGGCCGATACATAAACAGTATTGAGCATGAACTCAGCGTAAACTCGCTCTTACAACTGACAAAATTGTATAAAACCTGACAGTTGTAACGTGGTTGTAACAGTTTCTATCAGCGTAGTTTAAATCGACAGTTGCTGAATTGAATTTTGTATGGTGAAATCAGTGTGAAATACCCAGAAAATCTAGACTAAAACAATGTGTAACGTTAAACCGCGTTTATTAATACAATCCCTAGTTTACATATCCTTAAATCCCACATTGAAGAAATAGTCTACAAAAAAACGACTGTAAAACATTTCCCGACAAGCGAACGTAGTAGCATCATTTATTACATTACCTACATCTAATTACAGTTGTAATTCACAATTAATTTAAAAGGCTCCGCGACAAACGATGTGAAACAATTATCCGAGATTCCCCGAGCGCTTTGCTAGAAAGTTTTATTAAAACACTCAACCGCAAAGAAGATTAAAACGAGTGGTTAAGTCCTTGGTTGGAACTTTGCACAACGCGCTTGTGTAATCCAAACTCTCGAGTGAAACTGGGTGTCAATACGGAGGAAAACTAGATTTGTTTTACAGTAAGTTGACCTGACCTATTCAGAAATCTGTTAAAGATATCTCACTCTGATCTCAAGAACAAAATTAGATTGATATAGATAAATCACCACAGTAAGAAATCGTCGATAAAAAGTTCGCTTCGCTAAAACTCTACTCCACCTTTTTTCCTAAAATAAAACCTCGATAATCTTATACAGTCCGAAAGGATTAATTTCAAGTTTCGGTAACTGAACCACTTATGTTCTACGGCTTCGAGTAAACAAAAATAATCGTCACATACAAGGTGATCAGATCAGTATCAAATGTACGAAAAATCAAAGGTTGTTCCAGTTAGGTATCGACACACCCTTTTGGCAT
This sequence comes from Tachystola acroxantha, assembly GCA_963506565.1. NCBI lineage: Eukaryota > Metazoa > Arthropoda > Insecta > Lepidoptera > Oecophoridae > Tachystola > Tachystola acroxantha. Next base: position 8,865,457 of record OY735887.1, read on the forward strand.
ATTCCATTCATACTTATTACGGCATTTCGTTATACATAGCTTGCATTTATGTACAGACAGCTTTAACACAAATTGATCACGTCCGCCTTGTTTAAATATAGGCCAGGTTTCGATGAAGATTGTACAAGGTACTGTACGATTCACATCACATATCACACCCGTGACTGTGTTTACTAGGTACTTTCTTTATCTATGAATCGTCAATTTAACACCTCTATCATAATTGATAACAAGCACTTGAATCAACGGCTCTTAATATACGATAAAACTTACACCAATCTGAAACTAAACTGATAAATATTAATTATTTCCTCTCCAAATACGACTGAAAACTTTAGAATTATGGAGCTGACACTTTCAAACGAAGTCGAGAAAGCCTATTCGTGAAATCAGACTAAGCCGAGGTCTAAAGTCAGATTAACTCAAGTAAATTCCTCGAGTTTCATTTAGTTAGCTAGAACAATAATTAATCTAGTAGCTTAGTCATGCTAATGGTAAAATTAAGCAATCAATCGATCGACAGTGGGTCGAGACTGGTACGGTTAGCGTGATAAAAGCCACAATAAAATCGGCAAGCAAGCGTAGTTTTCATTTGTTTCACGGCTGTCAAACAACTGAAATTAACAATCTCCATTAGCGTTTAGATTTTAGTTACGTTTTCTGAATCGTTTTAACTAAGTACTACAAATTGCTGTTTATTTATAGTAGGTAGGTACGTACCTACGTACAATCAGGATCGAATATGGCATGAATTGAAGACTTTGTGGAACTGATGAAACAAGACTTTTGGACCAACGCGAGTTGTACTCTGTATCAGCTTTCGATCTTTACGCGGTAATGAAAGTATTATGTACATTGTGACTTGTGAGTTAATGACAGATGCATCAGATCATGCGTCATTTACGTCAACATTTTGTTATTATGTTTGTTCTTCTTCTTATTGTGTTATTGTTCATTTGTACACAAAAATATGGTAGGTACTTATGTACTAATAATGTAATTAGTAGTAATTACATTATCTAGTACGTAAATTTTTGTTCGCCTATCGCTGAAATAAAAAATTTCAAGACAATTATTTTCAATTCATTATTCGTATCTTTTTTATAGTTTAAAGTTTTAAACACTTTTCTTCGCGCTGTACATTGAGTACCGACGCCGTGCGGTACCAGGGGTCCATCAATAGCGAGGCAATCGCCGACGGTCCGCGGTTGGCGAGCCAATTACCGCGGTCGCGTCAACCGTGATTTACGATATAATGGCACCCGCCTACAGTGTTTGAATGCCAGCGCCGGATGAGCGAGCGTTCGACACTTGGTAAGCTAAGTATTTACCACTTTGATTCATAAATAAACCATTACGAGTATCAACCGCTAATAGCTATCCGTAGAGGATACGATTTCCGTTAACTTAACGTGAAAATAATGGAATGAAAATGTTTAGGGTTATAAAAAGCAACAATTTATTCATTGTTTTAATATGGTTGCGATTTTTAGGATTGCTTTATTCTGGACCAGCTATGATCGGTAAAATATCGTAAAAATAATCTTGCTTAACCAATCGCAAGTGTAATAAGAATGTAATCATTATATTTATTGATCGTTCTTTTATACAAAACTGCGATACAAAACTACAAACTAAAATGACAAAATGACAACCACGATGCTGATGACGTTAAATTTTCCGTTTCAATCGGGCAGGCAAAGGACTAAGCCATACATCCTTGTTTTCGATTTGATATCTAAAAATTACAACACATGCGAGCGGTAAATTGTAGAGGGTATGCAATTGTTTTTCCTGATTACGACTACTGGCTCAGTTAAGGCTGTTGAATATTGCTGTAGATGTAGTTGTAGTCAAATGACAAGAAACCACAATGAATTGAAAGCCTTACCTACTTACAATGATACCTACTTATACTCCTATACACACGCTTTTTATATTGCGTGGGCATTGTTACCCAGTAGGTGATGTAATCTATCATGATGATACCTAATTATTTAGTGCCATTCAGTTTGTAAAACGATGGATGACACATGCGGTGGCCATATTTATCAATCAATACAAATTTCGTCTGACAGATTATTATTATACAAGACAAATAAAGAGCTTGTAAAAAATTTAAACCACTTTAATAACCAGTGGACACATCAACAAACATGGATGTTGTCGTCTCGTCTCACATAAATTAATTATAGCTACGTGCATGTAGCTCCGTTCCTGTGCATAAAATCTACTTGAATCACCAGTAGGAATGAATGGCCGAAAATAAAAATAAAAAATGGCGGGCAATTTTACTAATATTTTTAAATCTCTCACTTCCAATTTGGTATACCTACAGCTTGATGGTTCCATGAGCCAACTAGCGCCGCCAATCTTAAAAAAATCATATCTTCCAATATAATCAATTTTATTAAAAAAGCTACGTTCACATTGTTTATTGCTATAAATATTATTTTTTAAATGCTTATTTGTAACGTGATTCAATGTAGGTAAGTTGTAGTTCACAAATGTGCCAGAAACGGCCGTTTTTCGCAATTATGTGAACTACAACTTACCTACATTGCATCACGTTACAAATAAGTATTTAAAAAATAATATTTATAGCAATAAACAATGTGAACGTAGCTTTTTTAATAAAATTGATTATATTGGAAGATATGATTTTTTTAAGATTGGCGGTGCTAGTTGGCTCATGGAACGCTCTTAATATAAATTTCCTTTAGCGAACTTATTTGTAATTGGCCATTGCATCATTCCGTCATTTTTAAACATCCCAGAGAGACAGATGTTGTGTTTTATAAATAGCCAGACATCATTTTAAAACGTTATCGGTGATAAAATTTTGTGGTTCTATAGCAAAACTATTAAAGCTAACATTAAGATATAAATTAACATTTCAAACATGTCACGATTGCGTGGGACCGAACCTTAGTAATCTGATTCTGTGAGCCCTTTATTTAGTAATTTAAAGTAAATTATGTGTAATTATCGAGACATAACCACCTGCTATTAGTTTTTATCGGCACCCGACGGGCGTAAATGACCAACGAGTTGTAATTAAGTGTTCAATTTATAAATTAACAGCACAAACAAGTTTTATTTAATACCGAAAACCTGTAGAAGAAAATAATCAACCGAACAAAAAAGGTAATTTGTAATCATGTACGCCCAAACTGAGAGTAAAAATTGTTTAAAGACGCATTGCAGCAGTGTTGCCATCCTAAAGTTTTAACAGTATTTTTGCTGTTTTTTTTTTAAATAAACATTTCATATTTGCTTCCTATTGCTTTTACTGCCATCTATCACGCCATACTAATAATATTTGATAACATCGACCAAAACATAATTAAATTAACTAGGTAATAGGTATATCAAATAGTTTGTTTCAAATATCGATAGGTAAATGAAGTAATTTAATAAAAATTACCTAGTGTTGTGGAAGCTCAATGAAACCCAACTTGAATATGTAAATTCGAAATAAAATATAATTGTTGTCAGTGAAGGAAAATAACAGAAGCATAGAAAAAGAAAATATCAACTAAAAAGTCTCTATTCTACCACATCCTCCCGGGGGTTTAAATCCTGGAAGATTTAAAAGCACAAAAATAAACATAATACTCACAACAAACGACTTGGTAGTTTTACTACACGCCCACAACGTGTCGTAGTTTGTTGCGGTACTACCTTCTGTGGTACTATGATGTTGTCAGGTCGGCTGTCAATATTGTCAAGTCCTGAGTCACTAGTCATAACTGAACTCAACTCTAGAGGATACAATTTCCTAACAGGTCGTACCAGCGAACTCGAAGCAGTCTTAACCTTAGCCACTCTTACTAAACCGTCAACCCCAGGAATTACCTCAGTAATTAATCCTAAAGGCCAATTCATTCTCTTGTCGTCAGTCTCTACAAGTACAATGTCACCAACACTTACACCTTTATGTTGGCTAGGTCTAGCCTGTACCAGAAACCCGAGATATTCATTTCTGAATCTTTGACGAAAATCATCTCTTAAATTTTGTAAATATTTATGACGAATGTTTAAACTTTTTCCGTCAATAACATCCAAATCCGTAACATCTGTAGATGGTAGAGATTGAATAAACATCGATGGCGTTAGTGGTGACAAGTATTCGTCATCTCCGGCAACATAAGTCAATGGTCGGCCATTGATAACGGATTCGCAATCGCACAATAGAGTTTCTAACTCTACGTAATCAACTGATGCTCGTCCTAAAATTCTTCTTAGCATTTGTTTCAGAAGTCCAATGAGCCTTTCCCACCATCCTCCCCACCAGGGAGCACCGGGAGGTGAAAATCTCCACTTAATCTTATGAGTTGCAGCTTGAACAGCAATGTCCTCATAATTAATGGTTTCCATCTTATTTCTCATACCCACGAAATTTGTACCATTATCGGAGTACAACACGTTAATACGTCCTCTTCTAGCGATAAACCGCCTCAGGGCCATCATGAAGGCATCTGTTGAGAGTGAGTTCACCAATTCCAAGTGTACGGCACGATATACAGCGCATGTAAATAAAACAATCCAACATTTCTGACCAGATCGAAGAATTAGCGGCCCTGCCAGATCCACGCCTGATACTTCAAAAGCCTTTCCATTCCTAATTCTATCGTCAGGTAGGCCAACTGCTGTAGTTTCACATCGCTTTGTCTTATATCTTTTACATTTCATACAATTGCGGATAACTCTCTTCACAAGACGTCGAATGCCTATGATCCAAAAGGTTTGTCGGATATCCACTATCATTGTGAGAACACCTGCGTGTTGACGTGTGTGTTTTCCTTCTACCAACCGTTGAACAATAGGGTCATTGCCAGGTAAAACAATAGGAAACTTGAAATCAGTGTCATCGCTTCCTAATTCCAATTTAGTTTTAATCCTCAAGATACCCTTGTTGTCATAGTATGTAGAAAACTTCTTATTCGTCAGTTGTTCAGAGTGCTTGTCTTGGATCAACTTGATGAGTACAAGTTCCGCAGATTCAATTTCGTCGCAAGTCAAGTTGCTCTTCGCACGATTAGATTTATATCTCCATCTAAGGATCCAGCAAATCATCCTCAGTGTTTTCAAGTATGAAGAAAAATACGCCAATCGATCTATGAAATGAACTTCATTTTCATTGTCTGTCAAAAGCATCTGAACTGATTTCTTTTTACGTTCGGCGTTTACAACTTCAGCGTCAGCTGAAAAGTTAGTAATAGGCCAACTGTCATGGTTCATTAGCAGCCATTTCGGGCCCTCCCACCAGCGACTTTGTAACAATCCTTTCGCATTTACTCCTCTTGAAGGCAGGTCTGCAGGATTCAAATGGCCAGGAACATGGTGCCATTCGTGAGCTTTGGAAGATTCTCTTATCTCACGAACTCTATTTGCCACAAAAACACTCCATTCACCGTTTCCGTTTATCCAGCATAGCGCGACACTAGAATCAGTCCAAAAGTGTGTTTCGCAGTTAGGCAAATTCAATGCTTCCATTGCATGTTTCCACAACCTTATTCCCATTAAACAAGCGATCAATTCAAGTCGGGGTATGGAAATATTGTTTCGCACTGGAGTGACACGTGACTTTGCTAACACTAGTCTGACAGTCACAGACTTTTTAAACTTTGAGCGTATAAATATACATGTAGAGTAAGCGGATTTACTCGCGTCACAAAAGACATGTATTTCGATCTCACACTCATGTATTGGAAAACGTGTAAAACGTCTTGGAATCTTGCATTCATTGATAAGATGTATATCCTTTAGCCAGATTTTGAAATCCTTGAGAAGATCTGAGGGTAACTCCTCATCCCAACTCAGTTTCCTTGTCCAAGCTTTCTGCATGATCATCTTGGGAACTATTGTTGTCGGGCAGGTCAAACCTACTGGGTCGAAAATACTTTGTGTAGCCGAAAGCAAGCTCCTTTTTGTATAAATACCTTTATCAGCCTTTAACGACTCAACATTACATTGAAGATCATCATTGTCCGTATTCCACAGAATCCCTAGAACTGAAACAGTACCCGCATTTTCATCAATCTTGACAGGCGCAGTTACCCATTGTCTGAGGTCGAATTTGCCATTAGACATCAATTCCTTCGACTCTTTGATAAACTTGTGCATGTCATCTTCGGACTCTACACTGGAGACGCAGTTGTCAACGTAGAATGATTTTTTCAACTTATCTGCTGTTCCTTTCAATTCTTTTGGACAGTTATCCAGATGAAATCTTAATGTCGCAACAAGATGAAAAGGACTTGAGGTGACTCCAAAAACAACTCGTTTATGTCTGTAGGTGATCAGTTTCTTCTCACCATCGCCAGAATTGGTCCACCACAAAAACTTCAAATATTCACGATCTTCAGTATTGAGAGAAATCTGCAGAAAAGCTTTAGCTATATCTGCGGTTACTCCTATAGCACCCTTTCTGAAATCAATCAATAACTGAGGTATCAATTCTAGAAGGTTAGCACCTTTCTCTAGACACGAGTTCAAAGATATGCCATGACTGTCCTTCGCCGATGCATTAAAAACTGGCCTTATTTTGGTCGTTAAGCTATTTTCTTTGAAGACAGCATGATGTGGCATGTAATGTCCAGATACTTCTTTGTCGGGTGCTTCTTCTATAATATCTAGACTGAGCCATTCTTTAAATACAGCATCATATAGATCAACCTTACCCAATTGTTGTAGACGCCGATACGTAGAATCCAACCGCTTCCTGGATAGCTCGAAGTTTGATTGCGGGCGTGGCATGTCGCGCCACGGAAGTTGTACCTCATACCTGCCTTCGTCGTTAACCTGGATAGTATCATTGAAGATTTTTAGTACCTGTTGGTCATGGGTTGATTTTAAACATTGTTCAGCTGGATCTTTAATACCTAAGGTTTCAAGGTTCCAAAGATCAGACATATCTAACTTAGAAACACAAAATAACATAGTCATTTTGTCAGTGCATTCTGTTATTGGTCCTTGTAAAGTCCAACCTAATCGTGTTTTGATAGCCGTTAGCTCGTCTATTTGGACAATGTCACTTGTCAATAATTGACCTGAAAAGTCAGCACCTATCAATAGGGAAATGTCGTTTGGGCTGTCATCTACATATTCAGTCAATTCTACACCATGTTGACGTAACTTGTCAAATAAAGTCTGGTTGTTGACCTTTGGTAGAGTACCACAGATATTATTTTCCCCTATTGCCTGCATTTCAGATACAAACTTATTGTCAAAACTTTTTATGTTGAAGGAATATACTAACCGTTCTTCAGTTTTCGTTTCTAAACCTCCAAACAAAGAATGACTTATCTGTTCCCTTGCAATGGGTTTGAGCTTCAGTTCCTTCGCCACGTTTTCTTTCAGAAAAGATCTCTGAGCACCAGTATCTATGAGCGCCCTGACTGTGACACTTCTATCGCCCGAGCAAACTTGTACTTGTAGAGTAGGTAGTAGAGTCGACCCCTTCTTACAAAGTAACACCTCCTTAGACGACTTGGTATCTTCTTCATTAGCTAATTTAGGACACATCAAAGTTAAATGACGCTCTTTACAAAACAGGCATTTTGGATGGCTCTTGCATTTTTTCTTCTGGTGGTTTGTCCTTAAACAAATTTCACAGCCCTGTTTCTTCTTTATATATTCCCTTCTTTCGTCAAGAGACATCTTGGTCGCTTTATGGCAATCCGAACTTGAGTGATTTTGCTTATCACACCAAAAACAACTTAACCTTTCCTCCTTTTGTCCTTTAGGGCGATCTTTCTTCTCATTTGAAGCAGTAAAGCACGCCATTGTAGGTACATTCGACGACGGTGTCGCTACTTGACTGTATCCATTGCGAGCCATTTCGATACGCTCTTCAGACTCTACTTCTCTTTTTAGAAATAATAAGAGGTTAGTCAACTCATCATGCTTCGGATTCCCGACTGATGTTCTTGATCTGTTCCAGGTACGAAGAATTTCTTCAGGTAAAGCTGATTCCACCATGGGTAGCAACATGGCTGCGTACTTGTCTTTGGTGACGCCCAGAGTATCCAACGCTTGTAGTTGCGTCTGGAGTTTATCATACAGGGTCCTCAAATCGTACTGCTGACCTTTTGCTTGTAATAAGACTAAGTTCTGAAGATCTCTGACGTAGCATTCAATAAGTAAATCGTCGCGGGCAAACCTGGCTTTCAGTGCATCAACAGCTTTGGGGTAGTTCTCTCCGAAGGGAGGGTAACTCTCTACAAGTTGTCTTGCGCTGGAGTTTGGAGTCATCGATTGCAGCAAATACTGAAACTTGTCATCGTTTGTTAAAGTATCATCATTGTGTATCTTGCGGTACTGACCCCAAAACGGTATCCAGTGTTTAATATTCCCGTCGAACTTTGCTAGCTCTAGCTTCGGCAACATCAAATGTCGCTTTCCACTTTCATCTTTGCCATCTTTACGCTCTGTGGCAGTAGTCATAGATGACGAAGATTTAGAGTCAGCTTTTACAACTTTTTCGTACAACGTCTTCAATAAGACCCACCTTTTTCTGTAAGTTATGAACTTGTCTTGATCGTTCTGATAGGCTGATTCATCGAAATCAGTTTCCTCCAGCCACTTACTTCGAACTACTTCTTCGGTTGCGAAGAGAGAATCAACAGCTTCAACGAAGTTAGCAAAACATACCTCAATATCGAGCATGTCTGCTTTCACATCCAAGAGATGCTGCAACTCGTCTGCTGAGATCGTAAAATCCCTTCTTTGTTGGGTTCGTTTCCTTTTTAACAGGTCCATCGTGATTTTTCACGCGCTCTACGGTCGCCAGATGTTGTGGAAGCTCAATGAAACCCAACTTGAATATGTAAATTCGAAATAAAATATAATTGTTGTCAGTGAAGGAAAATAACAGAAGCATAGAAAAAGAAAATATCAACTAAAAAGTCTCTATTCTACCACACCTAGGTAATAATATGTTCCCAAAAAAATTAATCAAAACGCTTAAGATAAGACGATTGAGAGTAAAAATGAAAAAAATAACTACCTAATTGTTCTATTCTTGTATCTATAAATCGTACCTAATTTAGAATGTTTTTTAATCATCTGTGTAGACCGCCTTATTTTTGTCTGAAACAATAACCGTGTCTGATATTTTTAGCCAATTTCTAGACAGGATTTTTTTTCTTTTTTAGTCTCATAGGGCTGGCAACACTGCGTTGTAGCTCCTTCGCGCCTTATTTGGCGTAAAGTAATACAGCCTTCCAAATATTTGCAAGTCCGGGCTCTCTCCGAAATAATATGTTCCGTTTCCCAGCTCGATAAGGTAGCGCATGTGTCTTCGAAATACATGAATTCGTAAGCTGTCTCATGAGACTTGACCTTCTGTGAACATAATAATATAGTTGAACAGTTTACTGTGTTGTAAGTTGAGGCCAGCGGCCTAAAGTGCTCTAATTCCAATGGGATATTTGCGTCAAATACTTCATCCATGTATTTATAAATTTCATTCTGAGGTAAATATAATATTCATATTTCGATACCTATCTCAATACTCTCAATACCTTGTTCATTGTAAAAGTGGTGGATCGTGACATCTCTTTTTATTACCCAACCGACGTAAGGATTACGGTAATGTTTTGCGAGCGTATCTGTCGGTATGTCTTTAAGGATTTTGATGTACAGTCTCTAACTCCTGTCCTGAGATATGTCTGTAGCTATTTTATTTTTCAACTCCATTCTGTTGTCACGTTTATCAATTACTGCATATTGTAGCTAAATAATCCTATCGTTATTTCTGTAGTTTAATCTCTCACGTTTAAAGGCGCTTAGTGAGGCCAACCAATCATTAATAGATTATAAATGTTCATAATTAATCACTATGACAGTAAATATCATCTAATTAATCACGATTTCAATTCATGTTGATCAAATATTAATCGTTATTCTGGCCGAGCGTAATAAAATGCGATATTTTGCTGCCGCAATAAACAAATTCGACATCGTAAACTTGACCGTCCAAGCCCCAAGCCTTCCAAGAAGCATATGTTCCGATGTGTTACGTATATTTTTTTATTTTTCCTTACGTTAATCATTATCCGTGCACGCGATATGACGTGCTCAAGAGCGGTTGCCGAGTCTCGGCCGATTATTCACGCGATTTCAATTATCTATCTGCCAATCTGTGTAATTATATTGGGCGTGTTATAAGTGCGGCGGACTTGCTTCTTTATGTTTATGCTGTACTGGTTGCAAGTATTTACTTCTTGCTTTCCGTTATGTACAGTATAAGCTTATTAAAGAAAGGAATGCAAGTAATAATATCAATCTAGCATTTTAACAGTTCAGCTTACTAGGAGTACTTACCTACTCAGCATGTTTTGATTTTTCAAGTTCGCGTATTTACTTTCCGAATTAAAGTTTTTTATAGGACAGGAAATAAGTCAAATTTAGTTGAGTTGCCGTAGCAACAATGACAGACATCGCCAGCTTAATCCTTTAAAATCGAATATGCACTTACAAATCTTACAAAATCAATGCAATCCACAAGAATCTACCCGAAGAACATTAATCTGGTCTTACACCGAGATGCCAGCTTAATTTTCCTTTTGACGGCATTCCGACTAAATGAAAATAAACCAATAACATTTCATGAGGGCTCAGCTCAGTATGCACTCGGTATTTTCATTAAAGAAGCCGTCTCATTAAAGACGTGCTCTGCGTTCTGAGCCCCTGGTGGCAATTAGCGCAGTACGAAACTTTATTCAACCCGTTGTCGCGGCTGTGCAGCTAAGGAAATTATTCCCGCCGTTTCTTCCGCTTCATTTGCGATCTCTGCTCCTCTAGCTTCCTGTACGCCTAGTACTTTGTCAATAGTTCGGCGAACTTCGGCGTGAAAAGTTTTCGTAACCACACACCATACCAAATTGAGGTTACTCTTTACTGCTTGGCTTTATACATTATGTCCATAACGTTTGTTCATATTTTTCAAATTATGATCTAGATACGCAAGTAGTTGTAGTACAATTAACCTTCTTTATTTCGAAGGAGACGTGAAGGACGACAAAAACCCGTATAACAAATGGGTGGCAGATCCAAGAACTATTCAGCATATGATATGGTACGTTAGATTAGAATACCACTTGTCAAACTGCTTTACGACGACAGCGGTCCAAGATAATATCATATCACGTTCAAAAGATATGCACACGCAATAACACAAAGAAATTGCCGAGGCAAGCCGAGTGAATTATAGATTCCAGTGTGGCGTACCGACGCGGATCATATAAAATGAAAAGGTAGAACGAACTCCGTTTACATTAGAGTAATTGCAGCGTTCTTTGCTCAGGGAAGTTCTTCTTGCACTCTTACTAACCGAACGAATAAAAATTTCGATTTGTTTTTAACATTTCCCCTACTTTCTGAAAGACCGAATGCTAGTAAATGTATTTTAAAGACTAATAGCGTAACAAAAGTAACATAAATGTTGTTAATAATTGGTAGAAAAAGAATTTAAATGGATAATAAACACCTATAATTAAGAATAAGGTAACAAAAAGGACCGCAACCATTCGACTGCCCATGTTTCATATTCACATGTGAGGAATAACAACATTTATCCGTGGCATGTCTCTCTAGTACTTATTAATTATATCTGAGTGCTACCTGAATAATTACTTCTGTGTCAATAAGCGAACATATGCGTGCATAAATAAGCAATTAAGCCAATTTGCTGTGGCTGGCGGCGAGCGCGGGTTATTTCTGACATTTATCTGATAACCCGCCACGTTTAGCGGTGCCGGTGATAAAAATACTCATATATATTTCGAGTTTATTCTACACAAGAATACGTATGCTATAGTGCGTCCTCATAGAGAGCATTTTAGAGTATTCGAATCGAAATACTCGTATATATCGAGAGTCCTGACATGACGTTAGTATTCTAGCATTGGAAATATTCGTGACTCGGGAATGCTTACGGGGAGGGGTGGTCATTTACATAGATGTAGCGAAGATGCAGGGTTAACTTGGTTATAGACTAGAGCAGGACCAAAAACGTACACGAGTTCTCTCTGATTTTGCTAATATGTCCAGAGGGCCTAGCCAAGTGGCTTTAACTTTTGATAACGCCAAGTAGAATAGAAATAATACAGTACGGGTACATTTTCTTTTTCGGGAGCTACTGTTAATCCAATATATTTTCAAAACCACTTGGAAAACCGAGTGACCACCACCTCCGTCATTCATTATCTTCTTTATACAATTACTTGAAAGCACGTCCATCCACCCCATTATCCATTGTCAACAAATATGGAAATCCTTTCTACGAATGATAGGATATAATGTTACTAAAATAAAGTTCTGAAGGGCAACGCATATGCATCATTCATGTATTCCTTTATCGACAACAACCATTTATTTTGACCTTTACGTGTACATAATAAAGATACTAAAGGTTATCTCAATCTAACGACCCTGATGCACTGGTACAGCATGTGAATCGTGCAAATACGTAAGTCTTCATTCCAAGACAAAATACAGTCGACACACCTATATAAAACCATTGCAATTCTAAGCAGTATAGTCAGAGAGGTTGTCTTGACCTAAGAACTACTTTTTAGAAGATAAGAAAAATATTTTTTCTTGTAAAAAAGAATTATCCAAAAGAAATAGGAAATACAGTTAGTATCACAACACAATCCGTGTCATTTTATCCGTGTAATGAAAGACATTTTTAAATAATATTTAGATATTTCATCAATATTAGAATTGCACCGGACAGGGAAAAAATTGTGTGTCGAAAGCTGTGAAGCGTTGAAAAATCGATATGGATTTAGTGCTGGCTACGTTCGTTCGTTTCTCGACACAAAATATACATCGGGTTGTTGGCTTTGCCTCAACTCAAAGTTTAAAGATGCAAATAGAAAATTTTCGTGGCTCCCAGCTGCTGAGCTGCAGAAAGAAACACTTTCCATCTCTTCGTTTTCAATGTAAAATCGAATGAACAATAATAAATTATATGAATTATGATTAACACTTTGTGTCGTCTCGTTATTGAAGTGGGGCAAAAGCTGTCAACTGACTCAAATTATCATAGCAGCGTTTAATCACATCCCCAAATTATTTGTAAAGACATGTAAGTAAATAAATTTAATTATCTCCTTCCGGCAAAGGCAGCCGGGTTTAAAACAAAAAATATAGTCTCCGGCAAAAAAAAATTGAACCCTATGTAGTTATAGTAAGTATATTATCTAGTTAAGAATAAACTACAGAACTTGGAAACATTCCTTTTACACTGAAGCATGTGTAGCGTTGGCGAGCGAGTAATTTTTTTTCAATCCTTTCTTCTTCAGTCTGTGTAATTAATAGCTAATTCAACATATTAATTCGCAACAAAGTAAATAAATAAAAGGATTTAAGTACTTTTTACTGCTATTGTTTGGCATTTTTATTGGATAGGTTTCTTTAATCTTAACAATTTATTGGTTTAACGAACGTAAACACGTTTTATAGTGGCAAATAAAATTTATTCCGAGATTTAGCACTGCTGTTTTTATTATTGAACAAAGAATTGAATAAATTCAGTTCCAGTATTCAAGTCACGAGAGAAATCGAAAACTAATCGAATTTGAACGATATCTTTCGAAACGAAAATAAATTATAAGTATCTTTCAATAACACTTTATGATTCGTCCACAATCAAAGCAAAGTTTAGAAATAGCCGGCCGAAGTTGCGTGGGTGGCGGTTCGTCACGCATTATGAAGATAAACATTCCGAATTAGCTTTCGAGACTTGAGTCCGGTCTCAGTTGTGTTGAGAACTATTAAAAAAAGCTATTTCAATGGTGTTATTTTTACTTCGGTTTCCATTGACAGTAATATGTGTAATAAGAAAAAACTCTGCTTGTGCCGAGTTGACCCTTTTTCGATGTAGTCTTTTCGGGCAATGCCGCGGTATTTTGATTAGAGCAATCATTATAATTTTACTGATTTAAAATGTGGTCAACAAATAGGTGTGATTCCGTCGTTATTGCTAAACCTAAACATACACATTTAACGCGAATGAGTACTTTTTAAATACAAATGCATATGCTAAAATATTGTAACAATAAATATTACCTCATGGTATTTTCCTCATTACTGATAACCTCTAGTAACCCTTCGTCGTTGCCTATTGAATTATGTATTATAGGCTATACGAATTGTCTAACTATTATTATTATTTGGTATCACGGTGTTGGTACACGCCCAAGGGTCACTGCGACCTCAAAGGTCTATTGTGGCCGCGCACCGAGTTCTTATATCTCGCTCCCAAGGCCAACGTCCCTCAGGAACCGTACAATGCACTTGGGTGAGAGAGTTTTAATATCCTCGGGTGGCACCATGTGTCCACCCAAGGCTCGGTTTCTGCTGTGAATGAGCGCTTCACACTCACAGAGGACATGCATGCAATTGTCTAACTAAGCTATGATTATTCGAGTCAAGCCCAAGAAGTGGTCACTGCGATCTTAAATCTCTATAGTTGTGACACCTGGTTTTTACGTCTTCAAGGCGTCGTCCTTCAGAACTCATATGATAAGATAAATACACTTTATTGCACCACAATACAGTATTAATTACATTATTGAGAAGCATGTACAATTTTGGCGGTCTTATCGCTAAAAGCGATTTCTTCCAGACAACCAACTGCAGAGGATATTATAAAAATATATCAGAAAGAGGTAGAAGTGCATATGATGCTTCATTCATTCATAAGCTCACGAGTCACGCCTTTATTTCCCCCAGGGGTAGGCAGAGACGATGGACTGCCATCTGCTGCGATCCTACCATACCACACATAGCGAACCTGGCACACAATATGATGATTATGATGCTTAATCGCGAGTAACCACAAAGATGATGATGACAACGAGTAAATACAATATGATGGTTAGTCGCGAGTATTTTTTAATATATTTTATTTATTTATTTAAAGTGTACAATTACAGGCTACACCTAATTATATCGTAAACAAAATTTTACATATTTTTACATAAAAACAATTTACATTGTACTTTATATCCTCGGGTTATAAGTGTCCATCTAAGGCTAAAAAAACTAATTAAACTTAAACTGGTTTTAACCAAACCAAAAGGTAAACTAACGCAGGTAGGCTACACGAGTAGCTTAAGCACGCCTAAGCTACGACGATACAAAGTTATTCTAAATTACATTTGGCAAATGATATCGGATAATACAATGTCGCAACTTTGTGTAATGCATACTAAAATATTTGATCCGGAGTCAGAGACACAGTCTAATATGAGAACGATCTATCAACAGTTGACTGACACGTACGACGCCAAAATAATTTAATAGCCAGTGTTGCCAACTGTAATTCATGAATTCCGTTGAATGCAATCTAAAATTCCGTCAGAATTCAAACTTGACTAGAGATTTCCTTATACAATGGATTAAAACGTCGTCGTCGATTAGCTTTTAAATTACGTTTAAGTAGGTATTTGTTTTGTGGGCATGTTATTAGATTTTTTTTCACGCTTCTCGTCAAAGGGAAGATAGCACTAGGCTATCTTAGTTCAAGCTCGTTATCATACCGAATATCAGGTATATATTCTGGCAGGGAAGAGGTGCATGTCGAAAAACAGCGCTGCACACCTCGGTGTCAGCTCAGCTGAAACATGCACCTTTTGCCACACCACTTAGCATAACTATATTAGATTATAACTTACTACTTGATTGATTTTTTTAAAGCTTATGTAATTGGTGTATGGCAATAAACATATTTTCTATTATATTCTATTTCTATTCAATATAAAATCCGTTAGCCGCGGAATTTGACGCTCATCCGCGAGAAATCCGTCAAGTTGGCAACACAGTGCGACGACGCCAAAATAAATTGTAACTTGATACGCTCCATAATCCCCATGCGTCTACAATGTCGGCGTCAACTCGTAAACACATGCACACGCGAAATAACTATGCTTTTTAAGGGGACAGAGATGCCGCTCCATAATTTAAGTTATTACCTCAACCCACATAACAACCTGATTGATAATAGCAATAAAAACTGTAAATTAAGAACGATAAATCTAGATTCCGTAAAAGAAACGAGGAAAGAAATTACGGATCTTGAAATCTATGAAAAATTCAATTAATGACAAATATTCGTAGCGAACTTGTTTGATTTATATTCGTAATACTTTGTGTTGTACAATACAGTTTTTGGCGGAAAATATTTCTTGTTCTTATATTATTTTACCATAGGTAATCGATGCAATAAAATCATTTGACAGAATACTGCAACAGCCTCTGATAGGGATTGAACAAAAACCACAACATAAAACTTTCAAAGCTACGCAACATGTTTTGAATATAATTATTGAAATTAGGGGATTAACATCACAAAGACATTATGAATAATGTATAAAGCGACGAGTAAGTTTAATTTTTAATGTGGAAAGGTATGAATGAAAATGTTCCTTCGTTTGTGTAGTTTACAGCGGGTAAAACAGCGTAACTGACAGAGGCAATGGAGGTCGACCAGTCAGGTGATAGCCGAGGCTTTGCGGCGCGCCAACGAACGAGCCGAGAATCCCAGTGAGCCCGCTAATACCAGGGGAGCAGAGCCAGGCGGAGTACAGCCGAAAGTGGCGCTCGCTCGCCGAACACACGCACACAGCCGCCAACGAATCGATACGGGGGGCCGCCACCCCGCGTCCCATCGAGGGGATGAATTTAAATTATTCACAGCGGGTATAACTGCGTGCCGTCTTTAACAAACAAATTACGTATGCGCACCTAATAACGCGATACACGAGCGGCTTCTGAGCCACAGAGCTTTCAATTATAACTTGGTAGGATAAGCGACGCGGGTCGGATTTGTAATTACCTCCTACCGACGGCTGCTCTCCGCGACCGTATTTGCTAATTAGTTTAACTATCCTCGCATTATGAAGAATAATAAAACAGTTAACGTAGGTAAAAGCGATATAAACCGAAATAAAAGGTATGTTACTGTATTATTGTTGTTCTTTGCAATGTTAAATATTGCTTTCGAATAATTAACAGCAGAACTCTAAAGCCAACGATCTCTCAATATCTTATATCGAGTGATGGACTCCGCTGAAAATCTACAATATTATTTATTTTCTCGAAAACCGTCCAATTAATTGTGATAAACTTTCGAATAATTTGAAGTTAAAGTACGAAGACACTTGAAAATTAGAATACTAATATCAGATTAAAGCGACAGAAATAGACAATGCCTTTGTCATTTGATGAAGAATAAAGCAACGAAGTACCAACAAAGAACATAAAGACATCGATCAAAGAATACTTCAAATACCAATAACGGACTAAACACCGACAAGTTAAGAAAGTAGGGAGCGCATAAAACGTCAAAGAGATTGAATATCGATTGTGAAGTGGGCAGCAATCTCGGCAGAGAAGGGAGTAGACGAGTGCCGAAGAGGGGAGGAGACACTTCCGACCGCCCGTGACAATTTATGTTATTGGCATGGCACGAAGCTGGCCGGCGGTGATACGGGACCCTCACATGTAATTGTTACTTGGAACGCGGGATATTGGGGAATTAAACCGGAGTGATTGATTAACCGACGATAACGATTACGAGTATTACGATGCCGACGATATTGCGGTGCGGAATGAAAAATGGGGGTCGAAACGTTACATTAATTCAAGCAATTCCGAGAATCAATTTACAAAACAAACTGAAATGAGACGAAAGTGAATTAAAAAAGCTTTAATCGCTCGGCTTCGGGAAATAAAAACACGTATGCGAGCACTCACCCGCTTACAGATTAAGCCGAAAGATCAACAAATATATTTTAATCCGTCCCAACAGCATTCTCGCATTTCCGGCGGCAAAAACTCGTTCCACGACACATGGGCGAGAAAAAACCAGAGTTATTATCTTAAGTCGAACCCAACAGAACCCATTAGTAAACAACACGGACACAAAAGAGGGCAAAATAGCGGCTTATAAAAAAATGTTACAAAAAATCAGCTTTTGATCTTCGAGCTCCCCTATATTGTGTTTGTGGAGGTTTTATTAGTCGACGAACCGGTCGGCCGATCCGATTTCTGAACGCTCCGTTGATTTTATGTAGTCTTTTATTAGGTTCGGTTTATTTTTTAATCCTGAATCTTATTTACCTATACACAAATATACCGCGAGTATCAAAAGAGGCTAGAATTCAGAACATGTGGATATAAATTAAAGCATGAGTAACGCTATTAATAATAGTCAAGACCAAATGGATGCAGACAACAACCCGGCAGCAGCACAACATATCAAACAAGCAATCGTAAGTTTTAATGACACTCACTCCCCTCACGTTCTGAAAGCGTTTGCTGCAACAAATCCGTTCCGCAACGAAACTTTCCACGCGAACAAAGAGCCCAGGTACACGGCAGCTGCAGATTATAGCCTCGACCGACGCATCAACGGACTTGTAGACGAACCGGTCGACGAAACGTGAGCCGACGCGACAGACAGCCCAACACAGTCGATAGGACGCCGTGAAACTTAAATAGGTTTATGACAAGATGCAGGAATTTGTAGAACATGAGTGACGACGGATTGTATTTTGGTGTTAATCACTTTAATAATAGAAGGAAACTTAATACGGCAGCTATCAAAATATTCTGGGAAAATTACAAGACGTATGAAACTGTTAACTATTAACATAAGTGTCGGTTCGGATTCGGAACGCACGAGAGAGATACCTCTACAAGATGGACGTTATTAATGTTGAATCAATTTGCTGTGGAAGAGTATTTATTATCGTTTCAATTGTTCATGACATAATAAACGAGAGCGTAACAAACCGCGGCGGGGTATAATGCGAAGCGGAAATAATAATGGCATTTGTTAGCGTGGAGCGAGCGGCTGTTGGCGCCGCGGGCTTTGCCGGCCCCACATCCTAATTACGCCAATAATAATTACACAGTAGTCACCGGCAGCTGCCAGCTACTTGCTACCTCCTTGCGCTATGCTACACTTCATGTAATGAACTTGTACAAATATCTTCACTGGCAGTTCAAATAGATAAATTGTTCCATTGTTCGAGTTCTATCGAGCGCGTTTCTGTGGTCTCCTATTCAATAGCAGCTTCGAATAAAATTAGATTGTACACAATACGCTCGTACAATAAACACAAACGACGAATGTGTTTGCTCCAGTTGCTATTGCATCTGTTGCAGCACATTTGTTTACTTTGTTCCGTTTATTGGATGGAATATTATAAATTTTATAGGTCCTAACTGGAAAACAAATAGTTCTGTAATACTTACTAATGAATGTAATATAATGTAAGGTATATGTAGAGGATTGGATTCTGTAATCTGTAGAGATGTCACTATTATAATAAAGAGTAGGAAAAGTTAAATGACATCAAATAAGAAGATATGAGATGCATTGGAAACATTTACACCATTGAAGATAACTTGGTTTTTATCTTTTTATGTGGTATTTTGAAACTCTAAAGCATAACATATAATAATTATACCGCAAACACGAAATAAGATAACACAATATAAGGAAGATGATAGCTTTCAACGCACGTTGCCAATTAGTTTCACGTCGGGCTATTTTCTCATCGCAGAAGCGGCCAGCCGCTTTCAATTCAAATTCATCGCGTCGGCGCGGCGTCAACGGGGCTCTAAAATAATTATCTCGGAACATTCATTATAATAATATCGAGGTTCGTTCTACATCTACAACAATAGTACGAATAACTTACATTATAGTATTATCTCAACAATTCGACCTTTGAAAAGTCAAGAACCTTTTAGCTATTTAATTATAATTGTTGTTCTGTGATAGATTAATATTTTTTGCTGTTGAATAATCAATTACAGGAAATCGTGATGTAGTAACGCATAAATAGAAGCTTTTAAGAGATGCTAATACTCTAGTTACTTTAGTTCTTGAAAAGGTAAAATGAAAAACACAAAATCTTTACACAACCTCGCGTTTTCGTTTGTAAATGCGTCGACTCGATAAATTGAAATTGAACAATGCGAATGTTTTCATCATGGCGCATTCGAATTATCGAGGTTCTATTATACCGCCCCCCGGGGAGCCGATTATTATATCGAATCAATCAATTACGAGCATTCGATATTAAAATTTTAATTCGCGGCATGACCGCACGAACGGCGAGCGCATTGGCTGCAGCAGTAACGTTTTTGTGTAATGAATGATGATGCGCTTCGGGCCAGGTAACGCGATACGTCCGTTCCGGAGTATAAATAAAGTCGTTGAAGCGAAAAATTCATCCGAATTTATCAGTCGGTTTATGCAAGCAATGACGTTAAATTCGATACGCCGCCTGTGAATCAATAACATCACACTCTATAGGCAGTGTCGCGTTACTCGTGACAAATTAGCGATGTATCTAATTAAATGTCAAACCATACGATTACAATCATCAATTTGCATTCATTATCTACTGTGTAGTTAATTGCGGCAGCAATTCTATTGCGTTCACCGAGAGCCGGTTATTAAACGGCATGATATAGACAGCTGAGTAAGCTTAGTAGAGCAGTCAAGTATGTTTGTATGCCGCAAGTCAGCACTACTGTTAAGCAGCTAGATTGTGAGACATTGATCACTTGATTTGATAATTAAGTCTTTAATTAAATATCTAACCACATATATAAAATTTAGAATACCGTACGTAACTAGTTTGATTTTACTAACACAATCTCAACACTAATCATTAACCGTGTTATCAAAATACAATAACATTTGTTTACTATGGTTCAGTTTCAAAAGCCGAGGAACCATTCCTAGGAGTAGAGGTGTAAACATTAATGATTTGTTAATTAATTAAGTATTCAAATAAATCATCAGACCACATGTAACATAAATACCAATTTGCATCCATTAACGTAACTAATTCGTTTATTTCGATAGCAATTAAAGAGAGTGCAATCACGTTCTTCGAGGGCCTTCCTCTAACGAGCACTGAGAATTCTCAAGTAAGTATTTGTAAACGGCAAGCATGACCAGTTAGCAGGTAGTTTGTGAGAACACTGATCACAGCCGGCAATATGTATGTAAATTTATTCAGAGCGATCAGTATAATCGTGCGGAGCGGTGCTATTAACCTCATTCGCGGCGGCACATCTACATGTTAGATATGCTACCCTGGTCATTCTGATAGAAATCTTATTAATTTAAGAAGTTAATCAATCAATTAATTATATCGATGATTATGTATAAGATGTGACAACAGAGAAATATCAAACACTATTGATTGACTTCACTTATAAGGTATCACGAAACGTCATACTAAGTATGAAAATGTATTGAATGATATTCGAGAAGTGTTTGACATCGTGATGAGGCTATTTATCGAACAATCTAAATATACACGAGTGTTAAAAGATACCAAATAAATACAAACATGTTTATTCGTCTCTACATACCTACACGTAAATAACAATATATCTACAAAATGACATCATTGGAGACTTATTGCGGAGTTCTATGTATTGATAACTTAACTACGTTAGGTGACATTAATTTGAAAATAAACAAATACAAATAACCTGACTGAGCACCTAATAACTTCGAAATTAAAACGTTGTAAAACAGTCTAAATGATTAGTTTATTAATATAAACTAGAGTAGATACATCTTTAATTACCATTACCTACCTAGTTATTAAGTAGATATTTTTCATTCATGTAATGTGTCAAGGTTTAAATAGTTCCGTATTACTAACGTCCATTATTGAAAATCGTTTTATTGACGAGGGAGTCACCCCTTATTTGAAATTCGGTCACAGTAATAGCGTATTATGCGTCAGTATAACAGACATTGGGTACGGGTGTATAGAAATTGTTATAAGTGGTGCACAGCAAACATGGGGGTCACACCCGGTCGGAAAGATAAAGCATTATCTTCGAAGCGATTAAAAAATACAGTTACAACGTTGTAAACGAAAGGTACAATGAACACCGATGGCTTAAAAATGATATCGCATCTTTAATTATCAAGAAAAGTTTCCCAGTTAGGGAGCGAACGTTAAATTGATTCCACGAGCACTTTGGTAATTTTTAGAGCCCTTGACAGTGATTAATGAAGGGAATTTCGGTGAGTTGCGATGTATTGCTGCTCCCCTGGTGCTCGCAAGTAATTCCAAAGAAAGCAAAGGGAGACTCCCTCCGTCTCGTCTGCGCGAATTTCAACCGTGCAGTGCAGCAATTTAGTCGTGTTATAAAACTCTGCGGTTACAATATTTCATATTACTCAAGCAGCTGTTCCATTTGTTGAAACGTCGACGTTAGTAACTAACATAATTCGATGTGGTTAAACGTGATGGGTTCATGAGGCCCGGGCGCATGAAACGTTTGGCAATAGCTCCATGTCACGTCACTTTGATTAATGAAAGAACGTTGCATACACGCGTTCGCGTGGATTGCGAAACGTGTTGAATGCAGGTGCATATAAATCCTCAATTATCGCATCAGTGAGCTATGCAACTGTTAATTAGTCTGTGTTTACCTTTAGAGCCGTAGTTGTATGCAAAGTGGTTTACAACACATTTAATTGACAAAGGTCATTGATTTGCACAAAGATTATAAAACTTTTAGAAATCGTTTGGTTGCCAAAGCTAAGTGTCAGTAAGAGATTGGATTTTAATACCAAAGTCAAAGTCAAATTTCTTTATTGCAAGTAAGCACGTTGTGTACATTTTTGCACGTCAAAATATTTTTGAATTTACATTTACACCACTTTGCAAGGAAAAGGTGCCAACGCTGAGGAGACTACCGTCTGAAGTCTCGGTCAAAGATGTAAATATCAATGATGTTCTCGGTTTTACATTTACTGTGTTCTCCCAAAACAATGAAGCAAAAATGAGAAAACACTTGCGCGTATTTGCGTAAAGAATAAAGCTTCTTATTTATATATAATAATAAACGTAAAATATCCGAACCTCTGGCTAGTCCGCATGATATAAATTCCATGTATCCATAAACATATAAGTACGTAATTTCCGATGTTTCCGTCGACATAAATAGCGACATGCGAGCGTCGATCACGGCACAACTTCAGCAGAGGCCTCACGTCCTATAGCGGTAGTTTCCGCATTCCCAGTAAGTCTTTAGCACAACCAAGCCAATAATCGACGAACATCTGTACCGCTGAAGGCCTTATTCCCCGTAAACCACAATCGCATTAATTTGCGGAGTGCAGCTATTGTGACCGGAGCGGAGGTAGTGTGGCTACGGATAGTGTTGTAACTGATGTCTTATAATCTGCATCCGTATCAGATCCACAACAATCTTCGTGTTGATCTTATGGGCGCGTATTCATAAACGTGATTTAAAGGTACGCGACCGTTCAGCGTGTCCCTTTCTATCTTAACCCTTTTTTAATAGAAAGGGACAGGTTACTATAACCTCACTATGTTTAACTAGGTTTATGAATAACAGCATTAGGGCTTTTACGATTTCATATGTGTAATATGTGTTGAGATGTCACCTCTGTGTTGAGATTTCTTATGTCTGGTAAATTCCGTTTATTGAGCATCAACCTACATCAACACACATTACCATTGAAATATGTGCCGTGTTACGGCAGTGTAAAGTACCGTTTTATTGTACAAGTATATACTGTCGAAAAACTTTAAGGATATGTTATCTTTATCGTCTCAAATAGCGGTATTGGCGTTTGTTGTTCGTGTGGGAAAAATTATTTTATCAATTGGCAATAATAAGTAATGCGGTAAATCTATACCTATTTCTCGCGTTTCCCATCAAAATATGTTGATAAACTTATCATTGTCTTGTCATGGTTACGTTGTAGTTCAAACTAAACGGTTTTTGTGTAAAATCATGCCCTGATTAGATTAGTGGGGATAAGAAAATAGGCGTCTATCGCATAAAACTAATCCTCGTTCTTCCCAAGTTTCCATTCTACATTATCCATAACGAGATC
The DNA here is from genome assembly GCA_963506565.1 of Tachystola acroxantha. Lineage (NCBI taxonomy): Eukaryota > Metazoa > Arthropoda > Insecta > Lepidoptera > Oecophoridae > Tachystola > Tachystola acroxantha. The sequence goes on from OY735887.1 coordinate 8,889,398, forward strand.
TTCATCCGCAAATCACGCGCCATCCAACCCTAGTGGGAGGCAGGGCAGGGGTGATTTAATGAACCGATGCGGCGGGCGACAGGCGCGGATTACCCCACCAGCGCTGGTACTCAATCAAGCTCGCAAACAGCCTAAGCCCAGACAATTAAATACACTCCGAAACAATCGGATACAAGAGCGATAAGAGCAATCAGACGATTAGCACGCGCTTCTCGTTATCGGAGATTGGGCGATCGATAGCTTTATTAATGCAGAATGATTTACCGCAAATATGTGATGAATTTGATAACTAAAGATCTTTCATTTGGATCAAAACAAATAGTAGGTACAATATTCTAATCTAGTCGACTAATAAATTGCTATTGAAATAGTCTGGAAATAGAATTTAATTTCTTACGTTTTCTAATCCCGTCATCATACATTTGTATCGGGATTTTCATGTCAACTGCCAGATGCGTTGAGTAAGTATCTAATCTTTTACGTAGAAGGTATAACGTTCTGAAAATGAAGATCCACGCCATGGTATTGGCTTCAATGGCGAGTTCAAGTGAATACAAAGAAGCCTTACCTTAGAGGAGTCCATTTTTAGTTTCTTTGCTGGGGGCTGCGAGCAGTCTTGCCGGGAGTCATCGGGTTCCGGTTTCGAGGGCGTCGGTGGTGCGTGGGGCACGTGCTGCGCGGGCGCGGGAGGAGGCGGCGGCGCGGGCGCGGGCGGGGTCTGCGCGGGCGGCGCGGGGGGCTTCGCGTCCAGCCGCGGCGCGGGCGAGGGCCGCGGCTCGGGCTTGGACGGCGCGGGGGCCGGCGCCGGGGCCGTGGTGGGCGCGGGCGCGGGTATGGGTGCGGGAGGGCCGGGCGCGTTCGGCGGCGGCGGCACGCGCGCCACGCCGTTGACATCGTGCGGCGGATGCTGCGCGTGCGGCGGCTGCGCATGCGTCCCGTGCGGCGGCGGGTGCGGCCCGTGCGGGTGGTGGTGCTTGTCACGCGCCTTGTCGCGCCGGTGGCCGCCCGAGCCGCGCTTGGCGGCAGCGGGCGGCGGCGCGGCGGGCGCGGGCGGCGGCGGCTTCGGCTCGCCGTTCATCTCGTTCGACTTGACGATCTCGTGCTTGGCCTCGGAGCTCTTGGTGCCAGGCTTGGTGCGCTTGATCTTCATCTTGAGCGCGGTGCGCTGCGCGTCCGGCTCGGCTCGCGCCGCCATGCCGCCCGCCTCGTCGGTCTTCTCTATGTCGGCATCGAGGTCTATGATGAGGTCTCCGATGCCGATGTCCCACTCGTTGTCATCGTACTCAAAGTTGGCGGGGTGCGCGTTGGGCGCGGGGCGAGCTCCGCCGGTGGGCGCGCCCTCCCTCATTGGCGCCGCCATGCGCGCCGACAAGCCGCGCCGCCCGCCCCGCACCGCGCACACACACACACCATTGTAGCCCTGCAACAAACAACACAACAACAATAAATACTGGGGTGTAAATTGATAGTAATCTGATTCACGTTAGATCTATTCTGACAGGGTGAAATATTCTTAATATTCTTTGGGATATGACAACCCTCCTTATATAATTTTGCACCCCATGCCCGTTTTAGGAAGTAGTATCCTATCTAACAAAGTTAAAAGTTTAGTTCGATTATGATAGGTAAATATTGTGTAGAGTTGTTTAGAGATTCATGATCGTTCTCACTAGATGTGAGGAAAAACATACTAAAAGTGTTGTTAGATTCCGTACAAAAATCCTCCAGCGTCGCTCAGCTGAAACAGCCAGCCCACGTAAGACACGTCATAAACAATGACCCCTTTGTTTAGAGCTCATACCGACTAGAATTCAGGTCAAACTATTGTTAAGACAGTCCCTATTGAATGCGTCGGGTTTATGGGTGAACCTATCTACCAGGCTACAGAAGAATACATATAAAATGTGTCAGAAGTGCTAAAAAGTAAAAAAAACTGAATAGGTTTCGTTTGTATATTGCGGTGACAGCATCACTCATGTAGCGTACATTATTTGCATTGTATCAACTGCTGGTAATTAACTGGGTTCGTCAACTTATTGTGAGAAAATGGTATACCCAACAATCATAATCGGATTTCGGCTCCGCCACGCAAACGTTTTGAAATAGATAAACATTTTATTGCACAAAGATGCATGTTGCATAGAAAACACTAATAGAAATGAAACGACAGAGAAAAGTATACAGGGGGCATTAAGATTGAGATTTTCTCAAAAACTCCTGGACCGAATTTAATAATTATTTTACAGTTACATAGTTTTCACTTTTGTCTATCTAACAGTTAAAGAATTTTTACAATCGGGCAAGTAGTTTTTGAGAAAATCTCAACCTTAAAAACTCTACTGTACACTTTTCTCTGTGTTAGACCGTACCAACGAGTAGGTATATATCATCTTTTTGACTCCTGGAGAGTTGAGCTATAAAAATTAATACGTCGACCCATTATATTATAATGTACTTCAAATGAACATGTCCATTTAAAATTATTCCCCATATAGAGAGAATTTCATATCCTACGGAGTTATAACCAATTCAAAGAGGCAATAATCGTAAAATGCTCGTAAAACCTCATAGATAAGCTCGGTTACTCTCACAAAGCGAAGCATAAACCTAGGCTAGTAAGACTTAGTGCCAAAGTTATGCATATTTATTACAATTTGCAACTCTCAGCTCTCGTATTTAATGTAAATTAGAATTTTGTATTAATAAACTCATTCATTGCCCACTGCGGAGTCTAATTACGGCTCTTTAGAATTTACTAACGTAAACATACAGCTTAGATATCTCAGACAGACATCAAGTTAATAAAAGTCCGCTGGTTCGGACGTCTATTATCCGAATTTTACGTTATCCGGAATTCAGATCGCTGCCACTTAACTCACCAATACACCAACCTACTCGTCAATACATTTTTGTCCCATTTTGTTTCATTATCTTGATTCACTTTGTCACTAATTTTTTTAAAGGACAGTGTGCCGGTGACTGGTTCTTCTTTGCGTCACGTCACATACGACGCACACAATGTAAGAAATGTGTTTCAGTCTCAGAGAAATAAGGACCTCTGAGGTTTCAGTTATTTGATTAAACGCAGATTTAACGGATCATATTCGACAATATTTATTTCCGAATAAACGAGGTTCTATCTATATATGTAGTTTGTATTTAGCAAGTTGTAGTTTCAAGCAAATTGTATGAGGAAATTATTTAAATTCGAAGAAGAACTCGGTTAGTTTGCATTGCGATGCAAGCTTGTAAAGTAAAGAGGTGCGGAAGAGGAATTTCAATTTAAATTGAGAATACCGTCTCGGCTGTAGTCGTCAGCCATTTTAGATTTGAAAATTATCGTTTTCAAGCGTAAAAGGAGTGCTTCTTTGATATTCCTTTTAACGTTGAGACTTGTGTCTTGATTTTATACTCGTAGGTACATACTCTTATACATTCAACATCAAATAATCGTAGTACGATTTCAACTCTTATGATGCAGTTAATAAGAATGGTACAAAATCCAGTGTTACAGAACAGAAGTGCTTTCGACTCCTATATTAATTAGTGGAAACGAAACGGGGTCACCTCTATGTCTAGACTTCTAGAATTATAGGTATCTCTATGTATTGGCAACTGGAATATTATGAACTTTGGTAATAATTGACTAGGTATGTAGGAATATTGGGGAGTTCGCGAGTAATAATTATTTGTAACACACTTGTTTGTGGTATTTTACTGGCTGCCGCCAGTAGTCTGTGTTTTGTATTATAGAATGAATGACTATACTAATAGTAGTACCTATATCAATACCTATAGGAAGGAACACAGCGCAACAGGGAGATTACTTCCACCTCCATCGGGCAGTTTATTGCTCAGAAGACGATGCCGGTTTTTACTGCGCCCTTTTGATAACTCGTCGTAACTTTTTTATGACGCGCGTGCTTATGCCAGCCTGGTACAACGAGCGAGTCGGTCTTTATTCGAAATGTATAAAACCTTAACTAACGACCGTTAGATCCTACAATCAAGCATTTATGCGAGTTATGTAATTTTTAAAATTAACTTCCTGCTAAGGAGAATATGAAAACTTTTGCTACGTAAAATAGGTCCATGTTATACAAACCTATGATATTTAGAACCTCATAAAATAAGAGATGGAAAACGCTATTTTATAAGGAAAAAATTCGAAAGATCTTTGTTCGCCAACAGACACTTGCGATTCCTTTTACTTGTCTATTAATACGAAATGAAAGCAGTTTCACGGTGTAATTAATTAGTAATACTAAACAATAGCCGACTAATTATAATTAATTAGTCGTAATTGATTGTCACTTATGTAATTGTAAAATGGTGTCATGATTCCCGACCTTTCAGTTAATTGTTCGTTGACATTTTATTGGCGAATTAAAAGAGCATCGTTTGTACGGGGCGTACAGACGTAAGCACTAGACTTTATACCGTTCTTAATTTCTGTGCCATAAGAGCTGAAATCGTAGTTAAAGTGTTACCATTGATGTGCTAAGTGGCACGTATCCAATTAATATTATAGAAGCCAAAATACTTGCGTTGACTCAACTCGTTCTATTATAATCACTTGACTTGACTTCTGTACATAGATAGGTAAAGCTGAGTATTTAGGCAATTTACTACCTCCGTTAAAAAAATTCAAGACAAAGTGGAAGGTCAGAAAGCTAGTTGAATCATATTACGAAATCACGTAACATGAAGAATAAAATTGGTCAATTAATGCCTCACGTTCTTGGCATTTTACAAGAACAAAATTACAAATGTTCTTTTGACATATTTGTCGACAACCTGTATATAATTATTACCTACTACTTATTTTTATTTATCACGTAACATGTGATACTGATATGCTAACTATAGGAAATAGGTACTCGTGCAAGCAAGGAGGAGCAAGGTGGAAGTATCTAAAATAATATTTGGAGCGAATAAGGAATAAAGCTTGACACAGACAGTCGCGACCTAGCGGCGATCTGCGATCAGTTAAAACGCATGCCCCGCCTCATTTTCTGCCGTCGCTACCTACCGGACGTTAAAATGCCGCGTTAAATTTCAACTGACCGCAGATCGCGGCTAGGTCGCGGCTGTGTGTGGAGGGCATAAAGCCTGACACAAACAGGCGCGATCTGCTCGCGGCTTGCGTTGCGGCCAGTTGAAACGCATGCCCGCCCCATTTTCTCCCGCGTCGCGTCGTTAGCGTCCAGTAGGTAGCGGATTGCGGCCTAGGCCACGTCTGTGTGTGGAACGCTTAAATTGTGGAACGAAACATGATTTTTTAAAAGCCGGGTGAAACCAGTAAAACTCAAATAGTTTCCAAATGTAGTTATTTACTTAGCTACTAGGTAGAAAATTTATAGTTTGTAATAGTAATAATACTAAAATAAAATGTAAATGAACGTTATTCTTATTTATTATAATAGGCCAGTCATTCTGGCGAGCGTTTGTATGGAGACCCCAACAATAACTCCTCTATCGATGAAACTTTTTTGTATACTTAATAGCATATTTATAAGAACAATTGTCAGAGAATCCAATAATATTTCGAGGCGGAAATTACTTATTTTAATTGAAATTCAACATTATACCGTATCTTTTTCTGGAACAATGTTATGGTCATAATTCTTTTTCTATAAATTGTATTTTATTAGTGTGCTTCTGTACATTCATAAGTAAAACTACTTTTTAATTCGAAAGTGTAGGTATTTTAATAAAATGTCTTTTTTGGCCGTAGTTTCCATAGGATAATTGCTCCGCCGGGTTTCTGTTTTTAATATGCCTTCAAATTATTATTTCTAGTATAAGTACGAAAATCCAACAAAAAAATCCAAATGAAACAATTCATTATACAGAATTTGTCTTTTAACTATCTCTGGAAAATTACTCTATCAGATATTTTTTACAATTGTAATGAGATACCCACAAATAACCTGATTTCAAAAGAATCCAACAAAATATCCAGGCGGAACACCATTATTTCGAAATACCTATCAAGCGCAGGCCAGCGCGGGGCCCGAGGCGGGCGAGGGGCGTCGAAAACCGGTCGAGCGGCGGGCGAGTTTCTTCAAGTAGGTTAATAGGTACAGCTAACAGAAGATCAACACTTTGGACTAAGTACCGTTCTTATTATCTGCGTCGTAAGAGTTGAAATCGTGCGAATGCGAGCGAGTATTACTATTGATCTGCTGTTGTCCGTACTATACGTATGTATGTATGTATGTATGTATGTAGGAGGTTGATCTAAACATCGCAATTTAATTATTATTATCGTCATCGTTTCGAAACATACGAACGCAGTAAATGTAATATGCGTATTGCCTTGTATAAGTTGAGTATATAGTGTGTGTTTTCTTCGCGACACGGGGTCTAGGATAAACTAACCCAGAGATTCCTTTAGAGTGTCTTTAACTTAATTGGGCGCTTAGTGTTTTTTTATGTTACTTCCAGCTTTAAGAAACGCCCCTGTTGTGAATCTGTACTAGATTATTTGCAATTTTGTCGAAATCTAGTCGCGTTCATGTCTCACGCTGGTGCATGAGATAGTGTTTGATAATTTCGCCACGCCAAACAGCGGGCGTATTGGTCGAGTGGCTGGAGCGGTCGCCTCCCGTGCACGCGGTTCCGGGTTCGATTCTTAGCTAAATATATATGTTTTTTTGTTTTGTTTCGTGTTTTATTTTGTATTTTATTTTAATTGTGTTTCGAATTTGGTTAGTATTTTATCAAACATTTTGTTGTAATTATCTTTGAATTTTATTTGAGCATAAACTCTGAACTCATTTATACGTATTAGGAGAGCTGGGAATCTGTCTGTACTAGATTACTTGCAATTTTGTCGAAATCTAGACGGAGCGGTCCGTTCATGTCTCACGCTGGTGCATGAGATATGCTTGGTAATTTCGCCGGGCTAAACAGCGAACGAATCGGTCTAGTGGCTGGAGCGGTCGCCTCCCGTGCACGCGGTTCCGGGTTCGATCCTTAGCTAAATATATATTTTTTTGTTTTTTTTTATTTATTTTTTGTTTTATATTTTGTTTCGTGTTTTATTTTGTATTTTTAACCGACTTCCAAAAAAAGGAGGAGGTTATCAATTCGTCGAATTGAAAAAATAATTGTGTTTGGAATTTGGTTAGTATATTAGGCAGATCACCCTCACTTATAGATTTTTGTGGTTGCAGTTGCGATTACATATTATTAGTAGGTGAATATCTCACGCTCATCGTACAAGTGTAGAATTTAAATTTGCTTAGCTGTAGTCGTCAGTATGACGTAAGTAATAAGACCTATGCCGCACGCAAATATACCCGTAGTCGATGTGCGAGCGAGTTGAAAAATAACAAGCTGTCTTTGTTACTCGAGGGGGTGAGGGGGGTCCGATCGCATGTAGCACGGCGCACCGTTCCGCTGAATCACTTATTGACTGATAATCTATTTTGATTCTAATAATATCACAATACAGTAGGGTTTTATATAACAGATAATTATAATTTTAAGAAATAATTTGATACACGCACACCAAACGAGATCCCACGGCGAAAAAAAAGTGTTTTGCCATTGTCCGTACTAACCTTGACATATGTTGTCGTACTTATGCGTTGATGATACGGGCTAGATTACGTTTTGTGTTTGTTGGCGTAGGTACTATCGTCGCGGTCGAGCTTACTTAACATTCCACGTAGTAGGTACCTAGTAAGTACACATAAAAACACATCAAGTTGTAACACTTTGGGCCGCTCCAATCTATATATCTAGCTGCGTCGTTAGAGTTGAAATCGTACTGAAAGTGTTACTATTGATCTGCTTTTGTCCGTACTAACCTTGACTTGACATGTTGCGCTTATGCGCCGATGATACGGGCTAGATTACAATGGTTTTGTGTATGTTGGCGTAGGTACTGTTGTGTCGGTCGAGCTTACTTAAAACATTCCAAAATCAGATCAAGTGTAACACTTTGAACCGTTCTTATTATCTGCGTCGTAAGAGTTGAAATCGTACTGCAAGTGTTACCATTTGTTTTGCTATGTCCTTACTAACCTTGAAATGTTGTCGTACTTATGCGCCGATGATACGGGCTAGATTAGAATGGTTTTGTGCATGTTGGCGTAGGTCGGTCGAGCTTTCACCACTCGGTAACGAGTTAACCTAAAATAAACCTTATTCGTATAACTGTAGGTAGAGTACAGAATCCTATCTCCAAAATATTTGTTCAACTTCCAACGTCCACGTTACCGATGCGATAGATATTTTCTACTTGTATAGGAATAAGGTTTATTATAAATTCTTTGACTTTGAAGAACAGTTCGACTAAGATCGTAAGTATGTTCATAATGATAAGAAAAATCGAACTTAGCATTTTTCTCAACTTTAATTTTTCGTCGATTTCTAGAAAACGCTTGTCCGCATGGATCTTTACTGGACTTTAGTAAAGAGTTAATCTACAATTAACCTTATTTGTATATGAGTAGACAACAGAATCCCATCTCCAAATATCTCCTCCGCTCCGTCCAATTTCTCGTCCGCGTTCCCGCTGTTCTGTACGTGTAATAGGAATAAGGTTGTTAATCGGCCGTAGTAGCGATCCGCGCGCAGTGGCGCATGCACCGCCGCGTTGATTAGAAATATTTGAATACAACTCTATTTGATATTTTGTGCTTCGCCTGCATTTTTTATTGGAAAACTTGAAAAGCAGTTTTAATAAGATAGTCTGTTCATAATGACAAGAAAAATCGGGCTGAGCATTTTTGGAAACCCCTATTTTTCGTCAATTTCTGGATAACGCTTTTCGGTCTGGATTTTTTATTGGAAATTCATAACTACTTTCGAAAGTAATATTTTAAATACATAATTAAATAGAAATTGGAGTGAGTAATTATCCCTTGGAAATTACGGCAAAAAAACACATTTTATTAAAATATATATATTTCCATATGGAAATATGGTTGGATATTCTGTCAACACATGCCTATAGGTAACTAGAACTTGTAAAAAAAGAATTTTGGATAGAGCAATTTTCCTGTAATTGATACCACGTAATTTAAGTTTGACCTTGAAAATACCTAACTTCCGTTTCTACAAATTATTGGATTCTATGTCAATTCCAATCTACATATGGTACTCTATCACTGTGCCAAATTTCATAGATAGATGAGTTACTGCTGGGGTCAACTCCTTTAATGACTGGCCTATAAAGTGTAAACGTATCATAGTAGTATGGTATCGTATTAAATAAGTTTTATTATTATTTAGCAGGGATGATCCGACTTAAAATGAACTTAAATGAAACAACTTGAATGTTGTAAAGTTTCATTCTCAAAGCTTATACAATTTACAGTCTCAACTCAACTCTGTAATAGGATTTTTGATACTTAAAGCAAGGTTTATTAAGATCTTTTAAGTAGATTAAGGAGAAAGTGCTTTTATGCCTACGAATGGACGACAATTTGGATATTTCAGGTTCATGTTCCACACGTCAGTAAACATAGCAGTTCTAGTATCTCTAATATCAATTAACCTATAATCAAAAGTCTATACTCTATAGTCCTACCGACTGTCTTCAAACACAGAACAAACAGGAAATGCTATTGTTTATGTACTGTATCCCATTCCCATCTTAAGTAAGTATCACATGAAGATGGGAATGAACATGAGAATGAGAACATGTCCTCAAAACGAGGTGATTGTAGTTTAGTTCGTCTCTACCATATTCCTATGTATTTAATAGAATTGTAAGAACATCAAAGGTAAAACTTGAAAGTACGATTTCAAGTTCTATGGCGCAAATAATAAGAACGAAGCTTTTTAACTTTCGGTTGTACAGTCGACAGCATATCAATGGTAACACTTTTTACTTTTGACAGTTCTTATTATTTGCATCGTAAGACTTGAAATCGTACTGCAAGTATTACCATTGATCTGCTGTCGACTGTACATAGAAGCAGCAGCGGTCTGACTAACATATTACGTCACATCTATCCCAGACACCAGGCTAACATACGGTTCCCGCGGGCAAATCGAACGACCCCAACGTAATGTATTCAATAAATCACAAAAAGCTTTATAAATCCGCTGCTCATCAGGTAAAGCCCACTTAAATCACGCGCGACTGAGTGCGAATCCAAAGGAAAGAGAGAGATAAATGTCGACAGAAACCATTTTATGTTCGAGCCGTATGTTTGTCAATAGGCTGCTTGATTGGTAGATGTAAGCTTCTCAATGCGCTGCGAGCTTGGTACATTCGAATATGAGGAGGTTATCCATTCGTGTTTTATTAGGAAATCCATTGGGATTTATGATGGATCTTAACTATCATTTATTTAGGGATAGGAATCACTTCGAAGATGATCGAAACATAGCATAAACTAAGGATTTAAAGAAATAGGTATTGTATTCTCAGGGAGTCCCATACAATACAATTGCTTGTGTAAAATTTTGTAATATCTCGAACTACTGCACTATAAAATACACTTTCATGTTTCTTTAATCTTTATAATGTCAATTGGTCCATAATTTAAAGTCGACCTATCATTTTATTGTTTTAGACTAGTAAGAGTTACCGTTTATTACTCCAACCGTAACCGTAGTATAACTATAAAGGAAATTAATATTACCAATAAAACTCACACGATGTTTTTAAAGTTCCTAGCTTGTTGTGTTTTATGGAAAGTAGGTACGGTGGAACACAGAGAAAGGTGTACAGGAGAGTTTTTAAGGTTGAGATTTTCTCAAAAACTACTTGACCTATTGCAAAATTTCTTTCACTGTTTGATAGATAAAAGTTAAAACTATGTAACTGTAAAAGGATTATTAAATTCGGTCCAGTAGTTTTTGAGAAAATCTCAACCTCATTGAGGCCCCCTGTATACTTATCTCTGTCTTCGAATACAATTTCCTTCCTATAATTTATTAGCAGTTATTCAGTTTTCGGATGAAGTATGTAAGATAGGTACTGATAAACCAAAAACCAAGTTTAACCTCACTTCCCTTAAACCGTATTTTGTCACATTAACACTTCGTTAAACAATGTTTGAAAGATATCGTGGCTTAAAGTAAACCGTGAAATAAATAACTTAAATAACTACACACACACACCAAAGAGAGCTCGATGGGTTGGACTTGGACACAGATGGAGATCCCAGGTTCAATCCACCTATACGACTTCATGGTTTCCACATATAAACAATGCGATGGTAAGTCCGATAGTGGTGTAAAACTTTTGACAGATGGTATAATCAGCTGCTCCGTCTGTACCACGTGATTTAGTGGCCGGCCGTGCCACTTGGCGGTCTGCCGAGATCCGTGGGTACGAGGGAGCGTGAATTCAAACCCTAGCCAGCAGTTTACAGCTTGAATAAGTAAATAGCCGTGTTTCGCAGTGAAATGCTGGATGCATAACTCAGAGGACAGTGGATCGGGACCACCATGCTCTGCTGCTATTGTTTCGAAATAAAAGGACATGGGCAATTTCAGCTTCAGTTACGTGAACTAGATTTTGACAACCTTCATTTATCTTAGTTACATACATTGCAAAACACGTCTGAAATACTATAATGAATGGACATCACGTCTAATTATAGTATTTTAGACAGGTCTATAAAGAAAAAAAGGTAAATTATTACAAAAAACATAAAAAAACTCGACTGCTTTTGGGTCCAAATGTTCATCATAATGTTCGTGTAAAGCCGCGTCTCCTGCGGCGTGTTACCGTGTTACGAAACACGGTAAAATGTTTCAGTAACCGATTTAACAAAGGAAAATTGTTACGCCACGACCCTAAATCGGATGTTACCGTGTTTCGTAACACGATAACACGTCGCAGGAGACCCTGCTTTAGTCTCATTAAATACAGGGATCGAATGGTTGGAAGAGATTCAAGACCATTTACCATTAGGTATACAAAAAACATACAAATGTTGAACAAACCCATCCCACATTGCCCATTTTACTTGCGTCGCTTTTGCGACCAACGCGACGCAAATAGGCATTATCTGATACTTGGTTTTATTACGTGTCTGGGATGAGAATGCTTTTGGATATCCAAAAGGATTCCAAAGACAGCTGCACCTTTACGCTAGCACCTGTCTGCATTAGTAGCGGTTCGTGTTTACGCAGCCGAACTGAGAAGATGGCTTGCACTTTATGAGAGAAAAATTGCTCGCCACGCGAAAATATACCGCGGTAATAAAGATCTGAATAACGATTCGTTTATTTGATCTTTGATTTAGTAAGAAAAATATAATCCGTGTTTTAAAATATAATTCGTGCTCCACAAACTTAATTTTATTGTCAGATTTTTAAACAAATTGAATGTTTTATTTACATAGCTTTTTATTCGGCTGCATTTGATGTTTCTAAATTAGCGTGATTCATATAGAATTCCGATTACTCTGCTCTGTTGGAAAAATAATGTGGCAGTGCGACTTGGCGAGATCGCAAGTTTGGGGATTCGTTCATTAGGAAATATTTATTTTAATCTCTTTTATGCAGGGTGCAGATTAACTAATTAGGTAGGACATCAAAAAACCCAAAAAGTTTAGGATTAATATAATATTGTAAGAAAATTATTTATTTATTATTTGCACGTCTAATCTGTTGCCCACTATAGACGTCGACCCTGGAAACCATATGTTGCCTATGAAATGTAGAGGACCTATGCAATGCACCGTGCACGCATGCAAGCTATTTGAACCATAATAACAGGTATAATAATACCATTACCGCTCAAAATGTTTAACACCATAATGTACAACATTACATTGGCTCATTATTGCTCGGTATAAAGTGCTGCAATTTGCCGAGAACAATTTTGCTCTAACATAACATAATACATGGCAAAAGTATGAAATGATGACATGAGGATCTCGTATAGGGCAACAGGTTGGTACAGACAATATTGTCACCACCAAAGTTTGTACTTGGTATTTATTTTCCATTGTGTCGATGTGTCAACATCGCCAAATGTATCGTTATGAATAAAAGATTGTTCATTTGCCACGTGTTTTTGTGTGTGCCACCTTATACTGAATAAAAATATAATCAATAATCTATAAATGTATTATGTTAGGGCATCGAACATTTGCTTATACGTTCACCACACCAGATAATACAAGTTGTTTTGCAGTGTTGTCGTATCAATGAATGGGAATGAAGTTATTTATAAGTACTTACTCATAATTTGTAAAAGCAAATCCGAAATAAATTCTAGTCGGCCATTATAGCATCACAGACTAACTTGTAACTTATTTCAACAAAACTAACCTTGAATGGAATGTTTTTAGCCAAAGCTTTGTCCTCTAGCGTCTAAGCTAAGTATTTCCAAGCTCAATTTATTAGTGTAGTAGATCTGGGTAGTTACTGAGAACGTGAGATAATCTGCTTGGCTATTATCGTGTCACATCATATCACACATTAACTTATACATGGCTATTGAATGAACTTTCTATTGTACATTTGGCAATTACATTTCGAGGCTATCAGATACGAGTAGGTTTGATGTTGTTAGTACAGCGAAAGTGAAACGAATAATGATTTTTGTACCTACCTACTTTACCTTAAAGCAGGGTGCTGCGCCGTGTTTTAGTGTTTCAAAAAACACTGTAGCATGTTTTTGTAACCGATTTAACAAAGAAAATTGATACGCCACGCCCCTAAATACGATGTTACAGTGTTTTGAAACACTGAAACACGGCGCAGCAGATGCGGCTAAAGATGTAACTATTTTGTTTTTAGGTCTACCTCTTTCATTTCGACAGGTTTAATAGGTACCTTCATTTCCTAGGTAAATAGGCACACCGTTTAGGACATTAACTTTCAATAACCTAACAGCCGGCTGGCCTTTTTTGTCCTGTCAAAGCCTGCGCAGACGAAATTTTTGTACTAATTTTCGTCAAAAATCTGACATTGACGGCTAGTAAAAATGGGCGCGGCTCAGCCCCCAGATATTCGTTATAATCCTTTGTCGTACGTATCACAAAATCACAAAGATGACAAAGACGATACCTTACGAGTCTTATGCGTCGTCCTCTCGGTTTAATCATTCCCAGCTTCGTTTACGTTCCGTTGTATTGGACAGTTATAAATATTACAATAGAGTGAGTGAACGCGAGATAATCTCCCAGCGGCCATTAAGTCGTATCGGATTAACTTGTGGCCGTCGAGAGTAGCCGTGTCATTACAAGCATCAAGAGTTGATGATGACGTGTTGTTTGCAAAATGATACAGTATTAACGATTGCTTGTTGCTTTCATGTTTCATGAGTGAAAGAAGATGATAGAAAGCGAATGATATGATGAGAACAAGGAGCGTCAAGAGTAAACACTCTTTTATAGTGTTAGTTTTATAGGATTTTATAGTGTTTTAGTTTTTTAGTGTCATGTATTGCTATTAACGAAAATAAATAAATGCAATTGAATGTAGGTAACTTGAACACTGCTGGGATAGTAGGCATTTTGTCTTGCTGGCTGAACATTCTAAAACTGCCACGCAAAAATAGTTAATATTTATAATAATTATTATAGTTAATATATATATGATTTTTGTTAGGTACTGAACCAATAGCTATATACCTAATCGCTTAACAGATCAACGTCAAGTTTTGTAGACATAATATAGAAGACAGCCCAGAAGAATGCATAGGCTTCTTTTTACCTTTGCGAAATCTGCAAAGCGAGGACAATGTTTCGGGGCGGAAACCTAGTAGGCCTAGATGACAATACCATACTTTTATTTCACTCTTAAATTAAGAACATGATTACACCGCCTTTTAATCATGTAAAGAAGTTGATTTTAAAACGCAGTATCGCTAGGTACCTAGTACCTACCTAAATCGTAATGAAATACAAACAATGCAGCAAGTAATAAAACTACTGATCACTAAAGTTTGCAGAAAACACAAAACGTTTTATAAAATCCTTGAACTCGTTAACCTCAAAGAACACTTTAAAACTGATTTCATTTCTATTTTGCAAACAAAAAATGTCCACGTTTCAATTCAATCCGATTTAAAACGGAATTTCTTTGTGAATTGAAATGAGATGAAGTTATTTTATTAAAATACTCGGTACTGCTTTCTTCTTTTTACTCTTTACTAAGTTACGAAGAAAGTTTTTATAAAATAAAATGAAAAGTCAATTTACTTGTCTACGTTTTATAGAGATATCTTCGACACAAAGATGAATAACTTGACTTACTAAAATTCAATGTAAAATACCACCCATCGCGTACAATCTACAGCAAATCAAATGTAATGTAACTCCTAAAAAACCTTACGCTGTGGTATTACGGGTTTACTGACAACACAATAGTTTTATTAAGGTTGATGTGCTCTCGGTTATACCACCATTACCACACTACGAGAGTAATAAAGTCGAGAATTTTCAACATCAACAAAAGCGTTTCATACAGCACGTTATCTTAATGCCATAATATCGTGTACTAGATTGTAGGTAAATATCAAAATAAAACGAACGACATGCTCAGATTACAAAATGAATGATGGGCCCGTAATCTAGACATAAGCATGGATTACCTGTCACACGAGATCCTCGCTCCATAGTACGTGTTTGGATGCAGTAATCCCAAACCAATACCAAACAAGGATAGATGTTGAAGACTTCACTACCAACCACACCAACCCGTGGAATGCCAAATACATATAGGTAATTAATACAGTCACCCATAGTCTTAACAGCTTTAGTGTTTTTCAGGAAATTCCCATCTTTCTGTACCAAAACTATCATTGTGCACAAACTTTTTAGTTAGTTTTAGTTTTTTAGTTAGTAATGTAGCTACAAGCCAGTGATTTTGTTATCACTAACACAAACAAAACATTTAATTTTGTTCAAAAACAGCGTCGAGTTGATGCTATTTGCGAAAGAAAACAATATTACTGAACTGAAGATATCCCTATAATTTGTAGTTTGTACCTAGAACTCCCTTGATAATCTCGCGTGATTTCCTTCCAAACGTTACGGATACAATCCAAATAGAGTTACTGTATGTCCTCACAAGCCATTCGCTTTTGTGAGCACAAAGCTGTGAAATGTAAAGCGGCTTTATAATCCAGGTGTCCTTTTCACTCTGGAGCTGTTTTCAGACGAGCAAGAAAGACGGATATAGTCGTGTGAAGCTGAATGTAAAGATAAAGCTGCGTAGGCCCGAAGGTAATATTTTCTTTGTGAATAAGGTGGCCGTAAATTGATTCCGATGGATATTCGGGTTTAGGGATACTTTCGAAACCTTGGATTATTATTTGGGGATGACCGAAATGAGACTACCTCATGTAAGTACGAGTATTATGAGTCGGTATGTTTTTCTTCTAAATATGATGAAGGTAAATTAAGTTAAATTATTTAATTACCTTCTGTTTGTAGCAATTCGTGTGGATGCTGGTACTTATAGCGCGGGTTACCATAATGAGGATATAATTTGCTTTTCGGAAAGTCTTGCTACCTACTCACCTAATTTTTTTAAGACACCACATCCATTTTCTAATAATAACCTCATAATCTTTAGGATCTCAATTTTCCGTTTTCGTGGGAGGCTTTCAGAATCCTAGGTTCAGGTTTTGTAAAAGTCAATATCATAAGAACGAGTAATTATCTCCAGACTATCATTACCCAATGGCTACAGCAACTGCATGTCGACGTCTGACAACTGTCCGGATAGACAATGATCTTTTCCTTTTATTTTTATTTTCCTAATTATATTTTCGGTTTATTTCAGAAGCCATAAAAAAAGCCAAAACAATCCTTCTCTGCAGTTTTAAGACTATTTTAAGATCCTTATCAACGCTTTTAGAAGCTATTGTGGTGCTATCCATGATTTCGCTTATTGATGCTAATAATAAGTTTAAGCATAAAAGATCCTGAGGCCAAGCTATATCATCTCGGATTATCTTGGGCGAGACGTGCACAATGAGTCTTTTGAGTTCAAAACGGCAACTAGAGGGCGTTTCACTAAAAACTCTTTGTTGTTTATGCTCGCCTGGTGCTTGGTATGTTGAGTAGTTTATTTTTACATTCTTTGTGAAATATGAAATGCTTTTATACCGAAAAATATACACATATCCTTATCATAGAGTCGATAACAATAATCCTCATGATAATTGACGGAATGACTTTAATTGTGTTTTAATCGTATGTCTCTACTATCTTTAACTTCTTTAAGCTTACTAAATCTTACAGGGATTAACACAGTTACTAGGTCTTTTCTGTTTTAATTAGTACAATATTACAATACTTTGATTATAATCATATTATTGTATGTAAGTTAACTGATCTGAGGTAAGTACAGATAAAGGTACATCAAGCTTAAACACCTTGGATTATCTATGTACCGTGTTGTCAATAAGAACGATGTCTATAGACGCCATTTTATGGAGTGGAAAACGGACGTCAAGTATTAATTACTGCTGTCGTCTGTACTTAGTCGTTTGTTTGTAACAGTACGTAACCTAATTCGTAAAAACAGTAGGTACGTCGTCGTCGTAAGTCACAACGAAGGTAATTCGAATAGAAAATCATTTTTGGCACTTAAATATATTACGTAGCGAGGGAATTTACGTTGGCAACTCATGGTAAGGGTGTAGATTTTTGTGAAAGACAACTAAAAGTAATTAAACTAAGTACCTATATAATACGAGCGGGTCGGTCGCACGCATTAATCATAACATAACTAAAACCATTAGCAGCAGGACATGCTCCTAGATAACACAAATCGCCGGCTCAATTAAATAAGCATTTGTTAAACAAATTAGGACAATGCGCAGCTGTTTGACACGACATTAGTTTATATAGTACGGTGGATATTGATGAGTAATATAATGCAACTTAAATAGCCGTATCTTTTGGTTGAATGGAGTTAGAAACTTAAATATTTCTCTAGATGAACTTACTGTCTGAAGCTCTGCGCTTTATCTAGTGTTCATGGGATTTGAGGGATCTCATGACATGGCTCCCAGAGGTCTAGGTATTTTGGAAATGTCGGGCGGGTTGAGTAAACGTAGTAGTAATACTGCGTTTTAATCGTCGCCACACCTGTGGCATTGCTGATTCCCTACCAACTTAAGAGAACTCTATTCAAATGTCACCATCAACCACAAGTTGTACAAGATAACGAATAAATGTAAAAAAATCTCCGTTTTTATTAAAATTATTGGTTTAAAATAAAGTTTTGTACAAGGTGCGATTCGAAAAAAAACAGCTAAAATAAGAATTCAGAAAGTAGTAAGAAATCGTAGCGATTTATTCATTGTTTTTGTTATTCTTCTATAGGAGTTGCGAGAGTAGTAGAAAATGATACTGATTATGATTATGCAATATGAAACCTGTAATAAGTCCCCAACAAAATGATAGGTACAGCTTAAATGGTCACGTAGTTTTGTAGGTGGGGCAAAGCTCCATTGAAATGTGGCAATGTCTTTTCTCTTGAATCGAGTTCTGCATTCCATATCGTAGCTAATCTTTGTATCGTTTTGGATACACGGAACCCTACAGACGAGAAATCTCGAGAAATTTCATTGGCAATTCATCCAATAAATTCAAATTAAACGTTGCCACATTGCTTCCTACATTGTGTATGCGCTTGGCAACTCAACTATTATGAGAGGCCGCGACAAAATGTCCAATTGCCCATTGTGTTGTGACCGCGGAGACATCTCATCTGCGCTAGAATCAACAGCCGTCCTTCACTGTGTCACTTCACTCCTCGTAATTATTTATCTAAAAGATAAGATTATCTTGTTTTATATAGATAACCGTATACACATGGGTAGGTACTGACTAGATAGCTTGTTATTTATTTAAATGTGATGCATTACGTAATTTTAGAGTTCCGTACCTCAAGAGGAAAAAGGAACTCTTATAGGATCACTTTGTTGTCCATCTGTCCGTCAAGCAAGACCTAGGTATATCAGAAACGCGTGGACGGATCAAGTTGAAATTAATATGAAATACTCAGGTCTGCAACCTCATGCAGCCGTGAAAAAATCAACCTTCTACGTCAACCCAATCAAAAGATATGGCCGCTTTGTCGCCTTTTCCCACATATTTGTTAAAAGCGCGAGATACTCAAAACCTACATATAATAGCTTTAATAACTCAAGAACATTTATGAGTACAGGTTCGTTAAAGCAAAGATATGTTAAAGGAATGTTTTAATCAAGATATATCAAAGTGGAGGCGAGAATTGTAAAAATATTTGTTAAATATTACGACAATAATATTAATGTCCGCCATTTTCATTCGCGCCCTTCTTTTGTTTTTCTTTTCGGCCAGTATCTTAGAGATCTCGTGGATGTTTTAAATGCCCGTCTAAAAGACAAAGCAACGTTTCATCTATAGGCTGAATGCTTGTAAGTATTTATAACATAATGAAAATCTTAACATAGGTACATAATCGGAAACATTACATAATAGGAAAATATCAAAAATAATTTGATTGATTCATCTATTTCTATCATTCATTATTCATTTCACGAAACTCCAATAAACATAGCGCGAAAATATTGTTACCTCTATAATCATAGCAAAAAATATGAGGAAGTTTATCATCGTCCATTCAATCTATAAATATCACTAATACTTTACGTAATAGAGAACAAAATGTCTTTTGATTTGTTCTTATTGCACCCGTCTCGGTAATTTCCTTTTCAATAAGCTCAAGACTGCCTTTCAACGGCCGCGCACCAGTAATGGGCGACCCTCCGTGATGTCTCAAAATAAACAAAAGGGACTGCCAAGCGGCGACAAAACGACCGAATCTTTTTTTACTCGTTTGACGATTTATTTATTGAACTCATGAGAGAAACATTTTAAGAATTTCCTAGGGAATTGTGTTTTTAAAAGAAGATGTTACTAAAAAGCGGTGATTACGATTATTGAGGAAGTGACTTTTTATTATTGTTATGTGAAGTTTATTTGTTATGAGGAGTCTCGTTTCCTCTCTTGCATACGAATGTTTACTTAACTCGCACGCACACAATTTGCCTACTAAAACAAATAAGTGGAATTCTTACAAAAACAAAACTCGACTAAACTTGCATCGCTTAAACCACAAAATATCTAGATAGGTAAGGTAGCTTATATATCAGCACGATTAGTCTATAGAATCGGACCAACTGGACTTCAGATCAGAATCCAAGGATTTCGTTTTCCGAGGAATCGGTTTCGATTCATCGAAGTACGCGATCAAACAGCGTTCATGATTTTACAAAAAAAAGTAGATTATCCACGTATTATAACAACAAAATCGTTTGCAGAGATTAACAACATAAACTATATTTTAACTTGGTACAGTCGAAGACAGAGATAAGTATACAGGGGGCCTCAATAAGGTTGAGATTTTCTCAAAAACTACTCGACCGAATTTAATAATTCTTTTACAGTTACATAGTTTTAACTTTTATCTATCAAACTCAATTTTTGCAATTGGTCAAGTAGTTTTTGAGATAACCTCAACCTTAAAAACTCTCCTGTACACCTTTCTCTGTGTTCCACCGTACCTAGTTAAATAGTAGAAGTTCAAGTTCAGTATGAAAAGTTAAAACGGTAAAATTTTAATGCAAGTTCAATTTTTAAATCATTTTAACATGTTTAAATCATTATTCATTCACCCATAAATAGTATAAATAAATACATTAATTAGTATCTAAAAATGGTTTGGAGTTTATGGATGAACTTAATTCTGACAAGTATTTTACCTGTAGAAGTTTTGCCTAAACAATTATATCCGATTTAAGTAGGTAGGTAAGTACTTGAATATGATAAAACGTTTAAGGAAAATGGGATCGGGAAAAAATAATTAGGGGCTTACCTACTGAGATAGGTTATTGATTACGAAAATATACCTTATTTTATAACATATATTAATGGAAATTGATGATGCTAAATATTAACTTTAGATAAGCTGATTTCAGGTTTCGGTTATTTTACGAGACCTATAGTGTTATAGGGTTCGAAACACTTTTATAACATTTTGTAAAACCGGGAAGTACATGTTCCCAAGATAACCTAGTTTGAGAGCCAGGTGCCCGTTGTAATTATTTAAGTACCGAGCGTATATTATTTAATTAAAAATAAATAAAGAAGTAAAAACGTGATTTACTTAGTAGTTAACGACGAATATAACTTTATGTCACAACACAGCTGGTATGGTCTAACACAAAGAAAAGTACCTACCTATACATGGCTCAAATATTCGATTTGTTCTCGTTTCGATCAAATAGTTTCGACCAACTTTCGAAAATTCTTGTTTCGCCCGACATTTTATTCTCGGTTCGCCTAGAATTTGTTTTATTATTATTTCATACATTTTATTATCGTTTCGCCCTATTTTTTATTCTTGCTACGCCCAACTAACTATTTTTATGGCAAAAAAATGAGAATATGTAAAATAATACGTCGTCGGTTATTAGTACTCATTGAAATATCTGTTTCTAATGCTTACCTATCTTATTAATTAATACTATACACAGCTTGATTCGTCTACCAATTCTTTTACTGACTCTATTTTCGACAGTATCTTGAAAGTTGGGCGAAACGAGAAAAACGTAAAATGTTGGTCGAAACAAGAATCTTGGGCGAATCAGTTGGTCGAAACAAGAACAAATCAAATATTCTCAAAAAAATTGGTCAAGAAAATCCTTTCTAGAAAATCTTTAAAAATTCTTTGTTTAGACCGTACTACATCAATATCCATCAAGCAACTTACATTATATATACACATTAATAACATTACCATCCTCCACCCGGCAGTCGGATAATAACAGCCTCTGTGTATAATATCGATGTGATGATTGTTACATAAAGCCACGTCATTGAACTACGACTCTGTGCAATTATTGTTATTATCTAAGCCCATTAGATATAATGAGGCATATACGTGTAAATAAGATTATAAAATCATGCAAGATATGTCAGGAGACCAAGCAAATAAACTTAACATATCTTCAGTAATATCTTATCTAGAGTAATCTAAACATCTACCTACAGCTATGCGTAATCAAATAGGTAAGAAATAATCCTTTCTATGAAATTGAAATCTCTGTAATATTTACACTAAGGCCGATACTCATAGACAGTTTTGAGTGCGAGCAGAGTTTGAGCTCGGTCTTACAATTGTCAGATTTCATAAAATTTTGACAGTCGTAAAAGCGAGCTCACGCTAAGCACGTATTCGAAACTGTGTATGAATATCGGCCTAAAACTCCAGTTAAGTTATACGGATTACATTGGGATTTGGGAAGTTTCGAAAAGATATTTTCAATACCTACCTAATAATAAAGGCTCTACTCGTGACCATGATGGCTGCAATGCTGTCGAAATATCGAGACATCTATAATAAATGTTTAACACGGTAATTCCCGTTTTATCTAATTAATAAAGGTTCAATATAAAAATAGTACTTATGTATTGTAATTTGTAATGTTATGTGCAAAGATGGAGTAATTTAATTGTAATTAGTTTAAAAGATGTGCTGCTGAAAGATTTTTGACATTTTTTATCCTCAGCGTTGGCACCTTTTCCTTGCAAAGTGCAGGTGGTGTAGGTAAATGTAAATTCAAAAAATATTGCCGTGCACAACGTGCTTACTTGCAATAAAGAGATTTGATTTGATTTGGAGAGAGGAAACCCTGTATTTGCTGAGATACAGGGATGGGTGGTTGAAGGTGGCTCAGGTCAGGGTAAAAAAGGGTGACAGAAATGGAAGTAGATGTGTATAGGTTGTATTTTTGTGCAGTGCGTCAGAAGCTCTACACTGGACGGACATTGTACAGTCAGCACTCTACCTAACGGTAATACCGGGTAGATTGCAATGGCTTTGTGTAAATTGTTGATGTGCCGTCGATTGTACGAACGACATCAGATCAATGGCAACAATTGCAGTACGATTTCAACTCTTACGACGCAGGTAATAAGAACGGTTCTAAGTGTATACTTGATGTGCATCTAACATCGACTTAGCTTGAAACAATTGAATTATAACATAAACATATATCATACATCAAAATCTATCAAGCCAGAAAATATCACCTAAATTGCCATGAAGTGCATGTAACCCACGCCACTGACACTTAGGTGGCGGTAATACAGTCTGTAAATCGATTTTTTTTAAATTTCGGCCAGTATTCACTAATTCTAGGGCAAGGAGGTTTAATGCTCTCGTGAAACCGCGTACACATGCTCGAACGTAATATTAAAAAAGAAAACAAAAACTACACTTGTATGCTATATTAGTAAGTAGTTCCTTATAGTAGGTATCTATAAGTAGGTAACAGTTATACGTACCGTTCCCAAGTAGGTCTAATGATGACTCGCGGTGGCAATCCAAAACAGACACAATCCATTCAGCACTTAGCACTGTAGTTAACACTAACACTAATGTAGGCAATCAATGCACCATCACTGACACTGGCATCCCTGTGGCAATGGCAATCCAACGGCACCTGCGGAGAAATGCACATATAAGCACACCTCAACTGCACAGGACAGTAATATAGTTAGTAAATAAAGTAACACGAGCGAATGAGCGAGTGCGTCTAAACGCGCGGTTCGAATGCACGCTACTCGAATACTGGCTTTGATACTGGCCGGAGACCTTTCCACGCTGGACGCTTTTTGAAGCGCGGAGCTCCGCTACGTGGATATTAAACCTTTTGATGCGGAATATTTTTAATTGAGATTGGAGCCACACCTACTTGTAGATTTTAATGCTTTGATTTTCAAGTTGTTTCATGTGATTTTCCTGTAAATTACTTCTGTATGGTATGCTGACGGTGAACAAAGTCACATAAAGCGTGGAACGTGGTGTTTCGAACCGTCCTTTCTTTAGTGGAACTTTGTAGTACTCCATACTGTTAGAATGTTTTTTTTGTGGACACTACAAAATTGTGATCCAAATCTCCCTAGCTTTGGAATTACAGTGAAATGAAATGAGTTTATTGCTCGAAACACGGTATAAAAGATGGCAGTTGTTAGCATTGTATGTTTCGCAAAATGTTTGGCATGCAAAACATTAGTTTTACAATGGTGTACCTACCTAAAATGTGAATTAAATCGTCTCTAGTTTAGGCTGACTTTAGTGTAGCTGTTGGAGACAAAAACCACCTGATAGAAGCACTTGTTTATTGAGAATGACAAATATAATAGAAAATACACGAAATTCAAAAAATTATAAAAACATAGTTTTAAAGCTGCCAGTGTCGGCAACATGCCACCCCGCGGTGTGCAGAGCAACACCAGGTAACTTGATGCCGATCACTGGCCCAGGGGAACAAGCAGTCGAGTTGCGCGCTTCAGTTTTCCTCCCTTAGTGGCCACCTCTACTACTCGCACTATTCCGTCTCGTCCGGGAAATGTTCTAGTAATCCGGCCCCGCGGCCAGATACCTCTAGGTAGGGATCCATCGACCACAAGAACTAAATCTCCACATTGCCAAGTTAAAGTAGGACTTTTAGCAGCTGGTCTGGTGGCGAGACATGGTAACACTTCTTTAGTCCATCTTTGCCAAAAGTGGTCAGCTAATCGCAGACCCTTTTTCCATTGTTGTCTGCGATATAAGTCTGCGTCGACGAGAGGTGATAGTGGCCGGTCATTCGAAGAGGTCCCGAGTATAAAGTGGAAGGGCGTTAAAGCCTCGTCGTCGTCAGGATCCACAGAAACGTGAGTTAGGGGACGACTGTTTACAACTGCTTCTGCTTCCAAAAGTAAGGTCAACAATACTTCTTCTCTAGGCGCACGTTCTTTGAGGGTAACTGAGAGACTTGTTTTAATACTCCTCACAAGTCGCTCCCAACATCCTCCCATAAATGGAGCTGCGGGGGGAATGAATCTCCAATTAATTTTGTTGTCGGCTGCAAAATTGTACAGCTCCGGTAATTGCCGCGCTGCTCCCACGAAAGCCGTGCCGTTGTCGGAATAAATATCGGATGGACACCCACGGCGTGCTATAAATCTTCGAATTGCCATTATTGCGGAGTCCATTGTCAATGACTCGACGACTTCTAGATGAACTGCGCGAATCGTTAGGCATGTGAATAGAGCAACGTATCGCTTGAGTGTCCGTCGTCCGGCGGTGACGTTGACAGGTCCAAAGTAATCGAGTCCCACGTGCGTGAAGGGACGGACGTGATGGGCCAGTCTTCCTTCTGGGAGATCGCCTGTAGGAGGTATCTGTGGCATGGCCTTTCTAACTTTACAGAACTGGCATCGAGTGGCAATAGACTTCACAGAAGGTCGGAGGTGGAGAATGTGGAACCTTTGACGAAGTTCGTTGACGATACATTCGATGCTCCCATGTGAAAATTTCTTATGATAACGACCAATCAAAAGCTGCACAATGTGATCGTGTCCGTCTAGAACTATAGGTCTCAGATCTTGAGAGATCGGGAGATTCTTGACAGCGATGATGCGGCTGGATAGTCGTAATAAATTTTCATCGTCCATGATGAGCGACAGATTCTTCAGTCGACTTTGTTTTGGCAATGCTTTAGAGTTCTGAATGCAGTCGATTTCTTCTCTGAATGATCTGATCTGTGAGCTACGCAGTAGGTTGTGCTCCGCCTTTGAAATTTCTTCAGCTGATAGAACAGGCAGGTGACTTCTTATTTCTTCTTTCTTGGGACTTAATTTAGGATTTTTACAGATTTTGTGTAATAAAATAGATTTGAATACATCAACGCAATTATAAACGCGAGCTGTAGCGCGAAGCAAGCGATGCCATTCACTAAAGCGGCGATCATCCGCAACCACCGGTGAAGGTGACTGTAGCGGTACGTCGATAGTTAGTCCGATCAGCTCTCGGTTACGTTTTACCTCCTCGAGAACTGATGGGACGTGCATAGTAGGCTCTTTAGGCCATTCTTCCGGTTTGGAAAGCAAGAATGGTGGCCCAGAGAACCACCGAGATGAGGTTTTGAACTCTGACTGGACTCTCGTAGCGTCGTCCGCGACATTTAATGAGGTAGGGACGTATCTCCAACCTGAGGCATTTGTAATTTCTAATATTTCGCCGACACGGTGAGCGACAAATGATTTAAATGACTGGGCGTCGCTACGTAGCCATTTGAGAACGGTTAAAGAGTCAGACCAAAAAACAACATCATTAGGCTTGTGCTTGTGAGCTTCGGTGATGTAGCTGGCGAAACGTGCTGCTATTAGCGCAGCCTGTAACTCCAGTCTAGGAATAGACACCGGTTTAAGTGGGGCTAGTCGCGCCTTACCGCCTATGAGGGCCAGCTTCACACTTCCGTCGAAATATAAAATACGCCAATAAGCTACACACGCGTACGCGTATTCACTAGAATCAGCGAAGAGGTGAAGCTGTCTCTCCACAGGGTCACATTGATTTAGATAGCACCGAGGTATGGAACCAGTGGCGACCTCGGACAGCTCTTCAAACCAACGTGCCCATTTTGACGTGATGATTGTTGGAAGAGTGTCGTCCCAACCGACGCCAATCTTCCAAGTTTGTTGAAAAAGTATTCGCCCTTTCAAAACTATTGGGGTTAACAAACCTAAAGGGTCGTATACTCGCATCAACTGTGATAGAATTTTTCGCTTAGTTAGGTGAGGTAACATATCGTCTATCCCTCTTACGAAACCCAAAGTATCGTCTTTAATGTCCCAGCACACACCGAGTATTCGTACCTTTGTTGGTGAGTTAACCAAGCCTACTTGCGAGACATTGGCAGCACAGAGATCGGGCGGGAGAAGTGAAAGAGCATCTTTTGAGTTCGACACCCACGACCTCATTTCAAAGCCAGCACGGGAATGCACGTTCACGATGTCTGCTGCCAATTGAGCAGCTTCTTCCACTGAATCTGCGCTACCAAGAAAATCGTCCATATAATGATCATGAATTATCGCTCTAGCTGCGGCTGGGAACTCTTTCGCAAATTCGTTGGCATTGAGATTTTTCAAATACAAAGCTGTGCATGGACTAGATGTGGCACCAAACGTCATGGAGGTCATCCGGTACTCTTTTATACTTTGAGATGAGTCTTCACGCCATAAAAAGCGCTGAGCGTCCCGATCCTCCTCTCTAATCTTTATTTGTGGAAACATTTCCCGGATGTCTCCATTCAGTGCAATGCGGCCTTCTCTAAATCGCATTAGAATCGCGAGCAGCGGTTGCAGCAAGTCGGGTCCCGAAAGGAGCATTGAATTCAGGCTAACTCCCCGACACGCCGCAGCTGCATCGTGAACGACACGGAGCTTACGCTTTTGCGGGTGAACTACGCCAAAATGCGGAAGATACCAGGTTATACCAGATGCATTAGGAGGTTCACGACATAACTCGGCATATCCCTTGTCTATCATTGACTTAATATGGTTCCTGTACGATTCCGCGTAATTTTTATCCTTTCGAAACTTCTTTTCTAAACTAGTAAGACGCGAGAGAGCAAGATCATAAGTTTTAGGAACATCTTTAATATCGGCCTTCCAAAGCAAACCTGTCTCGAAACGGCCAGATACTAGGCGTTGTGTAGTATCATTTAGAAGTTTTAGAGCGCGTTCGTCGTTCGAATTGTGGTATTCCTTCTTAATGATTCCTATCGAGTCCAACCTGTAGTGTTCCTTTATTAGCGATTCTATACATTCTTCTTCTGAATTTTCATGGACATGATACGTGTAATTCGTAAAATCAACCGGTGCAGTCTTGCTGCATTTGAACCCATACAAAACCCAGCCGAGTGCACAAAGAACAGCCACAGGTTGGGAGCGACTGCCACAACGAGTGGAACGCGAAATTGTCAAGTGCCAGTTGTCCGCACCTATCAGTAACATGGGTTTGGCATCGTCATAGCAAAGTTCCGAAGCTAAGTCTGACAAATATTCCAACCCAATGATATCTTCAGTCTTTACAGACTGAGAGCTAACACTGAGATTGGGTATAGACCTAACCCTCTTCATATAGTGTGTCTCGTTGCTATGGCGACCCTTCACCCGTAAATCTACATAGCTTACCTCCGACTCCTTAGACAATCCACCTATACAGTCGACTCGAATAGAGCCTACAGGTCCTGTGGCGCCAATCGCCTCAGCGAGTTCTCTGTCCATGAGTGATGCAGTTGAACCATCATCGAGTAGGGCAAATGTATCAACACTTCCCTTTGGTCCGGAGACCGTGACTGCAATCACCTTTAATAGAGGACGAACGCGTTGCTGTGAAGACGATGAGCTGTGAGCCACGACAACAGCACCTTGCTCTTGATCGGACTGAATTGGATCGGATTGTACGTGAACGTGAGCTGAGACTACAGGAGTAGACTTGTGCAGCAGAGTATGATGCTGACGATTCCTACATGAACTTACTTTACAAGCCTTTTTGCATGTTCTGTACTGATGGTTACCCTTTTTTAAACATTTACGGCAAACTTTATTGTCTATGGTCCACTGCCATCTGTCATCCACTGGCAATGACATAAAGGTTTGACAGTCATCAACGCAATGCTCTCGACTTTGACAGTACTCACATAAGTTCTTATAATCATTTGTAGAGGTTGCTTTATCCGAAGAGGTCGTATTGTAGCACCAACCATCTTCTTGGTTATCGCTTACCCCGGAAGGTAATCCGACCTTTTCGGTAGAGCTATAATGAACTTTTGTGAACTTACCTGTGTTTGACGTTTGCGATGTGCCAAGTTCAGAAATGCCAAACTTTAAATGAATGTCGGCCTCGTGGGTTAAGAAATCGGACAGAATTTCGAGCTTAAAAATGGATAAAGTTTGTCGCGTAGAAGCGAACTCTACCCATTTTTCTCCCATCAAAGATGTTAGCTTACCCAAGATAACATTCATCAGCTCTGGACAGGCCAAATATTCTGTATGATCGAGTAAACGGAGAATGTTCACACAATTGCGAATTTTGCATGCAAACAGGTTCAATTCCTGACCTTTGTGGCTGGTTAGCTTAGGTAAAGCCTTCACCTCTGAGATTACGTTTAATATTACGTGTTCAGGCCTCCCAAACTGCTGCTCGAGCGAGTTCATGACGATGTCAGGATCATCAGTCGAAACCAATAAATCATATACTGCGGCCAGAGCTGGGCCGTGTAGCGCCGAATTCAATCTTGCGTAATTACTCAAAGAATCGTAGTGGTCCTTTGTACGGTTGTACATTTTCTTAAAGATCAACCATTCCGTAGGTAGACCTGTGAAGTTAGGTAATTTTAAATCACTCACTCTAGAATGCGACTGCTGTTGCTGCGCCAGATTCGTGATGATCTTCCCTAACGTGTATATGTCTGTAGGTTTGTTCTCGCTAGTCTTATTAATGTTACAATCATGTGTTGGAGTGCCTAAATAACGTGCATGGTAGTGTGAAACTGGGTCCTGGAGCGCCGCGCCCGCAGTGACGGCGCCGCACGGTGCCGCACGAGGCGGCGACGGGGCCGGCGAGCGCTGAGGCGGCTCGGGGAGGAATCGGGCTCCGGTATTACCGGGCTCCTCTTGAGTTTCAACGATCTGCAATTGAGCACTTACTTCATTTTTATTCAACCAATCACTTACGCGTTTAATAGATGATGCACGACTGCTCAGATGGCTAGCGTTGGCCTGTATTGCGGCTAGCTGCGCCTGCAGCTCAGCGTCGATAGCAGCACGCTCAGCGGCCGCGATACGTTCGGACGCTGCGCGCTCCGCGGCGGCTGCCGAGGCCGCGCGCTCGCGCTCATGCTGCGCGGCGGCGGCCGCGGCCTCGGCGGTCGCTCGCTCGCGCTCTAGCTCTGCGGCGCGTCGAGCGTGGTTTGCCTGTGCGGCCAGTATTTGAGCTTTAACCCTTTCTGAGCTAGTTGATGAGTGCAGCGATGGCAAACTTTGCGTCTGCTGCGCCGGATCAATTATTTTAACTGTCTTTAATGAATTTTCACTCCTCGATTGAACTAGCACTTCACTATCACTCATTTTTTTTGATTCACAGCACTCTAACGCGGTTTGTCTTCTAGTTTTCACCATTGCGGGCAAAATCCTTAAAAAATTTCTTCTGACACCAAATGTTGGAGACAAAAACCACCTGATAGAAGCACTTGTTTATTGAGAATGACAAATATAATAGAAAATACACGAAATTCAAAAAATTATAAAAACATAGTTTTAAAGCTGCCAGTGTCGGCAACAGTAGCTATTACCTAATGCCCCCAATCAATGATGACATGAAAACAACAATAACCTGGAGCACCTCTCAGTACCCCGCCATAATTTTTTTTGTAGTGTCTTTAGCAAAACAGCGCTATCTTCAGCGTTGGTGCAAATCGAGGCGGCTCGAACGAGGCGAGGCGAGGAGAATTGTAAAGTCGCTATGTTCACCCGCTAGTCATTTCACGGTTCACTAAGTGGAAGAGCAAAGTGTAAAATCACAAGCAAATACTCATATTTGCATTGACAGACACCATCCAACGGTGTTTTCTAACTAAAATACATGTTAATAAATAAATAGTTCTGTAAAGTTACCTATTTATTACTATACTTGCAATTCCCGCTTGGTTATCACTCGCATGTAAAATCTCCTTAGTACGGTTTAGCTGAATGCTGGCCGAAAAAAATGCGGGTGACAGCTGCTGTACAAAATGGTGGACTCAGCTCTCATATAGATTCATTTTTTAACGCACTCATCGGACTGGGAATTTTCTAAAATATAATTCTACCTGCTTTGCTAAAAACATCGGTTCCGTTAGGGTCGAAAAAGTCGAAATAGCTAAACCGGGAAAATATTTACCGAGCAACTGTACACATAAGTTGTTTCTTACTCCGAAACTACGTAACTGCCAAATACTTATGTACAAACTTATTTAGATTTATTACAGACAGAATAAATACTTTAAAATATCATATAGCGAGCGGAAAGAAATCATGTTTTATGATTTACAATAAAAACATCTGTTTCACATCACACAATCTGAAATACTAAAGCCAGAAAGAGAAACACAATCTCGCAACAAGGGGAAAGGGATCGTCCAGAACATGGCTCCCGAAATATTACACAAACATTTATGCATGAAGGGATAACAGAGTGATAACGTAACGTTGTTACACCCAACCCCAGTGAAGGTTTTATTCGTATAATAATGGATTATGGCCCACCGATGGAGTTGATTGACAAATTATTTAATATCCACCGGTGCTTTTAGTGTAATTACTGTAATCTCACGTTGTTTACTGTCTACATCGCAGTAAGATCATTAAATTCAATGATTTACGATAAAGTATGTCTAAGTCTACATTATAGCCACCTATAGATAACCTTTATTTATATTTATATTATCGACAACACAAGAAAGAATACTGTACTCGGTACCGAACGAAATGAACAAGCTTATCTCAAGTCAAAGGGACTTTTTGTAAGAGTTATCGCTACATTTATGTAATTAATGGGAAATGTGGTATTGTCTCTATCTCTGTATATCTGCCGTAAAACATTTGGTGCGATTATGTCGCCTCTAAAGCTAAACCTAAATGAAACTATCAAGGTCTGTATAACATAGAGTCATCGGGACGGGATGTTACTTTTTGTATGTTGATTTTTTAGCGTGCGACAACCGACACCCAAGAATCAACAAACATTATAGTGTAAGTACATGAAAGAATATCTCTGACTCTGTTATCACCGTATTTGCTAAATATTCCATACCCAACTAAAGTTTGAGACAACTAATGAATGTGGCCAGTGAGTGTTCTCATTCGAGATTGATTAACTAATAGTTACTGGCTCAGACACCAAACTGACGCCGGAAAGCGGTGATAAAAGTAATTTCCCCGGCGTACAAGAAAACATGTGAGCTAATAAAAAAGTTATGCCTCAACTGCCTCCACCGTTCGACTCGTAAAGTTTATTTGTGTAATGCATTCTTTAAAACAAACCGACTATTACAAAGCGTTTTATGGGCGGTTACATCGCATCGCTTGTCCGAGAACAAATAAATTATTGCAATGAATTGCCTCTGGATAATGAAAACGATCGATGCTTTTAATTCTTGGAAAGCATTAACGATTGTCATTATATTGTTGTAATGTAACGGTAGTTATAACTTGAAGTGTAAATACTGGCTGTTTCTATTTTACATTCAACTTGTGTAGCGTTTGTGCAACGTCCGTGACGATATGATTACGTTTCCTTATCTACTGGCATATGTGAATATTGTGTACTCGTCGCGTCGTGTAATTTATAAGCCTAAGGCCCACGTGCAATAAAAGATAAATTAAGAGTTTACCGGTTAACAGGTGTAAAACTGCCTAGGTTTATCCTTTATCGTAAGCGAGCTTAGCGGAGGTGTAGGTTATCCTGGGTAACAAAAAAAAAAAAAAGTGTAGGTTATACTATAGGCATCGGTAACCATTCTATCATCAAGTGGCCCTGCCTATATCTATGTAAGAAAGATAGGCAAACAAAGCTAGAGACATCCACTGGATATTGCTGGTTCACAGCCGACCTTTTTTGTAAACTTTTTCTAACTCTATTCAATCTTTGCCATTTGCCTTCCAAAAAGAATAATTTAGTTTAAACATAGGTATGCTATATTCTTATATCAATGTAAACTTAGTTTGTAAAACAAAATAAGTTGCCCACTATTTAATTAAGGGCGTTAATCCCAAAGAGAGTACTTTGAAGAACCTTTGCGCGAGTTTTAAGAGGCGTAGGCGTGTTTTAAATAAATATCCGGTGGTCCTTTGTATAGCACTGAAAGTACGGCGACAAAGGACCTGCGAGAAATTTAATCAGGACCTCTCACGGGGTTAAATTATGAATAGGATGGAATACACCTTTTTCTACTTAACCTGTTGTATTGTTGTAACCAAATAATTGTTCTGTAAGCATTGATCTCCTATTTAACTATTTAAAAAACGTCCAAATAAGGGTCCATTGTTAACGTCCAAATAATGTCCAATAAAGCAAATGATCGTCCATTCATCCGTTTGGACCTTCTTTGCGCTCGGACATTTTTAGAAGGCAGACTGTGTATCTATTTTTTTATAGGAGATCAATGTCTGTAAGCCCTTAATTCTCGGAATTTATATTCTATACACAAACTCGTAATCAAAATTACAAAAGCAGAATCGAAGATTTGTTGCTATCGGACCATGAAATGCAAAATAAAAACAGTATTTTCAAAGATTATATACGTTTCGCTTAGTTTTTAGCGACGCTAACTGAGACTCCCTGTAAAATAAGAGTTTCTATTTGTTTCTAGTTTTATGGCGATTTTAATTACTAACCCAGCCCGTATTCACTCAATATTATCTTTAATAACAAATAGATAACTAAAATACTAAACGGAAAGTAATAATGAAAGGACTTCATAAATATCTTCTCACGTTTTATCGCGAGAGAACGATAAATAGTGTGGAGATAAATGTTTATATCACAGCAGTGCCGTAATGGTGCTATCTGATGTGAGATATGGTTTATTTTGATCTCGATTCATCTCCGGTAGTTTAGGAAGTATTTTAGTTCCCACTAAGTGTTTTGTTCTGCTATGAGTAATTCGCCCCTATTACCGTTCCCAAAAGGATGAAATCATATCATGAGATGGTGTACTGAACAGAGACACAGTTATACCAGCGTCATAGCACTGTCCCTGTCACGCACGCCATGACATCATTTTAAAGTTTTGAGAACCGTAGTACCCACATATCAGTCAAAAAGTTATAAAAAGCCTGTGTCAGAAAGGGCAGTTAGAAACATTCACAATGTTTGTGTGAGTTGATTGCAATAATGAAAAAAGTCGAATGCCCTCTTAGTAGGTACTATCGACAGCAATTGGTAAAATTTGCAGTGCGAGTTCTACTCTTACGGCGCAAACAATAAGAAAGTTACAAATCTCAACGTGTGAGATGCGCTTTCGACAGTACAAAAGTGAATTACGAAACATCAACATATTTTACAAAGCTTACGAAAATACAGATATTCTCCATTTGTACATGAATGTAAATGTATTCAAATAGACGGGCAACAAGAAATATTTTCCAATATATCGGAGTAGCGATGCGATTCGGATTGTAGGGGCGATATTTCTCATATTCCTTTGTTGGATCCTCGGGCGGCTTTGTCGGAGTATACGACAGGGCTTGAAATGCTGATAAAAATACCGATGATTTTACCGGTAGAGTAAACGGTACTACAAATATGAAATGCTGGAACAATTCATTCTAAAATAGAGTTTAAATGCAAACGAGATGCAAAGGTAACGAATGATAACACAAAGGGTTTGAAGTTATATTACAACGGTATTAAACGTTGTTATTTTATGGATAAAAGATGTCTAGTGTCTACTTTTAACAAAATAATTAACCATTTAACAGGTATTATACTTATCTACTTTACATTAATGCTTATACCTATCTAAATTTAATGAATAACTATTATAGATAGACTATAGCTATTGAATCTCCTATAAAGTTCCGTGTCCAACAAAATAAAGGTCAGTGAGTGGGGAGATTTTAAAAGACTGATGATGACGTCTAAAAGAAATCTTATCGGTCAAATCTACGGCTGCAAAAAAAGAAGCATGCCTTCCTTCTTAGTTTTGGTTTTGGTACGTACTTGCACAGTACGATTTCAAGTCTTACTACATAGACAATAAGAACGATAAAAAGTCCAAAGTGTTGCACTTGATGTGCTTTGGGCTGTATAACGATAAGGTCGGCACTGCATAGTGTTTCAGATGTCGATACCTATGAAACCGGACACAGTGCAGTCCCATCTTTACCGTAACATCTATAAGACTACAAAAGGTAAACCCTTCACATACTATTTTATCGACAAAATCAGTTCCGGTTACATCCGCCTGGCACAGCATAAATTATTTACCGGTACTAGGGCAATACATCAATTTATTACCGTTCTTTTATCGGTAAAATATGGGTATTTTCGCAAGCACTAAGCTAGGAAAGGGGAAAAGGGCTTACTGAATAAGAAAACTGAAGCATTACTCAAAACTCGCTTGCTTGCGGTAGTAAATGTGGTTTCGAAAGAGGATATTTTCTATTAATAATGTTACATGAATGACGACGTCCTAAATTCTACCTTTAGATAAGTACCTACTAGAATTTTAGTATACTTGGTAGTCTTTCTGTGCAATGGGTTCTGTATGGGGTCCGATCTATGTGCGTAATCTTATCATATGCCTATGATCGCCTTTTTCTGTTCTGGATATAATTTGTTTGATCAAATCCTATAGTTTGGATCATGTATGACAGATATGTTTTATTACCATTGAATGGAAGTTATGATGTTTGGAATTAAATAATGAAATAAATAAATCACATGAAGTAAAACTAAACCCTAAATCAGGCTCTAACATTTTAAAATTAATAAACTAACAAATATAAAAATGTAGGTAAAATTTACTTAAAAGTCGTAAAAGTATTTTTCGCTACCTACTTCGCAAGCGTGTTTAGTCTCGCTCGTGTAACCTACATTTTTCTTGCTGATACTCACCCACTAGGTACCTATATGTAATGTAAGTATAAGTATATCGTAGGCAGATGGTGTAAAACAAAATTCTAGACATTTGTGAAGTGTGGTAAGTACTTACCTATAATTACAAAGTTTACTAACTGTCGGTCTAAACACTCACTTCAACCAAGAAAGTGTTCCGTTTACAGTCACATAATTTTATAATCTGGGACAGAACTTAAGTTTCATATGTAATGCTAATTGATGACAACAAATAATTTAATAATTCCAGATTAGATAATTACGAGTAAGTAAGCACATCCATTTAATCATTATTGAAACTACCTAATCAATCACAAACTTAAGTAAGTAAATAAAAGAAATCTTCCATAAAAACTTTGAAGCGACAAAAACAAGGACGGTGAGTCATTAGACCGTGTCGATGGCGGCTGTAAAACGGCTAATCTAAAGAATGCTATTTTAAAGAATGACAGGCATTGAGGCAGACTTGAGTCCTGACATTCAGGGGCCTGCCGGAAATTCAGCCTATCGATACAGATTAGATAATAGTTTGCTATCGACTAAAAGAAGAGACCGCTCATCGTGACGATACGACTATAACTACCCTTATATTATACGTGCGCTACGGGGCGATTTACCGATCACAGTGAGAGCATGTTATAAGTACGAGGTCAAGCTGAGCTCGCGTTCAAAACTGTCTATGACTCTCGTCTCGGCCTTAAAGCGCTTTGATGGACTATGATTCTCCTCACTCCCGATGGTTTGAACTACCCACATCTGCATTATGTAAAGATTTCTGAACCCGAATCATGTACAATACAATGGGCCGTACCGGATGGTATAATCGGCATCGGTATACTTTTAAACGCATCCTTTCCAATCGTAAACCCGTCCTCGACTGTCAACTTTGATTTGATGTGATTGAATACGAACAAATTGTGAATTGCACAATGCTTGAAAGGCCTTCGTTGGCTATTGTGTTAGAGTATGGGTATTATTTTGCATGACGAAGTCGTGAGACTGTTTATTCAAGCGCAAATCTAAATTCAAGTTACATTCTATGTCGACTCTGAAACCCGCAAATTAACGAATCTAGAAGGGTTTTATAGCCACCTAGCTTTTAACAGGGCAAAGGTACTTATGGTTTCATAATGTTCGGTCATCATCAATTTGTAACCCATAACCGCAAATGCATCCCAACCCGCAAATCGCATTCAATGCAGTCACACTTTTGCTAGTTCAAACCAAAACAAATTAACTTCCTTTGTCCGTGTCATAATTATCAGTTCTATTGGCTTTTGAGCTACGTTCTGTGATTTGTCAATCACAGAACATAGCTCGGTTCATACAGGATCAGTAATCACTGATTACTAATCAGTAGACTAGAGTGATGGTATATTAAAGATCATATAATCACAGTTCGACCAAATATACACACTACTCAATTGTTCTTAGCTTTTTACGCCAAACCAGGTAACCAATATGTTTACTTTTTACTAGGTTTCTGGTGTTTTATGTGACATCATTGTTGTTAATCACCAGAGCGACAGGAATTTGTAAGCCATAACCGCAAGTGCAACACGACACCGCGCCAGTGCACTCAATCGCCCACTCGCTCTGAAGTGATTGATTGCTGGTGTCAATTCCGCGTTATCGTTGACACCCTGGTACCGCCGAGATGAGATTTGTATAATTAACATCGAGATTACGTGTCTTTAGTACGATTTACATAAATCTAAAATCCTATAATTTAATCTCATGAATATTATTATGATACAATGCAAGTTAGAGCCGCGCATATAGACTCCATCCTTTTTCTACGCATTTATTTCATTTGAATCTGTAAACGGTTCCTCATAGACAAATATGTTA
Source organism: Tachystola acroxantha (assembly GCA_963506565.1). Classification (NCBI taxonomy): domain Eukaryota; kingdom Metazoa; phylum Arthropoda; class Insecta; order Lepidoptera; family Oecophoridae; genus Tachystola; species Tachystola acroxantha. The sequence goes on from OY735887.1 coordinate 8,926,682, forward strand.
TTGGCGCCAATACGAAAACCATATTGTTTTCTGCTAACATACTTACAATTCTTAGCGCATCCCATGATGTTTTTGATGGTAGTTCTGTTCTGACAAGATAAAATACTTTACATTTTATTTTCTCAGAACCATCGCCTTACACACTATATGAATGGTATTCCAGTAGAAGACAATACGGTTACCAAATGTGGCGTCTAGCAAAAAGCATAATTTTACGTAGAGCGTGCTGGCTGAGCAACAAGCATTTTTCCAATTTATTTAACATCTGTGGCTCCACGCTTCAACCTTTGTGAATTGGCTGGTTCTTTATTCTCATTTCTTTTGTTCGCAGTTGGACGCAAACTTCTTTGACTTTAATGTCTTTGTTTTCATTATTTATTACGCCCATTTCAGCTTGCTCAACTTTAATGACACTCTTACGATATAATTTTCTGTTTATTATTATCTTAATGCAGATGCAGTAAGTATTTTATGTTCCGATATTCGCTCTCGATAAGATGGTATCGATAAATACGAAGAAACAATCGAAGCGCGTGGGATAATCGATTCTATAAACAAAAGCATTGCGCTGATTACCATCGTCTTTATGTCGCGGTTTAATTTATAACACCGCACTTAATACACACGTTTCGCCTTTAACGGTTCGAGTCTAGTCAACCCGTACAAATCCTTTTATGTGGCGAATGGGTTTTGAGAATTGTCGAGAACTAGACCCAGCGTCGAAAAGCAATTAACGATATTAAAACTGTTAGCTGTCTTTGGTAGGCTTTGTAATTTTCATTTAATAGTTCATTTATCGTTTCGATGTTTATTGTTTTCACTTATTGGAATATATCTCTATCTGCAAGTAGGTACGCATCTCTTTATAACTGTCTTATCCTATGAATGTAAATTGTAAAAGTTTACAGTCCTCTAGCGACTGGAGTTCCGAAGACCTAGGTATTTTTATCGAGCGTTTTGTTTGCTTACGATGCGGATACCGAACGGAACATCGATACCGGAAATATCGTTACGTGAATACGCAATTCACTCAACAATAGGACTTGCTCGACACATGATAAACTCACCTTTTGCTATTAAAATTATTTGTATTCATTACTATTTGCCTGCGAGTGGGTATTTACGAGATAACAACATTTATGCTGTTATTTAGGTCATAGAGGTTATGCTATTAATAACAACTCACAACATTAACGTTCGTAAATGCCATCGAACATAGGTAGGAACTTTTATAAATATGTATCTATTACATTTAAGGTAGGTACGTTTTTACATGAATAAAGAAAATATCTAAGCACATATACAAATACATGCGTGCATACTTGCTTGCATGCTTGGAGCACAGTAAAAGCTAAGTTAAGTGCTATTGGGGAGACCAGGGTAGCATAAACTCTGTGAAGTGAACGAATGCAGTCACATAATAGCCAGGGAAGTTGACATGTTTGTAATTATTTATTTCCTATGTGCCTCTATCGCTGCGCTCGAGGCTGGGAGCGTTTTATTTGTGAAACTAAAAGGCTACGTTTCTAAATTAAATATTTACACTGGTATTTCTTAATTGTGTGCCGGTTTTGTGTTAAAATTTGTTTATTTTTATTAGGTATAGATTGAAACAATGTCATTAGAAAAGTACATAAACAGTCGTAAACAGATAAGTTATACAGGAAGCGTCAATAAGGTTGAGATTTTCTCAAAAACTACTTGATCGATCGATCGATTGTAAAAAAATATTTTACTAGGAGATGAAACTGAAAATAATTAAAAATAAAACAGTTAAGTACTTTTTGATAAAATCTCAACCCATAATACGTAACTCTCCTGTATACCATGTATTGTAAGTATCTAGGTACCTAATATAAAACATAACTGCAAAAAATGCCGCAGTCTTATCTTTCAAGTAGGTACGTATCTAGTTAAGTACCTATATAAAACAGCTGTAGCTTCTCACATTATAGATAAGTACCTATATACACTGAAGAAAAACGCTTTCAAGCGAAACCGCAACGAAATTACAGTTGTGTTTATCAGAGCTACGAGTGCGAAACATTTGGCGGAAAATAAAATGAATATGTGTTGAAGTGTTCTGAGGGGTTGCGGACAGGGGCGACACGGAGGGGCGCACAAAGCGGCCCGCGGCCCTGGATTGTCCAAATTGTTTGGGGCGTTAATAATTTCTGCGCCTCACTTCACATGGCTATGTTGTCGACTATTTTAAAATGTGTAAGCAAGCATGATTGGTGTAACATTATTTTACGACAGTCGTAAATGTCTAAAAGATCCCTAAACGACTATAGTGACATAATACCTTCAAGGCTCAATTTACATCTTCACAACGTTATAGACACTTTCTGCACAGCATAATCACTCAATCTTTTTCAGACGTTTAATTTCTGTAAATACCGTAGCGTTGCTAGAAACACTGAAAATCCACGCATACATCTCTATATTATACGGTTTCGGCTATAAACTTAAAAGACAAAGAAATAGATTCTCCGCAATTATTAAGTTGTGATCCATACCATTAGGGTATGGATTTATGTGGAAAATACCTAATATTATTTGATATTTATTGGTAAAAAGTTTTACAAGTCAGACAATTAACAATTTACATTTAACACACATCAGATAGGTAATTAAAATGATTTCTAACTGATAACTAACTGTTAAAATTGTTACAATAGTAATAATATGACGTCTAAGGTATATAAAACCAAACCTACATGAAAAATGCAAACATTTTTTAAAACTTTGACCTTTCTCTCTTTGAAAATTTCAATAAGAAGTCTTCCGCGATCTTCAATTTGACCCGTAGATTACTTACGTACGAATTTAATTAATTGGTGCCTGGATTAGAATCAAACCAACAAAGTCCCACGGATTTAATATTAATTCATAGACATCTAATAGAACGCTTTGAATATCTAGCTCGTCAGAAATGAATACATAATAAGCAATTTGTCAGTAATGGATGGTTTTATTCAGCCTTGCCTCCAAACAATGGGTGTTTACTCCCAACTAACAAGTTTTCTAACGGTCATGTTTCAAAAGCCTCAATGGCTCGGTTTGCATAACGCTATTCCATTAGGGAAGGTAAAATCTCAAGTAATTATCCGAGAGAAGTTGGCTATTGTAGGTCCATCACACGTCACCCGCAGGTTGTATCGTGGTACAGTCTACCTCAGAGAAAACTATCAAGGGGATTTTCTCTAAAACTACTCGACTGATTGTAAACTTTCACTACAAGAGCTTAGAGTGCAGATTAGGTAATAGTAAAATAATTTAAAAAATAGGTCAATTATTTTTGTTGCGAGCTGCGATGAGAGACCCTGTCTCTACTTTTCTGTGAGTTGAACTGTTCTATGGAATTATACCTCATCAGATCAGAATTCATTGTATCGTAGAGCGTGGGGTAGAAAGTCGTAGACCCTATATTTGTTGAGTCGATACAAATGTAGAGTGGAAATGTAATTTAGGGTTAGTATGCTCGAATATTCACAGGGTCGAAATTCCTGCGGTCACAACCCTACAGGGTTAAGTTTGCCTTACTTTCGATCCTGCAAAGATCAGGGGATACGAATTTCGACTGAAAAAATAGTCGACGCCACGAATATTCTACCCAGCGCTCACCGATGGAATTAATTTCCATCCCATGAGGTATCTTCAATCCGTTCGATGTGAACAAAAGCAATTTGTGTGTGCACGAAGTGACGTTGTACGTGCGTCGGATTGTAGGTGTGTATTAGCGCTCACTATTGCCAATATCGGTATTATTGGTTCGCAGATATGTGGTTAACGGCTGCGGCCGCGCGAATAGTACGCTCGTTCCCCCATGACCCCTTAAGGTTCATACAAAATAAGGACCGGCTCGATCTTTTGGACCCAAGAGCCTGAATATAATCTAAGCCCTATTCCGTTGCGCAAAACTTGGCAAATATGCACAAATTCGATGTTCATTGATGCTTATTTACGACGACGTAGTTTGTAGAATCTGTACAAAGCTTTATTGTGAAGTAAAACTTTGCAAAGATCCGCATATGTCAGGCGCTTGCTAATAGAGGACGCCCCGTTTGATATAGGGTACTAGGCTCACTCACTCACACTCGCTCGTTCTAAAGAGAGGTCATGATGTGATGCATTAGTTGCAGAAAAGACAAAAACAAATAACTTATAATTAGTTTTTTTTTGGTATTTTTTTAGTTAGTTAGTATATTTTGGTAAGTACTTATATTCTTATGTAAAACTAAAAGTAACTGCGACAATCTAGTCTAGACAGTATTTTACAAGTGAGTTTCAACAGTTGTTTCATGAAATCAAATTAAAGATTCAAGATTCCGAGAGGGCACAGCCTTAAGGCCACTGGATATCGTTCCACCAATATCGAATTCTCGACACTTACTTGCACGTGCCACGAAAACGGCTCCCTTACAATATAGCCTAATTAATTGGTCGTAAACGTACCCAAAAGTCTAAATTCCTAAGGCCGCATAAAAGCCGTATTTCGATTAGGCAGTTATGACTACTCGGATAGTTGGAAACAAAGTAATATTGGCGGGAATCCAAGTCATTTACAATTCTGATTTAGTACACTGCATGACCAATTTAAAAAGTTGCTGTTTCCCGGTAACAAATACCAATTATTTACAGTAACAGCAGTTTATAAGGATTGTTTGACAAATGTTTAACGTAATAAAACAAAAGTGGAATCAAACCTCGAGAATAAAATGGAAGAGAATATTTGTGGAAGCGTCACGGGAACATTGTTGTCTGGCGGCCACCCAAAACATGCTCATCACAATCACGCAACACGCAGACATCATTCAACGACTTTACCGCGCCTCGAAAAATGCGTATCACGTCCGAGAGCAATTTAGTATTTGAAAGGAGGCAATACGCGACATCGTATATTACAATAAAGTTGTGAAACGTTCCGCTCCTATTCGCGAGCATGTAGAGTTTCGCGGTTCGAGGATTTTTATTGTCGCTCGTTTAACGATTGATGAAATATCGCGAATAAAATAAGCTAGGGAACGCCGCCAGTTTTGATAAATATCCCTTCAGCGCTTTTCCATTATTCTGTGAGAGACAAATGTCCCGTCGGTTTACTCGGCTCACGGCATTCCCTCATTAAAATGTCCCCGGGCGGCTGTCGTCCCCTCGCCGCGGCCGATTCGATACGATAATCGATTTTATTGCCGATCGCTATAAAATCGAGCGATAAGTGCACGCGACGTGTTTGTTTTAGTTCTGTCACACATTCCACGTCGCCAATCAATCACTGTGTTATTTCAACAGCGTTATTCTTACGGTTGAATGAATAGCAGCTGTAATTTGTTGGCAATACGAGCCACGATGAGAGGCCAATTGTTGGGTAAAGCCACATAATAACGCGTGTATGCTAACGTACAGCGGAACCAATTTAGCGCAGCGCTCGATTATTCACTCACTGTATGCGTTTGAAATAGAATTTTTATGTTTCAAAGGTTGTTGATCTCTTGACATATTTAAAATTACAAGTAAACGATGCACGTTAACAACGTCAATATTGTTTTCGCTGAAAATGTCTGTTATTTGCTTAGTTGCTTTGTTGAGGACAAGTACCTATCGTGTTGCATAAAAGTGAACATTAAACTTAGTAAGTGGGTTAAGTATACAAGTAGACATCACTTGCCGTTCTTAGTTTAGAACACAGGCGTGAAATATCCCACTAATATTAGTAAAGCGAAGGATGTTTGTTACTTAATCACGCTCTATCCGCTTGACGGATCAGCACCAAATGCAAACATTAGATAAAATCCCGGAGTAATCCCACGCGATTCTTTTTTTACCCGAATAAAAGGATATTCTGGGTATATTTTCAAAAATCGAAAATAGCGTTAGTAATTTTAAAAACATTTGTACAAATTATAGCCATTTTTCCACCGCCAGTCTACCTCAGTTCAGATAATTAATAACATTGGTGTCAAAATTGTTATTACTTATCCAAACTAAGTTTCCGATGTTCAATCAAACGTTAAGTCGACAATCGGCTAACAAACGTTACGTGTAGACTAATTCGCAAACAACCTATTAGGTACAGGGGCCGCAGTCAAAAGCGCGCCAATAGAATTAAAATACTATTACGCCCATACAAAGTTGATTGAGTCGGGCGAGGGTACGCGAGCATGCAGCCACCAACCTCGCTAGCTTGTGCCTCCTGTAATTTGATTTGGAGAGGGCGGCGCGGAGGGGCGGGGGACGACGGGATCGATACCGCTCGGGGAGCGGGCGGGATGAGGCGGGGGGCAACCACCAGGCGCGTGTTGTTATGGAAACCGTAGCTACCCTCGCGCCATCCAGATTTTGTCGGTTGTCCCAGTAAATTAAACAAAGAGGATCACCGATATTATTTTCAGGTGCTTACTTATACTATAGTAGGTAGATGAAATATTTTCTTTTGATATTTGGGTTGGCTTTTGTATTCGCCTTCATTTGTTCGTTAAATACTCTATTTGCGGATGGTCCTGGCCTTGTTGTATTGTCTCATTTATTTGAAACTCGCCATCAATTCTGTATTTTTTAAACATATGATTGAGTTTAGCCTAGGTAGGTATGTATTTAAAAATTCCGTTGTTAAAAACTGTTGCTTACCTTGTAATAGCATAACGATTCACTTTTCGTAGTAGGTACTTTTTAACACTGCTTGCAATACTATCTACATATCCTAGACTTAATTTACGATTATTTTATATCATAACAAAGAATACAAACAAAATAGGAAGACTCAAATAAAGTGAGCCTTCGTACATATCCAAGACAATAGGAACATTGAGGATTTTTGGAACAAAAGACGTTAAAACCCATTAAATTAGATAAGCACGAGTTAATGAATGGCATGTCATCATGAAGCCAGCTAAACTTAAATAGCATGTTTCAGTGCTGGAGGGTTTACAACACACAATTGAATAGGCTCATTTAAATCGCCTAGACCTGCCCGAAGATAAGGCAGACATGAAAGGGTAGCGATGATGCTAATACAGTGCACTTAACCTAGCCGGCGGCACCTTGCGTCCCGCCAAACTGGTTCCAGCGACCTTCGTAGCGTCTTGCTCCGTAAGCTTATGTTGCCCTGGTACTGCCGATCGCTATGGTCGATTGATTCCGATTATATCCGATCGGATCATTGGATATTTTAATCAGAATCCGATTTTGGTGGTCTGACAAGTGGACTGACTGCACACACATGAACCTTTTGAAACAAAGGGATTTTCACATGAGATGATTCAACATCCCATCAACTCAACGCATTCAAAGTAAGACTATAGGTTATAGAAATAATGTAAATAATAAATATAACAATGAAAGCAACCGCGTAACAAAAATAAACTTATACCTAGAATGTTTTCTACAGCTACCCACCCAATCTTCAAAGCAGTCGGTTTTACTTTTGACGACGCTATGTTTAGGTTATTGCAAAAGAAATTGACGAAAATAGAAATATCTGGAAGTGCAATCAGGAAAAATATATTTAGAAATGACGATTTTGTGAAGGTAAGTAAGTACCTACATAATTCTACAACAGAAGCATACAATGGAATTGCGAAACAAGATAAAATTTTATATCGTTCCCAAGCGAAGCGTATTTTTGTCGATTTAGCATTTATCTCTCGCGTTCGAATATCTCTGCGAGTGACTACGGACGGAATATACAATTGTTATTGTAAATGTGAAGTAGGATTTCAAACAATGAATGAGCATTGTCCTGTTTCTATAATCACTCAATCAGCGATTAACTTGAGATATTGTTCAGTAAAGTAACCAAAAAAACTGAAATGACGGACAATTTGTAATCCGCGATAAGCGCGTGTTATCGGTGATCAAGAGGCCGAGCCCTTGGGCATTCCGGCTTTAACTAAACCTAACTTTAACTTATGTAACGTGAGTCGTGTATTTCTGCCATTCAACATACAAAGCGTCATTAATTAGTTATAATATTGTGGTTTGATTTATTTCTAACTTTATTTGGTGTGTTTATTGCCTAATATTGGCTGTGGAAAGTATAATAGCTGTAGCCATATTGGGTCAGTTTTGTTTACTAAGATAATACCTAGTCCTAATAAAGTTTAACGTCAAAACAAAATCAAATCTAAGAAAATTATGTAAACCCAATTAATGCTGTTTGTATACACTATCGAATCGACGTTTATAATTTCATCAGAGCTATCCAAAAGTGAAATAAAATCACCATCACCATTTCAGACAAATATTATACGGTATGGAACGAACTTTCTTTTCAAAATTCGTTGACAATAATAATTTGGCAGTCGCAGAAATCATCGCAGCAAGGTGATTAAATTCATCCAAGCCCGTGGCCATTAGCCTTTCGAACATGGAAATGGCACGCCGATTCATGGTATGGTAATGAAAGAGGCGTCTCTCTCTAAATGGTGGGGTTATCCAAGAATCGCGACAGTATAATCGCGTGAATGCCATAATTGGCCATCATCAAGCGAGATGGCGTGCACCAAGAAATGTTGGTTGTGTTCAGTCGATTGCATTTCGCAATTGCGATTTGTTTAATTGTTGTGGTAGATTCGCATAAGTGGCGTGGTATCTACAATCAGTCACAACTCGGTAGATTTGTTTTTTGCAGTAGCATTCTTAACTAAGAAATTTTGTATTAAGTCAAAGTCAGAATCTACTCGGAAATCTTTATTTTTAATGAGATATCAATTTCATGTAAATGCCTTGTCATGTTGTCACTAATGTATTGTTAATATGTAAATGTTCTTTGTCTAGAAATATGAAGTTTTTGCGTGGCTGGCTTATGATTATCAGTTCTGTGTTGTCAATAAAATCGTGGTTGGTAATTATTCGTAACGTTATTTATCCGACGCGGTAATGTCGGCAAGAAATTTCTCTGGGGAAATGGGAAAACAAATGAGAGAGCTCTTATCTACGCATTACCACCGTGTACAGTGATTTACGAGCCGGCTACCTACTCCACACATGCGAGGCGAGGCTCGCCGCCATACCGGTTCCGTCGAGCGAAAAGACATAACCCGGTTGGGAAACAGACGTGAATTGAGTGTTAAACATGCCAGTTCAGACGTTGCATCAACGATAGAATAGAACACAAACAAGATTTGTCGACTGATGGCTGTCACGCGAAACGGCGATGCGGTGAACACAATCATGATTATCTAAACACGAATTGTTTTCAAACGCCAAATCGCTTCTACGGACATGAAAACCTCTCTGCGCTTACAAAGCAAATTTGGCGTGAATAAATATTTACAAAGAGCCAACCCGTTTTGATTGTCAACAGTTCTACTTGAAATAACGCAGTGGAAGCGCTGCGTGCTTGATTAAAGTACGTAAACCCACAATTACGTCGTAAATAGTATGACTATTACGACCATTCTGGGAAGATCCATTGTGGTGGGCAGGTAGTTTTGAGTTTCGACAGATGGGAATAAAAAAGAAACAAGTTATCATCTGTCTGACTCACGAATTCATCGAATTATACTCAAACCTTGTTGAATTAAATTATCTTATCGTTCAGATAATTATATTATAGGTACCTTTGGCTGCTATAGGATACTTGAATTACACCTAAACAAGTTACTGTTTGCGGTAGAGCAAGCGAGGTTTGCGCTTCTATTAACTTATAAATCATCTAATAAAGTTGCTGCCACAAACGTCTCATTGAAAATTTGAAATTAGCCGTGGGCTGTGATCAAATGGAGCCCCATTACATTAGCATAGCGTTTAGTTTGAGAACACGTCTTGCTTGGCGGCGAGCATTGGGCCGGCGGCGCGCCGCGGGCAGACGGCAAATTGCCAGTGGGCGGCAGCGGCGTGATCCCGCGACCCCTCGGATAAATATTCCATCTATCGCATATCCTCAACAACAAAAACATAATGTCGAAATTATCAATGAATCTCTGTTCAAAGGTTTCGGTCTGAAAAGAAAAACAATCCTGAATTGAAGTCTTTGAATCAAAATTAAAATTAATCCACCCGGAAAACAGAAGGATATGAAAACTGAACAAAGGGACAAAGGAAAAAAATCGAAAACGAATCGGACGGAGACGAGAGAGCAAAAAGAAAACATTTGTGGAGCGTTCTCGCTCGACGACGCGCTGGCTTGTGTGCCGAGCCGAGTACCAGGCGCGCATACCGCGACTGGAGTTGTTCAATTAAACCGCGCCGAGATATAATCAAGTGTGATTTTAATAGAGTGCTGCTGATCGAGCAACGCGGGCCTTGCGTCGCTCGCGGGGACTGACAAGTGAGGAGATAACGGTACAGTTACCATTTATTAAATTAATGAATCCTTTGTCAATATCAATTCACAACCGAATCTTGTCAAAGACCGTTAGAAGATGAACATTGAAGATAAGCGTCAAAGAGAAAAGAAGCTAAGCATAAATTGCTATTGTGCCGAATTAAGATTTAATGATCAACTCGTTATAAACCTATACAAATGATAGGATTGAAGTGAAAAATCTTACCGGTAGGTACAGAAAATCTTGCAATATCTGCGACTCGCTGGTCCAAAGAGCAAGGCAATAAGTACGGTGTACAATAACGGATTCCATGAAAGGGAATAGCGAAGGTTCGTGCACAAAGCGAGTGTTTCGCGGACCGCCCGGCGCGGCGCTCCCGCGGCGCGGCGGTGTAGCCAGCGCCGAAAAAACATACAAATTGGACGCCAAGAGCGCGCTGGAGCGCAGCACTAACGAGCAACAATGTTTTAAACATTCGCTCATGTTTCAAATCAAATTCGCCCATAAAACATCACAGCTGTTCTTATGAATCAATTGGTCCATTGAGAGCGTACTGTCAAAATTATGTGCAGCTGAATTCTGTTTTATCTCGTTGCAAGAGAATGTTCATTGGTAATGTCTATCATAATATCAGAAGCTGTGACAATAACCAGCTTTAAAATCCTCTGACTGCTTTCCTCCAAAAGTTGTAAAACTTGTAGATAATATCTAGATGATATTTATGTAGCCGGACGATCTTTTTCAATTTACACGTCAAATCCAAACGTGGTTAACGTTAATTGAATGTCAGAAATGATTGGCAACGAGTAAGCTATTAGACTCGCCATTGGTTAATGATATGATCAAGATATCCGGTTTTAGCAATTTGCCAAACCACCCAGTTTGTAAAACACTCTTTCTAAACGGTGTTTCGGGTTTTTATCATGAGCGCTGTTATTTATTGAAGCACATAAGTCTTTTTAAAAGGCATTTTTCAACAGGTAAGCTTTTTCGTTATTTATTTAAGACTTTGTCCAAATGTCGTTTCATAGGTAAGTTGACTGACGAGCCGGTATAAAATGAATAGGTTAGTTTATAGATGTTATTGTTTGATAATGGCTTTAGAAAGTAGTTACACACGATGCGTATGTGTGAAGTGATTCTTTTAATGTGACTAAAATTGAATGTAAGTTGCGAAGTATTAATTTATCACCTTTTGATAAACTAGCCTAACCTTCGACATTAAATTCATCCACCCAACGTCTTAGCATATAAGATAAATCATTCTATACCAAACTGGAGCCGAAAGTTTTATAAACATTTGATAGTCTGTCGACGACAATAAAATTATTATTCGCCATTTTCTTTTCAGTTTATAGGCAAACCATCTCAGCCCGCATACAGCCGCAATTCCAAGGATATTTGAGGGAACTGCTTGCTTATAACGACGGAATTTATTGGTTCATTCTGCGTTTACAAAACAGTTTTGTAACTTTTGTTATTTTCAACAGTTTCAACTAATGTGAGTGGCTATCTTGTCTCCTGGTACTTATCAAAGCGAAGTGCTGTCGAGTCGAGTTCAAGCACATTTCGAGTGCAGTTTAGGGTACTATAAGCTCTTCAATAAAATCCTTTGTGATTGTCAGTCGACGCGTTCATGTTTTATTATCATTTTCATTTTATAGTTCTTAGAAGTGTGGGGTAGGTAGGTAAGGGAGCTGCTTTTCTTTGATAGATCCTTGGAGGCAGGTAACTAATATAACACAGGAAACATAATTTATTATAGGACCTATCTAAGTTTATTAGGTTACATGAAGCGAGAGTTGTTGTGTACCAGGATCGCAGCAAATGGAAGTTCATTTCTGCCTATCGCTACGAGCGTAAGTTTATGTCATATACAGTCGACAGCACATCGACTTACACAAAACCATTACAATTTACGAGTATTACTGCCGCGTAAGGTCCTTTAGTGACACTCGATGTGTTGTCGATTATACATTTGTACATAACGACATTCCCAATTGTTTATTTCATAAGAAACATTTTATCCCTATAGCTTTTACAATACAAACAAAAAATACGTAAGTAAGGTATAGGTAGTAGCAATATGTAGGTACTCCGTCGGTGTTGGCTCTCGAGACCTCGCCTTATCGGCTCCCTCGTCTAAATGGGAAGGCAAACAGCCCACCGCTCCGCTTGTTGACACGAACCGCTTTATAAATATTTCCAGCGCTTTACCATTAGGGAAGACTTCCAGTCATTACTCTCCGAATGTGAAGTTATTACCGACACTCGCGGCGCATACAATCGCCATAACATCAAATGCAGCAAACCAGCACTTCAGGCAATGGTAATAAAGCTTAGATTGCAATGGTTTTAATGTGCTGTCGACTGTACAACTGGAGTGGTGCACCCCGCACCACCCCGCGCACCGGGCGACCAACGACCCATCCGGTATCGTATCGCCTACCTATCTTCGATTGTGATTATGACATGATGTAGCTACTCACCTTACTGTTCTCCCGGTTTCCTCGACGCCACAACAATCCACTTTGTCCCTCAATCGATACGAAACGCAAGCCACACCGTAAAAGCAAAGTAAATTACTTTTAATTACACAGCACATAAATGGACACGGCCGCGTTTACACTGTAATATTCCTTGGGAATCACTCGCGCACGTACAGTACACTTCATACAACCAATCCTTTGGTGGCCGATGAAGGAATCCTTTGGAAAGTATAAACAAATAACAGTGGTGATTCTCGCATGAAAGCGCAATGTAACGCACGGCAGCGCCGCGCAGTGTTGCCAGACGTAGCCTGAACCAAATCGCCAAAAATTTGGCTTCAGGTAGCCTAAATCGCCCAATTCAAAAAAATATTAAAATTAGCCTAAAATCGCCCAAATACGGATCAGGTAGCCTAAGTAGCACTTTTTTTTATACATACCACAGTTAACTTTAAATAGCAGGACACCGTTTTTTAGGCTTGAAATACACCTCAATTTAATTATTTATAAACATGACGTGTTCCTTTCGCAAAAAAATCCTTTTCTCCTTGTATATGTTACGTACTTAATGTGATTTTCAAATAGTATAAAAACTAAAATAAAATAAAAATTGATTAAAAAAAAAGTAATGTAGTTTGTTTGACGTTGACTGGTTCAAGATTTACAATTTTAATTGTGGCCTCGATAAAATTGGAGAGCCAAATCTTTGTTTCACAAAAATCTAAAATTTGTAGAACTGACCGATACTGAAAACCGTCTCTTTTGGCTTTATACTCTTTCTGTTTCTTATTCCACAATAATTGCATGAAAAAGTTTTTTATTTTTTTAAATTGAGGCTACAATCAAAATGTGTAAATCACGGTCCAAGTCAACTTCTAAACAAACAACATTGATCCTTTTTTTTGTTTTTCTCTATTTGGAAACCATATGAAAATACAAGGAGAAAAGGGAGATTTTATCGAAATACATTTTGCAAACTTAACAATTTGCGAAATGGACATTATGAGAAATTGATGTTTTGAGCTTGGTGGACATGACTTAAACAACGTTGCTAAACCCACACTATATAGAAATACCTACACAATACAGAAATAATTTATTGACGATGGAGGCAATTTATTAGCATTGATGATGAATAATATTAATCATCATGTAGGACCTAATAAAACAATTTCTTCTAAAATACCTCCATCGTCATAATTCGCTGAAGATATGCTGGAGCTGTAGAGGCCAGCTGATAATGTGGAAGGATCTGTGGGTTATGTGGTTTTGCCAGTATATGATTATATTAGGAAAATAAAACGTTAATTGGAAAATTATGGCAAGATTTATTAGATTTTTCTCTATTTATTATTAAGATTTATTAGATCTGCTAAAAATTATCTAGCTGTTCGTTTGTAGCCTAAAATCGCCCAATTTTTTTTGCGGGATAGCCTAAATGGCGACTAGTCGCAAATCACGATTTATGGTCGCCCCGACCCCCTTCGAGATAGCCTAAATGGCGATAAGTCGCCTAATCTGGCAGCACTGGCGCCGCGTAGAGTCGGCGGCCGAGCGTGGAACTCGGTTGAACTCAGTATTGCCAATGATAATGTTGAAATTCTATATTCCGTCAGATGTCAAAATACGGCACGAAATACTCTCACAAGACTTAAAAATTATGCCGTACATAAGCTTACAGCGAAATCATTGTTATTTGTAAGACATGTATAGTATTATTTCGACTTTACAAAAATACTTTAGAAAAAGGGCATTATTACTATGTCCTTTTTAGTGCTATTTCGGGATAAGTGCGTCATTTGCACAGCTTATATTTATTCAAATTGTAGATTTGATAATTTGTAGTGTGTAAGTATTAAACATTGAAGCCCTTAGCGATAAACGTGACGTAAAGTTGGGAGAATTTCGGTTCCTTTCTAACCTAGCGTCTTTAACGAAGTATGAAAGTGTTAAACACAGATAAGATAAATAAGATAAATATACTTTATTGCACAAAAAAGAATACATAGTTTTCACACTTAGCTAACATAATTTTATACAACAGGCGGTCTTATCGCTGAGAGCGATCTCTTCCAGACAACCTTCAGGTAGAGAATTTATTCTTTTGGAAGAGGCGGCTTACAGTGCAACACGTAGAAAGGAAGAAATATATGGATTATTAGACTACTAAAATAATTAATACTTACTAATAAGTACTTAATTACATATATCTAATACTCAGATAATTAACATTTACATATACTTACATAACGACTTAATATATTTACTGCATATATAATGTTGAAATATGTACACAAATAAATAAACAAATATATAAATATACCTACATACACACAAACATAATAAAAATAATATACATATATACAAACTGACCATGATTGATATAACACAATACTTAATATCAAATTGAACACGAGAGAATAATAAAAAGTAAAAATAAACAAAGAGAGAAATGAAGAAATGTTTATGAGGTTAACAAGTGAGCCTTGACCTGCCTCTTGAAAATGTCCAAAGACTTGGCCTTCCTGGTTGGTTCAGGTAAGGAATTCCAGAGGCGGATGGCATGAGAAGTAAAAGACTTACAGTAAAACTTTGAAGAGTCGACAGGGAGATACAGAATAAGATTTTCAGTGGAGCGAAGATGACGATTGTGGGTGGTATGAAGAAATTGAAAACGTTCCTTCAAATAATAAGGTGTCGAAGGATGGAACAGCACGGAATAAAGAAGTGAAAGAATGTGAGCGTCCTTGCGATGACGGATAGAGAGCCATTTCAGCTTATTACGGTATTCGGAAACGTGGTCATACTTGCGCAAGCCAAATATGAACCTTATACAGAAGTTTTGAAGACGCTCGAGTTTATTGAATTGATCTACAGTGAGGTCCGGGTAGCAGGAGTCAGCGTAGTCAAGGATAGGAAGAAGAAGGGATTGTGCAAGTGCAATTTTGGCGGATGTTAAGTTAAATAAGTTTATCTTAGTCTTGCTTTCGCGTTACAAAATCAGCTGTCAGTTTCACCCTTCCAAATTCGCTAGATCTAACGGAAAATTCGTCAAGCTAGTAACACTGGTGTAAGCAAGGCACCGACGCTACGTGTCTCCCGGCCGGTAATACGTGAGACAGAGACCCACTATGAGATACTTCACAAGTGTGAAAGAGATATGAAAAGCTTTACAAGGCGGGTGGTAGTACAAACTAGAAGGGCGCGAGAGTACAGTCGAAAACAGATAAAAGCGTACAGAGGGCCTCATTATGGTTGAGAAACTCAATTTGACCGATTGTATATAAATAATGCATATTTTATTACTAGTAGTTTCGATTACACACTAGGAAAATCTCAATCGTACACTTCTGTGTTGAGCGTACACTCAGCTATCAATATTCAATAATTAACAACTGTTTTCCATCTTAACACAAAAGATAAACCCGTTGAACACATCTTCGGAAAAATGTATGCAAAAAAATTCAGATTTCTGACACGCGTTTATCAGTTAAGGCTATCACATTGGTCAGTATAGTTTCAGAAACCAAACGTTATACATGGGTACTAATATTGTGCAGCTATACATACTTTGTAAAGAAAACCTTAACCGTACCCCTCTTATCACCTCATCTGACTGTACCATACTGAACGTCTTCCAGTCCGGGTGCTCACCGCAAATTCATATCTCACGGAGCACCATAAAGATGTTGTGGATTGATGAGGGATATTTCATGTAGTCTCTGTAATATAAAAATATTTCGATATGTCCGTCCTGTCTTGAACTTAATACATAAAACTAGGTTAACCTCACTTACCTTAAACTGCCTCTTGTCACTTTCACACTTCGTCACAAGGGACAGCGGCTTTAAACCGTGGAAAAACTTTTAAGTCACGTAGATACTTACGCTATGGCTAACAGCGTATCGTATACCTACCTAGTACGGTAAAAAAGGAATAAATCGGTTTTTGTTTATCATTTGGGTGTTCGAAAGCAAGTTTCGATATTTCACTTTAACACCCACTAGATACCTTTCTTATAACAATCTTGTGTTAGTTTTATGGAATATGATATTCCGTCCGATCAATGTATGCCACGTTTATGAGTGTAGCACCAACGCCGCGGTGCGCTATCGCCTCTTACATTAATTTCATCGACATCACCATGAGGGTGGTACTCGATAAGATATGAATCTATGGTGAACGCCCGCACTTCACAAAAAACAATCGTGTTGTGACTTTACTTTGGCTTCTCTCCGCTACACTCGCGTTGAATAGATAATGGTTGTAGCTCCGCGGCATCGGCACGGCCATTTATTAAAATAATTATCCAACAATTATACCATTGGAGGTCATTGGCGTCTTGGTAGCGCTTCGTTCCGCGCTCCATTGCCGCTTACTTTTTTTAATTTTGCTAAAAAGGTCGTTGTATCGTGCTTTCAACCACTTTTAACGTAAACACCTTTTTGTCTTTGATAGTTAGCAAACACTCATTAGGGACGAAGAGGTTCGCTCCATATAAGTTGACATGTTGAAAGTTCAAATCTTATTACTGCTTAAAAACTACTGTAAATTTTTCAGAAACAGACTGTATGAATGTGAAGAGAAACAAAGTATAATTCATGATATTTACATTTATTATAATATTTATTAAATCTACATAAGATGGGTTGGGTAAGAGCCCGAAATCCACTGCAGTTCTCATGTAAACATAGAACCGTCGTCATGAGCCAAAAAATTGCTAGCATATCGACGAGATCGCCGAATAACCAGGTAGCCCAAAAACCAGAAACACTAGTAAACCTTATTTTCGTAAATAATTTAAGACTGTTGCGTATTGGCAATCTGCGTATTTCAATTTTTCGGGATTGTGCGTAGAATATCCTCTTAGTAATTTGTGATTGTGCGTATTAGACAACAATGTCACAGAATAGGATAATAGTACTCCACAATGGTCGAAGTTCTGCACCCTTACCATGAACTCTTATAGCAGGATTACTTCAATAATACTTTATTATTTCGTACAATGACGACTTTAAGGATATATTTAAGTGCTATACGAGTTCATGGTAAGGAGGCTGGTATGAGTTTTCTAATTTTAAACTAAATATGAAATTTTTAAAAGTAATTTCATAATTTTTTAAAATTTAGTGTAGGAAGGGTAATTTTGGACCATTTTTGGTAGGTTTAGTTCAGTTTTAAAATACACATGCCAAAACCGCTGTAGTAAGTAATCTCTAATCTAATGCTCCCACTTCACTTAGCTATTCGTATTCGCTATTGAACGTTTGTCGTATTTGTCAAATACTTGACGTACATACAAATAATACGAATATTTTGTCCAGAATACCAACCACACATGGCAATTATGACAAATACGCAAATACGAATAGTCAAGTGAAGTGCCACCATAATCTCTAATTCGCAACATCACATACATTTACATTTCGACGTTTGTGTTTCTACTATTATTAAGATCTATACTCATTTATTAAGATCGTAGGAACACTTCGGTACACTTGATCACGTCAGTAAACTAACAATATACTTAGGTATACAAATAAAAATTCTGTAACAGCTATGCGAAACGTGGCCGGAGAATGGTCCATGTGAGGCGATGCGGCAGGCAGCACCAGGACAAACCAGACATTAGGCCGCTATTTTACAGTGTTTACGATTGAATGTTTTACGTTACGATCTACTTTTTTTGCTACCTGATTATCTTGCTAATCTAGTCAATTACGATCCCAAATCAAATCAGCGACTCTAATACGACGCTCAGTTTCATTAAATCTCAACACTAAATTTGGTTGGAAGCTTGAGAGTGCACATAAGAGAAGCTTTCCTTAATTACTTCATCTTTACAATACAATTTAATTATCCTAATTCTTAATTATAAATAAATTAGAATAGTATCCTTGGAAACTACTTTCGGTGCAAATTATTTATATGAATGTTCATAGACTGTCGCAAAATAATTCATTTCATTTTAAATAATTTTTATTGTCGTACGGGCACTTTAAGCAATCGTAATAAGGTATAGATTGGAATGGTTTTGTGTAGGTTGTTGTGCTGTCGATTGTATGTACAAATATTATGCGATTTATGTTTTAAAGAACCGAAACCTGAAACTTAAGAGATTCTCTAACCACCTTTAATGAATATTATGGTTGATTTAATTGCATTAAACAAATCGATTGACCATGTTGAAAGATAAATCTAAAATTCGATATTTCTTTCCGTACTATTTCTATATTCGGTGACCCGTAAAAGAATGTGAACAAATAATAATACTAAAGTTTATTATATCTATGTTGTTGTTCCAGTATTCGGAAGGTAAATTTATGTTGTTTAAACAGGGTGTACCATGAACGGTATAGATAGTGAGACGAAGTGAGACATCGTGTACTGTTTCTGTCTCTTTCTAACACAACATGTCTAAATGCCTAATATTATAAAAATTCTCAAATAATTTCAATTTTGATTTCACAGTTGATCATGAATTTGCTGAAAAACATTTAATTATCGATACTTGTTTATTTGACAAGTATTTTGCCTCAAGATTCAGTTACCGATATTGCATAAATTTCTTTACGACCATAAATATTGATAATTATTTCAGCGTCAACTTAAATTAAACATTTGGTTTAGAAGGTAAGTATTTTAGACAGAAATTCGATAACTAAAATTCTATCATTAAAGTTGCATATGCCGACAATAAATAATTTAAGCAATACTCAGCTTTTCACTGCGACAGTGCAATATACTATAAAATAAACTTATACAATACTACCGAACTAATGTTAACACTTTGACAGTCATCATACAAAGGCCAAAATTGTTACGTGGAGTACCAGTGTTTTTGTTTGGGCCCCACGATGGCTTCTCGTAATGAATTGTCCAAATTTACGTAGTTTTTTTTTCAACAAAGTGAGTGAGGTGGAGCCCTCATGTGGTACCCGGGACTGTGAAAGTGTTAATTAACCTGTAACTTGTTACAATATAATAAAATAACTGCTGAATGTCTGAAGAAAATACGCAGAAAACTGCCCACATATTTATTACATTGTAATAATAAAATTAGCTGTGGTTATTTTGATTTTCTATATTTTTTTAATTTTTCGATTCGACAAACAAATTGAACGAATGTTGATCACATTTGAACGCTGGTATTTTAAATATTTTAAACGGAGATAAACTTTTTCGTCACCACCGGGATTTGAACCATTCGACTTCGCCATTCCGTGCCACGCTCTATTCCAACAAAGCTATCGTGACTCTTATCAGATCGGCGAAATCCTTCTGCTGTGATTTTAGATCCATACTTTCGGACTCATAGCAATAAAAACTGCTTAATTTTACAGAATTGCTGAACAGCGATTTTGTATGACGATGAATTTCGTAAAACTCCTTAACCACCGCCTAACGTTAAGCTACGTTTATTGCTACAAGCCTGAATGTTTTGTTACTGTCGTCTCTTTCCGACAAAATACTACATTAACCATACAGGTTAACATTTCCTTAGGTTGTATGTACAAGGGGATTCTTTGTCTATCATTCATCGTTTTGGAAACACCCTAAAACTACTTTCAATTTTCAAAAAAGTCCAAAAATATTTAAGTCAACTTGAATGTTTTGGAAAATGCGTATATTTCCAAAAATCCCATATAATATACACAAGTTATAATTATAAATCATACAGTCCATGCAAACGCAGTCTCGGGCGATTGCCATACCTTATGTGGGGACATTGCGACTATGACTCGAGTTTCTTATAACATGAAGGCAAACAACTCGCCGCGCTAAGGCCGATAGAGACAGTTTTGAGCCTGAACTCAGTGTGAGTGTGACAGTTGTAAGACAGACCTCAAACACTGATACTCAAAACTGTCTATGATCGGCCTAAACTCTAAACTAGGTCGATATTAATGGTTTATAGCTGCAAAAACCATTGATACATCTGTTGTGAAACCACATAGCTAGAAAGGAACAGCTGCCTCCCAGTACATTGAAAGTACTTCGTGGAGGTCTATGCAGGGTTTCTCAAAGTGGGGTGCGCGAACCCCTAGGTTCACGACGGTGATGAAAAGTGAAATTATATTTAATTTATTTAAGTACTTAAATGTAGCACCCCCTCTCTATTGTTGCGGTGCCCCCACGGGGTGCCACTGCATAAACATGTGACATGTAACATCTTATATACCATGTGGAAAGCATAATAAAGAATTTGAATTTGTAAGGTTCACGACAAGATTTACGTAATGGTGGCTCTACAACTGGTCCAAAATTACTCCCAAAATTGACTCGATTTGACAAGAAACAAGCCCACTTATTTTTGGCATTGTATCATTACGTTTTATTGAAATAAAAAACCGTTCTTTCTTTACTATTTTCTTTTTATTTAATTTGTTCGCCGTAATCTGAAAACTTTAACAGGAGTACGATTCCTTGAAAAGCGCGCCAAACACCATAGCTACTTTTTGTGAAAATTCTAATTAAATAGTTACCGCGGTTTTTTGTGATTAATGATCACGTTAAGTTAATCAGAAGATGTGCTCGAAAGAATTCGTGTTTGTGAAGCTTTGTGCTCTTAGCAAGGACACCTTGCATAACTCGATGATTGCGTGGATCGTTGAGTTATTTTGTTTAGGGGGTTGGGAGGGTTGTGCGTAGGTTTAGGTTAGGTTATCTTCGTATATATGTATGTATTTATAAGAATTCAGACATTCTATTAACATCAGACCAGGCTGTATTGCTCTAGTTGGCTTTGCCTTTACCTCTGGGAAGAATTTTACAAAAAAAAATTAAAGGGGTACGTGGAACCATAAGTTTGAGAAACCCTGGTCTATAGTAAGCAGCCTTCTACGCATACGAAGGTGATACAGCTAGTGCTGAATATTCTCGAATCAAGTTAGCAAGTCCCCTCCTACTCAGTGAATGCGGTCCGTAGCCGCGTGGTACGCCGTGTGGGATGGATTCACATGCCCTCTGGCTGCGCCGGCAGCAGGGGGACCTCGGGATATGAGGGCTCCTGCTCCTCCTCAGAAGAATGGCCGCTGGCGTACGAGGGGCGGCCATTCTTCTCCCGCAGTCAGTATCTGTTCAAATGAGTCACGTTAGAAAAATGAAGTAGGTTCCATGGAACTTGACGTCATCGAACAAAATGACACGATTTTTTCTTCTTATTTCCAGGGAACAAATGGTACGGTGGAACACAGATAAAGGTGTACAGAAGTTTTTAAGGTTGAGATTTTCTCAAAAACTACTTGACTATTCCAAAAATTATTTCACTGTTTGATAGATAAACGTTAAAACTATGTAACTGTATGTATGTGACGTACCTACTTAGTTAAATTGTTTTGCAGTTTTGTCTTACTAAAAACTATTTTAATTTAATATTTATCATGAGTACAATCCCCAGTTTCAATTTGTCGATTGAATTCAAGGACACCCTGTATATTTGTATGTACTCCAACCGTATGCACGTACCTCCTATAACTATCGTGGTCGTCCCTCTCGGAGTCGGCGTAGGGTGCCCAGTGCGACGGCGCCGCGTCGTTACTGTCGCGCTCAGAGTTGTTGCTGGTACCTGTAATAAAATTGATTAGTTCACTCACAAATAGACTGATTAGCTCATAATATTCTGAAGGATTTCCGAACAAATAAAGATTTAATGCCGCATTCACACATAGCACGAAACAGTCGACGAATTTAGGTAAGTTGTAGTTCGTATAAATGCGAAAACGGCCGTTTTAACCGTTCCACACACACAGCCGCGACCTGCACGCGGCTTGCGGCCAGTTGAAACGTATGCCCTGCCCCATTTTCTGGGCATTTTAACGTCCAGTAGCGATCTGAGACCTAGGCCGCAATCCGCTAAGTACTGGACGTTAACGACGGAAGAAAATGGGGCGGGGCATGAGTTTCAATTGGCCGCAAGCCGCGTGCAGATCGCGCCTGTGTGTGTAACTTAGCTTGTCACAATTATGATAATATCTATTGTATTGTAGAAAATAGTATTTATGGGAACAAATATTCGGTAAGTAGTTTTTTTAATAAAATTATTCTATTAGAAGATATTTTTTAAAGATAGGGGGCGCTAGTTAGCTATGTAATAAAACTAATGGCAGTAGAAATACTCACATCTCTCTGCCGGTGTGATGGAGAGGTGCGGCCTGTCTGGCAGCGGGTCGGCGGGCGGCGGCGGGGACGGCGCGGGCGGGGACGGACTGTCCAGCGAGATCACGGCGCCAGAGTTGCCCGACGCGCCGTGCGGCGACCGGTACCCGCTCGAAGATACCGCTTCTAGTGATATATTATTATTTATTACAACATACAAATACATAAAGGTAATAAGGAATTTAAAATAGTGTATGCTAAAACAAGATATTATAACAAAAAGGCTACAAAAGTAAAATTACAGAACAATAGCAGCTCTGTTGTGCGTTTTCTAATTTTAAGGTAACGGTACAGTTTGTACACTAGCAATTTGATGTTATAGTATGACCGTCTAAATCAGTCTTCGCCTGCGCGGTACAGGGACGCGAGGGACGCGGGGGTAGGACGACAACGGGGACCGAGAGAGGTGCGGGGGCGAGCGAACTGAGTTGTAACAGAAATGCGCCTGCCGCCCGCACCTCTCTCGGTCCCCGTGTCGTCCTACACCCGCGTCCCTCGCGTCCCTGTACCGCGCAGGCGAAGACTGATTTAGACTGTCATACTATAGTTTAGTTGTAGTTAGATTCAAGTTGTAGTTATACGTTTGTTGTTGAGTGGCACAACAAAGAGAAGTCAAAGTTAAAAAGTTCAATAAAAGTTTAGCTGAGTATACAGTTAGATGTTGGTGACCTCTCACTGTCGCTTCTGAATTGACCACTGAATTGATTTCGTGAATGGTTAAGTGAGGCGCGGCCAACAATTTAGGTTGCACTAGCGAGGCGCGCCCGAAGTGGGCCGCTGACCAAGCGAAATGTTCGGTGCAAACCGTACACTAAGTAGCGTACAACGCTACGGCGCGGCGCCGTGCCGTCCCATGGTGCGGCGTGTCACGGCATCTGCCGGTACCGTCTACTGGTGCACGTTGTCGGACGGCGCAAGTTACCGGCGGACGGCGTCGTACCGGCGGCGGGCGGCACCGTCCACAGGCGCGGTACACGGAGGACGCCGCGCCGTAACGTTGTACGACAGCCCTAACTTTGACAGATCTAAAAGTAGTGCCATCCTTTTTACAACTTTGACGCGCCAGAATTACTACCAATGTCTGCTGTTATCCTACAAATACGAAGACAACCTAACCTAAATCTACACACAGCCCTCGTATACCCCAAAACAACATAACTATACGATCCACATCCATCCCTGAGTCATGAGAGGACTCCTTGATGCACGAAACTTCACAAAAACTGGAGCATTGCAGTAAATAGAAACGTTCGCGAACATCGATTGAAATCATAATACTGACCATTCGACGAGTAATTGTCATCATTCTTGGCCGCCTCCGTTGGTGGCGAGCTCTTGGGCTGAGGCACCTTCCGCTTGAGAGGCAGCTCATCTTCCGAGTCCGACGTGAGGTCCACGAGCACGTCGCTCGGCTTGGGAGTGCGGTCCTCGCCCACTGCAGCCTTCTTCACAGAGTTGCCTTCCACTGGGATTACCTCTGCAAAGATAGGATTAATTATTTTGGGTAAGAATGACGAAAATGGGATTGGCGAAGTTTACAGAGAGGAAATGTAGAAGCTTCATAAACAAAAGTTATAATAATTTAAAGCTGGTGATGAATAACGAAGTAATAATATAATATAATAATAATTTTATTTACGAATGACAATGATTCATTATTTGTTAGTAGAGTCTTATACACTATATTAGTAACTAGCCTAGGACATGCAACGTCACACATTTTTTTACAATGAATGAATGAATGAATGAATGAATGAATGAATGAATGAATGAATGAATGAATGAATGAGATATCATATAAGTGAGTATAAGGGTTCCTTTTGTCCTCTTGAGGTACTAAACCTTAAAAAGCTCTGTTCATTCCGCAAACGTACCCAGGTCGTCTGATATGAGTGTGACCGGTTCTGCCGCCGGCTGCGCCTGCGTGGGCGCGCGCGGGGGCGGCGCGTGCGCAGACCAGTTGCCATCCGCGTGCAGCTGGATCTCGTTGCAGTCGCTCAGCAGCCGAGACGACGTCAACACCTCTTGGAAGTAACTGGAACAACGAGTTAAGTCAGCTTTGCAATAAAACGTTAATATGTTATGGATCCAGGGTGAGATCTGTGGGAGAAGAAGTGGTGGTAGAAGGTGGAAAAAGCTCCTTGTTCCTGGTAACCATGAAGTGCTTACCTTACGTACGTACGGTACGATGCTTCTTTATCACCAATTTGGAGCTAAGGTGTGGGCTAAAAATCAGCGCTGACGCACTCTGTGTCAGCATCAGCTGAAGCCTAAACCTTTTGCCATAAGTTATGTTTGTGAATTGTCATTGTAGTTTATTGATAATGTTTTTTAAGTGGTTATCCTTAGTGTTGGCAACTTTTCCTTGCAAAGTGGTTGTAAATGAAATTTAATTTTTTTTTAATTTATTGTTTAATAACATTTTATAAAAATACATTTGAAATGTTTACTTGCATAGATATGATTCTGATTATTTGCCATGTTTTCCAACCTTTGCTGAGAACAGGAACTCTATACAATGTCAACTCACCCAACGACTACCAGGGAGTAGTAATAAGGTGCGGGGCGGTCGCACACCGGACACAGCCACATAAAATGTACTCCGTAAATTAACCACGAGCAAATACCAAGTGCATTTCGAGACCTTGATGTCGAAACGCCATGAGCAATGGGATTATTACAATATCCACTCACCCATCGACTACCAGGGAGTCATAAGGCGCGGGGCGGTCGCACACCGGACACAGCCACGTGGGCTTGCGCTCGTTCATCTGCAGGAACAGGGACGCGTCGAAGCACTGCAGGTGCGGGCAGTTGGCCGGCCGGCACGGGCACGACATGCGCATCTTGCCCAGAGGACACATCAGGGAGACGCGGAGAGATGTCGTCGCGATCTCGCTGTCGTAGTCCTCGGAGAGTTTCTCTTTGACTGTGGATGAAGAATTTGTGTTATGTAAAATAATAATAAGATATCACCCTAATGGTCCGAACTAGGATTATCTCGTCTATGAGTCCAGAGACAACATAGAAACGACCACACATTATACCCAGATTCGGAAAAAGTCGTTATACCGTTTTTACAAGTTCCTGTTTGGGAATCGAACTAGGCTATGAGGTCGTCGAGAATGAAGTGAAAATAAATTATAAATTAATTTGAAGAAATACTGTTACAATGTGGCCGATTGGAGCTATCACGTACGGATAACAGCAGATCAATGGTAACACTTGCAGTACTTTTGATTTTAACTCTTACGATGCAGATAATAAGAACGGTCCAAAGTGTTACACTTGATCTGCTGTTAGCTGTACTTAAATACAGTACAATATCAAAGCAGTGATTAAATTGAACGCATGACGTCAGATCCTCCGCCGCTGTAGCGAAATCGATAACGCGCCAAATACTACAGGGTTCGTTTCGGACGGCGGACATTTTTTCATCTGCTGGTCTCATAATTTAACTAAACTGGTCGTCAAAATTATTTTTATTTATTTCAAGAGAAGCGGTGATACCTAAAAGGTGGCAAAAGATTGAGGTAAAAGGCGTGTCACGGAACGGCGATGTTATCCTGCATCAAATTTTGGTTGTGACGAAACCAATTCTCTGTCTATTCAATATTGAGGCACTTTTCCATATTTTCAAATACTACAGTGGTACTTACTCAGAGATCTGGTATAATCCGGATTCTTGGTACCCTTATTCTTCAACCTCTGCAACAGTTCAGCGGAAGACAGTTTCCGCACCATGAACACGCTGAGGACATAAGCCCGCGTGAAGTCAGCCGCCCATGTCACGTGGATGGTGTTCGCGACCGTCGGCGACAACTTCACGAGGGATGAGATGTTGACGGGACGAGGTGGCCGCTTCGGCTCTGGTGTCGGTTTGTTTGTTGGGATTGGATTCTGTGCGGGAAAGTGTTCTGTTGATTCTGGGTTGTAGACAGTTCTTCTAAGACTAATGCTCTTAGCTATAAACGCTACTTAAAGTTAGACGGTGGGTTGAGACATGATTTAAGGATTTTCTCTGGTTTTCGCCATACAAAATCAAGTTAAGCAGCTGTCAAAATAAGCCACCGTTTAGCAATCTTTGTGGCTAGTGAATGTCATAGATCATGGATGCTTTGCAGATAAAGTCTACAGTAGATTAATAACAATAAAAATATCTACATGCCTTAGACATTTTTATTACTATCACTTTGGTAACTATAATTTTTTGATCATTTCCACTTACTTTAAACTATAAATTATCTCCCGATGTACGGACAACAGCAGATCAATACACTTGCAATACGATTTTACATCTTAAGACACAGATAATAAGAACGGTTCAAAGTGTTACACTTGATCTGCTGTTAGCTGTACCATCATCATAAGTGTTTTATTTGCATGAATATGACTACATAAGTTCTTAGATTTTAGAGTTTGAACCTGAAGGGTTCCATTCATTTTCTGCCATTTCTGGAGTGCAAATGTTTGTACTATATAAGGGTAATGTATATTTATGCAATGATTTGCAAAATGTTTACATCTTAATCTTAAGTTCTTCTACAAATATCCAACAGCCTAATCGTTAGAAGTTCATCTATGTTTAGTAACAGAACAATGGTAAATGATGCTTACTGGCAACGGGCATAATTTGTTGTTCACTTTGACTGTAACACTAGGTGGGAAATAGTCCTCTTGTTCACAGGACGTCTCCAGCAGACAGAACCTCAGCTGAGCCTGGGGACAAAACCGTTCAAAATTAATACATAGATCCATGTATGCATGATTAATTGATTATATATACGTACAGTCACGAGCAATTATATGTATACAGGGGAGTTTTTAAGGTTGAGATTTTCTCAAAAACTACTTTATCTATTGCGAAAATTAATTTTTATCTATCAAACAGTAAAATAATTTTCGCAATAGATAAAGTAGTTTTTGAGAAAATCTCAACCTTAAAAACTCCCCTGTATACATATAATTGCTCGTGACTGTACAACGTTTAAAACGGTTATATTAGATTTTTTAAATTAGCCTTTACTGTCCCACTGATGGGCAAAAGCCTTCCATCATTTCTTCGACATCTCTAGATCCTGCGCTTCATTCCATAAATCAGGGCAGAACCTATCTATCTCTCTTGGTTATCCCTCCACCTCTTTCGAGGATTGCGCCGGCGTCTGTGCCTGTTATGAGGAGCCTGTTCGGGTCTATTTGGGACATGTGCCCAACCTCATTAAAATCATAACTATAATGAGATTTATTGTCAAAATGATACAGGTTCGATTCGTTTCGCATGTCAATTTTACATCATAGGCTTTAGACAGGTCCATTATTAAAATACTATTTTTATTAGCGTCAGGATTCTGCGCACACCGTAACGGGATGGCAGAGATTTAAATTTTTTACCAAAGTAAGTAAGTAATCCGTTTATTTCGCAACAACATTTACATTGTAGTGCATTATAGTGGCTAACAAAATAACACCAAAAAGAGCGGTTGTGCTGCCGTTGCGACAAAGGACATTCAAACTTATCTTGAAAGAATATGATATAAATTTCAATGTTTAAATCGAAAGGGATTTCTTGACACGGCATTGAAGAGCGTATCTAAGCGGCTAGTGTGCGCTGACCGGTGGCAAAATCCTCTGTCATCGCGTCCGTAGGGCATGACGGGGCTGAGGGAAAAATGAAGCTGACATGACGAAGACAGTTTACTTTACCTGTATAATATAGTCGAGCTTATTGCTAGTGCCAACGACGTCTTTCCCAGACGCAATCTCCGTGGCCTGCTGCGGCGTGAGGTGGAACACATAGTTGCCCTCTTGCATGCGGCCTGCCTGCATCGGCATCATTGTGGAAGGCTTCATCAGCTCCGCTAGCACGTCGTAGAATGGAAGTCTGCAGGAGAATTGCGTTATAATCGTAGGCAGCTATATCGTCGCTTGTAGGATCAATTGGTGTAAGAGCTGGTACACATTAGGCGTTTTGAAGCGCGCGCTTTGAGAAATCGCGTTTCATGAACTATGAGAAACGCGAATGAAGCGCGTGTTTGCATGTGTACCTACACTTCAATCAGACCTCGTAGTTCTTGAAACGCGCGTTACCAAAGCGCGCGCTTCAAAATGCCTAATGTGTACCAGCTATAAGGGACAATATACTATTTTTCAGGAGAAGCAATCAAAGTTTTTTTATAGTTTAATCATCCATAACTTTTCCTGTATTTCAGCTTTTACAGTCTACCTAAGTTGGTTAAGGCTATAGAATGCTGCCTAGTGTCCGACCGAAACTAGGTTTTAGGGCCGAAACCGAATTTCTTAGTTTCTACCGAAAACGAAACTTCCACATAAGGTCATTTTGTCGTGGAAAAAATAAATAGGCAAGTTTTTATTTATAAATCACATATTAAACAATTCAGTCTCTGATATTTGAAGTAATCCTTAAGCACTACATATTATCATTCCCTTATTTCAAATAAATTATTTACGCTTTCAATTTATTTAATATTATAACGTTATATGCTTATTATTGGCTCTCGAACTCAGTTTCGGTTTCAGCCGGATGGCAGCCGAAACCGATACTAAGCCGAAACCCGTTCTTTGGCCGAAACTGAAAGTTCGGTCGGACACAATTGTTGTGTACAGAAGCGGCTAATATTTGTAATGAAAAGACAGCTAATCGTGTAGGTACTTGTTCAAAAAACTTTTTACATAAGTTTAACTTACTTTTTGAATTTAACATCCGGATGAACAGGGAAGGGTGGCAGCGGCGTCGTCGGCGACGGAGACGGCATCGGCGCGAGTGTGGCCGCGCCCGCGCCCGTATTGTACCCGTGGTACATGCCCGACCCGTACAGGTTCTGGCGGCCCTGCGCGGTCAACATCGCTGTTCTTACGCAAACATATAGCACTAACTACCGCAACACTCAATGCTATGATAACTACGAGAAGCGTACACACACTAATGGCGATTCTGGTTTTGGCTAAAAGTGGATGCGGTTTCTTTCATATATGTTTGGTTACACTTTTTGGACTTGTCATAATGTGGGATTTTCAAAGGAAAAAAAACTAGCTTTTCTAGTTGATAATAGATGGCGTGGCAGGAAGTGAGTAACAATACATAGGGACCATGAAATAAATATTGTTAATATCATCTGAATAATTTATTTTTTGGTTGAGTAATTTTAAACAATACTATTTAATATTTTAATAGGTACCACACAAAAATAGACATTCAATTAATAAACAAGGTTAGCCCGTGCAATTGATGTACTTTAATTTTGAGGTGCGAAGTCGAGAAATCAGTGCCATCTACCCGGTACTATTTTTGTTTCTTAAATGTCACTTTGAAAACCCCTTATCATTTGTCTCCGAAAGCACGTTAAACAGTTGGTCCCGGTTGTTGTTATTCGGCAGCAGTCGTAAGGCCTACGGATTGAATAATGCTGACAATAGGTTTGGTCACTAAACCACAAGAGAAATGAATTAATCAGGCAACACAAACCAATATACAGGGTGTCCTTGACTTCATTCGACAAATTGAAACTGGGGGTTGTACTCATGATAAATATTAAATTGGTAAGGTCTTTTAGTGAATCAAAACTGCAAAAAAATTGAACTAAGTACAAGTCACACAATGACCATTAGGTCAAATTCCAGGTATATAAGTTGCCAAAAATTAAAAATAAAATGTAAATAAAAACCTCAAAAGCACAGTAACGATGCACATTGTACAAATTATTAATTTTTTTATAGTTAGTATTTTTTTCTTATTCCACAATTTGTTTAATTTACACGCTGTGCAGAATTAATATATGTCACAAGCCTAACCATCCATTTAATTTTGTCGAATGAATTCAAGGCCCACCCTTCACCTGTATGCTCTATATTTGACGACGTCGCGCATGCTGTATGTTGCATGCGAGGTTCTTAAAGAGAGTCACATGCAAAGTGCAGTTACAGTCGATCAGCACTAAAGACGCTTCTGTAATACACAATACCCCTTACCGTAACCGGCATGCCCTGCCCCCGCGAGTCCTGGGTATTGTACCCGCTGACCGCCGGGTGCTGGTACATGTTGCGGGAGCCCTGCAGCGCTGGGGCCAGCGGGTCCTTACCCTGGGACCCGCTGCCGGGCACGCCGCCCGAGGGCAACGCCTGATTGTTCCTGCCAACCAAAATGTTATGATATAGACCTTCCAAGCTGTTAACAGTCCATAAGTGTAGTAACTGGTAACCCGTAAACGTCTGTGAAGTCTTGTGTTGAATGTTGTTTACCATCAATTTATTCGTTTGTGCCTTTGACATAAAGAAAGGGAGGCAGACAATATATTTGATGGTTAATCGTTGTTGCCTAGAGTCCAAACTTAGAGCCAAAACGTCCACTTCTCATAAAACACTTCGCTTATGGGAAAGGGGCATTATGAGAAGTGGTCTTTTTGCAAATGGCAGAGATTTTGTGAAGAGATCATTCTGTGGCCATAGGAAGCTAGATTGCTGCTCATTTTGAAGAACGTTCACATTTATCTTAAAGAAAGCTGAGGAAAATTTCGTAGGGCAAAACATTCCACATTTAACACATTCGCTAAGAAGTAACAACCTAACAGACATGGCAATGGGTGTCCAGAAAGCTCTACTCACCTCATGGACTATTGATATTTGAAATTTAAAGCATTCATCGCCTTGCTTAGCAACCTTGTTTAACGTTCCCGACATCCATTAAAAACTGTGACTGTATTGCTCCATCTTCATACGAAATAAAGGCCTGTTCTGGTCTAGACATTGCCAATGGTAGCAGACACCATGCAGTCCCAGCTTAACAATTGATATGAACGAGCGAATCTACAGTGCACATTTGCCATTTTATTTTATGTATATCAGAAAGTTTCGAGCCATCAGGAACGTTAATGCATAAAAAACTAATGAAAGTGGCAATTGATAAGAAAAATATATGAAAAGTATGGTAAAAAATTACTAAAGCCGGGTCCGATGCGACGTGTTATCAGGGCGTGGCGTAACAATTTTCCTTTGTTAAATCGGTTACCCAAACATGTTACAGTGTTTTGTAACACCGTAACACGTCGCATCGGACCCGGCTTAATACAGACTGTTCTGTGATTACCTCTTTCATTAAAGTAAAACATGCAACTCAATCACTTGCAGTTTTCACCTGGTTTTAGAGACATCTAGATCACATAACTAGGAATTTTACCTTTTTAACCTTATACATTAAGTTCCGACACCTTAAGCGCAATTTCAAGATTTCCAAGTTTCATGCATCAATTCTATACGCAAACTGTCATATCTGCCCTTCCACGCAATTTTAAAGACTGCAATAGCAAACGACTTCGAACAGTGCTGATGTTAAGACTGCCTTTCCATTAGAGCTGTGCGAGAAAGCTAGGAAAAACCCAATTCAATCAAAGCAATTTAAGGCCCACTTACAATAAAAGATAAGCCGAGAGTAGACTAGACCTGTCAAAGGTCCATCTCTTTACATTTTTCCTGGGTTAAGTCGCTTAGTGCATGTTCAAGTTAACTCGCGGGCGCGGTCACGAATGATCAAACATATGCCATAGTATGGGTGTTCACTCCTACGAAACTCGGTGCGGTGTACGTTGTCGCGGGAAAGCTTGCGATGGCGCTCGCGACAATATCAAGAGTATGAAATCGTTTATGTATGTTCATGTCGAACTAGACGTGGAGCGGGAGCGCGATAGATAGATGTCACGCCCGCGTTTTCTATGTGAATAAGCACTAACTCTCGGCTATCTTTGGCCTTAATGGTGGATATTTCTACATTTTCTAGCACAACTCTGGTGACCAGCAAACCTAACAGTCATGCGGACAGCTGGCAAACGCGAAACTTGCCTAGAATTGGTGCTCTTTTGCGAGCGGTGTCCGTTCTCTGTGGGTTTGAGCCGGTTCCTAAGTTCGGAAGCGTTTCCATTTTGGGCGGGCGCACTCTGGATAGCGCCTCCTACCCGCGCTGAAGACCGTGTTTTAACCATTGTTGACGAGCGACCATCTCATGTCAACTGAAAATTCACGAGTCCAGAAACGGACAGTAATCGCTATAAGTCTGCTAACAAAAACTGAAGAAGTTTTCTGGAAAATTTCTTCGACGTCACAAATGTATCGGCTTCCTTATTTCTCTTACACTGGACTGGAATGAGATGGGGAGGGAAATAGAAAACATCTGCAATTGAATAATTAATCAATTTTAGTCGTCAATGGTTAAAACATGTCTTACAGCTCTAATAAAATAAACAAACCACATGATTCCATAAAACGAAGGGTGATTTTTGAATAATGTTGGCAGTCCCTTAAAATTTGACAAATTATTCCACTGCAGCTGTGAAGGAGCATAGCTAAGGAGAGAAAGTACATCAACAGTATCTCTATAACTGTTCACCTGGAGGCGACAAGCAGGAGCTAAATGGTAAGAGAAATAAGACAAGTTCTGTCGATGAAATTTTCCAGAAAAAATGATATTTTGACAAACAGGTTTATCTTAAAAATTATTTGTTTTAACACTTACTCTTAGAAACGATTAGTAGACCTACGTTTGAATACAAAGTAATAATGTAACAGCCGAATGGAAATTGGTATTCTTCAATAGACAAGAAAATTCTGAGAAAAATGTTTATACCTAATATAAATTACTGAAAATCTCTACATCCATGCGAGCATTACTTAACTACCCTTTTTGAATAGTTTAATCTAGATTTAATTGATTTGAGATTACATACATATTGGGATTAGAAATCTTCAATATAATGAACTCAGGTATGTTTATATTTTTATTGTTTAGCAAAATGTACTTGCCCACATTTTCTTAGACCAGGAAACATGTGTAACAACTTTTTGTTACTGTTAGATAATAGGAATTGGTAGATAAAATAAAAGTTTGAAAGTACATACCTAAGTACATAAGTTTCTTTTGTTAGTACCTAGAATATTCTTTTTCGAGAATATGATAAAAATACAATAATAAAAATTACAATTTTAGTTACCTATAGAAGAAATACAAAAAAGTGCTAAGTTGAAACAGACAAAACAAAGTTAAATAAAATCGATAAGCCACGGGCCCCAAGCCTATGCTATGGTGTTAGTGAGGCATGGAAAAATCGATAATGGAACATTACTTAGATCCTTCATTAGGTACTAAAAAAATAATTAAGGACATTATTGTACAGGATATTGTGTGGTCAAAACTTAAAAGAACTAATCTACAAACTTATTTATAATTACGGATAGAAAAAAGGCCGTATGCCTTATTCCTCAAGCGACTCCCGCAACCATGTTCAATTCAATCCTCAACCAACAAGCTTGTTTGCAAGTGGTTCAAAAAACCCGGGAAATAGTGACTAAATAATGATGTCACATGGAAAGAAGACGCGTGTTCATGCCATTTTATCTCACGTTCGTCAAAATATCATCATACAGGATAATACTACATGTTTTTCGAAAAAACGTATACAAAAATTAACCAACATGGATGTCAGGTGTTCAAAATAATATTTACTCACCATGATATCGCGTTACCGTAATCGTAATATCTACTCATATTAATTTTATATTAAAAAACTAGCACAACATTGAAATTTACGCTAATTAAAAACAATTTACGAAATTATCTTTCAAAAAACGCCATAGCTCCTTGCTTCGTTTCAGTTCAGCCGCCATATTGGACATAGACTATATTTTATTTTACAATCTTAATTTTTTTGACGGAACATGTGTGGGAGCTTTTTAAAAAGCTGTTTTGATTTTAAATAATTTACTACATAAATGGGTGCCGTAAGTGGATAATGTTTCTGGAATGTTCATGTTTTCAGTTGTGGCTTGCAGTTTTACCTACAAAGAATAACTAATTATGGTTTTAGAATAAGTTTCTTGGTTACGACGATTTTTGATCTTAGAGCAGACACACACGATACACCATCATAAATAGTAGACTAGTACATCACTTCCGTTTCCTAATTTGTTGTGCTGTGCCGGTCATCCGGTAATATGCCCATGTTTGCATGCCTTGGAATAAAATATAGTAACCTCTCAGACAATTATTAGTAATTGGTTAGTTGGACTAGAATGGGTGGCATTTACCTGTGTCCATGGGGCCACGGGGAGAGGCTGAATCTGAATATACTCGTATATCTCAAGGAACTTGTACTATTATATATTCTGTGGCAAGACTCATTTGTTTGTGCCATAGAATCATAGAAATGATTTTTGGTCACTTCCGTTTCCTAATTTATTGGGATGTGTTGCTTCCGTACGGTCTCGCTCGACACGAGTGAACACTATTACCCCACGAGTCTCAACTTCGTCCTTCCATTATTAGAAATTAAAACCAAAATACTTATAATATTATTGATTTTTATTATTAAAACACACGTACAGAACTACCTAATAACAAAATTATCTTTATGAAAATCATAATTTGACTAGCAGTTTTGGATATGACTGCACCTTCCTTACCACATACCCACTTTAGACAAATCGACTTTTAAGTTTAACTACACGTGTAACTGTTATGGGTAAACCACATAGACCACAAAGGGGCTGCTTGAATACCTCGTGCTATAAGACGGGACCTATGAACGTCCAGTCGTGCTTGCACTAGTCGAGTGGCCCCTTCAGCGCGGTCCGACCACAGCCGTTCAGCTAGGGCAGCCGCACGAGGCCAAATATGTGCGTCCAGTCCACCCTGCCCTAACGATGATGACCACACGGTAGCCTCACCACCATGAATCCACCTCGACGCCCAACGAGACCAGGGTCGATGCTCGTAAATCCGCTGCCACGAATTATACGGCGTCCCACCGACATCTTCATACCAAGCCCCCATTCCACTATTCAAGTCCCAAGAATCCTCGTACGAAATTACCGTTCTTATTCCGCTCATGTATTTCTGAGACCACTCGGTACTACGTGCTTGTAAACCTAAAGAATGTACATAATCCTTTAACTCCGATTTCATATGCTCTGTTAGATGTGACGCCCATAGAAGCGTAATATTTGGCAGTTTTCCATTCACCACTTGCAGTCGCTGCAGTGCTTGGCGAGTGAATTCTAGCCAGAGATCCATCGCATCGGTGTCGTTGATGTTCTCTTCCCAACAACGTACGGAGATCTGACTTCCACCTAAATGAAAAATATCGTCAACACCTGTAAGTTGGACGATCTCTCCGTAAATTGCTTCTAGAACCTCGTACACATGAGGGTTTCGGGGGTTGAGTTGTCCGCAGGGAGGGTTGTTGCAGTATGCCGTCCAAGGTTCCGAATCGATGCAGAAGATGACATCCCCTAAACTTTCGGATTGTCGCCACTTCCAAGCGTGACCCACGTGAGCTGGTACATCCACTTCTATTAGGACCCGAATACCACGTAGTCTTGCACGCCGTACGACCTTACGTACATCGTCTCTGGAATAAACAGCGCCTGATCCAGAAGCGCCATTTAATGCCAGTTGCGGTACGCTCGCCAACTTTAATGGAAACGCTTGGGAATCGCTTATGTGCCAATGAAATGTGTTTAACTTGCAGGCGCCCATTGCATCAATCGTGCGCAGCAAATCTTTTAGTGGATAATACTTACGTGCAGTGTCTAGCATTAATCCGCGATATCGGAACTTCGGTGCGTCGTTTACCTTCGCCGCTTTTAACATCACCAGTGACCCAATGGTAGGATCAAACCAAACCAGCTGCAGCAATGTCTCCAAGCCATGTATTGCACCGCAAAATGATATCGCTTTTATGTCCACTGTAAACGCTGAGCTCGCACCACGTTTGTGTTGCAACTGCAAGCTATAACTTTCATCTGTGTCGATTTTCATTCGTGGATCATTACTGCCATTGACGTTAATATGAACAGCTACGGCTCGCCAATCCGTGAAACCGTCTGCTGGAAGCTCTATTTGATGTAAATCGTCGAGAAAAATTTGAAATGCTTCTTTTAAATGCTCATGAACGGCTTTGGAAGGTGCAGATATATCTTGAAGGTGGAATAAGTCCGTCCGAACAGGTACAGCTGTAGTAGACAAACTAACTGCGCCTGTTGGATGCGGCCAGAGCTGGACTGCCGCACATAGCATGTTACACGTCGTAAGTGATTGAAGTTTTATTGAATTTACCGCTTGTATTGGTACACATCTCTCATTTATACATTCCCATGTCCATAGAGGTAATTTTTTTCTGAATAAGAAACAGTTAATCATGTTGCAGTACCGGTAGTAGAACATAGAATGAAATAGAGTAACTAGCTAAATCGTACAGTCAAAATACATTAATTCATGCTCGTCTCCTCTAGGGGTAGGCAGAGACGACAGCATTCCATCTGCTGCAATCATTGTAGTATAATAGCTTACTGCCGCCCGCTTTTCGCCACTACATGGGCACACGGCACGGCATCGTAGAATGGGTGGTAAATTCAAGATAATACAAAGCAGTGACAGTGGACCAATTTAGCAATTATTTAATACAGATTGATAAGATAAAGATGCAAGTCGACACTTACGAAACAAATGCTGAAACTGGCATGAAAGTCAGTAAAAATACCGAGTAACAATATCTAATTCGATGCCACATTACTGGTTAATTGACTATACTTTAATTTACAAGGTGTCCAGCAAGCCGTGAGATGTAATGTGGAATTTACTTGAGAAAACCCAGCCCCTCCGATTTGTTTCATTTTGATACATGAATAAAACTTATAATAATTTTGTTGCGCTGTGTTATTTATTTTCATTTATGGAAACTTTTACGGCGACGCTATTTCCAGCGGGTCGTCTTCATTGTCTATGGTTTAACCATAGACAATATCCATAAACAATCTAGAGGATCGGTTACAAATAAGACCATAGACATTTTTCTCTACATTTATAAAGAAAACTGTCAGTGTCAAACTATTCTTTATGGATGGATTGTGAAAGGGCAAAAGACTTGCAAGTTTATACGTCCAAGTCTGTTGCATTATTTTCTTATTTATATATATATACCCACCGTTCGGGATCAAAAATAACATATCCGCCTTTACACATCAAAGTACATAATGTGTAAGTTTAAGCGCGCGAAACGTCATTAGCTACTTTTTGTGAAAATCCTAATTAAATAGTTTCCGCGACATTTAGTGATTAATGATCACGTTAAATTAATCAGGAGAAATGTCCGCGATCTTCGTATATATGTATGTATTTATAAAAACCCAGACATTCTTATTACATCAGATTAGGCTGTATGCTCTAGTAGGCTTTGCCTGTCCCTCTAAGAAGGAAGAAGTGTTTTACTAGGGATGTTCGATTTTTTGATTTAAATCGATCTTGTGGATCGCAATGAATCGTAATCGTAACTAATTGAATTGATTCGCGATTAAATCATATGGGTTTGAATCGATTTCGCAAAGATCGAATCGTATCGTTTTGTATGGGGTAAATGACCGATTTTTATTATTATTCTATTCATACTATATATTTACTGGATGTCAACTACCTACACTAACATCTATTATAGCCTCAGAGAAATAATGACGGGAGTACGCAAGCGCTGGCGTTCCCCTCTGCCGAGGTACATGCACGAATCGTTCATCGCCGTTTATAAAAACTAGTTGCTGCGACCGGCCGTCATTTTGCTTCCGTACGTATCGCTGAACACAGCTCCCGAAAATGGTTAATTGTGCAGTGGTTTCATGTAAAAGGCGATCAGAAACATCAAATTTTAGAAAAGACGGTGTTTTTGATCATTCATTAGCAATTTAATTATGAATTTATGCTACTAAAACATCATAAAACTCATTTTGTGGCAACCCGGCATTCAGGTAGGGCCAATCGCGGTCAACTGCCCGCCAGATATGGGGTAGCGTAGTCGGTAGAGCAAAAGTCAGGGTGTGATATTAATGTTTATTGAGAAAACAGGGCAAATTCAATAAAAACTGGTAGAGTAGGTATACAAAAGGGTGTTTTCGCGGGTGCGCGGCTCTGGACACGCGACGCGGGCTATGCCGGCGAGAGCTTTCAGTCGACTGGTCGACTGGGGTGACAGTTTAAACAAAAGCGTCTCCAGCGCCGCGTTACATAGTGACAACATTACAACGCCGAATTTATGGCTTGTATCTGGCGGGCAGTTGACCGCGATTGGCCCTACCTGAATGCCGGGTTGCCACAATTTTGTTTTTCAAGTCTAAACGCCGAAAATCTCTTGGTACGAGGATACAAAATCTCTTGGTACGAGGTTGCTTAAGAGTAGTGATGGGCAACACGCAAACAAATAAATGAAATGAAATGAATGAAGTTTAACTTGAAGTAAAAAATATACATTTTCCCTATACTTATTACTGTTTCATTGCAATGAAACGTTCATTACCATTAGTACCTAAACGGCAGTTCTTTTTGGGGCAACTACTGATGTGGATTGTTGCGGATGGATCAGGCAAATGGAAACTCGGATGAATCGAAATACTATAATAATTAAAATTACAATGAACACCTGTCTCTATTTCTACACACTGACAACTACCTAACTTTATAAAATAAACAAGTGGGTTTTTTTCTATGCCCGCGGAACCAACCAGTCGACAACACGTATGGTATAGGCAGTGCTTCCAGATGCATCTACTGTAATTTTGACTGTTTTACTGTATACTGTAATGATAAAAATACAGTACATGGGTCTACTGTAATTTTTATTTAGGTCATTGTAACTTATTTTGCCTAATTTATGCCCAAAAAGACTTGATTTCTGCAAAAATGTACGAAAACACGAACAAATTATTAATTATTTCCTCGTCTCACTCTTTCTCTCTCCAATTGGGTCGTAGTTCATGTGATTTTTTTTAAAATTCCATTTTTTTTTCTTCAAAATTATCAAGGGATAAAGTAATACATAATGTTTTCTTTCTTTATATACCTTATCCAACGTCTAAAGTACTGTAATTTCATTGTAATATTATTTGGAAATGTACTGTATTTTTTTTTAGTCAATCGAAAAGTCACACCGTGACCGTTCAAGGATTATGGATTTATATATTTATGTGGGCTGGATTAGCATATGGATACTTTGTGTTCCGGAAAAAAGTATAGTTCCCTAGGAAAAATGTACTTTGAATAGAACATCTATAACCGAAATTCACGTAGGCAAAGCCGCGAGAAAAGCTAGTACAAACTATTTAAAAGACCAAAATTAATAATCTATAATCAAACTTGGTATATCAATTTCATTCGTTCCTTCACCATTCAATTCAATCGTTCTTTGTACCTAGCACATCACTAATTTTTCGTTTGTTGTTGTCGTAAACATTAGTGTAATTACGACGAAATGTTTATTTGTGTGCGTGTTTTATCTTTGTGTGACGATATTATTTTCGTGTGCGTTTATATGGACGTGGCAAATTTTGTTGCGAGTGTGCAGCAATGTGCAGATGTGTGCTGTACGTGTTTACCTCACCTCCCCCAAAAAGTGGCAGAAAAATATGTACGGCTAAAGATAGGTAAGGCAACTCCCGTCCTTATTTCTCTGAGATTATAGCATTTCAAAAGCAATAACTTATACGTTCGGGATCTAGTCGATTACGGTTTTCAGTCTAATTTGTGACATCGATTAGTGCTTTTGCACATATTTGAGTGTCGGTAAATAGTATATTTTAAAGTCTGAGAGCTGATATGGTGGAAATTTCTATATTGTGCCCTTTTTGATGTTTGGCACAAAGTTCCTCACAATAACAATCTTTCGATTTTTTTCATCCGATCTTCTAGGTATGCGATTCGATCTGTGCCGAGATCGCATTCACGTGAATCGATTCAAAAAATCGAAGGTCGTATTCAATAAGATCGATTCGAATCGGGCATCCCTATGTTTTACCAAAAAAAATTAAAAAAGCTACAAAATTCAATTGCAAACAAAATGTTTCTATCCTTTTTGTGATATTGGATTGTATACGATACAGACTACAGTAATAATAATCTTTTTCTGGTTTTCTGGTCGTTCTGAACACATACATCACATGGCATTTAATTTGCGGTACATTCAGGCCTTTACATAACCTCCCGAAGGTACCAATAAATCAATTTATCAACAAGATGAGGAAGGCAAACAACCCCAAATTCATTCATGGAAAGCCTTATCCCGAATGGAGAAAGCCCTGGATACAGCGTGATAACGAATGGTCCAGTAAACTGTCACTGTTCACGCGGAAAAATCCTAGCCCAGAAATAATGAATGCATTGCAAAGACTACGCTACCGTATATGGACGTCCAAACAGTGAAAGATTGGTGGACGAGCATGAAGGTGGTCCAGGAGATACAGAATCAGAAATATTTGCCAGAACTCTTTCGTCTCTTGGTTCAAATTTAGCTGCTGTACATTTCTTCACATATCGACACTGCGCTGTCAGGTTCGTTTTTATAAATATAACTTGTATCTGTAAGGTGAAATAGAAATAAATTTCAAATATACTAATATATGATACAGGAGTTATGAAATCTCACATATTTATACTTAAAGTTGACCTTTTTCAGATTGAAAAATTCGAAAGATTGGATCTACTGATGGCTACTTCATACAAGCTGTGGACTGCACAAACTTCCATCACAATGGCATTCGGTATGAGGGAATACAGAACCTAAGCGGTCTCAATTTTCTGAAATGGTTGAGTCTGAAGAATAACAAATACATTGATGTGTGTGCCTGAATAGACTAGTTGGACAGAATGGCAAGTCTTGAAAACTTGGATTTGACCGGATGTACTGTACACTGACTCCCAACTGCCCTGGCAAGAATGGAGTCATTGAAGATGCTTATTATAATGGACCCCGGTGATGATGTGACCATTCAAGTTGCATTGTCCACATTGGAACTGGAGAAGTCTGGTTTAAGAACAAAAGCTGTAGTAATTGACGATAAAAGTGATATAGGCAATACAACATCAGA
Source organism: Tachystola acroxantha (assembly GCA_963506565.1). Lineage (NCBI taxonomy): Eukaryota > Metazoa > Arthropoda > Insecta > Lepidoptera > Oecophoridae > Tachystola > Tachystola acroxantha. The sequence goes on from OY735887.1 coordinate 8,968,500, forward strand.
GGCTGTCATTAAAAGTACCTAATTAAGACCACCAATTGTAATATTAACGATATTAGCCTTTTCTCTTGTGTAATTCTTTTCTTTTTTGCAATAAAGAATATTTATCTTATCTAATTACATTGTCATTTAGAGGAACACAACTAGTTTAATTGAAATATGGTATAATAGGAAATTGAAACACATATCCAGTATTGTAGTGGTATTATGTCAAGTGATAGTCAGTTGAAGTGTTTGTCTAATTAAATTGTTGTAATTTTAGGCATAAGTAATAATAATAATTTATATACTAAACCAACTGCATGTAGATATGAAGCAAGGAACATCTTGCGGATTACTCCAATATTTGCATAACCGACACTGCTCTTGCTTTTCCATTGTTTAATTTTTCAATAAAAATCGAACATAAAAACAGATGGATTTTTCTGATGCATGAGAGTGAAAGCACTGTTTCAAGGGCAGAACCCTGTCCCCCATACAAAATATACTTTAGGCTCTCTCCATAGAGCATTCATGCTTGTAGCACTTCCGTCAAGGAAATCTTTGAGTTGTAAATGAACAGAGACGTTGAATTACCATCTCAGAGTTATTTCTCTGGGTATACCATACAAGAAATGGGTACTTAATGTATATTATAATAAAAGTCAATAACAAATTGAAATCAAAATTATATTTAAACAAATCAATTGTAGCCGTTACTCTCTTTCTAGGATTCGACATCCTCTCAAAGTCTCCTCACTGGTGTCCCTTTTCAGTATTTGTCATCCCAAGAACGCCGCGCATGAGTCTCTTGTCCATTTTGTCTTTCTTATCTCACGAAGTGACCCGTTCATCACCTTTGCATACTGTAACAAAATTATAACATTATTATCAGCTTATCAAAATCACATAGATGACAATTTAATACTGCACAATCAGCTACATAATTCATCCTCTCATTTATCTCGCAATGGTTGTAGGAGAGATCACTTTCAGCAATAAGTTGTGATTCTTTTGTAATATAACCCAACCTTTATGTATTTGTGTAATGTTATTGCAATAAAGAATATTAAATTTATATTATTATCAGCTCAAATTAAAAAGACACATAAATGACAATTTGAACCATAAGCTACTTAATTCATTCTCACATTTCTTTCTCAACGCTTGTCTAGGAGAAAATAGAGATCACTTTCAGCGATAAGTTGTGATATTATTGTATATCCCACCCTTTATTTATATATTTGTGTAATTGCAATGAAGAATATTATTTATCAATCAATATTATCTAGCAAATCCAGTTAATATTTCCTAAATATACTGACGGAAAACCTACACATTCTTCAAGGGTTAGCGACTTAACGTGAGCGAAATGTATGGAGTTCTCTCAACCCAGGGTTATCTCGATATTGCAAGAGACCCTTAAGAGTTTTAACGAGGCGAGAGTCTCTGCACAAACTTATTAGAAGTACCTAGATGTTTATTTTGTCCTAAATATGAATAATGCGAGGTTGTCATATAAGGAATTTAACACATGTGTTATGTTACACACCTGACCCACCCATACCTTATAGTTTATAATTACTACTTACCTCAAATACCATAGTCTTCCTTTATTGGTATGGTCGTAGAGATAACTCTTGGCATGAGAAGACATTGCTGGCCCACAATTTGTCATGTATTTCTATCGAACACTCATGGCATTTGATTGCTTGATCTATGGAGTTTGCTAGGGGTCACCATTCTCTAATCACTTCACAAACTACGAACGTTTCCAATTCCAACTACTTTGAAGGCCTTGGTTAGTTTGGTTGTCCTGCGGGTGATGGTATTCTTGGCTGGTTCGGTAGGACGTTTTGTGCTATGTGCCAGTCTAGAAGGATAACGACAGAGACAGGTCTGCTGCCACTGTGAAGGACTGCCGTCATCCAGATACAGGACTATCACCGCCGATGACCAGCACTTGCCGCACACACATATCCTTCACACATTAGAAACTGTTGGAAAATATCCCAATCACGTGTGTCATATATAAAATGCTCTCCTATTTTCGACAATCTCAAGTTATTTCGAGTAATCAATCGAATAGAAAATCCGCCGTTTCAAGATTTTGATGAAATATGTAAAACTGCAAAACAAACTTGTTTCGTTTCCGGTTTCGTTTCGGTGATTTCTAATCTGTGCAAATTTGCGGGAAATTTGAACAGCTCATACAAATCCCAATGTATGGTGGCTATTTCCAGCGGGTACTTTATCTTGTCAATGGTATGAATTTGGCCAAAAAAGGCCATAAAATAATCAATTTTGGCAACATTTTCATTTTTTTCAACTGTCAACACTGCTATTTTGCAATTTTTTCCACTGACAACACTGCTATTTTTCGATTTTTTTCCACTGGCAACACTGCTGTTTTTCCCATAGACAAGCAGAGCGACCGGTTGCGAATAGACTCAGCCAAACTTTTATCTATCTATTTTGACATAAACTAATCAAGGACCAAAGAGTACCTAATATACTAGGGCAGTTAGCCATAAACCAAGTTTAACCTAATTTTCCTTAAATTGTGCTTTGTCGCTTTCACACTTCGGCTTAACTTAATTTTTCTTAAAATATTAAGTTAGAAAGGGACCGTGGCTTAGACGGTGGAATAATTTTAAGTCATGCAGCATTGGCAGCGTTTCAAATCAACATTTTAAACGCAAAAATTTTGGCTGGTTGAGAATGCAGCTTAAGGGTTACTAGTTGGTTCATAGCGTGCTTCGTAAATGCACTTGGAAACAATTTTGACATGACATGACAGCAGCTGAAGTCTGTCTATCTTGTCTGTGGTGGCAAATAAATGACAGCCAGCGAAAAGTGATAAAAGGCGGAATTGGTGAATTTCGCTAAAATACTTTCATGTGCTTGCATTATTTAACATTATTCACCCTCCTGGAACATGATGTCAACAACAGAAGGAGAGTTGGAAGTCGACGTGTGCCATGAAAGGGAAGAAGGAGAGGTTAGAACGCAACTTTTACTTGCAGCTTTGTCTGCTGAGTTCGTGCCATTTTATGAGCAAATGCACCCAAAACCCTTTGATAATGTCTTTATATACGCAATGTACCGCATAAAATTCTTTCCCTATCTTTTCGATCGTAAAATAGGTATTGAAATATCGTGGAACGATTTTACACCTTGACGTGGGGCTTTTTCGTATGCACTTTTAATTTGTCTCTGCAGTTGGAGGATTCAGACGTGGAGGAGGGCACGTACATACCTCTGGAGCGGCCCGACACCTTCAACCCGCCATCGTTAGTGAATATGCAGATACAAGACGAGCAGAGTGACGAGGCATCGGCGCAGGAGTCGTCTGGGACTGACTCCGACGAGGAGCCGCGGCGACGCCCTAAGCGAACCAAGCTGAGGCTCAAAAGACTACAGCCACCAGCTCAGCCCGATAAGAAGGAGAAATACAATGTTTGGTGCAAGGCATTGCAGGTAACTCCTTTAGAGAGAGTTATGTCATTGATTAATAATTAGAAGTCACTCTTAAGATTATGTCTTTAAAGGTTATCAGACCCTGATCTTATATGCCTTTTAAAAATAAAACTATAATAATGGCAGAACTAAAAATACTGCTTTCCTAGACTAAAATTATTAAAAGGCTTACGGATACTTTAAAGAATCAAAATTTTAAAATTAGAAAACAGCATAATTGCTTCCATTGTATGTTTTTATTTGTTATACAGTGATATTGCTAGAAGAGTGATAAACATTTTTGAAGCCACACAATAACCCATAATTCTATAAAATCATGTAGCAATGGTTAGTTATCTCCCTTTTCAATTGGTTTCACATTACATTTAAAATTGAATTACTTGGGTTTGTACAAGTCAGTTATTTTGTACTTTTCAGGAGGACTTACTAACAGAAGACATGGGTGGCTGCGATGTAACGAAAAAGAATACTTATGGCGTTGAATCTTATGATTATACAATTAAGTATAGATTAGATAATGACTATGTATCCAAGAAAATTTTTAGTAACAATGACAATTATAATGACAGTGAGAGGACATCAAATAAACGGAGGCATTCAGACCGGGCTAATGTTAAACTAAGGCTCGGGAAACGGGTGAACAGTCATAGGCAACTAGAAGAGACACCAAAACCAAGGTTTCTGCCGGATTTGATGGTAACATCAGAGGATCCTGTAGAAATTATATCGGATGAGATTGCAGAGAAACTTGCTGAAGAGAAAAAGGATTTAGTGGGTAAATACTGTTTTTTTCCTTATAATTATAACTGTACAGATGGGAGGAGATACAACAGTCTTGACTTTGGCCGCATTTCTATCTTTTGTAGTGATGAGTGTTATCCGTGCTTATGGGTCAACTATGTGACTAAGTAGTTCTAAAGTACTCTAAAATACTGCAATTAGGTTTGCCACCCATTACGCCATGCGTGTAGTGCATGTATGCATGTAGTGGCGAAATGTGGGCGTATATTCTTGTCATTCTCGAATACAAGATATTATTATGAGTGGTACAAATTACTGAGCTGAGATTGTTTATTTTTGTTTACAGGAAGGATTGTGGAAGTAATAGGCGCGAGTAAGGCTTTGGACCTGTACAAGGAAACACAGAGGTTGGAAGCAGATGGCGGCATGATGGTTATGGTGAGACACATTTAATAATATTGTATTTTCTATACAATAATGCCTGTTTTAGAATTAGAACTATAGTGAGGCATTATTACACCGTTAGTGCAGAGTAGTGGCGACGCGGGGGCGGTTTCATATGTTTGATATTCCGCGCCCGCCGACACGACCGCGCTAGGCGAGCAGTAATAATATGGTTATACAAAAACCAAAAGAACAAACTGTTTTTTTGGCATAAATTGTATAGGTTAATAAATAAAATTCAAAAAATATGTTGACGTGCAAAAATGTATACAACATGCTTACTTGCAATAAAGAGATTTAACTTTGACTTTTGAGGTACTATGTCAGTTCCGTGAACAATACAAATCTAGTGATATCACAGATTACAGGTGGCGACATACATACACCCATATCCCATACACTAACTTATTCATATTTTATTTAATTAAAGCTGCTTTCACAAGACAAAATGCAATTTTATGGCCACAATTTTTGGGTTCGACCAATCAGAGAGCGGCTTATGAACTGACGCCGACAATCGTTCTATAAATATTCACTAAGGCCGAAATTTATAGACAGTTTTAAGTGCGATATCAGTTCAGTCTTACAGCTGTCAGATTTCATACAATTTTGACAGGCCTAAGTTGCTCGAAAGCGATGAACCGCGCCTTAGTTAGCTGCGCGGCGAGACGCGGGGAGCAACTCGGTTAACTCTGTCTTTTCATCGTCCGCTCTCTCTCGCACTCGCTCGCATTCCTCCCTCCGTACGTCTATGTCCACCCAAGGCGCGGTACAACGCTTGTAGTCAGACTAAAGCAATAAATTTCGGATTCACATTAGCGTTTTTGTCTGCACGTATCGGCATACGCGCGCTACAAAAAGCCGGACTCGCGTACACGGACTTATTCGCGTTTTCGCCCAAACCGGTGGTGGCGGTCTCTCGCGCGGGTCGCGCTTGTGCACATGAAATCGTATCTAGGCCATCAAGTATAACACTTTGGACCGTTCTTACTATCTATCTATCGTCGTAAGAGTTGAAATCGTACTGCAAGTGTTACTTACCATTGATCTGCTGTTATCCGATCGAGTTTATAAGCGCGTCAAAATTGCACGTGTGGCAAGAGGCGCCTATACGCGCTACCAAAAACGAGTGTATAAAACGTTGGTCTGAAATCTCCTTTCAAATTATACTCATTTATTAGGCCTATGGAACACTTGGTTACGTCTTCATTCTTGTATTCAGAACGGCACCCGCCGCCGAACGCCAGGCGGCATCTACTTCTTTCTGCTGAAACGCGATGACGAGATCTCGCAGGCGATGATCAACCAGATCTTCACGGATGATCGCAAGGAGACCGCGAGGAAGTACAAGCGGTCCCGCACCAAGAGCCGCCAGAAGGTCATGGAACAGCTAAAACAGAGTCTTACTGGTAAGCGTTATATTGTTTGAATTGATTTTACTAACAATAGAATAAGTGTATCAACAATGCATGGGCCGTAGTTTAAAGTAAATAAATCATAATAATTAATTATACAATTGTGGTTAACGGTGCTGGTGGCACAATAATATTATATTTATTAATTATTTAGAATTAATATTACATTGTGATCACTGTTTGTTGACCCAAATTGAAAAAAAAATACTAAATGGGCATAGTTGGCATCGCAACAGATGCAGGGAATAGGAACGGCAAAAGTTATCGTCGTAGGTTCAATTCTGACATCTGGAGTACGTACTGTGGTGGCAGTCTTCTAGTATAAATTTTTAGCTTAGTTGGGAGTGGATTGAGGAGAAAATTAGTATTGTTCATTTAAATAAAATAACCAGCCACGATTTATATATGACTTTATTTCAGATTCCGAACTACCGTCGCTATTGTCCCGCGGCGAGGCGACAGTGCAAACCGAGCACGGCTCCAACCCGCCTCCGTCGCCGGCGACCGACGCCCGCGAGTGCTCGAGCGACACTGACGCCCACTCGCACACCGACGCGCACCCCCCCACGCCGCCGCGGCCGCGCTCACCCCTCCCGGACCGGACAGAGCGCCCGCTACAGAACTACGAGGACGATGACTTCATTGAAGTCATGTGTAATGAGGACATGGATCTCTTTTAAGTGAAGTGTTTGGTGCTCCGATAAAGTGTGTAAAGATCGATGTAGTGCTTTGTGAATTTATGGTATTCTTTGTTGTGCATTGCCATAGGTGCATATTCATAAACGTGATTCAAAGTTACGCCACCGTTTAGGCCCCCGGTCCCTTTCTATCTTAACCTTTTTTAACGAAGTGTGAAAGGGATAGCAACATGATTTAAGTGAAGTGAGGTTCAACTAAGTGAATGAATAACATTAGGGTTTATATCAAAGGTTCAAATCTCTAGATGGGCCCATGCCGTACATCGGCCGCGCGCAGCCGTAGTCGTCCGTCAACCAATGTATGATATTCGCTTTACGACTGCGCGCAGCTGATGTATTGGCAGGCAGGACGATTTGACGATTTAAATATTTGATTTATATGACAAGTATTCTTCTCTGTCCGTTGCTATTGGTAGAGTGATCATCCCCTTAGTGGTCTGTCTCACAAATAACCTCCACTCGTCTCTAAGGACTGTTCTGCAGACTTGCATTCCCAATAAGCACATAGTTCGATAGATAATAAGATAAATATACAACAGAAAAAAATATCACCGCGACCGTGATTCTAACCAGAGCCAGAGACACCCTGCCGTCCCGTGGCACGGTCTTTAATAACGAAACGTGATGAAACATTTCTCCATTTCATATTTAGATTGGTTTCGCAAAGCGTATAGTAAAGTATAGGAATACCTGAGAGAATTCCTTCGAAGTGGCTGCGGCGTTCTCCACTGTCTACACATAAGTTAAATATGTCTTTATGATCACAGCACTGAGACGATTCACAAAATGAACGCACTTTTGTATGGCGTTTTGAGTATAACACGGGTTCATAATTCATTTATTCCTTGCTTTATGTGGTAACATGGTTCTTCGGTAGTACAGTAAGTGCTCACATAAACCCTGTAAGGGCAACAACACGGGTTTTATGATTTTTGAGAGTTTTAAAACGCGCGCGCGTGATTTGCGGTTTTCGTCGACATTTGACAGTTCTCGATTCTCGACTGTTCGGTATACAACGGGTACACAGGATCGGCCGTACGTAGGGATCGGCGAATGCGGGGTGCGGGGAAGGAATGATTGAATGGATGAGTGAAGGAACAATGTCCATAGAGTATAAAGAGTGATGCGTGAGTGAAATGAGTTAATAAATATATTTAAATAAAGCGCGCGTACACCAATATGTAATAACTTCCTCGTGTCGTGCCCTATTGATGTACAGTACATGTCCTGTTGGGATCTGTTTAAGTTCGTATTAAAGATTGTAAAAGCATTCAGTGGAGTACCATCGGGTGTACCGCCAGCTTAATGGAATAGCGAGGATGTAACCTTTCACAGGTGCATAAACCGCACACGATTTCCTCCTTAGGGGATTAATTTTTGTGTAATTTTACCAAACTTGTCTACTGAAAATTCGTTCTTAAATGATATAAATCTGCTTTGTGTCAATGAAACTGTTAAAAAAAATAGAGTCTAACTCTGAGTATACTGGTGGCGTAGACTGATTATCCAACTGTCTACGACTGGTGGCATCCTTAGGTCGGGAATAGAAAACTTATATCTTTAATCTGTGGTCGGGAGATCCGCCATCATTTTGGAATAGCGGATTGATTTTTTATTCGGTTAATTTTCTATTTACATGAATACTCTAAATAACTTGACATTGGCGAAATTATCTCTTGAATAAGATTAGAAGCCATTCAAATAAGAATATAATCATTAGGTCGAACTTTTCTCTATTACTTGAACCGGTTTTTACTCGAATTCCTTTTTGTTTCTTTTTTCTTAACACATTCTGTGTTCACTTGTGAAACTATATTTTTATGTAATCTTCAAAGTAACTATTATTATTACCAATAATAACTACTTTGTCTACTGTGAATTGAAAACTGTATTTACTGATATTTATAACGATTTATGATAAGAAAATGTTTTAAAAAGATTTACATCTACATTTTGTAATTAATGATTAATTGTAGTAGGATCAGTTTCCTAATTAAGTCGTAACTATAGTTAGAATTTACGAATAACTATAATAATAGTGTTTACCATTTAACCAAATATACATTCACACATACGGAAATGGTAACTGAGAAATGTTTCTTATAAATATACTTTTGTGTAACTTCATTCGTTATAGAAAATAAAATAAACTTGGAAGAATAACTTTTATAGAACTTACTTTTCCATTTTTATTTTTTATAGGTACACACGAAGACAGAGGGCTTCAATAAGGTTGAGATTTTCTCACGAACTACTGGACCAAATTTAATAATTCTTTTACAGTACATAGTTTTAACTTTTATCTATCTAACAGTGAAAGAATTATTGTAATAGGTTAAGTAGTTTTTGAGAAAATCTGAACCTCAAAAACTACTGTACACCTTTCTCTGTCTTCGACCGTACCTACATAATTCACAGAAAAAAATTAAACTTGGGCATTATGGTGTTTTCATCCGCCTATAAAATTATTTGAATAAAAACCATTGCCTCTCTGTAACGTTGGCTGTTTAGTAGTAGAAGTAAACATAACTTGCATTCGTAAAGCTGCGTTCACAACCTGACAAAACTTGGAATTTTATGGCCACATATTTAGCGTTCGCCCAAAAACACCAGAATTGTGTCTGGTTGTGAATGCGCCGAAGAAATATTATTATAATTACTTAAAATACTTACTTTTCTTCGCGACAATAAGAAAGTCACGACGAATAGTGACAATAAAATAATTTCTTAGTGGTGTAAATAAAGGCGAGCATCCATTTGATTTAGCTTGCGTTGCGCGTTGCATACAACGGTGTTACGCGACGAACGTGTGGGTACTTGCCTTTAGTATTAACTTTACTATTTCATTTATATTAAACACAGACCACTTACCCCATAGACCTGTAACAGGAGGGCGCCGGTGTCTGCCCGCATATGAGCGCAAAATTGCTTCGCGACACGTATAACCTAGAGATATTATCGACATGGACGCATCTCTTTAATGAGGGCACCCCTGTCCCCCGCTTCGTCTCTATGTGCTCATCGTTGACAGAAATTTTGAAACCTGTAATAAGTCCCCAACAAAATGATAAATACAGCTTAAATGGTCACGTAGTTTTGTAGGTGGGGCAAAGCTCCATTGAAAATTGGCAATGTCTTTTGTACCGATTTCATGTCTATTGGGTAAGTGGTCTGTGAAGGACCATATTTATTGCGAGCATTCGACCACGAAAATTCGCTGCGTCGAAATTTCAAAGTGGTGTATATTTATTACGTTCGACAGCTCGCCAAAGGGAAGTGATTGAGTACGATCCTTATACAATGAGTTATTATAAATAACGGACTTGATTCATAATACTATATCTAAATTTTTGGATCTGCTGCCAAAGCTTCCAATTAGATTACAGCCTCGTATCCACTAGGAAACAGTTGACCTGCGACATGTGACGCTCAACAAGATCGGCAACGTTGCACAACAACGCGCGACGTTGCCAGGTGGCGCGCAACATGGCCAATGGTACCGCAACTTGTCGCGCGTCAAATGTTGCCTAGTACATACGAAGCTTATAATAAATTTTATTAGGAGACCAGTGTCAATTTTGTTTTGCAGCTCGAGTCAGATGTTCGCGAGTATTTGCGTAGTCTGTAATTCATTATCGACTATAGATTTAAGGCATGGGGAATACTCTGATTCAAGCCTGCAATGTATTTTAATCATGTCAGTATGACTGTTTATTTATACCCATAGAAGTCACGAGGTGTTAAGTATAATAAAGGTAATATTTAAAGCCTTAGTTTGTGGAACATACATAAATTGTAATTTATATTTATAATGAATTGTCGAGGAAGGTGCATGAAATATAAAGTTTCGATTGAAATTGATTGCCGTTACTGTCGGGACAGTAATTATTAAGGACCATTTTTATGCACATTATTCTGGTCTTAATTTAAGAAGCCAAAAATTGTATAAGATAATATGGGCGTGGGTTTGAGTATTGCGTTGTACCGTCAGATGGAATGTATTTGGCAGCCCCCGCCATTAGGGTAAAGATTGCTCAATGAAAAACACTCACTGAAGTCGCGGTCCGACTGCGGTCAGCAAATACGATCTCAAGTGCGAGCTCGAGAGTGCTCTTAAGTGCTGAGTTTTGTTTATTAATACGACGTTACTCACGTGATACCTGAATCCTAACCTTAAGTTCTTCATTAACAGAAACGCCATCTTAAGATCGCGCTCAGAGTTGAGAAGTTTATTAATACTGTCCTGACGGCTTCTAATGGACACTGTGCAGTCTGTATGCGACTGACTGAAGTAATTGCCTAAGTATTGTATTTTTTACGAAGGAATGCTTTCTGAAACGACGTGTGAATGTTGTAATCTAAGGCTGTTATTCATAAACGTGATTTATAGTTACGCCACCATGTCCCTTTCTATCTTAACCTTTTTTAATGAAGTGTGAAAGGGATAGCAACATGACTTAAAGGAAGTGAGGTTTAACTATCTTTATGAATAACAGCATATATGTACGGTTCTGCGAAAAATTTACATTTTAATCGGAACTTATTCTCTTGATGTTACAAAAATAATTTGTATAATAAAATTTCTAAAAAATTATATATCTGTTTTGTTCTTTTATATTTTTGATATCTATTGACTTGATTGACCACAGGTACAGTCGACAACACATCAACCACCAACTATCCAATTTAGAGGCCTTATTTCAGTGCGCACTTGTGTTGAAAAGTTTCTTTAGCATGATTTGTCACCCATCATAGTTCTTCAACAGTGTAAACATGTTTAGGTCAAAATGAAAACATAATCTGGAAAATATAACTCTTTATTGCTTTTCATTGAATTCACAGCAGCCAAATTGTACTTCGTAGACTATACTAACAGACATTTCACTCCAAAAATTCAAATTCACATTTATTTGAAAAAATAATAAGTCAAATGTGAAAGAGATGAAATCAAATTGAGTATTTAGAGTTAGAGAAAGATTTTTTCATCCATCAACGAAAGTAGAAATGTTCAACACCATGGAAATACATTTTATACTTAAGGGAAGTCCAGCATCTGTAACAAATAATAAAGAGTAATAGTATTGTCTGCAAACAATCCATTTGGATATAAGAGACATGTTGGATGTAAGTTTGCTGAATGTATTCAGCAAAATAGCTGCCTTCATGTGTTACTGATCGGTGGGACCACAGACCACTTACCCCAATAGACTTGAAATCGGTACATATTTGCAAGCGAAACATTCTGTCAAGGCCGGTAACCTAGAGACGAGGCGGGGGACAGCGGCGCACTCGGTGAACTCATTTAAAGAGACGCGGCCATGTCGATATCGATAATATATTATCGATGGGGATTGTTGAACTGTTACCTACACAGTTTCAATACTTAATGTACTTAAGTATGAATTTGAAAGTTAATAAACGATTTCTACTGAGGCAATGCTATCTGTTTAATATTAATATAATAAAACAAGAACTTCTCATTATTAACGTATCACAAAATTTAATAATTACACATTATTTATAATTTAATTATTGTGAAATAATAATTATGCGTAACGAACATCATGATTGTAGTCCAACCAATAGGCATTGATGAATAAACATGGCCATAAAATAATGTAGGTCGATATTACATTACGTAGGCTTTCTATAAAGGTTTGTATTATGGTGTTTTTCTCAAACAAAGCGCGGCTATTTAAACAAGTTACGACTGACGATTCGTGATCATTCCTAACGATTGCTTGCGATTCTTGTGATTTTTAGCGATTCTTACTCACCCAAATACATTAAAACAGAACCTGAGTTTTAAAATTTCTGAACGCCTATTTGTTATTTGTGTCAGCCATAAAGTTTATGTTTAGAAATAGGTAAATTCAGTTAAGAACAAAAATTTGTCGATGCTATTTTTATTAATAAAAAAAATTAAGCTTTAACTAACTTTGTTAATTTGCTACGTTTACTTATTATGATACTCCTTACTAATCGCCGACCTATTATTTTTAACACAATAATACTATTATGATATTATTATGATTATATGAATATTATGATTTCTTGAAATCCCGAATTCCGGTTAGAATGCCGCCCCGTTAAATACCTACCTGCATTAGAATAGGTACCTTAGCTAGATAGCATTAATAAAAATATAAGATACCTGTACAACTGGTAGGTATAACGTTGGAATTGCAGTACTATGGAGTTTTCTTCGATAGTTCATATTAATAAAACAATCCGCCGTAAAGTGACGGGAACATATTGTGGTGAAAGACGACAACCACCAATTTTCCCGCATTGTCTTTATTATCCATTCACTTTTAATGTCTGGATCAACAGGAAAGCTATTTATAAAGAAAGTAAATTAAATCAAAACTCATAAATCTACACAAACTTATTTAGGTGACGTAAGAATATCGATGATTGTATACCACGTCTCTAGCTTACACGTGCCGCGAAACGAAAAAGTGAGATAGGGCTACAATTAGTAGGTGGGTGAAAGAGAGATCTCTCGGAACTACTCGTAAGACACGACAATCGAACCAGTGTAAGTTGAACTCCTAATTGATTTGTCGGATTAAGTAATGAATTGATTTATTAATCAGATACTTACCGATGAAATGTGATACCATCCTTTTTGTAATTGTTCCTCCTACTGTCATTACCACACAACTTTATAGCACAGTTGGGCATGTTAAAATATTTTTTTCTTCCTTTTTTTTACAGCAGTTTATGGGTCGAATATCTGGTCACTACTAATTTGATAGGCGACGTAGTTCGGTTTGTATAGAACTTTTGCGCTCATGTGTTGGCAGAAAGCGGGGCCCTCCTATTACAGGTCTATTGGGGTAAGTGGTCTGTGGGTGGGACACACGCTGGGCCGTTCTTAGGCCATTCCGGGGCCCTTGGGCACACAAGAATAGGGACCCCTATTGGAAAACAAAAAGTAGATGACAAAAAAAAACTAAACTTTTCACTGTTTAGAAGAAAAACTGATCTGGTGTCCGATTAACATTTTGACTTAGAAATGTTGGTGGAAATTTTTAGTGCAGCTCAAATATAAATGGTTCAAAATAAATTGTAAAATGTGTTACTCTTTTGGGGCCCCCGTGAGGATGGGCATGGGCCCCGTGTGTCCTAATGGTAAAGACGGTACTGGACACACGAGAAATTCATTGCGATTCAGATTTTTTGGACATCTTGAGGTGTTATGCAATAATATATGTATAGAAGGAGGAAAAAAACACTTAGTCTTCAGGCACCCCACCAAGCAGACCCACTGGTGGGTCTCGGAAGACTAGTATGTCTCCCTAGAGCCAGTAATGGGTCCTCTGAGACGTGACTGTTTTAGTAACCCGCTGTTATGATTTTGAAGGTAAAACATTATTTGTTTGTAAAATTTGTATCAATCTAATTCTCACCAGTTGTGGCAAACATTTCTCCACCTGCTCAATGTCAACTCGGTCACACCCCTCGCGCAAGGCCTGGCTGGAGGCTCGCAAACAGGTCTCGGTGACCAGGCATTTGGCCACCTCCACGACGAGAGAGAGTGCATCGTTACCCAGCTTCGTCTTATTGTCTTGGAAAGAGCCTTTTAGCAGCTGCTTTATTACATCCTGTGAATGCGAAAGTAAATGGTGATGTGAAGTGAAAATTGGGCAACCATCTTTGACTTCTCACTCTAGTCCTCTCCTCGCTTTTATTACAGGTCCAAGGAAAAAGAAGAATAGGTTCTGAGCCCATAACCTATAAAAAAAGCTTTCACTGTGCAAGATTTTATTAATGAAATCTGTTTGAGAGATAATGGATCCCCTTTATACAGCTAGCAATGTAGGGCACATAAGTCTCGTATGCATGTCTTGTCTGCTGCACCTATTGTACTGATTTATTGCTGTGGCATAGTTCAATAGTAGTCAACATATTAATTTCTTTAACTATCCCTTTAAGCTATTAACTACTTTTACAACTATATCGAAACAGAGATCGCTATTCAATGAAATGATGCTAAATACTGGTGTAAATAAGTACTTTTAGGCGAAATAACATAGGAACATTTTACTCACTTGTTTGAAGGTACATTTCAGATTAGACGCAACGGAGGCTGGGTCTATGTTATCATCGTCATTCTCATTGCTATTACGAGCCATTTCTAATACAGATTAGGGGATTTTACTCTTGAATTTGAGACAAAAACAAATAATTTTCTGCGAAAAACACTTCGAACGAACTTTACAATTTTTTTTTACATTTTAATTTGACGTTACGTTTTGCGTTCAGAAATACGTCCAGGATTGTCTTTTTAAACCATTTTTAAACCGATGAAGATTGGTCTTATTTACGTTTCATTGTTGTTCTACGATCACCCGATACAACAAATAGATAATCTTGAGATCATCATGTTCATAGATCTTTCCTAATACGCGCCAAAAACTCTAGTTAATATCTTACTTTTTGAAGACCACGGGTGCATATCATAGCCTAGGGCCGTCGTCAGTACGACGTATATACCGAAGAGTCCTAGGTTCTTTGGTGGTGGATCATCAAATCCAATTGCGAATATAATAATTTGTTAAAGTGGGTGCAATGGCCTAAGTAACAAATAAAAAGCATTATCAATTTCATATTCCTCTCGAAGCATAAACAATGCTAAAATTCAATGTAATGAGCTTATAAATCAAGAATTTGTAAGCTGCTGCGGCAGCTACAAATGATGGTAGCTATTGACAAGGAAACTTTTAGTTGATCATCGAGCTATTCATCTGCCATCTATTTCTAGTTTCAGTTTATAGGCAAAGGATATAATATACAGCCTTCATATTCTCCGGCAGTCGTCGTCGTCAGGAAAACCAATATGTATTTTCTACTCGTTTAAGAGATTTAATAAATACTTAAAAACCTGTACAATCACATTAATAATCACTCAGAACAAGAATCTCCAACAGGTACAAGACTCTTTGCTTTACATCCTCAACACTCTTATCGGTAAAACTTTCTTTCAGCATTTCACACACATTTTTCTCTTCGACTATTTCTAGAATCGTCTTATTCTTTCGCACTTGTGGCGTGAGGTACTGCACAAGTACTTCTAGTATAAGTTTGTCCTCTTCTCGCCTCCACTCCGTGATTTCTGATTTGATGGTTTCGTCTTCCGAGGTGACTTGTATAGACATATCTGTCGATCCGCAGTAGTCTTGGACTTCTGTCTTGCTTATGGTCAGTTCTGGGGTGTCTAGGACGTTGTCTGGTTCCTGTGAAGCAAAATAGGATATACAATTATACATGGTTCTGGTCGGTTCTCTTGAAAATGGCGGGAAACGACGGTTGCGAAATTATTTGATAATTTTCCTTTTAACGTCTACAGGGACTGTTTTGTGTTTAATATCACGTTAAATTAATCAGAAAATGTTAGCGAATGACAGTACGGTGAAGTTATTGGATTATTTATGCAAGATCTGAAGTTTCAAGCTTTTATCAAGAGTTCCCGCTACAAGCTCGGGAGTGAACGTGACTGTCGAGCTGCTTCGTCTAGAGTGATGACGCTACGGCGTCTCCTATGGATGAATATATATATATATATATATATATATATATATATATATATATATATATATATATACACAATAATAATTGTACATGGAATTAAATAAATGAAATGAAATGAAAAAAAATTAAGACACGAAGACGCGGCTACCCAGGGTGAACACGCTACTGCGACTCCCCTGGAGGAAGATAGAAGACTATTGAATATATTGAATTTTCTGTAACATGACATTGGCAAATGACGAACTGTCGAGTCCATTAATAAAGTAAATAATAATAAATAGGATATACATTTTATTTATGGTCAACTGTCAATATATTTTTAAAAATCAATAGGTACATCATGGAATAAATATTAATATTTATGCCGTGAGGTACATCGTAGACTGATTGTCTACGGGTACAATATTGAAATCAAAATTTTCGGATCGAGATGTAGGGTGAGCGCGACTTCGCTCGTTATTGTAATCGCTTTCAATTTGACACATGTACGCTACACATTGCTGCTATGTCTTTGCAAGTTTTAACAAACGACAACGAAACACAGCAATGTATATCAATCAAGTGTCAAAGTGAAAACGATAACGATTGAAGTCGCGGTCAGGGTCCTTGGACTCGCTCCAGATACATCGCCATTCCGTCGCACGTTCTTTTCCAACAGATCTACCGTGACTCAGATAAAGTTGGCGAAATTATCCTGAATAAGGTTGCTTTTTGACGAAAAACTTTCTTCCAATTTAAAATTTCGTTTACTGTAGGAAAAATTAAATCGTACATAATTTACGTATTACGTACCGTTTTAACAATACTTTCGGCAGCTGGTATCACAGTGTCCACACTCGGAGAATCTCTTCCAGTGACAACTTCTTCACCGCTGAAAAAAAGTCAATTTTATAGGTACTTATATAAATGCATAAAATATTACTGAAGCATAAAATATAACAACCTTCGGCTTCATATACCCTTTCCGTTACACCCTGTATAAAGTGCGAAAATAATTTTTACAATCGGCCAAGTACTTCTTGAGAAAATCTCGACCTTATTGAAACTATCTGTATCTCTGTTCTCGACTTTTTCCAATCTGTTTCCCTTGTATTTATGTGTTGTAAAGTCGAAGACAGAGATAAGTATACAGGAGGTCTCAATAAGGTTGATATCAAACAGTGAAAGAATTTTTGCAATAGGTCAAGTAGTTTTTGAGAAAATCTCAACCTTAAAAACTCTCATGTACACCTTTCTCTGTCTTCCACCGTACAATATACTGTCAAACTCGTGAGAAAATCTCAACCTTATTGAGACCTCCTGTATACTTATCTCTGTCTTCCACCGTACAATATAGTGTCAAACAAACAAAAAACTCCATACTATTTTTTTTTAAATCGAAACATAAATGTAGTAATAATAAACCTACCACGATGAATGATCAGCCTCGTAGTCCATCAATGTATGAGATTCGTCGCATATCGTAAGTTCCATATCGTCTGTATCATCATGGTCCTGGCCTACTTCCAACTGATTGCTCACTTCTAGTTCTTTGCCCGATTCTAGCTGCTTCGCCACTTCTATCTCTTTGTGTACTTCTAGCTGCTTCTCTGTTTCTTGATCCCCGTTTAATTCTTCTATTACTGTAAACTCTACATTATCGTCTGACGGTGTGTGATGAGACGATGATTCAATAATTTCATTGCCACTGTAACAATAATAGTTTTGGTGAACATAAGTGCTGTTATTCATAAATCTAGTTAAACCTATATATTAAAACTATCTGTAATGCTAAGTCATTCAGATAGTTCAACCGACCTATTGTACATATAGTTTTTAGTTTAGTTTATATATATATTTTTAGGTTAATGTTATAATAGTTATTTAGAATTTATATTATTGTTATATGGAATAAATGATCTAGTTAAACCTCACTTCCTTTTAGTGTCCGACCGAAACTAGGTTTTAGGGCCGAAACCGAATTACGGCCACGGGCTTAGTTTCGGCCGAAAACGAAACCGAAACTTCCATATAAGGTCATATTTTTTCGTAGAAATAATAAATAGGCAATAACAATCAGCCAGTTATTATTTATAAATCACATATTAAACAATTCAGTCTCTGATATTTGAAGTAATCCTTAAGCACTACATATTATCACTCCGTTATTTCAAACAAATTATTTACGCTTTTAATATTATATGCTTATTACAGGCTGTCGAACTCAGTTTCGGCCGGATGCCGGATGGCGGCCGAAACCGAAACTAAGCAGAAACCCGTTATTTCGCCGAAACCAGGCCGAAACCGAAAGTTCGGTCGGATACTACTTCCTTTAAATCGTGTTGCTATCCATTTCACACTTCGTTAGAAAAGGTTAAGATAGAAAGGGGCAGGGTGGCTAAACGGTGGCGTAACTTTAAATCACGTTTATGAATAACAGCCAAAAGGTCCGATTATATCGTGGTCACTAAGTCTAATCCTAAAAGCTGTTGCGGTCACTCATACATTTCATCGTGTAAGAATGAGCGGAACGCCTTGTCAAATAAAATTAGCGTGAGCTCTCTGGAATCGCTACAAAAGCATATTTGACTCAATTCTTTTTATTGCATCAATCAACTCTCATATTCCTGCTGAAGACAACTGTGAAATCAGTTATTGGATATCTCAATTAATACCGAAGATATTAAGCGGTTAAGTCAAGTGGTGGATGCTCCATCTCTTTTGCAAAGCGGTCTTTAGTATGAAGTTTGTACGGCGCTACCTCAGTATGACGTCACAGCTACAATACATCGTGTACTGTTTCTGTCTCTTTCTCACACAACTTTTCTAAATGCCTGTAGTTGCTTCACTTTTCAACTAATTTCAACTTTGATTTCACAGTTGATCATGAATTTGTGTCTATTTTGTAATAATAACAAAAAACATTCAATTTTCAATACTTGTCAAACACCCTAATGTTTTAAATGTGCGATATAAGCGCAATTCCTTACCTATCTTCTTCCTTTTTCCTCGCACAAGCTCTATGAGGGAAGAGCGAGAACACGTATCGAGCTAGTTTCGAGTATCCCTCCAAAGTCTCGAGCAAACTGGAACACATTTCGCAAGATGTTGATATGTTGTCGACGACTATCCCGTTCAGACACGATAGGATCTCCCGTCTTCTGTCCTTGTCTTTAACGTCTTTCTGAAATAAATTGTTAGGTGTTTTTAATACATATATATTAACATATAACTCTCCATGATAAAGTGCGGTACTTTAACAAAAGCGATTCAATAATCATAGATACAATAAATAAATCACAATTAGTTAAACCGTATTTTACTAAAACACCATTTAACAAGCTACGGTATGGGCCATTTTTACTAATTTAATAATAATAGAATATCAGGAGCCAGATTTAAATTTATTTTCATTTATTGAGCTTTCTAATAACTAATACATGATGAAATACAAATTCGAACAGAACAGACAAAGGGAATAATTATGTAACAAAAATTATAACCTAATATCATATAGCAGCTGTAAAGAGACATTGTCAATTCGAATAACAAAAAATGTTATAAGAAAGTAAGATATGAATGAAATGAAATTTATTAATTGTACGTTGGATACTTACATTCTAGATACAAATTCACTAATCCCCACACTAGGATACCCTGTGTCATGGAAATAATGCGTTTAATACAATACGAGCGTTATGAAGATATTGATGAATGTGTCGGAAGTGAGAGTGGTGTGACAGGATCATAGCAGATGGAAAAAGTTCATAGATAACGTAGACACAGTAGCTTTGTTGGATAAGATTAGGACGCCACAAAATGGCGAGATACTTAGTTCGAAACCCGCGGGGTGACCGCGAATCGTTCGTTATCGTTTTCATTTCGACACTTGGACGATATACATTGCTGAGTTTCCAACTGGCAGAAATATTGGCGGCAATGTATAGCGTCCATGTCAAATTGAAAGCGATTACGAAAACCATGAAAGTCGCGGTCATGCCAAAAAACTATCAGTTATAAAATTTCAGATAAATACTTACATCAATCATCTTCAACAATGTTTCAGCACAACCCTGAGTGAAATAATCCTTGAATTGATTCATCCTATCCGCCTGTTCAGCTGTTAGGAACGCAAGGAATTCCATGTACAAGTCCACTAGTTCCACAGCAAAAGCCTTGTCTAGTTCATGGGCTAGGTCTAACGGGTCGTCTGAGTCCGGATCGAATTTAGAAAAGATGTTTATTACGCGTCTCTTTAGATAATTGTCTCTTGCTGCGTTGATTCGTATTGTTAGTTTGATTTGGTATGATAGTACTGTGGCTGTAAAGGAAAGATTTAAATTACTGTTACATCGCGTAATAGTGAAGCATGACGTCTCGTTAGCTACGAGTATAAAAATATATCTATTTTTTTTTAAAGCGACACAAAAACGTACAATTACAATGCCAGATTCTACCCCACCATCAACCGCTAGATGTACAAGATAACGAATTTTAAAAATATCTGCGTTTTTTATTATAATTATTGGTTTAAAATAAAGTTTTGTAAAAGTTGCGATTCGAAAAAAAAAAGCTTAATTAGGAATTCAGAAAATAGTAAGAAATCGAAGCGATTTATTCATTGTTTTTGTTATTCTTCTATAGGAGTTTCGAGAGTAGTAGAAAATGATACTGATTATGATTATGCAATATGAAACCTGTAATAAATCCCCAACAAAATAGTTCACATAGTTTTGTAGGTGGGGCAAAGCTCCATTGAAATGTGGCAATGTCCTTTCGAGGCTGGTCATCAGACCGTTTTATGTCTAAGAATCTTTTAGCTAACACCACCTATCAAACGAAAAAAACCGCGTTCAAATAGGATCATCTGTTCTGGAGGCTTCTTCATCTAAATAAACATCTTAACAGAATGGGCCAGTCCGACACCACTGCCTGTAGACTTCGCTGCGAAGCCGAGGAAACCCTCATGCATATCCTCTGTGAGTGTGGAGCACTCATTCACAGCAGAAGCCGATCCTTAGGTGGACACATAATGCCACCCGAGGATATTAAAACTCTCTCGCCCAAGTGCATCACACGATTCCTGAATGACGTTGGCCTTGGGAGCGAAATATAAAAACTCGGTGCGCGGCCACAATAGATCTTTGAGGTCGCAGTGACCCTTGGGCGTGTACCAACACCCTGATATCAAATAATAATCTGTTCTGGAGCTACGATAACACAGACAGACATTAAGAATGAAAGTTATAACCTCTTTGCTTTGCATCGGGGTTTAAAATATAGCATGCCATACCCTAGAATTACTACAATTGTTGTACTTACTTATATCATCGAAATCGCATCCATCATCAGCAATTTCCATCTCATTTTCACTTGCATCATTTTCATCATCTTTCATCTCTTTCTTAACAATTTTCAATCTCGACTGCAACTCTCTATGCACACACCAAGATTTACTCTTATAGTTATTGACCAGCATTCTTAATCTTTTAGTTATTTTAGGATATTTTCGTACGGTACATATACATTCCTTTTCTGTTTTGGGTTTAAAGAAATCTGTGATGTAAGTTTGCTTTTCTTTGCAAATCTTCCTTAGCAATATACAACATTTACAATGATTCTCCAATTCTTTGGTTAATCTATCTTCTGGTTCGTCGTCTAAGTTTGTAAGATCAATTGTTTCTGTCGGTGTATCATTAGACGTGAGATTCTCTTGACTAGACGTAATAGGTGTATTAATACTATTGACAGTGTTTGTTTGAAGTACTGTGCAAGGTACTAGAAAAGCACCGGTACTTGTTTCGACAACTCTATACATATTTGAAGCTACTACAAATTCGTTTTGTTTAGTTTTCGCTTCTGTTACTTTGGTCGTGCCTTCTGAACTTATAATACTATGTTCTGCTACATCAGTTGTTTCTTCTGTAGAATTTGTTGGTATAAGATTGCTTGCATTATTATTAACATTAGTTACAGATACAACTTGGCTAACTGTAGAGCATCCTGAAGTAATTGGATTAATTTCCAACACATTTCCTGGAGTAATTGTATTAATTTCCGCATTTCCTGAAGTGATTGGATTAATTTCCAACATATTTCCTGAAGTAATTGGATTAATTTCTAACATATTTCCTGAAGTAATTGGATTAATTTCCAACATATTTTTCGTTGTCAAAACGTTTACTGTTGCTATAACTTTGCCTGATGCTAAACTATTTGTGATTGTAGAATTATTAATAATATTTTCTTTATCAGATAATTCTGCTTCTAGTATTTGATTAACATTTCCTACTGGTAGTACAGTTGCTGATATTTCATTACTAGACACCACTTTATTGCTAGAAGTTACAGATACAACTTTAGTAGTACTAGTATCGTTAGGAATACTAGCTGGAATAACTTTACAAGGTATAAGACTACCCATCACTTTAGGATTACCAGCTTCGTCCTTGCCTACGACTATAACGTTTCGTGGTGCATTTTTAGCGTTCTTATTATTAAATTTCAGGTCGAATCTGTCTTTTAGAGGTGGTAAGGGCAGTTTATCGAGTTGGTTCATTCGATGGCATATGATTTGTTTTGTAAAGTCTATTGGTAAAGGGTTCTTTTGTGGGACCAAGACTGTTTCCCCCATGTTGACTGTGACGCCATTTAGTGGGGCTTGGCCAGAGTCCTTGCGCCTGTAATAGTGATCCTGAAAGAATTGACATCATTATCAACAGCATATCTTTCCATTATCGAGGCAAAGACATTCCCTGACTTTACAGATTGGAATACATAAACGGTCATATCTATTGATTGCATTGACGTAGAAGTTTAATTTTTTCACGGCTGCAAGAGATTGCAGGTCTGATTCGAGTATTTGGTATTAATTTCAATTTGATACGTTCACGCGACCTACGACGACGCGCGTGATGACCTACGGAGCCGAAACGTAGACATTGACGGTGAGACTGGCCCACAAGTTCAAAGTCGCTCAGCGAGCTACGGAAAGCGCTATGCTTGGCATTTCTCTGTTAGATAGAATAAGATAGTATTAGAACATGATGAAAAAATTCTTGCCGTGGGCAAATTTATTCACCGAGCATGGATAATGCGTAATTCAAATTCTGAATAAGATAGTATATCCGCCAGAAGACAAAAGTGGTTGACATTGCTCATAGAATCAGCAAACTGAAGTGGCAGTGGGCAGGTCACATCTGTCGTAGAACCGATAACCGATGGGGTAGACGAGTTCTCGAATGGAGGCCACGAATGGGTAAACGTAGTGTGGGACGCCCCCCGACCAGATGGAGGGATGACCTTCGCAAGAAAGCTGTCAGGGACTGGATGCAGAGGGCCGAGAGTAGGGTTGAGTGGCGCGCTATGGGAGAGGCCTACTGGCTGATGATGATGATGACGTCCACACGACGCGTTTTTGAGAAAAAAGTCTTGACAAACAGACGGAAAGAGACAACAAAGTGATCCTATAAGGGTTCATTTTTTCCTCTTGATTGATTGATTCTATGTACGTAACCCTAAAAACGCCTTAATTAACTCACCCTAAACCGCTTGCTGCTCTTGGCGAGGTATCTGATCCATATGCGCGGCATCTCGTGCTCCGGCTGCTCGTACAGCGACAGCTTGTGGTTGAACGGGAGCAGCTTGTGTTTTACGGGGGAAACGCTACGAGTCTCGAAGAAATCCTGGCGGGCAAAAAATTACATTGCCACATTTCAATGGAGCTTTGCGATACCTTCATAACTACGTGACCTGAAGCTGTACCTATCATTTTGTTGGGGACTTATTACAGGTTTCATATTGCATAATCATAATCAGTAGGAGATGCGAGAGTAGTAGAAAATGATAACAAAGACAATGAATAATTCGCTTCGATTTCTTACTATTTTATGAATTCTTAATTAATCTGTTTTTTCGACTCGTTTGATGTACTAAACTTTATTTTAAACCAATAATTTTAATAAAAAACTGAGATTTTTTTACCTTTATTCGTTATCTTGTTCATCATACGGTTGATGGTGGGGCAGAATCTGGCATTGTCATTTGTGATCATTTTTTTTAAGTTAGACCAAACCCAAATTCATCTGATGGTAAGTGACGATGAGGCCGATGATGAAGCACGCGGGCCCAGTAAGTGTCTATTCACTCTTGCCTTAAAGATCCCAAGGTTATATGTGTATATGTCGCAGTCAACTGGTTAAAATAGACGTTACATTGAACAGCTAGTACTTTAATTGAACCACGCCATTCAACCAACCCTCTAGTTTTGTGGTTGAATCATTATGGCGCATAAAACATTCAACATCACAGCTGACTTAAAAACCGCTGTAGTGTTGACTTAGTATGATTCTCCGCTACGGCGGCGCTAGTTTCGTTTTGTTTACAAGATGGCGTAATGACTCTCTCGTATACCTACTTTGATGATATTATTTTGGAATTTAAATTATAGTGA
Source organism: Tachystola acroxantha (assembly GCA_963506565.1). Classification (NCBI taxonomy): domain Eukaryota; kingdom Metazoa; phylum Arthropoda; class Insecta; order Lepidoptera; family Oecophoridae; genus Tachystola; species Tachystola acroxantha. The sequence goes on from OY735887.1 coordinate 8,993,222, forward strand.
GCTGAGCCATTACTGCAAATTATTATATTTAAAAGGATATCAATCACTTATATTATTTATATAAACGGATCACTTACTTTAGCTTTATTTCTAAAAACTCACTTATATTGTTGAAGCCGGCAATTAGACCTATAGTATCGGGCGATTTCGACGGTCTTTATCAAGGCGATAGCGACACGCCCGCCTCGCCGTTCGCACCTCGACGTACACTGCGCTCGATCGCCCTGCGAAACTGTTGGTCTACTTGCCTTCACCAATAAGTGAGTGATATCACAATAATAACATCAAGTCCACTCACAAATATAGCTCCATCCTTCTCCTTCCTGGACTTCTGTATATGGTTAAGGAGCCACCTGGGAGACAGCCACGGGAACATGTGTTTGCAAACCAGCTGGCACGTGGCCGTGAGCCCCCAGCGGTGGCGCGGGTGCGGCTTGGACGGAGGCTTGTATAGCTTTGGGTTGTCTTCCACGTATTGCCAGAACTGGTCCAGGCCGAGGGCTATTAGTCTGGGAACAATCGTATAATACTCAGTATGAAGTCTTAATCTTAGTTCATTATCTTGGTCATTGTTCCACAAGTTTAAGGCGCGTATTCATAAAAGTGATTTAAAGTTACGCCACCTGTCCCTTTATATCTTGACCTTCTTTAATGAAGTGTGAAAGGGATAGCAACACGATTTAAGGAAAGTGAAGTTTAACTAGGTTATAATCCGGGGAGCCCTGGGGAAGGGGAAACCCCGTTTTAGGTACTCTATGGAACACTTGGTTTATACGTTTATATTATTCATTTATTCATAAACTCACGCCTGACTCCCGTAGGGGTAAGCAGAGCAGAAACGATGAACTTCCATCTCTCTTCCTCCACATTCATCAAACTCTCTCAGCTCTCGCTTCCTCCACATTCATCAAACTCTTCGGCGCAGTTGGTCCAAATCGCAGTTGGTCCAAATTTAAAAACTCCCAATTCGCGAAAGGTCCATTTTACATAAACACACAAACATCGTCGTAGGAAACCTACAAGCGCGCGGAAACGCGTATTTGGTATTTGCTGTGTTTGTCGAATAGGCAAATAAGACGAATATTTACATGTGAATGATTTGTCAAATATAACAAATAGTCAAATGCGAATAGTCATGTGAAGTGGGAGCGTAAGATAAATGGGTACACTCAGGTTAAGTGTACAAATAAATAAAATAATTTAATATCTTTTAGAAGTTTAAGTTTAATTGAGAAGTGTTACTCACTCGTCCTCGCTCCGTCTGTAGCTGAAGCGGCGCGGGTTGTCAGTGCGGTACGGCACTGCGGGCAGCAGGTATGGGTATAGAAACACGCTGCTGTTTGACACTACCTTGCAGAACGTTTCAGGGAAGTCCCCCATGTAGGAGCTGTTTTGTTGGAGGCGACGGCGGCTGTGGGATAAAGAAATAGTGAGGCTAAGGGCTGACGTACAACGTCACGGCGCGCCGTCCGCCGTGTACCGCGCCTGTGGACGGCGCCGCCGCCCGCCGGCACGACGCCGTCCGCCGGTAACTTGAGCCGTCCGACAACGTGCACCAGTAGACGGTGCCGCTGGACGCCGTAACACTCCGCGCCTTGAGACGGCACGGCGTCGCGCCGTGACATAGCGCGGCGTGTCACGGCATTTGCCGGCACCGTCTAGGCACGATGTCGGTCGGCGCCGGTCACAGGCGGACAACATTCGTGCCGGCGGACGGCGCCGTCCACTGACGTGGTACACTACACGGCGTCGTCCGCCGGCGCCGTTCTGTTGTACGCTAGCCCTAAGGCAGTTGTCACACCGCCGGTGAGTAAGCTAGTAACTATGCGGATACTCGCTCAACGATCAACTATGAAACTGCTTACCGTCTTTCTGAATCCTCGTGGATGAATCTGTAAACAAAATAATGTGTAAATACTGTGGGTCTGGAGTAATACAGGTGGCTTGAATTCATTCGACAAAATTAAATGAATGGTTAGGCTTGTGACGTACATTAATTCTGCACAGCGTTTATGTAAATTAAACAATTTGGGGCCAAAATGTTTACAATAAATTCAACTAAGTATCAATTTTTTATTATTAATTTGTGCTGTTTTTAAACCTCACTTTCTTTAAATCGTGTTGCTACACTTCACACTTCGTTAAAAAATAAAATAGAAAGGGACACCCGCGAAACGGTGGAGTAACTTTAAATCACGTTTCTAAATAAGAGCCATGATGAATGAATCCTTACTGTGCTTTGGAGTTTTTATATTTTAAGTTAGTTTTATTTTTTTAAAATGACTTTCACTGCAGTAAAATGGAGATGTGTGAACGAGAAGATTTTTTTTTTCAGCTTGGGTGTATCTACCGAAGACTATATATCTCTATGAGGCACAGCTCACATCTTCGCTTTGATTCACGCCATACAAATATGAGACAAAGATGAGCTCCTCTCACTGGAGACGAGATGTGTGAGTAACGAAATCCTATTGGTTGTTTAAAACACATCTCCACTCCTTTCTTCTCGTCGCTTTGGTGGAGATCGGACCGAATGACAAAGACTGTACTCCAGAACTCAAAGTCTATAGAACCATTTATTATAAAGCTAATTTTGATTTTTTAATAATTTCAGAATTTGAATTACGCATTATTCATGCTGGGGGAATAAATTAGAACATGATGAAAAAATTCTTGCCGTGGGCAGGACTTGAACCTGCGACCTTGTCATTCCGTGACACGGTCTTACCAACTGAGCCACCACAGGCCACGCCACGCCCACCGAAAATCTTCATCGCTTTATACATACTTAAAGGGTATGTTAAGCAATTCCATCTATCGGACAATAGTAGTAGTATTCCGACAACCATGTCTAACATTCGGTTAGAAACATGATTTATTGATGATGCGCTCCTATTTTTACTCAGAATTTACATCAGAACCATGTCTAACCGAATGTTAGACATGGTTGTCGGAATACTACTACTATTGTCCGATAGATGGAATTGCGTAACATACCCTTTAAGTATGTATAAAGCGATGAAGATTTTCGGTGGGCGTGGCGTGGCCTGTGGTGGCTCAGTTGGTAAGAGCGTGTCACGGAATGACAAGGTCGCAGGTTCAAGTCCTGCCCACGGCAAGAATTTTTTCATCATGTTCTAATTTTAATAAATTGTTTGTGGATACTAACTCGACCAACTTCTTGTTCTCCGGCGTATCGTCAGAGACGGAATTCTCCCAGCTTTTGACCAATTCAATGGCCGGCTTTAGGTTGCACACGTTCACCACAGAATCGGCGTTCGATTCCAGAAGTTTGTTCAGTTGTTCCTGTAAATATACGTATATTGTTCCATACGGGCGTCCAAAAAAATTCGACGTTAACCAAAAAACTTAAGATTATGTTTCAATTAACTGATTTTACTTTTAGGTTTTAGATTTATACTTCTAACTAGCTGTACCCCGCAACTTCGTTTGCGTAGAGGAGGAGGATGGAGGAAATCAGGAGGCAGATCTTCCTCTCTGGATCCTCGTTTCCACATCACATACCGCCATGGCTTATAGCGTATGAGATGTCCGGATATTTCAGCTATCTCCTAGTGAAACTCCCATCAAAATCCCTTCATTAGTTATGGCGTGATACTTGCACAAACTCACAGACAAACATTCTAAAAATTAGTGTTTTGGCATCAGTATCGATCCTAAAACCCGTTAAAATTATTCTTTTCAAAAAATATCCAATGTACAGACACAACTTTTTTACAGTCTTATTATATGTATAGATTATGTACCAACATATCATCTTGATATAAATTCAACAGTTGATATAAATTCATATTAATTCTGCGCAATGCATTGGTTCAGAGTATATCATATTCCAAAAAAAGGTAAATCTAGATTAAGTAATAGTACTATCGTCACTTCATATGTTACAATCCACAAAGCCGGTTAGGTTGCAGGGCGTGCCAAACAATTGGACATACATACTCACATACATACACTGCAAAACATAACCCTCTTTGTTAAAAAAAGGTTTATAAAATACGTATGCTAAGCTAAAAGAGGGACTTGCGGGCAAAAATCGCCATCGAATGGACCCCAAACAACGCGAAAATACCACGTGGCCGCCCCCGGAAACAATGGCGAGATGAACTTGACGTTTTTATGAGATGGTCTGACTCTGCGCAGAATAGAGACGAGTAGGGCTTTGGCCACCAGTGGGACATTACAGGCTATTAAATAAAAAATAAAAATAAAGTCTTACTAAGTACGCCTTGTAAGTGGGGGCTAAAGCCCAGTGCACGGGGTTCACGTAGAGTTGAAGGAAATTGGACGCCGCCAGTTGGACGTGTTGCCGTAATTGCTGCTGCAGTATTAACTTCTGCTCTGGCAATATCTGAAAACAATTTATCGTTGGCTTCATACGTGTTACCGTGTGAGACTAGGTAAAGGTTTTTACACAGGAATAGTCTTAGAACGGTATTGAGAAGTAACTCCGTGTCGCTTCACATCGTCAGATTTCAGATTCTAGAAAGATTTCATTTATCTTTCAATTGCAGTAGCGTTAAGTGAGGCACAATCACTATCAGTGAGGCACAGTAACTTGAGGCACACTCACTGGCACTGAGGCACTTTCACTAGCAGTGAGGCATATTCACTAGCAGTGGGCCCAGTCACTTGAGGCACAGTAACTTGAGGCACACTCACTGGCACTGAGGCACTTTCACTAGCAGTGAGGCATATTCACTAGCAGTGGGCCCAGTCATTTGAGGCACAGTAACTTGAGGCACACTCACTGGCACTGAGGCACTTTCACTAGCAGTGAGGCATATTCACTAGCAGTGGGCCCAGTCACTTGAGGCACAGTAACTTGAGGCACACTCACTGGCACTGAGGAACTTTCACTAGCAGTGAGGCATATTCACTAGCAGTGGGCCCAGTCATTTGAGGCACAGTAACTTGAGGCACACTCACTGGCACTGAGGCACTTTCACTAGCAGTGAGGCATATTCACTAGCAGTGGGCCCAGTCACTTGAGGCACAGTAACTTGAGGCACACTCACTGGCACTGAGGCACTTTCACTAGCAGTGAGGCATATTCACTAGCAGTGGGCCCAGTCATTTGAGGCACAGTAACTTGAGGCACACTCACTGGCACTGAGGCACTTTCACTAGCAGTGAGGCATATTCACTAGCAGTGGGCCCAGTCACTTGAGGCACAGTAACTTGAGGCACACTCACTGGCACTGAGGAACTTTCACTAGCAGTGAGGCATATTCACTAGCAGTGGGCCCAGTCATTTGAGGCACAATCACTATTAGTGAGGCACATTTACTACCAGTGAGACATAATCCCTGGCGCTGAGGCACACTCACTGGCATTGACGCACATTCACCAACATTGAAGCACAGTCACTGGCAGTGAGGCATACCCACTATCAATGAGGCCCACTCGCTGGCAGTGAGGCACGTTCACTAGCAGTTGGGCCCATTCACTGGTAGTGAGGCACAGAGAGAGCTCGGTGGCGCAGTTGGGTCACTGAACTTGGGATACGGAGGTCCTAGGTTCGATCCCCGGCCAGGTCGGCCATGTACCAATGAGTTATCCTCGTATCCCACGTACATTTACCGAAACCATCATGATGAAACCTGCATGCTGTAGAAAAACACTAAGGTATGTGTAATCCGCCAATCCGCGCTGGGCCCGCGTGGTGGATAATGGCCCGAGCTACTAGATAGGAGGACATAAAAATAAAATGTTTTTATACAGTTAAAGAATTCTTAGAAAATAATATATTTTAATTAAATTGACATTTTACGTGATTTAATTTGACATTTCATCAATTTTTAATTTAATGTTTTTTTTTTAATGTATGACATATCGACTAGAATATTATTGTTAAATATTTTAGTTACTTTTTGACATTGTATTGTATAAATTATTGACATTTTAAATACAAATAATATTCTATTTATTTAAATATTTTTATAATGTAATCTTAAATGATATAATATTAACAAAAAATATGTACTGCTGGAATTAGGCTATGTAAAATAATATTAATAATAATGTGTAACATTTGCATGCCGTAACGGGTTAAATGTGCGAACTTAATCTGTAGTACCACCTGTATCACCACATTTACAGCAAATAAAGTACTTTGACTTTGAATAGACTGATGATGATGAGGTACAATCACTTGAGGCCCGTTCCCTGTCACTCACACACACTGGATCGCAGCGCACGTGCACGCGGCTGGCTGTGGCTGTGTGCAGGCCGCGCAGTAATGGCGGCGGCTCGTTGATCGGCGCCGGCGGCACCACGCCGTGGCTACGCTCCTCTATGTCTACCGTCACTGTGGTGGGTTTCCTGAACAATAATATTGAGGTTATGTTGAGGGCTTCTCTATATTTATAAAACGCAATGGCTGTTGTAGCCATAATTATAATCACTAATTTTAAATGTAATAAATAAGACTGTGAAATTTCAAATAAACAATAAATAAATTACGTGATATTAAATTTAGTCTACAATTTAAGTGATTGTGTTATCTTATTTTATAAGTTTTTTTGTCACTACTTCTCCTCAGCGTTGGCGGCACCTTTTCCTTGAAAAGTGGTGTAAATGTAAATTCAAAAATATGTCGACGTGCAAAAATGTACACAACATGCTTACTTGCAATAAAGAAATGACATTGCCACATTTTAATGGAGCTTTGCCCCACCTTCAAAACTACGTGACCATTGAAGATGTACCTATCATTTTGTTGGGGACTTATTACAGGTTTCATATTGCATAATTTTCATCACGACCGAGATTCGAACAGGGACCTCGCCATTCCGTGGCACGCTCTATTCCAGCAGAGCCACCGTGATATAGTACCCAGGTCGTGAATTTTGTCTCCATATTCGTCTTAGGGACGGTAGCAACATCTATCCAGTAATTGTGCAATTACTAAACTTTTCTCCATTTATCATTTAGATTTTCGTTTCGCATAGCGCATCTGCAAGAAAATATCAAAACATTCCTATTACAATCTACTTACTTGGGCATACATTTGGACGCCGGTTCCTTTTGTTTCGTAGCATCATTGATATCATCTAAATCTTCTGGCTCACTCTTGCCTATAGAAACTCGTGTGTTGCCGTCTCTCTTATCGAAGTTAATTCTCGCCGACCGGCGAAGCTCTGTCTCGTCATCGGATACCGGTTCTCGTTTCCCTTCCCAGTGACTGATTGTCATGATCTAAGCATAATTTTTTATAATTATCTTCTATGTTACAAATGTTACAATAATCTTCAATACTAATAGATAAAAATACAGAATTTAGATCCTGTCTGACATCTGTCTGCTAAGTGCGAGTGACACGATCACGAGACCCTCGATTAAATAACCACGATTTGCAAGGAAAGTTGAACCTTAAACCTTAGAACCAATGCTGCTACTCATAAACCTAGTTAAACCTCACTTCGCTTAAATCGTGTTGCTATCCCTTTCACACTTCGTTAAAGAAGGTTAACATAGAAAGGGACAGGGTAAACGGTGACGTAACTGAAGAGGACAGGAAGACCAGATAAAATGAAAACAAATCTTACTTCCATGAAACCTTGTAATCGACTCAAACTTAGAAATAAAACAATATCCGTATAAAAACAAAATAGAATTCCAAACGAAAATAAATTTAAAATACTTTTATAAAACCACAGTATAATCTGTACTCAAAAGAGATGTTGCATTGGCAACAGTAACTTTAAATCACGTTCATGAATGATTTATAACAACAATGATGTATAGCACGTCTCAGATGATAATGCGTCTACAATAGTAATTAATCCTTACCTCTAGTTGCTCATGTTCCGTGAGCATGTTATTGGTCAAATCCTCCACCAAAACCTCGTCCGCAGCCTCCGGCATCACGTTGAACAGTTCAGTGACCAGATCGTTTAACTCCTTCCGTGATATCTTCAGTATACTGTTCTCTAGGGCCTCGTCTTCGTCATCTATAAACGAAGGGAGCAGTCAATAAAATAACATAATAACTATTAAAAAAATTCAGATACTTATTTTATTGTAATATTGTACATATTACGAGTCGAAGACTGAGATAAGTATATAGGGAGCCTCAATAAGGTTGAGATTTTCTCAAAAACTACTGAACCGAATTTAATAATTCTTTTACAGTTACATAGTTTTAACTTTTATCTATCAAACAGTGAAAGAATTTTTGCAATACGTCAAGTAGTTCGAAAATCTCAACCCTTAAACTCTCCTGTACACCTTTCTTGTGTTCCACCGTACCTACACTATTGATTGAGAATAAATGAAATGAAAAACTTTGACACAAAAAACGTAAGATCTCGAAGCTATTTTTCTGGTCATCATCAGACCCTGGACTATTTGTCTAAGAACCTAGCCAACACCTATCAAGAGAAAAAAACCGACTAAGTGCGAATCGGACTCGCACACAGAGGCTTCACCGCGCACGGAAGCCTCGGTGCGCTAACCCCGTAACTTTACTCTAACAAAGAGATAAAAAAACATTTTTGGAGGGATGTAATTTCAAATTTACAGTTTTCGGATATTTTCCTTTACTTGTGGTGTAAGACCTTGCTTCTTGCCAAATTTCTTTATTCCAGGTCAACTGAAAGTACCCTATAGGTTTTGGTTTTCTTGCATTTACAAACAAATATGCTAGAAAATGCGACATAAACGACCATATCTTTTGATTGCGTTGACGTAGAAGTTTGGATTTTTTTAACGGCTGCATGAGGTTGCAGACCTGAGTATTTGGTACTAATTTCAACTTTATCCGTCTACGCGTTTCTGAGATATAGGTCTTGACAGACGGACAACAAAGTGATCCTATAAGGGTTCCTTTTTTTTCCTTTTGAGAAACCTAAAAAATAATATAGCCCAGTGCTAAATCCAATAAACATACGTGCATCAGGATCCGCAGCCACATTATACTCCGGGTCCGCTTCATCATCATCCTCATTCCTCGTCACAGAAGCTGGGTTCAGGCAGTCATTCAAGAACTCGCTCCATAGATTATCTACTACTAGTTTAGGGAGGTCGTCCGGTGGCACGAATGAGCTCTCTATGTGTTCTATGGGGGTTTCTGATAGGGACAGCTTTGAACGAGTACGAAGGGCTATGGTGGCTGCTTCCTCATCCATTATAAGCTTCTTCCGGGCTGGTGTTACATCCTGGAATGGATGAATCAATAAGATCTTCTTTTCTCGTGTGGTTTAGTGATCAAACCTGTTTGTCAGAGTTATTTAGGCTGCCCATAAGCCTCTGACGTGGCCTGCCGACTGCCGTCAAACGACAGCAACCGGGACCAACTGCTTAACATGCTTTCCGAAGAGCGGAGGGGCTCAGATGAAAATGTCACTAGCGGTCACCCATCCAGGTACTGACCTCGACCAACGTTGCTTAACTTGTACGTTCGTTTTCAACGTGTACTCGCAACAGGACTGCGAGCCCCTCAATAAGATGAAAAAGCTCCGTGGCTCAGTGGGTGGGTCCATGGATTTGCAATACGGAGGTCCCAGGTTCGATTCCCAGCCAGGGCAGCCGTGTACCAATGAGTTATCCTCGACTTTTTCGACGGAAAAACTTACGTACATTTACCGAGTGCTCTCAAAACCGTGAAGGAAAACATCGTGATGAAACCTGCATGCTGTAGAAGAAAAAATCTAAGCCATATGAAATCCGTCAATCCGCAATGGGCCCGCGTGGTGGATTACGGCCCCAGCTCCCTCGATGTAAGGGAAGGTCTGTGCCCGAACAGTGGGGCAATATAAATAGACTGATGATGATGACGTTGATTGTAAATTTATTCAGCATAATGCCGGTGGTTCAGCAGAATGGTTAAGTCGACCAAATTGGCCATGTTTTGAAAGAGGGCCAAGTGCGGTCTACTACAAACCGACGAGCGTGCATGAAGAGATTGATGAATGTGTAGAAAGCGAGAATTGTTTACTAGAATCTCAGCAGATGGAAGTACATCGTCTGTGCCTACGTTTACTGGAATCAGGCATGAGTTTATAAATAAAAGAATAAAAATACCTTTAATCAGTTTTTCTCGCTACGTCGTACAGTTGTATAAATAAAATAGTACAGTCGAAGACAGAGATAAGTGTACAGGGAGCCTCAATAAGGTTCGAATTTTCTCAAAAACTACTGGACCGATTTTAATAATTCTTTTACAGTACATAGTTTTAACTTGTATCTAACAGTGAAAGACTTATTGCAATAGGTCAAGTAGTTTTGAGAAAACCTCAACCTTAAAACTCTACTGTACACCTTTCTCTGTATTCGACCGTACTATAAAGTAATACCTGCGGCACTTTGAAAGGTCCATCTTTGACAACTAGCGGACTGTACGGTGGTTGGCTGGGCGTCGCCGGGGTCCGCGGCTGAGATTCCAGATCGCTGCACGACTCCAAGGTCTGGTCATCGTCACTCTAAAACAAACCATTGTGTTTTTTTGCACGTAAATACCTGCTCCATGAAATGAAATTTAATTGTAAATATGGGTTAATGCAGATATTACACAGTTGTGGTAGTATCACCATATTCGGCCCTAAGGCGTACAAATTTTGTAGTAGCAAAATTATTTTAATTTAATCTAAGTATTATTAATTACATGTCAAAAGTCAATTTAAAATGTCAAACATATTATATCTACATTTACTATATTAAAATTTTAAAAAACACTCATGGCTAGATTTAATTGAATTAATGTCACAGTATATCATCAAGGAAGTCAGTCAATTTATAATAACATTTATCTAAAAGCAATTTATAAAGTTTAGCTTTAAACTTCGGCAAACTTAGTATTACAATGTATTTAGGCAACCTATTGAAAATTTTGGGGGCCATACATACTACACTTTTGTGCTTGAGCGCTGTTACAGACCCCCATCTGGACAAGATTGGATAATATTTTTTTCATTATTTTAAATTATCTTCACTCACTGGCACATCTTCATGTGTAGGCTTGTACTCCTCATCATCTTCGTCTTCATGCAACTCCTGGGCTATGAGAGCTGTGACCTCTGGTGTGGTCTTCACTGGGATCCCTTTGATCGGAGTCAGCTCAAGGCTCCAGGGTGCGGATTTTGGTGACGCTTTCAGCAGCTCTCTAGAATAAAAAAGTATGTTCCATGTCTTTTAAAACGAAAATAGTTATTTATACAAAATATATATCAAAATGTAGGGTATTATAAATACGAGAGCTTGTTTTAGAAAAATCATTTCCCTGCCAAAATTCATCTAAAATTAATAAAAATACATATATGGAGTGCGGCGCTCTTCTCTCCGCCGCTGCGGAGACATCTTCTGTCTCGCGCTTGAGTTTGACAGCTGGTAGCCCCTAAACTCTTTGTAAGTATTCTGGGGCAGATGGTAGCAAGTGAAGTAAAACCACAGCTTGCTGGATCAAGACTGTTTATTTTAACCAAATACCCTCTACAATAAATATGAATCTTACAGCTACCGACATACATTATACAACATCCTCCTTCTTCCAAAAACAAACAAAAAGTTAAACTTAAAATTGTTTTTCCTTACATACAATATTATGTTTTGTAATTAAGTACTATGTTTGTTACAATTACAACTCATTAGTTAGTATCTATGAACTATATTAAAATGTAACCACCACCTTTTTAGACTTAACTTAATGAAATTAATTTTAATTTAATTAGGTAACTACTTTTTTTTTTTTAATATAACCACTAGCGTTAGATTTTAATTACCTACTTGTGGAATTTTACTTTTTCTTAAATAATTTTTTAAGGCTTGCCTCTGCCTTACGCCTTGCGTCTCTATATACCCGCTCGCGTAAATTCTCCGCTTCTAAGGGCGGTGGCGGTGTGTGCTCTCGATCCTGGTGTTGTTCTAAAGTTTAGTAAACCTAAGTAGATATCAGTGCCCGAATGAATTGATTTTTTTATTATGTTTTTTACAGTTCTCACGGCTCTCTCACTCAACCCATTCGATTGGGCGTAATTTGGTGAACTCGTAGTGTGAATGAATCCCCAGTCCTTACTAAATTTAGTGAATTCTTTCGATGAGTAAGCCGGTCCGTTGTCGGTGATGATCTCTGACGGAATTCCGTGCCTGGAAAATTGTTCTTTCATCGCAGAGATCACTGCCTTGGAACTCATGCCGTTCAAAGTATTAACTTCAATGAAGTTGGAAAAATAATCAACCAATATGAGATAATATTTTTTCCTTATCTCACATATATCTGAGCCGACTTTCGCCCACGGTATGTCCGGCACGTGGTGCGGGATCATGGGCTCCCTGGGCGCGCGCGCGGCGTGCTCAGCGCACGCGCGGCACGCCCGCACGGCGCGCTCCACGTCGCGCGCCATGCCGCACCAGAACATGACGTCACGCGCGCGCCGCTTGCTGCGCTCGATGCCCTGGTGGCCCTCGTGCACGCGCTGGATCATCTCGCGCCGCAACGCACGCGGAATGTAAACCAAGTTGTCCTTGAATATGACCCCATCCACGTACTCTAGAGACTCCCTGTGCGCCCAGTGCTGACGTGCCCGTGGGTCCACGTCGCACTTGTTCTCCGGCCAACCCCTTGAGATGTAACCCACTAAAATGTCGCACTCCTCGTCTTGCGCCGTTGTCTCTTTTACCTCCTTAAACCTGTCGCTACTGAATCTGACATTCTGTAGTAAAAAACAGGATTGCTCCTCCAACTCCATGGATACCCTATCGTGCATGAGCTCCGGTAACGCCGCTCGAGAGAGTGCGTCGGCGACGTACATATACTTACCCGGCTTGTATACAACTTCGAAGTTGTAGCCTTGCACTCGAAGCATCATCCTCTGTATGCGTATTTACCTAAAATATTCTGACAGTCATTTTTCGTAATTACAAAAGTAATTGTATATACTTTTTCTTTGTACGACCACGGTATATCACAAGCGCCCGCAATAGAAATATAATTTCCACAAAAAGATTGAGCTTTAATATTACATGGTTCAATGTCATTACAATTATAACCTAAATTAATGAAATTGTTCATGGAAATAACATTTAAATCAGAGCCAGTATCGAGCTTGAAAGTTATTTTTGTACCACTATTGCGCGCTAAATATAATGATTCATACCACTTACTATGTCCACTAATCGACCGTTCCTCGAGAGTCGAAACGTAAAACAAAGTATCATCTTCTTCCTCGCACAACTCATATACTTTCTTGCTACTTTTCACCGGACACATTTTTTTATAATGACCGCGTTTATCACAAATGAAACATTTTACATTTTTCGCCGGACACTGTAACCCACCATCGCAACGTAAGTAACCGCACGCACTACAATACTTCCCGGCGACCCCGCCGTAGGCAGCCCCCGCGGCGGTGCGGTCCCCGTGAGCGCCCGCGCGCCCTCGGCCTCCGCGCCGGGCTCCGCGGCCGCGGCCCGCCGCCGGCGCACCGCCCGCGCCCGCGCCGTACACAGCATCCACAGCCGCCGTCGTTGGCGCACCCGATGACTCACCGCCGCACGCTTTAGCGACTTCTATTTGACGATTCTCCTCACTCGACATCTCGTTGGCTTGACAGATTTTAACCGCTTTAGCTAAAGTTAACTCATCCGTGCGTAGTAATCTGTCACGAACTGAACATTCTATGACACCACACACTATGCGATCTTTAATCAAACCATCTTCCAAGTGCTCAAATTCACAATGTTGGCTCAATAACCGTAGTGCTGTGACGTAATCGTCGATACTTTCACCTGATTCTTGGTTCCTGGTGAAAAACTTAAACCGTGCCATAGTGGTGTTCTGTTTTGTCATAAAATGAGCATCAAATTGTTTTATTATTTGCTTGATGTCATCCTTGTCAGTGTCCTTTGTGAACTTGAATGTCGAATAAATGTCGTAACCTTCAGGTCCGATCAGGTTAATCAATAAGCTGGCCTGAACATCAGCTGGTTCCTTGTGTACTCCCGAAGCTTTGAGAAATATTTCAAATTGCTTGTGCCATTTCCGCCACGCGTCAGCGCGACTGGCCGGGCCTCCTTCCAAACTGAGTTCCGCCGGTGGTCGAGCGTGTTCCATTTTATTTTATTCCTAGCACTATTTATTAGCACTTAACAACTTTATTTCAATGTTTTTAGGCGTTTTGAACACGAAATATACGTAAATATTAGCACCGCTGTCACCATGAAGTAAAACCACAGCTTGCTGGATCAAGACTGTTTATTTTAACCAAATACCCTCTACAATAAATATGAATCTTACAGCTACCGACATACATTATACAACAGCAAGGATACCTAATATACATATACCTACTGCATTGCTACATTTAAACTTGTCACTCTGCACTACTAAGAACACATACTTCATCTTAGCTCTGGTGAGCTTCGGCCACAGCCCACTCTCCGCCGGCCGGGCCTGCTCCTCCTCCTCGCGTAATTTAACCAGCGCCAGCACGTGGTCGTTGGTCACTACTTTCTGCAAATAAGCACAGGGGTAGGGCCTTGAGGGATGACTTTCGCAAGGTGGCTGGCAAAAGGTCGAATATCGGGTTGAGGGGCGCGAATTGGGAGAGGCCTATGTCCAGCAGTGGACTGATATGGGCTGACGAAATTTTTTTTAAACTGTTAGTTCAATGCAATTGTCAAGACTCTGACTAGTCTACAATGACTAGCAAAGTAAGAGATTTTATTTGGATGTTTGGACTTTCACAGGATCAATTTTGTGCTTACTTTGTGCCAATCACTACCCTTTCTGGTTAGCATATACCTAGTAGGGAATTTTTATTTATTTATTTTTATGTAATCGGAAAACTTACAGCTTTTATGTATGTAATATGGGTTGAAATATTAAATTAAAAGCCAAGCCATTTACAAGTTTTCGCCAATAATTTAAACATGTGGGTTAGTTTTACTAAATTATTCATGAACTATAGTGGAGCCGACGAGAAAAGCCCGATATGACGTTTGGGGAAGGTGCGGCCGACATAACTTTGAAACGGGGCACAAGTTACGGATGAACAATTATTGTCTTGAAATCTCATTTACGTAATCCATTTTGTACAAAAATAATAAAATTTAAGAATTTCGTAATAATTTCAAACATGCAACAGAGTAAATTCACATTCTTTCTTATGAAAAAAATTAATTTAGTTTTCCATGAAGCACATTTACAATGTTATGTCGTCCGAATTAAATCGTAGGGAAGAGATTAAAATACTAAGTGACGATATTTGGTATCAGTTACTAATATCGCTATTATATCATCACAGGAAAATTCTTTTTCGTTATTTTCGTTCAGCCTTAATTTCAGAATGAAACTGGTGTGATGGATATCTTTATGGGTACATCACTATTAACGTCATATTGTCATGTGTCATATCGGGCCTATTAAAACGGCCGTACTATAGTGTTTACAACTGTCTGTTATGCCTAAATATAGTGTACTTAATCTTAAGGTTAGTTTTAATTCTAAAATAATCTTAAGGTTATGAAAATTACAATAATGCTAATTTTAGTAAGTTTATAAGTTCACTCACACACACAACAATTAAAATTTCCTCACACCGCTTGTTCTAGTGCCCCAATAGATTCATACAGTTCATTCCATTGTATAAATTTATGCACATTAACATTTATTTTTAAAGTCTACGTTATAAAGGTCTTACATAAGTAAGACGTACTTATGTAAGACCTTTATAGGTCTCATAATAAATATATTGCAGAAAATGTTATTTGGCTAACCTTCAAAATTTTCTTAACACTGACATCGTCCAAATTGTTCTTTAAAGCTGAAGCTTGTAGACTCTTCTCCACCTCCAAGGTATTGTCAGGGAGAATGTCTTCAATGTCTGTGCTACTATCACTGTCTTGCCTGCAAAATGTGTATTAAATGTTGTATATTAAAGAAAGAAAAGACATTCAGACAGAACACCGCAACATTCAAACACACAAATTAAAAATAAACACATAACACTTAAAGCTATAATAGTCTGCAATGGTGCACCGGAATAGGCTTGCTGCCACAGCATCACAGTCGTGCCTGGCACTGCTGTATTTCAGGCAGCTATATGGACCCCCATAAGACTGCCAGCGCAACCCTGACTATTATATACTGTAAGGTCTAGTTCCCCATCTACAGGAACTGTGATGATAAACTTGAGTCCATGAACACTTGTTAGACTAGAAAGCAAATGTGTCTTCTGGTGTTAGCCTATATTTAGACCCATGGACTCGTTTCCATGAGCTGCATAACATACCTAATAATTAGTTACATCTTTAGGGAGGATGAACGGAGTATAAAGAAACACACAATATCCCAATGGGTCCACACAATAGCACCCTAACGGGATAAAATTAGGGGACCTAATTTTTTAAGTAAACTAAGCTTCAGACTGATTTCATCTCTCTCTGGCTCCATATAAAACAAACCTACTGGTACTGGCCGGTCAGTTCATTTTCTACGTAGCCATGGATAGAACTGGATGCAGCCAGAGTAACAGCATTCATGTTGCAGGCTAGCCTCGGATCTTTCACAAGTCTGATTATGATGATCCCCTTGAGCAGAACTTGTTGAATGCAACACAATAGTTTTAAAACTACAAAAATTATGAGTGAAAGTTTTTGTATCTAGGACATAAATTCTACTTTTTTGGACGAATAACTAAATCATTGTGAATGCTTCACAGTACTGAGAAAGTGAACATATTGATTACAATTGTGGGTATTTCAATTTATCTTGGAAATATACAAAAATGTACACAAACAATTGGGTACGAACCGTTTTCGTTTCTTTCCCCGGGTTTTGGGTTTACTCTTTATAGTAGTAGCTTCCGTATCATCAGTTTTAATTTCTGAAATCTCATTTTTCTCGCCAGTTTCTTCAGTTTTCATTTTAAAATGAATTTATCAACATTTCAGAAAAACTCGCGTTTCAAATCGAACGATGAATGAAATGAACGAAAAGAATGAATTTTGACAGACGGAGGTAAGTGTTGCCATAATTAAAAATAAATAAGGACTGTTTATATGGCACGGTATTTATTTAAATGTTTAATACCGTATTTACACACTTCTTCGACGGAATTTTGGACGAGTGAAGCGATTTATACCGTTTTGTTTTATATAGTGTTGTCCCTTTGTGACACGTGAGTGGCAAGGCGAGATGCTCGTGGTTCGCAGCGCCATTCGCGTGAGTGTGTAAATACTCGTAGAGGGCGAAGTATGTAAACATAGTCATTTAAACATACGACCACTTTTGGACGATGGCTATTGGGCATATAATTAATTGCAATGTTAGATGGGTGCTGGCACATGTTTAATATTTATAACAGGAGAATATGCTGTCGATTGTACTATACAACTTTACATAAAACAGAACAATAAATGTTAAATATTATTATGTCGACCAAAGTTATATATATTTTACTTTCATTATATAGTTTTACAATAATTCATATTTTTTTACGAGGAGGGGACCTTTGCCCAGCAGTGGGACGATTTATAGGTTAACAAAAAAAAATTAGTTTTACAATCATAAACTCACCCAAACTAATACAATTTGTTCAATTAAAACAATTTTATTTATATGCTTGTACTTATTGTACATTTATTTATTTATTTATTTATTTATTTATTTATTACAACTACAATATCTTTACAGGTATCCCCAATACGATAATGTGTGCACAGTCATTTGAAGAAAAAAAAAGGTAATTAGTTACAAAGTTATATTATAATTTATCATTCTATGCACGAAAATGACAAAAAATATATAAAAAAGGCGCCGTCTCGGATCATGTGTCGTTTAAAGGGTCAAATTATATTAAAATTTATGTTAGTTTAAAATAAATCAATCAAAAAAATCTATGACTGCAAATTTTATTTGCAATCAAATTAAATCATTTTAATTTGTCATGCTTGGAACACTATAAACTATAGTATCTGTTGGGCTCTCTCATTGAATTCTACAAGTAATTGGCTCATGTCTTCATAGCCAGCTATTTCTTGGGCCTGCTGCAATGATAGCCATCGTAGGTCTTGGTGTTCATTGGATAGTGTAACTTCTTTTTCAGGATTCTTTAACTTGGCCAGCCAGTACACAACAATTTTTGCTTTGCCTTTCACTTTGTAGTTCAATGTTTTTGATATATCCTTGTATACCTGAAAATAAATCTTTTAAGAATTGGGAAACTTATTGTCTTTAAGAAACAGAAAGTTAAATTGCGACTTTATAAATAAAAATATTTTTGTTAAGTATGATATAATCCCAACAAAATTATACACTTATGCGATTTAAACACGATAAAGGAATGGTATTTATGCAGTGTTAAACTATGTATAGTGTTATGTTGTGATTGTCTTACTTCCAAATCATTTTCCGTTAAACCAGCTTCTTCTTTAGTTTCTCTCAGTGCAGTTATCCAGTCAGACTCTCCAGGATCAACATGACCTGCAACATCAATTATAAAATTGTACTATGAAATTAATATCACAAAATTCATTTTGTGGTTAAATAATCACAACTTATGTACCTTTAGGAGGAGTCCAGTGGTGTTCGCCATAAGATGTTTGTAACATAAGAAATTGTACCGCTTGATTCACATTTCTAAATATAACCAATCCAGCGGCCCTTGTAGGCGACATAATTATTTAATTAAATTAAAACAATTACTTGATATTTCCCTGCTAAACGAAACAAACATTTGTCAATCAAAATGACATTGACAATTTCAAATTATTTGACACATTATTGACAGTTGGACTCTTGTCTATGGTTTTCCGTTTGCTCAATTTGGGCGAGAACGAAATGAGTTACCGTGGTTTTTATCGTGGTTTGACGTTACGAAAAAAACAAAACTGACCAAAATTCAAACTGCAACGGCGAATAACAACCATTTTTAACGAAAATTGTTTGTTTCCTAGTTCTAATGGTTTCATTTACATTGAAGTAGCAGGCGAGGAGTTCATGAACATACCAGGTGATATAAATAAAGCCCCTGAACATGCTACACAAATGGAAATTCATTCTTACAAACTGGGTAAGTGATCATAACAAATGAAAGTTTTCACTTCCACCTTGGACCAACGGTCGCACCTGATTCCTACGAAGATAATAGGATGAAATTATAACAACTTTGTGGGCGATCTCACATTCTGAGTTGCTATCTAGTTGTGTTAAGAATCTCAAAGGAGTCTTTCAGGTCCCGCGACTGAACGCTCTTCTTCAGTTTCCCGAGGGAAACCATTGTTTTCCAGTGATATACCTAGTATGTTATATGCAGGACCTTCTCTTCATGCGTGCAATATTTTAGAGTAGCCTTGCGAAGTCATTGAGTATCAAACATAGGTACTTGCAAACTTTTGCAGTTGAATAGTGAGATTTTAATTGCGTTAATGCGTTATGCGGCATATTTGACCTGAACCTGGGACCTTTCCAATTACCTATTATTTTCCCAATAGAGCTACTGATTATCTCATGTAGTGTTTTATAAAAATCAATATTCATCAGGGATTATGGCGACATATGTGCCCAGGATTGAGTCATTGTACAGGAAATATTATGTTGGATCACTGAGAGCAATCTTAAGAAAATGACAAGTACCTATTAAATTGTAACACTTATTTACAGATCAACTGTTACTTCAATGAAAGCCCTAAAAAGGAACAATGTGTAACCACAGAATCCATTCTCACCATCATATCCCATTTACGTGAAAACCTAAATTTGGATGAATCCAAATCTTCAATATTAGAAGCACATACAGTCGAGGAGTTTATTCGTGAGAAATATCCGGAATTCAAATTTGAAAATGGAACCATTGAAGCGACCAATGAAGAGGAGGTTCACATCATAGCGTCACTGCTTCTATACTTTGTGTGTGTGACCTCTAAGGATGTGGATATAAAGACTGCTATGTGCAGCAAGCTGGGGCAAGTGGACCAGGAGACCATACTGAAGTTCAGTAAATGTCTCATGGAGTGCTCAGCTATATCTTACAGAGATGTTCAGGCAGCTATAACAGGTATATGTCTATACTGCATTATTATACATTTTCTTGATCCTGAACAGGCCAGACTGAAAGAAATCTCTTTATTAGAGATATGCTCTACTGATGTCCACTCTCTTGTAACAGTGAGTCTATTGAACTTATCATGTACGTACAATAAATTAATAAAGTAGGTATTGAAACCAGTTCTACATCCCAAGATGTCTATGGTTTTTCCGAATTTTCCATCTGAACACAATGTTATACCATAAGTAAGCTACTATATGAAAATCTACCGCACTGTCGCCAATACAAAAATCTCATAACTGCCTTAGTAATAGAGTTGTCTGCATCGAAGAAATTATCTGATTATTATTATAATTCTTTGGGTTTTGTTTGGTGTCTCTTCGTAGTATTCTAATTATCTGATTATGATCAGTGAAAGGATACAAGCCTTCCAGTATCAGAAAGCCTGCAACAGTGGAGCTGTCAGCCAGCAACCCTGCTCTGCACACTTCAGTGAGCTAGGGTTGAGCGGACAGTGTGGGGAAATGAACAAAACTGCCACTTTTATGGAGGCTGTGCAGAATCTCATTAAAATCATCTGGCTAAAAACAACGTCTTTATTCCGGCCTTAATTTCGTATCTAAAGAGCTATTTTTTCACACCCAATTATGTTTAAAGCCTTTTTTTATAGGAAAATGCAATGTTGTCTAAAAATTCAAAACATTATGAACTTTCCTAGGTTTTGTGTTTAAACTAAGTATACAAAGTAACAACCCAACCCAACCCTTTAGAAGCATTATGCAATTAGTGCTTTGTTCCAGTTGAATAATATCAAACTTGCAAACATCTGTCATACCAGGTGCAAACATATTTCGAGGCACGGTTTTTAGACTTTGTATTCTAGTGCACATGGTTCATTTTAGCTGGTAAGAATATGAACAGATGGTTATAACTATATAGGTGTTAGGTGGGTTGGGAACCTTAGCACCAGAAATGAATACCTATACATATGTATATGTAGAATCTAAAGGTCTATTAGGCTGTTGGCTTTATCGAAGCTTCCAAATTAATTACTGTTATTCATAAACCTAGTTAAACCCCACTTCCATTAAATCGTGTTGCTATCCCTTTCACATTTCGTTAAAAAAGGTTAAGATAGAAAGGGACAGGCGGGCCTAAACGGTGGCGTAACTTTAAATGGCGATTATGAATACGCGCCTAAGTTTAGGATGTTTGACAAAGTATAGAAGATTAACTGTTTTTCATCGTCTTTACAAAATAAACATTAAATAGGGATCGTAGTCCAGTTGCGAGTACACGCGGCGAGGTCGGTACGTGGATGGGTTAGCACTAGTGACATTTTCATCTAAGCCCCTCCGTGCCTCGGAAAGCACGTTAAGCAGTTGGTCCTGGTTGCTGTCACTCGGGAGCAGTCGTTAGGCCACGTCAGAGGCCTATGGACCTGAATGACTCTGACAATAGGTTTGGTCACTAAACCACACGAGAAGAGAAAAGAGGAGAAAATGAGAATATGTGAATAAATAATTGAAATTAATATCTTGTCAATGAAACAGAGGCTTGCGGCCAAGACATAGCAGCAGGCGAGACCGCAGCCGTAATGGTCGCAGAGACGCCGCCAGCGCTGCGGTCGCTGCACGGCGAAGTGCGGCGCTTGCAGGCAGCGCTTGACGCTGAGAGATTCGACCGCAATTACTTGCAGGACGAACTGGGAAGGACTAACTTGCGATTGGAGAAACTTCGTAAGTTATTTTAGGACTAATCGAAATGTAGAATGAACTAGCTTCAACTTTACAGGGCAACAGTACCGTATGTGTCATACGACGGGTACCACAAGATGGCCAGCCAGCTTGTTATAATTATTAATAATAAACTACAAAACATCAAATTTACCATCCAACAACCAGAAATGCGAATTTTTAAAAACCCGACTGCAATTTTCACCCCCTTTGATTAATTTTTTATAGCATATGTTACTCCTACAATGAAGACGAATCTAATGACACCTCAATATGTTAAAATCCATCAAGCTGTTTAGGCTACAGGGCTTCGCAAAGAATTATACATACATACACTGGATAAAAATAACCCTCCTTGCGCAGTCTGGTAAAAATTCCCTACTTTGGACAGAACTTGAAAACCCATTGCAAACTGGCCCATATACATAGATGCTCGCGACTAGTCGCGACTGACTGTCTCAACCCGCCGATGCAGGGCTTTAATTTTTATGCGATGTGAGAATACTCCGCCACATTTTCTTTCCTTGTCACAGAGTAAAATAATGCGTAAAATGAATGAGAGACCAGTTTCCCTACCTGAGTCCTATGCCATTTTGTGAGTAATGACGTCAGCGAAGTAGTTAAACTGTCGTACGTAGAGAACATATATCGGCATGACAGGAGAGGTTGAGAGGTCCCTCGCCTCGCCCATGCAATGGTGTAATACATTTTTACTAAGGAAAGTCTGTATCTCCTCTTACAGTAGGTATTTTATTACATTCGACCTATCTCGTACGTTCTTAAAACGATTAAACTACGTCATAAAATGACATGCGTGACAGCGACTGCTATCGCCATCTCTGTTCAACATGTTCATCGCCTCATGATAGCATTTCATCGTTTTGATAACCACAATAGGGGAAGATCGGAACATTTACAAAGACAACATCCAAGTAAAATCGACCAAGTAGATCAACGCGACATGTTTTTCTTTTACTTTTCTAGTAAAAGACAAAGAGCAATGCAAATTGGACATCATGAATCTCAAGGCCAAGATATCCATGTGCTGCGGACAAGAGGCCGAGGTGAAAGGAGGAGATGTGGCTATAGAGAGCACTGCGCGACTGACCCGGCAGCTTCAGGAGTTGGAGGAGAGGCTGGTGACTACTCAGGGACAGTTGGACGACGTGCAGTATGAGAGGGATACGTATAAGGCTAAGGTAAGTTTTAAGGAACTGTTGACGCTTTTCGGTTGGAAAGTTGGTATTTTGAGTTGTCTGGCTGTGCTATATTCGTCAGCCGATTGACGACTGAAGACTGGGGTCGATTTAGAGCAGTGGTTCCCAAACAGTGATCCAAGGACCATCAGTGGTCCGCGAGAGCTCAAATATGGTCCGCGAAAGATTTACAAGACTGAAGTCTTGGTTACAAGCAATTTCACACACTAAAATACAAGAATTCGCTTTGCGATTTCTCGTGCTTTTTCTCCGTAACTTATTTATGTGAACACAGATTTTCTACTTTACTTACAATTTGAAACAAATTAAAGACAGACGGACAACAAAGTGATCCTACAAGGGTTCCCTTTTTTCCTCTTAAGGTTCGGAATCCTAAAAATATTTTTAGAGGCATACATCTCATGTTATCTGATTGTGTTTGATCGTAGGTCGACGAACTAAAACATGAGCGCGACAAATGGCTAGCCGCTAGCCAACAGGAGACTTCTCGGGCAAGTCAACTCGCAGACGAGTTGGAAACCGAACGTCGTAACACGCAGTCCCTTCGCGAGATAGTCACGGAGCTACGGCAGCATCATCAGAAGAACTGTTTGGATTCCAGCCAACTGGAGTGCGATGATCCTGATGCCAGTATACGTTCGCTGAATAATATTTGTAAGTATTTCAATGTTAAGGTCATCTACATAGAGGGAATTTTGACTCAATTCCTGACGTAAATCCTTGCAATTAAGAAGCTATTTCGAAGCAGGGAAACTAAGGCTACATGCGACATGTGACTTGCATAGCGCCTAGTTAGAGCCTCGCGGCATGCACCATCCACTAGCGAAGGCATGTCGTTTCACTTTGCTACTCGGAAGGTGATACATATACCGAAGCTTAAATCAAGTATCTTATTTTGTAAACAAAAACTAAACATTTTAAGCTTTTCTGTGATTATTGCATAGTTACTTTCACGTTATTAGATCGGACCACTTTATTTTCACAATGATGAACAGGTTCGATCAATCAGTTCCTTTAGTGTTACATCATAACAGGTAATTAGACGATCATATTTGTTTACAAAATAAGACACTTGATTTTGGTTGCGGTATACATAAACTACAGGCGTACCTGTTTCTAGCGATAGGTTGATATGATGGGCTTCCTTCTGAATTCCTGGTACACTACTTTTGCTTTCTCTATATTCATCAATGTATTGATGCACGCTCGTTGGTTCGTAGTAGACCGTAGCATTCCTAAAATTCTACATTTTATTTGATTAGATCTATAAAAGAAAATTGGATATTGGAGAAGGTTTTCAGTATGTACTACCCATCGAAAATGGAGCAGTTGCAGTACTGTGAAATTAAATACACTTATTCCTGTTATAATTTCCTATTTTAGCTGTGTGTAGCGAGGCCTGTGCGAATGTGGTGGAAGTACAGCTCGGGGAAGAGAGGGCCAAGATTGTTGTTCTCAAACAACAAATTCAGAGTTTACAGGTAAACTATTCACAGACCTAATCTAGATATTCATAATATCTCGATTTTTTAATCCAATTAACTGCACATAACATTTTTTTAGGATCAATTGAATGATTTAACACAAAAGGCAGAAAATGAAGTGCAGACACTTCAAGGAGTTTTATATGAGAAAGATGATGACATTTTTAATCTAAAACACCGCATCAACGAGGAAATTGAGGAGAAAAATAACCTAAAATCCCATTACGGAGATGAGTTTATCAGATTGAACAATGAACTTAACGAGTTGGAACAAAAACTAAAAGATAACAGTGAAAATTCAAGGGCAGTTATCGAACAAAAGATGCAAGAAATTAAAACTCTTCAGGAAGAGAAACTATCTCTACTACAGAGCCTTTCAGATGAGACCACTAAACTAGAGAACATCATCAAAGACCTAAGAACAGACATTGACACTGAAAAGAACCTTAAAATAAAAATGAGGGACGACTACGAAAACCACATGATGAAATTAAATGAGAAAGTACTTAATAGAAACAATGAACTTGTTGAATTACAAAATAACGTTTTTGAAAAGAGTGAAATGATTGAACAACTGCATTTGGATTTGAGAAAAGAGAGGGAAGCAATGGAGGACCTTGCTAATAAATATCATAGTGATATTGCAGAATTAAACCATGAAAGACGAGATGTTGAACATAATCTGCAACAAAAAACTGAGGAAGCGAAAGAGTTACAGAGGCGCTTACAACAAAACGTTGCTGTGTTTGAAGAATTTAACAAGGAAATAGATGATCTAAAATCAACTAACTCGAACTTGGCAAAAGATTTAGACGAAAAGAATGCCACGAGAAACACACTTCAGACACAATTACAGGATGAAATTAATTACAAAACGCAACTGCAGAACGAACTGCAACAAGTTAAAACTAACTTATCTGAAGAAATTAACAAATTAAATGCAGAATTAACAAACTTGAAGAAAGAAATTCATGATAAAGACAGAATAATATATGCAATAGACTTATATTTGAAAGAAGAGAAGCATACTAATAAAACTTTAACACAAAACTGTGAAACAATTAGTGAAGAACGGAACAAGCTTTTAGAAGAACTTCATGTAAAAGACAACGATATAAAAACCCTCGAATGTAAACTTGAAAATGACAGTAAATTGTTCGAAGAGGAACTCTGTAAAAGAGACGATCTTATTGAAGCTGCAAACGGAAAACTTGCTACTGAAATCTCTGAAAGGAGTTCTCTGCAGAGTACGTTAGCTTCTTTGAAGACTGAGAAGGATAGTCTGGAAGAAGATTTGAAACAGAAGTATGAGGAGATGTTGCAGCTACAAGCAGAACATAAGAAATTGACTGAAATTACTGAGAAGAGTAACGACCGTAAGTATCTTCGTAATTTAAAATGTTTAATATCTGATTTTTTCATGTCATAAATCTAGTTTTAATACTGTTATTTCTATTTTACGATCACCAACTTTTCATAACAATTTGTTTATTATAGTTATCGATACTCTAGAAAAAAGAATAGATACGGAAAATAAGAAATATTCTGAACTGCAAAATAACTTAGAATCACAATCTTCACATATGATGGCCAAGCTTAACGAATCCGAAATAGCTATTAGAGAATACAATACAAAATATAGAAATACTATGGAAGAAAAGGAACTACAACTACAAACATGGAAAATTGAAGTTGAAAAGATGCAAAAGATTGTTGACAGCTTTGGACGTAACATTGAGAAAATGGAGAAAGAAAAGGAGAATTTGTCGCACAAACTAAATGAAGAAATTACATATAAAAATAAGTTTGAGAAAGAGTATCAGAATCAATGTGCTGTGTTGAATAATGTTACGACTCAACTGAATGAAGAAATTGTAATAAAGAATGAGGAAATTACAACTTTGAAGAAGGAAATTGAAACCTTATCTGATTCTCAAAAGCAATGCAACAATACTGTAACTCAACTGAATGAGGAAATAATAATCAAAAACGAAGATATAACATCATTGAAGCAAGAAGTTGCATCGTTGTCTGAGTATCAAAATAAGTGTGCTGAATTGAACAATGTTACAACTCAGTTGAGTGAGCAAATAGTCAACAAAAATGAAGAAATTACATCTTTGAAGAGAGAAATTGAATCATTATCTGATTATCAAAAGCAATGCACTATATTGACCAATACTTTAACTCAACTGAATGAAGAAATATTAACTAAAACCGAAGATATAACATCATTAAAAAAACAAGTCGAATCTCTGTCCGAGTATCAAAATAAATGTGATGAATTGAACAATATTACAACTCAGTTAAGTGAGGAAATAGTCACAAAAAATGAAGAAATAATTACACTCCAGGAGGACGTAGCTTCATTGTTTGACTATCAAAATCAATGTGTTGAATTGAACAAAATTATTACTCAGTTAAATGAAGAAGTATTGAAATTGAAGAAAGATGTTGATTCTTTGTCTCAGTACCAAACTCGGTGTGCTGAATTGAAGAGTGAGATTGTGAAGAAAGACGAAGAATTGAGTGTATTGAAGAAAGATATTACAAATTTATCTCAGATTGAAAGTCAGTATTTGGAATTGAACAATGTTACAACTTTGTTGAACGAACAAATAGTACTACAAAATGAGGAAATAATGAAATTGAAGAAAGAAGCTGACTTGTTATCTGAATATCAGAATAAGTGTGCTGAATTGAATAATATTACATCTCAGTTGAGTGAAGAAATTGTGGAGAAAAATGAGGAAATAAGTGTTTTGAAGAAAGAAGTTGAAACATTGTCGTCCACTGTTGACAACAAAGCCCAAGGTAAGAGTATTTTAGTCGCTGTTGTTTACAATAGTAACATTAGACACTATTTAAAAACTGAATTTGTTTAATTTTTGTTTTTGTTATTAGAAATCAATGATCTGCAAGGTAAAATTTCGTCCGAGATTAAATATTCAGGAGAAAGAAGATCGGAAGTTAAAAATCTGAAAAATAAAATCGACGAATTAACTTCACTCAATAGTGAACTTAAAAACGAGATTGCTACTAAAGTCCAAGGCATGGATGCGCTCCAAAAAGAAAATGAGCAATTACACTTCACTATTGAGGAAGATAATAGTAATCACGAAGTTCTGATAAAGGATAAAGACATTATGATCGAGAAGTTAGAAGAACGGTTTAAAAATACCGCTATTCAGTTAGACTCGATACGTAAGGAGTATGAAGATAGTACTTTAATGTGGGAGACATTCAAAGTAGAAATGCGTGCGAATCTCGAAGCAAAAGACAACGAAATTAATGCATTAAATGAAACAATTAGTGACCTTAAACATAATTTAGAACAACTTGTGCTTACGACGGATAATGAGAAGAAGGAGTTGAAAACAGAAATCGATGATTTGTTCAGAGACAGTGAAATCAAGAGAAGAGAACAAGTCATCGAACTGTTAGCTGAGCTTACGCAATTAGAACGTGATAATAAAGCCCTCGAGGACGATTTGGAAGAAGAGAAGGCAAGTCGTGATGCTCTTGAAACTGAAAATAAAGAGTTGTCGACAAGAGTTGAAGCGTTAGTATTGGTACTGTCCGATGAACAGTCTCAGTACAGTACTCTGAATGAAGAAAATAAAGCTCTTTTAGATGAGAAAATGATTTTGACACAACAGCTATTTGATGAAAAATCAGTGAGACAGCTCGTAGAAAAGGAAAAGCAAGAATTAGCAACTGTTAAAGATAACATATTGCAACAGTTATTTGAAGAAACAGCGGCTAATAGTTCACTTATGGAAGAAAACGAAATTCTAAATGAGAAGTTACAAGAAGAGAATACTATAAAAACTACAATTTTACAAGAAAAAGAAAGTCTAAGTCAGCAATTAAATGAAGAAGTGGCATCGAAGAATGATATTTTACAAGAAAAAGAGCGCATAAGTCTGCAATTGAACGAAGAAATTTCATTAAAGAATACACTTTCAGAAGCGAAAGAGAGTCTATCTCAACAACTTGTTGAAGAAAAATCTGCAAAAGAACTTGTCGAGAAAGAAAAGGAAAGTCTCGAAATAGCAAAAGAAGCATTACAACAAAAGTTAGACAGTGAAATCAAACTGAGAGATAATCTCGAAGAAGTGCATGCCACTTTAGTTCAACAGAAACATGATTTAATTCAAGAAATAAATACTTTGAACATGCAGTTGATTGCAGAAGTATCTTATAAAGATATCTTGCAAGAAGAAAAAATAAAACTTGTTGAATTGTTGGAAGAAGAGAAACTTGTTAGAGGTGAATTATTCAATGAGAAAGAATGTTTATTGGATGAAAATGAATCTCTTAAACATAACATAATAGAACTAAAAACTGTCCAAGAAGCTCTCATGAACGATAAGGAGATTCTGAGTATTGAAAAGGAAACTATTATAAAGTCACTGAATGAAGAAAAAGCTGCTCGGGATGAACTTGAGACGGAAAAGAAAACAGTAACAGATAAGTTGGATGAATTAAAAGAAAAATCTACATTGGAATTGGTCGTAAAACAAGAAGAACTACAAAGCATAGCAGTGGAATTAAATCACTTGAAGTCGGATTTAAAAAGTATGTTTTTGTGTTTACTCCCATAACATTGGCTATGACTTTCATAATACATTTTAGTTTAAATAGATTATTTACAATTATAATCTTCATTTCAGAACATGAAGAATTAAATGTACAAGTATCTTCGGTACTTAATAGCGGTTTAGATAAACTTTTACAGACCATCAAACAGCAGAATATTTACAATGAACTATTGCAGAAACTTGTAACTGTAGAGAAATGTGAAGATATGTCATCAAAGGAAAAATGTGATCTACTTATAAACATTGCGGATACGTTGACAACAGAGGTTTCTTTAAGGAAGAACCTAGAAAAAGCTCTGGAGCATGAGAATAGTTCTCTAAACGAAATGTCTGAGATGTTCAAACATAAAGAGATGCAAGTACATGAACTGCAAATTGAAGTGAACCGGCTTCAGCAAATTATCCAAGACAATAAAGCTGGTAAGTGATAGTTTTAAGTTTTTTCAATTTACAATGTTTATAAATATACTTTATAGTATTATTTTCTTAAAATTGTTATTGGTACATGTATAATAAATTACAGAACTATCAAAACACACCGAATCTCACAACGTATCCATAGAATCTCAAGTACGAGAAATTAGAAAATTGCAAACCGAAAATCAGTCTCTTAAAAATGATTTGAACGACGTTAAAATTCAATTGGAGGTTAAGGTTCATTCCTTGAAAGAAAAGCTTACTGATAATGAGATCCTGACGGATAAACTTAAGAAGACCTATGAATGTCAGATAGATAACTTGAATATGATGGTTACTAAGCTAACTGGGTATTTGAAGGACAAAGCTGTCGAATTAGAATCGTTGAGAAAGGAAAAGGATCGCCTTCAGCATACCGTTGATGATAGTTGTAAAGGTAATATTGAATTTATTGCAAATCGTGTCAGCTATATTGTCTTTACAGTTTTAAGTAACGAATTCAAAGAGTTAAGATTATGTAAAGTTAATAATGTATTTTTTCCAGTAATAAAAACATTAGAAGATGAAGTGAAATGTCAAAAACAAAGTCAAGAGAAATTGATTAGCGACTTTGAATCAGAACGTCTCGTCCTCAAAAACATGGTGACAGTTACCGAATCGGTTATGGAGGATCAAAAAGTGAGCCTCAATAAAGTCATATCGGAACACGTGAAGGACAATGAAACTTTACAACAAGAAGTCGCGGTTTTACAAAAAGTTATTGACACGGAAAGAAGTGGCTTGGAATCAAAAATACAAGAGAAAGATGCGGCTTTCGAAATAGTCTTCAAAGATCTCACTGAACTTAGAAATCAGAAAGAAAATCTGCAAAAAGATAGTGAAATTCAAGTAGAAACGTTAAACAAAGATATTTTCGAACTAGAGGAGGAAGTGAATAAAAAAGTATCGCGTATAGAAACATTAGAATTGCAAAACCACGATTTGGGCAACACTGTGATGAAATATAAAGAAGGTACATAAATATAACTTTGAAACTGCCATGCTTCTATCAATTATTGACACTAAATTATTTATTCATTCGATTTACCAGTATTAATGTTGTTGTAAGTATTGTATATTGTTTTTTTTAGATATAGCTGCGTTGGAATTAAAAGACAACGAATTAAAAATTAAGAAGGATTCCCTCGAGTTTGAATTACTAAGCGAAATAGATAAACTAACAAAAGTATTGAAAGGAGACATAGGGAGAAATGATTCAAAATGTACATTGCAAGAAAAACTACAGACAAAACATGAAATTCATGACAAGGTCAAAGTTCTTGGCGACATAATAATAGATCTTGTGAAGGAAACTGGAGATCTGGATCGAGAGAAAAATGAATTCGTATCAAATTTAGAAAAAGCAAAAATAGATTCTGAAGAAATTAAACGGAAAACTAAAGACGAGATCGATCAATTGAAACAAGACAAAGTACATTTGGTCAATATCATCGAAGAAAACAAAAAAGGTACTTACGTAGGTAGTTTGTTTGCACGATTGTTTATAATAGATAAATAAATCGACAATGAGTTTTAAGATAAGTAATGAAGGAAATGTCACAGTGCCTGTATATGAAGATGTTAATAAAAGCTTTTCATTTTCAGTAATCGCCAACATGGAACAATTGATACAACATGAACTGGATCAAAATCGAAAACTCCGTGAAGTCACAGAAAGCGAAAAACTTAATCTCGGAAACCAGTGTACACTTCTTCAAGAGTATCAAGTGAAAGCTGAGAAACTTCTCGAAGATAAAGATAAAGAAATATCCGCTCTTAAAGAAAACGTTGATACAGTGAGCTCTAACTGCGCTAAACATTGGAATTCTATTATAAAAACATATCAAACGAATGCAGAAAAATTAGAAGAAGAATTGGAGGGCCTGAAATCTCAATTGAATGCTAAAGTACAAGATTTGAAAGATAAACAAGAAGTTATAACGAAATTTACTGAAGATAAGGAGTCAATAACTAAACAACTCATGGAAGAGAGATCAGTTATGGAGAAATATAAGAGCGAATTGGAGACGAAGGCTGCGACTTTGTACGAGTTGAGACAGAAATTAGAAGAAACTAAGAATGATTTGGAAGCTTTCAAAAAGGAAAATGAAGAACTAGTGCGGGTAGTTGGACAACGAGAGACATGTAAGTTTCACGTTAATTACTAAACAATGCTTCATTTATATTTGTAGCGTTTAACTTTTAAAAATAATAATAACCCCCAAGCCTTTCGACACATTACAACATATTGCACCATCGTACACTTTTATTTATGAACGATTCAATCACATTCACTGATAAAAATTAGCTTCATAAGTATTATTGAAATAATCCTTTGAATATTCTGTAAAAGTATTTCGTTAGTTCCTTTGTTGGATTATTTTATCTTTTGGTGTTCCTCGGGGCATCATACTGTGCCCGTTTCTTGACGTTATAGTCTTAACTTACTTTGATGATGATTTGATGATAATAAGCTTTGAATGACCGAATTTAGTGGAAATAATTGACATTTTAGATTAAATACTTACATTATGCTATTTCATTTGTCCCCAGTTGCAGTAGGCAGTCTCGAAAGGCTCTCTAGTCACAAACTCTCGAGTCAGGCCGAAAGGGATCCTCGCGACCTCCATCAGGTTAGCACTCCAACATCTGACCTTACACACTCCTCAATGGAAAGCCTCAAAACCATCACTGACTTAGAAAAGATAATACACGACAAAAACAGAACCATAACTACTCTTCAATGTGATATCACCTACATGAAAACTTTGATGGCCGAATCTGAAAACAAGCTTCTGGACGTGAATAAAGAAGTCGAAGTGAGCAAGGAGAGTTGCCAACAGCTTTCTGATCAATTGAAGAAAATAGTCCATCTAAAGAATGAAGAAATTATGGAACTCAAAAGACAAATAAGCAAGATGAGTGTCACAGAAAATCGCGCTACTCAAATAATAAAAGTTTCAGCTAAATACCAAGCGATGATACTTAAGAGAGTTGCTGAAATTAAGTCCAATACGATCTTGAAGGAACTGACCAATTTCGGTAACACCTCGAATGGTGAGAATGAATTCAGACGTGGACTGAACTCAGGTGCTATAACTATGGAGGATTTAGAAAGCTTCCTAGAGACCACCGACAGGCATTTGAAACGTTGTTCCGAAAAACAACTGACGTTGCAGAAAGAAAGAGATCGATTGATCGAAGTGAACAGGATAAACGAGTCCGAGATTATAAACCTTAAGAAATTTTTGACTGAACTATCGATAAGTTTCAAAACTTTCAGCTCTGTGAAAGACTTGTATACTCAAAAGTTGAGTAAAGTAGTGTCCGTACAAAGAACTGTGAGACGAGAAATTTTGAATCTCGATGGTTTTATAACAGACGCAATGATGTGCAAGTTGGAAAGAGGTTACGCAGCCGTGATGCAGGATTTAGCGGAGTGTGTGATGAACTTGGAAAGATGGGTCGAGAGGTGTATTGCAAGGACGATTTCGCCTGAGAAGATCAAGCAGGCATTCACAAGTGATACGGAACGGACCTCGCTTGCTAACACGAGTTTCCAGAACGCTGGCCTGGAAGTACAATTGGAAGAGTTGGAGAATTCCTTCCAGAAGTTATTGGAGGAGGTGGTACGAGCGCAGAAAGGCGAAGGGGCCAAAGACGCTCAAGCGATCACCGTTATGGAGGTCCGAGCCGAATACGAAGACAAACTCAACAGAATGAAGGCTAAAATGGTCAGTATTGCACCCCTACTGCTATTGATACTGCTCTATCAGGTCGTGTGGTGGTTCTTTCTTGACTTGGAACATTGAATTGTGTGGCTTTTTAAATTATTAGCATTTTATTTGTTACGACTTATGAAGTCGATTATATTTGTTAAATAAAGTATGTTTTAATGGATACTTTTGTTTTATTTCTTTTCCGTAGATTTCAGTTTGTGCTTTAGTGTTCATTAAAACATAAAGGGAGTGTCTGTAGTGTAGTTACATGCTTGTTAGCGAAAAGGTAATAAATATTTCTATATTCCTATGCATGCAGCATGAGTCGCTTTAAATATGCATGATTTTAAAACGTAACAAGTTTATTCATTTCCAAAATATTTCAGAAACAACTCTACCAAGAGCAGATATCAGTTTTCAAAGAGAAGCAGAAGGATGAAATCGCTGCTTTGGAGAGGGAGTTACAGAAGGCCCGAGAGAAATTGGCAGAGTCGAGTCGGGGCTACGAGGAACATATCAGAGCTCTGACCACGGAATTGTGGAGTGTAGGAGAGAAGTTCCTTATGCAGAAAGACGAGGCCGAATGGTTGAGGAAGAAACAGCGCTCCGGGTCGCTTATGTCGCTGCAACATGTACATTCGGTATGTTCCGTTTTTTATTTAGTTTTATTAATGACGGCTTGTCATTTGCCAATTTTATGTTACAGAGTATTTCGTAGTAGTAGTAGTAGACGATGGACTTTGATCTGCTGCGATCCTGGCATACAATATCACTCATACCTGGTCCAATTTATCTAACACCTCCGTACATTATCATGTATGTATTTTTGTAAAGTCCTGCTCTCCTTGAAGAGTTACAATATATCGATTTCCCACTTGCAGTCTGGTCTGGTCGCGCCACAAGAAGTGCCGTCGCGGCCTTCCGATTCGCATTCGCTGCGCTCACTGCCGGTGACAACAGCAACCATCCCTAATCGCGAGAAACGGGACAAGGGTAAGTTAAATGTACTGTGCTGTTATTCATAAACCTAGTTAAACCTCACTTCCCTTAAACAGGGTTCTTGTCACTTTCACACTTAGTTATAAAATGTCAAGGGACAGGGGCCTAAACGGTGGAATAACTTTAAATCACATTAATGGATTTGTTTTATGATATAATGAATGCCTTGATGAACACTCGGGGCATTGTTTTATGATATACTGAATGCTTTGATGAACACTCGGGTTTTATTTTATAACGAATGCCTTAATGAACACTCGGGGCATTGTTTTATGATATAAGGAATGCCTTTATGAACACTCGGGGGGGTTGTTTTATGATTTATTTGTTTCAAGTTTTGACCAACATAACGGCTTGCCCCAAGGCGTAGGACAGTCATACTTACATTATATATAAAATAACGTAAGTACATAAGTGCTTAGAATATTAATTATACTATGCAATTTATAGTTCTTCTCACAATACCTAGCACACTCTCTTACTACACTTAACCAACTATCAGCAAACAAGTCACACTCGTTGATATACGAATGCATTGATGAACACTCGGGGTTTTTGTTTTATGATAATGAAATGCCTTCAGAGGGCCGCGGCCTACACATGTCCGACGAGGAAGGGGAGGTGTTCGACAACCGCTGGCTGAAGGAGCTTTCAGCGACCCCGCGCCGCGAGTCCTTAGCACCACCTGGACAGCGCCTCTCGGAGCTGCGCTGGAGGAACTCGCTCTGTCCGCCGCATCTGAAGAGCTCGTACCCAGCTGAGACGCAGTTCACTCATGCATTGGACGAAGAAGACATTAAGGTAAGCCTACAGTGTCATGAACCTGTTGGTCTTCGTGAGCGGCGCAGAGGTTGGGTCACTAGACTTCGATCGATCCCAGGTTCGATCCCCGGCTAGGTCAGCCATGTACCAATTAGTTTTCTTCGGTTTTTTCGAAGGAAATTTACGTACATTTACCGAGTGCTCTCAAAACGGTGAAGGAAAACATCGTGAAGAAACCTGCATCCCATAGAAAAAAAATGTGTAATACGCCAATCCGCAGTGGGCCCGCGACCCGACCTCCCTCGATGTAAGTGCATGGGGATATAAAAATAGACTGATGATGATGGCCTTCATGGCTGAGCTCGGCTGACTAGAGTAGCGCCAGCTGCCTCGCGTACAATAAGCATTGCGGCCAAATCGCGAGCTCTCAAGAAGGTACCCTTAGTATGTATAACAAGATGGAAGATTTCGAGGGTCGGACTGTGGCCTGTGGTGGTTCAGTTGGTAAGAGCGTGTCACGGAATGACAAGGTCCACGGCTAGAAATTTTTCATCATTTAATTCAAGAAGGTAACTGGTAAGCCTACGGTATATTGTAGGGGGTTTTCGGTATAAAAAAGGAGCGATTGAGCCTACTTACTGTCAGACTTTCTACACGAGCAGCCTGTTGAGCAATTGCATAGAAATCACAAGTGTGGTTGATATCGCAGCTACAAAAAGTGGCCGTTTAGAACACGCGGTTAAGCGTGGCCCGTATGAATTAAACCTTTCATTTTCATGCACATTAGCGCCAGTGTTCCAAACATTAGTTATTTCTAATCAAATCAAATCATTTATTTGCCAGAATACATGAAATCTCAGGATGGTAAATTGCATTGTCCAGTACAGTATTCTACTTGTATACAAGCGTGCAAAGTTTTTCAGTTACATAAGCAATAAAAATGTCAGAAGAAATAAAAATAATTAATGTGAATGTCATGTAGTAAAAATGGCAGTGAGAGGAATTTAAATATTCGGTAACGGTATAGTAACAGCGATCTAATAACCAATTGTATAATTTAGATTTAAATAATTTAATGTCATGTGTTATCTTTAATGGGAAATCATCTTCCAGTGTGTGGCGACTGCAAATGGCGGGCGAACGCAGCGGAAGGAAGTCGGTATCACCGCGTACAAGAAGCCCGGCCCACCTACCCCCAGCAAGCAGGCGGGACGACTCTCGGCCACGGTATGTGAGCTTTTGGAATCATTTAGTTTAGACCTTTTTACTGTTCTGTGCTTCAACGAAAAAAACGAAACTGCTGTAGGCAAGTTAAATTTATATATTGTTATTTTTTATTTACGTAGGTAAGTACTTAATTCAAGTACCAATTAATGATAGGTATTTAATATTGCTCAACAAGCCTACCTATTCATATTCATGCTGAATTCTCTAACCAAGGTTGTCTGGAAGAGATCGCTTTGAGCGATAAGACCGCCAATTGTAATACTAACTGTCCTAGCCTATTTCTTTTGTGTAATTCTTTTTTTGCAATAATGAATATTTATCTTGTCTTAAATATTCTTTAATGCAAATATTAAGTCTATCGTATCTGCCTACCCCATTAGGCGTGAGACTATGTATGTATGCAAATATCAGAATCTCTAACTAAGACGCCATAATAAGCAGTCAAAGAACATGGAATTTGTGCATTTTGCAAAGCTTTGCGCACATGTCTGGCACCAGGGTAATTAGTGTTGCAGTTCGTCTAGTATAATCTAGCAAACATGACGAAGTCGACCTAGGCTGTGCCTGAATAATAATCTTTTCTTTTCAGGTAAATAGTACCCATAATATTACTACAGTAAAATGTGTATAATTTTATACAAGTAATAATAATAAAAAGTACCTATTTACGAAATATTTACATTATAAACATATCGCCTATGTCGCCCCCATGCGGCAGGGTTCCCAGGATTCTGGCGGCATTGCCTCGCTGAACGGCTAAACTCAGCCGTTGAGCGAAGTAAGCGTCAGCCCTGAGATCCCCTGTAGTGAGGACCAGTCGTGTGGATATATTATTAGAAATTATTTTTTGTCCGAGGACCACGGGCCCAATGTACAGTAAATAAAATTAAAACTAAACATAAATACGTCAATTAAAATACATTTTCTTTTAAGGCAATTTAGTTAAGGTCTCTTACTTTTTATTAGCACTCTGGTGCGTGCTAAGCCAGTGTTTCCATGTATTGTTTTTGTGGATATTTTCGTTGAGCACTTGTTACATTACATGTTACTTATACTGGTTACATATGGTTCGTCTTTGATCCAAATTATGTTATCAGCTGGTTCTGAAAGTATTCTCCATCTCCCAATGTTCTTAATAACTAAAACAAATGTGTACTTAGGACTCTGAGCTCCGTGAGTCTCTACGCGTGGACGCGGAGCCGCATGCGTCCCGCAAGACTAGCACGCCGTCCCGGCTTCGCGCGCTATTCCGCTCCTCCAGAAGCGACGCCGTTGATGTGAGTTACTATTAACATACTGGCAACGCAATGTAAAGCTAAAGCTTCAAAAAAGGTCATCTCATTGTCAAAAATGATATGACCTTTGTCAAGAAAGTGCGAAAGTTCGCGCAAATTTAGTTGATGAGAAAACACTATTAAGAGCCTTCATAGAGCCAACTAGCGCCGCCAATCTTAAAAAAATAATATCTTCCTATATAATCAATTTTATTAAAAAAGCTAAAAAACAAAATGTTTATTACGATAAATACTATTTTTCAATATACAATACATGGCGTAATTGCGACAAGCTAAGTTGTAGTTCACAAATGTGCCAAAAACGGCCGTTTTTCGCAATTATGCGAACTACAACTTACCGACATTGAATCACGTTATAAATAAGCATTTAAAAAATAGTATTATCGTAATAAACATTTCGTAAATAGCTTTTTTTAATAAAATTGATTATATTGAAAGCTATTATTTTTTAAAGATTGGCGGCGCTAGTTGGCTCTATGAAGGCCCTTAAGGCACCTGTGGATGTTACCTTATAGCCTGGTATTTGAAAAGTATCGAAAATTAAATGTTTTTCATTATTACTACAAAATAGACACAAATTCATGATCAATTGTGAAATCAAAATTGAAATTATTTTTTTGTGTAATTCCCTTTACTTTGCAATAAAGAATATTTATCTTAATTAGTCGAAAAATGAAGTAACTACAGGAATTTAGAAAAGTTGTGTTAGAAAGAGACAGAAACAGTACACGACGTCTGTCGATCACGCAAGAAATGCTATATTTAAATCTGTGATTGTGAATGCATCTTTAGAACATGTCGTCTACTATTGTGTATCACATTATAGCAGTTAGTAGGTAAGTGCTAATAAGTCGACTATACTCTTTTATTTCATCTTTACAGGGAACCCCTCGCAGAAGATTGAGCAATATTTTCAGAAAGAAATAAGCTGTTGTTGACATTCCTTGCCTTGTGAAACTTATGATTTAAATTGATAATTATGAATAAAAGTATTAATTTATTTTTTACTTGTCATTTATTTGTTTTATATTAAATTTTCAAAAGTACTCGTTTTTAAATGACTTGGCCTTTTTTCCACGAATTCGGTTCTTTTTGATTGTAAGCTCTTAGCTTATTTAATCATACCTTGTAACAATAATTATTTATTATATCGCTCTTCGCCACTATCTTCACAATTATACAGCAGCCCAAATTAAGTATCTTATTTTGTAAACAAATATGATCGTCTAATTACCTGTTGTAACACTGAAGGAACTGATTGATCGAACCTGTTCATTATTGTGAAAATAAAGTGATCCAATCTAATAATGTGAAAATAACTATGCAATAATCAGATAAGTTTTTGTTTACAAAATGAGACACTTGATTTGGGCTTTAGGTATAGGTGTGGTTCTGTCTGTAGTCGTCTGTTGTCGTGGTCAAATCTAATCGTAAACCTAATCGCAACTGTCACTCATATACTCATACTAATTTCACGCCAGTCAACATCGTTTTTAAAATTAATAT
Source organism: Tachystola acroxantha (assembly GCA_963506565.1). Lineage (NCBI taxonomy): Eukaryota > Metazoa > Arthropoda > Insecta > Lepidoptera > Oecophoridae > Tachystola > Tachystola acroxantha. Next base: position 9,032,233 of record OY735887.1, read on the forward strand.
AAATAATAATACCAATTACCTCACATCACAAACTCACAACAAAAATGGAGATTTGGTGAAAATCAAAACGGTTCACAATTCTAGCTAACACAGGCGCTAGGATTTTGAGCACACCACCGAGGCCACAGAGGGTCAGCGCCGATCCCTCGTGCGACCATTCGCGATCGCTGCGTATCGATCCTCAAACGCACGTCGTTCGTCACATTATTACTAGGATCCGACCACAATCTTTCCGCAAACGCGATACCACGTGGCCAGAGACGTGAATCTAGTCCTTCTGGCCCTAGTTTCTCCGTCCATTGACATGCCGTCCCACCTTCAATACGCCAAGAATTTGTAGGTCGATCCGTCCACGGCCGGTGATCGTACACTTCCGACCACTTGCGATAAAGCCCGCAATGTCCATAGGTATCGTCCCGCCAAGAACCGACTCCGCAGTCGAAGTACCACGCGTCTACATGGGAAATTATAGACCGGAGCCCGGCGTTGAGTACAGCACGCTGGTCCGCCCACTGAGACGCTCCCCATAGTTGAACTGCGAACGTGTTCTTGCCAAGACGTTGGAGGTACGAGTTTTGAGTCAAACCAGATGACCACAACATCGTTAATTCGGGCGCGTTCCCCCCATTTGCCCTTTCAAGTGCTTTTAAGGCTTCCATTGTGAAATTAAACCAGAGTTCGGTTGGATTGCTATTCGGTATATTTTTCTTCCAGCACTGCCCGTTTACTTCATCACCTCCGAGGTGAAATACGTCGCTAACGCCGGTCAGTTCTATAATTTCTGCGTAAATTTTTTCCATGATTGTAAGCACGTTAGGGTTTTTAGGATTCAACTGTCCACAAGGTGGTTCGCCGCAGTATGTTTTCCAGGGGGTTGATTCGACGCAGTAGGCTAAATCTCCGAGTCCTGCTACCGGACCCCATTCGAAGGAGCTGCCAACGTGTGCTGGCGCGTCTATTTCTATAACCACTCGAATTCCTCTAAGTGTAGCATGACGGACAATAGCTTTGATGTCCTCAGTTGTGTAAACTGCCGCTGGCCCATAAGCCCCATTCTGAGCGAGTTGCGGGACACTGTTTAATTTCAAAGGGAATGACTGAGAGTCAGTGGCATGCCAATGGAAAGTGTTCAACTTGTTTGCGCCCATAGCATCGATCGTACGAATAATATCTGTAACTGGAAAGAAATTGCGCGCTGTATCCAACAATAGTCCTCGATATCTGAATCTTGGTGAGTCTTCAACACTCGCTGCTTGAAAAGCTAGAAGAGATCCAGAGTATGGTTCCGACCAGATGAGTTGCGATAACGTTTCCAAACCGTTGCGAGCGCCGCAGAACGATTGCGCTGTTATACTTGCTAGAAGAGTATTAAACGTATCATCTGGTTTTAATGATATTTTGTAACTTTCATCTGTATTCAAGCGCAAGCGAGGATCAACATCTTTGTCAATGGATACCTCAACGATCATCTCATAAACGACACCACTCTGTTTTACGTTGTAACTGTATGATTCGAGCTCGAGTTTTCGCAAATCATCTTTGAAAAGTCTGAAAGCGTCTTCCACATGTTCTTTCACCTCCTTTGAAGGTGTTTTAATAATTGCGAGGGTGAATTTATCCGTGTGAACTGCAACCATTGTGGTGGACAGACTGACCCCGCCGGTTGGCTGAGGCCACAGCTGCGGGGAGCCACAGAACATGTTGCATGTAGCCAAAGATTGCACAGGTGTGGAATTTGTAACGTGCACGCGTTCGCAGCTGTTTCTTTGGCAGATCCATGTCCAATGAGGTACATTGTCGCTGGAAAGAGAAAAAACAGCAATGAAATGTTGGATATTAGTTTAGTTTTAAAATGCAGTGCAGGTATGCAAGTTAATTAGGCTTAAGAAACCAAAAAGAACCATTGCGGTTTAGATAGCGCTGGGGTAACGAAACCCGTACTTTCAGAATTTCTCTGCGATTAGTATTTTCAGGATCGTACGTCGAGGTATGCGATGGGTTAATTAAACTTGTCTCTGCTAGATTTAATAACATTTAAAGGTATGTTTATGTCATTTTTGTTATACGAATTATACTTACTCGTGCGTAAACTCTATTACAGGCCCAGTGCGATCTTCTTGTACATTACTCTCTATACTGCTGGGTGTCTTGAAAGTATTGATGAAGTTTATAGGCGGGGGTGGTCGCGAATACAGCATCATTATCATTGCGCTAATTGCTATGAATACCAGCATCAGGCATCGTGTGAGGCGGCTTACTCTGCTGCTTCGTGATGCCCTAGTACTTCGGTCGAAGTCTTGAGCGTTGAGGGACGAAGCCCCTCGCTCAATCAAGGGTTCAGTGTCATGTGAAGACATCTTGGGGTCTTCTATTTGATCTGTAGAATAGACAATAGGTAAATAAATGTGCTCCGTGGTGCTGTGGTTAGGATTATGAAGTTATGGAGGCCCGGATTTGATCTCCAGGTAGCTCATGTACCAATGAGACTTACTTGGTTTTGCCAGAGAACAACAAAATCAAAGACATGTGCAATCCATCAATCATCATTGGTAGGTATGTCCAGTAGTAGCGATTCTAGATACGCTTTTTATTTGATCGAAACTAAAAAAAAAACCTTTACTTTCAAAAGAATGATGGCAATATTTTTAGATGTTGACTAATTTAATTTTACTTTAGAAAACAAATTAGAATCGCTATCAGTCTGCCTGCACACATAGGTACATAAATAAGAAACGAATAACTTACTTTTTACAGAGTCAATTAAGCATTTTCGTGCACTCCATTCACTATCGTTCACGTGTAATAGTCTTTAAATAACAGTTGTTAACTTAATTACAAGAAAATAAAAAAATATTTCACACACAGAAGTCTACACAAACGGTCGCACTGAAAACGTTAGCCTTGAATTAGTCGATTTTATTAGCGGTCATATATACTATGACCGAAATATTAAGAATTTTGGCAATCACAACACAACCTCCTATATTTAGCTAGATTATTATTGTTAAGAACTATTAACACGTCACATATTATAGAGAAACTTGTAAAAGGAATTAAGTACTATGAGAGGTTTCTTCCAAACCCCATGAGGATAATTTTACGTAAACATATCGTTAGACTTAGGGAAGGAAATAGACGTCAAAATGATTACGAATACCATAAATAATGAACTTTCAAAACTCCTGATGTATGTACTTCACCGCGTAGTTACTGAAATTAACTGAATATTTTAATTTAGTGAATACGATAATGCCACGGAAATCATTAGTTCGATATAAATAATTCCAAACATGTTGACTTTTATCTCAGTACATATAATAGCCAAAATGCTCGGTTATTTTTGATTAGATAAAGAATTATCTTTAAAACAGATAGGTAAGCCCTATTTCTGTTGGTTTGATTTCAGTTTCGATATATTGTGGGACCGGATGTGGTAGGTACATACTCGGACTTCTAAAAATATACATCGCATTTCAAATGGGCTATTTACGCGTTGGTACAATCTATATTGCAACGATTTTATGCAGGTTGGTGTACTGATAGTGCACACACATTCTTTTCAGTTGACTTGCATAAGTATTAATTAGAATTTATTTACATATGATTCAGGTATTTTAGTAGGCACTTTTATTATCGCCCGTATTAATTAGGGGATATTAATATATACCTACCTACTCAAAAGATCTATTTACCAAAAAATAACTTCTACAATCCTAGTTTTTTCTGTGAAGACGTGGATTTAGGATTTGATTCGTCGGTCACGATGCCTTGTACGTGCCTGCATATTTCTTATAATTAAATTAGGTATTTATTTTAATAATAAAATAAATAAAAATTATAACGAAATGTACCTACTCTAAACACTTAGAAACACATCATCATCAGCCCGTATCAGTCCACATCGGACGTAGGCCTCTACCAAAGCGCGCCACTCAACCCTACTCTCGGCCCTCTGCATCCAGTCCCTGCCAGCCATCTTGCGAAGGTCATCCCTCCATCTGGTCGGGGGGCGTCCCACACTACGTACGTTTACCCGTTCGTGGCCTCCATTCGAGAACTCGTCTACCCCATCGGTTATCGGTTCTACGACAGATGTGACCAGCCCACTGCCACTTCAGTTTACTGATTCTATGAGCAATGTCAACCACTTTTGTCTTCTGGCCTTATTCTATCTAACAGAGAAATGCCAAGCATAGAAAACTAGAAACACATCGAAACTGAATGAAATCATTGCGAGATAGGAATGAAATAAAATCACAAAACTTGTTTATTTTTTGTATTTCATAAAAGTACACCACGACAATCACTGTAGCACCAAACATTACATACAAATGTACAAAATTGTGCTTCTCCGACCACACTCAATGGTTAACGGAAATTATATTAAAAATACTCGTCATTTTAGACTTAGCGCACAACTACGAAAGTACTGCGAAGACACATAGGCTGTTAGCCATAAACTAGGATTAAAACTCCCTTCCTTAAACCGTGTTTGTTACTTTGACACTTCGTTGAAAAACGTTAATTTAGAAAGGGACTGATAGCTTTCAACCGTGAAAAATAAGTCACATTTATGAGTAACAGAGTAAGTCTTATTTTTTGAACTAAACCGTCTTTAACATTAAGCATTAAAGGATGAGACGTAATAAAAACCATTTTGGTAACTAGTAGCGTAGATTTTTTTTTATATAGACTACATTTATCTCCGAATTACATTTTTATTCACTTGGTTCTTTGCCATTCCTCCGTGGTTGTACACTAGCCCTTATCTAGGGCCTATTCCACTAATTTCTAACAGTGTAGACAACTATAAACTAAAAGTGCAATGAAATAAGCCCTAAAATAGAACTGACAGAAAATAAGTAATCTCACACTTATAATAATTATATAAAAGTTAAATTATTTGATTCACTATACAAAATTGTTTAAAATAACATTAATAAACAAAAATAATTTAAATTGTTTCGAAGACAAATTAATATAGCATTCATTGTACAAAAAACAACTTCATTTTGATTAAAATTAGTAATACACAAAAAAGAAACTACCTACTCATTAAATTACGTTCATAATTTGTTTGTATTCATAATAATTTAAGTCAATAAGGGCCAATCCTATAAATCCCTGTGTCAATACCTCGTAAACCTACGATTATGCAATATTGCAATAGCTAATAAGATTTCGAGTATGATTCTTAATTTATTGATAATAAAAAAACAAGTCTCACTTTCTGATAAGAATAACAAAATTAGGTAGTGTCGATTCCACAATGTCGTGTACTAAATTTAATCGTCGCTAAGTGCCTTACGAGAATGTGAAGGACCGTGGCAGCTTCGATTAGATTTGGCTTCCACAACATATCACACCATTTGTTTAAAATTGGTAATATAAGTAATATAAGGTAATATCAACGCTATACGACCGTCATTTATTTATTCTTAACAGTAGGTATAAAACTGAGAATATTCAAATCTGACGGAACTACTGTACCTACTCATAGGTTTTTGCCCATACATTTTCTTAATTTATATCACCTTCATACTAAGTTAGTCGGCGGATCGAGATTCACACGGTCTGTGTAATAATGAACTTTATACGGTAATGGTAAGGTTGAATATGGCAGTGGTAATGGTAACACATCCTTAACTAATTATGCGAAAAATTGTGAATCTGCAATTGTTAAATAGGTAAGTATTTATTAGACCGAGACTCATAAATTATAGTAGTATTATATTAAGTTTGGATCACGAGCTTAGCGTGAACTCGCTCTTACGGAAGCTGATGTTTGTAAAAGCGAACTCACGTTAAGATGCGGTCAAAACTATGAATCTCGGCCTTATGAGCCTACTACACGTACACACGAAGACAGAGATAAGTATACAGGGGGCCTCAATAAGGTTGACATTTCTCAAAAACTACTGGACCGAATTTAATAATTCTTTTACAGTTAAGTACGTAGTTTAAACTTTTATCTATCTAACAGTGAAAGTAACATATTTTGATGGAATGTGTCCGGTACGCGACTAAAAGAGAGCATGTTATTAATAGTTTAGGCAAATTAGATGTAGGTATATTCCACGGCATTTTAGCTGAGCCAACTTCAGGCCCAGCTAAAATGCTGTTCTCGATCTTTTATAAAATTTAAGTAGATAGGTTAAATTAGAATAGGTTCGATGGGATTGGCATCGTCACAAAAAAAAAAACAGTGAAAGAACTTTTGCAATAGGTCAAGTAGTTTTTGAGCTAATCCAAACCTTAAAAAACTCTCTTGTACACCTTTCTGTGTTCCACCGTACATGCTTCACCACAGTTTTGCCTGCGCAGGTTGGTTTATACACGGAACACCGTGCGTGTAGTTAGTAAAACGGTACCACGCGCCAATCCGCGTGGTGGCCACGTCTTTCCATGCGAAAAGCTTGCGCAAACAAAACTGTGGTGAAGCCTGTACGCGTGATAGATTCGTTGCTCCGTCAGTTCTGAATTAAGTATTGGCGAGTACGAGTAGTTCCGGTTCATTTAATTCCTCGACTAATGAAGAACTTATGTGCTAATGTATTAATTCAAACACCTCATTGAATTGAGTACAATTTGTATTTCGTTCCTTGGCTAACAACACCGCATAAGTCATTTTTACCAACTTTACAGGAGACGAAAAAAAATGCCAACTGTTGAGAGGGCAACCGACTTGCGCGCTGTCACTTCTTTTCGAATTACGGCTTCTGATTGGCTGAAATCTATATCATGTGACCAATGGTTAGACGCGCAATGAGCAGCTCCATCTAACTAAAGACATTAAAATGTGAAAACTGCCAATTTTCGACATGAGCGGTGTTGTAAGCAAAGGGACGATTTGTAGTGTCTTCTCTGGTACACAGAGAAAAGTATATAGGAGAGTCTTAGTACATAGTGTATCTATAATAAATAAGGTTATACTTTAAGTTGACTTTTATTCTTTAATTTATGCCAGGATAATGTGGCAATTAAATGATCTTTTATTTTATTTATTAAGGTACATTTTCTCAAAAAGTACGTGACATATTTTTGCAATTCAGAAACTATCTATTAGAAGGCATTCAAAGTCTCGCGTTTTTTATGGATTGACCAAAACAGCGCGGCCGCAGCCCCATAGACCTGTAACAGGAAGGCTCCCGGGTCTGCCCGCACATGAGCGCAAAATTGCTTCGCGACACGTGTAACCTAGAAATATTATCGACATGGACGCATCTCTTAAATACGGCACCCCTGTCCCCCGCTTCGTCTCTCTGCGCTCATCGTTGACAGAATTTTTCGCGCGCAAAAGACATTGCCACATTTCAATGGAGCTTTGCCCCACCTACAAAACTACGTGACCATTGAAGCTGTACCTATCATTTTGTTGGGGACTTATTACAGGTTTTATATAACATAATCACAATCAGTAGGAGTTGCGAGAGTAGTAGAAAATGATACTAAAATGAATACTTCGCTTCGATTTCATACTATTTTCTGAATTCTTAATTAAGCTGTTTTTTCGACTCGCAACTTGTACAAAACTTTATTTTAAACCAATAATTTTAATAAAAACGGAGATATTTTTATATTTATTTGTTATCTTGTTCATCATGCGGTTGATGGTGGGGCAGAATCTGGTATTGTCATTTGTACCGATTTATTGTCTATTGGGTAAGTGGTATGTGGTGAACGTGCTTGCGTCGACAGCCGTAAAAATTTTACAATCGGTCAAGTGGTTACTGAGTATATCTCAACCTTAATGGGGCTTCCTATATACATGTCTCTGCTTTCGGCACAATAGCTTCGTCTTACACCTTCAACAACACACAATATTAGTATCACTTGTCATAGACATTTTGTGTCACAGTCGATTAATCTAACACTACATGGGACAAAATACCTAATAATTAGCATACAAAACAACCAGTGTATTTACTATAGATACACACGAAGACAGAAATAAACAGGGGCCTCAATGAGATTTTCTCAAAAACTACTGGACCGAATTTAATAATTCTATTACAGTTACATAGTTTTAATTTATATCTATCTAACAGTGAAAGAATTATTGCAATAGGTCAAGTACTTTCGGAGATAATCTCAACCTTATAAACTCTCCTGTACACATTTCTGCGTTGGACCGTACGAGGCGTTACATCTCAGTCCTCAGTACCATTACCACGAGTTTTCAAAGTTCACTCTCTAGCGATTGCGTAAACCACGCCATGACGTACGGGATTGGTCGGATTTGTGTTGCACCTCTAGCGTCCAGTAGCGGAACTAAAGTTCCACCAATCCCGTGCGTCTCGGCGAAAGTTTTATTATACCGCAGCCCAGATCAAGTGTCTCATTTTGTAAACAAATATGATCGTCTAATTACCTGTTGTGACAACACTGAAGGAACTGATTGATCAAACCTGTTCATCATTGTGAAAATAAAGTGATCCGATCTAATAATGTGAAAATAACTATGCAATAATCACAGAACAGAATGTTAGTAGGGTAGTTTTTGTTTACAATATAAGACACTTGATTTGGGCTTAGGTTTACTTACATTGGCAACTAATGGTAATGGTACAGTACAGTCGCTTGTTTAAGACATTGGACCATTGAAATTTTCGTTTCATATCCTAATTGGTATTTTGATCCACTCTTTCATTTCACACATTAATATTTGTACACGTTATATTTCGCATTAGCTATCTTATCTATGAGTATGTACAAAATTTTAACATTATACAGGCAAAAGTGTAACGTAAGTCTGATAAGAGGTTCGTTAAGTATTGGTAACTGAACAACATTTGTTCTACGTCATAGACACTTTTGAGCACGATTTCCGTGTAAGCCCGCACTTACGACTGTCAAATTTATATGAAAACTGACAGTTGCAAGACCGAACTCAAACTCCACTAATACCCAAAACTGTCTATGACTATCGGCCTAAATGCCTCAAACAAGTCACAAATTTTCGGGAAAATGGATTAGTAGTTGTACAACTAAAATTGTTACAGTGACCAATACTCAACCTCTCCTTTTACTTTACATTCCGTATATTATCAATATCATTTATAATGTAACCTCACAATCCAAAGTACAGTCAGTGTCAAAGGTAACTCCGCAATAGCGAAACTCCGTCCCACTAAGTCTTACACGAAAAAGCGAAGTATAAGTAGGACGGATTTTCGTTATTGCAATTCGCGGCGTCGGTGTGTTAAAGGCTAGTAACTGATTTAACACGAAATAATATGATTAGATAAGTAAGTACGTAGCTACTTTTGACGCTGATCTCATAGGATCGTGAACTAAATAATTTATTTTTATTGTGACCTCTATGGCAGTACGATTATCGTAATTTGGATACTCTCTAATACTATAATTCATTTTCGTCGTAATAAAAGTACATTTAGGACTTATCAACTAATAAGTTACCTAATAAATAACAATAACCGTGAAATAGTGCATTTTTAGCTACTTGATTTAGCTAGCTAAAACTACCTATATATTTTTTTGTCTTTTAAAGGGATAATGCATAGATGTCTTAGGACCAATACGTGCCTGATATATCCACCGTCTGTCTGCTTTACGAAAGCTTGAAAGACACCGGTTAATTTAAAATACGTGTTATAAACTAAATAGTAATAATTTGAGAAATATTTGAGTATGTCGAAAAGAATCAAGATCTTCGTAAGTATTCGAGATTATAATTTTAATTTTTTGTATATTATCTAGAGTCTAGAGAATTTTTGTAGGAAAATGGTTGTATAACCCAAAACCCCTTCGGTACCCAGAGACAAATCTAGAAATCTCTTTGATTAAAAGAAGCGTTTTGTATAAATTCTATCTACAGTTTATAAATAACATGATTTTATTACAATACATTGTTATGTTATGTACAAATAAGTATTTTATCACTAAAAGGAGTTGGTAAATTTGTTACATTTTAAATCTTATTCATTAGGTCTTACAGTCAGTGACAAAATGTCGATAAACTTTGCAAAAGACATTTAAAAACGAAACACATTTTCACATATATATAAAAGGGAGTATGTTTATCAAATTCTGTCGCTGATTGTACTTTGGGGTTAATAACAATTGTGACGCTGCGTATAGGTAATTTGCAACCTAAACAAATAATTCCCAGCGATGCTTTGAAGTTTTTGCCGTGGATTGCTAGTTCGGTGATTTAAATCAGGCTATAGTTCTAATCTCTCATTTACTCGATTTCTCGAGATTCGACGACGTGGTCTCTATCGTCTTAAAGCGACCTTTTTACCCACCCATCAGCGCCGCTTCGCACTCAGCTAAAGACATGCGTGAGGATTGTGGGAGCACCACCGCGGCCATAGAGGCGCCGCTCGCACACCCTTGGCTAGCAACCGCGATCGTTGAGTATCAATACGCAAGTACACATCCGCCGCTGCACCCTCCGACCTATCAGACCATAATCTCTCCGCTATGGCTGCAGTACGAGGCCACATACGATCGTCCAGCCCGCCAGGCGCAAGCTGCTCCGTCCATTGACACGCCGCACCACCATCGATGCGCCACGGCTGAGTCTCACTCGCACCTATGCTCGACCCCGGCGGAGTCTCCTCCAACCATGGCCGATGCTCGTATATCTGCTGCCACGACCGATATGGTCCACAATGCCCGTCGGAACTGTCCCGCCACGAACCAAACCCACAATCTAAGTACCAAGCGTCCACATGTGAAAGTATAGATCTAAAACCAGAGTCCAGAACTGCACGAGATTCGGGCCATCTCGATGAGCCCCAGATTTGAATGCCGTAGCGTTTTAAATCTAGCTTCTCGAGGTACGGAGTGCGAGTAAGTCGAGAAGACCACAGTAATGTAAGTTCAGGCGCTTTGCCCCCGTTGGCCCGCTCGAGGGCCTGCATGGCACGCTTCGTGAACTCCAGCCAGAGATCCATGGGATCTGAATCGTTGAAGTGTTGCGCCCAGCAGCGTTCCGAAACCTCGTCACCTCCGAGATGAAAAATGTCATCGACGCCAGTTAACTGAATGATCTCTGCGTATATCTTCTCCAATAGATCGTATACGTGAGGGTTTCGAGGATTTAGTTGCCCACAAGGTGGCTCTCCACAGTATGCACTCCAGGGATCCACTTCAACGCAATGCGCTAAATGGCCGAGGCCTGCGGAAGGCCCCCAGGACCATGCACGACCTACATGAGCGGGCGCGTCAATTTCTATAAGTACACGAATTCCACGAAGCTTAGCTCTATGTACTACTGCTTTAATGTCTTCGGGAGTATAAATTGCTCCGGGGCCGTACGCTCCATGCTGCGCCAGTTGCGGCGCACTATTTAGTTTCATCGGAAACGATTGCGAGTCACTTGCATGCCAATGGAACGTGTTCAGCTTGCAAGCGCTCATTGCATCTATAGTTCGAATGATATCGGTTACTGGAAAATAGTTTCTGGCTGTATCTAACAACAATCCTCGATATTTGAATTTTGGAGCATCTTCTACACTAGCCGCTTCGAGTATCAAAAGTGATCCAACGTAAGGATCCAACCATACTAGCTGTGATAGAGTTTCGAATCCATGTCTCGCTCCGCAGAATGTATGCGCTGCGATGCTCGCTAATAATGTGTTACCTGATGGCCTCAATGAAAGTTTGTAACTTTCATCAGTGTCTAATCTCATTCGAGGGTCACCACTGCCATTTATGGATACTTTTACGAGCACTTGTCGGGGCGTTCCGATGTCGTTGTGTCTGTTTTCTATATTGCTGTTTTCGAGCGTTCTCATGTCGTCCTTCATGAGGGCAAAGGCATCGTTGAGGTGTTCCGTGACATCCCTGGACGGGGACGACACAATTTGAAGGCTGAACCCGTCAGCTTTGACAGAAACAGCTGCTGTGGCTAAGCTAACGGGCCCCGTCGGCTGCGGCCACAGTTGTGTGGACGCACAGAGCATGTTGCAGGTGGGTAGTGACTGCAGTGTCGTGCTTTCTGACGTCAAAAATCGTTCGCATCTATCGTTGCGGCATATCCACGTCCACTGGGGTTCGACGCCACTGAAATGAAAAGATACCAATTTTTAATTTCAAACCCTTTCATTTATTACTGTTAATACCAGGAATGACTCGACAAGAAAAGGCAAAGAAAAGAAGCGTTCGGAATCCCTTAATTAGTGTGATGAACCCTTCATATACTCGTTAAAATCTTAAATTGGCCCCTCAATATCTTCAATTAGTGTCAATTTCATTTCTAGATTATCCCCTAAGCATAGGCATTTAATAAGACCGCGTGCTCCATCATTGGCCCATCATTAGGTAAGATCGAGGTTTTCGAGCTTCTACTAGCTCAAAAGACGACGACGAGAAGGAACTGCACCGCTTGGAGCGTTCTAGTTTTGAAGGCCAAACAAGACCGACTTCGGGCCCCAGTGGGGTGACCGCGACTTCCATCGTTATCGTTCGTAATCGGTTTCAATTTGACACATGGCGCTATACATGCTGCTATGTTTTTGCAAGTTTTAACAAATGACAACGAAACGCAGCAATGTATATCGTTCAAGTGTCAAAAGGAAAACGATAACGATTGAAGTCGCGGTCACCCCCCGAGCCAGCGGAGTATGTAGTATTAATTAATAAGTAGCACTCGCTCAAAATAAACATGGCCTCAAACTTAAGCTATATACAGAGGAAGGTGTCCGTTCTGCTGTAAGTAAGCTAATAATACTCACGGATATAAGCTATGCAGAGGTCTGTGCTCGCCCTGGTCGGTCTGCTGCCGCCAGTACAGCAGCGCGGCAGCGGTGCAGGCCGCAGCTGCCAGCAACAGCATGGCCCGCCGCAGCCGGCCCACGCGGGAGAAGTGCGTCGAGGCGCCGCGCCCCAGCGCCTCGCCCCACGACTTCATCTCACGAGCTGGATTCAGGCACCTGCAGACAAAATCACAATACAGGTAAGACACTTTCGAATGTAGGCGATTGTGAAAGAAACAAACGACGTCGTAATAATCTGAGGGTTGGCTTGACAGTATTGCTTCAGATAGTTTGGAGCGAATGCTTAGTGTGAAGCCGCGCCTCCTGCGACGTGTTACCGTGTTACGAAACCGGTAACATGTTTCGGTAACCGATTTAACAAAGGAAAATTTTACGCCACGCCCCTAAATCGGATGTTAACGTGTTTCGTAACACGTCGCAGGAGACCCTGCTAGGACGCTCTTACAAACGTCAAATTCTATAGGATACTTCTACTTGACACAGGTTCTATCCATATTTTGTCACGAAGAATGTTCTCATAGCACTAGTTGTGCAGAAGGAAAAAAAATCGAAACATGTTTTATAATAACATTCGTAGTTGGTGCATAAGTTTTGTACATTTTAGTACTAAAACATAAAGCACGATTTAGATATAATAATAACACACTAACAAACTTGTGTTGTCCCATTTATCTTCCAGAAAACTCAACCATATCAACGAGTAATCAATCGTACTGATCAATTGCACCCGTACATACCGTGTCATTCTCAACCCTGACATTGGCAGAATCATCGACAAAACGATGGAGCCATAAACATCAAATTGGAATTGGAGCCTATTATTTCGAAAGTAATATAAAGTTATACGGTTGATTGATGATTTGTTCAACCACATCCATCCAACTAAAATATTTTCACTAAAAACGACTTAAAAATATTTTCGCATACGTGTTTACGTAATTTTTGCTACTTGTCCGGTTTTTCAAGCTTTGTTCTAGTCGATGGTGCAATAACCAAGGTAGTCTTGGCTTCTTGTGTAAAATACTAGAATCTCATAAAGAAGTTAAGTAAAGACACGATGTCAATAAAGGCTGTGTCCGTCCGTATCAGGTGAACATTCGTACAGTTTTCGAGAAAGGCGGCGTCTATTTCTGTAGTGAGACGAGTTAAAAAGGCGCTTCCCGACGCTGCAGCTTTTAGGTCACTTCACTCAGTTTACTCCTTTTATACCTAGATCTAGATGCCACTACATATACAGGGAGAATTTAAAGGCATTGCCGTAAATCGACCCTATTGATGTACTCGTATTGGGGAATATTTAAAAGTAAATTAAAATGATAATGATCCAAATATTTACAAGAAAAACTTTGAAACTTGAAAATTTATTTTATTCTCTTTAAAATTTTTTTTTTAAAATTGGCAACAGTAATGCTTATGCAATAAAAGTTAACCCCTAAGGTTATCTCACCTAAGTGACTTAACTCGTGAAAACTCCATTTTGCGCGGTTAATCCATTAACTTTCGGGTAGGTTAAAAGTTTAGGGTCATTTGCCGATTTCTGCATCGACGGCTGAATAAATAGATAGGTGCCAAATTCTTATAGACACAGCAGCGAAGACCATTGTGGCAGTACCACCACAGTTTTACAGTTTAGGCAGTTTTTATTGCAAGAAGAACAGTCTGTTCTTTTCTTACTTACGTCGCTTTGGTTCTGGTGATGGAAAAAATACATTATTTGAATGTTATGTGAGTATAATTAGCAGAGTATTATGTAACACTAAACCAGGTTACCTACGCCCGTAAGTAGTAACTGGGTTTGCAGCGAATATGTACGAAAATTTTCAACATTTGCAATTGGTCTAAGTGGTTGGAGAGTCTACGAAGTTGCATATTTGATGACGGGCTACAAGAGTGGTCAGAATCCTGCAAATACGAGTTAATTTATAATGAACCTTATTCCTTTAAACTGGGAATTCATATTACATTCTAGTAATATTTTTTGCAATTTATAGACGTGCACGAGTCGAGAACATCAATGTAAGCTTGAAATACGATTTCAACTGTTGTGGTGCCAGCTAACATAAACTGTAGAAAGTCCAAAGTGTTGACATGATATGTATTCGACTGTAAAATCATGGGATTTTCACGTATTTCCATATTCATGAGAATTTTTTGGCATTTTTATCTGTCTGTCTACCAGATGTCTGTGTAGACAATCATTTTACCTGTATAGGGATGTCATTGACATTATAGATCAGCTGCTTGATTTGTATGGGAAGTTGATTTTTGTGCAGAACAAGCAGACACTATTTAAAAAAAAAAAAACCACTGAAAATAAACTATCCCCTTTAGATTATTTTTTTTAAACCATATGACACTCCCGTAACCAAGACGAATTTAACGATACCTCATACACCAAAATCCATCAAGCCGTTTGGGCTACAGGATGGAGGAGTAAGGAATGGACATACATGCATACACCCGTAAAACATTACTTTCCTTCTGGGGCAGTCGGGTAAAAGTCGTATAACCAAAATTTGCGCGTTTTTTATGGACATTTCATACATATTGTACCGATCAGCTGATCGATTTGTATGAGACATTACATTTATTGAGAGACGTTATAAATACAGAACACCCTCTCTTTCCGTTACCCTGTATATACAAAGGAAAACTATAATTATGTAAGTATTGTCTTGACCTATAAAGTTTCTGTGTAGCTAAAATTATGTAAGAATATGACAAACAGTACAAAAATAGCCCAAGAATAATGTGCAATGAATATTCATATCGCTTTAATCCATTCTCGCGTATACAATGCGATTTTCTTGCCGTTTCGTTACGACGGAGGATATGAAAAATGCAGGGGCAGAAAGTTTCGCTCAGCAGTGGAGTGCCGGCTGCAATATTGATGGAAGTGGAACTTTGACTTGGGCGTATGACATATTTTAGCTTCGCTTAGGTTAGGTTTGATACGGCTAAGTTCACAGGATATTTTCATAGTAAGCATATTATTATTTCCATGAACTAGCGTAAAAGCGGCAGAGGTAGACCGAGGAGGCGTAGGTATGCCGAAGCCCAAATCAAGTGTCTAATTTTGTAAACAAAAACTACTAACATTTTAAGCTTTTCTGTGATTATTCTTCTTCTTATGGTGCAGTCTTCTTACGAAGGTTGGCTATCATTATGGCAATCTGCACTCTCGACAACGCCGCACGGAATAGATACCTGGTACTCTTGCCGTACCATTGGCGTAAGTTCTTGAGCCATGATATTCTCCTTCTACCTGGCCTTCTTCTGCCCTGGATCTTTCCCTGAAGAATCAGTTGTAGAAGATCGTATTTTTTTTCCTCATTATGTGACCTAGATACTGGAGTTTCCGTTTTTTAATGGTCTTAAGAATCTCCACATCCTTGCCCATTATCTGGAGCACTGTCCCATTTCGGACTGTGATTATTGCATAGTTATTTTCACATTATTAGATCTGATCATTTTAGTTTCACAACGATGAACAGGTTCTATCAATCAGTTCCTTCAGTGTTACATCACAACAGGTAATTAGATTAGATTATATTTGTTTACAAAATAAGACACTTGATTTGGGCTGCGGTATACATGAAGTTATCGATGAATGTCGACAGAGCGAAGGTGGTGTATCAGGCTCGCAGCAAATGGAAAAGAACGGTAGGTACAGTCGACAGCAGATCAATGGTAACACTTGCAGTACGATTTCAAGTCTTACGACGCAAATAATAAGAGCTGTCAAAAGTAAAAAGTGTTACCATTGATCTGCTGTTGACTGTACAATGTGCACACCTGATGTGCTTTCAAACTTTTACATGAATTTTACAATAGCCATTGTATAAAATTTTCAATATAGGTAAAGGATAGGAATTTCTATTACAAAGTATACATAAAGGCCTATGCACATGGCGTATTTTAAACGCGCAGAGAACGCGCGTCGAAAGTCGTAGTAGAACGTAGAAAACGCGTAGCAAACGCAATGCAGTTGACAATCGTGGCGATTCCAGTGTGCCACAGTAATTTTAATCGTTGCAATTTTTTTCCTTCATGGTTGCTAAGCGAGTCGTCCGGTTCACGCTTAGAACTAGTAGGCCAGTCATTAAAGGAGTTGACCCTAGCAGTAACTCCTCTATCTATGAAATTTGGCACAGTGATAGAGTACCATATGTAGATTGGAATTGACATAGTATCCAATAATTTGTAGAAACGGAAGTTAGGTATTTTCAAGGTCAAACTTAAATTACGTGGCATCAATTACAGGAAAATTGCTCTATCCAAAATTCTTTTTTTACAAGTTCTAGTTACCTATAGGCATGTGTTGACAGAATATCCAACCATATTTCCATATGGAAATATATATATTTTAATAAAATGTGTTTTTTTGCCGTAATTTCCAAGGGATAATTACTCACTCCAATTTCTATTTAATTATGTATTTAAAATATTACTTTCGAAAGTAGTTATGAATATCCAATAAAAAATCCAGACCGAAAAGCGTTATCCAGAAATTGACGAAAAATGGGGGTTTCCAAAAATGCTCAGCCCGATTTTTCTTGTCATTATGAACATACTATCTTATTAAAACTGCTTTTCAAGTTTTCCAATAAAAAATGCAGGCGAAGCACAAAATATCAAATAGAGTTGTATTCAAATATTTCTAATCAACGCGGCGGTGCATGCGCCACTGCGCGCGGATCGCTACTGCGGCCGATTAACAACCTTATTCCTATTACACGTACAGAACAGCGGGAACGCGGACGAGAAATTGGACGGAGCGGAGGAGATATTTGGAGATGGGATTCTGTTGTCTACTCATATACAAATAAGGTTAATTGTAGATTAACTCTTTACTAAAGTCCAGTAAAGATCCATGCGGACAAGCGTTTTCTAGAAATCGATGAAAAATTAGAGTTGAGAAAAATGCTAAGTTCGATTTTTCTTATCATTATGAACATATTTACGATCTTAGTCGAACTGTTCTTCAAAGTCAAAGTCAACTTATAATAAACCTTATTCCTATACAAGTAGAAAATATCTATCGCATCGGTAACGTGGACTGGAAGTTGAACAAATATTTTGGAGATAGGATTCTGTACTCTACCTACAGTTATACGAATAAGGTTTATTTTAGGTTAACTCGTTACTGAGTGGTGAAAGCTCGACCGACCTACGCCAACATGCACATAACCATTCTAATCTAGCCCGTATCATCGGCGCATAAGTACGACAACATTTCAAGGTTAGTACGGACATAGCAAAACAAATGGTAACACTTGCAGTGATTTCAACTCTTACGACGCAGATAATAAGAACGGTACTTAGTCCAAAGTGTTGATCTTCTGTTAGCTGTACCTATTAACCTACTTGAAGAAACTCGCCCGCCGCGCGACCGGTTTTCGACGCCCCTCGCCCGCCTCGGGCCCCGCGCTGGCCTGCGCTTGATAGGTATTTCGAAATAATGGTGTTCCGCCTGGATATTTTGTTGGATTCTTTTGAAATCAGGTTATTTGTGGGTATCTCATTACAATTGTAAAAAATATCTGATAGAGTAATTTTCCAGAGATAGTTAAAAGACAAATTCTGTATAATGAATTGTTTCATTTGGATTTTTTTGTTGGATTTTCGTACTTATACTAGAAATAATAATTTGAAGGCATATTAAAAACAGAAACCCGGCGGAGCAATTATCCTATGGAAACTACGGCCAAAAAAGACATTTTATTAAAATACCTACACTTTCGAATTAAAAAGTAGTTTTACTTATGAATGTACAGAAGCACACTAATAAAATACAATTTATAGAAAAAGAATTATGACCATAACATTGTTCCAGAAAAAGATACGGTATAATGTTGAATTTCAATTAAAATAAGTAACTTCCGCCTCGAAATATTATTGGATTCTCTGACAATTGTTCTTAAAAATATGCTATAAAGTATACAAAAAAGTTTCATCGATAGAGGAGTTATTGTTGGGGTCTCCATACAAACGCTCGCCAGAATGACTGGCCTATAGTATGTAGCGGGTTATGGCCTCACTCTTACGCCGTATGATGTAGGTAAAACTTTGACCTATGCTGTTAGTCATAAACCTAGTTAAACCTCACTTCGCGTCCCTTTCACGTTATGTTAAAATAGGTTAAGATAGAAACGGACAGTGTGGCTAAACGGTGGCGTAACTTTAAATCACGTTTATGAATAACAGCCTGATTAATAATAAAAGTTGCGCCTGGGTTTAGGAGTAAACTTGACGGCGAAGAACGCATCACAACTAAGTAGGTAACATTATATTGTTAAAACACGCATGGAGGACGTGCGTGTAAAAAAACGCACGTCCTTTGCGCATTAAAAATACGCCGTGTGTATAGACCCTCAGTAAGGTCGTGGTCTAATATTTTTAAAAGGTGGAGCTAAAACAATATTTCGCTTGAGGGTGTGTGACACGGCAATATGCTTCCCGAAATAACATGTTGGCTTTTTGAAAATGGCGGGAAACGACGGTTGCGAAATTATTTAATAATATTCAGTTCAATGTCTACAGTGGGTGTTTTGTGTTTAATGTCACGTTAAATTAATCAGAAAATGTCCGCGAATGACAGTATGGTGAAGTTATTGGAGAATTGAAGCAGGATCTGAAGTTTGGCGCCATGGTCAAGATTCCCACTACGAGCTCGGGAGTGAACGTGACTGTCGAGCTGCTTCGTCCACAGTGATTGACGCTACGGCGTCTCCTGTGGATGAAGACAAGAAGACGCGGCTACCCAGGGTGATGACGCTACGGCGACTCCCCTGGAGGAAGATGGAAGACTATTATACATTGAATTTTCTATAACATTACATTGGCAAATGACGAACTGTCGAGTCCATTAATAAAATAAATAAATAAATAATAATAACATGTTGTGTGGAATTTTATTATTGCCAGGCTAAACCATAGATAAAATGTAAATAAAAGGCGAATTAGTGCATACAGGATGGCACAGTTGCCCTTGAAACTGGATAATCAGTATCATTAATATAATTTATAACCGATATAAAATAAATCATTAATAAATCGAAATAATTTCTCTTTTTTTCAAACATTTTGTACAGATCAGGCTGACCGTTTTGTATGAGACATTAATTTATTTATAATTGCATTTTTAACCGACTTTCAAAAAAAAGGAGGAGGTTATCAATTCGTCGAAATATTTTTTTTTTTTCTTTTTTTCTTTTATGTAGGTATGTTACCTGATTACTCGAAGACGCTTGGACCGATTTCGAAAATTATTTTTTTGTTTGAATGGGTATACCTCACAGGTGGTCCCATAGTCATCAGGTCAGGATCTGATTATGGGATCATGGAGAAATCGAGGGAACTCTTCAAATGTTATAGGCACATATAAGGTTTTTCATATATTTTCTAAAGCTATGCAAGTATCTACATCTGGTAGTCATCAACTTACGTTGGTAAGCTGATGATGGAAGGTACAACTCCTTAACGATTAAGAGTTGGGGTATAATTCTTTAAATATTATAGGCAAACTTAGGACGTAAATTTTAATCTTTCAAGTTTGAAAGGGTATACCTCCCAGGTGGTCCCATAGTCATCAGGTCAGGATATGATGATGGGATCCAGGAGAAATCGAGGGAACTCTTCAAATGTTATAGGCACATATAACGTGTTTCATATATTTTCTAAAGCTTTGCAAGTATTTACATCTGGTAGTCATCAACTTACGTTGGTAAGCTGATGATAGAAGGTACAACTCCTTAACGATTAAGAGTTGGGGTATAATTTTTTAAATATTATAGGCAAACTTAGGACGTAAATTTTAATCTTTCAAGTTTGAATGGGTATACCTCCCAGGTGGTCCCATAGTCATCAGGTCAGGATATGATGATGGGATCCAGGAGAAATCGAGGGAACTCTTCAAATGTTATAGGCACATATAACGTGTTTCATATATTTTCTAAAGCTATGCAAGTATTTACATCTGGTAGTCATCAACATACGTTGGTAAGCTGATGATGGAAGGTACAACTCCTTAACGATTAAGAGTTGGGATATAATTCTTTAAATATTATAGGCAAACTTAGGACGTAAATTTTAATCTGTCAAGTTTGTAAGGGTATACCTCCCAGGTGGTCCCATAGTCATCAGGTCAGGATATGATGATGGGATCCAGGAGAAATCGAGGGAACTCTTCAAATGTTATAGGCACATATAACGTGTTTCATATATTTTCTAAAGCTTTGCAAGTATTTACATCTGGTAGTCATCAACTTACGTTGGTAAGCTGATGATGGAAGGTACAACTCCTTAACGATTAAGAGTTGGGGTATAATTTTTAAAATATTATAGGCAAACTTAGGACGTAAATTTTAATCTTTCAAGTTTGAATGGGTATACCTCCCAGGTGGTCCCATCGTCATCAGGTCAGGATATGATGATGGGATCCAGGAGAAATCGAGGGAACTCTTCAAATGTTATAGGCACATATAACGTGTTTCATATATTTTCTAAAGCTATGCAAGTATTTACATCTGGTAGTCATCAACTTACGTTGGTAAGCTGATGATGGAAGGTACAACTCCTTAACGATTAAGAGTTGGGATATAATTCTTTAAATATTATAGGCAAACTTAGGACGTAAATTTTAATCTTTCAAGTTTGAAAGGGTATACCTCCCAGGTGGTCTCATAGTCATCAAGTCAGGATCTGATGATGGGGTCCTGGAGAAATAGAGGGAATTCTTGAAATGTTAGGCACAAATAACGTATTTCATATATTTTCTACAGCTATTCAAGTATCTGCGTCTAGTAGTGATCATCTCATGTTGGTGAGCTGATGATGGAAGGTATAACTCCTTAACGATTAGGAGTTGGGGGATAATTCTTCAAATATTATAGGTACACATAGACTGTCACTTATAATCTTTCAAGTTACATACTTACATATTATATATTTACACCACTAAAAAGCAAAAAATAAGTTATTTTTAAATAAAAAAAAACCGCCTTCAAAAAAATAAACAAAAAGGAACTAAAAAGCATAAAATAATTAATTAATTACATCTACATACGAATATTGAAATAAAATATTATTGCTATGTACCTACTAATCTCTTTTAAGTCGGTGCCAAGCCAAATAGGTATATGATAGGGATACGTAACTTACTACTTTCGTCGCCGCCCCGCTCCCGCCCCCGCCGCATCACATACATATAACACGCGCGCGCTTTGGCTTGGCACCGACTTAAAAGAGATCAGTAGGTACATAGCAATAATATTTTATTTCAATATTCGTATGTAGATGTAATTAATTAATTATTTTATGCTTTTTAGTTCCTTTTTGTTTATTTTTTTGAAGGCGGTTTTTTTTTATTTAAAAATAACTTATTGATATCCGTTTTAGATTCTATTAATGATATCGATTATACAGTTTAAAGAACAACAAGGGCGAGGGCTTTCTCCATACAAAATAGGTATTCTTTAGGCTATCTCCATAGAGCGCGGCGTAAATTTTTTAATGCGGCACTATAGTGCAAGATGGCGTATTTACAGATTTTACCGTTTTTTTATTTGGTCGGCTGTACGGTGGACCACAGAGAAAGGTGTACAGGAGAGTTTTTAAGGTTGAGATTATCTCAAAAATACTTGACCTATTGCAAAAATTATTTCACTGTTAGATAGATAAAAGTTAAAACTATGTAACTGTAAAATAATTATTAGAATCGGTTCAGTAGTTTTTGAGAAAACCTCAACCTTATTGAGGCCCCCTGCATACTTATCTCTGTCTTCGACTGTACCTACAAATAATCATTGAAATCAAGCTCCTGTTACCGTGACGAAGGGTGCCCGTACGACAACTTACCTAGGACCACGAGGCACCGCTGAATCACGACACAAAGTCCATGGCACCACCGATCCAGGTGCGAATTGAGACTATTTCCCATGTTTAAAAGAACATGTACCAGGCCGTCAGAAATGTGAACAAATGGTGTCAGTGACGTGGTATACTGATTATTTTATACACGTGCCCGTCTTGTGACGCGGGTTGCTCTCTAGGGAACCGCCACCTGTTCCTAGCTCATGTATTCCGGTCGATATGGAACCAAAGACGGAACGCTACCTTAGGTCATCTAAGGCAATTGAAATAGGTAAATTAATAATGTAGGATTTTTTTATTCAAATGGCTTCTCCATGGTATTATTGTTTCGATAGACCAAATCCTTCAATTCGTTCCGGTCTCTAAATACATCAGATAAATAATAAACGACTACTGAAAATGAATAACTGAAAATCAATTTTCGTTAAACATTTGTGTCTTTTTTATGGAATGCATATTAAAATATTTAAAAAAAAATAGAATGCTATCGCTATAGTCAGTTACAATACAATAGATATTTACCAAGTTGATTCAGTAAATCTTAGAATCTTAGATTAATTATAAATAATCGTATTTATTTATTTTTAAAAACATTTTTATATTATCCGCGGGTTTACGCCCGATCGCTAGTGATCTCTTGCTAAGCCTAGTGATGTTTTTTGTTAATAACTTTTTCAACCCTGGATATAAAACGGCCTAGTTGTAGCGGTGTTGAGCAAGTTACAGTCGCAGACCACTTACCCCATAGACCTGTAATAGGAGGGCGCCCGTGTCTGCCCGCACATGAGCGCAAAATTTACTTCGCGACACGTGTAACCTAGAGATATTATTGACATGGCCGCATCTCTTTAATACGACACCCAACGCTTCGTCTCTATGCGCTCATCATTGACAGAATTTTTCGCTTGCAAATTTGTAAAGTTTTCATGTCTATTGGGTAAGCGGTCTGTGGTTACAGTGAACTGTACCTGGGTATGTCCTTATAATATAGAGTTAGCATAGAGTCCTAACAACCAGTAAAATGTCGGTATAAACCGTCGACTGTACAATGTGCGTCGTAAAAACTCCTTCAATATTCTGCGACCAACCGGCGACCAATAGGAATCAAGTGAGCGCGACGCGACGTGGTCCAACAGGCAATACTACTAGCTCTTATATTATTCAAAGCCATCGATCAGCCGCTCTGGACAGCTTATTATGTAATACCCGTCAATGCTGCAGCCACGTTTAGAAATAGTGGCTAATAAAGTCCACTGGGCTATATTTAGTATGGTTGCGTCACTAAAATGGATGGCTTTTTCGCTTTCAAGGTAAATAACCCTTAAAACCTTGAGGAACAAACTCGGGCTTAATGAAAAATCGCATTTGTTCCGATTTTCCGGTTCACCAAAACTTAACTGACGTTTAAACGATTTAAACTGACAGTTAACTCAGAATCAGTGTTCATGAATGAAACGTCACTTAACTCGCTTTTTAACGGCTGTTTAGCAAATCGCCGCTGTTTAGCTCATGTTTTGTGAACTCGAGCCTTACATAACTGGACTACTTATACCAAGCCGTCGAAGTAGCATAGGTGACAAGTATGGGAAATTAAATATAGACAAAAGGATGGTCAAGTGTGAAAGCTGAATTAAACAGCTGAAAAAAAAGTTACAGACATTTTGAAACGGTGACTTGGCGATAAGACAGTTGACGTAAAACAGTAATAGCAATTGTTAAGTAAGATAGTGACGTCTTTGTCTAGCATCTTACAAATGTATTAAGATACAGTTTTGCTACAATAGGATGCAGCACTACGAGTAATAATAATAATAATAAGAGACATTTATTCATCTGCACAATGTTGTAGGTAGGTACATGGTTGTCTTACATATATAAATAACATAGCATATACAGAGTACCTGCTTAACTTCTAACATTCCTTAATTAAAATATAGAAAAACGAATTTCGGATATCTTATTGCAACCTTTTGAACGCCACGTCATATTAGAAAGTGATGAATGCGCCCTCAACGCCATGACACATGACATTTTGGAATAATTTGACGTGATAACTTGTCGTGATATCCCGATGTGGCGTTCATGTCACGATTTCCCGTTGTCGGCTATGGCCGTCTTTGGCGTTCAAAAGACTGAGATATGATTTGCAGAAGGCAAAAAATAGTTACTATGAGTTATAGCTTGCATGTGCTACAACCCGTATTCGCAGTTAAAGTAGGTATATTGACCAATGAAAGTCTTTAAACATTAAAATAGTAGGTCAGTGCCTCCCTCCAGGTTATTTAGCGGCTACTTACACATGTTTAACACGTAGTCCATCGGTAATCGAAACACTTTACTGCTCATTCAGATTTACACGCATTGGACTATGTCTAGCTAGACCGAAATCGATGGTCAATAAATTATTTAAAAGTTATGGCAAGAGAGTTTAACTTAATAAGCTAGAAATAGGTTAACGAGGTGTAATCGGGACGTGAAGGCCTGAAACACAATTTAAAACTATTTTATTCAGCTTTAAGAATTTTACATAATGTTTATTACGATAAATACTATTTTTTAAATGCTTATTTATAACGTGATTCAATGTCGGTAAGTTGTAGTTCGCATAATTGCAAAAACGGCCGTTTTTGGCACATTTGAGAACTACAACTTTGCTTGTCGCAATTATGCCATGTATTGTATATTAAAAATAGTGTTTATCCTAATAAAGATTGTGTACATAGCTTTTTTAATAAAATTAATAATTGTAAGATATTATTTTTTTAAGATTGGTGGCGCTAGTTGGCTCATGGAAAGCCCTTAATTGAAATTTATGTAATTTTTGAATTGAAAAACTGCCCACTATGTGTCTGTTGCTTTGGCCGTGGAGATTATGGGTCTGTGGTCGTCCGACACTAGGAGAATAGTAAGAGAATTATCCATTCGACTGGTCCTCGCCTCGCGGGACTTGAGAGCTGGTGAGTATTTTGCCCAGCGCCTGAGCCTCGCTATACAGCGGGGCAATGCGGCCAGTGCGCTGGGCACCCTACCGCGCGGGATGGGCCTAGGAGGTGTAGTGTTGGCTAGATTTAGGTAGGTATTTATAATTTTTTTTTTCTAATAAGTTCTGTATTTTTTAAGATTTTGCAATTAAATTTCTAAGTAAAAACAATTGAATTGAATAAATAAATAAATGTTGAGTATTTAGAGGTACATAAAAAAAGAAGATTTATTAACATTTAACAACTAAAGTTGATAAAATCTAGTTAGAAAATGCCTAGATGTAAGTCTAAGCCACCCTAAGCGTAATTAATTACTAATTAGCAATGCGAATAGCATTCCTGAGCCTTGGCCCGCCTCTTCAAAGCGTACTTTAAAAGCATGAACATAAATATCCATATTAAACTGCACTGATGGAAATAGGGCATAATCAGATGATCGTGGTATAGTTTAGACTTAGAGCATTTAAACGAGACTCTCCTTTGTCAATACTAGTCAATAGTATGGTTTTACGTTCATTATTTTATACCTTTAACGCTTGTACACTCCAAGATGTATTGATAATCGAAAGAACGACATAGACTACTCATCTTGATGACAACCTGCAGTAATCATCGAACAAATGATCGGTATAATATATCATTCAAGGTTTTCGGTTCCTACAAGACATTATACTCTATAAAATAATAAAAATTCTTTATTGAGCCGAAATACTTATGATATTATAACCTAATACAATAGTGAGTACTGCTAACAGTAATTTATACAACAGATCATAAGAGAGATGAGGTCAGGCTATACAACTAGGTGTCGCTGCTGCTCCTACACTAGGAATCCTGTGTTGCAGGTAACAGCATCCTTCCGGTCACTAATCTTATGATGTTGCCTTAGCTGGTGATTTGTACTTAAGGCGGAGCGTTGGGCAGTTTTTCTGTGAAGGCTACGGCAGTAACTACTGAAATTAAACGCCTGATAAGAAAATTATGTCAATCTTGGGGTGTCTATTTAAAGACTGATGAATACCGATACACGATTAGACAAACTTCGCTCGATAGAAAAAAATCCGAGAGCTTGTTTTTAAAAAAATCTGATTTTTGTTGGAGTATTTTTATTTCCCTGCCAAAATTCATCCAAAATTCATAAAAATACGAATATTGAGGCACTTGTGTGCAAATACTGTTAGGTGCAAGCGTGTAGTTGAGTAGAGAGGTGTAAGTAAATATTGTAGGTATAAAGTGTTAATGTGGAGATGATATAATGGGTATTAACTCTTCCTTTAGAATCGTGTTCAACTTTTTCTATGGTAAGGTGGAATAGGTTTTAGTAATATGCACATCATAAGTAACATTTTAAACAACGGCGGGCAGAAAATTATACTTGAAGTAACTTTTCATAATCGTCTCTCTTTTAGAAGCTCTAGGTTCCGGAAGAGGTTGAAGTCAACTTCACATTGTGATAAGTCGATGACGCGTGCTCCCCCGATGAAATATGGATCGTAAGATTATTACCAAGGCATAGGATAGAGTACATACTTGTAGTTCACTATCTCTACTAAGAAAGTGACTCGACTCTACCCGACCTTGTTCCTATTCAAATTCATTCACAATGATTGCTATAGTTTACTGATTGTGTTAAATAGGTCTACTATTTATACAATACTAAGGTTGGTAAGGTTGACATGAGAAGTAACTTTGTAACTATTCAGGAGAGCTGCACGCAAACTATCGCTAAACGAAACATATTGATTCATTATCTATGTGAAAGTTTAATTTTAGTTATCAGTTGACATTTTCTGCAATCAAAGCGTTACATTAAGTCTAGCAATGTTTCGTTTATATAGGTAATAATTTATTAGTTTTAGTTAAAACATCACTGGCTTGCGTTAACAAGTTAGTTTAATGTACTTATGGGTGATTTTAGCTGTATAATACTATGTTGGATAATAACTGATGTTCCAATATTAAGACAAACTGTTTGTTGGAAACAACTCTGAATAACTTCAAACAAAATCACACATAACATTAATTTAAACTTCACAGAACTTTGGCATCATGTTTCTTCAATATTTAATTCCGTCCGACCATAATGGTCTATGGAGAGAGCCTAAAATATATTTTGTATTGAGCAGGTCTCCACCAGTTGTCATTTTCACTCTCATACGTTAGAATGATACATCTGGTTTGATCGACTTCTATTTAAAATAAAAAAAAGTGAATGGTAGAGACGCGAAAAATTGTCATTCAAGAGTGGAGTCTGCGATGTACAGTGTAACACAGAGAAAGCAGTACAGGAGAGTTTTTAAGGTTGAGATTTTCTCAAAAACTACTTGATCTATTGCAAAAGTTCTTTCATTGTTGCATAGATAAATAATGTATTATTAAAATGAAGTACATAAATGTAATAATAAAATCGGTCCAGTAGTTTGAGAATATCTAAATCAGCTCCTGCCTGTATTATCTCTGTGTAGGACTGGCGACTGTACTCAGATTTTTTTTTAATCATGTTTTAAAAAAAGTGCGACTGTACCTACGTATGGCTAACTCTATCGGCGGATCCTTGCTTCATGGTTCCAATGTTGTGGAATAAAGCCCGAGGTTTACTTTCGTGTAAGTCAATTTAGGCGTCCACCCTTTGATTGATTACTCGCTCCGTTATCTAGGGTTGCCAGATTGGAATTTTCAAATTACACCGGATTGATAATTTTTCTCCCCAAAACGATGTTTTACAGAAAAAATCCCAAATTTTTTTAAAGATAAAAATAGACTAAGTATATAGATGAGACCACTTGTCAAGAAGACACATAATTACTTATATTAATTATATTTAACAAAACAAAAGGATTTCGGAGTCTTCTTCGGAGACTGTGTAGTGTACCTAGACTTTTCTGAGTTGAATTTTAGCAGTCGGTCGGCTGCTTGTTTGAGCTTTCGCCACAGGCTTTTAAGCCATTCTCACCCTTTATCATGTGGTCAGGGTCACTAAATTCCCTAACTTGAAAACTTTTTCCCCAACAGCCTAATTTCTCCCCAAAATTGCGAAAAAAAAACAATCTGGCAACCCTGCCGTTATGTTATGTTGGTTCATCGACGTCTCGCCTTTGTGTCCAACATAATGTTGGATGTAAGCACATAACATTATAAGGGTTCTAGGAGGGTCCGATATGAGCGATGACAACAATCCTCCAGATAGATGGTTTTAGTTAGGATTCTCGCCATACAATGGGACGGTAAAAATGGGGTGGGATTCTGAATAATAGTAACGCGTTGTCACAGACATTTGATATCACAGTTTGGGAATTCGAGTAGATTCGCAAAGTTGCTTTAGGCTCTTCTTTTTTAGCATACCGCAGCTTACTCCTGGGAATAAAGCCTCTCCATAAATCCCAAGGTTGTCTGGTCCACACCGAGCCAGAAACTCTCTTTATGTCGTCGGACCATCTGCGTCGGCCGGTGGTCTGCCCACTTGCTTTGTGCTCACTTGGAATAAAAGATAACCCGTGAAAATGTTATGGAATTTTCATGGTTAAATAGTCGCTAACAATCGGATTAATATGCCTTCGGGCCTAAGACCGATAGTCATAGATAGTTTAGAGCAAGTTCATCGTGAGTTCGCTGTTATGACTGTCAAAATTGTATGTAATCTGACAGTTGTAAGACCGAACTCAAACCCAGTTCGCACTCAAATATGACTATCGGCCTAAGAGTCTTGGAATAAACCTGTAAATCGTGATTTAGAAACGAACCTTAGTTGAACCATAATGATTAAGTACAAGCCTACGTCAGTAGACTTGATATAGGATGATGATGATTACAATGAAACAGATCGAAGAAATAGCCTACAGTTTTACTGGCTCGCGTGCTATAAGCTTAATTAATTCAGCTCAAATTGTATTTAATTTATAAATGTTGCAGAGAAGAATTACGTTTAATTAAATTTGCAAATCATACAGTAAGCTGATTAGTAATTTTCATAACATTATTGTTTTTCTGATATTAAAAATAGTACAGTCGATCAACCCACAACCATTGCAATCTAGGCGACATAACATAACCTTTGTGTAAAGCACTACGCACTATGCACTCTACGCCGCGGTTATAGGGTGGAACACAGAGAAAAGTGTACAGGAGAGTTTAGGTTGAGATTTTCTCAAAAAGTACTTGACCTATTGCAAAAATTCTTTCACTGTTTGATAGATAAAAGTTAAAACTATGTAACTGTAAAATAATTATTAAAATCGGTCAAGTAGTCCTTGAGAAAATGTCAACCTTATTGAGGCCCCCTGTATCCTTATCTCTGTCTTCGTCTGTACGGTAAAAGATCATTTGGTTCTGTAATAAACGTGACGTAACCAAGTGTTCCACAATATCCGAAGTGTTCCACAGTAGCCGAATAAATGAGTATGAGTACCAGTATACTCACCGTCAAAACTAACCAATTATAAAGGTTAATGCTGACGTAAAGTAGACCGATATAAACCAACGATTTACGTTTCGGTTATTTAATTACATAACTCGATGTTTCCTCGAAGCCCGATCGTTTAAAAGCCGCAGGAACAGTGGTGCGTCATTGTACGTACATTGTAGGCCATTTATTTAATGCATTGTACGGTCTAACACAGGCAAAAGTATACAGGAGAGTAGTTAAGGTTGAGATTTGCTCAAAAGCTTGACTGATTTTTTACACACCGAAATAAATTAGCTGCGGTTGTTAAGTATTGCAAATACAACCCTTACACTTACTATGGGGACTGCTAATTTTGCTGTTTGTTTTCCTAGCTAGTTATAAACAATAATCAAACTTAATTTTGTCTATGTTTACATCATTTTGAATGGAAAGTTCGATAATCTAAATAATCAACATCAGCCTATTTATATTGCCCCACTGCTCGGGGACATACCTTCCCTTACATTAGAGGGAGCTCGGGCCATGATCCGCCACGTGGGCCTTGTGCGGATTACCGAATTTCACATGCCTTAGATTTTTCTTCTTCTACCGCATGCAGTTTCATCACGATGTTTTCCTTCACCGTTTTGAGAGCACTCCAAAATGTACGTAAGTTTTTCCGTCGGTAAAAAACGAGGATAACTCATTGGCTGTCCTGGCTGGGAATCGAACCTGGGACCTACATATTGCAAGTCCATTGAGCCAGCCACTGAGGCACCGAGCTCTCCAATCTAAATAATAAATGGAGAAAATTTTCGTCATGACCGGGATTCGTACGAGGTGAGTTTTCTCCATTTATTATTTAGATTGTCATTTCGCATAGCGCATATGCAAGAAAATATCCAAATCTTATTAAAATATAAAAATCGTTGCACGGAAAAAGACTTGAGATCAATAATAATAGACTTTTCCAGTTAACAGGGATTATCTAGCTAGCAGCGGGAAAATCCTTAAAACACTCACAGTAGAATATCAGTTTAATTAAAATGCGCGCGCACAGGCGCACAGCTGCCGCGTGCAGGTTTCAGATGAAGTGCGGGGGAAATGTCCGATGGTCGTTAAAACCGTTAGACTCGAGTAATGTCATCACTTCATCAGCAATAACAATCGCGAAATCCATCTGTAGGTAAACTGAGAAAATCACGGTAATCGGACGCAATCGACGCGAGGAGGCGCTGCTCGTCAAGAAACGGAGCTATGCTGTTAAAATCGTCCTAACTATCCGCTTGCAGGTAGCTTCAGAAAACGTGCAACGTTACAATCTAACAATTCTTTTATACCCGTACGGCATGCCTGTCCATAAAAATAAATGCAATAGTACTAAAGTTCTACAATTCCCATAGACTTTTTATGCCATCAGGCACACCCTATCTTTGCACTGTTAATGAGTGTAGGGGAGGTTCACGTTTCAATTAAGATAATACAAACTCACTGACCGACATTAATTGCAGACTACGTGTCTGTGAATAGACAAACAGAACAATAACTGATACCATGTATATATATATTGGTTTATACGAGTACGACAGATTATTTACATTGATTCTGTGGGGTGACCGCGACTTCCAATCGTTATCGCTTTCATTTTGACACATGGGCGCACATTGCTATGTTTTTGCAAGTTTTAACAAACGACAAAGAAACGCAGCAATGTATATCGTTCAAATGTCAAAATGAAAACGATAACATACCCCCTTACATTGAAGTCTTATAGCAGTATTACTTTCATAATACTTTGTTACTTCGTACAATGACGACCTTAATGAGCTTACTTTAAGGTCGTCATTATACGAAGTAACAAAGTATTATGGAAGTAATACTGCTATAAGACTTCAAGGTAAGGGGGCATAACGATTGAAGTCGCGATCACCCCCCTGGTTAGTACTTCAGTAGATAGAAGTCTATACCGCAGCCCAAATCAAGTATCTTATTTTGTAAATAAATATGATCGTCTAATTACCTGTTATGATGTAACACTAAAGGAACTGATTGATTGAACCTGTTCATCATTATGCAAATAAAGTGACCCGATCTAATAATGTGAAAATAACTATGCAATAATTACAGAACAACCTATAATGTTAGTAGGGTAGGGTAGTTTTTGTTTACAAAATAAGACACTTGATTTGGGCTTCGGTATAACTATGTATACGTATGTACATTTCATTTCATATAACGTGCATTTTGTACCTACAGTCGAAAATAGAGAAATAAGGTTGAGATTTTCTTAAGAACTACTTTACCGATTGTAAAAAATGATCGTAAATTGAAGATTAATTACAAAAAAAACTTAACTGCTTTTTCTCATAAAATGTATCCTAATTTGACAGTCCCGTGATTAAAACGACTCTACGGACTCTTACAACTGCCATACATACACTCAAAAAGCTCCTCCTTTCGGGAGTCGGGTAAAAATAATACATTTATAAAGCAAATCAAATATTCTTAGCTCAAAGTATAACTCAAGTTTATAATTCGTATGGGACTTAGCACAAGACATTGAGGTCAAATGTTGAATAAAAAATCATTTTCTATTTAAAACTAGTTTGAATTGAATGACATGATTTAATTGCCTTTATTAGAGCTTTTATTCTGTGTTCTTAGTATGCTCTTATTTATTTAAATGACCATTATACCACTAATTTGGTCAAAGGTTATAAACAAACTTATAATAAAAGTCGTATTGTGAACCATTGAGCCAGGGACGTCACATCTTCTTTTAAATTAGATTAGTTTTTTCTTATGTAAGTATTTTGTAATGTTAAATTTTATTATTGTTAATAATTAAATATTTATCATGTTCAAATAAAACTTTTAGTTTTTACTCGACTGCCAAAAGGGAGGGTTAATTTTCGGTAAATTTAAGGATAAATTTCGTTAACGGTGTAGAATAGAAAGAAAAACGTATGGTATTAACATTTGCTAACGAAAAAGCGTTTCTGTTAGCGTTAATGAAAGTCAAAGCAGTTAAAGTTACGCCACCGTTTAGGCCCCCTGGCCCTTTCTATCTTGACCTTTTTTACCAAAGTGTAAAGGGAACAACACGATTTAAGGGAATTGAGGTTTAACTAGGTTTATAAATCATACACATACAGCATAAGTATGCAATTATAGTTGCTACCATGACCGATCAATAACCATAGAATATTTATAAGTAAATAATTCCTTATCATATCTAGGTCAAATGTATATTCACAACTGCAATACTTAAAACATAACCCTCCTTCTTGCGCAGTCGGGTAAAACGAGGGTATCCACAATACCCTGACCATATTGTCATTGGACGGAGGCACGGCATCGCGTGATGGTTCCCTATAAAATAATACTGTGGACTCTACGTACGTACCTCAATGTCGTTTCGGACGACGGGCTTGTCCATAGGAACTAGGTGACCTCGTGATATACCATTAAGGTTCAAAGATATATGTAACCAAAGGTAATTGTGCACCTTACGTAGGTGTCTAGTAACTGAGCGACGAAACGCTACTGATTTCTGGAGTAACAAGGAACTCCCACGTTGGGCGCCAATATGCAAATATTTTTATAGTCTCGGAAACTGTGTGACAAAAAATCTCAGTGCGTCGCGTATCACTAAGGACGAGTCTTAGACAGTTTTGAACACTAACTCGGTGTGAACTCGCTCTTACGACTATCAAAAATGTATAAAAACTGACAATTAGTGTAGAACCGAACCCAAACTCTCTCATACTCAAAACTTTCTGTGAATACCCATAGAAAATAATATTTGGCCGCGATTCATTCAGTCAAAAGTCATAGCATTTTGACGGTTGTAAGACCGTTTTCACTCGAAGGCTTACACTAATGTCGAGCTCAAAATTGCCTCTGAATTTCGTTCTAAGAGAGTCAAAGTCAGTCATTGTAAATCTTTGTCTCACAGTTAGTTCCTTCTTGGCAGGATGTTATAGTTCGTGAGTGGAATTATTTATGCATTTTTATTAGATAGGTACGGAATTCTGATGCCAATCAATTGATTTTAAAGGCCAAGCAAGATATACTCGTAAATTATTTATTACTGAATAGTTTGATTAAAATACTAACTATATTACCTACCTTTGATTAACCCACTTTCACTTTTCAGTGTTAACATAAATAGAATTCACTGCACAATGTTTTTCACAAGACAATGTTGTAAAATGAAATTCCAATAGCTATCACTATAAGGAAACCGTAATCTCGAGAGCACTCCACTTATCAATCAGACGAGTAAGTACATACATAAATAAGGAAGTACGTTTACTCTCCGTCTATAAATAACCTTAGCTCCAAGTTAAATTTCCTAGTTTCCGTCGGTGCTATTGGCGGCTAAGTTGGCGCAAATGTTTGTGGCGAACATTGGCCAAGCTAGGCTTTAGGGCGGGCGGGAGTTCCGCTTTCACTCCGCCGTAGATCCTCGGGAAAGCAGGCCGCGTCCGCTCTCCCTAGAGGCAAAGTTACCACTTCACTCGCGATCGACGTAAAGTGACATTTACTTTGAAATTGTCGAATTGAAAAGGTAAATAAATTATGTTTGCTGATTAGTGTTTGGTATGCATTTTAAATACATAGTAAATATAGGTAACGGGTTGCTGTAGTTTGTTTTTGTGGTTTGAAGGAAGTGTTAATTAATTGAGGTTTTTTGTTGATTACCTATATGACCTATAAAGTAGTGGGTTAATTACGTTTTTACAAGTCCATATTTTATTATATTTTGAAACAAGTTACAATTAGGCTGTATTATCGCTGAGAGCGATGACTCCTGACAACTTTCAGGTAGAGGATTTATTCTTTTGGAAAAGGTAGTTCAAAGTGCATTGACGTGATTGCTCACGTCTAATAAAAGTTAACGCTACAATATAAGGGTTAGGTGAGGCTGTACTTTTAATAAAAATGTGTGTTTATAACGAAAAATAATGTTCTGACTGTCTATAATTTTATATTCTAATAAATTGTATATTTTGGTGGAAAAAAATACAATATTTTTTTTCGAAGAGTCGTAGAATCATATTCTTCATTCATTCATATTCCGTTACTGAACACGCTCCCTTCGGCTACCCTTTCCGTTACAGCTTTGTATTAAGTAGATATTGAAATAATATTTAAGGTTAGTGTCCTAAAACCAATGTACAATATAAATCATAATGATTGATGATTTCCAAAAGCAGGAAATAATTTAAAATTCTGTGTCATCACGATACGAACAATAATATAAAAAAAGTGACAGACTATATTTTGTTTCATACATTGATTTGTATCAGGCGCCTAGTTAAGGTGTAATATTCGGCCTAGTTAAGGTGGATGGAGCATTAATAATTCCCGTTCCTGCCACCTGCGCGCCGGAACATTAGGCCAAATTAAGGGCTAACTCGTTGTGGACGAATGAAATGGACGTGATTCACACGAACTATATGTTAAGGAAAAATATTTCACCTTAATAGGGTGTCGTAATGTTATGATTTTTGTGGACTATTATTAGATGCTTGATATTAAATTACAATGGTAATAAAAAGCCACCTCCTATTCCAATAATATTATAAATATTAAAATGTGTGTAATTTGTTAGTTATTAGGCCTCCATGCCTTTATAGATATCGGCATCAACCGTATTTATCTCAAAGATATTTCTCCAAGTTGACCCTCAATATTTTTCCTGCCCAACAAAGAGGAAATGGGCACGTTGCCTCGATGCGACGCGCTGGAAGACATATTTTATCTTTATTTTTTATTGTAGTTTTTATTATTATCAAAATATAAAGTATTTTCAAAAAGTGGACATCTCGCCCGCGGACCACATACTGAGCGGGCGACATGTCCTCAACCCATATTTTCTCGAAAGTAATAGGCAGTTTTTAAACAATTTTCAATAAGGAACAAGTTAAAAAACTTAATTAAATTCTGAACTTTGTTGACAATTAATATGATGCTATTGATTAAAATATTGAAAACATTGACATTTGCAATTTCCAATTTGTCTTAAACATTCCCGAAGGGTGCGGAATTTGTTACGCGTCCATTTAATTAGAGTTATTGTTGTTCTTTCAAACGCTCCACGAATTCCGAACGAAACTTTTCACAGTTAGATCACGCGCCATTCAACATCGAAATACCCTCAATTTCGTCGCCGCATTATGCTCCGAGAAACTCAATTAGACTAAATGTAAAACCATTTCTTAATTTAAGTTTCTGAACGAATTATTTAGAAATTTGTTTTAAAGATGGCTGGAAGTACAATATTGCACATTATGATACATTTGGAAACTTATTCTAGGTAATAATATACCTAAAAGAATGCATGGATGGCCTTATGTGACACCGCGAGGAATGTATGAATGTGTATGTGTGAATAGAGTTTCTCTATAGGTATTTAAATCTTCAAGCTAAAAGCTTATACCAGAGAATGTCTACCACATTAACCAAGAGATGGAATCAAAATTGCGACGCTTGCGATGCACTCTTATACGAATACTCGTGAGATTATAGTCTTTCCATATAAATAAAAATGTATTTTATTGTTACAGGATGTGCTCGAAATACATAAAAGAGAAACCAAGCTGATTAAAATAACTTCACTGAAACTTTCGCGAGTTCGTAGAGTTTTGCAAATAGAGAAAGTGTTTGAAAAGTACGGGGTCTGGCAGTAGCCCGTGGACTATAGGTTACAGTGGCGCCTGTGGACTGTAACGTAAAGTAGCGCCTGTAGACTGTAGGTTACAATAACGCCCGTGGACTGTAGGTTACAGTAGCGCCTTTGGACTGCGGCAGTCGCGTGGTGGTTGACTGTTACTGCAGTCTCGTTGTGTGGACAGTCGTGTGGTGTGGACTATTGGTGGCAGTAGCGCGGGTTGGTGCCGCGCGGAGCGGTGGTGGCTTGCTGGTGCCGCTGGTGGCTAGCGGCGGGGCTGGGCGCCGTCGGTGCGCAGCGCAGCCCGCTCGGCTGGGCCATGGGCGGCAGCACGCAACGGCTGGCGGCCATCGCGGCCATCTCACACGCGAGGCACTACAACCACACGCAGCCGGAGATCACGCAGACAGATGCACCGTCTTACAGTGTCAATGCACTCTTCATAAGGTTAGTTTACAGATATTTTAAATGTTCTACAGACTTGCGTATGTCATATGGTCAGCAAAAATGTAGGTACATTAGGTACTAGTGCTTTGGAAATTAAAAGAACATACCCTGCCCAAAGCCTGTGCACGACACTGATACTCGTGTCTATACAGCTAACAGCAGATCAAGTGTAACACTTTGGATTTGGACTGGTCTTATTATCTGCGTCGTAAGATCTAAAATCGTACTGCAAGTTGTCTGCTGTTGTCCGTACCTACATTTATACGTATTATATTTAACACTTTGACAGTCCCCATACAAAGGCGGCATTGTCTAATGGGACCCACATGTGGTACCGGGGACTGCTCATATTATTACGGGAAGATTCAAATTGTATATAAATGTAAGCAACTTTCCGTGGTACGAATCAGGATAGGAGACTTAGTGGCATTTTCGGCAGAGATCCGGAAAACATGGTTCGAACATTTATTATATATTCTATATTTAGGTAGGTATATGGCGGTATAAGTAGAAAATCTCATCCATGTTCCTGTTTCGAATTTTTCCGCTCCCATTGGAATCCCATTTGTCATTGATTTTGATGGATGGGTCCAACACTCGCTTTGTTACAATATGCATACGAGTACGTGACTTTCGTCGGCTTCGTAAAAACACATTAAAGCCCAAGTCGTATAGCATAAATCAAAGATTTAAATCGTATCTTAGGTATGAATTGTTTTTTTTTTCAACACCGTCTCAGACAATTTAACACAAATGTTTGGCCACGTTGCGTATTTCCAGCATCGAACGAAATTATACTGCGCATTGACATTTAAGTAAAATGTCAACGCGTAACGTAATTTTACTCGCGAACAATAACGTTATATTATTACAACAAGATTACAATATTCCGAGAGAACATGAAAGCAGCTGTTTGATACATCTAAAGATGGTTACTGACTTGAGCGTTCGCTTATAGTTGTAATACATATGACTAGGTATATATTTATTATTATATTTAACAACAAAATATTTAATTAAAGACAGTATTTTTTTTCTATTTTATTATCAATTAAGGAAGTATATAATTTACAAATTAAATCTAAACTATCTATACCTACAGAACATGTAAAAAATAAAATTAGGTAAGTATATTATTCTCACACATCTTTGGGTACTGTCGAAATCCCATAATGCGTAACATTTAGGACTTTGTACCATTCTTCAAGTGTCATTGATGTGCTGTTGACTGTACGAAATCGCTGACCCCGTCGACGGGGAAGTCGGTTTCCGTCATGAAGGAAGTAACGGCCGGGCCTATGGAGTAAGTCAAATTTCATCGCGAGATCGCTCGAAACATTACAATTATTTTCGCGTCTCCACTCCACTCCCTTATATTTTAATAGCTTAAATTTTCAAAAGACGTCGAAACTTTAAAAGCAGATGCCTCTTTCTGAGATATATGAGAGTGAAAAAAAAATATACCGCTCCGTCCGCCTACGTAACCGGAGTTTCGTAACCGGTTACGTACGAGGCTAATTTTTTCTTTACTCGAAACCACCCGCCACGCCACTTTGACTTAAATTTCGTAAGCAGTTACGAGGAAGGATTTTTCTTCTTTATATATGATGGTTTTCGCCATTTATATGTTTCGGTACATACACAGTCCTGGCGATACATTGTGTCGCCCAAAGCAGATTAATCTAAAGTTAAAGTAAAATCTAAATTAGGAACCGCCAATTAGATTGCTTCGATTTCAAATGCTCGCACAGCGCAGCTAAATGAAGCGATCTGATTGGCAGATTTCCACAAGCTTTTAGCACAACATTGGACATGGGCAGCCAGCCTTACGAAGTAATCTCCCGACACCCAGATGCACCGTAAATTTTTTATAGATATATCACTCATTGACGCTTAACCAGTGATTTGAAACTACCCACAATAAACCTAAGCCGGGAGCACCTCGTAACGGTTTTATTCCGTTTTTACGATGATAACAAGACGTACTTCAGTCGTAATTCATAGGCATCAAGATTTTGATTCCTGGAGAACGAGCCGCCCGGTCACCCGTTATCTTTTTTATAGTTCAATGAATTCCTCAGGAGGACATAATCTTTCTTGGATTTATTGAAGAAGGGTAAGACTTGGTACTAATTTTCACTGCAGATAAGTTGTACTTAGATATTTTGATTAGTATTATCTTTAAGGTGTCGTAGAGGTTGGGCACCATCCATATATTTTCTTCGGAATGACTAAGTTGTATGCCTTATTTTATGATGAGATTAAAATTTAATTTTTCCAAAAAATTACAGACCTGAAGTAGTTTTCTAACTTGACGTTTTTAACGAAGTGTGGAAGTGTGACAGTAAGGCATTAGGTATATGGCATAAGGTCCTCTGGGAAGCCTTCTAAACCGGAGGAATCCTCGGGAGGTTGAAAGTTACTTTTAGTTGTATTGTAGCTAAGATCCCTTTGAATTTATTCATAAATTACATAATAATCCTGTGAACTAAAGTATTAAAGTATGAAATAAAGGACAGTTTCGGAAGTTTAGATACAAATTCCCAACTGAATCACAGCACTTAGAGGAGAAGCTTAACCAGTTTCAAACTAGCGTTAATGTTAGCGTAAACATTCAACATTTGCTTCTTAAGGATTTTGCAGAGAGGTCAATTGCCAAAAAAATATATACTATTACAATTTGCACATCACATGCTTCTTTTGGAGGGATTTCTATGATTTTGTTCATCATCAGTCTATTTATAGTGCCCCACTGCTAGGACACAAACCTTCCCTTACATCGAGGGAGCTCGGGTCATGATCCACCACGCGGGCCCAGTGCGGATTACACATGACTTAGATTTTTTTCTACGGCTTGACTTGACTTAGCTGTTTTCATTCACCGTTCTGAGAGCACTCTATCAATGTACGTAAGTTTTTCGGTCGGAAAAACTGAGGATAACTCATTGGTACATAGTTGCCCTGGCTGGGAATCGAACTTAGGTCTTCCGTATCGCAAGACCATTGACTCAACCACCGCCACCGAGCTCTCGATTTTGTTCATGTTTATTCTATTTATGGTTTTCAATGAACATTTAATTAAGGCTTAGGCTCTTAGGTCACAAAATGGTCATCCTATTAAATAACAATTCCTTATCCTTGAAAGTTATACGCTAGGGACGTGCCGCCCTACGAATAGGCTTCACGTGTCGAATTAGCTTGACGGATACTCGCCCCGTTACAGTTACTAGTTACTAACTGTTACTTAGTTACTAACTAGATGTGTGCAATCAGGACAGTTACGTAACTGAGAGGAAACTTGGGAGATTTCTGACACTTATAATTGTTTTGAAAACCGGATTTACCGACTAGGTCTTGTTACATTTAATTTAAGTAATTGATGGTTCATTTTAGATTATTTTTTAAATACCCGACTGTCCAAAGAGTAGGGTAATGTTTTTGGGTGTACTTATGCATATATGGACTCCGCCCTTGTTGTCACTTTAACTCTCATTCAGAAAGAGGCACCTGTTTTCAAATATTCGACTTCTTTTGAAAATTCAAACGCGAGACGCTAAAGTGACAATGCCAGATTCTGCCCCACCATCAACCGCAAGATGTACAAGATAACGAATAAATGTAAAAATATCTCAGTTTTTTATTAAAATTATTGGTTTAAAATAAAGTTTTGTACAAGTTGCGATTCGAAAAAAACAGCTTAACTAAGAATTCAGAAAATAGTAAGAAATCGAAGCGAATTATTCATTGATTTTGTTATTCTTCTATAGGAGTTGCGAGAGTAGTAGAAAATGATACTGATTATGACTATGAAACCTGTAATAAGTCTAAACAAAATGATAGGTACAGCTTAAATGGTCACGTAGTTTTGTACGTGAGGCACAGCTCCATTGAAATGTGGCAATGTCTTTTGTCATTTAAGAGTGGTTTCAGACATGTACATATGGATTACTCCATAGGGCGCTCCTTGCTTCGTGTTAAACGCGTACATTCGTGAAACACGCCAATTTATTTGTGTTCATAGTCAACGGAGTTACAGCCTTGAAGGTAGGGATTTCATTTGTATACAGGTCGGAGTATACTCGCATATATACGTTCTCATGACAGGCTATAATTATGACATTTCTAACTTTTATTATACAGTAAACAGAAAGTATATTACGAAATCCGAATTAAGGTTGAGATTTTCTCTAGATCTATTCAAAGGACTGTACAAACTCTTTTACTTAAAGATACTTTAGAGCGATTCTAAAGGATTTTAAAAATAAGCAAAATATTTTTTGAGTAAATCTCAACCTATACTTTTTTTCTGTGTGATACCGTACGTATTTTTAACAGACTGTCCCAGAGTCCCAGAAGGAGGGTAATGTTTTTCGGGTGTATGTATGTATGTCCATTCCTTCCTGCCATCCTGTAACTGTAAACGGCTTGATGGATTTTGGTGTATGAGGTATCGTTAGATTCATCTTTATTACGGGAGTGGAGTGAAAAAAAAATTAATCAAAAGGGGATAGTTTTTTGCAGTCGGGTTTTTGTTTTTTGAAATAATATTTTATTGCATAAGATTTTATTGGTAAATTTAAAAAAAATAACATGTATGTCTACGAGTAATTACTTTCTTTCATCGGTTTGTGTCCAATCGTTTTTTAGTTATTATAATCAATGAAAGTTAATGACTTTAGGTGTTCAGCTACATCCTGTAGTTTTAAATTCAAGTAGCGTAATGGAGCTAAGTAGCTTAGTTTGTATAAATAGTCACTCGACGTTGTCGTACGCAAATATTACTAATTGGACTTCCAATATTTAATCACCAAATATAAGGTATAAAGCCAAAACTGAGGTTATAAATCAAACTAAAGATACATTACTTCGCTTCTAAATGACATTGAGAGATTTGTATGGAGCTTTGCCCCACCTACAAAACTACGTGACCATTGAATCTGTACCTATCATTTTGTTGGGGACTTATTACAGGTTTTATATTGCATAATCAATAGCAGTTGCGAGAGTAGTAGAAAATGATAACAAAAACAATGAATAACTCGCTTCGATTTCTTACTATTTTCTGAATTTCTAATTAAGCTGTTTCTTCGAATCGTTTGATGTACAAAACTTTATTTTAAACCAATAATTTTAATAAAAAACGGAAATATTTTTACATTTATTCGTTATCTTGATCATCGTACATGGATAATGGGGCAGAATCTGGCATTGTAATTTTATACTAGGTAGCCCCATTGCTCGGGCATCTTCTCTTACATCGAGAGAGCTGGGGCCATGATCCACGCGGGCCCAGTGGCGGATTGGCAGATTTCACATGCCATAGATTTTTTCTTTTTCTACGGCATGTAGGTTTTATCACGATGTTTTTCCTTCACCGTTTTGAGAGCACTCCATAAATGTATACGTAAGTTTTCTGTCGAAAAAACCGAGGATAACTCATTGGTACATGGCTGGGAATCGAACCTGGGACCTCCGTTCCGCAAGTCTATTGATCCAACCACTGAGCCACCGAGCTCTTTAATTTCATTATCTAATTACCTTAGCATGTCTATGAATCTGAAAGTAATTAAAATTAAGTTAACTAGCAGTCAGTATAGTTTACTATAACAAAGTGTCAAGATATTTATAGCTGCTTATATCAAGTTGTCAGCGTTATCTTGGTCACGGCACCAGTAACGACTAAACGTGGTTTTATCAAG
This sequence comes from Tachystola acroxantha, assembly GCA_963506565.1. Taxonomy (NCBI): domain Eukaryota; kingdom Metazoa; phylum Arthropoda; class Insecta; order Lepidoptera; family Oecophoridae; genus Tachystola; species Tachystola acroxantha. Next base: position 9,075,039 of record OY735887.1, read on the forward strand.
CCTGGGTTACGGTCTGAGACGGGCGATAGGTGCCTCGTTAAACGTGTCAGCTAATAGCTTAACCTTAAACACTTTATAACATGAAGCAAGGAACGCATTATGGAGTAAACCATATTTACATCGCAGACAATTAAGTGCTCCCGCACACGGGCCACCGGCCACCGGCCACAAAACGCCGCCACTGGCATATTTCCTGTAATTTTCATACATTTTATATGGACTCGCCGCACACGGTTGTCGCCAGTGGCGGCCACACGCTACAAGCTTCTTGCTTCTCGTGGCGGCGTTTGTGGCTGTCGCGTGTGGCCCGTGTGCGGCGACACTTAAAGTGTCTCCGCTACTCAGTTGTTTTCCCGACGTATGAGACTGAAAGTGACTTCAATAGCGGAGGTCTGTGTCCCATAGAGAATATACTTTAGGCTCTCTCCACAGAGCGCGGCCGATTTTTTCCTTCATGAAGTTTCCGTACTTTCACAGAGAAGACCCCCCTTACACCTAATATGACATAGAGGAACCATCATACATAATCACGCATTTCATTGATGGGTACGCCGACACCAGCTTCCATCTGTTGAAATCCTGGTAGCCTTACTTAGAAATACCTACTCAATTTTCGCTTCATCCATCCATTTATCAATGTCTTCATGTAAGAAAGTAGTACGTAATATGGCATTTTATCGAAAATAAGTAAACGCAATAAAATGTAATTCACGACCGTATAAAATTGGCTAGTTACTGCTAGTTATTGTTACTGTATGCTAGAATTCGTTAAGCAATCGTATGCATGAATGTGACGAATTTAATACAAACTGAGAAACAATAAAATTTACCGAGACAACAGACACAAAACTTGTGTTAGCATACTTAATTAAATTATACATGCAGGAGCACAAAGGACCGATACTAAAACAGTTATTCACGCTACGCCAAGAACTTCATACAATGTGGTCACAGACTTATATTTATCTTTGTGTAAGTTAAGGCAAATTAAACTTTTTAACGCGTTCATTCACACCGTAGAAAATGGTTACTAAAGCAATGTACGAAACTTATTAAGATCCAGTGACGTAGTATAGTGCAAAAAAAAAATTTGCACAAGGTTTTAATTTCAAACAAGGGTTATAAAAAATTGCCCAAATCTGAGCGAACAGCGCCGCCAGTCTTAAAAAAATGATATATTCTTATATAATAATATAAATTTTATTAAAAAAGATATGAGAAGTAGCTTTTTATTACGATAAATACTATTTTCCAATGGGTTTGTTTAGGTTAATTGACTCTTGTTGACCTGCTTTTTATATGAAAATTGAGGAAAAATAGATTAGGACATTTTTTTTAACAAGAAGAACCCTTACTACTACATATGTAGCATCGTGTTTTCTGTTAATCTAGTCCATTCTCCGAAATTAAAAATATTATGCCCCTAATTTTGTGTATGACGCAAGTCTGACGTAGTATACAAAGCTTATTTTACTTATTTGTACCTTGCCACTCTAATTATTCTCTAGCCATGTAAAGTGTATTAACACACTTGTACCTAGTTACCTAATTATTATTAATAAAATACAGTTGGTTCGTTATACAGTGTGGTTTTGATCTAGTAGTCAAGATCAAAACCACACACTGTATAACGAACCAAATGTAATTTATTAAAAATATTTAGATAAGTAAATAGGTACAAGTGTGTGATTTGGACCTACGTAGGCAGCGCTTCGCTGCGATATTTAAAAAAAAATATTAACAGCTTTTTTTAAATAGCAAATTTGTTAAAAATAATAAAAACACAATTTTAGGAACTATAAAAAATCTCGCTGATAAAAAATACTCCCTGTACAGGTTTTCTGTGATGTATGTACCTCTTTTACTCTCTGACGTAATGCAAAGTCGCGAATTGGAATTTTTCACAGCACCTCGCCGCTCGAATTAATCCCGAAGTCAGATTACAGGCTAGCCGATTTATCGGGTCGACGCGATGGCTCTCGTCGATAGCTTAATTAACTACTTGCTATCTAGGCGGGTATTTAGGATAGTTAGCTGATAGCAGATATTTAGCACCGTAATTGGAAATATTGCGCCGGAGCGGGATGTTTTTACAGTGTTAATCAAATAAAGGTATTCATAAAACAATAAAAATTAAAAATAAGTAATAAATAATAAATTTGTTTAATAATAAATTTGTTTATTGTCACTTAAGCATTTTCACTTAACTATATTGGTGAGCGCTAGCTCCCACACTAGGATTCCCTGTGTTGTGGGAGACTAGTCTCTCCCTGGAGTACAAATAATTACAAATGACAAAAAAACATTTAGCTGGCGATAAAAACGTATGTGTGTGTGTGAGGGTGTGTGTGTAAGGGTGAGGGTATGTGTGACGGTGACTGTGTGTGTGTGTGTGTGAGTGAGGTGTATGTGGGTGCGTTGAGGAAGGGTGCGTCATGGTGAGTGTGTGTAAGAGGGTGTGTGAGTGAGGTGTATGTGGGTGTGTTGAGGAAGGGTGCGTTATGGTGAGTGTGTGTGATGGATATTATATATATATATATATATATATATATATGTATGTATGCCTAGTTTTAGTTTTTGTATTAGTTTATTTTTATGTCAATTTCTGATAGCTTAGTTATTAGGTACCCGATATTGTCTCTTATTTTTGGATTTTAAGTAGCTCCTCTGTGTTGGAGTACCCAAGACCAATAAGCCATTCGTTTATCTTTCTCTTACAGGTATATCTAGTGCAGTCTACGATGGCAAGGATTTTGTTAGTTTTAGTGTAGATGTAAGGGCCTAAGAACATATATGATCGTTGTGCGAATTTAGTTTTAATTCGCGTGTTAGACCAGGTTTGTAATCGTTGTGATCTATTGGATACAGTCATTGTGTCAGTGGCAGTTTTGTGGAAACGGAGAATTGAGGCTAAGATATATAACTGTCTAACAGTAAGGGTTTTACATTCCTGATACAACAGATCGGTGGGATGCCTAAATGTTTTTTTATAGGAAACTTTTAATATAGCACGCTGAGCCCGTTCTATTCGGAGGAGATTACTTGTGCAAGCTGCTCCCCATGTTGTGACACAGTAGCCGAGAATGGACTGACATAGGGCCATGTACGTTAGCTTAATCGTATTTTCATCAGCCACTGATCTCAGTCGTTTAAAGATAAACAAAAGCTTCCTGACTCTTCCACTGAGAACCTCAATTTGCTTTCTCCAGTTTAGCCGGTCATCCAGAATTACTCCGAGATATTTTATATGTTTAACTTTTTCCAGTGTTGGACAAACGCAAGTTCCGTCATCCAAGTGGCTACATGTGTGCAGCCTTATGCTAAGATTGTCGGGGGCTGATGTTTTTTGTGTGATGGAGAAACAAACATATTTAGTTTTTTGGGCATTTAGTGTGAGTAGGTTCATCTGAAGCCACCCCGCAACCCTTCTCAATCCTTTTTCAGCTAATTTTGAGACAGAATTCCAGGATTTTGCATGGAATATAAGTGCTGTGTCATCCGCAAACGCTAGTACAGTGGCTTGGGCCAAATTCAGCAAACATAGATCGTTAATATATATAAGAAAGAGAGTTGGCCCAAGCACACTGCCCTGCGGGACTCCGAAGGAAGGGATTGCGTATTCGCTGCGAATGTTTCCCATGCACACTCTCTGTTTCCGGTTTGTAAAGTATGACTGAAACCAGTCTAGGGCTAAGTATTATAATATTAACCTAGAAAATATAAACTAAACTAAAAACTATATATACAATAGGTCGGTTGAACTATTGTGATCAAATTAAATATGTGGGTAGAATTTGGATTACGTACGATGTCAAGTTTTACATGTCCCTAATCTCTAATGTTAGTTCGCTGACGGCTGTGGGGTGGGAGTGCTTGCTGACGTCATAAAAAATATTCTACCATTACGTATTAATGCAAGTGTGCCTCATTGACACGAATACAATTGTAGCAATTCCAGAGTGTCGCATGATAATTTTAATGGTTATCCTAATCTTATGTCATATGAGTGACAGTGATAGATGCGATCAGTTTTAGATTTAGTTAGACTAATTCAACAGCTGAATGCATACATCACGGCTACGTAAGGTATTGCATAGAAATACATAGAAACCAGTAGGTAGGCGACATGTTGTCAGAGTCTAGCCTCTGACGTGCCCTAACGACCAGAACCAACTGCGCTCAGATGAAAGTGTCACTAGCTCACCCATCCAGGTCCTAACTTAGTCCAACGTTGCTTAACTTGTACGATCGTTTTCAACGTGGGTACACTGTACTACGAGCCCCTATGTTTAGGGTCACTTATAACCTTTCAAAACGATGGGTTCTTCATTGCATATAATAATATTGTATATGTTTTCCAGCGCCACAATATGCGGTGTGCTGGTTGCCGTGTGCGCGGCCTGCTGGCGCCGGGCACCCTCACCGGACAAGCCGGACGAGGGGCTGGAGTGCCGCGGGGTGTACACCGTCAGCACAGACGACAGGCTCAACCAGGTATGTGGCCTCCAAACAACAACCATAACCAATCGCACGATCGCCTGTCGGATGTGTTTGACTTTTCATATATTTTGTATCAGTCAGCTGATCGATTTGTACGATACATTATTTTTATTATTATCTCTTAATTTACACATTCTAATTTAATATATTTATACATTTCAAAAATAAAATTAAAAAAATATATAAATATAAAAAATAGCCACCCGCCCGCCGGCAGTGGGATGCATGTATTATTATAATTGTTATTTACATGATAAATTATTATTATTAAGTAGTATCCTGAACACCAGCTTACAATACCTTTTCGGTTACACCCGGTATAGTCACATTGAGAAGTTGCGAAGATAAATTGGCCATTTGTTAAATGACTCCTGGCGCCTGGCCTTTAATTACTTTATTATAAAAAAAACCGGGAGAACTGAAATAGCAATATAAAAATTCCAACTATAACGTGATTCATCAAAAAAACTATCGACATTGCCTATCTTTTCTAATTGAACCATGTAAACTTTTTTCGAAATCTGACTTTAATTAGAGTACTATGATGGTTGTGCCAAAGCAAGCGACACATCGACGATTACAAGTTATATGGAGCGGCACCCCTCCGTCACCTATTGTCGGTGGTTGATGGTGATTTTCACCAAAGAATATATATTTTTACATACGGTTACCATAATATGACATAATGGTGAGGTAAGCATGTAATAGTGAAAATAGTGTAACATTGGATCGCTTATCTCGTTATGGAATGATAAGTGCTACGCGTTGCTACGCTCGTAGCCAAATATGTAGAACACTTCTACGTTGGCGTAGCTAAAGTGTAGGATCTCTACGTTCGTAGATATTACAGAGGAAGATTTAAAAATATCGCTTGGTCGATTGTTCGGACTAGTTTTATCAAAACATTTTACAATGGCAAAGAGTATCCTTTAAACTATATTATTATTATAGCCAATTGTAGGCTGCTTGCTTGCTTACATGCTTGTCAATAATTAATTAAATCAGTGTCTTTATCTTATTATTTTAGCAAAATGTTTTCATACCAACATTTTTATAGTTAAAAAGAAAGTTAAGTTCGAAAATATTTTTTTTGGAAATCCCAATGATAGCTACCTAATTGCAGAAAAAAATCAATTGATACTCTTAAAATTAATGGCAATATAGGCAACTGAACCATTCTGGTTATTTAAAAAAAAAATTAAAATGCTAGTGATCCCTGCTACTTCAAATAAAATGACTGTTAATGAGTACAAAAGTAAGAGTTATTTTGTTCTATTCACTTTCCACTCTTGTTATTAAATGGATATTTACATAACCAAGTACTCAGTCTGTATAAAGAATATATGAATTAATTTTCATTTCTCGAATATTCTCTAGCACGTTGCAACTAATACGTTTAAGATGCAATGCAACAATCCCTTTGTGATCGAGTCACGATCACGGTATCCACACATTTGCAATCGAATGCCGGGCGTGCCTGCGAGATGAGGCCAACAATGCTTTCTGACGCCCATGTACCGGCAAAGGGTACATTATGTACATTACACGCATATGCATGTAACATAACATACAAGTCAATCAAGGCTATGTAAATTTAAAATAAAATAACATTTATTGGTGCCACGTGATTTCGATTCAATTACAATTCAATCTATGATTTACATTACGATATAATTCGATTCAATTATTTATGAATACATTTATTGTCAACCTACTTAATTACTTTTGGCATAAACCATTGCAAATTAATTATCAAATAGAAGAAAGAAAGACCTTTGGCCAGCATTGAAACGATCTATATATAATTAAAAAAAGTTTCAACGAATTCAAAAAACCTAAATCTGATCTAAAAAAGTTTCAATAGACCTTCAATTTCGTGATAACTGAAATAGTAAAATCGACAACAGGCTATTCATACATAACTTAATTCAAATATGATTATTATTTTAGTAGCAATTAAGTATGTTTTCGGAGAAAATCGATTCTATTGTCACCGTGACAAGGTGAAAGGGAAATTAAACCTAATGTCTAGTGACATTTGAACTATCAATTTGTGTAATTGAGAACACTACGGCTATATTTGTTTTACTACATGACATACACACATCGGCTGACCTTTATTACATAAGGTTTAAATTATACTTAATATTTATTGTAGACAAAAAAATCATGCGGCTTCCCAAGTTCACCTAGAGGGCTTCCCAAACGATAAAGATAGTTAAACGATAAAGTAGAACAAAGATGTCATTATCGCTCAAAGCAATTCAGGCAATGAGTTGCAAGTGATTCGTTCATTCGGTCTTGGCGGCGAAATGTAATCCTAAACTGAACACAACTGTCAATGTTATTAAAAAGTCAAATTTCTTTATTGCATGTAAGCACGTTGTGTACATTTTTGCACGTCAACCTATTTTTTGAATTTACATTTACACCACTTTGCAAGGAAAAGGTGCCATGCCAACGCTGAGGAGAAAAAGTGTCAAAAAACTCTCAGCAGCACATCTTTTAAAATAATGATAACACAATTACTTAATAACTAGGTATTACACAACTATTACAATTATTAGTAATCTAAACGTTATCCTTCTTGCGGAACCGGCGACACACCATGCATGTTCATCGTTTATTTATTTAAGTAATCATGTTGTATTAAATAATGATATACTTAGTATTAATTTAATACCCCTTCAAGTCCAATATCTTTAAGTACTGAACTTATTAATACCTAAGATATACAACATTGGAACTAATCGCGAACTTCCTACGGAGTCTTGACTTCTAACAATAGGATTTTAGCATAATAGAGATGTTAATAACATCCCTTCTTAAGCTCCATTCACACTGCGGTGCGCGGAAATTTGAGTGGTACAGTGGCTGCATACACTTTTGATTCATTGTAGGCTCGCTCTTACAAACTTCAAGTCATACAGGGTGTCCTTGAATTCATTCGACAAATTGAAACTAAGGGTTGTACTCATGATAAATATACTAAATTGGCAAGGTATTTTAGTAAATCAAAACGGCAAAAAAAATTGAACTAAGCACGTCACAAGTCATACAATAACCTTAGAAATGGCCATTAGGTCAAATTCCAGTGAAATAAATAGTTGCAAAAGTTACTCCAAAGCACAGTAACGATGCACATCAAAAATTTTTTTTTTGATAGTTGAATTTATTGTGAATATTTTTTTTATTTTCCCCAAATTGTTTAATTTACTTAAACACTGTGTAATGTATGTCACAAGCCTAACCATCCATTTAATCTTGTCGAATGAATTCAAGGCCATCCTGTATAGACATTTGACAGTTGTAAAAGCGAGCTCAGTAGCTCACGCGAAATTCGTACTCAAAATAGTCCACGAATCTCGATCTTGGAGTAAACAAGTACTTAGCATTCACGGAGTTAAATACGCGGAAAAACAGTTGCGTTTTTTTTTCGGTCTATGACGAGCGACTCAAGATCAATGGTAACACTTGCAGAACGATTTCAATTCTTACAACGCAGACAATAAGAGCGGTCCAAAATGTTGTACTTGATGTGCTTTGGGCTGTACATGGTGAGATTACCCGCCATTTACCGTGTATGATACAGACCGACAAAAGTGTTTTGGCATGTGGCAAAAATCGGAACTAATGGCGTCATCTCGTAAAACGTCATTTTTCGTTGCGAACAGCGCCCCCCTTTCAATGTCATTCTCGTGCCAAAAGACCCTTGTCGTTCTGTACAAGTGAATGGCCGTGGGAAAGCGTGTGAATGTAAATGTACCTATTGGAAGTATTTTGGGCCAAGTGTGAACGAAGCTCTATTCGGGGGCGACGGAGTAGCACGAGAGAGCGCGAAGCCACAATCCTATTATAGGCAGAGCAGCCTATTTTGCCCTCACATAATTACTGTACGAACACTGCATGCACTGAGGCTCCGATATCTACTGTTATTATCGTCTAATAATAGACAAGCATGAAGTAAAAATCGCCGCGCTCTATGGAGAGAGTCTAAAGTATATTTTGTATGGGGGACAAGTGACCGCTCTTGTCATTTTCACTCTCATGCGTCAGAAAGAGACGTCTGTCTTTATATGGTCGACTTCTATTGCAAATTAAATAATGGAAAAACATATGAGGTGCAGAGACGCTAAAATTTGCCATGCAAGAGTGGTATTTGCGATGTAAATATGACTTACTCCATATGGCTTCTTTGCTTCAGGTAGACAAAGAACCAATTTTATAACCATAAATAACCCCGATGACGTCACAGAAATTATTACCGGCCTATTTCGTTATACGCAAATCAAAAAAGTTGTGGAATAAAAGTTGTTCAGTTTCCTACCGAACTTTCGGCTTACTGTACCCTTTTCATTATACCTTGTACGGGTTAATACAAAGAAAGTATACAAGAGGCTCTTTAAGGTCTAGATTACCTCAAAAAAACCCGACCTTTTTTAAAATTCTTCTTAGTCTTCTAGTGAAATAATATTTACAATCGATCAAGTAATTCTTGGGAAAATCTCAACCCTAATGACTCGCCCCTTCAGACTTTAAGGGCCTGACATGAGCCAACAAGCGCCACCAATCTTAAAAAATTCTAACTTCCAATATAATCAATTTTATTTATACTTTATTACGATAAATAATTAAATACTATTTTTCTATATACAATACATATCACAATTGCGACAAGCTAAGTTGTAGTTCTCAAATCTGCCAAAACTTAGCGAACTTGAATCACGTAGATAGCATTTAAAAAATAGTATTTATCCAAATAAAGATTTTCTAAGCACCTTTTAGTATTAAACATTGTTTTTAATAAATAGATAGTACCTTTTTTAATAAAATTGATTACTTTGATTATTGATTTTTTTAAAGATTGGCGGCGCTAGTTGGCTCATGTCAGGCCTTCAATAAAAAAAATTATAGTATTGACTTATGTCAATGTTAGCTTATGCTAACGAAAAAGCAAATTCCATACATTTTTCTTTCTATTCTACTAGCGTTAGCGAAAGTCAATGCCACTTGGTTATTGATGTATACTCTGTATTAGACCGTACATAATTCATTTGCAATTCTGAAAATACCGTCATTTGCCCTCAATCGACAGCATGAATCGGAAACGGAACAACAATCCCGCGCCGGAAGTGCCGCGGCTAAGCGCGTTAGTGCAACCTTACCGTAATATGACCTACGCCGTAGTGTAGACTCTACAGTGTTCAATAGAAAGTTTTTCACAACCGAAACTGACTTTCGGCTTCTGTATTTATCACGTAATTTTTTTTTTGTACCATTGATTTAAACCAGTGCCAATTTGCTAAAGCGCGATTTAAAGTTAACAAACGTGAAGGCCACCGCCTCCAGAGGGAGTTGCTGCGCTCCCCGTAAGCGGCGGATTTGATCTGTGCATCAAACGGACTTACCTACCCGCCCAACTCCATACTTACCAGGACTTACCTACCCAACCAAGCGGGTCCAAGCTCACCGTCGTATCATTATCCGGCGAGCTCATGCCCGGGTAGAGAGGGTATACCTCAAGGCCCGCACTGCTCCCCCGAAGTTAGGGGTGAAAAGATCCGGTCGTCGTCGGTTCTTTTATTTTAGGTATCATTGTTGCGGCAAGATTTCGAATGACACAAAATATACATAATGAATTAAATATTTTAGCTCAGTTGTAAGAGCGAGCTCACGCTAAGCCTAACTGTGAGTCTCGGCCTGACTTCTCGCTAAGTACCAAGTTAGTTGTCAACACCTTGCACCAAAAGGTCGATATCCAGAAATAACCCAGCAGGAAATTCGTTGTTTCCGCTTTCGATTGGAACGGAACATCCCGAGAGCTTATCGAGTTTTTACCGCTCGTTTCCACTTCCTATTACCATCCGCCATTTTCCGAACGACTTAATCCATTTTCCACTGTCTTTGAGTAAATATTTACGTGTTTGCACTGTAGAGTTATCGTAAATATTTCATAAAACCGAAATGGTAAATTCAGTCTTTAAAAATGTGCATGTGCAACTCGAACTTAAATCTGCTTCCTCAGAAAATCCTATTATTTTTCTTTGTGAGCCGACTTAGTAAAAATAGTGTTGTTTGGCTCAAGCGAAGTACAGAATATTTCGGATAGCAAAGGGTAATTGAAAGGAATAGGTTAAGCATTTTAATTTGTAATAAGTAATTTTGTTGAAATATTAATTATTCGCACTAAAATTGGCCTTAGACGAGTTGATTTTGAAGGGCACTAAATTAACGTTCACTGCTTGTTAAATATAATGTAGTACATGCAACACAGCAATGTACTCGTCTTTAATTTTGATTATTGGAACCCCTGCTAATTCGAAGAATGCAGATAACAAAATGGTCGAATCGAAATTTGTCACGATGCGATGTGTATACGCCATTCCTTTTCGTGGTGGTATGGCTGTGTATCAACCATAACATGGTCCTGCCACGACACGACCTAAATTCTAACTTTTTAAAATTGAACAGCGACACAATTTATGATCACCTTCCCATGTTTCGATCAAATTATTTTATCGTAAACTACGAACACTTTTACAGCTAGGTGGCAGTATCAACCCGCGATGGTTCCAACGAATAACGTTATAAAATGTAACCATAAATATTGCATCGTTACACGACGTTACTCAGTTATTTGCTCGGGACCTTATGCATTTCGGCGACTTACTGCCCCAGTAATGGCGAATTTACAAAAAAAGTATCCACAATTTTGGTCTCACATTTTTAGTAGCAGTTCTGTTAGCAGTTCGACTAATCAGAGGGCGTACGTATTGCCAACATTTTAACGCTAGCATACCACGAAACACCAAAATTGCGGCAATAAATTGCGGTGTTGTCTTTGGTTTTGAATTCCACTTTACACGTAGGTATGGGTAATGGGTATTCATGAATGAAGGTACGGTCGCCCAGGAGTAAGCCACATTTACATGGCATGGTCGTTGCAACATGACTCTTGTTTTATAATTGTTTGAATTTTCAATAGAAGAATGATCGAATTGTCGGTTCTAAGTGTATCGGTTCAACAAATATTCGACCCCACGAATATTCGAGCCAGCGTTCATAGATAGAATGAATTTCGGTCCCATGGGGTACACTTATTTGAAACATCAAAAGCAGATGTCTCTTAATGTTAAATGGATAAAAATTTAATGTCGAACGTACGACAGAAAGATACAAATATACTTTAGTTTCGACTATTTTCGATTTTTTTTCCTTTCTGTTTGGTATGTATGTGCGTGTCGCGGTCGCAACCTACAGTTTGCGTGCACCAGGTAATATGGGAGCACGGAACGTGACACCATTTATTTGTGGTCCTCACGTACGGGACCTTGAGTGGTGCCCTAATTGTGAGTAGTTTTCGCTGCTTTAACAAGAACATATCGGGCAGTCGGCTATTATGGGCCAAGTGGTTACATAACTTATTTATAAAATTACCAAAAACACAAAACGCACTACTGACTTAAAGTCAGGACATATGTCTAACGTATAACGGCACTGAGAAGAAGTGATATATATCATTATTTGGCTATGATGAGCATTTTAGGCTGTATGTTCTTAAATGCGTATATTCGCGCTAGTAAATGTGCACACAATCGCAGTTTTCACGAACTACTTAATAATAATTCGCGCTTTGTGGGGCCTCTAAGCGTTGTACGCGTAGAGGCGCAGAGGATTGAGCGGCAACGATTTTTATTGGCCTGTCGAAGTCGGATTATAGCCGAAATAGTACAAAAATTACGTTCGCGCAGACTTTGACATGACTTCAACGCCTAAAAAGGCCCTAATTACAGCTACCCCCCACTGAGATAATGTGATACACCATTATTAGGCTGTACTACACGTGCATCATTAGGCTGTATACATACACGCGTATGTTCGCGTCAGAAACGTGCACACAATCGCAGATTTCCCAAGCTAGCGATAATAATTCGCGCTCGCACCGGCCCGCGGGACCGCGCGCGTTGAGATAAAAATCGCATTTCATCGCATTACCCTTAATTGGCTTACGGGCGATTAGTGCGGGGATGGGCGTTATCGCAGTTAATTTATGTAATTAATTGTGTTTGTTAATTATAAAAAGGCGTGTTACGCTTTTTAAATTGTTTAAAGCGTAATTGTAAAATGCAATTTTCGCAGTTATAATGCTTGTATGAAGTCCTTGCGTGCTTTGTGCTCGCGGTTTCAGTAAAAGTTTTGGTAAAAGGCAGCCTATGCGTTAATTAAATAATCATTACAAATTTCAACAATTTAATTCAAAGTCGGTATATGTTATACATAGATCGCATCAATTTTGCCATTCATTTGCCAGGGGGCTAGCCGGTTGTTCTGTCTAAACCTGCGCGAACGAATTTTTTGTACTAATTTTCGCCAAAAATCTGACATCGACGGCTAGTAAAAATCAGGTGGGTGTTTGGGGGCGCAACTTGTAGTATGTACAGCATGGCCCTAAACTTTACCTTATCTAAATGTCAGTAGTGATATGCAAACTTGTGACGTATTGCGACTGTAATTAAACCCAAACGTACCCAAATGTATTGTGTGCTCAATCCGCGGCGTATTTGCCAGGAGTGAGTGGCGCGCCAGATTGCAACCTATCACCTGCATTGCATTACGTAGCCTACGACACCTGGATTTAAGTTCGATTTAGAACAACTACGAGCTCATACTAATATGAAAGTGATGATACGAATGGGATCTAGGGTTAGGTCCTACTTGTCGGCACTCTCGTTACTCTCTTGTTTCCTGTGATTTGTTTTCAAGGTTTCCGTGGAAACTAAAGGGGGGTTAGTCACATACCTAGTATAACCTCACTCCCCTTACCGTGTTTTGTACTAACTTTAAATCACTTTTATGGCTAACATGGTATGTTTTTACTAAAGTGTTAAAAATGGCGGGATAGTGACAGTTGCTTAATTATTTGATAATTTTATTGTACAGATCAAGTGTAACACTTTGGACCGTTCTTATTATCTGCGCCGTAAGAGTTGAAATCGTACTGCAAGTGTTACCATTGATCTGCTGTTGTCCCTAGTATAGGTAGTATTACATTGGTTATTTATTTGGGTTTAATGTCAGGTTAAATTAATCAGAATGTTTGCAAATATCAATATGCTGGAGTTTTCGAATAGTTATATGTAAGATCTGTAGTTTCTAGCCATAGATTCAAGAGTCCCACTACATAACTCAGGTGTGAAAGTGGGCTCCATTAGGCAACTTCTATGGAGGAAGTAACGAAGACTACAATAAAATATTGTTACTCTTAACCTTAACATTGTCAAATGACAGAACTGTCGAGTCCATTAATAAAACTAATTAAATAAAAAATAGGATTTGCGATAACGATTCTTATCGAGCGGCACCTCCGTCCCCCTTTAAACAGAAACTCGATTCAGTTTAACAGTGGTTCAAATCGTAAATTGGTTCAGTTCAACTCTACCCGTTATATTGTCAGCTGTTTTAGAGCGCAAATAAACTTCTGTCGGCTGAACTTTGACCCACCCTTAAAGGTTACGACCTACAGCGTTTTAAAGATTCGTAAACCTTCAGTTTTACTTCGACACATTACATGCAATTTATTCCTGTATTCATTGAGTTATAACTTCCATACCTTTAGAGAGCTTTAGAACACCTGGCCATTTACATTCGCTAGGTAAGTACAAGGACAGTGCAGTTTCAATTATTTCAATTATTTACAGGCTCAGCCTCGCGTGACTGGTAGAAAATGCCGCAATGCATTCTGTTCCTCTTTACACAACTGTAAAAAGTGTAACAAATATAAATAAAATAAAAAAGTACTCGTATAGATAGAAGAGAAATTAAAAAATCACCCTATCATCAGTCTATTTATATTGCCCCACTGTTCGGGCACAGACCTTCCCTTACATCGAGGGAGCTGGGGCCATGATCCACCACGCGGGCCGTTGGATTGGCGGATTTCACATACCTTAGATGTTTTTCTACGGCATGCATGTTTCATCACGATCTTTTCCTTCACCGTTTTGAGAGCATTCGGTAAATGTACGTAAGTTTTTACGTCGAAAAAAAACAACGAGGATATCTCACTGGTACATACATGGCTGCCCTGGCTGGGAATCGAACCTGGGACCTCCGTATCTCAAGTCCATTGACCCAACCACTGAGCCACCGAGCTTACGAGCTTCAATACATACTTGACAAATATTAACTCAACAAACACGAGTATTAGCCCTTGGAGGGTGTAAACGTTAACGATCACGCTAAATCGTCTCGGTTAAATCGCGCCCATTAGACTGTCAACTGTTTCGGAGTGCAAATAAACGGTGTCGAATGGCCTATATTGGCCATTGACCAGCATTGCCTTTCCACAGTACAACTGGGGCCAATGAAACCAAACTAACCGGAACTAGCCGAGGCCAAAACTTCGATCAAACGCTAAAATTTTTATTTTTTTATATATTAATTGGCTTGGCATTATTTGTCATTTGCCAATATAAAGTTAAGGAATAAAAATATTGTATCATGGATATCGTGGATATCTTCAGTAAAATTATGAGATATTAAAAAAAAAAAATATTTGACTCGATAGTTTGTGATTAGCCAATGACAAACTGATGATTACATTACTGATGTTAGGTACAGAGTAAATTCATATTATTGCATCGTAGCCTTCTTACTTCCTCCAGAGGAGTCGCCGCGCTTCTTCTTCTTATGGTGCCGTCTTCTTACGAAGGTTGGCGATCATTATGGCAATCTGCACTCTCGACAACGCCGCACGGAATAGAGACCTGTGTGTGTAGCACGAGTCAGCGTTAACGATCGACGCAACGCCGCGGAGCTGTGAAAGTGACGTTATTACAAGGCATTTGACATTAGTTTGACAGCGCCGCGGCGTTGCGTCGATCGCTAACACTGACTCGTGCTACACACACAGGTCTCTATTCCGTGCGGCATTGTCGAGAGTGCAGATTGCCATAATGATCGCCAACCTTCGTAATAAGACGGCACCATAAGAAGAAGAAGAAGCGCGGCGACTCCTCTGAAGGAAGTAAGAAGGCTACGATGCAATAATATGAATTCGAGGGCTCGAGCTAGCCCCGCTGGTACTGACTGGTCGCCGCGCTTAGTGTTCGTCAACCTGGACGAAGGAGTTCTGCAGCCACGTTCACTCCTGAGCAATGTAGTGGAACTCTTGCTTGAACCCTTATTTGAAACTGAATATACTTACATATAATTATTCAATCACTCCAATATATCGTGAAAGACATTGCCACATTTCAATGGAGCTTTGCCCCACCTACAAAACTACGTGATCATTTAAGCTGTACCATTTTGTTGGGGACTTATTACAGGTTTCATATTGTATAATCATAATCAGTATAATTTTCTACTACTCTCGCAACTCATATAGAAGAATAACAAAAACAATGAACAAATCGCTTCGATTTCTTACTATTTTCTGAATTCTTAATTAAGCTTTATTTTTCGAATCGCAACTTGTACAAAACTTTATTTTAAACCAATAATTTTAATATAAAACGGAGATATTTTTACATTTATTCGTTCTCTTGTACTTGCGGTTGATGGTGGGGCAGAATCTGGCATTGTCATTTAATTATCAAATAACTGTCACGTTCTCGCCATTTTCAAAAGTCCGACGCTAGCCTTTTTAAAGGAAAATGTTGCAGAACAAGCTACAGCATGTTCTAAAAATTCTCCGAAAAACATTCCCAACTATGGCCCAACGTGTTTTATTTTTACCCACCTGCTATTGATACGGCTGTTTGAGTTTCCGTATTGAACGGAACAGATTTAATTTTAGCCTGGAAAGTCTGTTGCTTTGTTTACACCTGACCCTGTTTGTTGTTGCAATATTCATTGTAAATTCTCTTTTGGGAAATGTTAAGGGGCGGCGAGCTGTCAAACTCGAGCGCGAGACAGAAGATGTCACGCAGCGGCGGCGGAGTGAAGAGCACGGCACAGTGACTCCATATTTGTATTTTTATTGATTTTGGATGAATTTTGGCAGGGAAATTAAAACACGCCAATAAAAATCAGATTTTTTTAAAACAAGCTCTCGTAATTATAATACCCTACATTTTGATATACATATATTTCGTATAAATAACTATTTCGGTTTAGACATAATTTTAAATGACATGGAAGGGGTATGTTTGCGATTTTTTTCATCGAGCGAAGTTTGTCCAATCATGTATCGGCAATCATCAGTCCCTAAATATACACCCCAAGATTGCTATATATTTTTTTCAGACGTCTAATTTTAGTATATAGTGCCGTAGCCTTCATCGAAAAACTGAAAATACGCGCATACGATATCTTTAGATAAACGAAAACGAGGACGGGCGACAACGAGAATCAAATCGAAAACCAAATTAAACCGTATTAGTCGGTTCCGTTTTGTTATCGGGACTACTTGCAATATCAAAAATACGTGTTAAATGGCAAAAATGTATGGGATTTTAGTATTTATCGTAAGAAACATTTTGTAAATATAGCTTTGTTAATAATATTATATTGGAAGATATTATTTTTTTAAGATTGGCGGCGCTAGTTGGCTCATGGAAGGCTCTTAAACGGACATATTGAATCCAGAATCATTTTACGTGATTGACTAATTAAAGAGAGTAATGTTTTTCGACTTACAGTAAAAATTATTTTTATCATTTTCCGATCTGTAGTCTAACTACTGAACTATCTCCGTTTTCTTAGATTTATACCAGAACTAGTCTAAAAGAACGGGACAGACGTTTTTTTATTTACTTCCTGAGAACAAATTCGTAGTATTTAATTTCCTGATCGAGTAAAGTGATGTTTTGTTCGTTTTCCCAATCAGTTACTCCGTAGCCCCGAGGGCTAAAGCCCCGTTCTCACCGCGTTTAACGAGCGACGTTCGTAGCGCGGTATAAAAATCGCATTTGCGATAATTGGTTTTCTGCCCTCGACTCGGGCATAACGCGGTTTTACGTGCTCCAATAGACAAATGAGTGGCGCCCTGACTTCGCGGTCTAAATAATTAATAGACTTCTACCTCGTAATCTTAAAGCATCAATGACGTCATATAAAGCATAATAACATGGAGCTAAAATATAGCTAATTTATTGAAAATATTTCTGCCTGCTCCAGACCCCGTTTCCCTCTCACACTCTGCTGGAACAAAACTTCAACTTACAGATAAACACATCGTACGTAAGTCTTATTTCATGTCTTGAATTTTATTCAACTTTGTGTGTCTTAATTAAAATACAATTTAATTAACAGATTAAAACAAAATACATATAACTTTATAACACAATCAAACTTATTATTTATATCTAATACCATTTAAATCACAATAAACTATCCAACTGCATAAATGTGCATTCAAGTCAGCAACTAATTATTTTCTAGAATGCTCTTTTATAAACTGTCGTGTTTATCAACAGTGTTCATTCATTGAATTACTTATGTTTCACTTACTTCTTAAAAAAGAACGAAGGAGTACAATACAATTAGTCTAAATAAAACGTCATATAGCGTAGTCGATCTTTTAGTGCCATTTTGGTTGTGCCATTTCCAGCACAATGCACATAACCTCACTTAGGGCGGACGCACAAGTGACACGGCACGGCGGCGTCCGTCGGCGCACGTCAGGGCCGTGTACTGCGCCTGTGGACGGCGCCGTCCGCCGGCACGACGCTGTCCGCCCGTGACCGTCTACCGGTGCACGATGTCGGCCGGCGCCGGTCACAGGCGGACAACATTCGTGCCGGCGGACGGCACCGTCCACTGGCGCGGTACACGGGGTCGTCCGCTGGCGCCGTTCTGTTGTACGCTAGCCCTTAGACCTAACATTGCATCAAGCAAGCAAGCCTGCGTAACTTTAGCAGTAGCCTAAGCGCCTTTAAACCCCAAAACATGTTTAACATCTTTAACATCAAAATTTAAGTTCTTAAACGCGTTTATCGAATGTCAAAGTACAATAAATATTGAATTTGTGTTTAGAATAAACATGTTTACGAGATAACGCATTTACCTAACTAAAATTAATTTAAATATAATCTCACGTAGGCATGTAATTGTAATATTTGTCTTTTTAATTCAAGGCAAAGGTACACCGAGGACATACTGCCTACCCCTACGTGTTTACTTACATAAAATACGAGTACGATGTAGATGTGAATAGATAGATATGCGCTGTCGACTGTACGAGTAACGTGGCGTAAATACCGTAGCGAGAACGGCAGTCTACGATCTCTTGAGCCCGACGGTCCGCATCGCTTCCTCTCGTCTAGAATGCCAACCCTTAACCACAGAATTACTAATAGTACTGTACTACGTATGTATCTTGACTCAATTTCTGAATGTAATCCATTTATGTCCACGAAATATGCACCTTTGCAGGTTTATTATTATTATTGGTTGATTGATAGTACCTTGTGAGAGAGGATAGGATGTTCAATTAAACTCTTATGCAATCGGATCCGAATCTAGAGAAAGATAACAAGAATATTATTCAAATCAATTACTTTTCCTTGGGAATGTTATGATGACGTAATCTAACTATTAATATTAAGTAACTATCAAGGATTCTCTTAGATAATCATTTCAGCGTAGGTAGGTTTTTAATTTATTGTACAATTTTAATATCGATTAAATTATTCCTTCCCTGTTTGAGAGAACCGAAACAAAAACAAGGAAACTTCAAATTGTAATTTCCTGTGTAAAATCATTATTTAGCGGATATTTTATTAATTAGTTCTAAGTTCAGTATAAACAATAATCATCCTTTGCCACAATGTTACTAAGTAAGTATAACGATAATTTTAAATTTGGCATTATTTGAACAGAAAATTGAACATTATTTGCGCATACAAAATAACTTGGATTAATGTCTATATCGGATTCCAACCGAGCCCGTCGAGTTAAAACCGACATGCGTCATCATCCATCAATGCTAATGCATTTGATATGACTGTACCTTGCTTGGAAAATACTGGAATACAGACCTACCTAATATACTAAATCACTTTTATTTGTCTAATGTAGGTATATTTTAAGAAAGTAATAAGAAGTTATTTCCTACAGAAATTAGAGTAAATAGCCGTAGTAATTTGCTTAGTAAGTACACCTGTGTTTGTCTATTTTCTAAAAGTATATTTACTAACAATTACTTAAAAAATTACTTATACCGAAAACATTGAAAAGCTAGCCTTCAATTCTGAATATAACTGACTCCTGTTTCCCACAGATTACTAACTTAATTTTTAGTAATAATTAGGTAACCCCAGACCTATCGATTTTGGTCATATGTTAAGGGGACCCCTATTATCAGTACCGACCACCTGAGTTGTCCACCTGGTTGGTCAGTTAGGAATATATTCCTGACGACCCCATCCATTGGAGAAAAATTATATACAGTCGAATTGAAAACCTTTCTCTTCCAGCAACCTGAAAACAGTACTTCTATAACCAACAATACCATTTTGAGATATTTTATCTCCATCCCACGACATAATAAGACTAGTATGAACCATAAAATACACTCATAGTTATCTTATCAATCTCTAACAACTTTAAATGAAGTGGACTTTAAAATGCAACTCTCTAAAACAGCTAACTCTAGGTAGAATATAATAACATCACGAGTGATATGTGATAACGTTCGTATGCTAGTACTGTCGACAGCTCACCAATCTACGCAAAACCTTTCCAACCTACCATTAAGGTGAATGTCCGTGTGTTATACTTGATGTGCTGGCCACTGTACAACTCTTTGTTAAATATATGTCTAGTATAGTTGCAGCAGATAACCCGTATGATAAACATCGTTGTATGGATGCAGTAATTGTATTTAAGGCATTCCTCATACCAAACGCGAATCGGTGCCGCCGCGGATCCGCAAATCGACGGCGATTTTCGAAGACCTGACATTTGGCACTTTGTTAGATAGATAGAGGTCCTCGAATATTGCCTTCCCTTCTCGATGATAGTTGATATGGAAGATGGCAGGTTATAAATATCTGACTTTGATCGTGAACATACTCGTAACACGTACTTATGTGTTATGATCGACTGGAACCTTTAACATAGAATGTCTTCGTATCATGCGTGGTTTGAAAAAAACATCTTTATTAGTTAAGCTGTGATATAAGGCAGAATAACATCATTTGCCGGTATTTTACCAATATTTTATTTATGTATATGTGTCCCAAGACATCAAATGTGACATAATACTGCCTCTCGCGCTAGTGACTTCGCGTCTGGTGTGGAGGATGCTTATTATCGCAGCGGAAAAAATACATTATTACCAGCACATAGATACTAATCATTCAACATACTGTTTTCTGTTTTTCTTTATGACTCTATTTAGTTACAAAACATGTATATTATTCATTATGCGGTAAAAATAAAGGTCAAATGTGAGTTCCTGATGTCATGTGCCGAAATTAACGCTATTACTTTACCGATTAGCACATGTAACCTTTGGTTCGAGGAAAACACCACTAGTTGCTAGTTACAACTAGGGAAAAATAAATGCCTAAATTAATTACTATAATCTATACTAACCGAGTAACTTGTTAATTCGTAATACGCAATAATAATCAAATAAATAAATAATTCTCACCATTACATTAAGCGTACGACTTCTACATCTCTTCCTTTTGAAACCTGAAAAAAACAAAAGCCATATTAAAATCAGTTTGAACAACAAATTATTAAATACTAGCGTCCCGTCCTGGCTTCATACTTTTGCTTTTTGCTAAAGTTTTTAAATAAAGCCTACTTACAAACTTGTAAAACTGTTTTATTTTTAAGATACTTGTATCTAGGATCAAATGTACACTAGATTATAAGTTTAATTGTTATACTTACCTGGCAAAAAAGATATTTTAAATACAAACAAATCCGGCTTCATACGTGCACGGGTGATAAACATAGCCCATGTTACTCAGGGGACAATGAAATGATGTAGCATTCTGGTTAAAGAATTTTTGAAATCGGTCCAGTAGTTTTTGAATTTATTCGTTAAAAATATACAAAAATAGAACTCTTTCCTTTTTAGAATATTAGTATAGAAATGGTTATCGTCACGTCTTACTAATTCGTTTAAAAAAAAGGACTAGCACGAATTTGACTATTCATATCTCTGGCGTTATAAAATTATTTCCTAGTCTCATCTGCCATTCACAAACTAGGCCACTAGTCAAAACTGACTCTAGATTAATGGCAAACAAACTCTTGGATTCTCGAGTTTATTTTAACATCACCCCGGGCTATTTTAAATGTATTTCACTATGAAAATACTACGTTCCTAACATGTCGGCCTAAAACAACACGAGGGATTTAAACAGTCTAACTAGGCAGTGTATTTAAAAGTTAAGTTTGAACAACGATACTAAATTACATTTACATAATTGCATTCTGTAAATACATTTCAAAAAAGGAAAATGAAATTTATAAGCTTTTGTTTTCTATACGTTCTATCAGAGACCGTCAATGAAATAAGTTACCTATCAAAATTCTCCTCATTTCGACTTACTTCTCGTCATCATAAAATTACAATCCGACTCGAAGGACCAATATTAAAATTAAGGACTTGGAGACGAGAAGTAAGACTGGAAGACGAAAAACGAGGAGAATTTGGGTACTGTCCACCAGTGGGGCACAACGGGAATTATGAAAAGTTGTGCTGTTCTCCACCACTAGGGGACAACACAACTTTTAAAAAAATGTGACACTGCCTACTAGGTTATTTATTTAAGGATTATTCACATTAGGGACGTGGACGGGGCGGGCAACGATCTAACCTAAAATAAACCTTATCCATATAGTGATGAGCTATAAATCTGTAATTTATGCCAAAAATTACTCATATCTTGTAGTTCCACAATATTCAAATCTCATCTTTATTAATGTTATAAATGGAATAGTTTGTTACTTAATGTCTATTATACATGTAGTACGCCGATACCACTGCGTCTCTGCCGTAAAATTCAGAGTAAAAAAAATTGTCAAGTTATGCCGCCTTAGTCAAATCTCCAAGTATTACTACTGAGGTGTGATTTCATAAATTATGTATTGTCAACAGGTCCAAGACTCTCTCCCCGGCCCTCCGCCCGCATACGACACCGTCGTCGACGATCCCTCGATTCCTAAGGACGACGTCTTGGAGGTAAGAACATTAGCAATGACAATTTTCATTTCCTTTACATCGTGTTACGTAGAACGTAACTCCGGGATCTTTTGATTAATCACACGATGGTGGATGACATAAAGTGAGATCTATCTGGCTGATAGCAATATTAGAAAATCCACATTTTCCCAAGACTTCCTTGTAGGTTTAAGTTACTTTGTAACAAGTTAATAAAATCAAAATCATAAAATCAATCAGTGCGACAAGTCTTTCAACGTTTGGTCCTTTTTTACCCGACCACCGAAAGGGCGAGAGTAATGTTTTCGGATGTATATGTGACTTTTGTAGCCTAAACAGTTGAAAGAATTTTGATTTTTTGTAGGTATGTGGTGTCGTTAGATTCGCCATGTTAAGTTGACTGGCTATGATAAATTTTAGGCAGCATAGGAGTAGTTTTTCTTTTGTTTTTGAATCAATTAGTATTATTTTATTAAGGCTATCTATTGTCATATATTTCCAGGAGGTGGTGACGGTGCCAGATGATTGCCCTCGCTGCCACACCATTTCTGAGCGGTGTGATAGCGGCCTGCCTTCGTACGAAGCGGCTGTTCTGCTGAAAGACACCAAGTTATAATATGCCTTGATGTAGCTCCACCATCCGTACATATTGCTGGACGTAGGCCTCCCTTGATTTATAGGATTAAGGAAGGAACTTTTGAATATTAAAAGATGGAAGCGGGAATGTATTATACTAAGTTGGCTTAGCGACACGAGAAGACGATAGTCGTGCCGATATTTTGTAGTCAATGCAGATCCTTCTCTACCTCGTCCCTCCATTATTGATGTTCAATAATTTACCAGACAGGATTCGTCGCTTGCTTAATGCTATGGTGTGATTTGTTGAATTGAATTCGCTTTGTAACCTGCGAACGTTTTTTTGAGATTTTGCACAAAAGTCGCTTAGAATGACCATTCTCAAGCATCCGACACTGCAAATGTTTTCGTAAGCTGACGATGAACCAGAAAAGCATCGTTGTTAGAAAGCGTATAATCAGCATTGAACTATAAATAACTAATAATAATAATTTGAATTATAAATAACCATGGCAATTAAAAAAAAGCATATATAGTTATTAATGTCAGTCTCAACGGGGCATGTGTCCCTCAAGGCTGCAGGCTTCTCAACAAATTCTTGTCAGTTCCTAAACTTTTATCACAGAAAGTTCGTGGCTTAAGTTTTATTTTATCCTTTCTGTTAGGCAGAGCGAGTCGTCCATCATAGTGTCGGATCGGGGTGGATCGAGGGTGGGTTAAGCTCGAAGCTGTATGGAACGTACGAGGATTGCATGGTGATTTTACTATCTGAAATCCCAGACATAATCTAGGCGTTGTTAAATATATCAAGTTTTATCATGATTTTTGGAAACCATGGGATTGAGCCCGCACATTACCCTTAAAGGCTGGCGACATTAGGGTTAAAATGGCATGTGGTTGTGTCGAAAGGTCGATGTTTGATGTTGGCTTTTGTATGCGTTATTTATGATGTAGTGACGTAGGTAATTATATCAAGGGAGGCCTTATTTCCCTGTGCCTTTGTTTCATCGGTGGTGGAGATTGTATTGTCGGTTTGGAAGTAATTAGGATTATAGCGGGATATATTATACGTTGTTTGTATTGTATTGTTTGCTTTGAATCAATTGTTTAATGTTTGTAGGTATATGTACGAGGAATGACCAAAATTCAACTTTTGAGAGGTACTGTATGACAGAGTTGAAGTAACCAATTGTTTTTAACTGTGGTTTGAGCTTAATTTAAAACCTTATTGATAGATAAGTAAAATGACATCAAGTTCATTGAATCTTATGATTAGGGTAAGAAATGTAAAATTAAATTTTGGGGTAACAATTACTGAATTGAAAGATACGAAAACAAAGGTAGCGAAAAGAAAAGTAGTTTAATAAATCATATAAAATAAACCAAAAAAAAAATCATATAGGTAAATTAGTACATTTTGCACGCAAAATATTATACGAGCGAAAATAACCATACTATACTTATAAGTACTTAGGTACATTGAAATGTGTATTAGGTTTAAATAATACATGTCATTTCAGGAAATTATTCATCTTGTTTTAATTACTACTTAATTTAACTACCTAATTAAATTATTTTACTATTAAAACTAGGGAATTGATTGTAGTTTAAGTTTTTAGCATTCTAAGTGAAATTCTAATCATGAAAAGGCCAAGTGTATTCTCTAAAACTCATGTCTAAAGCACAAACAATAGTTAAGTTCCAAATTAAGTGACAATTATTTTAAGCTACGAATAATACTTATAACATATCAGAAGTTCATTATTCACTTTTAAATTGTAACTATTAACTGAACTTTATGCATTTAAATAAGATGGAAACTCCCTACGCATAGATTTTGTCAATTTAGTGTATTTTAAATTTGTTCGCCAAGCATGGGTAATGCTCTAACAAATTCTGATTTTAATAATTATTGACAACCCTTGAAGTTTACACGAAGCTTTAGCGCGATGGAAATACGGTCTATATTGTAGTTCGCGATACAAAAAAAATGTAAAACTGTGATTTAGCAATTCTGTCGAAATAAACCAAAGTTTAGCAATCTTATTAAGAGTTATTGTGACAGTGACAGTACTATTGCTGGATTTCATAAGTAACATCATAATTCGTGGCACAGCAACTGAGCACTGGATTTTAATATAGCAATCGGTTTCTTGACACTCTTAGTTACAGAATCAATACCAATACCTAGGCCGGCTGAGTGTGGCACGCTAAATGTAATCGTCGCTAAGCGAGGCGTCCCATTCAGTCACGCGATGCATAAGAGTGACAGTTGCGTTTAGAATTAGATTTAGCGTCCACGATAGAATCACACTGTATTTGCAGTTTATGCGCGGTTTATTTATTGTTTAGGTATTTAATAATACATACTTATTTGTAAACAGATTTAATGACACAATAAATATTTATGACACAGTTTTTTGTTTACATTGCGTCGCATCTAACGATAATATTGTGAAATACACTTGCAGTCATTCTGGCATGGAAGAGGTGCATGTCGAAATACAGAGCTGCACACCTCGGTGTCAGCTAGCTGAAACTAATACCTGTTGCCACACCACTTATCATAACTATATTAGATTATAACTTTATTCCTTAATTGATTTTTTGTAAGCTTAAGTAATTGGTGTATGGCAATCATTGATCTCCTATAAACAACTAGATACACAACGTCCAAATAAGGGTCCATTGTTAACGTCCAAATAATGTCCAATAAAACAAATGAGGGTCCATTCATCCGTTTGGACCTACTTTGCGCTCGGACATCTTTAGAAGGCAGACTGTGTATCTAGTTGTTTATAGGAGATCAATGATGACAATAAACATATGACAATAACATAGTAAAAAATTTAGCAAATTGTAGTCAACAGTATTGTAAATATTTTATAGAGTGCCTCTATGAAATATTCTCAATATTATAGGGTAGTTGATTATTTTTTATATAATCAACTCACATGAATACGCTGATAACAAAATCAGAAATTCAATATTTTAATTTGGCAACTCATTGAACTTTTGATACATCACTCGAAAAACATTACATTTTTACTTACGGCAGTCGGGTATGAATGGTTAGGTGTGTATAGCTGTTAGGCTATCTCCTCGGCAGATCACAAAATCGAACAAAAGAAAAAATAATCAAAAGTATGACAAAATTTATTAATCATAAAAAAACCTTACAGAGGAATTGAAATGTCGGAGTGCTGCCGCTCCATATAAGTTAACTTTAAACTTTATTTTGGGAAATGTATTTACAGATATCCTTAACATAGATCTACGAGTATGTTATTGCAACACTCATTAAAACCATTACCACGAGTGCTACAGTAAGTTCGCTCGCTCGCTCGTACGTAAACCATGGCTATAGCATTTGTGCCGGGGCGCAACCGAAATAGTACAGTCGAAGACAGAGATAAGTGTACATGCCTCAATAAGGCTGAGGGTTTCTCAAGAAGTACTGGACCGATTTTCATAATTCTTTTACAATATTACAAGAAGAAAAAAGGAAAAAAGTGGAAAATAACTCTCAGCAGCACATCTTTTAAAATAATAATAACACAATTACTTAATTACTAGGTATTACAAAACCAACAGAAGTATAACGAAGGGAATCTATACGGCAGGGATAATAATTGTTTTGACAGGAGCCTCCTCAAAACTCTTAATGCAGATTGCTGCGTTTCATTCCACGGATGTATTTCAATATTGCAAATGAACATCAAACCAGTGTGAGCTGTGTGGTCATCATTCATCTCATTAATGGATGTGCAATTCTTTAGAATACGTAAAATATTGTCCATTAACTGATTCCCAACTTTTATTATCTTCTCTTCTCTATATTTATTTAACTCAAAGTATATGTTCGATAGTTTTACACATTTACCACTTTTGGACATATTTTAGGGTTCCTTGCCTCAAAAGGAAAAAAGGATCCTTATAGGATCACTTTGTTGTCCGTCTGTCAAGAGTTCAAGACCTATAACTCAGAAATGCGTGGACGGATCAAGTTGAAATTATAAGTTGGTTTCTGAATTTAGTTTATCTTTTCGTTACAGCAAAATTACGCGGAAGCCTCAGTGCGCGAATCTGAATCACACTTGGCCGGTTTTTTTAAATGATATCTGCCACCAGTTATTACCGTTTGCAAAACGATGGGATTAAATGCCATGTCATGGCGCGCCAAACAGAGACGGCCGGCCCACCCATTACAGTTATTCACATTAACACCAAAAGTTATTCACAATAACACCAAAAGTTATTCACAATAACACCAAGAGTTATTCACATTAACACGAGGAGAAACTGCAAGGTGGCTGCTAAAATTGCAGCCAGTCACATCCTTTAACAAGTGGACACCTAATACTGTCTGCGCCTCGCGTTCGTTTGGACATTGACGCAGCGAATTTTTCCATGCAGCTGAGAGCTGATATTGGAGACCCCTGTGTTATCCCACTATGTAGACATTACGTGGCTAATAATCGCCTTCGCATCGGAATCACCATCACAGACTATTATATTTTTCTGTTTTAAGTGTATGTTAATTTTTAATTTGTGTGTCTGAATAATTAATGCCTTTCTTTCTTTCTTTCTTTCTTTCTTTCTTTCTTTCTTTCTTTCTGACTAGAATGCCTTTAAAACAGAACTAACCTATGCTACAAAGCAGAGCTACACATATTGCTATACGTCCTAAACCCAAAATGACCTAGTAGAATATAAGCAAAAACCAGGTGAAATGCAACGGGGCCAATCACTTGTTTATTATTTACATTATATTGCAGTATTTAAGTATTATTTTTTATTTATTTTAGCCCGTATTTTTTAGCGGGGTTATTTATCAACAAACAAAAAAAGCAGTTGTTTAAAACATTGCCAACTTGGTCGATGTATGTTTTTTTCAGTCCTGTTTACTACGAGTATATTAAGTGTCTTTTTTCAAACTCTGATCACTTCGCTCTTTACCCTATAAAGGTACAAGTCGACGTGTCTGGTTTCTATGAAATAGATACTTACCTTCTGTAGCTAGCAATATATCGTTCGTCAGAATTCGACTACGGACTTTTACGGTCTAAGACCAAAAAAAGTATACAGGAGAGTTTTTGGGCATGAAATTTTCTTAAAAAATACTTTACCTATTGCAAAAGTTATTCCATTGTTAGATAGATAAAAGTTGAAACTATATAACTGTAAAAGAATTATTAAAATCGGTTCAGTAGTTTTAGAGAAAATCCCAACCCTAATGAGACCCATCTGTATACTTTTTATTACATACCCTTTACATTGGAATTTACTTCAATATTTACTGCAGGAATGCTATTACGTTTCTATGTATGTATATACCCAGCCTAATACGAGTAGGTATCAATGAAAAATAACACACCAGGTATGTACATAATGTAGGTATGTATTGTAAGTATATGGTGTAAACAATAGAGTCTCCTATTGTTCGGAAGCTCTTGTCGATGACGGTGCTAGAAAGCCTCCGTCTTCAGTGAAGAGAGTTCGAGTGGGACCACGCCTTTGCGCCCTGTCTCTGTTAAACCCTTGTATTTACACACCTATGCTGTTAGCCATATACAAAGTTTAACCTCATTTCCCTTAAACAGTGTTTTGCCACTTTTACATTCGTCTAAATCGTTCTAAGAAAGTGACGGACGACGGGCGTCACGTAACTATGAGCTGACGACGGCGACAGTTGAATAAATAATGTTGGTGAGTATACCTACATGATTTTAAATTAACCTATATATATATATATATATAATAAGACTGTAAAAAAGTTGAGTCTATACATTGGATATTTTTTGAAAAGAATTGTAATGTGTTAAAACATCGATCGGATCTATCCTGATACCAAAACACAGTTTTTTTGAATTTTTGTGTTTGTCTGTGACTTTGTGCAAGTATCACGCCATAACTACTGAAGGGATTTTGATGGGAGTTTCACTAGGAGATAGATGAAATATCCGGACAGCTTATAGGCTAT
This sequence comes from Tachystola acroxantha, assembly GCA_963506565.1. Taxonomy (NCBI): domain Eukaryota; kingdom Metazoa; phylum Arthropoda; class Insecta; order Lepidoptera; family Oecophoridae; genus Tachystola; species Tachystola acroxantha. Next base: position 9,104,228 of record OY735887.1, read on the forward strand.
ATGACATGGCGGTATGTGATGTGGAAACAAGGATCCAGAGATGAAGATCTGCCTCCTGATCTCCTCCATCCTCCTCCTCTACGCAAACGAAGTTGCGGGGTACAGCTAGTTTTTAATAAATGAATCTTAACGATACATCAAAATGCGTTAAGCCGTTGCTGCACGAGATTACGAAGAAACTGACATGACATATACTTCAAAAACATTCCTCCTTCTTCTGTCAGTCGTGTAAAAAGGAAATCATATATTTGTAAAATTCCGAACTTATCCTATTACTATAGTTATCAATGCCCAGCTCAAGACCATCGGACCGAAAATTAAGATAGAGTTGCATTCGACTTTATGTATTGTATGTAGGGAACGCCAAGATGAGATTTAACGAAATTCCTACGGGATAAGAGATCCCACGCCGACGAAAGCTGGTTGGATAATATTTATGTACGAGTATCGGTGAATTGTCTACTGGGTTTATGTCGGACGAACCGACATTCAGACTTCGAGAAAAGTAAACCCCACCAAAAACTTAACTTTATGTTGAAAAATGACAATGCCAGGTTCTGCCCCACCATCAACCGCATGATGAACAAGATAACGAATAAATGTAAAAATATCGTAAAATTATTGGTTTAAAATAAAGTTTAAAATAAAGTTTTGTACAACATGCGAGTCGAAAAAAACAGCTTATTTAAGAATTCAGAAAATAGTAAGAAATCGAAGCGAATTATTCATTGTCTTTGTTATCATTTTCTACTACTCTTCCAACTCCTACTGATTATGATTATGCAATATGAAACCTGTAATAAGTCCCCAACAATATGATAGATGAGCATCAATGGTCACGTAGGTGACCACAGGTGGGGCAAAGCTCCATTGAAATGTGGCAATGTCATTTGGCCAAGGTGTATAAAAAGTGCTGAAATTCAAATCAATGCTAAGTTATAAAGCCCTTTTGACTAACTTAAAACAGATGACATTTTTAACTTGGCAGGGTTTCGTAACTAGGTTACAACACATGTTTATTCAATTCAAACACAAAATTACATTAGATTATAACCTAAAATAATAAAAGGACTAAAAACTAACCCTAAAAATCTAAAAACTAAGTACTTGCCTATAAATAATCGCTTTTAGCGATAAGTATATAAGTACAATAAAGTGTATTTGAATTGAATTGAATAAAATATATCCTCTAGGAGGGCATCGGGAGTCACGGTGCCCAGAAGGCTGGCAGCATCTCTGTATTGCCAACGCAATACGTTGTCAGAGGTAGCTGCCAGCCCTCTGGTCGCCGGACTCCTCGACCAGCGGCTTGGACAGCTCTCATTATATTACAAAATTGTCTTTGAATTCAAAAGAATCTTAGTGTTGAAGGTAGAGTCTTAGTGTTGTTTGAATTTTGCATTGTTTACTATCAGCGAAAATAACTGGTCGGCAATATGACCTCATTTTGCAATTACTGAATAGAAACCGCAGACAGAAACATAATAACATTGCTTTAATAGGGTGATTGAAATAACGTAATTAAATATTACCTACAGTCAGCCTCACACATCCATACATCCATGTACCTAATTAATAAAATTAAAAAGCCGTTAATAGATAAAATCTCTTCTAAGAGATAAACACGCACGTCTTCATAATTTTTCACTCTCTTAGTTTAGTAAATATGTTTCGTATACAATAAGATAATTATTAAGGCGCTATATGGTTGTCAAAAGCAAGAGTGAGACACAAGAAGAGCACGGCGCAGTGCCTCGATGAATTTTGGCAGGGAAATAAAAATACGCCAACAAAAATCGGATTTTTTTAAAACAAGCTCTCGTATTTATAGTACCCTATATTTTGATATATATTTTGTATGAATAACTAAGATAATTAGAACAATATATTCATAGAATTTAAAATAATAAAAATTAAAATAATCAATAAGATAATTAATAAGATAATTATTACTCTTACATAATTATTAATGCATGCGCATCCAAGCTGCCGGAGGCTAGGATCTTAAAGTGACGAACCTCCTCACAATACGTGCCGTGTCTAGCAGCACTGCCTTCTGCATCCGGCTCTTGATCCAACTGTCTAGCGAGAGTCTCTTATAATTATTAGAGTTTATATTGTATTTAATTAGTTTTTATGTGATTCCCGTAGGGGTAGGCAGAGATGATGGACTTCCATCTGCTGCGATCCTGGCCCACAACCCTTGCCTCCTCCACATTCATCCATCTCTTCATGCATGCTCGTCGGTTTGTAGTAGACCGTACTTGACCCTTTCAAGACATCGCCAATTTGGTCAACGTTCGTTCTACTATTTTATATTATTTCTTATTTTACAAGTTTCTGTTATTGTCAGGTTATTGTATTAAGTAGGTTCATATTATATTAATAAAGTTTACTTAAATACTCTTACATTTATTTCTCATCAGGAGCGGTCTATTTATGTCACGATTGATGGTGTACAAGTATTCCTACAGACTGCGTTTCCACCTGCAAGTAAATTCGGGCAAGTCTTGCATGAATAGGTAACTACTTACAATATCGTTAAACATGTCGCGACAGCACTTGCTATGGACAGAGTTTAAACTTGCGAGCTCTGTCGGATATTACTCGCAGAAGTTTTCTTGCAGGTGAAAATGCGGCCTTTTTTGCTTTTTTCACATTTGCTTATGAGAAAGCCAAAATGGCAAGACCATACATGTTTCATTCTTTTCTACTGTCATTATTAACAAAACCAGACGGCGTTTATAAACTAAAAACTTGTTTATAAATAGGTATGTAGTTCCAAAAGCGAAAGTCGGTGATTCTGACCAAATCACAAATTGTATCCAAACTACTGTAGAATGAATCTCGCATTCGATCTCGATAGTGTTTCATGCTAAGGCTACGGCTTTGTCACCAAACTCTTCCTATAATCTGATGCCGACTGTACCTAGTCTACATGTTGTGTGTCACAGTCACAGGGCGAACTGCGGTTAATGGGATTGTGCGCAGATGATATCGGTTAGCATGCATCATTACCGCTGTCAACGGCACTACACAATTTCACTTTTGTAAATGTTGATATTTGAATTGCCATGTTAGTTTAAATACCCATAACCCCATGACAAGCTCATATTTTTAGCTCAATGGCGCGTATTCATAAACGTGATTTGCAGTGGTTGTAATATATTATGAACTAGCTGTACCCCGCAAAGGTGGGTAGGGCCATAGGAGGAAGGTGGGAATATGATGATGAGTTACTATTACTACACCCTTGGGTAAAATTGTGTTGATAATTATGACATTTTATTATATTATACATACAATTTATGGTATAAATAAATAAACAAATACTAGATTTATTTAAACACTAGCTGTAGGGGAGCGAGGGGCTTGTTGTAACATTTTTTTAAAATAATCATATATCTTGAGATATATTGGCTAAATTACCACTAACTAAACTTTGATCGGTACTCTAACCATTCTTTAATTAATTCTAATTGAAAAAAGATCAAATCTATGTCTAATTTCTTCAGAATTAATTTTTTTTTTAAAAGAGGGAAGTGTTACTTCTTGCCCCGTGCTTGGGGCTTGTTGTAACATCTATTGGGGCATGTAGTAACAACAATAAAAAACGAGAATGTGACACCTTCAATCATTTATTCTCCTCACATTTAGCTTTGTTTTCAACTTATCATTAGGTATTTAACAAAAATATTGAGGTACTTCTATAAAATGAATCATCTATCAAATAATCAACTGAAACATACTTTTTCTATGAGTAATCAACACTTGTTTTCTAAAACTTCAGCTGCAGCTAACTCGTATAACTCCTGGCTTTGTGTTCCCCGCTCTGTCTTTCTCTTATACAATCTCATTCAAAAAATAAATAAATAAGGCATATTGCATTTTCAATCACATACCTACAGCAATATGGGGGCAAGTTGTAACATGTTACAACATACCCCAAGATTTTGTTACAACTAGCCCCAAGGCATAATTTTAATATTTATAACGATAACTATTAAATCAACTTAGTAATCTCGAAAACTGTTACACCACATCATACATAGATAAATTTAACATCAAATAAAACATAGAAAGCTCCAATTAGTCGATAATAATAAAGCCAATCGAAAGTTTACGAAAGCAAAATAATACATTGCATGGCGACAGCGGAGGGCTTGCACACACCCACTCAATACGCCACCTGGCGGAACTCTGACTGTGATGACGTGGCGTGGCGCGTTATAACGATAAGATTGAGTCAAAGAAATACGTTAATAAAGTTTAAATTCCTAGTGAAAAAGCCCTGTTACTACTTACCCCTGTTACATCAAGCCCCTAGCTCCCCTACCCCGCAACTTCGTTTGCGTAGAGGAGGAGGATGGAGGAGATCAGGAGGCAGATCTTCCTCTCTGGATCCTTGTTTCCACATGACATACCAGCCTATGAGCTGTCCGGATATTTTAGCTATTTTAGCGAAACTCCCATATGTGTATATTAATATGTTTTCTTTAGTTCCTGCGTAACACCGAAGTTACGAGGTATGTGAATGGTAGGCTTTTAGTGCCGCTACTAGCCGCTAGGGGAGAAACCAAAATCCTACTAATAGCAACGGTACTGGTATAGTGGGACGCTGTGGGAGATGTTGTAAGGTCTCCTAGTAAAAAATTATAGGTACCAGTACAATTTATTTAACTGACTAGGCCGTGACTTCGCAGAATTTGAAACATCGCCCATTTGTCGGTTCCCAACACCGTATTTATTAATGTATCATGATGATCGAACGGTCTGAGGCCTTATACAATTCTTATCAAAAAATCATTCGACACACTCCTTAGAGACGCTACCATGTATTTATTCAAATTCAAACGATTTATTGCAGTCACATTAACCATATAAGTGTTAGTAAGTACTTAAGACTATGTTAGGGTTTACAGGTGGTGTATTATGCGCTATGACATGCGACTTAGGTCCGACTCCGAGACCCCGGGACATGTAAGTGTACACAGTGTCTCAGAATCGGACTGTCCAAGTCCATGGTATCCGCAATGCCCTTCAGGATGCTGTTAGGGCTGTCGCGAACCCGTCGCATCAGGGACGCGACTCTTTTGCGTATGATGGCATGGAATCCATCCACGTCGGCTTCCGCAAACATATTTATAGGTATGGATATAATATGTTCCAAAATTGTGAAATGACTGTCTTATTTTGCATTACCGCGTGCATACTGGGATGGTCAAGTGGGAGACCTTAATGGAGTAGTAAATGCATTATACTTACTATATTTTAGCGTTCCGTGACATAGCGATAATGCTGCTCATGTTGAATTTTTTATATCTGAAAAAAGAAATGTCTTGTTAAATTTTTTATTATAATCGGTTATATTTTTATCCTCTTGGGAAATGTCAATCTGCTGAGTAGTTTACAAAATAAATATACGTTTCTTTATACAATTTAATGAATAATAAGTATGTACGGTGGAACACAGAGAAAGGTGTGCAGGAGAGTTTTTAAGGTTGAGATTTTCTCAAAAACTACTTGACCTATTGCAAAAATTCGTTCACTGCTTGATAAATAAAAGTTAAAACTATGTAACTGTAAAACTATTATTAAATTCGGTCCAGTAGTTTTTGAGAAAATCTCAACCTTATTGAGGCCTCCTGTATACTTATCTATGTCTTCGACTGTACAATAGGGTATTATTAAAAACAAATAACTAATGATAAAATATAAAAATAAATCTGATCTAATAAGCCTCCTCTGATCGTTCCCGATGCAAAGGTGCCCATAATACCAGGCGGCGTTACCGCGCTGTACGGATATGGACTGCTATGAGCCTTTGCATCAGGAATGATTCAGAACGAGGTCCGAGACCGAGGTCCCTCATTGTGTTTCTTTTAACAATTTCTAATATACCTATACAATCGTATGTAGGGAAGCAAACAATATCTTGCTGCAGCAAGTAAAACGTATGCTGAAACGGACAACCTTTGGGGGGAAATGTGCTTTCGTAAAAGTCGGTTCCGAACACAGACCACTTACCCAATAGATATGAAATCGGTACAGTCGAAGACAGAGATAAGTATACAGGGGGCCTCAATAAGGTTGAGATTTTCTCAAGAACTACTCGACCGATTTTAATAAAAAAAATTACAGTAGGTACATAGGTTTAACTTTTATCTATCTAACAGTGAAAGAATTATTGCAATAGGTCAAGTAGTTTTTGAGAAAATATCATCCTTAAAAACTCTACTGTACACCTTTCTCTGTCTTCGACCGTACTAATTAGCAAGCGAAATATTTTGTCAACGATGAGCGCATAGAGACGAAGCGGGGGACAGGGGTGGCGTATTAAAGAGATGCGTCCATGTCGATAATATCTCTAGGTTAGACGCGTCGCGAAGCAATTTTGCTGTCATGTGCATGTGACACGGGCGCCCTCCTGTTACAGGTCTATGGGGTAAGTGGTCTGTGGCTCCGGACATATCTATAGGTACATAGACCGGTGACAGATATTTAGCGTAACATAAAATGAGTAAACCTACTGTACCTAACAATTTATTCCCTCAATATACGCTTGTAAAGTGTGACATCACCGGTGAAGACGCGGTCCACCTCGTTCTTAAGTGTCAATAATTATTATTTATTTTATTAATGGACTCGACTGTTCGTCATTTGCCAATGTCATGTTACAGGAAATTCAATATATTCAATAGTCTTCTATCTTCCTCCAGGGGAGTCGCAGTAGCGTCTTCACCCTGGGTAGCCGCGTCTTCGTGTCTTCATCCAGAGGAGTCGCCGTAGCGTCATCACTCTGGACGAAGCAGCTCGACAGTCACGTTCACTCCCGAGCTTGTAGCGGGAACTCTTGATAAAAGCTTGAAACTTCAAATCTTGCATAAATAATCCAATAACTTCACCGTACTGTCTTTCGCGAACATTTTCTGATTAATTTAACGTGATATTAAACACAAAATAGTCCCTGTAGATATTAAAAGGAAAATTATCAAATAAATTTCGCAACCGTCGTTTCCCGCCATTTTCAAGAGCTCGTGTCAATAATTATTCTGATGACTAGACTTTTGACAATCGCACTCAAAATTGTCTTTGGGGTTTTAACGGCGCGGTGGCAGTGTTTACAATAATCAAATCAATCATCATATCAACTCGCCAGATGTTTATCCAGTTCATACATTTTGCAACGAGTGGCCGAGTGCCAAGACCAAAGCGGCGCGTACTAAATAAATTCAGCCGCGAACCGAGTCTCTAATCGCAATATAATATTTCAAAGTCGCAAATCGTTATACTTTTGTCAACACAAAAGGTCAATTTCCATTTGAGAGAGCCGCGACCGAAACATCTTTCGGTATTTTTAAATGACTAAACAGACCTTACTTCGTAATGAATTTCAATGAATAAATGTGAGTTCGCTGCAACACTGTCTTCATCAGTTCTTTGACAAAATGTAAGGCCATGATTCGTAGACAGTATCTCGGCCTTTGTCTAGTATTCTATGGTCTAGGACCTAGTGCTCCTTGACCTAGCTAGACTCTAGGTCAAGACTTTAGGTTTTCGATTGAGATACGAGTACATTGTTTATACGTTGACATACATTTAGTAGCTGATCGATTTGTATTATTAGTTTAATAACGTCGTGGAGTATAGATAACGAAAGTTGTTTAGTTATCTATACTCAAAACCCCTTCTCTTTGGCTTATTACCTACTTATACCATTTCCGATAATCGCTGAAAAAAACATATAATCGGAGATTTTTCAATATAAGTAATGAATAAAAAACCAACTCGACGAATTGCGAACTTTTTTTGGAAGTGTCGGTTAGAAAGAAAGCCTACAAGCATCATTATGCCATTAATTGGAATTATTCCGTAAAGCTTGATAAATTGAGTAGAAATATTCTCTACCATCAGAATTTATGGACAGCGATACGTCTTCGCAACATTTTAGGCATTTAATAAATTGTTGAGATTTTTTATCAGGTAATGGATAAATAATGGGTCAATGGTTTATTTTCACTTAGTTCTTGACTTCTAAATGTAAATTTGATTTTTTTTTCATCCTAATGTAATCACTTTGGAAATTAAGAATGTCGCTAGATTAGCTTTTGACCCAATCAGTATTGAAAAAGTTTCACGCCGAATCGTTTTTGATAGTTTTACACCAAATAGTGTAATATAATATACCTATGCGGAGAGCTCGGTGGCTCAGTGGTTGGGTCAATGGACTTGCAATATGGAGGTCCCAGGTTCGATTCCCAGCTATAGGGCAGCCATGTACCAATGAGTTATCCTCGGTTTTTTTCGACGGAAAAACTTACGTACATCTACCGAGTGCTCTCAAAACGGTGAAGGAAAACATCGTGATGAAACCTGCATGCCGTAGAAGAAAAATCTAAGGCATGTGAAATCCGCCAACCCGCAGCGGGCCCGCGTGGTGGATCATGGCCCGAGCTCCCTCGATGTAAGGGAAGGTCTGTGCCCGAGCAGTGGGGCAATATAAATCATATATAAATAGACTGATGATGATGATGAATATACCTAAGTACTAAATTATTTTCAAAGGTTTAATTATAGTATTTACGCTACCAGCAGATCAAGTGTAACACTTTGGATCGTTATTATCTGCGTCATAAGAGTTGAATTCGTACTGCAAGTGTTACCATTGATGCTGTTGTCCGTACCTAGTTATTATATATATAATAATAATAATAATAAGAAACATGTCATAAAATTTTCTTTCTCTGAAAAATAAGAAAAATAATGTTTTGTAGCCTAAATTTCACGCTATAAAGATGAGAAGAAAGTGGAAAATCATGTAAATGATAACGAGGTCGAAGACTGCCAGCAAAAACGCACGCCCACCACCCCCGCCCGCCTCGCCGAACTCCACGTCGTCGTCGTCTGAGGATGAGTTCCTGACGCCTCAGACCGACACTAGTGTGAGCAGCGATGGCGGGCCGCCGCCGCCCGCGCCGCCGCCAAGACCTGCGCGACGAGGGCGGCCTCCGCTGCCAGCCGGCTTGGAGCGATCGGGGCGCCCTGCCCCGCGCACCGCTCCCGCTACTAGCAGCCAAGTGCGCCGCATGAAGTGGACGAATCGGATGAACGAGAACGTCATGCGCGCCTATTATGGATCCACAGAGGGGGGAACTAGCCTCACTGCGTACCGTGACCGCATGCTGTCTTTGTTTCAGACTCTTGAACCGACTGTAACCGTTACCACTCAACGATTATCGGATCAAGTGCGAGCTATACAGCGGTTACACCTAATCGCTGAGCCCGTGCTTGAGCGACTGCGATCTGAGGTATGTCCTATCCACGCAGCCAGCAATTCGCGACAGAGCCCGCCGGACTTGTTGCCGACTTTAATGTCGACAAATGTTCCGGCGGACACTGTCACCGAGTTGGATGACTGTGTGGATATACACATAGACAGCCAGGCTAATGAGCAATTGAGGAGGGCTTTGGAGGACGCGATTTTGGAATTCCGTTCCGCACCGCTAGACTCTAGGCCTCGATTACCACGTTTGCCCACTCATAAACGTAATCTAGCGCTAATGGGAGCCCTGGACGATATACTAGAACCATATTTACAGTCTAGTATAGATTTAGCTGATACTCACTCAATCCTATACTGCGCGGCCATTGCCGCATGCCGGGTAGCTGGTGTTAAATTTAATAACTACAACCATATCACAAGATCATCTAGTGATAAGCCGGCATGGCAGATAAGGATTGAGCGACGTATCGGCACGTTCAGGACCCTCATTGGCAAGCAAATCTGCTTCAGAGACGGCAATAGCCGCCCCAGAGTTATGCGCTTTGTACACCAGGCCTTTGCTGGGACCAATATTAGGCCCCAGGAATACATGTCCTGGGTTACAGAGCGCATTGACTTTCTGAAGCAGAAAATTTATGCGTGGGCAAACCGTATTCGACGCTACAGAGAGCGTGCGGATAGGTTCCACCAAAATCGCGTCTTCCAAAGTGACCAAAGGAAGGTGTATAGAGGTTGGGAGAAACCCGCTGATCGTGTGATTGATGGACAACTGCCAGATGGAACCGCCATGACTTCGTTCTGGCGGAGCATCTGGTCGGTGCCTGTCAATCACAATGAAGGTGTCTGGATTGATGCTATCGAGAGTGCGTGTGAACCGATCGAAACCATGGCAACTGTCACAATCAGTGCCGATGACATTAGGCGTGCGATCCATCCAACACAGAACTGGAAAAGTCCTGGGCCGGATGGATTGCACAACTTTTGGCTGAAATGGTTTCGAGGATCACACGCACTGTTGGCAGCTCAATTCCAAGATGCCATTGACCGCGGGTCTCTCCCAACCTTTATGACCACAGGAACCACCTACCTGCTCCATAAGACCGGAAGTACCACGGATCCTAAAAACTATCGACCCATTACATGCTTACCTACCATCTATAAGCTCCTTACATCCGTTCTGAGATCAAAAATAACAGCACATGTAGTTGCTAACAATATCTTGGCCCTCTCTCAGAACGGATGTAGGGCTGGGTCCCGTGGTACGAAGGAGCTCCTCCTCATCGACATGGCCATTTGCCAACAGGTTCGTCGAGCCAGAAAGAATCTATCTGCCGCCTGGATTGACTACAAGAAGGCCTATGATTCGGTGCCCCATTCATGGCTACGGAGGATACTGGAGTTGTATAAAGTAGATACAACTCTATGTAGCTTCCTTAGCACATGCATGGGGCAATGGACCACAGTCCTTCGGCAACCAGACGGTGGGGATCTTTCTGACTCGGGTGACCCTATAAGGATTGAGCGAGGCATTTTTCAGGGCGACAGTCTGAGTCCGTTGTGGTTTTGCCTAGCCCTCAATCCTCTAAGTACGTTGCTTAGGGATTCAGGGCTAGGTTACCGACTTCGGAGAGAGGGTGAGACCATTTCACATTTGTTGTACATGGATGACCTCAAGTTGTTTGCTCCGAATAAACCAGACTTGGTGACGCTGCTGAAAATAACTAAACATTTTAGCAGCGACATCAGTATGGAGTTCGGGACAGACAAGTGTGCGGTTATCCATGTACAACGAGGTAGAGTTGTAAATTCTAACGATTTGCAACTCTCAGAAGATATGTTTCTCAGGTCTCTCTCTGACGTCGAAACATACAAATACCTTGGTATGTCGGAGGCCTTAGGTATCGCTGATAGGGACATAAAACAATCGGTGAAGGTGCGCTTCTTTGGCCGCTTGACAAAGGTACTGAAAAGTCTGCTGTCAGGTGGTAACAAGGTGCGCGCCTTTGACGGTTGGGTTATGCCCCTACTCACATACACCTTTGGCATACTAAGGTGGACTCAGACCGAATTGGACGCCCTGGATAGAAGAGTCCGTCGACTGCTGACGACATATCGCATGCTACACCCACGATCATCTGTTATGAGATTGTACATCCCACGGAAGTGTGGGGGTCGTGGCTTTCTAAACGCCAAGAACCTACACAACCGTGAGGTGTGCAATCTCAGGGAGTACTTCCTAAACACCGATTGTGGGATGCATCGCGATGTCGTAGCAGTGGACAGGGGTCTCACGCCGCTCTCCTTGGCGAACGCGAACTGGCGCAAACCACCGGTGCTCAGCACTCAGGACCGCATGGACGTATGGAAGGGCAAGGAGCTACACGGACGGTTCTACCGGGCTCTCATGGGGCCCGACGTAGACCTATTACCATCTGTATCCTGGCTACGCTTCGGTGACCTTTTTGGGGAAACTGAGGGTTTTGTCTGTGCAATTATGGACGAAGTTATCAAGACGAACAACTACCGGAAGTATATCCTGAAGGACGGTACGGTCGACATATGTCGAGCATGCCACCGTCCCGGAGAGTCACTCAGGCATATAGTTTCCGGTTGTTCTCATCTTGCTAACGGCGAGTATTTGCACAGACATAATCAAGTAGCCAGGATAGTCCACCAGCAACTTGCCCTTAAATACGGTCTTGTCAGTACTGAGGTGCCGTACTATCAGTACGCACCAGCGCCAGTTCTCGAAAATGGTCGTGCCACGCTCTACTGGGATCGGTCTATCATCACGGACAGGACTATTGTCGCCAATAGACCTGACATCGTGCTGATAGACCGATCGTCGCGTCAGGCAATTCTGGTTGATGTCACCATCCCCCATGATGAGAATCTCGTGAAGGCCGAAAAGGAAAAGCTAAGTAAATACTTAGACTTGGCTCACGAGATTACCGCCATGTGGGATGTGGACTCAACCATAATTGTTCCGATAGTCGTAACCGTGAACGGGTTAATAGCGAAGAGTCTCGACCAACATCTTAAGAGACTCTCACTAGACAGTTGGATCAAGAGCCGGATGCAGAAGGCAGTGCTGCTAGACACGGCACGTATTGTGAGGAGGTTCCTCACTCTGGGATCCTAACCTCCGGCAGCTTGGATGCGCATGCATCCCGCTGCCGGTGGGTGGCTATTTTTTATATTTATATATTTTTCTATTTGTTTTTGATATAGAAATGTATAAATATATTAAATAAGAGTTGAAATAAATACAGAGAATAATAATAATATAAGCCTTTATTCCCAAAATATGTACATTGATAATATAGTAATAATAAAATATTGGATCCATTTAATTACAATAAATTCATGCATATTATCTAATAAAATTATGAAATTAAAAATAAAATTAAAAAAATTAATAATTAAAAAAATTCAAAGTTGGTTTTCAAAATATTGTTATTTGGGCGCCCAAGTTTGGACATAGGCCTCCTCCATACTTTTCCAATGTTGTCGATCTTTCGCCAGTCTAGTCCATGTGTGACCAGCCACCTGCACTATGTCGTCACACCACCGTCTCTTCGGTCTACCGCGCGTTCTCGGAACTATATATATAGCAATGGATAAAATAACCGAAAATCCGCGAATACGAGTGTCGTTCATCATAAAGCCCCGAAGTTAAATAACCAAAAAAAAATACGTATGGCTGGTCTATTTTTGGTGTACCCGACCATTATTGTGTTAATTTTTTAGTTAATATAATTTATCTACTAAAATAAAAGAGAGATTTATCTACTAAAATAAATTATGTAATAGCATAAAATTCTTGAGGCATTCTTGAAACATTATGCTTGCTAAAATAACTTGGTGTCTTGCCTGCCCTTTGAAAGCGCAGTCTGGCGGAAGATCCCAGGAATTTGTTCTCAAACTAAGGACAAACAGATTAGCAGAGCTTTCCGCAGAGGATTATACTGTATCTTACTATAATGTATTGCATGATATTGCAATGGAGATGCAGAAACCTGAAGTGGGTGGGCGAGCCATGCATACATAAGTAGATCAGTTATTTATTTCAAGTAGGTAGGTAAGTATATCTCGGTTTGTTTAAAAATATCTTTATTTAATAATAAAAATAATCTACATTTAAAAAATATTACTTATACCTATAAGTCCTATATTTTAAATATACACCAATTTCTAAGTGCGTGTGTAAGAACTAGCAATAAGAAAATGATAACAAAATCAATTAATAATTCGCCTGATTTCAAAGCAAAGATTAATACTTAGGTCAGAACAATGTTTAACGCATCTATGATTACGGGTTAATCACCGTTTAACCTTTAAATCACGTTAAAAGCGCTAAGAGGAAATGTTTTGTTGGTCATTCTTTGTTTACAAGTTTTACCCGAGCGGTTATTTAGGGCTTCGAACAATAACGTAACGTGTTTGCGCATTTTGACCCAAATTTAAAAATAATGGCCATTGTCCACTTATCTTCGGTGCAGCGGTATAGAAAATTGGCAATAAGCGTTTCTGTGGAGCGAGTTGTCCCGTACCGTATGGGTTGGCCTGCGGCAGCGAATGCAGTACAGTCGGCAAGCACATCGAGCTTAAAACATTCTGAACCCCTTATTGTATGCGTCATAAGCGTTGAAATTCCACTTCACGTGTTACATAATGTGTGTGTATATCTAGCTTAGATAAAAAATATACACCGAGCCTCATTATGGTGGACATTTTTTAAAATTCATTACTTAACCAAGTCTTTAGATGATTTGGGTGTTTTGGGATGTTTAATTTCCCTTTGCTCAGCCAGCCAGTCGGCCTGTATCACTTAATCCCTACCTCCTGAACGTGGCTAAGTACGATGTCATGAAATGCAATTCAAAGAAGAGTAAGCACATAAGTACTCGTAACATAAAATTAATGTTAAATTAATCTGAAATCTGCATTCGTTTGCATATTTTTCTTCTTCAAATAGAAAATCAGAGTGCCTGTTCTATAACTATTCACCGAATACATTCAGATCAGTTTATTTATTTTTAATCACATCCTAACCATTGCCGTACATCAAGTGTGGTCTACCTACGTGGTTTCGTGTATCGATCGTAAATAACGGGCCACCAACGTCGGCGAATAAATGGCAGTGGAGTGGCAGCAGGTCTCCCGCATTCGTGCTCTTCACCGGTCATTCACAAATAAATCGCCAGAATTGGGCAGAATGCTCGACCAACCCGTTGCGTTTTGAAAAATACCGTAAAAATTGAATTACGCGTTCGTTCAAGAGACGAGACGAGCGACCACTCGTATGAATCGCAGTGTGCGGGAAAATTTCAATGGAGCTTAACAAACCCGTAGCCAGATTTTTACACTATGATAAAATCATGCAAATTTTTGTACGCCATAATATGTTTGAATTTAATACGCCACATTGTAAAAAGCGGCAATGCCATTGCTGGGTAGGAGAAGTTGCAGATTTATGTTTACATTCACATTAACCTCTAATTAAAAATGTGTTGCGATTTGGGTACATAATTAGATAAGGAATAGATGATAGTAAGAGAATTATCCATTCGACTGGTCCTCGCCTCGGGGGACTTCAGAGCTGGGGAATATTTCGCCCAGCGCCTGAGCCTCGCTATACAGCGGGGCAATGCGGCCAGTGCGCTGGGCACCCTGCCGCGCTGGACGGGCCTAGGAGGTGTAGTGTTGGCTAGATTTAGGTAAGTATTTATAATTGTATTTGTTTTTATATAATAAGTTATGTATTTTTTATATTCTAATTAAATTGGTACTCTCCATAAAGACCATAGCTATCTCTGTAGGTAGGTACCTACCTACCTTTAGGAAAGAGGGATTGTCTTTATCATCTAAGTAAGAATAGTATTGTTTGTTTAAGAACTTTTTTTCGTTTTTAATGACTTTACTTGATTTATCAAGGATATATTCTAAGACAAGTATAAATGTTTATTTTCAATCAATTATAAACACAGTTTCCCTTGAATATAGTAAGTACATGAAATAATTCTTATATCCATGTTGTTTACAGAACCACATGAAAAAGTAACAACAGTTTAAAAACAGGAAACGGCGGGTCGTGTCCCAGCAGTTATCCAGTTAGCCATCTTTAGCCCTCTTGCTAATTAGCCATTAAAAGTTTCAGCCGTTCGTCGCTAGTTATTTCCGGCGGCGATGATTAAGCGAAGCATCGTTGGCTCAAATTATGCGAGTTCCCAGTTGGAAATTAGGGATGCTCCATTGGGCATGGGTACCTACATTACATAGTGATCTGATAGACTGTCTTTTACGTACAGCTAACAGCAGATCAAGTGTAACACTTTGGACCGTTCTTATTATCTGCGTCGTAAGATTTAAAATCGTACTGCAAGTGTTACCATTGATCTGCTGTTGTCCGTACATCCAAAGAGGCCCGCAGTATTCAAATTCTTCCCACCTTTTACACGTTTGCACGAAACGAGTAGAAATAAAGGTTACAAAGTAACCTAATATTTTATTTTATTTAAGTCGTAACCAATTGCAATAAAGACGCTGTGACATTGAGCTTCATGCGAAACTTCTCCAGAACTTTTTAATAAAAGATTAACTTTAAAAGATACACTGATAATGTACATTTGTATTTTGTTCTACATAATAAGGTTGGATGAAAATCAGGAACATACTTTCAGTACTTGCATATTAAATAGATGACGATTTTTTTTGTTACGACCGGGAATTAAATATTTTCTGATAGATGTTTATATCGTAATTCGTCCCGGAAAAAGGTGGGTAGAATATTCGTCAATTGAATCCCGAGTCACGGTGACTGTTGAAAAAGACAGTGCCGCCAGCCGCACGGAGTGGCGATCCAGGCCCTGACGAGATATTTTCTCCATCTACCTATATTTAATATTTATAACTAAAGGCGACGTGGTCTTGAAAACGTGGGCCACACTACGTTCCGTCACTAAATTGTGAGTTATCAGGTGGTAATTAATACATTTACACGCGGACGGAACCGATAAATATTGGATATCGTAGTAATTAAGTAGGTACTGAACTGAAGGTTGTTACAATTCTAAAATATGATACAAATTACAATTGTGTGACGTCAGCGACATTTGGAAAATCATATTATAACGAACTTGCTATCGAAATCAACGAACTACTTACATAACATAATAATAATTACTTACCCATACATATCCCATATTAAGCTAATCGAAATGGTCTTCACATTGTGAAGGAAAAACAAAACAAAGGAATACTTATATATCCACCTATCGTATTTTTCACCAACGGGACTTTTATTTATGCCCAAGTTAAAATAATTTAGGTGTGCTCAAACTCATTTGTTTAAAACCGGCGCCAGACGTGTGAGCGTCTTTGCAAAGTTTTACCTACTACTGAAAGCTTTGTACAGAATCTATAAAGTCGTACGAAACTACATAATCTGCCAACGACCGTGTTTCGTCACGGCTCTGGACTTAACAAACATCTTTGCAAAGCTGCTTGAGACGAACGAATTGTCAAATTGCTTATAGGTAAGTATTTTTATAAACGGCCGAGGTAGAATAAGGATCTGCGTTCTAATTGTGCAACTGACCTGACAGTGATAGGTTCCCATTTTACAGTACATTGCTGGGTTTCTCTATAATTATTGGCACAACAACCGAGCTATGGAATTGGGTTTCCTATAACTGTCAGTTACGCAATAGGGGTCTGTGTACCAAGAGTTGCTGTAGTAAGTCTGCTCGCTAGCGAGTAAATAAATACGTCAGCAGCGATGTTCGGGATTGATGGAATTTTTATAGCAACCCTTACAATCCCAATAATTGTTTTGTCCCTGTGAATTATTCTGGTACTTAATTATAGAAGAAATGCCGCGACTTAGGTACCTACTCGAAAAGTGTATTACAGTGCAGAGGGAACGGAGACTTTTTAGAAGTCGTTTAAAATCTAAAGTAACATTATTTCATCGTCAGTATATTTATATTGCCCCACTGCTCGGGCACAAACCTTCTCTTACATCGAGGGTGTTCGGACCATCAACCACGCGGGCCTAGTGCGGATTGGCGGATTTCACATGCCTTAGATATTTTTTTTTCTACGGCATGCAGGTTGCATCACGATGTTTTTTTCACCGTTTTGAGAGCACTCGGTAAATGTACGTAAGTTTTTCCGTCGAAAAACCCAGGATAACTCATTGGTACATGGCTGCCCTGGCTGGGAATCGAACCTGGGACATTCATAATGCAAGTAAATTGACCCAACCACTAAATCACCGAGCTCTTTTACATTACTTAGGTTATATGTATTAAGGCCAAGTTACCTAGCAATATACGAGTAAACCTAGTAGATGTGTATACGTCGGTACGTGCTATAGTCACATTTATGATTGTATGTTGAATAGCTGAGGTAACGGTTCGGTTCTTATCAGTAAAAAGGAAATTAACTTTGGAGACTTGTGACGAAACTCGTCTCTCTAAAATGTTTTCTGATAAAAGTAAAAAATAGAATAAGTTTGTTCCGCCTCAAATTCAATGCGAATATAAAAGAAATTGCATAAGTACAATATTGTTAAACAGTTCTAAAAACATCTATTACATTACGAAATCAAAGTAGGTATATTGAAAAAGTTTGTAGATTAAATTAAAAAGACTATTAAAATAAAAGTTAAAACTGAAGTCGGTGCAGGCATTGACTTCAGCATCGATATATATCATCCAAGAGACGAGAGGCAGAAAATACTAAATATACCAAACATGTAGGAGAGTTGTAATGCTACGTTAAGTACTAGCACACTACTTATCAATAAACCTTCATAAATGACATTTTTTGGAATAAACAATTGTTTTAGCAGTCCCACGTTGGGCGCCACTGTGACAGCTGGCGCCCAACGTGGGACTGCTAATTTGCTATAGCTGTTACTGGGTAGATTAGTAAGGCGATAAAGAATACTGCGTGGCAATGAAAATTGCCATATTGTGATGGAATTAGGGAGTCTGCTGAACTCCGCTGGCTTGCGATCTGCTCCTATTCTCTCGACGTAGGCATACGTAGGCAAGCCAGCAGAGTTCAGCAGACTCACTATCTAACTGGGAATTCAGGGACAAGCGATTGGCTGCAGGGAGTCCTATGTATCCCTCAAATAACGAGATCGAGAAGGACCTGCACTGACAGCTTGCACACACGTGGGGGCAGTCAAATTCGGGTCACAGAGACAGCGGAGTAAACGGTGGTTTGTGTTTTGGAATTATGCATTTTCATGCAATTCATGCCCGAATTTTTGACATTGTCGTGTGGTATTCCCGTAGTCCATATTTCTCAATGTGGCTCTACAAACCAAAAATAATTAGATAGGTAAGTATATAAATAAAACTTAAAAACATAAGGCGAACAAACGTGTAAAAGTTTTATTTGAAAATATGAAAGTGCGGTCTTATTAACGGACGCTGCGAGGTGGAAGGGCCGGCGTGAAATATGGTGTTACGGGTGTAGCGGGTGACATGCCATTCATCTTTTGTGTGGACTGTACATTACAGTACATACAAAGACTTGAAATTAATTTACTTATATAAATCTGGCGTTAAGGCTCACGTGGCAACCATACGACAGCGATAATAGTGTCTTCGAGCTGAAAACTTATGTCTATTAAAGCGACTGCATGTGTATCTTGTGATAAGCACAAATCAACAATTTTGTCGCTGTGGTGGACGTCACTCGTGATAGCGCAGTCCTCAAAAGCTTATACATACAAAACGTATGTATACTTTACGTCGTTTATATTTTTAAGAGTCGCGAAAATTTATAACCTTTAAATAAAATACCTAGGTACCTAGCACCGCGTGACGCAACAGCAATGTTGCGGCGTATTACATATTTAGTTAGCATTGCACTCTAAATATCATGTATGCGGATGACATCTGTTCCATCGTAAGTGCGAGTGACAGGACTGAACTTAACGAACGAGTCCAATCGGTTATAATAAGACTCTCAGAATGGTTCCTGGCGAACGGAATGCAGCTCAATGTAGACAAAACTAATCTGTTAGAATTCTCCTTGAGAAAAATTAGTGTCGCACCAATGTCAGTCCAGGTTGGTAATAGTTTGGTTTCGACGGTGCAGCACGCGCGCTTTGTGGGTTTCTCCTTTGACAATGGCCTCCAGTGGCAGACTCATATAGATACAGTGTGTGCAAAACTAAACTCTGCCTATTATGCAATATCTCGTCTCACACCCACGTTGTCTAAACAGAACCTACTCAAGGCCTACTACGGTTACTTTCACCCTCACCTCACATACGGGATAGATTTGTGGGGTCTGGCCGCTGACAGGGACCGCCCGTTCATTATCCAGAAGCGAGTTCTCCGCAGGATAGCGCGCGTCCCTAACGACACTCCAGCTAGGCAGCTTTTCATTGACCACCGCATCATGACTGTACCATCCCTGTACATACTGGAGGTGGCCAAGTACGTGAGGCGCAATATTGCCCAGTACGCGACTAAGACATGGGTGGGACAGAGACCGACGCGTGTGAGACGACAGGACCTGGAGACCATTCGGCATCGGCTACAAAAGACCGGCAACTCCACACACGTGATGGGCCCTCGTATCTACAACAACATACCAACGAGCATAAAAGAAGCCAAAACTGATTTCAGTTTTGTTTCTAAATTAAAATTATGGTTGATCCAGAAGGCCTATTATTCTGTGGCTGAGTGTTTGGCAGAAGACACTCCACTGTGATGTGATTCAAATACTTAGTAAATATTGATTACTATATGTAACTTGGGCAACTGAACATGACATTTGAATTTATTTTATTATTTTATTCCAATGACTAATCAATATTAATAATTAATGTAATTGATCAATTTAATTTTATATAATTTTATATACTAAATGTAATGAACTATTTTACAAAATGTAATAAGACATATAAATGACGATGTATGAATATTACTAAATAAATGAATATGAATATGAATATAAACTATTTTATTTTTCTCTACTTTCTAACATTTTCGCATTTGTGCGTCGCATCGCGAGTTTGACCGGACCTTCCGTAAACTCAGGGTTGACACTGATCTGATTTTCATGAGAAATACCAACCCTAACAATGCCAACGACCTTCCAGTATAAGTTTACGTACATTCGAGTTAAAACTTAATTAGGTAGTTGCTACTTCCCGCGAGTGACCCCTAAACTAAATTCTAAATTAAGTGCCCCTCGTAAAAGTTATGGCATCTTAAGGGACACGGAGAGCTGCCGCCCCATACATGTATTCATTGCCCACGTTGGCTTAGAGCCTCATCGATAAGTTATGTTACGAACGCTATATTTAATTCCTATATGTATTTTAACAATTCGTTCAGAATATGCTATGATTTTAACATACTTTAAACCTTTACCGAACCCCGAAATCTTTGGTTGATTGGTTATTCAAAACACATCTCCTCACGTCAGCTCCTCTCCTCTTCGCTTTGGTGGAAACCGGGCCTAATAGCCTTAATGCCAATATTAATTAGTTTTTGACCCCAAGCAATATATTTTATCGTATTTGAAGAGAGATGACATATTTGGATGGGCAGCCACCGGATATTATGGTCGGCAATAAAACAGAGAAATTAATTTTCTTCCCCCAAGTATTCAGTATCTAAATATATTCAGTATTATTATTGCCCCCTCCCATTGTAACTCCAATATTCACAGTCCCCATACAAAAAATGATTTGATTTCCTTGATGCCTATTATTTCAATCTCTATACAAGTCGAAATACATCAAATTTGTTATGTGAGCACTTCAACACTGGGTGGAGCACTCTTCTGAAGACAATAGGATTCATATATGAGCGCAAGCTTAGCCTGAGCTCGCTCTTACAAACGTCAAATTCTATGGACGCTTCATAGTTGTAACAGCGAGCGGCGGTCTCACGCTAAGTACGTCCTAAGCGAACCGAAAATACAGAGTCAATTTTCTTGCAATAAAGTGCGATTTTTATTTTAGTAATAATAATTACCTACCTAATTGAAGTGTTTATTGTTAACCCGCTTTTGAATAAAGTTAAACTGATATGAAAAATAAGTTAGTGAAAATATAAATTAATTTAGCTGCACTGCACAGGTGGAAAGCAAAGTCACATTTAAGCTAATTTGCTTAACAAGGAATTACTGAGGTGCATTACATAACACAGAGGTGCCTTAGGTACAGGAAACTATACATAACCAAGGAAAAACGGGCTGGTCTAAGAGTATTAAGAGCCTACATGGGCCAACTAGCGAAGCCAATTAAAAAAAAAATATCTACCAATATAATCAATTTTCATAATAAAAAAAACTATGTACAAAATCTTTATTACGATAAATTACTATTTTTTAAATGCTTATTTATAACGACATTCCATTTTGGGTAAGTTGTAGTTCGCATTTGTGAACTACTACTTAGCTTGTCGCAATTATGCCATTATTATTTATTATGCTATTATATTGTATATTGAAAAATAGTATTTATCCTAATAAAATTTTTGTACAGAGCTTTTTTAATGAAATTTATTAATTTGGAAGATATTATTTTTTAAGATTGGCGGCGCTAGTTGGCTCATGTCAGGCCCTTAAAACAAATAGCATAACAGTTAGCCATAAACATGATTTAAAGTTTTTCCGCGTATTAAGGTATAAAAATATAGGATGAATATTGAATATTGTCTCAATAACAAGAGAGCTCTATTAAGGCTAGGCCTTAAATGGGCTTTCTCCTTTAATTAAAGGTGCATTTTCGTGGCTTCAGTTGTTTCAACTATGAATTTAACGATGTTGCGACACACCCTCTCACCTTGTAACATATGCAGTGACCTTTAATCGTCTTTAGTGTAAGCCTCGACCAAGTATTTGAATAATTATGACGTGGCAAGTTCCAGCATTAATATGAGCCGTAAAGGAATCTATGTGCTGGTAAAGTGTTAGGGATATTCGCCAGGGTTGTTTCTATTTGAGGGCGCAAAGTTTATTGGCTGAGGGCTTAGGGGCGCAAAATTATTTATTTTACATGTTCGGAATACCAAAAGCTGCATAGTACGGTCAAATTATTACAAATAAGGATTGAAAATAAGTAAAAATAGAGAGAAAAAACAACAAAAAAAGGACTATCGACAAACCTAAGCTAATCAAAGCTGTATCAGAAGAACAGAAGGCAAGTTAATTTTTTGACTCGATTTCTTATACTGTTACTAGTAAAGTAACACTAAAGTAGTACTATGTAGATGGTACGGTCGAAGACAAAGAAAGGTGTACAATAGAGTTTTTAAGGTTGAGATTTTCTTAAAAACTACTTGACCTATTGTAAAATTTCTTTCACTGTTAGATATATAAAAGTTAAACCTATGTAACTGTAAAATAATTATTAAAATCGGTCAAGTAGTTCTTGAGAAAATATCAACCTTATTGGAACCCCCTGTATACTTATCTCTGTCTTCGACTGTACTAAGGATTCATTTAATCAATGGTACCTACTACTGGCTTCGCCATATTTCAATGGACACCAGATATGTTAATGTATTCTGCTTCATATATAGCAAAATTTTACTTAACTATATTATAGGATTTATGTAGGTATGTAGTTA
Source organism: Tachystola acroxantha (assembly GCA_963506565.1). Classification (NCBI taxonomy): domain Eukaryota; kingdom Metazoa; phylum Arthropoda; class Insecta; order Lepidoptera; family Oecophoridae; genus Tachystola; species Tachystola acroxantha. The sequence continues at coordinate 9,127,127 of OY735887.1, forward strand.
TGTACTTTGTACGGGGTTAGTAACCTTCAACGTTATTGCTGTTTCTTACGCTATAGGTAATACGAGTGTTGATTGCACAGCCCCGGTTCCCAAAACCTAGAAACGCCCCTGGATATTCTCCTAACTTGCTCGCTAAGTCGGTGCGAAGTTGCTAATTTTAATCATGCAGATTACGACGTATTGTTCCTTGTAACTTCGAGAGTTTTAAATTAAATTAATTGTATCTGTTCTGCGTGGTTAGAGGTTTATTTTATTTATTAATATTTTACATACACTTTTTATAAGAAGGTTGTACTTAAGAGAATTCTTCCAGGTTGAAAACTGGAGGAAACACAATACACAATGCTAATACAGGAACACTTGTGTACCTGCTAAAGAATTGAATATTGTATGCCTGATAAGGTACTTGAACTGTGAAACTGTGATGAAACATTTATACCAACTGTTTATAACCATGTTCATACAATAAAAGTTTCTGAATGCGACCAATAAATGATGAAGAATCTCTTACTTAAAAAATCGTTTAATGATTTTGACATACGAGTACGAACTGATATACCTACCTAGGTATTTGAGCTGGCTATAGTATAACGAAATAGCTTTCTATTCACCGATGGAACAGTTTTGACGGACACACAAATCCCTGCGTCAATATAATAGGTAGGTACTTAATATAAGCGAAATATTACAAAAACAACGGCTTTTTATGGCATAAACTCTATCATGATGTCAGTCCTATTATCAAGACTAATTTAACGATAGTACATAATAACATCGAAATCCATTAAGGCTTGAGACTGCAGGAGGCCACACAAAGAAAACCTGAAAAACATTACCCTCCATCTTTCGTCAATCAGGCAAAAAAACAGACCAGAGACATAAAATATACTTATATCGGTAAAAACAATATTCTATTTCACGCTACGCTTTTCCTACGTTTAATTAAAATGAAGGCAATTATGATGACGTTCGTCAATTATTATCGTCGCCAGCCGTCAGTTGTATGTAGCGAAACGAGCCATTTGTTATCGATTTTAAATAGCCACTTAAAAACCCATTGTGAATATGGATAGCCGTTTACTCTTGGTTTGTTCACAACATTCGTGACAACAGGCGGAATTTCACTTTTCTTCGTATTAAGGCGATTGTTCAATTGTCTTCTTTATGCTATGAAAATAATACACAAATTATTATCAGGGCGGTTTGTTCTTAGGTCGTTTTGCTTTTACGGCATTTTGCTAAGGCTTACCCCAGCTTTACCCTATACCACTTACTTAGGTTTCTATAACATGGCATTGGCCAGATAGACAAATCATCCCAAACCAGAAAAACAGTTTTAGCAATTTATTTTAAGACACTTTTCAATATTTAGCTTGAAATAAGAATAAAATATAATAAATATTTAAATGGAACAAATAGATCCACAAGTCCCTCGCGTAAATATGGCACCATTCCTCTCCAATCTCTAAATGTCTTTAATTCTATGAAACAAAAGAAACTAATCTACATGGATGGCAGTTTTAATTATTATTCAATACATTTCGCCAGAAACAATGGCCACTTTCGAATGGAGTGGCAACCTCGCAGCCGCAGGGGATTTTCGAAACTGCACTCGAAATGAAACAACGAAAACTAAGAGGTACCTACGGACTACGAGTAGTTTATAATTTGCGGTGATCGTGGTGCTTTTAGAGGCACTAGATGTGACTGGAGGCCGCAATTCTCGTTAAACCTACAAGGGAAAGCTGTTAAAAAGTTAAACAACATTTGCCGAATAAAATCTGTTTTGTACTCGTTTGCCATTTCATTAGAGGCCACTTGCATGAACCCCGTCAAGTGCTTAACCCTGTGTCAAATCTCAAAAACATCTTGTACCAACTTTCACAATCGGAGATTAAACGCCACTTCTTGCATGATTGCAATCAATCTATTGGTATGAAGTGAAACCTAGGCAATGCCGTTCGCTAATTGGCTGTCTGTGGTTGTGAATGCAACTTTAAAGCCTGACTCACACAGGCGCGATCTGCACGCGGCTTGCGGCCAATTGAAAGGCATGCTCCGCCCCATTTTCTGCCGTCGTTAACGTTCAGTAGGTAGCGATCTGAGGCCGAGGTCGCAATCCGCTACCTACTGGACATTAACGAGAAAATGGGTCGGGGCATGCGTTTCAACTGGCCGCAGGCCGCAAGAAGCGTGCAGATGTGGGAAAGACTTTACCGGTAACAACTTCGTAATATTAGAAAAATTTAAATTTCGAAGGTGGCCAGTATGTCAGCAGTTCTGCCACAATAACTAGCAAAAATGTGAAATTCTGTGTTGTAACTTCCGGCCCACATCCGCGAATTTACGTATAATCTAACTAAGCTAAGGACTAGATCATAGTAGATACTCTATAGCCGCTTAGCAACCATATCAATGGGTCACGCAGCTATAGATTTTTTTTAATTCTCATATTTTGTTTATTGCCTATCTGGTATATACATATAAGAAAACAATAACATTCTAAAACTAACTCTAAAAACTTAATTATCTACATTATAGGCACGTCGTCGTCAAGGCCCATCCCGCGCGGTAGGGTGCCCAGCGCACTGGCCGCATTGCCCCGCTGTTTATATCGCAGCTATAGTGATAAGTAAATATATACATATTGTGATTTACTACGGGTTAACCTCATAATCCCCGATTGGTGCAATTGGGTCTTACAAATACCTAAATATAAAACGCCGCGTCCCATTGAGAGTCGAATCAATGAATTAGCTTCTATTGGTGGGTAATCTATTTTGTGAGAGCAATCAAGCGAGTTGTATTTATCTCGGGGGAGATTTATTTATGTATTCTTCGTTATTGGTAATTTTGGCGTATCGTGTTTGCCCTTGACTGATTGATAGTATACTCGACAGCTCGACAATAGTAATACGGTTTTAACTCTTTAGACTTTGGTTAGTTCTTATTATCTGCGCAGTAAAGCCGAGATTTATAGAGTTTTGAGTGTAAGGTTAGCGTAAGTTCGCCAGTGGTTCAATTATTTTTTGAGAAAATCTCAATTTTAATTAGAGATCTCCTGTATACTTCACTCTGAGTTAGACTACTACCGGTAGGTACCATTGGTAGATAGGTCCCAGAAAAGTATAAATATGTAAGTATATAAATTATCTACGTATACCAGCGTTACCAGACGTCCCGATTTTGAAATCAAAATTAAATGTCCCGCGTGGGACAGGCTTAGCCCCGCTTTTCGGGGATTAGAATTAATTCTTACTTAACTACCTATATTTTTTGTTAAGGCTTCGTATGCGCGTATTTTCAGTTATATCTAAACCGAAATAGTTATTCATACAAAATATAAATCAAAATGTAGGGGACTATAAATACGAGAGCGTGTTTAAAAAAAATCTGATTTTTGTTGGCGTATTTTTATTTCCGTGCCAAAATTCATAAAAATACGAATATCGAGGCACTGCGCCGTGCTCTTCACTCCGCCGCTGCGGGGCATCTTGTCTCACTCTTGCTTTTGACAACCATATAGCGCCTTAAATCACGGAACGGGGAGTAGGGGCATAGTATTTTACGAATGGCAAAGATAATTGGTCCCAAAATCTAGTTTATCTATTCGTTAGCGAAAAGTTACGGGGTTAAGTTGCATTGCATTGCACGGAACCCTCTCTGAGCGAGTCCGAATTCGACGAAAGAAAACCGCCTTTTCACTTAAAAAGTTCCAAAATCCCGCTTTGACAAAAACATCTGGAAACGCTGCTACATATATACTTATTCACTGTCAGGATGCGTGTGCCATTATAAATTACAACATGCATATGATATTATATCATTCAGTATGATACATGCAATTAGATCAAGGGCCTTACCTACATTGTGTCGGACGAATAGAATATGTTGAATTATTCCACCTCATTAAAAGTTATTGTTAATTGATAACAAAACAGTTTACGTAAAACAAACATGTAGCATAATACAGTGTGTCAAGTAATTGATCGATTCCTTCACAGGTGAGGTGTTAATTTCTAGTTGACAGAGATTAATTTGTTGCAAATTCATGGAATGTGTAGATCGAATCACCAGTAAACCTATATCGACGGAATAGGTAAGTATAATATTTATTTATTCTAGTTCCAGTAAAGTTACTGCAACGGACATCCAAGTTCCAACTTTACAGTGATGTAAATTGAAAACGTGACATCTGGCGCCACCTAGGAAAAATATATGGAAAACGAAAGGCTTTCACGCTCCCGGGTTTCTACAGCCAACGTACCCTAAGTAGTTTTGCACCCCGATTCAATAATGGAAAGTTTTGAAAGGACAGAATAGATGGCGCTGGAGGCAAACCCAGGAAAAGAGTCTGACTCAAAAGAATAAAACCAAAACTATTAATTAATATAAATAAACGCTATATTTTGAAGATTTATCTATCTTTGAAGCAGATGAAAGGAAAGGCGTCTACAGGAAACAGGCGTGAATGTACATGAACTCGATATTAAGGTCCTTAAAACTATGAAAATCATACTTACTTACATTAGGTAGTTTTTTGCTTTGTTATAATATAAAAATCCGAAAGTGTTACCTACCTACTAGAAATTGATATGCGGCTTTAAATAAATTAGTGTTTTTATAAGATGATAATAATAGTCAGACGAACAGTGTCCACGAAATCGTCTGTCAGTGTCTCGTTAGTTTAAGCATGCTATCTACCCATTTAATCTAGAAATACCGTAAAAGAAACGTGAAGCAAATACAATGTAAACAAACACTGGGTCTGCATGTATTTCTGATAATTTCATTGTGAGTTACGCCGCGGGGCCGTGAAGCGAAAATGATTACAGTAATTATGTAAAATCTCATGCTGCGTGCGACACGACGACTGCTGCGCATCGTAAGATGAAGGAATTCATAGTCACGACACGAGCATATTCCAGCGGTTCCACTCGCCCGTACAACGTCCTTGGTGTACTTTATGCTCATTATAGCCGAAAAAATGGCTGTATGGAATGAGATCCTTCGCCCGTAAACTAAAAGAACAACAGCAATGGCGGACAACCTACGCGGACAACCCGACATGTTATCGTCGTCGTATAACAATTTAATAATGTCTCTCGCCTCAATTTTGAATATAGCTTGATTTGCTCGTTGCATACTGTACCACAATACCAGTCAGTGATTTTCATATTAAAATGAAGTGGTCGTTTGTGTGAAAATCGTAGACTGAATTTAGGTGGATTATAAGGTTGAAGTAGAGAGGTCGGTCTGAAAAAAAAATATGGAAATGCACGTGGGAACCTGTACAATAATGGTTACATGTCGTTGGTATTATCTTCTCATTTCAATGTCATATTTATCATCTAGCTAGGTGCATACTATTATATCTTCAAACGAAGTTGAGTAAGCCCCGAAACAATATTTGACATAAGATAAGCCCCTTATGTGATATTTGTACTTTTGACACTTTTGTAGTCGCTTATTTATCATGTCGAAAATATTTCAAATAGCTAAGTGCAGTAAAACTTCCATCACTTAATTTAAGGACTCGGTCGACTGCATTTTTACTTATTGATTGATAAGGCAGAGGGCGAGCGCTGGAGCCAGCCGTAGGAGGAGACTAAAACCATACAACACTATCTGTGGTTCATCTTCGTCGTTTGATTATTTACGCGATCTCTAATCTGGAACCAAAGGAATCACAGACAACAACCGGTGTAGCCATACATACACTCATTAATCAGTGACACGGAATTATTAACTATTACTAGGATTACCACTTGGCAGTTTAGCTTTAACTGTGTAATCTGTGCTAGAACAAAACAGCCTAAGGTTTCTACTTGATAATTAAACATTTGTTTAAGTAATTGCATTTTAATTAACTTTATTGCAAAACAAATAAAATAACAATAATTACATTAATATGTGTAGGTGTAAACGTACTGTATTCTTAGTTCTTAGTAATTAAATTGGCTTCGCATAGCATTGTTCGTATTGTATAAAATTTCCCACCGCAACGCGTTTCTATTCGATAAAGGCAATAAAAACAGGCATTCAGTAAGTACTCGTAAGTATTGAATAATAACTTCACGGTGTCGATTACATGACGCGAGAACGATAAAAAATAATGCTCAGATAACTCTCGATAGTTGCAGCTAGTAGCTACAGCTACTGTATGTGTTAGTCAGCATTTGAGTCAATTTATGTTATGCTTGATTAGTAGGTTAGGTACATACCATACCACTTTGGCTATAAAAACACGAGTGGGATGAGTTAGTAGCGAAATAACATCGTAGATCTTAGTCGGAGTAACAAAACAGTCATTCATATTAAGTGCGCAACTAATTATGGGCAATTAGCAGTGTTCTGCTCTTGAGTTCCAAATTACTGATAATTGCGATGCTCATAAAATGACCCACATTCATGTGTTCATATATGCCATAACAAGACTAGCTACAATATGCTTTGTTTAGCTGATGATCTTCTTTAGTTTTCAATTATCTTTGCAAGTGGACCAGTGGATCATTTGACAGAGGCCCATAACACAGTCATGTAAACCACAATAGGTAGCCACCTATTTAAATCTCGACAGAGGCTACATATTTGTGCCGTTTGGGGTAGAGACGCTGGGTCCGTGGGGGCCGGGAGCGATGGAGATTTTGAAAGATCTGTCGGCGCGGCTCGTGGAGTCCACGCGTGACCAAAGTGCTGGCCTGTATTTCGCCCAAAGGATCAGCCTAGCGATCCAGAGGGGAAATGCCGCCAGCATTTTGGGCACGTTGCCGGACAACGGGGATCGGTTGAACTATCTGTAATGCTAAGCCATTCAGATAGTTCAACCGACCTATTGTATATATAGTTTTTAGTTTAGTTTATATTTTCTAGGTTAATATTATAATAGTTATTTTTATTTTTTATTGTTTTCGAAATAAATCTTTAAATCTTTATCATTTATCAATGATAACAGATCAGTGATGTCAATCCTTATTTTTACCCGACTGCGCAAGAAGGAGGGTTATGTTTTGTCTAATTCTTTGGCACGCCCTGCAGCCTAAACGGCTTGATGGATTTTAACATATGAGGTGTCGTTAGATTCGTCTTAATTGTAGGAGTGACATAGGCTATAAAAATTTAATGAAAGTAATGATGCCGTCGGGTTTTTTGGTTTTTACCCGACTGCGCAAGAAGGAGGGGTATTTTAAATAATTACTGCGTATTTGTTTCGTTGTCTTCTTGGTTTTGCGAATTTTCTTAGGTTCGTTCTTAGCGTTACTGTCGTAGAGTACGAAAATATACAGAAGGGAATTTTTCAGATATTTTACGAGCGATTATGATGGCGACCGACAAGGAGACGGCGGCGCCGCGTCGTCGGAATTCTCTCTGCAGAATTAAGTTTGTGTAGCTTATCTTATTGAATGTTCAAAAATCATTCAGATATAGGTATAGGTAGGTACCTAGCGCTAGAATAGTATTGATGAGCGGCCCACGGTTCCTTGTATCATCTTATTTATATTTACCGATTGATTTCAAAAGTAAACCAAAGTTGTATTGCATGTTACCTAAATTCATTGATTATAAAAATCACTAAGTTGAGTAGCTATTAAAGTATTTGTATGATATAGATTATGTACCTACTTATTTTGTGATATGGATCCAGTATAGGATCGATCAATATTGATTAATCGTTAATTTAACACCAATAGCATGTAGGTATCTCTTATTATCAAAAGATATACAAGCTATTGATGTTCTAGTACTTTTTGGCGACCAATAGCAAGCACCTTCATACAAAGTTATTCACTGCATTAGTTTTTTTTAAACACAATTAATTTAATAAGTATTTAATTAAATTAGAGGTTATTTATTCTTATTCGGGTAATGTCATATCATATTATTAAAATATAGAAATACAACAATCGGTTTCCGCAATGCGGACAAACGCGGAAAACGCGCTGTTTATTGGGGAGGTACCTACCTAGTACATACCTAATTTATTGAGTTAGTACTAGACATGAAATAATTTTGTATGATGGTTTTACATTTCGAATTCTCGATAAATCACGGTAATCAGATTGTAGAACGTGAGCTATTGAACACGAAAACATTAAGTTAAACATAAAAAAATAATAGCTTTCCCTTTGGTTTCGTTCCATTGCACATTTAATAAAAAGGAAAGTTAGCACATGAAGTTACTCGTAAACTGGTTGGAAGGTGAATTTTACTGCCTACGTTGAATTGAAATATACCTACGTGTATTTCAATTTTTAACCGACTTTCAAAAAAAAGGAGGAGGTTATATATTACTTGATGTATTAAACGTCAAATACTTATGTGCTATTTTTTATGCGCTTGCGACTTTCGAAGGACTCTCGCTCGGAGGCAAAAAGGCATTTCAATTGCTACCGACGTTATCTCACGTAAATTAGTTACGGACAACAGCAGATCAATGGTAACACTTGCAGTACATAGTAGTCATAATTACCATGTGTGGTTGGTATTCTTGACAAAAAAAATTGTATGTACGTCAAGTATTTGACAAATATGACAAACATTCAATAGCGAATACGAATAGCCAAGTGCCGCCATTACACTTGATCTGCTGTTAGCTGTACTGTATTTGCTTTCAGACATTACTAAGTCATGTTATCAAGAAACAAACGTTCAGTTGTATGTAACGGTGCGATGGCATAAAACACCAACAAATCGACAGGCGTCTCATTCAACGTCAACAAATAGTATTGCGTGTGAAGCAGGAAGCGAGCCGCTTCACGCCTATCGCTAGCCGATGCGCCCGCGCAGCCGGCTGATACGGCGGGAGGACTTCCGGAACGATTCGTTCGTCCTATTATTTTGCTATAACAAAGAGTAAAACAGAATTGCTACCTTTGAACAATACTGTTTCACTTTAAAAATTTAAATTGAATACGTGACTAAAGTAGTTGCCATCTCCTTCATAACTTTAGTAAAAGAAAAGGATGACAGGATTTTTAGTCTTTAGTTTAAATTGGAAATCAAAAACCAGAATTGCTACTAATAGCCGTTTTTGTTTTCGTTAATGCAATGAACTCGTAAACACACAATTAATTTGACTACCTAAATATAAAGTAGGAACATAATAATACTTACATGTATATTTTCCGCATTTGCAGTTCTATTAATAGATTAACTTTAATTAAACACGGAAAATATATACCTAAATAACTTACTTATACATAGGTAGTGCTGAATGTATGAAAGTCAATCCCAATCCCAACTCACACAGACCACTTACGCCATGAAATCGGTACAAATTTGCAAGCGAAAAATTCTGTCAAACGATGAGCGCAATTGACGAAGCCCCCCGCAGGGGTGCCATATTAAATCCATGTCGATATCTCTAGGAGACGCGTGTCGCGAAGCAATTTTGCGCTCATGTGCGGGCAGACACGGGCGCCGCGCCGTCCTGTTACAGGTCTATGGGGTAAGTGGTCTGTGCCAACTCAATAATAGAAAAAAGGTTAGGGCCAATTGTACCAATCATAGGCTAAAAGTTAACCCGAGTTGTATCATTGGTTCAAGGGGACTTAGTTCATTATCCTAACCCAGTTAAATAAATGTTATTGGAATAGAATAATAACAATTGTAGAAAATAATATTGGCAATAAGCCTCTCCGTTAACTTGCTAGAATTACCCCTATCAAAGAAATGATATAATTTATCTTTCATCGTTGTAATGAAAATGTGAAAATTAGTTCACGACGTTGCGGAATCCACAATATTATTATTAGAAGACCTAAACACCAGATAGACGAAAATACATCAAAGAAAAGTTTGGAAAATTGTGCTGTGAAAATGATTATAAATACGCCTAGATAAACGGATTTCTCGCGACGCGAACGGCGAGAGTTGTTTTCGCTGAGGGAAAAATTGAAAACTAAAACACTGTTGTCCATTCCTATTATTCTTTAAATCACGTTTAACAGCCCATGAGATAGACAGAGTTCAATGAATATACATAATATAAACATTTACATATATGTAATTATACATTTAAGTAGTTTAGTTTTATTATATTTGTTTGTAAGATTTCTTGAATAATATAAACAATGACACAATGGTTTGATAGATTTTTATTTTATTTATTTCTTCAGTTTGTGGTTTCACTAACATGTTCAATTGTTTTCAGTCCAAACACCTACCTAATCATTATGGTAATAATTAGACATTAGTTTCAATATACCTTATCAGACTTAGCTTGGCATTATAGCTATTAAGTATTACGGAACAATGTTTGTGAAGCTAATGAACGTTAAAAAACTTAACAACATGTAAATAGGTATACTTAAAATGGTGATAAAATAGTTTTACAGCCCCATAAATAAAATGGTCACCCATTAACAATGATAGTTTTCTAAGTAATAGTGAATGAACATTGTTTGCTTTAAAAAGTGTCATATTTCATTTCATAAGTTCAGTTTACGTTGTCTAATGTTCATATGATTCACTACACATTGCTTATTTATATGTTTGCAATTATTTAACCACATGTCGAGACAATTTTTAAAAGAGTTCACTGATGGTGCAGACATCATCAGACAGTTTGTTTCATGCGTGGACAACTCTGTTACTTAAGTGATGAGCTTTTAAGGTTAAAATCTGATTAAAATAAGACCTGCTTCCTGAATGCTACATATTACTATGATGCAGTGCTCGCTTCGGGTGCTGCTAGCTAGGCTGTCTACCTTGGTCAATAGAACACCAGCAGAATTGAGTTGTGATAAGGCTCTTTTATTCTAATGACAGCACAACTGTTATGGAATGAATCAAAATCATACCTTCATTGCAAGTATTTTTTTTTTAAATGCCACAGTTACAACTATACATAATTGTCTTCTTCATACCAAACCCTTTTTTATTGTCCCTTCTAAATATCTAAAACTAATAAGTTTATTTTGCATCAATGGATTATTAACTTAAAAGTAGGTAGGTAGGTAATACACATTATTGGTTCAAAAGCTTATTTTCAGAATCAGTATCTGCTTATGGCCGATAGTCATAGACAGTTTTGAGCACAAACTCAGCATGATTTGGCACTTAAGAGTCTTCTGTCTATTAAAATTTTATGAAAATGGACAGGTGTAAGACCGAACTTAAACTCTACTCATACTCCAAACTGTCTATGACTTTCGGCCAAACTGTCAAGGTTATCTTGTATTTCGCTGACATTATAATTCTTTAACCATCTTGATGTTAGTTTGGGTCTGAATCAGGCTTGGTTATCTGGATGTCAATGAAGGTAGAGGAGTAGGCTTGGTTTGATTATTGGGGTGTGAATGGAAAGGTCAACTTGATAAAAAAAAGGATTACAATTAAACTTATATGTTTATTTTATATCAGACACTGAGATGAAATTGCTTATAAATTGCTTGTTATAAGTAAGACACAACTGAGTTGTCTTTTAGTGTGATTCATAGGTTCCTTTTGTTTACAGAATACTGAATTTCTACACACATAATTTGACTACAAAATCAAAATACATGTACCTTTAAACTCCACAATTGAAAGCTTGAGGATCAGAAAATAGAAATTTGTATAAAAATAAATGTTTTTAATGATTCAAGATTAGTGGAATGTTAAATATGAAACGTCTATACATTATATTTTTATTTGGGAGTAAAATTGTGTGCGTAGGAGTAATATAGAAGCAAGAGAGGAAATTATGATTTAAAAAAATAAATGGTGCCAGCTTCAGCACTCTTACATGCTTTTTTTAGCAAGGTACAGAGTTAATTCACAATTAGGTGTGGGGTGACTAGATTACTTTAGGATACTGGATAATAACTAGGTAGGTATAGGTACTTAATCTTGACTGGTTATCTAGATGAAAATAAATAAACATACTGATAATAAACTGGACTTACCTCGTCTGTATGTACGGAGGTTCTGCTGCGGAAATTCTGAGGAAATCAATCCCACTGTGTTATCCACACAAAGCCGAATACAAAAACCGTCTGGCGTTACGAAATCACAAATAAATTCCAATCCCAAAAAAATATCCACAACACGAAACACTGCACTGCTGCCTGCTTCAACTACTGAATAACAAATGAATAGCTTCTTTTTCGACGCAGTTAGAGTTTTTGTAAGCTATTTACTCATTTGTTTTTGTTATAATTTTACATAAAAACAATAATATTCTCAGAAATACCGTCAAAACAAGCATTCACTTTTGACACTTGAATTTGGATAACCTCGCAGGCGAACGACTAAAAAGGCGAAAGATTTGTTTTAATTACGCGGATAAATAACAAATTACATTTTTTAGTAAACGAGGATATTAAACTATAAATTAACGAATTTAATTCATTTTAAAAAAATATTACAAAAATCGTCCATCCATACTACACTCGGACTGGCTCGGGCGGGAGCTCGGGAGAAAGCAAATCGTGAGAGTGAGAGGACTTTGGTTGGTGGTTGGTTGGTTGTGGTACGACAAGCGAACCTCGTCGCGTGAATGCATTAAGTCAATGCGTGAATGACAGAGACGGACAGCGCTGTCACAGCCCATTGTCAGCCGCAGAAACTATGCCACAGACTCAAAATAACATCATCTTGGCCATAGCCAATAACGTGCGACCCCTGTCTTACACCGAAATCATGAAAAGGATGGCACTATTTTAGAACTGTTAGCTTTAAATTCGAAGAATCGCTACCAATCTATCTATATAGAAGAAAAAGGTCGATTTTGATTCTCTTGAAAATGGCGGGAAACGACCGTTGCGAAATTATTTGATAATTTTCCTTTTAATGTCTACAGGGACTATTTTGTGTTTAATATCACGTTAAATTAATCAGAAAATGTTCGCGAATGACAGTACGGTGAAGTTATTGGATTATTTATGCAAGATGAAGTTTCAAGCTTTTATCAAGAATTCCCGCTACAAGCTCGGGAGTGAACGTGACTGTCGAGCTGCTTCGTCCAGAGTGATGACGCTACGGCGTCTCCTCTGGAGGAAGACATGAATACGCGGCTACCCAGGGTGAAGACGCCACTGCGACTCCCCTGGAGGAAGATAGAAGACTATTGAATATATTGAATTTTCTGTAACATGACATTGGCAAATGACGAACTGTCGAGTCCATTAATAAAATAAATAAATAAATATTTTGCTTAGCTACAAGAAATAATTTAAGTAAATAGATAAAAAGTTGGGTGTAGGATCTCGTCCTTCTGCTAAAAATGTGTCATCAAAGACTTTTGAAAATGGCGGGAAACGACGGTTTCGAAATTATTTTATAATTTTCATTTTATTGTCTACAGTAGCGGCGACTCAAGAAGTCGAATCGTGTCAATGGCAATGCTCTTTACTATATAATAAATATCTATTAACATAGATAAATATCTATTAACATAGACATTAGACCGACAAGGGCCACATGGCACGTGGATGATTTTGAAAGGGGCGCTGTTCGTAACGAAAGGTGACGTTTTACGAGACGGCCGCGGCGCGGCGGCGTTAGTTCCGATTATTGACACGTGCCAAAAGACTATTGTCGGTCTGTAAAGCCGTGTCTGCTCATCTGCTGCGCCGTGTTTCAAAACACCGTAACATCCGATTTAGGGGTGTAGCGTACTAATTATGTTACTTACAAAAAACTGGGAACATGTATCGGATCGGATAACATCCCCTGCGTTCGCCTGCGAGGGGGGAATTTACGCCATTTTGTGTTACGGCTTACGGCTCACTAGAGGAAGACGTATCTCTTTAGTTTGTGATGGAGTGGAATAAAGAAAATTCTTACTTTATTTTTATACTTACAACTAATTACAAAAAGACCGGTGCTTTGGGATCGTTTGGGATGGGGTACATTGGTGGATCATATAAAATAAACATGTTTACGTTTTTTATGTTTATAAATGAAACATAAAAAACTAGATGCCATGTCGGAAATAACAAAACTTATATACTGTATATAATTGCTAGAATAGCAGCCACGTTTTCTTCGTTGGAACTCATTTTTTGAATGAAATAAAAGCAATAACAAGAAACAGATGCAGCAGACCGGCTGTTTTGGTAACTTGTTTCGGTAACGTGTTTTGTTACAAAATTTTCGCAGCAGACCCAGCTTAATAGTAGTAGTCGCAGAATCAGTAAAGCGCGGGGTTTTGTTTGATCTGGAAAATCGTTTGTACAATCATTATCACCATAATAATAGTCGCGTCGCAAGTATTTATAACAGCTGTTGTGACGATCGAGGTGTGAAATTGTGGCAATGAGTTCCGCAAAGGGTAACGACCAACACAGGTCATGTAACGGTACACGATTATTTATTATTACAGTTGTTATTTTAAAATGCCACAATATATTAAGTAGACAGTAGTGATTTTGGTATTTGGAGTTAAAAAAAGGAAGTGTTTTGAGGTACATTTCGGGAACCCAACCACATAACAAAATATACAGAATAGAAATATAGGGGGCGCAGTGTCGCCTCTCATACTTCGTAAATTCATACAATGGATTAAGTGGGGCCAACTTGATTTAAAGGCGGTCTTACTACGTGTATTTAACTTCTCCTCTTGTCTTCCTGTCATGCATGATCATTGTTCGCTTTTAATTAAGTTACTTGGTTCTCTTGAAAATGGCGGAAAATGACGGTTGCGAAATATTTGGATAATTTTAATGTCTACAGTGGTTATTTTGTGTTTAATAATTAATATCACGTTAAACCAATCAGAAAAATGTTCGCAAATGACAGCTGTATGGTGAATAATTGGATAATTCATGCATGATCTGAAGTATTAAGAGTCCTACTACGAGCTCGGGAGCGAACGTGACTGTCGAGCTGCTTCGTCCAGAGCGATGACGCTACGGCGACTCCTCTGGAGAAAGAGAAGACAATGGTATCTTGAATATTCTGTACATGACATTGGAAAATGACGAACTGTCAAGTCTTAATAAAATAAAATGATAATAAATTAAATTACTTTTTATTACCATTAGGTATCGATCTTGAAACCTGACCTAATCGATAATGGTTGCGATAACAACTTGTTGGACTACTTACCTACTCTAACTTTAAACACAATCCTAAGTAGTTAAAAAATAAAAATATACATTTAAAATTCTATATTTATCATTAGAATTATATCAGTATCACAGCCTTATGTATTAATTAGCACCACAGCCATAGGTTCCACATTCAGTCTCTTGGCGAGCGCGGCGCTGGCGTCGATCTGTTGCCTCACGTACGCCACCGTCCCTTTGTCGTCCGTCTCTTTGGCACATTGCTTCTCTTTGTCTCCTGGTGCCAGCACTGGGAGGCTGAGATCCGTCTACAAGATATTAATACTATTTATAGCCCCCACTTGCAATATAAGAGAACTCTAGAGTTAGTGACTTAACCCGAACAAAATATATGGAGTTTTCTTGGCTTAAGTGCCAAGAGACATCAGCTTAGACGGGATTTGAATAGATGTAAAAACAAATATTCTTTAGTATCCTCTCTAATCTTTATTTGGTATCCTCGTAGTGTAGTACGATACAAGATAAATATATAGAGGGATGGAAGTGGAAGTGGCGGGGCAGGCACTGGATGCAAAAAGCTGCATGAGAATCTGGTTGATTGGCGTGCCTTGATACGGGTTGAGGATGATAATCCTCTATTATCACAGATTAAGGATGTAACTACACAGAGCTTGAGTGCAGACTCTGGAAACGCTTCTCCTCCGACTAACCTGGATGCCAAAAGCGTCCTCAATAAGTCGGAATTTGGGGCGAGCCGTAGCCATAAAGTCTAAGTTCACAAACCGGTTCCAACTGCCTCCAATGCTGCATGCTCTCTGCCAGCCGGTCTCCGAAGCCGGGTGCGAAGTTCTCAGGGTCCACGGCGATAAAGCAGTGCCCCAAGTTAGCGGGACCTCCATCCCCGCTGTGGGACCACGAGCGCACGTGGTGGCCATAGTTTGACCCTGGGAATATCGTGGCAGCATTTAGACCTTCAGATCGCGAAGCCAGAAGAGTGAGTAGGTAGGTAAATATACATAGGTAGGTAGGTAGGTAGCAGAGTAGTAGGAGTTATGTGACAGTTGCGTTTAGGGTAGGATTAGATTTAACGGCTACTTTAAATCACAATGCCAATTGGGGCCTAATATTTGTTAAAATACGTAAGTTTAATGGGTGTTTACCGTGCTACTGTTTTCTTCTGCTGGCAGGAGCACGATACCTATCATCCTCCTATCTCTCGCTCAACGTAGCTTGTCAAGACAGCAGAGTTGAGCAGTTTTTTACAGGTGTGGCAACCCGGCATTCAGGTAGGGCCAATCGCGGTCAACTGCCCGCCAGATACAAGCCATAATTCGGCGTTGTAATGTTGTCACTATGTAACGCGGCGCTGGAGACGCTTTTGTTTAAACTGTCACGCCAGTCGACTGAAAGCTCTCGCCGGCATAGCCCGCGTCGCGTGTCCAGAGCCGCGCACCCGCGAAAACACCTTTTTGTAATACCTACTCTACCAGTTTTTATTGAATTTGCCCTGTTTTCTCAATAAACATTAATATCACACCCTGACTTTTGCTCTACCGACTACGCTACCCCATATCTGGCAGCCCAACAGTGGGTTTTCGAACCGAAAAAGTGTTTTTTACTTCAATTCAGTGAAAATTAACGGACACCATTTTTTTTTCTCGACGCGAGTTGACAAGTTTCGTCAGTTTTAACTATGCCTATTACTAGAAGTGCACTCGGTGATAGTAGGGAGAATGTTGACGAAGATGAGAGACGGTTCCTGCAGGATCAAAGGGCCGCCGCCGCCGCTGCCGCGCAATTCGCGGCCAGCGCGCGCGCAGAGGCCGCCGCCGCGCGCTCCGCCGCCGCCGGTGAAGACCTTGGCCCTCCGCCCTCGTCGACGCCACGTGTCGAAGCGACATTTTCACAGGAGAGTGTCGCCCAGCTCATTTCGTCTTTGCAACGCACACAGACAGAGGCCATCAGGGAAATCCTAGACAATTTTATCGGCCCTCGAGCTGCGACGTCGACACCGACGACATTTTATGTACCCCCCGCTTCCGCCGTTCCCCAAGGCACCTTCGCAAAATGCAGAGCATCCTTCAGCGGCTCACCGCAAGAGTCCATAGACGGATTTATAGACGCCGTAGAAACATACAAAGAATGTTCTAATGTCACGGACAGTAATGCCATAAAGGGATTATCTATGTTACTAAGCCATTCCGCCGCTACGTGGTGGCAAGGCATAAAGCCCCAGGTCAATACCTGGGCAGATGTTATATCGAACCTCAGATGTGCATTCGGAGATAGGAGACCGCCTCACAGAATTTACAAAGATCTTTTCTCGACGGAGCAACAGGCGGAGAACACGGATATATTCGTGTCAAAGGCTCGTGCCTTGCTTTCCCGACTGCCGCCCGGCGAGCTACCTGAAAAGGTACAACTAGATATGATTTACGGGCTCCTACACACACGAATTAGACGGAGGTTACGCAGGGAGGAAGTTACGACATTCGGCGAATTATTAGAGCGAGCGAGAAATATTGAAGACTCTATCACAGAGGCAGAACGCCAATCAATCGCAAGCAAACAACTTTCAACGTCGTCGCCGAGTTCGTACGTCGCGCAAGGTCAAACCCAGGCGCGTTTTCCCGCCCCTAGCAACACACAAGGAGCGCGCGGGCCGCGCGCATTCCAGCCCGCCGCCGCCGCACCCGCACCTATATCCACGCATACACCACCGCACGTCGCGCCGGCGAACATTTCGCACGCCGCGCGCAATTCGTCGCCGCACTTCGCGCACGCGCAGCCGCCATGCGTCGCGCGCGCGCCACCACCCCCGCCGCCGCCGCGCCCCGGCCCCGCCGCCGGCCACGCAGCGGACACTTCGGGCGGTGTTCCCGCGTTCCCCTCGACGAAGAATCGTACTACGTGTGCGTACTGTAAGCATTACGGCCACATGAAAGAACAATGCCGTAAGTTACTGGACAAGGGTGAGTGGAAATATACCGGCTCTCTAGGCCATCAAAGTGATACTGATAATAAGTGCTCTGAAGGGTTTAATAATGTTGTCAGTTCAGTATTTTCTAATAATTCTAATATTTTGCCCAATTGTATTGGATGTGAGACAGATAAAATTTCTTGTGGCGTCTCAAAGGTAAAGGGTCGTAAACCCATTTTTTCTAAAAATGTGAATAATAATTTAACGACTTCAATGAATAACTGTTGCAGTAACGACAATGTTTTGGGTCAAACCCCCGCACAGTTGAAATGTAATAATAACTCAATGTTTTCTAAAAATGATGTTGTTTCTGATAATAGCATTTTATGTGTTCAGGAAGAGTTGTCACTGTACAGTGACCGCGATAGGCCCGCCAGCTTGCGTCCCATTTTTAAAATCGGGATTTTAGGTATAAACGGATCCGCAATGATTGATACAGGCGCTAAGCACTGTATTGCCGGCCACTCGCTACACACTCTCCTTCAAGGTAAAGGCCACCCCTTTTCGCCTACCACAAGGCATGTTAAACTCGCTGACGGTCACGTTCGTTTAATGAATATGCTCACCACGACAGTAGATGTGAAACTAGAACATAAAGTTTTTACGATTCCATTTTTGATTTTTCCCGAATCGGGTAACAACGAAACGCTTCTCGGTATTGATTTTATTAAAGCTGCAAAGGTAGTTATCGATTTTCATAACGAGTTATGGCATTTTGCCGATGATAAGGTGGATCGAAAGTTGTGTTTTGAACCAGTTTCACGGGTCACTGCTTGTGCCGCGGCTAACATTCTTAGGAATGACGAGGGACCTCAACTCGGGTCATCTGAACGACAGATACTGGCCCAGACTCTCGTTAATCACGCGCACATTTTCGAGCTAGGGGGAGCGCCTACTCCGTACGCCGAGCACCGCATCGACACGGGTGAACACCCGCCGACCTCCGTGCCTCCATATCGCCTGAATCCTGCGAAGAAAGAGCAGATGAAAAATGAAATCGAGAAGATGTTAAAAGATGACGTCATCGAGGAGTGCGAATCTGCATGGAGTGCTCCAGCGTTGATGATACCTAAAGCTAATGGTGATATTAGATTCTGCGTCGATTATAGACGACTTAATGATGTTACAAAATCAGATTCTTACCCCATGCCGTTGATTGACGAGCTGCTGAAATCGACGAAGAAGAACTGTTACATGAGCACACTAGACCTCAGGTCTGGTTACTGGCAGGTGAAGGTCAGGGATGAGGATAAAGATAAGACAGCCTTCGTAACACCCCTGGGTACTTACCGTTTCAAGCGCATGCCGTTTGGCTTGAAAAATGCGCCAGCCACCTTCCAGCGGCTCATAGATCGCTTCCGGTCCTGTTCAGCATTAAAGGATGTGACAGTCCTAGCGTACTTGGACGATTTGTTAATAATCTCGGAAGGATTCACGCAGCACATTCAAGATCTCGAGGCCGTTTTCAAGCGCCTGGCCGAGTTTAACCTCCACGCTAATAGGGAGAAGTGCGTTTTCGCAAGAGAGAACGTTAAATATCTCGGCCACGTGATAACGCAAGAGGGCGTTTCCGTCGATACTGAAAAGGTATCAGCTGTTCTCGAGATGAAAGAACCTACAAATTTGAAACATATGAGAACATTTTTGCAAACATGCTCATGGTTCAGGAAATTCATACCAAATTTCTCACAAGTAGCCGAACCATTAACTAGTCTGACCAGAAAGGATAAACCTTGGAAGTGGGGCCCAGCACAGAAAAGAGCTTTCGAAGAACTGAAAAGACTGTTGACCTGTGCCCCAATCTTGACCCAAGCAGACTATTCGAAGCTCTTCATCCTGAGGACGGATGCGAGTAACTACGCATTAGGAGCCGTTTTAATGCAGGGGGAGGAGAAAACCGAAAGACCAATCGAGTATGCCAGTAGACTACTCACGTCTGCTGAGCGCAACTATTCAACGACAGAGAGGGAAGCCCTTGCCGTCGTGTGGGCAGTGGAACGATTTCGCAGCTACATAGAAGGCCACCCTGTCGTTGTCGGTAGCGACCACCAACCTCTGAAGTGGTTGTTTACATTAAAGTCGCCGTCTGGACGTTTAGTAAGATGGGCGCTTAAGCTTCAAGCTTATGATCTTCGCTTTGAATACACACCTGGAAAAGCCAATCTAGTGGCAGATACGCTCAGTCGTCCCAACTGCGATGACGAGACTGCAGATGCGTGCGGTATTTGTACCGTGATCGTCGACTTACCTGCAAAGAAGCCACAAGAGTTACGGCACGAACAGCTGGCAGATCCAGAAGTTGAGAAGATTGTGAAAGAGCTCGAAGACACCGATGAAGTTGCTACTCGAAGATGGACGGAAAGAGGTTACTTACTTGATCAAGGAGTTTTGTACAGGTACAACCCTGACTCCGACAATGATGCACCGCAGCTTGTAGTCCCTGTAAACATGAGAAGTGAAATTCTTAACGAGTGCCATGATTCCTCGTTGGCCGGTCATCCCGGAATAGACAGGACTTACCAGAGAGTTGCTCGGTTGTATTACTTTCCAGGAATGCGGAGGATAGTTACAGACTATGTGAAAGCCTGCATTCACTGCCAGCGCTATAAAGCGACCAACGAAAAGCCTCCAGGACTTCTTCAGACGCCCGTGATGAACCAGAGAAACGAGGTGTTGGCTATTGATCTATTTGGTCCTTTGCCCGAGGGAGAACATGGAGAAAGATGGATTTTATTAATTGAAGACACAGCAACACGATTCGTCGAGCTTTACGCTTTAAAAGATGCCACAGCAGAGGCATGTGCTGTTGTTTTGATAGAAGAATATTTCACGCGTTATGGGTTGCCCCGACGCATCATTTCAGACAATGGTGTACAATTTGTGGCTGCCGTCATGCGATACTGCATGGCCACATTAGGCATACAACAGAATTTTGTGCCTTTGTATCATCCGGAGGCAAACCCCGCGGAACGGAAGAACCGCGACCTTAAAGTATTGTTAGCACAGCTCGTTGAGGGTGACCATGGTTCATGGCCCAAGAAATTACCTGTGATAAGGTTTGCTATGAACAGCGCAGTATGCCGCATTACCGGTGTAACCCCAGCGTTTCTGACTTTCGCAAGAGAGATGAGATCACCCACAGAAGTGGCGCATGACCTTCGTGCTATACAGGAGAAAGACAATTTCGCTCCTCAAATTGCTCCTTACATCAGAAAGTTTTTAAATTCTTTGTCTGCAGTAAGAGAACGCGTTGAAATTCAGCAAGATAAATGCAAAAGCTATGCGGATCAGTCACGCCGACCCATGGACACATTTAAAATCGGAGATAAAGTACTTCTCAAGTCGCATGTCCTCAGTAAAGGATCAAAGTCGTTAACCTCCAAGTTTGTGCCAAAGCGTGACGGTCCATATGTTATAACCAAAGTAAATAGCCCCACAACGTACAATGTCTCGCATTTAGATAACCAGGGGGAGAGTTTGGGCAAGTATCACGTTCAGGATCTCACACGCTTCATTAATGGAGACGATCCTCCTCCAAAACCTGTTATTCCTAAACGAATGCGAGGTCGCCCTAAGCAATTAGTGGCACAAGTCCAGGAACGAGCGCGTTCTCCTGGTCTTGAAGGGGAGTCTGTGGCAACCCGGCATTCAGGTAGGGCCAATCGCGGTCAACTGCCCGCCAGATACAAGCCATAATTCGGCGTTGTAATGTTGTCACTATGTAACGCGGCGCTGGAGACGCTTTTGTTTAAACTGTCACGCCAGTCGACTGAAAGCTCTCGCCGGCATAGCCCGCGTCGCGTGTCCAGAGCCGCGCACCCGCGAAAACACCTTTTTGTAATACCTACTCTACCAGTTTTTATTGAATTTGCCCTGTTTTCTCAATAAACATTAATATCACACCCTGACTTTTGCTCTACCGACTACGCTACCCCATACAGGGTATTATTTTTATAAACTTACCAGAAGAGATTCCGCAAAACAGTTCCACCATTGCTGCTAATCCGTAGCCCTTATACCCCGATGTATCTTCGCCTCCGCCTAAAGGCTTTAGGCACGCCGTTTTGTAACCCTACAACAGATTAAACCTTTTAATAAAGCACAGTATTATATTCTCATTATAGGTCAGCGGCGAGTTTCTGGATTTTCCAGACTGGAACGCGTCACGTCGCTCTTTTATTGACTCTGGGAGGCGCCACATTAAAAAATTGATGTAAGTATACTAGCTCTCCACTCCACGACGTTGTCCATAGGGCACCCAATGTACCCCACTCAACCCGATTCTCAGCTCTTTGCTCTGCAAATGTATTGTCGCAGCAAACGGTAAAGCTGATGATCATGCGTTGGAATATGCACTTGCGCAATCCACAACACATTATTCTACACAAAACCAATGCAATTTAGGCTGTGTTGATATAGCGTATTGTAACAAACCAGGTCAGCATCAACGGTCTCCTTGCCGTCCGGACCTTGCGCCCATCCATTAGGCAATGGTTCACCCTTCCGACGCTGCATTTCTATCTGGAAAAGGAAATAAATAATGTTTGTAAGACCGAGGAAATCTGTTGTCTAAATCATTGGCGAAAGTGAAGCAGTCCAATTCCAATGGCTTGATGGAGAGGATAAGATTGGAGTGTGCAGTAAAGCGAGTGTGGAGGAAAATTTAGGACAACGGCCGACATACGTCGTAGGTTACGCCGGGGCGACGAAGTGCAGAAGGATCTGCGAGAGTCTCAGTCCCCCGACTGGCGACCGACATTGCTAGATGCCCTATCTAGCACTCACGCTTTTTTATTGTCAGAGGTCAAGACCGGCTTTAGGTAGAATATAATATTCATCCAAGAACCAGCGGAGTCCAAAAATATAGATTCAGTATACTTGATCAGCGCCGAGCGAGTTCAAGTGACTGAGAGATAATACTCACTTTGCCAACAGATACTGCGGTAGTAGCCATGTCCAAGTAGAATGTTTCACCTTGAGAAGCCGGCGCCACCACCGATATAGGATTTGTGCCCAATGCTGACTGAAAATGTTTGAAATAAAACCCATTAATTTATCACATCCATCCATCAATCATTTGATTTATAATGTGCATTTTATAATTTGTTGGAAAAATAAACTGGATAGGTGCTAGCTATTCTAATTATTTACTAGTTTTAAACAATGTTTCTGTAAACTTTAACGCAGGAAAGGGAGGAAGTATTTAGACCTGTCAGATTCGGTTTAGTTTTAGATTTTTTTTCCTTGCTTATCTGCCATCAGTCCATATGGACTTTTATTAGATGTGCTGAATGTCAGGTAGTATGTAGGCGCTACCTTCAGCAATTCATGTGTTACTGCTTGGTGGGACAAGCGAGAAATTCGTTCCGTTTTAGTCTTTTTGGACATCTTGAAGTGTTTAGCAATTCAACAGCAAGTTGGTTTGGATGTTTTCCGAGCCGTTCCTTGTATCGCTCTATCTTGTTGCTAATTTCCTGCCTGACTGTTGAAAAGTTCAGATATTCGTGTATTTCTTGATTTCTAGTGAACCACGGGGCTGATGCCAGGGTTCTCAGTATGCCATTCTGAGCTCTTTGGAGAATTTCCACATTGGAGGTGCTTGCTGTCCCCCACAGCTCGATGCCATAGCCACACTGGTTTTATAACCGCTTTGTAGGTCAGAAGCGTAGGTCAGAAGCTTGTTTTGCAGAGATTTAGTTTTAGATATTGTCAATTATTTGTTTGAATTTCGAATGCTTATTCGAAATCTATCGCGTCGTATTCTGTTTTTGTGCATTAAATAACCAGTTAAAATGAAATGTACCTACGTAAAACTTAACGCACTCTTATTGTCTTTGTACGATCGAAAGTACATCACCTGTTTACTTCTAGTAGGTGCTAGCAGGGGAGATGTGTTGGTAAAAGCCATTCCTATGAGTCCTTTATCGGCAGCTTTCTTCGCCCAGTAGCCGGCCATGCCGTTGTGATTTGATCCTGGAATCAGGGTTCACAGTTTTTCTGTTTGACTATGAATTATTGTTTATCTAAGCTAAGTTTATCTATAGCTATCGGGAACTGGTAGCTAGTTATGGCTCTATGTTAGTTAGTCTGGACTCTAAACCTACCTCTGACGGTCACCCATCCGACTCCTGTCTCCTGAGCCTTGCTCATGGCAATGTCCATGGCGAAGTGGCTGGCAGTGGCACCCAGCACGTTGTTTGCATCCACAAGGGCTGTGGAAGCGTTCTCCTTCAGCACTTTAGGCTGATTGTTCGGTTTGCACGCGCCGCTCAGTATGTCGTTTATGTAGTATTCTGTAATTTTAAACGTAACGGTTATTATTGTAAATTATTATATATGTATAAACAGATATCACTCACTTATATTGTTGAAGTCGCCAATTAGACCGACAGTTTCGACCGATTTCGACGGTCTTTCTCAAGTCGGTTGAAACTGTCGGTCTAATTGCCGACTTCAACAATATAAGTGAGTGATATCCGTTTATATACATATAAGTAATAATTTGTAGTAATGGCTCACAGTATAGTTTTAATTCTAAGGTTATTATTGTATCTTTGTATATTTTAATATTTTCTTGCATATGCGCTATGCGAAACGAAAATCTAAATGATAAATGGAGAAAAAAAATTCCCGGTCGTGATGAAATTTTTTCTCCATTTATCATTTATCTTTGTATACATCGTAACTCGTGAATAAAAAATTTCGGATATCGAAGGACAGGTATTTTTTCTATTTTCACAATATCTAAACCTTCGATATTTACAGAGTCTATCGACAAGCAGTCGATAGACTCTGTCTGTAGTGATATTATTTTACAGTCGACATGATGTGAAACAGAATAGGTAAGCATACATTATAATCGAGGTCAGATGTATTTTTATGACGTTTTATTCACTCTTGACACCGTTGCTTTTACTGAATTGTTCGTACTCTTGGGACTAGCCACCTACGTAGTGTCGAAAAGCGAGCGTAAGCCATTTTGCTGTAAGGAATGCGGCAGTTAGAAATCCGTCGTATCTGCCCCTGGGGGGCGTGAGTTTATGTATGTACTACCTATGTAGGTATGCATTATGTTTTTAAGTGTTATATATGTAAAGCGAAGTGTCTTATTTTGTAAACAAAAGCTACCCTACCCTACTAACATTTTAAGCTATTCTGTGATTATTGCATAGTTATTTTTACTTTATTGGATCGGATTGATCTCCTATAAACAACTAGATACACAAAGGTCTTATTAAAACAATTAAAAAAATGTCCAAATAAGGGTCCATTGTTAACGTCCAAATAATGTCCAATAAACCAAATGAACCATTCATCCGTTTCGACCTTTTTTGCGCTCGGACATTTTTAGAAGGCAGACTGTATCTAGTTGTTTATAGGAGATCAATGATCGGATTACTTTATTTTCACAATGAAGAACAGGTTCGATCAATCCTTCAGTGTTACAGCACAACAGGTAATTAGACGATCATATTTGTTTACAAAATAAGACACTTGATTTGGGCTCCGGTATAGGTAGGTATATGTATAAATAGAAACAATCACCATACCCAATCTATTAAGTCCATGGCTGGGGTGTCCGAGCCTATCTGCCTGGATGAGGAGGTCTGCCTGCTGCTCAGCAGCCTTAGCCGCCGTGCCCACTGCCTTCAGGCAGTCGACCATGAACCGCAAGGCATCAGCCGTTGCTACCTTACCCATTGTCGGTGGGACAATTTGATACTGAAATTACCAAAGTGAAATGGAAGTCATAGGTAATCGTTTAAACTCTAATTCACGCGTCAAGGTAGTACTAAAATATCTAAAAAAGGGAGTCAGACTTATTTTTGCATTAGGTTTTTTAGTAATTGTTAATACACACTAAATAGGTAGGGATGCGTAAAAGCATTTCCCCAAGTAAAGAAGAAAAAGGTACTATATAGGTACTTACCTAAATTACAAATGGGAATGTTTGCGAAACTTTTTGATGCGTTTGAAATTGAATTGTAAAAAATGCTAAAGCTTTCTTCGACTTATTTTTTAGAACCTAAGTGCGCTATAATATTTATATATTTTATAGACCGATTCGCGCTTAACCGGTTTTTAAAGCAAAGTTTAGTTTGTAGAATAAGTAGGTACAGTGGAAGACAGAGATAAGTATACAGGGGGTCCCAATAAGGTTGAGATTTTTTAAAAGAACCACTTGACCGATTTAAAAAATTCTTTTACAGTTACATTGTTTTAACTTAATCTAACAGTGAAAGAATTTTTATAATAGGTCAACTAGTTTTTGAGGAAATCTCAACCTTAAAAACTCTCCTGTACCTACACCTTTCTTTGTCTTCGACCGTACCTAGATAAGTAAGCAAATTCGTACCTAATATAAACATTTTTGCAGATAACGTTATATCAAGTAAGATAGCCCATATACAGTCGAAGAATACCTAACTATGTAAGTATACTTACTAAGTAGTATCTAAGTAGGAATGAAAATAAGCAATGTTAACGAATATAATAATTTGGTATTTTATAATCATACCACGAAAGCAATAGTAGATGGACTGTTTTGTCTACAGATGCAATATTGTCATTTGTTTTAAACCAGCTTGATATAAGTACAGTCGACATCACCTCAAGTGTAACACCTTACTCTATGGTAGTAAGGGATAGATACTTAGTACCCGGTTCATGATTTCGACTGTACGCTACCTAATCTTAGCAACGCGATATTTTAGCAGAAAGTATAAATAAGTTATTACAGAACTTTGCCGTCTTTGGCGATCGCATGCGGAAAATAAATAACATAATAAAAATTGCCTTGAAAATCAGTCGATGCCATGTTGTAAAACGATAAAATGCTGGGCATATAAACTAGAACCAACCGTAAGTATCTAAGTATAATATTTTATAATATAGTAATAAAGTATTATCAAAACATACCTAGTTATCTCTGGCGGTATAAACCAGTAAATATTTAAACAAGTAGAGCTGTAACGTCCACTTCGTACCACGCTTACTAGCAAACTGACTGAGACGCAACGCAATGGATTAGATAATTCGTTTGCAAGGTGAATGAATTAAAAACAAATATGTGTAAGTCCGTTTCATACAGCATTGACAACACTACGTCGATGACCGATAAATTACCAAAAAGCGTTCGTACAATCGTCAGCACTGCAATCGTAACATTTAAAATAGTAATTTTATTTCAACACCCGTATCATTTCGGTACTTACTTACAATAAGTATCCAAGTTTAAATACTCAATTTTTGTGGTCTTCAAAATAAGCGCTATTTGGTGTCAAAATTTATTGCTGGATTTATTCAATATTACATACATTGACAGGAGATATCTGGCATAATAGACAGTACCTGGGGAAATATAATAAGCATCATTTGCAAAAAGTTGCTATACTTACGGTTTGTATGTATTGCTATACTTATGGTTGCTATACTAATGTTTTGTACCTAACTACATAGCCTGTGGTGACTAAACGGAGTCCATGAAACACTTACTGTGTGAATGTGACTCACTGGCTAGTAAGCGAATGAGTCTCCTGGGGTTGGCCTATCCGGAACCAGAAGACTACATGCTCCTTCCCATGAGCTGCATAGCGGACCTATTGGGTTATATCTTTAGGGAGGGGGAAGGAGCATAAAGGAAAAGGGAGAGCACAAAAGATGCTAATCTGTCGAAGTGCCGCCACATTGGCACCCAATCAGGAAATGATAAGACCTACATGCAAGTCACAGCTGATGATGTGAGTGATGCAAGTAAAGCGTTAAATCGCTCCAAGATAAATCTTTGCCGTCATTATCAGATTCATACTTACCTATTACCTATTTTATTTAAGAGGTAGGTCCCAAACCTTAGATCACAAAATAGAGATCCTACTTACTCGATATAAGTAACATGAATTTTCTGGGAAGTCCCACACGAAGCTGATTAACTTGATAAAGTAAAAGACGTAGGTATTAGAAGATAATAAGATGACTATTCTCTTTACAGAATAACAATGTTCTCGATAGACGTCATGTGTTCAGGTTTCCTGTCTTCAAGTGTACCAGTAAATATCATATGGGCCACTGCTTTACTATTATAAACATAAATTATTCTGCAATAAAGATGAGAATAGCATACATAGTTAATTAGTAGAGAATCTTAACATCTATTTATTTAACTTGATAAGAAAATCAGTCAGTGATTGCATTTTTAAACAAATAAGTAAACTAGTTATGTAACATTTAAAAACAATTATATATTATCGTTTGAGTTGAGTGGAGAAACACAACATATAATCTTGGATATTTAATTAAAGGTTGGTAGCTACCTATAATTTTCAAAGATCTCGAGTTAGATATCGAAGATAGAATCATGTATAGATATATATCTATACATTATTTTGTTAAATTCTTAATTCTGTAACTATTTAATTATACAACAATGTTCCCATCAATTTGATTAACTTTTTATAATTATAATCTTTAATCAGATTAGGACTCATGATCATGTTCATGTCTCATCAAATGGTTGGAAATAAATCTCGGTTATTTTGTACGTAGCTATGTATTTTAATAACTTAGTTCATTGTATTTAATATTTATATAGGTACATGTGGATACTGCAAGACTGTCTTCTGGTAACCAGATATAGGTACATATATTCTCTCGCAGCCATTTCCTTGCTTATTGAAATTCAATCTAGGTGTGTACAGGATGACTATGTGAGATCAATTATTATAGATATGGTGGAACACAGAGAAAGGTGTAGGTACAGGAGAGTTTTTAAGGTTGAGATATTCTCAAAAACTACATGACCTATTGCAAAAATTCTTTCACTTTTTGATAGATAAAAGTTAAAACTATGTAACTGTAAAATAATTATTAAATTCGGTGCAGTAGTTTTTGAGAAAATCTCAATCTTATTGAGGCCCCCTGTAACTTATCTCTGTCTTCAACTATACTTACAAAATATTATGATCAATCTAATTTAAATTGTCTGTGTAACAGTTTAACAATAAAAGTTATTTATTCTCTCAAGAAAAAATAAAATTTGATTGCTTTTTGGTAAGTATAAATCAACACACCAAAAATCCCTGAAGCTGTTTAGGCTGCAGAGAGGCGAATAAATGACAAACCAAAACTTTTCGGGTAAAAAAACGTCCTCACACCGGCAACACTCTGTATAGGAACCGCAAATATCTAATCACCATGTATAAAGCTCGCCACACTTTCTTCGCGCCAGTGTAGTCTCCGCAGTCATGCCCGAGGTCCGGATCGAGGAGGTTCGAAGGTTCATGGAGGACAGTCTTCGGGCTGTCGGTGCTCCGGAGTCAGAGGCCAGGGAGCATGCTGCCCTGCTACTCCATGCTGACCTGACAGGGCATTTTAGTCATGGGCTGAATAGACTTGGTAAGTAATTTGGTACAGTTTCCGTTGACCAAAAATTGTGGCAGTTCGCCAAGGTGGACTGGCCAACAGATTGATGGTAAAACTTTACGATTTCAACTCTCACTTTCAAAGTTTTACACTTGTGTTTTTGACTGTACAATTGTAGATTTTGATTACAATTTAGCCGCCATTTTGGGTCAACAGCTGACGGGGTCTGCACCTTCTTTATATCTGGATGTCGTTTTCTTGTAATAAGGAATGGCAGACAAGGAAAGATAAAAATGTATACCTGCCTAACCTTACAGTTGCTACAGTAAATAAATGGTAGTACCTACCTAGGTAAGTACTTACTATGATTTTCTTGGGTGCATTTAAAAAAATTAAATCTGACAGGTCTAAAAATGTTTCATCGTAACTAGTTATAGACTTGCTTATAAGATAACAGTCTAATTTAGTTTAAAATTAGAAAACTCACGACTTAGGTAGGTACTTAATTAATTGATTTACGATTAGTTAATTGCATTAACAGTGAAAGAGATTGAATGAATCTGTCGCGCGTTTTCCGATGGATCTATGCTGGAAATTATTATTTCAGAGCTCTACATCAACGACTGCCTGTCAGGGGCGACCAACCCTATCGCGAAGCCAGTGATTCTCAAAGAATCAGCGGCCACAGCTTGGGTGGATGGTTGCGATGCGCTCGGAGCTACGGTTGGAAACTTCTGCATGGATGTGGCTATTAAAAAGGCAAAGGAGAGCGGAGTGGGATGGGTGTCCGCCAAACGTAAGATTTATGAAGTTAACAAGCAACGGACTGCCAAAAATTTAAGCCCCTTTGATTAAATTTTTATAGCCTAAGTCAAGACGAATCTAACGACACCTCATATGTTAAAATACATCAAGTCGTTTAGGCTGCAGCGCGTGCCAAAGAATTAGACATACATACTCACATACATACATAACATAACCTTCCTTCTTGCGCAGGCTGGTAAGAATATATGTGAAAATCTAAATATTACCTGCGTGTAATCCTGGTACACCACTTTCGCTCTTTCCACATTAATCAATCAGATATGTATAGATTTTTTTCTTTTATATCCTAAAACTAGGGTGCAACCACTTCGGTATGGCGGGATGGTGGGCTAAGAAGGCTGAAAGTGAAGGTCTCATAGGGATGGCTTTCACCAACTCCTCTCCAATCATGGTCCCTACGAGAGCTAAACACGTAAGGCACTTTATACAGAAAGTATTTTGCCATTATCCACCCGCGCATAAAACCTCTTTGCTAGTTAAAACAATCTCAACCTTGGCCGAAAATAAATTTAAAAAAAAAAAAAAATTTCGACGAATTGATAACCTCCTTTTTTTTGAAAGTCGGTTAAAAACAAAAGACAAGCGCGAATAAAAATGGCGGGCATGTTATTGACGTACCCAAGTAGTCGTAGGTACTTACCTACCAAAGTTGTACGAAATCACAGCTTTGTGATATTAATTTCAGAGCTCCATGGGAACTAACCCCATAGCAATGTACGCCCCAGCTGACGATGGCGACTCACTCTTAGTGGACATGGCGTCTACTGCGGTTGCTATGGGAAAAGTAAGTTTAGATTAAGTAAATATAAGTAAGTACTTACTTATTTATAGGTATGTTATTTTCCTTTCTACAACGTGCAAATGTTTTTAACCTTAGTATAAATAAGCTATTCCACTGCTGGCCAAATATCTCCTTCCTTCTCCTTCAGTGATGGATGACCATCATACACTTGCGAAAGCAGGGTATAAATATGCCAGCACACTGCTAACTGTGTGTTAGTTAACACCGTTAACACCTGTAACTTAAATAACCCGATATTAACTCCCCTGTTTGACAATTAGATTAACTCAAAGTGGAAGCATGACGCGTTATCGTTTTTTAGGTTAGACACGGGTTAAGCAGTTAACATAGGCGCGTATTCATAAACGTAATTTAAAGTTACGCCACCGTTTAGCCACCCTGCCCCTTTCTATCTTAACCCTTTTTAACGAAGTGTGAAAGGGATAGCAACACGATTTAAAGGATGTGAGGTTTAACTTGGTTTATGAATAACAGCAATAGTGTTTTCTCTTAGCATGAAGTTGGTTCAAGTGACCCTTAAAAGTAGTCCTGTATAGGAAAAAATAATTTGTTGTAGGTTGAGGTGCAAATACACAGAGGAGAGTCGATACCCGACGGATGGGCGCTGGGACCAGATGGAAAACCGACAACTGATGCCAAGCTGGTATAGTTTACGATTAAAAATAATTATTTAAATCTGGGCCTAGAAATAGTGCCCAAAAACAATAGATACTACTACCTACAAATGAGGAATTTAAGAGCCAGATTCACAGACAACTTTGGCGTGAGCTTAATTTGAATTAAGATCGTTCTTACAGTCAAATATTGTCTCTGAATCACGTCTATGATCCTTGATCCACAAACAACCGCAATGTTATGTACGTCCACTCGTCCAGTACTCCTAGCGCCTATAAACTTTCGATAGCAAAATTACATAAATATTATGATAGAACAAGCGGTGTTTCGTTGCAGGCGTTTGACACTGGCCGGCTATTGCCTCTTGGCGGGTTTGAGAATACCAGCGGTTACAAGGGCTACTGTCTCAGTGCTATGGTAGAAGCATTCTGTAGCGGTCTTTCTGGTATGTATTTTCACCCTGTGCCGAGGCGGTCTAAAAGGCATAATCTGTAATGGGGAGGACTTTGACTTTTACGCTAACGTAAACTTTTGTTAACGTAAAATGGGAAGTAAATTAATATATGGGATTGACTTTTCGTTATAGTACGGCCGTTTTAATATGGTTTATTTTATATATTTATTTTATTAATGGACTCGACAGTTCGTCATTTGCCAATGTCATGTTACAGAAAATTCAATATATTATAGTCTTCTATCTTCCTCCAGGGGAGTCGCAGTAGCGTCTTCACCCTGGGTAGCCGCGTCTTCTTGTCTTCATCCAGAGGAGACGCCGTAGCGTCGTCACTCTGGACGAAGCAGCTCGACAGTCACGTTCGCTCCCGAGCTTGTAGCGGGAACTCTTGATATAAGCTTGAAACCCCAGATCTTGCTCAAATTATCCGACAAATTCACCATACTGTCACTCGCGAACATTTTCTGATTAATTTAACGTGATATTAATCTTAAAATAACCACTGTAGACAATAAAACAAAAATTATCAAACAATTTTGCAACCGTCGTTTCCCGCCATTTTCAAGAGAACCCTTAGGTTAATTTATTTATTTATTTTATTAATGGACTCGACAGTTCGTCATTTGCCAATTTCATGTTACAGAAAATTCAATATATTTAATAGTCTTCTATCTTCCTCCAGGGGAGTCGCAGTAGCGTCATCACCCTGGGTAGCCGCGTCTTCTTGTCTTCATCCACAGGAGACGCCGTAGCGTCAATCACTGTGGACGAAGCAGCTCGACAGTCACGTTCACTCCCGAGCTTGTAGCGGGAACTCTTGATAAAAGCTTGAAACTTCAGATCTTGCGTAAATAATCTAATAACTTCACCATACTGTCATTCGCGAACATTTTCTGATTAATTTAACGTGATATTAAACACAAAATAGTCCCTGTAGACGTTAAAAGGAAAATTATCAAGTAATTTCGCAACCGTCGTTTCCCGCCATTTTCAAGAGAACCGTCAATGGTTTTAATAGGCCCGATATGACACATGACAATATGACGTTAATAGTGATGTACCCATAGGTAACGTGTTAGTAATTGACTAGCTTTTTAGTAAGAAAAGCCGCCGACAACGGCTTTCCTTACTAAAGATTTATTTTTAACTGTTTTGTATTTAATTTGATACAAAGATATCCATCACACCAGTTTCATTCTGAAATTAAGGCTGAACGAAAGTAACGAAAAATATTTTCCTGTGATGATATAATAGCGATATTAGTAACTGATACTAAATATCGTCACTTAGTATTTTAATCTCTTCTCTACGATTTAATTCGGACGACATAACATTGTAACTGTGCTTCATGGAAAACTAAATCAATTTTTTTCATAAGAAAGAATGTGAATTTACTCTGTTGCATGTTTGAAATTATTACGAAATTTATAAATTTTATTATTTTTGTACAAAATGGATTACGTAAATGTGAATTCAAGACAATAATTATTTATCCGTAACTTGTGCACCGTTTCAAAGTTATGTCGGCCGCACCTTCCCCAAACGTCATATCGGGCTTTTCTCGGTGGCTCCACTATAACAAATGTCAATCTATGTTTCGTCTTTCTTAGCATTTACTAGTCCTACATAGTTTTGCTTTTCACATCAACGTCATGATTAAAATAGTCAGGAATAAAAATTAGTCATTTGAATTAGACGACTTCTAAACATTCCATCATCAATTATCAACACATTATTAAAAACCTCTTACCTACATGCGTGTTATTTAAAATTAGGTCCCTACCTAAAAGATGTAGGAAAGTATAATATTTCTTTTAAAATTGATAATTGGATAGCACAGTTTTAATCGTACACGACCGTTGAAAAACTAAATAGGTATGTGTATCAGGATCCAAGTCCACCTATGAGATCCGAGGCTGGGAGCTGGACAGCAAGGCAGGCCCTCCGGACCTCGGCCAGTGTTTCGCGGCCATCGACCCCAACTGCTTTGCTCCGGGCTTCGGCGACCGAATCGCGGCCTGCTTACAGTTTTGGAGGAATATGGAACCGGTAGGTTCGCTCTGACACAAAGTAAAATATACGGTATAGATAGAGTCATTAATGGGGAACGTCACGTCCCTTTCTTCAAATTTTCAGTTTTTGCTATGAAGGCTACCGCACTAACTAGGTACTACTACTAAAAATATATATATAGCAATTTTGGGGTCTCTATTTAGGGACTGATACCTTAAAGTATAAATTTTCTGCATAAGAACTCTAGACTCGACAGATATTAAAATTCTTTTACAATTAGGTACATTGTCTGCGTTCTAAGCTATATACTCTTATCTAAATACCTAATAAATCGTTTTTTAAAATCACTCAAGTATGTATTTAGAAAATCATACCTTAATGAGATTCCCGGTTACTTTTCCACCTACTTCCGTTTCATCTCCACAGTTAAACATGTGGCATATTCAATTTAAAACTACACTTTTGAACATTTCTATTATACCAGGTGGAGTCATCTCTACCAGTGTTAGCCCCAGGTGACAAGGAGCGAATGAACGCAAAGAAGACCGAAGATAGAGGCACCATCGTCTACGCACAGGGGCTCCTTGATTCATACAGTGCCGTATCCAGAAGAATCCGTGTTAAACCTATGCAAATTGTTAAATAAGCATAAAAATATAAAGTTAATATTCATGTAAATATTGTAGTTATTAAAAATTAAATAACAAGCAGAAATTATTTCAGAAAACAAAAAACCCGACTGCAAAAAAACTATTCCCTTTTGATTATTTTTTTATACCCTATGACACTCCCGTAATCAAGACGAATCAAGCCGTTTAGGCTACAGAATGGCAGGAAGGAATGGACCTCATACACCTGAAAACATTATCCTCCTTCTGGGGCAGTCGAGTAAAAAGGCCATGTGCATGAAGATATGTTGACGCTACGTCATCAAAATCGGCGCGACATAGCGGGAACGCGCTGTTACGGGAGTTGCGGTAACGAGAGTTGCGGTAATGGGAAAGCGACGTAAAGAGAGCTGCGCTTACGGGAAAGCGAGGTTACGGGAATGAATCAGTGATATGTGGAAACGAGAGTTGTGTTCTAGGATCGCAGCAGAACGATTTTTGCCACTTTTTCTCCTCAGCGTTAGCACCTTATCCTTGCAAAGTGGTGTAAATGTAAATTCAAAAATATGTTGACGTGCAAAAATGTACACAACATGCTAACTTGCAATAAAGAAATTTGACTTTGATTTTTGACGATGTCCAACGTGTCTCCTCCGGAATCAAGGAATACTAAAACTACTCTTAGATCTGAAATGACTTAATAAAGGGGAAGAGATCTTGTTTTCCACCAATTTCATATAATTAGGCAAGTATCTACAGAACCTAAAGTTAAAGTATTCAATTTTATAAATGATAGGTAGGTATTCCATTCTACGTAAAAAAAACTCATCGGATGGCCCTTCGTGACGTAAACCGCTTTGCTAATCACTTAATGGCCTCATCTTGTAATACTCAACAATTATAAATTACATAACCGCACTCGTTATTTTATTGATCTTTGTGAAACCAGTCTGTAACTACTTAATTCATCTATAATTCCTAGTAGCAAAAAACGACACATTTCAAGGTTAACTTCAAAGAAACTTCGGGTGTACGTATCAAACTTTTATATACAGGGTACGGACAACAGCAGATCGAAGGTAACACTTGCAGTACGATTTTAAATCTTACGACGAAGATTATAAGAACGGTCCAAAGTGTTACACTTGATCTGCTGCTAGCTGTACCTATAACGGATATTAAATAATTCGATAGTAGAGCTGTTATAGAGTCCTAAAAAGTACTTGACTGATTCCTATATTTTACTTACTTACATTAATTTAATATTAAATTTCCACCGTGGAAATTTAATAAAAATATTAAAAATGGATAAGAATGGAATAAAAGAACTCTATAACTCTACTGTACAGCTCTACTATCGAAAATTGAAAAGTCGTAATTGATTTGTTTAATTGCCGATAATTCTACGGATGTACCTTTTTATATTTTATATTCTTATGTATATTTTATATAAAATCTAGTTGCATCAAAATAATTTGATGTAACTAGATTTTCTGTTCCTAATTTAAACAACAAGTTTTGATTGCGAATATCGATCAGGTTCGATCATGTTATATGCGATAACAATTTATATGGTGCGACACCCTTCGTCAATCTTAAGTAGGATATAGTGGGTGTTAACTACTGTTCTGCCGCTAAGTACCTACTTAAGTACTGAGACTTACTAATTTATTCGCTAAATGTTTAACATACAAAGAGATGTTTTATATTTGCGATGTAAATGTTATTGACTGCAAGAATTTAGGAAGTTAACGGTTTTATTTGTCATGTTGGTAATTATGGGTTAATAGGTTGTGGGAACGGTCAGATGTACAGTTAAAAACAGAGAAAAGTACTTATACATGGGTCTCATTAGAGTTGAGACTTTAAAACTACTTGTCCCAGTGTAAAAAAAGTTTTTCACTAGTTTATACAAGTTACATTATAGAGAGCAAACTACGTCGTTTTTTGAGAAAATTTCAACCTTAATGACTCTCCTGCCTCCATAGCCAAGTGGCATTGAATTTCGTTAACGCTAGTGGAATAGAAACAAAAATGTATAGGAATAATACTGTCTAACGACAAAGCAAGCTGTCATTCCCATACATTTTGCTATCCTTTCTAGTACCTACTAGAGTTCACTAGTCTATGCTATTTGGCTAGGGCTGTATACTTTTCTTTGTTTTGGACAGTACAGTCGATATCACATCACCTGCATAAAGGTAAGTATACCCATAGCCCAAATCAAGTGTCGTATTTTGTAAACAAATATGATTGTCTAATTACCTGTTGTGATGTAATACTGAAGGAACTGATTGATCGAACCTGTTCACCAATGTGAAAATAAAGTGATCCGATCTAATAATGTGAAAATAACTTTGCAATAATCACAGAACACCTTAAAATGTTACTAGAGTAGTTTTTGTTTACAAAATAAGACACTTGATTTGGGCTTCGGTTTATATATAAAAAGGCTTAGTGGGCAACACGGCCAAGAAAAAACTCGGCTTGTGCCGAGTTGACCATTTTTCCAATTTGATGTAGTCTTTTCGGGCATTGCACAATTCAGTCTCTGTCGAGTTTCCCCCTGTAAAGAATCGTAGTAGTCAATTCGGCGCAACCAGTCTCAGTTTGGTCAACTAGAGTTAAAACCATTGCAGTTTTTAACACTTCATTGAACCCTTGAACGAATCGTGGAGTTAAAGGTCTCCCTTGCTTAGACCAACCCATTTGATGTTTTGTAGACAGCTAGCTAAAGCGATTACAATAAAACATATCCGATCGGATATTGGAACGAACAAAGCATATAATAATAGATAATGTTAAGGACATGTGAAGTGGAACAGCCAGTGTTCGCCTTGATGCTATGACTGCACCAGCCAGATTCCTTGTACGCATCAAAGAGTAGATGCAAGCAACAGAAGTGCAAGTTCATTTGTCAGCAATGGTGATGATGACAAAAAAATTCTTGCATAAGTCAACTCACGGTGAAAATACATCTTGAATTAGTTTTTCGTTAAAATTACAATACTAATTAACGCCAGAGGTATGAGTTACTTATTTCAAAATCGTACTTCATTTTCTTTAATTTACTTAGTTGAGTTTTACGAAATTAGTAAGATGTTGTATATCAACTTAGGATGCCTAATTTGTAAATTAATGAAAATACTTTAATTTTCGATACTTTTCAATATTATGAAACATTTCTTTCTCGCTTCGTGGTAAAGTTTGACTGTACACCTAATTGTTAAAATTCGCAATTTGTCCAATTATAATTTTCATAAGTTTCATTTTCGATACTTGTCAATAAATGCTTGTCAAATAATCTGATTTGTCCGGAACAAGTAGGTAGGTATGTTGTTAAAATGGTAGATAATGTTGTCCATTCTACAGATCACCTGATCTCTGCTCTATCGTGTCTAACGCATATCGAATGGCAATTAGATGCATTTAGCCCGCAGCATGCATTTTAATGCTGATGATAATGCACTGTACTAAGCTACTTACTGATGCGAGATTCTTTTCCATTCCCGAGGAATTTTACTTACATATATCATAATAACATCATGCATCATAGAATGGTTATATAAGCTTCTATGTAAACACTATGATTAAGAGGGACATATGATATTCGTCAGCGATAAGCTGGTGGAAGCGAGTCAGCAAGTGATTTGAAACTAAAAGTTATGTACCACTTTGGACCATTCTTATTATCTGCGTCGTAAGAGTTGAAATCGTACTGCAAGTTTTACCATTGATCTGCTGTTGTCCATACTTACCTAATGGGCTAAGAAAAGTTAACAAAACAAAACTTGTGGTCTCATAATTCCAGATTTGTCTTTGCACTGCAATCAAATTCTTTTAGGTTCCGTATGTACAGCTAACAGCACTTGATCTAAGTGTAACACTTTGGACTTTGGAGCATTCTTATTATCTGTGTCGTAATAGTTAAAATCGCACTGCAAGTGTTACCATTGATCTGCTGTTGTCCGTACATCAAAAGGTATATAAGTATATATTTATTCCGAATTACGAATTTTTTATCATTCAATTACCAATAGCATTGCAATAGTGTTTTATTGCAAGCTGGTTGGCATTCAGACCGTCACAACCGGAACGGTGGCGAGAGAAAGGTCCTTGCATTTGGTGCAAGTCGCTTTCTCCTTAGCATATGTAGGTACTTTATATGCAAATATTGGCACAAAGCTGGAGAGATTTCGTTTTTGAGTGACACGTTACTTTTTACTTTCTGTTTCTATCAATCGTCATAAAAATTAAAACTTGTTTTGGATACATCTCTGTTCAGATGGACTCTACAACCATACGAGAGTGACGAGACAGCGACAAAAGTGTCGCCAGGCTTTGCTTGAAGCGACTGCACTTGTGGTTTGTGTGGATGGAACTAGGTACGGACAACAGCAGATCAATGGTAACACTTGCAATTCAAATTCAACTCTTATGACGCAGATAATAAGACTGGTCTAAAGTGTTACATTTGATCTGCTGTTAGCTGTACCTATGTGGTCTCTAACATAATCAAAACAATTCCCGAATAATTTAATTAAGTTAAAATACCCAGAGAAAGTTCATTCCCCGGCGAGGACACCTACTTACAAAGTGAAAACCTACATGTTATAGGTAAAATCTAAGGAAATGTAATTCGGAAAGGTCTGAAGCCCGAGTGGGGACATAAAAATAGTATGATGATGATAACAGAGAAAAATTTAGACCATGACGAAAAAATTCTTGCCGTGGGCAGGACTTGAACCTGCGACCTTGTCATTACCAGTTGTCAGTTTATTCACCGAGCATGGATAATGCGTAATTCAAATTCTGAGAGAAAAAATTTCATTTCAGTTACTAAAAAATAATTTATTTCTTGTAGCCGGGACGGATACCAGGATCGGTGGGTAAAAACATTAATTGTTTTTTGTGTTGGAAACCGATCCCGGTATCGGTGGAGACAAACTGCTGGGATCCGTTTCCAATCCAAACGGATCCCGGGATTGGTGGAGACAACCCCAAGGGCTAAACGGTGGAATAATTTTGAATCACTTTTATGAATACGCGCCTATATCTCTACTAAACCTCAACGGAACTGTCACGGTCACTTGAACTCTACAGGCAGGGTAAGAATGAGCAGGAAGCTTGCGACACACCGGAATCAACTCAACAGATCATATAATACGATATATTTTTTTCCATATTTGAAGCGAAATTCTTAATTAAGGTAATATCCGTATAAGGTATCATTTAAGGCGGCCCCCCATTGCAGAAAAGCTCTCAGAGAACAGGCTTAGGTGGCGTGGACACGTGATGCGTAGAAATGAAAATTACGCCGTAAAGAAGGCACTAAACATACCAACTAAGCCAAGGTGCAGAGGCAGACCACCTGCTACGTGGTGGTCCAGTATCGAGATGCAGGCTCGAGAACTCCCACAGTCGACAACTCAGGACAGATTGTCCTGGCGCCGAAGTACAAGGAGGCCCGACCCCAGATAAACTGGGAAGGGGGCACGGCAATGAAGAAGAAGAATCGAAATTCTTAATTCTAAAATGGAGAACATTTTCTTCAAAGTCTAATTTCTTTATTCCAAGTAAGCACGTTGTGTACGTTTTTGCACGTCAACATATTTTTGAATTTACATTTACACCACTTTGCAAGGAAAAGGTGCCAACGCTGAGGAGAAAAAGTGGCAAAAAACTCTCAGCGGCACATTTTGTAAAATAATATTACACAATTACTTAATAACTAGGTACTTACTACACAACTATTACTATTGTTAGTAATCTACACTTTATCCATCATGCGGCGGCGACACACACCATGCATGTTCATCGTTTAAATAGTCATCTATTCTGTAGTAACACGCATTCTTAACAAGTGTTCCTGAAATTTTTAAGTTTCCTCTGTCAACGTCGTGACACTTTCTGGCAACTTGTTTTAAAAGCTCTCGACCTCATTTAACGATCGAATTCACGTGCAGATATATTCAATCAGTTCTTTCAGTGTTACACCACAACAGTTCTTAGACAATCATATTTGTTTGCTAAAACAAGAAAAACTATGGGCCAAGGTTTATAAATTACTTATTACAGGAAGGAGAGTTGTCCCCGTTAACTCGTGGCCTATGAACTTTGCCCTGTAGGTAACCATATTGAACCAGTACCTTTCTAGGCCAATGGACCGCATCGTATGTACAGCCCAAAGCACACCAAGTGTAACACTTTGGACCG
Source organism: Tachystola acroxantha (assembly GCA_963506565.1). Lineage (NCBI taxonomy): Eukaryota > Metazoa > Arthropoda > Insecta > Lepidoptera > Oecophoridae > Tachystola > Tachystola acroxantha. Next base: position 9,167,991 of record OY735887.1, read on the forward strand.
TTCTTATTATCTGCGCCGTAAGAGTTGAAATCGTAATGCAAACCATTCATCTTCTGTCGTTCGGACCTCGGCGTCACTGACACATCACATGCATAATAATATTTAGAAAATTGTGTAACACATTGTAACATATGTTTGACCTTTCTATTAATAACTCTAATTCAAACATTCCTAATCCTATCACTGAGGCGAGGATACCCCATACAAAATATACTTTAGGCTCTCCCTATGAAGGAATTAATTATTTCCTTCATGATACCAATCTACACAAAATCCTCTAGGAAAATATAAAACCACGGACACCGTCGAACTCACAGAACACTATTACCCTGAGTCGAACTGCATTACTTATATTCTAACTCGGATAACGAATAAAAAATAGCATAAATAACTACTCAATTGATCGACAGTAAAAAACCAAGATCAAGGAATTATCATTAAAAATGCACAGCGCAGGTGTTAGCATACCAAATTAGATTTTATGACGTTTGTATTGTAATTTTTTCCTCTTGCCTAGATGAATCTCCTCACGTAGGCAAGGCATTATACGTAGACTGATATAGATTTTTTTATAATACTGGCATGTTTTACCTGAGCGAGCATTAAACCTCCTTGGACTGTAGGTTGTATCTACAAAGATCGTTTGCTTAACTGAAAAGAACAACAACTAAAAATGGCAGACAATCTCAATTTCTTTAGTTTCGGATTTATACGTGTATATATGTACTAAAATTTTCCTTTGACGAATAGGTCCTCACAATTTGACCTCCCCGCATGTATTCACACAGTTTTTTATAAGAGTTCAGTATGGATATAAGATAGCAATAGGGATTTGGAACATTCAAAAGTTTTCGTCCTGGAAGTCACACTCTCACGTGACGTAACGTGAATTTAAGGCCATAACTTTTGCTCTGCACTTGCAAAGAAAATACAAACCTCCGTAATTGAATAACTACTTAATTGATTAAAATCACTGTTTCCTTAAAATAACGTCGAATTTGATATAGGAAGTGACAAAACTGAAAGGAATGCCCTTGCAAATGTAAACTGGTTACGACTAAACGAATGACTTTACTAAACGTGTCATGAATTACAATCGGAAATACGACTTTTGTTGTGGTTACGATTATAGAGCATGTAGAAGACCGCTTTAGAATATTAAAAAAAGGATTTTGTCATCGGCATATCGGTATCAATCGGTATCTTGAATGGCATTACTCATTTCCTATGACAAATTAATTTCTGGCGCTAAACGATCAATTGCTGTAAAACCACAGATAAAATTGTTATTGTAGTAATCACCTTAACCACAAATAAATATTAATAATGTTGTTACACATTCAGCCTTAATGTTGAGGCAGAAATGTCTGTCTAAATAAAATGTTTACTTGCGATATAAATTATATGCATTTACGATTCTGAGCCAGCAGATCGGTAAAATACCGTAAAAATGTTTGTCTATTTACCTATTGAAAATGACGGTTCTTTTTTAACGAAACATACCAATAACAACTTTACTAAATTATGTGTGTATGAGTTCGGTAGGTAGGTATACAACCACAAAGATAAGCCCATCTAGGGTTTTAACTGTGGTTTAGACTTATTTTACAATAATCAATATACTGTAATATTTTATTCAATAAATAAATAAAAAATTTAAAAGTAAATGCTATAAAGAAAGCGTGCGGAAAGAAAACAGAGTTTTCGTTAGAATTTACGTTTCATTTTCATTCCAACGTGCTGCAATCATTATTGTCGTAACGTCATCAGCATCTCCGACATCCTTAAGTCATTATTGATTAATCCATTATCTAACCTTACCAGTTACCAGCAAAATTGTATAGCAACGACAGCGACTAAGATGTTATTACTGAGTGGAATAGACACGACACGCAATCATCAGTTATTAACTTACCTATTACGTAGGTTTAATTAGGCACTGGAGCGGTAGTGGTCTGAAGGATGAGCTAGGCATTTCTTTCAATAGACACGGTCAAATTACAGCCTTTGGCTCTTCGCTTGGCGTTCATCGTAAATTAGTACTCACGCAACTTAATCTTTGCATTTTGGCACCGTTCTTTGTCTACGCCATAATAATTAAATGAAACTTCAGGAATTACCCCTGATGTGGTGTCGAGTGTACGGTATAACACAAAGAAGTGTTCAGGGCTGTTGAGGTTTGCTCAAAAAGTAATTGACTGTTTTTTTGTCAATTTTTATTTATTTATAAACTAACGCCTGATTCCCGTAGGGGTAGGCAGAGACTTCCATCTGCTGCGATAATTTTTGACAATTCATAATATAAAAATATAAAAGAATTTTTACAATCAAAAATCTCAACCGTGTTGAGGTCCCCTGTATATACTTTTCTGTTTTCAACTGTAGGTACCTCCTACTCTGCCCCTTACTTCCTTTTAATTTTACTGCTTTGAACATTTGACCGCAGTCAGTCTCGGAAGTCCGTAAGTAAGAGAATACTTTATGAGCAACAAATTAGAATTATATTATTTTTAGGGTCCCGTGCCTCAAAAGGAAAAAAAGGAACCTTGATCCTATCACTTGTGATATTAATACTAAATACTCAAGTCTGCAACCTCATGCAGCGTGAAAAAATCAACATTCTACGTTAACGCAATCAAATCTTTTCGTTAGTTAGAGTAAAGTTACTCGGTGCGCGAGTTCGACTCGCACTTGGCCGTTTTTTTTTAAACTGGGTAAGACTAGTTACATCCCGCTTCGTCTCCGGCTTCATAGAAAAGAGCCGGCCGGTTAAACCGGCTCACTTATTTTATATGTAGCCGGAGACAGAAACGGACGCCGTGTAGTCTCAGCCAAAGACAAAAACTTACTTATTGCAACCAGTTATCATCATGTTATGTATGAGTTTATGCACTAATATTCCTATATAAATCTAGATGGATATTTAGGTTAGATTTAGTATGAGAAGCGTCGGCTAGAGTTAATTTACATTGACGTAACTGGACTTGAGGAGGTTGGAGTGCTGTGCCGTCTCATACAAGTTGCTATCGCACCGCACTGTACGTTACTTCCATAGTTGAAACGGTTTCATGGACAAATATCCATGAAATATAGAGATCCGCGGTCAAGCTATATATCGCTTGACCGCGGATCTGACATTAGGATACCTTTTGATGCCAAATAATCAGTCGGTTTTTGTTTGATTTGTAATAAATTAATTCATTAGACGCCTGCCTATCTTTCTTTAGAACAGCACGCATAGTTTTCGGTACCTTCAAATACCTAATTATACCGAAAACTTTGATGTCTATTTACCGATCGCAACGCATGTGCTTCTAGATATTTTTGCAATTTTTCGGTTGCGATCGGTAAATGGGAGAACAATCAAATAGGTTCGGGTCACCATTTTTACAGAATTTTGTACGGATCCTGACTCAGAATAAACGTCAGTGGCGGCGGCGAAGCGACTAATTTAGTAACAATTTGAATTCAACTTTATTACTGCAACATACGACTGTAATCGGTATAGCTCTCGGAGTCGCGATATCGTATGTTGTAGTAAATAAAGTTGAATTCAAATTGCCACTAAATTAGTCGATCTGCGCTAACCCTAAGCCTCTGTAGGAGTCGGCAATATTCGGCATGCGTTGCAATAACGACTCATATGGAGCGGTCTCTCTCCGTCCTCTCAAGTAGTTTTCTTTACATTACCTATCAAGATTCTGCTATGCAGTAGGCCTACTCAGGAACTGAATCGCGATATTGTTAGATAACCAATATTGAGTTAAGTGATATTAATTGCGTCATAATGTAGACGGATGTAAGTGAAAGTGGCAAGAACACGAGCTTTGTGGAATTCAATTTGTTCTTGAATTCCGCAAAGTCCGATGACTTGTTTATTAAAAGCGTAATAGATAGGCATGAGATCTATGGAGAGATGAGTAGGTATATTTTGTACGGGCACAGGTCTCTGACCTTGTTGTCAGAAAGAAATCTGTTTTTTTGTTGTCAAAGTCAAATTTCTTTATTGAAGTAAGCACGTTGTGTACATTTTTGCACTTCAACATAATTTTTGAATTTACATTTACACCACTTTCCAGGGTGCGACTTTTATGGGAAATTCAAACACTGGAAACAAATGAGGGGCACAGACTGTATTTTTCGTCAAGCAAGAGCGGTATCTGCGATGTAAAACTGTCTTACTCCAGAAGACGTTCCTTATCTACTACTTCTAAAACTCACGCCATTCGTAAATCCCAATGGAACGGATCACATCGCACATACCTATCTATGCTTAGGAGGTTTTTGAAGCACGGAGGGGCTCAGATGAATATAGTGGTAAGAGTCACCCATTCAGGTACCTATCGACCTAGCTAGACCAACGTTGCTTAACTTGTACGATCATTAAAATTTACAGATACAAACATATCTACTAAGCCTTTCCTTTATGCATTTAAATGACATGGTGAATTGATTTCCTAGTTAGTAGCAGAAAATTGTCTTACAAATGACTACATAACACCATGACAAGTATTCATTTAGTACATTACCCTGTTATTATATGTAAAACAATCGAAGCATGTCCGTCTGTGTAATATGTACAAGTTGTTGCAACTATCAACCTATTGCGGAAATTGTCAATTTCCTATTTATCATATTATACAAGAATCAACATAACAGAAGCGATTGAATCTCTAACATTAACTTGAAGCATTGAAACACACGCACTCTATGGACGAGATTCAGACCGAGGCCGATTCATACAATTTTGAGCGCGAGTTTATCACGCTAGTCTGAGCTCGCTCTTACTAATATAAAATTCAATTGACGTTTAGCAGTTGTAAGACCGAACTCAAAGTCAGCTCGTACTCAAAACTATCCCCGAATCTCGACAGTAGTAGGTACCTATATTATTGTAAATGTTTTCGCAAGTCGCAAGACCGCTTTCTACGACATTTTAGCATTTAACGACCTACTGCTAAACGACAAGAATGTCGACGAAAACAAACTTCGTGGAGAAAGCCACACATCTTTTGGAGGACGAAACTGTCATCCAATACAAGTCGTAATTACAATGCACATTAAAACTTGATTGATATTGACAATAAAACGTATGTAAAATTTAATCGAGTGCTCTCAAAACGGTGAAGGAAAAACATCGTGGCATGGGAAATCCGCCAATCCGCACTGGGCCCTTGTGGTGGATCATGGCCCGAGCTCCCTCGATGTAAGGGAAGGTCTGTGCCCGAGCAGTGGGACATATAAATTATTTATTTATTTAATATTTTGTCCAACATAATGGGTTGCCACAAAGCGTAGGACAGTCATACTTACTTACATTGTATAAAAAACGTAAGTACATAAGGGCTTAGAATATTAATTATAAGTACAGTAGACGAATGCAATTTATAATCTTCTCACAATATCTAGCACACTCTCTCATTACACTCAACCTTTCATCATCAGAAATAGACTGATGATGAAAATTTAATTTACGACAGGAAAACATTTGATAAAGATACTTTCATCCAGGTCCTCGGTGACCTACAACGTTAGGTTATTATACCATATAGAGAGGCACTCATAATCAGTGCCTCGGAAAGCACGTTAAGCAGTTGGTCCCGGTTGTCGTCGCTTGAGGGTTGGGGTTTCCGCTATTGGATACGTTTTCCATCCCCTCTTCCAAACTAATATAAGTTTTGTAACCTTTTACGTTTAGGTGTAGGATTAGACTTAATTCTTGGCGCATTTTTATGCAAGCGTAGATGCGCTGGTGCGCGGGGCCCGTAAAATTTCTGCTCTTCTCGTAAGTGACAATGTAGTAGGTATGATTGCAGGTATACTAAAACTATTAAGTAGTAACCAGCACTTAGTTATAGGTGATTTGACGAAAATTACACAGTAACTGCGATCTAGTAACCTGTCGCAACTTAAAAAACTAATGCATGTAGTATAATAGTAGGGCTTAGCAATCTTCGGTGCGGTTCCGATTGGCTGGCCGCGCACAATGCGACTTCCTTGCTACAACGTCTTTTATTAAAAAGTTATATCACACAAATGCGGTAAGAATGGAGCCTAAAAGCTGCGACAATTTGTAAAGTCTAGATTGCTCCCGAGAAGAAAACTCAGGCGCAAATAATTTTTATTAGTTTAGAGATTATCCAAGTTCTGTGATGGAGACTAGTAAATTGATAAACAAAATCGTGAGTCATCCGCTTAGATATATTTTCAATAAAAAATACTTAGGGTACCATAACATGATACATCAAAGATTATTTGAAACAAAGTTTTTAGTTTAGTTTATATTTTTTTAAGGATAATATTATAATAGTTATTTCTAATTTTTATTATTATTGTTATATGAATAAATAGCATATTTGAAACATATTTGGCCATATAACGTTGCTCTAAAATTTATTTTAACTTTCTATGACCAAAGGAGGTGGTCTTTAATTAAAATTCCGTTTTTATATTTTCTTCAAAAAGTAATACATAAAGGATATGTCAGATAGACTTACGAGTATATCCTTATGGACTCTGTAAAAAAATACAATATTTTATTTATTTTGGTTTAATAGTAGCGCCATCGTATTATTAATCGCTGAAATCTTGCACCGTGTCTGTATGTGGGAAGTTTTAGTCAACGCAACAGTTTATTTGTCCGTAATTATATTCACTGTGGTCATCAGTGACTAATTTATAAAAATAAATAAACTACTTCACTATTGCCAGTAGTTGTGATAGCGTATAATAGGGAACTCAGAACTCTACAATAATACTCGTAAGTGTTCTAAGAACAGGCAGGATAAATATCTACTGTGCTTATAAAAAGACCTCTACCGAAAAAATGATGACAATAATGCACGATGTTTTTAATGTTTCGCGGTTTGGTTCCGAACGAATAATTGTACTTGTATTTTAGGTAAGTGTCTAGTAAATAAATATAGGGTAGTGATACTTAAAAAAAATGTAGCAATTTCTTGGAAATTATTATTATTATTATATAAACCATTTTACATTAAACATTTATAATAAAATTACAAATGTCAAGTATCTATCAAACAGGCAAGCACAATTATATCATTAAATTACATGTAAACTTAATTATACTTATAAATTTCATTTCTTCGTGTCAGATTAATATTATTTTTAAGACTATCTAGTTATTTAATTGTCATGCATTATAATGTACTTCATATTTATTCGCTTGTCTATTTATTTTTTAAATTTATTTATTGGCCACCCATGACTGGGTATAGGTCTCCTCCATACAGCGCCACGCCACTCTGTCCCGTGCAGTCCTCGTCCTCGTCCTTTTTGAAATTACCCATGACTATTTTGAAAAGACTATTTTTTTGGAAAAGACAGTTCGTTGTTGTCACAAAACTGTTAAGTTAAGTTACAGATTTTTGGGAAGCCATTTAGATGGTTCAAATCTGGGATTTCGTACTTACCTGTCCAGTTAAACCACGGTTTAGTATTATGAATCTGAATTTAATAAACTACATTCACGTGAGTATCCGTCATGTCAGTAAATGTAGGTACGCTGACAGGTAGAGTGGCTGATGATGATGAGATTAATCAGAGAGATAATTTGAATGTCGTGCTACATACATATAGGTTTTTAACATGAACATTGAACATCCTGGACAATTGCATTTTTTGCGAAGTCGCAGTACATTAGACAACACAACAACCTACACAAAACTATTAAGTACTGTATTACCCCTGTAAAGATTTTTTTCGTGCAAAGTACAGTGTGCTACACTTGATGTGCTGTTGACTTTGCCTATGTATGCATTTAGACATGCTTGGTCGAGTTTGTAACTCTGTTTTATGAAACGAGCAATCTCCTTGGCACCTACATAACTCAACTGAAGGAATTGATGCTGGCAAAAAAGAAAAACTGATGACGGCTTAGCCGGCCGGCCATGATAGGGCATTTCTACGGGAAGAGCCGATTGAACTACTGGAGCGACAAAAGTACCTTTAACATGGAGTTACGTACTTGAAAAAAATCATACATGTTTTTAGGACTCTTGACCTGATGGAGAGCATATCTAGAAAACCGTCAGGTTTCATATAGCGCTATAAAAAAAAAACAAAGATTAAAAACGGGCAGAATTTGGCATAAAATGGCGTGTCCGGTTTCCAAAATAGACTCGTTATTGCTTCATAACTTTTAAAATAATAACTTGCTAATTAATATTCCAACATTCACAGAACAAGGGATAGATAATAAAGCCATTTATGTAAATATATTTATTGTAAACCATTGGGTTTTAATACAATAACATTTTTTAATTTTGTCCGAAGCGTGTGCCTCAATTCGGTGAAATTTAGTTTTGTTTACCTACATCACTAACTACGCGCAGTACGAACGTCACTAGGTAATTCCCGCAACCAGCAAGTTGCGCCCGAGCGGTCGAGCAGTGTGGATGGGGGGATTGTGCTGCTAAGGAGCATTTTTTGGAGGTACGAAATTATTCGGTGCTTTTGGGGTCGGGTCATTTCTGAAATAGGTGGGTGACATTAATTTTGTTCATGAAGTATTTATTGAGATTTCTGCTAAATTAGTTGAATATTTAAGTGATACCTGCCAGTGTATTTATAGAAATGGTTTCAATTGATAAAGTTTACAAGTTATTTGACGAAATGTGATATTTTCTCAATTCGGTGGATCTCAATTCCACGGAAAATGGTACACCGAATTGAGAGAACGTACACCGAATTGAGATTTGACAATGATATACTATTTAATTCTCTTTATTGCACCTATACATAACAAATAAAGATCAAAATTTATAGCGTACAATAGGGCGGCCTTATCGCTAAAAAGCGATCTCTAATAGGAAAAAATGGTGAATTCAGCTGTAAGGACTCAATGAAAATCGTTTGTTATGATGTCTCATTAAAGAATTTAGAATATGTTTTTGGAGATCAAAGGCGAGAGCTGCTTGGGCGGTTTTATTTTTACATATTTTTTTTTCAGATGGGTTAACTGAGTGAATCCGAAAAAAGGAAAAGAAACGGATTGCGGAGAGAAGGAGAAAGGAGAGATTAAAAAGTGATCCGATACTATATGAAAGACATAAACAAAAAGACAGGGAAAGATATGCAAAAAGAAAAGCTGAAGGTAAGGTAAAGAAAATGAGTGAAAGACCACGTCGTGAATAAAAAGCTTTGAGAAAGTATTACAGAGAACATTCGAAGAAAAGTTACGAAAGGAAGAAAAGAAACTCACTCAAAGTACTAGACGAAAAACCCATGTTGCTTCCTTCTGATCCTGAAGCTTTGAACAATCACGATCCTTTGAGTGCATACCGAACCCCTGGTACGAATTCTCCAATATATTTTACAGAGCCTCAGTCTCCGATAAATACCTTTACTGACTCTTCAGTTCCCATTTCTCCTGCTATTTCTGATTTAGAATCAATTGAAGCCCTACGTAATGTTACGCCAACCTCTTCACTTTCATCGGAATGCTCAAGTCCAATAACAGCTATTTCACCAGACTCTTCAATAAGCCGCAGATTACGTTGGAAAGTTCATAAAGACTTAATTGATGCAGCCAACAACAGTATCACAGAAACACCCAAGAAACAACCGTGCGCGCGAACGTCATTCTTTAAGATATACAAATACAGGGTAAATAAGGAGTTTAAATTACTGCATCATAGGATAGCTGAATTACAAAGAAAGAATGATACATGCCAAAGAACGATACATAGAAGTAAAAAGAATAAAGTCTTGACGACGACGTTGACAAAAAATACATCAGAAAGATCAACTAAAGAAGAATCTACGGAATTGATAAAGAGATTTACAATGTCATTTGTTACACTAGGTCTATTTTATTAACCCTTTTGATAATTAAGCTGATTTGAAAATCTTCATAATTAATCTGCTCAAGTCGTTTAAAACTGACGATCTCGTGATTACCAATTTTTTAAAATTAGGTGTACATAATATATTTTATTGTTAATATGAAAATAAAGACTGGTCAAACTAAGTTAAAATAAGTAGATAAATAATTAATTAGTACAAGATTATTCAACTTCTTTCTGTTCCTTATTGAAAAAATATACACACTGATTCTAATTTTTGTTTTATTCAATTATTTTTTATTTCAGTAACATTATAGGCAATTAAGCCTAAAATTAACCATCTGAATAATACATCATCAGTCATTAATCTAAAACGTTTTTAGGTATTTGTTAATAAACGTTTTTAGTAATTTTGATCATTCCTCACATAATTTCTATATTAGGTGACAGTGTTTCTAAATTGGCAGGGCTATTTCTAAATTCGGTGATGCACTTTCTAAATTCGCTGGGCCATTTCTCAATTCGGTGATTCATTTTCTCAATTCGGTGCCTTCTCAATTCTGTGATTAACTTCTCTGATAAACCAATCCACAATATTTGGTCCCATTTGAAATCATAGATTCACTATGGAATATACTTTAATCTTTGTCATGAAATTACTTATAAAAACCAAATATTAATTTAACCACCGACTTGAGAAAAAAAAGGCCCTTCTGTAGAACTGCTCGATAGATAATTAATTAGATTCCTTTATTTACGATACTATTTCACAGGTGTTTATAAAACAAACGTTCTCCTTAGGTTCGTATGAATTTTTCAGCGTTCCGAGCTCTGTAATTTCAATCAAGTTTTTGCTAAAGCATGGGTCTTAAACATGAAATTTTTTTTTTGCGAAAAATTGACCATTTGTTTCTAATTTTCAAATGGAATTCAACATGCGATAATAAGTTTTGTGACATTATTGACGATGCAAGGAACATTTTGGATCGTACCACAAAAAATATAAACAAGTGGTCGTGTCTAAAAAAAATATTATACAGGGTGTAACGTAAAGGGCGTATGAAGCCGAATTTCGCGAATTTATTTTTAGACTTTTCATACCGGTCAGCTGATAGATTTGTATGAGACATTAATTTATTTTTATTTTTTATTCGAAAAGTCGTAGAACAAAAGTTGTTCAGTTACCGATACTGAACACCCTCCTTTCAGCTTCATATACCCTTTACGGTACAGCCTGTATATTATCTTTGTTGTGGTAAGACGGTTTATTTTTTGCCAGTATTCATTGAACTGTATAGAAATGACAGCTACTCGTCACAAAGGAGAACGTGACAAATGACAAATTACATAAACATTAATTTTAATTGAGGAATTATGTTAACAAAAACGCCATTGGGGAGGCTTCACGCTTCACGTGTTATTTAAATAATGGTTGTAAATTCGTTCGGCATTACCATTCAATTTATAGTAAGTACTGTAAGTATGTAGGCTTTTTTGTTAAAATACATTATGCAGGAAGATTGGTATGAATTTTTTTATGTTGTTGAATATTTTTGGTCGTCAATGTATGATGTCAATCTGTCCGAGTTTTAATCTGGGAAAACTTTTCAGGGGCTTTATTAAGTTATTATATATAAACGGATATCACACACTTATATTGTTGAAATCGGCAATTAGAATTAGAGATATCAACGGTCTTTTTTAAGGTGAGCGCGCCACGATTAGGCTTTATTAAGATTGAGATTTTCTCCAAAATACTGGACCGATTATTTTAAACTATTAAAGTGTATGCATTGTATTTGTAAATTGGTTAAGTTTTGAGAAAATCTCTCCCTTACTCGCTAAGTAAACAATACATATAGAGCAATGCAATGACAGATTGCCAGATATAAAATAGTTCGCTGTTAATGTAAGTGCATATTAGGATAGCAAACGAAGGGGATAAATTAGTACCTAGTAATAATTAAACAATAGGTAGGTAAGTGATATTTAGACGTAAATGGGATTTACGTTATAATGCGATTCTAATGAAACGTAAATCACAAATACCTACCTTTTCTTGGAGTTCATCCTAAAAATTGCACTTATGTTGATCACGATTTATAGATATAGCCTGAGTAACAAATATAGGTACGGACGATTCATTAATGTTGAGATTTTATTTAAAAAACTACTTACTTGATCGATTTATGTAATTACAATTGCAGTGTCCATATGTCCAGTCCAGTAGGGCATTACGGTTCTCAAAACGATCAAATCATACCATGTCATAGCGGACGTGAAAGGGACAGTGCTATTCAATCGGTGTAGCGGCGTCTCTGTTTGGCGCGCAATGACATGGTATAATTTCATCGTTTTGAGAACGGTAATAGGGGGGCAGATTCTAGAACTTTTGATCGACAGATCGTTGCCCGACAGGCATATGGCCTTTTGACCGACTACAGTTGATCGACCAGACTTTCGCTAGACACACATATTTTCAATTAAGTTTCTAAATGAAGAAGTTTAAAATTCAAATCAATCAACCATATATCGTTTCTTTGAATTGACTTGTACGATTTCTACTTGTATGACCTAGACATGTGTTACACTTAGAGAATCCAATCCCGCATCAAAATCGTAATCCCGCAAGCCTGCGGGATCGAGGTCATTAATCCCGCGGATCCGCGGGAATTGCGGGACTGCAAAAAATTAAGTATATACTTTTTGTTCTAATTAGTTACGTTCATGAATGTATGAAATGTTATAAGTATGAAATAAAACACAATAAAATTAAAAAAAAATATATTTTATTCATAATTAAGTAAAATAAACATAATAAACAGGATGTTAAAACGAAGATAAAAATGTTAGAAATGTAATAAGATCGAATAACAAGCAAGCAACGTTCTCTAGAAAAACTCATACCGAAAACTGAAAAACGTTTAAGGTTTTCATACAAAGTTATCATTTTATCGGCTCAATCTTATTTGTAGTAAGTGTAGGGCGAGAAAGTTGATCATATTTGTTAGTGAGCAGGGAAGGCAGGGAAGAACGAATAAATATTTAGAACGACATCTGCGTCCCGAAATCCATTTTTTTTTCAGTCCCGCAAATCCCACGGATCCCGCATGTGTAGTCAGCATTACTGGTCCCGCAAAAATGATGCGGGATCCCGCGTTTGCGGGATTGAATTCCCTAGCTTACACTTAAATGAGCTTTCGATCGATCAATATACATTAGAAACGCTCGTCCATTATTTTTACCAAACTATCGAAAGAAGGAGGGGTAATGTTTTTGGCCTCCTGTAACTTATGATTGATTTTGACTTATGAGGCTATAAGGTATTAATAGATTCGTTTTAATCACAGTTCTAACAGGATTATAGGATACCTTTTAGGCCAAATTTTAATGATACCTTGATACACATCAAAATCCATCAAGCCGTTTAGGGTGCAAGATCCCATGCACAAATGAACCGACATGCATGCATACTTGCATAACTACATACGTATACACTTGTAAAAGTTGTAAACCATTATTCTCCCCTTTTTCAGCAATCGAGTAGAAAGCAGCAGATTTTTGTTAGTTTTCGTAATAATTATTGTTGTAAATATTAAACGAAGAAAAACTTTCGCAATGACGAGGTCCCTGGTTCGTATCCCCGATCGAGTACTTAAATTTTCGTTTCGCATAGTGTATTGTAAGTAAGAGCAAGCCCGATAAAATATTTGATTGTATTTTGTGCATTAAATTGCCTTGCATCTGTTTAACCTTGATTTTGAAAGCAAACTTGTCTCGCCGTGGCGCGAAAGCGTCCCATTGTTTATGTCCAAGTTTCCAACTATACATACTTCACGCCGACACTCGCACGCCATTGGAGCACGCAAGATCGTCGCGCGCGCACGGACTACGCGTAAATTGCGCGGAGGCGTAAAGAAATACGACGCCGAAAAACATGTGACAGAAAATTTTAAAAATTTAAAACTGTTTTTATTATTAAACGTGATTTATTTTTAAATCAAAATGCGTGCAGTGTTGTGCTTGTGTGTTTGTGCGTGGTATGTAGTGGTGGGACAAGACATTAATGCTATGAGGGATATGCCCAAGTACGATGCTAGGTATGACTATTTGGATATAGACGCTATTCTGGACAGCAAAAGGCTTGTCAGGAATTATGTGGAGTGTCTAATTAACGCGCAGAGGTGTACGCCTGAAGGAAAAGCGCTGAAAAGTAAGTTCTGAATTTTATATCGTTCTTAATTAGAAAAACATCAAGTGTTTTTAATGTAAACTTGAATTTTTACGAGGGTTTTTCGTAGTTTTACTAACATTATTCGATGAGACTTATATTTCCATTATTTATATTTTAATTAAGTTGGTTAGCTAACTCTACAAGTACAAATTAACACCTTCCATACACTTATTTTATATTTAGGTTGTAAGTACTATTCGTTACTTAGGAACTAAATAATAGTATTTTATAAGCAAAAGTCCTAAATAAACATATAATTGAGGATAAGTACATTCACTCAAAGGACAATCCAGCCAGACGCTGGATTCCAGTCTAATACTTTGGACTTTCAAAGTGTTACCATTGATGTACTGTCGAGTGTACTTATTGTATATTCATTCTAGCTAATTAAGTTGCCTCTCAGTTAAAAAAACACAACTGTAAATATTTTTATCTTTTAAACCTATGTAGGTAGATAACTTAAGTATATTGTTCGCTAAACCTAGATCGCATCGCCATCATAATAATGTCTTATATAATTTATAAGTAGGTATTTCCTGTTACCAAAAAAACTTGTATAAGTATGTAAATTATTAAGTGAACATGCATAAATGATTTGATTATGATCTAGACTGGAGGAACAGAGAGTCGAGGAAAAACAGAGTAAAATAACAATTGAAGGATGAAACTTGGATTAATTAGTAGTTTGTATAGGCACTTAGATAATGCAATACCATCTGACTAAATAATTACTCCTAACCCAATGATTATTCAGAAATCCTATAAACATTATATTCTATTCTAGCTCTAGGTAATCTTCCGCTCTAGTTCAAGGTCATACATTAGATCCAAATGTTCTATATGTATATATTATGATTTTAACGATTATAATGGGATCCAATTTGTGGCAAAATGTACCCTCGTGCAGGTTGGTCTATCGTGGCGCTTTGGGCGCTAGGTTTTGCAGACAATTTTTAATAATGCCTTTCCTATTTCACACATTCATGGGTGCATGTTTCTCACGATGTTTTCCTTCACCGTTTTAAGAACAATCGATAAATTACCTACTTAGTTATGTCGAAAAAACAAGAAAACTCACTGGTTGAAAACAGAGAAAAGTATACAGACAGAAAGCTTCACTATGGTTGAGATTTTATCAATAAATATTTAACCATTTGTAGAAATTCTTTTTTTAGTAGATAAATTATTTTAATTTAGAGTAGAACCTACACGTTTTTAAAAATAAAAAAGTCTTTCCATAGTCCGTACAGTTTTCCTTGTGTCGCTGATAATACCTAAGTAAGAGCCGGCGTACAACGTCACGTCGCGGCACCGTCTACCGGTACGCGATGTCGGACGGTGCCGCTCACAGGCGGACAACATTCGTGTCGGCGGACGGCCCGGCGCGGCGCTGTACACTGGTGCTGTACACGGCGTCGTCCGCCGGCGCTGTTCTGTTGTATGCTAGCCCTAAGTAGGAATAAAAATGGGGATATTTGTCTATAGATTTATACACTTCCCAACAAATCCTTTTTTGTTTAAACATTTTAGTAGTTGTACCTACCTATACCTAAGTAGTTCATTCATATCATTATACAATATTTTTACGGAAACGAGTTGTATTTTAGAATTTCGTAACCTAGGTCAAGTTAGACAGGTAAGATATTTCCGCGATAAAATTATTGTTGTGTAAACAAAATCGACTGTTTGAAGCCGTGGCCCTATTCAATTACCATAATGTCGATAACTCTATTTGGAAATAGTGATAGAAATATTGGTAATTTATAAGTAATTAAATAAATTACATTAGAGTTAAGGGCCTTCATAGAGCCAACTAGCGCCGCCAATCTTAAAAATGCTTATTTACAACGTGATTCAATGCCGGTAAGTTGTAGTTCGCGTAATTGTTTTTGGCACATTTGTGAACTACAACTTAGCTTGTCGCAATTATGCCATGTATTGAAAAATAGTACTTATCGTAATAAACATTTTGTAAATAGCTTTTTTAATAAAATTGATTATATTGGAAGATATTATTTTTTTAAGATTAGCGGCGCTAGTTGGCTCTATGAAGGCTCTTAAAGTAAAATCTTTATGGTTACAACGGGGCATTGACTTTCGTTAATGCTAGCAGAATAAATAGAAAAATGTATGAGATTGACATTAGCTTTTTCTTTAGCAAATGATCTCAAGTATTTCTCTTTCACTTCTACTAGCTTTAACGAAATTCTCTAATGAAATATTTCTGACAAATAAAATGCTCGAAAGAAGCATTTCAATAATAGGTACTTACTCCAATTGATTCACTGTAATTCAGCCGCATTACATTTCACTGCGGTTAGCAGCCTACCTAAGTGACCGCGTAATCAATAAGTTTACTCTAATTTTATACCTTGTGATTGTGAAGTCAGCGTGCAGTCGTCGTAGCTTTAATGATGCACCTATACCGCAGCCCAAATCAAGTGTCTTATTTTGTAAACAAATATGATCGTCTAATTACCGGTTGTGATGTAAAACTGAAGGAACTGATTGATCGAACCTGTTCATCATCATGAAAATAAAGTGATTCGACCTAATAATGTGAAAATAACCATGCAATAATCACAGAAGAGCTCAAAATGTTAGTAGGGTAGGGTAGTTTTTGTTTACAAAATAAGACACTTGATTTGGGCTTCGGTTTAGCGGGACCCGTCTCGGAGCGCATTTGAAGGCATTTTATGACAGACCCCGTCAAGTGTATTTAAACTTGGGGTTATTGGTTTGGGATATTGGGGGGTCAGCCAGTCTGGTCTACATAGCGATACTTCGGATACCTGCCATAATTATATTGTCTTGAAGAGTTGTGAAAAAATAATGGCAGGCAGAAAGACAACTGACGACCATTTCTGTAGAGAGGTGCTGCAGTTACTGGATTCCCAGAAAGTGGGCTACTCCCGGCTTTATGCCTTTAACAGTAGTGTTTATTATTGATTGATGTCTTCGTATCGATCTCATCATCTTTATCTTCACGTCACATCTCCTAATTTGATTTCTAGGTACAATTAAATGTCTGGTTATTTCTGACCACAGAAATGGGGAAAAGATACAATACCAACATATTGTGTAATTTTTGTGGTTCTACGGAAATTCGACCGGAATTACTAATTACTTACTTAAAGTGAATTGTAAACCTATGGGGACAACCCGCTTTAAAACTGTAATGGATTTTTAATTGTCGACTTCCTAAATTGAAAGTCAAGTTCAATTTCAACAAAATACCTATAGTTATTCTTATTATATATAATATATACACGGATATCAATCACTTATATTGTTGAAGCCGGCAATTAGACCGACAGTTTCGACCGACGGTCTTTATCAAGGTGAACGCGACATGCCCGCGTCGCGCGAATATAAGTGAGTGATATCCGTAATTTGTAATAATGCCTCACTATAGTTTTAATTCTATAATACCTATAGCATTAAATCTTCCGCAAGTGCATTTACTTGCAATATAACATATGAAACCGAATCTCTATTTAAAATTCGCGAAACCGACAAAATGCAAGGGATCTAATATGGCTGAAACTCAAGAACTCGACACATTGTGAAAAATATTTCACTATTAGATAGTTAAGACTTAGAGCTAGAATTATGTAGATAATAATAAATGAAATAAAACAATCGGCCTATGTGTATCGACCAGTATATTTCGAGATAATCTCAACCTTAATAAACTGTCCTAACACTTTTCTATTGTGTTAGACTGTACCCAGGATTGCTTGTTTGTTAGAGATCGATGATCTCTTTAAAAATAAACAATTTAGTTGGCTATAAAAGATTTTATGACATTTCAACCTCCAAGGATCGATATCGTAGGATTACTATCGAATTAATTATGCTGATAAATTGACTATAAATATAATTGACTTTGTATGATAATTATTTATTTATTATAGTTGTCTGATCGTTGGCTACAAGACCTTGACATCAGTACTCATAGGCTATGATCTTTTTATAACGAGATAACAAATAAATAAAACAAAGATGATATCACAACATAACATATCTAAAATTAAAATACATTGCAAATGTCGACTGCCTAATTTGAATAAATAAAAAATCAACCTAAACCAATTTAAAATCGAAATCTATGGAAAAACAAATCTATAAATAGATTATAACGTGAATCCTACTTTAAATTGCTCATATCATAAATCTGCAGTTTCGTAAACAACTAAATTCTTCTTCTAATTTAGCCGTACGTATTCCACTGATGTACAATAAAATTACCACACGAATAGGATAATGAAAAAAAAATACACATGTTCATGATTATTTACGAGAAGATTGTGTTGTCACTTCTTCTCATACAACCTCTTTGGTATCTCAACCTTAGGAAATTACTGGATGCTGGCCGAAAAGGAAAAAAAAAACAGTCAGGCAGCCTGGAAAATGCAAGACATTAATTTTATTTAAATGCGATTGTTTTTTGTTTTCTTATCTTTGCCTGTAAATACTTGTATTCTTTGGCTTATGACCGTGCCATAACATATTTTTTTGATTTCGTTATCAATGAGGGTTTCGGAATGACGTCAATGACGACTAAGTATTATTTATAATCGAAACTTTATTCAGAATATACCTGTATCTTGCCGTATATTTGCCGTTGCCTTAGTATTTATACTACCAAAATGATCCTACGATCACTTTTCAAACTAAGTGATCATTTTATTGTGTACACTTTGCAATACTGTCTATATAGCCACCTACTTATCTAAGATACGAAGACATGTAGAAGAAATAAATGGTTTTCCAGGTACAAAGAAAATGTGAGAAAATACGTTTCTATTCTATGCCTCATTTGCTACACGGACATCTTGTATCTATTATATTTTAACAATTTAATTACCTACCTTGTTAAAATGCCGATTATATGAGAAAAAACTTAAAAAAGATTCTTCGTGAGTTAGTTTATCATAAGGTGAAACAATTATAGTTTCTCACGCAATTATACCTATGATGTTACTAAGCCACGTGGTGCGAATATCATCAGATGTTATCTGTATTATACCTATGTGTAAACGTAATACCATAGTATCTTATTTATTTATTTATTTTATTAATGGACTCGACAGTTCGTCATTTGCCAATGTCATGTTACAGAAAATTCAATGTATAATAGTCTTCTCTTCTATCTTCCTCCAGGGGAGTCGCCGTAGCGTCATCACCCTGGGTAGCCGCGTCTTCTTGTCTTCATCCACAGGAGACGCCGTAGCGTCAATCACTGTGGACGAAGCAGCTCGACAGTCACGTTCACTCCCGAGCTCGTAGTGTGAATCTTGACCATGGCGCCAAACTTCAGATCCTGCTTGAATTCTTCAATAACTTCACCATACTGTCATTCGCGAACATTTTCTGATTAATTTAACGTGATATTAAACACAAAACACCCACTGTAGACATTAAACTGAAAATTATTAAATAATTTCGCAACCGTCGTTTCCCGCCATTTTCAAGAGAACCCATAGTATCTTCTTCTTTTTATATTTATAAAAGTATACTTCTGTCCGTCCGTCCGTCTATTACTTCCTCGTAGTTGCTGCAAATTCTGCTAAATGATAGTTCTGTCAACTATCAAAACAATCATTTTTGCTTAGTGTAGCAAACAATTAATTTTGAATACATTTTCAATAAACAATTTATGTTTATTTTGTAAATTAAAATAGGTACTTACTAATTACAAATGGGACCAAGACGGTTTACTATTTAAAAACCGACGAGCGTGCATGAGGAGATTTAATGAATATGTACGAATCTACAACCTACACCCGACTGTTAGAGAATTCGTACTTCTTCTCTTTTTCTTACCAGGATCTGAGGAGATGGAAGTCCATCGTCTCTGCCTACTTCTACGGGAAACAGGCGTGAGAGTATGTATTGTATGTTGTAAAATCAACGAAAATTATGTTTTCTATAAACTCAAGAACTCGGTCCAGCTAGGCTCCGGTGTCTACTGACAGTCAATGAACCAATTTCCGTCCAAATATTGGCTGTATTTGTTTATATTATTGCCGATCGCATTCTAGATCCAACGCGACCGTTTGCTGACACAGTTACGCGGTAAGGTCGAACGACATTACGCATGCGTGTCATGCACGATGATCGCGCACGCGCAACAAAGCAGTCAGCAATACCTATAAACATTGGTTCCGATTTCGCTGCATTTTCGTCACTTTTCAAACAATAGAGGTTGGTATTTTTTTTTGCATCAATAAACTCCCCCAATCAATGGTTTGAACCCTGCGCACGAGTCACATTAGCGATTGACTAAAACGCCAAACTAATGTCAAACGCCTTGTAATAACGTCGGCATACTAAGATTTATTGTTTTTTTTTTTCTAAAGCATATTTTCTATACTCATTTATTACACCTTTAGGTACTCTATGGAACATTACGTCAATATTATTATAACATGAATAACGGCTTTTTGAAAATGGCGGGAAACGACGGTTGCGAAATTATTTAATAATTTTCAGTTTAATGTCTACAGTGGGTGTTTTGTGTTTAATATCACGTTAAATTAATCAGAAAATGTTCGCGAATGACAGTATGGTGAAGTTATTGGAGATTTCAAGCAGGATCTGAAGTTTGGCGCCATGGTCAAGATTCCCACTACGAGCTCGGGAGTGAACGTGACTGTCGAGCTGCTTCGTCCGCAGTGATTGACGCTACGGCGTCTCCTGTGGATGAAGACATGAAGACGCTGCTACCCAGGGTGATGACGCTACGGCGACTCCCCTGGAGGAAGATAGAAGACTATTTATACATTGATATTTTTGTAACATGACATTGGCAAATGACGAACTGTCGAGTCCATTAATAAAATAAATAAATAAAACATGAATAACAAATTCAAGAAACAAAGGCTGGCTGGATACAAAGAAGCATAAGGACAGAAACCAGACCATTCGTCTAATTCGTTAATTAATCATGACACTGTCATACATTGTTGAATGTCATACACTAATTTCAATTCTGTTTTCAGAGTTGTCCATCAATTTATTTATATTTTTAATGTTAACTAAAAGCATATACTTCCGATACTTTCCAACATATTTATATGTAGAGCCTTAGTACATATCTTTGTTACGTAAATATTTTGTTTTGTTTCTATTGTTTGTACTGACTTTTAGAGCAAGACGCCGTTTAACTATTGTTGTTAATTGTTGAATGAAGATGAGACATATTTAAAACTTAACGATCTGTTTGGCATTGTTCTTCGTTGTTTGTAATAAACATAAGGTAATAAAATATACTTGTGGCGATTCCGGGGTTGTCGCAAGCTAAATTTGACGTCCCCCCGCTCACTCTTACATAAATATTCCTTCATATTTTTCAAAACCCCTTGGATTGATGATAGGTAGCTCAATGAGTAGGCGTGACATGGTTACAGCTCTGAGGACCCACTCCGGACCCATTCCATTGAATAAATTCGCGTTCATGAGAAGACAAACATTTGTTGACTCCAACATGTGGGAGGTTGGTGTGTGTAACAGCTCACTAGCCTCCCCCATGTCAGAACAGGCCAAAGCAATGTACAAACTTGTTAAATTTGTATGTAAGTAGTTAAGTACCAATGTATAAATGTTATTATAGAGCGTTATGGTCGCGCAGCGACAAAGCTCTTAAATAAAGAAAAAATATATATATTCCTTCCGGTACAGACTTTCCCTTAGATCAAGGGAGCTGGGGTAAAGACACCACCATGTCTCCTTGCGATGTTTAGGTTTTGAGAGCAATCGGTAAATGTACATACGTAAATGTCTGCGCAAGGTGGCTGGAAGAGACTGAATGTAAAAGGCCTAGAATCCGGTTGAGTGGCATCCTTTGGGAGAGGCCTATGTCCCAATGGACTGATGTGATGATGAAGTAAATTTTCCTTTAAAGGCCCTGGAACAATGCCAACCTGGGGTTCATATCCGAATGAATTCCAGTGTTCTACTGCGCTATCTTGCCTCTAAAAGAAAAGATGCTAGTTAAGAACTAAAGTTATTTGTTTACGGATACAAACTACTTACCGTTTATTTCCCGCAATATAGGTATGAGTATTTCATAGTTTTCCGGTATTAATTCAAATCAAACAATTTATTTTCTTGAATTATTGTTATAATCTTAAGAATGACACGGTTAAGTTATATTATTGTCCATAAGAGTAGGTATAAATAAAACATCGGACGCGGAACCAATACAGAACATCGCGGAAGGCATAAAGGCATCTCTACAAATAATAGGAAGATTGAATGGAACGAGCCGTGGATGGACTTTTTGAAATGGTTTATCCATTAAGGTAACCAGGATGTCACCTACTGAATTAAGGCCCGTATTAATAAATCACTCTCAGCTCAAAAGTCAATATTGAGAACGACCTCAAGATGGCGTTCCTATTAACAAACGTAATTTAGGTGCGCGTTTAGGAATCGGGTATCGCGTGAGTAACGCCGTATTAATAAACAAAACTCAGGTTTCAAGAGAACTGTCAAACACACATTTGAGAACGTATTTGCTGATTGTTGACGTTTACTTGAGTTCTGCTACTTGAGAAAGACATCACCTGGTACCCCTCAAGATTGGTTTATTAATAAATGACATATTTGAGATGGTGATCACGTCTTGAGAGTGTATCAGTTGAATTCGCTCTTGAGGGCGGGTTTGAGCTCAGACTATTAATACGAGCCTAAAGTCTACTATTGGGTCATTGTGAGTCATAGACTCGAATTTACAGGGCTCTATAGATACGTCGAAAACAAGAGATTAAGTTTAACCTTTTCTGAAAATTCAATCGATCGATTTTTAAAATTATTTTACAATTATCATAGTCTACGCTCTCTAACTAAACTATGTGCTAGAATACGAATTTTTACAGGCGGTCAAAGTAGTTGCTAAGAAAATTCCTGTATACTTTTCTCTGTATTCGAGTGTACCTAATGATTCTCAATCCAATCTGTTGTTTAGGTTCGACTTATCATGAAAGTACCTACGATTTGTTTACATTGGCATTTTGAACGAATTAGCTAACCCCGTTCAAGTATATTTAACTTGAAGTTTGGCGCAAATTAACTGCAACGATCAATAAGGATATAGGTTACTTACCACATAAAAAAATTCTACGTTCGTCTTGGATTTCTTGAAAATCTCATGTATTTTAAGATTAATTACTGTAATTTCAATTCGTTACACACATTAAACATAATAGTGGTCTAGCTACTCGTAGTCTAATAATATTTTAGTATTCACGTTTGTATAATTGGATTGGAATAAAGCTTTTTTGGTGCATAAATTACTACTAGTACTAATTAAGATTTGTTTCCTGATCTAGGATTCAAGTGACGCACACAATGCAAATTAATAATATTTAAGTGCTTAAAATAACAATAGGTCGCTAAATAAAATCTTTATTAAATGTGGGAACAAAATTGTGTAAGTATGATCCTCGGCAAATTATATAATATAAATTAGCAAAGAATACGTCTGACAAAGAATTCGAGTTTCTTACATTACAACCACTCCTTTTGCCGTGGCTCTCCGAATAATTTAAATTATTAATATTAACTAAGAAATAGGGTTCTCTTGAAAATGGCGGGAAACGACGGTTGCAAAATTATTTGATAATATTTACTTTAATAATGTCTACAGTAGTTATTTTGTGTTTAATGTCACGTTAAATTAATCAGTAGATGTCCGCGAACGTTTCTATTAGTTGGAGTAAAACGAAATACATTTGTTTTTCTATTACACAAAAAACGTCAGCCCCCGAAAATCATAAAATAACGCTACATACTTGTAATCACTTAGATGATAGTACGTGCGTGTGTCCACAACTTGAAATGGTCAGATACATTAAATATCTGGGTGTGCTGCTGGACGATCGACTCAACTGGAGGAAACAAGTTGAGACCCTCAGTGGAAGAGTCAGAAAACTGTTACATATCATTAGCTGAGCGAGCGCAACGTGCTGTGCTGAAGGTGGCATTCAAGAAGCCGTTCCGACATCCCACCGACATTTTGTATAGTGAGTGCAAAATCCTGACTGTGAGACAGATATTTATCCTGGCCACCATCCTTCGTTTTCATAAAAGCGCTCCCTACACAATGAACCTTTTCCAAAGATCGCAGCGGTACCAAACTTGGACTAGTACGCGCGTAAGAACTAAATTCGCTCATCAATCGTATCTCTTTCTAGGCCCTTATATCTACACTATAGCTAACAAAACTCTTGATATCGTAGACTGCACAAGAAGAATCTGTAATAAAAAAATAAACGAATGGATTATTGGATTTGGATACTCTAACACAGAGGAACTACTAAAAATACAAAAATGACACATACTTATATATATAAACTATCACAAAAGATAAATATACATTTAATACAATTAAACTAGCCATACATACCGATCACATCACGCACGTGCCCACCCACACACTCATCCTCACACACACACACCCTCTCACACACATCCTCACACACACACACACCCTCACACACACATAGCGGTATATAATATGCAATAAATTTTTCTTTCCCTTCTTTGTAACTTACAATGATATACTTGAAAATAAATGAATGGCAAACTTTTTGTACTCCAGGGAGAGACTAGACCCCCACAACACAGGGAATCCTAGTGTGGGGGCTAGTGCACACCGTATTGTTTTAAGACTACCACTGTCAAGTATTTTATTTTATTTTAAGCAATATTATTGTTACAATGCTTCTGTGGAATAAAGATTATTATTATTATTCCTTTATTTCTTTTTTATCTTATTTAATATATTTATACATTTCAATATCAAAAACAAATAGAAAAATATATAAATATAAAAAATAGCCACCCGCCGGCAGCGGGATGCATGCGCATCCAAGCTGCCGGAGGTTAGGATCCCAGAGTGAGGAACCTCCTCACAATACGTGCCGTGTCTTATTATTATTATTCACTCTATTTATTTTAACTCTTATTTAATATATTTATACATTTCAATATAAAAAACAATAGAAAAATATATAAATATAAAAATTATATTTATTATTATTATAGTAGTCAATGCACACAGCTGTAATTCCTGCATCTTACATAAAGTTAATTCATAGGGAGTCGTAATCGTACCTAATTGTTATGTAAAACGCATCTGCAATTAATTATGTGAGTAACCTAGGTAGGTAACCACCCTGACGAGTCATGTGTGGCTGGTTATACTTGAGAACAATTTACCTGTCTAGAAATTAAATTAATTAAAAAATAGTAGCGATTTCATTTTAAATGACAAAGCCAGATTCTGCCCCACCATCAACCGCAAGTTGTACAAGATAACGAATAAATGTAAAAATATATCCGTTTTTTATTAAAATTATTGGTTTAAAATAAAGTTTTGTACAAGTTGCGATTCGAAAAAAACAGCTTAATTAAGAGTTCAGAAAATAGTAAGAAATCGAAGCGATTTATTCATTGATTTTGTTATTCTTCTATAGGAGTTGCTAGAGTAGTAGAAAATGAAACTGATTATGATTATGCAATATGAAACCTTTTTTTTTTTTTTTTGTTACCCAGGAGAAATACATTATGTATACCGCCCGTCCGGGGGAACGGGCGATTATGTTGGACTTGCACCAACTAAAACTCCTGGGGTGTTCCGCCTCCGCCACCATGGACAGGACCACGGGTACTCTTTCGAAAACTAATGCAATATGAAACCTGTAATAAGTCCCCAACAAAATGATAGGTACAGCTTAAATGGTCACGTAGTTTTGTAGGTGGGGCAAAGCTCCATTGAAATGTGGCAATGTCTTTTGGTTGTCATAATTATTTGATTTATTTTATACTAAGTTCTTTGTGTTTTGTTATATTTATGTCATTAGTTACGATACAATTATTTATTTAGTTTTCAATTTGATTCGAATTAGGTACTTGAAAATCAGTGGCATAAAATATTTATTAGTATGCAAAGCGCTGTAAAATTGCAAATGTGAGCTAAACTGGTTAGCCTTTAAAACCTTTTAAGAGAATGTCCAGGACTCATAATAATAATATATTAGCGGTTCATAAACTGACATCAGACTGGATTGGTATAGTCGACAGCACATTAGTCTGCACACCAATCTACGCCGTAATTCTAAAGTGCCTGCGTCTCTACATAGATTATGTACGTACCAATTAGGTTGTATTGTACACAGTATTAATTGTTAATTTTAATACTGACTTGCGCAATGCTGGCCAAGATTCTTAGACAATTTGATCACAAGCTTAACATACCAAGCTCGCCAAACGGACGAACCGATTTAGCTGGAAATTGGTGAGGAGGTAGATTAGAACAAGGAGAAGGACATGGGATACTTTTTATCCCGTTCCAGTAGGAAAAAAAATAAAAAAAAATATGATGAAGATTTTTATGAGAAATTCCTGACTATCGGTAATGGTCGAGTAGGTACCTGTCGACAAATAGACGAAAAAAATCTGCTCATTTATTGCCAACAAAGTTCGCGGGGTCAGCTAGTATATTATATTTCCAATATTTTTTTTGTGTTTGAAAACCAAATAACAAATACAAGGAGATAAAGGGACATTTTTGCGAACGTGACATTTTGGAAACTGACATTATGAGAATGGGACGTTTTGCGCAGAATGGACCTTTTGCGAACGTGTCATTTTGCGACTGAGCCGAATTTATTACCTACCTAAATTCGCGCACAAAATTGTCTTTGAATATGTCTCTTACTACATGCTGGCCACCATACGTCAAAGCGTCACCTAATTTATATTCACCTGGTGTTGCTCGGATCACCCTGATTGCATCGGGGACACGGCATGGACAATCAGTTCCGTGTTGGTAAAGGTAATTTTATTTGTTTCCCATGCCGAAGACTCCTTTGACATATTCAAAGACCTCGCTCTTACAAACGTGAAATTCCATTAATATATTGTTATTGACATGTTTGCTAACAAAATCAAATGTAGTATGTATTTTATTTGTACGGTGGAACACAGAGAAAGGTGTACAGGAGAGTTTTTAAGGTTGAGATTTTTTTCAAAAACTACTTGACCTATTGCAAAAAATATTTCACTGTTAGATAGATAAAAGTGAAAACTATGTAACTGTAAAATAATTATTAAATTCGGTCCAGTAGTTTTTGAGAAAATCTCAATCCTATTGAGGCCCGCTGTATACTTATCTCTGTTTTCGACTGTACACCACGATGACTAACACCTTGACTAACATCACTATGACTGCTCTCTCTCTCTCTCTCTCGCGGGTTTACTGGTAGAAAATTTCTACGTAGTTCGTTCTCCATCGCATTCCGGAGTTCCTCGCGGGTCTGTAATGGAAATAGAGTATTATTTAACGGAGATATAAACAATGTAACGGAAAGGGGTATAAGCCATTTCTGACGATGCAAATATTATATTAGTAACTTATAATGTCCGATAGATGGAATTGTGTAACATACCCTTTAAGTATGTATAACGCGCTGAAGATTTTCGGTGGGCGTGGCGTGGCCTGTGGTGGCTCAGTTGGTAAGAGCGTGGCAAGTTATAGTTGGACATAAAAAATGTAAAACCTGATTGTAATTGACCTATAACTAGACAATAAACTTTCATTTCATTTCACGGAATGACAAGGCCGCAGGTTCACTAGAAATCTCTTGAGATAAGCTCGCCCTTTGTACGAATTTGTTTCCTCTGTATGTTATTTATGTATATGTCTGTGTTGTGCCAAAAAAATTAACGAATCACTCCCATACATTTTTATTTCTATTCTCCTGGCGTTAACGAAAACCAATGCCACTGATTTGGAGGAAGGTCTATGTAGGGTTGCCAAAAATGTGATTACATTGTTCCCAACATCAAGAAAAAAAATTGTCACGCCGCGAGGCCGTTCCTTTTTTGTTCTCAAATAAAAATACCTAAATAATAACTATACTTTTGTTTTGTCCACAGGAATACTCCCAGAGGCGCTAAGAACGAAATGCGTCCGTTGCACAGAGAAGCAGAAGAGAACAGCGGTTAAGGTGATCAAACGGATAAAGTACGGGTATCCCGACGAGTGGGCCAAACTTTCCTCGCGCTGGGACCCTACTGGGGACTTCACGCGATATTTCGAAGAGTTCCTTGACAAGGAACACTTCAATACAATCTACGGCAATGGTAAGTCTTGCCTTTGCAACATTAAGAGCCTTCCTAGAGCCAACTAGCGCCGCCAATCTGAAAAAAATCATATCTTCCAATATAATCAATTTTATTAAAAAAGCTTCGTTCACATTGTTTATTGCTATAAATATTATTTTTTAAATGCTTATTTGTAACGTGATGCAATGTAGGTAAGTTGTAGTTCACAAAATTGCGAAAAACGGCCGTTTCTGGCACATTTGTGAACTATCTCTTTATATCACCGTAGCTCAAATCAATATCTTTGAGCTACGGTGGCTACGGTAATACGGTTTAAAGTTAATTGTTTTAACGCGGTTGATTGTACCGAAGAAGTCATATCTTCATGAATCAAGTAAAAAATCTTTTTGTTCTCACAGTTTTAACGGAAAATAATGACCCGGCTAAAAATAAAAGTCAATGCACATTAATGTTACTAAAAATGCTAATGACTTAAAAATAATTACTTATGTGAATTTTTGTTATGTTTTTAAAAGTTAATTGAATGCAGTCGACGCTAATTTTAGCCCTGTCAAAATGTAAGCGATGGATGTTTGATAGTTCTAATGTTTTATTTTAAGAGTGTTTTTTGTATATTTAATGGGCTGAGTAGGTATTATTTTTCTTTATAAACTGTCAAATGTTAATATGGTTGAGTTAACACTGCATAATTATTTAATAACAGGTCTATGTCTGGTCTTGGTTAAAAAAAAACTTTGGTAGCTTTGCTAAATTACCAAACAAAAAATCGTGGAATTTTACATTAAAAATTATCGAAACAACCTTAATGTTTGTCGACTGTACGACAATTTCCTGTACTTTTTTCTAAGCGACGAGTGTTATTGTGATGTATAAATACGTTGAAGATATTTTATTGGTGTTAAATAATTATAAAACTAACTTTTACAAAATTAACTTAAAAAAATAAAAATATTAGAATATGTAACTAAACTAAACTTATATACAAAATAGGTCGGTTGAAGTATAATACCTACTTTTAATTTTTATAGAACCAAGAATATTTTTTCACATATTATGTTTGCCTTTGTATTTTTACCCAACTGCGCAGCAAAGAAGGGTTATGTGTTTAGCAGTTCAACGAAAATACATAGGTATTTTCGTTTCTCCTCATCTCGCTATACAAAAGACATCAACGCGATCATAGCTAACATGGTTGATCACGTTGATGTATTTTTTTATTGCAAACTTTTTCATAAACATAATTATTAAATTATTATTATAAACTTAAATATAAAGTGATTTCCAAGAATTTACTTCGCTGGGGAAGACCAAAGTAAAATCAGTCTTCTCGTATGTAGTCGCTAACTGCAGTAGACGACTATTTAGCTGTAGCTGACTGACCCATCCTCTCTAATAAATGGCATTGACTTTCGTTAACGCTAGTAGAATATAAGAAAATTGCATGGTATTGACATTTGTTGTTTCGTTACCAAATGTTAATCCCATACATTTTTTACTTTGTGGATACATTTATCATATTTTGACTGATTAAATATGTTGTTTCTGAAATTAATTTCAAATTGAAACTATTGCGCAAAGACTAGGACGATACAGGAGGCAGAATCGGAGTTCGACCTTTAGACTACTGTGGTGGCCGCTTCTAATGCAACCGCTCAGCTCAGCTGCAGTTTAGCTCAGCTTAGCTCAGATGCAGTGGTTGAGAACAATTTTTTTAAAGAGTCATCTTTCTCTGCAGGTAACGAGATCCCCGGGTCGTCGTCACTCCCGCCGTCACCTCCGCCGCCACCGCCGCCATCTTACACGCCCCCACCCCCACCCCCGCCGAGTTCCAGTGCTCTCCCCCCAGTGGACATATCTACGGAACCACGCCCCGTCATACTGAACAGGTAATTTTGCAGGATAGGAGGACTGTATGCAGAATATGCCTGGGTAAAGTACCTACAGTGGTAATTAGAGACAGTTCAGGTATACAGAGGGTCTCATTAAAGTTGAGATTTTCAAAAGAAATACTAGATCGATTGGACAAGTTCTTTCACTGGTACTGTTGATAGCATAGATAGATAGTTGATTGACGCGAGCTATGTAATAGTAATAATTTTCAAAGCTGGCCTTTTTTCTCCTGTCAAAGCCTGCGCGAACGAAATTTTTGTACTCATTTTCGCCAAAATCTGACATTGATGGCTAGTAAAAATCGACGCGGCTCAGCCCCCTGTACACTGTACATTTTGCTGTACGTTATACCAAACATAGTTCAATTTTGCCAAAAACCACTGGACCCGTTTTCTAAATTAATTTACAACTAATCTCCTGGTAAAAGCAATTTTACAATACACCAATAATTTTTTTAAGAAAAACTTAATTGTATATTATTATCTTTATTTAATACTATTAAACATTTTCTTTTTTGCCATTTTTTGTTATTTGGTTCCAAAAATTAAGACCTTTGGCAGTAAACTAAGTGAAACCCGAATTTGGTTTTAATTCTTTTTTTAACTGAAACAAGACAGGCTCAAATAAATATTGAAGAAATTAATTAATTTAGTTTGTTTTGCAAAACCAATTACATTCGAATGTCGGAGTACATATTTAAATTAGGTAGGTTATATGTAAGCGACCATTAGTTTCTTGTACGCAAACAAACTTATGTTTGCTAGAGAACAAATGACAAAAGTATTAAAGATTTTTATAAGGCTCGTTTAGTTAACTGCAAAAGTAATTTTGTAGTTCTTCACACTTGTTGAGTTGTAATAAATCAGCAGTAATCACTAGTAGGAAATTGACTTTACCGTGTATGGATCACATGATACCATCTAGGTGTAGGTTTTACCGTACGTAAAAATTTATATTCTTTGGTATGTTAGTATCTTCACGAAATATCACTTGCGGGGTTAGGCAAAGAAAGCGGAAAACGACAAATCCCGAAAAAAACTTATTTCACCTGATCGCGTTCCTAGTACTATTTCAAGTTTGATGTAAGAGTTGAAATCAGGTTTTTAAGTTGAAAGTATGTGTAATAAATATTTTTTCATTTATTCATTCTTTCAATTGTTCCACTATTATTAGCTGTCATTTCATGTTTGCGTTTGGGGATAGATATTAGGTAAACTGCTCAAAATGTTAGAATTCAGGATATTTAACCATAGAATAGTATAAAGGAAAGGGGAGAGCACAAAAGATCCTAATGGGTCGAAGTGCCGCCACATTGGCGGATAAGATATGATAAGAACCATTGAAAGACGGTTTTAAATAACTGAACTGATAACATAGCCCCCCGTTTTTATTAATGAGTGTTTTACCTTAGTGCTATTGCTTAAAATACAGTTTTTTGTCTTTGCGTAGGTACAATTTATTGCCAAATATATTAAAGCAATGGTAAATTAATCAAGAAACGTCAAGGTCGCGTTATAAAGTAACAGGTTTAGCTTTATAATATGCAAATTCATTAAAAAAGAATTAAATGGCACATAATAGTTAAATGAAGCAAAGTCAATCATCTGTACCGCGAAATTAAATATCATTTACGATGTAAATATCCAAGAAAATGACGATATCTGCTAATTTGTAATTTACAATCTACTTTGTCAATTAATAAAATGAACAGTAAATTTGTCGCAATTTAGTCACCTACGACAAACTTATGATCTTACCTGAATATCTACGAATTTATTGTACATTATGTTTTGTAACCTATATCATGGTGAATATTATAGGAAGTGAATAGGTATGTAGGAAAATTCAATAACATTTGGTAAATAGGTAATAATGTATTTTGCTTGATCGTATTTTCCGATCATTCATTATTTTAGTACTTTGCATAAATAAAACATCTTGAAGTTCTTGCTGGATTTTACATCACTTCAATTTTATTAGTTTTTCCGCGTATCTGTATTTACCAAGAGGATTCCTATAGCTGTTGGAAAGGGCGTCATCTTACAAAAAAATATTATTAGATCTACCTATCTATAATAATATCGACTGGTTTTCAATAACTGACGATAATAATAAAAAATTGTAAGATGATGAGGCGAGACGAAGACCACGTCGTCGTCCGCAAAGCTATGACAGTTCCGGACGCACCGAGGGGTAGAGGACGCCCGCGGCCACTTGGTTATCCACAGTTCGCAAAGATCTGGAGAGAGCCCAACTAACTGATCCGACAACCCAGTACAGATCGACCTGGCGCAAAAGAACGAGGAGAGCCGACCCCGAATAGACGGGATAAGGCAAAGAAAAATGGAGACCATATCTAAATTTATTATGTGTCATTTTTTTATTGCGTAAATGTACATAAATAGCGAGGAGAATCCGACGTGCGTTGACTGTTTATAATGGGGCATGGCTCTCCGTCCCAGCTTAATAATTATGATTATTATACCTATATTATAATTATGTAAAGATTTCGCCGATGACGTGCGTTGATACACGCGTCATCGGCGATAGATACAGGTTCCATATCTGATCTGTTTAGATAATATTATTATTTCTACAAAAATTTAAAAAGGTATAGTTGAGATCAATGGACTTATTTACTCTACCTCTATCTATTGATTTTCGCTATAACTACTGTGCAAGAAAAATGTACCACCGCTGAGGAGAAAAAGTGGCAAAAACGATCCACAGCAAATCTTTTAAATATCTTATACTTACTGTATCAAGTCGGTATACATATCATTTCTGTCGGCTATCGTTCGTTTCTATCTATAGTCTTCAACTACAGTTCGTATAGACTAGCTGAAATGATTGTTAGGAATATACTGCCTTGATACAGTAGATAAGTATAAGATATTTAAAAGATTTGCTGCTGATTTTATTTTTGCCACTTCTTCTATGTTCCACGGGGATATAGGTTATAGGTACATGTGTTCTTAGGAAACCAAAATATTAATAAAATTAAGTAAGTTTTATTATTAATAATAAAATAAGTACCTATTCAAATTCATTTATTTACACCAATTAGATACATAGATACTACACTTAGGTAATGTACGCAGCATACTTTAAAAGTCTAAATAAAACAATACTTCTTTATACTTAGATAAACTTAAATACTATTGCAATATTTATTTTATACATAGTAAAAGGTGTATCCATTCATATTTCCTAGTTCCTGACACCTACACTGGCTATTTAGCCGTCTCGTCTCTAAGAGCCAAGAATAGAATAGAAATTATTTATTGCAAAATTATGGTCGTAATTACAAAAAATTCGTACACACAATTCACCCAAATGAGCATGCAATATTTACAGATTATAATTAATTAGGTATAAATTAAAAAAAACAAGTACATAAAAATTAAAGATTATCACGATGTCAAGTCAATATATATAATTCTATTATCATTCGTTAAATGTCATGCACTCATAATATTCTTTTAAATTATAAAAACATCGTTGCACCAGCCAGCTCCTCAAGCATTTTTTAAACTTCACGTCTTTGGAATTTCTAATGGAAATCAACAAAATATAGTAATTAGGATATAGATACGAAGTGAAGATCGCGTTTAGGGACTCGCCTTGTAGGCTTAAAGCTTGCATTGCAGCGGACTGATGATGAATAGATAAATCGTAGGTACGCTGTAACATAGAGAAAAGTGTAGACACAAGAGAGTTTTAAGTTGCGATTATTTCAAAATCTACTTGAAATATTGCAAGAATTCTTTCACTGTTAGATAGATAACAGTTAAAACTAGTAACTGTCAAGGAATTATTAAATTCGGTCCAGTAGTTTTTGAGAAAATCTCAACCTTATTAAAGCCCCTGTTTATTTTTCTCTGTCTTCGTGTGTACCTATTCTACAATGTTTATGTTACACTAACAGCTGAACGATTATGTTTTAATTACGATTACATCACTAAATCTCAGTTTGATAACCGTTAAACGTTACTGATTTGCACGCGTGAACTGGTTTTCAATACGGGGCCATAGGTTTAACTAATTGCCGTAACGTAAGATTATTTGCAACTTGTGCCTTATGATTGCATGTTGTCTTCATCTATCATATTTCAATTTACATTGAAATGTAGTGAGAGATATGATTCAATGACCTTAAAAGCAATCTCTTGTCTCATTTCCATGTTTAATTTTAGGATGAGGAGATCATTAAAATGTCAGGGTATAAACGAATGTAGTATGTTATGAATAATCTTTGACTTATAATAATCAATCATTATTATGAATTATTTTTGTAGATATAATGCCAACAAGTGTTTTAGTTTAAATACTTACTTATGAAAAGCTTAAGTATGTTACTCGCCCCTTAGAAGTAGTTATCGCTGGTTGAAATCTGATTGATGTTGTGACGCCATAAACATTTGTTCTTAACGATCACCATAATTTGTTCATAACAAATAGTCTTCAGTAATACAGGTTAAAGGTTTACTATTTTCATAACTATGAAAAACAAATGAAGGTTATACCTACAGCTACGTCCGGTTGAATGAAATAGCCACGGGCATAATCATAGCAATTCAAATAGAAATTGTCTTATTATCCTATCTCACGGACATTCTGTGCAAAAAACAACAGCAATTTCAAGGAAAACGGCATTGTGACGTGTCAAAGGTAAAATGAAGCGTATCGCTCATTATTGCATGCACAAGCGCATTGCATGGGAGTACTTAGACAATCACAACACAAGGTATTTTAATGAGGCGCGGCGCGGGTACCCACGTTTTATCATAGACTAGCAATGCCGCGCGGTTTACATGTGGATAAAACCTCCTTAGAGCCAATTGCAGCAACCGCCAGCTAAAGTTAACCGAGTTAAATCACAAAAATTAGTAGTGTTTTTGTGACTTAATTATCTTGTTGTTGTGACGTATTACATTATCTTTGGGTGTGCGTGTGACCAAAAGAAAAACCACAACTATGATTTAATTAGAATTCTTGTTTGTGTGACCGAAAAGAAAAATGTCAACAAAAGAAAATGGCCGACATTAATTTTGTTCTTTTATTTAACAAATCTTTTTTATAACTCGAGTCTCCAGTGAATAAGTTGATTAGTAGAACCATCATTGTTAAACTAGTAGTTCTAATTTTGTAGCACTTCTAGCGAAGCAAAAGTTCAGAGGCAAAATTTAAGCGCGAGTTTATGCAGATATTTATAGACAGTTTTGAAAACTAACTCAGCGTGAACTCGCTCTCACGACTGTCAAAAATGTATGAAAGTTAGTGTGAACTTACAGTCACACACACACTATTCGCTATTGTCTGAAGTTATAATTATAACTGACCACAGACAGACAGTACCTAGCTAATTATTGGTTTATATTGAGATACAATGTGTCGATTGCGTGATTGATTAGCTGTGTGGATAAATAGTTGATTAGGAAAGGTCAACTACTGGTATTTAGACCCTTTGTGCTAATAAACGAAGTTTAAAGTTTTTGGAGCCATTCGACAAAAAATCATCGCTCGTTGGTAATAATTGAGAATGTGTTGAATGTCGGCCAAGCCAAACTATTAAAAGTAAGTATATATATATATTGTATAGTGTAATTCTAGTTAGGTAACAAACAAAAAATCCGCCTGCTGTTCTGACTGACTTAAAATCCCAAGTATTTCATGACCAAGAAGAATCTAACGATACGGTACTCGTGCATTAAAATCCTTCAAGCTTTTTGCACTACAGGAGACCACAATGGAAACGACATACAGTACACTCGAAATTACCATCTTTCGGCAATTGGGTAAAAAATAAGAGAGTTCGGAAACTCTCTTGTACGCCCATTGTCCTTGCCTAATGTAAAAAAAATGCTGCAAGGATATTGAATTGTGTTTTATACAGGCTAATAAGAAATTAGAAAAAAATTGGTTCGCCATAAAATAAATTAAGAATAAAAAAAAAATCTTATTTTGATTTATTTGTCGATGGAAAACATTTATCCGACAAAACTTGCCAGTGATTAAAAAAACACTTTCCAAAAAATCTTAGAATCCCATACTTACATTATTAATTTGAATGTTAAGTTTATACATACGTAATTAAACGTGAATTACAATGAAATCATAATGTAAGAACCTACGTACTTATCTAATGAATAAACTTTCGTAAGAGTACTTTTCGTACAAACAAGAAATTAATAGAATGTGGAATAATCAAATAAATACCTAGAAGGGAACCGCATATTGTAAGTGGATATTTCATAAACCTAGTTTATGTGAACTATTGTGGTGAACCAACCAATGTAGCAATGCATTAGCAATGCTCCTTTGAGTTATACCTACATGTCAGTCTACTATGGGAATGACCTCGGCTCACAATCTTCACATGAAAGCTAACTGTTTGATCGCAATACACTTACTTACCTACTTAAGCAATTTGTTATACTTACAAAGAGTTTTTCTATGAAATCGCAGTACAGTACATCCATTGCAGCAATTTCTGTCGTCAAATCAAACCAGCCAACGCATGGGGTGTTACAGGTGTCCCTAGGTGACAATGACTGCTTACCAGTTGGCAAGCAGACGAACCCTTACGAAAATTGTAAAAAAAAGAGTCACTTAACAAGACAAATGTACCTATTGACATAAAAATTAAAAATAATTTAACTGACAAAAATTAAATAGCTAAACTAAGGTATTTTCGAAGTCGAAGTTTATTATATTCAATATTTTATAAATAATAAGTCAACAACAAACTTTCGTCCCCAGAGATATATGATATATGTGTCTGTAGGAATCCATTTCATTTATTTATTCGATATTTTTGAAGTGTATTCCATATTTTATTAAGACCTGGCAAATATGCACGAAAAATATTAAAAACGCCATTAAAAAAATCAGAAAAAAATTCAGATTGATTCAAAGTTACTAATGCCCAATCCAGAAACTGTTTATTTCATAAAGTACATCACAGATTAACGATATAAGTTTTCTATTCAAAAGTACATTGTGGCCATTTAAAGATTTATTCATTGCTTTCGTTCGAGATTTGGATCATATTGCAGCGTCCATGCACAGGATGAATGGATTTTAGGAATGCATGTTTTACCACTGGCTGGTTAATAATAAATTGTAACAAGTTATTTGACATTCCAGGTTCGGAGACGACGGCGAGCTGATGATGGGCAGTCCGTCGTCGATGGCGGGCACCACTCGGCCGACGATGCCGCCACCGCAGCCTCCGCCTACCATGAACACACAACCACCCACCTTCAGACCAATGACGATGAGGTACTTACATTACATTAACTGGATTGCATACAAATGCATAGGTACTTAGATATGGAGGTCTTACACGCGTAAAACCTCCTTGGTAAGTATAAGCACTGTCCTGTACCTGGCCAAAAATAAAAAAATGGTAACCAGTAACCACAGTGAAACAAAATGGCGGCCGTACCTACTATTTAACAAACCAAACCTTTTTCATATAGCTTGATGATATAGCCTGCCTGCACAAGGATGGCAGAGACTGGATACAAAATGCCGAGAATCGGGTTGAGTGGCGTGCTTTGGTAGTGCCCCTATGCCCGGCAGTGGACTGATACGGGCAAATGATGATAATATATGCATTGTATATATTTTTACCTTTCTATGGCGAATCCGTAGCACGATTCATTCATACAAAATTATTATCAGCTATATAGGTAATATTTTTTTTCTTTGTGCGTGTATATTCCTATGTGCAAATTCAATGTTGTAAAGTTACCTGCTTAATAAAGTCCATATTCTAAAGACTTCTTTGATTATTTCAATGAAGGCTCTGTTGCAGGATTTTCCGATTCTAACTTAAAACAAGTGTTTTTGTACGTCCATATGTGTTTGTTTAGTTTTCCCACGAATATTTATAATGTACCTACAGTCAACTACATTCAATTTAACTCCTAGTACAGTCGGTTGGGTCTGTAATATTTATCTAGAGGTACTTACTTACTGTGAATTAAAAACGTAAATTGTAGATATAGTTTTAGTAGAAAAAAGATGATTTTGTATATTAAGTTGAAATCTTAGAAATTCCGCCATCCTTCGAATTTTTTATGACTTCTATAAAAATATATAAATTTTAACCCGCAGTTGGTGCAATTGAGCCTTACAATAGTTACTCTTAACGAGGTATTAACCTATAACGACTGACTATCTAAACATGATTGTCGTTCAAATTATAATAATACCTACTTATGACGATACGCTAATGATAATAGCGGGCAGTGTCAGTCGGTAAAAAGTATTTATCTGTCTAGACAAACTATTTGAAATAAAGGGTGTTGTAACTCGTAGTGTTAAATGTTCTTAGAGAATCTTTCCCACTTGTAACAAAAGAAACCCCGAGTTAGTGATTCAATACGAGAACAGGTCAAGCGCTAGATTACTTTCTTTGTCGCAGGTCGTTCTAAGATTTATTAGATCCTTTCCATTTTCAACCTTAAGACTGTACGGCATTTATTGCAATTCGGTTAGAAAATAATGTGTTGGGTGGTTGCGACCAAGTTGCTCTGTTTTGCCCCCATAAAGAAAAAAACCAACTCCATAATTTTATCATCTGCCTGTATGTGGATAGATAATTGGGATCTCCTAACGATTGAATTATTACAAATTATGTAATTTTTTTACTTTTTGCTGATATTAATAATCGCTGTTGAATTCAATTCTGAGAAGTCCTTTCAGGGTTTCCCAAGCTAGTTTAAAATTGCAAAAAACTACTCACCTAATTAAGTAAGTACATGTTATTCAACAGGTCCCAACTTTTTGCCATTGTCTATTTTCGTACCTATAATTAGGTACGTAGTACATTACAATGCCTAATTGGGCTATTAAATTAAAAGCTTTTTTTATTAGGTATTAATATCTCAGCGTTAATCTGAGTTAGACTAAATAATAATAAATGGCAGTAATATCTGGCATGATTTTTTTCCTTAAATAAACTACATCTGACAGCTGCCTCACTTGACCTAAAGTTATAAAAATGACGAGACTAAGTACTTACTTAAGTTATAGAACTGTCAAAGTTAGCTTAATTATACAATTTAGTACTTATTCAAGTTTTGTGACTACAATAAATCGTTTGAATTTGAATTAATATTTCGGCTCAATGAATAACTTTTTTTACATTACATATAAATTAATCTTATATTCCCCTGTCTTTGCAGACCGAGTACTACCCCTCAGACCTGGGCCGGCGCAGCATCAGACGCGATGCCGACTCGTTTCCCCCTGCGCCCCTTCCAGCCCATGCCCCCGTACACGACAGCCATCACATTCATCGACCAGCTCGGCTACAAAATCATGAGGACCACGGAGCTCGTCACAGATATACTAAGGAACACAGTCAGAGCTGTCGTCGGATAAACTTTAAAAATATAGTGAGCCATTACTTTAAATTATAGTATAGTTAGACACTCGCTTTATGGAGAGGTATTTAGGCCGTTTCTAGCTAATTCTGTATTGGCCCTAAGTCGAATCCTAAACCTAAACGCAACCTGTCACTGTCGTTCATATGCTACATCGCGTAAGAGTGAGCGGGATGTCTTGCTTAGCGGCGACTAATTATATTAACGTACCTATACAATCTGGAATCACTACAATAAAATCGTAAACAGCTTTGACCTTAGTGTGAGCTCGGTCATACGATTGTTAAAATGTTATTAAATCTGAACTGTCAGATTTAGACTGAGCTCAAACTCAGCGCGCTCTTAAAACTGTCAATAAATAGATAAATATGTATTTATGCCTTAGAGCATAAATACAAAAATATATAGCTGCTGAAATATTACCAACAACTCGACGGTTTTTTTGGTATAAAATGTATCTATCATGTCCCGTGAATACGAATTTAACTTGGTTTATCTCAAACCGACATCAAAATCCATCCTAGACGATTAGGCTATATGGGAACCGATATATGTACATTGTACATTGCCCTCCCAAAACAGTGAGTGCTGCATATTATGCTGATACACAGCAGTGTTCAGAAAAGTTTAGAAACATTTGGTTTAGTTTTACATACTTGAGCCAACCGTTTTAAAAATGTTACAGATCAGAAGGTTTCTGTATAATTTTAACAGTAGATAGATGTAAATTGTCAGGTGGTAATTGCTTAATGATCTGTAGGTAGGTCTATCATGACCTATCTGAGATATCATGAGATGGCATGTTGAACAGAGACAGCGCTATACCAACGCGATAGTACTGTCGCTGTCACGTATGACATTTCATGATATCATTTTTCATCGTTTTGAGAACGGCGGTACTTTTCAGTTTTAATTTAAATGATTTTATAATCATGTCGTTATTTCATTTTGTAAGATCGATAGCAACATACCACCGAGATTTGTGAATTCGAAACAATTATTTGAATTTATTTCAAAAAAGGAAGAGGTTACTGCCTCAGAGATTAATGATTTATGTGAAGAACACTTGAATCAGATTAGGTTTAATTTATATTATAACATACATACAGATGTAACTTTTTCCATGAAAATTTAAAAGTTGTTTTATTCAAAAATAAGGCCGTAGTTTTCTTTGAGCGTAATATACGTTTAAATTAAGTACGTTGTTAATAAATTTTATTAAAAAATCTAAGCGTAGCAAGATTTTGGTAGAGATACCATTTTGCAATCTTCACTGGTAAGGATCACATCAGCATACTATGGAA
The DNA here is from genome assembly GCA_963506565.1 of Tachystola acroxantha. Lineage (NCBI taxonomy): Eukaryota > Metazoa > Arthropoda > Insecta > Lepidoptera > Oecophoridae > Tachystola > Tachystola acroxantha. Next base: position 9,208,762 of record OY735887.1, read on the forward strand.
TAATTGCCGTAAAAAAAGAAGCCGTAGGCTGTCTAAAAATAAAGAATATCGATGTCATCCATGTAAATGATCATCAGAATCTCATTATTTTACGAAAACATATGTATACCTAAGTAATATAAGTGTTAAATTATTTATATTCTGTGTAAGAAATTTAATCCGTAAATTGTAAGAAAACTCACACAAATTTGTAAATACTTATTTGGTAATTTTATTGAAAGTAAATAGAGTAAGCTTTTTATAATAAGTTTGAATAAACTTTTTTTAAATATTGCTGTGTTGTATCTTTTTCCTATTCTATCTTAATTAACATTATGTACCATAGAGGGGCCGAAAGGAGGATGTTCAGTATCGATAACTAGCTAAATAACTTATGTTCCACAACTATTCCATTTTCACGAAAAAATACACACTTTTATTATTCTTCTTCTTCTTTATTGTTTAATGACGCCTCTCTGAAGATCTCTGCCAATGTCCAGTCGGTCATGGGAGGAACACAAAGAGCGGTTGGAAAAAAATTGGCTTCTGGCTGTGGGTTCTAAAACAAAAGACAACACAACAAAATGTTAAACCACCACCTTAGTTAGTAACTACGAACATATTACCGATGATGGGGCTTACGTTGTGTTACACGCTTGTATAATATAAACTCTAAACGCCTAGAACTAATATCATAGCTTTGAATTATTGTTGCCCAATTAAAAACGCCAGGCGACATCTACCAATCCATTGGCCTTCACAAGACTGGGACTTCCCAAAGATACCTTCTCATTATTTGTATGCTTTTCCTCATTGGTTTGGTAGACAATGACAAAACTACAAAACCATCTGTGAATCTAAAAGCTATCCCGAAAAGAAAAAAAAATCCCTTTTGTCTCTGGACAAAGTCGTAAACACCCAAATATGTTCGTATTGAGCTACCTATAAGGCTTAACTATCTTAAGTACATATAAAGTTCTACACTGGTGTTAGTTCTCTATTTCGTAAACAAGAAACAATACAACAATTGACTATGTTCTCGTAAGATCAATTAACAGGTAGTCTATAAAATACTGTGCAATGAATTCGAGACCTCGCTTTACAGAAATAAAATAACAACGCGATAAGATAATCATATTTTCGATGCAAATTGCAGATTTTAAAGTGTTGACTCGGTTTTTTAACTCTTCATACCCAACTAAATGTCATACGCGGCATTCTCAAACAGTAGACCTTTGCTTATAGGTACATTTTTTTTTATGTGCAAATCTAGAATATGATGGTTACCTTAGCTGTCACCTGTTACACAAACGAAGACGAGGGTTCCCTAAAGATCTATATCGTATATCTTCGTATTTTAGATTCAGTATTAGCAATAGAAGTCAATAACAAACAATGACACCTCAATCTTGGTCCAATAGTAAACCAATACAGGCTTTTAGATAAATGGATTACGTGGCACTTTTATGTAAGTAGGTACCAAAACCAATTTATCGAGTTACTGCGTCAAACCGTCCTAAAGCGAAAGCGGTCCTGCCTGTCAATCTACTTTCGTAAAAGAAGTGCAGAGCAATCTGTGCCTTTGTGTTTATTACAGATATTGAAAGTAAAAGTAAATTAACGCGACTGTCATTTGTTTCGTGTTATGTCATGGATTACCAATCCATTACATCATCATCAGTCTATTTATATTGCCCCACTGGCCTTCCCTTACATCGAGGGAGCTGGGGCCATGATCCACCACGCGGGCCCACTGCGAATTGGCGGATTTCACATGGATTTATCACGATGTTTTCCTTCACCGTTTTGAGGGTACTCGGTAAATGTACGTAAGTTTTTCCGTTGAAAAAACCGAGGATAACTCATTGGTGCATGGCTGCCCTGGCTGGGAATTGAACCTGGGATCTCCGTATTGCAAGTCCATTGACCCAACCACTGAGCCACCGAGCTCTTCATCCATTACATAGCAGCTACTAGCTAGAACAAGGGGTTATCGATGTCCTATGTAAAAACCAGTAGAAACCTGAAAACAGAATTTAGCGTCTATTCACACGTACGGTCGAAGACAGAGAAAGGTGTGTACACCGTACACTACTGTAGTAGAGTTTTTAAGTTTGAGATTTTCTCAAAAACTACTTGATCACTAAATTAAGTGAAAAAATTCACTATTAGAACACAAACTATGTCGGTACTGTCAAAGAATTATTAAAATCGGTCCAGTAGTGTTTAGAAATATCTCAACCTTATTGAGGCCCCCTGTATACTTATCTCTGTCTTCGTGTATACCACAGCCGCAGCACATCGCAGCGTCAAAAAGCAGCCAAATACATGGTGAAAATTGACTGCAAAATGAGTACCGCCCGACCACGTATTGCAGTTGTCGCATGGTTGCGGTTGTGGTACATGTTATCAAGCCTGTTGTACCTAAACAACCGACAGCACGTCAATTGTAACAGATGGGAACTTAATGCGTGAGTAATACGACCCAGATTGCAATGTATCAGTATGGGTTGGTACTGGGTGTGTTGCTGTTTGATGTAGTCAAATATACGAAATGTTGGCAGACTCAGTATGACGATGTTAGTAGCCTTGACCTAGGGAAAACACCGCTTATTTTACGCATAACTTTGATTCAACCACGATTTCCAATTATTGGATTGAAATAGATGAATATTCAATTTATAGTTAGAAGCACTGTATTGAATAAAAGGTAGTTATGATGATGCCCATCCTTATCTTTGACCTGCGGTTATCTCAGGAACATGAAATAACTATTTTTTATCTAAACCAAAATAAAAAGTCATAAATGCTTCAAGCACAATGGGTATATTTCATAAATATCACATCCAGCATACATTCCTACATATACAATTTTCAACTACAATTACTCGTACATTACATTTTATTACTATGAGATTGTTCCCTTATTGTCAGATATTTAGTTAACAATATAAAAAATAATTAAGGTAAGTACATTTTTGTTCCGTAGAAATGCTTGCATTTAAAGAAATAAAATAGGTGTACAATCGGTATACAACCTCCTATGTAACATTACTTTTCTTTTAACAGCCAGAATAACATTATATTGTCCCAATAGTGGGACAATAAAGATACATTATACATTCTAAATAGACATCTATACGACAACAACATTTGTGACAGTGTAGTGTTTAAGATTCTAGCTCTTCTGTCTTTGGATAAATCAATTCTGTGACACTGTTCTTAGTAACAAGTGCAACTAAGCTACCACTCGTTGGCCTGTCCTCACCCTTGAGCCACTTGTCAAACAGCTCAGCCACGAAGGTCAGAGGTGTCCACGTACCAAAGTCAGCTTTCGGCATCCATTTTCTATTCATCTCTGTATCCAAAGTCACAGGCAAGATAGCAACAGCTAATGAACCATCTGGAAGCCCAGAGTCCTTACCGCCGAGGGATTTTGTCAGTTGATGGACTGCTGCTTTAGCGAGACCATAGCCAATCATGCCTGGTGTACCTTCTAGAGCGGCTTTAGCTCCAGTCAGAGCTAGTAAACCACCTGGAGCGAGGTATTTCGAGGCGAGAGTGGCTGCAATAGTTGAGCTCCAAACTGATTGTCTCCACATTAGATCTGTTTGCTTGCTCAAGTCTTTGGCCGCGTTCCCGCCGGCCCAGCCGCCGGCTACACAGATGACTGCGCTCACTTTCTGACCTTGCAGCGCCGAACCGAGCTCGTTCACCACATGTTCTTCCTGCTGTATCCATGTACCGTCTTTGGGCACGGTGATGTTGACGTCAGCGCTCTCGTTAGGGTTGAGATCGATGTTTGCGACCCAAAAGTTAGCAGACTTGAAGTGGTTGACGCAAGCCGCGCCCAACGCGCCGCGTCCGCCGTATACGACGATTCGTCCACTTGCCATTGTCACGTTCGGCTACTGTCACGGTATGGAACCAACTAACAATGTCCGAGGGCGAATTAGAACGCAAACTCGTTATCTCTGCGGCGGCAAGTAACCTCCACTCTCACTTTTTATCGAACTTGCGTGCGGTACGGCGGCAGTTTGTTCACACGAATGACCGAGAAGTATACGGGTATATAAAATGAATGACACGTAGTGTTATAATACATTTACCTGTTGAAACTATATGGAAGAACAGCCTCAACACTTCGTTTGACTCACAACACAACACAAGTGTAGGATAGGATCGTTTTTCAGAAAAACAGGAAAAACTACAGCAAGCAATGCCAATATTGATGCAATATTGCCAATAGTAAACAAACAACAACAAGTGTCAGTCAGGTATCAACTCGTAAAGGCAAGGCTAAGGTAAACATGCATACAGCCACGGAATATTGATCTTTATTTCGTGCATACAGCCATGGTCGGACGTTTTGTATTGCGTGTGTTTATTATAAAATTCATATCTATATACGATAAATAACCTAAACCTAGCTAGGCACAAGCCGACCATATCCCATAAGAAATAACACAACGTGGTCCACGGGGATGCATTCGGATGCGAGAAAATCTTGATAAGAGCACGAAACCAATTTGAAACACTCCATAAAATAGAAACTCAGATAATAGAAACGTTCCTTCTTTTTAAATAAATATTGTACGGCTCTGGGTAAAAGCGTTTTTTTAATCAAAATTATTTTACCTCGTTTGTCGACTTTTGAAAATGGCGGGAACGTTACGTTTCCGACTGCGTTTGATAATTTTGTTATTTATTGTATTTAGTCTTTATTTTGTGGTTGTTTAATATATGACTGTGGAGTTTGCGAAGAATTATGTTGATGATAGTTAACAGGTAAAATTACCTGTTAACTATCATCTACAAAATAGTGTTAAATTAATGGAAAGAAAATAAAACTTCAGTAAGTAATATGAGAATGAATTCATTGAGTATAAATTTCAGTTTTTATCAATACGTAAGTACTACTTGAGTGCCTTACATTACAATGATTATCAGATAGCCTACGAATAGTATATCTTGAGTATAACGGCCGTTAATCGTTTTCTGTAAATTACCACAAAGCTATGAAATTAAAAACAAAAACAAATAAAGTTGAGGTAAAAAAGGATATAAAAGTAAAATATCGTAAAAAATAACAATAAGAACAAAAATTATAGACTCAAAACGAGATTATCCACTTGCATTGAGTAAAATATACTGATAACGACATTGAGAGTAATGCTGATGAATTTAAACACCAAGCTAGTGTTGTTTAGGATCTCCGCTTTGCGCTGTTCAGGTTGGTTATTGATGTTGAATATGCAGCTGAGAACCACAGCAACTACGGCCGATATCACCTGGGATAATAAATAAAAAATAAATAAACAAAACCATTACAAAACCAAAAAAGTATAAGCCTAAAAAATATTAATGTAGGATTTACAGGAGAGAGGCACATCAAACTAATGTTTTAAATAAATACAATTAAGAAATAAAACTTTAAATGGGATGTAGGCAGGTAGGTAGGTACTTATGTAAAATATACATCGTAGATATACCTAGGTAATATTTAACTTAGAGCTAAACAGTTAAATTAAGTAAGTATTAGTTAAATTTACAGTTACACGTCATGACATAAAATTACATAAAGTAGGTATCCTATCTAAATAGCCCAAAAACTACCTAAGTAAAATAATCTAGAAGCTAAAAAAGGAAAACTAAGTGTGTCATCAACATAGCAGTAGTAGTACCTAATTAAGGTTCGAACTTGCGATGAATGCGCCACAATATCGCATCTTAGCTATTGGGTTGTTGTGGCTTTATTACATTTATATTTCACTAACCACAATCACAAGTAAACATAATATCTATCCTTATCTAGATTGTACTTACATTACAGTCAACCTGCATAAAACCAAACTATGTACTTAAGTACAATTAAAATTGTGCCTGGTGCTAAGGACTCGAGCGGGTCATAACATACAATTTACAAGTACATTTATAACACTAGAGACACTATTTCGAATATGGCACTTGAGACTAATCATCCTCAATTTTTCCTATCAAAAAAATGATCATAGAAGTTGGAGCTGCCATTTGCATGGTAGTCTCGCTCGGAGAGCGCAGGGTCGAGGCCAAAGGTCATTTTGACGACGTCACAGAACACCACGCCTGTCATCAGGCCCACGGAGCCGTGGTACAGCCAGTCGGCTAGCTTCTTCCGACTGTGGTTGTGCTCGCTGTCCAGAAACGAAATGATTATTGCCAAGACTCCCGCGCTCGCCTGCGTTAACAAAAGGTTTCATACAATATTTACGTTAAAGCATTAGGCCAATAGACAGTTTTGAGCGTGCACTTACGACTGAAAAAATTATAGGTCTTGAAAACTGACAGTTGCAAGGCCGAGCTCAAACTCCACTCATAATCAAAACTATTATGACTATCAGTTATCGCATGGGGTATGACCACGATATGACTGGGGCTAAAGGAAAGCTACCTACCGCCTGTGTCATCAATGGATGTGCAATATCAAAAGTTGGAATTTAATATCTGCGATGTTAGGGCTAGGATCGTACCGTAAGTAATTTTCCAAACGTAAGTAGGTAGTAAGTACGTATTTATATTAAGTTAATTGATACTTCTATTTATTACAATTAGGTACTCCTTAAATAATTACTTTTGAATTGAGGTACTTTCACTTTCTAATCGCCTATTTAATCATACATGTGTAATCAAACTAAGTAATACTAATATTCCCTTTCCTCAAATACTCTTCATTAATATATCTCAGCCTCTCCAACACTAGCGGGCTGTTAGAATACTCTATTCCGAATGAAGATATAACAATATTAATGACGGATATAACGAAAATGAATATAACGATGAAGTCATTGAGGATGATCGCTGAGGGTCGGTCGTCGTCGTCATTGAGGTCCATGCCGCCGATTACGACGAATAGCAAGCCGATTATGAGCTAAAACAATAAGGTGCTTCCTGAGTTGCAAACCGTGGCTAGAATGGTCATGGCAAGGGAGAGACTGTAGGTATATAAAGATACCATTTTCCATAAAGGGAAAAGGGTCCTTTAAAAGAAACGTGAATATTAGATTGAGTTTATCATAAAGTCTGGAGTTGTAATTGGTACCAGCATCGTCACTAAGACTTTGAGTTGCGAACTGCGGTATCTCTAGGGGAAGATGACCACATACCATCATATTATTTGTATGCGTCTTTTGGAGCATTTAGGTGAAGAAGAAATTAGTAATGAATGTCTTTCAATGTGAATAGGTTTTGTCAATTTGCATCCAGGCTCCTTTACAATATCCCCAAATTCGAACAGATACGATGCACTCGGCAGATGAGTTCCTAGATCCTCTGTAGACCTAATGTAACTTTCTGCCACAGTAAAATAACTCGAACTTCAATTGTTTGTATTGAAAAAGGTATTTCCTTTGACCTATAAATACTATTTACTACTATTTTGTGACACTATTTTTATTAATCATAATCCAACTCGAGGTATCTAGCGAGCGAGGAGTCGAATGCAGAGACGAGCACGTTGACGACTGTGACGACGAATGCCGCTGCTGTGGTCGCGTAGTTGACGTAGAGGGCGGAGTCGCGGTGTCGGGGCATGTGGAAGCGACAGTCGTGGAGCAGGTTCAATGACAGCAGAACCAGGCCCATCACCACCTATCCATCTTAGAGTTTAGAATTACGACCTCCAAGGCAGGAATCAACCGTTGAAGGAATACTTGCGTTGCGAAATCGGATCTATATAGTAGGTATTGTAGAGTGCAGTTTTGTAGTAGGTAGGTTATACTTATTGGTTGTGATCTATGATATTTGTAAGGGTGGATTTTGAATGTAGAATTTAGCTGAAATTGACACAATACTGGTAAAATCGTGGTAATGCTGGCATTAAAATTGTGACATGAGCAGGCATGTTTTGGCTGAGATTCTGAATCTGACTAGATAACTATTACCGGCAACAGCGACGTCGTGCCGGTTTCATATAGAAAACAATAGCCTAGAGAGTATAAATCTTTTATCTACTCTTCCATTCAATCCACCATCAATGTACTGTTGACACTTCATTTAATTTGCATCGTGAATAATAGGCATCTAAACGAGCAATACCTCTTCAAAATAGACCAAATTATAAAGAACCTCACCTGAAGTACAATGGATATAGAGATGAGCACAACCAGCAACGTATAGAACTCGTGCTTAGGCCCAACTTGGAGTACATACTTCAGCTGAGACGCGTTGGACGTCAGCAGAGCAATGTCCAGCATGCCCTGAGCCACGGTCTTCTTCGTGGCATAGCGGTTCGCATCCAGGCCTTTCATCTGGAAGTATTAAGAACTTAGTTTTACATAAACTCCTGTCTGTTCCCCATAGGGAGACAGAGACGATGTACTTTCATCTGATGCGATCTTAACACTCTTGCTTTTTCTACATTCAGTAATCACTATGCTTGTGTGGTTTATAGCAATAAACTTATTTTCTATTCTTATCTCGCTGGTTACACATATCGCGAGTAAAACGCACTTGGTCCTTCGTTGACACGATGTATGCTCGCTTGATGCTTTGTGGTGTGATACCTCACGTATGGTTTCATACATTAATTGGCGGATAAAGTTGCCGTGCCGTTCCGCAGTTGTGGTCTCTATGTACTTTAATTTTAATTACATACTTAAACTATGAATCCGTGATTCTAAGGCGCATTTCACAGAATAAAATGACAATCTACGTACCTATTTTAGGTTTAATATAGAACTTAGTAGTATTGCATAACGTACGACGGTATGATACACTGAAAAAGACTTCACAGATCAAGTTAAATCCCTGTTTCCTAAAGAAAGCTATACTTATTGCGATCCTTGAAAAGTGGAAAGATCTTCGTCGGGAGGCAACTTCAAGGGGCAACACGGACGAACTTCATGACAAGTTGCAGCATCTTTTACGTTTCCCAGATTAAAGTTGTCTCAAGTTCATATTTCGTCATGTCTAAAGTACACATTGGTCGTATCAGCCCTACAACCTATCGATAAATTAGATATTTACAACGTCACAGATCACCTCCGTCGGCGCATCCTGAATTTTGCTGATTATTTCGTCAATATTCACTTGAAGGCCATCAACCTCACTGTCACTACTGTCCTTACTTTTTTCCGACATGTCTAACTAAATTAAATTAACTTGTCTATTAGTAGTCTTTGTGAAATCGCGTGCGGACGACTACTGTTTAAGAAAATTTAAGGTTTGTCCGTAAATGTTCGGTGTTTCCTGTATACAAGGCTACGGCAATCGTTAATCAATTAAAAACAATACATAGTCGTATTGTTTGAAGGTTTAATAGCAGGTAATGACTTGGAAGATTCTCTCGATCCTAATTAAAACCACTTTTCAGCGGCCTATTGTTTTACTGACAGGGACAGGAAGCTTATTCCCTTTGTACAGTCCATTGCTCGGTTACTGTGCCACAAATTAGGGCCTTACTTATAAAATCCAGCAATGGTTACTCAAAAATGGAAATTGTGTTCTGCTAACAGTTTCACAATATTCCCGCAAAGTTGGGTGGCGCTGTAGCACTGGACTACTGTTACGAAGGCCTAGGTTTGAGCTTTAGGTCAACTTTTAAAGCTTTAGGTACACGTCGGGCCTGTAGGTAAACCCTTAAAAAAAATTGCAAAACCAATAAATAAATACATTACCATCCGCCTCCCGGGCGGTGGTCGGCTAAAAATTTAATAGAATTGTATTTATAGAACCATCACAGTAATTGTTACAACCCAGTATCTATAGGTAGCTATGTACATCCTCGATGCAAGGCCACACTTATAATTAGGCATGCATAATCTAATCAGTTTCTTGCACAAAATCACAGTAAAACATAAAAATACGGACCTACAAGTACATTGTAGACATAAACTTTAGTTAAAAATTATGAGGTACTTTATTTTATTTTCGGCCAGCATCCAATTAAGTAATGTACATATTTAAAGTTTCCCGTGGTGAGAATAAATATTACTAAATACCAAAGAGGTTTATGCTTGGGTGGAACCGCTGCTGGCAGCTCATTCATATTGGCTTGGTTGGGATCACAAATTACTAGACTTACATCAAACCATTGATATATTTATTACATTGTATCAAACTTACATTTTGAGATTGGGAGTGAAGAGGTAGAAAATTATTTAGGCACTTTATCTAATGTAAGTATTGAATGAAAACTTACCCCATTTCGGAGACCCGTTGGTAAAATCGAAGCCATGTTAATAGTTACAGTAACTTCATCAGCTATATTTAAAATTCATAATCAAAATGCTTCTGAATTTATTATAATTTAATTATCATTGAAACAATAATTAACTTTTTGCACAGAAATATTTATTATGTGGGAACAACAGTGAATAAAAACAGTAAAAAATTGACAATGAGTCGATGTTGCGTGTTAGAGTGGTAAAATGGTAAAATCGATGGCGTTTCTAGACAACGGGACATACACAACACGATTCAATATAATCATAACAGCGCCAGCCTATAAACTATGACTAGTGAACACCTATAATAAATAAGTAACTACATGTCCTCGATACATTTACACCCACGCGTGACGTAGGTCAAAGTTTTAAACAGTTGTAAAGAAGGTCACGAGTTCATTTCCCATAGTCGGTCAATTTATACGCGACTGCCGAAAGAGGACGGTAATGTTTCTCTAGTCTATGTATGTTGTGTTTGTGTATGTTGGTTAATTTACATTCTAGCTTCCAGCAGCGAACGATGGATAATAATTACTTAGGTAAGATTCGCAAATTGATCACGACACATTTTATGCCAAAAAAAATGGGCATAATGTTTCACGGCTAAGAAGATAATTTAAATTTAAATGAGACATCTCAACAAATAGCCTGCAATAATACTATGATGTCTGTCTATGCTGACTGGTTTCAGCATCATAAAATTAGGCTGAGGGTCAATTAATATCATCAATGATCAATTTTATTAATAAAAGTTGCAAAAAACAACGAAGGCCAAAGAAACGTGACAGAAATAACTTTGAATTCACCGCGCGTTTGCGCTTCACATTTTTGCCTAAATAAATAATTAAAAGCAATTGAAGGATCTTAATATAAAGTTCATATAATATGCAGATCATTTACGTAATAATTTAGTTAATAAATAATAGTAGAAGTTGTCGATAAATAAAGAAAACTTTCACAGAATTTTGAAACGTGCGCGGGTTCTCGAGTCGCGTCGTGTAAGTAATCTGTCAAAAAGTTATTCATTTCGTTTCGACTCTTCATCTGTATTTGTTTGGAATAAATAAAAACAAAAGTGTATTATTGCGATAAATAACAGTTAAATTTTGTTGCTTTTATGTCTTTCGTATAATATTTTTGTTGTGTTTACATTTCGCGTAAAATATCCTGTGGATATCGTGTTAGAATTTGGAATCGAGTGATTTACAAATTATTGAGGGTCATCTGTGCATAATTATTTATCTCCAAAATGCTGCCTTCAATGCCGATTTTGTTCACCAGGGACAGTCAGGATGCCTTCGGCAATAAGATCGAGCCGAGCACTAGCTTTTTCCACCAACATTCTTTCCAGAAACCTGCAATCAAACCTGAGGTAAGTCAGTGCGAATTACAACGATTTTTATGTAACTTGTAAAAGATCCCTGTAAAATACTAGGTACTTTTGATGATCAATTGATAGTTAATTTTCAGTTTATGAAGCACAAAATCAAAATACGTTTCCTAAACAATGAATCTGGTTCATTTCAATTCTGGTTGTTTGTTACATTTTAAAATGGCGTATGTATGACATTGTTTTGATGTATGTTTTGGTATGGCATGTGTATAATGTGTTTTGCAATCATTTCAGCCCCCGCCCCCTGTGGTCGTGCCAGAGCCTCCCAAGGTCATAGAGAAGGAGCCAAAAGGGAAAGCAAATGCCAAGAAAAAGGAACCAATAAAGGAGACCCCACCCAAAATTAATGATAATGCATTGGAGACAGGTAATATTAAGTGTAAATAATGGTAACTTGTGTTATTCAGGTATTTCATCTACATGGTCCTAAGTCGTTAAATACCATTTTGCATAGCATTGAAGCTCAATTAACTGGATTGTGATATTTCCAATCAACCGACATTAAAGCTGTCAGTTGATAAGATAAACTACAAAATGTAGAGTAATTCCTAACATTATTTTTCTCTTCCATGTTATCTTTGCAGCATGCCTTTTAATAACTCCTATTAAAAAGCACTATGAATCAGAAATTTAGGTCAACTATTTATATCTAGATCAAATAAAGTAGAACAGTGTTTAAAATCATATTTTTACACAACTTCTGTCACAGTATTTATTACATACCTGTTTTATCTTTTTATTTTAGCACTAGTAAGATCTTATTATACAAAAATACAGTCGAGGTTTTCTTCGTATTCAACGTTGCCTACAAACAAATTTATTCAGTTCCAAAACATTTTGAAGGCCTTCGATCCCTCAAAAGAGACACCTGTAGAATTATACAGGAGAATAGAGCTGATATTTGGGGAAGAACACAAGGATCTAGTGGAGGAATTCTTGCTGTTTCTGAAGCCAGGACAGGCAGCAGAAATTGGCAAGTTTATGGACCATTTTATGTTGGTACAGATGACCGGTTTCATAGAAATGTTACAAGTAAGTTGCTCTCTTAACTCGCAGGATTTTGTACAAGCTGTGCGAATTATAATAGTGTATAATTAACCTGGTAGGCTTGTTTGTGGTAAACCTTTGTGTATGTATTGTTCTGGTGTACTTATTTAATTTAATATTAGTGGGAAATATGATGGTTTGGAACATTTATTTCTACCTAGGTACCTATAAAATCTTTAAAATGACACTGTTTTAAAATCACATCCATCCTGAAGGCTGCTTGATCAATAATCAATAATCATGTTTATGATTGGTAATTTCATCTGATGAGACAATCTATAAATCTACAAATTTGATAAAACTTGATACTCATGACTGAAACAAGGTTTCTCTGTACAATATAACCATATTATGAAATTAATGACCAGACTCATTTATACTTAGGAGAACCTCAAAAATCGCTATATTAATACCTAAGGCTTTATTTAGTTTAGACGAACCACGCTACAATCACATTACAAACGAGACAAAAGCGTCGACAGGCTCGACTTAAACTGCTTATTGAACAACTGCTGCTAAATCCTGTAGACTCTTGAAGCCACCTCACTTCTGGCCCATATGATTTCATACAAATCCATGCCAGTGTTCATTTTATTTATATTTTATTATGAACAGGCAGCTCATCACTGATATGTCGTTAATGGTTTAAAAAAATGTCTAATTTGTTTTTGAATGAGTTAAGTGAGATGGCAGAGACAACGACATCTGGGAGTGAGTTCCAGGCTTGAACAACTCTAACTCTGTTGCTCAGGAAGTGTTTGCGATGAGTTTTAGTCGCTTACGTAAATGTATCCTAACTCCTGCAGTCCGCATTCGTCCGCAAGCCGACAGTCCTGCGCAAGGTGCTCCGCGCCCTCACCACCGGCATCAACAGCGGCAGCAGCGCCAGCATGAAGACCCGCGTGCTCCCACACCTGCGCTCCAACCCACGCCTCACGCAGACGTTCAAATCGCTGTTCCCGGACGAACGCCTACCTGACAGGTATACTTACGGCAGGCCCCTAACACTCCATACAACGGATCGTATATAACATACAAACTCGCACAACAGCAGATCAATTGTTGTTACCAGTGCGGGCTTGCAGTACGATTTCAACTCTTAGGGCTCATACGCACTGTGCGGTTATCCACTATCCCTTCCTGCTAACGACGCAGATAATAACGGTCCAAAGTGTTACACTTGATGTGCTGTCGACTGTACGCACGCATGCAGCGTTTCTATTATTGAACGATTTCTTGACATTTTATGAATAAAATCTGCATCAAGTTTTTTTTAGTTTCTGAAATGTTTATAATCCTTGCCATTCTACCCTCTTGGAGACCTTAGCTTAAGCTTTCAATAAATAATAGTTTGACTATTTAACAGAGAATGTTACTCATTATGGGACTGTTCTTTTGGCATAAATGATGTTTTGTGTTTAACACGTGTTTTGTTTTACAGTATTTATGAAAAAGGGACAGACACGATAAACGAGACCTTCCTCACCGCTGATAAGGGCTACGACGTGTGGGAATTCGAGGAACCAACCGAAAACCTTCGGAAAATCGAGACCAAGGAGACTCTTGACACTATGGTAAGGGAAGACATACACATAGTACTTTCATCATCATCAGCATATTTGTATGGCCACACTTGGGCACAATCCTTTCCTAACATCGTCCTAGCTGTGGGCATGATCCACCATGAGGGTCTAGTGCAAATTGGTGGATTACACGCCCACATGATAGTTTTGTTATTTTACTCGGGTTTGCATGTTTCACAAACACAACACCTTTCCAAACGGGAATCGAACCCGGCGGGTTCGATTCCCGTTTGACTAGGCGGGCCACGTGTGCCATGCAGCTGGACCGATGGGCCCGGACTGTCACAGAATGGGTGCCATTGGACGGTCGCCGGCGTCGGGGCAGACCTCGGCGTAGGTGGAGAGACGATATCGTTAGATACAGAGATGGGTGGCTGGAAGAGTCTCAGGACAGGGATGGATGGAAGAGGAGCGGGGAGACCTTTACCCAACAGTGGGACGATTTATAGGTTAACAAAATAAAAAAAAAAATTATTTTTCCAGTATCTTAATGGGCGGGTATTCCTTCAACACGGCCGACTGGTTCGCTCGGCGCGCGTCGCCTACCCATACAGCAAGGAGCCGTACCGGGTGCACGTCCGCCGGCTAGCACCAAACCACTGCCACATCTCACCGACAGAATCAGAGGAGGAAAGATCCTCGCCCAAGCGACAAACTAAAAACACCTCCAAAATACCACCGAAAAGAACAAAAAAACTCAAATCACCGACCAAAAACGCAAAGGACGTAAACGACAATACTAGCAAAGACGTTACGAATAGCCCAAAAACGGTCAGGAAAAATAACGCTAAAAGCAAAGTGTGTAAAGACAAATCAGAAGTAAAAAAAGATAAAAAAGAAAAGAATGATAACAAAAATCATAGTGTTTCTAAAAAAGACGAAGGTTCGAAAGGTAAACAAACTAAAATTGAAACTAACATCACAAAACCTGAAGTCAAAGGTAATTGGACGCGCGACGAAGATAAAACGATGTTGCAAGTACTCAAAGGTGAAGCGGGATCAGAAGAGGTATTCGGGAAAATAAGGGAACTGTTGCCGCATCGATCGGTGACAGAAATCAAGGAGAGGTTCTGCCATGTTATGCATTTACTCCAACAGATGGCGGTTGGTGAAGTTACGTAGTGTTTAGTGACGTTGCTATTTGTGATGAATTTATGAATTAATCAAATTATTTATAATTTTTCTATAAAATAATAAAATTGTTTTTAACTTTACATTTTGTGCTAATTTATACTTGAGTCATTAGTAGTAATTCTGGCATGTTTCTATTTAAACCGTCTACGATTTAAACCGTTTAAACTAAACAAAATCTGACAAGTCTAAAAATGCTCGCTTTCCTGCACTAAAGTTACAATAAGAACTAAACTGCCAAAGTTTGCTGAAATTTCGAATATGCGCCTCAGAATCTCTACCAATACTTTTTATAATATCATCTCTATGTTAAAATAAAAAATTTAAAACCGTCAACGACCCGTCATGATCTGCCATTTAAAAATTGTGGGAATTTGGGCGTTTGTAAGTATTTACATAAAATTATAACAAGTAACTCTATTTGTGTTATATTTTTATAAGTGATGAAGCAGTTTAAACTAAGCGATGACTATTATCACAGAAAATGTTATTTTGCGCGGGAGCAGGTCCCTACTCAGACTGTAATGAGGAATAAAATGCGCGCACTTGCTCCAGTTTATTTCAAATCCATGAAGCCAAAACTAAAGGTTCTTGCTGGTCTAGAACCCCCGATGAAGGGCGGGGGCAGCGACTGGTACATGCCACCGAAGGACATTCTCAAAGGCAGAGCAGTTTTGAAGCCGGTGAAAAAACAACATCTTATGAAACTTGGTTTCAGCGGTATCGATTACTATGGAGAAAGCTTAGTCAACGCTCATCGTAGAGCTTTGGAAGAAAAAAAGATTCGAATGCTTCTCGAAAACGATATTAACTGGAAGAAAACTATCGATGCGAGCTGTCGGAAGCAGTGGGAAGATGCTTCCAAGGAGGAAGCTGTAATGAACACTACTAAAATTCAACAAGCCTTCCGCGAATTCACTACTCTGTATACATCATCTATGAATAACATAGAATCTTTACTTATGGACGCGGCTATCAAAGAAATTGAAAGAGTCAGACAAGGAGCATACTGGAAGATGATGAATAAATTGGAGACACTAGTGAAACAGCAAGCCACTATGCTGTATGATAGATACACGTTGAGATTGGCGAATGAACAGGCGATGCTTAAATCAAAATTCATGGAAAACGTGAACAACGCTCGAACAGACTTAGGAAAACAGTTGCACGATATTACCATTGAGAAGCATGTAGCTATAGAGAAGCTCAGGAATTTGCTCGAATGCCAGAACCTGGCGTGCCAGATTTACGTTGCGCTGAAGGAACGAGAGGAGTGTAAAAAAGAAGTAGATTTGTCCAAACATGAACATAAGAAAAAAGTTAAGATTCTGAAGGAGCAGATCGCCATGCACGACTTTGAACTCCAACTAGAAATAGAAAAAAAACAGAAACGTCAAGAATTTAATATGATTTGGAAAAAGAAAATATGTCACGTTGTTAAGAAATTCCAAATTTTCGTGGAATATTGCCTGCACATGTTACCAGAACAAGCGGAATTCTTCATAAACATGGAGAAATTGATGTTGCTGCAGTTGGGCGAAGCGTCGAAAAATCCGAGCGCCGAAAGCCTTTTCGAGCAAGAAAAGGAATTCAATACCCCTGTTCCTAGACCGCATCCTTTCTATCTGTTCTGCGACAAAGGCTACAAACCGCAATTAGATCAGAAGCTTTGTCCGAAGCACTGCACTTCTAGCGCATCTCAACTCCCAGTCGTGGTGGTGAACAAGCGATGTATCTACGCAGCGTGCGACAACTTCGATGTGTTTACTGACAAAGTGACGCAGTACATTCACGGCCATCGCGGAGATGATACTGACATAGAAGACGATCACGACTATAAATATGACATTCCCGTGAAAATCACCTCATCGCAGCAACTCCTCGGTCTTAAACTGGAGAGCTCTTTGATGCAAGTTCTACAGTCGGAACTACCAAACATACGAGAAGTTCCTATAGAGTGCTGCGTTTGTAAAATACCTTATTGCTTCTGTAGTCCTCTGCGTGCCTCTGAAATGCAGACACCGGTGGTAACAGAAACGAAAGGTAAAGTATCCGAAGAAATAGAAATCCCTTCGGGAAATAAGATACAATCTAGGTACGCGGAGTTAGAACACGAACGTGAACCTAAATGGGAAAGTTACCTAGATTATGTTAAACCAAAGAAGTGTATTTGCGCCAAAACACCGAAGAAACATTTGCGTGAACATTTGCCACCGTACATGAGGAATACGTCTAAGTTCGAACAGCCAAAATTACTGAACTACGAGACTTGTTCTCTTCAGACTCTGAAGAAGTTAGTGGCGAAGGCTAAAACTGAACGCCCTGCTCCTCCCGAACCAGTAAAGGTTGAATCTAAAACGAAAGATATGAGTACTCAGTATGAAGATCAAGAGTTTCAATTCATATGTGATTGCTTCTCTAATGAAGAAATATCGAAACTGTTTGAAACTTTCGTTAAAGGTTCTCAGATGTTTGATGATAGCAAGTTTGAGAGGAAGTTGGAAGTAGTTGGTGCAACGGCTTCATTGACGTCTATGAAAGAAAGCCCAAAGTCATTCGCCACTAAACGTGCCTACTCTTTACGTAATTTGTTGGACAATGAGCCCGAACTGGAGGAAATATTCAAAAAAGATGACTGCACGTTTTATTAGATCCATTTTATTTGTTGATTGTGTATTGGTTTATTTGGATACTTAATTAAAAATAATTATTAAAAAACTATTTTTCCTCATGGGCAGCACGCAATATTTAAATCAATTTAAGCTTTGGACGTTATTCTTTGGTTACAGCCAAACCTAAATAATACTGTGCTCCAAATCCATCATGCGTTCTAGTTTCAAATATGAATACCAGCCAGGAATACTGAAATTTTTTGAATCCTGGCCCAGGATTCAAACTTTCTCCTAAAGCCGTTACAGACGGTCAACGAACGACATTCTACGTTGGCTGCCACACAATACACATCGAGCGACCAAATGTAAATGGACGTACTTTCGTGTTTTTGGCCAAACATGTAAAAAACAAAGAGGTAACATAAGTATGGGTATAGTGCGCCAGCCTACACCGAATGCGCTTGAAGTTCTCTCGCAAACATTTAGGAAATTGAAATCCGTGTCAAAAGGAACATATTACATAACTCATAAATCTACATTTCAATATTATTTTCAAAGAGCTCACTAGAAATGCAATATAGACCTTCTCACGCGGATTTCCAGCAAATGGTTGGCTGAATAAAGCCTGACACAAACACAGGCGGCCTGCACGCGGCTTAGGCCTCAGATCGCTACCTACTGGACGTCAACGAGAGAAAATGGAGCGGGGCATGCGTTTTAACTGGCCACAGGCCGCGTGCAGATCGCGTCTGTGTGGGAAAGACTTGAATAAAAACAAACTTGAATGTCTATAAAATTGTTTTTATTAAAAAATCACTGCGATATTGTGTTAAGTCGGCGCGAACGCAAGCGCACGCGCCGACGAGCCTACGCACAGGTAGTGGTGAATACAGTTAACAATTACTCTATACCATATGATCTTACGAGCCCGCCGAGCGAGCGATACATTCACAAACTTTATTACAACTAAACATAAGCACATCGGAACTAAATCAAATGCAAATTGATTCAAATACAACATAAATACATTACGATTATTAACGGTGAAATTTGAAACTCAATTATAATTATTTAGGTAGATTAGATATATACGCGTATTTTTGGAAATGCTGCAGCCGTTGTTCCCGTTAGGTCTCTATCGCAATACGCCCAGTGCTACACACCCGTTCGGATACTCCCAATAATTCTTAAGTAATAATGTCAGTCCTAAAACTGGACACTGGGGCTTGCTTCGACATCACACATTGGTCGGATGGAGGCTATGTTACGCCGACATAAATGGTCTCGAGACTTGATTTTATTTGCTCACGGATATGATTTTCATTACTTCGAGATTAGCAATTGTCTACCTAGAACCTCATCAATGGAATGCTTAACAAAAATGTCCAACTATTCCCATATTTCTATTTCATAAACATTTCTAAATTCGCCCTTTTAAGAGTCTCATAATTTAATACTCATATGGAATGGTAGCAGAAAATCAGCTTTACATACGGATTAAACTATTTTTTGGTTAAAACCGGTATTTAGACTGATTTCGACGATCTTATTCAAGGAAAGTTAATTCTGTAGCGGCCAGTAAGTCGAATTCAAATCCTAAGCGCGACGGTCGTTCATATATGCTACATCGCGCGACTCGCTTAGTGGCGACTAATATTAGCGTATACAATCGCTACAAGTGCTCACTATAGTTTCAATTGAAAAATTACCCTACTTTTGATGTTTATTATATTATCCGTGAGCGTGAAGTGAGAGTACGTTGTCTGGATGTGTGAGCTTGGTGTGCCCCCAGTGTGCGCGGCGAGGCGCTTAACTGTACAGGTCGTCGTCGCCGCCCTCCTCCTGGAACGTGGGCTGGTCGCCGCCCGAAGTGCCCGTCCCGCCAGTCGTGCCACCGCTTGCAGGGAACCTACAAGTCAAATAGAAATTGATTTGACTATCAATTTAATTTTATTAACGGACCCGACAACAAGAGGAAAGTTGAAATTATAAAAAAAACCGGCTGCATCATTCATTACTTTGATTGAATTATTACAGCCTACGTCATTCCTACAAACAAGACGAATCTAACGACACCTCATATGTTAAAATCCATCAAGCCGTTTAGGCTGCAGGGCGGGACAAAGAATTGACATACATACACTCGAAAAACATAACCCTCGCTTCTTGCGCAGTCGGATCAAAATTCGCTGCGCTCTATGAGAGAGCCTAAAGTTATTTTTAACGATCATGTTGTCAACATGAGTCAATTTATGTAATAATAACTTTTAAGTGTAAGATCTCGAGGCTATATTTCTGGGCATCATCAGACCCTGGATCCTTTATGTCTAAGAACCTTCTCGCCAACACCAACTTTCAAACGAATTAAAAACGCTTTCAAATCGGACCATCCGTTCTGGAGCTACGAGACGAACAACAGCAAAGCAATGGTATTTGCAGTACGATTTCAACTCTTACTACGCAGATAATAAGAACGGTCCAAAGTGTCACACTTGATATACTTTGATGTGTACAGACAGACAAAGGCATAACCTATAAAACACGCTTTGCGTTGCGCCTGGGGTTAAAAATTAATTAGCTCATTGTATGTCATGATAATGTCGATACTGACCTGAAGTTGGTCCCAAAGCCACGGCTCTGCTGCAGCGTCTGCGCGAACATCTCGTACTTGCGTATGTCGTTGTCTGAGACGGAGCGGCGCGCGAACTTCATGGCCTCCTCGAAGTGTGCGCGGCTGATCTCGGGCACAGGGTCCTCCTCGTCCATCTGATGGAAACACAACACGGAATTATACATGGTTTGAGAGGCTACTAGCATTCGCCAAAGATACAAAAGATGTCTACAAAGAAGTTAAAAAAGCATAAGTCAATTCGGAAAAAATAATATTAATAGATGTTGGTATAATGGGCCTACTACAAGCACAGGTTTTGCCAGCGAAGGCCAGTTGGTACAGGAAGGAAAGATAGCAACACGATTTAAGAGAAGTGAGGTTTAACTAGGTCTATGAATAACAGCAAAAGGGTGAAACTTATCTCAATAGAGATTACTGAAAGAAATTGATCGCTACTGCCATGAGCAGGACGGACCTAACCTTAAGTGTATGGCACCGCTGATTTAAGTGGGTACAAAGATCCCCAAATTATTTGACAAAATCAAAAATACATTATGTAATACTAACGTCCATGACCGCAGCGGCCGGTTGCTGCTGCCGCGTGCGCTCGCGCGTGATCTCCGCCTCGATCGCCTGTCGGATGGCGAGCTTGCACGCGCGCTGGCAGATCTCGGTCAAGTCGGCACCGCTGAACCCTTGAGTCACCTGCGACAATCATAACAGTTAGGCCACGATAAAACTTCGTGCTGAGCACTTCCTGCGAATAGCTGCATGTAAAAACTAAATATGTAAACGATATTGCAAGTAACTCATGCAAACTTGCGCGAGTTAACTTGAAGGTGAAAACGCGGCCTTATAGTCAAATATTAAACAAACTTATATTTAATAATGTGGTAGTCTATTATTTGCCTTACTTTGTGTAAATTATCTTTGTTATAAAACCTACTACGCTGTTGACTGCCCAATAAAACCATAAAATAAAATACAATTCAAATATTGTTTATTGCCAGAAAGTATTTAAAATGTTAGTATTGCCAGTATTAATATTAGACGAACCTACTTTAAAAATTTTTAATTTATTAATGAAAGTGCCATAATATGACACTTTAATTACATTACCTGTATCTAGTCCATAAATAAATAAGCGCTATCTCGTGGCCGTCAAGTTTAATCATAAACAACTGTCTCTCATATGCTACATCGCGCAAGAAAGAGCGGACTCGAGCGCACTCTGGAATTGTCACAAATGTGCCAATACACAAGTGAACATAAAGCTTAGTCCAAGTTACTAATTTATAGCAATAACAGATAAATAATTATATCCATTTTAATATACTGAATATAATGTAGTTTTACGAAGACAATATTGTCGTTCGGAAGTTCTGAAGCACCGCGGGCGGCGATGCTAATTCAAACAGACCTCTGCAATAAGGCCTAGCTTCCCATAGCACAGGGAATCCTAGTTTGGGAGCCAGGAACATTGTAGTACTATTTGAAACTAAATAAATATTCCATTTCATTAAAAAATAGCCTTTACTCTATATTCAAACGAATGTCCTTCGACGTAGATGCATAAATTACCTTAGCAATGTAGGACATATCGACGTCCTTAGCGATGGGCGACTTGCGCAGGTTCGCGCGCAGGATGGCCTCGCGCGACTTCTCGTCCGGCAGCGGGATGTAGATCAGCTGGTCGAGGCGGCCGGGACGCAGGATGGCCGGGTCGATGATGTCCGGACGGTTAGTAGCACCTAACAAGCAACATTATCATCAACAGGACTGGCGAACCTATATAAATCTACGTGTCATTTTTTCTAAAGAAATGTTCAATTGTTTTGATATTTTCTTGCATATGCGCTATGCGAAACGAAAATCTAAATGACAAATAGAGAAAAAAGAATTCTTCTTCACGACCGGGATTCGAACCAGGGACCTCGCCATTCCGTGGCGCGCTCTATTCCAACAGAGCCACCGTGATATCTTATTCACGACCTGCGTACGATATAAACATTTATTTACTGCTCAATCAAATGTTGATGTAAGAGCGACCTTAGTAACTGAGTATTTCGATGACAATGTAAGTTTAATTCAATTTTTAAATTTTTAGTAAAGGATAATTAAATTACCGAATACTCTCAAAACGGTGAAGGAAAACATCGTGATGAAACCTGCATGCTTTAGAAAAAATCTAAAGGTGTATCTCGATTGCGCGCGGCAAACCATCGAACATTGGTTCGCGGAGCTGCCGCGCGCAATGGATACTGGCCTGTCGCGCGAGCCAACTCCAACAATGCCGCGGGTAATACATGTTTGCCGCGGTCGAGCAATGCGAAATCGATACACCTTTAGGCATGTGTAATCCGCAATCATGGCCCGAGCTGATACCACGCGGGCCCAATGCTGATTGGGGAATTACATGTGCCTCATGGTGGCACTTCACTTCACTTGTATTTGTCATAATTGCCATGTGTGGTTGGTATGCTTGACAAAATATTCGTCTTATTTACCTTATGTATTGTATTTATGTCAAGTATTTGACAAATACGACAAACATCCAATAGCGAATACGAATAGCCAAGTGAAGTGGGAGCATCAGATTGTTACATTGCACATATGATATTAAAAATTACAGCTTTTAAAATCTTTACGTGGTGCATCACTGCTGGACCTAGGCGCGCCACTCAACATGATTCGCGGATTTTTGCATCAAGGCCCTGTCAGCCACCTTGGGCAGACCATCCCTCCATCTAGTCGCGTCCCACATTATGTTTAAGTTGCTTACCGATGATGAATACGTTCTTCTTAGCGCCCATGCCGTCCATCTCCGTCAGTATCTGGTTGATGACGCGGTCGGCGGCGCCCCCCGCGTCCGACACGGAGCCGCCGCGCGACTTGGCGATAGAGTCCAACTCGTCGAAGAACAACACGCAGGGAGAGGCAGAACGAGCCTGCGACAGAGGAAAGTGTGCTTAGATATACATATTATACAGGGAGGCCCATAGAGATGGGTCAGGCAGTATGGGGAAATCTCAAAAGTTAAGGTAGAGAATTTTATCCCAAGAAATCATGACGATTTTAAGAGTTAAGAAAAACTGAATTCTAAGATTTTTTCTCAAAACTCGTACACGACTCAACAATCGAACCTAGTCATTTTATTAATCACAGTATCTTCAATAAAAGGAAAATGCTTGATGTAATTATTTTTTTAAGATTCCGTATGTTTTATGATACCATACACAACAAAGGTAGAATTAGGAATAACTCTATCGCGCGTTTATTTTTACTGTTTTGAAAAATGAACCCTATATATCACACAAATGCCGGCGTCGCAGCGAGACAGATACGCTAAAAGTTCGGGTCCCTGATGCGGCAGCCCTAACAGCATCCTGTGAGGGTTATTACTGTTCTCAAAACAATCAAACCATAACATGTCATTGCACAGGGAATCCTAGGCCCGTATTAATAGTCTGAATTCAAACCCGGGCGGAGAGCGATTCAAGAGCGAATTCAGCTAATACACTCTCAAGACGGCATCACCATCTCAAGTAGGTATGCCATTAATAAACCAATCTTGAGGGCGTATCACGTGATATCTTTCTCAAATCGCGGTTCGCCTGCAATCAGCAAATACGTTCTCAAGTGTGAGTTTGACAGTTCTCTTGAGAACTGAGTTTTGTTTATTAATACGGAGCCTAGTGTGGGAGCTAGCGCTCACCAATATAGTCTAATTCTAGCCTTAGCACCTTTAATTGAAGCTGTATTGTCGAAATGCTTAAGTAAAATAAACGAATTTATTTATTCATTTATAGCGTTGGTATAGCTACATCTCTGTTCGGCGCGACCCAACGTATGATTCATCGTTTTGAGAAAGGTAAATGGTACAAAACAGTGAATGAAAAATAGGGTACATCAATGTACTAGCAATTCACATAATTGTTATACAAACGGCTGCGTACCTTGTCGAATATGTCCCTGACGTTTGCCTCCGACTCGCCGAACCACATGGTGAGCAGCTCGGGGCCCTTCACCGAGATGAAGTTGGCCTGGCACTCGTTGGCGATCGCCTTGGCCAACAGGGTCTTACCTGCACACATACATAAACACATTTAAGGGCCTGACATGAGCCAACTAGCGCCGCCAACCTTTAAAAAAATAATATCTTCCAATATAATCCACTTTAAAAATAAGCTATGAAGTAAATTTTTATCATGATAAATATTATTTTTCAATATACAATACATACCATAATTGCGACAAGCTAAGTTGTAGTTCTCAAATATGTCGAAAACGGCCGATTTTCGCAGTTATGAGAACTACAACTGCTACTACCGAAATTGAATCATGTTGATATTATGCATTTAAAAAATCTCCTGTACACTTTTCTCAGGTATTCGACCGTAGATATACAGGCGTGTGCACTGACCGCATCCCGGTGGCCCGTAGAAGAGCACGCCTCGCGACGGCTGCATGCCGAACTTGAGGAACTTGTCGGGGTGTTCCACCGGGTACTGCACCAGCTCCTGCAGCTCGCGCTTCACGTTCTGCAGCCCGCCGATGTCGGTCCACGACACGTTGGGCACCTCCACCACAGTCTCGCGCAGGGCCGACGGAGAAGACTTCGTCATGGCGTACTGCGGGGCACAAGAAGCATTGTATCAAATCATTATTGCAAATAAGTACGCTGTCAACATTTTTTGAATATACATTTACTGACACCACGAAACGGTGCCAACGCTTAGGAGAAAAATGGCAAAAAACTTTCAGCAGTACATCTTTTTAATAGTGTCAATTAAATTACTTAATAACTAGGTAATTACATAATTATTCTTATTACTAATAGTCTAAACTTGATCCTTCACGTGAAACCTAACACACCATGCATGTCCATCGTTCAATAACAAGCAGAAATTATTTCAGAAAAATATGAAATAATTTCTGATGCACTGCTGCACGTGTGCCGCATGCAGCCGGACCGATGGCCCCGGACTGTCACAGAATGGGTGCCATCGGACGGTCGCCGGCGTCGGGGCAGACCTCGGCGTAGGTGGAGAGACGATGTCGTTAGATACAGGTACAGGTGGCTGGAAGAGGCTCAGGACAGGGATGGATGGAAGAGGAGGGGGGAGACCTTTGCCCAGCAGTGGGACGATTTATAGGTTTACAATAATAACAATAAAAATCTCTCACACTGCTGGAAGATAACTCTAACTGAAGTCAAGAATACCTTATGCAAAACTTTGTGTATATTCAAGAATTCCACACGAGAAAAATGAAATGCAAATACTTACTCTGAAGTTATCCATGGACACGGCGAGTGAGTTGAGCACCTCGGCGTCGATCTGATCATCCTCAAGGTCGATGAGGTCCATCTTCTCACGGATTTGCTGCAGAGCGGCCTCCGAGCACAGTGACGCCAGGTCAGCGCCCACGTGACCGTGAGACTCGGCCGCGATCTAAGACAATACGAGATTAATATATCACGTGCTGGGGCGTCACGTCTTTTTTTTGGTCCCAGGTAAAACACGCCTCCGTTTACCACCAAGCGTGTTAATTATGTCGGGCTCACCGCCCTGAAGGGGCGGAACACCGACTAAACTTCCTGGGGTGTTCCACCTCTTGCCATTGTTGCCGAGCCACGGGAACTGCGATACACCCGCGACGCGACTGGCGCCCCGAGCACTCCTCATTGTATGATGTAATTGTCCACAACTCATCATCCATTCATCCATCACCTTATGTCACGTTTGCTTTCGCCGACTTCTAGACCTTAAGGCTGTCCTAAAATACCTGTTCTAGATCCACGTCATCTCCCAGCTTCATGTTCTTGGTGTGTATGCGCAGTATCTCGAGGCGGCCGGTCGCGTCCGGGATGCCGATGTCGATCTCGCGGTCGAAGCGCCCGAAGCGACGCAGCGCCGGGTCGATCGAGTTCGGACGGTTGGTGGCCGCCATTACGATCACGTGGGACGATTTCTTCATGCCTGCGCGAGGAATGTGACAGAATGTGACAGTCGAAGACAGAGATAAGTAAAGAGGTAGGTTCTCTTGAAAATGGCGTGAGTCGACGGTTGCAAAATTGTTTGATAATTTTTATTTTAATGCCTACAGTGGGTATTTTGTGTTTAATATCACGTTAAATTAATCAGAAAATATTCGCTAATGACAGTATGGTGAATTTATTGGATAATTTGAGCAAGATCTGAAGTTTCAAGCTTTTATCAAGAATTCCCGCTACAAGCTGGGGAGTGAACGGGACTGTCGAGCTGCTTCGTCCAGAGTGATGACGCTACGGCGACTCCTCTGGATAAAAACAAGAAGACGCGTCTACCCAGGGTGAAGACGCTACTGCGACTCCTCTGGAGGAAGATTGCGGTAAAAAAATCTGGATATTGACGTCCGACGTGGGCTAACGATATCCCCCCATGCTGCATAAATCTACATTATTTATTAATCTAAGGTAGCAATGCATATTATATTCAAGCACAACACATCCCGTTCCAACATTCAGGTGCTATAAAGAGAGAAAGAGACAACGCTACTCACCATCCATAAGAGTGAGCAGCTGCGACACAATACGGCGTTCCACCTCTCCGTGCGTCTTCTCCCTCTTGGGCGCGATTGCGTCCAACTCGTCGATGAAGATGATAGCGGGCGAGTTCTTGTCTGCCTCCTCGAACGCCTTGCGAAGGTTGGACTCGGACTCGCCGGCCAGCTTAGACATGATCTCGGGACCGTTGATCAGGAAGAAGAATGCGCCTGCACAGACGAGTTATTAAATATTCAGTAAATCGTCTAGTCTAGCTTATTGAATGACCTTAAAAATCTATTCATAAGACTGTAAAAAAGTTGTGTCTGTACATTGGATATTTTTTGTGTTTTAGGATCGATACTGATGCCAAAACACTAATTTTTAGAATTTTTGTCTGTGACTTTGTGCAAGTATCACGCCATAACTACTGAAGGGATTTTGATGGGAGTTTCACTAGGAGATAGCTGAAATATCCGGAGAGCATAGGCTATAAGCCATGGTGGTATGTGATTTGGAAACAAGGATCCAGAGAGGAAGATCTGCCTCCTGATCTCCTCCATCCTCCTCCTCTACGCAAACGAAGTTGCGGGGTACAGCTAGTTTTCCTTTTTACTTTACTATTGTAATTAGGTTATGATATCATAAGTATTTCGGCTCAATAAAGAACTTTTATTATTTACTAAAGAGGCCGAATATACGAGAAATGACACTGTTTTTGAAAACATCCTTAAACATATATGGCAATGTTTATAACAGGTAATCTTTTATTTATTTGTTTTTATTTTATCGTTATCGTACATTAACATCATTATAATAATTATAAATAGTTCATATCCGAAATCAGTGGCTAACGTTTATTAATATTGCTTAATGTTTCTAGTAAGCAAAAATCATCATCATCAGCCCGTATCAGTCCACTGCTTGCTGGACGTAGGCCTCTCCCAAAGCGCGCCAATCAACCCTACTCTCAGCCCTTCTAAACCTATCCAGTCCCTGCCAGCCATTTTGCGAAGGTCATCCCTCCATCTGGTCGGGGGGCGTCCCCGACTACGTTTACCCGTTCGTGGCCTCCATTCAAAAATAAGCAAAAATAATTAATTAAAAAAAATTCGAAAAAAAAAATGATGTTTTGTTCTGTTTTATGTTCTCAATTGATAATTATCAAACGTATAGTCCGTGGTCCGTGCTCCTAACTCACCGGTCTCGTTAGCCACAGCGCGTGCCACCAGCGTCTTGCCCGTGCCCGGCGGCCCGTACATGAGAATGCCTCGCGGCGGCTTCACGCCGATGGCCTTGAAGAGCGACGGGTGCCGCAGCGGCAGCTCAACCATCTCCTTGATCTGCGCCAGCTGCTTGCGACAGCCGCCGATGTCGTCGTAACCGACGGCGTTCAGAGCCTCCTCTTCTTCCTGATTGGTGAGAACGCAAACCGAGTTTACATTACGAAACTTCTTTCGTGCATGACTTCTTGTACATCACAGCCAAATGGTGAAAGTAAAACGCAAGAAGTATCTAGCTAAATACATTTGCTGTTATTCATGAACCTCATTTCCTTTAAATCGTGTTGCTATCCCTTTCACACTTCATTAAAAAAGGTTAAGATAGAAAGGGACAGGGTGCCTAAACGGTGGCGTAACTTTAAATCATATTTATGAATAACAGCCATTGTAAAGTGAAGGAATCCGCATTATTTGTCGCCGCCCCATGCAACAGCATAAACAAAAACGAAACGCGCTCTTAGCGCGTTATTGCTATTTTTCTACGATAATGGTCAATTATGTTTGGTTATCATGAAATAGCCGTGCGTTCGTTGGCGTTATCGACGAACGTTTCATATTCATTAATCTGGCATTTCATGAAATGGTCAATTTAACGATCTGACCACGACAGTTACACCATAATATGCTGAGCTGATTAGCGAGTTGCAATGAGGTATTAAAAGAAAAACTGTCATAGCTTATTAAGTGGTGACAATACATACGAATTTACTTCAACCCATGGCTGTTGTATGCCTTAGGCTCGTAAAGATAAACACGACTTTAAAGTTACACGATGATTTATGGGGTTCTGCTCGATTGAGCCCCCAAAATTTATGCTGTTATTATTTTCATTCCAGCTAAATAGTTTCGAACTTTTTAGTTTTTTAAATAATGTTCAGCTTCTATTGTGTGACCGCTGTCCTCACCTCTCTCTTAATGGGGTCTCCCTCGCAATGTATGACGGTGTCCGGCGCCACGATGCAGTAGGGCGCGGGGTCGGTCTCCACGACCTTGAACTCCACGGCGCGCATGCCGCCGCGCACCATGAACGTGTCGTCGCGGTGGATCGGACGGTACGCCTCCATGAAGTAAGGCTTCAGGTACACCTCGAACAGGTTCCTGCGAGATTGGACCAAAATCCAAAATTGTAAAGACTTGTAGACCGCAGCTAAGACCCAAAGACTTAACTTGAGCAAAATGTATGGAATTTTCACAGGTAAGTCATTAATCATTATCTCTAGGGTTATTTTTTGTACTGCAAGTCACCTTTTGTTTAAAAAAAGGCTTAAGAAAATGTTGGTTTGGTAGGCATGACCGGTTACATTGTTTTACAATGTACTTAAATGTAAACTTCTATACTTTTGACTTAAGGGCCTGATATGAGCCAACTAGCGCCGCCAATCTTGAAAAAATAATATCTTCCAATTTTATTAAAAAAGCTATTTACAAAATGTTTATTAGGATGAATACTATTTTTCAATATACAATACATGGCATAATTGCGACAAGCTAAGTTGTAGTTTACAAATGTGCCAAAAACGGCCGTGTTTCGCAATTATGCGAACTATAACTTACCGAAATTGAATCACGTTATAAATAAGCATTTAAAAAACTTGTCCATCTGTTTATTGTATGAACTCACCCAGTCAATCCCTCAACGGAGTCATCAATAGGCAGTATGTGCACCCGCTTGCCATACTTGACCGAGGGGCATGGCGCGATGGAGACCACGTCGGACAGGCGCACGCGCAGGTTGTTGCGCACCACGCGGTTCATGCGGATCTTCTCGTCGGGGCAGTTGTCGTCAGAGAGCACGATGCAAACGGTCTCCTTCCGACGCTTGCCTTTGAGCAAGACCGTGTCACCTCGGAACAGTTGGAGCTGCTCCATTTTCGCCTGTTCGATACGTTTTACATTTATTTGTATATTTTTTATCTGTTGTATTTTTTAGCCATGTGCTGTGACGAAGTTTTTGAGTATTGCATGGGAATTGCGAAAAAATATGCGAGTGCAACAATTTATGTTTGAAGCCAATGTGGATTCTCTTTTTATTTTATTTTTAAAGTCAAAGTCAAATTTCTTTATTGTAAGTTAAGTACGTGTACATTTTTGCATGGGTTTTTGGGTTCCATGCCTCAAAAGGTAAAAAGGAACCTTTATAGGATCACTTTGTTGCTTGTCTGTCAAGTTCATAGTTGGTTCCACATAAAATTAAATAGAATATACACCAATCACACAAAAGTGAAATAAAAAATTATAAGTTGACTCCGTTCAGAAAGTCTGAAATCAACCTTTGAAAGTATTTTTAAAGTACACATGCCAGAATTAAGTGCACTGGCTTGTGGTATGTTATGAAACTATATAGTATTATCATATACAGTTAAACAGTTTGACAATGGTAATTGTATTGTTCATGTATATGTGTGTGCGTGTGTGTGTGTGTGTGTGTGTGTGTGTGTGTGTAGTGTAGCACACTGAGTGAATAGTCAAGGTGTTAAACATTCAGGGGATTACCTTATCTAATAAAATCAATTGTACTATATTGGCACACAAAATAATACGATAACAACATTTTGGGTTTGAAGGTATCATTCGACAAGTTAATTTTCAACTTGTTGAAAGGTTGAGGTTGTTGTTGGTGCAAAGGTTGGCCATAGCTATACAGCGCGGTAACGCCGCCGGTATGACTAGGGGTGGGTTATTCGACTGACGAAAGTTTATATTTTAGTTTTGTGTAATTGTATTCTATGAAACAAATGACATAACACTTGTTGAATCAAATATAGGGGTGCTATTTTACCATTTTAATAAAATTAATAACATAAAAAGCTTTGTATATTCTTCATTGTACACAAAACATAAGAGAGTGAAAGATTTACACACATGTGATTAAGTGGTAGTTTCCCTGCAAAGTTCACTAACCTGTGACAGCGACACAACAGAATTGTCATCATTGACGGCCTCTTCCACAATGAGGCGGTTGGGCCTGTCCTTGCGGCGCAGGATCGCGGTCGACAGATCATCAGGGCTGCAATACAATGATCATTAATTACCCGCAACCCTACTGCGCTATTTCAGAGAGCTAGGGTGGTTGCATGGGGGAAAATGAACAAAACAGCTGCAGGTGCAGAACCTCCAACCTCCACTTAAGAATAAGAATTACCCTCAGCTTACTTGAATATACAGAATATATATCTTAAATTCATATCATATCAGTCACTATTTAGCTTGGTACTGTCGTAAGATAATGACACTGGACTTCAGTTACGGAGCCCCGATTCAAACCCTAACTTGGCCATGTAAGTTCTTATCATGTTCCTGCTAATGTCCTGACTCCAATGGGGATATGTAAATAAAAGAGGATAAAAAAAAGTCTAGTTACTGTATATTATTTCCAATAAGATATTACGCTTAGAATTCTAAAACACTACTGTGAGTACTGCGACAGAATAGTGGGATAATAGTTGGACAGTACCGATCGTAACACATGATTGGAAACGACTGGTGAGCTCACGTGTCGCGAGCGCTGCTAACCCTTTACAAGTTATATAAATTTTTGAGACAACTTAAGTATATTAGGGACTGTAGTCAAATGGCGAATGAAAATATCATAAGTGGAAACCTACCCACATGTATTACTCATGTGTGTCTGAAATAGGTCATACAAAATTTAATTTTTTTTATTAAAAAATGCCTGACAAAAGAGCCCCTAAAGAGCAAAGACTGAGCTCGGCACAGAGTGGGTCCTATAAGAATCTTTAAAAATCTTAATAGAATCTCTGGTTAACAACGGATAAATGCTATGAGTGCAATGTGTCTCTATTGACAATGATGACATGCAAAAAATTACTTGCGATACAATTATAATAATCTAATGGCCGTCTATGGAGGTCGCAAATTATTGGTGATGCAAGATTTGACAAAGCCAAAGGCATCTTTGTGGGAACCTTTGGTCAGCAGAGTGGTGGTGTAAAGAATGTCCATGCAAGTTGAAGGAGCCCCGCTGCGCGATCTTCTCGTGGCTTTCACAAGGTAACATAAACTAACTCACTCGAATCGGTTCCGCGAATCCGCGTCCGCCAGATTTTTGTGCAGCCAGCCATTGACATGTCCAACATTTTAAGTTTTTTCCTTCAGCCCACCCCAATTACAATTGCTTTGCAATAAAACAAAGGCAGTTTAGCCATTATAAAACGGCTGATTCAAACATGTAGCCTATAACCCTAATAGCCAAAGCGACAAATTCTAACAAAGAATATTGCTCAATATGAACTTATGTATCGGGAAATCCGGATTGTATTCGCTCGGTTTAGGAGTTTCAGGGAAGAATTTTCAATGAACTTGCAAAATTGTTACTAATGAAGCGGTTTGGAGACATGATGACAAGCCATTTTTTCGATGAAAGGTTTACACGGAAATATATCAAATATCTACTGAATATGAACTGCATTCGATTCGCCAATGATTATTATACATTTTAGGTACTCACTTTTTATTATCTGCCATAATTATTGTGAATTATAAATACAATTTGTAAATTTACTAGATTCCAAAACGCCGAATGAACAAATCACTCACTCTTCCCACAACTTTTTTTTTCACTTCATCGGTGCGTGACGTTGCCGTATTTCATTTGTTCATTATCGTGCGATTTATTTCCACAAAATTTGGCAACAGTCAGATTGCACGAGAAGGATAACGATATACAAACTTGTATAATGCGACTCTTTCTTTATTCTGAATTGAGGCTACTATTGCAAACTGCAACGCCAGTGTTGCCAATTTATTAAAATTGTCTATGGACATCAGTTTGTTCTCATATCACATTTTATTTTACGGTTATTTACGGTTTTTCCAAAGAGCCACTGCTTCCATATTTTTGGTTTATACTACCTTCGGTAGATGGCGTGGTTATTTATTGATGGACGCGGCCGTTTGTAGGCTAAGAGCTGAATAGCCTCTTTGACCTCTTTCTTTACCATCGAAGTTAGCAGCAGAATAAGTTACCTCTTGCTCTTTACTTTGCAGTTTGCTGATTTGCTTGCTCACATTCATCACAATCACAACAACAGCATTTCATTTTTAGTTCTCTGAAAGTTACTTCTCGTTTAAAAAATAATCTTAATAAATAAGTTGTGTATTTTTTAAGATTTTGTAAGCTAATGTTTAAATTAATAAAAATTTAAGAAATGTTGTGGTGAAATAAAACTTCTCGTTTAGACAAAAATAAAATTTCAGTTTATTAGATACGTAGGTATACAAAACATAGGTACAAATTACAGGAATAATCGACAACACACAACATCTATAGAAACTAAACCTACAAACAAATTGGCCATTAAGTATATATGTACCTAAATAATAAATGGAAAAAAAATTTCATCACTACCGGGATTCGAACCAACATGAAAAACATGATTTCTAACTGCAATGTTAGACATGAATTTGAGTAATTGCACAATTACTGGATAGATGTCGCTACCGTCCCTCAGACGAGAATATGGAGACAAAATTCAGGATCTGGATACGAATCACGATGACTCTGTTGGAATAGAGCATGCCACGGAATGGCGAGGTCCCAGGTTCGAATCCCGGTCGTGATGAAATTTTTTCTCCATTTATCATTTAGATTTTCGTTTCGCATAGCGCATATGCAAGAAAGTATCAAAAATATATATGTACCTACCTAACGTAGCGTAGAGTGCCACTGTGATACACGTGAAGAGAATCATTGCTGGAAGCTCAGTCATTATTTCTCTGAGGCTGGAAGTCTTGCTTTTTTGTCGTTAGTTCGTTAAATTTATCTCGGAATGATTTAAATCCAATTCCTTAACCTACATATTGGACATATCTTTAAAACTGTTAATATTCGAGTAACTTTGTGGCCAAGTGATCTTAATTCGCTATGGAGTAGATAGACCGTAGGTATTTCTTGAATGAGGCGTAGGAAATCCAATATCAAATCCAAAATCTCTCAATTTTTTTCCAAAAATACATTCATTGTATTTTTAGTGCAGTCTTTCGATCTCAAAAGAATTGATCGACTTGGATCTTAATGTTAAGTTTGTAGCTGTACTTACTTAAACCTTTCTATTTTGCAAACTACTACGTAAATTAATTAAAATGACGTATTTTATACGTACTAAACATGATTTAAGACTATAGTCTTTATTTATAACAAATCAATAGCATATTTACATAAACAAACAAAAAATGATATAAAAAATGGAAAAATAAAATAAGTACTTACTTAAAAAATTAAATTTAAGTATAATTTATCATTTGCCGGCAATTTCCCACTGTGTGCAAGAACCTCAATTAAATATATATTTGTACTTATAAATACCCTATTTTTACCATGATTTTTTATTTCACAAAATACCAAGGTAGTAGGTATTGGTAAGGTAGGTTAGGTAGATAATTAGGTACCCGTCGTCGGCATAGTAAATTAATTTCATGTATGAGCGCGCACAATATCCGTACCTATCTCAATTCAATTTGAGCTGGAAAGTAATTAACGTCATAATATTGCGTCTAGCTCCCTCGATGTGGGAAGGTCTGTGCCCGAGCAGTGGGGCAATATAAATACACTGATGATGATGATGATTGCGTCTAGTAAGGTAATTAAGTAAGTACCTACCTAAGTAAATCGTGTCAGCGAACTTCGACCTATGCAGAGCATAATAATATAAAAATTAAAAAGGATATTTCTATTAGAATAGAATAGAATAGAATAGAATAGAAATATGTTTATTGCCATACACCAATTACATATTATGGATGTCTGTATATTTTTATATTGTTTGAACTCGGCCGGAGTTCATTCCATTCCTTCGTGTATATACGATGCACATTGCTTATGCAATCATGTAGTATTTTATATTCTGTACGCAAAAGAGGCAGACTAATTTCACGGTATGAGCATTGAATCAACATAGCATTAAATCAACATAGGTAAGTAGGTATATACCTCCTACGTGCTTATTTACTTTAGGTCTTTTGCATGCAGTCCCTCGACGTATTCAATCATAGCTAACTTGAACTTCAACTGAATGTCATCCCTATCTTCTTCTTTCTGTTTATAATACACACGAAATACATTTTTTTCGAAAGCTTCTCGTGTTTTACGTTCGATGTGGGTTATTCTTTTATCGGCGTACCTTTTCAGATCATAAATATAATCGTCTAAAAAAATATCATTAGTAACAGAGAAAATTGCGTTCATGGCCCTAAAGAAATCATTTTTCTTCGGCTTATTTTCCTTCATCAATTTGTAGAAGCTGCGAACTTTCATTCGAAGCCATTTCCCTCTGTAGATGGAGAGTTTATCTAAACTTGTTTTGAATTTTCGTATTGTCCTTCGCAT
This sequence comes from Tachystola acroxantha, assembly GCA_963506565.1. Lineage (NCBI taxonomy): Eukaryota > Metazoa > Arthropoda > Insecta > Lepidoptera > Oecophoridae > Tachystola > Tachystola acroxantha. The sequence goes on from OY735887.1 coordinate 9,244,474, forward strand.
TAGATAGCCACTACCTAATCCTTTGAGGCTTTTACTGAGTACAATGAAGTATTTATTTATGGTATTATCAGAGAATCTAGTTAGGATCACATCGCAAATGTTTGTTATGAAATTGTAGAAAGGACCTTTAGGTTCTTGTGGTTTTGTAGTGGCTGTTGCATTGCTAGAGGCAATATAACAGTTGACACATTGACCTTTAGTGGAGGAACCGAAGTGTTTCCAATAGCTATCTTCTACTTTAATTGTCCAATTATCTTTTTCATCGTTAAATCCAAAATCGATACCAAATATCTCGTCGTCTGAGTAGCTGTCTTCACTAGAATCCGTATCAGTATCACTGGTAACTACTAGACAGTCAAGGTTAAATAAAATTAAAACAATCGATGCGTACATTATGGACGTAACTTGAGTTGTAAAAATAATTGAATTGCCGATTTATGCTAGGTAGAAAATTAAAGTCTGCGCGTTTTCTTTTAGGTTTTATTTACATTTTAGTTGTAAAATTACTTAGATATGTATTATTAATAGATTTAAGTCTTGTTCTTTAGATTTCTAATGCCAAACCAGTTTCTTAATTGCTTCATGACCTGAAAATAATGAAATACTTAATACAATGCCAACCTACTTGTAAGTAATTTTAACATTTGTTCAATAAATAATAAAAAACACATTCATTCGCATAAAAGTCGGCAGAAATATTAAGTGCAAGTTCTCAGTATACTAATTCCTTATTATATGACCCTTTGATGTCGACTTATATACTTAATCAATTACAACCTTATACACATTCAACAATAACAAAGATCTTACACGTATGTATGTAGAGTTAAGTTGATGTTAATTCATAGACATCATTCATACTTACTCGTAGATCAAAGCGAGATGTGAGTGGAATTTCTATAGTAGATATCTACTTAATTGAAATATTGCTTTGTAATGTTACCCACCTGCCATATTGCTATCGTAACTAACGCGGCCAAGAGCGAGTCGTCTGTAGATATAAGTATGCAACCAAAGAGCATCGCATCGAATGTTCCCAAACTCCATTCCTCGCCCCACCTAAAAGTAGAAAAATCAAGCACTTTTCCGAATTAAACCTGGAATCCTTTGCATAGAAAGCGGACACTTTTCTAGGATAAATTCTAAATAAACCGATTCATAACATTCCTGCATGCATAGGATACGCAAGTTTGAGATATATTTTTGAAGTGATAGGTACGCAGAAAACAGTATCTACCTACCTATTTAGGAACCACAGACCTACAATCAAGACGAATCTAACGACATCTCATTTGTTAAAATACATCAAGCCGTGCCGTTTCTAGGCTGCGGGTGTGCCAAAGACTACATACACTCAAAAAACGTAACCCTTCTTGCGAAGTCGGGTAAAAATAAAATGAGATTCGTAACTACTGACCAGGTAAGCATGAAGCACGAAGGAGTGTTCCCATCTGGGTCGTATAGGAGAGCACTGGTATTCCCATTCTCTCTGGCAGTCAGCTCTACGTCCAAAAGCCTTTCGAGGATTGTGCGCTCACTGGCAACCCAGCTTAGTCCATCCAGGGCCTGCGGAAATTGTTTCCTGTATTTCTTATAATTATTATCAATATTTTTGTAGTATCGACATATAATAAAAATATACGGTCTTCCAAATCTAAGCATACATATACGTTGCGATCTACGCCGTACTATATACCGCGTAGATGGTTGTTATTGTTTGTATACTTAATTGTCGACTTTATTGTCTTTACTTAGGAAATCTGTAGGTATATTTAATAAGCAGGTAACTTCCAAAAATTCAGTTTCTAATATAAAGGTATTTAGAGGTGTTGGTAATACAATTTTTTGCAAACGTTTCTTTGGGGATAATGCGAATTGATTTCATAATATTATATTTATAATCAGATTCTTATTACGCGAAGAGTAAATATTTATTGGGCTCGGCTCACGTACTTTATCATCAGCCTCATCATCACTTACCATCAGGTGAGATTGAGATCAAAGGCGGGTTTAGCCTGACATAAAAACATATCTTTATCTACTCACCCTTTCAAAGAAAGCAGCTAAGAATCTGGAGAGAAGCGCTTGTTTTGTATCGCTCTCGCCTAAACCAACTAGCCCCGGCGTAGATAATTGATTATAAACGGCCCTGTATAATAAAATAATTGCGTTATTATTACGCGCACTTTGGGCCCCCGCGTAACTACGCCTACACATGAGCACAACACAAAGAAGTATAAATCACTCACCTTGATGTTGTTAAGTATATAAGCTACTGTACAGGCCCGAACTACTGTAAATCCTAAGATTTACCAACTCCTATTGGTAAAAGTAATTATGGTTTATTTCGAACTTTTACCATCATTAATTTGGTAAATCTTAGGATTTACCTCAAGCACATGGTAAATGTTGAAAAAAGCAACCTGGCATAATCTCAGCCCTTTTTTTCGGGGGGAAAATCATCTTTTAATATGATACCTCCTTGCTACGGGGAGGCGAGGATGGTTAGTTATAATCTCAGGCCTAGGCGTAGGTGCGCAGGGTCCCAAATTTCGCGTAGCCCGTAGGCCTCGTAGCATTTGCTACACTAGCTACGTGGCTAATCCGGCGCTGTGTGAAATCAGCCATATTAACCGTCTAATCACAAAAAGGTAAACACGTGTTGAATCCGATGAAAATAGCCCAGTGTTTTCATACTCATATTTCATATTTACCGTAACTGTGGAGCACAAACTACTCGGCAGGCAGCGAGCGGGCCCGACATTGATCTTGTGTCCGAATCGTCATTCCTGATATGAAAGTACAATTTAATTGAAGTAATCTTTCTTACGAGCAAATTATATATATATTTTTTTCAGAATAAACCTAGTATAAACTCATCATAATTATGTTAGTAGCGTAGTAGCCGACAAATCGAAGCTTATTTGATTATACCCAACGGGAAAGACATTCTATGGATGAGTGCTGGCTCGAATATTTGTTGAGTCGATAGGTACACATAGAGTCGACTATTCAGTTGAAATTTGAAGACTCGAATATTCGTGCAACTTTGACTCACAATAAGTGCTATCTTGGCGACGAATAAATGTACCGTGTCACACTTTGGAGTCGACTGAAATAATATATCCACTTACCGAAACCCCCATTGTTATCGTTGGAGTGGCTCTTAAATTTGTAGTTCAAAAGTTTTGATCATAAGAAACATTTCTTACCTGCCATGAACATAATGAGCGTAGTATTCCTCCTGGAATACCAGTAACGACAATCCAACACCAGTGCATGCCCTCGGCAAATCAGCTGTTGGTTGCCCAGCAACCCTGTCGAGTACCCAGCGAGCAGTTAGCACGACGACGTAGGCAGCCCACCAGGCGAGGGTGGCGACCGCCCATTTATATCCATGGCTGTGAGGCAGGTAGGATTGCCATGGTGACATTAGCTGTTGAGGGAATATGAGTTGTGAGATTAGTTTCTACTATACGGGATTTTCATATCGAGACAGTATTAATTTTCCTTACAGTGGTCATATCTGTAGTAGAACTGATATAGACTGGTGGAATGGGGACCACGAACGAGTATATTTTTACGTAGTATATTTTTGTCAAATGGGTATTGAATAGGTAGGTTTTTTTAGTATTGACTCCGTAGTGAAAGCTATGTATTCAGACGAGGCTACTGGTCGACAAGGGTACTTCTAAGGAGAAGTAGCTTCATCACCCGATTCGTAAATTTTTATTTAAGAATCTTATAATAATGACATGAAAATCATGTAAAATTAACTCTTAGATGGAGACAATTCCTGGTTCCTTCCTACGTAAAGATTTAAAGTAACAATTTATTTTTCAACTTACATGTAAAATAACAAGTGCCAAAGTCACAGTAAACCCTGGAGACGCCCTTCTTATTGTTTGTACCATTCCCCATTCTCTGGCTAGCGAATGGACTCTCCAGTTGTTGCATTTGTCGGTCATTGTTGTCTCTAGAATATAAAATTAAAAGTAGTAAAGAAACAGCTTGTTTTTATCTAAATGAAAAACATTAAACTGAAATCTCTGTAAGAATACAGAATTTTCGGTAAACCTTTTTTTAACATATCTAAACCCTGGTTATACTATATATACTTATAAAGAAATAATGATTTTCTTTCGAAACCGGTTATAAAGTTAATTTTTTCTCATTTGCAACCGAATTTTTATATAGATGGGCGAAAGTGTAAACCTCAAATTGAGGTCACAGTCAAATACTTAAGATTTAAGCAACTGGATTGCTAAAAGAAAAGTGATGCGACGACCTATTATGAGTAGATAGCTAATGTACAGCTAACAGCAGATCAAGTATAACACTTTAGACTTTGGACCGTTCTTATTATCTGCGTCATAACAGTTGAATTCGTACTGCAAGTGTTACCATTGATATGCTGTTCTCCGCACCTATTTGTTACCTTTAACTGGTGGATTGTATTCCGACCAATCCAGAAAGAATATGTCGCAACGGCACTGATTCCAATTTATCCATACCACTTTTAGAACCTGCAAATATAGAGTAATCAAAAACATTTTAAAAGATACTTAATTGGTCCTTCGAACCGCTTACATTACCTTTAGAGAAACAGCAGAATAAACAAAGGTCTTTATCATGTACTCCTCGAATCGTGATAAAGGTAACGTCATGCCGAGAGTACCGGCTTCAGCTGCTAAGGCGTGAAGAGTCGAGAACCATGCCGCCTGAAATGTGAGACAATACAACGTGAAAATTTAGTGGTTGTTTTCCGGAAGCGAGACGATTTAGTCTTTGTAGTACTATCGTTTTTAAGAGTTATTCGTCTCATATAAGCACGATTTCCCGGTAGCGATGGATTAGTCTAGAATTCTAGATTGAACGGATCTAGAATATTAGTCTTTACACGGACGAAAACAACGGCATTATCAATTCTTATTGTAGAGTCAAGAGTGTATTGTTTTAGCTTGAAGTTAATTATTAATATTGTCTCTGTTATTTTGTGTTTATGCAATGTCCCTTTAATTATTGGAACTTCAGATAGGTACTTACAAAGTACATAGCATCAGCAATAGAGCTAGCCATCAGTGGCACCAGTGACACGTAGAGGCCGCCTCTACGCATGACGCTACGCCACTGCACCGCGGCGTATAGAGCCAGCAGCGCGGCTAGTACTCCGCCCCATATCTACAAATTATATATAAAGATATAAAGATGCCCATAAGGCTACAAGTGCCGAAAGTTAAGCAATAAGAATAGAGTAATTAAGTGTAGGGGGCTCGTAGGCCAGTTGCGAGTACACGTTGAAAACGATCGTATAAGTTAAGAAACGTTGGGCGAGGTCAGGACCTGTATGGGTGACCGCTAGTGACACTTTCATCTGAGCCCCTTCGTGCCTCGGAAAGCACGTTAAGCAGTTGGTCCGGTTGTTGTCACTTGACAGCAGTCGTTAGGCCACGTCAAAGGCCTACGGGCGGGCTAATTAACTTTGACAAATAGGTTTGGTCATTACCACACGAGAATAGAGCAGTTAACAAGTAACGAGAATTAAATGGTCAAGATAAATTATGTTCAAAATTTAAATAGCTACAAGCATTTGAAAATCAGCAATTATGTTGTAAGTTATGAAGTCACACACATCTTACTATCAGTGTACAAACCAAAGGTACGAACTCTATACTAAGTTCGTATTGCCTAAAATGTATTTTTGTAGCTCACCTAGCGGCTGGTAGCGAAAATAAAATCTCGCCATTCGCAAGAATATACTTTAGCAATTGATAAATTAATTTCAGAAGGCTGACATGTAAAAGTATTTGCAATAAATGAACTGAGTCCTACCTCTAAACCGCGAAGGACTCCAGCGCTGGGCATCTCATTCTCCACCTTCAAGGTCAAGGTGACAGCTTGAGTGCCAAGAGACTTGGTGGCGTATTGTGTTTCAACATCAATGCGTAGCCGTAACGAACTGGATTTGTATTTGTCGCGTTGGACCCTAAAATTATGAATAAGTAAGCCCCACTCGTACTAAGACATAATCCGATTGTTAGTAATTGAAATTCTAGGGCGACTTGCGCAAGGTTTTGATAGAATTTCTGGTTAAAATCAATAGCTAAATTCTGTTTGACGACGATTGATATAAGTACTTAGTACAAATATCATTAAAAAAATTCGCATTTTGACAATAAATGTGTTTCTGTCGCGACCCTCAAATATACTAAACCTAAATATGCTACGGCGCGGAGGAGTGAGTGCTTAGCTACGATTACATTTTATGTGTGCCACTTAAACGGAGAAACATTTTCGTCACGACCTGCATTCGAACCAAGGACCTCGGACCTGGAATAGAGCGCGTGCCACGAAATGGCGAGGTTCAAAAAAAATTAAATGAAAAGTAAAATTTAAAAAAAATTGGCTTTCAGTGTAATCATTTATTAAAACGGATGGCAAGTCATCAATCTACGCAAAACCACTGCAATCTCAGTCGTATTAGCACAAGCGTTCCAAATGTGCTGTCGACAAAAAACGTAAGATATAGGTAAGTAAGTAAATAACTTACTGTAAACGTATCAAAAGTGTTTTCAGATAGACCGTGTTGGAAGAGTTAGTGGTTGTAGATAGATATTTGTCCAGTAGAAAATATCGCCTGAATTTTGTAGTAGACCACGTTCCTTTCTGAAACAAACCTTACGTTAGGAAAGTTCATTAAAGTTCGAGAACTTTAATGAAAGAACAATTTACTCTAAACTTTCTTAGTGAACACATTAGTTACTTACTTTCTATCTAACAGCAGTTAGATAGAAAGTAAGTAACTAAAGAAAGATGGCGGTTTAAAAAATAATACATTATTTATTGAATTAATTCAAGGGCGTATCTTTCCAATAAGGTAGATTATCTTTCATTATACTTATATTACTCTTTGTTATTATAGGTGTAGGTAAAGTATATATCCACACTCGATGCTAGATTTATCTCGAATCGGCAATCTGAGTCTATCAGAATCAAATCTTTATAATGTAATAATTATATACGCTAAGCTTTACAATTTTTACATTATTCCACATTAGATTAGATGAGTCTTAAATACCTAAACAAAGTAAGAATTATATCTATCTAAATTAAAACTAACCATGTCTAAAAAATACAAATAAGTACCTAATAATACAAATAAACTGTAACTTAAATTAAAGTTAGCGACTGTAGAGTGGAGCATAAAGTGAAAGCTTTTCTAAAGCAATGGAAAAGAAATAAATTCGTAAGTACGCTAAAAAAACACTTATTTACCTGCGCATAATAACCATTGGGTTTTCGAACAGTCACTGGGAGCGGTTTCAATTCCCCATCGAGATACAGAAACGGCGCAAAGCTGTCGTATAGATACGAAGAATCCAATTTTGAGATGTTCATTAGACAGTCGCTTCTGAAAAATGTATTTTGTTTACGAAATCTTACATTATTTATAGATATAAACAATTGCTGATGCAAACAAACATTTTATTGTATAAGAAAGTAGGTATCTAATTAGGAAGTTTCAGAGCTTGGAAAATTCCTTATATGTAAAATGACTTTTTCAGGATTCCGCGTTTTCTTCATTTCTATGTAAGTACTCACATAAATTTTATCTTTTTTATTGAAATAAACTTACATAGAATCGTTCCCAACTTTCAATTTGATCGGCAAGTGGCATGAAAAAGTGTTCTCCGTAGTATCTTGTAGAATTCTAAGGCCACCGGACGAAGTGTGGACCGCTACGACAATTTTTATTTGCTTCTAGAAAAATACAATAATTACGGTAACTTTTATATGAGAACGCGGTCCAGTGATTCCTAAACTCAACTTTAGTTCGATAAAATTGCAAAAAAAATCACAAATTATTTAGGTATGTCTAATTCCTAGCCAATACCCGAATATTCATACGCCGAATTCTCTACCCAAAGGTTGTCTGGAAGAGATCGCTTCGAGCGATAAGACCGCCAATTGTAATACTAACTGTATTAGCCTATTTCTTTTGTGTAATACTTTTTTATTTTTTTGCAATAAAGAATATTTATCTTATCTTAATACCCATTCGTTATACAAAAAAAAATTGATTCTGTAATCTTTAATGTACTTACATAAGATAATTAATCAAATTATATGTACATAATATAAGGTGTGTCTAAGGGCTCAAACAGACGAGCGACAGTGCGTCGCGCGACACCTTTCACGGAGGGATGTAAGCCCTCCGCGACCCTCTGCGACACCTCGCGTCACTCCGCGACGCAAAAGCGTCGCGCGACATTTGGCAACCCTCCGCGAAAGGTGTCGCGAGCTATCGCGCGACGTCGCGCGACGCACTGTCGCTCGTCTGTCTGAGCCCTAACTCTCTGTTAGATTCTCTATTATCAGCTCTAAAATCTTGAACACGAGTCCTTTGAACATGAAATTCTCCAATTTAAAAGTTTGCCAAACAACGTCTCACCCAGATACCTACTCTATAAGTACACGTAACCTACCCATTATATCTTTACAAACCATTCCACGTTTCAAAGTGACTTCGCCGGGATTCTTGTCGCTCGTAGTCGATTCTATTGTCAGACGCGGAAGCCCTGCAAATACCAATAAAAGCCTTTGTCTAATGAACTTTGACGAGTTAATTAATGGAAAATATTAGATTTTGCTTGTATTGTGTAGCTATTTGGACTATCGGATTGCTAATTAATCTAATATTACGGTACGAAGCGGACAATGAACCTCACTGTCAGACGAACACTGTTACGTAGTTCTTTGATGACCTTCTGTGCTAGAGGATCTGGGTTCGATTCCCAATCCGGACGGAAAGTGCGTGTAAGCTAAGTATCGGTAAGGTATTAACTACTTTTACCGAGTCTTTTAGGGTGGGTATATTTATTTATTAACGACAAAATATTTAACTAAAGACAGTAAAATGTACTTGAAAAAAAATATATAAATTAAAAATCTGTCTCAGGTCAGCGACCGCGGGGAGTGTCCCCAGAAGGCTGGCTGCATTGCCTCGCTGGATTGCGAGGCTAATACGTTGCGCGAGGTACGCGCGAGCCCTCTAGTCTTTTAGTCGAGTTGTGATTGTTTCTGTTCTGTCTCAGGAACGGAGAATCCTAGTTTGGGGCATTACTTATAGCATGTTATATCTGAACATGTCGTTTTTGATGATTGTTTTGACAAACAAAATAACAAGTAAAAATGTATAGAACTCTGTGACCAGAGTGCTAAACATTTTTACTTTGTTTGCAATCGTGGCTTGGAGAAATAGTCATTATTTCTCTGAGGTGGACTCTTTAAACTTTAAATTACTAGAAATTCATATACGAGTAATCTCCGCTATCTCTGAGGTCTTATCTATATCAATGTTTTTAAATTTTTGCATGATTTTGATGGATCCTCAAATACCGATCCTCATATTGCAAATAAATTTATTCCATTTCACAATAATTGTAGCTGCAAATCTGATACCTTTTGGTGTGTTACCCTTGGGCTGCAGCCAGAGTCTGCAGGGCCCGGCCAGGTCGGCCGAGTAGAAGTTCCTGACACATTCATTGGCCAGGGTGCGACAGGCTCGCACGTCATTTTGCTGAAACGAGTTGACATTGCTCAGAAGATCAGCTAACTGAAGTGGAGTGGGCTGGCCACATCTATCGTAGCACCGATAACCGATGCGGTAGTCGAGTTCTCGAATGGAGGACATATAGTGTGGAACGCTCCAACCATATGGAGGTTGGTAGGGACCTGCGCAAGGTGGTTGGTAGGGACTGGATGTAAAAAGTAGGGCATTGGGAAAGGCCTGCGTAGTTAGAAGAAGAATAAATTTTTGGTGTTTTATTTTTAAAGTCAAAGTCAATTTTTTTTATTGCCAGTAAGAACGTTGTGTACATTTTTGCACGTCAACATATTATTGAATTTACATTTACACCACTTTGCAAGGAAAAGGTGCCAACGCTGAAGAGAAAAAGTGGCAAAAACCTTTATTTAAGTTAAGTGAATTGAATTAATTTAATTTAATGTAATGTCTGTTGGCACTTATATGCGGTTTATATTTGTCGGATCAGCGAAGCTTCAAAATATCCAGTTTTCTATATTTATAAGAAATACGAAATCAAAAATTAGAAATATGGACTCAATAAGTAAAATCTTGTCGCATGTCCACTTACCACACACAAGAACTCGTGTTTGACAATATCGAGGAGTGCAAAAGGATGCAGTTTGGTCTCTTGGTGTTTCGGCCGATCGTTGACGAAGCGCTTGGGCACGCACTTGCCTCGGACAACGACCTCGCTCCGTGCGCACGCGCAGCCTTCGCACCGCACACACGCGTTGTTCTCAGCTCTGTAGCCTGTGGCACACTTCACGCAGAGGACCTCTTTAGTTGGCGAGCCGTCGAGGTTTTGTGTCACTGAATGAATAGTGTTATAACTGGTTATAACATATTTGTTTGAAGAAGGAATACGGTGAAAAATACCGGGGTTAAATAGAGGAAATCTATGGAGCAAAATTCTTACGGGTTATGCTAACTCCCGGGTTATTTTATTGTGCAAGTGGGACTTAGTAATTTTGTTAATAAATAAATCTGACAAATGTTTTTTTCCAGAACAAGATGTATGCCATGCATGACAAAAATTCTAACATAAAGTTGCTCTGATACTAAAAGTGTATTATAGCGATTTTAACAATCGGTTTGTTTTTGACATAATCTCAACCCAAAAAATTTACCCGCGTATATTTTTTCTTCACTAACTAATTTGCGCAGGAGATATAAACAAACTAGAAAAGAATTCTCACTAGTTAAGTAAACTAAACAAGCGAGAAAACAATTCTTACTAGTTAAGTCAAATGAACTGGCCAACCAACTGAACTAGTGGGAATAGACATATTCAGAAAACGTATTTACCTAAGTACTTACTTTCATAAATATCATAATTAATACGTTACCTAAATATTTACCTACTTCTAAGTAACAGAGAGATTTAATAAAACTCGCTTGAGGCAAGTAACATACCTCCGAATTAGATTATACATATTTATTTTGACGTAAGTAAATAGTTAACCGAAACCATTTCTCAAACGCCGTAGGGCACGGATGGGCTCGACTTATCATTTCATTTAAGACATTGAGAAAGGGCCTCACCGGAGATGTAATCGTTAGGGCATTTTCTACAGGCTATTTTGCCCGCAGCGTTCTGACATTTCCGCGGCACACATGCTCGCCCGTCCGAAGACACCACCTCAGTGGCGTTGCATGGTCTGCATTTAGACAGTCCTGCTGGTACGCTGCGGTCTTCGCAGGTGCAACTGAATCCTGCAAATCCAATACGACTTTTTTTGAAGTTTCGAACTTCAAAACAGTTGATAACAGATAATGTTATTTTTCTTTATTGCAAAAATATACGTTACAAATTCATCAGAATCGCGATGTAGCTTAGGGTGACAGACAAAAATGTGCGTTTACATCTATTGAGGAGGTAGGCTCGCTGATTACTTTAGATATTGAATATAGCCTGACACACACACAGGCACCTAAACGCGGCCTGCGGCCAGTTGACGCATGCCCCGACCCATTTTCCCCCGTCGTTAAGGTCCAGTAGACAGCGATCAGAGGCCTAGATCGCAGATCGCTACCATGGACGTTAACGCTTGCAGATCGCGACTGTGTGGAAAGACTTATATTATGTAAATAAACTAGTTATGTAAATAGACTCTTTTCTAGGGCCAGGGACGCAACTGACATTATAAAAAGGAACAATATATTTAAAATTTAAAAATAAATTTAAAATTATAAAATGGCCAGTCGCTAACAACATCTAAGTTGAGTTGACGGAAAAAAAAGGTATAGAATAGACGGCGTGAATTAGAGGTGTTCATTTTTAGTTTAGTTGAAAATTGCCAACGTTTGGCCCCCTCAGTGACCGTTGCATTTGGCTTTATGATTACATTTATGGCGGTTACGATAGTATTTACATCTATTATCTTTTGATCAAACATAAGTACCTTTTATCCCGTATACAATTTTAATATTCTCGATAGCTACAGAAACCTACCCACTACATTTACAGTAGATTTTCTTTGAAATATTATTTCACCAACAGCGAGAATAACCTTTGGAGTGAAGGCCAAGATATCTAACCTTTGTCAAACTTTTAAGGCGTTTTCATTGTTTCTCTGAGATTAACAGATTATCGGGAAAACTTGGCGAAATATTTTTATCTCATAATAATAAGTAGGTAGGTACGTCTCTACTTATTTACGAGATTAGGATACGTAACAGTCGAAAAATCATTCAAAAATTGTTTAGTTCGTACAGTCGAAGACAGAGATAAGTATACAGGGGGCCTCAATAAGGTTGAGATTTTCTCAAAAATACTGTACCGAATTTAATAAATATTTTACAGTTACATAGTTTTAACTGTTATCTATCAAACCGTGAAATAATTTTTGCAATAGATCAAGTAGTATTTGAGAAAATTTCAACCCTAAAAACTCTCCTGTACACCTTTATCTGTGTTCCACCGTACATATCTAATAGGTTATAATGGGTACACATTGTGGAGCTCGTCTCTTGAACGAATTAGCTCGCATGGAGCCCTAACTCGATTCAATGACGATGATGTTTTATGCTCTACTGAACTACCTATATCTACGCTTATTGAAATACTTAGACCCATAGCGATAAATGTGACTTAAATTTAGGCGACTTTCTGTCCCACCCGGATTAAGGATTTTCGCTGGACGTCGCCAATCAAAATGCAGCATCTGTCATATATCCTTCGTTAAGGCAGTTTTCTCGCTACCAGTCATTAGAGTTCAAATTCTTTATTGCATTCCGTAAGTTATTGAATTGATGTTAGTATATATAACATTACGGACCCTGTTGGGCACACAATTAGGAGAGAGGAAGGCTAATCATAGTATTATTACTTGTCATTCATTGTCTTTTATTGCATTTCTTTGTCAATCTAGTTACGCGCATACACTTAATTAAACCTAGAACTATAGTTTATACACCATACTTACCATCAGGAGACGTAACCATGGAAACATTGGCTGGACACTGCTGGCATTCCATCAAACCGGGCTCATAATATTGTCCTGGTTTACAATTACCAAGTAAATCGAACCCATTTACACTAATAATAAGAAAATAGAAGACAATTGTTTTGGGAAGACTATCCTTTGTTTTGACTTTTAGTAATTCAACACCGATCATGTTTTATTAGCTTCTTAACTATTGAATTACTTTGTAAGGCTTGTAAGTAATATTGACAAACAAATTATGTTATTTCCCGTGATCTATAGTGGCACTTACAACAGATAAATTGCCGCTAATCGCCATAAACGCTCCCCTTATTCCCATAGCGATGACGTCACACGGACATTTACGTAATATGATATTCACGAAATGTTTAATAACGGCGATATGGTCAAACAAAGGTGCAGAGATTACGAAACGATCACTTTTAACTTATGATACACACTGTTTTGTTTTGTTTGCATAGTTTGTTTTATGCGTTGCTAGGCAACGTTGTATTGGTGGGGGAACTCACTCGCCGAGGGTGTTAAGGACTTTCGTTCATCATAGAGATAAATAAGTATAAGTATAGATATTATAAATGCTGATCGATTCAATTATCATCTTATATATTGATTACTTATGTTTTATTTACCTGCAGCAAAACTTTAAAACTTAATAATGACCTTCTACAAGCATGGAACATATTTGTAATTTGTAAGAAATCATCACAATAAATCCGCAATAGAAGTTCCGTGTCTTAAGTAAAAATATTGTAAAATGTACCTAATATGAGAAATCTAGCTATATTCCGCAAGAACGAGTAAAAGAGCACACCATGTATAATCGAAGTTCACAAATATAGTAACCATAAAACAAACCTACAACTCATATAGGTATAATCTCTGCAAAATTCAGCGCACAATGCGAATTTTAAAAGCTTTGATCACGGCTCTACATTTCTGTCGCGAGTCCTTTGTTTATTTGTTTGATAAATTACTATGGTAGAAGCCATTCGTTTTCATCGCTTTGTCTAGGTTGATATGCTGTCGGCTGTACATTAACAAATAATCATTAAAATCGGAAAACCGTTAAGAAAATGTTTTGTTCTGCAGAAGCAATTGAAAGTTACGGTCCATTTTGCACCATGGCTCTTCTTATTTATCTCACTTTAATATTTTGTCTTAAAAATACTATCGCAAACGTAATAATACCTATAAACAGGAATTCGTCAGAAAATAACGTAATAAATTGTGCAATTCAAATATCAAATAACAATTTCAATCTTCGGAAATTAACTGTTGTATTATCAAGAGATATCGAACCAAGCATCATTAACGGATTCTTAGAAGCCTACAAAGGAACAGTTACAGTGGAAACTAAAAGAGATGGGACTTCAATAGGACAAATCGTGGTTATTTTGGACTCTTATAAGTCATTCTTGAAGGTATTAGGGAAACTGAAGCCTGATCTTAAAGGAAAAGCACTTCTAAGCAGCGGAGCGAAATATTTGATACTTCTTCTAACAAATTCGCTGAAAATGGAACGCATTACAAAACTGTTATGGAGTTACCATGCTACAAACGCTGTAATTGTCGCAACTGATAAGAAGAATCAAGTTAATATCTACACTTACTTTCCTTACAAGAATCATTTAGATTGCCAAAATACTGAGCCGAAGATTATTGGAGTTTGGAAAGAAGTTGCACCTACAAAAGACATGTATCCGGATAAAATGGCAAACATGCACGGATGTCCTCTGTATATATCTACGAACAAACTTTACCATCAGGCCACAGAGCAGAAGATCCCTTTACAGATAATGAAGAAGACAATGATCAGATTACTCAGAGACGTAATGGATTTTACGCCAATCATATCTACGAGAGATTACGTTAGTATTGACTCGGATAGAGCCAAGAACTGGTCAGATTCTCTAAACGACGTCATAAGTGGCCTTGCTAATATTTCAACCTGCAGCATTCCTTTGGGAATAGACAGGTTGGGATTATTAGATTATTCTGTACCATATTTTAGAGTACGTTTAGCATGGCTTGCTCCTCCAATAACTAGTGGGCCAGTACTCTGGAGACTCTTATCTCCTTTAAATGGGTATTTGTGGCTCCTTCTTCTCTTAATCATATTCTTTGTCACATCACTGCCTTTTTTGTTAAAATTAAAAGCCGTGAAGAGGTTCTGTTATCGATATTTTAAAAACATCGATAAGTTACAAGGCGTTGCTATTAGGACATGGGGAGTTATGTTGGGACAACCAATTCGTGTGGCACCGAGACGGTTTAGAGATTTCTACGTAATTAGTTTGTGGATGTGGTTCACTTTTGTCGTCAGAAGCGCATACCAAAGCGTTCTCATTGGGGCACTGAAAACTGAAACCTTGGTTGGTGACTTTACAGAATTAAAGGAAACAATTGATAAAGGATACAGATTCGGAGGTCGAGCTGGTATCCTAGCTCATTTTGAACACGATCCATTGATAAGAGAACATTTTGAAATAATACTAGAGGATAAATTCGAACATATATTCCATGACGTGATAGAAGGCAATACGAGATTCGTTTTGGCTACTTCTTTGGAGTACGCGTGGGCGTATTGTCTGGCCCAAGGAAAGAAAGATGACGAGTGTGGACATTTATTGCCAGATTCTATAATGACAGTGCCTTTAGTTGTATGGATGAAGACGTATTCGCCGTTTATTAAGCCGCTGACAGTCTGGTTGCCGAGGTTGATAGAAAGCGGGTTGTTAGAGAGAAATTCAACCAAGAAGCCGCCGTGCTGTGTGGCAAAGACTACGGACCCAACTCCGCTGACTCGTCATCAAACATTGAGTTGTTTATTATGTCTAACACTCGGTTATACAATTTCCATCGGCGTGTTTCTTATGGAAATTATAAGATATAAAATGCGGAAGCAAAAGTGTAAAAACAACTTAATGGGTGTTAGGTAATGAAACAAATGGTATTGTCATAAAACTATAGTAATTTAATGATAAAATTGAAATTCGTTTTTCAATACAAGTTCATCTTGATATAAGTAATTGACATAAAATATATGGAAGCTGCTACTTTATGTTGAAATTCTACATCTATCTACGTCGCTATCTATGCTAGTAAAGATAGAAAGTTATTCTTTGGTCAACACTCATTAATCATTATAAAAATAGACATTGATTTAATTAAACATCTATATGATAGATAACAATTAAGTTACAGATGTTATACATAGGTTATTCTACATATATATATATAGGTTATTATAGGTTATTGTTATTATTGTAAGTATAATGAATTTACTTGGTACCTATTTTTATTTTGGCACTTTAGAAACTACGCCTTGTACTTAACTAGTAAAGCAAATAGAAATGTCTTTACGTAAAAAATAATATTACTTGTATACTGTATTTTTAGAAAAATTATCTAAATACATAAAAACTAACTATATAACAAAAAAAAGCTATTAAAGAAAACGTAGATCACGAAAATGTTTCTATAAAGCTACTTACACACGGAAATAAAAACAATAAAACATTTATGGGATGTATTTCTAATAACCAACCAACTACATTATTTCGTAATTACATAAAAATGTTATACTTCAGGTATTTTTGCCGTAAAAGTTATCATTTCTCCTGTCATTCATTTCTATCTAGTTTCTGTACTATCCCTTCATCAACACTATCATCATATCAAGCTGCTAAAGTCGGCGGTTCCACCACTAAATACGGAGTGTGCAAAGATATGGCCGGCTGCGGGAGAGCTGGGAACAGTATCGGGTACTGTGGTGGTGGCTGCGGACCCTGAGCGAGCAGCCTAGCCTCAGGCTCCGAGCAGTGGAGGAGCCAGTGGGTCAGCATCAGGCCTCGACCCTTGAGCTCCACGTCCCCTCGGCGCTCCACTACGAATGTTCCCCATTGGTCGAGCAATTTTTTCGTGCTCTCGCTGAGGTGGATTCGCAACGCTGAAAACACGAACTTTTACAGTGGCATGTCGCTTAGAAGGATATTTTTGCCTTAAAAATCCTGTCATTAACTTACGTTGCCCAGTAGATTCCATCCGACTAGCTGTGTTGACAGTGTCCCCAAAAAGACAGTAATGGGGCATCTTGACTCCTACCACTCCCGCGCAAACCGGACCCGAATGTACTCCTACCCGAACCTGCAATTTAAAAAGTAAATTATATATTCCAAAAGCACCTTCAGTTTTAAGTACTATGTTTCTAGTAATACCTCCAACCGATGAGCAGGTCGGTGCCTAACTACGAATCCGCGAACGGCCTCTACCACTGCCAGAGCCATTAGGCAGATCTCTCTGGCGTGTAGGTCGCCATTCCTTTCCGGCAATCCAGATACCACCATGTATGCGTCGCCTATTGTTTCCACCTGGTAACCAAGTATTGTGTAAGTACATGTATTTTAAATTAGGTATGCTCTTTTTAAATATTTATCTTCATTGGCCAGATTCATTCCACCAGACTACAATTAGTTAGGCATCTCTCACTTATCATAACATGATTTCCAGCATCAGTAAATGTTATCTTCAGCATTCAAAAGGAACCATAATGCCAGCTAGATGATGAGGAAATACTCAGTTTTTGAAATATTACCTTATAGACATCATAAAATCCAATAATCCTATCAAATGTACTGTACAAATCGTTTAATAAATCCACAACTTGTATCGGCGTAGACGCAGCGCAGAGTTCGGTAAAGCCGACTATATCACTGAAGTAGACCGTAACGCATTCAAATCCCTCTGGTTGAACCATCTCTCCTGCCATCAACTGCTGGGCTACTGGCCTGGGTAAAGAAAACTTCAATAAATATCTCTGGAAACAAATATTTATTTTTATCTCATACGGAACCAAGCAATACTCAAGCTTATACCTTGGCAGAACCTGGTAGAGCAATTCTTCTGATCGTCTTTTCTCCAACGACAATTGTTCAGTTTTCTCCTCAACTAAAGACTCGAGATTGTTGGCGTATTGTTCCATTCGTCGAAGAAGATCGTCCATTAAGTTGTCACAGTAACCCCTGAAAAAATGTTGTTTTCACCCAAAATTGCTGACAAATGTTGAAATGGTCAAATAATTATTAGGGAGAGCATATTTATATCTCCTATTCCTGACTAAGAAACTAACTCGCTGTACTAACTAAGTGGTGTATTCTTTGATTTAATTAGATTATGCCCTTAATTTATTAATTAAAGAATAAAATACTTGATGTAGGTAGCATTGATGGCATCAAAAGAGGGTCTGTCATCCGGAGCCTCGGACCAACAGCGAGCAGCCAGTTCGAGCAGTTCCGCCGCCGCGCCCGCACCTGCGCCCGCGCCGACGTCGGTCACACACACCACCGGCCGGAATGGAGGGGACTCGCGGGCACATACTCGCGATACTATTTCTATTAGAGGATTGAATTAATTAGATCACGTTAAATCTAGTCCATATTTGAGAGGTCGGGCAATTTTTCAAACCAACGTTATTTGACGTGAAATAATAGCCGATTGTTTTTAAATAAATGAATCAATCAATACGGATCCCAGTCATGAAATTTAATTTTAATAACAAATTCTGAATTTCGGGACAAAGAACTAAATTCAGATTTTGACAGTTTTTTGGGTGGGTGTATTGCGAGCATTGTACCAAAGTAAGTTGTCGAAATATCATGCCAGGGTGGTAGGTATTTGAAATGCACTACGTATGAGATACACCTAAGTGCTTCCTTGTGGTATCAGATAGCCGCCGAACAAAATATTATTAATATTAGCGCCGAAAAGATTTCTGTCCGACAGATTTCTATGTGTTCTCCTACATTGATGATATTTTTGTTACAACATCTCGTAATTAAAGAAACAGTATGGATTAAACATCATATTTTCATTTCAATAGCATTAAATTAACATAGAAATCTTACACTAAAACTAACCTTTGTTGGTCATAGAAGGAGTGAAATGCTGGAATGGTCCAGCGCGCAACACAATCTCTTCCAGAATAATGCCGAAACTGTACACGTCTCCTTTGAGTGATGCCACGGCTCCGGGGTACATACTGCCGGTCAGTAACTCGGGCGCGGTCCAGAGCAACTCTGAAAACAAATGGCCATGACTGGCTATTGTTTCAGGCGTGCGAACCGGTGGAGTTTGAAAACATTCGGATTCGTTTAAATCAAAAGTTTTGCAAATGGTAGGGTCAGACAGATTTCAACGCATATTTTGTATCTCGCCAAACTCGACATATCTATGGGGTTGGTACGTTTATCATCATACAGCTTACCGATGCTCTATTTGCATGAAAGTACCTATACATACATATATTAATTTTCTAGTTCGATTAGGTAGGACTAATATGTAGGATTTTGTATTGCTTCAGTAGGTACTTTTCAGCAAGTCTTATAATTAGTAAAGTCTGCTGAAATAATAGCCATGCCCTTTACCTAAAGTTGTATGTAATAATATGCATTAATTTGGCCGGTTCGACTTTAGTAGCCAGCTATCTTGCGTTTACTGTACTATAAAACAAACAACATAGCTGAAATATAGAGATTTAATTACTGTAATAGTAAGTGTCATCCTTGATCAAATCTGTAGGAGTACACAGAGTGTTGAGCCCGTAGTCAGAGATCTTGAGAACGAAGCGTCCATCGATGAGGCAGTTCGAGGAACGTAGCTTGCCGTGAGCACCCAGCCCGCCATGTAAGTAACACATGCCCTGAAATACGAAAATGGACTGTAAATTCACAACACGATGTCGCTATATAGAATACAAATTAAATGTTTGTGTGTGAGCTTAGGACGCTAATATAATAAATTTCCCAATAAAAACCAGAGGCAGATTGAAGACTTGCCTTGAATGAGAAATGTACTTGGCATAAAGTAGATATAACTACCAATACGAGTAAATAAGAGTTCCGACTAATAGTACCTCAGAGAAATAATGACGGGAGTACGCAAGCGCTGGCGTTCCCCTCTGCCGAGGTACATGCACGAATCGTTCATCGCCGTTTATAAAAACTAGTTGCTGCGACCGGCCGTCATTTTGCTTCCGTACGTATCGCTGAACACAGCTCCCGAAAATGGTTAATTGTGCAGTGGTTTCATGTAAAAGGCGATCAGAAACATCAAATTTTAGAAAAGACGGTGTTTTTGATCATTTATTAGCAATTTAATTAGGAATTTATGCTACTAAAACATCATAAAACTCATTTTGTTTTTCAAGTCTAAACGCCGAAAATCTCTTGGTACGAGGATACAAAATCTCTTGGTACGAGGTTGCTTAAGAGTAGTGATGGGCAACATGCAAACCAATAAATGAACGAATGAAGTGAATGAAATGAATGAAGTTTAACTTGAAGTAAAAAATATACATTTTCCCTATACTTATTACTGTTTCATTGCAATGAAACGTTCATTACTATTAGTACCTAAACGGCAGTTCTTTTTGGGGCAACTACTGATGTGGATTGTTGCGGATGGATCAGGCAAATGGAAACTCGGATGAATCGAAATACTATAATAATTAAAATTACAATGAAAAACTGTCTCTATTTCTACACACTGACAACTACCTAACTTTATAAAATAAACAAGTGGGTTTTTTTCTATGCCCGCGGAACCAACCAGTCGACAACACGTATGGTATAGGCAGTGCTTCCAGATGCATCTACTGTAATTTTGACTGTTTTACTGTATACTGTAATGATAAAAATACAGTACATGGGTCTACTGTAATTTTTATTTAGGTCATTGTAACTTATTTTGCCTAATTTATGCCCAAAAAGACTTGATTTCTGCAAAAATGTACGAAAACACGAACAAATTATTAATTATTTCCTCGCCTCACTCTTTCTCTCTCCAATTGGGTCGTAGTTCATGTGATTTTTTTTTAAATTCCGTTTTTTTTTCTTCAAAATTATCAAGGGGTAAAGTAGTACATAATGTTTTCTTTCTTTATATACCTTATCCAACGTCTAAAGTACTGTAATTTCATTGTAATATTATTTGGAAATGTACTGTATTTTTTTTTAGTCAATCGAAAGGTCACACCGTGACCATTCAAGGATTATGGATTTATATATTTATGTAGGCTGGATTAGCATATGGATACTTTGTGTTCCGGAAAAAAGTATAGTTCCCTAGGAAAAATGTACTTTGAATAGAACATCTATAACCGAAATTCACGTAGGCAAAGCCGCGAGAAAAGCTAGTACAAACTATTTAAAAGACCAAAAATAATAATCTATAATCAAACTTGGTATATCAATTTCATTCGTTCCTTCACCATTCAATTCAATCGTTCTTTGTACATAGCACATCACTAATTTTTCGTTTGTGGTTGTCGTAAACATTAGTGTAATTACGACGAAATGTTTATTTGTGTGCGTGTTTTATCTTTGTGTGACGATATTATTTTCGTGTGCGTTCATATGGACGTGGCAAATTTTGTTGCGAGTGTGCAGCAATGTGCAGATGTGTGCTGTACGTGTTTACCTCACCTCCCCCAAAAAGTGGCAGAAAAATATGTACGGCTAAAGATAGGTAAGGCAACTCCCGTCCTTATTTCTCTGAGAATAGTACGGTGAGTTTTCAAGGCTACTAGAATAGAATTAAAGCCTATTGAAAATCATATATGACCCTTAACGTTTTGTAACCTAGCGACTCACGGGAGCCAAGGCCAACATAAAATAACTGACCCCTAGTCAAAGTGACATGACTACTAGTCATGTTTTATCGAATATTCATATTAATTGACATGTACTGCATTATTTATGTGACAGACTCGGTAAACTAGAAAACACCCGCGCTACTGGATGTCGGGATTTAAGGGAGGTTACGCCAATGCTATATCAACCTATAGGTACAAATCGATAAGCGAAAGTGGCATGTCTGAATAAGGATTCCCACCGTTTATACCCAACCAATTAATTATTGCCTTGTTGCACTCCCCAGCCTCACAACTCACGTCACGCGATCGTAATAATTTATCGCGCAGAATTAGTATTTGGGGAACTATTCTTATACCTTGTAACATAGTAAGGTTTATATTACTCTCCTGGGATCGCGAAGGGCCAATCCGCTCTACAGAAAGGTTGAGCACTAGAAAACCAGACTGTTTTAGTATTTGTTCTTTGGGGTTTAATAAAATATTATTCTCAAGATGACTATATATCTACTGATATTCTTATCAACTGAGAGTTTAAAAATACTTCGACACTTTTCTTTCTTTTCGACCCGCATTTCGTAACCAGTTGCGAATGACAAAATTCGTACGTAACCGGTTTCTAAGGAAGATCAATTTTTCTTTACTCGAAACCAGCCCTCGCTCTAAGTATTGTGGGCACGTCTAATTTAGCTTTGGAAGTAAAAAAACTCAGGACTGAATTTTTAATTGAATCAAAAAATTATTGTCTAGTCTTGGTCTCCGAAAAGACTCTATTCTTGACGATATTGGAGAACAACATCTATCCTTGGTCAAGTGGTTTTTGAGAACAGCTCGACCATAATGACCCACCTAATTTACTCTAAGTTCCTACATCACCTGCACAATATCGTGGACCAGCGACGTCCTGAAGTTCCAGTCCAGTTGCAACTCCTCGTTGGCAAGTACGTCCTTGAGCGATCCTTTGGGGCAGTACTCGGTGAGCACGAACACCAGCGGGCAGTCGACGCACGCGCCGATGAAACGAGCAGTGTTCTCGTGAGATACATTGCGAGCCTTTGGAAACCAATAAAATCAGCATACATATTGAGTTATACAAGATAGAAGGTAAAAACTGAAAAAAACCTTATATGATACTGATGTACAGGAAAAATTTAGTCTTCAAACAAATTGCAAAGTTGCTCAATTATTAATGCATATGGCTAAGGACTCTTTGTAATTAAAACTGAATTTTGCATGGCGAAAATCCATGGCTTAAAGCGCAGTCTAACTTTGATAGCTAACGATCTTTTACTTTTACCAGAAATACCGGGTATCTTTTGACATACACCTGTAATAAATATAGAAGAAGTTACTCGTATAATATACGGAATATGGAAACTAAGCCACAGCAATCCGCATTTAACATCAAATTAAGTATCAATGCATACTAATTAGAAACACGTTGCAGAACTGCATGTTACACACGACTATATACCTACTTGTATACATATGTTCATGTATTCAACTGCAAGCGCTGGCTCTGACCCAAATTAACTTCGTAAGTGCCTCCCTTACGAATAGAATTGTTCGACAATACAGAGTAAATTGGGTGTGAGAGTGTGACACATACCTACATACACTGCATGTACGATCTAACACAAGCTACAGAAGTGTACGGGAGTTTTTAAGGTTGAGATCATCTCTAAAACTAATTTAACCTATTGCGAGAATTCTTTCACCAAAGGGCTGGTGGCGCTTACCTCGGCCAGCGTATAATCGCTTGTTATACAACGAGGTAACGTCGCCAGCCTTTTGGGCACTCTCCCGCAGGGCAGCGATTTGGCCCCAATTTTTTATTTATAAGTACTTATATTAATTTATTAATAATTTAGTACTACATATAATTTTTTAATGTTGGATAAAAGTTAAATCTGTAACTGCAAAAGAATTATAAAATTAGGTCCAGTAGTTTTTGAGAAAATCTCAACCTTATTGAGAACCAATGTAAGTATATATTTCTCTGTCTTCGTGTTTACACACATGGGTACTTATTTCATTTTTGTGCACTAAACTAAAATTATAGGCAGTATTTTTTGTCCATGAACGATACACCGATATTTGTCCTAGCATCGGTATGAATAGTTATATTTTGAAAAATTAACGATTTCAATTTCATCCTGTATAACTTCACTGGAATGGACGTCGGAAGAATCGACGAATAGACGTTTGAGAATTGGATCTAAACGTTCCCGTAATTGGACGTAGCGAACCGAGCCGGTTTAAATTCTATTCGGATACAGCCGGACAATAGTTACGTGACCCTGCCCCTTGGACAATAAATGAATACCCGGGTTAGTAATACTATTTCTAAAGAGTGCTGTAAATAGATCTCTTTTAGTGAAACAATTGCAGCGATTCCATCGATATTTTTTCCTTCATGATTTTTTGGTCTTACCAGATTTTCATAGTATTAAAATCTATTGATTAACCCTAATTAAAGTTAACGTTACTGGGAGTTCTACATGTCATTATTAGGTTAATGGCCTGGAAAAGAGCTTTATAACTTGGCATTGACTTAGATTCCAACACTTTTTATAGAAAATTTGCCAAAACCTTGGCCAAAATTTTCAACATTTATGTTTTTGGTGGTATTACCACAGCAGATAGGCAACTTTCCACCATTTCCGTTTTGCTGACCGTGCGATACCTACGATTACACGGCTAAAAAACTTTAAGTCTAAAACTGACCTGTTTAATTTCCCACAGCAGCTTCTTGTTAAGGTCCAGTTTCTTCCTGTGTATTTTCTTGACGGCCACCTTGTTTCCCTTGTAGAGGCCGATGGTGAAGGAGGACAGGTTCAGTGAGGGGGTGCTCCCCATGGCGGAGACCGCACCTGAGCTGCTGCGGGCACTCCAGCCGAGCGACAACTGGATAGATCACAGCGACATTAAAAATACATTTGACAATCTCCTAATGGTAAATAATGAAGGTAAATTTGAGGAGCTGAATAGGTGTCACAACAAAAATTGTATTAAAATATCGACAAACGACTTAGGTGACGACTCACCCGCAAAAATCTCGAGTGAAACGTTGTCCATTTAAAATTGTTAGGCGTCGCAGTGGTGTCGCTATCGGAAGAGTCGACACAGTGAATAGGTGTCTCATTCGATAGCGACAGCATATTCGGTCAAAATAAAAACACTACGCCAGCCAATTCGAATGGCATTGCCAACGTTTCACGCCAATATTGTGGCGTTTTCAGCGGTTTTTCTAAGATTCTGAATAAGTCGCTCCATCATAAAGAGTTGCTTTTCACAATCAGTGCGCGAGATTACTACGCTTCAACAACGACGATACAAGTAGATATTCAATGATTGTAGTTTTTTGGACCTTGAATGGATAGTATTTAAAGTCTTTCAACTTACCTGTTACCAAAAATTACGCTACAGTTACCTAAGTATGCCTAAGTAAACCACCCCGCTATCGATCGATCATTAAATAACGTCCTTTTAATACCTAAGGACGTCACAATCAAGCTCGCATTACATTTCCGGAAATTGTAGCAATTAATTAGAGAGTATATGGACAGTGCAATCCGTAATGTGACGCGGCCTAATTAATTTCCGATGCACGCCGATGGTCTTTATGTGACTTGTGACGTACCTACTTAGTTCAATTTTTATGCCAATTTTGATTTACTAAAAAACCTTAGCAATTTAATATTTATCATGAGTACAACATGCATGCATGCATGTGAACATTTTATGCATGTGAACTCATAATTAAGAACGAATAACACGGATGTGCCGTGCTGCGATAAACGCAATATGTTTAGTGGCACTAAGCAATGAATTGTAAATGTTATAATATATTGAAATAAATTTAAAAAAAAACCTATTTTCATTTGTCGAATGAATTCAACCCTGTACAATCTAATATCCATAAGCTAGAACCTTCCATGCCTCGTGGCGCACGTTAAGCAGCCGGTCCGGTTGCTGTTGGCAGCAGTCCTTAGGCCATGTCAGAGGCCTTGATAACTTTGACAATATATATCCTATCTGACAATAGGTTTGATCACTAAACCATAGGTACGAGAAGAGAAAGATTAAGAACCTGTGCACCATAATGCCCTTCACACACAGCCGCGACCTAGCTGCGATCAGTTGAAACGCATGCCCCGTCTCATTTTCTGAGCATTTTAACGTCCGGTAGGTAGCGATCTGAGGCCTGCGATCTACGTCCAGTAGGTAACGACGGCAGAAAATGAGGCGTTTGAACTGATCGCAGATCGCGACTAGGTCGCGGCTGTGTGTGTCAAGCTTAAAAGATCATATTTGGGATCAAACTTGTGACACTTTCCGACGCTCACACCCCTTTGGGCTTATAAAAAGTCGTTGTCAGATTACCTTAAGAACCTCGTTGATGCTGTGCAATGCAGGGCTTGCTCCGAGACCAGTACCGACTTCCACCAGCACTTCTTCGGGCCGAACACGCCAAGCCATGTTGTTCAGTTCGGCGTCTATGCGGGCTTGTCTACATAGAAGAGGACATAGAGCATTGGACTAATGTTTGTATTGCCTCGATCAACTCATATGAACATACTAAATAGAGATGCCTAAAACTGGAATCAGTTAGGTTGCATCTCCTTAGCGAAGAAAAACATGAAGAAATTATTTCAAAAAAAGAACAAACCTGACTGCAAAATATCCCCTTTTGATTAATTTTTTATACCCTATGACACTCCTCCCGTACCTAATCAAGACGAATCTAACGATACCTCATACACCAAAATCCATCAAGTCGTTTAGGCTACAGGATGGCAGGAAGGAAAGGACATACATACATACAAAAAATACCGAAAAACATTACCGTCCTTCTGGGGCAGTCGGGTAAAAATACTGATACATCGTGATACGTCCCTCGTCTCTCTTGATTTCAAAATGATTCTTCTTCTTCTTGGGGTTTTTATCCTATTGAACTAAGTTCTGAACCTTATAGAAGTGGTAAGTAGGACTGCAGTCGCACCAGTGGCTCAGGTTTTCAACCAGAGTGCTTAGCCAAGTGGCTTTAACTTTCGTTAACGCTAATAGATATTGACATTTGCTAGCAAATCTGCTAGCAAACATCCCAATGGAATCCCAACGGCCACCTTCTGGAACGTCTTCGATTTCCCCGGGTGAATATGACTGTGGATAACTATTTTATTTTTCAATTATCGTTAAGTTTTCGTAGTTGACCGCTAGAGTTTTTACGATATATTGAACTGTGAATACATATTAATGTATACTGCAGCCCAAATCAAGTGTCTCATTTTGTAAACAAATATGATCGTCTAATTACCTGTTGTGATGTAACACTGAAGAAACTGTTGGATCGAACCTGTTCATTATTGTATAAATAAAGTGATCCGAACTAATAATGTGAAAATAACTATGCAATAATCACAGACCAGCTGAAAATGTTAGGGTAGGGTAGTTTTTGATTACCAATTAAGACACTTGATTAGGGGTTAGGTTTACTTACTTGTAGGCTATACACGCAGCTGTCACCGCGATAGTAAGAAATATTGCCAAACCGATAAAGCAATAAATTATCACCGTTTGGGCCTCTGGCAGCGTCCAAACAGAAAATAATCTTATTTCATTAGGTAGTTACATACGTCACTCGCTGAAGAAAGTTGAATAAACTCCCTTATCGGTAAACAAACACTTGAAATCTTCCTTCAACTTAATTTCTTTAGGCAGAGGTTAAATAAATGTCTCAACTTAATAAATTACGCTGTCAGTTCTAACCTTTAAAAACAGTTCCGAGAATTTTATTTGTTTTGGTAAGTTTTACAAAGAGGCTCGCAACTTCTTTATTACTTTGATCAAACTATGTTTTCTTCAATATTTCTCGGTTGTAAATAAGTGTTGTTATTCATAAACCTCGTTAAACCTCAATTCCCTTAAATCGTGTTGCTATCCATATAACACTTCGTTAAAAAAGGGACAGGGTCTAAGTTAAACAATTTTTTTTTAAATCGAATTTGTTTAAGTTTAAGTCCATTTTGTTTAAATGTCTGATCTACTAAAATTACATTGTTTTAAAAGTACAAATTATGTTATTTAATTAAAAAGTGGAAGACAACTGACCCCTAATACAACACAGGGTAACCTAGTGTAAAGTCAGGGGTTCATAATTTAATGTACCTAATCTTTGAATATTTTATGAAACAGGTATTTTCATTTTATTTTATTTGCATTGAACAAGTGGTCCGTATATTGTCAGTACCTATCTACTTAGAGCACTTAGTATAAGTACGATTGTAAGCAAATTGTACTAAATGATATTACATTGGGTAATACCTACCTACTTAAAGGCGCGTATTTATAAACGTGATTTAAAGTTACGCCACCGTTTCTATCATAACCTTTGTAACGAAATGTGAAAGGGATAGCAACACGATTTAAGGGAACTGAGGTTTAACTAGGTTTATGAATAACAGCGAAAATATCTAATTTAATACCCAATAGACATATGGGAAGCTCCCCACCCCATATCAGCAAGAGCCTCTCTTGGCGTTCTCAGCCAACTAAGAGCTAAATCGGGCGACCGACAGTTGCATTTTTAGATACACCACCTTATCTGAAGATCCTGAAAAGTAAACCTATAGATACCTCGATTATCAGCCTTACCTCCTTGGCACATAGGGTCTGTGCCTAGGAACCCGCAGCGGGGGGTGTCTGGTGGAGGTCCCCGCTGCCCGCCCGGCCAATGGATAGCCTTACCAGCGACTGGCTTGTAACTGCTGTTTAGTCCGTAATAGAACGCCACTACCTGTATAGAGGTAACGTACAGTCGGTACAATAAGTAGTACAGTATAACACATAGAAAAGTGTACAGCCCGCTTGCCATTACCTCTTATAGCAGGATTACTTCAATAATACTTTGTTATTTCGTACCATGACGACTTTAAAGTAAGCTTATTGATGACGTCATGGTACGAAATAATAAAGTATTATTGAAGTAATCCTGCTATAAGAGGTAATGGTAAGGGGGCTAGCTAGAGAGTTTTTAAAGTTGAGATTATAGCAAAAAAATCTTTCACTGGTAGATAGATTTATTTATTTTATTTATTTATTTATTTCAAAATATACTTCACAGCATTACAGTATTAAAACTAAAGCACTGTGAATTTCATAACATTACATAGGTATATCAATCAATAAACAAACAAATACTATGTTTTATTCTCCCTGTCGACCCTCGGTGCTACATGATACAATCATAAACAATGCTACAAATCAACAAGGAAAATAAAACATAGCCAAAAAATATAATTACATTATATGCAATGTACACACTAACAAGAACAAATTGAATTAACGGAAGGTAGGTAAACTTAACAAATTCGTCATTCATCCATCTCCTCACATAACCTCATGCACTCTTTACACACACTCGACCATCGACTATCAAAAATATCGCATGCCGGGGCTGATGCGAGAAGCGAGTTAATATATCGCAGAGCACGAACCAGTGGCATGTTCCTGTGCGCCACTGTACGTGCGGACGGCACCGCCAGCAGGACATTGTCTCGCGCTCTAAAACTGTATTTGGGCACGCTGGGGACATACAGGCGCACCAGTCGCGCCACCAATTCAGGACAGTCTGAATCCCCACGCAAGATCTTACAAGTCGTAATCAACAGAACATTGTTACGCCTCACTTCCAGAGAGTTAAATCCCAACACCCCTAGCAGAAATTTGGTTGGGTACAGAAAGGGGTAGTACCCGAACATTTTCTTGTAAAAGAACCTTAGAAATGCTTTTTGGATTTTCTCTAGAAGCAAGGCGTAAGTGACTTCATACGGATTCCACACTAACGCGGCCGTCTCAAGCTTACTTCTAACTAATGCGGTGTAGACTAGTTTCATAGCCCTGGGATTATTAAACTCACGAATATTACGAATAACAAATCCCAATCGCCGATAGCAATTTGCAGCCAGCGTTCGCATATGTTCGTGAAAGTTGATGTGGGCGTCAAAGATGACACCCAGGTCCCTGACAGAATAAACGCGAGCTATGGAGTCTGCGCCCAGTTGATACTTGGCAATAGATAAAAGTATATGACTGTAAAATAATTATTAAATACGGTTCAGTCAATTTTGAGAAAATCTCAACGTTATTGAGGCCCCCTGTATACTTATTCCGTCTTTGTGTGTACAGTCTATAAAAAAAAATATTTTACTTTATTTATTTACCTCGAATTTACCGGTAACAGGATCCAAATCCAAAATCGCGTAGTCTGCATCCCTGTTTCCCATCGCATCGATACGGACGTGGCCAGTTATACCTGCAATATATTTAGCATCATGTAAGTAGTAAGTAGATAAGGGTTCCTCAATTCATATACTTCTGTATGATCAACTTTTCTTAGGTAGACCATTTTAGAATTTAAACTATGGTGAGCCATTACTACAAATTATTATATATAAACGGATATCACTCACTTATATTGTTGAAGTCGGCAATTAGACCGACAGTTTCGACCGATTTCGACGGCCTTTCTCAAGGTGAGCGCGCCACGCCCGCGTCGCCAGTGACGTCGTAGTGCGCGAAGAAACGTCACCGGCGACGCGAGCGTGGCGCGTTCACCTTGAGAAAAACCGTCGAAATCGGTCGGAACTGTCGGTCTAATTGCCGACTTCAACAATATAAGTGAATGATATCCATTTATATGTATAATAATAGGTAGACAATTTGTCCATCAAATCAAAATATAAAGTAACAATAAGTTTTTTTTAATGGAGCAAGAGTTTTTGAGAACTCCAGAAGAGTTTTCAAAAACTACACCTCTCTCTGTGTTGACCGTACGTTAAGAGTACTCCCTATGTCTGAGTCTGACCCTGGAAGTCCCTGTTCCACATCCTGGCTGTGATGTTCCGTCCGTCGCGTATGTCGCCGCCCTCCGTCAGCGTCTCATTGAGCGCCATGCCCAGCAGGTACATGCCGTCGTAGAACGCGCCGATGAAGAAGTTCACCTGGCAACGGAACCGTAACCTGAGCCAATGTAACCGCAACCTAAGCCAATGTAACCGCAACCTAAGCCAATGTAACCGCAACCTAAGCCAATGTAACCGCTATCTAAGCCAATGTAACCGCAATCTAAGCCAATGTAACCTCAATTAGACATTATACGTTCCAGGCATTATGCGTTTCAGGCATTTATGTTACCAAGGCGTTTTGCGTTTTAGACATAGCGCTCATGATGCAGTAACAGTTAGTATACCAAGACGTCTTGTTTTTTAGACTTTTGATTGTTGTACGCCACATTTAAAAAAAATACCGTTAGATAATAAAGAAAGGAATGGCGAGGTACCGTATTTTATAACGTATTTTCGCAACGAATTTTCCATCTAATTAAGTATTTTACATGAGATAAATCAATTTGTCACATAAAATATTTTCTTCACGAAAGGTTTTCTTCGCGAAAATGGATAAATCGCACTAAGATCAAAAGTTCGTGTAAATAACATTTTCTGTTTAAATAAAACACCTTATTTTAATATACAAATAAATATTAAGCAGACGGACCTTTCGTCACGATCTGCTTTAACCCGAGACGGCTGCACTCTACCTAAACCGAAGCCCAAAACATGTGTCTTATTTTGTAAACAAAAACTGCCCTACCTTACTAACATTGTAAGCTGTTCTGTGATTATGGCAAAGTTATTTTCACATTATTAGATCAGATCACTTTATTTTCACAATGTTGCACAGGTTCGATTCGATCAATCAGTTCATTGTTACATCACAACAGGTAATTAGACGATCATATTTGTTTAGAAAATAAGACACTTGTTTGGGCTGCGGTATACAAATAAACACGCTCTCAAACTTTGTCAAACCTCTTTTGTTTATTTTAATTAAAACAAATTACACCTGTAAGGTAGATGGAACAAGCGTACCAAAGATAGTACAATTTGTATGCAGACTGCATTACCCCCTGCCATCCCACATGCATAGTAAATGCCAAATAAATCTGCTCTATCTCGCACGAGCTCACCTTGGAAACAAATTGAACTTTGTGTCTCTATTTCTCTAACACAAATTGGATAAGACGAGTCGGAGCTCCGCTAACAAGGCTCTATTGTAGAGTGTATATAGCCTTGTTAGCTTGCACTATTACAAGGTGCTACGTAAATTACTTTAGACTTTAATGAGAATTATAGCTGGAAAGTAGAGTCTATAATATATCCATTTTCTGTGGTATACAGGGTGTAACGTAAAGGGTATATGAAGCCGAAGGGATGGTGTTCAGTATCGGTAACTAAACAACTTTTGTCCTACGACGTTTCGATTTTCGCGAATTTATTTTTGACTCTTCATACATTTTGTACCGGTCAGCTCATCGATTTGTACGAGACATTAATTTATTTTTATTTTTTGTTCGAAAAGTCGTAGAAAAAAAGTTGTTTAGTTACCGATACTGAACACCCGCCCTTCGACTTCATATACCCTTTCCGTTACACCATGTATAGCGTAGTATAAAAAATATCTACTCATTACTAATTCCAGTCAGCTATTTTCTGTAATTATACCTTAAGGGCGGTGAGATTCGCCACCTATGACGCCGTGGCCCACATTAGTGGCGAAAAGCGAGCGGCGGTAAGCCCTTTTCTGCAATAAATGAGGCAGATGGAATTACCTCGTCTCTAGGTAGACACCCTTATGAGAAACGGGCGTTATTTTATTTATGTATGTAATGCTTAACGTACACAAAATAAATACATGTTACATGACATGAAATTAAATGTAAAGCCGACAGCAGATCAAGAGTAATACTTTGGACTTTGGACCGACTTATTATCTGCGTCGTAAGAATTGAAATCGTACTGCAAGTGTTACCATTGATCTGCTGTTGTCCGCACATAAGGAGTGTTCTCTACCAAGCAAATCAGTGTGAAAAGAGATGAGATCTAGAGCAGGCAGAGCAAATGTACACAGAACTAATACTTTTTACCTGACTGCGCAAGAAGAAGGGTTATGTTTTTCGAGTGTATATATGTATATGTAATTCTGGCACGCCCTACAGCTTAAACGGCTTGATCGATTTTAACATGTGAGGTGTCGTTAGATTCGTCTTGATTGTATATGTGACATAGGCTATAAAATTTTAATCAAAGCGACTTAAATTTTTAGCAGTCGGGTATGTTGTTTAAATTTTTGATAATACAAAATGTCTATTTTGGTATAGAATTTTTAGGCGTGGAATTAAAAACCTACACGAACACACGATGGGAAAACCATACAAACCTCTTCGCCATCGGAGAAGCTATAGTTGTAGTGCTGTCTTGCTCTCAACTTGACGGTGTCAGCAAAGTCGTCGAACTTGTCCCCTGTGGGTAGCTTGAGCGAGACCCGCAGCAGAGCCTCGTAGGCTGCGCGTGCGGCGGTGTCGCGGTCGTCGCCCGTGGCCCAGCCGGTCTCGCCCCAGTAATCACCCTGGACATAGGTAACGAAGACAGATATACAGGCCTCTCAACCTTAAAAACTGTCATACGCCACCTTTCTATTTGAGACTGTATAACAGAACAAAACCATGTTCTACGACTTTTCGAATAAAAAATATTTATTGTCTTATACAAATCGATCAGCTAACCGCTACAAAAAGTATGAAATTTAAAAAAAAGTCGTAAAATAAATCAGTTTGTTCACAGTTTTCGATACAGAACACCTCCCTTTCTAATCTATCACTTACAATATTAAGCTAATATGCGTGCTAAAATAAGAATATTACAATAATTCAACAATTCAGTAAACCAAGGTATTTCGTTACAAAGTATTAGGAAAGGCGCGGACAATAAACATTTATTTATGGACACAATTGGACCTTTCCACTGTGGCCCAGATACAATCTCCGCAAATCTTATTTAGTGTTATTGTCACCCAACGTAGTGTGACACAGGACTTTATTGTTAGCGTATGAGGAGCACATACAAACTCACACGTTCGTAATACAAGTGTCTGTCTATACGATAATGTAGGTAGATAGGTAGTAGGGTTGTTCCGAGAGTTCTGATGATAAAAGGTTAGATTATACAGAGTGCTTGAAAAAAAGGTTTTGCCGTGACAAAAGATATTGCTATCCAACCCTATTAAATCTTACGCCAAGATTCAAACAGTATTGAGTGAGAGCCCGCTCTTACCAAATGGCGTCGCCAAGGTGCTATTTATATCAACATCGTCATCGTCTAGCGACGCCCTTAGCCACATCTAACCTGGAATATCTCCACGTCCAGGAATGCCCAGTCGCCGCGCGTCATGCCAAGCGCGTGCGCCGCCAACAGGAACTCACGCACGAGAGGGCCGCGGACACTCAGGATTACCACTGCGCAAACAATAAAGATGCATTTTGGTCAAAGCATACATCATCTTCCATTCTTCTTCACTCAATGTCATCTGTCTATCCTAGCCAGGGGGCTGAGCCGCGTCGATTTTTACTAGACATCAAAGTCAGATTTTTGGCGAAAATTAGTACAAAAATTTCGTTCGCGCAGGCTTTGACAGGACAAAAAAGGACAGCCGGCTAGCCCCCTACTTGCTTTAACGTTGACACTAGTAGAATTGTAAGAAAAATGTAGGTATGACATTTGTTAACGAAAATGCAATGTCATTCGCATAGGTAGGTACATTTTTCTTTCTATTCTACTAGCGTTGCGAAAGTCAAAGCCTGGTTAGGTTAGCGGAGGTGCGATGGCCCTTAAATTCTAGTTAAACAATAACCCTCTTACTTATAAAAAACACTAATCAAGCACTGAGCAACATATTAACTAATCATTATTAAACTCTTAATAAGCGATTAACCTTTTTTTTTACTTATAAACGTTATTTAAGCAATGATTAGCTAATTGTCATTTTAAACTGCAAAAAATATTTGGGTACGGTAATATTGCTGAATGAATTCAAAAAAAGAACGAAAATTTGGCCTAAATTGAGGTAATGCCTACTCAAAATTCCTTAAAAGAGTAATCAGCAGTGTCAAATGTATCAGCTGTTCCGAATTCGTTTCGCCATTTTATTAATTAACCATTTAAACAAGCCTACGACGTTGTTTAAACTGACATCTACTTATTCGGTTCTTCAGGAGTTGATTAACTTTAAATAGTGTTTATAAGTAAACATTTGTTTTAAACAATTGTTAAACAAGGTATAATATTTAATCATCGATAATAAGTAAGGCTGTAAAACTGCAATGTCTTTCTGAAAATTAGACTAATTTATATTATCTTCAATAACTTGGCTAAAAAGTTTAAAAGTAAACTTTGGTAGGACTGTGTTATGATCGATCAAGTTTGATTACATATCAAAAAATTGTGTAGGTTTAAGTAATAACACGTTCGGCGTTATGACATTCTGACAAGGTTTTTTTATCAGTGAAAGGAAGCCGTTGTTCCGCTGTGTTCTGTGGTTGAAGGTTAAAAATGAAACGACATGTAATATGTTTCAGTAGAACGGCTTAACGTCAGCCGTCTTTCAGTTACAGCTCACTGAACACTGACTTTGAACTTCAGTTATCGTGAGAAGCATTTTCTTAAAGAGAAACCCTTATAAATCTTTTAACAAGCTTCATATATTAGCAGTTTATTACTGTTATATTTGTGCGCCCGAAGCAATAAAAAACCTGAGGCATGTGTAATCCACCAATCCGCACTGGGCTCACGTGGTGGATTATTACCCGAGCTCCCTCGATGTAAGTGATCTACATGGTACCTACGTGTCTGACTGTAAATCTAGTGACTTAAACTTGTATTATTATTAATATTATAGACGTAATGAACGATATGTGGTGAAATAATTACTTAATTGTAATGACGTCATGTAAATTATTAATTTTACCAAATATATAAATATGAACATCGAACCTGGGACCTCGATGTAGTAGGCCCAGTGCCCCAACAGCTGTGCCACCGAGCTTACCGGACTTTACAATGAATAAACCTTGTACACTACGATAGAGAGCTTAAGTCAAGTTTATTTCCATTATTTATTCAATAGAAGGTGGAGTAAACAAGAAGGATTAGTGATCATGAATAATAAACACGCAATATAGATCTATTGCACGAGTACAGTCGACAGAACATCGAGTTTGGGGATCACAATTTCACTTTGTGATGGCGATAAGGCCTAGATTGCAGTTTGACAAGTCAAATAACAAATATTCGATATTTGACTAAAATATTTAAATATGCGTAGTTTGCGTAGACGCATATTTATAACTTTTATAGCAGTCCGTCTGTGTTAGATGATGCTTGTTGGCATATAATTCAAAAGTAGCGCTAAAAGGGAAGCAAATTGACTTTATGAAACAGTGGAGTGACCGCGACTTCCAATCGTTATCGCTTTCAATTTGACACATGGACGCTATGCATTGCTGCTATGTTTTTGCAAGTTTTAACAAACGACAACGAAACGCAGCAACGTATATCGTTCAAGTGTCAAAATGAAAACGATAACCGTAACGATTGAAGTCGCGGTCACCCCCCGGAGACGAGAGTTTTAAAAATGACAAAACATAGCTTGACTGACACACACAGCCGCGAGCCAGCCGCGGCTTGCGTCCTGCGATCAGTTGAAACGCATGCCGCCCCACCTCATTTTCTGCCGTCGTTACCTACTGGACGTAGATTGCAGGCCTCAGATCGCTATTTACTAGATATTAAAATGCCCAGAAAATGAGGCGGGACATGCATTTCAACCGATCGCAGGGCGCAAGCCGCGGCTGTGTGTGGAGGGCAGAGAAAGCATTAGGTATTTATGGTCCGCCATTTTTGAAAAAAATGGTTTCATCCAGCCTTCATCCAGCCAATGTTAGTAGGCCATTTTTAAGTCGCTTTTTCAGTTTAGAACAAAGAATCTCCATCAATGAGGTTTTATGCCTCTAAACCACACGGATAGCAATGAGTATGTAACACTACGTTAAGTGGACATAGAATCGTAGTTATATTCTCCTTTGTAAGGTATTCGTATGGAGCTTATATGGACGTTTTACTATCAGCGAGCTTTTATTATTTCGCTTTTTACTATGTGGAAAAATTCAGAATAGGTTTTCTTGGACTTGTGGGATGGTGTGCCGCTACTCTAAAATTTAGTGACAACCAACCTTTCAGCACTTTGCAGATAAAATATTCACGATTCTTACATCCTATGACTTGATACCTTCCTTGTTATAACTTTTTACATATGTATGTCGTGGTCATATCGTTAAATTGAACATTTCATGAAATAGTCGACCATTTCATGAAATGGTGGCATTTCACGAAATCGTCAAATGTCTATTGGTCATTTCATGAAATAGCTTGGCCAGATCAATGAATAGAAAACGTTTTACGATATGTCCAACAAACACACGGCTATTTCATGATATGACCAAACACAATTGACCATATCGTAGAAAAATGGCAAAAACTACCGCTAGAGGCGCTGAGAGCGCGCTTTGTCATTTTATTTATTTTATTTTATTTTATTTTATTCGGAAAACAAACAGCTACAATGACAAAATAAATAATTAAATAATATCTATAAGCCAATTATAAGTTTTCACATGTACATATCTACAGATGCAATAATGAAAAATAATCGAACAAGGGTGAACACCATGGTATGAAATATATACACAAAATAGATACACAAATATACTATACACACAATATAACAATAAGTAGTTATTGTGCCGGAGGTTCGAAATAGCTGCCAGTGATGAGCCGTCTTATTGCTGCCGGACTCGACACAAACAGGTCGATCTCGGGGTTGTCTTGTATGAGGCTATTAAACCGTGCACCGGCTCTCCAGAAGAAGGAGTTCCGTCCGTAGTTGGTTCGGGTGGACGGAGTCTCAATAGGTAAATAGGATCATTGTTTATGTTTGTGTGCGTAAGTAAATAATGTGGATTCATGTTGAAAAGTGAATAAAAATGTGCAAATTATATAAGAAAGTGTGTTGGAAACTTGAATAAGTGTTACTATACGAAACGGTGTGAATTTTATGACAGTCACGCAAAAACCAACCTCAATTTACAAAAAAAAATCTTGGTGTATTCCCAAGGTTAGTACCTATTTAAATGACAATATTTAGTTTATATCCATTTAAAATCTCATCTAAGTATCTAAAATGTACTTATTTACTTTTAATAATTGAATCCTAGAAATTTAACATAAATAATTTTCACAACAAATAAAGGAAAGTAGGGTGACCAGGCAACGAAAGTCGACGGACTATAATTTACTGGATTACAAAATATTACAAAATGGAAAAACTGGAATTACCTACAAGTTTTTAATATACAAGAAGAAATGCATTGATGATCCTACTATTCGTATAATTACGATGGAGAAATATTTTGAAATACTAACGGAATTTCATAAAGGTATACCGTATGTGAAACGAAAAGTTTTAACGTTCTATAATATTATAATACAATTTTGTACTTATTTTATTAGGTAATAAATATAATAATAATAAAAACATTTGGTTTGAAATGCTTGTAAGAATTTTGTAACATATATATTTTTTTAATTTGGTACTGACTAGAACAATAAATAAGTTCGTAATAGGTATATTTTGAATTATTATTACTTACATCCTTAATGGGCACCCTACATTAATGATCTGACCAAACGTCGTTGGACAAATCGACGAACGTTGACGTTTAAACGATATGCCCAGCACAACTTGACGATTTCATGAAATGCCACCATTTCATGAAATGACTGACGATTTCATGAAATGCTCAATTTAACGATCTGACCACGACATGTATAAAGTGAAAACTTAACCGCGTTTTAATAAATACATTATTAAAATGATAACGGGGTCATAATTACAGATATCTCGATCATCAATTGTTATGTTCCCACTGCTCGGGCACATACCTTCCCTACATACATCGAGGGAGCTCGGGCCATGATCCACCATGCGAGCCCAGGGCGAATTGGCGAATTACACATGCCTAAGAATTTTTTCTATATGGCATGCAGATTTCATCGCGATTCCTTCACCGTTTTGAGAGCATTCGGCAAATGTGTACGTAAGTTTTCCCATCGATAAAACCGAGGATACTTAACTCCTTGGTGCTTTTCTTACCTGGCCGAGGATCGAACCTGGGACCTCCGTATCGCAAGTCCAGTGACCCCAACCACTGTGCCACCGATTCAATCGAATGGTATTGTCAAGATTCATAAGGCTGACGAGGACGTGATTGAGTGGCTGGATAGCGTCACGTCGCCGTGACCATACGAAAAATAAATAAATCGAATCACAGATATATTTAGTAACTATATTTCTAAAACATAATATTGGCTCGTAGCGATAAACACGACTAGGCTGTAAATGTTTTGATATTTTCTTGCGTATGCGCTATGCGAAACGAAAATCTAAATGATAAATGGAGAAAAATTTTCATCACGACGGGGATTCGAACCCGGGACTTCGCCATTCCGTGGCACGCTCTATTCCAACAGAGCCATCGTGATTCGTATCCAGATCGTGAATTTTGTCTCCATATTCTCGTCTGAGGGACGGTAGCGACATCTATCCAGTAATTGTGCAATTACTCAAATTCATGTCTAACATTGCAGTTAGAAATAGGTTAGTTCCATTTATCATTTAGGCTGTAAATTATAAATGGTATTTTATAATTTCACATTTACTGAAACACCGATTTTGAATGGCAAAATCCAGCGAAAGACCTTAAGCCATAACGTGGTTAAAGCTACGAGACCGAATCACCTTAAATCAGCACGTAGCCCTATTAGTACTCACCGCGCGCGTACATGCTGACGTCCAATAGCAGAGCTTCATACGACTCCCTCTCGTTTCCATCCAACTCTCTTACAGCCTTTAGCACGCCTTCCTTCCGTAAGCCCCATTCCAGGCTCTTTCCTGCATAATGAAATAACTTATTCAATTTATTTTCTTCATATTTGTACATATATAGTAAGTAGTGCACTTTTTTTACGTTTTCTTTTTATTAGAATTCACATTTACGCCATTTTGCAAGGTTTAACGTTGAGGAGAAAAAGTGCCAAAGAATGTCTAAGATATTACAAAACTAGCTAAGGTAGCTAACAGCAGATCAAGTGTAACTTTGGACTTTTTTATTATCTGCGTCATAGGAGTTGAATTAGTACTGCAAGTGTTACCATTGATCTGCTGTTATCCGTACATGTCTGAATGACATCATGACTCGAGATCGAGTCGAAAAAAATCGCCATACCTAGGTACACATTAAAGCACATCAAGTGTAACACTTTGGACCATTCTTATTATCTGCGTAGTAAGATTTGAATTTGTAGTGCAAGTGTTACCATTGATCTTTTGTTGTTCGTACAACGCAAAATAATACACAGGGTGATTGGAAGTTCGATATATTCCTTGAAAGGGGTGATACTAGAGGTGGTTTGCAACAAATTAGGCCTTATTAACGAGGGGTCGAAAATGAGAAATAAAAATTCAAACTTCGTGATTTATGACCTTTTATTTTTGAGTTAAGGGGAGTTCTAGGCATGCATTTTTAAGGTAATTTCTACTTTAACAGCTTTCAGAAAAGTAATATTTCAATGCTCAGAGTGGAGCAGTTTTTTTTGTGAATAAGTAAATAAAATTAAAACTACTGTAACTCAGAAACCACTCATTTTCGACCCCTCGTTAATAGACCCCTTTCAAGGAATGTATCGAATTTCCAATCAGATTGTATATACAGAGTAAAAATTATACCTACGTATGTTTTACGACTATCGATAGGTTTCAACGTTCCTAAGGTCACAATAACAATTTGTATAAGGCGGCAATACACGTCGCCGTTAAAAGTGAATGTAGAGTGAAAATTCCAGAGATTGCAATATCAGGAACCGATTTAATACTCGGAGGGTAGGGTTTTCCGTTGCTTACAAAGGCAGGAAGGTTTATACGAAGGGATAGGGTGCTTATAACGGGTATACATGTACCACCTAATCTTCTTACAAAGGTAATATTATACTTTATAGAATCATGTGTAAGGAAATATCTTCTTTGA
The DNA here is from genome assembly GCA_963506565.1 of Tachystola acroxantha. NCBI lineage: Eukaryota > Metazoa > Arthropoda > Insecta > Lepidoptera > Oecophoridae > Tachystola > Tachystola acroxantha. The sequence continues at coordinate 9,285,192 of OY735887.1, forward strand.
ATTGAAAAAATAAAGCTTTGCTATATTTTTTAATCAAAAGCGAATTCAATTTCAAATTCAAACGATTTATTGAAGTCACAAAGACCATATAAGTGTTAGTAAGTACTTAAAACTATGTTAGTGTTTACATGAGGTGTATTACGCGCTATGACATGCGACTTAGGTCCGACTCTGAGACCCCAGGACATGTAAGTGCACCCAAAATTTACAAATTCACGTGAAAATGGAAATGGCGTTCGTATTTTAGAGAGTGTTCAATATCAGTAACTGATAAATTTTGATCTACTATTTTTCAAATAAATAATATAAAAAAATCAATGTCCCATTCAAATTGATCAGCTGCTATCGAAATGTATGAAAAGTGAAAAAATCTAAAAGTCATAGAACAAAAACTGTTCATAAGTCAGTACCGATATTAAAGTGCATCGTCTACTTATACCCTTTGCGTTACATCCTGTATAACTACAAATATAATAATAGAAAGATTTGAACAAAATATCGAGAACATTAACCCTCATGGTAGGGGTATTACTTCCGCTACTTAGCGCTAGGGATGCTGTGCAACTTTTCATACAAAATTATTTACACAGTTGCTAGACTGCTAGCGAGTAACGTAAAACATTATTTACGTTGCAAACTCATGGTTGAGCTACATTTGAATTTTCATGAGTTTAATAAATCATAATATCGCAACCAGTTGCGTACAAAGAATATTTAGACCCGTAGTCTGAGAGCTCAGACTAAGGGTCTAAATATTCTTTGTACGCAACTGGTTTCCCTCTTCGGGTTTGAGCAAACCCGAAGAGCGAATTCAGCTGATACACTCTCAAGACGTGATCACCATCTCAACTCAAGTATGTTATTTATTAATAAACCAATCTTGAGGGCGTATCACGTGATGTGTTTCTCAAGTCGCGGTTCGCCTGCAATAAACAAATACGTTCTCAAGTGTAAGTTTGCCAATTCTCTTGAGAACTGAGTTTTGTTTATTAATACGGCGTTATTCACGTGATACCCAATTCCTAAACGCGCACCTAAGTTACGTTTATTAATAGGAATGCCATCTTGAGGTCGTTCTAAAGATTGACTTTTGAGCTGAGAGTGATTTATTAATACGGGCCTCAGATTTTTATCGCAACTAGTTGCGAAAACCGGTGATTAGGGTGCAATAACACCTGCGCTCTGTAATCTATAATATTACAAACTAAACTATACGCTCTCGTAGAGCAGTGATCTATCTCTCACTCCCAAAAGTTCGCACGAACTTTTCGGAACACATATCTGCTTAATACGGTTATGCCTCCAAACTTTCGGAACGAATTTATCATTTACCGAACAAGTTCCTTAGTGGATAGTAATGTATCCATAATTTATTTTACTTATCAGACAGTACCTATAAGGAGCCACCAAATGAGGTATCATGCGACTGACCAATTTATGAGAGCCTTATGCTAAGGGCTAATTGTTATATACGTATTGATGTAGTTAATGTGTTTATTAATTTGCAATGCGAAACTAACGTTAAGGCGCTATATGGTTGTCAAAAGCAAGAGCACAAGATGCCCCACAGCGGCGAAGTGAAGAGCACGGCGCAGTGCCTCGATATTCGTATTTTTATGAATTTTGGATGAATTTTGGCAGGGAAATAAAAATACGCCAACAAAAATCAGATATTTTTAAAACAAGCTCTCGTATTTAAGTACCCTACATTTTAATATATATTTTGTATGAATAACTATTTCGGTTCAGATATAATTTTCATTTTAAAAGACATGGAAGGGGTATGTTTGCGATTTTTTTCTATCGAGCGAAGTTTGTCCAATCGTGTATCGGTATTCATCAGTCTCTAAATATACACCCCAAGATTGCTATATATTTTTTTCAGACGTTTAATTTTAGTAGATAATGCCGTAGCCTTCGTAGAAAAATTGAAAATACGCGCATACGAAGCCTTAAAGACTAACGCGATATCTATACTTGTAATCGTTCTATTGCCCCCACAGAATAGGCTTCAGCTAGCGTGGGGTGCATTGGAAAACTCTACCAACAACGTACTTATACAATGTATGTAACTATGTACAGTCGACAGTACATCAACACATAGGACTTTGTACCGTTCTTATTGTCTGGGACATAAGAGTTGAAATCGTACTGCAAGTATTACCATTCATCTGCTGTCTACTGTACTAAGTAATACTTGAACGAATTTATAGCTGTAAATTTGTCTATCGTGTATTAATTTTCATATTACCCAATTTCTCCTCAGCCACTCCAACTAAGCATGTAATCGAATACCAATTTAAAAGACCATTACTTGTTTCATTCGTAACATTACAATTCCTTGCAAAGCAACCAACCAAAAGACTTAAAAGTCGTTAGCGCGTATCCTAAACGTGATTTAATTCCCACCACTAAGGCCTTCTGTCCCTTTCTACCTTAACGTATTTAACGAAGTGTGAAAGGGACAACAACACTTTAAAGCTCAACTTACCAACAGTCAACGAGAACAAATCTGATTTGTCCAGCAGCAGCGCGACGTGAGACCAGCCGAAGCGCTCGAAGATGCTGGTGAACACTGTGGGCAGCCGACACTGGCAGTACGACATGCGCGTCAGCGTAGGGTACTTGGTGTTGTTGAACAACGTCTGCGGCTACAATCAAGTGATCCAAGTGGAACGCGACAACAATACATATCAAACTATTTGTTAAGATAATGAGGAGTTTTCAAAGTGACAGTTGTAAGAAAAAAAACCTTTTAAGTTGATAATAGATGGCGTTGCACCGAAGTGCGATATCATCGTAAAAAAACACAGCCCCATGGAAAAAAAATTAAATGTCAGCTGAATAATTTACTATTATTGGTTTGTTTGTGTAATTTATTACTAGGTAGGTAGGTAGGTCCAAATTATTACTATGTATGAAATACGAAAAGCCCAAGTTACAAGCTATAACAAGTAACAACGCATTCAATCAGACCAGTCAGTGCCATCTACCAGGGCTATCGGTACTTGTTGTTGGGGGGTAAATTGTTGTTGGGGGGACCTCCATTGCCGTCGGTAAGGCGATGCGGTACCTTGGCGTCGTCCTAGACGGGCGGTGGAGGTTTGACGAGCATTTCCGGCGACTGTCACCAAAGCTGGTGGCCTTCGCCGGAATGCTCGGGACGTTGCTCCCCAACATCGGGGGCCCGAGCGGAGCTTGCCGCCGTTTGTATGACGGTGTGGTTCGCTCCATGGCACTCTACGGAGCGCCAATATGGGCGGACTCCCTGAGTGCCCGAACAACGGTCCTGCTGCGACGCCCGCAGCGGGCCATAGCGCTCAGGGCGGCCCGAGCGTACCGCACCATCTCCGGAGAGGCGGCGTGCGTGTTGGCCGGTAGCCCGCCGTGGGACCTAGAAGCCGGGGTCCTACAGACGGTCTACCGGCGCTGCGCGGAAGCGCGTGAGGAGGGCTCTCCCCCACTCCCGGAGGAGGTTAAACGCTGGCGCGAGCTGGCCCGCGACGACCTCTTCCGCGACTGGGCAGAGAGAATGGTCGACCCGGTGGTGAGCCGGGAACTCTTGGAGGCCGTTCGACCTGTGCTTCGCCCATGGGTCGAACGGAAGTTCGGGTCGATGACCTACCACCTCGCGCAGATCCTGACAGGGCACGGTTGCTTCGGACGGTACCTGTGCGAGGTGCTGGGTCGAGAGCCGGACCCCCGGTGTCACCACTGCGGTGCCGACGTGGACACGGCGCATCACACCCGCGCCGTGTGCCCCGCATGAGCCGAGCCGCGGCGAGCCATTGCGGCCGCCACTGGAGGCGACCTCTCGCTGCCCGCCATAGTGCGAGCAATGGGCAGCGAGGAAGGATGGAAGATGGTGGCGGATTTCTGCGCCACCATCATGACGGCGAAAGAGTCGGCGGAGCGGGAGCGCGAGAATGACCCCCTCTCGCTCCCGATCCGCCGACGGCGAGCGGGCCGCAGGCGACGGGCGTATGTCCGCCGCCTGCCGCCCTAACGGGGACTTGCGGGCGTCGGGTCGGGGGGTCCGGCGCTCGCTTAGAGGTCCCGAGCTGTAAGGCGTCTCGTCCTGTGTTCCGAGGCGCCTTAAGCGGAGGTATAGGGGTAGACCCCCGAGAAGGGCCCACGAGGGCGGCCGCGGACGAGGTTGTGGTATTTGGCGCTGCGTTCCCACAACCTCGTTCCAAACGCGATGCGTTGAACACCTTGGGGTTTTAGTGGGTATAGGACCGTATTATGGCGGGAGTCCCACATACTCACCGCGCGCCCCTCCTCATTGGCGCGGTGAGATGCGAAAAGCATTTCCCCAAGTAAAAAAAAAAAAAAAAAAAAAGGGCTATCGGTACTTTCTGTCTTTTTTAAATATAACCTTGAAGACCCCTCATTGAAGACAGAGATAAGTATACAGGCGGCCTCAATAAGGTTGAGATTTTCTTAAGAACTACTGGACCGAATTTAATAATTCTTTTAAAGTTACATAGTTTTAACTTTTATCTATCAAACAGGGAAAGAAATTTTTCAATAGGTCAAGTAGTTTATGAGTAAATCTCAATCTTAAAAACTATCCTGTACACCTTTCTCTGTGTTCCACCGTACTCGTCAGTGTCCCGATGCTCGAGAGAGGGCCACTTGGCTAAATGTGACTTTGCCTTTCGTTAACGCTTATAGAATCGAAAGAAACATATGTGGGATTGACATTTCCTAACGAACAAGCAACTGTCAATCCATTACATTTTTCTTTTTATTCTCTAAAGTCAAAGCCCAGGCCATCTTGTATTTTAAAACAACTTAATCTCACAAAAGCAATAGTTTATAATGTTTGCTGTGCCATATGATGACAATTGATACGTTTTTACTACTAAATAATTTACGCGGCCCTAAATCAACTATTGCTTTGTGAGAAATTTTGTCGCCTTTGATTTTGCGCCGATACCTGCCGAGTATCGGGGCGCCGACGAGTACACTTACACTGTACCAAAGATTTTTTCTTAGTATGTACAAAAATATTGCAGAGAAAAAGATGAATATTTTACAAAAGTAGTGTTAACTTAAACCCGCTTCTGACCTCAATCAGAATTAGTTTAAAGCTCTAAACCTCGAAGCAACTAGATCCAGGGTCTCTAGAGCTTAAGGGATGTTCCACCCACCTTTCTGCTGTATTAAACTATTCAAGAAATTCTAGGCTACAGTTTCAGTAAAGCCTCGGCACCGCCATCCAACAGAACATCTAAATTAAATTATTCATTAGTATGCGACATTTATTCCGTTTGAAAAGATTTAAATGAATATTCAACGTTGTATAGTCGACGGCACACCCAAGTACTAATTTATACATCGTCTACTCTTTATTATCAGTTATTTAGGTATGGAAATCATAATTCAAGCGCTACCATTGATGTGATATAGTTACATACGCCGAGTGCTCATCGTAAATTTTATATCTTATACGTACCTATACCACAAAGAACACTCTAGGTTGATAAAAAATGTAACATAAAAATAAACGTACAATTGTATCTTAACAGTTAAATATTTCCATGTCGATACAATGTCAATTCTATAATTAATAATTTAATAAATATAGTATTACTAAATCTTTCATTACCTATTTCATTTATATTATATTATTTATTATTATTATTTATTGTATGTAAGTATAGAAGTACAGATTCGCTAATAATTTCATTGAAACATTTGAATACCAAAAAAAAGCTTGGTTACCTAACCACCAAGCAATTAAACTCCTATGCCGATGCCATAAAAGCTGTCATTTTGGTATGGTTATGATTATGAATTATAATGGTCTAACCCTTAGACAAGGAACACTTATTCAATTTGTAAATTAAAAACTATCCATTATTTAACACTCTAGAATTCTCTCATAGTGGTACTCGCATAGCTATGAATTTACGATGAACGCTCGTCCTAAAGATGTTCGCTTACCCTAGTCCCAACTGGTAAGTTTTTGAGTTTGTGCATGCGGCTCACGACGCTGGCTGGAGTTTCCAGCTCGCCTTCTGATGGGGGCTACGACAAAAAGAAAAAAAACTGTATTAATGCTATTTGAGAGGCCCACAGACCACTTACACAAAAGACATGAAATCTGTACAAAGCAAGCCAAAAATTCTGTCAACGATGAGCGCATAGAGACGAAGCGGGTAACAGGGGTTAACAGGGGTGCCGTATTAAAGAGATGCGTCCATGTCAATAATATCTCTAAGTTACACGTGTCGCGAAGCAATTTTGCGCTCATGTGCGGGCAGACACGGGCGCCCTCCTGTCACAGGTCTATGGGGTAAGTGGTCTGTGGGAGAGGCCCCATCGCGAATTTTTTTTTTTACTTTTACTACCTTTTGTATAGGTCAGCTGATCGATTTGTATGAGACGTGAATTTATTTTTATTCATTATTCGAAAAGTCGTAAAACATAAGTTCTTCAGTTGCTGAACACCCTCCCTTCAGCTTACCCTTTCTGTTACATCCACAGTAGATTGTTTTGTTAATTTAAATTATTAAGCTTTTAGGCCAATACAAGTTAATTGATTGGGAATAAAAATGAAATGAATTTATAAAGACCTTGACATTTATTATATTTGAAACCGCAAATCGTAATTTTGACCCTCAAACCAACTAAAATCCTCTGTTACACAAATCCTTTTGTTTGCTCCTGATTCCAATGGATTATTTGAACAATGTTTTCATAAAATACAATTCAGCAGGTTTTGCCATTTTGCCCTGAAATACAGATAACAGATTACGTACAGTCGACAACACAAATGAAGTAACACAGTTACTTTGCCTTGTAATACGGCGTAGATTGGAATTATTTTGTGTACCTAGTTATTCTGTAGACTGTACTTCGCCCGAGGCTGTCCGTTCGCGTTTGCGATCAAACTAGATATTGTAATAAGTAATAGCTCTTAAAAAAAGTAGATTTTATTATTATTGGCTTTGCTTTGCATTAGCCACTCCTCACAAGTTAAAAGTTTGGGAAACCATAGAATTAAAATTAAATAGAACGGAATTTGGAAAAAAATTAGAGGATTGCGGTTTAATAAATATTTAATATATGCACAAAAAGTTTAATAAATGATTAAAAAGTACCTAGATGTATTATTTGTAACTTATTTGCAATTCGAAAATGAAGAAAATAACGTTTTGCATCTGCTACGGATTATTACATCGATTCGCTACGTGTGCTACGGGCGCGTAGCATGTAGGTCGGCAGTGCTACGCCATAGCTACAATTATAGATTTCGTCTCATACTTATCGCAACTCATACTGAATTTGAGTTCTGTCGTACCACAGTCAGTTTTCATATAATTTTGACAGTCCTAAGTGCGAGCTCACGCTGAGTTCGTGCTTTAAACTATATTGTAAGTATGTACGCCAGAGAACAAAAGTGGATTACATTCCTCATAGAATCAGCAAACTGAAATGGCAGTGGGCTGGTCAAATCTGTCATATAACCGCAAACCTATGGGGTAGGCGAGTTCTCGAATGGATGCTACGAACGTAAACGTAGCGTGGGAGGCCCCCCGACCAGATGGAGCGATGACCTTCGCAAGATGGCCGGCAGAGACTGGATGCAAAAGGCCGAGAATAGGGTTGAGTGGCGTGCTTTGGGAGCTTACGTCCAGCAGTGGACTGATACACTTTTAACACGCAATACCGTAATATTAGTGACGTCATCCGAAAGCTTGTTTACAAAAGTTGACCAGCTGTCAATTCCCAACCTCTCGTGAATTAGGTAACGCCTATATTATAGATATACTGAATGGTACAGGGAGTGAATAATGAATGTCACGTCCAGATTGGGGGCTTTTGTGCGTGGCAGCGGGTGCGACAGGTAAATATTTAGTCCAGCAGTAAAATGAGTCACAAATATAGTTGTAAAACAGCGGTTGACAAAGGCTATTTACCCAAAACGGCCGATAACAACGAAATGACAATACCAGATTCTGCCCCACCATCAACCGCAAGTTGTACAAGATAACGAATAAATGTAAAAATATCTCCGTTTTTATTAAAATTATTGGTTTAAAATAAAGTTTTGTACAAGTTGCGATTCGAAAAAAACAGCTTAATTAAGAATTCAGAAAATAGTAATAAATCGAAGCGATTTATTCATTGTTATTTGTTATTCTTCTATAGGAGTTGCGAGAGTAGTAGAAAATGATACTGATTATGATTATGCAATATGAATCCTGTAATAAGTCCCCAACAAAATGATAGGTACAACTTAAATGGTCACGTAGTTTTGTAGGTGGGGCAAAGCTCCACTGAAATGTGGCAATGTCTTTTATAATAGACTTAAATTAGAAACTATCACTTGGCAACAATAATATATTTTATTTCGGTTACTGACGTTGTGTCGTGTGTACCAGTAATAACGGTGACCTCGCTTCGTATCTGTTGCTGCATTGAGCTGAAATGCAACGTAACATCGATACAATAGTCACTACAGTATCGGAAATATGTCAACCAAGAATTTATAGCACAGCTCGGTTGAATTGTTACTGTAAATGTTGTTTTTCGCATGCCCGGGTAGAGAGGTATACCCATACCTCAAGGCCCGCACTTCTCCCCCGAAGTTAGGGGTGAAAAGACCCGGTCGTCGTCGGCATGGTCATTTATAACAAATGCTTAAAAAATCTTTATTTCATGTTAATTTTATAAAATTAATCGTAATTTTAACTAAAGAAATTGTCAAAAAAAACTTTTATTCACGCGACACGAAACGGCAATTAGAGCGCATGACGTCACTGTCTACGAAACCGCGTCTGCTTATTTTATTTATTTTATTAATAGACTCGACAGTTCGTCATTTGCCAATGTCATGTTACAGAATATTCAAAATGTCATAGTCTTCTCTTTCTCCAGAGGAGTCGCCGTAGCGTCATCACTCTGGACGAAGCAGTGACAGTCACGTTCACTCCCGAGCTCGTAGTGGGACTTTTGACTTTAGCACGAAACTTCAGATCTTGCTTGAATCATCCAATAATTTCGCCAAATTGTCATTCGCAAACATTTAACCACTGTAGACATTAAAATGAAAATTATATAATAATTTCGCAACCGTCGTTTCCCGCCGTTTTCAAAAGATCATTACGCAGTGATTGTCATACATTATTTGTAATGAGTGACGTCACAAGCTGTCGCGTGAAATGTTGCGCGTCATTAGAAATGGATATGAAAAACATTATATTTGCTTTATTGCTGCAAGAACAAAATTAAGTACTTATAATAAATGTTAGAGGCTATATTATTTACAAAAGACACTTTTGCAAAAACTATCAACACTGTAACAGTTTATCTCTTTTATCTGTAAGTTTATCTTTTTTATTCTCATGTAAACTAGAATAAAAGTAAATTCGTAAATTAATGGAATAAACATCTAATTTGATATTATGTGTTATTCTGTGATTGTAATTTTTGTTTAATATTTTGTCATATAAATAGAGAATATTCTCACAGTTTGCCTTTGAAAAACATTTTTTTAAATAATGTTTTCAACCGATGTATCGAAAAGTATCGATGCATAGTGGCGATGTATTGAATCGAAAATAAACATCGATGTATTTTCCAAATTGTTGTAACACTTGTTGCATGATTTTGACCATTATCCCTGGACAATAACAGTACAAAGTTAAAACTATTGCACTTGATGAGCTGTCGACTGTACGCTTATGCTGAACTAAAATAGACTTGGCTTTACGCTTGCCAAATAACTTTGCCTTTAGTTTTAGTTGAAGGCTGTTGCGGAAGGGCCACCCGTGCCATGAATGGAGAATGGGGTTTCAATAGTGTTTCAGTGTAGATATTGTAACTGGTACTCGTTTTGTATTGCGTTTTGGTCTGATTGGGTTTTTAATTAGATAAGTTAAAACTATTTTTATTTATTTAGAATGTGGTTACAATAGAAGTTAATACATGAAATATGTCCAAGGCACATCTTGCCATATAATAATTACATGCAAATATTACACTATTAAAGCATTGTTACTATTAGGTTGATATTTCTTAGTCCAAAGATACAATTGTCAACTTATTTAAAATAAAATTTCTATCATATTTAAATTAAAATGCATCAATTATTTATAGTATTATTATTCCTACATTACTGTTATATCGTTAATGGTATATATTCACGTCTTCGGGATATCAGTTGTGTCAATATTTACTAGGATTCGTATTCAGTCTTTTGTACAGTAAATTCAATTTGAGCACGCATCGAATGCAATCTCGATTCGATGATGATGGTGTTTCGGCAGTTGTCGTGAAAGAAACGTAAAACAGATAGCACATTCCGTGTAAACAAAAGAGACGCAGATACTCGCTCGGCGACATACTTTTATAGTTCATCGCTGAGCGATTGTCACCGAGCGATTAATGCTGCGTCTCTTTTGTTTACACGGAATGTGCTATCTGTTGTACGTTTCTTTCGCAAATAATAGCCGAGATTTACTCGCTCTCGCTGGTGGTGGGACAACTGCCTCATACTGACCCTACTAGGTATTATAACAGTTCTTGAGTCGAGGCCTTTCGACGACAGGACAAGGCTACTATTAGCAATATAGCTGTAGGTTGGGATCCCAACGTCTATTGGGATGCGATATATCAACTTATTGTGTAGCAGCATCCCACGGTCCCTCTAAGCATGGCACTGTCAGCTACAGCGCTTCAAGAATGTTAAAAGCTAAATAACTCGCGGGAGATATTCTTCCAAGCGATCCAGTCTAGTAATTTTAATTTTATATGCTTTCCGTGGTCGCTACACACTATTACATTTTGTTAGTGAATATTCTTCAGCATTTTATTTCACAGAGAATATGTTTACATATTATGAGAGCTCGGTGGCTCAGTGGTGGGTGGTGGTGTGGTTGGGTCAATGGACTTGCGATACGAGGTCCCAGTTTCGATTCCCAGCCAGGGCAACCATGTATCAATGGCAATTTCCAAACTTTAGCCCCATTTTGAGAAGCTATGCTCAGAAAAGAAAGCACATCGTTCTCATTAATAGCCAGCCAACAAAATATAATAAATATTTCTTTTCATTCTCGTTCTTGTGTTTTTATTTTATTTTCTGATGAAAATTATTGAGGTTATTTGGAGTTTTTCTGATAACTTGTTACTAGGCTTGAACTACAACTTTGGTAGGTACTTTTTGGTCCAAGGGCGGCGTCGCGAAAAAAGTGGCAAATTCCCATGGGCATCATAGTAAAAATAAGTTTGGGAAGCCCTGCCCTACAGGTAAGTCGAAGTATTCCACCTATAGCCACTAACATATTCAATCCATTGTTTAAATCGACAGCAATCTGTCTACACGTGCGAGAAAACCAGGTCCTATCTAAACTAAAGCGCCGCAGCGGCGGGCGAGCCTCATTACGTTTCAATTCAATCTGCGGCCGCTCAATGCCAAGTTCACTATCTGCCTGATGGTCGTCCTCACCAGCTTTTATGCTGATTTGTTTGTACCCTTGACCAGGGACGTAGCTAGGTATATTTGCGCCTCGATCAATTCCATTTTCATATCGTATAAGCGTTGGTCCCGGTTGCTGTCATTCGGCAGCAGTCGTTAGACCACGTCAGGGGTATATTTAAATAAATCTGAAAAATTAGTTTTGTTACTAAACTACACGAGAAGCGATCGATTTTCATATCTTTAATTATTTTATATCCAGTTTGTAAACTTTTTAACTAAACTAGCACTCAAAAAGTAGCGAGAGATCGTGTTATCTGTCATGCGTATGATTGTCACAAAGTGGACCCTAATAGGTGTGATTCTAATTCTAAACGCAATTTGTCACGGCCACTTATGTTCTACATCGCGTGAGCGAGACGTTTCGTTTAACGGTTATTGAATTTAACTTGCGACACGCCGGAATTAGCACAATTATATTGTAAAAAGAATCTAAAAGGAAATCTGGCTAGCCTATACAAGATATAAAAGCCGGTGAGTCCATGTCACATATTTTGAAACTTACAAGTAACCAACATGCTACAAACACGTTTAATACCTAGTAGATATGTAGGTACAGTTGATTAATAAGAGGCGCTAATTTAAAAACGATGATAGCTCATGGTTCTAATGTCCTACTTTCTTGATTTCCATTATGTTTAGTTTGCGAGATTCAATAGCGTGCGTAATTTTATAGTATTATAAATGAAGAGAAGATATGTACCGTGTCACACAAAGTATTTAAACTTTTTCTTATTTATTTATTATTGAATTATCTTTTGCGCCCCTAAAGAGTATCTCGGGTTCGCTACTAACTGCCCTTAATAGGGCCCTGTTTCTACCAAAGAGGTGTATCCAGTGTATCCTATAAGCAAAATCGACCACGTAGTAGTAATCTGATACCTTTACACAAATCGAACGAGATTGGTTCTAGAAATAGAAGAAGCGTAAGTATTATTATTTGTATGTATTTTTTTTTAAATTTACACAGTTTCATCTTCATCACCATCAGCCCGTATCAGTTCACTGCTGGCAAAGCACGCCACTCAACCCTATTCTCGGCCTTTTGCACCCAGTGTCATCCCTCCATCTGGTCGGGGGGCATCCCACGCTACATTTACCCGTTCGTGGCATCAATTCGAGAACTCGCCTACTTCATCGGTTATCGGTTGTTTCTTTCTGGATCTTAACTAAAAATATTAGATGACCTCGGAAAAAACTGTTCGTACTTGGAAGTAAGAACCTAAATTGTGATGAACTTAAAAATATAAAATTTATTACTATATGGGATTACTACTTACCACCATTAATCTTCTAAATCTTAGAATAAAATTCTCACCTTTACTTTATGTACCTATAGCTTAAAGTTTAACTTATATAATTTAACCTTCTTTTAGTTAAAAGCAAACAGACAAACGTCGAGGTTCATAAATATAGCTAGGCTGTAAAATATGATAGTAAAAGCAAAGAGTAAAGGACACAGTTCGAGGACCGCCTTAAAATGGTTCTCACATCACATAGCAATTTTCCTCGTAGATGAAATGGCTTTCAACCCGTAGATAAAATCTTGGAGTAATCAAAATTGAGACGCTTTTATTTTTCTTACAAGCGCATTTATGACAATGTTCGTTTTTTTTTTATTAAAATAAGGAACGAAAAATGCACGTTGCATCTGGTAGGCGGTAATTGTTGTCTTTAGACACAGATTCAGAATAGTAGATATTAACACAAGTGTACGTATTTCTTGTGTTAATAATGTAAGTAATGTACATGTATTGATATTAAGAGTGTAGCAAGCTAAATGTACCTAATCGTCACTAAGCGATACGTCCTGCTCTCTCTTAAGCGATGTAATGTAGCCTATGAGTGACAGTGGCGTTTAAGTTTAGGATTCGATTTGGCCGCCACGATAGAATTACTATCGAGAGTCATACAAAAAACTCTCCATCCTAAATGTTGTAAGATTAAATGGAAGGAGACGGCGACGCCGTAATTTCGTTACAGAACGCCTTTTCACTTCACCATTACTTTACGAGGCTTCTGATTAAAAAATAAAGGCCTCTCTTTCGGAACAGCTTTAGCGAAATAAGAAATTCTAATAGAAAAGAGTTATTCAGCGGAATAAATTGGCAGGGAATAGAAACTTCTAAAAACTTTTTATACAAAACGGACGGCACTGTTAGTCGACCAATCGGGGAGTGGGTATTAGAAGCACGTCTAAACACTGGGCATGAATTAAATGCCAATTACTTAAAGTTAAGTATCGCCTTAGCCCTACAGGTTCCTTAGGGACAGTTTGCCCTTAGCCGTTTGACTTTAATCAGTACCGTTTAGACTCGCTAAACTTTAACCTTTATGCACATCGACGTCCCTAATGAAACGTTTTAATTAAACTACCTAAAGTAGTCAGGTTTTATCATGTTACTTTGAAGTTAAGAGAAAGGGTGAATGCCCTTTCGAAAGCTTTTGTTTTTCGTTATATTTCGAAGTCACAGCTACCCTCAAGGCCAGCCCATTACCATGAACTCTTATAGCAGGATTACTTCAATAATACTATGTTATTTCGTAACATGGCGACCTTAAAGTAAGTACCTCATGGTACGAATTAATAAAGTATTATTTTGAAGTAATCCTGCTATATAAGAGTTCATGGCAAGGGGGCACGAAGGTGAGCCTGAGCTGCGACGATTGTTACTAGCGCTCAAGTCCGGTCGATGTCAGACTTTTGGCTAAAAATAGTACGGTTTTGTTGGCACAGACTTTAACAGGACTTGAGCTTAAAAAAGGCCTTGCCCTCCAGTACTCTGCGACTAGGCAAAAAAAATAATAATAATGTACTCTAGGTCGACCTAATATTTAATTATTTATCTCATTGATTTTAATCAAAATCAAATATATATATATTGCATGATTGCCAGGTCTCTGATACTTCTCCACGTTTATAAAAACATATCAATTCATGTGGAAGAAGTCATATTCGATGCTGATGATGATTTACATTGCATGAGAGCTAATTCAGTACCTACCTATATGTCGAAAAATACAGACAGTTACGGAAAATAGATAGAAATAAAAGTGAAAAATCGCCGTACATTTAAAAGCTTTCCTAGAATTTATATCAGGTTGGAGCCTGGAGCCACGCAATTTTTCTTGGTGATGTTTCTGTTCCGAATTTTACGTTGGGTTAAAAGAGTTTTGAGAAAGGATAAATGTTTCGCATATTTTTCCTTTGTACAAAAAAGTTACGGGAATCTTTTCGAATTTTTAAAGGTTTAACTAAAATTGAGTGTTTTGTCAAGACGCAGCAGACTCGTTGAACAGTCAGTACAATGGATGGACGGCTGTTTATTATATGAAACATACATTTTTTTGTTTGTTAAATTCTTCCCGGAGGGAAAGGCAAAGCCAACTATATATAAAAAAAAAACAAAGGTAATGGGAAAATAAACAAACCATGAAGTCATATAGCAGGATTACTTCAAAAAAACTTTGTTAATTCGTACCATGACGTCCTTAAAGTAAGCTCATTAAGCTTACTTAAGGTACGAAATAACAAAGTTTGCTATAAGACTTCATGGTATGGTCTCTGTCTGTACTATGTATTTGTGAATAACTTGTAGACATGATTTGTTCATTACTTGATAAACTTATCTAAGGGTAGGAAAAAATGTTCTGATTCAGAATTAGTTCGATAAAATTATGATTTTGTATTTTTGTACGAGTCGATTTTTTACCCGACTGCCCCAGAAGGAGAAGGAGGGTAATGTTTTTCGAGTGTATGTATATATGTCCGTTCCTTCCTGCTATCCTGTAGCCTAAACGGCTTGATAGATTTTGATGTATGAGGTATCGTTAGATTCGTCTGGATTACGGGAGTGTCAGGGTATAAAAAAAATAATCAAAAGGATATAGTTTTTTTGCAGTCCGTTTTTGTTTTGTTTCTGCGTGTTTAATATTTATTCTACATAAGCATTTACCAATAACACAGTATACTTAATATATTATATAATATACATAATATACGTACGAGTACCAATACTGAATACCCTATAAGTGGGCAATACAGATGTCTTGATATAAACCTTATTTATAGGTATGTATAGGTACTTACTACATCAAATGTATCAAAGATATGTAACTACAAGCATAAGTACGTCATTGAAATATTCCGATATGCGTACAGTCAACATGATATCATTAGGTTGTTGTGCTGTCGACACGAACCATTGCAATCTAGGCCGTAATACCGTCGCATAGTAACTGCTGCGCTGTCGCTTATACCCAACTAGCAATTACAGGTACACGGTCCAATGACTCGATTTCATCAATTATTTTACATTCGAATGCTCTGTTTGCGTAACGTTATATTTAGCTACTTGTTTATTTATTGGTAATATTGGTATCTATTACATCATACGAGCACAGATTGGAATACTTATTGGGCTGTCCAATTTAGACCGTACTCATAGCGCATTCTGCGATAACTGAAACATTTATTACGATTATTATATTAGCTACATAACATTTTGAATATTACTACCAGGGGTTCATAGTCCAGTTGGAAGTACACATTCAAAACAATCGTACAAGTTAAGAGCCTTCCATGAGCCAACTAGCGCCGCCAATCTTAAAAAAATAATATCTTCTAATATAACCAATTTTATTGAAAAAGATATTTATAAATACTATTTTTTAAATGCTTATTTATAACGTGATTCAATTTCGGTAAGTTGTAGTTCGCATAATTGCGAAAAACGGCCGTTTTTCGCACATTTGTGAACTACAACTTATCCATGTATTGTATATTGAAAATTAGTATTCATCCTAATGAACATTTTGTAAATAGCTTTTTTAATAAAATTGATTAAATTGGAAGATACTATTTTTTCAAGATTGGCGGCGCTAGTTGGCACATGGAAGGCCTTTAAGCAACGTTGGGCGCGGTCGGTAACTAGATGGGGACCGCTAGATGACTCCGCCTCCCATAAAAGATGTAGCACTGCCGTCGTCTACGGAGTATTTTCGTAGCAAATCGTAGCTCGTAGCAGAAGCAATCTAAACTTTGCGTTCTCTCATTTTTGGTGAGAATTAAAAAAGGTCGTTTGAATAATTGAATTATTCACAGAATGCGATTAAAATTCTTAGGGTTAATGAAACAGTAGAAATTTATCTTGCAGAAACGATTAATCATTTACTTTTTGTTATACTTAGATAAAATCAGGAGTTTTATTATACAGATAAGATTTCTTGTTTACTTATGGATCACTACATTCCCTTCCTTCTCTCCCACCCTTATCCGGTCCTATTTATTCGATACCGGAATCCTTTGTAATTAAGCAGCCTAAAATAGTAACATTGTCGTCACAGTGATTGTAGTTTTTGCCCAGTACAGGAACGGATTTACGAATAAAGATGTGATAGCCCATAGTAGTTTCGATTCGCAAATAGAAATTAACACAGTATGTTCTAGGATAAACACAGAAGTTGTACCTGTGAATATAATGGTATATATTTGTTTGTTTAAAGTACGTTATGACTACGGAAAATACAGGGCCAATTTTTTTATAAAATTTGCGTAGTCGAGTTTGGTTTCGGCGAGGGAATCGTTCAAGTGTGTCTGGCCGAATTGACCACAGATTGAAATATTTCTTGTGCAATCTTAACTAAATCGTTGGTCGTTGGGTTGTAAAAATAATCTAGTCTAGAAAGGAACTGGCACATCGATCCCCTAGTTCACAATCATACTAATTACGAGAAAAATTAGGACGACAGATAGTGCAGAAATCATAAAGTTACAATTTTATTGACAAAAAAATTTAATTAATTTGATTGTGAACTAGGGTATCGAGTTGCAGACGTCGATAGGGGCGGCAAACTTAAATAGCCTACTGGCGGCAAATGTGTATATCCGCCACTGGGTCTATCACACCTCAAAAACTACCTCTGCCAATCTTCTACATTTCTAGACACAAATGGGGTTAAGTCGCTAACTCTCACGTTATCTTAAGGGCCTTGGGATCCTTTACCTGGTCACCCATGCCCGTGATGATGGGCGTGTTCCAGTAGGCCGCCAGTCGAGCCACCGGCTCCAGAGCGAATGCACACGCCGGGCCTATGAACGCGATGACGTCCTCCTTGAAATGCATGTCGGCCGCCAAGCCAGGAGCAAGAGCACCGGAGCACGAAGGATAACTGTGGGAAAAATATTTATTTAATAAAAGAAAATATGAGAAAGAGAAACACCTAATAGAAAGCGAGACACCAGAGGCGTTACTTATTCACTGTTATTGAAGAATTCCATATAATATCTCTGTGAAAAGGCGTCAGGGCACAGATCATTCCAGATTTACAACTGTCAAATATCGACGAAAACCGCAAATGCCGCGCGCGCGCTCTAAAACTCTCAAAAATCATAAAACCCGTGTTATACTCAAACGCCATACAAAAAATGCATTAATTATGTGAATAGTCTCAGTTGGACGGTGGAGACCGCCGCAGCCACTTCGAAGGAATTCTTTCAGGTACTCCTAAACTTTCCCACAGTGTACCTACATTGATCGAATACTCCCACCTATGGATGGTAATTAATATTGTTTTAGGTCTGCTATGAAGCTTGTGGGAAGGAGTCTGTAATCTTGTGGTTCCGGATAACCCCAGACGATATTCACAAAACGCTTCATGGACTCATGTTTATCACCCAGGTTGGATACTTCGCCAAATTACTAGAGTAAAGTAAATTGAAATGTCAGGCCCAGAATAAGGTTGCATGGTGCAGACATAGACGCTGAGTCCTATAAATACAAAGTTAATAACCTCTCACTAATGATAGCCTCGGCCATAAACGTTCAAAACGGGTATTGCTATGGTCGCGTCGAGTCGAGACATTTTACAGCCATCACGTGGTCATGAAGTTTACTGCTATCGTGAAACATGATACTTGGAGCGTTTTGATACATTTATAATATCAACGCCATTTTAACGGGATCTTGGCGTAATGGTAATTTAATAATATTAAAACCGAACCACTGCTATTTGCCGAACCATTGATATTTTGCAGAATGGAGTGACGAAAATTTTTGACAAGTCGAAAACAGTATACAGGGGGCTTCAATAAATTTGTAATAAATGTTTTACTAGTAGAGTAGTAGTCTAAAGTACACACTATACAGGGTGGCATTGAATTCATTCGACAAAACTAAATGAATGGTTAGGCTTGTGACATACATAAATTCTGCACAGCGTTTAAGTAAATGAAACAATTTGGGGAAAATTCAAAAAAATATTTACAATAAATTCAAATATCAAAAAAAAAATGATCTGCATCGTAACTGTGCTTTGGAGTTTTTTTTATATATTTTAAGGTATTTTTTTAATTGTTTGCAATGATTTCTTTCACTGGAATTTGACATGGTCATTTCTAAGGTCATTGTGTGACTTGTGACGTAATTAGTTAAATTTTTTTGCAGTTTTGATTTACAAAAAAAATATTTGCAATTTAATATTTATCATGAGTACAACCCCCAATTTGTCGAATGAATTCAAGGATATAATTGTAAAGAATTTTCAAAAATCAAGTCAAATACCATTTGAGAAAATCTCAACCTTAATAACTCTCCTGTAGTTTCTCTGTTTTAGACCGAACTTATTTTTTTATTCTTATCCATTTAGTTTGTTTTGTAACAAAATCAACCATTATCATTTTGCGGGTATTTTTTGTGGTAGAATATTTTATCTGATACGGGTCGTTGTCGACGTGTAACTGTGCATGATACGAGCAAAAAAATGCCATTGACAAAGGTACTTTGGATTCCTAACATTACCGGAAATAAAAGCGCGGATTTCGTACGCGCGCACCTCTTTCAGGTGTGTAAATATAGCCTCCCATACAGGATGTACCGGAAAAGGTAGTACTTAATCCAAAAAGGGGTGCTCAGTAACGATAACTATATTTTTAGTTTTACGACTTAACTTAAAGTTTATTTTATTTTTAATGGTTTTATTGGGTAGTCTCTACGTCCAACTTGTAGTGGTGGTTCCCTGCGTGATATCCTGTATAGGCGTTCCGCCGTCTTTACCTACTTCCTACTGCCATGGCATAACCTGAAAATAAGATAAGAAAACCGCTTTTTCAAAGACAAACATTAATTCCCTTGCTAATGCATAATGCAAGGTAAAGCCGGGACTCATGCTTTTCACGCCTGAAATTACTCATGAATATGAATTTTGATAAAGTACCTACACACCAACAAAATTACCATAATATCATTTATTAGGGCAAAAACAAACGGGTATGTTATGTACACATAACAGAGAATTACATTCAAGAGCGGATTTTCTCAATGATTGATTTTGTTAGAGAGACGTTTGATAATTATCAATTGAGAACATAAAACAAAACAAAAACAATGTTTTTTTTTCTTCGAAATAATGATTATTTAATTCTCCATCTTAGAAACAAATGGCAATATTAATGTGTTAGCCACTGATCTCGGATATGGAGAATGGAGAATTATTATACATAATATGTGTAACAAAAATTATAAGATAAGTTTTTTGCGCCCGGACTGGGGCACATTTGACCCATCTCCTTTAAAAGGAAAATGTTCATCTTAGAAAACTGATCTTTCTTATTAAATAATCTAGTTTAGTTATCTATTAAGCTCGCCCTTTGTATCTATGTGTTTCTCTTGTATTTTTATTTATGTATTTATGCGTTGTACAGGAAAGTGTTAAAACAAAACAAGATTTTGATACCACTAACCTTCCCTGAACCTTCTGCAGCTCCACCCCGTGATGTGCGAGGAACATGTCGTTCACCTGGTCCATGGCGAGGTCCACGGCGGGCCCGCAGCGCTCCAGGTCAAACGGGGAGTCCAGGCGGGACGCCATCAGCACGCCTACCTTATACACTTTGTTGGCCAACATAATAGGGATGAATAGGAAGAGGCACGCCACTTTCGTTAGTTGCATTTTGTTCGGATTATGATTGAGTTGAAGAGCTGTCAGCACCCAATAATAATAAGTATAATAATAGAGTGTTTATTTGACCTCACAAAAAATATTATAGCTAATGCAAAAGTTTAATTACGTAGATAGATAGAAAGGCGACGATGACCGAATACCAATCAGGAGGCTCGTCTGAATGTCGTTTTCATATACACTTACATATATTGGTTTTACTTTGCGCCAACTTAGATATTTCACAATAAGTTTTAATTAGGTGTCATTAACTCATTATCAATATTGATATCATTATTGCAATAATAGTTTGGTACTGTCATTGACACTGCGTCAGCCAAGTTTGAAGGTTTACCAAACTTTAATCAGCTGACCCAAGCAACGAAATATTCGACATATAAAACAAGATTTTTACATTGACGAGGACTTCAAGACGACTGAAATATCTTTGAATTGTAGCAACAGGTAAATCATTTCATGTTGACATAAGTTCCGGGAATAATATCCGCTCATTTATGGTAACAGTCTTTCGCTGTTATTATTATCGAAATTCCTACACATCTTGTTATTTTGTATAATATTCTTGTTAATATAACTATACGGAAACTATGTGAGGCTACGAGTATTTCTCAAACACATTTCAATCACATTACGAGTTCGTAACTATATCGCAATTTCGCTCGCTGAAATGCGTCCGGTTTTCAGGAGCCCGGGACCGAACTGACTGCTGGGAATGGGAATCAGAGGGAGGGCTCTGAAAAGGGGTTGGGGGGAGGACATGAGATGGGGTACGCAACAGGTACCGTTTGCTCTTTCCCCGGATTAAGAGGTTGTAGGCACTCTGATTTTTGTTAGTCCGAATGGTAAACAAAATATATCCAATCATAGGAATGATCTGACATTATAATTAACTTATATCATATAATAAAATCATCCAGAACGGCTCATATGTAGTTGAGAGTATACGTTGAAAAAGATTTTACAGTCGAAAACAGATAAAAATATTACAGGTTCAATAAATTTAAGATTTCTCAAGAACTAGTAGAGTACAAACTAAGTAGTTGTAAAATTATCAACAATCAGCCAAGTACTTTTGCCATCCTAAAAAAACTGTATACTTTTCTCTGTGTACACCTGTACCGTACACGTTAAGCAGCGTTGGGCGAGTTCTGTACGTGGATAGGTTACCGCTAGTGCCATTTTCATCTGAGCATATCAGTGCCTATCGTTCAGCGGCAGTCGTTGGCCATGCATGACAGAGGCCTATGCTGATAACGGGACAGAGTTTTTCAGGACGTTTATCATATATCAATCACTAAACCACGTTAAAAGAAGATCACTTATTTATTAAATAATTACTGATCAACTTATACTGTTATACTTAAGTCAATAAGTGTGTATTCTATATTAGGTATGTGTAAATTAGACTCAAAGTATTCATTTATTTTTTCATAATAAATTATGCCGTTGTTGCCTATAATTGGCGTGACACTTAGGACACTTAGCATAATTATTTTGTGGACTGCACTGTAATTATTTTGGTGTACAAAATGTACCCTGTGCGTTACCTATTTCATAAAATAAATAAATAACTGAATTCTTTAGTTAATTGGTCTCGCGTATTCAGTACTCTTTGATCTATAATCCTTGTTAAGGACCATTCAGAACCGTATGGTATCGATTCTAACTGCCTGTCAGCTGACAGGGATTGTGTATTTAGGGTTGTGAAGCGTGCCCGGGACTTAATCCATATTGATTAATAGCAGATGGATGTCCGAGGATTGTATATGGATGTACGACTACGGCATTTAAACTACTGCGGTTACTTATAGCTACTGATTATAAAAGGATATTTTACGATTCAAATAAAGATCAAAATGATCCAAAAGATTTCAACTACAAAAGAATAACAACATTTAACTTTACAAAGGATGGTATCTACTAAGTACTATAATAATTATTTCTCTTAATATAAAGTTATGAATACAGATTCGCTGCGGTTAAAATCGCACTACAAGTGTTAACAATGATATGCTGTCCAATGTATCTAAGTTACCAATGTATATCATAAGCCGCAGATAGACACAATAGGATTAGAAATCCTCCCCCATCAACAAATCTATACCTAACGTCCGGTCCATCCATTACATATTGAACCCAATATTATATTACATACTTAGTCCTCGCATAAAAGGCAGCGGAAATCCCTTCATTTTACGAGTGATACGAGTGTGCGTAATATCGCGAGCCACCACCATTAAATTCCAGGCTGTATGGCGTAATGATGGATAGATATTTGGACGTCGCTCATACGGAAAGCTCAATATCGTTCAGAAATAATGCGAGATGATCAAAGACTGTTTGACAAGATACAGAAAGGATCGATTTATATTTAGAATAGAAATCGTGAATTACAAATCAGCATATGGGATCATAGTATGAGAATTAAATTACTAATAGGTAGGTATTTTGTCACAAACATAAAATATATTAATATGAATAGTTGGTGATAGGTCGATCGGTCCGAGCCCGTATACAGGTAGCTACGAGCCAGTACACAGTGTGCTACGAGTCCGTACATAGAGGTGCTACGTGTTTGTGCATAAGTTGCTACGAGCCAGTTTATAAGTTGCTACGACATCGTATAGAAGGTGCTACGAGCCTGTGTATAGGTTGCTACGGCATCGTATAAAAGGTGCTACGAGCACATATGCAGGGCGCTACGGGCAGTAACATAGCTTTCACTAAAAGCTGTACCTATACAGATTGTAACGTGAAGGGTATATGAAGCCGAAGGGAGGGTGTTCAGTATCAGTAACTGCACAACTTTTGTTCTACGACTTTTCGAATAAAAAATAAAAATAAATCAATGTCTCATACAAATCGATCAGCTGACCGGTACGAAATGTATGAAAAGTCAAAAAATAAATTCGCGAAAATGGAAAAGTCGTAGAACAAAAGTTGTCAGTTACCGATACTGAACACCCTCCCTTCGGCTTCATATACCCTTTACGTTACACCCTGTATTAAATGGTGAAATGATAATTTTGTTTGATTTTAAAAAACTAGCCTTACTAAACCTAACTTTTTTCCTTTACGCGGAGCACAACCATAGCGTAAACCTGGCATGTATACCTATCTACTCGCAAACAAACCGGAGCATTCATTGCAAAGCATACTCCTGCAGTTGAGCACAAGCCGTTAACTCTATGGGGCATAATGCCTTCAAGTGCGGTCAGTGATCGTTAACGTGGCTTTATGAGCTGTGAACGAGATTGTTATTATGCGTCGTACTGACACTGACCGGTTCACTGTAGAACACTTTCTTATTGTATCTCAGCCATCCAGTAATCCTCATCCATGCTCTGTTCAGACTAAATACGTACGTACGGTACGATGCTCCTTTATCACCAATTTGGAGCCAAGGTGTGGGCTGAAAACCAGCGCTGACGCACTACGTGTCAGCATCAGCTGAAGCCTAAATAATAAATATTAAATGATGAAAAAATTTCATTCCGTGGCACTCTCTATTCCAACAGAACTACCGTGATTCAGGCGAGTAATATTTAGATTGTAGTTTCGCATATGCAAGATAAATTCAAATCGTAAAACCAAGTACCTAGGTGATAACCTCACTTCCCTTAAGCCGTGGTTTGTCACTTTCACAAAAAGGCCCTTGGGGCTTTTTGAAAATGGCGGGAAACGACGGTTGCGAAATTATTTAATAATTTTCAGTATAATGTCTACAGTGGGTGTTTTGTGTTTAATATCACGTTAAATTAATCAGAAAATGTTCGCGAATGACAGTATGGTGAAGTTATTGGAGATTTCAAGCAGGATCTGAAGTTTGGCGCCATGGTCAAGATTCCCACTACGAGCTCGGGAGTGAACGTGACTGTCGAGCTGCTTCGTCCGCAGTGATTGACGCTACGGCGTCTCCTGTGGATGAAGACATGAAGACGCTGCTACCCAGGGTGATGACGCTACGGCGACTCCCCTGGAGGAAGATAGAAGACTATTTATACATTGATATTTTTGTAACATGACATTGGCAAATGACGAACTGTCGAGTCCATTAATAAAATAAATAAATAACAAAAAGGCCCTTGCCTAAACCTTAAATAAGTATAATTCTACGTTTATGAATACCCACGATTATGTAGAATTGGAAAAGGCGCAGCTATTAAAGCTCGGAGTGACCGATGACGTCAGGCAGGATGTTTACAATTATAATATGACCGCAAGCGCTGTACTGCGCGGCGAGACGCGGGCGTGGAGCACCTCGCTTCACTCTGTCAATGCGTCGTCCGCTGTATCTCGCACTAGCTCACGTCCCTCCCCCGTGTGCACATCAAATGCCATTTTGGATCGTTATTATTATCTGTGTCGTAAGACTTGAAATCGCACTACAAGTTATCATTGATATGCCGTTGTCCGTATGTCTGTCGCCACCCAACAGTACAGCGCTTGCGGTCAGACTACGAGTATAACATGTTCCTGCAACAAACACCACTACACTACTGTAGTAAAAGCATGGGTTTATGAGCTGTGACCGTTATTGTTACTGCGTCCACCATTGACACGGTGACCCAGTACATTTCAGAGGCGCTTCGATAGAACGAATCATCCTTACGCCAATGATATTGCATGCTTAAGTGATATGTTGGACAAATGTTATTTGACTTTAATCTACCTATACTAATATTATAAAGCAGAAAGATTTGTATTTTTGTATGTTTGTAACGAATAAAAACAAAACCTACTGTACAGATTTCGAAAATTATTTCACCATTATCCTGGAGTAACATGGGCTATATTTATGACCCGTGCGAAGCCGGAACGGGACGCTAGTAATACAAATACATACACTTAGTTTGTATGAATGGTTATCAAGAAAATAAAAATTAAGAAAGCAACGAAAAACAAGTTGTAGTTTTAATATATAATTAATCATATGTAGTTGTTGAAAATGCAGGGAAACCTATCTACGCTGTTAACCAATAATAAACGTGACGTAATATTCCTTTCTAACGTTTATTAACGAAGCGTGAATGTGACAAAACAAGGTTTAAGGGAAGGGATGTTAAATTAGGTTTATGGTTCACAGCGCTATTATGTAACTAAAGTCACTTAACACCGGGTTATGTATTTAACCCCTTTCCAATCAAAACATTTCTTGCACCAAAGATAACCCCGTGTCAAATTCGCATAGGCCTTGTCTGAACCGTCTTAACTAACCCAATTTGTTAGTAGTTAGAGTCGACGTCGTTCAAGTATTGATGTGCTGGCCTTTGGTATTTTTGGAGTGAAAGACGCGTCAAGTGGGGTTCCTTGAGTAGGTACGTCAGTCAAAAGCCTTTTAAGTGTTAGTTTATGAGGTGTTAAAGCCTTTGTTATTGCTTGCCACCATTAAACGACCCGGCCACTTTTGTGTTAAATTTTAGTGTGTTTTCTATAGAAATGTTCGTAAAACTGTTAGCCAGTAACTGACCCGAATGCCTAGCCAAGTGGCAAATGCTTCAAAGCGATTCTATTTCTACAATCGCTAACTACCAAACGCTACGCTAGAGGGTTACGTGATTTTTTTGTTAGCAAATGTTAAAACTCTTACATTTTGTTTCTATTCAAGCTAGTGCTAAAGTAGAAACTTAGAAAGCCATTTGGAAAGATTCTTCGCTCCTTTTCACATTGACACGGCCGCGGCACGATCGCCTGCCTTGCGAAAGCTCTCATTACAGCTCATACATTTCTACTTTGCACGGCACGGCGACCGTGCCGCGAACGTATGCATGTGACAAGGGCTTTGGGTTTTGGGTATAAGTGAGAATCACAATATAAAAACTAGAACTCGAAACATTACATTTATTCAACAAAATCTCTACACACAGTTTATATTCCCATAAAATAATATACTTATTACAAATCTGCAAAGGTACTATTTGGTGTTATAATTATAAATTATTACACATAACAAAATAGATACATATCTATAAACATTTCAAATGAAAGAAAATTTACAACAAATTGTTAACCTATAAATTTTTTGTACAATAAAAACATGTTTTTATTATTATTGTTCAAATCACCTACTAAGGTAATATACTCTCTTAAAACTCTCTAATCTAAGGAATATATTAATAAAACAGTAATCAATTTAATTAAATACATTTTAAGCGTCCATTTTGAATATACTGACTACGGGGTTTGATCTATTTTACGGTGCATGGAACCAAAGATCAAAACTTAGGCCCACTTACAGAATTCCATTATTAATATTCCCAACCATAACTCTAGTGGAATTAACTGCGAGACATTTATGGAAGCAGCTATGACACCTATTTCGAAACTAGAACTCCTAAAACGTTCTTTTATACGACTTTTCTTCTTCTTGCAGTCTCTTCGCTACCTGAGGTTAGCTGTAAATTGCATTCGCGAATGTGCCCCGGCCTTTTTCGGCACCCAGTCCCAAGTTTGATTTTGGCTTTAATTTTCAAGCCAGTACAATATAATGAAAAATGTATGTAGGATTGCTTTTTCGTTAGCAAAGGTCAATCACATACATTTTTTAAAGCAAAAGTAGCCAAAGGACCTAGCAACTTTGGCTTTAATTTTATCTGCCTTTGATTTTGAC
Source organism: Tachystola acroxantha (assembly GCA_963506565.1). Taxonomy (NCBI): domain Eukaryota; kingdom Metazoa; phylum Arthropoda; class Insecta; order Lepidoptera; family Oecophoridae; genus Tachystola; species Tachystola acroxantha. Next base: position 9,312,251 of record OY735887.1, read on the forward strand.
CTCTCTTCATCCTACAAGCTAGTTTGCCTATCGTAATTAAATGGATGCTTTAAGCTACAGTATAGAGCTGTTATTTCAACTAGTAGTTTGGTTGGATATTACATTCCTATTATAAGACAGGTCCCACCTCAAATTATTACTCAAATAATCTGCCAGCGGACTTGAGTTTCAAATACCTTTGATTAAATTCCTATAACTAAGTGTAATGACAATATCCTTTGAAAATCAGTTTAAATAATGTACGCATATATCTATAATTATAACAGTAGTTAGTGGCACATTCTGTTGACATTTTAGTTATGCATAAATATTAAATACATGGATTCGTAATCAAAATCTTAATTCTACGAAATGATTGCCATAAATTCTGAAAATCTGAAACTTGTTCCATATATTTAATATTTATAGCTGTTTAAAAACAAATTAAGTCCATATTGAAAACAATAATCAAGAGGTATCAGTATTTAGATAATGATCACGCGGTGGGAATGAAATAAATGGCTATAACTTTTTCAAAAGTTAACATCAGGAGTATTGGAGAATTAAGATTCAGGTGACATCGCCACGTATTTATCAAAAAAATCGAGTCGGCTGTCGGACTCGCGCACCGAGGGTTCCGTGCAACTTCACCGTAACATTTGAACTAGATACGAAACTGATAACGTGATACATCGACATACCACGCGTCAACTGCAAATATAAGTTTGTAATTACAAAAAAATAATTACTTCGTGATGGAACCCCAAATTTACAGGTTTCGGATTTTTTCCTTTACTTGTAAGACCTAGCTACTAGCCAAATTTCATGATTCTAGGCCAACGCTAAGTAGATATAGGTTTTAAGTTTCTCGCGTTTTCATACAAATATGCGGGAAAAGGCGACATAAGCGGCCATATCTTTTGACTGGGTTGACGTAGAAATTTGATTTTTTCACGGCTGCATGAGGTTGCAGTATGAGTATTGGGTATTAATTACAACTTGATCCGTCCACGCGTTTCTGAAATATAGGTCTTGACAGACAGACGGACAACAAAGTGATCCTATAAGGGTTCCTTTTTCCTCTTGAGGTACGGAACCCTAAAAATACCGATAACATAAAATAATAGCAATAAAGGCCGCAGAAAAGGAAACCAAAAATGGTCTTAGGCGATAGTCATAGGCAGTTCTGAGTATAAAGTGGAATTTGAGTTCGGTATTATAATTCTACCTGCCAGTTTTTATACAATTTTGACAGTCCTACGTGCAAGCTATAGGTTTAGACTTTAATTAAACCTTTTGAGCTAATTGCATGGCTAAGTGATCCCGTCTTCAAAATGCCTGTAACTATGTTGTCTTTCAAATGATTTAAATTTGTTTTCACAGTTCATGTTGTATATTTTGAAATGTTAACGGGAAACCCATAATTTCCGATACTTATCATCTAGATACTCAATTAACACAAGATGTCTCTTTGGCCAAACCGAAACAACTAATTTTAAAACGAACAACTATTACAAAACAATGTGACTAGAGTTAGAACCTATCGGCGAAAGTTTACCCTTAGATTGGAACCTAGAAAATGTTTTAACGTGTTACTTAAACTTAAGTCTTAAAGAGGTCAGTGAGTTGTCGCTATCGCATTGAACTCCGATTGATAATAATTTAAGTCTTCGCCAAATTCTCTACTCAAAGGTTGTCTGGAAGAGATCGCCTGTTCCTGGCGGTCTTATAGCTTGTATAAGACCGCCAATAACATAAACGAAAACATGATTACATGTTTAAGGGCCTGACATGAGCCGCCAATCAAAAAAAATAATACATCTTCCAATATTATATTTATTTTATTAAAATAAGCTTTTTGGAAAAATCTTTATAAGGACGAATCCTATTTTTCAATATACAATACATATTATCATAATTGCGACAAGCTAAGTTGTAGCTCTCAAAATGCCAAAACCGGCCGTTTTTCGCAATTATGCTAACTACAACTCAGCGAAATTGAATCACGTTGATAATAAGCATTTAAAAAATAGTATTTATCTTAATAAAGATTTTCCAAAAAGCTTTTTTAATAAAGTTTATTAAAAAAAAAAAATTGGCGGCGCTAGTTGGCTCATGTCAGGCCCTTAAATAATTCCAAAGAATGACGTTGAGATTCGTTGTCGACAGCATATCTAGCTTCATTTCAATATATGCCGTATTATCATCGCATAGAGTTCCTGTGTGTTACACCTTGATGTGCTGACGACATTCCTCCAGTAGCGTACTCAGAAGTTTGCTGTATGTACAGTCGACAGCAGTTATCTTGGAGTACGATTTCAAGTCTTACGACGCAAATAATAAGAACTGTCAAAAGTAAAAAGTGTTACCATTGATCTGCTGTCGACTGTACTTGTGTTTTTAACTAATACAGACTTTACACCCGTATTCTAAGTTGTTCCCTCCACTCGACTCAACCTCAGTCGAGGAAATTGGTATTATTAGTTAACGAATGTCACCTTGACTTGTGCGATTTCCTCCGCCGAGGTGAGGATTGAACTGTCAATTTTGAGGTAGCTCGGGACCAACCTTAAGGTCTCCTCAAAGCTTGTAAACAACGCTCTTACGTGTTTTGCGTGTGGTATTTTTACTGAAATGTGTACAGCTTGGATGAAGACCCATTTCTACCAGAGAGAATAGTTTATGTCCTCTAACGATGACGTCATTCCACTCTACCTTACTCGAGCAACTTCCAGATAAGCTTGAGTGGACGACTAAAAATACGGATATCAAGGATGAGTTGAGGATTTCCTTAAGGTCTCCTTAGTTGAGGTAGAGTCGAGAAGGTTTTGACGAACGGACTAATAATACAGGTGAAGTATAAAGTACAAATAATTCGTCCGCAATGCATACAAACACACTTAATCAAACATCCGTAAGTACCTAAGTACATACAGGTGTCCTTGAAATCATTCGACAAATTGAAACTGGGAGTTGTACTCATGATAAATATTGAATTGGTAAGGTTTTTTAGTAAATCAAAACTGCAATTTTTTTTTAACTAAGTACGTTACATCACACAATGAAGTTAGAAATGACCATTTAGGTCAAATTCCGGTGAAAGAAATCGTTGCAAAAAATTAAAAATACCTTAAAATATATATTAAAACTCCAAAGCACAGTAATGATGCGCATCAAATTAATAATTTTTTGATAGTTGAATTTATTGTAAATATTTTTCCCCAAATTGTCTAATTTACTTAAACGCTCTGCAGAATTATTGTCACAAGCCTAACCATCCATTTAATTTTGTCGAATGAATTCAAGGCCACCCTGTATACATAATATTATATTATAATAATAACTACTACACTAAAATTTGTGCGTATCGACCTAATATTAACTCCACACAACACGATACAACTTCATACATATCCCACAACACTAAGAATCATTTTACTTACACCGATAATACATCATTTAAATATAAATATATATTACCTATTCGACATACTTATTGCTGTTTCTGTTACACAGATTTTAAAAAGAAGAGCTCGATACATCTCACTTAAGTATAATACTTAATTGTACTTTAAGGTAAAAGAGTTTTATGAAGGATGTTCAAAACTCATCATTACCTACTTTCACAAATTATAATTCAAAACTATTATAATAACTAGCCATGAATGAGTTGGGGGAGGATGGGAAATTTTTCCCCATCCGCCCCCACAAAATCGTTCTTCCCCCACGTGGGGTACGATGGGAAAAAAATCCCGTGGGGACCACGTGGGGGAGGGCGCTTGGGGCGGATGGGAATACACGAATTTATCTAAGTTACATTAAAAACGTCAAGATAGACAATTAGGAGTGTTTATGAACTTGCTGTGAAACTATTTCGATATTCAAAATTCACTGTTTTAAAGTTTTGAACATCCTCCATAATGGTTAAGCTTCATTAGGAAGCTTCCACCTACAAAGTAAAGTTTTTTTTTTACTTAAACCAACGACGAAGGTAACTTATTGTTTATACTTTATCTATCGAAATAACGGTGGCATTTTAATGGTATTTCTACAAGGTACATACAAGTTTAGTTTACTATAGCTACGGTATACTAACGTTGAAGGGGTTTTCGATAAGCAGGTATTACCGATAAGCAGATGTTATCGACAAGAGAACAAAATCTATAAATGTGTGGGATTATAATCGGCACTAGTGGAAAATCCTCTAATTTCATTACATAATAACTTTGATAATTATTAAGATTTATTTTATTCATCGCATTTAAGATAAATAAAATCAAAGTAGATAAGTACCATACCATAGAAATTATCACTGTTTATAAATAGATGGCCTTTATTTATCGTTTAGTCTATATTTGACTCTCTTATTTATCGACAACTCGTAACTTATCGATTACACCGCCATATATAAGCTAAACATTCAAAATTTAAATCAACACAACAACGTATCAGAACTTATTTTAAACAAACATCTATATTTATTTATTGCTTTCATGGGTTCCATATCGCGGAAGACATCTAAGCCGTTAGAGCCATGTCACATCAAACACCGATTGCGCGACTAATCAGTAGACCGGTCTCCGGATTTAAATATTTCAATCTAGGAACTAGGTTTAATTAACTCAAAAAACTATTTCTTATGTATAAACGTCATGAACATATTAGCCAATAATGACATTTATTCGACTATAAGTACAAATAAAACAGCAATAGAAATTAGGCATTATACAACAAAATAGCGCCGAGAAGATTAAGGCTATACTTAAAAGTATAAAATGCATCCACAAGAGAATGCCATGATTTTTAATATTTTCAAATAAACCAATATTAGAAGAACCTATAGAGTTCGACCCCACAAATGTTAGGCCTACGAAATTCGACTGAACGCATTGTCGATAAATATTCGAGCGTTTGAATTTCGTACCAACGAACTTTCGACCGCTTATCAATCTTCGATCCCATGGGGTACAATCATGACAATGAATACATTTCTATAATAATACGATACTCAAATGTTTTCCCCTACAATGTGTAGATCTATATTCAGTTACCTATAAAACAACAACGACTAAACTTCTATAAAACCAACAAAACACTTTACAATTATATTAAACAGCAATATAACAACATTATTGCTAAATGTCGAGGTAAGGGCACTGTATTCGGTGGACTTCGTCGGCTAATGTTAGCCGTGGCTAACTACAGACTTAAAAATAATATACATAAGGTGCGACTATAGTCAGTATGGACCGTGCGTACTCTACAATGAAGAACTATCGTTCGATACGTAGTTTTTTTTAAAATTGTATTATTGCATATATCAATTAGTGAAGTACCTAAGACACAAGCGAATTGCGTTACTAACCTTTATCCCAGAAATCGAGTTAGCAACTTTAATAATACGATTGCTACAGAGTAATGAAATGTATGAAAATTGCCTACAAAATTTCTGGGACAGATTTACCAAGATTGGACAAACTTACCAGAATTTTCATGAATATGCAGTGATATTTATTACTGCATATTCATGAAAATTCAGAGTTTAGTTCTAAATAAGAAAACCGGGAGTTTCCTAAACTAAATTTTGCCAGATTCGAATTTAAATTTTTCATATATTTTTTATTTATTGTGTATGAAAGTTGCCAACTCGTTCTTGGTAAGTTTGGTGTGATAAGGCTTCGTTCACAAGACACTTTTGCCACGATTATTTTTTTGTCTTAGAATGTTATTATAATCGGGACATAAGGTTTATTTATAGGCAAGAGATTAACTATGAATTAATGGGGTTAAGTACATAAAGTATGTAACCTAAATACAATAGTATTTTTATTAATTTAATAATAATCTAAGATAATGTCACAGAAAGAATATAGGCCTAAGTATAATAATATACAATCTAATTTATTAGGACAGTGTTCGTAGGAAGCTAATAAAATTCATTTTTGGAGGTAGGTGTTGAACATACATACTTTTACAAATGTATAGATTAAATGCATTAAAAAGGATCACAAATATTTGTATGTATGACTTTTCATTGTAAATATGATCGAAGATTGTAAAAATATTTTTATTGCGAGAAACTGTGTATTTATGATAATTGGAAATGTCAATTTTATATTTGTCAAGTTTAATAGAGATAAAAATGAATATACGCCAAAACAGATTATAAAAAACGACAAAATTTTTGTATCAAATCAAATATAAAAGTTGCCGTCTCGGGGCGTGTTTCGTCGAAATGTTCCCATCACGTTTGTCAGATTATTTTGTAAATTATATGACTTGATGGTGATTTATTTCTAAATAAAGAATGAACGAATATTCAAACTAAATATGAAACAAAGCGTTTGAGGTGGTAAAGAATAATTACGTACATTCACTCATAAAATATTAATATATCTCGATTCAAAAGTGTCTTTATAATAACACTGGGGTTTCCTTTTTCATATTGTTAAATATTTCGATATACATTACAAATACACATTGTAACAGAGTCATCAAAGCGGCATAACAGCCCATTTGATTATTATATACCGCGGCCCAAATCAAGTGTCTTATAATGTAAACAAATATGATCGTGTAATTACCTGGTTGTGGCGTAACACTGAAGGAGCTGATTGATTAAACCTGTTCATCATTGTGAAAATAAAGTAATCTGATCTAATAATGTGAAAATAACTATGTAATAATCACAGCACAGCTTAAAATGTTAGTAGGGTAGTTTTTGTTTACAAAATAAGACACTTGGTTTGGGCTTCGGTTTAGATACAAAGACTACAGACAATGTTATCAAACGTTTGTAGTCGTTTTTTGATCCCTACACAAAACCGACAGTCCTATAAAGTCATTAACAGTACCCGTAATATCAACCCTAAGACTTAAGATTTAAAACTGCAATTGGTTAACTCTCTACCTTCTGACGTCTATATTCCACGAAATATTCAATGAATAATTGAAAGTACCGAAACTAGAGTCATATGTTAATAATGACGTCAACTCAAATGTCATGAAAACGTCAGAAAAACTAGGTCGTAAACGTTAGAAAAGCTTTAACATGAACGGAGTTTGGGGCTTTTTGAAAATGGCGGGAAACGACGGTTGCGAAATTATTTAATATATTTCAGTTTAATGTCTACAGTGGGTGTTTTTTGTTTAATATCACGTTAAATTAATTAGAAAATGTTCGCGAATGACAGTATGGTGAAGTTATTGGAGATTTCAAGCAAGATCTGAAGTTTGGCGCCATGGTCAAGATTCCCACTACGAGCTCGGGAGTGAACGTGACTGTCGAGCTGCTTCGTCCGCAGTGATTGACGCTACGGCGTCTCCTGTGGATGAAGACATGAAGACGCTGCTGCCCAGGGTGATGACGCTACGGCGACTCCCCTGGAGGAAGATAGAAGACTATTTATACATTGATATTTTTGTAACATGACATTGGCAAATGACGAACTGTCGAGTCCATTAATAAAATAAATAAATAAAATGAACGGAGTTTTCATCGCAACTGCGAGACTGTAGTCATATGTAACCCCTTTCACATTGAATGTCATTGACGTCAGATAATCTTGAACGCAAGCTTTCGAAAGCTCAGTGATATAATGTCATCAACTCAATCACATACGTCAGGAACGAATTAGAAGTCTTGAACGTAAACGTTAGAAGACTTGAAAGTAAACATCAGAAGATTTGAACGGAAACATTGGAAGATTTAAAACTTTAATCTCGACGTTTAGGTTTGATCGTAAACGAATAGACTCTAACTTAAACGGTGGAACATTTGAACGAAAATATTAGAAGACTAGATTAAAATTAGATGGTTTGAGTGTAAACCTTACAAGACTTGAACGTAAACGGTAGAAGACTTGAACCTTAACGTTAGAAGACTTGAAACCTAAACGTTAGAAGACTTGAACCTAAACGTTAGAAGACTTTAACTTTAACGTTAGACGACTTGAACCTAAACGTTAGAAGACTTGAACCTAAACGTTAGAAGTCTTGAACCTCAACGTTAGAAAACTTGAACCTAAACGTTAGAAGGCTTGAACGTGATCGGTGGTTCCCAATGGTATACTATACATCGCAAGAGCTTACTGCGTGTCGCATCACGGCGAAGGCGCCGGGTGTCGCCGTCGCCGGCGGAATACCAGCGCGAAGATGCTGCGCAGGCGCCGCCAACGCCTTCGCCCGCCACCAGTCGATATGCCCGTGCCCATTATTGACGACTGGAAAGAAAAAAATATATATTAGACGCAGTCAACAATTTCTGCAAACAATATAATGAAAGACTCACAAGATACACCAATGTTTTGGCCAGAGATTTGATGAAATCAGACGGAAACATAAGATGATGAAAGTAATTGGAAATCATGTACAATGACAAAGAAAATAATGCTTGGCTTAAAGTATGTGAGCCAATGAAATCATGCTCAATAGAGCATCACTCATCTCAATAACGGCACATTGAAGCAAAAATAGGGAATTGAACCCTACAGACTCATGCATATTATCTATTTCGCCATGGCGGGTTTGACATCAAACGTTTTTATTATGAAGCTCCAATCGGCTACCACACATATCCAATTTTGAATTATTTACTAGGTCAGGGTTTCTCACAGTGGACAAGATTTACGTACCATTACGTAACCATATGACTGGTCCAAAATTACTCCCAAAATTGCCTCGATTTGCGACAAGAAACAAGCTCACTTTTTGGCATTGCATTCATTACGTTTTATTGAAATAAAAAACCTTTCTTTATTATTTTCTTTGGGCCCCAAAGCTTGGGAGGGTTCACCGTCATCTGGAAACTTTAACAGGGGTACGTGGAGCCATAAGTTTGAGAAACCCTGTACTAGGTAATCCCACCTAATCAAATTTAAAACAAAATGCTACCTGTCTCTGTCGCTCAAGGCGCCGTATCTCACGCACGAGCGCGTGGAAGGCATCGTCGACGAAATGCCGCAGCGCCGCAGACGTCTCGAAGAACGGACAGCCCAGCTGCGTCGCGAGCGCCTTGCCTTCTTCCGTGCTTACCTGCAAATATATGAATATTACTCGTATCGCGAACATATTAGTTGAAATTAGGAAACTGAATACAAAAAAAAGTATACAGGGAGCATTGATCTCCTATAAACAACTAGATACACAAAGGTCTTACTGAAACAATTTAAAAAAACGTCCAAATAAGGGTCCATTGTTAACGTCCAAATAATGTCCAATAAAGCAAATGACCATTCATCCGTTTGGACCTTCTTTGCGCTCGGACATTTTTAGAAGGCAGACTGTGTATCTAGTTGTTTATGAGAGATCAAGGGAGCCTTGTTATTATGGTTGAGATTTTCTCAAGAACTACTTTATCGATTGTAAAAATTCTTTCAATAGCACATAGCTTAGAGAGGGGACTATAAAATCGGTCAAGCGCTTTTTGGGACAATCTGAGCCCTAATGACTCTCTTGTACTTTTCTTTGTGTTAGAGTTAAGAAAGACTAAGGGCATGCGGGGTGTATTTGATCCCCTTGGGGAAATAATAATGTCGGAAAAGATTTCAAAAAAATGATGCAAATTCTAAATAAATATGCGTTAAGTATACAAACTATTAACTTGCAATAAAGACATATGATTGATTATGATTGGAAACAGCATTAAGTATATTTTGTATGGGCACAGGTCTTGGCCCTTGTTGTCACTTTCATTCTCATACGTCAGAAAGAGACATCTGTTTTTATGTGTTCTACTTCTATTGAAAATTGAAACAGAGAAAACCAAGACAGTGGCAGAGATGCTAAAAAACCTCATTAAAGAGCGGAGTTGGCAGAGATATTAAAATTTAGTATTCAATGTATGTTCCTTGCTTCGTTTAGCTTTCACACAATACTGCACGTTCTTTGGCTTTTGAAGAATATTACTCTTTCAAGAACGGATTTTGCAATATAAGTATGACTAATTGCTTGCATCATGGATAATAATCATCATCTGTGCCTCACTTGTCTGTACTTGGGCGCCAAGTCCAGCTTGTTCCCTACTAGCACGAGCGGCAGGCGCTCCGCGGGCCGCGCCTGCGCCAACAGCCGCCGGTACTCGGCCGCGGCGCGGAACGAGCGCCGGTCCGTCACCGAGTAGCACAGCACGAAGCCCTCACCACAACGCATGTACTGCTCTCGCATTGCTGTGAACTCCACCTGGCAGGGTGACAACATAACAAAGTTAGTAAGAGATACATCACAGACCACTTACACAATAGACATGAAATCGGTACAAATGACAATGCCAGATTCTGTCCCACCATCAACCGCAAGTTGTACAAGATAACGAATAAATGTAAAATATCTCCGTTTTTTATTAAAATTATTGGTTTAATATAAAGTTTTGTACAAGTTGCGATTCGAAAAAAACAGCTTAATTAAGAATTCAGATAATAGTAAGAAATCGAAGCGATTTATTCATTGTTTTTGTTATTCTTGCGAGAGTAGTAGAAAATGATACTGATTATGATTGCATAATCTGCAATATGAAACCTGTAATAAGTCCCCAACAAAATGATAGGTACAGCTTAAATGGTCACATAGTTTTGTAGGTGGGGCAAAGCTCCATTGAAATGTGGCAATGTCTTTTGCGAGCCCAAAAAATTTGACAACGATGAGCGCATAGAGATGAAGCAGGCGACAGGGGTGCCGTATTAAAGAGATGCATCCATGATAATATCTCTAGGTTACACGTGTCGCGAAGCAATTTTGCGCTCATTGCGGCAAGTGGTCTGTGAGATACATAGACAATTTTGATCGCAAGCTTAGTGAGAGTTAGCTCTTACAACTCTGTCATAAGTATATTATACTATGTTCACACATTTGCGAGAATTAACGAACACTACTTAGAATGACCATTCGCACTCACGAATGTCTTGTGATATATATGAATGCAGCATTTTTGACAGTAGAGAGAGCTCAGCAGGCGCTCAGAGTGTGTCTCGCTTTGTGGAACCAAGTGCAATTATCAGTGACAGTGCATCTTAGTTATTATTCAGAGTGGCCAGTAATCTTTAAAAATGGCATTTTCTAATGAAATATCTAAGTCTTATTAGAAAACCAGCCATTGTAGCAGACTTCATAACATGCTAAAGACTGTTTTTAATATGCAAAATGATATAATGAGTTCATACCTGTCCAGCTGTATCTAGGATATCCAGTAATGCCGGCTCTCCGTCTATCACTGCTTGCTGCTGATAGGAGTCCTCTGTAATCACAATTAAAATTCTCTATTAATATTTGTGAATAATAAATCTCATCCCATCCCACTAATATATGTATAAACGCGAAAGTTTGTATGGATAGATGTTTGTTGCTCTTTCATGCAAAAACTAATGAATGGATTTTAATAAAACTTTACAAAAATATATATCATAAATCAGAATAACACATAAGCTATAATTTATAAAGATCCTGTGCAGAAGCTAGTAATATAATAATAATAAGTTGTCCTAAAAATCATGCATAATGATTGAGGCTACTGCCACTGTCAATGGTCAGATGCCTAGACTGAGAATACCTATTAGTGACCAAAATCTGTATTAATTGGGAAGTGACTCTTTTAGGCAGTAAGTGGGCTTTGGGAACCTAAAGGTCCTATGCGGACTGCTAATAATGATACAATTATTATTGTAAAATATATTGATATTATTATCATACCTATAACTGCTAGTACCTACTAACAATGGTTTGATTGAGTATTTGTGTACAGATTTTGAGTTACTAATTAGGTACATAGATTGTATGAAGTCATTGTTTACAACCAAAACATATGTACCTATAGTAGGGTCATGGTAGTCCAAGAAGCTGTGGCTGACGAACTGCAGTGTGACGGCGGACTTGCCGACGCCGCCGTCGCCGAGCACAACTATTTTGTACACTCGGAGGCCGCGCGACGAGCCCGCAGCCTCGCCCGCCATGCCGCTGCATGCCTGCGGGCCGTCGCCTCCGCCTGGGCGGCAGCCGCGCCCCGCGCGCGAAGGCGACCGCTCACGGACACACGCGCCCCAAGCACATTTCCACACGCTTCCGCCCAAAGCTACAACTTTACACACCGCGCTGATAACAAAATATCACAATTCTCATTTATCCAAGCTCATTTTGTTGCTAAAAACAATATTTTTTCAATAAAAAATCGACAGCTGGTTGAAAGGGATTGACAGATTGACAATTTGACAGTATTCGATTTATTATGTTGGCAATATGTCGTTGCGTACTATAAAGGTAGATTCAGAATCACAGCTGCCGCTAAACATTGGTGAATATCCTCTTAGTAATTTGTGGTGCGACTTGCAAATACGGTTTTGGGCTGAGCCATAGCACATTAAAAAAAATATTATCTAAAAACTCCAAAAAGTTGATTTGATTGTTTTTGGTTTTTGTTGTGTTGTTGCTGGGTTTTGGTTGTTTTTATTTGTAAATAAAAGAATATATATTCTAAAAATACAATTTTCTCAACAAAATGGCTCATATCCAGTTTGTTGACGATATGGTGAGAGAATATCTACTGTACAGAGGATTCTCATCAACAGTGAAAGCGTTTGACAATGACTTGAAGGCGGATAAAGACAAGGGTTTTAGAGTGGACAAAATCATTGAACAAATCTTGCAATATATCAGCGTTTCAGACTTGAACGGGCTGAAAGAGTATTGGTCTCATCTAGACAGCTTGGTATTCTCAAAGCTAGAGATCCATGTTCAACCAGGTATGTGTTTTTCTAATACTACAGAATTCCAATTTATTCCTCTTTTTTTCACGTGCTCATACTAGACTAGACGTCTGTAGTATATCTACCTTTTGCACATGGTTTTCCCTTCCGATGGTATCATAAAAAGGGGGGTTTTTTCCCTCAGTGCCCGCCCGCTTAGCGACACTCTGACCCAAGGTTCTTGTACCCAACTCACAGCTCTTTTCTCAGGTTTATGTGAATAGTCATTTTTACTTTTTCAGCGGTACGTAAGATAGAATACAGCCTATACAAGTTGTATTTGGTGACAGCAGCTCAGAGTACTGGTGGTGTTAGAAATGAGAAAGTCGCCGAATTTCTTGCTAAAATGCTCCCGGAGTTGCAGGGACAGAACGAGTGGAGAGACTGGTTCAGTAAGTTATCCATCTAGGAAATTACACAAGCCACTTTTGTCAGACTAGTTCAAACCTCATTCTTATTGCCCCCAGTCAGATGGGGGGAGGGCCTGCTTAGAGTGGCTGGCAGAGACTGGATGCAAAAGGCTGAGAATTGTGTTGACTGGTGTGCTTTTGGAGAGGTCTACATCCAGGGGACTGATACGGGCATGATGAATATGAACTATCTATACTTAAGTCCTTGATTTCAGAACAGAAACTTCACTGTACTTGAACTCTCTAAAACAAGTTTTATTTTTATCTCCAGTGCTTCCTTACATCCAGAAGCCAGAAGAGAATCCCTCGTTCAGCCTCTACTTCACGCGAGTTTGGCAGGACAGTGTGCTGGTGTCGCTGCACAATCTCCTGGCCACAGTGTTCCAGTGCATGCCACAGCCGACCCTCACCAGCTATGAGAGTGATGCGGCTATGGTGAAACGGCTGCAGGATGAGCTGGCTGCTCTTAGAGGAAAGGTGAGATTAGTTTATGGTTGTCATTACAGAAGTCAGACCTGGAGGCGAATTTTTTCTAATGTTTGAGTTCTTATGCACTGTGTCATAGAAAAAACTAGTGTTCCTGCATATCTTGAAAAACAAGAAAAAACGCCACTGAAATACTTCTACTGCAATCTCTGTGTGCTTAGTATTCACTCATTGAGAAATAACAGACATTTATTGTTATTATCATCAAACTTATAAACTTTTTTTCAACTAGAAAAACTTTTCTTGGGCACAACTTTTAGTAGGTATAACAAACTACAACTCTCTCTCTCTCTCTCTTTCTCCTCTCCTTTGGTAGACTTTTTGTAAGTATTAGAGTAAGCCCGTGCTAATGCGGTTGCGATATTTGAATTGGACTTATAAAATCCTCAATAATTGCAAGTGTTGAGATGTTGGAATGTCCCTGACTTCTAGTCATACATAACTAGTAAACGATATGGAATACTACTTTCACTTCTGAACTAATCAACAGCGCCGATTCCAAAGCGTTTAGTCTATATTTTTATTTTATTACCCCATCTTAATTCCAGGCACAACAACCAACCGAAAAGACTTCACCAATTGGCCATCAGTCCCGCCTAGCCCAGTACTCCGAGCGCCTCAGCGGCCCTTTGCCTCTGGTTGACGATTTCTGCGCCGCGCCCTCCGAACAACTCGACAGTGGCATCCGCGAGGCGAAGGGACTGCGGGGGCTGCTCCGACAGATGGGAGGCAGCCCTGTCATGGGACGAAAGTCTTCCAGGTCGCAGAGTCAGAATTAACAGAATGAAATATGCTTTTAGCTGAATTCAAAATGAAAATATCGCTTAAATCCGCAATTTTAGCAACACAATGAGTGTTCGAACAATGTGTAGTGCCAGTGTAGCACGAAACGCCGAAATTGCAGCGATATAAAGCACAAAACGCTCACTCTAACTAAAGAAACTCCATAGATACTTCTGTATGACAAGAGAAGTGAAGTAACTGTATGCAAGAGATGGGAGGCAGCCCTGTCATGGGATGTAACTCTTCGAGGTCACAGAGTCAAAATTAACGGAATTTGTGCATAGAAATGTGATTTTAGAAAGCAGCTGTAATGTATGTAACGTCAATGACTCGTGGTTTGCGTCACGAGTTATTGACGTTTGGTTGGTACTTTTGACTGTGAGAGCTGTACCGCGTCATTGCGTCGTCCGCTCTTTCTCGCACTCACTCGGGCACAGAACACTATTACCCTGACACTCGCGTCCCTCCCTGCCCCCTTACATTTAACTCTTATAGCAGTATTACTTTCATAATACTTTGTTACTTCGTACAATGTCGACCTTAATGAGCTTACTTTAAGGTCGTCATTGTACGAAGTAACAAAGTATTATGAAAGTAATACTGCTATAAGAGTTAAATGTAAGGGGGCTGGTCGTCACACAAGGCGCGGTACAGCGGTTGCGGTCAGACTATACCCAAAAAATATCGAAGACGTCCTATTATATTGAAAGGCAGTTCCGTTAGATTTTAAGAAATCCGAATTGATAGAAATTAATTTTAGAAAATTATGTAAATATGTAACATTCCTTAGATAATAAGTAGAAGTAGAAGAAATGAGAGAATAATTGTGTATGTGTCTATTAAATAGAGACAAATTCATTTCTGCGTTTCTTTATTCCGTTGACTCCAAATCTAGGGTAGAACGAAGCTGCTGAATGTGGATACTTTCTACAATAAACTGTGTAAGGGCCAAGCTAGCCCTAAGGTAAGGATACTTTATATTACTCTTTGAGGCCAAGTAACGGCATTCAGAGTTGACTTTCGTACATACAATACCGCACGTTTTTTTTGTTTTTCGAAGATACGTCCGATGCAAAGCCGGCAAAGTGTTAAGGTTGAAACATACTGTTAAAACGCCACGCGACCCGTATTTACCGTACATTTTTCGGACACGTCGGGTGTTCATAGTGTGAGCCTGGCTATAGAAAATGTAACGACTTGATTTGTTCAACATGCGTCACGTGGCGTGGCGTTTAAAAAGTATGTTTGCGCCTTTACCGTGTTACGAAACACCGTAAGGGCTAGCGCATAGCAGAACGGAGCCGGCGGATGGCGCCGTGGACGGCGGACGGTGCCGGCCACCGGTGCCGTTCACGGCGCCGTCCTCCGGTGAACGGCGCTGTTGGACGGAGCCGGTGGACGTCACGGCGCCGCGCCGTGACGTTGTGCGCCGGCCCTTACATCGAATTTAAGAAAGTGACGTATCAATTATCTTTGTTAAATCGGTTACTAAAACATGTTACGGTGTTTCGTAACACGGTAACACGTCGCAGCAGACTTGGCTTAAAAGACACATAAGAAGACATATCAAAGAGTAATAATATAAGTAGAATTTTATAAACTATACAGCATAACGTCAAGTGGCTGTCCTACGTCACTAATATGTCTTTATCAGTCATTATGTAGACAATATTTATTATACTTTGCTATAAATTCCATGTAAATTCCCTCACCAAAACGAATTCAGTTGATACCCATCAAATTCTCCAGTAACCCACCATCCCACAATGTCTCACGCGTTCGTAGCCGACGCCATGAACCTATCAGCTCGCCGCAACAGACGCTGGTACCAGGAAAACCTGATGAGGGTCCTGGATTCCGCTAAGGACAAACACGCGCGAGACATCGACCACTCTATTGTTTTAGCTGAGCAGCTCTTGCAGGTACTTAGATAAAAAGCTATGTGGTTACATTTTATTTTTGTACAAAACACTTTTTTATATTAATTTAGAAACAAAAAACTTACTGCCAAAAATTTTAGCCGCTTTGATTAAATTTTTATAGCCTATGTCACTTCTACAATCAAGACGGATCTAACGACACCTCATATGTTAAAATCTATCAAGCCGCGGCTGCAGCACGTGCCGAAGAATTAGACATACGTCGAAAAACATAACCCTCCTTCTTGCGCAGTCGGGTAAAAAGGGAAGTTACCTTTCAGATTTCAGAGGGGCTCGTAGCGTATAGGCCGCGTCATGTAAAAAGAACGCTGGAAGAAAGTGGAGGGGGTGTGTTTGCGCATGGGTAAAGCAAAGGTCGACTGACGAACCAATAGCGTCACGGCAAGCATGCAGCGCGTGACCCGCCCTTCGCCGCCCGCACCTCATACCACCAAATAGATCGATAAATCGCCTAATGCGCAGCATGACCGCCAGCGTTCTTTTTACATGACGCGACCTGTAGCTGTAGTCCAGTTATATTACGCTTCGGTCCTGTTGCGAGTACAGGTTGAAAAACTATCGTAGGTTAAGATAACAACGTTGGGCGCGGTCTGTACCTGGATGGGTGACTGCAAGTGATATTTTCAGCTAAGGTCCTCCGTATCTCGGAAAGCACCCTAATAATAATAATTGATAATTAATTAATAATTGGACCTATGTCTCCGTGCAAGCCTTTCAAAGGACCGGGTTTTCTTAGACCCGTGAAACCTAGAGAGATACATAATAATAATTCTTTATTAATCAGTATCAGATCACTTGTTGTCGTCCGCCAGCAGTCACATCAGGCATTGTCGAGAGGCCTACGGGCGGCCTGAATAACGCTGTCGGTCGAGATTTACTCGAGAATTTCATGATTGATTTTAACATTATTTTAAAATTACGTAGTCTGCTATCCAACCAAACTACTGGTGAACGTTTTTTTTAAAATTGGTTGATTATATTTTGAGACAATCTCAAACTTAATGAGGTTTCCTGTATACTTTTTCTTCGATTAGACTACCTAAAATGAATAGTCAAGTGACGCCACGAATCTTTTTGAGTTGTATTTGCAAGTTCTGCAACTCTTCTTGAGCTATCTCGCTCGAAGTCTCATAATGCATAGTCTTAACCGCTTCATCCCATACTCTGTAGAAACTGAACGAAAAAGTAGACTTGCCGGTCGTAGTGCCGCCCCATGAGGTGGTACCCTCGGAAGACGATAGCCTGATGAAGCCCATCGAGCCTAGACTGCTGAAGATACTATACAAAAGCACTGAGAAGGGAGCTGCTGCTTTGTACTTGAAGGAACGATATAAGAAGGCGCCAGAGGATAAGTAAGTAGTTGCACACTCGATAGAATAGCAATAGTAACACTTCAAGTATGGTTTCAACGGTTTTATAGCGGAGTGGTCTGTGTTAACTTGCTAGGAATCGAGAGGGAACAAATGTCAACTTCCAAACCTTAAAACTCATACCTAAACTATGTGTACCCGATTATTAAGTCTTTGGGTTGGCCAGAGGTCATTAATCCGTATTGTGCAGATTTCCTTTTGGTTTTGGGAGCAATCAGTAAACACGTAACGTTTCTCAGAAACCCGGAAAATGACCTATCGTAGTCGACATCACAACCTACACAAAACCTTATCGAATCTCGGCAGAATTACCGCTGCGTAAGTCGCCCGAGTGTTGGCACCTGATACGTCACCCTAAATACTATTCCCATCCCACTAGATTCTTCTTCCGCATAGTATCAAGCTGGGACTACGGGTGGCAGCAGAAACAGTCGCGTCTGCGCGCCCGCGACGTCAACCGCGGTCGCTGCGCCATACTACGCGACACGTTCTATCGTAAGAACAACTTGGCACCAGATTCGCCACACTGCGCCCTACCCTCCGGAGGCGAGGTGTCTGTTTGCAGCGAGTACACTTGTAACGCCAACTAGAATATGCGTCTACAAATTGTGAAGACAATTAAGAAGCATGTTAACAAATTGATCACAGGCACACAATAAACTGATAGTTAAATATATAAAACTTCTGTGTTAAGTTGTCAAGAAAAATTCTGCTAACTAGAATGCGAAACAAAGAAGAAAGTCAATCAGAAACTGATATAATTAATAAAAATATTATGTGTCAAGTTGTTGAGAAATATTAGAACAACGAAGCAAGACAAACAAACTATATATCAGATATCTAAGGAGTGATAAAAATGGAAAACTTCTAAGTTGTCAAGAATTAATTACTAACTATAATATTATTGTCTTAATCAAACAAGTGACCTCAAAACTGATATAAGTAATAATAACATTCTGTATTAAGTTGCCGATAAATAATAGTGAGACCTTTCATGCCGAATAAAGCCCACCAATTCGTAAAGGCTACAGTAAAGGTACAAGTGTTGTACGAATTCGGGAAAACCCAACTTTGGGGGAGCAACAAAGTCCGAATCCCGACTCGCCAGAAAATAGCGTCGCAACGAGCGCGGATCGCTCGTCAAAAGCAAAGCGCTGAGGCGAATGTCAGTTACGCTTATTCAGGCTCTCGAATGCATATAAATGATTTAGTGCATATGACACACTATTAGACCAAAATTATTTTATTAGATATTACAACAAAATTAATCATCAAAAAAATAATATTATTTTCATCAATTACCTACATTATATCTGAAACTGAATGCTTGTTTTCAATTTTATTTTTTGCCTAGATCCGTACTTATTTTTGAATTATCAAATGAAGTTATTTATTTTATTAAGAAAGCATACAGCTAAAACAACACATATAGATTTAACAACTAAGCAATACAGAAGCCAGTGAAGTTTTCACAAATAACATGAACTACATTGAGTCTAAAACATAAAGTCGCTTCGCTTGACAAATGAAAGCTCTAGCAATTACGCTTTTGATTGCAGAATATGTCCACCTGGCTGGTCTGCACTCATGAACACTGAATTCATGTTTTAAAGTCATCAAGATACACGCAAATGAAAGATGTGGTTATAGCAAAAAACATATATTTTATAATTTTATTATTTACAATAATTCAACTTTTATTTACATATTAACAACAGCAAATGTACCCTTCACATAAGGCCACACCCAACTGCTTGAAAGGGAATTATTAGAAATTAATAATGTGTACAGATTTACTTAACTATTTCATGTACAAAATAGTCTAGATTTCGTCGTTACAGTTATAAACGATAGATAAGGTCGATTAGTACATGTTTCAATGGATGGCACTGAATCTAATGGAAGCAGACATGTACAAATGTTACATAAAGGGAATAATAATGTAAACGGAAAGTTCGGTAACTGCACAACTTTTGTTTCGCTTTTCGATGAAATAAATAATACTACTACAACATCTTATACAAGTCCAGATAAAAAAAACAGTTCTTCGCAAATATGGGAAAAAGTTGTAGAACAAATACTGCACTTCTAACGAAAAACGCGGTATTCGACATTTGCGACAATTGTGTGAATTTTAAAAATGCCTAAAATATATTATCGGTTATTAGAATGGAATACTTTATTGTACAAGAAAAACAGAAACGATTTTAGCTCCTTTTTTCAATTGCAGGCTTTTGCAAGTACTGCATTTGCTATTAGCGCGGCAAAGTTGGTTATTTTAATATTTCCTACTTTATATAAGCCATGTGAAACTAAAATATCTATTAAATTACGACAAAAATTTTAGTCGTTTCCCTAAAATTAGACCTCACTGTAGATCCGTTGGAAGGGAGCATGTCATGACCAATTCCCGGGTTCGAATATGACGAAATCTTTTCTCGTATCAATTTAATAGTCAAACGTTGTTCAGTTACTGATGTTGAATATACCAACACTCTTTCCGTTACACTGTTAATTGCTAAGTCTTGGTAACAATAATAAATGACAATGTAAAGTATCGAACTTGTGACAAAATCTAGACAAGTTAAATGCACCCATTGAAACATAAGAAGACTGATTGCATTTCACTAAAATTAATCAAACGTCAACAACATACACTCGCTCCTAACAAATTACTAAGAAACTAATGATTTCTAATAAAAAATATTTAATTAATAAATATGAGACGATTTTTGTTCTTTCTCAAGTTCATTTGACACTTTCTAATTATGTACAATTTAATAAATCAGTCAATAGAATTTCGCGAAACACTATTGCTGTTATTCATAAACTTATACCGCTGCCCAAATCAAGTGTCTTATTTTGTAAACAAAAACTACCCTACCCTACTAACATGTTAAGCTCTTCTGTGATTATTGCATAGTTATTTTTACATTATTACATCGGATCACTTTATTTTCACAATGATGAACAGGTTCGATAAATCAGTCCCTTCAGTGTTTCTTCAGAACAGGTAATTATATGAACATATTTGTTTATAAAATTAAACACTTGTTTGGGCTGCGGTATAGTTAAACCTCACTTCCTTTAAATCAAACACACTTCGTGAAAAAGGTTAAGATAGAAAGAGACAGGGTGGCTAAACGGCAGCGACACTTAAAATCACGTTTATGAATAACAGCCTATTAGTACTATAATTTAGCGTAATTAGCGTCTATTCACACATACCATAGCAGCACTACATCGCAGCGTCAACAAGTGGTCGCTCACGCGGTTGAAGTTGCCGGCAAAATGCGTCCGTGTGAATTAAACTATTCATTTTCATATTATACACCCGACCACATATTGTAATTGTCGCGTGGTTGCGGTTGTGGTACGTGTGATTGATTCACTTAGGCAAAATAAGACATTATTATGCTCTCTCCTTTGGCGTGATGTCTTACTTTACAATTGCAAGCGTGACAGACATACATACAATCAAACAAGGCCCCTTTTGAGTTAATTAGACGAACGGATCAAATTATGAATACGTTTTGTTTAATTAATTGCTCTAGAACCACTAGATTGGTTTTCGCACGCACACTTGTTTTATCTCTAAATAAATACAATAAACGTAATTTAATCGATAAATCGAAAATCAATTAATATAATTAAATACCTACAATTTCGTCCACGACAGTTCTATTTCTAATATAAGGACGGAGGCTGGCACCCCCTACAAGTAATATGATGATAATATTAATGACATCGGCGGGGTTACTCTCACCTCTTATAGCGATCCAGTTTAGGTTCCTAAACTGACAATTTGCTACAATGACGTCAAACGTCATTCGCTATAAGAGGTGAGAGTAACCCTGCAGGCAGTTAATACATACACTCGACAGCATATCAATGGAAACACTTGTACGATTACAACTCTTAGGAGGTAGACAATAAGAACTGTACAATATCCGAAAATTTACAGTTGATATACTTTTCCATTCGTACATACATAAACTCATGCCTAAACAGGCCAGACCAGAGACGATGGACCATATTCAAATATTCGAAGATGAACTTGAGAATAAAAAATATTTAAGTACTCGCTAATCTTTCTGACGTAACTGAATATAGCCGACGACGACCGGGTATTTTCACCCCTAACTTCGGGGGAGAAGTGCGGGCCGGAATATAGCCATTTATCTCACTCATACCCCTTGCGAAGCGACTAGTGACTATTTCATTCCCGCCAATAAGATTGGCGCGTCTGATTACATTGCAAATATACCATCATTTACATGACAATTTATTGAAGGATGCTATAAAAGTAGTCTGTTTTTAAAACTAAAGTTTTAAATTAAGTAACTTTAGACTCGGTAAGTTAGTCCAGACCAGGATCAGTCCTGGCCTACTTGAAGTTTGCAGTACAATTTCAAGTCTTACGACGCAGATAATAAGAACTGTTACACTTGATATGCTGTCGGCAGTACAATAGCTTGTGTTAGGCGCAGGTCACACAGAGTGACGTAATATTAGGTCAGGATGAGGCCCCTTCAATGTATTTTCATAAGAAATAGATTGCAATGCAAAACCAATATTTACTCTGGTAAATATTGGTTTTGCATTGCAATCTATTTCTTATGAAAATACTGTTGCAAGTAGGAAAGTATGTTTTTGTGGCATCTGTAGCCTAAACAACTTTGAAGCTGGATGAGTATCTATAGATTCGTCTTGATCAAAGGATGACATAGGATTTTATGCCAAAAAGCGGTCTGTCATAGCATGCTTGCGTGCCATTGAACAGCGCTAATCCGTTTTATAGCTGCATCTCTGTTCGGTGCGCTATCATGGGATGTTTTCATGGTTTTGAGAAAAATAATAGTAAAGTAATGGTTTTTGCACCTTGCGTGATGCGATGTCACTCTATCTAGTGCCTACATCACCTCTGTGTGGCATGCCCAAAAAAGTATAAAAAAAGTTTCAATGTTTTCATAAAATAATCTCAAAAACTACTAAATACAGATACCTTAGTATTTCATCCACTCATGAATTTTACAATTTCTACGCAATGGAATGACATTCAGGCATCGTAAACTTTTACGTCTGATATGATTTTATTGTCATAATCATAATAAGTTACAAAGATTGTTATCATCATCAAATTATTCATCATCTAATACAACAATCGAATTTGTACATATAATGATAAGTTGATAATGGAAGGGGGAATTGATTGCTTTTTAATTGTTTGTGCAAAAACGGACAACAGTGACTCTTAGAGTAGAACTTTAAATGCAGAGAATATATATGTACTTTATAATTTGCTGTAGTAATAAAACTGTATTATACATAATAGGCTAGTTGACTCAATTTTTTTTTCGATATCTCAATTTATACCGAAGATATTAAGCGGTTAAGTCAAGTGGTGGGGGGATGCTCCATCTCTTCTTAGCGAAACGGTCTTTAGTATGAAGTTTGTATGGCGCTACCACGGTATGACGTCACAGCCACAATACATCGTGTACTGTTTCTGTCTCTTTCTAACACAACTTTTCTAAATGCCTGTAGTTACTTAAATTTTGGACTAATTTCAATTTTGATTTCACAGTTGATCATGAATTTGTGTCTATTTTGTAATGATAACGAAAAACATTTAATTTTCCATACTGGTCAACTAGCCTATTATGTAGGTACTTAAACATGTTTTCTGTGGGGGGACGATGGATATCCATATGCTGCGATCGCAGCAATATCCATATGAAACTTTTCTCGTCATAAATTCTCCACAGTTTTAATCTCTCTAGATTTATTATAAAAATACTATATTCACAATTTATTCAGTGACTTTTGTGTGCCAATAAAATATATGTATTTGAATGTCTCTCAATGAAGTTAGCATACTGGTTTAAAACGAGTTACTGGTGTCCGTATCAGATACACTCACGTATTTACATTACAACCATACAACACATACATTTACAAGGTTTCTGTTGCATCAGATCATACACAACCACTCAAAGTTCCACTTTAAAACTATTGGCGGTCAATTAAGTCACTGGCGTGGAAATTAAGGATGTCTTTATATATCTCAAGTTTTAGGCCACTATTATTATGCATTTGAGATGCTTACTTGTACAGTCGAAGATAGAGATAAGTATAGAGGGGGCCTCAATAATGTTGAAATTTTCTCAAAAACTACTGGACCGAATTTAATAATTATTTTACAGTTACATAGTTTCAACTTTTATCTATCAAACAGTGAAAGAATTTTTGCAATAGGTCAAGTAGTTTTTGAGAAAATCTCAACCTTAAAAACTCTCCTGTACACCTTTCTCTGTGTTCCACTTTACTAAGAAAATATTTAATACAAATTAAATAATATAAAACTCATAGAATTGTCTGAAAAATATAGATGATGAAAAAAGAGATAGCAGCTACTTTCAGACCCAGATTTATAGACAGGTTTGAACACAAGCTTAGCGTAAGCTCGCTCTTACAACTGTCTATGGAATTTGATGTTTGCACCCACGCTTGCACTTAAACTTGTATGAATAGTCAAGTATTAGTCAAGTCAAATTTAGTTAAAGAGCGTAAAACAGTGTTATTCAAATAAGGGACGTTTTATTTCATGGCATCGGTGGTCTGATAGTAAAATAATTAAAGTATGAAGTGAAGAGGCGACCCCAAAGGAGTGGAATATACGCACACAATCATTTTTAATTTTCTTAAATGCCAGGGCTCCTTGCCAGCCTAATAACGAACCTTACAACAATTATACATTGTGTCAATTATCATTTAACACCGTTCAACACAATCATTCCTTCTACATAATTAACCACATCACAATGTCATTGCTGCTTGTCCACTCTAGACGTTATTTTGAAGTGAAAAGGTTGCCAAAACGAGCTATAACAAACGAGAATTTAATGGCTTAAGATCCTTCATAGAGCCAACTAGCGCCGCCAATCTTAAAAAAATAATATCTTCCAATATAATAAATTTTATTAAAAAAGCTATTTACAAAATGTTTATTACGATAAATACTATTTTTCAATATACAATAGATGGCATAATTGCGACAAGCTAAGTTGTAGTTCACAAATGTGCCAAAAACGACCGTTTTTCGCAATTATGCGAACTACAACTTACCGACATTGAATCACGTTACAAATAAGCATTTAAAAAATAGTATTTTAATAAACTGTCTGACAAATTTGATTTGGACATTTTCAACACTGGTTGTGTGACAGCGAGGCGGTTGTTGAGTACAATGTTTTTCGATGAGTGATGTAGTGTAGGTATGTGAGTGCAAATAGTGCCTAGTTAAGTGATTGATATAGTTAATTTAGTCTATAATCTAACAGCGAAAACCTGTAATTGGCTATCAGTTTTATATTGTGTAACTTACCCCTTGATAATTGCCGTTGGTTTTCCAATAAATTAAGAATAAATAAAATAATAAAATAAATAGCTTTTTTAATAAAATTGATTATATTGGAAGATATTATTTTTTTAAGATTGGCGGCGCTAGTTGGCTCTATGAAGGCCCTTAAGTGGCCAATAGACCGAATTAGAACGCTATTGCCATTATTGTTACATCGCGTGAATGTACGATGATCGAGCACTCGCTTTCTATTATGATGCCTTAGGCTTTCGGGCAAACTATAGTAAAATAATTTATACAATCGGACAAGTATTCTTGAGAAAATCGCTGTATACTTTCCTCTGCCAACTTAAGGACCGATTTTGTCAAAAAAAACTGGTTTTCTAGCGTCACTCTATTGTCACTACCTGTACAGATTGTCTCACTATAAGTCCTTAGCGACTTCTGTAGTAGTTTCACTTGCACTGTCTTGACATTTGACGTAACTACATTGCCACTATCTCACTCGCGGTAACACTATATCACTTGTATCACTAAGGGTTAAGGTTAGGCGGTGGTAAGATTGGAGGCGGTCCCGACGTCCACTGTACTAGCGCGTGCTGAGGCAGCTGTGTCGCTTGAAAGTGGTCTTTGAGTAGCGCTTGTGAGAAGTTGCAGTGCATTTGGTAGGCTTCGTTTTCACGCTCGGTGTCGCCCGCTAACCGGTACAAGTCTGCAACCAAAATCATGTAGTTACAATTTGTACGTCTTTATAATGGTGGCGGGACTTCCGACTGAATCCTGCGTTTAATTTCAATTTCTTTAATTTGGTAAAAAATGTATAGGTACTTTTCAGTATATTAGAGACTTTGTATGTACATTTAAGCAATGCTTACATAATATCCTCCTAATCATATTGTATATGTTTACATATGCAGTAATTTGCGCCCTTGTAATCTATACATATAATAAGACTAAAAAAGTTGTGTCTGTACATTGGATATTTTTTGAAAAGAATAATTGTAATGTGTTTTAGGATCGATACTGATGCCAAAAAACTAATTTTTAGAATTTTTGTCAGTTTGTCTGTGACTTTGTGCAAGTATCACGCCATAACTACTGAAGGGATTTTGATGTGAGTTTCACTAGGAGATAGCTGAAATATCCGGACAGCTCATAGGCTATAAGCCATGGCGGTATGTGATGTGGAAACAAGGATCCAGAGAGGAAGAACTGCCTCCTGATCTCGTCCATCCTCCTCCTCTACGCAAACGAAGTTGCGGGGTACAGCTGGTTTATAATATGTCGAAGAATGTCACTTCACTTACCTTTCTTATCTTGCAGCATATGGAGACTATCATACCCTAACCTATCTTACAGAGGAATGGAGACCAATTACCCTACCTATCTTGCAGCATAATGGATACCAACATACCTTACTTTATCTTGCAGTATAATGGAGACCATACCTTACCCTACCTATCTCACAGTATAGTGGAGACCAACATACCTTACCCCACATACATATCTCGCAGTATAATTACATACCTTTCAGAATAGCCGACGCCCACAGCTGCACATGTACATCTGGTATCTTGCTGGCGAGCTGCATGGCCGGCGTCACCATGTTCATGCTCTCACGAGAGTTATTGATGGACAGGAATATATGGCCGAGTAGGACCAACGAACATGACGTCAGTCGGTTCAGGTCCTCGGCGTTTGCCATCTTGAGCGTTTCGCGAAGATACCTCCTGTGAATAGAGATTGGGTAAAGTTTCTATTTTTCATTGTTCGGACAAATGGGAGGGGTGAATGAGAAACCTGACAGTCCTGACGTCTGGTTATAGTGTCCGCCCGAGCTTTCGGTTTCGGCCAAATAACGGGTTTATTATTATGTGTCAAATGAGCTGTACTTACTTCGCCTCGTTATATCGCGCCTGGAAGAACGCTTGCAGTCCCAACACGTAGTATGACGCGGCCCGCAGACCGTGCGCGTACGCGGGCAGTGCTTCGGGCCTTACCTGTCACAAACAAGGTGTTCGATTCTCTTGAAAATGACGAGAAACGACGGTTGCGGAATTATTTGTTAAGTTTCCTTTTAATGTCTACAGTGGTTGTCTATTTTGTGTTTAAAATCACGTTAAATTAATCAGAAAATGTTCGCGAATGACAGTATATTGGATAGCTCATGCAAGATCTGAAGTTTCAAGCAATTATCAAGAGTCCCATTACGAGCTCGGGAGTGAACGTGACTGTCGAGCTGCTTCGTTCAGAGTGATAACGCGACGGCGACTCCTCTGGATGAAGACATGAAGACGCGGATTTCCAGGGTGATGACGCCACAGCGACTACCCTGGAGAAAAAAAAGACATTGATATCTTGAACATTCTGTACATGACATTGGCAAATGACGAACTGTCGAGTCCATTATTAAAATAAATAAATAAATAAATAACAAGGTGTTATCATAAAATAACTCTGATCCGGGGATGATGCGGATACTCGGAATCGCGGAAATTCCGCATTTTTTACATTCGTATTCGCAATAATCAATGCGGAGCTTTTGTGAACATTTACATGGCTCAGAATTTGAATTACGCATTATCCATGCTCGGTGAATAAATTAGAACATGATGAAAAAAGTCCTGCCGAACATGATGAAAAAAGTCCTGCCCACGGCAAGAATTTTTTCATCATGTTCTAATTTACATGGCTACTTGTATTTGCGTATTTGTTATATTTGACATTGCATACTTGTTCCATGAGTTGTGCTAAGTCGTTGTCCCTCCGCCCCCGCAGGTATACGATGGCCAGGTTCAGTTTCGCGAACATCCATAGATCTCTCTCTTGTGACATCTGAAAGTGAGAGATTTAAGTTTTATTTCGTACCATGACGTCATGATACGAAATAACAAAGTATTATTGAAGTAACCCTGCTATAAGAGTTCATGGTTAGGGGTTGGTGGTGGTTTCGTATTTAATGTCACGTTGAATTAATCAGAAAATGTCACTCGTTTGTTCTAGATAAAGTAATTTAGATAAAGTCAAAGTCAAATTTATTTATTGCAAGTAAACATGTTGTGTATATTTATGCACGTCAACATATTTTTGAATTTACATTTACACAACTTTGCAAGGAAAAGCTACCAACGCTGAGGAGAAAAAAATCCTGCTACACATCTTTTAAAATAATAATAACAGAATTACATAATATCTAGGTATTACACAACTATTACTATTATTCTACACTTTATCCCTCATGCGGAACCGGCGACACACACCATGCATGTTCATCGTTTAAATAGTCATCTATCCTGTAATACGCCTTCTTAATAAGTGTTCCTTTAACAGAGCAGGTCCACTACATGCATGTGGATGGAGTAAGTAGGTGACTCACGTGTATCGCCGTGTGGAACTGCGCCTCTGCCGCCTCCATGCAGTTCATGGACATGGCGTAAAGGCCGAGCAGACAGTGCAGCTGCGGCGTGTGGGCGGCCGCGCACGCCTCTGCGCACAGAACGTACAATTTCAATTAGTAGTACATAAGATAAATAAATATTATTTATTGCAAGAGACTTTACACTAAGAATTAGGCATAAACAATTTAGTATCACATTACGCTGGTATAGGATGTCGGCAACACTGGTATAGGATGTCGGCAACGCTGGTATAGGATGTCGTCAACGCTGGTATAGGATGTCTGCAACGCTAGTATAGGATGTCGGCAACTCTGGTATAGGATGTCAGCAACGCTGGTATAGGATATCGGCAACGCTGGTATATGATGTCGGCAACGCTGGTATAGGATGTCGGCAACGCTTGTATAGGATGTCGGCAACTCTGGTATAGGATGTCAACAACGCTGGTATAGGATTGCCGCAACTCTGGTATAGGATGTCGGCAACTTTGGTACAGGATGTCTGCAACGCTGATATAGGATGTCGGCAACGCTGGTATAGGATGTGGGCAACGTTAGTATAGGATGTCGGCAACGCTGATATAGGATGTCGGCAAGGCTGGTGTAGGATGTCGGCAACGCTGGTATAGGATGTCGGCAACGCTGGTATAGGATGGCAGCAACGCTGGTAATAGGATGTTTGTTGGTAACGCTGGTATAGGATGTCGGCAACATGAATTTTAATTTGGGCAACACAGATTTCACGAGACCCTCTGCTGACGAATGAAGACGGGTTTTAATAAGTTAAGAAGAGATACTTTCCGACTGGTGTTCGCTTTCAGTATTCACTGCGTTCTGGAGAACTTCCAAAAGGAATCTCGAATCGCATTGCGAATCTCGGAATAACGCGCCTGTATTTTTTTAAATAAGTTGCGAAGCGATGATTGAACGCTTATAGGTAATGCATAAATTTTCTAGGCGGGGAGGCTTCTTGGACCGCGAGGCCTTAGGCGGTGGCCCACGTCACCCACACCATACGCTCGTACATGCTGTGTGCAGGCAGACAAGTACCTGTGGGCGCCGTGGCCAGGAGGTGCGCCGCGCGCGCGATCTCGTGCAGCGCGTGCGCCTTGCCGCCCGCCACCAGCCGGCACAGCGCCGCGTGCTCCACCAGCGCCATGCGCAGCCGCCACGCCAGCGCCAAGCCACGCCCGCACAGCGCGCTTGGACTGCTGCCACCGTCCTCGCAACCGCCAGCTGACATCAGCGAATAAACGAGATTATTACATAAGATAATATATAAATAAAACCGGCCAAGTGCGAGTCGTACTCGCGCACCGAGGCTTCCGTGCAAACAACTTACTTAACCCCGTAACTTCACTCTAAAGAAAAGATAAATTAGATTTAGAGACCAACCAGAGAGTAATCCGTCGATCTGCACTGAGACCATGACCCGAGCTCCCTAAATGTATAGGCGTTAACATTGTCGAATGATAAAACTATCGACTTATAAAACTATCAAATTGCTCAATGATAAATGGAGAAAAAAAAGTTTTTCATCACGACCGGGATTCGAACCAGGGACCTCGTCATTCCGTGGCACGCTTTATTCCAACAGAGCCACCGTGATATCGTACCCAGGACGTGAATTTTGTTACTGAATAGATGTCGCTACCGTCCGTAAGACGAGAACATGGAGACAAACTTTACGACCTGAGTACGATATGACGGTGACTCTGTTGGAATAGAGCGTCTCTGGTTCGAATCCCGGTCGTTTCATCACGACCGGGATTCGAACCAGAGATTTTTTTTCTCCATTTTTCATTTAGATTTTTGTTTCGCATAGCGCATATGCAAGAAAATATCAAAACATATCGAATTGTTAATTAAATAATTTACACAAACTAAACTATACTCACACGTAAGCTTATCGATCTGCGCGAGGGCTTTCTCCGTATATTTATGTGCCTTGTCCATATATCCTGCTTGCGCCGAATGCATCACTGTCACTAGATACACCAGCACGTACAGCTGTTGGCGCGACAGCCATACGAAGCACTCGCCGCCGCCGCCAGCGCCTGCGCCGGCGCCCGCGCCCGCCGGAGAGGGCGCGGCGCCGGCGCCGACGGGCACCACGGCCAAGGCAGCGCCGCACACAGCTGGGACATATGGAGAAATGAGATTATAAGACGATGTCAGTATAAACACACGAAGAAGTGAGTTTATAAGCCGTACGGTCGAAGATAAAGACAGGTATGTACAGGAGAGTTTTAAGGTTGAGATTTTCTCAAAAAGTAAATGCCGATTGTAAAAATTATTTCACTGTTACATAGATAAAAGTTGTGGGGAACTCTGGTGTAGTTCAACAGAGAGTTCCCCACAATGCGCGGAGGAGGCCACCGTGGGGTTTTAGTCGGTGCGAGTCCGACATAACCCGTCGCTACTCCTGAGGCGGCGGGTATGCACAAGCATTTCCCCACGCAAAAAAAAGATAGATAAAAGTGAAAACTATGTAACTGTAAAAGATTTGCTAAAATCCGTCAAGTAGTTCTTGAGAAAATCTGTACCTTATTGAGGCCCCCTATACTTATCTCTGTCTTCGAGTGTACCTACATAACATAATTTAACTTCTCCTGAGGTTAGGGAGTGAAAAAACCTTGTCATCGTACACCGTACACAAGATTTTATCGAATAGAGCAGTGACAGTAGAAAATATATTAAATCGTTCGCACGGACTATATGCCGGAAATTATCGTATTCGAAAATATCGCATCTGGCTTGCAGGGACTGAATACAAAAAGCGAAGAATTGTGTGTCCGATTTTTCATTTGAGCTCGCTCTTACATTCGTAAGACAGTTGTAAGAGCGAGCTTATTGTCAAAATTGTCTCTGAATCTCGGCCCGAGTGTATATCTGTAGTGTATGTATACTGACCGTCATCATCCGGCCACGTGGGCGCCATGATGGTCTGTATGCTCTGCTGGAGCTGCTTCAAGCACGGCTTCACGCTCTTCACTTGACCAGCCATCAAGTAGTGACACACCTGTGGACAAACATTAAAAGTGAATTGGCTTTTCAAACAACAAACTTTTTTATATTTTCGTTTTGATATTTTCTTGCATATGCGCTATAAATCCGTCCCTCAGACGAGAATATGGAGACAAAATTCACGATCTGGATACGAATCACGATGGCTCTGTTGGAATAGAGCGTGCCACGGAATGGCGAGGTCCCGGGTTCGTATCCCGGTCGTGATGAAATTTTTTCCCCATTTATCATTGTAGCTCAATCTAGCAACTTTCTGTAATTTTTTTGGCAACAGACCTTCGGTAGCAGTTGGCAAACCGCGCGGCGTGTCACGGCGTCTGCCGGCACCGTCTACCGGTGCCGAGTCGGACGGCGCCGGTCACAGGCGGACAGCGTCGTGCCGGCGGACGGCGCGGTACAGTCATGAGTAATAACATAGAAACATCCTTAAAATTCAAATTCATGTAACAACTTTAAATCGCAAAAATAAGTATGCTAAACTGTGGCCAATAATTATGTAAACGCTAAATTGTATCAAAATAAAGTACACACCCCACCAAGCAAATGTTGTACAAGGGGTGTGTACTTTATTTTGATACAATTTAGCGTTTACATAATTATTGGCCACAGTTTAGCATACTTATTTTTGCGATTTAAAGTTGTTACATGAATTTGAATTTTAAGGATGTTTCTATGTTATTACTCATGACTGTACACGGCGCTGACGTACGCCGGCGGACGCCGCGCCGTGGCACTTGTGCGTCCGCCCTTAGACCTCTCGTGTTACGATTGTTATTATTATTACAGAGTTATCAATTACCTGTAGAACAAGGAAGAATACTTTGAGGTATTCCTTTTGATGCGGACTGCCGGTCCACGAGTCGACCAGATGCCCCGCCTGGTTCAATAGCGGCAATACTTCCTGTATCTTTTTGTCTATTAACAGCAACTGAAATAAACAGATTACCATTAACAATTAGGAATTTATATATGGATTGCTCCCTCGATGTAAATTCAAAAAGATATATTGACGTGCAAAAATGTATTCAACGTGCTTACTTGTAATAAAGAAATGACAATGCCAGATTCTGCCCCACCATCAACCGCAAGTTGTACAAGATAACGAATAAATGTAAAAATATCTCCGTTTTTTATTAAAAAAAAAATTTAAATAAAGTTTTGTACAAGTTGCGATTCGAAAAAAAGAGCTTAATTAAGAGCGAGAAAATAGCCGATAGTAACTCGCTTGTGGTGGAACAATTGCCTTAATCTAGATTTATAATTTCTGTGCGTTGTCCACACCAAGCAAACTACTCGCCACTTCATACTCGCGGTCAGTCGCGTGTATTACCATGCAGTGTGTACTCACCATTACCCTACTGAGTAGGAACAGTACTCGTGTGTATGCGGCGTTGGATATCTGCGCATAGTCCACCCCCACGCCGAGCAAACTACTCGCCACTTCGTACTCACGCTCAGTCGCGTGGATTTGCTGGAAAGATATCACATGATAATAATCTGTGTTCCAAGATAAATAGAACTCTGAATGCAATATTCGTTTCATTTTGAACTGAACATTCAGTTGAATATAATCGGCAAAACTTATGTTGGGCCCATCTCTCATTTCGATACATTGTAAATAAAGAGTTCAGGACGTCTTGGCACAGAATATTAATATATCTAAGTACAACATAAGTAAAAAAATTGATAGTCCATAAAATGATGTGTAAGTGTAATTTGCCACATGCAAGAAACGTTTAATTATCTATTCCTTTTTACGTTTCGAATCTATCTGAAAAATTAGACTGTGTATAATCAAGCTAGACTCACTCACTTTTGTAACTCGTACTGATAGTTTTTACGATGTACAGTGTAATTGAAAAGTTATCGAAATTAGTTCAGCTACATAGCTCACTCATAACAATTGTAATTGAATATAGTAACAACTATACAAAAGTTTTTCATTTCTATAAAAACGAATTAGGAATTAATGTTAATTTAAAATTATATTTTAGAGAACCCTAATTTGGGTTTTCTCATTTGTTTCCCTTCTGCATACAGATCAGCTGTATTTCAAGAGGAACCTGTGCTTTTTAATTTAATATACACAATATTATGGTACTGAAAAACAAACTGGTTTCTCTCGGTGTACATGAGTTCATTTCTAAGTTATGACAAATAAAAATACACACACTTATAAGTTATGACTAATAAAGATATTGTAACTTATAAATACTCACTGCCAATTGGAATATAAGCCTGCAATGCCAGTAAACACTGTGCTGTGACAACTCAATGGCTTTGCGGAGTATAGGTTTGGAGTGTGTGGGCTGACCCTGCTGCTCGAACAGCTCCGCCAGAACGCTGGCCGCCTCGAATTTAACGTCGTCGAACCCATTGATAGTCTGAGACAGGCACCACTGCAACAAAATCAACATATGACCCACTTGAATACATTGTTTACATACCATGAGAAAGTTGTTATTCTAACACCTAACACCAGCACCCTTACACGTAATTTAAAGCCATGACTTAGGGAACTATAGCAAGCCCCGAGAGCAATAGATACGGCTATAATAAACTTACACTTTGCTCTAAATGCGTTCTCGCCAAGTCGATGTTTTTAGTGTGTGTCAAGAGGATATTCCCAAGTTGTAAATGAGTTCTGGCTTCGACCCTTTGTGGTGGTTTGAAATTGAACACTGCTTGCAAACACTGAATACAACTTTTTATGTCAGGAGGATTTGATGTACGAAAATGTTCTGCTAAACCAAGTAAAGAAATATACCAAGCGTCCTGCGTTGACGCCATTTTGACATTTCTGCGGTTTATTTTTTAATTTTTATTTGTATTGGAGGGAACAATGTTGCCAGTTCTTTTCATCTAAAAGTTTCCACGTAACCACCAAGTAACCTTCAGAGAAATAAGGACTATTATTTCTGAGAAGTAATCCAACTCAGACGACGCCCGCGCCGACAGCTAAGTTGACTCAAAATGGCGGCGAAATTGTAAACAAAATCTTCAATTTTACAGTCAAAAACACATCAAGTGTAACACTTTTGACTTTGGATCGTTGGTCATTATTTCTCTGAGGGATCGTTGTTTAAGAGTTGAAACTCTGAGGTTGAAACCGTCATATGTATGTTACCATCTATCTGCAGTGTCTACCTTCACGAACAGCTGCCGCCATTTTGGGTCATCTTAGCTGACGCGAACTATACCTAATTATTTGTTAATCAATAAACGAGAAACCTAGCCAGAGTTAACGACTTAACCCGAGAACAATGTAGGGAGTTTTCACGGATTAAGTAGTTAAGTCTAAGGTTATATTTTATTGCAAGTGCGGGTTACTATACTATACTCTAGACTCGAAAAGAAAAAAAATTGGAATATCTAGAAAAATAACGATTATAATATTCATCAATAGAAATCTACCAATCTGAAATAATTTAATTAACTGGCAATAGTAATTTAGTTGCATAATGTTGGTAGCACTGAGTGAGTAGGTATTTTATAGGGCCAAGTAACGAATAGAAAATAAAGAAATACTGTAATAACAGTTACTTTTACCGGGTTGCGACTGGAATCGGCGGTCGGCGGACCAAACTTTTCCAAAATTCGTCCCAAGGATATTTCATCCAGTTTGTATAATCCTAAAATGTGCAATCGCCAGCACATCCACCTCAAAACCGATTATTATGTTTCAGAATGCAGGTAAATTCATAATACAAATCTACGCTATTTTGATGAGATCCATGTCTCGAAGTTTGCCTGGAAGAAACCAGTCTTTACCCAAATTTTAGTTTTATGGGTGGCGATATGTATTATGTATACAAATAAAGTATATTTGATAGATTCCCCCATTGCCGGAAATTTCCTAATGGTAGACAATGTCTGTGTAGTCAGAATTTGATTCCATGGTGGCGACTGTGCCAAGGTAACGCAGTTGATCTCTCGCCGATTTGAATGAAAGCCCAAACCTTCGTCAAGTGCATTGCCGAGTCCATCTGTTAGTCTGAATTTACTGATGTTTCAAGCCCTCTACTGCTTAGCTAACTACATATACTCTAATGATGAGACAGCAGATAAGTTGTCTAAAGCAGGGTCCACTGCGACGTGTTACATGTTTTGGTAACCGATTTAACAAAGGAAAATTGTTACGCCACGCCCCTACATCGGATGTTACGGTGTTTTGTAACACCGTAACACGTCGCATCGGACGCGGCTTAAAATTATAAATAAAACATATCATTATCCAGTCCTCAAAGTTTATTCGTCGATAGTCAATGAACCATTGTTGATATCGTCAATGAGTTCATGCGGAGGCCTGCCCTCAACTGTGCATCCGACAGACTGTGACGTTCCAAGGATCTCCTTCACCGTGCCAGACAGCTCACGCGCCATTGAGCGAGGCCTCATCACTTTTGCAATGCTGACCACATCTTCTAAGGTGATGTTTCCACTGTGTTTGACTGGAAAAATATAATGATTGTTGAGATTAGTAAGGTATGGTATAGGTGACAACAAATGGTAACAAGTATGGAAGATGTATTACATTTTAATGCAATAATTAGACATCTTCGAGACTGGATGAATATAGTAAATAGTATAGTAATTAGATAAAACGGGAATTACCGTGTTAAACATTTATTATTGATGACTCGATATTTCAACAGCATTACAGCCATCATGGTCATGAGTGGACTGAAGTCGGTGAGTGTTGAAGGTCAGAAGAGGGTACAAAACGATCTACCCTCTTTCGTGTTCCAACACGATGTCACATTTTCGGTTAAATTGTTAGTGATTATTATCTGATGTGAGCTCGGTGGCTCAGTGGTTGGGTCAATGGACTTGCAATATGGAGGTCCCAGGTTCGATTCCCAGCTAGGGCAGCCATGTACCAATGAGTTATCCTCGGTTTTTTCGACGGAAAAACTTACGTACATTTACCGAGTGCTCTCAAAACGGTGAAGGAAAACATCGTGATGAAACCTGCATGTCGTAGAAGAAAAAAAAATCTAAAGCATGTGAAATCCGCCAACCCGCACTGGGCCCGCGTGGTGGATTATGGCCCCAGCTCCCTCGATGTAAGGGAAGGTCTGTGCCCGAGCAGTGGGGCAATATAAATAGACTGATGATGATTATCTGATATCTACTCACTATTCTTTTGTTTCTTGCGATCACGTGGAGGCTCCTTGAGTGCTCTGATGATGAGGGCAGCTGCCGACGGCACAACCGCGATCTGTGCCTGCCTGTTCTGCACGATGAGTTGCACAGTGATCTTCAGACCTTTCCACTCACTGGTGGCCTTTGCGATGTCATCACCCACCTTTTTGGGGGACTGTAGCACACGAAAAGTTTAATAAGAGTTTAAAATGCAAAATAGAATGTGTCAAAATCGATTCACAATGTAATTTTGTGCAAATTTTAACACCAACCAGAGGACAGTGTTAATATGTTGCATTTTGTGACCTCATGAATGATTACCTATTATACCTACATAAAATGTACTCACTTTGATCCGAAATATCGGGTGACCTAAGAAAACGTGGCAGTCCTGGCCTGGTCCGCGACTCCTTATTTACCCTACCATCAGTTTCCTCACAATCTGCTACATTTAACAAGTTTTAGTTTGGGTGAGCAGTAAACTGATGACAGGCTTAGACATTCGGAGTAGCCGTGACAGGGAAAGTATCCTAAGTCACGGGTTCCTTCCATCCGCCACCCGGAAGGACGCGCCTGGTAGGGAGGCACCCCCCAGGATCACTCAATCATCATGATACGAGACAATAACATAGATAACCTAGTTTCTTTCTCTAAAACCACAATTTTTTTAGAACTGGGGTCAACAACCCCTATCATGTCATGTAGTTGTCTCGTATTTATTAAAGCCACAAGATATGAGGTCTCATGTCTGAAATCGGACTGCCACGCGAGATGAGGTTAGAAAATGTACGATGCGAGTTTAGTGAATAGTTATACTTACCAGTCCAAGAGGACCGATTTTAGGAGCCAGGGATGATGTGGCTCCCACTTCTCCTCCAACACATCTCAAGTAAACTGCAATAACACACAACTGCATGAGAAAACTCCTCCAAGGAACTTGTAGGATTTTGTAGAGTTATGGGTCTTACCGATTTTAATTTCGTTGGGATCAAACTTAGGAGGCATTATGGCAAAGTTTGATTAATTAAAATTAAGAAATTAATACAATCCCAAGCAGATTAACTTGGATAAAAAGATGTACCACCGCGCAAACGTTCCGAAAACGTTGACAGCACACCGAAAAAGAAAGATTTTTTTCTTCACATGACATTGACAGTTGGCAACTATGAGTGTTGTATTGTAACAAATAATAGTCGATAGTTTACCGGTTTTTGTAAAGAAAAATGAAGGTGGATTCATGCCAAAATGGTGGTTTTTCTTGCGTGATTAGCGTGAAATGCCACAATTTGAGTGTCAAACCACTTAAATGTACTTAAAATGCTGGAACGGAATCAAAGCTGTAGTATATGTAGGCAGGCGAGATACCAATATGTGTCGGTCGAGGGTAATTGTAAGTTTGGAGTTGGAAATAAACTAATGAATCGGAACTACGCATTTTATTTATGGACATTTCATTTGGCGACGAGCGATAAATAATCGGAGTTATTGTGAACTGTGTTGTGTGCAAATCATTGTGACAATGTCGGTCGGGAAAATAAACGAGTTTTGTGTCGAATCCGGGAATTGGACAATGTACATTGAGCGACTTGAAATGTATTTCAAGGTCAACAAAGTGGACACAGAATTTTGGTTGCCCTCACTGATTGCGGGAATGGGAGACGAGGCTTATGAATTGCTTAGCAATTTGACTAGTCCTATGAAACCATCGGATAAGTCCTATGACGATGTGGTTAAGTTGTTCCGTGATCATTTGGAGCCGAAACCATCTGTCATGGCGGAGCGGTATCGGTTTCGGCAGCGGCGACAGCGGTTGGATGAGTCGATTGCGCAATATTTAACCGAACTGAAGAAACTGGCAAAATTTTGTGAGTTCGGTCTCGTCTTGGAGGACAATCTTCGCGATCAGCTGGTTTGTGGGCTAAAAAGTGACGTCATTCGACAACGTTTATTCGCCGAGGACAATTTAAAGTATGCGGGTGCCGTGAAGTTAGCGTGTGCATTGGAGGCGGCGGAGCGCGATGCGGCCGCGGTGGAGCAGTGCGGCGGGGCCGGCGGCGGCGGCGCGGCGGGCGCGGTACACGCGCTGGCGCCGGGATATGCCGCGCGCGCCTCGCGGGGCCGGGCGGCCGGGCGCGCGCCCACGCAGCGCCAGCAGGCCGGCGGCAGCGGCGGCGAGCCGGCGCAGTGCCGAGTATGCGGAGCGCGAGACCATTCTAGTAACGAGTGTCGTTACAAGAATTACGTTTGTGGCAAATGCAAACAGAGAGGCCACCTGAGGCGTGTCTGCCCGAAATGGACGGAGAGCGCGGATGTATCGTCCAGGAAAAGGGTGTACCACTGTGACGCTGCATCGAGTGACGTCGGCGAGGCGTCGGGAGACGATGAGCAGCCGGGGTGCGGTTCGCAGTCGGACGTGGAGGAGGAGATGCATCAACTCTGTTTGAACGGTTATAAGCCGGTGAGCGTATCATTGCTAATTGATGGAATCAGTTTAATGATGGAGATCGATACTGGCTCCGCAGTATCGTGTATCAGTAAATCCACTTATGATCGATATTTTAAGACTAGACCGATAGAAAAAAATAACTTAATATTGAAATTTTATGATGGCAGTAAAATTAAACCTTTAGGTATTATTAAACCGGAGATCAGCTACGGCGATCGGTGTAAATGTTTAGAATTGTTTGTGATCGATGGAGGGACGACTTCGTTACTGGGCCGTCAGTGGTTATCCGAGTTACGAATAAAGATTCCAACATTACCTTGTAATAGTACCGTTTGTTCTAGTGATCGTAACAATGTATCGTTATTACTCGACAGATATAAAGCGCTATTCTCTGTCGGGCTGGGGCGGTTCACGGGCGGCAAGGCGACGCTCCGGCTGCGCGAGGGCGCGGCGCCGGTGTTTTGTCGCGCGCGCCGCCTGCCCTACGCGCTGCGCGAGCGCGTGGACGCGGAGCTGGACGACATGCTCCGCGAGGGCGTCATCGAGCCGGTGGACAGTTCGGATTGGGCTACACCTCTGGTACCGGTACGGAAGGCGGACGGGGGGCTCCGTCTTTGCGCAGACTACAAGGTGACGTTGAATCCCGTCTTACTGGTCGATAGGTACCCTCTGCCGCGGATCGATGACTTGCTGGTGGGTTTAAACGGCTGTAAAGTATTTTCGAAAATCGATCTCTCGCAAGCGTATAGTCAGATCGAATTGGACGATACAAAGAAATATACTGTTATTAACACACACAAGGGTTTGTTTATGTATAACCGACTAGTTTTTGGCTTGGCTTCGAGCCCAGGGATTTTCCAGCGGATTATGTCAAATCTTCTCTGTGACATCCCTAACGTGGAGGTATTTTTAGATGATGTAATTATAGGCTCGGTGACGAGACAGGAGCATTTATGTACATTAGATAGAGTATTCAATAGACTGCACAGCCACGGAATAAAACTTAAGAGCAGTAAATGCTCGTTCCTGGTAGACGAAGTGAAATACTTAGGGTACATCATATCTAAGGAGGGTATCAAGGTGGACCCTGACAAAATTGAAGCCATTATAGGGATTCCGCGGCCTCAAAATATTACGGAACTCAGATCTTTTTTAGGATTAGTTAACTTTTATGCTAAATTCGTAAAGAATATAAGCACCGTATTGGGGCCTCTATACAATTTGTTAAAAAAAGGTGTAGATTGGTCGTGGAACTCTAAGTGCGAAAGCTCTTTTGAAAAAATTAAATTAATTTTAACTAGTGCTGAAGTTCTTAAACACTATGATCCCAAAAAAAAATTATTTCTAAGTTGCGACGCCAGTTCCCGGGGAATTGGTGGGGTTCTCAGCCAACCGTGCGCGGACGGCAGTGAGCGGCCCGTGGTCTACGTGTCGCGAGCCCTGAACGACGCGGAAAAGAACTACTCACAGATTGATCGTGAGGCTCTCGCGATAGTTTTTTGTCTTCAGAAACTACATCAGTATTTGTATGGAAGGCGATTTACTTTACGGACTGATCACAAACCGTTGGTTAGTTTGTTCGGTCCAAAGCATGGTATACCAGCCATGGCCGCCAGTAGGTTACAGCGGTGGGCGATAAAGATCTCTGCTTACTCATACGACATAGAGTACGTAAACACGAAACAGAACGGCGCGGATGGTCTTTCGCGACTACCGCTGCCGGGAACAGTTAAACCTGTCGGTGTGCCCGAACAAACTTACCTCCATTTTGCTCAGAACGCTTTACTGTTAGATTATAACGAAGTTAAGAAGCAGACGCAGCGAGATCCACTTCTAGGTAGGGTTTTGACTTATCTTAAGGACGGATGGCCTGACGAGATTGAAATTAAATCGTTGCAACCGTTCTTCAATCGAAGGGGTGAACTGTACGAAGAATTGGGTTGTGTCATGTGGGGGCATCGGGTCGTGATACCCGAACGCTGCAAGGGTATGGTTTTAGCTGAACTACACGAAGCTCACATGGGTATCGTAAAAACGAAGGCGATGGCTCGCAGCTACGTGTGGTGGGCCGGCATCGACGAGGCCGTGGAGGCGCTGTGCCGCGCGTGCGCCGTGTGCGCCGCCGAGAGCGATGCGCCGCGCCGCCACGCGCCCAGCCCCTGGCCGTGGCCCACGCGCCCGTGGTCACGGATACATGTAGATTTTCTGGGGCCTCTGTGCGGTAAGACTTACCTGGTAATTGTGGATGCACGGACGAAGTGGTTGGAAGTTTTCCAAGTACCGAGTACGGCCGCGAGTCACACGATCAGCAGACTTAGTGAGGTTTTCGCCAGGTGGGGTTTACCGAAGCAATTGGTCTCGGATAATGGTCCTCCGTTTTCGAGTAGGGAGTTCAGTGATTTTCTGTCGAGCCTTGGGATCGGTCATATCTTTTCCGCGCCATACCATCCTGCGTCCAACGGCGCCGCGGAGAATGCCGTTCGTACCGTGAAACGAGTAATTAAAAAAGCTATAAGAAAGCAAGTGGATATCCATTTATTTTTAAACACTTTTTTGTTACATTATCGTAATACCGAGCATAGCACCACGGGCGAGAGCCCTGCATCGCTGATGTTAGGCCGGCGCTTGCGTACCAAGCTGGACGCGATCCGACCGGACAGGGAAATCAAGGTAGCAACCGCGCAGAAACGTCAACAGGAGAGTGGGCCTGCAGGGAATCGAGATTTACAACCGGGCGACGAAGTGTGGCTTCGTCAGTATCAGGGTAGGGACAAATGGTTAACGGGGCGAATCACTCAACGTTTAGGGGCAACAGATTACCGAGTGTTAGATGAAACAGGTAGGAACTCGCATAGGCATATCGACCAGATAAGACGGAGATCACGGAGCTCTTTGCTGGGTCCTTCTAGTCAATCCGAACCAGGTGATAATGTCCCAGAGGGTGGTAGCCCTAATCCGAATGGTCCCGGTATGGATCGTGCCGCAGACGGCGAGGTTAGATTACCGGAAATAGTTGAGGAAGGTGACTCTGAACAAAACGCCGGCGAGGAGCCCGCGCCGGAGCCGCTGGCTCTCACTAGTCCGCCGAAAACGCCCCCTGCCCTTGGACCGCCCCCGCCGCCCGACGCGCCGCGGCGCCCTCCGCGCCCCGTGCGCCAATGTCGTATTCTTAACCCTCCGCGTTATAGATATTAAATTGTGTAAATTGAATGCAACTAGTTAATAAGTAAAATATTTTAGTATTGTTAGTAGATAAGTAACATATCAGATTTTGGATCTTTTCTCGTGTCGTTTAGCGACACTTAATATAACAGATTATTGATAAGAAGGCAACGTAATGCTAATCTTTTGTTTATATAGAAGTGTCTACCTAATAGCTTACGGAGGATCATTATGTCTTTTATAGTGTTAATTTGTGGTGGAGGTATGTAGTATATGTAGGCAGGCGAGATACCAATATGTGTCGGTCGAGGGTAATTGTAAGTTTGGAGTTGGAAATAAACTAATGAATCGGAACTACGCATTTTATTTATGGACATTTCAAAAGCCATAATGTTAGCATGAAACTTTGACAATGCAATCCGCTGATTGGCAGGCGTGAATATTTTGGCCCGAGAAAATGTGATTGTGATTTTACATCACTCTCCCTAAAAACCGGTAAACTATCGATAGTTAGCTATTTGTTTATTAATGCTGGTAACACTTACAATTGTCAAGAATGAATGAAATTAAATAGTTGCCATCTGTAAAAAATCAGTAGAAAGAAAAAAGAGTGAATGATGACAAATCAGTAAATAATAATCTGTGGCAGTTATTCTGTCATTCAGGATATTTGTCAATTTTGGGGCGATTTTCGTTTCAATTTGTTTTTTGTACAAATAATTACGCTGTTTTCTGTAATTTCTGTTTGAGACTTATCATAAACCATGGCGAACGACGATGTGGTGCTGAAACAGTATTTGACCAAGTACAAGCACCGAGATTTCACCACTCGCGAGGTAATCAATTTGATCACTACGTACAGAAGTTTA
This sequence comes from Tachystola acroxantha, assembly GCA_963506565.1. Taxonomy (NCBI): domain Eukaryota; kingdom Metazoa; phylum Arthropoda; class Insecta; order Lepidoptera; family Oecophoridae; genus Tachystola; species Tachystola acroxantha. The sequence continues at coordinate 9,355,359 of OY735887.1, forward strand.
GTCTACCGTTTGGAAGCCTTTGTGTTCAATAATGGCACCAGGAAAGACCTTCTCAACCTCGACGGCACTATCCCAGTAAACTATAAAGGTGCGTACTACAACATTCCTGTTTGTATCTGGCTCATGGATACTCATCCACAAAATGCGCCGTTGTGCTTCGTGAAGCCAACGCCTGATATGTCGATTAAAGTTTCCAAATATGTAGATACTAATGGGAAAGTTTACCTGCCGTATCTACACGAATGGACCCAGAATAACTCGACTTTACAGAATCTTATACAGTGTATGATATCTGCCTTTGGTGAATTACCTCCGGTGTATTCCAAGCCACGCAACGAAGTTAGACCTCCATATCCGACGAATTCTTTCATGCCACAACCGGGATATCCGTATCCTCAGACATCTCCATCGCCTGGGTACCCCTCAGTCACGCCGTATCCAGCAGCATCGAATTTGCCTTACCCTAGTTATGGATCTCCATACCCAGGTCCGGCCAGTACAAACGGTACACCGTATCCTCAAGCTTCAACCACCACACCGTACCCTCCTGCAACTGGCTATGGACCCCCGACCACCGACACCAACAGTGGTACAATAACCGAGGAACACATAAAAGCATCTCTGTTGTCAGCTGTTGAAGATAAATTGAAGAGACGACTTAAAGATCAGTCTCAGCAATCGCAGGCCGAGCTGGAGACTTTGCGTCGCACGCAACAGGAGCTTCGGGAAGGGAAATCACGTCTAGAGGACATATTAGCTAGGCTACAGAGAGAACGGTCAGAATTGGACAAGAACGTAGCTATTTTACAGGATAAAGAGAAGGAATTACAGACTGCTGTAGAACGTTTAGCAGAACAGGAAGGAGTGGATGTAGATGAGGCTGTAGTAACCACTGCTCCGTTGTACTCACAGTTGTTGAATGCCTTCGCTGAGGAAGCAACCTTGGAAGATGCTATTTATTATATGGGGGAGGCTTTACGTAAAGAGGTGATCGATCTGGACACATTTTTGAAGCAAGTTCGAACATTGGCGCGACGTCAGTTCACTTTGCGCGCTTTGATGCACAAGTGCAGACAAAAAGCCCAACTTGCATGCTAGAGTTAAATAAAGCATTACTCGGCGTCTGCATTGAAAGGTATTGGTTATTTATTGCATTATTACAAAATGGCATCATATTTAATGATATGAAAATGAGAGATATGAAGATATACAGGAAGACTTACCCCTGCATTCATGTTTATAGGTACCTATCTAAATATTTGATCAGTGATATGAAAAGCATAATTAATTCACATTATTTTCAATATTTAGTATTTACTCGCAGCCATTTGCAGTACATATGGATGAAACCAACACATTGTGCTATTTATTCATAAATTCATAATACATTTCTTAGTCAATTTACAAATGTAATACATGCATTATATATTTCTTTACCTATATTAGACACATTATCATAAAATAATTATGAAATTGTCGAACATATTCATTATTTGTTAAAATATTTTTAATTACAATACTATATAGTTTTGTTATAGTTTCGTTATGGCTAATCAAAGCAGTAAATTCAAAGCCTATTTTGATTTTTCATACCAATTTTTTATACATTTTCTAAATCGATAAAATGCAAAGTATGTTGTTTGTACTGTAGTAACCACAATTGTAGCCACAATTAGATGTAATGTTATCACTATTTAATCACTAGTTAACTCATGAATATCATTGTTTATATACTATGTCAATGTGATATGTTTAAGATATGAATAGAAAATATACAACAGCCCTTTAGAATGGTTTTAAAAGATAAGACAAATATTATTTTATCAATTAGCTGAAACAATCGCAATCTTACAATAGGTGTTATCACTGAGAGTAATCTCTTTCAGGCAACCTTCTTAGGCCATTCCTTGATGACTTCTGAACATTAGTAAGTTTTCTCATACTTTTGCATAATAAAACTTTACCTGGATGATTCAGTGGGGTGCCAACTAAATAAATGTACCTAATATAATTGTATTAATTTAATTTCATTGATTAGTCCAGGATTAGTCACTTGGTTACAGAACTTACTGACTAATGTGTAATTCAAAACTATAGGGTATTTGACTAGATGTCCCTTTTTGTAAAATGGTCTCTTAGTATGTAGTTTATATGGTGTTGTAAACTATAACTTCATGCATGATGTATGTGTCGCAGTCAACTGGTTAAAATTGACGTTTAATTGAACAGCACTTTAATTGAACGACGCCATTCAACCAAACCTCTAGGTTGCATCATTATGGCGCATAAAACGTTCAACATCACACCTGACATAAAAACCGCTGTAGTGTTAACTTAGTATGATTCTCCGCCACGGCGGCGCTAATTTCGTTTTGTTTAGAAGATGGCGTCAACAGCTGATATTATTTGAACGTTGCGATTCTAGCTGTTCAATTAAACGTCTATTTCAACCAGTTGACTGCGACATACTTACTCCTGATTTGTAAAACCTGTAACTATTTTATTTATCAACTGTTTCCGCATTTGACCATCAATAAGTAATGTTAACAAAAAACACATAATTTTTTTTTGTATTTATCATTCATATTATTCAACCATTACTATCAACGCTATTGGTGAAATTGTGACTAAAAATCTTCAAGAATACTTTAATAAATCTCATAAAGTAGTATCCGTAATTTAAGACAGTTTTTTCATAAATTGATAAGGTTAGTGTGTGGTAGACAATAATGTGTTCACTTTACATTAAAATACTTTAGATGTAAGATCACTGAAATTGCACTAAACGTTTAGTAATCATGTTCTCAACAAACTGATTTCACAGTTCTCTTCAGCAGGAATATGAGAGTTGATTGGTGCAATCAAAAAAAATTAGTCAAATACCCTATTGGTGTATTGGAAATGACTTCCTAAAACAAAGATTCTTACAAAAGAAAACTAATCAGGATTTAAAACAAAAAATAAAATTATTCTTAATAATACCAGCAATCAAGATTTAAATTAACAATTAAATAAACACAAGGTAACATAAATACTCACAACCAGTCAAATGAAGGGTAGTGAAGTGATGGACGACTGAGAGTAAGATTGCAAAAAAATTGTTGTATCATTTTCAGTGCATTGACTGTTGACTTTGCATCTATAGAATTTTTACCCGGAAGGAGAGTAATGTTTTCTGGTGTATGTATGTCGGTTCTTTTATGTCCTGTAGTTTTAAATGGCAATGATGTGTGATGCGTCGTTAAATTCATATACATTTTATGCCAGAAAACAGTCGTGTTTATCGTTTTTGTTGCACCATCTAATATAATCTAGACTGCACTGTTTATTCACTGATAAGGACAACATGTGCCATTATTATTCAGTAAAGTGGAGCATAAACATTGTTGGTTGAACATTTTATCTTTGTAAACATCCTTTATACTTCTTAAAATGCAACCTCGGACAATAGTCAAATAGGAGTGGACTGATGCCGGCGCCAGACATGTGAGCATCTTTGTTTTACCTACCATTGAAAGCTTTGTACAGAATCTATAACTTCGACGTCATAAAAAGCTGGCAATGAACACCGAATTTGAGCATTTGAGCAAACATTTGCTCTCATGTCTGGAGCCGGGTTGAGATATGACTCCCTATCTATACAGATTGTTATTGCAACGCATGTTGACGTCTGCGTGATTTTGGTTGTCAAAAGTTACTGTTTTATAATACGGTGTAACTGAAAGTGAACAAGTTTCCAGTATTGGAAACTGAAAGGCGTTTTGGGGGTTTCGATTGACCCTTTTATTTTACGACTTTTCGATTAAAAAATAAATAGTCATGGTTTTTTTCCGCAAAAATCGAAAAGCGTTTAACTAAACCAATATTAAGCATAACCATTCGGTTTCCTGTACCCTTTCCGTTACAGCCTGTATAAGTCGTGGAAATATGGTTTTACCCGACTGCCGAAAGGCTTTGGAACTTTCTAATAATTGTTAAACTGGATATTTTAATTTACCACTTCGGTCGCCTACGTAACCGGAATTTCTTAACAAGTTAGGAATGAAGAAATCTTCGTGCGTAACCGGTTACGCGCGTAATTCTCAATATTGGTCGTTTCAACATGTGTTGGATGGAATACTTCGTTGACGTCTTCACTCGAAAACCACTCGACAGATTTATATGCAGTATTCACTATTTTCCAGAGAGAATCTCGAGGCAGGCTGTAGTTTATAGCAATTATTCTATACCTCAGCCTACATGAAGTGTCTCACTATGTAAACAAAATATTTGCTATGATATTGCATAATTATTTTCACATTATTAGATCAAATCACTTCATTTTCACAAAGATAAACCGATTCAATCAGGTTCAGTGTTACACCACAACAGGTGATTAGACGATGATATTTGTTTGCAAAATGAGACAGTTGTTGTAAGGGCTGAGGTATGTCTAGGCAAAGGTTAGTTATTGCGCTTTAATATATTTTCTAAAAATAGACTTATTTCAAATGTAATACAGGAATATTTTTCTATTTTTTATACTTACTAGCAAATGAGTCAATCCGTTTAGTAAATTAATTTCCATATTAGTTGAAAACATTATCCATATAAAGGCGTTATATCACATTTTTAATTTTGTAGCAACATCAAGACTCCACTTTAAAAGACTTTTGTCGATATTATTATGAGCTGATTGGGCTCATAGCAATAAACGCAACTTACGCGGTGGCTCAAGGGTTTTTGCTTCGGGCATTTAAAATCGGTGGTTCAGCACTGTCAAATTAAGCCACCGTTTGGCAGTTTTTATCGCTACGAGCCATGGTCATTGGGTGGGTTGTGGGGACAAACCTCTCCGTACCGACTTTCCCTTACCAATTTGTATAGTATCCTTTTGTAATGACATAATAATATATTTATAATTATGAATAATATACGTAGAGCGTTCCGAGAGATTATTGTTAATCATTTTTTAAGTCTTGACGAATGTATTACTCTACAACTATAGTTTTCACCTTTAGCAAAGAGGAATTGATGAATTACAGTTGTAGAGTATTAATTAGTGTAAGTTTTGCATCGCATTATGTACAGTATGAGCTGTTTTTGTCACAATAAATACGAAAATTGTACCAACATGATGTTTTATTTATAACTGATTTTGCCGCCAGTTTTTGCCAGTCATTATAGTGAGATTTTATCGTGGCCGCTCGTAGATTCTCCCTCTACGTGGCCGCTAAACCTAATCCTAAACGCAACTGTCATTGGTAACGATTTTGTAACGTGTTTCCTAATTTTGGTAATTTTAATTGTTAATTTTAACTTGTCTAAATGCCATTCTTTTTATAACTTTGGCGTAAGTAGGAAAGCAACAATTTTCAGAAGTTTTTTTAAAACACGCTATAATTTCATGCTACACCCGTAAGAGTTTGCTAGCGACGATTAAAATTAGTGTACCGGACTCTAGAATCGTTACTACTGAGGATATAATTCTCAAGCCACCGAGTTCCACCTTGTATAAAAAATAAAACTACAGAATTTGCGACAGCGCATTTAATTAAAATATACCTAAAACATTTAGCTTAGCTTGTAAAAATAAATAAAATGCACATACATAGTGGGAATGAATGCACTTTAATAATCCGAGCATGAAGCTTGCTTGACCAAAAATATGGTGTTCAATTTGCACAGAAGAGTAATCGATTGCGTTTTTTTTTTCCGAAAATTCTTGTTTCGGAACCGGTTACGAAAGAATTTTATTCTTAATTTCAAATTGGTTTCCATATTTTTTATTTAGTTCCATAATTATTAGATACCCACAAAAATGCGTAAAAGCTTTTTCTATTTATCAGTGAATGTTACAAAGATTCTTGCAAATAGTTAATAATTCACATATTTTATACTGTGTATGAAATGATAATAAAAGTGTGAGTCTGTTGTGGTCGCCAAATCTAAACCTAAACGCAACCCTCATTCATATGCTAATTCGCGTAAGAGTAAGCGGGACGTCTTGCTTAGCGACGACGCGCTTTAAAATCGTCATAAATATAGTTCCAAAAGTGCTGTTGAATTTACGAATATTTGAATTTTAACTATTTTAGCAAACCCTTCTGTTGATGATATTTATTATGTTGTGGTAGTAAAGGTATTATTATTGAGTATGACACCGAAAGATTACGTGAGGTGGTCAAAATTAAATAATGTCAAAAGAATATTTATGGTCAAGCATTATAGCGATTACTTTTTATCTTGTTTCTTTCCCTTCTTGGCAGGTGCCTCTAAATCTATGGGCGCTGGCTTCACGAAAGGAATCAGCTCTTGATATTGTTCCGGCATCCACATTTTCAGCGCTTCAGGCACCTGGAAGACAATTGAAATATCGGAATTAAAAAAAAATACGTTTGACTCATGGGCATACCCAGGTGTGGGGGGGGGGGGGGGGGGGGGGGGGGGCAGCTGCCCCCCTGGATAATGTTGACGTCCCTACTAAGTATCTTATCTAGTACTTTTATCGAAAAAAATAAGAAAACGAATTTTTTACCAAATGTGTGCACTATTAGTGTACAATATTTTTACAACTAAAAAATTACGCGGCGCGTTCCTTCTTTCTATAAGCCTAGCTTATAAAAAATCTGCCCCCCCCCCCCCCCCCCCCCGACAGAACCTGGGTACGCCCATGTTTGACAGATAGCGCTAGTTTCTTCGGAGAAGCTGTCCAAGGCCACCAACTAAAAAGTTGAGTTGGTGCCGTGTGAGACACTATTTAGTTGAATACAATTAGTGTGCGCCCACCATTGAATTAAACAGTTGAGTTGGCTATCGTTCATGTGCTATGGCCCTTAATTAACATATGCCTTACCTTGATTCCTTCCTCTGTCTGGTTGATCTCCAGTACCGCGCATATGACCCTGGTGGTCGCGCACATGGTCGCGTTCAGCATGTGCACGTACTCGGTAGCGGCGTTCATCTTCTTGGTCTGACCGTACCTAGAACACAACGGATTTAAAATAAAAAAACAATGGACGGTTGGAGGTGGTACATAAGCAAAAAACATAACCCTCCTTGCGCAATCGGGTAAAACAGTTTAGCCCTCACCTAACTTGCAGTCTCCTGGACTGATACTCCAGACAGTTGCTACAGGAGACCAGCTCCCTGAACGCTCCGGACCCTGGGAACCACGCCTCCAAGTCCAATTTCTTGGCTGCTGCGTGATTTAGTGCCCCGGACACGATATTCACGACGCGGTAGGGAATGCCCAGCAGCTGATAGAACTCCTCGGCGTTACCAATCATTTCGTCCATCATTATCCAGGAGGCGTTGTCGTGAGGGGAGGTTAGGACGAATTGTTCTACCTGGAAGTAAAACAAAAATATCGCGACTTTTTTTATCTATGGCTTGTTTCACACTTACAGCCACAGACCACTTAGCCCATAAACCTGTAACAGAAGGGCTGTCCGCACATGAGCGCTTTGCGGTACGTGTAACCTAGAGATATTATCCACATTGTCGCATCTTATTAAAGCGGCACCCCTGTCCCCCGCTTCGTCTCTATGCGCTTATCCTTGACAGAATTTTTCGCTTGCAAATGACAATGCCAGATTCTGCCCCACCATCAACCGCAAGTTGTACAAGATAACGAATAAATGTAAGAAAATATACGTTTTTTATTAAAATTATTGGTTTAAAATACAGTTTTGTACAAGTTGCGATTCGAAAAGAACAGCTTATTTAAGAATTCAGAAAATAGTAAGAAATCGAAGCGAATTATTCATTGTTTTTGTTATTCTTCTATAGGAGTTGCGAGAGTAGTAGAAAATGATACTGATTATGATTATGCAATATGAAACCTGTAATAAGTCCCCAACAAAACGATAGGTAGAGCTTAAATGGTCACGTAGTTTTGTAGGTGGGGCAAAGCTCCATTGAAATCTGGCAATGTCATTTGTAACGATTTCATGTCTATTGGGTAAGTGGTCTGTGCGTACCGTACAGCCCCAAGACACATCAAGTGTAACACTTTGAACAGTTCGTTGAATTCGTACTGCAAATGTTACCATTGATCTGCTGTCGTTCGTATCACAACCACAACACAACAGCAACCAGGCAACAACAATACGTGGTTGGCCTCGTAATTTGTATGATTTTTTGACGTGACAACGTCTTATAAATTGGTTTGCCGGGTGACACTTCAAGAAACTGCGTTACGCTCCGCTCACGTTATGCGCTCACAATGAGAGCGAGTGAGAGGCACGCGTCCCTTCCACTCGGGCATGGTTAGCCCGCCTAAGAGCGAGAGAGACAGACATAAAAAGTTGTCACGTAAAACTTTCGCCAGTATACCGACTTTACAGGCAACCATTTTTTTATATAAAAAATCTTTTATTACCTAATCTGTCACAGGGACATTCAGCTGCACATTATGAGTTTGATGTGGTTCGTAGTGTTACTTGAAGGAAAATTAATACTTAATTTCAAACGGACCACATCTTGCCGTCAAACTGAGTGGATGATACCGAAGCCCTGCCGCCCAATTCGCAAACACAACTTTGCGTCGATCCGTATGTCTGCAAACACGGCTAGTATGACGTAACCCTAGCTAGAGTATGCAGTTTGTATGGCTTCTGAAAGAACGTGACGTAACGTATTGAATAAAATAGAGAACATACCTTTTCAAATTGGTGTACCCTGAAGATGCCGCGCGTGTCCCGCCCGTGGGAGCCCACCTCTTGGCGGAAACACGTAGACAGGCCAGCGTACCTGACAATAAAAAAATATTCTTTATTTTCTCACAACAAAGTAAGAATTATTATTATTCTTTATTTTTTCACGTCGCCGTGACCATACGAAAAATAATAACAAAGTAAGCTACATGGTAGATAGTATGTTTACTTCAAACAAACTAGGATTTGTGTTTTTTTTGTTTTTGTTTTTAACGTACAAGGGTCCTCAATAAGATTGAAATTTTCTCTAAAACTACTTGACCGATTTTAAAATTTATTTTGCAGTTACAGTTTTAACTTTCATGTAATAGTAAAAGATTCTTTGTAGCAGGTCAAGTACTTTTTGACAACATCTTAATGTTAAAAACCTGTACACTTTTGTTTACAATTTTGCTGCCATTTTGGGTCAATTTAGCTGCCGAGTGCCGGGGTCTGACCTATTGAGTACTCCTTGCTGTAAACTTACTTAATAGGCAAAGTAGCCTCTGGCAGCCACTCGTCCCTGTGGTACGCCGCTATGGGCTGCTCGGAGGTAGCAATGAGATACTTCTCCTCGACGGCGGCGTCTCCTTTGTTCTCTGACCCTTTGCCGACCACTTTGTACAGCTCCTCGTCGAACTGGGCCAGCTGCGCCACTTCCTGCATCACCTGGGCATGCGAAAACAATAGGATATTTAACTCTCTTTTTTTATCCGACTGCCCCAGAAGGAGGGTACTGTTTTTCGGATGTATGTATTTATGTCCATTCCTTCCTGCCATCCTGTAGCCTAAACGGTTTGATGGAGTTTGGTGTATGAGGTATTGTTAGATTAGTCTTGATTACAAGAGTGTCATAGGGTACAAAAAATTAATGAAAACGGGGTAGTTTTTTTGCAGTCGGGTTTTTGTATTTTGAAATAATTTCTGTTTGTTATTGCATCAACTAATTCACAAAGACATGCTGAAGAGAAATCTGATATCCGTTTGTCGACAAACACCTAAGATATTACGCGGTTAAGTCGAGTGGTGGGGATAATCCTTACATTTTTAGCAAAACAGTCTTTAGTGTACTTTGTATGGCCTTATTTACCTGTGACATGACGGGCACAGTACATCGTGTCCTGTTTCTGTCTCTTTTTAACTAAACTTTTATAAATGCCCGTAATTCTTTCATTTTTCAACTAATTTCAATCTTAGAATTAAAACTATAGTGAGCCATTACTACAAATTATTATATATAAACGGATATCACTCACTATATCGGTCGAAACTGTCGGTCTAATTGCCGACTTTAACAATATAAGTGAGTGATATCCGTTTATATATAATAATTTCAATCTTGTTTTCACAGTTTTATAATGATCATTAATTTTGTAATGATAATGAAAAACATTTAACTATTCGATACTTGTCAAATATGAAATACCCTATTACTGTTAATACGGTATTTGACTCAATTTTTTAATTCATCAATCAACTCTCATATTACTGCTGAACAGAACTGTGAAATCAGTTTTTCGATTTCACAGTTAAGTCAAGTGGTGGGGGCTATGAAGTTTGTATGGCGCTACCACGGTATGACGTCACAGCGACAATACATCGTGTACTGTTTCTGTCTCTTTCTAACGCAACTGGACCCGCATGGTGGATCATGACTCCTTCGACATAAGGGAAGTTCTGTGCCTGAGCAGTGGGGACATGTATAGACTGGTGATGATGACCGCTGGTGCTCACTCACCTCTTTCCTCATAAAGAATGGCGTATATAGAGGTGTGTACCCCTTCCGCAGCAGCATCCTAAGCGAGAGCTGCACCAGCGCCTGCTCCAGGAACACGGCGGGCCCCTTGAGGTAGTAGCCGCGCCCGCCGGCAACCACCGTGCCGCGCTCGCCGTCCATACCTGAAACAATACAATAATTAATCGTGCATCGAGTGTTCCTCTGTCAAACTTAACACCGTAATATTGCTCTTAAGAGTTAATATAACTCTTAATGTTACTCTGGTAATATTACGGTGTTAAGAGTTATTACGAAACGATAAACTAGATTTAAGGACTTTATTTTTGAGGTTCGATAACTCCTGCGAATATGGGTGCCAACTGTAACGATAAGTTTGTAATCTCAATAATCGCTAAAGAACTTTTTTGGTGATGTGACTACAAATACACAGTTGTCAAACATCCTTTACTTCTACGCTAACAGCAGATCAAGTGTACTTTGGACCGTTCTTATTGTGGTTTAAGATCTTTATTCATCTCAAGAAATTATTACATTTCACTTAGAGATAATGATTAATATTAATAATAAATTGGCATTCTACCAAACATGCTAACAAAATCTATTTGATGTTGTAACGTCGTATTTTAATGGACGCGTTCCAACTTGTAATTTTAGTTTTTTTTTATGGTAAACAGCGTAACCAGAGCCAAC